>CAVLEF010000004.1:295000-5095000 GCA_963661955.1 Leptosia nina | reverse complement strand
GCTAATCTCAAGAACCAAGAACTACTGGTTCGAATTGAGAAAACAACTTTGTATTAGACAGACCATAGATCGAGAAAGGCTTTGGGCTATAAGACATTAGGCTGCTACCAATAAGAGCAAAGAAACAGATGGAAATGGGGGAAATCGGGGAAAATGTTAATCTTTGAGGGCTTACGTTGGATGTGCACCTAAAACCGTTCAAGATACCCCAAAAAAAATTGGAATGATTTAATAAAATGTCGATGACAATATAATGTCTATCGTTTAAGATTAACTCACAATAACCAAGGGTCGCGAACGGCGTCGTGGGTCAATAGGTTTTATGTAAACTGTCCAAAATACGTGTCCTACGCGAACGAAATCTCGGATACAGCTAGTAATATATATTTTCTACGCATACTGAACAACAAACATTATTTACTTTTTTATTTATCAAAAAGCGTCTGACGAAACTAAGTTCTTGTTTTTCATTTAACGAATGTAAAACTTAAAACGACAGCTTAAAACAAAGCATTCAGTGCAGAGAGATAAAAATTAACATCTGAAACTAAAATATAACTGCCGGAACGCATGTAACCCGACTATTTCAAGTTGATATTTGCATATTCAACTTTATATCTACTGTAAAACAAATCCGACTAGAATTCGTAATAACAAAATTTTCATGTGTTCTAGGAAATAGATTTTGTGATAATATTAATTAACTTTACTGAGAGTTTACATAGATTATTAGCTGGAAGATTTCTCTATTATGGCAAAAAAACAGTAAACACGAATCTAATTAGCAACTATATATGTTAACATAAAATTATTATATGTAGCTGGCATCAAGATAGCATGGTATCAAGGCTTTAACGAATAAAAAAACATGTTGTGTCAATAAGATCAAAGTAACAGTGAAAAATGTGAAAGAATTGGGCAAAATTATTCATATTTGAAGGTTACGTTGAGTACGCTACGAAAACGGTCCAAGATACTCGAAAATATGCATGAAAGAATGTTTATTTAAATAATTTAAAACGTATAGGATTATTTCTCAAGAACCGAACGAGAAATACCTCGTATGGTAAAATAATATTTGCCAGATCAGTTTGTAATCAATAACTGTTAGTTTTCCTTATATAATAACATATTGATATAATGTAATGGAAAATAATGCTTGACTCTTATCGTGAACTAGTCACGTCACAGTAATGTCTACAAAAAATGAGTTTCCATTTGTTAATGATAGAGAAGGACAGACAAGCATGGTAGAAAGCCAGCCAGCCTATATCATCTAAACAAGATTCGCTGTAGACCTCTTTCGGCTTTTTCATCTGTGGACGGTGGTCCGTGGCCCGAATGGAATTGCGATAATCCTACCATTACCATTAATAACCAGATTTCCAGACGAATTCCAACATGTTTCAGCATAATTCTAAATTTGACATTAAGGATAAGCTAGCTATCCCCAAATATAGGCTCCATAACTAATTTAATTGCGGAGAATTGTACTCGTATGTATAATACATTGCCAGTTGAGGTTTCAATTTTATCAATAAATAAGTTCAAAAAAGTCGTAAAATTTAAATTGTCTCTTTTTTTAAAAAACTTACTTTAATGACAGGGCTGCCTGGCAGTAATAGGAATTGCTCCTTAGCTCATTAAATTCACACAAATGTATTAGTTTGTAAGACACGTTAAAAAAAGCCAGACTGAGTGTTCTCGGGTGTTCTTCTCGGTTATGCTGCTCTTTTGAACACTCTGTAGATTCACGACGAACGGACAGACAAACATTTTATTTAATATTTTTTTGACGAATCTAAATAATTTTACAGAAAAGAAAGTATGTTTTTTTTATTTCTTGATTTGAAAAATATTGGACCCGTTGATCATTGCTACCATTATACCAACGTAACGTCCTTGGCCGTAATCTGTCCAGGGCAAATGATATATAAATTATTGAAAGCATGGGTCATAGCATTCGGCACACGTTTTCAATTTATCGAGCCCATTATTACAGCTGAGACGCTTGGCGCCCGACACCGAGACTCGGTTGTCATTCTACAGATAAATACACTCGGTAACCTCCTTAATAAACACTATTATGAAAGCTTAGTGGTTCTTTTAGATTACGTCACTAGGAGGAAGGACTCATTGTTTCTCATTCTCACTCATTTCAACATTTCCTTAAAAACGCTTTCAACGATTTAACACGTAACGGTTTAAAACGCGGTATATGCTAGCTAAACTTATTTTAAACTATGGCCCGACGTTTCAAACCGTTAATATATATCGCATTTTAAACCGTTAAAGTGTTTTATTTCAATGTGTACTACTCGCGTAAACTACAGACATACCTAGTAATTTAAAAATTATTTTAACTACATTTTTAGCTATATTTTTATTATAATAGTGTATAATAAAATATATATTCGAGATATTCATATAAAATACGTTCCAAAAAAATTCACGTCTTAGTCAATAGTTACCGCCGATTAACTAATGAAAAATATCTCATAAAATCGTGTCTTATCGTAAGGTAGCGTTATAAAGTTAGCATGTTACAATACTTTGAAGACGTCACAAACAAATCACCGTGTAATGGCTCAACATATTTTATGCAAGCCTAATTTTTCCAAGGTGCTTAAGCAATCTGTGATTCTACATAAAATATGAAGTGAAAAGCGTCGCTTTTCAAAGAAAATTGTCCCCACTTACACGCTCACGTGCATATTATGATAAGAGACATATTTTACATATTATCGTATTTTGCGCGCAAGCGAAAATCCCTGGAACATAGAATATTCATTTCTCTCAACGAAGGTTCCCTAATCGCGTAAGAGGGAGACTAAGGAATTTTTCCAGTGTTCTTGCGCATTATTGATGCATAACCCAACTTTGTCAGACCTTTGTTACTCGCGTCTCGGCGACGTATTTTATTCCTGAGTACATTGTATTTTTAACGAGATGCCGAACTAAAGTTTCTTTCTTACCTTTAAAATAGCTTGAGGGTTTAAAAGATCGATAAAAATACTCAATTTCTACGAGCGACAGACGGAAATATAAAGAGAGTTCCATTCTGTAGTTTACGCAAGTAGTGCATATTAAAATAAAATTTAACGGTTTAAAACGCGATATTTTATATTAGTAAAAAGTAATTGAAAATGAATATAATAACTTTACTAATATATAGCGCGTAATGAACTGTGCAAGTGTTTTATTTAAAAGAGTTCTATTCTACTAATAATTATTATTACAATGTAACATTGGGACATTGAATTGAACGATATTAAACTATAGCCACATAAAAATTATTTTCAAAAATAAATCCTGAAGATCTATTCTTTTCTACGTTCGTTGAACTTGTAAACTTTAGATGATTCTATTCTATACTTCTTCTCGCTTAAAATCGTTTTTAACCTGCAGTCTCAGGTGTTCAGGTGTATAACTGCGATGACAAATGTTCGAGTACTAATATCCCGACATAACAAAGGAACGAGAGAGAGGAAAAACGTCACTCAGCGACCCCTTATAATTTGGCCTGGAAAGCTGTCATTTTTAATAATTTACTCTGACACCCTGACGTCCGCGTCGTCGCAGTGAATAAACACTTCTTTGGAACCGCGCGCTGTCTTGAATTTCAACGTATACTGAACGAATCTAAGTACGACTTTAGACTTTATTGATCGGTGATTTATTAATCATATTTTTTCAATAAAACGGCCACGTTTGTAAGTTTCATGAGTTCGTCTATAAGAAGTTTTCATTCCATTCTTTAATTTGTTAGTGCCTTAACTTACTTTTTAATATATATTCGGCTTTTAGAACAGGTAAGTAAAGTAAGAAAGATAGATACTCTTAAATATAGGAATCAGAACAGGGACTAAGTACCACTAACTAGAAGGGCACGGGAATTTTAAACCTTTTATATGGAAGCCTCTTAAATATATACCAATAAATTACAAATTTCACTGATTATTTTTTCACGTTGTAAGTTACTATCTGTTTGTTATGCTACCAATAAAGGCAGACAGCGAAGCTTTAGAATCATCGATCCTTTTTACCTTTTGGTGTCGGTACGCTTTCGGTTGCCTATAAGGACTTCAATCTCGCAGCAACTATAAATTAAACACTTGGAATTTTTATTTACACATTTACTTCTTAAAAATTTACTTACTCTAAGTTATTATATGGGCGTTTTAAATTCATACGCTTATTTAAAGGCTATTCCCTTGCTAAAGCTTATATAGAGTCTAATAAAAGATGCCCTTTTAAAATGAGAACAAGTATAAATTGTGGAGGCATCTATAGTTATGACATATTAACAATTTACTCAACCTTAAAATTTTCATAATTTGCAATTGATTTGATGCCAATTTTGTTTTTCATATAGTCTGAGAATTCAAATTACAAATTTTAAAAGTGTTTTAATGAGAGAACAGGTGAAAACACTTTGCTCGTTCATTTTACGAGTAAAATGTTTTAGTACGTTTGGCTATTGAAACTTTTAACTATAAAAATGCTATGATGTCTGGAGATATTTTATATAAATAGATTATACTTTGTAAAGCTGAAAGAGAAATGTAAAGATAAAAGTATATTGTGTTTTGCATGTATATAGTATTAGGCGATGTCACTACTAAAACTGCTTCGTCGGGCTAGTGGTTAGTGAACCCGGAAATATTTACCCCGGATGGGACAAAGAATTAGTATGGTTAGTTTCAGTCGTTCAGTGTCTACTGCTGAACATATGCTGCTCCCAAAGACTTTCAGTACGACCGATCGTTCGCTACTTGAATCCAGCGTTTCCCGCTACATTGACCAGGTCGTCGGTCCACCTGTCCGACGTCCGGTACATGGTCTCCACTGTAGAACGATTTTGCCCTAACGGCCGTCAGCTCTGCGAGCGATAAATCCAGCCCACTGCCACTTCAACTTGCTGATCCGATGGGCTATGTCAGTGACTTTAGCTCTCTAGTTATTATATTATTTATAAGTATTCATAGTATTAGCGTGAAATTTTCAAGAAGCAGATATTCTCGCGAAACACTACCTTAGATACCACCTTAAGCCGTACGCCTCGGTCCCGTTTATCATGCCCAACTTGGTGGCGAAAGCAGCGTGGTGGGTCTTAAACTCTTTCTTTAAAGAGAGGTGACTTGTCATGGACATTAAAAGGTTACTAATTGTAAGATGCACATGTATATATCGGAGATGGTTATGAATACGGTCACTAAAGGGGTCAGAGGGGAAATTATAAATCAGAACCAACTGCTTGACACGAGGACGTATGATGTCATGATGGCCGTGTCGCTGTTCTTCCATCTATTCTATTTATCAATTCGACTGGATAGTTAATGAAACACTTAGAAGGCACATGGGGAAACGCCAAGTAACACTTATGACTTGAATTTGGTCGGCATAGCGGCTGTGACGTTTGACAAACTGTCATCGAGAGATACCAGACATTTATTGACAACTTATATTATTATTTTGAAATAAAGTTGGAATAGTGATTTCTGGAGGTGCACCACACTATCACCGGGTAGTGCAGTTAGTTCTAATCGTGAATGTATTGGGAATGGTTCAGAGTCGATGTTAGTCACAAACTGTCGGTCGAGTTATAAGTTACAGGCACTGTATCGAACTTACTGCGTTTCCAAAAGTATGTAAGTAAGATTCATATTGTATTGTTATTTCTCTATGGACTATTTAAATATTCTTTAGTACCGTACGAAATCGTCTATATATATATATATATATATATATATTACATCTTATTACATCAAATACAAAAGTGTGAATAAACAGAGAACCATAAGAATGTTTCGTATGAAAAGAGCGTTGATAAAGATTTTGAGAATAAAATTTTGATGCAATTTTCTCAAACAAAAGCTTCACAGCGTGTTCACTGAAAATATGGGAAAACTAGACTGCATTTTCAAAAGGCCTGTTACTAACAAAAGAGCGCTTATCTTGACAAGATCTTATCTGTCAACTGTTCAAACTCAAACTGTGTGTATATGTCTTAATTCTTGTTCGAAAAATAGCAATTTTTGTATGGAGCATAAAATCTAATTCCATTTTATCTGAAGACGTTAGTAGAGCAATTTATTTAATCTGCTGCCGTGGTTTTAATTCCGGTTTCATTCCTAATGCGAACAAATTGGAGCTTTATTGTAAATCTCCCAAGAGGTTTAATTTTATCATAACACTCGCAACGAAGTTGTTTTGCAAATTCTATTTTGTAACATTACAATGATTGAATGGTAACGTAAATTAGAAAATAGCATAACTTTCAAATTATAAAACATCTATGTACAGAGCATATTCATAGATTATAGAAGCGCAAAGCATAAAGTATATTATCGTAGTACTTAAAATGACAGCATAGTAAATATGATAATTTTTGTTTTCTACTAAAGACCACATAAATCGTTATTTATAAAAGTTTTTAAACAAAACTCTAACGGTTTAGAACACGAAATATATTTGTTGACTCATTTAGAACTAATTTCATGGATTAGTCGTAGCCTCTCATGCCTGTAGACCGTTTAAAGTGTTTTATTTAAATTTGAAGATCAGAAGATACTTAATTATAAGTACTTTTTTTAGGTTTTTGAACATTCTTACTTTACACCTATCGAGTACCTATGCTTATATGGAAACTTATGCTACCAATGCCTTTTGTTGCATTGTTCTAGCATTGTGTTAAGCAAGGTCTTAGGTTTGAATCCTGGGGGACCAATATGTAGTTTCGATCGTTTTTAAATTATATAGTGCCTTCATGTGCAATAACATGTGAAAAAATATTAATGTTTTCAAACGTTATAACTTTGTAATTTCATCTTCAATGATTTCTTAAGCTGCAAAGCATAAGACATTGAGCCTTAATACGCAAGTGTTAAGGTAGAAATTACATTGCGCGAGAGGTGCATGTATCAATAAGTTGAAAAAATTCGACGATGAGGTGTAGGACTCGGTAGCTCAATTGGTA
The DNA here is from genome assembly GCA_963661955.1 of Leptosia nina. Classification (NCBI taxonomy): domain Eukaryota; kingdom Metazoa; phylum Arthropoda; class Insecta; order Lepidoptera; family Pieridae; genus Leptosia; species Leptosia nina. The sequence goes on along the minus strand of CAVLEF010000004.1, from coordinate 5,088,021 downwards.
GAGCAACAGCACGGAAAGCTGACGATGCCGGTTCATGTCCTGCCCGAGTCGAAAATTTTTTCAATTTATTTTCGATTTTTAAATTATATAGTGCCTTCATGTGCAATAACATGTGGAAAAAATATTAATGTTTTCAAGCTCTTTTTTTTGTAAATTCAATTGAATTTTGACGTGCTCGAAAACTTTATTATTTTTAGTAGAGCAACAGCACGGAACGCTGACGATGCCTTGTCGTGGGTTCGAAGCGCACTGGGTCCAACATTTTTTTTTAAATATACATTTTTTCTGAATCGTCTGGTAATCTCCATTCGATACTTCCGCCAGGCTCACGAATCACCGTCCACAGATGAAGAATGCGTGATGTTAAATCGTGTTTCGCTTTCATTCTGTGGATTTCGGAATATTCAAAGCCAGAAAGTCGTCAGCGCACCGTCATCGTCGTTGTTTAGATATTATAGGGCTAGATTATTTCACCTTCCATCAAAGGAACCCCATCTTTGTTTGTCATCCTTTCTCATAAAGAAAACATCGAAACTGATATACAAATGTGTCCAACCCCAGCTTCAAAAGGGGAAACAGGATTTCAATTTTATAACACAATATAACGCTATACGATTATTACCAACGATTTAAATATCACTCATGCTAGAGGTAGAGGTGCTGAGGTGCTATGGCCGCTATCAGACAGTCTGCACGTCTACTGTGTCACTTTGCGACAAGCAGATTACCCTGTCTGCGCGCTTCTCTTCTTCAGAAAATTCTCGCATTTACCCTTATTATATAATTTCGACACCAATTCTGTGAAACATTAGTCTGTAAAGTAATATATTATTATTAATTACTGTCTGAAATTTAGGCGAGTATTACACATTTCAATAAAACACTTTGACGCGAAATATATTGGTTAAACTTATTCACAGTTTTTTTAACTACTACTACTACTACGGGACTAAAAATGGAAGGTGTCCCTTATGGCAAAACAAAAACTAATAGGATATAGGACGAACCAGATGACGTATTTGGTCCATCGTAGTTAAAATAATTTGTAAATAACTAATACATTATGGTTTTAAACCGACTTAGATTAATTACTTACATCTTACTATACAGAAATTGTTACAAATAAGATGGATATTATAAAATTTTTCATTGTTTTGATTTCGACAAACATACTATTTTTTAACGTAAAAATTATATACACAATCTTCATTGAAATCGAATATATTCGTGAGATTTCTCAAAAAATAAATACATCAAACGAATCTTTATTACAAATACAATTTGAATATTTCTTTTTTTAAGATCGGCATAGAAGATCCGGCTCGCTCGACGAAGCCGCGGAAGACAGTAGCGACAATGGCGGTAGCACGCCAAAAAAGAAAACGGCCATCGAAGAACAATGGGAGAGGTCGGGAGGCTTCGAATTGACCTCGGTGGAACAGGAAACCTACGAAAAGTACTTCTACGGAACGGAACATTGGAATTACTTCACAAACGACGAAGACCTAGGTCCTGTGATATTGTCTATAAAACAAGAGACTCTCAACGCGAGGGATCAGTTTAGGTGAGTACCATATAGATAACATCAATATAGTCTAAGAGCCAAAGATTCTAGATGTACATTTACTCAAGCAGGGCGAATATCTATCGCCTAGTGAAAATTGAATAGATAAAACCGGCATTTTTCTGAAAACAAAAACACACTCAGCAGATCTTGATTATCTATGATATACCATGTCTATAATCCCAAGAACATACAAGCATTAACGGTAGTATATGTGGCAACATAAGCACTAAATATGCTACGAGATGTAGTAAATATCTTGTACTTAATTACTTTTATGATTTACTTTATTGTTTTTTTTCTTACTAGAACTCAAATTGTCAAGACGAAAGTTGGTTACTATAGATGGATCGATTATAAGTATTTTTACTATACTTATACGTTCATGTAACCCGCTGTAAATGTTTGTTAACAAAATATTGTAAATAGTTATCTATTGAGGTTGAGAAGTTCTACCGAGATTCCTTAGTATGTCTTTATGAATACCAGAGTAATACTTATTTTAAGTATAGTTCGTGAAGAACCAAAATTGTATCCAGATCACGAACGAATACACATATTAAACAGCCGTGAACACGTGTAATCATGTTTCCGTTTCCTGTATATCTAAAGACAAAATACCTAGGTCGACAGTGTAATTACATTATATGTCAATTTTACATCCAGTAAGCAAGCCTTGTGCTTTTTAATAAAACACTCGTGACGGCTTGATACGCGAAAAGTATTAGGTTAACTAAATTACTTATTATTATTTTAACTACGGCCCGACATTTTGTATGCTTTGCAACAATCGTGGTCACGGAGAGACTTAAAGATTGAGGGTGTCCCTAATGTCAAAAAAGTTCTACGTTAGCGCCATCTGTCCACAGTAATTAAAATAATTTATCAATAAGGGTTTTATTTAAATATGTACTACTCGAGTAAACTACAAAGCTTGTCTATTCCCCTCTTTCTTGAAATAATAAATTAACCCGAATTGTCTAAACCCGCAAACAATAGCAACATCAGTTTAATGAGAACAAATATGTATTAGCGATATTAGTATGCAAAGTTTTGAACTAAATCGATTAAATATCCAGTTAGGAATTGCCACTACCTCTAGAATGCTATGAATCTTGCCGTTTAGCTCAAGGCGAGAACGGAATTTAATCAAGTATATTTTAATTAAACGAATATAGCTCGTTTATTAAATGAATCGCGGTTAGGAATATTACAATACTGGAAATGCTGAGTTTTATTTTAACTTAGAACTATTTTAGTTTCTCGCTTTAGTCTATCGGGAGTTCTATGAACACAGAAGTGTTTTAACTCCTATATTTATTAGTTTATATGAATTAATGGTAAACAATTATAACGTTAGAGCCGAACGGAACGCTGTTGATGCCGGTTCAAGTCGCGCTCGATTATTTTTATTATTTTCAATTGAAATAAATTTTATTTTATTTTCTTTATTTAGGTTATTTATCTTACTTGTACGTTCTATTTTAAAGTATGATCCAAATTTATGCATTTTAATCTACTCAATATAAAGACTTAAAAGGAATTAAAAGATATCAGTAGTTTTTTCAATCTATAATAATAATTTATACTAATATATAAAGCTGACGACTTTTGTTTGTTTGTTTAAACGCGTTAATCTCGGGAACTACGGGTTGGAATTTAAAAAAAATTTATAGTAGTTAGAGCGTTTATTAAGGACGGCTATAAGCTATAAAACATTGCGCTGTGACAGCAGGAAATGTGGAAAAAATGGGGAAAATTATTGATCTCTATATGTTTCCGATACGTACGGTGCCAAAGCGGTTCAAGATAGCCAAAAAATATGTATGGAAGAATGATTTTTCTTTAAGTGATCTAAAAAAAAGTCCGCGACGCTATGTGTCTATCTTTTAAGATTACCTTGCAAGAACGACGGAAAGGGACGCAACCAACGACGTGGGTAACAGCTTAAGTTAATAAAGATGCAGGGGATTGCAAAAACTAATTTGGATGCTCTAAATAACGATTCTCGTGGACCAAGTCGCTGACACAGCTAGTATATACGTCTGTAATAATAGTATTTGTTGCGAATGTTACAGAAATATATCTTAAATATAAAAAAAAATCAATAAAAACTGTAACCATCCGTTTTTTAATAATAAAAAAAATATAGTACAATGTTATAACCGTAGAGTCAAAGTAGAGGATATTGTTTATACTAAGATAAAGTCAGACTTTGTATCTTCGTGTGTAATATACCCCAGTACTATAACATATAATTAAGATGTGTTCTGGCTTTCGTTAATCTACAATCTACTCTTATCGCAACTATTCTATTAACTCCTATATCTCGATGAACATGTTACAAAGACAATGCGATCGATCGTACCTAACCTATGTTGTATTCAGTCCCACGGCGTCTCTCACTCCTATCGTTTTAGGAGTTTTAATTTAGAGCGTAGCTGAATAATACTGGTATGCAAATTAGGGTGGGGCGTTTAATTAACTACCCTCACAATACAGTCGATTTGACTCTTCTATCGTAAACGCACAAAGCTTCATAAGATGTCGTTTACGTCATAAGCTCAAGGCGGGCAAACCTAAGTAAAATGTGTGTTATAAATGATCTGTTATTATTAAAATTAGTATATTTAATAAAACCCTTTTGAACAGTTTTAACCGCGAAATGTATAATTTAAATTTAACTAGTCCCCCCGCGAATGCTGCAATGCTGCTGAAACGTCGGGCGGTAGAAAAAATTAATGTTAAATAAGTTGATTAATAGATTTCGCGTTTTAAACCGTTAAACATGTTTTATTTAAATGTGTACCCGCGTAAATTGCAAACAAATCGGTTAGCTCCAAAATTACGCCACGACTGTATGGCAATTTCACAACTTAAATGTCACAACTGTTATTTTCAGGACTCTTATCCAATCTTAACGTCTACTCTAAGCACATCTTGTCTGTTTAACATCTGTTTATCTATCTTCCGTTTAACAAACTTTATATTTCAGTATCCCTTCTATTTGAAGGAAATAATCTTCCATACCGCTCCCTCTTATAACTCAGTTCGTTTTTACCGTAAAAATTCAATTAACGTAATGTAAGAGCGAAAAGGTGTAAACTTGGCAGTTTGGGTGCTCCATCAATTTTGTGACATAAGGTCCGTCCGTTTCATTTCCTACAGAAAATTTAATATTTTTGTTGACAATTGGAAATATGACGAAATCAACTTCAACGAATTTAATGTGTGTTTATTGTACATTATTAGTTATTTTAAATATATCTCGACGTTTTGATTGCTTTCAGCGACCCCTGAAAATATATTGCGTTTCGTTCCGTACATACAACTAACTCGGTTTTATTTTTACTTATAATAAAATTTAAATATTTGTAACACAATTTGACATTAAACAAAGATATATTATTTAAGCACGTCCTGGGTTCAATTCCCGGAAATAAAATCATAAAATATTTCGGTATATATATAAATATGAGTAAAATGATCACGGAGAAGTGGGATTTTTATTTTCTCTCTATAAGCGAGCCTAAATATATAAAAGAGTAACAATATCAATATTGTTCACTGAACGTAGAATATTGTATATTGAGTAAAGATTCTGAACACGAATACCAGTAACTTTTATGAAAACTAATTTACATATTTTACATCGTATATTCGCTTGTATATTTGAAGTTTTTGTACGTGCTCCGTCTTAATTTGACTTATTTGAGGTCGTTCAACTTTCTTCTACCATTCACATATACTATGTAAGCTTTCAAATAAACTCTTACCGTGGAAATATATATATAGTAAGAAAATAAACATATAAAATTTATAATATATAGCAGTAAGATTTTCGGGTAGAAGATTTTATTTTATTTACAAACTTCTCCACTTATACATATCTCAAAGGTCTTCTGAGGAGTAAGACATATCTTGTGTACACTGACTTGTTTAAGATGCTACACAGTTGACAGATTGTATCATCGACTTACTTTTTCATATTATCATGAAAGACTACATCAAGATTATTAACTTAAATTTAATCCTGCTTATCAAAAAAGTGTATAATCCTGTACCCCAGTAAGTGATGTTAAAAGACAAAATAATAATAATAATAATAATTTTGTTTCTCTAAGTTTTTTACCCAGAACCTCTTGAAGCAATGCAACTTATTATTATTATTAAATTATATTAACATCGAAATTTTATAAACCTTATTCGTAGGAAACGGTCGATTGTTTTATAAATTTCGAGGTCGTCTTAAAAATGCAAACTACATTTTAATATTGTCTCCCTTTGGATAGAGCGCTTTCAGATTCTTGACATGACATTACTTTCAGGTATTTTCATTACTCTGCGTCACAGGGAAACTAAAAAGGAGAGTTTAATTTGTGCTCTAGCAATTTCGTAAAAGCTGCATTCGAGTAAATTCTTTCTTTCTTACGTAGCGTGAGAAAAGATTTCTTTCAAAGAAAACTATGAAAGTTATCTTTATTCGTACACTAGCTGTGTCAACGACTTTGGCGGCGTGCAATTTTTGGCATCGAAATGTTTTTGTAAATCTTCTCTTTATCTTTATAAATTAAAGCTCCCGACGTCGGTCGGGTCCCGTCGTTCTTGCAAGTTAATCATAAAAGATAGAACGTATAGTACGGAGACATTTGAAGACAAATTGTTCTTATCTATAATTTCTCCTTTTTTCCACATCTCCCGCTGTTTCATCACTCCTATGAGAACACAACAAGAATTTTTCAATTCGAACCAGTAATTTCTAAGATAAGCGCATTGAAACAAACAAACCTTCAGCTTAATATATTAGTATAGATAGATATAACGGTATTATTAGAATAGATTAAAAGTTTAACCTGTTTTACTATTAAGATACATGGACAATTATTGATGAATTAGAAACAATGTGAATAATTCCGTCTTAATTGAACAAGCGGAGGCAAATAAAGTTCTAATTTGTTTCTTGTTTGTGGTCCGCAAAGTCAATATGAAAGCCAAGTTGCATTGAACTCGTAGCCCATACTTTGTTTACGTTCAATTTCCAATACATTAAAGTAACGTTTGATTAAATTACTTATAAGTGTTTGCAAGAAATTCTGCATAAAGGAAACGTAATAAAATACTAATTATAATTTGGATACATAGCTTATGATTTAACTATAAATATTTTAAGCTTACACATTCAGGCATAATAAAAAAAAATAAAAAAATACAAAAGGCTTTATTTCATCCGAAACGTCGGGCTGAAGTTAAAAATCATTTTCAAATAAGTTTAACTAATATATCGCGTTTTAAACCGTTAAAGTGTTTTATTTAAAAAGGCTTTATTTCCTTTAAATGACTTAATTTAGTTTGAGCTTGTATTATTTAAGTAGAAATATTATTTAAGATGGTTTAAAATTTTTCGACCTACACCTGAGAGAGGTTCCTAATGACATTGAGGCATAGAGAAATTTAATTAATTAAACTGTTTGTTAGCAGATAAGAACTATTCGAATTTTTTCTTGTGAACAATTCTTGAAACCGATATACATATAATATACATAAATATAAGGTCTGCTTTACATGCTTGTTTTATAAAATGTTGACCTAACATATAGATGTAAATATCATATAACTTATAAAATCTAAATACTATTTTAATAAGTGTATTTAGCGTTTTTACAACTTGCTGATGAAGAAATAGACTTCATTAGATTATACTTTGTGGAATGAGTAACCATATTTCCCAACAGATTATAAAAAAAACATTTTGCACGTCAGAACTACAGAACACGCTAATATTTCATGGCTACAGATTATACATCACTTTATGGGCTACCCAGAAATCTTGATTCTGAAAAATCAACTCGTTGAATCCTCTTTGGAAGTATTGTGCCGAACGAAATTTCAATCTATTCCACCCATCACTTTTTCCCTATTGGGTGGGTGAGCTTTACTTTGCCCCGTTGAAACAATTTATCACTTCGTCCCGGATTGAGGTACAATGCGACAAATAAACTCTTTCTCGAACTTTTGAATATAAATAAAGACACCAAGACAAAACTAACTGTAAGCATCGTTTACGCACGAACGATAGAGATGATTTCTTAAACACCAAAGTTCAACAGATTCACGGGTTTGAAATCGCGGTCTTTATAGAATTATTTAGTAATTTATAGAATTAGAAGAATTTAAAAATTATTAATGTAGTTCATAAACAACATTACAGAATTGTCTCCCTGTGACCACGGCTGCTGCAAAGCAACCGAAACTAATGTATAACGCGCTTTAAACCGTTAAAGTGTTCTCGTTAACTACAGACAGTATTTAACTTTACAGAAGTAAGATTTATAAGTTCGTATGTCATATTATGAAGTCTTAAATCTTTGTATATACATAGTAAAATCATAATTTTCTTCATTTTTATCAATATAATCTGTGTCTCTTATTGCTTCTCCAGATAATGGATATTAGTAATATGTCATAAGTCATAAGACACTAAGGCGGTCGGGAAGCCGGAAACCCATTCTTTCATTAAATCTTGAATAAGAACATCGAACTACATATATATAATGACTCATATTGACAACAAATTGTGAAAATAGTATGATATTTTATATAGTTTTGTTTGTTTTTGTTACTTTAAACATTACAGCGTTCGCCACCTAGAAGGGCGTAATCAAAAGAACATTTGTGGTGTCTGTCTGTAGATCTCCGAAAATCCAAAGCCAAAATAGCTCAGCCAAAAACGTTAAATACCTACTTAGACTAACTAAGAAATATTTTCAGGATTTTAGTTCGAGCGATAAGCTACACAGTACACGGTTTGATCCCGGCGTCCTGTGTGTTTGCCGACCGTTACAATCGCGAGGAGGTAGTGAGATCACTCGGCAAAGAGGTGAACATCAACCCTCCTCTTATGCTGGGACAGCTGCCTGACACACCTGAAGAATTGTTGAAACTCGATCAGGTAAGACTACTGTGTTACCATCGCTATAAATGTATTTACTATTAAGCATATACCTACGTCCCTTGTAGAACAAACGCTTAGCATATAGTTAAGTGCTCGAATTACTGGAGAAATGAAGAACTGTGATTGCTCATCTCACTGCTCACATTTTTTATAATAGAGGAGAACATACAATCAAAACACACGCTTGATGGAAAGTCAAATATCCCAGCTATATATCATCTAAGCAAGAAGCACTGTCGACCTATATTTTTGTACATAAAAATCCGATTAAACTTCACGGTTTTTTACACCTGTAGTCAGTGGTTCGTGGTGGTGGTCCGGAAGAAATTTAGATATTCTTACCTCTAATTTAATATAAAAAATGCCGAACAAAGTCAAAATTGTTTCAGAAAAATAAAAAATAAACACATATTATAACAAACAACTCTGCGATGTCTGTACTTGCAAAATCGTATTGGTTGTATAATAACTGTGCCGGTGACATCCGCATATAATAATTATTTTGGTCATAAAAATTTATTTTTCCTTTCTCATCTTTATATATAGACGATACTCACTACGTCGCATCCCGTCTTTCTTGCGAGTTAATATTAAAAGATAGACATATACTGCCAAGGGTACTTTTTTCTATCATTTAAAGAGAAATCATTCTTTCCTAGATGATCGTTGGGTATCTTTAACCGTTTTCGCAGCGGACGCAACGGTAATCTTTAAAGACGAATAAATTTCCCCGTTTATTCCTCATTTTCCACTGTATTTTCGCTTCTATTGTTTTCACATCATGATGTTTTATAGCCGTTCTCGATAAATGCTCGAACACAATAATTAATAACAATATTTGTTCAATTCCAACCATTACTTTCAAAGATCTAAGGGAACGAGAAAACTCTTCAGCTTTGCATATTAGCATAGATTAGAAATAAAGAATACAATAAAGGTATTAAACCAACATAAAAAGCACTTTTCACCCTGGAAAATCCTGTATTTCCATTAACCCTTAATCCTAAATAAATTAGTGCAAGTGCTACGCCGCGATTGTTTTTTGACTTCCAAATCACCTAATAAACATCGTTCTCCGTGAAACATTAATGAGAACCGTTAAGAGGCCGTAAAGCCCCAAAACGACGCCTTCTGACCCCCCACTAACACTAATGAACAAATGACAAGTTTTAAACTAGAGACACGTGGCGCCGACTCAGAACTCCACAGTTAGTATATTACAAGTTTCCTTTGAGGAATGTAACTTTATTACCGCCTAAGTTCGCCTCAAAGTGTAATTAATTCTCATTTGTTGGTGTCGAGCAGTGTATCATATTTTAAAATATACAAATTATCATATTTTGACGGTCTCACTGTTGTAGTTGTAGAAATGTATGACTAATAATCAACGGGTCGAGACCCAACATTTTTTAAACATCTTGGACTTTATCTGGAAATTTGGATACAAATATCGAAATTCCTTCTGATTCACTAATCACTGACCACAGATGAAAAAGCTGTAAAGTTTAATCACGCTTCGGTTTTAGTCTGTGGATTTTCGCACATCCAAAACCAAAATTAGTTGATAGCACATTTCGTTTTCATGTCATATGTTAGGGGTATCTATTATCAACATTAAATAAACGCCATGTTTGTCCTCTATCTTAAAGAATCTAAACGAATAATTCTGTATATATCTAAATAAATAGGTATGTTTAAAAAGAGATAACATATTCAAAGTTAAATGAATCTGTTTTGGTTTTAAATTCTTAAATTGCAAAAACATCTCTAACCCTTTTAACTCCTTCCATATCATTAACAATCGTAACTCTAGTTATAACTAGAAATAAGAATGGTAATATCCATAAGTATCGGAAAACATTTCGAAATACCAGACCTAAAATATTCCAGACCGATTTGTACTCTATATGAATAAAATAGGGGATATTCTCGCTCCCTGCATAACTCCATTGTTTGAGGCGAGTTTGTTCGATCCAGTGAACTGCCAATTTTCATTAAGCCTCGCCAGAGGTGCGCGTATAAGTCAGAACTTTGAGAGCCGTCCGTCCTTTACATTTTGTATTTACTGAAATGCCGGCTCTCATGAATACAAGGGATCGGGTTTACATGCGAGATGTTATCTCTGAATACAGTATTGAAACTGTACATTCGTGAATTTAAATCGGTGCTTCTGTTAATTAAGCGCGGAATACAAAGGCAGAACGACATATCCGATACAGTAATTATTATCAACTAGCTGTGCTCGCGACTTCGTCCGCGTGGAATAGTTTTGCCATCAAAATTTGCTCTTGCAAACCTTCTCCTAATCTTTATCAATTATAGCAGTTACCTACGACGTCGTCCACGTCCTGTCGCGTCGTTCTTGTGAGTCAATCTTAAAAGGTAGATATACTGTCGCGGACATTTTCTTAGACCATTTAAAAAGGAATCATTCTTTCATACATATTTTTTGGGTCTCGTAAACCGTTTTCGCAATTGGAAGCGCTCAAGTTGTATAATTTTTCCCGTTTTTCCATATTTTCCTAATAGCCAAATACCTTTTGTTGTTAAATGTCCAACCAATACAAAATATTTTCTAAATTTGAACCAGTGGTTCCGGAGATAAGCACGTTCATATGTACATATACCAAAAAGATAAGTTGAAGATTATTTATATTTACTTTACGCTACACTGATAAAAGTGAAATAGCTGCGTGACATGCTAAAATAGTTAATGTCAGAACAATACTGTTTAGCAAGCCGAATCTCGTATTATAAGATCGAATATATCGTCATGAAATTAGTACAATCGGCCGGCTGTTCTCTTTTAATAATAAATTTAATTTTCATCATTTGTCATTGTGTATTTGTTACTACATAGGAGTAAGTATTTATCGTAAAAATATAGATAAGGCTGTAACAAATTGTATATTATTGTTTATAAAAATATCGTTTAATAAGAAATAAACCTTTACTCATCTCGTCGTCATCCAGGTCACAATTCAGGTCCAGACATCCAGGTATCCAATGTAAAAGTTTTTTGAGAAATGTGATATTAATTTTTCCCCCTAATATTAACAGAGTCCATTTTCATCTCACAAAGAAACCGACAAAAATTGTATGTGACAAATGATGGAAGGCTTGTTTTCTTTTGCGTAAAATGGCTTTCCAGGAACTTCGAGCATTGACTCGAGCGAGTAATTTGATTCCGAAAGTTAAGTTTTCCGAGGAAAGTCGTGTTCCATATATTTTCCGGAGATTATAGCTCGTGACGTAATGAAGTTAGAAATCCAATTCCATTACATCATGTAATGAGCTAGAAGTCTACAAATGCTTGTGGTTTTTCTGATTATATATTAATGTCGAGATGCCTCACTACTTGATTACAACGTGCTGTTAGGGTTAATCAAGGTCAGATTCGTAAAAACTGAAATTCGAGCGGATGGTAATATATCCGAATGAGAATCGACTTTATACGTAGCCTTCCGACGTAGAAAACGAAAAGTTGGATGTTTTGATAAACATTCACAATAAACTTCGAATACGATCATAATATTATAATGAAACGCCCTGAAATCTAGTATATACTAGACTTCAGGGCGATATAAACATATTCATTTTACATCCGTTACGTTCGCATTGATTTATTTTAAATAAGTTTTTTTGTAGTAATATCAAAAGCAACATTTGGTTTTAATCTGGTTAGTTATAGCCGAATCCGACATTTTTATATGTTTACCACATAAAACATAGAAAATAGAATACACTTTTTTTCGTTGAATTAATATGCTAAAATTTCAATTAAATCCCTTATTCTTCTTACTGTACTTACTTGTCATAATTAAGAACTGTGTTTTTCCACCGAAGGAATAAATTCATACAAATGTTGATAAAACAGATTGTATATCGTAGGTTTTTCGAAAATTAATCTATATATATCAAAAGTCTATTCAATATCGAATGAACCTTTACCGAGCGGAAACCTGTCTCAATTTATTATTGACAGATTCTCGACTAGCATTGCTTTGATTCGACCTCAGACGCCGTTATCATTTTATATTTCCTCCTCTGTATTTCTGTTACGTCCTTCACTTTTTCTGTCAGCTTAAAAAGTTATATTAATCTTATCTTCATTTAATTTTCCCTTGACCGAACAAATCTAGGTCTAAATTGTATATTATATTGTATATACATATTATGTAAGTTGGCTTTTAAGAATTAAATAAAATTTTAGACCTTTCTTTCAATTCCTTTATTTCTATGAACATAGTTTTAGCGAAATTACGAGATAAAGTACACATCTATATATAATTATAGTATAAGGAATAATAATAGTAAAATTATATTAATGTATATATTTAAATAAAACACTTTCACGGTTTAAAACGCGATTTATTTAAGTTAAACTTGTTTGAAAATTATTTTTTACCACTCGCGTAAACTACAGACAGTATTTAAATTTATTTATATATATAATCACTATTTTTTTACTTACAAACAACCTTTTTTAGGTGTATGAAATTACTACTAATATATAGTCTTATATGTATATTTATCGCTTAAACGTGAAGCAAGTACATCTAATCAAATAATAAAATGGACATAAAAAGTGGACCGGGGCAAAGAAATATGTGTGCTTTATTAGGTAGAAGAGTCGTAAAATGTACTCTCATCAGACGATAGTAAACCAGTCTCAAGTGTTTTTATATTGTATTATATCGAATATTGACCGTTGACCTATGTTATTATTCAGACATGGATGTAGTACCTATAATAAAATTTCTGAGTTTAATTATACATTTGTGACTGTCTTTAACGGAAAACCTACCATTTCTTACGTGTGTGGCATCGTGCGCATAAACACATTTCTGTGTCTAATCAATTACTTTCCTTATTGTCTTGACCGAAACAACTTATTGCTTTCCTCGGATTCAAACCCACGAACCCGCGTTCTTAATGGAATTTAATTTATTATAACTACGCCCCAACGTTTCGGATGTTTCGTAGCAACCATGAAATTCGTAGCAAATTAACTCAAATTACTATGATCATTATAAATTTAAAGCCAATTTGATTTTAAGGACCCTCCATATTTCAGCTTAGTTTAAGTCTTAGAAATAACTTTGTAGGTACTGAATATTAATTACTAAGGTCTTAGTTAGTATTAAACAAATATCTAGATTCGCTAATTCTTATCGTCAAGGGGTTGATAATTTTGAATAAATAATACCTATGATTAATTTAGATCTCGATTAAATAGAAAAAGAAGAAAAAATAATTAACAAAAAAAGACTATGAACGCCTAAAAAATATATAAGAATACTGTATTAGTAGTAGTTCAAAGTTTTAGACCAATTATAATAAAAAATATACGAACCAAACCCTAAACCACATTTACAATGTTATGGAGTCAACGGAATAGAATAATGAAGTATGTCTCTAGAGAGAAAACCTTGTTTAAACGGCTTATACAAGAGATCAAACTCGGAAATAGATTGGCTCCTTGTTCGTAATTTTCTGATAAATTAGCTACAATGTCTTCATCAGAGAAAATAATGATAAACATAAGAGCTTAAAAGATATTTATACCCTGTACTTACCTACACAGGAAATAATAAAAGTCGATAGCATACATTTACCACAAATAAACTATTTATGATTTTATCAATACAAAAGTATCTTAGCTACGGTAAATATCTAAAGTAATATTATAAAGCTCGAAATGAGAAATTCTTTTTTTGGTCAACTGCGTAGGCGCTGATGACGTCATCGACCAGTTCTTAATAATAAATTATGTGTACATCTGTAAAATACAAAAGATGTCGCTTATGGTTTAAAATGTATTATATAAGTTATTAATTTGCCACCCAATCATTTAGTAGATAAATAAAACGATCTAATTAAACAATTCCAGGTGTTCATCAAGTCGGAATTAAAAGTTGGAGTTATATACGTCAAAGAGAATCAGTACACTGAAGAAGAGATTTTAGATAACAATGAAAATTCACCGCTATTCGAAGAATTCCTTCAAGTTATGGGCGAAAAGGTGCGGCTCAAAGGTATGCTGTGTATATTTCCTTTTTTCTTGGAATTCTTGGATGTTTATTCCTGATAAAATCTTTAGACCAATTGTTTAGAAGTTTAAAGATCTAGATTCCTTAAGATAAGTTTATATCGGTATCTGTACTTATATAAAGCTGAAGAGTTTGTTTGTACGTGAGAATCTCAGGAACTGGTTAGAATTGAAAGCTTTGTTTTTTTTTGGTTATAGCGGTTTTTTTTTTGAGGAAGGGTATAGGCTATAAACATAGCGCTGTAACTAATAGAAGCGAAGAAACAGCGGGAAACGTGAAAAACGGGGAAATACATCTTTGTGGGTTTCCCTTGCGTACACAACGAAAACAGATATCCGAAAAATAGATATCCAAAAATATATGTAAGAAAAAAATCACTTCTCGTTAAATAATCTAAAAAATGTCCGCGACACTGTAGTCGCGGACATTTTTTAGATTATCCTTAGATTAACTTGGAAGAACGACCGGACGCGACTGACGTCGTGGATAACAGCTTAAATTTATAAATATGAAGACGAGGTTTAGAAAAAAAAATTCGAGGTTCAAAATAACTATTCTACGCGGACGAAGTAGCTGACACCGCTTGTTCTTATATAATTTTGAAATACTTTTTCAGGTTTCGATAGATATAAAGGCGGTTTAGATACAGTACACGACCTGACCGGATTATACTCTGTATATACAAACTGGAGAAGCATAGAGATCATGTTTCATGTATCCACACTGCTTCCCTACGAGAGACACGACCCGCAAAAGCTACAGAGGAAACGGCATATAGGCAACGATATAGTCTGCGTAGTGTTCCTCGAAGCTGATAATACAGCCTTTTCGCCGGCTTGCATCAAAAGCCACTTTTTGCACACCTTTATTTTGGGTACGTGACAAAATTTTTTTTAATCGTCATAGACAATCATTGTCTGTAGCATACGCGAGTACTACATATTTAAACAAAGCATTTCCATTCGCCTCGATCTGACGTTTTTATGATAGAGTAGGGCAGACAAACATAGGATACACCTGATGGTAGATGAAATACTCCATCTATATAACATTCGGAATTCCACAGACTGAAACCAAAACGCCATAAAACTTCACGGCTTTTTTATCTGTGGCAGTTATTCGTGACCCGGACGGAATTTCGATATTCCTATCATTTAGAATAACACTTAGAATTCCCGACGAAGTGCAATATGTTTCAGAAAAATTATAAACTTATAAAAAAAATGTTGGATCAAGTAGGGATACCTAGTTAATTAGTAGCCATATATTGCTTCCTTTACACGTGCCCGTTTTATTTAATTTTTGTTAAAGATACGAACTACTTCCGAGGCCGTAGTTCCTTATTATAAGAAAAATTTATCTTGTATTTTCTATTTTTGCGAATTTTGAATCATAACATTTTCTCATTCAAGTGACACTTAACCCTTTTCAGTGAGGGTATCCGCGAAAATCAAAAGGCGCCCAACGAGGTATGAAGTGTCGGTCGTGACCCGAGATGAGGTTGGCGCCTACAAGCCTTACTTATGGGAGCAGAGTGTCTTCGACAAAGGACCCATGTTCCGGTACGTGAAAATGCTTTCATTTAAATCCGTTACATGCATAACCATATTGGTTTCTTTTTTGAAGTCATAGCTCTTTGTTTAAATTAGTTTCTTACCGTTCGCTATCTATAGTAAATATAGAGGTAGGGTAACCTAACTGCAATTTTATGACTTGACTTATTTATATTTCATAGTCTAAAAATGTTAATCTACAGGTTGACCGAAAGTTGTTAACATAAATCTTACACAAATAATAGTACAAATTTATTTTTACCTAAATTTGATATTAGGCCACTCTGCCTCTAGCAGCCTTATATGTAGTTTATTTTTAATTAGTTTTATTAATATTATCTGTCAGGAATCCGGAGACTGGTATTTATCGTATCGGTTTAAATTCACTTGAGTACTTTTTTAAAACGACCTCAATTCATAAGCGTTGACCTATTTTTGAAAATATGTAAATTTACACCGGTCCGTCTACACTTGTGTGTGCTGAATATTATTTTACATGCTTTTAGGGAATGGTTGTTAACAAAAATTGTGAATGGTGAACGAGCATCTTATTCAGCTCCAAAGTTCGCAAGGATGCAAGAACGCACTCGAAGCCAAATGTTAGAGGATATTGTTGCTAATCTGCAGAACCACGCTGAAACAGGACAGATACCCAAACCTTATCGACGAGGTAAGTGAAAGAACATTTTTTCTACAATTGCTATATTAGAATTTATAATTAAAATAGATATATACAAAGACTGTCTGTAGTACGCGAGTAGTACACATTTAAATAAAACACTTTAACGGTTTAAAGCGCGATATAATTAAAACTCGTATATAACTTAAACGGGGAGACAATGAAACGTTAAAATAATTTCAAATAAGTTTAACTAATATATATCGCGTTTTAATCCGTTAGGATTTTATTTGAATAGAAATATACAAATAAAAATGTTTTCAGGATCATGGCGACCGATCGGCCACATGCGTCCATCATCACCTCTACTTGACTCCGTACGAGACCAATTTGAAGACTACGACCAATTAGCTAAAGACTTCACAAGAGTTTTCCTTAATAATGAGCTAAACACTGCACAAAACGCACAATTATTCGATGTTGTTTTTCTAGTTGGACAGTCAAAACAAAAAACTCGCTTTATTGGCGTAAGAGCGATATTGGGTGTAAGGAGTAGGTAAGACTTATATTACAGTTTTAGGTACAAGATTATAAATTTATATATTAGGTAATCATAACTTGTGCGATGACTCCACAAGTAATATCCAACAACATTTTCGTATTTCAGGGTATTTCAAGAGATGTTATATGGTATCCAAACGGGATTTGGTTCACCTCAAGTGCCGGTTGCAGAGTTGTTAGCCCGACCTGCACCAACACTGTTGTCTCCAACACCAGCGAAGCAAAAAAGCAGTAATTTCCTTCAAGTGCCAGATATAGAATCTCCGAGGTATCATTGCATTTTAAATTTTATCTACTAATGTCTGATGAAGTTTCAGGAATTACTAGTTATTATTGTGTCATTCCAGGCCCAAAAGTGTACCCAGTTCACCAATGGTGAAACGAGCCTTTTCTCGTTTAGGAACTATTACTGCTGGTTGGGGACGATCGATACGAAAACAGCATTCGCACCTCAACGCAGACGACAAGAAGAAATGGGCTAGTTCACAGGATTGTTCCAGTAAGTAACAATTCAATTAGAAAAGTATATTAGAAATATTATCTTCAAAATACAAAAATATATTTGTTTTGTAGATAAAGAAAGTAAAGAGAAGGAAAAGGAGAAAAACGCTTCGCTGGCCGTACCAAGATTGTCGGTGTGTGCTGATGCCCAGAAAGTTGATCGCGCTAAACTAGCACAAACCGAGGTTTGTATTTAACCAAACTGAAGGGACCAGTCGTTACTCAGTCAATATTTTCTAATTGGTCAAATTCTTTTCAGTTCTCAATAATCGAATTTGATCCGGAGACATTTCGTATACTCCTAGACTACTTGCATACGGGTAGTTGTCCTCTCACATGCGCGTCCATACCAGGCCTCATATGTGCAGCGGAACATTATGATTTACCCGAGCTTCTACAAGCCTGCTTCCATCACGCCAAACAATTTTTAAGGATAGAAGTGGTAAGACTTTGGCCATCAACATACGTGCTACTTTGATTGCTTTGACTATAATAATTGTTAATGCTTTTAGGTGTGTACGATGTTAATATCGCTCGAGAACTACTACTGGCGATACACCTCGGCCTCAGAACTCGTGAATATGATTCTTGCATTCATCGAGCAACGAGCCTACGCACTGTTCCAAACAGCCGAATTCCTAAATCTCTCTGAATCGATGGTTCAAATGATCATGTGTAGAAATCTCGAAGTGCCCGAGGTGAGAAAATTCGAAGCGATGCTCAGTTGGGCGAAGAACAAAATCAAGTCCAAATCTGCAAATAAGACTGACGCCAAGAATGAATTTAAGTGTATCATGGAAAGGCTGGCGAGAGATCTGAAACTGTACCGAATATCACCTCAAGAGTTGATAAAAGTGGTGCTCCCCTCGAAAGCCATTAAGAACGAACGCATTCTAGAAACCCTCATGTACCAGGCCAACTCTGGAATGTACAGGATCCAAGAAGATTACATTGAGGCTTGTCAACAGCGTATTCAAAAGCAAGATTCTAGATTTTCCGAATTCGAAAGTTTTGACTATGGCATATAAACTTGGAGCTGTGAGGAATATCAGTGTATTAGTTAGTGTAGGAACTGTTTGGACCGCGTTCTTCTCATTGTGGTATGTTAACGCCTTCTAAAAGTATTATTGTTGTAGATGTACTTTAGTAGGGGAGCGAGAAATAATTGTACACTTCTCGAATACCTAATCCTTGTTGTTGTTCATTGATACCTATATATTTTATACATCTAGCTAGACGTGTTCAGTATATCATCTCTATTTTTGGTACCAAAAAAATTTGGCAAAATAAATAGCTATTGTATAATGATAATATCGAAACACATTAAACAATGAGTACAAAGTCATGAAAACTTCAACACTATCACGATAAAGACATTAGGGGCTTACCTTCGTATGTTTTAACGATCCTCTTAACCTTGAAACTATCCGCCCTCACAGTTAACTAATGTTGGAATGATTTTGCTCATATTATGAAGTAAGATTATTATTGTCCCATTTATTGCAATCGATTAGATTAGTCCCAGAGCAATCCATATACCTAATGTTAAATGTGTTAGAAATACAAAGTGACTGAACCTTAAATTGAACAAAAATAATATGAGAATTCTAAATGTTAGACGTTAATATATTTATGAGAATTGGAAGAAATATAATACCTTATCTTAACAAATTATTATGTAAAAATTATATGACTATATGCAACGTAAAATTTATAAAAGAATCTGTTTATGTTGGTGTAGATGATTGTAGTAGACCTTCTCTCTATCTTCCTTGTAGAGTCCTGTCCTAACATGTTATCTACTGTCAAAACAAATCTATTATCAGTTATAAGGTAACTATGAGTAGATTTTATACCTACTAATATTTACCAATAATTCAAGCTTTAAATTCTATACCTTTGTGTGCCTACTCTGTATGTATATATTGTCTATATATGTCTCAGTTAACATATTAAGCTTGTTTTTTCTTTCACCTAAGTACTCTTTCCTATGTAATGTGGAAAACATGAAATTTTATAAAACTGATTTCAAACTTCAAACCAACTCCTAATAAGTAGGACACTATAATACAAGTTGGTAATATTATTGACTATCATTTTATTTTATTTAAATGTTACAATCATTATTAATGTCAAGTGAGTACTGATAATTATCATAGAAATGTTCTAAATTTTCATTTTGAAGAAAGTTAATATGTACAGTGGGTATTGAGAGATACATTGTGAAAAAATATTTTTTACTGAAATAACAAAAAATTTCTATTATTGACATTTAGCTACCATGCTTAAATGGTGGCTTAAATATCCCAAATAGTTACAAGAACTACACACTTAATATTGAGAATAATATTGTATTTGAAATACATAAAATGTAGTTATAACATATCGCTGTGAGTTACCTCAATATTGCTATGTTTAATTAAACAGCGACAAAAGATCTCCATTATAATTCTTTCTACATTTCAACATAAACATATTGTATATCTATGTAAACAGAATCCTAAAGAATGTAATTAATTGTATAAAATTGTAATTTTTATACATGAATACTTTATAAAATTTCCTCCTTTCTCTATTTAATTCTTTTGTCAATTGTCTAAAACCTTGAACGGGTTACCTATTTCATACAGAAAATATTCATTTTCCAAATTTGTATGTTCAAAAACTGTATCTTACATTGAACCACTTTCTTTCAACTATTTACTCTATAATACTCATGAAATGTATAAAAAAATAAGATTATTTTACATATAAACACCAGTATTTACATAGAAAATATTTGTGTCAAACTCTTATTACATAAGTTTTCTATTCCAAAATTTTAACCTTCCTGTGATTGTGAATGTTGCTAAATTGATGTACGAAGACATTCAGGATCTTCGGAATATGACACAAACGTAATAAATGATTAAAGTATCAATAATATAAACTGTTATTTTGCATGAGCAAGAACATCTATTTATTGAAATTTTATGTGGTAAATAAACTTTTTGTGTATGACTCATTATTTTCGTATATCGCCGTCCTGTATAGCCATTATATTCGTACCCACGATTAATAAATTTAAAAAATGTAAACAAGAGACAATTAATAGTAACAAGAAAAAATTAAAATAAATATCACTGAACTAAGTATTGTATGGTACTGTAAATATTAAATATTCCCTTGGAAGTTTTGACAACTGACAAATCTTCAAGATTATTGTCTACTCCAATGCTATATGCCTACCCTAGTAGCTCTACTCTATGGTTGTACTCAAACTCAACTGTATCAAGTAGTAAAAATCAAAATAAATGAATAGAGCGCCCTTCCCGATAAATCCAAATTAAAATATTTGTAAGCTTTCCATTTTGTTTCTTATTCCATTGTTTATCATTTTTAACATAATATAGCGCAGCACTGTATCTATGTTGCATTTAGTCAATCGTCAAAAATTACAAAACACTGTAGTTGACAGCTACTATATTGCCAGCAATAATATTTCCTTATTATAAAACTTCAACATTATATAACCGTGAATCTGAACGTAATCCGAAGTTCGTAACACCGCCGCAGATTAGAGGGTAGCGCTTGTGTGCAACTTGCCAGTGTTCTCGCAGCAGGCGTGTTGCCGGCTGCTTGTTGCAGTGCGCGGTGCGAACATAACACACGAGTTCGCGGTCCTAGGCTCGAACGAACATCGAAACCGACGGTCAGTGCGGTGACCATGATGATGGATAACGGGGTGATGACAAATAACTATGACGGGAGTTATGGGGACGGGTATATGGAACAAGAGGAGGAGTGGGAGCGTGAGGGTCTCTTAGACCCGGCATGGGAGAAACAACAGAAAAAGGTCAGTTCAAGCACCAAGTTCACACACTAAATAATAATGGGACTTTGGAAAAGTGACATCACAAAATTGTACGCGCATATTAAATAAAATAGCCTCGTTATCGCTTTCATGACTCACGATGATGGTGTTTATGTTTTCAATTTGATTTCAGTTAGTATTGGTTTTCAAAGTTTTACCTACATGTTATGCGAATCTACAGGTGTTATTCGATACGCGATTAGATTCAGTAAAACGAGGTAAAAAGAACTAAAACAATATTTTTCATGTCAAGCACTAAATGCCAATACCTAAAAATAAATAATATTGATACAAATATACATATAGTGTAAAATAGTCGTTTCTAGTTTGTAATAACAGTTAATTAATTAAGACGATCAACGGCAATACGAATATTTGAATTTTCAAATTCGAACTTGTTTCTTTCCCGCCGTAAGTTGAAAGTAGATCGCGGCCGTGGACACTATTAAAAGATTTCTTGGAGCTTTTCGTGCGAGCGAGACGCGCGCACACTGTCACGCCACGAGCGGGAGCGGGGCCGAGCGAGAGGAATCGAATTTCGGTTAGTCATGTCCTAAAATGGGTCCGGCGCAGGCGCCGCTGAAAGCGCGGGCGTCCGTCTTTACGTCACTCCGAAACCCGCATTTCAGGAAATCATCAGGCCCACCTTATCTACGTAAAATGCATCTCAAAGGGATGCTATTTATGTGGTGGTCAGTAGATCCGTGACGAACGCTCTGACGCAGCTCATGAGCTCAGTTCAAGAGGAATGTCATTAGCGAGTTATGAAAGCAGTCACCCGGGCCTTGCTACAAATATATTACGTACACGTATAGTATGTTTATACCATGTTAAAAAAGTCCTACTTAAAGGAATGTCAACTATTACTTATGCATATAATTTATTTTGTATTAAGACGCTTTAAAGCTCTGAATTCAAATCCCTAATCGTTATTTGCAATTCAAAACAAAAATCTTGGAAATGGTTTTATGTTTGCAATATTGCAAGACTTAAAACGACATCTCCGTTCAAGTCACTGCGTGTAAAAAAACTAGAAGGTAATTCTTAAGACAGTTAACTCGGTCCTTATAACATCTGTGATTACCGCACGTTACAAGAACCTCATTACAAGACGATTTTATCATTGATTTCGCATCAGCACACCGTACGATCTATTAAGTTTTTGTGTGAGCGTAATTATAGTGATGTCTTGCGCAGAACAACCCTATTATAAACAAAGAGGCTGCACCGACCGGTGCATCGGCCGTAAGGAGGGTCAATGTCGCGGCCTGCCTCGAGATGCCTGCGAAAAACCCACCCGACCACTCGTGAACTTAACACGAGAATCACCCGAAAGGGGGTCACTAGTACGATAATTTACAAGGAAAACGTGACGCACCTACGGAATTCTGATTCATTAAACAATCGAAAATTTACGGGGTCAAGTGATTTCATAAAATTCCAATAATTTTTTTACCTTTCTGCTATTTCCTGTTTAAGATGTATGTTGTTACGAAACCAATTAAGTCGCTGTTTTTTTTTTACTGATTGATATTATAAAATAAAATACAATCGCATTTTGTGATACCTAAATTTAACCGTGAAAGCGTCCAGGGTCTTTGTAGACATTTGTAGACCTTTTTTAAGTAAAGCGACTTTCTACTAGTGACACCTAAATTAATAATTTTAAACATCATTCGAGATCGCTGTGATCTACTTTACAGATTGTAAATGTTTGCTGTACTTGATTTCATTTTAATTTCAAGCTTTATTATGATTTTAATTGCTCATCTATTCATTGACTCCCAATTGGTTTATGCTATTATAATAAACAACTGCTTACAAGTTGACCTCTAACGTTTGTAATATATTAACTTGTTCAATATCTCTTTTTTCTATCCAAGCCCGTTACGTTGTATTACCTAATACAAGTAATTACAGTGGACAGTCTAGAACTGTTACAGTACAAAAAACGAGAAGTAAATCTCATTGAAGCGGTAAAACAACTTGAGGGTTTCCAGTTAATTCCCGTTGGCCTAGAAAGTTGACACCAAGTTAAAGTATATTGAAGATGGAATGAGATAACGGTGCCTGATATATGATGCTCTTGCGAATCCATCAAGCTGCAGTGGGCAAAAGTCATTACAAATACCAAAAGGCAAAAATAAACGTAACAATTCCACATGTCAATCGTTTCGGGTCATAAATATAATCTCGACATGCATTTTTGCTGCCACCTAATGGAAGAATTATCGGTGTGCATGCCTTTCTTATAATTCTTACAATTTCGGGGTCATTGCCTGACAGTATTAAACAGACTCTTGTTAAATAAACACTCGATTGTAGCGTGGCTGGCAAATATTTAGTTTATATGCATACCTTTGTACCTTTGTAGGTATTGTGAAGCCACTGCAATTATTTTTCAAAAGAATAAACAGCGTTCTGTACACGACGAATGCGGGGTTACGTAATATTCGACATAGCAGGCTATTTTTTCCGTTACCCAGTTTTTGGCTGACGTCCAAAATAGAAACCGTTGAAACTACTGTCTACTGTCCATCACCTTTTGACGAACAAATTGCATAAAAATAACCTTTTAATTAATGGGTTGACTTCAAAAAAATCTAGGTTTTTTTATATATATTCGTTTACTTTTTTTCTTTATACATTTCGCCTACTATATAACTATACTCTAAATTAACTAATTAACTTCCGCACTAAAATGTCGCGCCCCGGGACTGATGAAAGATCTTTCATTATTTCCTTACACTTGTCGTAGCTACTTTATTAGCTACATTATCTTTAAGATACAATCAATATCAGATATACAGATGATAAATTTTAAAATTGTCTATGACTCAGGAATTGTTTTTCGTGGCTATTCCTATTTCAAAATATAGATTATGTTGAACCTAACCTCTATCGATTTACAGATTAAAAAGCATAATATTTATAACAAAGCCAGACTGGCCACACATAACATGGTTCAATGTTTACCAAAGTATCTATATCGTTTCCCGCCCACACTCCAATCGTGTTGTTGAACTACGGGACAGATAAGATACAAATAAGAAAGGAGGTTCTGTTTTATTGTCGTTATTTTCAACGAGCTCCGTACTCTTTAGTAGTTAAGTGGACGAAGCATACGAAATACGTGCAAGATAAATTTATTTAGAGGCTTATTCTGGAAACTTAACTTCTAAACTCGGGTAAACTTGATAAAGTATATCATTTAGCCAGGACATGGAAACTTCATCACATCAAAGAGGATATTTGTTATTGTTGTCATTAGGGTAACATAAATGCTTCAATACTGTATCTCGAATCTACGCAACGTCGAATTGTAGCCTATTCAGTGACAATAATTTTTGCGCTTTAAACTGTCAGAAAAATGATATTTTCTGATGTTACGAAACGTAATTTTTAAACTCCCAAGTAGCAACTAGGTACTATCGGTGTTTTAAATGGATTTTTAGAGTTGTGGACATTAACAGTTAATTTTATGGGTAATAAAACGACCTTGGACACTGAACTGCTAGACACGAATTAAAATTAACCTAATGGATATAAACTTTCGAAACGTGCTCTATCTGTTACTAGTTCCGTTTGTCACGTTATTACTTCACGGTGACTCAAAAGTAAAATGAAAATAACATTCCTTTAATTGTGCAATTAAAACATTTCTCTGCTTAATATTCTTATTGTGAAAGTTACTTGCATTTTCAATTTTGGTATTACTAACGAAATACTAGAGGATTGAAGATCTAATATTTAAGTATTCTCTTAAGTAGTTTACACGAGTAGTACACATTAATTTAAATCACTTTTAACGGTTTAAAACGCGAAATATATTTCTCCATTTAACATTAGATTCTTCGAAGCGTAATTAAGAGAAGTAAGTTATTTCGAGTTGTAAACCGTTAAGTGTGTTATTTAAATGTCTAGTAAAAGTTATTTAGCTTAAGTAAGTATAGCTTATTTTTTACAATTTTAGACGATGGACATATTATTATATCCGCCCAATTAAGTGGGATATTTTACAGTGATTCTTATGACTATATTTTAGCGCCTTTTTTACGATATAGACAGACCAACATGGCGTATACTTGATGGTAGGCGAAGTAACCCAACCATATAACATCTAAGCAAAGTGCGCTGTCGAACTATTTTATCTTCGGATGTTCGGAAATCCACAGACTTAAACCGAAACGCAATTACACTTCATTGCTTTTTCATCTGGTTCATAACCAAGATTTCAAACATGTTTCACAAAAATTATAAATTGATTATAAACATGTGAGACCCGGTTGGGATCGAATCCACAACCCGTTGATTATTAGCTATATATTGATACCTTTAGACCAACGAGCCCGTCAAATAAACAAACGGTTCTTCATAATGATAGTATAGATGTAAGTTGGAGAGAGGAGACTCGCTTACCAATCTAGTAACCCACGTCTGTAATAACTTTAAGTAGACCGGTTTTTCGTCTACAATCTTAAGTATGTAGATGCATTTATTGTTTATGTTGCTTAATTTAATCGTTACTTGACTTTATAAGTATTTATAGCAGTACTTAAGTCGCCTTGTGATATAAGGCTGCTAAAGACAGAGTGGCCTAATAACAAAAAACATGATTAGGAGGCAAATAAAAACTTGGCGAAAATGAATTTGTACTATTATTTGTGTAAGAATTATCTTAACTATTTTCGGTCACTGTGATCTTGTAGATTAACATTTTTAGACTATACATATATAAAAGTCAAGTTATAAATAGCAGTTAGGCCACTCTGCCTCTAACGGTCTTATATATAATACACATTTCATCTTTTAAAACGTTGAATCAACTAACTCATTATTCAGGTAACCCTGCGGTGTCGCAACCTTATCTTCACGATATCATGACGTATCGTTCATATCTTGATAATTATACCTATATGATAATTTAAATAAAATGTATTTCGATGAGTTAATTCAAATACTTTACGTGTACCCCAATAGCAGACAATTGAATTAGAAGACATTTTTCGTCAGTTTTGCAAAGATACTGCCAACTTCGGCGGAACTTTAGCTTACCGTGAAACGTCGGGTCGCACGTATGAAAATATTTCACCAATATCATTCATGTTGGAAATACACCGTAATGATTATTTTGTTTTAAATTTACCGCATAACTATTCCGAGGTTACAAATGCTAGTAAGCAAGCTTTAACAGCATAAATAACTTACTCTTCTTTCACGTGGCATCGCAATTCTATACGAAATGCGAGATAATTATTAGTCTGACAGCGTTTAATTACATTCATACAATTATAATATATACATGCAAACACAGCGTTTACCATAAAATAAGACAATGTTGCAAAGATTGAGATTAGGTTTCGAGGAGATTACGTAATGTTGCTATACTTAAGTAATAAACATAAAACTATTTAAGTTACTGCGTTGAGCCTCTGATGTTTTTAACAAGAGATCATTCCGTCAGCAACAGAACTGGTAACACTGCCAATGTCTATTTCTGTGTGTCCTCACACCTACACAAATTACTTACACTCACCCGCTAGTATAATTAGAAAATTGTTTATAACACATTTATATTTAATTTGACGACCCGTTGACTAATGACGGCAGGTTCATTACAACACTTTATAGCCAATGGTATTAATGGAAGACCAATATAATTCTTACTATATTATTTTATTATAAGATCTTCTTTCTGGTATATATTTGACAACGTTGGCAACGAAAAATCCGCATTTCCAGACGAAGTCTTACAGTTTAAAGAAACCTGTTGGGACCTTTAAATAAAACACTTTAACGGTTTAAAACGCGATATATTAGTTAAACTTATTTGAAAATGTTTATTGTCTCCTCGTGACCACGGCTGCTGCAAAGCATCCGAAACGTCGGGCCGAAGTTAAAAATCATTTTCAAATAAGTTTAACTTGTATATCGCGTTTTAAACCGTTCATGTGTTTCATTTAACTGTGTACTACTCGCGTAAACTATAGACAGTATGTTGTGGGGGACCTGATTGTGATCGAATCCACGACCCGTTGAGTATTCCCCATTCATACCTACCTTTACATCAACAAGCCAGTCAGTTAATATATAATGTCATACGTTTCAAAACGTTACATTTAAATAGCTCCAGTCTAACATTTGAACAATCTGTGGAGAAAGAAATAAAATTAATATGAAACGCTGCACAGAGTATATTAGCTTTTTCAATGCTAAATATTATCTTCTTTTAAACAGACTATACAATATTCAGATATTATATGCCTAACAACGCGTGCAACTTTAAATCGAATCCGTAAATGCATTATCTATTGCCGTTCTTATCGAGCGTTTAACCGATTACCCGAGATAAACCCAGCTGGCTGGCTATTGCTCGAGGGGGACTTCATTGTTAGGTCTCCCGCTATACTTTAATGGGGCTCCATTGAGGTACACCTTGAACTAGTTTTAATTTCATCCATTTTAAGTTTTATTAACTAGACTACACTTTTGAAATTTTCAAACGCGATATTTATCATTTATGTTTTGACGACGTTTAGGTTTGTTCCCTGGTGACCACGGACTCTACAAAACATCTGAAAGTACAAATACTTATAGGGTCGTAGTCAAAATAAAATAAATTATATATTTCGCGTTTTATACCGTTAAAAGTGTATTATTTAAATGTGTAATCTACAGACAATACTTAACTGGTCTAGGGTTAGTTAAGTGTAGTACACACAGTAGCTGTTGTATTAGTTCATTTACATGTATATGTATTTTTTATAATATGTTATATGTTACCACGGGCTTTGTAATGGTAGTGGATTCTATTCCGACGGTGATCGCTTTACTTTGCTAATTCTAGTCGGCTTATAGTATGGACGTGTAAAGTGATATTCAAAATCTGCCCTCAAATGGAATATCCGCGTTTTAATTATAGTTTGTGAATTATGAAATATATAAAGCTGACGACTTTGTTTGTTTGTTTAAACGCGCTAATCTCAGGAACCACCGGTTCGAATTGAAAAATTGTTTTGGTGTTGATTAGAGCATTTATCGATGAAGGCTATTATATTATAGCGGGAAATGTGAAACGGGGAAAATTATTCTTATATCTTTGTGGGTTTCCGATGCGAAAACGGTTCAAGATACCCAAAAAATATTAGTTAAAGAATAGTTCTTCTTTAAATTATCAAAAAAAAAGCGCAAGGTTATATATCTATCTCTTAAGATTAACTTGAACGAATGACGTAAAGGGACGCCACCGACGGCGTGGGACCTTAAGTTTATAAAGATGATGTGGTTTGCAAAAACGAATTTGGATGCCCAAAATAACAATTCTCGCGAACGAAGTCGCTGACACAGTTAGTTAGAATAGGTTACGTGAACCGTCATCCTTGTATGTCCTTTGTCATAGAAAAGACGCAGAATGCAATCAAACGTAAATAAAGACATCTAAGTGCCGCACTAACTAGATCTCGTGGGAAAATTAATGCAGTCTGAATCAAGTGCAGACTCATAAACTACATGACCTAAGGTAAATATGTATGTCAGGAACGCCCTTTAACGTTTTAGGCGCTCAAGTACCGTTCTCGAGGGGCTTCCACCGATCAATTTTGTACCTCAATAAAAATTAATGGGACGAATTGAAATGAATGAATGAATGAAAAAAAATAGATTTTCAATACCAGTGTCTGTAGTAATAAATAAATAGAAAAAAAATTAAGACACGGGCAGGATTTGAACCGACATCTACAGCGTCTCGTGGTATTGCTCTAACCAATTGACCTACTGTGTCCTACAATTTTAAGTAGCTGCTGAAAATATGTTTTTTCTATTAATTGTTTATTGTTGTCCTATAGATATAACAGGAGCCAGTTAAAACTAAACTTATAAGAAAAATACTTCAATCATAACAAAAAATAATACAAGCAGTTTAAAAGAGAAACGAATATGTTCTTCATCAAAATGTACTTTCTTGTGTAACAAAATACTAACTTAAATTATTGTTTACCAGTTATCTCCAAGTCCTATTTTAAACAGTTAAATAACAAAATCGCTGAATGAAAAGCCTTTAATGTCTGCGCTAGTTGTGTCAGCAATTCCGTTGTAGTGTCATTTGTAATAACTAAGAACCTTTGTAAACAGACACGGCGTGGGACGCTTCCGTTCTGGCTTTGTGTATTTTAATACTTCACCGACTACGAATGAAGGCTTTTAAACATGAGCCTCGAATTCACAAGTACACTAAGAATATTCTTACAATCTTTAATTGTAGTGTATAAATGGTATTACACGTCATTCTGAGTAAAGGTGTCACAAAAAATTGGCAAAAATTTGTCATTGTCAAGGTCATGAAGAATATATAGGTAGTGTAGATATATGGAAATGTAGTAAAGGAAAATAAATATTAAAAAAAACATTACCTACATAATACCTAATGCTATATCTATATCCATAGAAACAGTATACACTTTCAAAATCACTCTTTTTATTAAACAATATTTTAATTAATTAGGGTTAGCTAAGAACAATCCTATGCTAAGAATATGTGTAGTCGCCGCGGGTAGTGTCTCAAAAATTACTAGTCTTACTATGTTTATAGTGTAGTAAAGCTGTCACTCACTCAAATTTCGAAAAATCGTCATTTATTAGCTCACAAGAAACAGCACCTTTGTGTACTGTTTAGGACGCGTTTCAATAATTTGGTTTAGTGTATACATATGTATATCGTAAAATAATCGGAACAACGCTTATAACACAAAATCAACCATTATCTTTTGTATTATCCTTTACGATAATATTCAAGCGAAAATAGTTTACGCCATAACATTCGTCTCTCTCGATGGAATTCTTTTTAATTTTAATAGTATCACTCACTATTCTTTAAATTAATACTTATGATACATCCAATACCTTTATATTCCACATAGTAATAACTGCATTAGGAACTATAATATTATCTGTACTTGGTAAAAAGTAATTATGTACAATGTCATTCGCACGGGACGCGTTATTTCCGTTATAAAATTGCCTTTATTGCATTATCAAAATAGCTGTATGTGTATACTTCATTTCTCGTAGTTACGTGCCTTTATGACAATGGGGGACAGAAGCATGTGGTTTATTTGATGAAATTGAAAACGCCTGTAACAATAAGATATTTTAACTTAAGGCACTTGGAAAATGTTCTGTACTTATATCCCAGTCATTCTATATACTATCTTTATATAATTATATGCGTATTTTTTCGTATGCGTATTTTATAATTGTGTTACGTTAAAACAAATGACAAGCGAGGAACAGATAAAAATCAAATTAGAAATGTAATCGATTCTTAATATTTATACGCATAATAAATAACCGGGTTGAAATCTTAACCGATTATCGTTCAATGTATTTAATAATAAATAAGACAAGATAATGTTTATTTTTTCACGTCTATTACAAAGAACAGCGAAATTAGAAGTTCTTACACGTAATATGTTTTCAGCATTCGATGTAAGCCCACCGTTACATAAATACACATATATTTTTGCGCCTCAATTCATTATAGTTCTAGATAGTTGCAATATTCGTAACAATAGATCACTCCGAACTAATGGCTTCCTTCCAAATGATTATCAGTTAAGTGGGCGTCGGTGTGATTTTGGCTGTAACAACTGTTTACTTTGTACCCGTTACTTCGGTTACGTTAATTAGCGACAAATGACCGAGCGCTGATCGTAAATATCGTGAATTAACTGCTGGGAATGCTAAAAGGTTCAATAGTCTCAATAAATCTAAGGTTACTTTGCCTTGAATGACATTTGCGTCCTTCTTAAGTAAACATTAATTTACGTTAATATCTGACTCTCAGACTACCACTAACCAAGAGCGAGCCGGTATCACACGAAGGGTTCTAGAAAAACTAACCACCAAATCTAATTTGTTTCAGGGGACAAAATAAAAAAAAACTGCTTTGGTGTAATATAGCAGCGATATAAATACATTATCTGTGAAAAAAATCAAGTATTTGAATACCAGTTTAACGGTTTAAAACGTGAAATGTATTAGTTAGAATTAAACTAAATCCTTCAATATCAAAAATTGATGTGCTTCTTACACTAAAATATACTTTTAAACAAGAATTGATATTTCTTTCAAATCATTTTGTATTTGTTTTATAATTCAAACAAAATATATTTTTATTTTTATTTTTAGTACACATTATTTTAACTACGTCTGTCTGTGTGTGTATCACCGTGACTATTGCATCTGAAACATCGGACCGTAGTTAAAATAATTTCTAAATAAATTTAACTAATACATTTCTTGTTTTAAACAAGTTAATGTGTTTTTGTATACTCGTCTAAACTACAGACAGTAGTTTGAAATCAGGTGCCTAACTGTAACAAAACGTTTTTGGTAACAGAAAACTTACGTTTTACTTATATACGGAACCCTAGGAAATATAAAATGACTTTGGTAGTCTTTAAAATTCAAATACCTTGCTGCTTATTTACGGTGACATAGATAGACGTAATTTTTTAACGATTACTAGCGTAAACTAAAGACAATACTTATATAAGGCGTACAACATTTTTCAGTAAGATTTCCATACAGATTCCAGTAATAGTCTCTTAAGAGCTCTAGAAGCATATCTATTGAGTATACCAAAAGCGTAGCTCGTTCTTTGTGAACCCAGTATGGTTATATGACGAAGCAAGTCTTAGTGCCCGAGGATATTATCATTGTTAGAAACGGTCGAATAGCTCACAGCTGTGTCCCTATTGTTTGTTGTCGTACTCTCCTTGTTGGGCTATATTTGGTAGTATGCCACTGGTAAATTTGAATCCTGCCTTAATAATAAATTACCTTATTGGACAAGTAAAATATATATAATATAAAGTATAATAGTAGCAGTGTATGCTAGTCCTATCAATTTATAATTATTCTGAAACATGCTGGATTTCATATGAAATCTAATGATGAGGAAATAGGGCGGTAGCGCATCTTATCTCTCTTCCTCTATAATAATATATTAACTATTAAGGAATTTATTTTTTAAGCTTTGCTTTGCTATCTTATAGTAATCTACTAAATAATGTTGAATAATCAATTGGTTTGTCATTGTATCATTTGAAGCGGAACATGTCTTTGACCTTACCATCTTAATCGCTAGATTATAAATCTAACAAACGAAGCACTGGTTAAAGTGTTTCTCTTTATTGTAGAATTCCACCATAAACAACTACATATTTAATATAGAATAAATCATACTCAGCGTATACGATTTTCCCTGTTTATTGCGAAATAACGAAAAAGTAACGAAAATATATATTACTCAGGCGCGTATTATTATCTAATAAAACTTATACCTAACGCTAATAAAGGAACCAAGTACTGTTGTGTTGATTTAAATAAGATCTTTCTAGCATCTTATTTAAAAAGGAAATAACAAAATCGTATGACCTTGTAAATACTGGGTGTTATTTCGATGAGTAAGGTTTCATGTTACAACCTTGACCATAGAAATACTTACAATAACATAAACTCAGGAGAAGGTTAAAGAATTGAAGAAATGTATATAATCTGTTTAAAATAATGGCGTCATCATGTCTTACATTCTTTGGTAACTGATGTAACTTCATTGTTTAGTGTATTTATTTATAAGTAGCTAGTAGCTTGGTCAGAGAATTCTGGGCATCCATTTTTTTTGCAAACCTCTTTATCTTTATAACTTAAAATCTTTATTAATAAATTTCCCTGATTCTTTACATGTCCCGCTGTTTCTTCGCTACTATATGTCAACGCACTGTTATAGCTTGAACCTCCTTCGATAAATGCTCTAAATCAACAGAAAAATAATTTTTCGAACCAAATAACCAAACCAGTAGGGCTGATTACTGAGATTAGGGCGTTCAAACAAACAATCAAACTCTTCAGCTTTATATATTAGTATAGATATAGATAATATACTAGAAGGATTTAAATTTGCTAATTAATAAAAATAAATATATATTTGTATTGTCTATACCGACAAGTTATATTAAATTAATTATAGTATTATAGAATAAAAAATTAAAGCATTAAAGTTTGTATAATTTTGCATCGCATTTGCATTAGTAAAATTAAATACTTAAATCTTTGAAGTCGTCATTATATTTATTCGAGTAACCGAATATTTTAAAAGTCACATCTGAAATCTAAATGTGAGGATCACTTATTTCAGTTGTCAAAACAGAAATCGACTAAAACTAGGATGTTGACAATAGCTATTGTTCACTCTGTTTTTTTTGTACCTACTATTACTACAATGCGATATCCCCCGAGTAGGGCAATGGGGCGGACACATGACTGTCACTATTTCACTTCTATTTATTTATTTAAAGGCTTTGATGTGCACATCAGACTTATATAATCTTTTCCCGAGGCTCAAACTTAGGACGTCTCACATTTAGCGAAAGCATTGCGTTTAATAGTGGCGAGGAGGCTTAAATTATTTATAGCGGGTATTTCTCGCGCCAATTAAAACAGATCCTCACTTCTTTGGTACGTTATATTCAACTAGTTGTGTAATTCACCATAGGACTGTTTACACTGATATGCTTTGTGTTTTGAAAGGTTGGTTTGTCCTTCACGCCATACTAACTATTTGAATTATACTGCTAATACTAAAAGAAATTGCTACGGCTCCATTTTCAAGAATATTTTTAATTACACAATAAGTAAGAATTACGATGAATTTGCAATATTGTACCGTATTAACACGAATATGAAACAAAAATACCTGAAAAAGTGAACGATAGTTCAGCGTGCGTGGTGAGCAGTTGGTTCAATTCTTGTCTGCGTCATAACTTATTTCAATGATTTTATAAAACATCTGTATTAATAACTCTCATACCACCCGATTACCAATTAGAACATACTTTTATCAAATAACGTTGTCAAAACGTTAAATCACTGCTACAGATTAAAAATATACATTTACCTTAACGCTTTAGACCGCGTAATATTTTAGTTAAATTATTTTATCTAAGGCTTGCCAAGTTTTGACCCCCCATAACCACAACCTAAACGCTGCTCGAGCCGTAGTTAAATTAAAAATATTTTATAAAATATTTCGCGTTTTAAACCGTTAAAAGTATTTTATTTAAATGTGTACTACTCGCTTAAACGACAAACAATTCCATATTATATTGATATAATATACTACCTCTAATCTCTAGCGATATAACTGGAATGTTGCGAGAGCCTTTGTAGTGTTTTGATATTTTTAGTTCAACGGAACTGGTTCAAGAAGTGGGTTTATTGCGCGTATTTTTATAACCCGCATACGTAATCGATACATTGGAAACACAGTTTTTAGGTTAGCGCAATTTATACAAATATGATGAACTAGCTGTGTCAGCGACAGATATATTTCTAAAAGAAATCGGCTTAACAGCGATGGTCGCCATGGAAATGTTATTATCGATGATGATAGTAGAAGAAACTGAAATAATTCCTAACTCATTGTTTAAATGTTATTTTCTTAGAAAGTCGGCGATGTGCAGTATCAATTGTCTAAAACAATAATCGATCACACGAGTTGTGAATTGCACTTTCCTATATGACACTGCACAATTGTGTGGTAAGTACACTTAAGATCGTACTCCCATAATGTAGGGGGAATAGATCTTTCAATTTAAAAATAAATTCATCTGGTGTAATAAGTAATGTTGTGTTTGTTGATTCAAAAACAACACATCTCTGTTAAAACTTAAATCACACACGTCATACGATGGCATTATCTAAATTAAAAGAAAACAAACATTGCGCAAGAGATGCATGTCAACAAGTTTAAGAAATTCTACTTTTGGTTAGGGCAGCAGCACAAGCCGGTTGATGCCGGTTCAATTCCCGCCTGTGTCGACAAATTGTTTTATTCTAAATAAATTTTTGACAACTTGTACTTATGCATTGCCAATGTGTTCTACGAATGAGATACTTTGATTTACTAATAATGACTAGCTGTGTCAGTGACTTCGTCCGCAAGAATCGTTATTTTGGTCATCCAAATTCGTTCTTGCCTTTATAAACTTAAGCTGTTACCCACGACGTCGGTCGCTTCCCCGTCGTTCTTGCAAGATAATCTTAAAAGATTTTTGTTAAATTTCTCGCTGTATCCCCTATTAGTCCCAGGACGATGTTTCATAAATGCTCTAACCAACACAAACATAATATTTCAATTCAAACCCGTAGTTCCTGATATTAGCGCATTCAAACAAACAAACGAGTTCTTCAGCTTCATATATTAGTATAGATTAAATTGTAGAATCCGACTGCAGACGGATGCTTCAGTTACACGTAACCTTCAGACGTTGAAAATATCACAGACCACGGATTTACCCGCCCACGCCGCAAAATATTACTATCACGCCGAAAATATTCTTCGAACTATTTTGGGCAATCACTAATCGAGTACGGATCTTCAATCTATAAGCTATGACTACGTTAAATCAAACGATACCAAACGAGTGAAGGAGAGATGTTAGTTTTATTTATATTGTAAACGATGTGGAAAAATTATAAAATTAATTGCTTATTGCTTTAAAACAGTCAAGCTAGTTTAGCTAAAACCGTAATTTATCCTTAACTTTCATAATTACATATGTCATTGAGGATAGGAAGAAGACGACATTAACTTTAGTTAGTAACTTACATCAAGTACTGTCTTTTAGAAACGAATATTAAATGTTAATTGAAAATAGTATCTCAAAAAGATGGCAACTTAACCACTATCTCCTTATATCTATCACACCTATGTAAATTAGCTAAGTTAAAGAGAAAGTTATATCCGTATAATAAACAATATTTATTTTTTCCAGGTATCACAGCTGTATATAAACTATAACACCACAACACAACACTACCCACTTCTGTAAGTAATTATTAAAGTATACAGTTAATAACGAAAACCATAATTAATATTAATATATCGCGTTTTAAACCGTTAAAGTGTTTTATTACGAAAACCAATTTAAAACGAGTCGATTCTTAACTTATCTTAAACCTCGGAGATAATGCTAATTTATAAACTCTTGCGTACATTTGATTGTACAGACTTCATCTGCAATGAAAAGCGGATTTTTCTTTTCAGGATTATTTAGAAGGGCACTAAGTGAACATTGGGTATCTCCAAAATACCATTACACTAGCATCAACTGGGTACTTTGCTCGTGATATGTGTGTGATGCTAACTAAAACTCCCATAACAAATGTTTAATAAATTCTACAGCACCGAGTAAAACGTCTATTCGACGATTTAGATATATACGATTTATTACGTACACCAGACAGACGACACGAACGAATCTGTTACCCCTAGCGCCATCTGTTCCTTCGTTCGAAAACTACCTCATTTTCTAGCCATCTGGCCATTTAGAGAACTGACGTACGACATCTTCATTCTTATTCCTGCGCGGCATTTAGATACTTACTTCTTTTCTTTTTTCACTCAAATATCGATCCAGTTTTAATCTGTGAAAAAGTGATTTTTATGACCGCAAAGATCAAGGCCATTTGCCAATTATATAATCTTATCAAAGTAGTGGGTCATTGATCTTTGAGATATGACATTAGCACCTTCAGTAGCATATCGTGTTAACATGCATCGTTAAACGCTGTCTTTTATTGTTTATTGAAATGATAGTGGCCCACTTGGCTGTGCACCAAATTGCATTACCTTCGCAGGTGATGTCTTTTATTAGCTAGACGCGAGTTAACCCAAATGAAATATTAACATTTAGTTACCAAGGGTACGGTCGTGTTATCTGTCTTGCGGCAGAATATTTTCTATTTAAAAATTGGACACCGCCCACAGACCTACATTCTTTCAACATCGCTATCTGTACTAATATTATAAAGATGAAGAGTTTGTTTGAACGCGCTAATCACAGGAACTACTGTTCGAATTGAAAGAATATTTTTATTTTGGTTATTTCTATCACACGATCAATAGAACGAAGAAACAGCGGGAAATGTGAAAAAAAACGGAGAAAATTCATAATTCGTCTTGGAGAGTTCCGTCGCGTGCGCTGCGAAAACGGTACAAGACACCCAAAAAATTATTTCCCCTTAAATGATGTAAATAATATCCGCGACAGTATATGTCTACCTTTTGAGTTTTTATGGGAATCAAATAATCAAAGATTGGGCTACAGATAAATAAATCTTACAGTGCGTAAATCCACTGCAAACATTACACTTGACTATAGTTTTTTTGCAAAAACTACGGTAGTCAAAACTGGCTTTAAAAAATTTTAATAATAATTTATGTAATTAGGTCTCAGACAACTGTAAGCAGCTGATAAAATATGTTATTAGGAACTATTGTAAATACCAAATGAAGACACACACCGCGTTTCACGTTTAAATAATAAATTAACATTATCCCACGAAGTTTTCGTGATTTAAACACTTTATATTCAAGTAAATGATATTTGCTATGTAAGTGTGTACATGACAATTATAATTACAGTTTGCTTATAAAATGTAATTCATAATCAGCATAGCATTATTTGAAATCTTAAAAAAAGTAGTGGAACACTACAGACATATTTTCTGTAATTAACGCGAGTAGTACACATTTAAATAAAACAATTTTAATTGTTTCAACCCGTGAACGTGGCTGCAGAGAATCAAATCAGCAATATATTTCGCGTTTTAAACAGTTTAAAACCGTATAAAGATGTGTTCTTTTCAAATTTAAACGTATCTTCACAATGTCTACTCGATTACCTCTCGAATATAATTATAATTAAACTAGTGGTCACGATGAAAACTTAGAGAAAATCTAAATTCATTCATAAAGTGATGTTTTATAGGTATAGATGATGTCCAAGCGCCGCAAAAGCTGAACTGAAGTATTAGGATAATATATTTTTAAAAGCTGAATACGTTGGGTTGATTCATCGCCCACAACCAGTAGTCATAATCAATCAATATAATCACCGATTGTGCTGTCACAGGCCTTTGTTACCTCTCCGCGCAATAACTCGGAGCGAAACGTGTCAATTGGCTCATAAAAGTCAATTAGCCTCCCAATGATTTAAAAAAATACATTATTTGCAAATGAATTGTTGACAACTTAATTTAAATAAAACACTTTAACGGTTTAAAACGCGTTATAGTCTCCCTGTGACATCGGCTGCTGCAAAGTATCCGAAACGTCGGGCCGTTGTTAATATAGTTTTCAAACAATTTTAAGTAATATATATCGCGTTTTAAGCCATTAAAGTGTTTTATTTAAATCTGTACTAGCGTAAACTACAGACTGTATTTAGCTTACAATTTGTAAGCTAAATACTGTCTGTATATAAACTACACACATATTTATAAAAATATTAGAAGTGTTTTTTTTTTAAATATTACGTGTAAATGGCGATGTTTCTGCGTGTAAATTTATATTTTTCCTTTAATAATAAATTTTTAAACCTAACTGTTATATTGAAACACTACTAGTGGTCGTGCCCGCATAGTAGGATGAACAATATAGTTAAAACAACGATAAAAAGGACCGGGATAAAAACATAAACTATAGAAGACATTTTAATGTTATTTTATAATGCTAATGTACCTCTCTATAGAGTCGAAGTAGAAAAACTTTCCATTTTAATTCCCAACAACCTAATCTATTTGCGTTAGTATGCAGCATTGGGCATGAATATTAAACTTGAAATTTCAACGATACGCCGAAAAAGATACATCTTGTCATTCCGCCCATAATAAATCATTTTTCTTAATTTATTCAACAGATGCTTTCGTGGTTAACGTGCAAATCATAAATAACTATCATAAGCAATTAATATAATCTTCAAAAACGAAATAGTTGCTTTCTAAACGAGTTCTAAGTTTAACTTTCTCAATTTCTTACTTCAGACACGAAAATATCATATTTAT
Organism: Leptosia nina; assembly: GCA_963661955.1. Lineage (NCBI taxonomy): Eukaryota > Metazoa > Arthropoda > Insecta > Lepidoptera > Pieridae > Leptosia > Leptosia nina. The sequence continues at coordinate 5,048,458 of CAVLEF010000004.1, read as the reverse complement.
ACGCAGTTATCTTGCCAAAAGCAATAACCGGCCAGTGTCAAGTCTGAAGTTATTTCTAGACCATAAATTAGTAAGAGATATAAATTATGAATTTTAAACAGACGAGGCCGGACAGTTCATAGCCACTGAATAGAATAAAGGCCACATATTATCTATCTTAATATTACAAAGCTGAAGAGTCGTTTACGCGCTAATCTCAGGAACTAATTGTTCGAATTGAAAAATTCTTATTGTGTTGGTTGGACAATTTATCGAGGAAGGCTTCAGGCTAAAAACATCAGGCAACCAATAGGAGCGAAGAGACAGAAGCAAATGTGCAAAAAAGGGGAAAATCCTTCACCTTTGAAGCCTTCCATTGCGTGTGCTGTGAAAACGGTTGAAGGAACGAAAAATATGTATGAATGAATCTTCTATTTAAAAAAAATCTTTTTAAATGATGTAAGACAATGCCCACGACGGTATATGTCTATCTTTTAACTTTGAGTGACAAGAACGACGGGACGCGGACGACGTCGTACGCCAGATAGTCTGAAATAAAAGTAGGTATACATTTTTGGGAACATATAGTTTTACACGTAATGTGCTGTAAACTCTTTGTTTCTCACACAGACACATTTTTGCATCTGTTCCATTAATCAAATTGACTTAATAAGTCATTAAACTTCAGCGGTAGTCCGACCAAAACAATAAATACTTTTCCTTCCAAACCCAAGTTAAAAAAGCTAAAAAATCTCACTGATTTATGATACAGAACATTATAGACATTGCACCACTCGTAAAAGTCAGTTCAAATTGCACCTGGAGAATATTATCGCTTAGAGCTGACCGTGGTAAATGTATTTTCATAGATATTTCTAAATTCTAGGTCATGTGTGTTGTCTCAGGGACTTAGAACATCACTACGCGACGCGAGGTCGCTTCGTTCTAGGTTGTTTGTCGTTATATTTTTATCTCTAAAATATTGAAACTAGTTTGCTAGTGTCACATTTTGTTTTTGTATTTATTTGAACCGGTCTTATTTGTGTTGCTAGACAAGAAAGTTGTTTAACGCTAATTCTTTTTATTGTAGTTTAAATATGTTTACATATTGAGAATGTAGGTTTATTTGATAAATGCGAAGAAACTTATCACGATTATTTAACAACTTTATAAAAAATAGGAAATTGAATTTAAATGATTTACGATTTGGAAATAAGTTATTGGGCTTTAAGTTATACAGTAGTAGACACAGAGTAGAACACAGTTTAATATATGTAAAACAGAAAATATAGAAATTTAAAAATCGATTATAGATTTTAAAAAATTACGACACAGGCAGGACTAGAAGCGGCATCCACAGCATTGCGTGCTGTTGCTCTTAAGTCTAACCAATTGGGCTACCGTATCCTACCCGTCATCGTCTAATTTTTTCAACCTATTAATACATAAATTAATCCCATATCGATTATTAATTTATATAATGCTATCATGTGCAAGAAATAACATGTAAAAAATATTAAAGTTCTCAAAGGAAGTATATAACTTTTGCTAGTTAGTATCGTATAGAATTGTGCTGTAAAGCATCCGAAACGTCGGATCGTAGTTAAAAAGACAACTAATATATTTTGTGTTAACTGTAGATGCGTTTTCTTTAATATTAAGCGACAAAAGGTTACAGAACATACATACAAACAGTAGCCAGTGTAAGTAGTACATATTCCTAATAATATGTTAGTTATTGATTGCTCGCACTGTGCAGTAAGACTGAGATAATTCATCAGAGCCATTTGCATGACTACTTTCATTGATTTACCGTTTAACACCGTTATTTAGATGACATATTATGTCTTATAGCAGGTAGATATAATTTATCCTGTGCCAAGAAACGAGCTGCGATGAGTCAGAGCGAACTATCTGAGAATGCAGTTCGGTCACTTTTCGAAATTCTTTAATGCATCACCTACGATTTATTAAGGCTTCCTGAATGACGGATATTGTTAATAATTATTTTATACGAGCTGTGTCTGCGACTTCGTCCGCGTAGAATAGTTATTTTGGGCATCAAAATTTATTTTTACAAACCTCCTAAGCCTTATAAATGATAGTTTATCTGAGTTCATAATAAAAGTTAGCCACATTGTCGCGGACATTTTTTAGATCACTTAAAGAGGAATCATTCTTATATTTTATATTATAGCCTAAAGCCTTCCTCTACATACTCTAATCAACTTTTTTTAATTCGACCCATTAGTTCTTGAGATTAGCGCGTTCAAACAAACAAAACCTTCAGCTTTATAATACTCCTACAGATTAAGTAGTCGTACATTGCATAAATGCGATTGCTATGAGTGCCTTCATGGTAATCGGTGCATTAGAATCTTGTGTCTAGATGCAGTACATTGAAACAGACACATTAATATGTCCTCAAGATTCCTCAAGATAACGGACACAAGATTCACTTTTAATTACTAAAATACTTGTCAGCTTATATAGAAAATATTGAAAATTTAATAAGAATAATTGTGTGGAATCCATGTTTTTCGATTTTAAGCTATTTAATGACATCATTATACCGGTCATACCGTTTCGATAAAATTGTGACATTTCGTAAAATTAATTGATTTACTTAACGTTTCCTGGTAACCAGAATAACAAACATATGAATCATATGTCAATATACAAAATTAATCTTTTGCTATGCTGTTTCACCTCGATGATTTTATTAGAAAAGTGAAAGTATTAAATCTATACTAATATATAAAGCTGAAGAGATTGTTTGTTTGTTTGAACACGCTAATGTCAGGAACTACTGGAAGGCTATAAAACATCACGTTTCGGCTAATAGGACCGCAGAAACAGCGGGGAATGCGGAAAAACAAATTTGGATGCCAAAAATAACTATTCTACGCTGACGAAGTCGGTAACACGTCTAGTTAATTATATTACCTGATCTTTGGAAGTCTTAACAAACTCTGTTAGTTTAAAATGCATAGTTAAAAGAGAAATACTTAGGTATTTACGTCGTGATCTAGCTGAACAATGCATCCCAAGACGCTGTAATTACTTCAATTATTATTGCAACATCTATTGTCGACTTGTAATTGTCAACTGTAGAACGGAACAAATGAATGAAAACTATTTCTATAGAATTATCGCAACGGCCTTGAAGCCACCGGAACGGGAGTGGCTTGCGAACTGGTACACAAAACTAGCCTCACTCCGATCACCTGTTCTGCAGCTGCCTATGCCAATTAACCGGTCGGCACGTGACCTATGTCTCTGTTTACTAAACGTTTTTAGCCGCAACAGAAACCAGATTCACATAATTAAATGGATTTAAGTTACATTGTAGTGCAAGTCGAGTTTTCATATATTTAAACTTCATGAAAACTGAAATATCTACTTAAAAAACAATCAATATGTAAGTAACAAAAGTCTATAGTGTTCTAATAAAGGTCTTCGAAGAATCATCTTGTAGTGTTTATTATTAGTTTTAGTTAGTAGGTTAAGTCCATTTTCTACTGTCACGCAATCGCCGCCAATAAAGTTGCCGTTTTCCATCATTTTTTATATATATGTATATTTATTTTTTTGTTTTGTTTTGTGACAATAAAGAATATTTGTATTTGTAAAGACATACAAGGCGATGGAAAAAACACGACTTACAATGGAAAAAGAGTAGTTCAAAACAAACAAATAGTTATGTATGAAGACTTAAAAGCCTAGGTAGAAGGCGAAATACTTCACTACCGTTCAGTAAAAACGGTATTATTATTATTTTTTATTTTGTCAACGCTCAAAGCCACTGAACATCGGCGCTGTGGCATACCGCAATGTGCTTCAGCACAATCTAAATAACTTTCAAATTAACTGCTATATTTTTTGTTACATTGTCAATAACTGGGAATAAATGATTTTTTATTTTATCAATTTATAACGTAACAGTCATATTTTAGTAGTATTTAAAATCATCATCTCTCAAAGCACCTTTATATTCGATTCGTGTAGCAGATTAAAACAAAGCTTGTGTGGGCTAAAGGCTGTAAATACGGATTAAGACATCCTATTGAATGACACTCATCAAACAATGTCACCTTCGTATATTACTCACGTGTAATTAGCAACGATGGAGCCAAGATCTGTGACATTCGAACTGTTCACAGCTGTCTATTAACATCTTGTCGACGAGGGCTTTTATCGCGCTACCCATATTCGCGTACTGCTCGGAATTTTGTTGACAAAAGCTGAGCAGAGATTAAAAAGAAGCATCAGGGTCTACTGAGAATTCAAGCTTTGTCGGCAATTTGGTAATTAATTATATCTGAAGAAAAAATCATATATACGTTCTTCCTTCTATGTATTTAGCAATCTGACCATCTCTTACGTATTCTTATCATCATCATAATGGCCAAATCTTTGATTATCTAAATTTGTACATTCTGAAAAGAGTAGTATTAAAAAAATGGCTAAAAAATCGTAAGCAATCTAAAGCAATTATTAAATTAATCAACTCTGAAAACTTTAATATTTTCCACATGTTTCACTTTAATATATTGCACATGATGGCACTATATAAAATAAAAAGCCATTAAAATTAAAAAAAAATACGACACGGACAGGACTGAAACCGGCATCCACAGCGTTCCGTGCTCTAACCAATTGAGCTACCATGTCAATTTGTAATGGATTTCTTACTTTGATTAACTCTTTTTTTGAAAAGCCAATAAAACACCACGTTTTAATTGAAATTAAGATGTCTTGTTTCTATAAAAAAAATAATACGAAAAATTATGTATTAGGACCATTATATTGTTAAAGTCACCTCTAAAGAATAGTCGTGATGTTCAAGCATTACTCGCGGTCGATATTATATTGATCTGCAATGTTAGCTTTACAATCGCTCATTTGTGGACTATTTACAATCCATATTGCAACTTTCATTGTTGCTCAATATGAATGGGTCAGATCGTGATCTTTGTATTAACTTTGTGCAATTTTAGGTTCTTTATCGTATGTTTACGTAATGGACCATTATAAGTTGTTTTGGAATTTCGTAAAGTTAAGGATACCGTTTAAAAATCGGTCATTCTATAGTTATCTACTATTCATTAATACCTTCTTGTATAAATCGACTGTCTCTGTAGATAAATAGTTAAACGTGCTTTTAAACCTGCGCTTAACGCATTCAGTTAAGCGCTAATGGTCCTAGGTTCGGTCGGGCCGGTAATACTTGGGAAATATCACATCAACTAATTACTGAACAAAAAATCATAATTTTAACTAAAAATAGTAAATAAATAAATTTAATTATATTAACAGCCAAAGATTTTATTTCACTAGAGACTGTGTAATCTAAAATCAGTAATACCAAATCTCAGTGCTATTTTTAATATATGTATGTTTGATATCATCATTGTGCGAAATGCGAGACCTTGAAAAAAACTTCTTCTCGAGTTATGTCCTGAAAAATATTTTTGTAGTTTTAGCAATAATAATATGTTTAAACACCTTTCGCCTTAACAGTATTCAGCGTTCTTTGAGTAACACGTTGAGAAGATTTACGCATACCTACAATAAGCACTTGTAGCTCAAATACCTATCCGTCTGCATTTCGGTCGAGGGGTCGCACCCTCTTTCGGTCCCTGTTGCAAATGGAGTTATTGATCAACGTACGCCTCACGTGGGAATCCCCTCTCGACGAGAACACTTCAATTAAACTGTATTCATACTTTGAAGGTTAATTTTAAAACTGTAAACTCAATATATATCCTCATATTTGGAGATAATGTATCAAAATAATTGTCTTTGACTTATAATTATTGGTATATTATTATGTCGATAGAATTTTTGACGGGCCTGTAACGGGTCGTGACTTTGATCCCCGCCGGGTTGCAACATATTTCAAATCAATTTTTAAATTTGGAACATGACTGGACTCCGGAAATCTGTACACAATATACAACACTGTCTGACGAATTTTGTTGTGTAATATTATGAATATAATTACGGTTTTGCCGTGACAACATTACACAAAGATGCAAAGCACACAAACGTGTATAAATTATCTACTAGAATAGCTTTTTGGGTCTAGAGAAATCTAAAACAACCTTTTTTAATGTTTCGTTCTCTATTTTCCAGACATTTACAGCATGGTGCAACAGTCATCTCCGCAAAGCCGGTACAGGCATCGAAAACATCGACGAAGACTTCCGCAATGGACTGAAACTCATGTTGCTTTTGGAGGTCATATCTGGTGAGACCCTGCCCAAACCAGACCGCGGCAAGATGCGCTTCCACAAGATCGCCAACGTCAACAAGGCCCTGGACTTCATAGCGTCGAAAGGTGATATGCAAGTTTAATTCTACATATAAAAAATACTTAAAATTTGTTTATAAGTAGCTATGGTCACTGTGAGCTGTTGCTATAAAGTATTAAAAAGCCAAATTCCACGTTTTACCAACCGTCATATGTGTTTTTTTTAATGTACTACTCGCATAAATCTATACTTATAGTAGAAAACTAAAGAATTTATTGTATTTAAACGCGCTAACCTCAGGTTTGAATTGAAAAAAACTTTTTGTGTTGCTTAAAGCTTTTATCGAGGAGGGCTTCAGACTATATGAATACGCTGCAACTAATAGAAGCGAAGAAACAGTAAGAAATGTTAAAAATATCTAATAAAGAATCATTCTTCTTTATACGATCTAAAAAAAGGCCGCGATTGTCTAATCTATCTTTTAAGATTAACTTGCAAGAACGACGGGTAACGGGCGGCGCCGTGGGTAACTGTAAATATTTATAAAGATGAGGAGGGTTGCAAAAAAAAATTGATGCCCAATATAATTAATCTAGACTAGGTACAGATATACGTTTTTGTCTATTTTTTTCATTACACATGTTTAAAGGTTTTTTTGACCTATGTCTAAACACATTCTTTAATGTAGACATCAAAAGAAACATTGCGGTCTACCTCAAGTTATTTGTTGCGTAAGCTTAGGCCAAATTACTCTCTATGAACAGAGGAAAAAGTTTTTTTAATCTTCCAAAAATACGTATATTTAATGATGGCTAAATAAACGATCTATAGTACTAACATCTGTGTAATTAATTCTAACTAATACGTAATCACGTATAACGGCCTCATTTGATGGTAGGTGAAATAATGCGCCACCATTATAAACAGGATCTGCTGTCGACCTATTTTAGATTTGTAAATCCACCTCGGATATTCCTACCACCCATTTTATATATCTGGATATTTCCAGATTTCCAGGCAAAGTCCAAAATGCTTCGAAAAATTTAGGAAAATGTTATTTCCAATTGGGATCGAACCCACAACCCGTAGATTATTACCTATACATTGCACCAACGACATAAACATACTCGTAATTTAATTGTAATTTTTTTATTTACTTTCAGGCGTTAAGCTGGTTTCCATCGGAGCTGAGGAAATCGTAGATGGTAACCTTAAAATGACGCTTGGTATGATCTGGACTATTATCTTGAGGTTCGCCATCCAGGACATCTCAGTAGAAGAAATGACCGCTAAGGTACAATAACATTGTTTAGTTTTGGATTGATTGAGTTAATGTTAAAGCAGCAGCATGGATCGCTGTGGATGCCGGTTCAAGACCGGTAATGGTCGTCATATTTTTCCAATTTAAAAAGATTTAAATATTACAGTCAATTTGTTTTGGGTAAAAAATTTTAAGTGTGATTTGTGGGAAGAGATGAAAAAATGTTTAGAGATGAAAAAGAACAAATGCCAGTAAAAAAAAGGACGGACACAGATATATGACTGCCTTATAGTCCACATAGCAAAGCATTGGGATGTAAAATTACCCTTCTTAGTGTATTGTATTTTAAACAATATTTTTTTTACATCTACAGGAAGGTCTCCTTCTATGGTGTCAACGCAAGACAGCACCATACAAGAACGTCAATGTGCAGAACTTCCACCTGTCGTTCAAGGATGGTCTCGCGTTCTGCGCCCTCATTCACAGACACAGACCAGACCTCATCGACTACAGCAAACTCTCGAAGGACAACCCTCTCGAGAACCTGAACACCGCCTTCGATGTCGCCGAGAAGTATCTGGATATTCCACGCATGTTGGATCCAGATGGTGAGTTCTTTAAATTATGTTTATATGGAGAACTGTTAAGCTAGTTTTTTTTTCACTTTAGCACGGTCGATTCTCAAAACCAGCCAGTATTAATAATGGGCTATTTGACAATGCGAAAAAAATAGTCTCAATTAATGTTATTACTATTAAGTATAATATTATAAATAATAAAACAGTAACGTATGTTAAAGATTAAAATTTATTTAATAAAAAATCAGCAAATAGAACTTTTCACGTGAAACAAAACGCCCCTGATTGGTCGAGTTTATGACGACGTTACTTGCTTATAAACAGTGCTATAAACCACTGTGCTTACTAGTTCAGTTAAAACAGTTGTATTCTCTGCATTAATAAATAAACACATTTATAACTGTTAAATGTAAATGTTTGGTACAAACACATATAGATTGTAGATCAAATGATCCAACCAATAGCCAATATAAGGTCGTGACGACACTAGCCGTATTGTAGTGTTATTTGGCAAAATTAGCGTTTAGGTACACAGTTTAAAGGTTAAATTTATAATTTTATATATTTCAAAAATACTACTTTTCTAGAATTCCTTAAAATTTACCAAATAATAAAAATTCTTTATTGCACAAACATAGACATAAGAACATAGATACTTAGAATAATATAAAGTACATTTTAAAAATCATGCAAATAGCCCATTAGTTGGTTGAGAAGGTGTGGCCTTTTTGGACAGTTATGTTATGGAACATATTTTCTGATCACTTACCAGAAAACATACAGCAATTAATAAAAACAATATGTTTTTGGATGACCTAGCTCTGGTACGTTTATATGTAATCACTTTAAGAAGGTCACTTACAGCAATAATCGAGCTATCAAATTGATTATTATCTGTGGTCGCATCGACGAAATAATGAACTGTGATAAACATTGCAGACCTAATAAACACCCCCAAGCCGGATGAGCGCGCTATTATGACCTATGTGTCATGTTACTACCACGCCTTCCAAGGCGCGCAACAGGTATTTGAGGACCCAGCCATCGAAAGCCCTAACGCCAGACCGCGTGTCACTTATAGCATGACCTTGAGTGTGACCCTTTAGCGTCTTTCGTTGTTTACGTAGAGGAGAATTCGAAATATGAGATTAAGAAATGTGAACCTCCTTGCAACTGAGAAAATTTCTTATTTTGAATATAACTTCTACCATATAAAACAATCGCATTTACCATTTCTCACCCGTGGTTCTAAATAAATATTGTTTGTTTTCCTTTAAAATAAAGCTTTTCGTTATTAACTCGATTTAAGATTAATGGAAGCTTAACTGACTTCGATGTTAATCACCTACAAAAAACACTAATGACCATGAAACCTGTAATTTTGAAAATGTATATTGAATAATGTTTACACGAGTACACATTTAAATTAAACACTTTAAAATGCGATTCATTTTACTTAAATAAGTTTGGCTAATATATTTCGCGTTTTAAACCGTTAAAGTGTTTTATTAAAAATGTGAAGTCTTAGTTTCGAGTGGAGCAATCATTAACATACTAAAAAATTAAACTGCCCCTACATTCGAAGTCAGTTCCGAAGGTTCCTTTTGTTATAAGGCATGTACTAACTCATGTCGCTTGAATGCCGCTTGCTAGATCTGCAGAACACGGCGATGCCAGACGAGAGGGCAGTCATGACTTACGTCTCTTCATACTACCATTGCTTCTCTGGTGCTCAAAAGGTTTGTTATCTCTGTGCCCTTGCAGTTGTTGTCTATGCAGTTAACACTGGCTGATACACATTGTATTAAAAAAAAGCTCGGTGTTTTTTTCTTCTAACAAAATGTCGAAACCATTTAATAAAAAGCCAAATGTGCTATTTGTGCTGAAATCTGTTTCATTAAGACCGATAGAAAACAAAGTAGACGTTGCTAATTAGAAATGTTAACATACAATTATTGATTGAGATTCGTTAGTTTATGGTCAGTTTCGATTCATGGTTTGAATTTAACGGTAGTCACTGTTCCCGTACAAAGACTTCTACAGATAATTAAGGTGCTATTATATCTAATTTGTAGGCTGAAACCGCCGCGAACCGTATCTGCAAAGTTCTCAAAGTCAACCAAGAGAACGAACGTCTTATGGAAGAGTACGAGCGTCTAGCCAGCGACGTGAGTATTTCAAAAACAATATATTAGACACACTTAATCTAGTGGCTCAATTAATCCAAGGCTTCAATGGTTGTAGCTACTGGAATGGATCCGTCGCACGATGCCATGGTTGAACAGCAGACAGACGGACAACTCACTAGCTGGTTGCCAGAAGAAACTTGAAGACTACCGTACTTACAGGTAGATTACTACAAACAATTTTTCTAGTACACTTTTATTTATTTAGTTATGAGACAACAAACTGTCATAACAAGAATAACCTAATTAATGGCAAGGATCAAACAGTATATAAAAATAGAATAACTACACTTATGTTTGTATACTATACTTTAACATACTAATAAAAAACGGTTAAAAACGCGAAATATATTACTTAACTTATTTATTTTAACTACGGCCCCTCGTTTAAGATGCTTTGCGGCAGACGAAAAAGCGTTGAATATATTTCGAGTTTTAAACCGTTAAAAGTGTTTTATTTAAATGTAAACAACAGACAGGAGTATAGTCATTCAATTAATTTTATATATTGTTTGATAGTTTACCAATAACCTTTTAATATAGACGTTTTAGCCTAATAATAAGACACATTTTAATAATTTTAGGCGTAAACACAAACCACCTCGTGTAGAACAGAAAGCCAAGCTCGAGACGAACTTCAACACTCTGCAAACAAAATTGCGTCTTAGTAACAGGCCCGCCTACATGCCCACAGAAGGCAAGATGGTTTCTGTAAGTATTAAACAAAGTAAAAAAAAACTATGTATGTACAATTGTAATTTAATATAAAAGACATATGTAAATGCCTAAAGAAAATGTATGATATGCTAAAACCTATATTAAAAAAACATCGACCTTAAATGATTTTTATTTCGCAGGACATCGCCCAAGCCTGGAAGGGTCTCGAAATCGCAGAGAAGGCCTTCGAAGAATGGCTCCTAAGCGAAATGATGCGCCTTGAGCGTCTCGAGTATCTCGCGCAAAAGTTCAAGCACAAGGCTGACATCCACGAAGACTGGACAAGAGGTATTCCTTAAACAATTGTCTTTTTTATGATAGAGAACGACAGACTAGCATTGGGTTTATTTGATGGAAGGTGCAATACCCCAGAAACCCTTTTGATCTAGTTGGTATCGAACCCCCGAGCTGTTGATAATTAACAATGCATTGCAACCATTAGGTCTAATGGTTGCAAAATAGTTGATACATCCCCGGTAGCAGTTTGTACAGATCAACTAATTTGGTATGAAAACCGGCTCGAAGGACCACCATTGAGAAACAAAGCTCTAATGTCAATGTTCAAAACGGTTTGTTCTCTTAAATTTACTAATGCTGTTGAAATTTATAAAGGCAAAGAAGAGATGCTTCAGTCACAAGATTTCCGTCAGTGCAAGCTATACGACATTAAGGCTCTAAAGAAGAAGCACGAGGCCTTCGAATCAGATCTTGCCGCGCATCAGGATCGCGTTGAACAAATCGCTGCTATTGCACAGGAGCTTAAGTACGTAAAATATATTGTAGACGATAGCCTTGTCCTGAGTAAAATGAAAGTATATAGTATATGATCTCGGTATTGCAACATTTCACCCTTCCTAAAAAATGACTTACCTTATCAGAACAGTAATAAAATCAATGTAGCGCCTTGTGCACTACTTTGCTGATGCGGAGATGCTTCGCTCGCATTAGAATTTTAAGACTATTTAAATTATGTAATGTATGATGGCAAACAAATAATGTTTGCTTTCTAAATAAATTATTAAATAATAAGTAACCCGAGTAGCATTCCTACATAATTATAAGAGTAATGTAGTAATCAAAAATAATGTTCTTTTTACAGCACTCTGGAGTACCACGAAGTAGCGAGCGTGAACGCCCGTTGTCAACGCATCTGCTCGCAGTGGGACAGGCTTGGTGCACTTACACAAAGACGTCGCGCGGCCCTGGACGACGCTGAGCGTGTCCTTGAGCAAATCGACCTGCTACACTTGGAATTTGCTAAGAGGGCGGCGCCATTCAACAACTGGTGCGTATAGAATGGTCCTTCGAGCAGGAAATTATAATATTTTCTTTCAAACGAGTGTTTGATAAGTTCATACACTTATCTATTGGTTTTATTTAGGCCTTATGAAGTTACATAATAACCGATACATAGTATAAGTGTTTGTATATATTTATCGACCTCTACATATTTTTATAGAACAAGCTATATAGTTTATTTTTAACGGTGTCTATGAAATTATTCATATTCATTCATATCTATTTGTTTACCTGACCAATGTAAAAATTTGATTCCAAATTTATATTGAACATTTTTCAGGTTGGACGGCACACGCGAGGACTTGGTGGACATGTTCATTGTTCACACCATCGAGGAGATCTCTGGTCTTATGGATGCGCACGCGCGCTTCAAGGCCACTCTTGGAGAGGCTGACAAAGAATACCAGGTATAAATAATTAAGAAACACAAGATAAATTACATAACATATATACGTTGGCAATATCGTATTATAATAGACACATTTTGATTACAGGCAATAGTGAACTTAGTACACCAAGTGGAATCCATCGTCAAGCAACACCAAATCCCTGGAGGTCTGGAAAACCCCTACACCACCTTAACAGCACATGTAAGGGCTTCTGAATTTGAAAAACTTTATATTAAGCATAATAATTTTTTAACCATGTGATCAAACTTCTTAAAAATAAACATTATAATTTGTTTCCAGGAATTGAACCGCAAATGGTCAGACGTCAGGCAGCTGGTGCCACAACGTGACGGTACACTTGCTGCAGAACTCCGCAAACAACAAAACAACGAGAACCTTCGTCGCCAGTTCGCGGAGAAGGCCAACGCTGTTGGACCCTGGATCGAGAGGCAAATGGATGCTGTTACAGCTATCGGCATGGGTCTACAGGTAAGCTATATTTTTATTTATCACAGCTTTATAATCCATACCACAAAAATAACTACAAGAGATAAAATCTGACGTACCGATTTATAAATAAAAGGTAACCTTATCGCTAAGCAGCGATCTCTTCCAGGCAACCTAAAGTAAAGTAAAAAAACGGCTCAAAGTGGGTGGGTTCTATATCTAATTCTACTAAAATCTGGCCAACAGATCATCTGGATAACTTCAATTATTATGTCATCGTTTCATGTTCATAACTAAACTACTATGATATGAATAGATGTTTCTTAAAGCATAAGTCAAGATTTCACAAAATCCATATTGAGTTTACATTTTAATTGCATTGCTATGGATTTTTTATTTCTTTGATAACTTCTTTCAACATCATATCATGCACAGGGCTCTCTGGAAGACCAACTTCACCGGCTGAAGGAGTACGAGTCCGGCGTATACGCATACAAGCCTCACATTGAAGAATTAGAGCGAATCCATCAAGCTGTCCAGGAGGGCATGATCTTTGAGAACAGGTAATTTTTGCTAGAACTGTTTGAAATCCCGTTTCCCCTCGTGAGGCATGGGGCGAACGCATTTCTATGTCCGTTTCAATGATCGGTTTTTATTTACAGGCAAGTAGTTGATCAGACTTGTGCCCTGCCTGAAACAATCTATTGTTTCAGGCAGGGCACAGAGACGGTCAATCTTTTCTTAAAACTAGATAGATGGTATTTTTTTACGTAGAAACGGCAAAAGAGTACTTTACTCATCTCCCAGTCCTAGCAGAGACATCAGAAACAATAATTTTCCTTATGTTCATAATATGGTTATAATTCTAATATTTTTACTCACTTTTATTTTAGAAGTTTATATTCCATGTGAGCCTTAAATGGCCGTTTAACTTTTCATAGCATAAAAAATCCAAACCTTTCCTAACTTACATTATTTTCATTATTTTCTAGATATTCACAATACACAATGGAAACACTCCGCGTAGGATGGGAACAGCTCTTGACATCTATCAACCGCACCATCAACGAGGTAGAAAATCAAATCTTGACACGCGACTCCAAAGGAATCACACAGGAACAACTCACCGAGTTCAGAGCTTCGTTCAACCACTTCGACAAGAACCGTACAGGTATGAATATATTTAACTTTCCTCTCCATCAGCACAGTATGGCCCCTATCAATTCTATACTATATCCCTTTAATAAAGCTAAAGAGTTTGTTCGCTTGCGCAAATCTCTGGAAAAAATGGTTCGAATTGAAAAATTATTTCAATTCCTGTGAAATATAATAAATTGTCTCAGCCAATTTACTATTAAAAACTTATAAATAAAACCTATTAACAGGAACCTTCGAGTGTTTCAAAGTCATATCTTACGAGGACGATACGGTTTACTAAAGAGTTTTTTACTAAACTATCAGCTGAATTTAAGTTCTACTAAAAAGTTATTTTTATGTTTTAGTCAAATATATAATTTTATTTTTATTTTAGGACGTTTGGCACCTGAGGAGCTGAAATCTTGCCTGGTGTCTCTCGGCTACAGCATCGGCAAGGATAGGCAAGGAGAACTCGACTTCCAACGCATCCTTGCTGTCGTTGATCCCAACAACACTGGTAAAATATTTCACAATACTTTAAGAGGAGGAATGGTCTAAACCCGATTTAAATCTCAAAATGCGTCTTAACTTCTAACCTACTCCAATATTAATATTGTAGGTTGAAAAAAAGTCTTTTAAATGTTGAATGATCTCAGTGTGCGGTCTAAACCCCCTAAATGCACCATGTGTGTATAGAAGTGAAACAAAGAACTGTTTTTTCATCAATTTTTAAAAGATTATGTCAACTTTGTTCCTGGGAGCCACATTTTGGTGTACAAATCTTTTTTTTATTACACCATATATAATAAAACATAATTTTTAAGGTTACGTGTCCTTCGACGCATTTTTGGACTTCATGACGAGGGAATCCACAGATACTGACACCGCTGAACAAGTAATTGACAGCTTCAGGATTCTGGCTGGTGACAAGGTAAACATTTTTAAGCTTAATAGAACTGTAACGATGTGATACAACTTATCCTGAATAATGACTATAAGTATCAACTATGTATTTGAACCAAGCCTTAGATATATATTAAGTTGTTTACAGCCATACATAACAGCGGAGGAGCTTAGGCGTGAGTTGCCCCCAGACCAGGCAGAGTACTGCGTGTCACGTATGCCACCTTACCGTGGATCAGGAGCCCCACCTGGGGCTCTTGACTACATGGCGTTCTCCACCGCCCTCTATGGAGAGACAGACCTCTAGGTATATACAACAAAATTCTTAGTATCCCCAATTTTCTTTTTTAAATCCCTAATATTATCTAGAAATAATAATAATATTATAAGAATAATGTCTACATCATCCTCATACTACAAGAAATGTACTGTCACTTTTTAACTTGCAAAATCTAATTAAAGCTTTAGGTATCTGAAATACAATTGGAACCTCACCAACACTAGAAACAAGTGCCAAAATATGTTGTTTACAAAAAGTTATTTATGAATGAGGGCATTGCGATTTTCTATCAACTATCAAACTTATAATGAAGTTATTATGAAAATTAATAA
This sequence comes from Leptosia nina, assembly GCA_963661955.1. NCBI lineage: Eukaryota > Metazoa > Arthropoda > Insecta > Lepidoptera > Pieridae > Leptosia > Leptosia nina. The sequence goes on along the minus strand of CAVLEF010000004.1, from coordinate 5,032,693 downwards.
AGTACCTCACAGCGTATGGTATATGTATATACAGCTGTTGCTACTTGATTGTCTTTAGTAGTGTTGATTATAACCTAGATTGTAACCAAACATTTTCAGATCACTGCACCATGAAAAAGGGTAGAGACCTGAGGAATAACAAAGATCTGCTCCGCCACAGAAACTACGATTTACTAACATGGCGGATTATTTAGTCAGAAATTGCGATAAATTATTTCACTTGCGTTGATCATCTCGTCGCCCTAATGATCAGCCAAAGAGAACAATTTTTGCAAAAAGTCGTTTTAACCGTTATATATGTGCAATTTAAAACCAAAAATGTGAAATTTGTACTCCCTAAAATAAAAACATTTGGCTCAAATCTGATGGAACATATAACTACACTATTTATATTAGATTTAGGTATTTTTATCTTTTGTATGAGATCATCAGGGAAGTCACAAAATATTTTATTTGTAAGTTAAATATGGTGCTAATGTTAGACTCACTAATGTATGACACCAAATTAAGACTCATTCATATTGTGAGAATGTTTTGTTATATTTTATTTTTAAGCAAACATTATTTATATGAAACAAATTTAATTATGTACTGCCGTTAGTTTTACTTTAATGGTAGATATGCAGCGTTTCATTGCATGGATCAGTGTTGCAAGGAATCCTAAAACAATTAATTTATTCAATAGATCGCCATACCTTGCCGCCATCTATTTATTATCATTTTTATATCATTATCGTTTGTATGGGTATTTAATGGAGTACTCTAAATAAATGATCTGCCATATATTAGTCTTTTTAATAATTACTGTGTTGTTAATTCAACCGTTTATATTATTATAAGGAGAAGTGGATGTAGCCTAAGAATGAATTATGTGCCCAAAAAGTATACTAACTCGAATGTACAGCTAAATTAATAAAAGAGCTCTTAAAAACAGGATATTTTATTTAACAACCGAATTTACACTACTCATGCATGGATAAAATCAAAACATTGATAAATATATTTAAATAATTACTAAGCTTCTAATTTAATGTACATTTTAATGGTTTCAATAAAAATTCTCTTATAAGAGATATAATGAAACATTTTTTTTTTATTTATAAGTGGATAACCTTGGAAAACTGGATTATATTCTTAATACTTGCTCATGTTTCCTAACTGCCACAGTGCAGAGAGTATTCAATAAATGTATTGTTTATAAAAATCGATTTTATTACAATTTGGTAATAGAATTGAGAGCATTATAACTAAATAGAAGATTGTAGTTTATGAGTTTTATTTTATAGCTAAAAATGCATTTTATCCCTATTATTTATTACGAGTACCACAAGCCAGATGATAACAGAATATATGATAGCTTGTTTCTATTATGCCTTTTATCAGTGGAGAGTGGTCCTGAATCAGTATTTCAGATCATGGCAAAATTAATATTATATGAACTAAGCTTCTTCTTTCTTTGTTTCTTCAGCAGTAAGTAATGCACTTTTGATTCCAACTTTCTTTAACTCTTCCACTAATTCACCGGACTGATGCATTTGCAACATTATATCACAACCTCCAACAAATTCCCCATTTATAAAAACTTGGGGTATAGTGGGCCAATTTGAATAATCTTTTATACCTGAAAAGGTTATTTTCAATATATTTCTTGTAAAACGAAAATTAATAATGTTTTATATACATAATAACATAACATAGCAAAATAGTTCAGTAAGAAAAATATATTAGGTATATATAATATAAATGAGTATTTAGTCAAAAAGGTCGTAAGTGTACCTAATTTAAGTTTACGAGTAATTTTAAGCTTAAATTAGGTATAAAAAATTATATAACTGATAAAGATTTAAAGCTAACCTTGTCTAAGATTTTCATCAGACAGTACATCATGGCTTTCGTATGGTACGGCATGCATTCTCATAATTTGAACAACTGCATTACTAAAACCACACCGTGGTGCATCCGGGACGCCTTTCATAAAGACTACCACTTTGTTTTTCTTTACAATATCGTCAATTTTGTCCTTCACCGCTACATCCGCAAATAACCGACTAGGAATTTTACGAGTATTAGAATAAAGCGGAAATATACTTCTCCTTAAAAGAGAATTCATTTTGAAGATAGTAAATAAATTGCAATGACTTGATTTTAAATAATATTTAAATCAGATATTTTTGACAATAGATTTAACAAAATTTGAGATAATCCACAAGTTATTATTATGATATTGTTACCACAGTGTATGTTAAAAACTTAATATTAAAGAATATACTACAGATAATGTCAGTGATAGTCCTCTATCACCATACCAACGAAGTATGCTTATTACATAGTCTGTGCCAAATGCCAATTGTCAATTGACATTGTTGTTAATACACAAGCCTACAGTATACAGGATTTATACAGTAATTTTATAAATTTCTATGTTAAATTAAACTGTGAATTGCTGTGTACATTCAGAATTTGTTGTAAATTAGTTTGTAGATGTTTAATTCTCTTTGCGTAAACACAAGTTAAGCTTTATTATACAGTCATGGAAAACGCCGAAGAAGTGTTTCAATTCCTTGAAGAATTCTCTAAACGTAAGCCGAAAACTATTCCACAAGAATTAAATGATTACTTAGTTTATGTGGCTCGTACGGGAGATCCAGTATACCAGTGGTCCCTCGTAAAATGTTTGTTTAAAGAGAAACTTATTAATGTCATCACAGACTTTCACGAATCGACACCTAGTGTTGATATTCCTCCATGCCCCAACGTAGACCCATTTAATTATGATATCATGAAAAATAGCCTAATAGAACGGCTTGACACGTTCACATCAGCTCCTTTCACAGTTCAAAGAATTTGTGAACTGTTGACTTGCCCACGCAAGCAGTACAATCGTGTAGACAAATTTATGCGAGCTATTGAGAAGAATATATTAGTCGTGAGTACTAGAGAGCCTGGTCTGCAGCGTCACCATGAACCTGAGAATGGTGAGCCTATGGAAGCAATGGTTAATGGTTCTGATAATAACTCCGAGTATAATGTTGATGTTGAAATGGAGGACATGTCTTGGAAGGAATCTGGTGAAACTAGACAAACTGAACCACAACCTAGTTCCTCTGATGCACATATAAATGTTGATGATTTAGAAGCTAGACTTCAAGCGAAACAGGAAGAGGTAGAGAACAACACTAAGCAAACTACAGAATATGAATCTGTGACACCACCTGAATTGAATGTAGTTGAAGCTTCTGATGACTTACCAGAAAGTAAGTTAGATAAGTTAATTGAATCAAATGCTCCTGTAAACAATGACAAAGATAGCAAAGTTGATACCACAGAACCTATACCAGATCAAAAAATAGATGTTGTCATGGATGATAACACAACCACTCAGAGGGCCCTTGTTATTCCAGATATAAAAGTAGATGATGCTGAAATGACTGAACAGAAACTACAAGAAGCTCAAGCAGCTGAGAAAAATGAGTTAGAAAATAAGAAGAGCCCAGAAGACACAATTGCAATAGAGGCTGAAAAGATTTCTGATGAAGGGAGTTCCGTTGAAGGCACAAAAGATGAACCTGAACCTAAAAATATATCTGAAGCATCTTCATCTAGTGAAGAGAGCTCTTCTTCAAGTGAAAATAATGAAAGCAATAGTAACTCTCCAAAACAAGATGCCGAAGATGATAAAAATATCCCATCTTTTGAAAAAAAGGATACAGAGGATTCCCAAGAAGAAACCCGAGAGGAAGCTATTACACCGGGGATCATTCAGTCTGAAAATTATTCCATTACAGATGTCAATTTGGAACCACCAGCAGAACCCGTAATTATAGAAAAACCTGTAGAAAATGTTGAAGAACAGAAGCCAGAGACAAAAACAGATGAAACTGTAGATATTCCTGTTAATACTGAAACCCCTGAAACATAATTGGATTATTGTGTAGTTCAGAACAATTCATGCTAAAATTTAATTCTCATTTCCACTATCTATGATACCAGATTTTGAGGGTGTTTGAGTTTCATGCTCTGATTTGTATTTTTATGAATGTGTCGTTTTTTGTGTTGAACATTTGATGTGACTTTTGTTTTTTACTATGAGAACGAATATACATATAGGATTAATCTTGGAACTATGGAGTATTTATACTGTATGTTTCTCAATATTATAATAAAATTAGATTCAGTTTAATTTCTTAATTATTACTATTTATATAAAGGTATCTGAAATGCTTATACAATGATTGGATTGAAACAATAAATAATTCAAAGACTTTGTTTTTTATATTATATTTGTCAAGCAATTAAATGCAATATTGGTAATAAAAGGGGAAGTTATAAATTTAAGTGAAATGACTGCACAATTATATTCAATGATATACTTTTTATTGTAATTGTGTTGTTGGTTTATATTTTTAAATCACAAAGCATACCGGCTAGAGCAAGAAGATCCTACGTCATAATATTAAAACGCACTGCTTACCTATTTCAACATTCTCACATAGGATATTTAATATATATATGGTAACATATGAGGAATAGTTAAACATCCCCTTCATCTCTGGGTTGTTTTGTTTTGTTTTTATTTACAAGTGTACAAAATATAATATATATCTCAAATCTATGTTAATAAATTATTATCTTTACTTAATTAAAGCTTTGAGTTCACGACGCATGATTTTGCCAGCAACGTTTCGGGGTATGGCGTCTATAAATTCAACACCGCCTTCTAAGCTTTTATATTTAATTAGTTTTTCAGCAACTGTATCATAGATTTTTTTCGCAGTGATTGTTTGGCCTGGTTTTAGAACGACATACGCTCTGGGTACTTCCCCGGAGCGTTCATCTGGGATACCGATAACAGCGACATCTGCCACTTCCGGGTGTTGAAGTATTACATTTTCGATTTCCGTTGGAGAAACCTGTGAAAAGAAAATTTATGTGTATAATTAATAATTATGTACATTTAAATTAATTTCAATTGAAAGTCTATAAAAAAATAGTCTACCCACATTCACATGGGTCAATTTTTCCCTTTGTGGATATTTTTTACCTACGTAAGTTACTCTTATTACTCGTTTCTGATCCTTACCTGGTTTCCTTTTACTTTAATGAGTTCCTTTGTTCGGTCAACTATATAAAAGTAATGTTCGTTGTCATAGTAAGCCACATCACCTGTATGCAGCCATCCTTCACTATCTACGGTTTCCTTAGTAGCTTCTTCGTTATTTAGGTAGCCTTTCATCACCTGTAAAGCATAAATATATTATAAGCATGACGTTACATGTATTTAGAAATAATATATTGGACAGATATAAATTTTAATTTTTTATCTACAAAATGCTTTCATCATTAATTCGAACAATTTTGTTCAAACCAAAACATTCTGCTTTTACAATTGTAAAGCCAAAGTAAATGGAATGAGATTGACAATCACCTGTGGTCCTCTAACGTATATTTCACCAGATTCGTTTGGACCCACCGCCTCGTCTGTGGTGATTGAAACAAGCTTCACCTCGGTAGAGGGCACAATTTGTCCAATAGTACCGACCTTTTCGTGAGGGTAGGAATACGGTGTTACGAAAACGACCGGCGAACTTTCAGTCATACCATAACCTGAAAGTGTGCAATAATAATATTTTTTTTTTTAAATTAAATTGTTCTTAGTGTTAATATACCATCAAATACCAAACACCATAAACTTTAGTTAAGAGGAAACTCTTGTGGGTATTTTCAAATTACCTTGAAGAAGTGCGATCTCATCTTTTGTTTTGCCAGCCTTTTGGACAAATTTTTCAAGTATACTGTTTGTTGCTGGTGCACCCCCAACTGTGACACTTTCTATACGCTCTAAATGCTCCTTCTTAACCGCCGGGTGGTTGGTTAAGAATACCAGTAAGGAGGGTACAACGAAAAGATCAACTGGACGATACTTAATTAACGTTTGAAGGTAAATCTCTGGTGTGAACCTGTAATTTGTACCTTTGCATAAATAAATATTGTCTAAAGATGATTTCTTTGAATAATATGGTGTTAAAAAAACATAATACAATTACAAAATAACTTACTTCGGCATCGAAATAATATGGGATCCAATAGTTAGGATGTAATTAAGGACGCTGTTAAAACCGTAAATATGGAAGTACGGTGGTATTGTCAATGTAACAGAACCGGTACCTGTGAAAAAATTGCATTTCCTTTAATCCCACTGTACATTAGCTTACTAATAAAAATTAAAACGCTTTAATATTTTTATTATAATATGCGCCACAGGGAATATAAATTGAAATCGTGCCTATTTTAGGTTATATACATCGAATTCTCTGTTCTTTTTATGATTCAGGCCGAAACGAAACCCACGACCGTGCTATCGGTGTACCATCTGTACCCCGCTACAATTATACACAACTTATAATTGTGACACATATTAAATAATACATGTTTAACGGGATAAAATTGGTTTTAATCCATTTAAAGTAGTGTATTTAATGGCACGGTTTACCTTTATTGCCTTTGTGTTTCATGAACTCTGGTCGGCACAACTGCTTAACATTAGCCACTAGATTATTATGTGTCAGCAATACTCCTTTGGGTAAACCTGTTGTGCCGCTAGAGAACGGAATTAAGCAGACGTCGTTAGGATCTATTTTTGGAAGATCTGCCTTATGCTCCGCCGACATCAAGGATTGGAAGCCATGTATGCCTGATGATATATAGCACTTTAAACTTACTTGAATATCATATAATTTTCACTCGAGAAAGCCGGCTTATACAGCTATTGGACAGGCGTTAGATTTTAAATCCTTTTTAATAAGATAATTTTGGTATCAACATTATGACATAAAGTTTGATCGTTTGACCTATATAAATTTAAATAATAAAAATATGTTATTTTTTAAACTATGTTTAAAAAATCGCCATGTAACAAAGATTTACTAAATCCAATTATAAATTAAATAATCGTAATACGCAATCTCTAACTTTCGAACTACCAAAAAAATCATCGCTAAACTTGGTGATAATCGTAAAAAAACCTTTCGGACATATTTTAGCAAAGACGCAAGATTGAGAAAGTGTGAAAGATTGTCTTCTTTTCCTAGAATTCGCCTTGATAATAGACTATAAAATACCTTTAACAGGATCATTGCTTCCGTCAACACAAATCGTGCCTTTGTAATCTTTAAGGTGTTTGCTTACTTCCATCGCAACTGGCATGAACATATCTATCGTAGCAATGGATTTCACATTACACTCGGCAAACTGTCTACGTACCTCATCTATAATTTTAAAATGATCATTAGGAGGATACAATTGAGAGAAAGTGTTATTTAAAGTAAAACCCTGTTATATAGACATAGGGTAATAGTCTGTTTCACGGATTAACAGACAAATTGATAGTACTGTGTCCTAGAAATCAAAATTATTGTGTGGAAAACAATGATAGGTAATATTAACAAATAAGGCATATAATAAAATGCTACCATAGCAGTATTTTTTTTAATTTAAAGCTAATTTTAAAAACAGAGCCGTCTTCAGCTAAGCTATTTTTTTTTCATAGAAAGCGAGGCTTATTTAATATTATATTAATTAAAGTTGATATACATAAGACAATTATTACCAACCAAATTATACGGAACAATCACAAAAAGCATTTATCATGAGCTGATATAATAAAATTTTTTGCTTAGCGTTTTGAGATAATTACAAGAAAGTGTACTTTGCTCTTCAAGGTTTTAATTTTTGATTTATACCTACTTCGTTTATTCTAATACTGAAACTTCATTTAATATGATAGAATATCGAATATCCAAAGCCAAAATAGGTCGACGTTTAGATGCTATAGGCTGGGATAATTCACCTACCATCAAGTGAACTCCAAGCTTGTCTGTTCCTCTCTATCTTTAAAAAAATATACTTATACCTGGAGTATACAAAGGATTGATAAATGTCACAACGAGACCAGCTTGCATGGCGCCATGGACGATAGTAACAAACTCCGGCATGTTGGGAAGTATTATACCAATACGATCCCCTGGTACTAACTTCAAATGACTAAGCAGCGCTTTACCGAAACGGTCGATCATTGCCTTCATCATTCCATAAGTGTAGGAACGTCCGGATATACCGCACGTCTAAAAACAATAGCATTTATGTGTCATTTAGTTCCATTTTCATTATTGACCAAAAAAAATTACAATTGTAGGTACAATTTGGAAATATTTTTTCCTCAAACGTGCTTGGAAATTTGAGCATTATTTAGACAACCTTAGACCAGCAATAGTTTTGTGAATATCCATGTCCGTTGTGTTTAGGGGTAAAATAAACTACTATTTCAAAACATATTTGTCGTGTAATTTAAAAATGGAACGTATCTGATGTAAAAGAAGTAAAAAAAAGTTGTTCGTTAACTTCGTCGTTCATTTTAAAGTTCTGAAATGTAATTAGTTAAACACTGTCTGTAGTTTACACGAGTAGTACACATTTAAATCAAACGCGACGTGGTCACGAAGAGACCACGGCGGCTGCAAAGCATCGTTGATGACGTCGGGCCGTAGTTAAAATGATTATTTATTTAAATGTAATTAGTTACTTAGTTTTAATCTCCGTGCAATATTTAAAAGTACCATACAAACCTTTGCCATAATTAGGCATTGATGGACGTACATATTTACACTTTCGTCCATCAAAGCCTCTCTTACCGGCCGCTACAGTACTGTACTTTATTTTCTTCTACTCATTATAATGCGGCTTATGACCTTTTTTTACTTTTTATTTATTTTTTACTCCTAATAAATACTTTGTTCAAACAATTTTTAATATAGAGTTTACTTACCGCACTGGATTTATCTGCCCATTTTTCCGACTCACCGAACACATGATCTGTTAAAGTTACGTTTTCATAAGTAATTACACCATACGGTGAAGTTAATACTTTATCTGATGGCGTTGACAAACATCTAGATTGTATCCCATTCTCAATGTTCAATTTTAATTTATTAAATGTGCGATATCGCAATAAATTACGCAGTTTTAAAACCGACATATTTTCTCTAACAGCTACGTTGTATTAGACCAACGAATGAAACTGAATTGAAAATTAGATTTGACGATAATAACCGTTAAATAATGTGAAAATAAACGTTTTTCATACAATTTATGTAACCTCCACCTGGCCAAGGTTAAAATGAAGTCAGCTGTCAATATTTTCCTTACTGAAATACGGAAAGCACTTATAAATTTTAACTTCACCTTGGTTGTCTATCACTAGACCCTGTACCTTTCTTGTGGGATATATGTGGAGATACCTACTTTACGTGTGCACGTGTTACCATAGTTTCATTCATATATTCAAGAAAATTACAAATAAGTTGTAATACTCTCTGTCCGTGTTACATTACGTTATAAATATGCAGGGTGTACATGATATAAAATAAATTTTAAACATTAAATAAATTTTATTTGCAGTCATATAAAAATACACAATTAAATTAAGTTATATTGTAAAACTATTAAGTACTTGATTAATTTAACTATATTACACTATTTCTTGTGTCCTAATATTTTGAGTTCGTTACGCATAATCTTTCCGGCAGCGTTTCTCGGTATAGCGTCTAGAAATGCAACACCGCCTGCTAAATGTTTGTATTTCGCTAACTTCTGTGCGACATTGTCTATTATTTGTTTCTCTGTTAGTTTATGATCTGGTTTGAGTACTACGAACGCTTTAGGTACTTCCCCGGCCAACGCGTCAGGCATACCGACGACAGCGACATCTGCGACTTCCGGGTGCTCCATTATGATGCTCTCGATTTCAGTCGGTGAGACCTGATAATTTTTTTTTGTTAAAGTTGATACATACATATTTAAAAATATTAACATTTTTTGTACAAATTAAAAGAAAACAATAGACAATAAAATTAATATAAACATAGTAACAGAACCCTTATAACACTTAAGAATTTGAAAAGGTACTTTAGATTTAAAAAATCATATTTTTAAATCAAATCTACTACTACTTAAAATACAAATGTAGATTCAAAAAAATCTATGACACGGGCATGATTTCAAACGGCATCCATAGCAATCCATTCTGCTGCTCTAAGCAATTGAGCTACAGTGCCAATCCATGTTTGACACGGTAGCTCAATTTCTTCTCATTGAAATGTGAAATTAATGATTTTAACGACTACCCACCTGATTCCCTTTAACTTTTATAAGCTCCTTAGTCCTATCTACGATATAGAAGAAATGTTCCTTGTCGTAATATCCAATGTCTCCTGTATGCAGCCACCCATCGTTATCTATCGTTTCCTTTGTTGCCTCTTCGTTGTTCCAATATCCTTTCATCACCTTAAAAAATAAATTTCTTAAGATATAATTTTTACAGATATTGTTGAAAACAAGAAATTATTTAATGTTTATTGTAAATAGTTTATTTTTGTTTCGCTTTGCACTCAGTTACTACTTCGTTACATTTTCGTACATAAAAAATTAAAACGATCAAAGATGAATCCTAGAGAGGGAGAAAGGAGACCAGAATACTGGAGCGCTGGGAAGATTTGGTATATATGGCACCATAATTATAATGTACTTGCTAGAAAGTGGTCTCTTATGGAGTTATTATTTCAACATGTGTACAACAATGTACGTTATTTTATATTAGCAACGCTAAGATGACAATTTTGAGATCACATATAATTTCAACTATGAAAGTATTATTTAAAAACTAAACAAATTTTATTATTCACATAGATCGTAGTTTTTATTGACTGGCTCGTATTCGTCTGGTGGTAATTGCTACCATGTTTGTTAATTGTACCAGTATGGCTAATCATCAATCGGTCGTGGGGGAGATCCGCACTACTATTTTTGTATTTTTTTTAAACATGCTGAACTTCGTCTGGAAACCTGAATATTAAATGGGCGGTAGGAATATAAAAAATTGTGAACCACCGTCCACAGATGAAAATGCCGTGTAGCTTAATCGTGTTTCGGTTTCAGCCTGTGGATTTCCGAATATCCAAAGCCAAAGTAATCGCATCTTGTTTAGATGCTATAGGCTGGAAGTGAAGTGAACCTCACGCCATGTCTGTCCTTCACTATCATTAAAAAAAAAATCTAAAAAATAAGTTTTTACTTGTGGTCCCCTTAACAGCAACTCCCCAGATTCGTGTGGTCCCAACGATTCGCCTGTTGTAAGAGAAATAACCCTCGCCTGCGTGGAAGGTACTAGTTGGCCGATAGAACCGATTTTCTCGTAGGGATAGATATACGGCGTTAACAGGGTTACCGGAGAGCTCTCCGTCATACCGTAACCTGCAAATTGAAGAAATATAACAATATAAGAAACACAACGGTTAAGATATCTCAAATATATACAAGAAGTCCTGACAGCAGCATCTAAAGAAATAACTTCAACACAACGCAAAGTACATTATCAAACTCCACTTAAACACACATCCTTTAAACAACGATTTTTTGCCTTTAGAAAAAAGAAAAAACTATTTAGTGCCACAAAATTTACAAATACAGCAAAATACTTAAAACTAGATTCTTAAGGTAACATTTTGTGGCACGTCGGGATGCAGACTCAGCTGAATGCTGCACGAAAGGGATCGCACAGCGCTGTTTTTCGTCTGCTTTAAAGATCCTTCTCTTTTCAACTTATTAATGAATAAAAATATAGTCACTCCACTGACCCCATTATCTACTCAAATAAAAAGTATAAAAGTGTTTCATTTAAAGTTAAATTATCTTCTTAATAAAAATGTATCCTATATTTGTAAGTTTAATTTATCTTTACTATATTATTGTATATACTATAGACCGATACACGTTTTATAAAGGATGACTTTCTTATGATGAACAAAGCGATGATAGTTGTTATGAAAATGCATACCCTGCAACAATTTAATCTGATCTTTCGTCTTCTCCACCTTAAGTAGGAACTTCTCCAGCATGCTTTCCGTAGTTGGTGCTGCTCCGACCATAATGGAATCCACAGATTGTAAATACTCCTTCTTAACTGATGGATGGGTCGCTAAGAAGGTCAGAAGAGATGGAACCACGAAGAGGGTGGATGGTTGGTATTCTATCAAGCATTTGATGTAGTCGTCTGGTGTGAACCTTAAAAGAATTAATTGATTGGATTAAAAAACTACTATTTTTATTTTCTTAGCTTTGTTCTGCCTTTTTTGTAAAATTCTCTTGATCTTAGAATAATTATTTCAATCTATACCATACACCTAATCATCAATGTGCTGTAATTTCTAAATTAAATTGATGGGTAAGAAAAGAGGAAGTTACGGCAATTTTTCCAGCAAATCTTTATTAAGTTTATCATCTCTGTTTTATATCCTCCCTATATGATGACTCTGTGGAAGTCGTTTAATACAATTTAGTCAAAGTTGAAGTAGATGATAACTCTAAAAATATCAACTATTGTTGACTGTATTCAATATTATTAATTAAAACGAAATTTTAAAATTACTATCAATATCATTTTATATTTATTTATAATTAGTTATTAAGTTATAAGTTAGCTAAAAATATTGCAAAAAGAACTTACTTAGGTAACGACACAATGTGATAACCAAGAATGAGATTGTAATTTAAGATGCCGTTGAAGCCGTAGATATGGAAAAATGGTGGCACAGTCAAAATTACGTCACCTTTACCTAGAAAATGAAAAATAAACTGATGATATAATTGACTCAACTTTTTTTGGTTAATAATTATTTTAACAAAAATATTTAATTAGTGAATGGTGACAGTCCTAAACTACAGTAGGTATCCAACCGCCAACGATGAACGAAAACGGACTATTTGACAATACGAAAAATATAACATCAATTACTGTAATCAGTAATAAGTAAGTATACGTTTAGGAATAGTAAATCAGTCACACAAGTTAAAAATAATAATTGATTTAACTAAAAAACCACAAATAATAACTTTTAAAAACATGTGTCACGTGACACAAAACGCCCCTGATTGGTCATACTTATGAGGACATCACATGCTTTTAAACACTGCTATAAACCACCGTGCTTCTTAGTGTTAAAACTGTTATATTCCCGGCATTAATAAAAAAATAAACTTGTAAATCATTTAAGAAATACTACTCTTCTTTCAGAGTTAAAGAAACGTTTCGGTTAAAGAAACCCAGAACGAACATGAACTATTATACATTTGGAACGCGTTTAGTTCCAATAGTTTGCTCACTGGGCTTAGTAAAAGAAGTAAATGTGGTATGGTAAACTCGCTAATGTGATTAAAAAACTTTCTCGAAGCCGAACTAGACTAAGTGAGTCTCGTCTTTCAGCGAGAGCTAAACGAGTTGGTCGCTGCGCGAGTATCGCGAGTGAGGTTTTTTTTTCTTTGAGACACGTGACGTGCGTCACTTCCGACGCCACTGCGTACATTTTTATTCTGCACAGCTTGCAAACTTTAAGTTATTTACATCATCTTCGAAATACGTTCATATAGGCCATATTTCTAAACCATCACATTGGTTTGAATTTTGGAGCTCAAATCTGACCGAATATTGCCGAATACTCGGCGATCCTCCTGACAGAATCGCCGAACGAGCGAATATGATGGAAACGGACGTTTCGAGCTACATTAGAGCCTGAAGACTGGCCTTCGTCTAGTCCCGATCTTAATTAAATTAATATAAAGTTTTAGAGAGCATGGCTTGCTCTAAGCGCCATCATAATTTTATATCACATTAACAATCCGTACGATTGGCAGTCAAACATTTTCCCATGACAAGAGTGCGTACTATTGATAATTGGCCCAAGCGTTTGATGTACTGTATTGCCGCCAATGGAGGTCATGTAGAATAAGTATTTATATATTTTAACTTGTTATATATGTGAGTTTTAAACTAACCTCTGTAAAAATAATAAATATCATGTGGCAAACTTAATGAATACATTTTCTAATCCTACTAATACGCATAACAGCTTAAAACATAAAGAAAATTCCTTACCTTTTTCACCGTCATATTTCATAAATTTCGGTGTCTGCACCTGCTTAAGATTAGAAACCAGATTCTTGTGGGTGAGCATTACTCCCTTGGGCAGACCTGTGGTACCACTGGAATATGGGATAAGGCAGACGTCGTTTGCATCTACATCTGGTAAGTCTGCGTCATGGTCCGCCATTAATAGTGATCGGAGACCGTGGATACCTGTAAAATTTCAGACAAATAATGTTACGGTAAATTAGATATAATGCTACCAATATTACCCTCACATAAGTAAAAGTAACATAAAATTAATATTAATAAAACACTTTTAAGGGTAAAAACAAAAATAAATAGCTATGGCCAAGCCTGATGAAAAGCATTCTAATCTTCGAGCCCTAGTTAAATGAAATTTAAAGTAAGTTACCTACAATATTTCGAATATTAATCCCTTATTTTTTTAAAAAGGGTACTACTGGCGTTGACTACAGACAATATTTAACGTTAAATAAATTTATTAATGTGAAAAAGTGTTTATTTCTCGTTATTATTTTTGTAATACCAATTTTAGAAAAGTCTTCAATAAAGAAAAATTGTTCTGCTCTGTGGAAGTAGGTACATTAAATATACCCGCCTGTTACTTTATCATCGTCACCGCCAACCCAAATAGTTCCTTTGTAGTCCTTCAACGATTTACTAACTTCCGATGCCATTGGTATGAACATCTCAATTGTAGCGATGGCTTTTACATTACAGTCGGCAAATTGACGTCGGACTTCGTCTAAAAAAACATTAATGTGTTTGACAATCCAAGCTCAAGTAATTAATTATTAAAGATGTAATTACCAAGAAGCAAGTTCTTACTAACAATATTTTGCTATATTATTATTAGTAGGCTCAAAACTTGTGTTCTGTACGAACACATAGTTCTAGAGGCAGAGTGGGCTGTGGCCTTGGTATTGTCTAAATTCAAGGGAAGATAATTGAGTGGCCAGTGACACAAACCACTAGTTGGATCATGAATATTGGGACTTTGCATTCATGCTAATTAGTTTAAGAAATTTTGATACATCTATATAGCATATATGTTATCTAAGCTAAGACAACTGTTCAATTGTTAAACAGTAAATTGTCAAACAAAATGTAAAATTAAATATTAAAGAAGATAATATTGTTCTACGAATCAGTAAGTATCTTATGTTTAATCTAATACTACAATTGTTGTTGTATGTTCTTTATAGGAAAAACTGTTGCAATAGAAAAGAAAAATACATTTTAAATTAAAACTTGAATTACTACCTTTAACTTAATCAAATCTATCGCGGCACTTACCTGAAGTATATAATGGGTTAGCAAAAGTTACAACGAGTCCAGCCTTCATAGCTCCGTGAATGAGAACTACGAATTCCGGGATATTAGGTAAGATCAACCCTATTCTTTCCCCGGGGGACAATTTCAAGTGACCAGATAGCGCTGCCGCACATCGTTCAATCATCAACTGCATCATTCCATAATCGTATGAGCGTCCTGAAGTGCCACATGTCTACAAGAAAGAGCACATAGCATGATTAAAAATCTTTTAACGGTATAAAACTGGAAAAGTATAAGTCAAGTTATTTTTAATTTAATTCCGGTTCGGGTTAAACTACATCTGAAACTTTGGGTCTAGTTTAACCCAAAGTTTCGGATGCGTTGCATAAGCCGTGGTCATGGGGGGAGAGACAAAACTTACGAGTTTCATAGTCTTTATATAACTGAGCTGGCAATTCCCTTGTGGTATATAAGGAATAGGTTAAAGAAACGAAAGAACTCGTAGTTGTAACAGGTTATTTTTAGTCCCAAAACACTATTACCAAGAAATCTAGTCACCAGTTGAATTGTGTAATGTAAATTCATTACAATTAATTAGATTTATTCCTTTTCAATTATTCGTGTCCACTTTGTATTTAATGCGAGGTTATAATTACTAATTTAAAAAAGCCATTATTATTTTTTTATCTTACGTTACTTTAAAGACATAATTTATCTTTACACATTGTAATAGATATAGTTAACTCAAGGCCTTTGTTGCAACATTATTTGATGTATATAGTAGAATCTTTAATATATAAAACATGCAACCAAAACGGTTAGTTTAATTGAAAAAATGAATTAGAGTAAAAATCTATTCTTCTATTTTTATTCCAGCCAGCAAGGCATGGCTAGTAATCAATAAGTCTTGAGTTCGATACCTATTTTGTAAAATTAATTTATATTATTTCTGAAACATTTTAGGCACCGTCTGGTAAATATGGATATTAAATGCAAATGTTTTTAGACTTGGGATATTCACGTAAGCATATAATAAATAAAAATTCAAAGCATATAAATCATTTTAGTGCCATAAATATGTGGCAAAGAACCTATTCATGTCTCAAAATGGGAGAAAATATTTCAATGTCACGGCGTTTGTTATTTGAATTTGAATTTTGACCATGTCTAAATCAGTTAAATTCACAGGCTAATTTTACCTCTAAGAGAATTTAATATAGTATCCTATAACACTTATTACACTGAGGGACATGTACATCACTGGAATAAACAGACGTAAGCAAGTATGTGTATCTCGCAAGGTTTGGCACAAGAAATCGCTGAACACCGACGGTGTTTATTTATACATTTTCAGAGATCAAAGTTTATATTTACTATCAACATTCAATAATAATCATTGTCGACTAGATAAAGTATTCCTAAAATTGAAACTTAGTTAAAAATAACTGTCGTAGCGTTCTTTAAATAACAAACGTGACCTATTTAAAATGCATCGGGATCTTTGGTGAGTAAAGTTATTTTTTTTCAAAACTATCTTCTTTATAGTGTATCAAAATGCGCGTTTGAACCAGAATATAGACACACGCTGCAGTTACTTTATTCCCAACCTTCAATAACTATTTATAATTCACATATAGGAACATCGGTTCTTGAACTTTGCACCATGGTCGGAAAACGATGTCACCCATTTGTAATGTATTCAAGTACAATTCAATAGAAACTATAAAAATGTAATGAGTACGCTCTAATAGTATCGGAATAGTAATTAGTTGGAATTATGATTCAAACTGAAGGTTTCAACTTAATTAGATTCTGATCTATACTTACAGTTTCATCAATACATCGTTTTGTGAAGTAAACAAAATATTGTTAATTCTTGCTTATAAAGTACCTAATAAGCAAGAAATAACAATATTTTACGTAATACGAAAGCAACAGTCTTCTTTTATTTCACAAAATAATTAGGTTATTAAAATAATTTGTCGTAAAAAGTTAACGCGATTACTAAACTACCTTCATTTTTTTTCAATGAATAAATAAAAAGCTCTTAACTTTCAATGTGATGATCTGAATAAAGACGCAATTCTAAATTTGAAAACAATAAAAAACTTTTTACTTACCACACAAGGCGCACTGGGCCATAGATTAACATCCTTAAAAACATGATCCGTCAAAGTTTCGTTTCCAACAGCCACCTCACCGTAGAGCGAATTAAGAAGATTAGTTTCTAAAACTGGAGCAGTTTGCGTGGCGAGGAGCCTCGATATATTCTTAACTAACGCGGCATGTTTTGTTTTTATTTGTCCACTCTCAGCTTGGGTTAGATTTTTTAATATTTGTCGCGCAAGTTTTCCGCGCATAAGTTTCAAAGACATCGCGGTGCGTGTTTACCCGCCAATAAAAAGAGCGCGATTGTTTCCCGCCGCTGTTGCAACTGCCACAGACTACACAATGAGTATAGATAACTGCGTTGCCTAGACGTGTTTTGGCGCGTGCTGCATTCCGTCATAGGGCAAGGTCCACCTAGATTATTTCCACTATTTACTATAGATAACTATCAGATACAGCGAGTACCATGGTACCGATGTACCAAAAAGTGTAACATGAATCTTGCGCAAGCTTGTTATTAAAATAATTTCAATTTTTTTCTGTACTCGATGAAATAATTTTATAAGCATTAACGATTTATATTTAAGTGGAGATTTATTTTAGGTTTCAGTAATTGACTCTGTCTCGCTAATTCAAACAATATTGATAACTAAATAATATAACTACTAAATTTCTCTCTTTTAAATATTAAAACCTCTGTTTTTACAACAATTTTTCCTTTTTAATGCGTCTGTATTAACCAATTCATACTGTATGTATGTAGCAATTAATTCTTGTAGTAATTTACAGAAGCGAATAGAATTTACCGCATGCAATAGAAAATACTGGCATAAGGTCAGTCTTATCTTAATACCAATAATTAACTAGTCACTGTTGGAAGTAATGAAGTAATCTAGTATCTAGATTTATCAATATATCCAGTGTCGGCGATATACTTACATATGATTTGAACTAGCTTAATCGGATATATAAGAAGGTATGCTACGTATAACTTTATAAATTTTAAAATCCAAATAATTAAATTTAATTGCAATGATTTGGTCTTTATCTTGACACATCTAAAAATAATTTAATTATCTTTAATAAGAAGCATAGTTAAGTTATAAACAATTTATTACATCCGTCAAATTTAATTTATCCATTACCCATTTATAAATAAAGTAGAACAAAAATGTTTTAAATACAACCCCACGTTAAATACCAATGAAAGATAAATGAACAGGAAAACAATAAAACCATGGTTTCAAAGTTCAACGTTGAATTAAAGTGCAAAGTACATTGTCTTATTAAGATGATTAACTCAATGATGCATGAAAGACCATTCGCATACAAGCTGCGTTTAGAATTCTAACGTCAATTATCAAAAACAATAGTTTTATTTGAAAGTAAATCCTGCCAGCATGTCGTGACATAGACAACTAGAGTATACAGGTTGTCTATGGTCTTTTCAAAATTAAAAAAATCCCACACAATTGGACAAGGGAACTAATCCCTCCTATTTGCAAAGGTTCATAATATGTCAGAGTAGTATTTGTGACCATAACTCCACTAGGTAAACTCCAATAATCAAATTATTGATAGTAAAAAAACATATTATCTAACTACACTAATTTGTACATAACGATAATAATTATACAGCAATGTATATCAAAGCGATATATACCAAAATAACAAAACATTTGCCTCAAAAATTCTTTCTTGGTGAAATAAAAATAAAATATGGCAGTGATGTGATCACAACTTTGTTTTAAAGCCACAATAAACCTATTGTACTTCTGTCATAAATAGGGGAAACGGTAGATATTTACATGTTGTACAATACACACGACTATTCACAATTTTTACATTATTTGTAACTTTGATAACCCTTTATTAAAAAAAAAAAAAGGGCGTTTGTGGTTGTGTCGCTTGATACTGGACAAAATCAGCTATCGATCATTCAGAATCAAAGAAAGTAAAAGTCATCCTGCCTGTCATAAACATCCTATAAAAACCTGAATTACTTATTAAAAGCACCCAAGCTTTACGAAATGATATTTAGATCGTAACAAATGTCGTTAAGTCAAAAGCTCATATCTATGACACGATATAATTTCGCGTTAATATAATAGATTTTTACTGCGGTAAAGCTTCAACAACCAATGAGTTGTCATAGAAAATACGAAAGCATAAACAAGGCTTCTTTTTTTTAAATTAACCGCCGTATTTCAGCTACTCCAGATTTCTTAAATTATTTACAATAAATCCGCTTATACTAAAATCACCACGTCTAACTGTTAGCTTTGTCTTTCGGCTTCATAAATGTTTGATGAGTTATGAGTTCCCTGAAATAACCATTCGGTTTGTCCATCAGTTCTTTGTATGGTCCCTTTTCTACTATGACTCCATTACCTATAACTGCCACTTCGTCTGCAGACTGTATCGTACTGAGTCTGTGAGCTATGGTCAACACGGTTCGTTCCCGACTTATTTCCTTTAATGCTTTGTCGACTAAGTACTCCGAATATGTGTCTAATGCTGACGTAGCTTCGTCGAGGATGAGGATTTTTGGATTCTGTAATAGAAATAAATAATTAATATGCATTTTACATTTCAATAAATTACTTTTAACTGTTTAAAACGAGAAATATATTATTTAGTATTAGTAACATATTTCGAAAGCGATGGGTCGTAGTTAAATGCAGTTTGAGTAGTTAAATGGATTTAGTAATATATATCGGGTTTTACCATTAAAGACTAAAGTCGAGGTACACGGTAAATCTTATAGTCGAGAAGCGATGAATGTTTTAAATTGTTTGTGTTTTAAAGAGATTCTTTCTTTTAAATCAGGATAAAAAAATTACTTTAATATATTATTCTTAATACAAGTTTTATAAATAAAATTGAATTGAGAAAACGACAAAAAGTGCAATATAATTAGTACGATCCAAATGCAATACTAAATATATTTTTATATAAAAAAGTAGGTAGGTCATAAGTTCTGTGCCGTCATAGTAGTCATCCCGGACTTTTAACCTGGGACATCACGCAAATTAGTTAATAGTAACTGTACCGGATATTTTCTTTACAACTACGTAATAATTTATTTAATTAGCCACGCTCAACACGCGACGTTTATTTGTTTAAACAGTGACCTGTACTTTTATCTCACACCAGAGCCTTGACCTGTTTTTAATTGACTTTGCATAAACATCATATGTTTGGATTAATAAGTAAATGTGATTAGAAAAAAAGCGATAGATTATTAGTTCCTGTATTTACATTGGTATTCGGAAACCCAAAACAAACAAGACACGCATTTTGTAGGTATTTGAATAACAATGATAAAAACAATCTCTGCTTCGTTTTCATATGAATGTTATCTACCAATTCACATAGATTAATAATATATATTAAAAATCGATATTAGATGGAGAAAAAAGTTATTACAAGGGCATGATTTAAATCGAAGCTACCGTGCTGTCACTGTACCCAATTAAGCTACCATGCCGTCACTCTAACCAATTAAGCTACCGTGCCGTCGCTCTAACCAATTAAGCTACCGTGCCGTCACTCTAACCAATCAAGCTACCGTGCCGTCACTCTAACCAATTAAGCTACCGTGCCGTCACTCTAACCAATTAAGCTACCGTGCCGTCACTCTAACCAATTAAGCTACCGTGCCATCACTCTAACCAATTAAGCTACCGTGCCGTCACTCTAACCAATTAAGCTACCGTGCCGTACACGTCAACGTCGAAATGTTTAACCTAATTGATACATGCAACTCTCGCGCAATGTAAATGAATCTAGTTTACGACTTGACAGTTAATGATATATCGACATATCGTCATACTGATAAACATATTTATACAAATGTATATAGCTGAAGAGGTTGAACGCGCTATTCAGGAAGTACTGGTTCGAATTGAAAAAATATTTTTCCTAGCATCATGCTGCGACTAATAGGAGCGAAGAAACAGCGGGAAATGTGAAATAAACGTGGAAAATTATTCATCCTTGTGGGTTTCCGTTGTACACTGCAAATGCGGTTCAAGTAATGTATGAATTAATGATTCCCCTTCAAATAATCTGAAAAAATGTCCGCGTCAGTATATATGTCTAAGTTTTAAGATTAACTTGCACGAACGATGTCGTGGGTAACTGCTTAAATTTTTTGAAGAGGGGGTTTGAAAACACAAATTTTGGTACATTTTACGCAGACGAAATCTCTGACACGGCTTCCATTATTTAGAGATTCTAACACCAATATATTAATACAAACCTTAACTATAGCCCGCGCAATCGCTACCCGCTGCTTTTGCCCTCCGCTCAGTTCCGACCCACCAGCGCCGACTTGCCTCTCCCATCCAGATTTGCTTAGATTAGCTAGCTCTTGCAATTGTGCCGCACGGGCAGCCACCAGCCACGCTGGTTCCTAGATGAATTAAAAAAACTTATCGAGCTCAAAAGACCGAGCAACTAGCACACTTCTTAAAACCAACGATAAAATAATATCATATAAACAGAAAAACCACCTACAAATACAACGGTGTAATACTTCAGCACTGTATTAAGCACAAGGGCTTGGGTCGAATCCAAAAAAGAAAACTGACCACACTGAGACAGGAATCTGTCTACTACTTGTCTGAAAGTAAAACCGTTCATTGAAACGGCCACTAAAATATGTTCGGCCCATGCCCTTCGGAATGCCCTTAAATATACCGGATATTTAAAACACTAAACCGAATGAATGACTATGTTAAAGCACATTTTAAAAGTAATGAAATATAATAGAAACTGCACCTTTTCATTTTCGTCCAGTTCAAAATCATCAACAAGCCCATAAAGTATATTCTCCTTTATAGATCCTGTAAACAGCACCGGTTCCTAATAACAAGACAAAATAAAATTAAAAAAAAATCCTATACAGAAAATCCTTTTTTATTCAGCTTAGCCATTGTCTGTCACTGTCTTGAAAAATAGAGCTTTAAAAGATTCCTCTGCTAGCTACTATCATTGCATTTCATCTAAAGACAGTAATAATAATAACAAAAAAAAAACAAAAATCATAAAGAAATAGACTAAAAGTTGTAAATTAACATAATTCTTTATTTAATTTTTTTTTTCATTTTTGGAAACCATGTGTTTTTAAACAATAAAGTTTGATAAATAAATAATATTTAACGCACCTGACTGACAAATCCAATATGGCTCCTTAACCAGACTGGGTCCAATTTCCTAATATCAATTCCGTCCAGTAATATCCGGCCTTGTCCCGGGTCATACAGCCTTAATATCAGCGATGCTATCGTACTCTTTCCACACCCGGATCTGCCCACTAGCGCTACGGATTTCCCGGGTAAAAGGTGTAAATTAAGCCCTTTTAGTAATGGAGCACCGCCGTAATTGTAGGTTATGTTGTCGAGAATGATTTCGCCTTTTGGTCGCTCCACTGGTCTTAGGCCTCCTGCAATTTGAAAATATACTTTGTTTTAAAATAAAAATCAAGTAAATTTAAAATGTATTCAAATCGATGGATGGCAAGTATTTTTTTAACTTTAATCTTTACATTTTTTGAGTCGTGTTATTATCTACAGTGTGTCTATATTTCAACAGTAAATTGTTTAATACTGCCTGCAGTTTACACATTTAAATAAAAGGGGTATTAACGGTTTAAAAAACCAACTGTGTTAGTTAAACTTGTTTACAAATTATTTTAACAACTACCCGACGTATCCGATTCTTTGCAGCAGCCGTACACTAATACATTTCGTCAAATATTTCACATGTCCTCAGTGTTTTAGTAATATGTAATCTTAGAAATAAATACATTAATAAATATAACATTTAATTTTGAGAACAGAGAAATATGTATATATGTATAGTCATACCTGTAACAGGTATGGTTGGTTCCCGGTCAACAATTTCCCAAAGCCGGGTAGCAGCACCAATTCCCTTATTCATTTCAGTGTAGAAGCTACTTAAACCTCCTATACTGATGCCCACATAAGCAGCGTAGAGGAGGAACGAAGTGAGGTTTCCTACTGTGAGTTGTTCTGTGGCCACCATTCCACCACCATAGTAAAGCACCAGAATTATTATCGTGTTACCAGATAGGCCAGTCTAAAGAAATATAAAATAACTTTATTCAATATCAAAATGAAAATATATTTTTTTCATGACCTAATAATTGATTAGTTAAAATGTTTTTTAATATATAGTTGAAAGAATACAAAGTAACATAGTGTCCTGATGTCATATATCTATGAACGTAGTAGTCTTTAGATTTATTTTAATTAAATATACATAAAAGTTGTTCATAGATAATAATTCTAATATAAAAAAATAATATGTTCTCTTACCAATCCGTAAAAGCTTCCCACAGCCAAAGACTCCTTGTAAGCTAACTTCAATAAATTCTCTATTCTCTGCGCGTACGACTCGCATTCCTTTTGTTCTTTGCTGAACGCTTTCACAGTCTTTATATTTGATATCTTTTCTTCGGCTAGCTAAAAAGAAAATTTTAATCACACCTATTTAATATTGAACCTCAAAACGTGAGTGGTAATGTTAAAATTACATTGCGCATTGCGTTTGGATTGAAGAAATTCGATGATGGTGACACGGTAGTTCACCTGGTTAGAGAAGCAGCACTGAACGCTGGGAATACTGATTCAAGTACCATCGTCATCGTATGTCATGTCATCGTGTTATTCAATCTTTTAATTTATATAATGGGCTAATTGACAATGCGAAAAACATAGCGTCAATTACTGTTATCAGTATTAAGAATAAGTTTAGAAATTGTAAAATTAGTCACATATTATGTTATAAAAATATTAAATATTTGTGACACAAAACGCTCCTGATTGGCCGGGTTGGGTTTATGGCGACGTCACTTGCTTATAAACAGTGCTACAAACCAACTTGCTTCCTAGTGTTAAAACCGCTCGACTCTCTGCATTTATAAATAAATTTGTAACTCATTTTATTACTTCTGTCACTGTTAAAATAGTAAATGTTTGGTACAAATGCATGTAGATTGTAGATCATATAATCGACATACGCCAATGGCCAATATAAGGTCGTTACGTGGCTAGCCGTATTGCAGGGTTATTTCGCAAAATTAACATATAGGCGCGCAATTAAGTGTTGGATTTTTACATACATTTGAACGTATCAGAATTCAAAATTCTAGGGTTCCTTATTATCTACCAAATAATATAATGTACATTTAAAAATTAATATGCAATACAATGTAAAAAAAAGTTTCTAATGAATGCGTAAAGATAACCGTTACATAAGTACGCCTAATCTCTTAAGATTAGACAGGTCACATTTAAGTGCTATAAACAAACATTCTAAGCATCTGTTCTTTCTAGATTGCTTATTTAATAGATTAATTGAAGTTACTTTGTAACATTCATATTTATACATTTAGCTCAAACCAAACTATTACTTATATTAAAAATAAAGGACCTGTGGAAATCATAACATTATAATAATAAATAAATCTCAGATGGCTATTTTTCAGTAAAATTTGTGTAATTAAAGATCGATTATAAATTGAAAAACGTTAAGTTTAAGTAAATTTAACGTTAACTACTCGGGCAGGATTTTAACCGTTCATATTACATTGCGCGAGAGGTGCATTTATCAATCGATTAAAAAAAATCAACGATGACGTGTAGGACTCGGAAGCACAATTAGCTAGATATGTTAGTTAAAAAACTGTTTTTTACTGCTTTTCTTTTGTTGTGTTTATATAAAAAAATTACTTCCTTATTACCTCACTGGTATCAGCCAAGGTGTCCTGCAATTGTCTAGTTATACTCCTCACAAAACGTCCGTATATCACAGCCAACACTGATACAGGCGGTACAACACATAATCCTATGAGTGCTAGCGATGGTGACATGTAGAACTAAAAATTGTCAAATTTCACAGTTAGCCCTAAACATAGTACATATCTGGAAATAAAAGCAATCAGTGTATCAAAGTAAGACTAGGTGTAGTCGCTAAACAAAAAAAAATAACTACGGTTAATTGTTTAGGAATTTTTAATGTTCAATATATAAAGTCAAACATCTTTACCATCATACCGGTTCCTGCTCCAACCATAAACAAAGATCGAAGCCCATCGCTCACATTCTGACTTAAGTTCCGACCTACCAGCTGTGTATCAGCTGACAATCTATTCACTAGTTCTCCAGTTGAATTCTTTCCAAACCACTGTGTTTCTTGTCTCATTATCGCTCCAAAGACTTGCTTACGGAGAGATTGTGTCATTCTTTGACCTGAAATAGAATTAAAAAGAACAGGTTTATAGGAGAGACATCTGCAAATCAATAAATGGTAAAGTCGAAGTGAATGATTGAAAGAATGAAATAAAAACATAATTCAATATAATTATCAAACTATATCTTTATTTGAATATGTATGTGTGTACATTACAAACTCTTAATTTTTTTATGCTACATTTGAATTTTCCATTAAGACTAATGCCTGTTCTACCATATTTATTACATGTAGGCATATAAAAGTTTATAAAACGGTTGAAAAAATTGATTATACATTTTCTGTTTTATGAACCGGTTTAAATGAATTCACTTTAAAAATTATGCACACTAATATTGCTTATAAAAAAATACACCTGCAAATATATTATGCTCTTAGGCATGATTTCTACAAAATAAAAACTAATTAAACTAGTTTTATATGCAAACACTAAGTGGCATAGGAATATTTTATTATGAAGTGTAAAAAATGTTGTTGAATAATAATAGGTTTAACCATGTTTAAATAAATGGATGTTTTAAAATATACCATATTTTACCCGATATTGACATCAAATAAACTCTTCCAAAGTTGCACAGCCCTCCCAATAGAAAAACTCCACACAGCATCAGACAAAGTGAGTCAAGTTTCTCACGGGCGGCTCCTAAGTCACTTGTTGTGTCATATATTATATCAAGAACCTTTCCCAGGGAAAATGGAACAGCCATAGTCACACTTGAGGATATGATAAGAAAACCAACCGCTCCTGAAATTGTGTACAGGAGATAAACAATAAGAAGTCTTAGCATTTCCAAATATTGTTACATAAAAATCAGATAACACTTTGAAACTTGAACTCGATAATTGTCTGTTTATTTATTCGTATGATATAATTGACGTTTAACGTACCCGTAAGTGTCCATTTCTCTGGAGCAGCTAAACTGAACAACCTTTTTAACTCAGATGATTTTAATTTTACATTAGTGGTTATCACAGTTTTATCTTTCATAGTTGTGACTTGGCCATTTTTCTTCTGAGCGTCCACTTCACTTGTATAATATCGTGTTTTAAAAATATAAACATTACTTCGCCTGAATAACGTCCTTTCAGAATTACTGGGTAAAATTTGAAATTTCTGACTAGAATATAACCTGGATCCACAGTGCTCACAAGGTCGAATATGAACTGGTAATTTGCTAAAGATTTTTGTAGTTTTATTTGCTATCTTCACTTGAAATCCTTTTAAAATAAAATTTTGAAACATTTTGAAATAAAGGATTAATTAAATTTCGTTAAAAATAAAAACAAAACATAGCTCTCACATCACTGTCACACTCAAACACAGTTCAAATCAAAATGATTATTGAATGTTTGCTGATATGTTAAATCGATTATCATATTAATCGATTATGAAGTTAACGAATCACAAAGATCGTTTTTTATATTGATTTAGGTTTTTTGTTTGTGAATAAAGTATGTAGTTTAACAAGTATATGTGTTTATTGAAGAAAATGCACGCATGCTGCGATCAGCTTAAACTATAATATTAATTAATTAATATGATATAATATAAAATAGTTTTATATATACACAAAAATATATATTTCTATGGATGGATCCTGTATTTAATTTTCTTTTAATCCCGAAACTAAATCCAAATATTAGGTATTACTAATAAGGACGGTAGATGGCAGTAATTATATTTATGACATAAAATATGATATAATCAACCATCAGCGATAAATGTTGTATTACCTATTACATTTCTCTTTGGGATGCCGAGATTAAAATTAAAGATTGCATTAACGACAGCGGTAGCAGTTAAATAATAAATCTGTATATTTACTATAATACATATATTTCTCATATTCAATTGTTTTATTCACAATAATATAGTTAATTGCGTCGACTAACTAAATAATAATCGAAATAGAGTAGCGGAAAAAGGGAGATGTGAAGGCGGATATCAATACTAAAATCAATAAAATATTCTTTACAGCTACATCTACAATAAATAATTTAATTTTACAGAACAAGTCACCATTTCTAACTTTTACATTTAAGTACAGTCTAATTAAATAAACACAGAAAATTAAAAATATACATGTACATTTTAAATAATGTTTAACTGAATGTGACATTAATACTTCTTTTATTATATATTTAAATCTTATATTATACACATACTTCGTATTCCATAAAGATGATTATCTAACAATAAACGTTATTCGACGTATATATGTGATGGTACAATAAAAATATACAAATTACAACATTTAGTAACAGGACATTTTAAAGCATAATAAATAGCAATATTGCTCTAAACACTAAACTAGCTAAATAGATAAATTACGTAAATATGTTAAACTTTTAACTTTATAGATTGTATCTCAATGTTAAGTATAAATTAATATTAGATAATATTTTTTTGAAATATTGGCAAAGTTTGTATCTATAGAAAGCCTAAACTTTTTCTTATTGTTTACACAATCTGTCATGGTGAAAATACAAAGTTTTTGAATAATTTAGTTTATATATACTTAAATTTAATTTAAAATATTTTCAATCAATATCAATTTATTGAATGTAATAAACTTTGTAATATAAAGTTTTGGACCTCCACAAACTGTATGTATTATCAAACTTCAGTAGGTAAACCCCTTCTCCGGGATATGTGTGAGACCCGGCATATACCTGAAACATAGTGTGATTATTTAACACTGAAAACAATCTGTATATAAACGACAATATGTACCTTCAAACACAAATTTTTTTTGAAAAAACGTTATTTATTATTCTAGTGGACGGTACAGAATATTTTTCCTACATACCTCGCTGTGACAATCCCGCCTATATATGGGCACAATGAGACTGACAAGTGGTCGAGAGGAGCTTAACACGCGTTTGCTAGATCCCACCTCAGGATCTGAACTGTTCTGGATTGTATATTCTGAAAATGGGAGGAATAGGTTTCTTATTCGTTCTAATAACAGTTCAAGTAAGTATAGTCTATTTTTCTCTTCATAGAGAACTAGTGAAGACCATTGTAGTTGTTGCCACATATGGCACAGGGAAAAAAATATCCATTATATATGACTTTTATTTTAATTATATGTTTGTAATGCTTTGCAGAAATTTTAATCTGTACATCTGTGTAAATTCATTTTTAGGATTTGTATCAATTTTCGGTAGTTCAGTAGTTTAATTTATAAAGCAATGTCTCAAAGTATTTTTAGTGTAAACCAATGTCCAGAGAAAATGGATTTCATGCAAAATTGAACAAACATGCCAAGTTATAAAAAATATACTGTCAATCAGTTTATAAGTCTTATTGTACAGCAAAGTCTGTATTGGAGATGTGTATGTAAATATTTAATGCCACACCAGGTATTACTTCTAATTACACTTGCTATTATACTATGTGAAATATGTACCTTCATCAGCATCGTCATCATCATCTCCATCTTCTTCATCATCAGATTCCGATACGTGCACTGTCACCTCTGATGTCGCCGACTTGCTCCACTCAAAGTGTAGACCAAAACCTATTTAATAAACAAATGTTTCATTTTTAAATAAAAATATGTAAACATAAAAAAAAATTATGTTTGAAGGTTCAGGTTAAGTCTATGTATATGTAATTTAATTTAAAAATAGGTGTTCTCATAAAAAAAAATCACAAACACCTAACCTCACAAACATTTACATGATATTAGGTTTTTTTTTAATTTCTTATAATATGTATGTCTTTTTACCTATATCATAATGGTCTGTAGCGAACTCCCAGCATATGGACCGAGCTCTAGCATGCGTGGGAACGCGAACTGTGACTGTTTCCCCATGTCCAACAGTCAGCTTACCGCCATTGGCTCGAGCTGACTGTTTGAATTCTTCTACTTCTTTGCGAGTCCACATACGCGCATCTTCTACAGGTGGGAGGCCATCTTGAAAAGAAAAGTATGGAATAATATTACCACCGCCTTTATAGCTAATTGATTAAGCGAGCAGTTCGTTAAGCATGAGAAGTCCTGAGTTCGAATCAGGGGAAACAATAGATTGTTTTGGTCGGGCATTTGATCAAAAATATGTTCAGCCCTTGGTCTGAGAGGCAAAAGGGATTTCACTATTTTTGTAGAACAAGGGAAAAGAGGATAAATTCAAATTCACTATCTGTGAAAGTTGGGTAAGACTTATTTGACATTAAAACTTACCATCTATTTCTGATTCACCGTCATCATCTCTTGATTCGTCATTATAATCACTTATTTCTGCCTTCTCTATGGTTTGCATTGCCCTAAAAGAACATAAATACAACATTAATATCTACATAAAATAAAATTAACCTGTTAAAAAACAAAATGTATTAAATTTTTTTCTGAATATATATTATATTTAGACTTCATATTAATAATAACTTACTTATTATCTACAATACTCTCTGTTTCATTAGAATTACAATCTTTAGAGGTTGCAATATTATCATCCTCCTTGCAACTGATATTAGATTTAGCCAGTCGTTCATCTACCGCTAACTGCTGTATATACTGTTGGTAATGCTGATCCTGTAGCTGACGTATAAGAACAGCTTGCTGATCAAAGTTACCAGGAAATTGTTGTCTTGCATATTCCAAAAACTGGTCATATGACTGTGCATTTAGGGCATCCTTTATTCTTTGGCTGTAAATGTTATTACAAATTTAAGCATCAAGTATAGATCATAACATTTAGAGCCATTTGGTCATACTCTTTCATCTCGTTGAAATTAATTACATATGATTAATTTATAGAAATAACATCAACTAAGCCCTTCTAAACTGAAAAATAGCTATACCAATGTCAAAAAAACTTCTGTGACAAATCCAGTCTTTTCAAGTAGTAATTTGTAAACATTAGTATTCTGTAATATAAAAGTCAAAGAGAGGTTTGATCTTACACTTGTTGTTCCTCTGTTAGTTTAGTACTTTGTTGCTTCTCTTTTTCTTGAATTATCCTATTTTCTAGCTCTATATGATTTTGCTCCTCTTTTTCTTTTTGTAATCTAAAAACATATAAGACTGATAGAGACACTTTTTACAAAAGCCATTTAGATACAATATTGATTAATTTCTAGCTACACTAACAAGTAAGATAGTAAAAATTGCTAGTACTCACTCCAGTTGCTGTTTGGCCTCCAAATCTTTTTGTATAGCCTCTATATATGGTCTAAATAAAGGACATAATCTGGAATAGAAACAAAGTATATCTAACATGATAGTATTTTTGCTTACTAGCTGGAATATATATTAATATTCAATTTGTAAAAGAAATATAGCATACCTGTCTAATGTATGTATAAAACCGGACATAGCTTGAATTTGAGATATTTGACCAAGAGCTTGCCAAGCAGCTCTTCTATCCCGTCCAATTACATCTAGAACGCCTAGTGGTGAAGCTGAATTTACGTCTAGAGGCCCATGGGCAGTTTGTTGTGTATATGCAACTAGCTTTAATCTATCTTCATAACTCAAGTGAATTGCTTTACCTTCTTTATCTGTAATTTTTTTTAAAGATCATTTATTTACGCCACTATAATAAGAAAGCGCATATATATTTTTTAAATATATTTAAAATTATTACTTATTTGCAGACTTCATATTGAAACGAATAAAAAACAGGGCGTGATATAAAAAAAATCATCCTTATAATTCATACAAAACTACTTCAAATGCGACTTGACGATTAATATATGATTAGAATACTTGTTAATTGTGCATATAAAGCTTTTATAAAATACCTTTATAAAAGACTAGTCCGTGTTTATAAACTTCCCGCAATGGAAGACCCCATCTACGTTCCTCGCTTTCAACGATTCCTTGATCTGTTTCGAGAGGAACTTTTTCTGCACTAACTTTCATGATTTCTGTTTTAAAATCTCTAGTATAGTACAAAAAGGACTAGGTTATAGTTACAACAAAAATAATATATTTAAATGAATGCAAATAAAATATATTTTGTCATTACACAAAAATCGACCGCTGAATTATTCGTTGCAAACATAACTGTCAATACGTCACGTTGTCACTTGACGATTTATATTTATTTTGACATTTGACCATAATTGGGGACAAGATAATTTATTTTTGCTACAAACACCTTACCCAATTCAGTAAGATTTGTGTTGAAAATTGGTAATTAGCAAATGTAGTACATATTAAAAACATTACGTTTATTTTATACGGTCCTATGACGTTTCTTAGTGATGACTTTAATTTAAATCTTGGTGAAAACGTTTCAACAATGTCGTTGACAATATTGGCGATTACAAATCCTCGAAGGGACTCCTTTTACAAAAGTTGTTTACAATAAGTGTAAGAAGTATATCCCTTTGTATTTGTGTGACACCAAGATGGAAGTGAACCCATTAAACATATTTTTTGTGAAGTCCGATAGCAAAGGAGACAGATTACTTTTTAGATATCCCTACACGACTGATAACAAGGGTGAAAACAAACAAAAAAAAAATGGTCGTCTTAATCCGTACGCTATCAACTCAACTGAAGATTTGCTACAAAATCCACAATCTCAGACTTCCAATATATGCAAAGGTATATTTTATAAATCTTACATATGTGTATATTGCACACCATTAATGCTTTTAACAATGCAGTCTAGGATTAGTCATAAGTAATTACTAGATAATATATTCAATCAAAGCTTTTCAAAAACACAGTATACTGTCATAAAGCAAACTATAGTATTTTAGTATATTAACTGATGCAAGAGATTCTTCATTTTAAAATCTTAACATCTTTCGCTGATGTAAAAAGCAAATGTATGTAAAGTAAAATGTAATTAATATTTGATTTTGCCATCATACAAATATCCTAATACTTTAAAAAAAATCTTATTTTACTTACAATGGGTTAATAAACATAGTTTTATTAAGAATATTTAGGTATATTAAGTTTTTTGTGAAATTTCAGGTCAGCTCAGTGGATTCACAGACGAAATGCTCTCAACTCTGTTTGCGGTAAAGGCAGAACTGTGTAACAGAAAATTTGAATTAAAAGTAAATGATGTAAGATTTGTTGGCCATCCAACATTATTACCATATAGGACTAACAAAGATGATACAGCTGCTATGATACTCATCAACATTGTTTTTGCATTGCAAGCTTCTGCTAGCCATTCTATAGGTGGGTAAATCTATATTCTATTTATTATTATTAAAATTGTATTAGCTTTAAAAAAATCTTGTGAAATGGGGCCTAGTCAATACAGATTCATGTTATAGTATAGTATTAAGCTACCTATTACGATATAAAAGAAGATTTCAGTCCAAATTGGTCTAAGTTAAGTCTACTGCTTAAAACGCAGTTATTAATTTAGTTCGAATATAAAAAGAATAATCGCATGGAATAGTTATTTTATACGACGTCGGTCGCGGACTTTTTTTTTGATCATTTAAAGAGGAATCATTCTTTAATATATATTTTTTGGGTATCTTGTACTATTTTTGCAACAAATGCTTTGGAAACCCATAATGATTAATAATTTTCCCAATTTTTGTCACATTCGAACCCGTAGTTCTTGAGATTAGCGCGTTCAAACAAACAACTCTTCAGCTTTATATATTAGTATAAAACTTAAATAGAATTAGGTAATATACAATTTATGATAAAAACATATTATTTTTGCAGTAAAATGTTATTACGATTTAAGTAAAAGACTGGGTAAGGCACTAACTCATGAGGAAAAACGATGTTCATATTTAACAGAAGAGATGAAAATTATGGTAAGTTTTGTCTATTGAGGTGAATTTTTTCGTAATGTGATCGTTACTTTATTATTATTTAAGAGTTTTAATAATACAAAAAAAATATTAACATACAATATTTTGTAGCTAGCAGCGCATGATAAAATATCCGCTCTGGATCCAGAATTGAATGGTGAAAATGACGAAGATGAAGAAAATTCGAGACATTCAGTTAGCTCTACTACTTTTAGCACCGAAAATGGTATTGATTCAATACCTAAAAATGCTTTTGATTTGATACTGCATAAGAGCTCACTAGCTAAATCTATGAAATCTGTATTTGAAGAATTAAGTAACACAGGTGAGCTTTCCATTTACTAAAAAACTCGCTAAATATGCCTGTAATGTATGTTTTTATATCTTAAGAAATTTAGTTTAAATTTTATTTTAAGTACACCTACAAACAAATATGTTAAATACTAATCTGTTAGCCATAAGGCTCTAATAAATGTCTATTTTAATTCTCCTCTGACATTTTCATTATATTTCAAATATACTTATAATAATAAAATATATTATCTTTCTAGGCATAGTTCAAGTAAGAATAAATAATTGGGTGCTACTCTCATTCTGTCTACCGCACAAGGCTCACCAAATACACAATAGAGGCCTAAGTGTTGAACCAGAGACTATAGACAAATGCGTTTTAATGTTACGGCCTTATCATGGAATATTGCTTATGGTAAGTTTATTTACCTACCTATATTCAGTAAAATATATTTAATTACATTATGTAACAATAATTACAGGTTGATCCAAATGATTTGTTAGCATCTATACCACTAGATGGCAGCCCGGCATTACTTCGTCTGATAAAATCATACAGCCCCTTAAAAAAGTTTACAGACCCTAGCCATTGAGGCAGATCTGGCTTTGACGCAGGTAAGTTGTTGGCTATTAACTAAAATACTTGTACAATAAAATAGTACAATTAGTATTCTAGTTATTGTTATTAAGTAAAAATTATCTTTAGTAATGGATTAGATTCTTATTGAGTGTGGTATAAACGGAAAATGTTAGAAAAATCTATTACACAGACGTGTCTGGAATCTATACCCAAAATGATTCGTGCCATTGATCCTACCGACGTCAAATTTTATATAAAAGTTAAAAATTACAATATTTTAGGAGAAAATGAATATAACTTTATTTCTCACATGTTGTTGCACATGATGGCACTAGATAAATAAAAAAATCGATAATTGCAAGAGAAACAGCACGGAACGCCGTGGATGACGGTTAAAGTCCTGCCCATGTCGTAATTTTTCTTAATTTTTTAGAAATACGCTAATTTCAACTTGATTTTGTTATATGCAACATAATTTGAATGGATTAATCTGTTATTTCTAGGCGTTTCAATTGACAGGTCACCTAGTGTACTGGGCGAAGGCCACTGTTATATATCCGCTCTGTGAAGGCAACGTGTACGTTGTGTCGCCGGTTGCAAATGTCCACGTACACTCACCACTCGTTGATGAGTTCGCTAAAGAGTTTCCCGGTTTATGTCTTCTGCAGGTTAGTAGAAATTAGAGATGGGCCGAGTACTCGGTTGATACTCGGTGCGTACTCGGCCGAATAATTTGGTTATACTTTGTTATTTTATAACGAGTATACTTCGTTTAAGAAATATATTTAGGTAGATTTAAATAAAACAATAGTTAAATAAAACACTTTAACGGTTTCAAACGCGATATATTAGTTAAACTTATTTGAAAATGATTTTTAACTTCGGCCCGACGTTTCGGATGCTTTGCAGCAGCCGTGGTCACGGGGAGACATTTTCAAACAAATTTAACTAATATATCGCGTTTTAAACCGTTAAAGTGTTTTTTAAATGTGTACTACTCGCGTAAACTATAGACAGTATTTAAAACGAAACGTTAATCGAAAAGTATTTATTAGTAGTATTTGAAAATCAAAATTATGAGTGAGACATTACTCTCATATCAAAATAATTAATATTTAAAATTTGAATCTCGAATTACTCAGCCCAGTACTTGGTTCAATAAAAATTGAGCCGAGTAAAACTCGGTACTCGTTACTCGGCGCATCTCTGATAGAAATTATTTTTATATTAATTTAATCCAGTCAGTGGCACAGATAACAATTTTGCAGGGCAGTGTCATACTATAGAATGTTTATGATTTACAAAAGAGGACACATCAGTGTCCAATGATAAGATGACACATGATGGCACTATATAAATTACAAATCGATTATAAATTGAAAATATGACGACTTGGGCAGAACTTGAACCGGCATCCAGGCACGGAACGTTGTGGGTGCTGGTTCAAGTCCTGTCAGAGTCATAATTTCTTCAATTTAGAATCGATTTTTAAGACACTATATGTTACAACAATGACCTCTGATCCTCAAACCATAATTAATTTCATGTTTGTGTCAATGTCAAATTTACAAAATAGTAGACATTATAACATTTGGAGTACATATGAGTCTGTATGTAATATTTTTTATTACAGATGTTAAGTGAATTTTCGCTACCGGCCCCCCTATGGTACGTGTGTCGCAGTGGAGCATGGGGTGCGCGGGGCGGGGGACGATTAGCCCGGTTGGTGGCATGGCTGCTCCAGCGTAGACTTCTATTACAACTTCATACATACGTGCAGTTTAATTCGCCCCATTGGCCCCGAAATCGACATCCTAATAGCCCCCAAGGTAAATAATACTACAATTTTACTGATTTCATAAGAAACAGTAGTAGTAGGCATTCGACATAATTTAAATATAAAATAAGTTATATAAAATTCATTTATTTGAGTATATAGAATGGTTATTGAGCTAACAACAAGAGCTAATTTTGACATATTGTTAGCTCTAAGGGTTAAGGTTTTTCTACATAACACAAACACCATTTAATGTTGTATATGGATCAAGAATAAAATTATAACTTCTAATACTGTCCATCCCTACTGTCCTTCGCAAAAGCGGAAGAAGCGGGTGAAATGTTTAACAAATCAATCCATCAATCGGTGTCTCCAAACGAAATGTTTAAACAACTTGTTATACCCTTTCAGAGGGAAAAGAATACTTCTGCGAAAAGCACGACTCATACTATCAATCCAGCAACATTTCCTTTTCATCACTAAACCAGTTACAACTGAATGTGCCAGAGCCGGTCGAACCCCGGGAAAACATAATCATTTTCCCGGATTCTGAAAGCAATTATCCCACACAGAACAATCTCAATCAAACCGACTTCTCTCATACAAAACCTATAGTGATTGAATCAGATCTAACCAAATACGATACATACAGCGAAGCAGACTCAGCTCATCACTCCTTTGATGATGGAGTAGATGTTGTCGATGGTCTGGTAAAAAATGGCGACTTCAACAAAGACAAAAAGAAACAAGCGAATTCAGTTGATAGCGGAATCTCGAATAATATGAATGGAAATGGAGATATCAGTGATGATAAAGAGAAGATGTTGACGTCCAGGTTGTCTGATGTCTCTTTGAAGGATACGCATAGTAGTGATGAGGATAGGTTCGAGGGTGATGAAGTGGGAAAGAAGTATAACGGCCTGGGCAATGGTATCGAAAAGAAGGGTGTCTCGTTGAATTTGAAGCTGCAAAGCGAAATGAGGTATTTATTTATTATTGCTTTATTGCTTATAAAACACACCACAGAAAATACATATAAATGAGGAAAAAATCTTACGTGCTAACATATAAATAAAAGGCGGACTTATCGCTAAGTAGCGATCTCTTCCAGGCAACCTGAAGTACAGGAGAAAAGTTTAAAAAATAGTTTATTTGAGGTATGATTTTTTTTTTGGTATTTGTCATACAAATATTATTCATAGGCGAAAATGGAATTTGCGAAATTTCCATTCAGATTTTTTTAGCTGTCACACCAAAGTCAATACCTATTCAATATTGCCTGTATACATGAGAAATACCAATGAAATCTAAATGAAACCGACGCTTTGGATGATTTGCCATAGCTTTGGCCTGTGACCCCGGCTGCTGCAAAGCAACTAAAACGTCAGACCTTAGTACATTTAAATTAAAATTAAGTTAACTAATATATTTCGCGTTTTAAACCATTTAAAGTTTGTACTCGCATAAATTACAGACAATACTTTATTATTAAGCTGTCTGTAATTTAAATATAAATCTCGTTTTAAACCGTTCAAGTGTTTTATTTAAATGTGTACCACTCGCGTACATTACATATTATGTAACATTATTTACTATCTGTAATTTTTTAAATCAAATTGTTCTCCAGTTTCCAGTCGCCAACTGTATGGACGGCCCCGTTGGGCTGTGACGCAATAGATGCATGCCGTCTACCTCCCGATCCGCCCAGTACAGAATCACTATTGGACACCTTCACGGCTGAGGAGAGAGCGGTACTCGCTAAAATACCCGCAGCGGACAACCCAGACGATTTACTGCTTCTTGCACAATTGCATAAAAAAGGTTTGTATGAGAAATACACGCCAGTTATACCAATTCAACTATTTAGATAAGACGTTGCGTTAAGGTTTTGAGTTTGAGGAGGAACCAAAACTTTTTACCGAGACTGTAGCTGTGTTAGTAGTTAGAGCCACGGCACGCTGAGGATGCCGGTTCAAGTCAAGTGCCGTCATGTGCAACATGTGAAAAATATTAAGATTTCAAACTATTTTTCGATTTAACCAACTGCTTAATGTGCCTGTCATTTGAAGGCGATGAGTGAAACGTACACCTTGTGTGCGCCCGATGCCCCACCATACCAAACTGGACTTCTATAAGAAATACGAAATAATAAAACGCGGCATAAATAAAACGGTTGAGCCCTGCTAATAAATGTAACAAAATCATGAGGTTATTGATACGCCTTTATACGCAAAGGCGGAAAGGGGAAATGGATGAAATCAGCAAATGATGATCTAATCACCCGGTATATCAATGTCTCCAAAACAAAAGTAATAATATTTTGACGGGCACGTCGGTGTAATGGTAGCAATGTGCAACTAATAATAATCAATGGGTTCGATCCCCACCGGGTCTAACATTTTTCTAATCAATTCATAATTTTTCTAAAACATGTTGGACTTCGTCTGGAAATCTATAGTTAAATAAAACACTTTAACGGTTTAAAACGCGATATATTAGTTAAACTTATTTGGAAATGATTTTTAACTTCGGCCTGACGTTTCGGATGCTTTGCAACAGCCGTGGTCACGGGGGGGGCAAAGTTAAAAATCATTTCCAAATAAGTTTAACTAATATATCGCGTTTTAAACCGTTAAAGTGTTTTATTTAAATGTGCACTACTCGCGTAAACTATAGACAGTATTTGGAAATCTATATATAAAATGGGTGGTAAGAATATCGAAATTTCGCCCGGGTCACAAGTCACCGTCCTCAGGCGAAAGAGCCGTGGAGTTTAATCTGTTCGGTTACAGACTGTGGATTTTGGAAAGGCAAAATAGGTCAGCACATCCTATTTAGACGCTATAGGCCCACCTACCACCAAGTGAATTGTATTGTATGCTATATGTAGCTTTGTATGCTAAAAACAATGTTAATTGAAAACATTAATATTGTTTATGTTATTGCACATGAAGGCACTATATAATTTAAAAATCGAAAATAAATTGAAAAAATTTTCGACTCAGGCAGGACTTGAACCGGCATCGTCAGCGTTCCGTGCTGTTGCTCTCCAATTGAGCTACCGAGTCCGATCGCTGACGATGCCGTTTCAAGTCCTGGCCGAGTCGATTTTTTTTTCAATTTAGTCTCGATTTTTAAACAATGTTAATTGTTGTACAGGCTACTTCCGCGGCGAGCAGCATCTTGAAGAAATAATGTTCATGGAAAATGTCACACGTTCGCAGCTAATGCAGCTTCTAGATAAGTTCAAGGAAGTTCTCATAACGTTTGAGACGGAAGACCCAGCTGTGGCCATGTTGTATCCGTACTGACACCAAACACAGCACGCATATCTATATATTTATAATCATAGGGATTTCAAAAAACGGCATAAACTGCTTGTGGCAACAATATTATACTTGTAAAACCTTACAAATATAAGTAGGAAAATTATTTATGCGTAAATAAGCTATGCTTAAAGAACATGTGATATTTTAACTTTATACCACAGCAACACACTTTTTACATATAGTTTGTAGACTTCGGTTGCTTTTGTTTCAAATATTCGTAAGTTTTATGTAAAACGTTGTCAATGTAGGTTAATATTACAGGCACTTCTGTTTTTGGTTAGAGGTCAATAAATTATTTTGTATTTTTATGTGGTTTTCATTTTCTACTATGGCTATACAAATGGTTAACTTAATTTAAATGTTACACTTAAAATATATTGAAAATTGAAACTATGCGTTTTATTAACCATAAATAAATGCAGATATACGTTATGCTGACGTGACGTGATGCGTCAGAACACTGTCGGACCATTATTTAATACTTAAAAATCAAACGTTGGCACACGTATTGGTGTCTCCGTGCTTGGCTTCTGTCATGCTTCTACCACCTCAGATCAGAAGCGATTTTGTTGACGTTGTGAGGGATAGCGGCGACATAACATATCGGTCTTCTGTTGAGATAAAACAGACTGTCCTTAACGTTTGTGACATGTTTACTTTCTTCGTTTAAAGCCGAATTTAATGAAATTATTATAATGGAACACTTAAACTCGCAATTCTTTCTGTTTCTATAACGTTATCATCTCTTTCTTTCTTTTGTTAAAAAAGTTAGTATCATAATAAATCCTTAGGAATTCGATTCGGATATTTCAAAATGTCGTTTTAAGGAGTCAGAACATGACATAGGAATTTGATGACAAGCCATCTCAGACGAATGCATGAAAAATCCGCCTAATGCCCAATTTAAGTCGTTATATCTATATTTAGATACCATTAGCAACTCGACATCGACGAACGTTAGAATATTTTTTTAATTGTCTAGTTATTTTGAATTCTGTTATTAAATTCTTAGATTCATTCATTAAATAGCATTCTGTGATAAACTGTTCATATATTATCCTAGTCTATGGAACTGTCACTGTCAACCCCAAAATTGAAAATCCCACGGAGTTCGAGTAGCTGTTCTTGCTTTGTTTTTAATGTGTGTTGATATTGAGGCTTTTAATTAAAAATGAAGAATTTTCCAGTGTTCGTGTTTCCCGTGTCATTAGAATTTTATTTGAATGCCAGACATACCCACAAACAGTTATTAACTGTGTACAATCCATACGACTTTTCAGTAAATTTTCAAGGTATGAAAACTATACAGACTTGCTCCGATTAATGTTTATTGAATGCGTGTTAATTTCATATTTCTTTTACAGTGCTATG
The DNA here is from genome assembly GCA_963661955.1 of Leptosia nina. Lineage (NCBI taxonomy): Eukaryota > Metazoa > Arthropoda > Insecta > Lepidoptera > Pieridae > Leptosia > Leptosia nina. Next base: position 4,991,938 of record CAVLEF010000004.1, on the reverse strand, counting down.
TACGTCACCAAACAAATTTACAGTTATCGATCCAGATGGTGTAATAGCACCTCAAAGTTGTATAGATATTGTTGTTCGCTACACACAACCATCACTAACGCACTGCAATACAGTTGAAAAGTTTAGGATAACTATGTATGACAAGAACACCCATCAGGTACAATAAAATTTTTGTCATAAATTATTTTATGACCGGTATAGCTCCTCCCAGGCCTTAAGAACTACAAAAGTTGTTGTTAACATTTTATAGATTTAAACTATTTAGACGCAGAACTGAAGTAAGGTAATAAAAACCTGTTCTATTTTCGTATGCTTTACAGGCTCTAGGTAAAAGAGACATACCAACAAAATTGATAGAAGGGGAACCCTTGAGCATCAATCAAGAGAGTTTAGGAGATAGCTTTCACCCCTTAACATCTCCTCGCCCAGCACTAGTAAGATCTATTGATGATGCGACCAAAGTTACAAGCAGTCATCATAGGTAAGAAAACATTCTAAAATGTGAACAGAGAATCTAAAGAACTAATCTGCTTTCCAATTTTCTACTTCTTTTTATTTTTTACTTGTTATAACTGAATGTTGAAAATCTGATTTCAGGGATCAACAGCCTATAAATGTAGTAGCAGTGGTAGTAAGTATATGTTGTATAGCTGCTCTTCTTCTGCCTACGCAGCCCGACCAAGTTGTAAAATCACAATTACCAGAGTGGCTCCATGTTGGGTCTAATCTAAAATTAGTGTTCTCTTTTGTTTTGGGATTAGTTAGCATGCTAGTTTTGCGGCCTTAGACTACTATACACCTCTTTTAGATGTATAATAAATATAAACACCTGTCAAAAAAAGTTACCACATAAAATGTATTATATTTTGCCTGAAATGGCAGTCTTACGAATTTGAAATGTACTTGTCTGTCTAAAAAAGCAATGTATTTTTAATTGCGCTAGATAAGGTGTTGATAATGCAAACCAAGTAATGATAAATGCTGATTCAACTTCAGATATATTATTATTGTTTTAATGTTTATGATTTGATTAACGGGTAACAGAAAATCCGGTTCTGTATGGAAAACAATTTTATTTAAAATTTGTAAACCTAGAATGATTACAATATTCCACCGTGTAAAATGCATTGTTTGCTTAACATGGTAATCGGTTTGTTTTAAGTGCTAATTGGTATTGTGATAATTTATTTAATAAGGTGCTAAATTTGACAATGTATTGGCGTGATAAATCCATGGTGTAATGTATTTTTTAAATGATTAATTTGTTACAATATTTGCCTGTATATTCTTTTGTGTTTATGGTCAGTGTTGTTCCTTAGAACAATGTATACAAAATAAATAATAAATTTAATATACCAACGTAACAACAACAAAGTAAACTATATAATATTCCTCATAAGATTCCATATGTGAACATTTCGTTGAACCCCATGGGACCATGTTGTTTAAATAAACCAAATATATCCCTACAAACATTTTTATTGCTTGTTATCCTAAAATTAGTGAGAGCTAACATTACTCTAAAGAGCACATTGTTAAAACTACATGAGTATTATGTTTTATTGTCTTGATACATTAATGAGGACGGTTTTTAATACACATAAAACCTATTCCTGTAAGTAAGTTTATTTTTTGTAAGATAAAGTTAGACCTTTAAAACACACATTGGAAGAATAAGTGCGTTTGTATAAGCATGTGTGTGTGCATAAAATTACAGATTGCAGGAACTTTTAACCTTGAGTATTATTATATGCTATCCTAAATGAAGTAACAGAGTAAGTATGTTGTTGTTGATACTAATTTTATGCCAAATGTAATTGACTTTGTATAACTTAAACTATATCTAGGACAGGTACAATACTGACTAGAAACAGGAAATAAAAAGCTAAGATTAACAAGAAATATGCCTAAACTATTATTACAAGTCAACCATGATATGGGTAAATAATGGATGGAGTACAGTTGCTACTTCTGTGAATTCTAATGAATTCAAACCGTCTTTGGACATTCTTTGCTTTGAATACTCTTCATCTTTTTTACCTGGTTTTCTGTAAAAAAAAAATAAATATAGTGTCACAATCAGTGCATATACAAAGTGACATACATAAAAGGTTTCTGTGTCATTATCTACACACAACCAAGCAAAAAATAATGGAGCCTCCCAACATTCTTTCTTATTGTGGTTTGCATAATTAACAAGATTTCAACACTATATGATTTATGAGATCAAACACATAATAGTCTTAATTAAGTTTTATATAATAAGATAGGGACAGGGAATATAAAAATAAAATAGAAGTATACAAAATAAATAATGATAAACTCACATTTCCGAGATGAAGTCATTAGTAGTCATGTGATACTGGCTAATGGAAGGATCAAATCTACACAATTTTAGATCTGTAGCTTGAACTCTTGCCAGAAGGTCTTCATTGTCACCAGTTATGCCATAGTAAGTATTGCTCATACCATTAATTGCTTTGTATTGCTTAGAGAGTATAGATATAACACCTCCAAATACATTGGAATATGGCAACGCAAATCTGTAAGTTATAATATATCAAGTGTATGAATTATCTTCTTTATTTTTTATGCAGCTTCCTTGACTTTACTGTGGTTTAATTCTAAATAAATTGTCTTATTGGCCTCCAGTCCTGTTTAATTGGGCAGGGCAAAGATTTTATCATCTATCCGTCCAGTGACGTAACTATATCCCACTTCCCCAATATATAAAGAAGCTGAACCACCAATTGAGATTTCCTCTGATCGGGGGCCCCTTTGGGCTGGGGGCCCGTGGCATTTTGCCGACTTGCCACCCTATAGTTTCGCCACTGTATCCGTCCCTTCCTTAGCATTATCCTTAACACAATCAGTACAGGTGCCCAGTACCCAACATAAGGGGAGCGGGATCCAACCTTTTTTGGTGTATTCTCCATATTATTAATAATGACACATGTTTATGTAATTACAATATTCTTTACCTGGGTCTATTTATATTTGAAGACATGTGCCTAGGTGAAGTCAAACATGTATAGATGTTTGCAGTTTTCTCTGGGAGTAAATCTACATCATGTAAGATCAAACAAGGGTATCCCGCCTTAATTGCAGCAATAGCACCAATATTTAACAGCTTTGCTCGGTTAAATGGATGTGTGTCCACCTGCTCTACTACATAAATGCGATAGTGTATATATTGCCTATGTAGAAATGAATGCATGTACACTAAAAACCCTCGCAATTGCTCTGCTCTGTCTCTGTAAAACAAGAATAATATAAGATGATGGCAATTCATTTAATAGAATCTGTCATAAAAGCTTTGTAAAGTATGTTTGTATAATGTTATTAAAAAATTATCAAATTTTATTTTAGTTATGATTTAATTGTTTAATTAAGAACTAAATATATTTTCAACTCTACATCTTAAGAAAAATTTATATAGCATTTACTAATTGACATGAATCTCGGATTTGTTAAACAATAATGTGATTGTTTAACATGATATAAAATAGAATAGTCCGTTAAATTAATAAATCATAATATATTATAAAAATAATATGTGTACCTGTATGGAACGATTATTGCAGTACTAAACTTTGGTTTACATTCAGAGGGAGCATATTCTCCACCCTCTTTTATTTTATGTCCTTCTTCTAAGTCACCATCAACCAGACTGATCGAGAGAGATGTATCGTCGTTAACTATATCGTAATAGTCGCAAGCAGTTATAGCATTGCTAGTAAAATTCTCAGTAAGTTTTTCATGTAGGCTGTATAAAATGTTTTCCTTTGTTATGTAATCATACTTCTCTTTAGATATATTATTCGGGTATAAAAACAACAGTATGATCCCAATAATTCCACAATAAAGTAAGATTTTCTTTTTATTAATGTGAAACATTATCGCAATTCTTGAAAAAATATAATAGGTTTTGAATCAATGGTGTAGTGTAGATATCATTTATTTGTCCCACGCTTGTAATATGTATACGGTTTTCTCCATTTTTATAAAACTGAAGTGTTGTTTTTGTATGTTAAAAAAGAATTGAGAAATGGTCTGAATTGAAAACATTTAATTACAAATAAATTAGGCATTGTTTACATATTTGGTGATAATTTTTTGAGCTTGTAGTGATTTTGTTAAGTCAAATGTCAAATATGGTCTGTAATAACTTGCTCGGTGCTATGATCTGTCAATTGTTACATACATTCTTTGTAGACTAGAGTAGAGCAAGTAAGCGGAGGGTAGTTTAAAAATTGTTGGGACAATGTGAATCGTTGGTAATAAGCGCGGTTATTAATAGTGTAAACGTATTCACGATTGTACTCATTCTTATAAAACATGGATTCTATTAAATATGTAAATATGAATATTTTGTACTGGCTGTTTACATAGTTTTCAAGATGGCGAGTAACAAAGAAAAAGAAAGTACACCTGTCTGTGATATGTTGAATGGAGAAGATGAACTTCAAGAATTATTTCATTCTATAGAAGTTGTACGAAGATGTAATGTGGAAACAGAATTGGAGACGTCTTGGGATGAGTGTAGTTACGCTCCAAAGAAAAGCGATATAACTCCACCGTTTAACGGTGTCGAAAAGACAATGGTTGATATAAGTCCTTCCAGTAGTAGAGCAAGTACCTTCACACAGACTGAAGGAAGACAAGATGAGGATACAAACGGTATCAATTTATCTTTTAGTAAATATTTTGACATGGAGGAATCTAGTTCCTCTGAAAATATTGGGAAAAGACTGCGACAGGAATCTTATGACGAGCAAAGGAATTTGCGTCCTTGCAAAAAAACTAAATGTGACGGGAGTGCGTCTAATACTTCAGACTTGGAATCAAAAGCACAGGGATCCTCAAGTTCAACAAGTCTGCTCAATTCGGAGTCAGAAGTATCGTTTGTGTCTGTAAATAGCAATTATTCCTACAAAACACGTAAAAGAAGATTGAAGTCGGACACTGTTTTACTGAGAGACGCAATTCAAAGATCGCACAAGAATGCAAATACGAGTAGAAATAATTATTCTGACAGTAATACTCCAGGTAAATGTATAAATTATATTTTATATTATAATTTTTTTTTAGATACTGTCTATAGTTTACGCGAGTAGTACACATTTAAATAAAACACTTTAATCTATATCAATATGTACTAAAAGCGATCATATTGTCTGTTTAATGGATCGTGATATATTTACATGATATATAATTTTTTAGTTATGAAACTACATAACATCGTCCCATAAGGTTACATCTAGTTTAAAGATAATTTTGTGAATATGTCACGCGAGTTTGATTGATGCAATGCTCGTTTCCATACCATTTTTTCCCCTCGGCGATAACTCATTAATATGTTTAGAGCAGTGACATCATTCGGGCCTCCAACGGCTAAAAACTTGTATAGTAACTTTATTTTTGCTATGATATGCAAATATTCTTTGGATGGATCTCGTTATGTGTTCGCAAAATAACGCTGATACTGAGACAGGTATATATGCATTTTAACGTGTATCTTTGTTTGGTGTAATTAGTGTCTGGCACTCCGAGGAAGGAGAAAAATTTGCGCCGGAGTAATCGTACGAGGGCTTGGAAAGTTATGGACCTATGTACGTGGATCGGCAAGAAGGTCAGATATCCATCCGTTCATAGCATGCATGGTTAGAAAACTGGGGTAATATTATATAGAGGACGGTATTTTACATAGTGATAGTGTTTTGTTAATTTATTATCAGGCGTTTGCGAGCTTTGTTTGCACAGTGAGATAGCCAATAAGATATCAAAAACGATCTTTTTAAATCTCGTCGTTTGTAAATTCGTTACAGCAACGGCTGTATCCTTTTAAGATTAGGGAGAAGATTAAAGAATTCGGTAATACTATAGAATTAGATTATAATTGTAGATTAGTCATTGGTCTTTTTGCTATGTACTATTCCTTAAGCTATGTTATTATTAGGTCTATTGAATATATTTTGGTTGCTTCTTAGTTAGCTTCTTATCTCTAAGTTGAAATTTAATGTTTAATAAAAAAATGTGTTATATATAGGTATATATATATCGTTATATTATACATGTATAGAGAAGAAGTTTACATCAATTTAAGTTTAACAAAACGTAATTCGATTTGATTTGATTTTTTCAACAGGGATATCAATCCATCACCGGTCTCTACACAGACATATTACGAGAACCCATAAAGCAAAAGGAAAACAAGGATGAAAAGATCGCCGAAGATCTATTGGATTTGAAAAAATACGTGGAGGACATGAGACATGAGTTGAAAGGACTTAAGAAGTACGTTGAAGAAATCGGTCAAGAATTGAAGGACGTGAAAAAATACGTGGAAGTCATAGATGAGAAACAAGGAAAGCAAGTCAGTGAGACGGAGTGCCTTCGAGATAAGGTAGCGAAGAATTGTAGTGCTCTCGAGGAACTGCAGGGTAAGCTCAGGTAAACGAACTTTATGTGTTAACTTTTAACAGCCTTCTCAATCGAGTACTAATTATTGTTAAAGTTAGAAAACAATAAACAAGAACCTTCGACTTCTCTGTAATTCACAAAGCTTCAGTTAACTAAAAACTAAGTTGGGTATGTGTTACATTAATGCAGTGATAAACCATAAATATCCATTCAAATGCCCATAAATATCAACTCCTAATTAATAAACCACTTGAACTGCTCTATCTTTAATGTTAATGACTTAATTTTTTAGTTTTTTCATTACATTGTTTTCAAACATAACTTTTAGAGGATTTTATATCTTAATTTTTCAAGTTAATAAGCTAAAGTTAAAGAAGAAACCAATAACACAAATTTAATATGTTTTTAAATATCTTCGGATATGTATTTGTAATTTTGATGAAGGTGGTGTCCTCACAATCGCATAATTCACCCTCAAAATAAATCTAGGGGGTACATGTCTCTCCCTAATTATTAAAACCAACCCCTAATTTATCTCATAAAACTAAGAGGGTAACTAGAACACCTACATCCTGTAACTTAGGAATTTGTATCCATGCATTATTGGAATCTAATTGTTAGGTGTACAAATAGTCTATGTTAATGACTTGCTTCGATTTACAGCCGCTTTGAACCCTTACCAAAGCCAGCGATTCCTCCGCCACCACCACCTCCTCCACCGCCGCCGCCACCACCGCCGCCACCTCCGGTACCACTAGCTTCAAAGCTACCTGTACGATTAAATGTACCCCGCTGTGGCTCAGCTCCACCTAGTATTGGTCCCAGACTAACGATCACACCTCAAGATATCGCAAACGTGAAACTAAGAAGGACTAAGGTGACGTAAAACTAGTTAAAAAATACATTTATATAAGCCTATCTATACTAATACATATTGTGACAAGGTCTGTAATGAATAGATTCAAAAACTGATGTGCCTAATACCGAATTCAAAACTTATTTCGCTGTTCTAAAGATCACCAAAATACTCCTGAGCATATTTATTGTTAAAAAGATTAGAGATCATTAGACTAAAACTTAAGTAGCCAAAGATGAAACGCTTACCAGTTCAGCTAATCGATTTATTATTAACAATTTAAAATAATATTTATTTGAAAACTTTATATAACAATTTACAACCTGCCCGTGTCGTAATTTTTTTCAATTTATAAACGATTTTTTATTTAAATAGTATACTTTAATAAGAATATGAGTATATATATTTTTTTAAATAAATGTAGTTACCTCAACTATGCCAAATTTTATCAATGGATCACTGGATACTCCTGGACTAATAATAAATTATGCAGCAAAATTTGTTAAGACAAATGCTTAATACTTATAGGACAATCCAGTCAGACCAAAGCCTACTCCTAAAGAGGGACCACAGCCGCTGGTGACTCAGAATATGCTTGAAAAAACGCGGGCGAAATTAGGGCGGACCCGACCAGTGGCTGCTTCCACGCCTAAGCAACAACTGTCTGAATTAGAGAAGTATTACGTTTGAATTTTTATAGTATTAAGATGAACTTTTCTCTCTGTTTCTTTATAAGAACTAGAAAGTTCGTTAGTTAGTTACGGAAATGTTGTCAAGGAATTTTTAAATAGGCCGGAAACACTATATATACAATTTACACATTATTTGTACATATTACTTATTATTGATTTTAGGATAGGTAGAAATATTTTTAGACGATAATAGTCCACAACATAAGCGAATCAAATATTCGCTTGTACTATAAAACTTTGGAATCACCGACGACTATTCTGTTTAATTCTGAAACAATATGTAAATTTGCTAGATCTCCTGTTAATTTTAACATTGTATGGAATAAAATGTTATATGTGTCTTTAATGGATGATTGTTATAATATCATCATCATTTACATCATTTTCTCGGTCCTGTTTCAGATGCCTTCTGCAAGAGGTGTCAGTGACGTCACTGTACCGACGGCGTGTTACGCGGGGCTCTTTCCGCAGCGCGGAGGAGCTGCGCGCGCGGCCCTACCCAGCCGCTAGATGTCGCTCGCCCCGGTCACCCCGGAACAGAACCGCATCCCTATCTCGAGTGACGCCCATCGCTCCAATCGAATTTCCTCTCCTCCTACCTAACAAGGAATGACAAATTGATAAACAGAACAATGTTTTGTGTGTGTACGCATGGTCGGATCGTTCTAGTCTTTATGTTATGATGTTTACATTTTGAAACATAAAGGACAAGGGGTTGTTTGATAAAGTACCCTCGTTTATTATATGTAGATGTCTTTTTTTAAAAACGTTTTTGTTGTTATGTTCTTTGCTTATTCTAGATTGTGATTGTAATTGTTAGAATAGATGTGTACCCCACATAGAATTTAAATATACCTATAGGTTTACCTGTAGTACATAGTTATTCATTGTTTTATATTCATTTAAAGATCACAGCAAACTTTTCAGTGTTTTTTGTAAATTTGTATAATTGCGCTCCATTTTAATTGCATTCATTTTTAATTTTACTGCAGACCACCTTATTAGGTTCTCTTTTTTTAATTTGAATGTGAAACTTACTTTTTTATTCTAGAATATTTTAATGACATGTTGAATAATTAAAATTCTTGTCTTTTATTAATTTTTTTTTTGATCGGAATCGTATAAGCAAAACAGTAAGCATAATTTCTCGTGACTGGCCAAAATGGCACGCAAGCAAAGTTTTAGTTAATAATTTCACATGTTTCGCCACTTAAAATATAAAAATATACATTATACACTTTACGGTTGTCATTTATTTAAATTTACACTTTAAAGATTTAATTCACTCTTAAACGATTACTGTTATTTTACCTATATCTATATTATTTTCCTCAATAGTTCTATAAATTTATCTATATTGTCCATTGACGTTTCAAACTTACAAGTTCGTCATGCAGGGGAACCAGATGTTTGTTGTGTCAAAACTTGTGGAAACATGTTAGGGTTTTGTTTAGGCGTGCTGAGTTTAAGATGAGTGTTCGTGTTCAAGAAACAGTGATGTAACATCGAATCTTAGTATAAAAAGATATTCGCATTTACATTATGAAGTTAGTTTAACTATAGGAATAGTATCGTGCGGTTGGTTTTTGGAGGCTTATTTTGAATTTATCAAAGACTGACGATAAAACGAATATGGATTTCAGTTCACTAAACCCAATTACGTCGAATTCATTAAATCTCGCTGCCAGAAACAACGACACGGCATCAGTTAAACGTTTGCTTAAAAAGATGAATCCAAACTGTATCGACAACCGAGGCTGGACCTGTCTTCACGAAGCTGCGGCCAGCGGTAGTTACGAGAGTTTATTGCTTATTTTAAAGCATCCCGAAACGCGGCCGCTCGCTGAAACCCACGAGGGACACACCGCTTTATACCTAGCCTGTTCTCACCAATCCTCTATTCCATTGATAAAAGCTTTACTTGACCACGTACCTGACATAGCAAATTATGGTAGCACTGAAAGTGTAACACCGATGCATGTTTGTTGTGGACAGGGCAGGGTTGATGTTTTACAGCTGTTAATAGACTATAATGCAATGATAAATGTTCAAGACTTTGATGGTGACACACCACTGCATGATGCTGCCTTGAGCACACGGCATGAGGCAGTCTCTTTGCTCCTACATGCTGGAGCAGACCCAGAGATAAGGAATGAAGTTGATTATACACCTTTTCACTTGGCTTGTTACAAAGGTTGTCTCCAAACAGTACAAAATATTTTTCCCTTCACCACAAATATTAACCAAGTGACTGTGAATGGTGACAGTCCGTTAATACTTGCTGCACAAGGGTGTAATGCGGAAATTGTGACCTTTCTACTAAAAAATGGTGCAGATCCTCATATCAAAAACCAATATGGCGATTTAGCTATAACAGTGGCTTTGAATATGGGATATAGCGATATCTTTAACATATTGTTAGCTGTAATGGATGTGAATAAGATACCATTAAATATTATATTGTACGCTTGTAAACCACATTATTTCAAGTTGGAAATACTTGAAAGTCTCCTAACACACAATTTGGGCCCAGACTACTTTGATTTCTTTGAAACATTTCATGTGACATTAGAGAAGATTGGGGATTTGAGGCCAACTTATCTTACAAATGCACCTTTGAATTCATATTTGAATATATGCGAATATATATACAGCACCTCTGTGGAGAAGTTTAGAGAATTTTTTAATTTATTCCTATTAAGAGGTTTAGCAGTGAACGCCTTAGATGTGAATGAATGTCCACCACTTGTTTATATACACTATTGTATGCATTCTGTATGTTTTGAAGAGGTAAGTTATGTTCCAAGTTAAAGTTAAAATAAAAATTAAGCATAGATCTTTTTCCAAATAAATAATTAATTTTTAGGCATTTGCTTGTAGCCTAATATATCCTTGATCCAAGTATTAATATAGAGGTATAAAAATTAATAAAGTATTTGTCTTATTGTAGGTCTTTAGGCTACTTAGGGATTATGGTTGCAATGTTGACTACTGCAGTGCTAGCTCATGCATAGATAAGGAGAAATGTGTTCCTGATGCCTTTCTTGCATCCCTAACATCAGATCCAGCCACTGCACCAATAATGTTGCCATTTAGTTTGTACTGTGAACCAGGGTACTTGCTAAGATTTGCATCGGACAATGGTGTTTTGGGAAGAATACCACAAAATGTGAGTTTTTCTATATTTTGCGTAAAACTATTTGCTCATTCTTAAAAGACAGTGTGCAACTTTAGTTGACTTCACTGATTCATTTTACTCGAAGACTAAATAGTAATCAGACTTTCGTAGCCTACCCAACATTATGTGTTCTAGTAAGCTCTTCAAACATTTTCTATTATGTTCTCACCCATAATATTTTACTTGAAATAACGATTACCATATTATTTTTTGTCTTATAGGTACAAGACAGATTAGTATCAATGATAGGCACCTTTAAAGACGGGACCACAGCAGAAACATTACCATTTACAGCTTTGCCATTAAAACATTTATGTAGAGTTAAAATAAGGTGTCTTATAAGACAAAGCAACAAAACATTAAATACTCCAAAATTCTTTGATATTTTAAATAAACTAAGACTACCTCTATTGATTAAAAATTATTTGCGGTATATTTGATTATTGTGGTAAATATATTTTATACATTTAGCGCTGTGAACCAAAAAACCTATATTTTAAGTATTTAAATGCGCTTAGAAATGCATTGTTTGAAATAATTACACTATATATGTTAATTTTTAATACCAAATTATAATGTTATATGAAACAAAATAAGGATTGTCTTGTGATATTATTATTAAGTATGTTATTACAGCTGTTAAAACTGCAATGTGATTGTACCTCTGTGAATGATCATCACATTAACAGAATAATAAAAATGTTAAAAATAAAATTGATTTTTATTGATTATACAGAATAGACATGTTTAAACTGAAAAATATACAAAGCTTTATTATAAATTTACAAATAATTATTGATTGGTTTTTAATAAATTACATACCTTATTCTATTTTTACTTAAAACTACTTGAAGTTTGCGCCGTTAGCCATGTGTTCCTCAATTTCGGCCACTCTGAAATGTTTAGCATAGAATCAATTAGTTGATGAAAAAGTCTGAATTAATCTAAGTCTATCTCTCCATTTCTTTTTAAAAAACTACCCTCAGGCTCGTAGTAAACAACGAAAATAATTCTTACGTTCTAGGCACGAAAGTAAAGTTTTCTACACCATTTTCCGTAATGAGTACATCATCCTCTATACGTACTCCGCCGCAACCGCGATACTTTTCTACACGAGACCAGTCAAAGAAGCGTGCCTGTGTGGGGTTGGCTTTGGCACGATCCAAAAGCTGCAAAGTATCATAGCAAAAACACATATAAAAAATAAACTTAAAAAATCTATCTAATTATGTATTAATCTAATGATCACGTTACGTCTTATCAGTCTATAAATATTATATGTATAGAAATCACAACAAGATATCCACTTCTCGAAACCGGCTCGAAGGACCAAATCGTGATTTAAAATCATTTTGCTTTCGTTCCTTCGTGACAAGTAGTATTACAATAGTATAGATTAGATAGAACACTTTTCACACGTCAAAACGCGACATATATTTGTTTTATTGAAATGTATGTTGCTTGCGTAAAGTAAAGTCAAAACTTAAATGGAATCTATAAGATTAACTAGTGAATATCATAAAAAAAAAATCAGACCTTGTCTATGAAATAGCAGCCAGGCTCTATGGTGAGCAGCATCCCAGCTTGCAAGCGGCGAGCTGTACGAAGTCTTGCGAGGGGTCCCTCTGGCCGAGGAGGACAGTGTGGTAGATATCCACCAACATCGTGCACGTCTAATCCTATCAGGTGTCCTAAGCCGTGCGGTTGGAGAATTGCGTTGACGCCATTCTAAAAAGCAAAGAATATTTCAACTCAAGTTATAGGGACTCCATGGTTGCTTAATTAATTAATTTTTCATTTACGATTATAATAGAAATTTAAATTTTCATCGTATTCAACATTTAGAAAGGAAAGGTTTTTTCTAATCATTGAAGTAAACACTTATATATAAAACAGATTCATCAATCATCTCCTATATTAGAAGATTTTTTCTATAAATTTTAATTAGTTTCATAATCAAAATATATAACCGGAAAGTATTGACCTGCTTTTAGATCATAATATGTTGAAATAACTGAAACTTTTCTACTAGAACCTTTTTACTCCTATTTAAAAACTATCTGGTATTGGTAACATTTACTGTACCTCAATCATTTCCTCAACATCCCCTAAGAGTAGACCACCGTCTTTTAGATGTTGTAGCATGCTGCGGTTGGCTGTCAAGTGCATATCAGTCCATAGAACGCCGGGTTTGGCTTCTCTGTGAAAGACACATCCATATAAAAAAAAAATCCAGGGCAAATAATACTTGAAACTATTACAACTAAGTATTTTTTGTTGAGGCGAGATTACAATCTATGAACATTTAAATTTTTACATTTTTATTTAGAAATATATTTTAAAAGTACCTTGTGAAATTAATTAAGTTTATTTTACATTAATGATTTAGATTTTGCATTTTTTTTTATTGTGATAAATACTTGAGATTTGATTATCTTTAGCGCCATATTTAAACATAATACTAGTTTGTTTACCTTACTACTGCATCCCTAGCAGCAAGAACAGCTTCATAGACTAACTTCTGGTCATTAGTGAATTTTCCATTCCCCGGAAAGGTGCAGGTAATGTCTGCTGCATATCCTGCATAATTTCCACCCATGTCGAAGAGGCTGTAAATTAAATTAATGGCAGTTTAAGAGTTTATAATTAAAAACTAGATTTTAAGGTATCATGCGCAATTCATAATCTGTGTAAATTGAAAAAAGAAATTAAATATCTGATTTCGCCATTTTAAAGCGTTATATCATTTTAATAAAACAGTTAAAGGCGATATACCATGATATTAGTTAAATTTGGAAATTATTTTTTACTAGGGACCGAATGCTTTGCAGCAGCCGTCACGGGGAGACTGGATATTATAACCTATTTTTCACAAATAAAAATAGAACTGTGTTCAAATATCAAACTTATAAAAATTTAATAAATATTAACTTCCTATAGTAGAATATAGTTTCACAGTTGAATCCAGTAAGAAGTAACATACCACAAGTCTCCGTCTTCAATGATCTTGCTGTTCGGGGCCGCAGCATGGCCATAGTGAAGTGTGGCCGCGTTTTGACCGGATCCGCATATGCACGTGTAGGATACGTGCCGGCACCCACCAATACGATAGCAGTGGTCAAGGAACACTGACTCGCACTGGTACTCTTTTAATCCTGGCTTCGCGTACAACATCACCTGTAATTATTCTAATACAATATTACAGTCGCTCAACTTGCAGTTCTACATATTGTATACTATTGTTTTTATTTAAATCCTCTTTGAACCGTTTACCAAATTAAATAATATATTTCTTTGTCATACAGTTTATTTGGTAATTAATACATATAAATATATACATATGTATATATATATATACACAAAACTTTTCTAAAAATGCTGGCCTGGTTATACGTATTTACCATGCCGGGCATTGTGCGTTACTTTAAGATCGCATTAATAAAAAATGTGAATAAAAGAACGTAACACTTCAAACTTTGCATAAATTTGAAACTATAACTTAGATTAGTTACGTTTGATTTTTAATATTGAAAAAGACCTCGCTTCAAACGTTGTTGTGTTATAAAATAATGTCGCATAATATACAAAACATAATAATAAATGTCAACTTTAATAGAAATGTATTAAAAGTTGCTTCAAAAGTTACTTCATGTTGGTTTTCAAATAGCAAAAAAAAAAAAAAAAAACAAAATTCGCTATAGTTTACGTGTACACATTAAAATATATTTTTTGGGGAGTCTCCCCGTGACCACGACTGTAGCAAAGCATCCGAAACGTCAGGCCGAAGTTAGAAATCATTTTCAAATAAATTTAATTAACATATCGCGTTTTAAACCGTTAAAGTGTTTTACTTAAACAAAATTCTCATTTAAACCTGCCTTAGTACCTTAAAAATATGTATGAAATCGATAATTTATCTTTATTACACTTTATATAGAGATTTCAGATAACGATTTATTAGATAATAAATCGTTATCTAAAATTGTCGATATGCAACCACATTTTCTTATTATCTGATAATATTTAAATTTGTTTGCTGCAGCACACAATATAATAAGAAAATACCTTCAAGACGTACAGATTTACCATTTCATTAACTTAAGCTTCTTTTACCTAATTCACTAGACTACATTCATTCATTAAAAAATATTTTTCAATAATACCTGTTTATGAGCATCTGACGACACTTTGCATACATAACGCATTACTTCTATTTCTTCAGGGGTCTTGATAACACGTCTGCAATAAAAAATAATATCAAGGAAGAAATCAAAGGATAATCAAAGTTATATATAGATGATATCTGCACTTACAATTCTGCAATAATCGGGAACAATGTCTCATTATCTACGGTGAATCTGAAAATTCATTATTATTATTATAACTGTCTTATAGTTCGCTAATTTAATGGAATTTTTAATGCACTTGCTTGTTATGCAATATTTTGAATTATTAAATTTTAGGGTAAAATTTCCTTTAACAAATAATTTCGTATTGTTATTGATATCACTGTTGTTGATATATTTCATCCTTTGGGACAGAAATAATTAAGCCTCTGTTAATGGTGAAATACATTGAGTTTAGGACCAAGGTACTGTAAAAGGAAACAGTCACTGACCACTTTCCACACAAAGCTAATTTTAGTTTGTGTACTTACTCATCAATTCCTTCAAATACTGCTTCCTTGGCTGTTAGCCCACTGTCTGTGTTTGGTCCAGTCTAAATTAATTGAATAATTTTTATATTCAAAGTAAATGTGTAAAAATAACAGGACAACTATCTGTACTTACGAGGGTAAGAAGTGCTTCTGGGTTTAAAGATTTCAGAACACTAGCAAGCTGAAAAAGAAAGGTATATTACAGCTTAAGCAATATTATAGAATGTATGTAAAAATTGTTAGGATGAATGTAAAATACACTAGATGTTTATTGATTCACACATGAATTACACATTTTTTAATTTAATTTTTATAATTATTGTTAAATTTTGACCCAGAATCATTATTTGTTTAAGAGACCCAATATATATTATCATTGTCATTTTTATCCTATTACAACTTAGATCAATACCTCCTCTACATAATGAACTTCATCAACTGCATATATTTTTTTAAATTGATCACAAGTAAGCAATTTCCCCATCCACACTTCATACTCATCAGGAAGATGTGGCACAAATAAGTGAGCCTTTTTTGTTTTGACATCCAGAGCAAAATAACATCCTGGCTCCTTTACACCACAAAGCCAAGTAAAGTATGCTTCCTGAAAATTAATGAAATTAGCTAGATTCAAATTATAAAGCTTAGAAAATGATTTAAAGGGACAACCAAAATAGAAATTGTCTGTTAAACAGGGTACAGACTTCTGATCAAGCTCTTGCCTATAAATGAAAGACACAGATATGATTCCATGAGGAAAAACAAAAAAGTATTATGTTAAAAAATTAAATAAGTTTATGCTAATTGGCTTCGGGACCTTATTGGACCAGGTTAGTAACAGATCGGGTGCAATGGAAGCAGCTGAAGGAGGCCTATGTCAAAAGACACACCAAACTTAGAAACATTTTATAAAAAAATTAACAATGTTAACATTCGAAAAATAAAGGCTTTTATTATTATATGCTAATTGATGAAAACTGAAAATATGTCAGTATTTTTATTACTTACCTGTCTAAATACATATTGGATATCAGTGTCATAATGGCTTATATCTTCTCCACCTTGCAGTAAAACAATCTGCCCACTCTGTAGCTTTTCAGATAGTCTTTGGCGATTTTTAGCAAACAAAGACATAGGTACTTCGAAAGTACCAGGACCCATAGACCAAAATGCAGCCATTATGTTCTGAAGATTGAAACTCTACTAGAAGGTAATAAATACATTATTGATAACAGTTTATTTGTACTGATAAGTCCTGTTATTGTAATCACTATTAAGATAAAACTTTCTTATCTATAATGATATTGTAAATTGTTTCTGCTGAACAATAATAATAATACATACCTATAGAATCTGAAAAGTTATTTATATCAAGTAAATACTTAATCTCACACTAAAAATTCACTTTCAATAGATTTATACAAATGAATTGTAAAACCAAATACAAATGAATTTGTGTATATTTAACTCTTAACATATAACGTTTCAAACTGAACACTGAAATTGCATATATTCATTATTTTTGCATAATATATACTGTTTATTTACTTACGTCATAAGTCACAAGAAATCTTTCTTTCTAACGTCATGTTGACAATTGACTTTGACAGTTCTTGCTTTGTTTTTAATATTCCAAATCATTATTTTGCATAATATTATGACTACTACTTTCAGCTACTTAATACAAGATGGCGCTAGCTTATTTGGGGCATCACGTTAGCAGATAATTTAAGCAAATGAAATAATATAATACACAGTTACATCATATTAAGGTCAGAACAAATTATGTTCGTAAGACTAAATAACAATGTACAGGTATACGTTTACCATATTTTAATCATTGTTAACATTATATTGCTTCTAAAATATATAGTTATAAAGGTATTAAATCCAAATAAAAATCTTTGGTAGCAATAATTAAGTGATAACGATATGAGGGAAAAGTAATATAAAAACAAGACATAATCTTTAAATTTCATTCCATTTATTAGATTATAACTTTTTACTTATCTAAATCACAAGATCGACGATAAATTAAACTATCTAAAATCACAAAATGCACTAAAACATGCACACATGTAATATTAAATTAATTTTTATACCTGATGTGGTACAATTGTACATAATAATTAGAATATTTATTAGAAATTGGTTTCATATACTCAATAATAACATTA
This sequence comes from Leptosia nina, assembly GCA_963661955.1. Lineage (NCBI taxonomy): Eukaryota > Metazoa > Arthropoda > Insecta > Lepidoptera > Pieridae > Leptosia > Leptosia nina. The sequence continues at coordinate 4,973,955 of CAVLEF010000004.1, read as the reverse complement.
TAATATTATTATGATGTATTACAATATTGCCTAAAATTTCCTAAAATAAACAGCAGTTTCGGACGTGATGAACCTACCAACTATCCAGTTAAAAGTAAATCTGGAATGGTAAATGCTTTACAATTATTATCAATAATAATCTGCTACAGATAAATCGCCCTTGTGCGATACAAATTTCCTAATATAGCATGCGAGGAAATATCTAACTGTACTTACAAACATTTATGTACTGTTATGTTTACAGTATGTTGTGAAAGTGATAACGGATTTGTTTATAGTATAATAATATACTGTAACTGATTGAACTATTTGATTATGATCTATTTTGATTATTAATCATATGTCAAATTAAAGGTACGTGTGTGTTTGTTACGCAAACATTACAATGCGAATAAAAATTTCCAAGCAAACAAAACAACATGAGTCATCATAAAATTACATCTATAGGAAAACAATACTTAAAGCTCGTAAATACTTTATAATTATGATTTATCTTTTATTAATAGTACTTGGAAATGCTATACTTTGTTTTAATCGTCGCGTGAGATGAGAAGTTGTTTAATTACAATAAAAAAAAGTATAATTATACTAAACGTTGGTTACGTCATTCAGTACTTTGATCAGTTAAGGTCACTATAAAGCGAAGAATAAATATTATGATTGTAGAATACCGGCGGCCATTTTGGTTCATTCTCGTGATTCGTGTCGTGCGTGACACGTCACAGCCGGCTGTCTCGCTCTCGCATGCTCTCCGCATATAGCACCATTGTAACCCGACACGTTTCTTACACACAAACGATTTCACAACACGTTCCACACTTTCACAACTAAAATGTTTTGTTTAAATAATACAAATTGATTAGGAGTCCACTGATATTTCGTGACACGTTTGTTTCTTTTCCTGTAATCTCCGAACAGCCTCGGCGACAAGGGCGCGTTGTTCTAGTAACCTTTCGACGAGATCGACTGGTTCTTGCTTTCTAATGTAATAAGGTGCAGCTCTTGCGCGAGCTTGCAGGTGAAGCTTTTGCTTCAAGCCAAGTGTTAATTCCTCTATAGCTGGTAGACGACTCGACGCTAATGGCCGTCTCTCCTCTTGCGCTGTGTTACGATTGTCATAGCGGGAGGTCTCTTTCAACATAGCGTTGAAGGGTATCAAGTAATTATTATGCGAGGAGTAGTCTCACTGAGTGCGTGCACCTACGTTTGCGAGTGTCGAATGAATGAGCGAGTGCGGAGCGAGTCAAGTCGACCCCGGCGTAGGAATTGCGGGTCTCCGCGGGGGGTAGGGGCGAGGGGTATGACGTAGACAGATGCGCAGTCGTGCCGGGCTGTATACAAACAATACGACGGACGTAAATAAACACAAGAGCAAAACTCAACACGTCTGTAATTCGAACGGTGTTATCTATGTGGTAGTTAGGCTTGTCGGTCCACTTGACCGACGCGCGTGGTATTAAAGATATTTCATAAGCAATGTACGATATTTCATATGTAATGTAGCACTAGCTAGTAATAAATTATTAAATGTACTTGACATAGAAGCACACTATCTTATTCTATATTCTTATACACTAATCAAATAGCGATGATCTAGATTCTAGATATAGCAATAAGGTAATGAGGTCACATTAGAATTAAATGCTTAGCGTTATAGCTAGCATAAATAAATACAAAGTAAATAGGTTTATTTAATGCAGGAATTAAATAATTTTATTACAATATCGTTATTGTGATATAAATAGGTATTTATGAACTAGGTGGATTAGATTGGGAAGGTAAAAGAGCAACTGATAAGGAAATAGTTATCTAAACATGGCATCAATGATTTTCTTTCTGAAGTAATAAAATGGTATTATATATAATATTTAGCAATAATTCTCTTTCCTCATTGTTATTTACCTATTAAATGGCTGTAGATGATTTTGTATTATTGCACTGAGTCAGACTTTCAATTTGCTAAGACCCGTTGTTATTATATTTGCGTTTACATGTAGGAGTGAGCTGGCTGTTTCGGTGAACCAAAACTCGATACGGACGTTGCCCTCAGTTTTACGCAGTTTTTTTCCTGGCAATTAAATTGTACCTACCTACTTCGGTCTCTTTTACAACGCGCGCTCGCAAAAATTAAGTTCAATGTCTTTATGAAAAATCTATATTGCATTGGAATATGTCGTACTTATACTATATTCCTGCTGAATTATTATTATTTATTTATAAAGAATTATCACAAATCATACACTCGATATCACTTTATAATGTACAAAAATCTAGAAACTTTTACGTCATTATATAAATCACCCATTTAGCTACAAATACTAACTGAAAAGTGTTGCTGTTTATTTTTATCACGCGGATTATTTCACTGCTTCCTAGTTTCTAACCTTCACTAAGAATGATAAAGAATTCACTTTAATGGGATCGCGGAGGCGAGAAAACACGTGGTATTAATATATTATTAAATAATGTTTTGTAAGGCGCCCTGGCTAATAGTGGCGAATGGATAAAACATTTATGTACCTTACGATTCCGTTATAATTCTATTACATCGTTTTATCAAATATTGAAGAATAGTGTAATTGTCATATAGTTACATATATTAGTATAGGTTTAGGGTATTTTTTATTTATTTTATCATAATTCCTAAAATTAATGAGACAAGAAAATATCGTTTTGTGCCCTCTAGCGGAGAATAGCATTGACTAAGTCAAATTTTAAATAGCTTTTGACATTATCGGGTTAGACCATTAACTTGATATAATATTATGTAGCTGTAAAGCTTGTTGTTATCAGATAAATTTAGCCGTGCTTTGAGTCACTCACAGTATTTTAAATTAAGTCGGTTGCATCTAGCTTATAAGTATGACATGATATATTATGGATGCAAATTTACGACTATGCATTCATATCACAGTTAAATTAAAATAATCTTTCACTTAAACGCCTTTCTCATAAGTTGTTTTTAGTTTAGTTGTACACTTTTAACTAATATGTTAATATACTAATTAGGCACCTCTTTTGAATGCCCCAAAAGTTCTAAAATGTTTAGTCACATTTATGTAGATCTATTGCCAAATATTATTATTAAAATAAACGGATAAACTTCCGAAAAGCGCATACCGCCGATCGATCTGAAATTTGGTATACTTATGTATTTTGACCTCCTAATCACGAATATCATAATGAAAATTGGCGCAAACGCCATTTTGAATATGAAAAAAACCTCTTTTCGTTCAGTGTGCCTAATCAAAAAATTTTCACGAAATGGAATTACTACAGCGGGAAATATTCCCAGGTCGATTAGGAGAACAAAAAACCACTCGAGAATTAGGCTACTATAGCGGGAATAGATCTCAAGTCTATCGACAAAAGCGGCAAATATTTCCATAGGCCGACTATTACAGTAAAAAACATTCTCGGACTTCGACTAATATAAAGAAAAATATACGCAGTTTGTATCTGACAGGCGAAAGTAAATGGAAAATGCAACTACTATAGCGGACCACATTCATGTACCACAGTGGAAAATCACCACAAAGTTGAAATTGTATAGTGGACATGTGCAAAGTTTAGGTTATTGGTGAATCAATGAAAATCACACTCACACACACACACACACACACACAAAACGGCCCTTATCAGGGCCAGGAATGCTAGACAGACAACCTCCACGTGGTGCATTGTAGATAACGCGAATAGTCTGCGCTTTTCGGCCATGCAACCTCCAACGCTTTGACGAACTTGGATCACTATGGGTAAAAAATGGTTACACACACACAAACACATACACACACCCTTTTCGGGAAAAGCTCAAATAGTCTACATTGGTTAGAAATGCGTGATTAGGCACACTGAACGTAAAGAGGTTTTTTTCGATTTTCATATTCAAAATGGCGTTTGCGCCAATTTTCGTTATGGTATTCGTGATTAGGAGGTCAAAATACATAAGTATACCAAATTTCAGATCGATCGGCGGTATGCGCTTTTCGGAAGTACACCCAAATAAACAAAAAGTGTTATATAACTTTATACAAATATATTAAAAATACTGTAGGATATCGATCCCTATATCCTCCTTATATGAATAGGAAGAAAATGTTAAGTAATTAAGAGGCCATAGAATAATATAAAAAAGTGTTAACTTATTTTCTATTACGCAAAATGTCATAATTACATTACATTTCTTCATGCCACATATGACATTAAAATTTGACAGCGTAATCTTGTAACTGAAAAACATTTCGAAGTAAGAGCCAAAATTTGTATAGTAATAATTTTCTTTGAACCAAAAGCACACCTCAAAAAGTAATACTATTAAGGTAGTAACCAATGAGGCCTATTAACTTAGCCTTATCGTTAGAAATATTAAGAAATTAAAGTCACGTTATACGAAGGACAGTGTTGAGTGAGAATGTCATCACGCGAAAATTAAAACCAATTATCTTCTACGATAGTACAGTTAATTACAGTAATAGGGTTAATTACGAATCCTTTGGGCGCGTCTGCTGTTTATTTATTTATGTTGTTATGTTTATTTATGCTGTATAAGCCTATCGTAATTAACAGTGCTTAATAAGTACTATCATCACGTGAAACATAATGTATAATATGACATAACTTCTTGTTGTATAATATGATATTAAAAACTATATTGTTACATAGAATATCGTATATATAATATACTAAAACTTGTATATAGTATGGCAGTCTAACTACGCGTTCACCCTTTAGTCTAAGTCTAAGAATAATTTTATTTTGACTAACTTCATGACAGAGAAGCAAAATCACACCCTTTTATAATGATGCTAGTAACAATTTTCTTTATTGGTAGACGTTTATAGTTCACTAGTTATTACAATAAAGATCCTCATTGTTTTTTACAAGCAAAACGACAATTGTATTACCGTAGTTATTATTTTTGTAGGCATAAATATTTATGTACTGTTTGGAAGTGGCGTTCAGCAGATAACATGATAAAGACGAATAATATAAAAATAAATTGTTTTTTATTATCTTACAACGTAAAACATAGGGAATCTGTTGCTGACGATAACTGTAATTATTATTTGAATTTCTTAATAGATCGTTCATTCATTTTCTTTGGCCTCCTCTACTGGTGCTGTTTGATAGCTCGCAAAGGATCCGTTGGAAATAAAGCCGGTGTTTAAACTATGTCGGTTGGGATATTGTACAACGAGTTGCGCAGTCAAAATGTCGAAAGAAAGTGAACGCAGAGCGCCATCGGCAGTCAGCAGTCGTTGAGGGCACACGGTGTCGACGCAGTGTGGGCATTGAGCGCGCGCATTCGAAAATCAAAACAAATCGAGAATTAATTCGAAAATGGAATTTTAAAAACATAGACAAATTGATATTTTTTAAAATGGATCTGCTGTCAGAAGCCAGTCAGGGCTCCCGCGTTTTGGCTGCTAGGCACGTAGTGGATAACCGTGTGCCAGAAATCAACAATGCAGTGAATACCACACTGTTATGCCACAGTTTTAGTATAACACCCGATACCGGAACATATTTTGCAGGTATATATTTTTTTTATTCAAGAAAATATTGTTTCATTTTTTAACTAAAGTTTCCTTATAGTTTTTTTTTTAAATATATTACGATAATTTGCTGAGGTTGACTGTAACCATAAATTTGGAGACACTAAATATGTAACAAGTATTAAGTATATTTACAATAATTAAAATCACCTTCCCAGTAATGAGTTAAGAACCCTTTTATTATTACGTGAAGCCGTTTGTATTCCGGGAAAATAGATTATGTTTTTGGAAAGACTATATTAGGCCAAACTATTCCTCTGCTTGCCTGTAAATAAAATCAATCAATAACCGGACATAAAAAACCCCATGCACCACCGGAATACACTCCATTTATAACCTGTTTCTACTCGTAATATTCCATTCGATTTAGGGAATGCGCGCGAGTCACATCGTAATCCATAAACCTGATGTTTAATTATTATTTTTTGAATAAAGGAGTAATTTCAAGCCATAAATATTGACAATATCATGTGTGTTCATATTATCATTCAATGCAAATAAAACTTATGTTCATTGTATGCCTTTGAGGAAATAATTCTATAAATACGTAGCAATCAAGAAATAATATATAATGTACAATGATGGTAATTGACGATGCAAAATATGTTAATGTATAATATGTATGATATCTTACGGTACAAACATGATTTTCTCTAATTTTCCATTTTCTATATCAGAGTTTTAAAATGTTATTCAAATGACTAATGTAGAAAACTCATGCCCAATATTTCTTATACAATAAAAAAGTGAAAGTTGAACGCAGACGCGCTATGTGCGTCTACTGTTGAGGCAAATTTGAATATTTTTTTATTTCCTTTTTTATCCAATAATAATTCAATCAATAAATATTGCGATAAATATTATATTGTTATGATCTATCTTTGATGTCAAATCTACCCACTTTATATAGATTGTAAAGTAATATATTGGTGGAAATGTATAACACATGAATATCTTTTTTACAACACATTTCGGGTGAACATACGTTGATGATTATGTGAATGATATCTTATCTTAACACTACTAAAGTACAATCAGTTATTTCATTTGGAGCCCGATAGTATAGGTAGATGGAATTGTCTATAGTATTTTAGATAAAGCATACTGGCAGTTTTTATTCCAAGAGTAATAAAAAAATTAATTAAAATCCTTTCATTGGTCAGTTTATATTTGGAATGAAAAGATCGGGTCGAGGTTTCCTTCCGATGCCTTTGTGTCCAGTTTTTATCGGCTTTAGAAGAATTATGATCGATTAAATTAAAAAGATCTAATTCTTCCGACAATCGCTTATTTTACTTACTTTGTAGGTATGACCAATGTAAACATATTACTATAAATGCGTCACGACAAATTCACATATTCAAATAAGACACTTTTAACGGTTTAAAACGCTAAATGTATTAGTTAACTTATTTACGTGTCATTTTCCTCATGCTGACGTTTCAGATCCCCCCGTGTAAATTATAAATTGGTTAGGATTATCGATTTAAGCCGTTAAAATCAATTAATTTAATTGTGTACTACTCGCGTTATCTACAGGCAATTTACATATTACAATTTATTGATATGTGTTTATTTCACTATTGTTTATACATTTTCGACGATAGTAGGTATTGGTTATAAAATCGTAGAAAAATGACTTCCAAAGAGCGAACAGTTGTTTATCGTAACATGTAGATAAACTATTTATTTAAAACCAATAGCATGTTTGAAACATTCTTTGAATCCGTCTAGATGACAAATCAGTTTATCGTAAGCTATTTTAAACCAATATGACGCGGAAGTAATTTGAAACCAAATGGTTCAGTTAATTTAGTTTTGTTTCACAAAAAAGTATAGGTTTAATTCGATAATATGAGCTTTTATTTTATAATAAGGAAATTCAATCAAACGTCGTATTAACTTAAATTCCTTAAAATCTTTTTATAATGGCGTACTGAAAAAAAGCGACTATAAAATTATAAAAAAAACATCTCCGCGTTAGCCCTGCACCAATTTCCTGACAATTCAGAAGCGTGAAACCCTACAAAATTTGAACTTCCGAAGTAAATAGTTATTAACCTATCGGCCTTCGTTCAATATTTCTGGTCAACGACGGCTCAGGTAGGTACGGCAGGAAATAGTCTCAACGGTGTGTGACATTTTTGTTGGCTGTAAATACTTAAACTATTTTGGTTTAAAATTTAAATGCTGTCTGTAGTTTAGGCATTTACGTTTAAAAAAACACATTAACTATTTAAAACGCGAAATGCATTAGTTAAACTTATTTAACAATTATTTTAACTACCGCCTGATGTTTCGGATGCTTGCAGCAGCCATCATGCGATAGTAAAATGATCTTTAAATAAGTTTGACTTATAAATTTCGCGTTTGAAACCGTTAAAGTGTGTTATTTTGGTTTTTTATTAAAACTTTGTCTGGACGTCAGTATTGACAACGAGTTAACATTCATCATTCCTTGAATTGTTACTTTAAGAATAAGCATGTATTTAACACAATTTTTAATATAACGGGCCACTGTTTGCCATTCTAAATAAAGGTACTATTATAAATTTATATTTATATTATTAAGTTTGCTTGTTGCTTTCCTCTCGGGAACTAATGGTTCGGATTGAAAAATATTTTGGTGTTGATTAGACCATTTATCGGGGAAGGCTTTAGGCAATTGAATAAAACATCAATCTGCGTCTAATAGGAGCGAAGAAACAAAAAGAAATGCGGGAAAACAAGAAAAATATTTATCTTTGAAGGCTTTCGTTGCGTGCTGTGAAAACGTACAAAAAACCATCAAAAAATATGAAAGATTCGTATTTCTTTCGATGATCTAAATGTCTGCCACATTTATGTCTTTTTAGATTAACTTCCAAGAGAGGACGTCGAAGTCGTCATGTGTAACAGCTATAATTTATAAAAAAAAGAAGGGTTACAAACAAATCTGTTGCCTAAAATAACTAATCTATGCGGACGAAGTCGCCGGCACAGCTAGTCATTTATAAAGCTGAGGAGATTGTTGCAAAAATACATAATATCATGCCCAAAATAACTTTTCCACGCGGACGATGGCGCGGGCACAGCTAGTTAGTAGAGTAATTATGTGTTCTGATTTTACTTGAAATATCATACAATACTAGTATGTACTTTATTAATAGTTTGTCTATTTCCTAACTCCACATTTGCAATGCAAATGTAAACATACAGTATCAGATTTAAAGGGAGTTACTAAACAATCTCTTGGTTTTTTGCTTATGTAAAGATTTCGTAGAAGCAGTAATGGATCTTTGTTTTGCTGCTTAATGAGGTCAGGGGCACAGGGCTGTGTGAAAGGTCCGCGAAGTCATTAACACCGTGTTCTCCATTTCAATCAATCAAGGTTTTATTGTAAAAGTTAAAAGGGCAAGTTAAAAAGTGGGCTTGCCACGTTGCCTTCGTTTTTGGCATATTGTCGCGACGAAAGTTATATCCTTTTAGAGGCTTTCAACAAACATAAATAAAACGGAGTATTGTACCATCAGGAATATATTCTTTATAGATATAAAAACACAAAACTCAAATTATAACAATAAACATTACAATATTTTTTCAAAGAGCTCGTTACGTTGTTGTAACGGTATAAAAAGTTAAATATAAAAGTTCTCCTGTCTTCCCGTGACTACGGCTGCTGCAAAGCATCCGAGACGTCGGGCCGAAGTTAAAAATCATTTTCAAATAAGTTTAACTAATATATCGCGTTTTAAACCGTTAAGTGGTTTATTGAAATGTGTACTACTCGCGTAAACTATAGACAGTATGTAATATAAAAGTTGTTCTGTGAAGTTTATTCGTATTTCGGTTTTGGTTTTGTGGATTTCAAAATATCCATTGCTTAAAGTTTAAATAGATTGACAGTGCATCTTGTTTAGATTATTATAGCAGGAGTAAGTGATTCAAAAGTTCATATAATAGACGACGTTTCTCATGCTTTACAGTAGCCGTGGTCACGGGGAGACGTCGGCCGCAGTTAAAATAATTTAAGTTTAACTAATTTGCATCGCGTTTTAAACTGTCAAAGTGTTTTATTTAAATGTATTACTCGCGTAAACTACAGACAGTATATTTTCTTATGATAATTAATTCTCGTCCACAGCTCTCAACACATATGCCTGGGTGCTGATCCTTTGCGGGTTATTTCTGTTCTTTGCGATATGTATACTCTATGGCATAACGCTTCGGTCGGCGCTAAGCAATTGGAGCGACTCGAAGTTAAATGTAGCCGTCGTACTAAGTATTTATCCTGTAAGTATGTTATGTTTTATCTCACATTAGAAATATTAATTTTATGACAAAGGACAGGCAAGCGCGGTATTCACTTGATGGAAGGTTATAGCACAGCTATGTTACGTCTCACCAGATAGCACATCTGGTGAGTCCACTAATTTTAGTTTTGGATATTCACAAATCTACTAAACCGAAAGGCAATTGAATAAGCCGTCGTAGATATTTCTACCACTAATTTGATATCCAATTTACAAGAAACAGTCCAACGTGTATCTCAAAAATTACAAACATATTGGACTCGGTAGAGATCGAACCCACGACCCGTAGATTATTAGCTATACATTGCTACCAATAGACCAACGAGCCCGACAAAAAACAAATATTACCTTTTATCCACTCCGTTGTAAATGCAAAGTCCTGGAATCAAATCCTGGGGTAAGAATAAGTATTCTGGCTCCTGTATCTCTGGCTATAAGTTTAGCCAGAGATACAGGAGTCTGAAAATTTGAGGAACGGGACTTTTACACAGCGTCATTAAGTTCGCTTAATTTACAATTAAATTTTTTTTTTACAGAGTTTTAAGTTTTTTATTCAACCACAAAACATTTTCTTTATTATTCGAATAAATAGAAAAAAACAAAGTGTTTAAAAAATGACATATATATATTACTTTTCGTATTTATTTCACGCATTGTAAATATTATTTTTTCTGTTATAATTGTTGAATATTGAACTATTCCGAAGTCCTTCATGCCAATCTAGTCAGTCTAGCCACATGGCAATTTGCCACGCTAAATATAATTATTTTAAGCGAACTCCACTGTAGACATATGTTTATTAAAAAGACACACGGCTTTAATTATTTTAAATTGAAGTTGAAGTTTAGTCGCATACGACTGTCTTAGGTCGATTTTTAGTAATATTATTTTTATGGCAACATTTCACACGCGTTTCCAGAAAGATTATAATCTTAACTAAAGTATTACGTACGTATTGTCTGTAGTTTTCGCAACTGGCAACTCCTTGACCATGACTGCTGAAAAGCAACTACGTCTCTACTCAAATAAAAATCAAATTATTTAATATTTAGTTATAAACCGTCAAATATATGTATCTATTTTCACGTCACCCTTTTCAGTCAGTTTTCGTAGTTATGACGTCAATATTAATACGTAATCGTAAATCATAATTTCGTGTCACGTATAAATGTGTTAGCAATTTGCGTCGTCATGCAAATTGCAACATGAAAACTCATCTTAATTGAAGCTTCTTTTATCATACTTCAGATTGACCTATTACTGTTGTAAGACATCGTTACGTAACGCGTTACGATGAGAGTCAGCGTCTGTTTCAAAATAAAAACACTAAAACTTAGATTTGATACTAGTTAGTAGAATAAATAACGTTGAAAAGTGAAATATCTGATAATACTTAGGTACTCTGACCTCAAACTATTTTTTTACGATAGAGGAGGACAGATAAGCATGGGGTTACTTGATTGCATTATTTTGGCTTTGGATATTCGGAAATCCACAGACCGCGGTTCGTGACATGGGCGGAATTTCGATATTCTTACCATCCATTTAATATCCAGATATCCAAACAAAGTCCAATATGTTTCAGAAAGTTATAAATTAATTAGAAACACGTTGGACCCCCTGATGATCGAACCCACGTCTCGTTGATTATCAGCCATACAGTACACCAACGAGCTAGTCACAATTCCATTTGTATGAGTATATCTATTTCTAGAATAATTCATCCAACTTATAGGAGCCTATAAAGGCTAAAGATAACTCTTGTGGTTACCATGGTAACAGGCCAGAAACAAAATTTATCTTCTATAGAATCACAAACCTCAATCCTTATAAGATGTTGCTTAAACCAAGGAGCAATTCATCTTCTGCTTTTGTATTTTGTAATACTATTAAGGCTTACTAATGACTACAAATTAGCACCTTCGTGTCAACAATAAGTTGAGGTAGGATAAATGCATTCGAAGTTTATTATCTCTCAAATATGCATTACGAAAATTTGCATGCAAACCTTTTATGACGAACCATTATTGAGGTACAAGGTATTGATTAATTACTTAAAAGAAGGAAGTGTATTCCAAATACCGTTCCTTTATTAGAGATGGGCCGAGTAAGTAATCGATTGACACTCGGTACTCGACGGATTTTTTTATACTCGTACTGGGCCGAATAAATCTGTTATACTTTGTTATAAAATAATAATATATTGAAGTAGATAAATTTAAAACAACAGTGTTAATCCAAAAGTATTAAAATATAATTAAAAAAAAAATATTATTATTAGTAATTTAGGAATTTTTTGAAAATTTCTTAATAAAATTAACACTATGCTAACGTTCCGCCCAAACGTTCGGTTAGTAATCGAAGCCCCGGGCTCAACACGTAAAAAAAAATTACACCGACAAAAATTAATTTATGTATTGTCAAACTTTTTATACGTGGTAGTTGGTATGACTTTTCAACTGTGTAAATATATCTTACTATAAGTACAGTTTTATTTTCTTTCATTAAAAATATTTCTTTACTTTACTTCGTCTTCAAGTGGCAAAGACGTAACCCTGTAACCTATGAAATGAACGATGAGTTCTAATAATAGTCAATTAAATCTTTACTAGCAAAATACCAGCGATAGACACTTATGAAATAAATTTAATGCTATTGTGTTATTTGAACATCAAAATGCCATAGAATTGAGGGCACGCTAGCAGCAGACCATTGTAAAAAGCAGAATAGCTTTTATTTCCCGTATTACATAATATTAACAATTTTTAAATAAAAACTTTTAACGGTTTGAAACGCGAAATGTACCTATTAGTTAAGTTTATTAACAAATATATACACTTATCTACATATATTTTGCGTTTTAAACCGTTAAAAGTGTTTTATTTAAATGGCAATACTCGATTAGAAACACCTTGGGGATCGAACCAACGGACACGACTCGTTGAATAATTAGTAATTACTATTACTACCATTACAGCAATGAACGCCAAAAGTAAAAAAAAATGTATGTTAAAGAGAGTGTAACCCACCTTTTTAAACTTACCTTAATGCATTCACGCACAAACATAACAACGCTGTTCTGTTGAGACATTAAACCAGTAAGTGTTGCATAAACGATTAAAGTGCTGATGGTTTCATAATAATGTTGGTGTTTAGCGCTACCCGTGCGGCTGTATTTGGTTCCTATTAGATTCGACGTTTACACTGTAATACCACTATTAATCGCAACTCTCTCTTCGTTATGCAATTTAGCGGGCTCGTGGGTCCAAAGGTATTTAGGACTTATAATTAAGGGGCCTTGGGTAGATTCCCCCTGGTCTAAACTGTAAAACAATATCGTTTTATAAATACTGTCTGTAGTTTGCGCGAGTAGTACACAGTCAAATAAAACATTTTAAAACGCGAAATATATTCGTTAACTTATTTACAATTTATTTTAACTACGGCCCGACGTTTCGGATGCTTTGCAGCAGCCGTGTCACGGGGAGAAACGCCGAAACGGCAGACTGTAGTTACATCATTTTTAAATAAGTTTCACTAATACATATTATATAGTGTTTTAAATCTTAAGTGTATTATTCATATCTTTTTTTTTTTGTGAGAGTATGTCTGGAACTTTTTTAATCTTTAAAAGGTCGAAGGAGTATCGAAATTCCAGCTAGGTCGCAAACGCCAACGATCATCCACAGATTATAAAGGCATACAATTATAGATAATACTCATAAACAAAGCCATAGACATTTTTATTAACAGCAATACTTCGTGTCCAAAACATGATAATTACATGCAAAAAAAATGTTTTCTTAATATACCGTTTCGTCGCCCTACGTTACAATTATACGATTGTGAAATAGTGGAAAATGTATGTGTTAATTCATCAATGCGATTTTCTAGGAACGTTGCAAAATAATGTAACCGTGTTTTGTGTTCCTTTGTAGTAATAGTAGCATTATTAAATACTACCTGAGTCAGCGACTTCGTACGCGTAGAATAGTTATTTTTGGCATCAATTTTTGTTCTTGTAAACCCGAGAGATATCATCCTTTCCTACATATATTTTAGGTATCTTGAACCGTTTTCGCCGCGTACCCAATAGAAAACCATAAGGATGATTTTTTTTCACATTTCTCGCGGTATTTTCGCTTGTATTAGTCACAGGGCGATTTTTTATGGCCTTCCTCAATAAATACTTTACAAACATAATTTATCAATTCGAACCCGTTCGAAGTTCCTGAGATTAGCGCGTTCAAACAAACAAACAAACTCTTCAAATTTATTTATTAATATAGATTTTATTACTATTATTTTAAGGTTCTAAATATCGAATTAAGTTATTCGAAATGTAAAGCCTTAAAATATTAATTAATTATTATAAGACACATTCCAACCCGTAACGGAAATTTGACACTTCTAGGTAATGAAACGACCCTTTATGCAATATTATGTTATAGTCATAATTATGATAATATTAAGTTATCAAGTTGTCGACAGTTCAAGGAAAATACACATTCTTATTTTGCAATTTATCTATGTTCTGCACCTTACTTAACATTATGATATGGACTCATCATCTCAAACTATTTTAGTGTAATGGTTTCATTAAAAATGGATAATATTATATAAGTATGCTTTTATATAATTTATAACTAATGTATTTCGAAAGTGAAAAGGGTCATAAATGTCTTACTTCTTTTTCGATTACAGATAGTCGCCATGGCGGGTTTTATAACAATAGTGGTGCCTCGAGCTAGGATTATAGCCGAAGCGGTAGCCCAAGAGTCTGTGATGATCGCTATGTATCATCTGTATTTTATGATCCTCGCTGAATGTGGAGGAGCTCATCAACTAGTCAGGTAAAGAAAACTGATTACGTACGTAGAACATAGATGGCGCTGTATTCAATAATATTTTATCATGAGTAATAAAAGCTGTAAAAAAACTATTTTACTTATAAAATAGTTAACTAAGCGTATGTGTTATCAAAATATTGTGCTATTTTCTATCTTTGACTGTAATTATATATTTCCGTGTGTCCTATTTAAATTACGAAAAAATAATATTCATTTAGTTGGTTCCCCATAACTTTCGTCCATTTTAGGTTTTTTCAAGTCTTCGGCACCTTATAGCTTTTTCTGACATATTTTTCAGACGGTCTGGAGGATCTCAAATGGAGACCCGAGTGCTACCGTGTTGTTGTTGGCCCTGTTGTATTTTACCACGACCTCAAGTCCACAAGTAAGTTTATGCAATGTCCAAAATATACAACCAGATATATATTTAGGAGGCACAAGTTTGAGATACATAAAAATCTTTTTTCTCAAGGATCGGTACATTAAGTGTAAAAAAATTGCTATGTTAAGATTTGGACTGTTATAAAACATGGTTTATTATTGTTTGTTAATAATCATGTTATCAAAAAAAATATTATTTTTGTCCACGTTATTATTTAAAAATCGATTTAAATAAAAAAACATTGACACAGGTGGGATTTGAATCGGCATTCACAGCGATCCTTGTTTCAGCTACTTAGTCCCCTTCATAATTTCTTTACCTATTGGAATATGCACATCTCGTGCAATGTAATTTCAACTTTAACATTTGCATATTGATAATAATCATGTATTATTTTTTAGGAAAAGTCTATCGTGGCTAAGATATTTAGTACTGCAGATGCCCATTTGCCAGGCCATCATATACATTATAATTCTTATTCTTTGGGCGGAAGACATGGTAAGAAAAATATTACGTTAGTTAGTATTATTATTTAAGCGGGTTCGTTGGTGTAATGGTAGCGATGTACTGCTAATAACTAACGGGTCGGGGTTCGATTCGACAAAAAAGCCGTGAAGTTTAAGCACGTTTCGGTTTCAGTATGTGGATTTCCGAATATCCAAAGCCAAAATAGGTCGACAGGGCATCGTGTTCAGATGCTATAGGCTGGGGCTTATCTTCATCAAATGAAACCATGCTTGTCTTCTCTATCATTAAAAAATTACTACCGGAGCGAGTCATTTCCAAGCTTTGTTTGAACATATCCCATGTTATTCAATATAGGTAGAAATTACACCTGAATATAAAAAATTAAACATAGGCAGTTGTCGAACGTAACTCAAGTGTCGTCCTATAAACACTTCGTGATTTTCCATCCGTAGCCCTTATGACTTATGTCAACCAACTGTATCCATTTGCCTTATGTAATGTTCTTGATTTACCTATGAGTCACACTTTCTCCTTATGTCATAATTTGATAAGCATACATGCTTATCATTTAGTTTTCCCCTTTTACCCGTCTTACGTGTTTTTTCGTTTCCAGCTACTAACGAATGATTTTAAATGTCTAGTCTGTCCTCCTTTGTTACATAAAAGTTATCACTTCTCTCTGTAAACTCTTTATTGGACAAGTGGTAGAAATTACATTTTTGTAATTTTATTCATATTATCGTATTGGCTTTCATAACGTATGAACGTGATTTACTTCTAGTTTTCATTGTTTAAACATTAAGACTTTTATTAGTAACAGTTTGGCTAAGGCCTTAAGTATTGGAGTTCTAATGCATTTTCTTTTTCAGGAGTTATACGTGAACAGTTTCGTATTCATCCAGCCGTTCATAGCAGCCTCTATTCTCTCAGGAATATGGGGTATGATGATGTGCATTCGAACGGCCGAGGCGACAGGAGCCAAACCCAGAGCGCGCTTTCTGGTGGTGCAATTAGTCCTAGTGATTGTGAAAGTCCAGTGTGGGATAGCCAAAGTACTACCAGAGATGTTTGTAATGCCCTGTATAATGTCTTTACATCCCTCCGTTGTTTCTAACAGTAAGTAGGAGTTAGGTTTATGCTGGTAATATTTATTGAATTGGCCAATTTGAATGAACTTAATCTTGCAATTGTTGTGTTATCAATTATTTATGTGTCTGTTATTATTAAGAGAATTCGTATCAAAATTTGGTCAAGATTTTTTGCTTATAATTTCAATTTGTTTTGCTTAAATAATTCAAAGTGACATAAGGAATTATTGAAGGAAAACATAATTTTTATTTATTGTCATGTAATGTAATGAAAGGAAATTGTGTATTGTGTACATTAAAAAAGATATTTCATCTTTTCAGTGATACAAAATGTGCTGATGATGGTGGAAATGTTCTTATTATCAATATGGGCCTGGCGACTCTATACCAAACCACCAGGAAAAGTTAAGGATAAAGTTCAACAAGTTGTGGTCGCTGTCCTCGAAGACAGCACCAGCTCACTTGAAATTAGGTGTAAAGACTTTGCGGACGAAAAAAACACTGCCGATTTTAAAATGTAAATAAGTGATTTTGATCTGAATAATTTTAAGATATCGCACACTGTTGCTGGGAAAGTACCTGAAAATGTACCAGTTATAATAAAATAAGTTTAAAAAATATATGTTTTTTTTTATAACTCGAATACAATAATTTAAACACACAATAGTTATATAATATACGTTAATTAATTTCTGTTTCGTCGTCATTACTTTGCGAATTGTCATTTGTGTCTTCTGACGGTGTTCCTGAACGGGAATGGTCTGAACCGTAAATATTGTGTAATTCCTCCAATTTGTAATGTATCTTAACACCTTTAGTTGTCGTATGATTGACTTTATTAACAAGGGACTTCGTTTGTTCTTCTAGTCGCTTCAATCTAAGTTCACGTGCTGCAAATCTCGCTTCGTGATCCAATTCATTGGAGGTCGATGGTTCGTCTTGCGATATAAGTTCTTTATCTTCGACATCATCTATGGAGTCCGATGATGTATGAACACTTTGTACGTTATGCACGCCGTCAAGTCTCTTTACTAAATCAGCTCCACAGTCAATATTTTTCTTTATACTTGCAACTACTTCGGCACAATTATTTTCTAATTGAGCGAGCCTTTCGTCCTTCTTTTTGAGGTGTTCATCTTGTTTTCTCACATTTTCAAGAATCTGTTTGAAATCGATCTCGGGTAAGTTTGTTTCCGTGGTCTGTATAGTTGAAGGCCCAGGTTCTGATATTTTTTCTCTAATTACATTATTTTCTGTTTTTTGATCGTTTGTTGTGCTTAGAGTATTTGCATTGTTTGTAACCCCTTCAGGATTCTCATTTAGAATATTATCTAAGTTCACATTACTCTGAGAATCATTTGTAGAGTCTCTTATGTGATACATTTCCGTATCACATGATGTTGTAATGTCTGGAATCGTATCGTTTTTTACATTATTGCCACTATAAATTGTACAAGTAGTCTCTGGTTGACCTGCTTGGTAGTTTGGCTCTTCTTGAAACAAGGTATTTACGATACCCTGGTCTCTGTCTGTAATTTTACTCAAATCACATTGTGATTCAGTAATTGATATGTCATCATGACATGAATCATTGCCAATTTCAACAGCTTCGTCTTCCGTTTCGTTACAATTTCTCTCACTTTTCAAGAAGCATTCACTGTTGTAAGAATCGTCACAAGTCTCTTGATTGTCATCTTGTGTGTCCATAGAAAGATCAGCTACATCAATCATATCACTTACTGGATCCTCTCTCTCAGCTGCCAAGTTGCCATCTGCACTAGAATCGACGACCGTTTCAAACGATTTCTTGAGCTTCTTTTTACCTTTAAGTTTAGATTCTGCAATAAATTCACTTTCATCATTTGATGCTGAAGATTCATCAGTGAGTTTTTCGTCGCTATAACCGCTTTCGGCTGAATTGTTAATCGCCTTTAAATCTTGAAGCTTCCTGTTGGAAAATTCGGCCCGTAATTTTTTCCAATCTTTTTCAGATTGCGTATTCTTTTCTCTAGCTTGTTCCCACTTCTCTTTACAATACTTAAGCTCTTCTTTCAATTCGTTCAATAGTTTCCTTTTTTGCTGTAACTCATATTTAAGTATTTTCTCGTGGGTATGTAATTGATGGTGATGCCTACGTAAACGACCTACAACGTGCCACGTTTTACTCAGTTCGGTAGTGACGAGACACAACCGTCGCTCTTGTTCTTGCAATGTTGTTTCTAAATGCGAGTTCAATTGCTTCATCCGATTCACTTCTTTAATTAGGCTTAACTTTTCCATGATCAAGTCCTGGAATGTATAAACGAGTCGTATTAATATGACATGTTCACAATTTAAAATATTATTTGATGTTAATACTACTATTTGTACATATATAAATTTTAATCAAGCAAGTACATTTCATGTTGTTGAGAGTCGATTTTTACTTGGCGCTCTTCCAAGAATTTTAACAGTTATCTATTTTTGCGAACATGCATCTTACTCATTACATTATTTTGTTTTTATGCACCACCGACCCGTTTTATTGAATGAGTCAAGTAAACATTATGTGTCACCTTTAGTAAAAACAGAACCAACTTGTGACTTGTGAATGTTGTACTTATTTTATGATACACAAACTTGTACTAACGTAGTAGTGAAGTTAATTTATCATGATCAAATCCTTACCTTTAATCTTATGTATGTCTGACTAACACTGGGTACTAGAACTGAACCCGATTTCGTTTCTACGGACTTATAACACGATGAGACTCTATCGGACTCGTTTATATTAGCTTCAGTTTGGTGACTTAAGAGCTCAATTAAGACTTTCCAAACTTTCGGAAGGTTTTTAACTATTTCTTCAGCTTTGATAGGTTCTTGATCTGTAATTGAAATAAAAAATCTTAGCATTTAAAGTAAAATTTAGAAATTCTCTAATAATAATAAAATATCACTATATGCACACCACACCTGCTTCAATGTTTGCTATCCCTTGTTCATTAGTATCGATGGTCTCCTTATTATTCAAATCATCCACCTGATTGACTAACTCTAGTAATAATTTTGGTAACGCTGAAGAAACTTCAGAACCATTTTCTTTTTCAGCCATATGAGTTAAAATATCATGGTTTTCTTCCAATCTTTTCACCAGCTTGTCCAAGTCTCTTTTAGTCATGTACCCCAGGAGCACTTGTGAAAACAACTAAAAAAATACTTTTATAGTAAAGATTAACTCTATATAAGATGTAAGCTACTTATAATAATTGTATCTTGATTTAAAGTATAGGTCATATACATTTACCTACGTACACTTACTTTATTAATGACCAACATCTCAGATCTGGTTCCTTCTAATTCTTTTTTACAGGTAGACACTTCGTTGTTTTTATCTTCTATCCTTTGTTCTAGTGAAGACACCTTTGCTGTTAGTTCGTCTACTTCAGAATTTAGTTCAGTGCATCTAAAAACGTATATAGTCTACTTTATTCAGTCGAAATGTAAAAGTATAAACATATTATAGAAATAATTATTTTAACAGTGCTCTTATAAGAAATAGGTAAATTTGTAATCATGAATTTTATCAAAAACTTCTTCATTATAGAATTAATAATAACTTTACCTAGACTGAGCTGCTTGGTGCAATACTTTGTGTTCGTCTAGTTCTCTTACGAGAGCCTGCCTCGTAACTTCTGCTAATCTCGCCCGATCTTCATATAAATTACGAAGAGTCCTTATATTCAGCAGTTGACGTTCATATTCTTGGCGTAAATCAGTAGATAGCATGTTGGCTTCTCTATCAGCAAGAGACTGCTCTATTTCCGTTAGTTTATTTTTTAGCTGTAATCAAATATTTTGAGAACGTGAAATGTTTTTATTTTTTAATACACATATGCCTAAATATTTTTCGGCGCTAAGCTTGGGATTGTCAATTGAATTAATTTAGGGTCTTAAAAGGCTTCTCTTTACAAGCAATATTAATCTGTAATAACGTCGCATTACCGTATTTTTGAGTAGTTAGCTATTAGGCATTGCTTTATTCTTTGTATGGCAGACGTTTATCAAGTACTAAGTTGGCAGGATTTCAAGTTCCTTTGCCAAAATATTTGTTTTTTATAAGTATAGGAGTATAATTCGGTTATGTGACGCGTCGTGGTCACTGGCTGAGGGAAATATGCTTGGGTCATTGCCTTACTACGACGTACGATATTTCTTGACATCCTTATTAAAATAAAGCGTTTTATTTAATTTTTGTACTTCGTATGTTTTACCCAATATTTATGAACTGTGGGATTAAAACGAGGAACTACGTACTAATAAAAAAATAAATAAAAGCTCACTTACCGCAGTTAACTGATCTTCACGCAGGGATATCAAAGTTTTACTAACTGTAACTACTTCCTTCAACGCGTTGATCTGTTTAATGGATTCTGAATTTTGCGCACTCAAATCAGCCATATCTGAGTAAGCGGCTTGTAGCGCATTATTAGCGCTAGCTAGATCGCATCTCAATTTGTTATTATTAGCCTTTTGATTTTCCACCTCTTTTGTTAATTGCTCAAGAGCACTTTTATATAGTGAAAAATTTTCATCACTTTGAAAATTCTCCGGAATAACTATACCGTTTTGTTGCAGGATACATCGAAGTTGTTGGTTTTGTTCGTAAAGCTCCAGCTTTTCTTTTCTCTCTTTTTCTAAGTCATTCTGTAGTTGTATCTTGTCGGATTTGTGTTTAGCCATTATTTCACGCCTTTGTTCTCGTTTTATGCTTAACTGCTCGTGGAATGCAGTCATTTCTTCTTGTTTAACTTTAGCTCGAGCATCCTCTTCATCGTTCACAATATCAAGAGGTAGTTCAGGATTTTCACAATCATTTTCAACTTTAACTGGTTCACTTTTTCTTTCCATTGTTTGATTTTCACTTTCAGAGCTTGCATGAGGACTTGAAACTCTGTTGACTGAAGGCCCACTGAAGATATTTCCCATTTTGGTAATACTTTATAAAACACGTAACGTATTAATCATCGAGATTGACCAAAAATACTTCAAATAAGACAAAGGATTTCCGACGATTGCAGCAACATCAGAATGAAGTTGGGGCTCCCGAAATAGAACCGACGTCAGACTTGGGAGACGTGCGTCGACGTTCAAAGTGTATACAGCATTGCTTTGGGAACACGCCTTGTCCACGCAGAACTTCTGTCATTTATTTATTTTTACCGGGTTATTTAAGACGTAACTATCTCTTGTGAAATATGTTACTTATGACTGTTTAACGGCCTTGGTAAAAATCCATACAATAAAAAGGTATATTTACATCGCTTCTCAGTAGGCAAATGAAATTGTGCCCCTATTATAATCTTCTTAACGTGCATTTTATTAAAAAAATATGATACTAAAGAGAAAATTTTAATACTCTTCCGAATTTCCTTTTAAGCAAGAAATTTTGCGTAGTGATATTTTAAAGTTAATTTGGAGTACCTAAGTAAAATATAAATTGTTATTGGATCCAAACAATTTTTTAGCTTTGTTCACTGACATGCGTATAGCATACTTACTTCTATAAACAGAAATGAAATAAATAAATGTTCCGTCCTAGAATATCCTTTCAGTATTTAATAATTTGTTAGTTATGGTAATATTACCTATGGAACAGGCGCTAAGCCTGAATATCTGTATATAAGCGAATTTAATATAAGTATCATCAACAAAATCTTGACAATAAATTTGTTGAAAAATAATCTCAAATAAGAAATTATAGTCTCTATAGTTTTATACTTACGCGTAAGGTTTTATAATTACAAAAATAATTAGTTCAATCCAGCGACTTAATACTGTTACAGTCTTGTCTGAATACTGTGCAAAAGTGGTGGGTATTATTAGGTATTGGTAATAGAATCGAGTTGAATATGAAAAAATGTTATGTCGTAAGGTATTCCAGAGAAATTTATATAATCATATATTCACAACCGTAAAGGATTTTATCGCAAAGAAACAAATAATGCAGCAGTTGAGGAGTTTACAGTGATACCGAATGTATCACTGTAAACTCCTCAAAACCATAAACTAAAATTATAGAAATGTAATAAAACGCTATTAAAAAATATAAAAAGTTGCGATTTTAGGATAGATCAAGAAATTTATACTAAAATCGCAATATACAACAGCATAATTCGTATAATGTTGAACTTTTTTATGTGATTACAATATTATTCAAGACGTATGTTATGTTTAGAAGCAAGTAAGATACGATTCCTTTGAAATTTAATGTTGTAGCATATAAAAAAAGATTTTGTCTGGTTTTAGGTAACGATTGCGATATTTTATAATACCTACAGATGACATGAAAAAAATCGTCTGAAAAAATCTGTACATTATATAATATATATATTTTAAAGCTTATGATTTATTATTTTCGTTGTAAGTGTTGTATTATGCAAGATAAATAAACATTTAGAAAATTTAATGGGTATTTGATACTCTGTGGGTAGTCTATTTAAATCGTGGAGTTTTACTTTGTCTACTATCAAAGATTACTGACAGCATGACAGTGATAACCGACATCACTTGACATTGACAGTTGGCAGACATAATTTTGTTCAATATATGTATATATGTTATAAAATCGTATTTGATACCTCAAAGGGAAATTCTATTTTCTGTAGAGAAATCCTTTTAGGACAAGTTTAAATATTAATTACGATGTATATAAAAGCATAATATTCGTGTAAAAATTGACAAGCTTGGCTAATTGGTGTTCCAGATGGAAATACTCATTAGCTAAATATTTCACAATGTCCATTGGTTTATATTTAATTTCTCATCAGAAGCTTATTGATAAAATAGCTATTTGTAAATTTCTTTCTCTTTGCGTGTGACGTGGCGTAGATGTTAACGCACAAATTGGACAATAAATATGTGAAATGTGCTGTTTATTAGCTAAGTGATGGATGAAAGCAATAGTTCCATTTGTAAGGTAAATCATTTATAACAAGTAACTAAATTTTCTTAGCATTAGTCGTAGACATTAGTATGACAACTTAATGTTTGTTACTTTTTATTTATATTTTAGTTACAGGATTATGAAACCATTCGGTACAGTACATTATTGAATAGGCCCAAAAAATTTTATAATTTTTTTTGTTTCTGATTTCTACTTCACCACATTTACTTATTTTTGTAGTTTTCAAATCATACTGTAGTAATTTCAAATATACTAAGTAATAACATTTTAACTGTGCACAATGCTTTTCTTTTTTTATTTGCAATATCCATTTTTATAGGTTCATTAAATCATCTCCACATCACTCGCTTTTTTGATTTTTGTTTTGATATCGCACCCAAATTACTAGGATTGTGAAGGTGTTGAGGAGTTGCGTAAAGACGTGGAGCATTTGAGGCAACACCTTGCTGACCGAGATGCTCATTTTATAGCTCTTGAGACTGAGTACTTCAAGTGCAATACAAGGGCCACAGATCTAGAAGAACAAGTTAACACATGGAGGGAAAAATATGAAAGGTCAGTCAGGTTATAATTATATTGAAAATAATTACCTATTATCCTAATGATTTTACATTTATATGAGTGTTTGACTTGTATTAACAATTCTTTATTGTATTAAGTATTTAAATTGTAGATAAGTTACCTGTAATTGATCACATATAGTGTTAAGCCCGTCCATTGAACTCCATAACTAGTTAGGATAATGTCTCTTTAAAAATTGATTATTAAGAGTATTTTTTTTAAGAAACATGTTATATACATGTGTGTAAAAACATGTACATTTTGTGTGTGTGTTAGTTTGTTTTTGCAATAATTTGAGGCTGTTGGTTGTCTAGGTTATATGATTCCCACAAAAGAGTACAAAAGTTAAATCAAGTTTTAGAAGACAAATTGTTGCAACTGGTGGACAAAATGAAGAGTGAAAAGAGTCAATTGACAAAAGACATTGCTACATTGTCTGTAAGACTTGCTGAGTCTAAACATAACTATAGTATGCTGCAAAAGGAAAATGTATGTAACTATAATTATTTAATACAATACTTTGTAGTTACCGCTTACAGTATAACTGTTTTGTATCACAACTGAGGGGACCAAGCATATTCATTTATATATATACTCACCTACTAATCAATCACAATGATTTGTTTTTGAATATATCTATAGTAGCATTCTTTACTTTGTTTTTGTTTTATCCATCTCTTTATGCCATTGAAAGGAATTTTTCATGTGTGTAAGTTGTCAGATAAATAAAGAATTAATAGTTTCTATTTAAAACACAAAAGGGATCACTATTTAATTTTCACATAGTAAATTTTTATAAAGAATAAAAATGTTACTATATATACAAATATATGGTTATTATGTATTACTAAATTATTATTAAAGTTATTTACAAAATAATGAATACACTACCATAGTATGCACTTACTTAGTCATGTGTTTGTAAAACATTAAAGTGTTAAATTGTTTTCGTTGTTTTTTTACAGGAGAGATACAAAAATGACATGAATCTTGCTATCCAATTGTTGCAATGCAAGCCTGACAATTTTGTTTCGCAGAAGCTAGATAATGTAAGTAGTGTTTATTTGAATAATGAAGCTTATTATAATAATTGGACCAATAATAAAAGACAATAAAGCTTATTATAATAATTGGACTCATTCAAATAATTTATCCTTAAAATTTCATTTGTTACTGTGTTACTATGTTATATATAACGTTCATAGTTCCTGAGTTTTGCATAATGGAATATCTAAAATAATAATTTGAGTCCTGAATCAACGATTTCCTAAAAAATACCAAAATTGTGTTCGCCATATACGCCTTTAGAAAAACAAAATAAACCAAAAATATAGAAGAATACTTATATATCATTATTATTATTTACAGCTTCCCGTAGACACACAAGCCAGAGTGTCCCAATATGTGATGTCTAAAGCACCAAAAACCGGCAGCTCATCGGCGTCAAAGACTGGGAATGAATTAGAAACATTTGATGCTAGCGAATACGAATTTAATATATCAGCTTCACTAATGTCTAAGATACTGGAGGACAGCATTCAAGATACAGTCACAAAGCACTGTGATACTTGCACCTGTTCTAAATCACAAAATAAGCCTTTCTGTTACAATGAAAGCTACTACAGTATCTCCACACAAACTCAGCTTAGTGGCGAAATGAAAAATTCTCTCTGCCTTAATTGTAATGCAGAAATCAAGTCTCCTAACTCAGGGCTTAGTGTAAGAAGTATTTCTCCACATGGTATTAGCATTATCAATGAAAAATTTAATAGTGGTTGCCCCACACCTATAATCACAGTTCGACAGTCAATAAAAGAAAAAGAAATCCATGTGCCATCAATTGAAGCTATAAAAGGAAATATAAGTGAATTCAAAGAAGAAGAAAAACCAAAATTAGAAGTGCTACCAAAAGACGCAGTACCTAAAATTGAAGACTTAAGAAAAGACACAGTGAATGTTGAGCCTACTGTACATCATAAATTATGTGATAGAACCAAGACTTCTATTTCCAGTAACAAAGGCAGTATTCATAGTGCCAATGAAGATTTTCTTATAAAGGATATTCATAGTTCTAAAGATAAGATAAAAAGCCCTAGTCCACTTATTGAAGGTAGCATTATGAGGAAGAACTCTCAGAGTTCAATGGGGAATGGAAGCCGAACTTCATCTGTAGCAAAATCGACAGTCAGTACCCATAAATCAACTAACCAAGTCGGCCCTGGGCCTAGATTTTGCCATTTGCGAATGCAAGCGGGATCAAAAAATATTTTGTTAGACAACGCTGAGCCAGATGTTCCTCCTGTTCTATACAGACGTCAGAGTAGAAATGAAAATTCAATATTCAAGGACCTCCACGATGGAATGGACAATTTCATAGATTTAGAGAAGACGGATGAAGTAACGACAACAAATAAAAATGACGCCGTCGTTGTTGAAACAACACTAATAGATGTACACGTTGACAACAATACTAAGGATTCTAATTCTAGTAACAAAAGTAATTCAATCAATCCAATTTTACTGAATGTTGTATCTTCCGCTCCACTTCAGCCTTTAAAAACACACAACTTTGCTTCTAATGAACTCATCAACAATAATGAGCCAAGTATTACTAGTCAACAAAATGCTTGTGAAGTTGATAATTTATTGAGTAATTTTAACGTTGAAAATTCTAATTCTCCTAAAGACGCTGACGTTATCAACAATGATCAGGATGCCAAAGATCAAGATGTGATCGCACCAACTGACAATCATGAAGTTAAAATATTTAACTTCGATCGATACGAACAAAAGGTCGCCAGTCAATACAACCGACCTATAAAGAAGATTGACATGTCGCAGCTACATTCTCTCGAAAACACAAAGATCTCCAAAGACCTTCCGCCTCAAGGTTTATTGGCGAATCACGACAGTAAACTTGACCAGTCCTTCAAGCCCACTACCAATATTGTTAACGTATACCCAAATTTAACACAGACCCATTTGAAAGTGAACGAAACGACAAAAATGTTTACAAACGAGCAAAGCAATAGTTCGCTGTCGAGCGACGACAGCGCTGCGATCTTGCAAAAACAGCAATTGTTGCGTGTCGCCGAATGGGTCGAGAAGAATCTAGAGCAGCAGAACAATCTCAACGATCCATTAGAAGACGAGTGTTTCGCCAACCGTGCTCTAAGAAGAGATAGTAAAATTAACAGGCTGACGGAAACGCTGAACGAGCTGGCTCTAAACATGCCGCATCCCGTGAGCAAGTATTCGAAATCGTACCGCGAAGCTCGTAATTGGATCCACAATATCGCAGCTCATGCCAGCCAAGAGAAAGCAGCCAAGCATTCCGCAAATGCAAAATTAGTTAATAATGTCGTTAAGGAAACTATTTTTCCCGTGGAGAGCGGCGAAGCTACCGTCACTGAGATAAATGACGTCCAATCACCAAGCAGCAGCGAGTTTGATGCAAATAAAGAGTTGAGGGAAGTTCTTAAAAGTAAAGACAAGGACATATCGCCTGAAGACTTGGCGCGGATGGAGTACAATGTGAAGAAATTTTTACTGAGCGGGCCATACTGGGTGAATCCGGGGTCCGGTCGGAGTAGACGCACGAGCAGCAAAACTGAGACTGATGTATAATTCCAAAAGTAGATGTGTGACATTCCAAATCGTTACGGTGTTCATTTTTCTGCGCTTTCGGCTTCTCTAGTGGATCATTGCTTATGCAGCACTTTTAAACTTTGTTTTATTGCTAAATCTTTATATTATAATTAATGATTAAATCGTGTTCTTGTGATACATCACAATTGATTTATTATCTATACTGTGTACAATATAGGATGATAATTGTGGTAAATTTGAAATCGGCCCTTAATACTTCACGTAGATTACGCGAGTAGTACACAATTAAATAAAACAACGCGAAATATATAAGCTATAAAACTTATATATTTGGAGATTTAAACCTTTAAAGAGTTAGTACTTATTTTTTTCTCACACATGATGTATTTATATCAATTATTACTTTTATAAATTTAAATAGATTTTTATTTTATACTATGGTGCGATTGCAAAATTATCATCCTATTTCACACATGGTATTAAATAGGGTTACCATAAACAAAAGTCACGCCAGACAATTATTCGATGAAAGTTGGAATCTGATATTATTTGCATCATTGCTTCACCGCTAGTCTATTTAAAATAAGTATTTAATAGATTTATAATAGGTGTATGTTGATAGCCTAACGACATGTGTTAAAATTATCGTTAAATGTCTATACAATTTAGTTAAACTCAATAATGATTGGCTAGAGGTTGTTTAATTAAATGGGATATCTTAAATATAATTACTTTGTAATTAACTGATAAAAGTTGGTAGAAAAAGTAAAGGAAATATAAAATGACTTATTTACGACCTTTGTAATACTTATGAGTGAATTATCTTTCGTCTCGTTCCCTCAAATACAGCATAAGTATGTAACACCACCAAAAAACACTCGCTAAGTATTATATAATAAATTTCATTAAACAACCTCCACTCCAAACAGATAAAAAATACACATTATCGAGTAGATAATTGAAATAAACAATTTTTATACAATGTTATGGCTAAGGTTTTACGTCATTGCTATCTACTGTGCGCATTACTTTAATTGTATTTTGGTCTCACTAGCGCGGTGTTATTGAAGCCTTGAAATATTTAAGTTGATGTAACCGCTTAGTGTACATTTACGAACATACAAAATGCATATTTTTAACAAAACTTGTGGCGTTACGCTTCGTTGGTGAGTACCAAAGAGGATGCTTTATTGTATAGAAAAATAAAGGCACATAAAATTATTATCTGTTCCATGTACCAATTAAATGCAAAATATTTCCACCTCAATACATAACCTGCTTAAATACGTTTTAAACATCCATCGAGCTGCCATTAAGCTAACAAAAGAATTAAATATTTTCTATTCTAGTTGTGATGAAGCTAAACGCACTATGAGCAGTTATAGCACCATTATGTAGAATTATTCTCGAAAATATTAATTTGACTTTTTTTTTTTAATTTTGTGTGTTTTTACAGAGTATAAACGAAAGCGGTTATTAAATTGAGGCAGATACGTACTTGGTAATTTTTTTTAAGCATTGTTTGTTAAAAAAAAAGGCTTTCATCAATGATGACTCAAAAAAATAAAATAAAAAGACTTAAATAAATTCCCAAGTCGAGATAATAGAGTTTTGATATTAAGAGCGAAAAGGTGTTTCTTGTAATATAAAACAATTTAATTCAAATAAAACCATATTTAGATTTTAATAATTTTTCGCATAAACAGAAATATTTGTTAGTAAAATATGTACTACTATTGCATTGATGATAACTTGAATTAATATTTTTGTAGAACGCGGCTTAGCGGTTATCACTTGCAACGACTGTATTTTCATATTGAATTCGTCTACCGAAAATCCGTCGATACATTATTTGGGATAGATATACACAAATTATACGCTTCTGCTTTCACAACAGACAGCTTAAATATTTTACTATATTGTGTAGTATGAGTGTTTCAAACTATCTGTATAATTAAATGGATTTATATTTTTTAATTAGCCTAGTTAGGGTAAAGAAAGTTTAGGCGTGTTTTTGCGGGAGTTTGCTATTTTTTCGTGTGAACTAAATTTTAGCACAATCTATATATTAGGTACTCTGATGTTCCATGTTTATACGAATTCCGTTTGTAGAAATTAAGTTTGGTACCTGCGATCTTTTATTTCGTGTATTTTATAATTGTATTTTTTATAGTAGGAAATTTTTATTCTAAATTGCACAAATATATTTTGCGGATGGATTATTGTAGCGTTTAACTGCTGACGACATTCACGAAGTATGTATTTTTTTATAAATTATTATTGATATTTGTTACTGCGTCTTTGGTTATGTGAAGAGAGTTCTATAGATTGACTTCCCTCATTTCTCTACTAAATTACGATTTTACGACGATATGTTCAATATTGTCAAAGCTTAATTTTCCCTAACAATTTGTTAAAATATTTTTGTATTTTGTTCAGTTTGAATTTTCTTTAATGAACACTCTTCACTCGTAGTATTGGTTTATTTTTTGTAATTATTATTTATTTATAAGTCTGCTTGCCGGAACTCAAGAGATGCTAAGGCTGGTCCCTAAATAGCTTCAGCGGCGTAATTGTAAACGTGTTTATTTATTAAACGCCTTCATGGTAAACTGTCGTTTCATTCTACTATAGGTTCTATATATCTCTAGGTTATGTTTAGTAGAAACTGTAGAGGTATTGGATGGGAAGTTCTGCTCTCCTATGTTAGGTCTAGTATCTATGGCTAGACTGCTTACTATTAAAAGTATCTACGTAAATATGCAGACACATTTTAAGTATTTGATTAATATTATATTGTAAGATTTTTTACATAAAAATGCATATTTTATGTAAAGCATTTCTAAATAAGGCGTATAAATCTATACTAATATTATAAAGCTGCAAAGTTTGTTTGTTTGAACGCTATCCTCAGGTACTAATGATTCAAATAAAAAAAAATGTGTTCCGTAGATCATTAATTGACGAAGGCTTTAGGCTATAAACATTAGGCTGTGGCCAATAAGAACCAAGAAACAGGAAAATGTGGAAAACCGTGGTAAATTATTCATCGTTGAAGGTATCCATTACGTGCGCTGTGAAAACAGTTCAAGATATCCAAAAAGGTAAAGAATTCGTATTTTTTAAATAATCTCCACGAAAGTATAGTATATAACTATCTTTTAAATTTTAACTAAGAAGATCCAATTTTAAGTTATTCAAATTTCATTGATTCATATGGTAAAAGAGTATTTGACAGGTCAGCTAGCAAATCAATAAATGTGCTTCAATTTTAAACTCATGACTAAGTAGGTATTATCTGCATTTGTATCAGTATAACAGGATTATTAGGTAGGTAAAGTTATCTTTCATCGGAGTTACGACCATCACATCCAAAAACCACTTGATCCATTGTATTCGCGACCTTTAGCGTAGCATTGTCTTTAAACCTTGATAGCGTTACTAATTTAGTTGTAATTTTGGTTTATATGTTGATCCACAGATAAACTACTGATTATTTGTTTATATCAATTTATATAGCAATGAGGCCGTAGTTTAATCATTATGGACTGTCATTCAAGGTTTTCTTTTGTTTATGATAGAGGAGTTTTGACAAGCATGGAGATCATTGGATGGGAGGTGGTCTTAGATTACATCTAGATTTCCAGGCGAAGTCCAAAATGTTTCAGAATAATTATAGGCTTGAATAGAAACATGTTCAACCCCATGAGGTTTAAACCCAAGACCCGTCGATTATTAGCCATACATTCCTAGCATTAGACGAGCCCGTCATATGAGGTCGCTAAAGCTAGAGAAGCCTAACTACCGTTTTTTGACTCGACTTATTTATATTTTTATAGTCTAAGAATATTAATCTACAAGAGCTCATTGACCGAAAATTATTAACATAATTCTAACACAAATAATAGTACAAATTCATTTTCGCCTGCGCGTGCGCATTTTTATTATGCAATTGAAAATCATGTTTTTGGTTATTAGGCCACTCTGGCTCTAGCAGCCTGATATAATAAAATACTTGACAGAATTACCACGGTCGCACGCAGTATGAATCGTTAAGCCAATCTTACGATTCAAATTAGATGTACCATTAGCTGGGAGTATAGAGCTCTGCATTCCCTTCACAGGTCCTGCGAAATTCCAGGAAGCTAAGAAGCGAAAGTCGATCGAATGTTTTGCGTGGAATACTTTCAATTCCTCACAGATATTGCACGGTTGTTTCATTCTCCTCTCCTAATGGCTTCGTAATAGCTCTTTAGTTGTTTCCTCCGAGTGAACGACCCGACGATTCGCGACACGCGACAGGTGGGCCTGTCTTACTATTTGACTTCCTCACAAAGGGATATCTTGAGAATGGTTGAATAGGTAATATAGAGTTATTAAAAATTATTGGGACTGAGAAAAAACGCTAAAACGCTAGACGGAGACAGAGTAAGTTGGTAGTTTTGCGACACAATATTGTAATTTTTAATACAAAGTGTTTAATAAAGTTAGGTAGATAATGCCTGCGTTTTTTACAGTTTTTGATACATATTTTTCGGGTATCTTGAACCATTTTCGCAACGTACGCCTCGGAAACCCATATTGATGAATTATTTTCCAAAATTTTTCACATTTCTCGCTGTATCTTCGCTTGTATTAGTCACATTTATTTGTATATACTGTGCTAAAGTATTCGTTCGTTTTACTCATTTGTAATATTGTTTGTGCAATTGTTCTTATTACTATGACGACATCATAACATTGACGGCGGTTCTTCTACCCGATGTTTTGGTCTCAACAACCTAATTACCTACAAATAGTCCAAGACCTGAAACGTGCCGCTTTGAATGGCTTCAAAATGTTAACCGCAAGAAAGTGTCGCTAATTCCTAAGTGATTAAATCATTTCAACGAGCGTGCTTCCCTGTGTTATTCATATTGCCGTACGGTAACCACCTAGCGGTACCAAAATCTTTCATTTCTTTTATGTCAGCGTTTTAGTTCCTTGACCGTGAGATAATGCAGCCCTGCAGAGGTCGTGCAAAATTCACACAAGATATGACGGCAGTTGAATAATTTATGGCGTGCTCCAGTTTTTTTATTATGTTTGTTATGTTGTAAATATGTAATGACGTTTTCTTAGAAATAATATTACTATGTGCGCGAGACTTGCATGTATCAATAAGATGAAAAAAATCGATGCTGAGGTGTGGGACTCGGTAGCTGGTTAGAGCAACAGCACGGAACGCTGACGATGCTGGTTCAAGGCCTGCCCGAGTTTCTTTTTTCTTTTCAATTTATTTTGGATTTTTAATCTATGTACAACTCATTGTAATATGTGGTTTGGCCTACATTTGATTACATTGTAAGCGTGAAACCCCCTTTCGAATGTTCGGGGCATGAGCATACGTTGATCGCTCTCATTTATAAGTTGATCAGACCTTAATGTTAGTATTGGGTCATCGTTTGGACAATTTAAAAGTCTCTATAAGTAATCCTTTTTGTCCCTTCGCGACTGACATATGTCACTACCTTAGTGTTATTTAGACAAGAACGGGTTTATCGTTAGGGAATTTATTGGATTTAATTTACATGATATTTATGTGAAGTATTGTTAAATTTCCTGTATTCGAGAATTCTGTTAGCAATCAAAGTAAGTCAGTTTTTGCGAGCTAATATTTTTCCTATTTATATCCGAATAGTACGCATAAAAATTATGCGTACTATTCGCATTATGAATGAACTCTCAAAATGATCAAAAGGTATCATAGTCATATACCTACATTTTTTCAGTTGTTAAAATATATATGATTTGAAAACTTTAATATTTTTCACGTCTTATTGCACATAATGGTCCTATATAAATTTAAAAACAATTATAAATTGCAGAAATGTACCATTTGGGCAGGACTTGAACCGGCATTCTCAGCGATCCGTGCTGTTGCTCTAACCAATTGAGCTACCGAGCCCTACGAGTTAGAGCAACAGCACGGAACGCGGATGCCGTTTCAAATCCTGCCCGACTCGTATTTTTTTTTCAATTTATAACCGATTTTTAAATCTATAAGAACTGAGGGACACTTGACTAACCTATATTTATCATTCAGTTTTTGTTTAGTTCAATATTCGGTTCAGTTTTCCCCAGTGTACGATCCAAGATGGAAACTGAAAGGTTCAGTGCGGCGATCGCTGGCAGCAGCCGTGATGAAAACTGGCGACGGAAGTGCGGCTGTCTCCGAACCAGCGATAAACTGAAGAAGCTTCTAGAACAGTTTCCAGCTGCACCACCACCGACGCCGCTTGTTGATGTGTCTTTAACACCCGTATACATGTTGTTTATTCGTGATAATCGCTGAGGGTATATTTTAACATTACCTAAATGATCGACGTGGGTTCGATTCCCATTGGGTGTAATATGTCAAATTCTAATTTTTCTGAAGCTCGTTAGACTTTGAAAACTTTTACATTTCGCTCATGGCACTATAAACTAAAAATCGAATACAGAATGTCAAACGAGAGATTAAAAATCGATTATAGATACAAAAAATTACGACACAGACAGGACTAGAACCGGCTTACACAGCGTTCCGTGCTCTTGCTCTAACCAATTGATGCATGCACCTCTGTGTGTCGTTAATTCTTTGTATCTATTATCGATTTTTAATCACTCGTTGGAAGTCCAAAATCCGACCGAAATCTGGAACATTCAGATATTAAATGCTACAAATATCGGGAACGTTCCTTTTACGGACAACTTAACAGATGGAAAAGCCGATTTGCGAATGTCCAAAGCCGAAATAGGCCGACTGCGCATCGTTCACTAAGTCACCCCATGTTTGTCTGGCGTCTGTCATAAAGACTAATAAGCTATACAAGTGTTAAATAATTCTTATTGTTAAGATGTATGTTAATTAAACTTCTTTTTTTTAGTTAAAACACACATGCATATCCGCGTATTGTACACAAGTTAACCATCCGCCATTCAGTCAAGCAGATGAGATCACTAGACCACGACTAAGGTCTTTGGAAAAAGACGTACCTTTAAAGAAGGTAAGCTTTTAAAGTGCTTGAACATTGAATTCGTTCTTTCTGTGTTAGTTGTTTTTTATATAAAAACTTTGGCTAGCACAATGTTTGGATATAATTTTTAAAAATCACTATAATCGGTTATATATAACGCTAGTTAAAATAATAATATTAAGTACTTATTCATAGCTAAAGCATTTTTGAGTTTCAGCTCGAGCTCATTATATAAATCACTAGCTGTGCCAGCGACCTCGTCCGCTAAGAATATTTATTTTGGTCATCCAATTCGTTCTTTATAAAATTAAGCACCCACGATGTCGGTCGCGTCCCTTTCCGTCATTCTTACAAGTTAATCTTAGAAGATAGACATATGGCGTCCCGGGCTTTTTTTTAGATCATTTAAAGAGGAATCATTCTTTGCTAGATATTTGTTGGTTATCTCGAACCATTATCGCGGCGTACGCATCGGAATAACACAGTCGAACATTTTCCCCCGTTTTGTTCACATATCCTGCTGTATCTTCGATCCTATTAGTCACAGCGCGATGTTTTATAGCCTATAGTCTTCCTAAAATTTTCTTCGATAAATGTTCTAGATAATACAAAAATTAGAACCAGTACTTGTTGAGATTAGACCGTTTAAACAAGCAAACAAACTCTTCAGCTTTATATATTAGTATAGAGTATAGTACAGATAGGCCAATTACATATATTTCATTCAGTCTTATAACGTTACGTTACTTACAAAATTACAGTTTTTAATTTTTAGATATGATCGTAGTTAGAGATTTGGTTATGATCTGTAATCAAGTTCATCATATAAGATGCTAGGTATGTCTTAGATTTTTATTATATCTAACCTTAGGTAAAGCTTTAACTTACGTTTATCTAATTTCATGAGTTTTGCCTTAAAAGGCTATATCTATATCTTGAATCGTGAATAGCGATAAGATCGGAATTCGGTTATAAAATAGCGAGCAACGTCTTACGTAATTCGTGAGTTTTTTTTTTATTATTCTCCTGTTAAGTCCTTATATGTAATACGAACTTTC
Source organism: Leptosia nina (assembly GCA_963661955.1). NCBI lineage: Eukaryota > Metazoa > Arthropoda > Insecta > Lepidoptera > Pieridae > Leptosia > Leptosia nina. Next base: position 4,938,151 of record CAVLEF010000004.1, on the reverse strand, counting down.
CTTAATGGTTTACCTACGACTTGTGTACTTTCCATCCGTAACCATGGCTACTAAAATATCGGTTTGTACGTAACTAGCTGTGTTAATGACTTCGTCCGCGCTGTCTTTTATTAGATCATTTAAAGAGGAACAATTCATTCATACATATTTTTTTGGATGTCGCATCGGGATGTATCATAGTCTAAAGCCCTCCTTGATAAATACTCTAATCAACATAATAAGAATTTTTCAATTCGAACCAGTAGTTCTTGAGATTGGTGCGTGTAAACAAACAAACGCTTTATGTTTTAGTGTAGATACATTAGGAAATAAATAACGTGTTCTAAGCCGTTAAAATTTTAAACTACAGACTATACTAAAGAAAATATTTCCTATGCTTACTTTTATTGGTTCTGTATTCGCATTAATGATTTTTCATAGGAAATGAAATGAAAACAAGACACTGGCGCTAACTAGGTCAAAGCGATGTTTGTTTAGAGATAATTATTATGTTCTCGTTGATAACAATCTCTAGGTTAGCATCAAGAGCAACTTAATTACCTGCGAAACTATTTCATACGGAAAGTGCTATGCAAGAATTATTTTGAAGCATTATTTGTGACGAAGCTTTTTGTATTATATTCATGATGATAAAGATTTAATGAAACCTATGTTTTTCAAGACCGACATCACAGTTTTTAAATAATGTTGAACTATTTAATTAAGTAAATTCTTGTCTCCGTCACTAATCGCTTTTATTTACAGCCACAAAAATATGATGTGTCCTACAGGTTTAAATATTGCACTAAGAGACGGTCAATGTGTTGTATTAAGAATTTTATGCGCAATTTAAACATTCCATCATTTTTATCCTTTACACATTTAGATTTTTAGTTTAATTTTAACTAGCCGAAGTGAAGTTGAAAATCTCGTATCAGCCAGATGTTACCGTACAGGCTGCTTATAGTTCGCAAGAATTTATTTACCCGCGTGATGAAATTTAATTATTTCTTATTTAAGTAGTTATAAGTTTCTCATTTAAGTGTAAAATCTAAATGAAGTCTATAAACAGAATTGATTATTTTAAAGTTAGCAAATGTTACCCAATAACGTAATATATATTTCGTCGTATTATGTATATACCCTTTTTTAAATGTAATCTCTCGCTTTATGGAGAACTAAGAACAAAAAAGTAGAAAATCAACTTATTTTCTTAGTTTTCTGTACGACTAATATTATAAATTGATGTCTGTCAAGCCCATAAATTTAAGTTATGTTTTGTATTTTAGGGTGTTAGTAAGCCTTGGAGATTAATACAGGAGTTGGTGCAACTACTTCAGTTCTCTGTAACCACGACCGCAGTAGCTTTATACTACCTTATATATTGTTATATGCAGCTCATTTACTATGCTCTGTGGAGTGCCATTTATTTTCACAATGCAGATGGGTTAGTATTTTAGACAATCTCTATAAAAATCGCTAATTATGCGCATGGGCTAATGACGGACTGCGTCTTGTCATCTACACTTAACAAGACAATCAAGAGGATAGCGATGTTGATAACGCCATCTTTGTTTATTTTAATATTTGAATTGATTAAAAATTGTCTGTAATTAACGCGAGTAGCACATATTTAAATAAAACACTAACGGTTAAATTGATTCAAACTTATTTGATAATAATTCTAACTACGGCCCGAAGTCTTCCCGAGACCACGACTGATGACAAACGTCGGGCGGTAGTTAAAATAAATTTCAAATATGCTTAACTAATATATTATGTCGTTATATTTTAAATGATTTTTAAACATTGCGCTTGCGCTTTTTACGACATTCGTCACTCATAAAATCTGTCAACCATAATAAATAATATATTATACTATCGATATAAAAATATTAATCGGTATATTAATATATGAGTTGCAATAATTGGTGTATTTTATTTTCAACAAATATATACTCGTTTAAAATGTGCTAGATCTCGGATTCTGCAAAGCAGAAATACATTCTTATATGCCTTTACGCGGAGGGTGTATAAATGGATTAAAAATCCAATGATCACAAACACGTTACAGTAACACACTTTCCGAAGCAACAGCGGGTTCGAATCTCGCCCGTGTCATTTTTGTCTAATTTAAGACGACTCTTTAAATACATTTTATTTTCAGGCCGATGAAGCTTACGATCGGAGTTATAGCTATCACGTCGCTTGTGGTATTTTTCAACCTTGTGTACAGACTGGAACGACTCATCGGTACGGGATTTTTTAATTAAAAATCGTTAGAGAACAACTCGCCTCACGTATTTACGAAATTGATTATGAAAAATTTGGGAACATATCTTGGTTACCTCTATTAATATTGTGTTAAATTATTATAGATTTGCAATCGAATAAAATGTATTTGATAACACAATGTACTGTATCTTGGTCGCATAATAAATTGTAACACCTGACACAGCTGGCTTTTAAATTGTTGTCGATAAAAATTCTACCGTTTTTAAATGATTTATACGGTGTGTATTAGTGATTATAATTTTCTTCGTGATATCTTTTCTTGATACTTAAAAAACGTTATAATAGATGATAAAAGTGCGACACAAACTCACGATGTATTGTGTACTTTACTAACTTAAGGGGTTTGAGTCTTGCGTGTAAACCTTTTTTCACAGTGCAACATTTTTTATTTATATTTTTAGATATAAATTAAACAATATTTCAGTCTTTATAAAATGCAATATAGCACAACAATACGTAAGTTATAATTATCTAGCTAACTATTTTGTACCTATAAATTAGATTATTTTTAATGGCAATAAAAAGGTTTAAACACAAGGAGACACACATGTGTCTCTTTCACTGGTTAATTTTACTTATAACAAGATGTCATTTAATTATTTTTTTGGAAATCAACCTAGGACCTATAATATAATATACAATTGAGCCGCGAGGAATACCCCTATGTACAATAAAACAGAAAAAATGTAAAGTATATCTTTCTATATGGCACCGGCATTATGAAAGGCCCGCGACTGAAGCAACAAGAGAATGCCCCAAGACAATCGGAGGCTGTACCGCCTTCGGTCATCACTTCTGCAACAGTCGTTGACCAAACACGTGCTTCACTGCAGTGTTGCCATATACTAAATATTCGGTGTAGTGTAATGTGTGAGTGCTAGTGCAAAATGGTGCTTATTACTAAGTAAGTAGAGTGATTATTTGTATTTATAGAATAATTAGAAATTAAACAACAGCAGAGAAATATTAAAAAGAGAATTGGTTATAGAGTAAAAATAGCTATTAAATAAAAATTTAATTTACTATTAACAGTATTTTATATTCATGTGTACCATTTAACTAAGTATAGATATATATTTGAAAAACGTTTTTTTAATACTTTTTTCATTGATTGAAAATTACTTTCATAGAGAATATATTACTTTATTTGAAATTGAAATTTTGAATTTATCGCGCAATACAATACAAAGAAAAAGAAAAAAATAACTCTTAGATGAGGCTTATATAGGAAAGGCGTTTTTCTTTAAAATATATGAAAACCTTAATTAAAGACTAATTAAAATTTGTTGTATAAAAATAAATGCAATTATAAACGCGGTGTTTAATTCAGTTAAATTGATATTAAATTGATTGAATTATAATATATCTAATATGATTCTGTTATTTAATACCTACGTAATAACTTTATTGTGTCATATTATTTTATTCCATTTTAAGCTAACTCTTAAACCCTGCTATGATATAGTCTGTGCTTAGATGTAGGACATTTTCTTCTATAGGTTAAAAAAAGCGAAAAATTGCAACCAAAAAAAACGAATTCCAAATAAAAGGCTGACTGCCTATAAGTTTCGCGAATAAAATTATATTTGTACTAGTTCTGTGACCCCGCTACGCTTCAATGGTATAACCGCTGTGATTATTTGCTTTCAATGATTCGGAATATACAATTTTAGTGGTAAATAAAAGATTCAGCGCGACCTTTCTTTGTGGTTAAACGAATAATTCGTGGTAATCTCTTTATAATACAAAGACAGTCTGTCAATATTGTCTGCGGTGTAATAACTGTAATTGCTTCGAAAAACTTTGACCTCTTGGATTGTTTTAGTTCATACAAATCAACAGTGTAAATTAATTTTGAGTTACGTCTGTGGTACGTTTCTTGAAATTGCATTTTTCTGGGCTTGATTTTCTGTATATAGCAGCGACGCATTATGTATTCAGCAAACCGATCTAACGCAAAAGTAAAACCATCAACTATTGCATTAGTACCTACGGACAATTCCTGACATAACCTTCCTATGTATGCTTGTCTGTGCTCCTCTTTATAAATAAATAAATAAATGCCTAACATATTAACATTTCTTCCTTGTCTAAACTAGGTAAATAATCTGTTTAATTAAAACTGTTAGCGAGCTGTTGTTGTGTCACTATTAGCCTAAAATATAAATTTACAACATAATTAATGGTAATAATCATCCAAGGTAAGGTAACCTTTTAAATTACTTGTTAGTATAAAACTATATATGTCCCAAAAATATCTTTTATTCCTACCAATTAGCTACTTAGTAATGAAGATTTTTTTTTATATAACCTTTTTATGTCCACCAAAGATTGTTATTTACTAGAGCCAAGGAAGGCCCTGACCTTTCAGATCGAAAGAAGAGTAAAAAAAGTACGGTAAAGTCGCTCTCGGGTAATTACTGCGGTTCGGTACTAGGTGTAAAGCGTTTGTCATACGAGCCGTGGCCCGTGCTATGTCAGCGGTTAACGGTTCGTTCCGGTGTCGGCTGCGATTATTTCCATTTATGATTTTAGGTACACTGATAGAATGTTTCGGAAATTACTCTAGAGTTCAATGGGACCGCTTAAATAAAACACTTGAACGGTTTAAAACGCGATTTATATTAGTTATATTTTTAACTATGGTCCGATGTTTCGGGTGCTTTGCAGCAGGGAGACACCGTCAAAGTGTTTTGATTAAATGTGTTCTCACATAAACAACAGACGGTACTAGAGCTAGTAAAGACAAGCGCAATATTCCAAAGTCAAATAGTTGCGTTTCAGCAATGTATAGAAGTCCATTCCTTTGAATAAAGAAATAACTTTAAGCAGACACAGAAAAATATGTACTCCATGTTACACGCAGGGAAATTTTTGATTTCGAAAATACTATAAAACACTTTAAAATAATTACCACATTAGAAATTAGTATCATAGTTGCGCATTTTCAGTGTCTGTTATGACTAAATAAAACAGGTTTAATAGTATTTAGTAATAAAATGACACATTGTCTACCTGAACAACCAATATTTTTACCTATTACAGTAATTATAAATTTAGTATTACCAAATTAGATATAATTGTAGCTTTTTACAAGTACAGCGTTTAAGCTATGGATGTAAAAAGTCAATACTATATTTCTTTAGTCTAATATAATTTAAATACCAACTTCCGTTTGATATTATAATGCCGAAAAGTTGCATAAGTAACGTTATTGTTATTATAATGACGCCCTTGTAATATAAAATTGCTCTGGAAGGAAGCGTTGCGAGGTCATCGAAATTGTCGATGTTTTAGGAAACACATTGAGGCCGCTCTTTTTGTAATTTTAAATTACTATTTTATAATTACTACTTGCTACTACTTTTTTATGTTAGCCTATTCTTTCACCTCCAAATATATATAACTTTAAGTTACTGTTAGGTAAATTAAGGATAACGAAAAGAACAATAACGCACTGTAAGTTAGTATTCTTGAAATCTTCATTAAAAAGACTTCAACGCGTTCTTAACAGCGTTCGATGACTTAAAACCTTCAACGCTTAAACTTTACAACTAAAGTTATGTGTGTTTGAGAGACACTGAACGTATTTGTAAATTATATTTATTTGTATTAACTTATTCGTTGGCATAGTAGATAATGAATCGAGTGGAAGTAACAAGGTTGCGGGACGGAATTCCAGGCGCGGTAGCGGTTGATACCGATCAACCGAAATGTGCATTCTGGAAGTAAAGGTCATAATGTCATAATTATTGAGATACACAGCTATCTAATCTATTTAAAACAACGAAATTCCCGAAAGTAACGGTCGAAATTTGATCACGGACTGAACTACAATATCTAGCGTTACAAAGACTGTTCGATTCGATACGATTAATTTACTTTAAATGATCCGGATACTTGCTTGCTCAAATTAATCGCTTGAAATCTGGCATTTTGGTATAGAATTTCGGTAGTACTATACTTTGAAATTATTTGTATATGTTGAGTATTTTGACTTGGTTGAGTTCGTTGGTTCAATAGTGGGTTCAATGGCGGGTTTGATCCCCAGTGGTTTCTAATTCTGGTTCATTCTAGTCATGTTTCTAATCAACCTGTAATTTTTTCAAAACTCGTTGTACTTTTTCTGAAAAATCTGGATATTATGTGGGAGCCCCCCCCCCCCTGCCACTTAATATCCAGATCTACTATATTAATCTTTGATATTCATTTGTGTTCTATCACCCATTTAATATTCAGATTTCCAAACGTAGTTTCACTAGTCGGTTCAGAAAAAAAAAAAAAAAGAAACACCTTGGATCCAGTCGGGATTGAATCCACGACCCGTTGATTATAAGCAATACATTGCTCAAAAAATATGCATATATAAATTATACGGCACCATTATTCCCAATACACATTACAAGGTATATAAAACAATGGAGTAACGATTGCCTAGCCGTCTTCAATGTTTTCACTTCGTGGAAAGCTGGAGCATAGATCTTGTGCATTTTCCTTGCATTAAGGATAATCAGGCGACGCTTGAACGCGCAAAGGTCGACGACTGCGCTGGGAAGCTTATTGTAAATTATCATTAAGCCATAAGCTCTATGCAATCGTGCGAGGATCGACGAGGAAGTGCGTGACCACTTCTTGAAGTGATTTGGTCACTTTTTACCGGCGTTGCGCAATGACAATTTATGTTAATTAAGCGTAGACCTGGGAGACAATTTGATACAATACGGTCTAAATCGGTGTGTTCGTAACAAAGGCAAAATAGGTATGCATTGGGGTGAGGATGTCCTTATTATAAAGCCATATAGCTAGCTAGCGCCATCTGTTTAACATACATTGATGTTAACACTTGGCTTGTAGTTTAATCAAAACTCGATCTACTAATTTGTAAAGAAAATCGATAAGTGATAGAAACAGATATGTTTACGTTGATGATAATTGTCGACGCCGCCGACATGATTGTAATTATTGTACTTAAAACTTTTGTATGTATGTTTATAGTGTAGGCGTGTTGTGAATTAAGATATTCATAAACTGTTTTAACAGGTTCAAACTTTTAAAATATATTACTTAATTTTTCTTGACGTTATGTTAAGCGGCCGTTGGTACAGTGGGACTAAAAAAACATTAGCTCTAAACTAAAACTAAATTAATTATTTTAATCACGTTTGAAACCGTTAAGTATTTATATTAACAATATCGTTACCAATATTTGACTTACTTGTTTCACAGTGAGTTTTCGTATACGCTGATGATAAACTAAAAAAATCGTAAAACTACTTAAATGTTAATAAATCCGTCTACCAGGCAATTTATTAATTCAATACACTCGTATCGATGTACATTAAAAGTCTGCGGTTGCGCACCGTTATAATCTAAACGATGAATCCGAAATTTCATTACGTCGGTAATACAAAAGCGAATTACCCTTCGAGCCACCGGACCAATTTCGTAGATAGGAACGTATTGATCCCGACTGTCATTTGACCCGTCATTATGAATATTATTCCAAATGCCCTATAATGTCTGCGTCACGACTCCGCGTGTTTTCGCTACTTTATATTTAGTTACATTAATTTTTTTACGTTTGCAAATTGTAAGGTGGGTCACGATTCGTTCGATCAAATTTTACTCGGTGTCTGTAAGATTGTGTGAGAAAATGTCTCTTTAAATTACATATTAGATTTATGACTTGGTAGCACTATTAACGAAAGGCATTTATTTGTGTGAGTTTTTAATCTAAATGACTACACTATATGCGTATATTTTTCAAAATTCGATTGCTAATGTTTACAAATAATTACAATTATTTAAATTAGAAAAAGGCTTTAAACACTTTTATGTCAAATACTGTCTGTAGTTTACGAGTATTCATTTAAATAAAACACTTTAACGGTTCAAAACGCTAAATATATTAGTTAAACTTATTGGTCTCCCCGTGACCACGGTTGCTACGAAGTATCCGAAACGTCGAGCCGTAGGTTATTCGGTAGCTCAATTAGAGCAACAGCACGGAACACTGACGATGCCGGTTCAAGTCATGCCCGAATCGAACATTTTTTCAATTCATTTTTGATTTTAAAAAATTATATAGTGCCTTCATGTGCAATATGTAATAAAGTTTTCGAAAGTTTGATTTAATATATTTCGTGTTTAAACCGCTAAAGTGTTTATGTAACAGTTTTAAGCCTTCAACGCGTAATTTATTTTAAACCAACGAATGCTTCAATATCATTTAAGCTGTTGATCAAGAGATAATAAATAGTAAAAAAAATGCGACGAAATTATGTTAATATTATTCTTTGATGTATGGATGATTCTTGTACTGTACTATTTAACCTTAAAATAAATAAATAAATTAAATTAACCTAGTAGGTATAAATAATTTGCTAAATATTTTGTTTCAGATTTATTTTTATGTGCAGTCTACTCTTTTTAAACGTAAGTTTATAAATACTTATTTTTAATATAGTACATATTTCATAAGTTAGCGCATGACGTCATGCAATTGATAATGTATTAATTTATGTATCCTTCTGTAAATATTCCTACACTCTATTAAGAATTGACCGCCTCGGTAGCTGCCTAGCATTGTATTAAGCGCCAGAGGTTCTAGGTTCGAATCCCGGGGAAACAGTACAGACCGAACAACGAAAGGGACACAGAAATATGTTCGCCCCATGCTTCACGAGGGGAAACGATATTTCACTTTCACATGGACATTGTTTTTTGTAGAATGCGAACGCAGTGTCTCGATCTTCACAAGAATCTTCGGCGGAGTCGTCAGAATTTTCAACAGACAATGCATTATCTTCAGAGCTACATGAAGGTTCCGGTGACGAACCACAACCGGTGTTCACGAAGATAAAGGTAACATTTATCACAGTACTATGAGATAGGAAAGCAAAGTCCAAATCCGCATTTTTATGATACAGGAGGAGAGAAGCACGGGGTACACTTGGTAGATGAAATACCCAAGCCATATAACATCTATAGAAGATGCACTGTCGACCTTATCGATTTTGGCTATTTCGGGTTAAGTGTTTTTTTACGCAAAGCCACAAAAGTCGACAACACATTCTTCATGAAACTTCATGTGTGTTTTCCCCTTTTTAATATAGAATTCTCAGTCAAGTCCCAGTATTATATGTACTTTCACAAACTGTACTTTTTCTTGAGATGCCTATTTTAATTAAAAAGTGAATGTCTACAGTCGACTAAAATAATCTTATAAGATGCATTCTTATTTTAGAATCAAACGAGGGACGCTCTTAAAACAGATGGCAGTGAACAAGATCCGGTAAGCTAATTAAACATTTAATTTTTAATAATGACTTTGAAATATTAAGCTGGGTCTTTTAAATAAAACACTTTAACGGTTTAAAACGCGATATATTAGTTAAACTTATTTGAAAATGATTTTTAACTTCGGCCCGACGTTTCGGATGCTTTGCAGCAGCCGTGGTCACGGGGAGACAAATAAGTTTAACTAATATATCGCGTTTTAAACCGTTAAAGTGTTTTATTTAAATGTGAACTACTCGCGTAAACTATAGACAGTATTTAAGCAGGGTCTTTCAAGCTTCAATTCAAATTAACCTCTTACCAGAGAAATAGTCATAGAAAGTTGAGTATCGCCTGAAGTACACATTCGAATAAAACATCATGAACGGTTTAAATGCGAAATATATTAGTCAACTTACTTATTTCCAATTTATTTTATTACGACCAGACATCTTCTTCTTCTTTATTTGATGGCTTTCCCATTGTTAATGGATTCTGCCAATGTCATGTGTCCAATGAGGAATGGCAAGATGTGATAGTATGAATTAATATTGTTATTTTGTTTTTCACGGTATTTAAAAGAATGTATATATCTGATAAGACAAGTTCTACGACCAGATATTTCGGATGGTTTTGCAGACTGACAACTGTTAACTGAACTAATGTCAATGTCATACCTGTTAACATAACGCCATCTGTTTTCTCGTAGTTGGAATTTGGAAAAACTACCATAATCAAAACCGTTCTTATCTGTTGAGCACTGATACTTGTAGTGTAGCGACCCACCCTGGCTTCGCTCGGGTGCAAAAACGTTTCTCTTGAATAACTTAAAACCGCATTATTGCGTTACTTTAAGCGTGTATAGGGCCAGAATAAGTGACTTGGTGTTATACTAACGGCGAAAACTATGATATCTCTTTTTTGCATACAAAGTTATAAACATTTTGAAGATACTGTTTTGTTACAATTTCCATTATGATGGAGAAATACCGTGGTACGTTGTACGTGGTAGATTTGTGATCCGTGTTTGCGACATTTCTTGTAAAAAAAACTATTTTAAATCTTGTTCTGTAGCTGTGTCAGCAACTTCATCGCGCGAATTCTGGGTATCAGAATTTGTTATTGCCAACCTCTTCATCTTTATAAATTTAAGCTGTTTTCTACGACGTCGGTCGCGTCCCGTTGTTCTGGCAAGGTTATCTTAAAATGTAGACATATCGTATCGCAGACATTTTTTTAGATCGATTGAAGAGGAATCATTCTTTCATACATATTTTTGGGAAATCTTAAACCGTTTTCGCAGCGTAGGCATCGGAAACATATCCTACCAATATTATAAACGTGAAAGTTTGTATGTGTGGATGGATGTTTGTTACTCTTACACGCAAGAACTACTGAATGGATTTCAATTAAACTTTCCAATAATATAGCTTATACATAATAACACATAGGCTACAATCTATAAGATATTGTGTGAGCTATAACATTATTCTGGCGTGCGCTGCCATAAACGTTAGTTACATATATTTATGTCATAATGTTAGTTCTTTTCTACGTTACGCTAATATTATAAGTTACTCCAAATACTAATCCTGCATTCTTTGCTCTTATTAGTCACAGCGCGATGTATTATAGGCCAGAGCCTTACTTGATAAATGCTCTAACCAATACAACAATTTTTCAATTTGAACCTACTGCTCCTGAGATTAGCGAGTTCAAACAGACAAATAAATTCTTCAGCTTTTATATATTAGGATAGATGTGCAATTTTTCATAGTTTTAATTGCTCACTAAATCAAAAGAGCTAACAAAGACATTGCGTATGTTTGATTAAGTAACGATTCGAATAATATACAAAAGATTAATTTTCATGCGTCAGTTGTGTTTCGCTTACACAAGCCTTAACTGAACTACTAAACTCCAATAGAAGGCCACCGGTAGTTTATGCAATATACAATAACACCATACGCTACCATCATTTACTCGGAGTAATTAAAAACTAGTATAATAAGCATTTTCGTAATTCCAGTTGCGTTACAACCAATTAATTATTATTTAGTAACTTATGTTTTTTGTATTTACCTAAAATGTTATTTCGAGTACAATTACTTTGAGTGCAGTGTCATCATAGTTGTTACGCAATTTGATTTCATAATTTATATTTGCAGATAATATTAGATTTTGGTTCGAATTAAAAAAACATTTTTGGTGGGTGGAAGGCGAAGAATGTGAAAAAAAACGGTTCAAGATACCCAAAATATATGTATGGAAGGATGATTCCTCTTTAACTTATATAATAATTTTTTGGCTTACATGGCTCCAACACAAAGTACTATTCGTTTGTTGAATAAATTCCTAGCAGTAACTAGCGCACATGATATATTTAATGTAAATCCAGGGTCTTTCAAATCTAGATGCTTATATTTCTTAGATAAGATTCCTAGCTAATTTTCCCGTACTGCATGTTTTGGCTCTTGCTGTAAATGCTTTATGTATAAATGAATAAATAAATAAATAATTTCTATATTATTAGGTTAATTTGCGAGAACGACTTAAACTAACTTATAAATATGTAGAGGAGGTTTGCAAAAACAAATGTGTACGCCCAAAATAACAATTCTACGCGGTCGACTACAAAGTCGCTGACACAGCTATTAATAAAAATGAACTAATAAAAACTAGTTCAAAAGTCGTGTTGTTAGTTCAAGTGCATTCATTTCGAGCTTTTACTCGATTACGAGATAATAAACGCGTAGTCACCGTGAGAATAGTATGTTACTATGTTGATATTAGTGCGCGAGATACGAATCTTTGACCCGACGCCGCGGCGTGTGATAAAGTAGCTGTTACTGCACGCAAACCATGAACGGCTCGCGTTATCTGCCCTACATATAATGTTACCTTCCCATAAAATCGCAATTGAAACGAATTTGATTGGAATTGCATCGTGTACTTCCTTTGTCGCAAGTCTCCCACATTTATTAGAGTTGTTTACGCTTTACTTCGTCCAGAATCAACTTTACTTACATAAACAACTTCAAAGATTACTGTCTGTAGTTTACGCGGTTAGTACACATTTAAATAAAACAGTTTAAAGATTTTAAAGAAGATGCATATTAGTTAAACTTATTTCAACTAACTACGGCCTGACATTTGGGATGCCTTGCAGCAGCTTAAATAAGTTTAACTAAAATATATCGCGTATTAAACCGTTAAAGTGTTTTATTTAAACTTCAAAGAATATATCTATTGTAGTTTATAAGAGTATTAGGCATTAAATTTCATAAATATAAAGTAAATAGTTAATCTAATTATAAAAGAAAATTAAAAAAAAAGACAACGCACAAATAACCAAATAAATAAAACTATTTTAACGGTTTAAATTTATTGTTAGCTACGTTGCGACATCTCGGGTCTCGGAAGCGTGGGGTCGTACTTAAAAATAAATGCAAGTAATTTTACAAATTTTATAACCGTCAAGTGTTTATTTCACAGTTAAAGAGATAAATTTTGTCTGTGTCATGTAAACTCGAATGGATGATGTTGGAAGTCGGTTCATTCTCAAGATGTGTATCAAAAATTGTTCTACATATACGTAAAAATTTTACACTTTTAGTATTTGAATATGAAATAAATAAAGTTTGATAATGCATTTTAGTAATATTAAGACGCAATGAAGAAAATTTAAGATGGGTTACAAAAAAAAGACTTCACTTAATAATAATGGAGTGCTCAAAAGATTTGATGCATTATCTTCGGCATTTCATCAGAAAACAATAATGGATTCGTAAATATTAAATTGCTACTTATTCAAAAATAAACGAAAGCTAGCACGGGCCAATATGTCGTGTTCTGAATTCGGGTAATTTGCACGTGCGGAGAAATAGATTTTATTGGAGTTCCGTGGTCATAGAGTAAAACGCAACAACTGTTTTATAAATCGTATTGTTGATTTTCATCAATGACTTATTCACAGACATTAGTGGACTTGAACCGGCATCTACAGCATAACGTGCTGTTGCTATAACCAATTGAGCTATCGTGTCCTACACGTTATCTTCGAATAATTTCAACCTATTAATACGCCTTGAACCTTTCGCGCAATATAATTTCAACCTTATTGCTTGCAGATTCAGGTACAATGTGTCACGCTTTGCAGCTTAAGAAAATCAGACAGACAAAAATTAATGTTTTCAAACGTTAAACTCTTTAAAAAATATAATTTTTAATTTTTATTTTATTTTATTTTAAAAATATAATTTTTAATTTTTATAATAACACATGTGAAAAATATTCTATTTCTATACATGGCACTGAACCCTTCGAAAGCCGACTCGCGCTTGGTCGCGTTTTGTATCTACTTTAATAGAGTGGCGACAAGGTCGTCGGAATGTTGGTCTGCTGGCCCAATTTTTATAATGCGTGGAGAGTACGCCGTGCGAACCGCCCTGGCACACTTATCAGATTCACAATTATCCACTTTTTTCTGCATTGCTTAGGGTCGTGACGGCGAAATGGTACATTAGAATCAGTTATCGATAGTTCGTTTGAATCTTTAACGTATAGATAATTGAGTAATTTGAATCAATTTGTTTCTTTATTGCTTTTCAACATTTTTGGGTCACAGCTGTTCTATTGTACTATTTTCTAAAATCTAAACGGCGTATTTGGTTGATTGTCTCTCGGTTCATGTTTACAAATGAGCAACTGATTGTGAAGGAACCTTATTCAAAATGCAAAGGTCGAGCTAATCCAGGCATGTAGCAAGGGTCGGTTTCCAGGTTTACTCATTTGATTACCTGCTGCGATAAATAAAGGGAAACAATACAATAATTTACAGAAACGGGTAAAAAAATTACTATAAGGAATTATATGCGCATGCGCTACCAAAACGGTTATAAGTGTAAAGTACGTGTAACTTAATAGTTATTTCGAGGTAAAAAAAAAGTTATCATAAGCCAATCCAATTTCTTATTATATGAACTGATTTTAACTAAATACTTTTAACGTTTTAAAACGCGAAATATATTAGTTGATTTTAAGTTTTTTAGGGACAATTGAGTGCCCCTCTGACCACGGCTGTTGTTAGCATCCGAAACGTCATGCCGTAGTTATATATTGTAAATAAGATAACTAGTATATAATGCGTTTTAAAACGTAAAAACGTGCTTTATTTAAATGTGTACTACCCGCGTTTACTACAGAAAATACTTATTTAAATTGACTTGAAATATTTTTAGTAACAAATGAAAGAGGGAACACCGCAGGTACAGCTTGTATGTTATGTAGAGCGATTGATGATTGAAGGTGCTCAAAAGTCGCGTTTGCAGGAAAGAGGTGGTTAGAGACTTATCTCAGGGCTATCAGTTCCGCAACTGTGTTGCATGTTCACGGGCTCCCGGGAAATAAGAAAATTAACGATTACTATTCGTATCGACAGTTCATTTCAGTATTGTACAATCTGCATATATTAATATTATTTTAATTATTTCCTTGTTCCATCCTTTAGGCGTAAATGTTTTACGTTCAGGGTAGTATTAACACCAAGAAGTAACAAAAAAAGTTTGAATTTTATTTCTATAAATGTACCACTTTTATCTGCAATAAACATTGTACACAATTACGCGACTGTACCAATCACGATTTGAACTTGAAGTTAACCGTAAAGTAAACACTTAGCCCTGTCTGTAGTTACACTAGTATTAGACAATAATATTAAACACTTTTAACGGTTTAAAATGCGAAACTTATTTATTTATATGACCTGACAACTTCGAAACTTAGCAACAGTGGTCACGAAAGTGGGGTGACTGAAGATGGCAGAGTGTCTCTCAAAATGTCATTCTCAAATCTGCTACGCTAGCGCCATCTGTTTTTTCGTAATTAGTATTTGGTGAAACTAGCTTGCTCCTAACATTACGGTGTCCTCTCGTTTATTGGTGTGCGTTTTTCTTTGTTGAGTTAAATCGTGGGGGGGTTTATTACGTATACTATATTAAACATTAGGTACAACATATATCTTTGTTAAAGGTGTTTCTGTCAGATAAGAACAACTACATCCCTGTGAGTATAAAACCTCGTTCGCCCTCCTCGGAGGTGGCTTGGCGGGAACCTCCGGCGTGGGAGCGTGAGTACAGACGACATCGCACCAATGGCAGCCGAGTGCAATGTAAGTTTTACGTTCCTTAATAAACGTATTCGTTATTCATCTTTTAATATGAATTACAAACTCCTTTGTACAAAACTTTGTTTACATTTTTAAATCTAATTTGCTATTTAAGTTCCTGTATTTATACACTGTTTTAGTTTACACCAGTAGATCATATTTAAATGAAAAACTTTAACGGTTCAAAACGCGAAATTTACTATTTAAAATTGTTACAACAGCCGTGCTCACGGGGGATTATTCATACCATGGCTGCTGCAAAATATTTTCGGATGCTTTACGGCAACCATGGTTTGCGTCTGGCCGTAGTTAAAAATAATTTGTAAACAAGTTAATCTAATATATTTCGCGTTTTAAACCGTTAAAGTAGTTTATTAAAAAAATTCTGTATTTATGTTGCTATTTATCTGCACTCAATATTAGTCGATAATATTATAACGCAAAAGGGGGCAGAAAATCGGATATGTAACGAAAAATTTAGAGCAAACTATATGCTCGCATGCACAAAATTGGTAATAAGATTTAACATATACACCGCTAAATCAAATCATCATTTTAAATTTATCATTGTTGCCGTAGGTCCTCTCGGGCATTTATATGATGGGTTTGTAAGCGGCGGATTTCCCACTTACCGTATTGTTACGAAACCGGAAAAATAACGATGTTATCGATATTTACAAGGCGATTTGCTTGACGCTTGTTTTCACAACCATTCTTATACTTAATACTTTTAAATGAGTTAAAATACAATTTAATGTTGAATAACGAATATAACTATGACCCGACGTTTAATTTGGTTATAATAAAGTGTCAACATTAAAAGAATTTTGGTACTCTTTTGTTTTAATAACTTAGACGTAACTTTACCAAGGAAAAGTGTCTTTTAATTTATTTTCACGTCAAGCTAGTATGGGAACTTTACAGGGCCGTTTTCTTTCAGATATTGAAGCGGAATGCCAAGATGACTTCATGAAAATACGGGTCGGTTTCAACGGTTCGTTTTCGGGATTAGTTTATTCCGCAGGTAATTCTTGCATTACATTTGGGAAGTGTAATCCGTTTTTATCAATTTTTATAGCCTTGGTCATTTCAGCCGTCAATATGACCGAGGCCAATATAAGTCAACAATTTAATGCCAGGCTAAAAACCAACCTGCGTGTATCAAGCACTAGCTGTGTCAGCGACTCCGTCCGGGAGAATCGTTATTTTGAGCATACAATTTTCTCTTTGCAATTCCCTTCATCTTTATTCTTTATAGACTAAGCTGTTTTCCACGAGGTCGGTCGCGCTCCTTCCCGTCCTTCTTGCAAGATAATCTCAAAAGATAGACATATAGCTTCGCGGCTTTTTTTTAGATCATTTAAAGAGGAATCACTCTTTATACATTTTTTTTGGGTATCTTGAATCTTTTTGCAGTTTACGCCTCGGATACCTCGCTGTATCTTTTCTTGTATTTGTCACAGGGCGGTGTTTTATAGCCTTCCTCGATAAATGCTCTATCCCACAAAAATATTTATTCAATTCGAACCCGTAGTTTTTGAGATTAGCGCGTTCAAACAAACAAACAAAGCAGCAGCGCTGAGGCTGGTAGGTACCGATTGCCATTTCTTTATTTACATAATAAACAAACAAAGTACCTACAATATAAATATTAAACGATGGAACGTAAACTTATTCAGGTTCTTCCTTGAACCTAAGCTTCATAAAATGCCTAAATTTATAAATAAATTACACGCAATAAAAGACTTTAACGGTACAAAACACAATATATTTCACGTGACCATGGCTGCTGCAAAGCATCCGAAACGTCGGGCCGTAGTTAAAAATAATTTTCAAACAAGTTTAACAAAAATATATCGCGTTTTAAACCGTTAAAGTGTTTTATTTATAAGTAAATTTTAATTTAGACGTGAAACTTATTAAAAATGCGATGATTTGAGGGTTTCCAAGATTTCATTGTTTGCGTGTACCTATGAATGAATTGTACATTTATTTAAAAACTTGTATTTTTTTTACCAATTTCTACACTTGTTTTCATAATTTTAAAACTTATTTGTAAGGTAAAGGAGACAAGTTAAACTATGAGTTAAGGTTTTAATTAACTAGGTAACATATCATTCACCAGAATGTTTGTATAGGCGGATTTTCCCGTTATTAAAATTTCGAGATAACTATTGTTAACACTCGACAACAGACAGACGAAATTACATCTTTATTCAATTTAATTTAATAGGCGTTAAGAAAACAATTAAATACACGCCTTGTTAAAATATTGGCGACCTTTTTACCTAAAAAGACGTTAAATGTTTTTAACAAGTTATTTGTTTAACGATCACTATTTTTAGACGGATTTTTAGGATTACATTATTTCACTATTACTAAACAATACACAAATATGGGGTCTAGTTAAAGCTGAAAAATATAATAGAATAGATTTATGTAACAAATAAGTACATTAAAAATATAATTATTTAAATAAAATAACGAATATGGCAACTTGTGGTACGGTATATGGTTTAATTTTATTTTACAATTCACAATTAAAATAAATACAACAATGCTAAATTAATTTTGCGACAAGTCCTTGGACCTTGTTGCATTTACGTTGAAAAGAGGAAGCCCATCTTTCATACTGTCATAGGCCACAGATAAACATTCCTTTATACCGACAGAACATACTTATGTTTCAAATTAAACTTTACAATGAAGACATCAAATTAAAGTAATAAGAATTATATGGTTGATCTTAAATTTAGTTAAATAATATCATACAAGTCTATTGTCCACTTTTGGCCTGAAATGGGACTTTCGTTTTGCATCCTTCAATGTATTAACTGTTTTCTCGCAGGTTATTCGTATGATCCCGACTGTATGTACATAAACGGGTCGGGTCGTGACTATTATGAGTTCTACATTCAGCTAAATCGTTGTGGGACTTTGGGAAGAAACGGACAGCACGACGACACGAGAAAGCATCCCACGGTGAGACATATCTTATATTCATAAACATCATCAGTCCCTGTTTTTTTCTGTAATCGAACTTAGGATCTCTCGCGCCTATCGATATGCTAAGCAACGATTTAAAATGATTCTAATTAATTTCCCCGGCGGACACATTTCTGTGTCTGTTACAGATAAGTCAGTCTGTGTCGTGCCCGACCGAAACCATTTATAGTTCATCGGGGATTGCCAACGCGACCCCCCCATGACATTGGCTGCTTAAACGAAATAGCAAATATAATTTAAAGAATTAAACTTTTAAAAGTGTTTTAATCAAAGATATTTGTCGTAGAAGAACCTCATGTGGAACACGATAACAGTGCAATACAACCCGTTGATCGAGGAAGAATTGGACGAGCACTTCAAAGTTACTTGCGAGTACGGCTACGACTTCTGGAAGACTGTCACCTTTCCTTTCCTTGATGTGGAGTAAGTAGATTTTTGTTTTCATCATCATCTTATTCTAGAACTCATCAGGCCTTAGGTCAAGCAAACATTCTTAACGTCCCTTATGAGCCTTGTTTAAATTGTGAATGTCTTGCGTTCATGTTCCACGCGGTCCTGATTTTGGTTACAACTTCACACGAGAACGTGATCCTACACACAGGAATATAATAGACATCCATCTTTATCTAAATAGATTTTAATAGAAAATTATTAGGTATAACAGTGACGATAATTATAAGTTATTTCAACAGCTCTCCAAAAGTTACAAATCTAGGATGGAGGTTTCTACAAGCATAAATATAGGTCTTGGTCTATTCAAATAAGTGTCCATTTATCATGCCACCGAGTTTTAGTTCAAAGAAACTTATTTACAGCGCTTTCTTCATTAGGGAACAAATATTAGAACGTACTCAAAGATAAATGACGGCTTAGAGTCAAAGTTTAGAGTTACACTGTCTTTTCAGTTCATAAACCAAATAATTTTCCACAGATGTAAAGTTGTGAAACTTTATTTTCGTTTCGTTTACATTCTGTGGATCCAGAGCCAAAATAGGTCAACAGCGTATCGTGTTGCGGTGTTATATAATAGGTTATTTCAGATTCCATCAAGTGAAGTCCTTCTCTATCATAAAAAATAGTAGATCACGTCACTACATTGTCTAGTAACATTCGAAGTCTTAACAATATGAATTACTATAACCTGAAAAATACGAAATAAAAATGCTCACATTTAGTTTACGCGAGTAGTACACATTTAAATAAAACACTTTAACGGTTTAAAACGCGATATATTAGTTAAACTTATTTGAAAATGATTTTTAACTTCGGCCCGACGTTTCGGATGCTTTGCAGCAGCCGTGGTCACGGGAAGTTAAAAATCATTTTCAAATAAGTTTAACTAATATATCGCGTTTTAAACCGTTAAAGTGTTTTATTTAAAAAAAATGCTCACATT
Source organism: Leptosia nina (assembly GCA_963661955.1). NCBI lineage: Eukaryota > Metazoa > Arthropoda > Insecta > Lepidoptera > Pieridae > Leptosia > Leptosia nina. The sequence goes on along the minus strand of CAVLEF010000004.1, from coordinate 4,918,031 downwards.
TACTGTTATTTACTTAGCTCCTCCATAGCATAAATTAAATGTACAAAACAAAGGTAGGCAATGTCGGAACGAATCGTGCAGTGAAAGTACCTATATTGCCCACTAAAGCACGAACAAATCGACCCGTCATCAAATTTTACTTTATTTTATTGATCTGTGAAAGAAATGTTTACATTAACCTCGATTTATAATCTGTGCTCCATGCGCATTAGAACTGTGAAGTTATTTTTCATGCATCAACTGGCCTCTTTGAGACGGTACATTGTGCTAATATTTAGATTTCATTGACTTTAGGTCCATTACCTTAAATATCATTTGAGTTCTAACTTGTAATTGATTTTAGGGTTCCGTACGTAAAGGGCAAAAGCAGAACTTTGCTACTACCACCGCCACCACCACCACCAATGCCTTCTATCACTACTATGATACCTTCGCTATCTTTTACTAGGCTGTCTTTCAAGAACCACAATAGTTAAGCAGTTATAGTATACAACAAATAAATATAAATAATGAAAATAAACGAATGAAAAGATTACTTTGGCTCCCACTGGTCGTTTATTGCCTGTTTTGTTCGATATCAATAAATAGTGCGTTTTTTATTATACATATATGTTATTTATTGCACATGATGGCATTATATTATACCTTAATCCGTAAGTTACATTGCGCGAGAAGGGCATGTATTTGAAGCATAATAGTAACATTAAAGCATTTATAGTATTTAAAAGATACATAAATGTAAGTATTGACCTGACGTTACAGATGCTTTGCAGCAGCGTCTCCCGTGACCACGCCTGCTGCAAAGCATTCGAAACGTCGGGCCGAAGTTGAAATCATTTTCAAATAGGTTTAACTAATATATCGCGTTTTAAACCGTTAAAGTGTTTTATTTAAATGTGTACTACTCGCGTAAACTATAGACAGTATTTATATAAATTTATATACTAGGTACTAATTTAATTAAAAAAAATCATTTATGTGTATTTCACCTACTGTTGTTAACCAAGCCATTAACGGAACCATTCGTCTGCGGGTCAGACTCAGTCTTGGCCGATTGTATATTTAATGGTTTTAGGATTTCAAAGCTAGCTTTTATGTCTTGTGCTCATTTTCCGTGGGAATCTGTAGAAGTTGAAGTTTGGTGAAGGTAAACAATTAAGATTCGTTCGCTTATTGTGGTTCAGCAAATATTTTCAATGCTGACAATAATTGCTTGCGTAAATAATGCTGAATATAGAAATATAATTTGTGTTCAAATATAAATTAACTATGGTAAGGAGGCAAATTGATTTATAACGGTTTTGCCTCTGTAACGGCTGTTTTCGAAGTTTTTCTCGAGAAAAGTAATTCATGTTTTGACACTAAGATTAGCTATATCATAACATTAAAATAAGGTTATTTCAATGTAACTTAATACACATTGATATCTTCTTTAAATCCCAAACCAGTTTCACATATCAAATTTGTTTACAGGCTAGTATTGGATCAGCCATTTCCCTGCCTGACAATTATTATTTCTGATGGAATTCAAACCCAGAATCTCTTACGCTTAATTCGTTTAGCCAATCTTGGAAACTGTTTCATTATCATGTTTCAATCCGTTATGCAACTTTAATGTACTTTCACTCGCGTTAATTATTATAATACGAAGCAAAAGATTTTAAAGGTATTTTCAATTTATTTTCGTTTTTTTATCTAGAAAGCTTAGTTCTATTGTCAAAATAACTGTAGTTAACTTATTTTTTAATATATTTTGGTTGTTTTCAGGGTAGCTACTGGCAACCCAGTGGTGTTCACGCTGCAGCCCCCCGAATGCTACATGGAGATCCGATCTGGTTACGGTGCCACAGGCGCTCGGGTGGCTGGCCCCGTGCGAGTAGGAGACCCTCTTACCTTGCTCATCTATATGCGAAGTGCTTATGGTAAGGAGAAATCCCAAATTTGTTAGTCGTTCACAATGAAACAGCTCAACCGATTTTGATAATGCGCTGTCAATGACTATCTTTTCTTCGGTAAACAAGGTTTTTCTCGATTGATTCTAAAATAACAGACGACATGTGTGTGTAGTTAAGGAACACGTCGTTGTATTATAATTTAACGTATATGTTTTATTTAGTATAAGTTTAATTTCTTTCGCTATAAGCAATATGAACAGAAAGTAAGCTCTCGCTCAAATAGAGAAAGTAACGCGAAAAAAAAAATTTGGCATTTTGCTCTACCTGATTTATACGCTTCTTCCATTTTTTTGTTACTTGTAAATATGTCATGTTTCACTATCATTTCTTATTGAGAATCCAAAAATTAACGCGAACATAGTATGCAAACTAATATGCTGTTCTGCCCAAAGGCAAACAAACACTTTTTATAACATGTACAGTTTGTTAAAAGGACGCGTATAATTTATAAATGCCAAGAAGAAGAAAGTAGAGTTATAGAAGAAATCAATTGTTCATCACTTAACTGCAATTCTTACCTTAAGGGTATATGAATTATTTTCCCCGTATTTCCACATTACTTTCTGTTTCTTCCTATTTCGCAGCGTAAATTTTATAACCTAAAGCCTTCCTTGATTAAAGTCCAACCAACACAAAAATAAATTGTCAATTCGAACCAGTAGTTTCTGAGATTAGGGCGTTTAAATAAACAAACTATTCTTTATAATATCAGTATAGATTTGTTTCTACCACGAGCGAAGGCACGGGCCAATTATAAAGCTATGAACACGCGATAGAACACGCCCTGTTCAACATGATTACCCAATTTAACTAGAATTACCGTTTTCATATAAAAATTTATAGAAATTGTTACAACTGTTATCGCACGGTGAAACAATAAGGCAAGGGCGGATTTAACGGGCTATTATGTCGAGATCGCGTGCTATATTGCTCTTCTGGGTTCAACGATCCGTCAATTTCGATAAAATTTCTTATAGAACAGCTGTAAATGTTGATTGTAAATGTGTTAGTATCATCTTGGAAACGGTAAGTGAATCTTAGGCACGCGTTGATGTCTTTAAGATTTATAAAAAAAATAACAGCCTATTTTAGATTGAATATTTCAACAGTTATGTGAAAAATAATGATCTTTGAAGTGTAGGTATATATAAATACAAGTCGTATAGTCCGCGCAACGTGTATGTTTTGGCCGTCAAAATTTGTTTTCGTCTCTCTCATCTTTATATATTGCGTTACGTGCTGATGTTCTTGCAATTTGATCTTGGAAGATTGACATTTTTTCATAAACCCAACAGAAAAAAATCCAATTCGAACCACTACTTTTTGAAATTAGCGCATCGAATTAAAACCCTTCAGCTTTATAATATTAGTATGAATTATACATTTTTTGTTAATATCTAGTAGGGATGGCATGAATACCCGGTTATTACTCGGTACTCGGCGTACTCGGCGGGTTTTTTGAAACTCATACTCGACCGAATAACTCGGTTATACTTTGTTATTTGACAACGAGTATACTTTGTTTAAGAAAAATAATATATTGAGGTAGATAAATTTAAAACAACAACGTTAATCCAAAAGTATTAAAATAAAATTCATTATAATTAGTAATTAAGAAATATTTGAAAATTTCAATTAATAAAATCAAAACTATGCTAATGAATGAGTAGTAATGAGACAAAACTACGGGAAACTGAGAGCGAGGCGACGTCTTGACTGGCGCGAACCTGTTTGTACTTGTTTATGCGTTCAAAGTGAGAATTTGATTGAACCACGTTACTCGGCCGAGTACTCGCTTGAAAAAAACTTGAACCGAGTAAAACTCGGTTCTCGTTACTCAGCGCATCTCTAATATGGACTAACTAGATCAATATATACTTCTGCCGTATTTCTACACGTTACTTGTTGTTAGTAATTATATTTTATTAAATATTCTCGTATCAAATATAAAATACAAATGACTTCTTTCAGATGGGTTCGATATTGTGGTGAATGACTGTTTCGCACACAACGGAGCAGCAAAACGGATACAGCTTATTGACGAATTAGGGTAAGAAATAAACTTGATTTATAATACCAACTGCGGCGATTTACCTAATGTTAACATGAAGGAGAACAGACAAGCGTTGCGGTTTACTTGATTTCGATATCCGATATACAGTGGCGTAGCTATCGTTGGGCCAGGTGGTGCAGTACACCAGGGCCCCGGGACTTAGACTTAACCCTATGTTTGAGAAGATATAAGCGTAGAAGAAAAGGTTTTTTTAACGTTCTTGCTATTTATAATTTTGGAGGTTAATTAATTCAAGCTAGGCTGAAAGAGGGGACGAGGGCCCGATTCTTTATTAGGCCCTAGGATTAGACCGGAGCCCTTTTCAACCTAGCTACGCTACTGTCGATATACCATCCATTTAATAGAGATTTCCAGACGAAGTCACACGTGTTTCAGGAAAAATATAAATTGATTTGAAACATAGTAGACCCGACGGAGCTATCCATAGCCTAAATACGTGAACCGCCCAACTTTACTGGACTGGAGTATATCCCCTTCCACAAGATGAACTACATGCTTATAACCTCCTCTATCATAAAAAGACATTAAAATCATAATGATAAAGTTGAATACATTTAATTTTCAATCTTATAGATGTCCAGTAGACGATAAGCTGATCTCCCGGTTTCGGGGCTCCTGGTCGGAGTCAGGAGTGTTTGAAACGCAAGTCTACGCCTACATGAAGACCTTCAGATTCACAGGATCACCAGCGCTGTACATAGAATGCGATGTTAGGATGTGTCACGGACGGTGTCCGGTGAGTACCTACATTAGTACATTTTTATCGATATACATATTATAAAAAGATAATTAAATTTAACTATAACACTTGTAAAATCGACCACGCATACAATCACAATCATTTTAACGCAAGACATTTGTGCACGTATGTACGATGAAAGAAATATATCGAATTTTGAAATATCTTTGTAAGATTGTGGTCCTAATGATTTTTTGCCAATATGTGAGTAAAGTATGTCTACACCTGAGAGAGATATATATCGTAGCATGTATATAAACCCAGCAGGTGATAGATAAATATTGTTAGGGTAGATTGTAATTTCCTTTTGTGACGTTACCTCAAAGAACCTACCCTAGGTTCTTTCTAGGTTCCTATTGATTCTTGGATATACGAATGAAGTTCACATTTTCAGTCTCAGCCGTGTCATTGGCGTAACATGAAGAACGTGCGTCGTCGTTCGGTCGATGAAGCCGCGAGCGTGGCGCCCCGGCTATCAGAAAACATCTCTCTCTTTCAGTCCTTGCGAGTTTTGCAAGAGGGTGAGGAGGACGAAGAATTTTCTAAAGCTGGTATGCGGAATTGGCTTTCATACGATTTCTTTTATTTATACGTTATCGTCAATGTCTTTCTTGCAAAATTCCGTATAATAAAAATTTGTTTAGCAATGCTAAAATATGTTTGAATATTTTTTTTTATGTAATTGACATTTAAATTACTGTATCTATCTTGCTATGTATCAAATAGCGTCGTTTAATTTTTTTCTTTCACCTTATGAAAAAAAGAAAATCCCTTTTTCCCTTGTGAGACATTTTTGTGTTAGTTTTATTAATTGGTTTTCTTTATAGGCAAGTAGTTGATTAGACTTCTGTGAGGTGTGAGTGTTCACAAGTCGGGCAAGGCCCTACCGAAACAATGTATTGTTTCCCCGTAATTCGAACCCAGGAACTCTTGCGCTAAACGCAATGCTACGCAACATGTTTAACCATTGAGCTGAGGCGGTTTAGTCGAATAGATATCACTGGCAACATAATAAGTATATATCACCTATTTTCAGTTGCAAACGGTCAAACTTGCATGAAAACTTCAGCTCTATCGGCAATGATAGTCTCCTGCGGGTTGCTCATAGCTGCGTTGATAGCCGCTTTACTAGTTGCAGCACGCGGCTGGCGTCGCAGCGAGAGAAGAACGCCCCTCCATGCTTACGTGCCTCATAAGGGTCGCATAAAGTAACAAAACTTTCTCGAATAGGGAATTATAGACTATATAAAGCTTTAAACCTTTTTGGTTTCAAAAAACTAATATCTGTGAATTTAAGCCACAGAATGTTGCTAAATATAAACAAGATATAATTTATAAGACTACAAATAATGTATAAGTTAAACAAAATGGCGGCCGTGCATTCAAGCCAGGTAATTTAGTTGTATCATTGTTTTTCGGGCTGTTCGAGCAATCGAGGAGTTAACATCTCCTGATTATGCCGTCCGCACGTGATGCCGAAACATCAAGCACGTCTTCTCGCTCACGTCGGCCGAACAGCCCGAAAGACAATGATTTGCTGAACGATGGTCGTGAAAGCCGTACACAATTTATTAATTTAGTTTTGTTTTAAAGAAAATGCAGTACAAGTTTTATAAAGATATCATTTGTAGTGTTTTTATCGTTTCTTGTGATCTTTATTTGCGATCCTTTATTTGAGATGACTTGTGATTGATGATTTTTTTGTTTCAAATTTTAGTTATTTCGTCGTAGTGTTTTTGCTAAATATTATAATTTACAAAGCTCTCTAAAATATTCACTAATGCTGTAGTATAATACACATGGTATTACTATATGTTGTAAATTTGATCTTATTAGACGAATTGTGAGGATTGATATTTTTATGCGTAGTAAAATATAACTCCTCCTTTATGTCAAGAGTTAGAATAAATACCATTCATTTTAATTCATAAGCCATTATAATTAATATCTGGAATTTTTTTAAACATAGTGAAGCTTGCTTAGTGAACATTTTAATGTGGAAGGTGTTTTAGAACCCGTTTTATGGGTACTTTTTCCAGCAAAATATTTATTTAATTTAATATTTTTAAGTAAGCTTAAGTTTGCCCGCTAATAATAAGAATAGCAAATCTTTAATGTAATTAGTGTTTAAGTGATACATAGAAATTAAAATGTAAATATTTTAAGTTAAACTTTTATACTGTGACAATAAATTGTATTACAAAGATCGATTTTTTATGCCTTTACTAAGAAAACGAGTGGTAAAAGTCTGTTTCCCCCTCGTGGGGCATGGGGCGAACACATTTCTGTGTTCGTTTCACTGATCCGTTCTTTTTTTTAAGCCCGACCGAAACATTTTTATGTTTCCCTGGGATTCAAACCCAGAACCTCTCGCGCTTAACACAATGCTAGGCAATACGTTTAACTATTTGGCTACAGAGGCGGTCAAAACAAATAATAAATAAAAAGCTAGTTAATTTGTAATAATTGGATACACCGTCTGCTATCTACTGCCTATAGTTTACGCGAGGGTACACATTTAAATAAAACACTTCACCGGTTTAAAACGCGAAATATTTTTAATTTGAAACTGTTTAAAAATTATTTATAACTACGGCCCGACGTTTCGGATACTTTGCAGCAGCCGTGACCACAGCTACTGTTTAGTTAACGTAAAAATATAGCGCGTTTTAAACCGTTAAAGTGTTTTATTTAAAAGTTTGATATTTTCAATAAAATTTTGAACATATTGAAAAAGTATATTAAAAACACACCAAAAAGCAATAAACAAAAGTAATTAATAAAAATTCGATGTTAAATAAAAGCTAACAACAATAAAAGCATAAAATACTGTCATGATTTGTTTTACATTTAAAATTCGTTTACATTCATTATTTGTAATTGATTACTTAATAAAATATTGCACGCTTATCGATAAATAATAAATTATACTTGTATATCCTTACTGAAAAAGATTTGAACTCAATTTCACTCGACAATAAATTCACATATTAACCACAAGATGGCGTTATTCATAAATCTATTCCAGAAAAAAAAACACTTGATTTGATTTTGACAACTCGTTTTTCGCCTGAAATTGATTTAAGCGGTGGGTTGCAATGATTCTAAAACAGTTTCCAAGTATTTTATAGTATCTTCTAATATTTGAACTTCACAGCTTTTCAGCTGTTTTATATTGCTCCTGTAACAATATATGCAGTGTTTAATTATATAGTAACACTTCGTCGTTGAGCCATTTCCTAGCAAAGCATTAGGGCTCTAAATTCGTATCCTGGGAAACACAATTTAAGTCAGAAGCGAACAAGATCGATATCTTATTTGTAATTAATTTATCAGTGAAAGAGTCCTCCTGAATTTTTTAACTTGGTTATATAATGATTAACTTTCCTTAAATTCAAAGATCATTCATTATTTACGTAGATAACTAGGTATCATTATGAACGTCAAACCAATTAAAAACTAAAGACTCAAAATGCATATCAAGGGCGTTGAACGAATGAGAAGAATTGTCAAAAAACTCTCCACCATTCCTTTTATCACCAAGTTTTATTTTACAGACTTCACGTACTTTAAGTGTATTCAATGATATCTTTTACTTTTAATTGTAATATAACACACACCTATTTAGACTATCCTCCCCATCCTTGGCCTCTGCTTTCCGATAGGCCGTCAGTAGAAGGCCACAACGCGTCAGTAAGTATTTGTAAGCGCGTGCATCTATTTCAGTTCCAACTTCCTTTGCGCTCGTCTCCTCGGAGGATACCAGGTCACCGGGGAGGCCTTTCTCTGACCACTTTTCCAATTCCTCTGAAAATACAAGAATTATTTTGACTTATTAAAAATCGTAATATATAATATTGTTACGTCGTACACAAAGAAGAGACACCCTCCATCTTTAGTCTCCCCGTGACCACGGCTGCTGCAAAGCATCCGAAACATCGGAGCCGTAGTTAAAATAAGTTTAACTAATACTTAGTTCCAGTTTCCTGGGAACATTGTAAGATATCAATTTTATAAGAAACACCGTCTTCTACAATATAACAAAAATAGATTTTTATTTCTTTTATAATTCCACGTGTGTTTTAATCACTTTAAGTTAGAAACTACTTTATGTTACATCAAAATGTTAATTGTTAGTTTACCTTTATTCATATTAAATATCCTTATAAATGCCAGTAACTCGGGGCTGACGATATTCCCTGTTTTATACAAATGATAGTGCGTTAAATTGGCCAGTCCGAGTTTCTTGAGAAGAGCCATTTTGGTGCCACGAAGAGGATCACATGAACTAACTCCCAGTACTAGAGACAGGGAATCATAGTCGTTATTTGGGTACACAAACCTGGAATTGTTGATATAGTATAAATATCTATACACAAGAAACAAGGAAGCTAAGTTTTATACTTTAGGGACGAAACTAATACTCCGAAAGAAAAATCCACATCATGCACATTCATGATTCTTATTTCTTTTAATTTTCAAGAAATATTTTCATACTGTAGTTTATGCGAGTAGTGCATATATAAATATTTTCAAATAAGTTTAACTAATATATTTCGCATTTAAACCGTTAAAAACTATTATGATTTTGTTTTTGTGAACTATTTTCACTGAAAGCAAATAAATGTTATGGAAACTATATATATACCCAACTCGGAAAACTCGGTTATACTCAAGCGAGGAATAATTTGTTTCAAAACGTCGATTCCTAATTATCGCAACTGTAACAGTTCGCATCGATTGTGATATAAGAACGCGTAATGAGTTACATCACCCGATGCGTTATGACACACTCTGTTACCTATGTTTACCACAAATTTTCATTGTAATGTTTGATAAAATGTTTTAATAACACAAAGCAAGTCAAAAACAAAGTGTTTGAATTTTACCATCAGTAAACACACTTGGAAATAGTCTATTTGTGATCGTGAGTATGATTACCATTGCGTCCAACATGAGAAATATTTTCTAGACCCATGTCTGGAATTTGGACGAAGTGGTTTTAATATCGAACGAATCTTTAATGAAAAAGCAGTGAAGAGTATATTTGAGTTTGGGTTTCACTACGTGGATTACGGGATGTCGAAAGCCAAAATAGGTCGACCACAGATCTGCCGCAATCGCATCTTCGAAGACATTCCACTGTTTCATTGATATACTTTACTATAATTGAACTAGGAGACTAAGTGTTGACCTGTTTTGTAATATTATAATAACAATTTTTTGATAAATATAATTGTGTTGTGTTTATATATAAATGTACTTAATAGAGTAAATGTTACTAACGCTTGCGTTAGCTCGGCCTCTGATGGGACCACAGATTATCAGTGTTGGGACAATTATCCCAACGTAGCTAACGTTGGTATAATTGTCCCAGTGTCCCATTCAGCTGAGTGGACTACTTTTCAGAGACAATTGATGTTATGTTTTATTTTACCTGTTTTATAATATTTTATTTGTTTTATTTAACGTCTTTCTATTCTATTCTAATTGTATAATTATATAAAAATATTATACATACCCGTTATGTATAAAAAGATCGGCATTGGATCTAGCGCCATAGAATATAAAAATCTGTTCACCAGATTTAAAGTCGCGAAGGGCATAACATTCACCCCTGCTGCGTTCGTTGTTGAAGTCTGTGCTTATCTGAAAAAAATATTAATGATAATTATTTATTATTCTTTATACGAACTTCAATCGCGAAACATTAAGAAGTACGAATGAGAAACAATAACAACATGAACTAGAATTATTTTTAACAAAGAGTAAACGACTTCAAAGGGTAGACAAAAAATAAACACAAATTAATTCGTACATAATTAAAAAATATATTTACATACATAAAATAGGCATCATAAATAAATCAGTTTTATAATTCACTAGCTTAGCCTACGACTTAGTCCACGTGGAATAGTTATATTGGGTATTTTTTTCAAAAAAAGTAGTTTGCCTCATCTTCATAAATTATAATTGTTAATCTTAAAAGATAGACTGTCGCGGACATTTTTACGATCATTTAGAGATGAATTTTAAATTCTTTAATATTTTTTAGTTACTTGATTCGTTTCTACATACGTTTGCACGGAAGCTCTTAATATTATGATGATTTAATTTAAATAAAACACTTTAATGGTTTAAAACGCGATATATTAGTTAAAGTCCAGTCTAAAGACAGTCTTCCTGTGACCACGGCTGCTGCAAAGCATCCGAAACGTCGGGCCGAAGTTAAACATCATTTTCAAATAAGTTTACCTAATATATCGCGTTTTAAACCGTTAAAGTGTTTTATTTAAATGTGTACTACTCGCGTAAACTATAGACAGTATGATTTAATTTTCCCTATTTTCTTCACATTTTCCTCTGTTTCTTTCTAGTATTGGTTGCAGCCTGAAGATGTCTTTCCTGAATGGTTCAACCAACACAAAAATATTTTTCTATTCGGACCTACCTTTCCCTGCTCATGGTTACACATATCCCACAGAGGTATAAATGCAGTTGTCGTTAATTGTGACAGTTGTATGTGGTTCTGTCGGGTCATCACTGTGGAGGCTGCCCATCTGAAATTATCATAATTTCCTTTATAAACACTCTCGTCTAAACATCAACTGACATCTTAGTCAAGTAATAACTTAGTAGAAAAATAGCAGTGTTCCAAATCGTTTAATACCTTCGAAATATAGAATTATACAGGATGTGCGTATAGGATATTATGGCTGTTGTTTACCAAACATAAGAGTAATGCGGCCGCATATTTACAAATGGCTGTCAGTCGAAAGGTACTGAGGAACAACATGAATGAATAATTGTTAAAAATAATTATGTTCTTAATAAAAGGTTGGTTCGATACCGACTAGGGCCAAAATGTTTCAATAACAAAATGTTTTAATAATGTTTCTATAACATGTTGGACTTCGTCTGGAAATCTGGTTAGGGTGGTAGAAATCAGCAAAACGAAATCTTTATCCCCCCTCTTTATCCTTTTGAGTTCCCCACCCCCCCATTTCGATCATCGTTTAAATGATCAGATTTATTTTCAAGCATCTGATCAAGTCCTTAGTTGATTGACTTCTTTGCCCTGCCTGTGATTCGAAATCAGGACGCCTCGCGCTTAATGTTATACGAAGCGTTACGGAGTCTACTCTCACATAAAATGTTATAAATTGGAACCAAAAACTCATATTAAAAAAAAAGCCACATTAACTAACATAAATTAAATGTTTGTAAAAGCTATCTACACCACATAGCAATTTTACATCTAATAAGAAATTACATAATTTGAGGAAATATTCAATTTCCAATTAATTGAAAATGTGGTTAAGATTTCGCGATGATTACTCTCGAGTGGGTCACGATTAAATTACCTTACCATCGTATCAAAATGTCAAGTAAGAAATGGTGTTGTACATGTAGGAAGTTGTTTGGATATAGAACCTTTCAATTCTTTAAAAGAGATGATAGAGGATAGACAACCACAATAGTACATATTTTGGCTTTATATATTTGGAACTGGCATTAATTAATCAAATGATTTTAATAACTCCGGATATCTAACTATGTCTTAAAAATCATTTTGCTATTTTATTTAATATCTAAATGTAACTGTAATTAAGTAGGCAGACTTTACGAAAGGTTTATTAATTTATTAATACGCATATTTATTTGTTTGTTTTCGTAAATTATAACGCAATTCCGCAATGTTTCTCGATACATTAAGAAACTATACTCGACTTATAATTTTTACTTGTTAAGAGTTTTACTTTAAAAACTGACAACATAAAAAATCTGTTCATACATTACGCATTAACATCGTCTCGCAATATTTGCGAAAGAAAGTCGTTATAGTGCAAAATCATAATCTTACATAAGGCTTAATTATTCCAAGCTCGCATTCAGATGTTCTACATCGATGGTGCGCGTCATTTGCTTTAACGAGCTTTTTCTATTATGTGCACCTGTATCATGTACATGCCCAAGGAAAGTAAGAGTTCGTGAGAAATGACAACAATGACCTGTGTTCAGCGCTGGGACAAAACATCGTTTCTTTTGTGGATAGGGCTGCGTAAGATTTCCAAAGTTTCTACTGCTATTTATCTAGAATACGTTTTTCATAATTGTAAATATTGCAATCCCGTTTCCCCCAGTGGGGAATGGGGTGTACATATTTCTGTGTCCGTTTGACTGATCGGTTCTTTAACGGGCATGTTGTTAGGACTTCTATGCCCTGTCGGACAGAAACCGACTATTGTTTTCCCGGCAACTATTGCTAGGCAACAAGCTTAACAATAGTAAAAATAAAATAGTCGAGTCGAGTGGAACACAAGGAAATGAGTCACAATTCAATTTCCACATAAAATCGCTCATCACAGCCAATTCTAATAAAATTTAAAGGTTGTATAGTGACATAAACACCTGTTATCTGACGGCCTCTACCACTTTTAAGAAGACAAAAGAGCCAGCCCTGATCTCACTCTATATATTACACGTTCAATAAAAATGCGTTGTTTTAAAGGTCGCTTAATAATTACGTAAACATTTTACATTTACATTACGTTAAAAATAGTTAATTGGAAATCTTCTCTTCTAATCTTGGTGTTCTATGTGAAATTATTTGGCATTGTACATATACAGCATAGGACTTACTTTCGACGGACATGTTTGGAGAAACATCGTCTTCCATTCAAGTTAGATCGTTGATTAGTTGAGAACACCTATTGTTGGTTCTGTAAGTTTGATAAACCTTGGATAAAAGGTTATTACAAAGGTTAATGTAGTTATAGTCCTTCATATAAACTGTTATGTTTATAGAACGATAGAAAGTGTGTAAAATTCATTAAATTTTATAATTAAATGAATAAAAACATAATTGGTTATTTTGCATTTTTTCTGTTTTATATATAGTATAAATTTATTTTTCGTTTACTATTTTCTATAGCTATCAACCATTACTTTTTATCTCATATAGACATACAGAAAATGTATTTTTATATTATTTTTTTGAACTTTATTAATTATAAACACCACAGGAATGGTTACAAAATTATTGCCATTAACCGAAAATAATTAAATGGTAGTCGAAGACATTTCTACACGACTGTGTCAGTTGTAACTCTTTGATACATTATATTTTATACCATAAATGCCTAAATGTATTGATGACAGAACGAATATATTATTATTTCGTTTGTCTTATTCAACTTTACTGTTAATAATTTCTACCTAAAGCAGGTTTACTTTTATAAGACCGATGCATGTAATTTCAACAGAATTTCCCTGTTTTTTTCTAGATACAAGAAGCAAGTGTCACATCTATGTGAATAGCTTGCGTAACGAATGATCATGCAGAATAATGATAGAAAACACAAATGCCGTGGGGTACTACACCGTGAAAAATCGAAATTAGATTCTTGTTGTTGTTACGGAAGTGTGAACTGTTTAAATAACTTTGGTAATTATAATAGATAGATAATGTGGCAGATACAATTGTTTAAATTCTGATAGATTTACGGGGAAGTTGAACACTCACACACTACACACTACAATAATCTACGACATTTCCCGACATTTTCAGTGATCTACAAAGCTAACGAAAAATTAGAAAACTAATATTTCTAAAATTCCATACGACCACGATTGGCCACGATCCGTAAATATAACGTGATTGTATGTCTTTTCAAAATTAAAAAAAATTGCTAATTAATATTTTATTTCTTACGACAACCCATTCCAGATGTTTTGAACTCTCTGTGGTAATATGTTTATCCACAGAGCGGTTGTAATTTTTTATTTAGTAAGTAATATTTTGTTTATTTTACTTATTTACTAAAACGCTGTTCTTTTCAACTACAAAAGTTTAAAACGCCATATATTTGTTCAACTTATTCGAAAAACATTCTTAACTTCGGCCCGACGTTTCGGATGCTTTGCAGCAGCCGTGGTCACGGGGAGACTGCTGATTTGAATGTGTACTAGTCGCGTAAACTATAGAGAAGATTTAATAAGTAATATTAAATCGGTTTTACCTTACTAGGCCAATTTTTGTAAGTAAATGAAACTGAACCATTGACTCTTAATACTCCAAATTAATAGCGTATTACATTATAATAGCATCATTTAAATATTATTAAATTTATTCCAGCAATTAATGCAAATTTAACTACATTTGGAAGTGATATATTTTTTAATTGTTAAAATTAATTGATGTTTGTGCAACATATTGTGAAACAAGCTATGATTGTAATAAGGGGAAATATTGCTTAATGTTTACGCCAGTGACATAAAACTGAAGAACTATTTACTTTTGACGGACACGTTGGTCTAATGATAGCGATGTTTTTAACCAACGTGTTCTTAATTTTTCTGAAACATGTTGGACTTCGCCGGGAAATATGGATATAAAATGGGCGGATATTAAGTGGTAGGTATATCGAGATTCCGCCCAGGCCACGAACCAACGATCACAGATGAAAAAGCCGTGAAGTGAATCCCACGTTTGTCTGTCCTCCATATTAAAAAAAACTATTCCAACGATTTAAATAAATCAAACTGAGAGCATATCAATTGATATGTGACGATGACTACGCTTCGCAGACGACGCGGCGCGCACATTCCGTTTCACATAATACTATGATCACTGCACAACCTGATGGTAATATTGATAATTCATCTTACGTTATGGAAATCCAGATTCCATTAGACACTTTGTAATCGAACAGAATGAAGAGAACAATTTACGGCTTTGTAACAATGTGCTACCGGGTTTTCCGTGTAAAAACTTTCAGGCAAGTAATAAAAATATAGGTCAATAATAATTATATATATAAAGGCTTAAATTATATATATTAGCTATTTTATTGATTTTTTGTTTATACTTAAATTTTGGATTAAAAATTATGTTTATTGTTTAAGAAATATTTAACATCAATGTAATGTCTAACATTTTTAATTTGACAGAGGTGTATAAACAACAAGGACATTTCTTGCCGAATATATTGATATTGTATAAGGTAAGCCTTAGCAGTACATCTTGTAACTTTTTAATGCGATCAAACCTAAACAACCATGTACTTCGATCCGCGTACGCGCAGGTCCGCCCGCCACTCAGACGCACCTAGCCGCCGCGTGACAACGTACACTTTCACGTTCGAATAAAATAAAAAAAGGAGGGAAACTCGCGCGAGAAATCTCAGCGTTTTTCCCCACTAATCAAGCAGTTCGTTAATCGCCGTCGACAACAACACTCGATAAAGAACTGTTTACAAATATCCGATCGATAAAGCCGAACGTGCATGTGAAAACTTTTCCACTTCCTCTCTTGCATCCTTCACCTTTTCCTACCTTCTAACATCTAGAAGCTGAAATCTATATTAAAGCATTTATAGAATATTAGTGCGGTGTTGTGTTTGTTTGTGTATTTGTCGTAATATGGGTAAAACAGGATACAAGATGACGCTACTGAGTACGTTAGCTGCACTCGTTATTATCGTGCATACCGCTGAAGAGGAATACGAGAGAGCCCAGAGGGGGATGCGGGCGAGGTCCATGGACGTGGGACCACCTGGATATGAGCAGGTAATTTAATTAAAGAAACTAGCTTTTCTTTGAAGGATGTTAGAAGAAGCTAATAGGGGAAGTCTTAGACAGTTGTAAGACTTCCTAGATCTTCCACGTTTTTGTAAGCTCGACCAACTAATGGCACTAAGGCAGTGTATTGCTAATTATGAAGGGATCGATTCGATTCCCATCGGGTCTAAAATATTTGTAATCAATTTAAATTTAAAAAGCCGTGATCACGGCTGCTGCAAAGCATCCGAAACGTCGGGCCATAGTTAAAAATAATTTTCAAATAAGTAAGCGTTTTAAACCGTTAGTGTTTTATTAAAATGTTTACCACTAGCGTAAACTACAGACAGTAATCAATTTATATCTTTACTAAATAATGATCGCAATAAAATATGGATATTAAATGAGTGTTTAAAATATCTAAATTACATGTCTCTGGTTCGCAAATCACTACAGACGAAAAAAACGTGAATTGTGGTTTAATCGCGTTTCGGCTTCAGTCGTAAATTTCAGAATGACCAAAGCTAAAAATAGAATAGCAAGAACGCATTGGTTAGATGTTATGGCAGGAGTATTTCATCTTCCATCAAGTGAAAATCATGCTTTTCTCTTTTTCTAATATCACGTCAACTATTGAAAAAGCGGACTAAGAGCTTGTGGACCCATTTTAAACGACAAAAAAAACATATTTTGTAGGACACAATCAAATATTTGTTTCATCGTGTCATTTGTTATATTGTATTTCGTTTAGAGCTGCAACAAACATAAACTTGTATTATTTTATTATCACAATGCAAAAGACGACAAACAAACAGATTCGATTTGAATTGGGGTACTGTACAACTAACGATAACAGTCAATTAGAAAGAATATTAGTTCCGCACGCAGTACAGTTTAAAATGCTATTTAATTTTGTAATGGTTGTTTATTTTAGTTAGAGTAAGACAAACGCATATGTTATTTTGAAGATGACATAGATGCTAAATAGATAATCATAAAATTATTTCATTAAAATGTAAATTATGCAAACGAGTAAAATTTTATTTTTGATGATAACGTGATCTTTATGTATATATGGATCGCACAATAAAGTTTATTTTTATTTAATAATTGTAACTGTGTATTACGACCAGTAAAATATATAGTATTTTGAACTCAACAATGTACCTGATTTTTTTTGCCAACTGTGTTGTTTGATAGTTAAACGCTACGCTCACAATAAAATAAGCACAAGAGGCCCTGGGTTCTATTCTCGGGGTCACATTATAGATCTATTAATAAAAGCGGTTAGAGAAATGGGATTTCACTTATTGCAAACATTATTATTAGTGATAAGATCATGGATTCCATGATATTTCAATCAGTTTTCTTTTCACTGCTCATTAAACCGTGATAAAACGAATAATTGCATTTAATTCAAATTAAACGGTGTTTTCTAAAAAGTTTTGCATTTACGTAACTTATTTTACCGTTAAGACATAATAGAGTAAACTATTGCATAAAGCGTAATATGTAAATGGGGCTTGTGATTATGTTAAAGAAATTATATTTTGTAGTCTAAATTAGGGGGGTATTACCTAGGTATGTACTGAATTCAACAGTGAAACTAATAAATAATAAACACGGGCCTCCGAAGAAGGATGTATAAGCTAAGGTTTTATTATAAACTAATAACACTACGCTAGACAACGGCAGCTTGTCATATGGTAATACATGGAAAATGTCGAATTTTTCCTCCCCATTTCGAAAACGCGTGAAGCGTAACGCGCTAAAAGTAATTTGTACTTTTAGCGCGACAGATCTATGTCGAAATCGGATGCTCTAGACTAATACATCAGTATACTTCCTATTTTTAAAATAGATAATCTATTATCATGGTCTTTACGATGCTTTAAAATAAACTTGTCACTGTTCTAATTGTAATGGAAGACGCCATTGTTACAAAAATATGTTCCATATTATGTAGAATAATGCAGATACATTGTCCGAGAAAGTACAACTGCAAACGAATGCAAGCAGAAACGTTTTTATTATGCGAAAGTTTAATTGATTTTAAACGTTCTTTTTTCTCTGTATGGACATCATTTATGTATTAATGCAATCATAAAGATTTAATAATGAGGACTTCGAGATTTTAAAAATATATATTATATTTTTATTATGTTAAGTGACTGTCTTATGAGTATAATCTATAGTTCGTATATTATTCGTTCGTATACATTGCGATTCGGAACGCCCGATAGATAGTAGAGACGCCCAACATAGTTGAACCGGCGTGACGTTACGAAGCAGGTTGTGGTTAACTGGTCATAGGAAATTTTAATTATAAAAACTATATTAATAAGTTTATTTTTTAAAATACAAACTTCAACTCTACAGATATTTTGGGAATGCGGTAGGATATATAAAAAATATTAGTATAGTAAAAGCATAATTGCGTTTCAAGTAACAACATAAATATTAGACAACTTGCCCGACACTGTCTCTATGAAAATAACTTCGAAAACCCGAATTTTTATTTACATTGATATAAGTCGACACTTACGACGCATTACGTATTTATTAGCATCTTTATACAAATCTCCGGTCCATAAGCTCGCGCCGAACCGGTCAAGCCACTTTCCACTTTCTTAACATTATGACATATTATTTATGTTTTGTAACGGCTTTCTTCTTCACTGGCTATGAGATAACTATACCGAATAGTTTGGCCTAGTTTTTGATGCGTCATAGTAGTTGGAAGTTGTACATAAACAATTTTTTTTTCAGACGTGGAGAGCAATGGAAATGCAACCAAAGTCAGCCGACATACCAGAGGGCGAGTCGTGGAGAAACGCTTCACCAGATGACGGATCTAAACGTAGAAGAAATATGCGCAAAAGGAAACGACGTCCACAAATAGAAGACGATTTGCTCACCCAAGAACGGCATATATTGCCAGCCAATAATCCGCAGAGCGATCCCGACTACTTTATAGCACCCCCCGACGCGATAAGGAGGCGCAAGAAACATAATCGAAAGCATGGAAAGGAACACTTATTCGCTGGTGGTTGGGGTGATGGAGTTGATATCGAACGACCGGTCAGAAGGCGAGGACATAGACGCAAACGACCACCCACTGTCGAGCCGTGGCCGGAATTAAGCGAGTTTGGCGATCTAAGACCTCATTACGATGTTCCTGTGGATGCTGAATGGGCAGGGAAGAAAGAGGAACCGATTGATAACGATGAACCTGTATTAAACGAACACACTAATCAAGAAGACCGTGACGATGAGGAAACCCCAGATACGTATCCGCAAGCAGACAACGAGGCTCCTGAACTAAGTGTTTCGGAAAATACATTTGCAGCAACGCCACAAAGCGACAGGTCACTATCAGAGTTTTCTTTAGAAAGTCTCATCAAACGGAACGATGAGGATTTTAAAATTACCGAAGTAAAACCTAAAGAAATTGTCAGTGAGAGAAATAAGGAATTAATAGATATAGCTAAGGTAAGTTACAAATAAAATAATACTTTATAAATTTTAGTAAAGTTATTACAGAATAAATATTGCCTTCAGAATCGTTATTCTAACAAAAACAAACTAGCACGGAGAATAGCGAAAAGTATGGATAAAATAATGCCCCTTTGCAAGAAACTTACATTAGAAGAGTATAAACAATCTAAGCCCTTGTATATTGAAGAGGCATTTCAAACGGTATATTATATGTGAAAATAACACAATAACGTATGCCTTGTGAAAATAATATAATCTTATCACTTAGATTAACAAAATAGTATTTTAGATCACATTAATAATACACTAACATAATTTTATTTATTCTATTGTGTTAAAAAAAATCAACACAACATATATACATGTTTAACTCTTATGTTACAGAGTAACGAACCACTAGAGCCACTAACATTAAAAGCTATATTGAAAAGGTCGAATGGTAGAAGTCTTAGTGAAATATTACAACAACATAATCTATCATTGAGTGATTTGTTGCAAGGCAGGGAAAAAGCTTTGTCTCTACTAAAAACTGATAAAACAAAAGTTAACGATGACTATAAAAAAGAAACAGGTGATTTAATGGCTGAAACAAAAGATCAATACAAACATATGGAAAATACTACGTCTTTAGCTTTGGAAAAATCAGTTACAAGCAATAATGAAAGAATTCGATCCGAACATATAACGTCCGAAGATGTTAATGACGCTGAAAGTAAATTAAACTCTACAGAGGCAGATAATAACGTAGAAACTATAAATGATAATAAAACTGTTGATAACGTTAGTGATGATACTACTAAAATCCACACAAGACGTCGATTTCCATTTAATTTAAGACGTAAATTACGTACAAGACCAACAAATAACACTTTTAAAGGACAACTTAGTAGAGATCTAATGGCTTTAACAACAAGAAAATATCAGAACAGTAGGAATATTCAAAGAACACGAGAGTGGGTCGAGTACATGCCAGGCCAAACGAAGAGACGAAGAGTAAAACCAGAAATAAGTAGTACTGAAGGGTATGTTACAGAAAGTTCAAATCCAATTACAACCACACAGGCTGAAGAAACTACAACAGAACCATTACAAACCAATGGACGGACTGAAGAAATCGACTTCAGCATATCTTCAAGTGACTTCGACATAAACACATCGAAATCTATCATAG
Organism: Leptosia nina; assembly: GCA_963661955.1. Lineage (NCBI taxonomy): Eukaryota > Metazoa > Arthropoda > Insecta > Lepidoptera > Pieridae > Leptosia > Leptosia nina. Next base: position 4,897,032 of record CAVLEF010000004.1, on the reverse strand, counting down.
AACCTGGGCTAATAGTTAGTGAAAATACACCGGAAACAGAAGAAATTTTCACAACTGTTAATGTCATAGACACTACCGCCACACCAGTAACCGAAAAAATTGTAACAATAACGCAAAAGCCAAAAATTATATCGCACATAAGAACAATTCTAAATTCTGCTGATATGCGAAGACAGGCTCTGAGTAATAGATTAAAAAGGAAACGATTGAGACAAAAGAATTTATCTAATGATTCTCGTGACGCCGAAAAAGACATATCTAAACTGGAAAATTACGTTAACATGCAATCGGCGTCAGAGTTTATGGGACGAACGCAACCAAGTACATTGAATACAGATAGTGAAAATGATATTACTACATTAGAAGATTTTATGTCCACGGAGTCAGTTATAAAACCGCATAATCGTATGAGGTCCACGAAACCTCCTCATGTTCGATCATCGCTACTGCCTAAAATACAACCGTATTTAACTGCGACTGAGGAAACAGCTAAGTTCGAGATAGAAGAAATACTTAACGACACTATGAGTATGTATGAAAATTGTAATCTTCATTACAGTATTGGCTGAGAAAACTGGATATACAGTAATGCTTTCTTTATTTTAAACTAATCTTTTTCATTTATGTTGCAGCTCGAGCACGACTTGCAAGAATTCTCAGGGAAAGAAACATGACATTAAATGAATTAGTAGAGCACAGGGAGCGCGGTTCCAGTCACGTCCATTTAGCGGATATATTTCACAATGCATCGAGGGAGCCGAATCCTGCCGAACCGTTTCTATCAAAATCACTCATTGAACCAATATCCAAAGAAATATATCCCCTAAGAGCCCTTCTTGAAGCAAATCTTCATGACCCTAAGACAAATATAGATGAAAATGGTGACAATTCAAATTACCTAAATATACCAGTTGTTATGGACTTTGGAAATAACGTGAACGAGAACGGGGAAAATATGGGCATTATGTCCTTATTTGTTGGTAATAATAATACAAGTCAATTAGAAAATATTGACATAAAAGAAACTGTCGACTTACTTGACTCAATGGTCCCACAAATAATTAATAAAACTATTGAACAGAAACCAAGGGAAGGTCGGGTAATCAGCCCAGAGAAAGGTTTAGTAAATTGGAATGAACTATTTAAACTTCTTCATAATCAATCCAATGCACAAGATCTTCTTGAACCGAGAAGTAAGTATGATTGCACTTATTTTATAAAATGTAATTAACTAAAGTAAATTATAAAATTTTACTCTTTTTTGTTTTAGTGTCTTCCAAAGCTGAGACATTGCAAAAAATATTATTAGAAGATGATGAGGACAGTGATGGTGTTATTGTCTTTGAAGATATACAGCCACTTGAAGGCAATAATATTGGTTCTTCCAATGAAGAAAATATAGAAGTAAGATTATCACAAAAAGCAGAGGAAAAACCCATTTCAGTGCACACATCTAGTAGTAACGCTAGATCTGTGACTGTTGTTACAGCTAGTATCATAGGTTTAGCTTTAGTTTTATTTTTACTTACATATGCAGCATTTAAATGGAAACAGCAAAGTAAAATAATCGATAACAAAGTGTGTAGTAGCGATGATAGATTACCATCGCCAATATTCGAAAACAGGAAGGGTAACATGAGAAGCAGTACCCGAAGCAAGAGTCCTATGCTCACATCAAACATCTATTCCATAAACACATTAGATACACATGCTGGGGCTGAGTCCCCAGAATACATGTGGGACTCCTTACGGAAACCATTTCAATAGGTAATGTTGCATTTGTAAATTAAGCTTAAGGATAAATTATGTCTTAGAATTTAATGATAAAAATCTTTTAAATATAAGATATTTATGATTGGAAAGTGTTTTAAAAATTATAGTTCTCAGTATTATGTGGTAAGTGCAATAATGTAATTTAAGAGGGAGACATTCCAGATTTGACTATAATAAAGTAATTTAAAAATTGCTGTTTTATTATTTCACTTTCATTTTTCAAGACAAGGTCATCACACTTACTTGCTTTGTTACGTACTTACGTAGTCAAGTGGTTAAAGATATTGCCTAGCATTGCGTTAAGCGCGAGTGGTCCTGGGTTTTAATCCCAGGGAAACAAATAAGGTTTTGGTTTAACTACTTGCCTGTTAAACAACGGATCAGTGAAACAAACACAAAAATGTGTTTGCCGATACCCCACGAGGGGGAAACTGGAATTTTACTTTACTTCACACTTACAAGATCAAAAATCGCCTTACCTGTAGTTTTCAAATGTGAATATATCCTGCAAGCTCTTCAAAGCAGGTATATCTGTCTTATTAATTTTATGCCAGAAATATGCATATTGTCTAGCTATGTTTGTATACAATTTCAATGACGACTCAAATGTAGGTGAGGGCTGAAAATAAAAATAGTATGCAATTTATTCATAATGCACAAAACAAATCTATTGAAAACTTAAGGATAAGGCTGCTTAATTATATCACATTGTTTGAGCCTAGTTGACTAACCCTACTTATAGTTTTTGTAGAATCCTACCTTGGATCGCTTGCACTAAATGCAATGCTGTTACATTTTAATGGGAGCATTTTTATTAGTTACATAATGATTCTTAAGAGTTACATTACCATAACCATTTACCTTAAGTTCAGCAAATTCTTCAACATCAAAATAAAGTATTGTTGAGTATTTTTGGGGTAGGGTATCAATGTATGGTTTCCAAAATGAATCTGAAATAGAATGGCAAAAAGAATAATTATTATTTCTATAAAAATTTATTAGGTACAGATAAAACAAAAATGAATTATTAAAAAAAATTACCTGATTTACTTTTCTCTAGTAATAGGAAAAGTGCTAAAGTGACATTTGGCATGTTTTGCATTAACGGATCCTGCTTTATAAACTCAGACAGCTCAGATTTTTGTGCGTCCTTTTCTGTCATCATAACTTTCTGAGGTATGGTAAGAAGTAAAGAATCCTCACAAAAATCTTTGGTTGCTTTAAGGCCATAGTCAAAGCCTTCAAACTCTGCTATTTCTACACCTGAAAAATATCAGAAAATTTAATTACTTTGGGTATAGACCTAGTGACCAGTGGGTAATAATAAAACAAGCTAGAAACTGTGTAGGGTGTCTTGTAGTGGTTATAATTGAATAGGATGTTCTAAAATACGTTTAATACTTTTTTTATGTAATTTAAAACATAAACTACATTACACATATTATTCTAATTTTCTGTGTCATATTTTTTTCAAAACTTTCACAATATATAGAATTAATATACCTTCAAATTCAGCTCCATTCTCTTTTAACCAATTGACATACTTTTCTATATTAGATTTCCGTGTGCCTGCCTGGTGCTTTTTTGAGTACTCATAACTTATTATTTCCTTTATCAGAGGCACAATCTCCTTATGATGATCCCAGATTTTGGTTACATTTCCCGCTCCATAAAATACTGTTGTTAAATTTAGTAACTTTTGAACTAAATTTGCAAGTTCTTTTCGCTTTTGCAGGTTGAATTTATTTTCTTTATCGCTTTGCTTATTCTGATGTTTTCTGCCCATTTTTACCAAAACTTTAGCACTACATAAAGCGTTAACGAAAGAACTGAATTTTCAAATTTTAAATATATGAAGAAAATGTGAGAAATTTCTAAAAATAGAGGTCAACAGTAGAAACAAAAAAAGAATTATTCAAAAGCGAATCTGAAAAGTATAAAGTAAAATGATATTTGACAGTAACGACAGTTAAATGACAACTATGAGAGCTATCAAAAAATGACATCAATTGCAGACTATACAAAATGACAGGATATATTTCTTGAAAGTATTTAACCAATCAAAATATTTTGGTTTTAGGTTTATATATTATGTGCTAATTCTAACAAAATAATAATTTCGTTAGAATTAGCTCAGTTTTTTATCGATTTACATGTAAAACTTTTCTTTAATAAATATTAAGTTCAGATCAGTTTAGTAAAATGATTTCAGGTTTAAAGGAAATAAGATTTATTTAAAAGATTCGTTAATTACATTATATAATTTCCAGAAGAAAAATTAAGCTCTAAAAAAGCATTTTTCGCTATTAAGATTTCAACATTCTTAACTTTTATCAGTCTTAACGAAGGTTGACATAAAAATATCTAGCAATGGCAATGGTGATCTTGGCAAACGCATACAAGCTTCCAAGAAGAATTGAAAGCGCCCTACTTATCAGCTATGTGTTGCAGTTAAAATACTCCGTTTCGTTCCTAATTAATCACCAAGATCATAATTAATCATAATATAACAATTAAAACTCTGATTTAAATTGAAAAAAATACTACACAGGCTGGATTTGATCCGATATCCACAGCGTCTCTTGCTGCTGCAACCAATTGAAGACACAGTAATTAAATTGGTATCGGATTTGTTATTTCTATTTAAATAGATTTTTATTTTATACAATCATCGGTAGCCATCATGTACATATTAAATACCTGGGATCCCATATTAAAAACTCTAGATCCCAATAAACAACATACCGACAAACGTAAAGACACCGTTAGTCAATTCTGTAATGACCCGGCCAGTTTCGCCAAATATCAACTTCGACGGAACAGATGGCGCTAGCGTAGCAATTTTTTACTTTGACGTCAGAGACATCCATCCTCCATCTTTAGTGTCCCCGTGACCACGGCTGCTGCAAAGCATCCTAATCGTCAGGCCGAAGGTAAAAATAATTTTCAAATAAGTTTAACTAATATATCCGTTTTAAACGGTTAAAGTGATTTTATTTAAATAAGTTGTAGGTGACTTAGTAGTAGTTTTGAATCCATTCTATACGTAAACTTGTAGTACTCAAAACCTACATAAAATATAAGTCTGTAAAGAAAACGTTGTATAATTAAGGGTAGGTATTTAATTTGTTTTTGCTGTGGCAAATTTTGAAAGTCTGATAAGTACAATAATGGCTATTAGCGGCGTTTTAGATCGCCAATAATTTATTTAAACTTTATTTAATGACTTGATTGCTTTTTGGTGCCTGTAATCACGATAAATATTATTTATGCCTCCTTAAATTTAACGATAGCGTAAAGTGCGTGTGTGGTAATAGTGACTTTTAAAAAAATGCAAAATAAGCAATAGCATAATAGACTCGTTTATTTATTGGGACGTATTAAAATACGTGTTTGTATTTATTTTTTAACTTTTTTATCCATGAAACCTCCTTACACACCGGTTTTTGTTTTATGTTTAATTTTAATTACAAGCTAAGCTAAACTAAATAAATTATGAGAAAGAAAATTTGTAATTTGAAGAAAAATTATTCCCCAGTATTAACTTATATAAGAAAATAGTATACGTCTTTAATACATATACGATGCTAGGAAGCTTTGCATAAAGTTCACGCATACATAATATATGCCATGAGCGGTGAGCTCATAGCTTTTAATAGAAATCTCAATCTAGCGAAATGCTGCTTGTGCTGCTTATGCTAAAGCTTCAGTCAATTCACAGATTACTGTAAGATAGCTGAGTAAGTCCAGAACATAGACGGAGAAAAAAAGAACAAACGAGAAAACAGTTAATGTAATAAGACACTTTTAAGAAACGCGAAGTGTATTAATTAATGAACTTTTCACGTTTCCTTTCTTAAAATGGTAAGTGACCGAAATGTCAAATTAAATCTGCCACACTAGCGCCACCTGTGACCAATAGGAACTAGTTGAAGAATTAAAATAAGTAATGTAGTTTTAACGTGTAAAATATTTTATATAAGTAAATATTAACCATACACTTTCAACATTTTAAAACGCAAATGACATTAGTTGACTTATATTTAATTTATCTTTACCTCCGGCCCGAAGTATAGCGTGCTCATGCGACGCGTTTTAAACCGTTGAAAGTATTTTGTTTTTTCAATAACAAACACATTATTACAAAAATAAAGCACCTTATATGAAAGAAAGATAGAGAAAGAAACAAACAGACAGACAAGTAGACAAAATAATGATCAAAGTTAAACTAAAATACTTTCTTTATAGATTTAAAAAACTATGTCCAAACTTATAACAATACATGCCAGTATCGACTATTAAGACACGTTTTAAACAAATGCCAATAAAACAAAGCAATGCAAGTGCAATGTTACTTAGACTATTTAATATTACGCGTAGACCTAAGGTTGACTTCGTAATGAAAGGCGTGTCGCACAGGAATTTCTTGGACAGCGGTACTAATTTCTATATGAGCTTATACAATGTTCAATCAATATGCAATATGGGCCCTGTCATTATATATTCCGCTTACATATTTACTTGAGAATGGCAAAGTGTCAAGTACCGTAAAAGGGCAGATAAGTTTAAGCCTAACCATTAATAATTCTAAATTATATGTATCTATTGTGTTGAAATAATCAATTTCTTACTATTATACTATGAGGCTGCTATAGCTAGAGTGGCCTAATTACAAAAAACATGATGTTCAATAAGGAGGAAACTAAAAATGCGCAATTAACTTAAGGGAAAATGATTTTGTATCTACTATTATTTGTGTAAGAATTTTGTTAGCAATTTTCAGTTAAGTTAATGGTAATCTATAAGAGCACAGTAAGTGCATATATATATATATATAACATTTTAGACTATAAAAATATAAATAAGTCAAGTCATAAAATTGCAGTTAGGCTACTCTGCCTCTAGCGGCCTTACGCCGGCCTCTGCCTCGAGCACCCGTACAATTCGTATTACTGGACAATTTTATATACGGGGCTACGGGCAAATAGTTTATCAGACTTCTGTAATCTAACCGAAACTATGTTTAACCGGAATTCGAACCTAGGCCTTCTAGCGTTTAACACCATAGTAGGCAACGCATTGAAACATTGAACAAAGGACTCGGTTTATACCTATATCATATATTACGGGAAATTGACTAGCTAATATTTACCTCGTTTGTCAGATACCTGCCAATAATAGAAGTACTTAATTTATAAAAATACCTATAGACATGTTTGAAAATATCCCTAAATAAAACGATAGTTATTTGCACATAAAAGTTATTGGTTACTGACATATGTTTAGAGGACAAAATGTATTAAAAATTAGCTCAATACAATATCTTCTTATTTTCATCGTTCAAAGATTTATTTTAATACGATTATAACGTCACGAATTCAATGACGCTGCACGCTAGTGACGTTACGTTGTAGAGGATGTATACGACGCAGCGTAGTGCTTTTAAAGATATCGATATTTATTTGACATAATAGAATAAGAAGATTAATATCATAAGAAATTTGTATAGCTTTTGTCGTTTGATATTTAAGAATGAAGACAAAAGGATGTAGAATGCATTAATAATGATTATTCCGTCTATGAAACTACCGTCGACAGGCTCGTTTGTGTAATGGTAGAATGGTTGCCTGCTACTTTGCCCTTTCTCGCTACATTTTGTTTTTTTTTAAATAAAGTTTTATTGTTGTAACAGTATGGTAGGGACAATAAAGTATTTTTTGTTTTTGTTTTAGTAATTTATGGCTAATAATCAACGGGCTATATGTTTGGTTCCAACCAGATCCAACATGTTTCTAATCTAATATAAATAAATTAAAAAAAAATTACAAGTTTTTCTGAAATATGAAAAACCATGACTTTAATCGCGTTTTGGTTTCCGAATGTCCAAAGCCAAAATAGATCGACAGTGTAAATTGAAAATTCTTTTCTCTAAACATTAAGTTATATACAGAGCGAGGTCTAGATTTTAAATTATAATAATTGTCAATATCGCATTTACAATTGTTTTTAAAGATTTCAAATAACAATTTTCAATTGATGTTATTGAAATTGTTTGTAACCACGTAGCGGCTAGATTTATCGATACATCGCCATCGACTCTAGTCATCACTACAATATTAGAACCGAATCAGTGAATCAATTACGAAGCATTACATCATCGAAGGATTGAGTCACGGCCACAACCTGTTGCCTTCAAGTATTGTCCTTTGCGTCCGTGGGTTGGATCCTTTTAGTCATCATATGATTCTATGCTAAATCACGACTGACCGTACCTTACATCATTTTGTTAACCTACTGACATTTATGAAGATAAACAATGTTTGTTCACATGTCATATTACTACTTATTACTACCTACATCTACCCACCGCCTTGTGGCCCAATTTATTGAATCGTGAAGAAGAGTAATTTTGGAACACCAATATTGGGATAGGGAAAATGTGATAAGTTTTGGCAGTGCGCGGGAGTAACTAATACTTACGTATATTAATTAGAATTAAGTTTTTAAATAAAAAGCTTTTAACGGTTTGAGACGTGCCATCTACGACTAAGATTAAAGCTAAACAGATGGCGCTAGCGTAGCAGATTGATAGAGTACAGATTTTGTTAAAAGTGTTTTACTTAAATATGTTGCACTCGCGTAAACTACAGACATTACTTATTAGAGATACCGATGTTGGAAATGATTGGTGTCACAAGCCCCGTACGTTGGAGCTGTTACGAACACAGTGCTCACCCACCAACGCTCACTAGAAAAGTGTGGTGGGCCAATACTCTGAAACACCTTTTGTGTGCGATAGGAGACCTGATCCCAACTGTGGAACATTGGTGATTGTGGTGAACACTTTCAATTCAGTTGTTATTTTTTGTATTGGCGGGAAAACGAACGTTTCAGGCGACTACAGACTAAACATTAGTTTTTACTCTATAGTATTGTTATTATCAAATTGAAATGAATACATTTGCGTATCAAATTATGACAAATAAGCAATTTGAGGAATTTTTTGTCCGCGGTTGTTTTGTAGGAAAACCACTAAATATATGATAGAAATATCACATTTTTAATGTTCACTTAAGGAAAGCACATGGAAAATACATTTTCTTCATAAATTGATTATAAGATATAGATTGTTGATGTATATAAATTATATACATTTTATATTGCTGCAATCAGTAATAATTACACAGGTACGGTTAAATGTATAATTACCGTATTTATAAGTACCGATGTAACGATGTTTATAATTTCTAAACTGTCTCATAATAAAGTTTCAACGCTTATAGTTACGTTAAAATGTATAGGTAATTCAATAAGGTAGTTAAGTTAAATAAAATAATTTATTATATTTCACGTTTTTAAACGTTAAGAAGTGTTTTAACATAGCGAGCCTTTATAGATGTTTTCTATACACACTTAATTGTGAATTTATCAAATATTCCTGAATATATTTTATTTCGCCATTTGAAACGTTCGAAATACTAATCAAACGTTGATCGGTAAGTAAAACTCTATATTTATAACAAAAGAATGTATGTAACATTAGCTACATGCGTGTTAAACATGTATGAACTTTAAGCAGTGTCCAAAATATATCGTCTTTTCATTCACTTAAAATGCCAAGGTCTCAAGATCAAAATAATCTTGATCCTTCTACGCATGTCGTCTTCTCAAAATATTGATGTTGTTCTCGGACCTCGAGAAAACAATTGTATAAAAATAATTAAAAGGTTATAAGAAGGAGACGTGTGGAAATATAGCAATCATACGAATATTAGTAAGTTAGTGACTACTATGATTTCGTAGTTTGTTGTATTAATATATAACTTGTGTCTTAGACAGTACTCACAAATTATTAAAATAAGTCCTGTTGATAACAATTAAAATGATAAAAGTTAATGTCATATAAACGTCATATATGACATCTAAACTATCTATCTATCTATCTATCGGACGAAGGCGCGGGCACCGCTAGTTATGTTATATATATCACGCGAAGTAAAACCTGAAATAAAATTTGTAAAGTACTATTTACGATGAATAAGTTTCGTTATGGTAGAAGGTAATAATATTGTGAATACATAATAGCACCCATAAATTATATTTTAAAGCTGACAGCGTATAATTAAAATCGTGAACACCTTTATAACACATTATAGTGTATAATTATATACACATGATGTATATGCTTATATTAAAAATAATGTATACGTTATCCATTCATATTTAGCGAAAAATTGTAAAAGAATGGACTTGTTTGTCCAATGGTAAAACAAAATATCGGCAAGTGAGTGAGTGAGTTCGATTACCGCCGGGTTAAATTTTCCTAAACCCACCCCTTCGTTTGTAAATTCTGATTCCTGAGATTAGCGCTTTTAAACAAACTCTTCAGCTTTGCAATATTAGTATAGATATAGTATTAACTCCTAAGAGCCGGAACTGAATAATTAGCCAATCTATTATTCAAGAATTTCTGAAAGACTTTGTATATCTTACTAAATTTGTTATTAAAAAATTAGTAATAAATCAACTTAACACCTTAAGTTCACAGCTTCACTAGGATTAAAAACAACCTCGAGATGAGTTTCATGTATAAAATTGACAGGGACCTTGGCAGGTGCTTAAATAATTAGCACCTCTATGAAGGTTTATGCTGGCAGTTAGTTTAGGCAACTCCAACGTACTTAATGTTTATTTAATAAATTATTCTATTGTTGTTCGGGCTTGATTTGCCTGTCAAAATATTTAACTGAATATAATGTTGTTTGTTTATAATCGTATAACTCGTATGTCAATATCGTTAGCTTAATCTATCGAATCACAGTATCGTGTGTTATAAATTGTTTTAGGCTTTGACGGGCATTTTGCAAATTACTTGGATTTTTGGATGTTCGGCCGTCGTGGTTGAGAAATATTTGTTTTACCACGTTTTTGAATTACCACGGCAAACAACTCGAAAACCCAAGAAGCTATGTTGTTTGTTGTTTTTTTTTTTAATATTTACCTATTTTATATTTATTGAAGTTTCTAAATTAAACTTGTGGTATTTACTATAATATAATTTCTACATTGTCAATACACATACAGTAACTTCACACACATATACACACAATTTCCTTTTTTATATTATTTTTGTTGTTATAGCTCAATAAACAGAGCTATTACTTTTATTATAATTCAGTGTGTTTTTAATTTGTTTTAAACCTGAATTTCTTAACAAATATATGTATACGTTCCTAAATATACTCAACAGCATCTAAGAAAAAAAAATAAAAATAATAATTCTTGTGTGAAAAATTAAGGTTATAAACAGGTATAATAAAAAGTATAAAAACAGCATATCGTTGGTCTTTAATGAATCTTTTATGAAATTAGTTTCGATTCATACTGGCCACGTTTAGTGGCTATAACCTCTAGTAGTTATAACCTCTTTCGTTAGAGAATTCAATAAAAAAAAACTATTCTCGTACCTTACAAAACACCAATTTCAAATGTAAAGACCAATATATGAATGTATATACATTCCTCTAACAATTCTAACACAAAATATCAGCCCAGAGAACTTCTTTGTCTCACATATTTCACAACATCATTACAAAGGACCATTTGTATCCTTCACAGATCCTCGCCATCGTTTGTCAAAGATAGCGTTCACAGATATATATTTTCATACTCTAAATAATCTTAATGTCTTCCCATTATCGACTACCACGTGTATGTTTTCAGTGAGAAATTTGTGACGTTCGCTTATTAATGTTGAACTAGCGACACCCTCTGTCTACGGTAGATTTACAGTTGGGAACAAAGGACATCAATTCTAGTGACACGTGATTTTATTAGAGTTTTTCTTTGTGTTTGCAGCACGTGTTTTCCGTTGGAATAATGTGAACCTACCTTGAACGGTTTTTAGAATTATAAAAATCCAACTAAATGAGTCTTAGATACCACTAACAGAAGAACTAGGCTGGTCCAAGAAGCTTCCTAAAAGGCTTACAGTAATAGTAACTTAAAAAAATTTTTTTTCAGATTTTATAGCATATGCTGGCTTAAATACATATATTAAATATAAATTAAAGTCTATTTAATTTTAAGAAATTGACGCGGGCGGGAATAGAACCAGACGCGAAAACGATCCGTGCTGGTACTCTCACCGCTGAGCTACCGTCTTTATCAATCACTATTAAGGTTGGCTGAGGGTCGGAACTCATCGGGACTCCCGATAAATCACAAAATCTCCAGGAAACAGAGTTTTCTAAAATTCTGAACGACAAGTAATTTAAAATTGCCGCGCCCTTTAATATTGCCCATTGTATGCCATTAAAAATGTAAAAAACAATTTTTTCTTAATAATATTATATTTCTGCTGATGACAACCCAAAAATCTCGACTTTTTAAATTATTTTCCAAATATGATCTGGCAACCATAATCACATTGCAAGAGTTAATATCAACATGTATCAATGTGTCGAAGCAATTCGAAATATACTAGTAATTATACAGGCTTATTTAAACTACTTATTTGAAATTTAAATAACACGGTTTAAAACACGATATTAGTTTTTGAAAATTATTTTTATTATGTAGCCTTTTACACAGTACAAAGATTCGACTGTGATTAACATTGTTATAAGATTACGTATGCAAAATATAACGGAAGTATATAACTGTTTAATAGTCGGTTTATTTATGTAAACCATGCGAAGTTATTAGATCATTCGTACTTTATCAATGAATTGTCACGACTTCAGAGGCGGGGCGGTGTGATTGTCATTGCCATTTTGTCGCATTTAAATACACCGCTTCTAAATACATCGCGTTTTAAAATAGCACTTATACGAATGTTTTAAGATTCAAATTACATTGCAATTGAGAGGTATTTTTAACAACAGAAGCCGTATCTCTATTATTCTGTCGCGCAACATCTTAGCGAGATAAATTGTCGTCTTATGGCATAGCTTTGTTCCGTCAATGTGTCAAGTGGTACTCTATCGGACGCCGCTGGCATTATGTCATACTTTTACTTACAGAAATGGTTTGCGTTGACGAAGTTCAAACCGTATTGTAATTACAGACTGGTGAGATGTTTACACCCTTAGCTGGCTAATTTGGAGGTTAAAATTGCTTGATATTTTAAATTATTTCTGTCAACACTGACTTGTGTTATCCTCGTGTTTATCTTCTTCCTAGGTTAGCAAGAAGTGTATTTATTTTAATTTAAACAAAAATATAAAAAATAATTAAAATAATGATTGAGTTTATGACTAAAGTTTTAACAATAAATGCGTATTGATTATTGTCTGTAGTTTACATGAGTTATACAGATACTTTATATATATAGTGGACTTCTATTCCTTGCCCTCACACTATTTTGTTTTACCGCAAATCGAACCCAGGTCCGTTGAATAAGTAACTTAGTAAATAACTCTATAGGTAATGCCAGTCGGACGTCGTTTAAATTGCACACTTTTAGCGGTTTAAAACACGATATTTATTATAAAATTTCACGGTAAATGTCAATAAATAAAACCAAGTACGTATATTATATTTGCAGATAAATGTAAAAATCAAATAGACAATAGAAATAACTACTATTGAAGAACTCGTTGGTCTTATGGTAACAGTGTTTGAATTAACGGTTCATTGGTTCGATCCCCAACGGATCCAACAGGCTTCTCATCAATGTATATATTTTTCTGAAATTTGATTTGGTCTGGACATCAGGACATTAAATGGATGGTAGAAATATTGAGTGTTCCGCCTGGCTCACAATCAGCCGTCCGCACATGAAACGCCGTGAAGTTTCAGTCAGCATCTAGAGGCCTTCCATGAAGTAAACCCCATATTTAAACAAAACAGTTTAACTGTTTAAAACGCGATATATTAGATTAACGTTAATATAAGTTAAGTTTACTCGCGTAAACTATAGACAGTATTTAAACCCAATATTTGTCTGTCCACCGCTATCATAAAAACTTTTAATACGCAAAACTACGTAAAGAAGCAAACAAGTTTGAGTGATCCTTGTGCATTTCGTGTATTAAGCGAGATATAAAATAATCTCTTAAACAAGTAAAGTCGGAAATGTCGCGTCCACTAGCAAGATAGCGTCGCCGGTTAATCCATGTAGACTGGCGAAGAATTAATTAGGACGCGCCCAGATAACTGATACACCCGTTAAATACATCTAAAATTTGTCTTGTCATAAAGTTTGCCACATAACTGTCTGCCCGTACCCCATAAGGGAAATAGGATTTCCCATCTAAAGCGACCATTGAAACTGGAGACATATTTTGGACGTCATAATTTTTGTTTTTGCAAACCTCCCTTTATCTTTATATATTGAAGCTATTAAGGTGTTGGACTCGTCCCATCTTCCTTGCAAGTTAATCTTAAAGGACCGACAAATACTGGCGCCGAATTTTTTTTAGATCATTTAAAAAGGAATCATTCTTTCGTGCATATTTTTTGAGTATCTTAAACAATTTTCACAGCACACGCAACGGAAAACCTTAAAGATGAATAATTATTCAATTTGAACTAGTAGTTCCTGAGATTCAAACAAACAAACTCTTCACCTTTATATATTAGTAAACTATATTATTTTTAAAGTGCACACCAAAGTTAGTAGTTTGAAAAGTTTCGCATTTAGAGTTCTAGTATACTTATAAAAAATATGTACACTTTTTAGTGAAGCCTGCCTAAGGAAAATAGAAAATGTAATTCTCTAATTTTGTTTCAAGTGTCGTTTCGAAAAGTTATTATCTTTAGGTATAGGTACTTATTTTGTACTCACAGAGGTCGACAAAATACATCAGTAAATCATTTCCAGATGTCTCCAGTGGCATATTTAAAACTTACGATGGACTCTCTGGTCTAGTTGTCCCCGGGCCCGGGTTCGACATTTTCTAATCATCTTATAAATTTCTGAAATATATAGAATTCATCTGGAAATCTAGATATTAAATGGGGGGTAGGATTATTAGACTTCCTTCCAGAGGCGAATTAGCCGTGTAGTGTAATGCGTGTGTCGATAACGCATCTTATTTAGATATTATATGTTATAAATGAGTAAGCCCCACACTTGTCTATCATTAAAAAATTTGCACACGAACCCAAAATCCACATCATAGAGTGTTGTTGTTCGATCGATCAACTTGTCGATTTTCAAAAAATGTAATCAAAAATTCAATCTATAGATTAAAAAAGAAATAAAACGCTACGAGCCGTGTGCAAATTTCCCTTGTT
This sequence comes from Leptosia nina, assembly GCA_963661955.1. Classification (NCBI taxonomy): domain Eukaryota; kingdom Metazoa; phylum Arthropoda; class Insecta; order Lepidoptera; family Pieridae; genus Leptosia; species Leptosia nina. The sequence continues at coordinate 4,882,017 of CAVLEF010000004.1, read as the reverse complement.
GTCACCATTATTATCATATATTGGAAGCTTTAATTAAAATATTTGTGTCCCATTGATAAGAACGATTTGTTGACGACGTCAATTGTTGATAGATACCTTATGTTGATTACATATTGAGTTTTATCTCCTGATAGTGAGATAAAATTTAATATTTATGATGTTAGTGGATATTTTTGATAACCACATCTCTGGAAAATCCATGGTTTTAATGCTTACTAAGCGTTGTATTATCTTTTGTAGACAAAAATCGAAGATCGGGTGATTAGTTTACATAAAACCCCATTCTCGATTCTTAGTTAGGTATTACAGCTATGCGAATTAATCTTAAACATATACTGTCGCGGACATTGTATTAGATTATTTTAAGAACAATCTTAAATACTGTCTATAGTTTACGCGAGTAGTATACATTTAAATAAAACACTTCAACAGCCGTGGTCTCCCCGTGACCACGGCTGCTGCAAAGCATCCGAAACGTCGGGTCGAAGTTAAAAATCATTTTCAAATCAGTTTAACTAATATATCGTGTTTTAAACCGTTAAAGTGTTTTATTTAAACGAACAATCTTTCTTTCATACTTAGTTATTTGGTTTCTTCAATCGTTTTTCGCAGCACACAAATAAATAATTTTCCCCATTTTTCCCACATTTCCCACTGTCTTTTCGCTATTGGTCGCAGCCTGCTCCTTTAAAAGCTTTCTTCGATAAATAGTCCAAAGAAGACGAATTGTTCTTTTAATTCAAATTAGTACAGATTTATATGACATGTTAAAAATGTAGATATAAATATAAATAGACTTACTTGTCTATGGTCAAACACATAAATAAACATACAAAGAAAAATGTAACGCGAAAACGTTTATTTCAATCATATCAACGCCTGTGACTGTTCGAGCGCAAGAAAATGTGTATGTTCAATTTTAGTTCTATTTGTTGATTTCATCCTTTTGGATTTGAATTAGATTTTATCTACAGTATATAATTTAATTTTTACTTAAAAGCTATTTAAACTTGTATGTAACGTGCATGAAAGCGAATTAGTTATTCGTATTCAAAATATCTTGTAAAAAATGGCACGTTACGTTTTATGAATAACATCTATAAGCTTTGATTTTTTGCAGCAAATCTAATAAGCCTAGCACGTAATTTAAAAACATTACATTCGATTAAACTTACATTACAATTGTAATAATTTGCAATCATCGATAAAAATAATACAATTAGAGACTACACTAAATGTAGAGACAGCTTTTTGGCAATATAATATAATACATTTCCTGTCTGCGATAATGGCCGTCAATAAATCTTGTGTATCTAGTATTTACGTGATAAAAGTATATCTATCACTCGGTTAACTCTCTATCAAGCACATTATACGTGATTTCGTATCAGTTAAGTTATCAAAAGTTTCGGTTAATCGCGAATTGAATTGACTTCGCAATGTAATCCATCAATGAAGTCTTGTCCAATCACCGCGTGGGATGGCGTAATAATGCTTGCGTTCTATTGGTAGATAATGACGCTATAGCTATTTTGGGATCGAGCGAGAATGCGCGCGCCGGGCGTCCATGTGTTCGTATACGTGTCGGGTTGGATGTGTGTGTGTGTTGTCGAGTCGCGTTCTCTGTTTATCGCGGTACTGAGCCGGCGCGCGCCTCGCACTCACGTGCGTTTACCGATTTTCCGACGTCCGTCGATACACATTAAATGTTCTATGGTGTTTTCCTTCAGTTTATTGGTGCTAATTCGTGCCGGGCGATAAGAAAACATTAGAGCCCAGTGCGCGTTGGTGTGGCTCGTAAAGATTATCGGTGTTTTCGTCGGATGCGATGAATAAATTTTGCAAATCGGTTCTGTGTGGAAAGAAGATTCGTGATGTTTTGAAGGGACGGTGCGGTGTGCCCGGTGTTAACGCGATTGCTCTCGCGTTGCTGGCTTCGAAGTTTCGGCGCTTCGGACACATACAGGACTTGGGCCTCACTGGAGTCATTTACGACTTGAAGGCTGTGCCCTGAGCGTATTGAGGTATGACCTTGTGAAACACATGTTATACGTTTGGTACTTGGTACTTATCTGTTAACATTTCCTTTACATTTTTTTCCTTTAGTAATTACCTACTTAAGAGTTCTAATGAGATTCTAACTGGAATCGTAAACTAATTAAAAAAGGACAAGCTTTTAAAAGAGTATAAGACAAACATATGTAAAAACCGGTAGAGCGAAATTTGAAGAGCGTAGAAGCGAAATTGTCAATCCGACTTTTTAAATATAACAACATTAATTAGACATTAACGATTTTACGGCTAAAGAGCTATGTTTGTATGTCAAGTAAATAAATAAAAACATTACGATTTTATAGTTACATAAACCAGCTTATTCATGATCTATTTTGCATATCACGGCACTTGGCAGTGTCCACTCTTTATCAAATCACCATATGATTACTGTTTATTCTTCAGCACCAGATGACACTAATACATGTGTTATCTTCTCATCCATTATGGTTGTAACATAATGCGCTCCTAATAACACTTTTAATTGTTTCTACAAGACGTGTTCAAAACGACTTGGTCTGTTTCAACGTCTTGCACTGGTAATATTTTTAAAAGACTATAGAACATTTGAAAATCTTATTATTTTTACATCATGGCACTATATAGATTAAAAATAAATTGAAAGACTCGGCAGGTCAATTGGTTACAGCAACAGCACTCAACGCTGGCGTTGCCGGTTTAAGTCCTGCCGGAGTCGTTTATTTATTTTAGATTTTTAAACTATAATATATATTGAATTTTTCTGATAAATTATTAAAGTCTACAAATTTCCAGCTGCGGTTAAAAGGTAAATTTTTTAAGTCATTTTGGTTAAATGTACTTTGAGCTCGACAAAAACATCGTAGAGACGAAAATTCGCGTTTTTAAAGCTACGTGAAGTCTTCAAAGAATGATAGGTAATTTGTAATTTCAATCTATAATCAAATTAAATCATTTCGTCCAATAAAAATGATCCCATTCTTGTCTCAAAAAATCGTCGAATGCAAGCTCTACATTAAAAATACATTAGGTCCACACTTCTAATGTCCTTTTTGTGTGCGATTAATTCCTTGCATTGTTCGTGTAGGACGGGGCCATATAACATATATAAGTATGTCAGTAAATATTCATGCCATGCGACTCAATATGAGTAATTGTATCATTTCCTGAATATATGTTATCAGGTATTATGTAACAGAAGTTCGTCTCACTTTTTTATGTAATAAGCGGGTTTTTTTTTGTTACCAGCCAGTTCTTCTTTTTTTAAGATGTTGCATGCCAGTCTATTGTTTTATTTAAGATAATATTTCTTACCGGACACGGATACTCAATTATTTAGAGCAACAGCACGGAACGCTGTGGGTGCCGGTTCAAATCCTGCCCGTGTCGTACATTATTTTCAATCTAAAATTGTTCTTTTTTTCTTGTTCCATCATGTGTAATAACGTGTGAAAAATTATATATTTATTCATTTCGTTAATTTATTACACTTAAACTCTTAATGTTAGTTTAAAAATGGCACACTACTAAGTAATTGTTTTTTCATGTAGTGTACTAAATAGTTTGATATAGGAGAGCCTGCAAATTCTCTGACACTTTTTACTGTCATTTGTCAATTTATATCAAGTAGAGACAAAACAGTCATAATTGTATATTATTATATCATTTAACCAGTTAAAACCGAAACAGGTATGCATGTTGTAAGCCTGTCACTTGCATTTCTGTAATCTATGAATTAAAGCCAATTAAAAAAACACGATCGCAAATTCTCAAAATATATTTACCATAATGATCGTGTTTCACAATCTTAAGGCCAAATTGTATTTCATGAATGAAATGAATGGGACGCCTACGCTTACTGTTTTATATTTGTTGAACTGCGAACAAAAATAATTGTTTTAACTCTACACCGAGTCCAGTGACACAATTTAATAATAGCCTTACGTTTAATGACTCTATGTTGTTGGAAAAAATCTAACTGGGATACTAAAAGCTTTGTGGAACATGTTTTATTAACAAATACTTGTAAAACTTCAGTTAGTAGAAAGTGAATTAAAATATAATATAACAGATCGATATAGTCTGTATCGATATAGATAAAGGTGCTACGATAGAAAAAAAAACACTTCTTCATTTATTTTTAATGTTATATAAGTATATAAGTCTCCTTGTAGGCCACAAGGTTCGAAAATACTATATGTATATTTTTACGTTTTTACCAAAGGACTAAGACTGAAAAAAGTAACTCCAAATCATTTTTACTTCAATAATGCGAAATAACGCTTAATTAGAAGAAACAATTGCCTAATTAATTATTAAGTTGTCAATAGTAACTCAGCCAGAAAACAAGAAGATCACTAAGAATTTTCAGAAATATGCTTAATGTATAGACTTATATCCTATGTGTAACTTTAGATGTTGCCATTTAGGCAACATCTAAATAGGTATACAGACTATAAGTAACGTATTGAACATACAGAAATAAAGTAAATAATAACCACATTATAAAATTAAACTCATCGCGTACGAACGTGATGTGAATTAAATAAAACGAAACCTCGACTTAAATGTATCTTCTTAACTGCAGATATATATAAGATAAGCGAGGCTTTTAAAGAGCACACAAGAACGTAAAGGGACAGTTATGCAACACATAAAATGTAAATAAAGCGGGACTTGCAGAATCATTGCAGATATTTAAATGTTTATGTACGGCATATTGTTAACACTAAGAATATTCTTGATAAGCACGCCACACACTGGACAAGGCCTCCACACATATGAATGGATGTTAATTGTGTGTTTGTTTATAGCCCACCCACACATGCGCGTTACAAACACACCGTGCATAATGAGCCTTCACATTTAAACTGTTGCTGATTAGAAACTAAAGTAAACGTAGTCATGTTGTGTGCGACATTCCCTAAAACTTCGACAATGTAAGCTTTGTTAAACACAAAAATCGTTCTAGCACGATTTATGTGTAGAGAATTGCCATATTAAACAGAACAAGTTTGAGGGGGTATCGCGTACGGAGAGTTCCGTATCTTTAAAAAGGTCCTAAAAATACATTTTCTTTGAAAATGGTAACTGTCTAATTATCTTGTAAGGCTGAGAGTAGAGCCGTTATAATACAAATGGACACCGTTCACTCATTAGTAAAAGGAACCCTAAAAATCGTTCTAGAACGACTTATCTCTCGTATAATTCAAAAACAGCTTCAAATCACCTTCGCACATCATTTTTGGTAGTTGTTAGCGCGTGAGTATAATAAAAACAAACTTTTGTTGTTTTTTTATAGAAATAACACTTAATCACTTCCTACAGCTCAAAGGGCGGAAGTACTGCGTTTAGAGAAATAATAAATTAACGTTACTTGTGTTAATACGATTCGTTATGGCGCCCTTGATATAAGGTCAATTTACTCGACGATTCTCAGCGTTCTGGGAGGGGTCTTACGAAACGACATTAACAAATTCGAACAATGTTTGTTTTTTTGTATTCGTTGTTCGAGTGCCTCGTTGACAATTCGAGTGGGCATCGAAGGACGCCTGTCAACTACATTAATAATATGACGATTTCTAAATCTCTGTTAACCGATTACTAAGAACAAAACGAACAGAGAACTACCTTTGCGTGTTGTCTGTATCGTTTTTATATTTAGAAGTAAAACACTGTTTATTAAAATGAAACGCTGTGTATAACTAAGAAGTCTAACTAATTTAAATAAAACACTTTAACGGTTTAAAACGCGATATATTAGTTAAACTTATATGAAAATGATTTTTAACTTCGGCCCAACGTTTCGGATGCTTTGTAGCAGGCGTGGTCATGGGGAGCCGTGTTTTATTTAAATGTGTACTACTCGCGTAAACTATAGACAGTATTTAAGTCTAACCAAGTAATTTTAAATAGTTTCAGCCGTTTGGTATCGACTGCTGGATTTAGGTCTCCCCAACAGACTTTCAGTACGACCGGTCGTTCGCTTCATTTAGTAATTACTAATTAGTACTAACAACTAAGTATTAGTTATCATTTTCTCATGAGACATTCTCACTTCTTATTTACAACTTATAATCTCAATATCTGATGAAAGTTTGAAGCACAATTTTATTAAGCTAGGATTTGTAGCTCTTATAAAGCACAAGTAAACAACTGGACAGAAGGAAAATGTGCTTTCGAATTTCGGTCGCCTAACGCCTAACTAAGATATTAAAACTTTAAACCTTGTAATTGGACTTTTCAAATAAACACTATCGATATGTTGTAGGTTAAAGGTTAATTATTAAGTTAACAATTATGTGTCCGTTTGAAATTAATTAAACATATTTTTTATTCTCCTTAAATTTTAAACGTTATATATTATTACACGATAGTTCTAATATTAAAGGCTAAAATAATGTCTTCATGTGAAATGTGTGTTCACATATTTGTGTAAAGAGAATAATACTATTATGACACTGTAATATGTCATTTGTGATGATAGTTTGACAGTTGACATTGGCAGATAATTAAATTAAATTTGTCAATTTCGATTAAAATGATTCATCTAAAAAGAATCGCAACTGTATATTATATGAGAACAAATCTATATCATGCTAACATAAACATCTTTAGCCGATGACAAGAGCAATTATCATCGTAAGTGGTAATATTTCATACGCTTATTGTTATCAATTAACATACAACATTTAAAAGAATGTCCTTTGCAATCCTTGAACGCGGAGAACAAAGAGTAGGCACTATTAAATATTAAATTTCAATGTATATTTTGAAATAATAAGTAACAAACAAAATGGCGGACTTTCAGTCTATTCTTTAAAAACTTTAATGTAGAAAGTATAAAAATAGTAGTTATCTAAGTTAAAAAAACCTTTTTTTTCCCAAGATATACACGCCTACGGTGAAGCCTTTCATAAACACAAAAAAAACTACAAATAGCCTCTTTAAAAGAAAAAAATTCTGTCGCAGTCTTTGTTGTTAAACTCCTACGAAACAAATTTTCGTATAAAACTATGCATATTCAGGAGGTATAAGAACACATATTAATATAGTATATTTGTAATTTTATTCAGTTTTTAATTATTCTTTAACTAGTACTGCATTATATTGTCATATATATTAATATCAATATATGAATCACAGCTTACAAACATTAAGCATTAACGCTTGTTTGATTATAATGAATTCAAAAACGAACCTAAAATTCTCAATAACTTGTAACGAAGTGCTCGAGCAACTTTACCGTCGCCATTGTTTTAATCATGAAATAATATTTATGGCGGAGCGTGTTGCGTACATAATCTTAATTAAACCGGCGGTAAAGATTATTTTTATCTTGGAAATTTGCAGTCGTGGATAGCCGAGGCGTCTTCGCTTGACCCGTATGAGACGGCAAATATTGGCTTAGTCAAGTAAACAACTTTATCCGTGAGACCGTTTACTTGCTTCTACTATACACATACCCCAGCTACGTGATTTAATTAGGTTTAGCCACACAGTCCTGTGGCCCAGGGCTTTAAGCGCGTAAGATTCGGGACACAACACTATATGCTAAATACTGTCTGTAGATTACGCAAGTTAACACTTTTACATAAAACAGTTTCAAACGCCACATTAAAGTCAATTACAAATTATTTTAACTATGGCCCGGCGATTCGGATGCTTTACAACAACACACACAGCCATGGTCAGGAGGAGACAGCTTTGTGTTTTATTAGAGCAAAAGCAGTTCTTTCCTAAGCGTTGATACAATTTATTTACAGGCACAGTCATAGTCGATCATACTTCTGTGCCGTATCCTACTGAAACCTTCCAAGCGGTTAAGTATGGCAGGGTAATTTATTTGATATTAGAAAAGGCCATTCTAAGAATAAAACACACTTGAACTCCTAGGTATTTTGACGATAATTTTACAACAGAGAAGAAGTTATAATCATTATGAGTGTCCATTTCTAAAGATGATACACCCCACTCCTTCAAAACGTAGCGTCGAAATGCGAATCTATTCACTTTGACAATTCGGAATCTTCCCTCTAACAATTCGCGCAATTCCCAAACAGACATCCATATAATCAAATCACAGTTCATCAGAGACGTCCCGTGACCCAATGCGGCTATAAGCAGGTCACAGGTCGGTCTAAGAATTCTCCAAGATATTGACGCCTCCGTTCGTAGCCATTAGCCTTGTGAGCTATTTAGGCGGTTTGTTTGTTCACTTGTTAGCACGTCTTTTAGCGATATTTGTGCAATGCGAAATTATGGAACACAATCGACGGTAGAAGGTATATGAGTCCGGATCTGTCTGTCCATCTTGATTTATTTATTCAAATTCAAATGTAATCCAATTCGTTATTGATTACATAGTTTGCCCGCTACAACGCTTTTTCTTCACACGCTAAAAGAAGTAAGTACCTAACTTATAAGAAAAAATTGTAAATGACTGCCAAGTTATTGGCGAAAAATTGTATTTTTATTATAAAAAATAAATCTCTATGTTAAAGTTTGTAAATAAAAATAAAAAATTGTTTATTAGATTAAGGTGTTGAAAATATTGTATATTCTCTACTATTATACTAATAAATAGGGTATGTATGGCATGTGCTGAAATAAAATTGGACAAATCTATATAGCAAGATCATTATGATTGTATTTTCTTTACCTGAACAATTTCCACAAAGTAGAAATAATTATAAATGTTTTGCTATTTCTTTTATTTTTGCCGCTCATGGCAAACGTACTAGAATTTATAGTTATATATAAGAAACAACAATAAATACAAAACGATAAAACACCTACATATATTATATATACAATTTATTGCTGTAATTATAGTTGTTGGAATTATTTACCTTTGCCGTCAATAACTATTTTGTATCCTAGGTTATATTTATAGTCATTGGTAATTTAGCTTTATTAGTTACACATTAAAGAATGTAAACAATTATAATAAACTAAAGACAAAAACCAACCGACTAGGTGCTTCTACCGTATAGGAAGGTTTTTAAAATTTCTATAAATATTATTCGATAATCCACAGACTGCAACCGGGACGCGATAAAACTTTACGGCATTTCGTCTGTGGATAGTGGTTCGTGATTTGTATGGAATATCGATTGTCTGTATAAATTCAATTAAAACATTATTATCAATACGTTGCTACCATTGCGCTAACGAAACGTCAAAATTATGGTAGTATTTTGATTTAGTAGCTTGTAGTTTGCGCGCGTAACACATTTGAATAAAACAGTGTTCATTGATTAAAACGTGAAATATAGCCCAGCATGTTTCAGAAAAAGTATAAAAACGTATTCGCTGCACTAATACAACTCTAAAAAAAACAAAATTAAAAATTACTAAAATTACTGAAATGTCCTGCATACAATAACTAGATCCACGCAATCACATCATTTATAACATTTTAATTTTAATTTTGGAACTCGCTTACTAACTAAATTTAATATAAACTAACTCCAAGACATCTTCAGATTTCTCAAAACTACATTATGACCCCGAAACTCAATTTACTTCACGTTAAATCTCATATCTCTAATTCAAGGCCTGGAAGTTGTAAATTAGTGCAAGTGGGTCGATGGCGATTATAACGATAAAAACAGCCTCCGAGTATAATCGTTTCGTTAATTGTTATCTCGCAAGTCTGAGATGCTCTAGTGTTGAGCGACAGCCGTGTTAAATAACGAAAAAGAAATTATCTATTTAACTTCTAACACACAACACTAGTAGACGACGGATTTTATTTTAAAGGAATCATATATTCACTTCTATAAAAGTTAAAATCAATATTGGATACGCAGTACACAGTAATTGCTTCGATCTGTGCCTACATTTTTGTCTTTGTGTTCTATCGCATTAGGATCCTGTAAAGGTAAATTAAGTTGCTTTTAATGAATAAATAAAATTTTTAAAGGAACATCATCTTCGGTTCTATTTTAATCTGTGGTCTAAGATCAAAAGAGCCGACTGACGCAAGAATGATAATAAATCGTACAGTGTCGTCTCTACCTATAAAGCTTAGCTAACGGTTAATTAATAGAAATCATTCTTATAAGTTTGCACTATTAAGACGTATAAGGTTTTTTTGTGTCGTTCCGTTAACATTTTACCTATAAACAAGTTTTTATGGTAATTATATTCAGTAGATATTAAATATTAGCCCGCTAAAGGCAGAGTGGCCTAATAAGAAAGACATGATTTTATTTAAGGAGGAAAATAAAAATTCGCAATTAAATAAGGCCAAAATGAATTTGTACTATTATTTGTATATGTATGCGTATGTTAACAGTTTTCGTTCACTGTGCTCTAGTAAATTAACATTTTTAGACAGTAAAAATATAAATAAGTCAAGTTATAAAATTGCAGTTAGGCTACTCTGTCTCGAGCGGCCTCATATAGAGAAACAATCTTTACTAGAAGAATTTCTAGTTAATAATGTCGGAAGACCAAATATGACTAATAAGGAATATTTAGTAACTAAATAAGATAATGAATGGAAGGTCATCCATGGGTCAGGATGGACGTATCTCGAAGAGTGCTCAATAACAATTTGTCGAGGCCAAGGGTTACCATTTAAAAATTGCACATAGATGTATTCAAAGAATCACTTGTAGTTTTTTTTTTTGATAGAAAACAGATAAGCGTGGGAAGACCACAGACATAATATATATCATCTAAATGTGATTCACTGTCGACCTATTTTACCTTTGGATATTCGGAAAGTATTGTAAAGTTTGGGAAGTAGTATTGACAACGTTACGTGATGCTGCTCCAACCAAGTTGCACGACACGGTATTTTGATTGGTTAGAGCAGCACCACGGATTACTGTGAATGTCGGTTCAAGTCTCGCCCGTGTGATTCTTTATAATAAAAGTATTTAGATTTTTGTAATGCGTTTGTGAGCGAACACGTGAAAATATAGCTAATAAAAGAATACTCTTTTATTAGCTGTAGGTATACACCTAATTGTGTGCAATATTTTTGTTCTTAAATTAAAAATAGATATTAGGTTGCATACATTTACGACACGGGCAGGTATGAACCGGTATCTACAGCGTTCCGTACTGTTGTTTTGGGTCTGTGGATCTAAAACAATATATTAAAGCCCTGCCCGTGTCCTAAATTTTTACTGACGATTTTTAATTTCAATAGTGCCAACATGTGAAAAATATTAAAGTTTTCAAATATTTTGTCCTTATCGTGAAAGTAGAAATTAATTTGTGACGTAGCGGTGTTGCGACAATCGCTACACAGTTTATCAATGTTTATATTTTTTTATCTAATTTTATGTTTATGCAAAAGGACAGCCCTGCGCTAACGCGCGATAACGCATCGGTTCGGCGTCTTTTATGTTGCACACTTACACTCAGATTTTATCAGTGTTTACTTGTATCATTAGAATATGTCCTACTTTTTAAGAATGCATTGGAGATTAACGTCTGTTTTATAAATTGGCAACCGCAACCTAATTTTTTTGTACCAGCCAATAGCTACAAAAATCAGTTGTTTGAATATACTCTATATTAAGTAATAAAGTGCAATTCCCTTTCCCTTCGTTCGGATGTATTCACAGGTGGAATAGATTTCTGTTCCCTGCTCCACCGAAATACATCTACTTTCTTTGGTATTCGAACCCAGGACCTCTACCGCTTAACGCACTGAACTAGGATAGAACTATACACATAAATAAAGTCTATTAATTTGTAACAGTTCGGCCCTTTTGAACAAAATTTTAAGAGGTTGTTACCTTCGTAATTAATTTCGTAAAGTTTAACGTTAGATCATAGATTCACATAGCAAAATTAAAATAATTGCTAATCTACAGATAACGTAATTAACCTTTACTTTTAATTATTATTCAGTCATTGATTTTAATAGTCAAGGTGCGGTTGATTAATTTGCTAACATTCTCAATTTTATTCATATTAAGCCTAACAATAATTAACGAACGTTGAGGAATGGGCTGTTCTTATGGCGCACATTACTGACTCAGTCGGGAGTTCATTTCCTGAAAAATATTTACCATCACATATTAATATAATTGTATCATTAATTAATAACATATTACTACTAAGTACTGTCTGTAATTTACGCGAGTAGGATACAACTTATAACAATAAAGGTTAGAATTCAAAAAAGGCTTTTGACGGTTTGAAACTCTTTATATATTGATTAAGTTATTTAAATTTTATTTTTACTACGGCGCGGGATCTCCAAACCCCCGTGACCTCTACAAAGCATTCGGAACGTCGGTTCGTAGTTAAAATTGTAAATAGGTACTAATATAATTCGCGTTTTAAACAGTTTAAGTGTTTTATTAAAGGTAGTAGTTTTTGATAAGTACATTAATTTCCCACGAAACTCGTCTGGTTGGCCTCAGACTTATACAAGTCGAATTCTGGCTTCCAAAATAATTGGAATTTCTGTTCAGCAAGTATCAGCTTCAATGACCTCAATGAAAAGCATTTTTGGGCTTCGCGTTTTTATTCGAATTCTATACTAAATGTTGTCGAAACCATTTCAATTAATTTCATTCAAATGAATAGGTACTATACAGATTTTTACCATTTTCCGGAATTACCGAACATCAACATAATCTCTTATTTTCTACGATAGTACAAACATACGGACAGAAACATCTGAAACTTTAGACAATTTTAATAACATTTATGTCGTCTTTTGTCAGCCCTCAAAATATCTTGGACATTGTTCTATTACTCTATATTGTATTGTATATGAAGATATGTTTGGATATAATATAAAAATAAGTATATATCAGAAACATTAGTGGACTACGCAGGTGTGGCTAATCACGAGCAGAGGTGGTATGTGTCAGGATTTGACACGCTTTTTACTCCGGCTATAAAAGCAAAGGTTACTTAAGACCTACTAATTTTTTTATCTCGTCACTATAACTCAAATTCTGTACTAGCGAATACAAGAGAATAATAAAATAATTGGTAATAATGCATTAATTTCTTACTAGTTAATCTTAAAGATAGACATACTGTCGCGGAGGTTTTTTTAAGTCATTGAAAGAGAAGTTATTCTTTAAAACATATTTTTTTACCTGTTTCGTAGCGCACGCACCGGAAGCTTTGAATATGATATTATTGTATGCTATTTGGATGGACCCCTCCGTATTTATAAGTGCAAATTTGGATATAAACAAAAATTTGATTATTAATTTCTGAGACCAATTGGACATGAGAGAAGCAAAAATAAATACACAAAAAATAAAAAAGCAAATGTTTTAATATGTACTAAAACTCATAAGTTTTATATGTGCAGACGTTAAACGTCGTTCAGTAGTGATATAATAATTAATTTAAATTATTTCATATTATATAATTTTGGCTGATGGGCGATCTTGACTGTGATTTCGTGAACACTGCTGCTGTAAAGCATCAGAAACGTCAGATAGTTAAAATCAATTGTAAATAAGTTTATTTGGCGTTTTAAACCGTTTAAAACGCTTTAGTGCGTGTACTACTCGCGTAAACAGTACAGATAATATTCAGAGTATTCTGCTATTTTTTAGTGGTCTACGAGAAACAATATTTTTGACATTGCCTTAATTAATTAGCAACATTCCCGTAGGCGAACCATTATTAGATTGAAAACATCGGTGTGCTGGTAATACGAAGGTGGCACGCTATTTGCTATACTAATTTACAAGCTACCAATTATGTATATTTTTACTTATATTTGCTAATTAAATTCCATTAGGGCCGTGTATGACATTTATGTAATACTGTGTACCCAAGAGTATATTTTAAGTCAACAGAAAGCTACTGGTGTTACAAGGTTGCCATGGAATTAAATTTTTGGCTAATCGTTGTCATGCACATGTATTTATAGACAAACATTATTGATACATTGTTTTTTTATATATGCTAATCTGCGATTTCAAGTATCTAACAGAGCCGCGTAGAAAAAGCTTGGAAATAATAAATACTTCTGCATCTGAAACAAGTGAGCATCGACAAAAGGATTTAAAACATGTGTCGCAGTTCAAATGAGGTTTTAACCGATTTAACGGTATGTGTTTGAAGCTATATAAGCATACTTTTATTCTCTACACTCTATAAGTAGTTCCTAGTTCTCATCTAACTCCTGGGAGTTAACAGAGGAGAACACGAGAAAGAAGAGAAGCTATTTAAGTAAGTTAACTACAATTTGTATAGACAAATGTATGAATAACTTACCGATAAACGTTTGTATAATACTATAGTATAGTTAATTATGAGTTACATATTTTTAAAATGTCTTGCCCACGAAAAGCCTAGCCATTTGTCGTTTATTTAAGATTAAATCTTCAAGTTAAGTTTAAGACCTGTAAATACGCCAAAAACCTTTTCTATTGGGTAGAACACAGAATGATACTATGCCTATATGTCAAAAATAATCGGTAGGTGATTGACTGTTTTTGTCAGAATTGTATCCCCCCTCCGCCCCTCTTAATTGAGAAGCATGAAATTGACTCCAAGCACAAATTTATAATTCTAAAATCATATAAGTAATAAGAATAATCTTATGTAGTGTTATCTAATACTTATACCTGGAACTGTGCCAGGCCGAGGCACGATTGTTTACAAAAAATGTTCTTGCGCATGGTTCGTCTACAAGAAATTGACTGTGCATCAAATTCCGCGCGTAATCATTTTTAGCGCGCGCGACGCAAGCTCATCTGGTTTTAATGTTGAGAAGCACAAAGCATTTATTATTATAAATATGTATATTTATTGGAAATCATAATCAATCACAATTTTTATTGTTTCAGTAATAAAATAGAATCTACCTTCATAAGTAGATAAAGAGCAATTCTTTTGTTAATGTTAATGCCAATAGACCTATATTCTGTGGGGTTTAACAAATCTTTTTATATTCATTATGACCCGATTGATAAATATGGTTAAACGTGTTGCGTGAAGCGCGAGAGGTCCTGGGTTCGAATTCTAGGTAAACAACTAAGTTTCGGTCGACACTGATGAACTTGTCTGTAAGTAACACTAGAGTGAACCGTATTTAAAAAATGCGAGCACCCTATGCTCCTTGTGCCCCACGGGGGAAGGGGAGTTATTTAGTTTGTATCATTACACTAAATAAATTTTCTTTAAAAACATTAACAAAATTGTAAAAGGCTATTCATCTGTTCCACTGTCAAATACTGGCAGTAATCCAACATTTAAGTTCATATTACGTTAACAATGTATCGCAATTAATCATCGCCCTACTATAATAAGATACTATAACATATTTAATAGTACAATTATAAATATCTATCCAGAAATAGGATATAAATTAAGATTATTTTTTTGTTTAGTAAAGCAATGTAACTGGTTAAAATATTTATTAATTGATTGTACACTACAAAACGATTAATCAAATACCTAATGTAAATTAAAAATCGATTATAAACTCAAAAAAAATTATGACTTGACCAGGAGTTGGATCGGCATCCACAGAGTTCCGCAAGAGGTACATGTATATTTATGAGTTGAAAAAATTTGACGATGACGTGTAGGACTCGGTAGCACAATGGGTTAGAACAACAGCACGGAACGTTCTGGATGCCGGTGCAAGTCCTGACCCAGTCATCATTTTTTTTAAAATTTTGAATCGAATTTAGATAGTAGATAATTTAAATTTAAGGCTTTAACGGTTTAAAACGCGATATATTTTACTTAGCTAGTGCCGTCTGTCTGTCCGTCGAAGCCGGGGAACGTATTCGTAGCTGTTTTTTACTTTGACGTTAGGGACACCCTCCATCTTTAGTCTCCCCGTGACAATTTTCAAATAAGTTTAACTAACATATATCGCGTTTTAAACCGTTACAGTGTTGAATGTGTACTCGCGTAAACTACAGTATGTAGTATACGATTGTACGTTGGCAATGCGTTACAAAAAAAACACGATTTGATATGTAGTGCTTTGTTATACTAGTAGCTTTCATGGCTACCTGAGATTTTTATCCGAGTCTAAATCCGCGTTCGTAATTAACAAGTCAATTGTTCTAGGCGACCTCGAATGCTCACCCTGCCTCAGACTTCACACTACTCTCATTAACAATTGAATGCAAATTAATTAATCAATTCGTATTAAACGCTGGATGAATGGACAAGTGCTGGTTTTTTTTTATAAATTAATAGTTTGAAGGTATAGAGAGAAAAATAAGTTTCGGACGTGAACACGGTAACTCAATTAGTTAGAGCAACAGCACGGAACGCTGTGCATGCCGGTTCAAGTCCTGATCGTGACCTGATTTTTTGTTAAATTTAAAAATAGATCTTTAAACTTTGTTGATAATTTAAATAAAACACTTGAACGGTTTAAAATACGATATATATTAGGTAATCTGTGAATATTAGATTTTTTCCAACAAACTGACTTGCTTATAATTTTATCATCTATAAATCCTTTTCAAAATTGAGGTGCTAAATTTACAAATACTGTCAATTATATTTTACGATAGTTGTCAATGTCAACTATCGTAACATCAGATTTGTTGAAAAAATACATTTTATGTCAAGTAATTGCCAGTTTTGACGGATTTCCCTTGTCGACAAAACAAATCGCGGGCACCTTGCCAATTATGAAAGCAGGTCGATATAGTTCATCAAAGTTAGTAAAAGAGTTTAGAAGTTTTAAAATTTTACAAGAACTAGAAAACTCGATGTTAGAATTAAAATGTAATTTGTTTGGTCGTTTAAAAATCGTCGCATTTCATTTTTAATTGTCTTTAAAGTGCTAAATGCTTATTTCCTTTGAAATTGTTAGCACTAAAAAAGATAACTTGTTCTGGATACAAATTATAACGAATAGGAATCTACTATTGATAATAAGAGTTGACCAAAAAGTTGTATATACCAGGTCATAAATTTACAAAAAGAAAAAAAATACCGAGTCTTTTTAATGTTAGGGACCAGGACCACAGATAACCATGAGGTTCACTAAATGGTAGATTAAATACCCCAGCATATACTTAATGGATAACATCTATCTATATTTGGATATTCGGAAATCCATAGACTGAAACCAAAACGTAATTAAATCTTTACGGCTTTTTCGATCGATTTTCGATCTTCCCACCCATTTAATATCTAGATTTCCAGACAAATTCCGTCATGTTGCAATTATAAATTTATTAAAAGCATGTAGGACCTAGTAGGGATTTAAACCACGACCTGTAGATAAACATTGCTACCATTAAACCAATGAGACCATACCAATGAACCTTTCCCAATCATTAACTGATAACAGAACAAAACGTAGCATTGTGCATTAAATCACACCTACTCAATTCCCCTCGAGTTTCTGTGTTAACATGATTTATTTTGTTTTTTGCCGGCGTTATCCATTAGCTCCGGAATGGCTTATATTTCTCTTTGAAAATACACCGGGGAGCGGACGGGCGTCGTGCCAGACACGAAAAATACAAATAAATGTGATATATTCTTTTAAAAGACATTATTGCCGATAGTAAAATGTTTTAATTGAGAATTTCTCAAAGGTATTCCATACTTATATTTAATCAATTAAATTATTTAAAAAATTAATTTGGGTCATACTGCCAGATAAGTGTAAATATTAAAAAGGGAATAAATCAAATTCAGTCTCGTACAATCGTTTTCCACCAAATCCAGACTTGAGGTCCGGTTATCAAATTGTGATATTACGCTACAACATAGAAAATAATGGTAGACAAACATTATTTCCTATGTTGTATTTCTAGGTGTAAGGTGAAAACCAGCAATACATTTACATAGCAATACAAACAAGATATGCCGTCGACCTATTTTGGCTTTGAACCTTTAATTATTGGTTAACCATTGACCGCACAGTATTTTTCGACTTAAGAAGCTTAATATAATTCTAAGAACACAACATTTATACTGATTTTACGGTAAAAATAATTTAAAAACAATATTTTAAATGCACTGAACGTGTCAACTTTAAACCGTTTTGGCAAAGATACAATGTACGGCTTAAGTGCACCAGAAGGTGTAATTATCAAAACAAACAGTATTTCCCCGCATGTCTGAAGTCTGAACCGCGTCTTCTGTTCATCATATTTCCGTTACGCAATTTGCGTACGATATTTTTGGATATTTACATTATCATATAAACACACATGCCTAATGAGAACACGAATTCTTTCGTTTAACACGAGTTCTGTATCCACTTTAACTCTTAATGATCCTTGGTAGAATAATTATTAAGATTAATTAATCTAGCAACCAAGACTAGCTTTTGACAGCTACTTCACCATCATGGTCCCCCCGTAAAAACGGCGTCTGCAAAGCTTTCGAAACGTTGGTTCATAACGAAATTTAGCTGTTTCGCGTTTTAAACCGTTAGATTATTATAGACTATGCATTAACATCGTGTTTCTGTTTATGTATTTTCACGTAGGAATATCGATTTTTTATTATCATCAGTATTAAGTCTCTATGTTCGAGGAATTATATTTTTGGTATAAGATTTCCTTTTAAGACCGCCGAGAATGTTGTTTAAAAACATTTAAAATAAAGACTTGTTTATTTATAACATTCTATTCTCTACTATAACCCTTTGTTCCAAATGTTTGTCACTGTATACAAAAACATGATAAGGTAGGTGTTTAAAAACGTCTATCGGAAAAGGGATTTATTTAACGCCTCTATGTATTTACATTCTTAAATATATAAAATAATTTGAATGTCACATTTTATATGTTGTTTTGTATACTTTAGATAGAACTCACGACCCCAGATTTTCGTGGTCCCACACGTCATCAGTATTGGTGGTAGTGCCACGGAACGCTGCTAGCGAAAGCTGAAAAACTATTATGCTTTTTAAACGGACACTTATAAATTTTGAAACATATCAAACGTATGACGTTTCACTTAAGCACAACTATAAGTTACTACAATAATATAAGTACAATTTTATGCGCGCAGTCTATGCCCTGACCGACCGAAACAAAATTGCTTTCTTCCTGTAAAATACAAAGTAACACTACGAAAATCAAGATGTGGCTCGTGTTATATATATATTGTATATTTAAATACGTTACTAACAGTCATACTGCCACAATTCAGTTTGTGTGCTCATTTGAACCTAATAAATTCGCCCATAAACGATTTGTTTTTCGTAGTGCGTATTAATATCTTGTCAAATAGTTAAATAATCTCTGGTTATGTAATGTTAACTTGCGTGGGCCGTCTTCGTAAACAAATTTTGATGGATCGTGCTGTTTGTAACTTAACGGTGACTTAACAATCTATTGTTACATGTTGAAGGATTTTGTAGATAATCTTATTTCTTGTCTGTTCAGGCTTTTTAAATAAACCCTAAATGAGACATGGGACAGACTCTTTCCTGTTTTCCTCGACTGATTAATTATTGACGCCTTTATTGATTCACCGTGATTTGAATCTAGGACCTCTGAGGTATCGAATACGTATAAGATCACTTTATTGGTATAAAGAGATAAGAAATGAAAGAGAAATACAATCACCAAAAGTCTACATCTTAGAATTTTCCGATGTGTAAAAATTCCATGATGTAGCAGATGCTCAGTAATTTTAAAACAAGATTTTAACTAATATGGTGCTTAAAATACTAATAAATTAATTACATTTATTATTATAATATAATATTACTAAGTTATTATTATATTATAATATAATTTTAGTAAGTTATAACGACTACAGGTGATTATTTTATCCCAATGTCTATTATAGTCCAGTTACAATAATTAACTGAAACTCTGGAGCACAAAACGCAAGAACCGATCAAAGCAACGACATTTATTTATGTGACATCTGTAGAACTGCTTTATTATCACAGATAATTTCCTAACATCCGCCAAGAGCTCTACGAGTAATAGATGTATTCAAGAATCGGATATTAGTTTATTGGAGTTTTTGGCCGTTTAAATGCGTTGCTTATATTTATAGTTTATGAAGCGTGCTGGAATCATACGCATTTATTTTGTAAAGTGGTCAGGGTCGACGTATTTTTGAAGGCATCTTAATTTCGATCAGTATTAATTATTGAATTTTCTTAGCTCAAAGAATGGTCCAGGATTCGTCTATAGTAGCCTTAAATCACATGTCATAATCAAATCATAACCGAAATAGACACATGATCATATCTAATGCATGCCTCATATTATAGAAGAAATCGAATTTTTATCAATATTTTTCTATATATATAAGAAAATCAAAGCACGTTATTGCACGCTGATGTCTTTTTCGTAGCAAGCTTAGTTATCAATAAAACAATAGCGTATACCTACATAAAAAAAATTAACGATGACTTCTAGGAGACGGTAACTCAATTGGTTAGAGCAACAGCACAAAACGCTGTTGCAGCCAGTTCAAGTCTCGCCGGGGTCGTAAAATTAGTTAAATCTAAAATTGATTTTTAAACTACTTATACTAAGTAGTTAAATAAATCAGCTATTTCGCAATAGCCTTAAGGAAAAAGCCGCAGTCTGAGTCAAACGTGAAATTCAACTACCCTGATTAGCAGTCGGATCACTACAAAGTGAAATGCAGCTCATTTTCAATTCAACCAATGAGAAACGTGATTTACGACACAAGGCCACGCCCACTGCAGAAGAACACTGACCCACTACGAGTAAAGGCTGTATTATGTACCTAGTACACCTAGGCACTTGCGTAATCCTAAGGCTAAACCGGAGGCCATAAACATAAGCGGATATGAGGATTGCAAAGATTCGTCAAGTTGCCGCCAAGGCGACAAGCCAAGCCTCCAAGTACGTAAGTAGCGATAGAAAATATACAAGTTTTTGGATGACCAATCCTGACGTGAACGACGACTTCTTAATTTGATGGCTTTCCGATTGTTAATAGATTTTGCCAATGTCAATGTCAATAAAAATCTTGTTCTCTTTAATGTTGTAATAAGTTAAATAGAAAAAATATTATTAAATTGGCTTTTATGAGGAGATTCCGTTATGGCGAATTTACTAATGGCTACGGACCTTTCGACTATGGTCTTTGCAAATAAACTTTAGCTAGTTTCTAACTGCTTTCCTACTAAAATATACAGATACAACAATCTGCTAAAACCCGTCTCCAAAGAGAAACAGATTATATATATTTTTAATTGTCACTAACATAGACTTTAATCGCAACTTTTGACATAAATACACCTTTGTGTTATAGTTGTATAGCAAAAGCTTCCATTCAATATTGTTTTATTCAAAATGACGAAGCCTCGTTGATTAATTTATTTCGGAAACCTGATCTCTTTGTTAAGAATTGAATATTGGTCAATATGATTAGCTTACAAAAACCATTTTTCATCTTCAATGTCGTTACCCTTTATAATTAAATTTGTTGTGACAGTTAGGGGCTATTCTGTTTCGTTATCTAAAACCTATTAATTTACGTCAGAAGTAAAGTTCACGATATTTTTAGACGTACTACGTATATTCATAACTTGTTTAATAAGGGCTAGAAGGTCGTGGGTTTTATTTAATTTATTTTTTTTGACTAGGTTCAGGTCATGAACAGTTAGATCCCCCATATAGAACAGAACGAGATATTTACTTTTTTCTTGTAATCCTTTCGCAGCTGGAAAAGCTGGTTTTATAAGAAAGCTAGCGGTGTCAGTCAGGGACTTCGTTAAGATACTTATTTTGGTCGTTTTACAAAGTTCCCTCTCAAAGTTTTTACAAACCCCAAATAATAGACCTGTAATGTCGCGGACATTTTTTAGGTTCTTTAAAGAGGAATGATTCTTTCATAAATAATTTTTGCGTATCTTGAACCGTTTTCACAGCGTATGCATTGGAAAAATAAATTTCCCCGTCGATTCCACATTTCCCGGTGTTTGTTCGCTGCTGTTAGTAATACCGCCTTCCTCGATAAATGAATTAGATAAACCAAGAAGAATGTTTCAATTCGAACCGGTAGCTCCTGTGATAAGCGCGTTCTAACAAACAAATTCTTCAGCTTTATATATTAGTATAGCTTTATTGCGAATGCGTTCCGTCTTAGCGTCGAGGAAATTCCATGCTTATTCCATTACTCCGAAATAAAACTAGCGTGACCTACATCAGCGCATTCGTGACCCATTAATATCGATTCGTACAAATTGTATCTTGTGGTTAGGAGTTGCTCTGGTTGGTAATGGATTTCCATTAAGCAAATTTACGCTTGGGAAAATGTTAATATTAATAATAAAATTGTATAATGACCTTATCGTCTCTCTAGTAAGTATTAGGTTACTATTACATTCGGATAAGTCTGTGGTTTGAGACCCCGTACAGTGATGCCTCATTTGCCATCAAAAAGGGATTATAAGTATTAAAAAAATAATTAAATCGTGTATTTACTATTAATTGAAGATAAATATTTATATTTTTAAAGCTTTAGGTTCTGTCTATTATTATTTAATAGGGATATAATATTTTTTGCCAACTACTTCACCAAAATATAATACTATATTACTATTTAAATAAAATATTTAACAGGTTAAAACATGAAATACGTACCGATATAAGCTATGGCACTACCGTGGTATTATGTATTGCCTTTGATTTAACTTTGACATTAGGGCATTTTTCATCTT
The DNA here is from genome assembly GCA_963661955.1 of Leptosia nina. NCBI lineage: Eukaryota > Metazoa > Arthropoda > Insecta > Lepidoptera > Pieridae > Leptosia > Leptosia nina. The sequence continues at coordinate 4,859,381 of CAVLEF010000004.1, read as the reverse complement.
CTGCCCTGTGACTGCTGCAAAGCATCCGAAACGTCAAGTCGTTGTTAAAAGAAATTGTATATATTTTAAATGCATGCAGTTTTACTGTCGATATCTACTTATGAAATAATACATAAAAATAAATTTTAAATAAAACAGCTTTAGTTTTACATGCGCATTAAAAATCGATGATAAAGTACACAACTAATTACGCATTATATGCAAAAATTTCGAAATTGTATAACAATACATAAGTGAGCATACGTTAAAAGACAATACCTTAAATTAACTTCGAAGAAGACAATGTTGCCAGCTTTTTATGGCCGTCGTAAGTGAAGTAACCTACTTACTACAATGTAGATAACATCGACGGACGTGTCTCGACAAACAATATTATGGTCAGAGATTTTATTAGCTTCGTGGACTTGATTATCCTATGAATAGAATACTGTATCTGTCAGGTTTTACCTTAGTGCTTAGTACAAATCTTCATGTTTCTGTTTTGTTGTTTTGTTTTTAAGGCAATTAATACAAGTTGTGAGGCGTTTCTTGTCCTTTGCCTAAGGATTTTTGGCGGGAAAATGGGGCCCTTTTTACTAGAATTTCCCGCCTATTTTGACACTATTGGATTCAATTTGAAAAATGTGTTTTAAAACGATATGGTGTGTTTTTTGCGAATCTAATTGTACGTTTTTTATCTTTTAAACCGTTAGTAACAATTTACAACATTTTATATTTTCACATGTATAAATAAAAAATCGATTTGAGTTAAAAAATAACAATTTAGGAATTTCTATTTACCTATTTTAATTAAAAACTCTTTTAAATAAAACACTTTAACGGTTTAAAACGCGAAATATTTTTGTTAACTATAATATATCGCGTTTTTAACCGTTAAAGTGTTTTATTCAAACGTGTACTACTCGCGTAAACTACAGACAGTGTTTAAATAACTTTTATCATAACTAAATAAAATGACATTTACTAACCAAATACTTCTTAGTAATATTAATAATGACTGTAGTATTTCTTGTGGCAGACACTTAAATTGTCCATTATGGGGTAGATTACTACGGTAGTTCTCCAGAGGGTATAAGAAACATAATACGGGTTTGTAGAGCAATAAATCCCTATTGAGTTGAGTAGGCGCTCGTAAAGAGTTTCAATCAGGTCGAGTCCTTCGTAAACTTGTATTAGGTACTCCTTAAACTCCAAAACATCTAGTAATATTCTAGTAAGCTTAAAATATGATAATATTGTCTGTGTACATAAAAAAACGTGACATTTAACTGAGGAATACATTTCACAAACATTTTTATTTTGAATATTTATAAGAATTATATAAATTAATCTCTTGTCATCAACGATACGTCTAGATAACGAAGATGCAACATACATAAAATTGTTATTCTAAAAGTGTCAGACAAGTATTAAAACATTTGTACATGTCTAACATGTCGACACCATAGATTATATACTAGTTATAGAAGTAACGTTGATTTTGACTACTATAACTATAATCTGTGGTGTCACAATAAAAAAAAATAGTATCTGTGGCCTGGCACTAGAATTGTAAATATATATTTGAGACACTGCTCTTTTAAAACGCAGTGCATGAACGAGTCAATTTTTAAATAGCACGTTATAGTTAAGCATGAAATTTCCTCAATTGATAATACAACATTGACATTGAAGTGGTCTATATTGTGTGGGAAGATGAGATTAGGGTATGAGTGGAGTATATTAGTGCCACTGCTTAGAGTATAAAGACCCACTACTGTTTTATATTTTGTTTTCTTATGCCCGTATATTGTGTGCCCCAATCTCAACAAAACAACAAATTATGTTTCCCCAGGTTTTGAGCCTCGTAGCACCTCTATTGTTTAGCGTAAAGCTCGCCAACACGATATATACGGATAACTGCGGAAACTCAGTATTTTGGTCACATATAAATGTAAGCTTACCAATGCAATATGATAGAGGTCGAGTCACATATAAGTAATAGGGTCGTGTGACAAATAATTTTAATAACTGTATTGCCCGATCTACTGTGGAAAATAAATTATTATTATATACGTACAGATTATACATGTGCTATAAGTACAAATATAATTGAAGTATTATCAATAAAATAAAATATTTATTTTTAACTGTATAAGTTAAAAATCGAAAATAATTTGAAGAAAAAATACGACTGGGGGCAGGACTTGAACCGCTACGTCAGTGTTCCGTGCTACTTTTAACCGTTTGAAACGCAGATATATGGGTGGTTCTGTTTGTGAGCATGGTCTGTGTAAAAACATTAGGTACTGAAGCTGACAATCCTTAACAATGACAGGGTTGAATAATAAAAGTTCTTTAAACAACATAAAACTCGCCGATACGATAAATGCATCTCTACAATAATAATCATGACTTACAGAAATATTTACATTACCCAAATACAAGAATATCGAGTCGCTCTTTCAACGAAACCCAGATTTTTGTTGAATATTTGAATGAAACTCAATAACCAGGGTATTTATGACACAAGTTACTATGGTATTTTACAAATTCATAGCTTGTCAATTGTTTATAAGCAGGTAAGTCTTAAATGTGACCGACAATTAAACTCTTAAAGATGTTTAAATTACAATTTTGATAGCGGTTCAAAACCAATATTTAATTGTTAAGCTTTATGACCCTCTTTGTAGCTAAATAATTAAACGTGTTGTTTAGAATTGCGTTAAGAGCGAAACGTACATAGAAATGTGTTCGCCCCACCTTTAAGCTAACACTGGCACAAAAATAAAATATCAAAATACCAATATTGTTTTTTTAAATATGCATTTATAATATATGCCTTATAACCAACCATCATTCAATTAAAATGCAGTTAGAGAATTTTTGAATATAGAAAATAAATGTCAAAAACGATCGAAGTTATACAATTTTATCACCTACCTGTTTACAACGAAATGCTTAGTCCAAGATAAAGCTCATCAAACCGGCTCCCCGCCCACGGCCCGCCCGAACTCATGACATTCGCGAAAGCTTTCAAAGTCCATTTCCTTTTACTTTATTCGCATCTACGGTCATAAATAACGGATATATTTGGGACACTCATATTCGAAAAGTAAATGATTACAAATGTTGTTTGAAACGGACATTTTTCGAAGCTTCAAAGCTAGTAAATCCATAATCCGTAAATTCCAGAGCTTTTAAAGTTTTAACGGTAATTTTATGTATTTTTTACTTACATTTTTTTTGTAAACATTTTGTGTTATGTGGGGGTCTGTATTGTGTGTATGTATATGTACGTATACTGTTCTACTTCAAATGTCAAGCGTGGGGCATCACTGAAAATCGGCGTGGGTATTTCTAGGCATAACAAAAGCTGAGTGGTGTCGCTCTACATTTGCGTTTGTTTAATTGTACGTGGATTAACTGATTTGATTTTAAATGTATATGGGCCTATAAATAACTGCCTATTTTTGAACCGTGACCTCATAATTTTTAATACGCAGTTTTGTGTTAATAGAACTGGTTTGCGGTTTATAAGTTAGCTTGTATTGTATTAGTGTGCTTAGATTCTATGAAACGGAACTTATTAGTATTATTAGTAACGTTAAATTGAATAGAAGCAAAGATGAGATATTACAAATGTAATTACATGCTGTAATTGTGTTTAATTGCGATGTTACTTGAGTATTGGTAGTTTTACGTTTAAACATATAAGTTTACTATTTTATTACTTAATAATATTATTATCTCTTTATATGTAAAATATATAGTAAACTTTGATAGGACACCTTTTCATAAAGACATTTCAACGGCTAATACTTAAACAGCACTAAGTTTGCAATGTTTGTAATTTACATGAGTAGGAAACCATCAAATTAAACATTTTTAACGGTTTAAAACGCGATGTTAGTTTACTCACTCTTAACCACGCTCCAACGTGTCAGCACCCTTCGCTTGACCATGACTGTTTTTTATTGTAATCGTTGTTTGTATTTTTTGTTAATGTAATCTTTGCGCAACACATTTTTTTTTATTATTGATATTATTTTTAATTTATTTTGAATATAGCCTATAGGTAACTTGAACCATACAATACACTTACAGGTTTATATATCTACGAAATTCTATATATTATATTGCTTGAAGTAAAAGGTTTATTTTGGAAATTTAAAGACTAATGAGTTTTTATTAAAATTGAATATCTAATATTCAGAACCTTTTCTAAAACAAGAAAATGACGATAATATGTAAAATAAAGACAACCAAGGGAAATAATTGAGATGCGCATCGCGTAAGGTACAGCTGAGATTGAGTACTACTTGTTACATTAGTATTGACTATTACGTCATTATACGTCTATGTTATGAATACATCCTCCGAACCGGATCTTCATTATTGTAAATGTACTTGTAACCTCTGCTTATTGCAAAAAAGCCTTAGCTTGTAACACCATTAAATTCGGTAGGCTTTTCCTGCTTCTAATTGTGTTGAGATGAGTGTGTTCTTAATCTTGGTTTAGAATAAGAAAACTTAATTTAGATACTGTCTGTAGTTTACGCGACATTTAAATAAAACACTTTTGCATTTAACTTGATTTAGATTAAAAAATAAATTAAGATTGTCTATTCTAAATTGAGAAGATATAATATAAACTTTGATATTGGTTGTGCCAAGCTTCGTTAGATATAATGAACATATAAATCGTATTATATATTAAATACAATTATAGCAATTGACTTTTAGAAGATAATTTAAAAATGAAACAAACAATAGATTAAGTAGGTTGACGACTATCATTCAATTATTGTAACCCTTTTCTATGAATATTATAATGTCTTGGTACATACTGTCTATAGTTTACGCGAGTAGTACACATTTAAATAAAACACTTTAACGGTTTAAAACGCGATCTCTCCCCGTGACCACGGCTGCTGCAAAGCATCCGAAACGTCGGGCCGAAGTTAAAAATCATTTTCAAATAAGTTTAACTAATATATCGCGTTTTAAACCGTTAAAGTGTTTTATTTAAATGTCTTGGTACATTAAAATATTTTCTCAATACTCCCATACAAAAAGTAACAAGTCTGCTTGCTTATTTCACCGTGGTCCGTATAGAGGTCCATAATATTTTTTTTTATCGCTACACCTTGATTGAGCCAACGTACCTACAATCAATTTTCGTTCTACCGAATAAAGATTAATTTTATAGCTAGCGTTTTTAACCCGAAATAGCTTCATCAACAATTACCGTTCATTAACTCTCAGAAACCTTGGTTGATGTGTGGTCGCAAATGTTTTTTTAATTTATGCGCCCACGCATTTGTAACATTTGTATATGATATCGCGAATGTATTGATTATATTTCCTGTTATTTTAAACTACCGTTAAGCTAAGAATGGTATTTGTTCTTTTAGACTTAAAAAATATAGATTTTTATCTGATTATTCGATTATTTGACACATTTCAATATTTCTTTTACTGGTTTGAAACGCGAAAATATTCGTTTGACTTCTATTTAGTTATATATTCGTATTGCTTACAATTTTAAAACAAAAATGTGTGCAAAAAGACACAAAAACATCTATATATACGTTAAACAACTAAATACAGAATAATAATCGCCAAATATGTTATATGAAAGAAGAAATGAAACGTATTTATGCAAACCCGAACGAAGTTACTAGCTAGCTGCTAGGACATAGTCATTATTTTTGGCATAAACTTAGGCTGTTACAGACGACGTCAGTCGCATCCCTTCCCGACGTTCTTGGAAGTTAATCATAAAAGATAGCGTCGCGGCCTTTTTTTTAGATCATATAAAGAAAAATCATTCTTTCATACATATTATTTGGGTATCTTGAACAGTTTTCGCAGCGTACTTCTCGGAAACCCATAATAATGAACAATTTTCCCAATTCTTTTCAAATTTCTCGCTGTATCTTCATGTGTATTAGTCACAGTGCCTCGATGAATGCTCAAACCAACATAAAAGTAATATTTCATTTTGAACTCGTAGTTCCTGAGATTAGAGCGTTTAAACATACAAACAAACAAACTCTTTAGCTTTATGTACTAGTATAGATATTCATGATTACAAGTTTCAACTTAGCATTAGCACATTTATTTAAAAACCCAAATTATATAGTCTTAGTAAACTTTGCACCCACAAATATTAGTATTTATTTAATAAACACGAAAAGACTTCCACAGAGTACTTGTTTTTCGTTTAATATTTATTATGCATATAATCTTAGCTTAAATAATTCCAAGGTCGCAGTGTGGTTCCGTCGATAGAACAACAATAGACTTTGTGTAAAACTGGTAGCGTATCGCGGTTTTATATGCCATGTAAAACCTAAATACGTTATTACATCGTTTTAAAACAACCAACTGTTCATTGTTTAGCGAATTTAGAAGCATTTGTCATTTCCATGAGTAACCATACAATTTAACCTAATTCACCAATGCGGGTCTTCCCGCCCTGTGAATCCCTAGTAGAAAGTGCCTATAATAATTTAGACCGCAATTAAAAGAGGTTTAATATTTATTTCATAATTCAATAAGAGGAAAGTTAAAAGAAATCTGTGTAGTGTCTGTCTTTTTAACAAAAGCGTGCATCGTGTTCTATGGTAGCATGGGAGTCACTTGTGTTCAGATGAAATACCCCCCATATAACATATTTGGAAATCCACAGACTGAAATCTAAACGCCATTCAACTTAACGGCTTTTTCATCTGTTAACGGTGCATCGTGATCCGGGCGTTATTTCGATATTTTTGCCGCCCATTTATTATCATTATTTCCAGATAAAGTCCAACATAATTTAGAAGACATATAAATTAATTAGACAGATGGACCAGGTAGGGGTGGCACCCACAACCCGGAGATTAGTAGCCATACATTGCATTAATAAATCAGGTAAAAGTTGTCTTCGATGCACGGTTGTGCGGCAATAATACTAATGCTATTATACATATATATGCCTTGTGGTCTTATCGAAGGTTTGGCTCATCCTCTCTGTTAGTTACCCAGCGTTCTATCAAATCTTTCATCGATACATAAATATTCGTTTCCTAGCTAGAATTTGCGTTCTGCAAAGCTATAGCAAACGAAATACAAATTAACGTTAATTTTAAATTCGCGCTGTTAAGGCGTCAAAATGTTTGGACCTAATTAATACTAATTCACGTGCGGTAATGAAAAATGTAACGTTCTGCATATGTATGTGGAACAATTAAAATTACACATAAAACTAAATTAAACAGCCTTGCTAAACCGCACGACCACATGACTTTTTCAATGTATACAGTATTCGGTATTTATGAAACCAATTGCTTCTAGAATATTCTAAATGTGGTTTCAGATGTTTCATACTCATATCGTAACACAGAAGGTAAATGAGGGATCACACAGACTCGTTGAAAAAGCTCTTTATAAGATAATTATTTATTTATAAGGTTTCAGGAGTAATATGTGAAAATTATATTTCTATCACTTTAATCGATGGAAGGTGACCCCAGACATAGTTCGTGATTCAGACGTTCCTACCACGCATTCAATGTTTAGATTTCCAGACGAAAATTAAAAAATAAATTTATTAGAACCATCCATAAATTAATTAGTTGGAATCCACTACCCGTTGATCAGCAGTATGCATTTCTACATATTACACCAACGTCCGAATCATTGTTTGTAGTTATTAAGTACACATTTGAATAAAAAATTTTTAACGTTTTAAAACTTAAAATATATTAACTTAATAAAATATGTTAACGTATTTTAACCCGTTATGACATATTAAAGTCTTTTAACCCTTCAGAGTTTCATTTGATCAAGCAAGTAGCTTGTCCATGGCCATTTTTCTCTCTGTCCCTGCCCTGCAGGATTCAAACCCTTACCTTAGTACCTTTTATAGCTTTTACAACCAAATATGAAAACCAATGATAGATAACCATCACCTGGTACAAGAATCTATTATTTACGTAGTAATAAAATATCCTTTATTATAAACAATGTATTTGTGTCATAATAATAAAATTAGCACAATACACTTCGATTTACAATAGGCCATTATGGAAACTTAGTACTTGTGCATCTGCAGGTTTTAATGTCGGTTTCCTGCAAAATACTGAAGGCCAACTACAAAATTGCAAATACACGATCGATACTTGCTATTTTCCGTGTATGTGGGTTGGGTTTTTCATAGATAACTTGAGTAATTAATTCCTATTAGATTATGAAGCTTTAAAAAATTGCTTGTAACGTAAAAAAAATTAAAATCTTGAAACATGTGAACGATTTTCACCTCTCGAAACCTTTTTATTGTTATTTAACTAGTTGTCTACCTCGTACACTACGTAATGTAAATTCACTTAGTTAAGAGTAAGTTATTCGTCGATGCCATCTTTGGCATTTCGCTTTTTAATTTGCATAGCAACAGCGTGACGCGCTGACCTTGACCATCATGACCACGAAATGCGGAAAACAACTTCAGCTAAACATGTACAAATAAGTGTACATTGTTATTGTTACGCATGCGTACGGTATTTCTCTACTATTATTAAACATACATCTAAATATCGGTGTTTGAAGCGGGCAGAATTTTAAATAAGAAACGATAAGAAGTTTCAAAAAAACTAGTGCGATATTTTTTGTGATGCACTAACAAACAATAAGAAGTAGATACAACTGAAGGACTATATGAGTCATGACAACATAAATAAGATATGTTTTATAGCCTTCCTCAATAAACGTTCTAACCAACACAAAAATCATTTTTCAATTCGAACCAGTAGTTCCGGAGATTAGCGCGTTCTAACAAACAAACAAACTTTTCAGCTTGATATATTAGTATAGATATGTTTGTTCGCCCATAACTGCGTCAGTTATAAATATATTTTAGTATTTTATTTTAATAATTACTGTGAACTTACAGTTGTCTCGAACATCACAAAATTAGTATTGAAATATCTTCATTTACTATTTACATAGACACTAATTTGTATGTATATTTCTATTCTAGTATATTAGTTTTAAAACAACACTAGTCGTATTAAAAAGCTGTCCAGGTGTTTACAATACAGATTATACGCTTTTCATTTCCGTTTGGATCGCAGGAACAGATTATATTAATCTGCAATACCATCAAATAGGTACAAAATTATGCATTTGATTTATGTTTGTTCCAAGTCAGGCACGTCAAACGTGACTGCGAGACGCGCATTAATTTAATATTAATAGGAAAGATATAAAATCGGTGAAGGCTGTATATATTTATTATACCGGGCCCATAGAATTGCTAGTGATTGATGTTATCAAACAAACAGTCAGTTATACATATTATAGTTAGATTTATTAGAAATCCGTATTTTACAGTGGTTAGTGCACTAGATTGTAGATTACGAGGTCTGGGGTTCGAATCCCGCGTTTGGCGACGTTCCTTCATTATTCTTTTCTAGACAATGTCTAATGCCAGGTTGGAATTTTGGGGAATGAGCGAAGGTGACCAGTAATTGGTTAAAACGTTCGCGTTGGTTTAAAAAAGGCTAGGTTCATATCCCGAGGAGGACCAAAAGACTTTACTTACTTACTTTTTAATAAAACACTTACAAACGCTTTTAGACGCGGAATATAGTTAACTTATTCTTATTCTATTTTGAGAACGGCTGTATATTTATATTTTTGCGTTTTCAACCGTTACTGTTTTATGTGTACTACTTTTTAATAAAGATTCGTAAGATTAGCAGATTCCAAATACAATATAAGCAGGTATATAATATACTGAGTTATGTAGTTTTTATTGTACTCACATAATGTATAAAAAATGGGCAAAAAACAGACGATCGCAACTCTCAATCGATATGGTGTGGGCGTTAAAATCCGAAATATTCAATGCAAATTTTTGTCTACAACTTGACGGAGTGAACAATACGTTGCCAAACTTCCTTTGTTCCTTTTACGCGAATACATGTGTGTGGCTATAGTCGGCGCCGAATTATGGAACCAGAGTTATAAACTTATAGAATAGCTTCACTTTGAATATAAAAAAAATACATGGGCGGGACTCGAACGTAGAACAACAGCAATTGCTATACAAATAGCATGACCACAGACAAGTGTGTAATTTTTATTAAGTGTGCTTAAAATTAAGTAACTTAAAAAACCTAATGTATTTAAATAAAGTACTTAAACGGTTTAAAACGATATGTATTAGTTAAACTTATTTGGGTGAGACTGTCTCCCAGTGACCACGGCTGCTGCAAAGCATCCGAAACGTCGGGCCGTAGTTAAAAAGAAATCAAATTAGTTTAACTAATATATCGCGTTTTTAACTGTTTAAGTGTTTTATTTAATTTTATACTACAATTTTAAACTACAGACAGTATTTAAACGTTTCTAGATCACAATCCACAACTACAAATGACCAATAATAATCTTCTAAGTCATTTAATGAACATCTCAACTTATACAAAAAATAGTAAAGCTCTATCTCGGAAATATTTTTATTGCTTCGTTACTCTGTGTGGAATTTAATTACGAAGCGAAAATTATTTCATTTAACCGGCCAGACAATAAAGCATTTAATAATAAATGTTATCTAGCAGGTATACTATTAAATCATTTTTAGCTTAATACCACTTGAGTATTGAATATCGAATACAATCAAAATGTATAAAGGAATGCAGTTACTAATTAGTAGCTTCTATAATAGCGTAAGAAACATCATTAAGCTTCTTGAATCTTCAATTTGAAGTTTGAATTAGACAGATGTAATGTCAGTTGTAAATATGCAATTCATTGTAAATTCCACCATTTGGTTATTTAAAAAATATAAAAAGGATTTGAATAATAATTCTTTCAGTGTCGTTTAATTATTTACCGGTAATTATTATGTTTAAAATTATCGGTGTTTAAAGAGCAACGCAACTGTTCATATTAACTTTACAGTCAGTGCATAGAATAGTAAAAATCTAAGATATATTTGTAAATCAGTTATTTATTTATTTAATACGTTTATAACATATATATAAGAAGTCCTTACCATCACAAAAACATTAAAAGCATTTTTTTTGATAATTTCTTGTTTCAAATATAATAAAAAAATAATTCATGGGCGCGTCCTTAATTTAATAGTCTATGGTTTTGTCTCTGTGTGCGTGCTACGGAGCGCACGAAACAACGAACACACCCACTACACGAAAATTTCGGGCGATACCTACTTTTTGTCCGCGCCAAGTGTCAAGGACACGCGCGCTTCTGTTGCTACGTTCCAAAAACGACTCGTGTCTTTTGTTTTCTCTTTTTAACTTTTTTAAGCAATGAAACAGATTAAAAATTACGCAGAATTAAAAATAAGAACCGTGATTTTAATTATAAATCACGGTTCTTATTTTTAATTTAACACCGTTTATGAAGTAACAAAACATTAACGAGATGTGTAAAAATGTTAAGTTAATGTCCCTAATAAATAAATATCAAATATATTTATGTTATTTACCAACGGCACTCCTAAAACGGATGTGAATTAAGTAAGTATTATGTAAAAATTAAAGTGCCATTGACCTTAATAGCTCATGATTAAAATCGAGAAACAACACATGCCGCGCCTGTTTTGTATTTTGTCTTTTGAAATTAAAAAGGTGTAGTTACGCACGTGAAATAAAAATGTGTAAAATCGTTTTGAATTAATTATGGGTATCCATTTTGTTCTGTCAGCTGTCAGGTGAAATTGGGCTTTTGATAGGTATTTAATTTACCACAGATACTCTATTGTATCCAAAATACGCATGTTACTATCCATAATAATAATATATCCTTGATATCTTTTATCTGTGAAACTATTTAAGAAAATATCTGTATTCTTTGTTTTCAATTCCTTATAATATTATGTTACTGTATTTGTGTTTGTTTCCTGTATTCTTAAATAAATCATAATTATTCATTCACCCTTAATATAACCTTTACCTTATTACACAATAGATTATATGGCTATAATTTTAATCTTTCCTGAAAAATGTCTATAGAGGCCAGGGACATACCAGGCCAAACCCTTGGCGCCAGTGATTACATTTCTCTGTTAGCTGCAAATTCATTGTAAATTGAATGAAGAAAATGTCAGCATTCGTTTTAGGTTAGTAAAGGTAATTCATCTAGATCTACTTCTTGACAGTATTTCAACGCTGTTGGATGTTAACAATCCGAGGAAATATTATTTGAACAATGAATAGCCCTGTAAAATGTATGTATAAATCGGTATATATAATACCTGTCTGTTTGTCTTGCTAACCTTTGAGAAAATGTAGGCTGATATTAATGATGATATATTGACTTACCGGTCTTTTGAAAAGGAGTGTGCTCTCTTAAAGGTTCCAACTCTCGATCTTTGAAAACTCTTAAGAAACTTGTACTACATACCTATATGAGGCCGCTAAAGGCAGAGTAGCCTAAATGCAATTTTATGACTTGAGCTATTTCTATTTTATAGTCTAAAAATGTTAATCTACAAGTACAAATTATTTTCGCGTAAGCTTATTGCACATTTTCATTTTCCTCCTTATTGAAAATCAAGTTCTTTGTCATTTGGCCACTCTGCCTTTAGCATCCTTTATAACCTTTAATGTTTGTTATAAAGTAGCTACATAGCAACACCATCTGGTAATCATATTCTTAATCTGATAATAAATTATTCAGCTTCAAAATCTCGTTATGCAACTTTCTTACGGCGTAATAAAACTAAAGCATTAAGTTGACATATATACATTTTATAGCATTGGGTGCGACTGAAACTAGGTCGGATCCCGAGGACAAAGAGAGGGGAATCTCGTCGTTATAGAACACCATAATATTACTACGGTATATCGTTGCATTGAGATCCTTAAATGGGGCGCCTTATATCATCAAAGGCGACAAAGACATTCAGAGAATTCCTTTAAGCTTTACAATGACCTTAGTGGTAAAATAAAAGCCTTATTGTTGTGAAATTTTAATTTTAAATACGCAAATTCTTTTTTAAACACGCTTTTTGTAAAAGTTCCAAACAAGGTTTTTGTAAATGTTTATACAGACATAACATATTGCGACGTGTAACATACATTGTGTATTTAATGGCTTTTTCTTTCTGTTTTCTACATAATACACAATAATAATATTATTATGAGGCATTATTACATTAATAATTACATAATGGCATATTTTTTTAATTTTTTTAATTTGTTTTTAAAACTGTTAAAATATTTATAAGTATCCATATGATTTCTATATATCTATATTCTATACTAATACTGTAAGGTCAAAGAGTTATATTATTTGAACGTGCTAATCTCAGGAACCATTGGTACGAATTGAAGAATTATTTTGTGTATTCTTTGTGATTTCCAACCGTTTTCGCCATTTCTTCCACTGTTTCAATTGTTTTTTCGCTCCTATTAGTCGCAGTCTGATGTTTTATAGATAAATCGTTTCACGATATATTGACCAACCTATACTAACTTATTTTTGTGCGTTGAAATACAACAAACAAGCTTTAGTAGTATAGATTATGAAGTTGTAGTCAATGATAAACCAAAAAGCACTAAAAGAGATAATCTACCCACATTGTAGAGAAATTACACCTAATGGGCCGTCGAGGCAAAAAGCAATCGGATATATAGCAATATTTGTCGAGAAGCATAGCCCACGCGGTATCGGGCGGATACATTTATTTTTCATTTTCCTTTTTGGGATACGGACGTCCTACTGCCTCGTGTTTGCATATTATACGGATAATAATCGTGTTTCGTCGCCTACGCGAATGTTCTTTTGTGACATACGAAATAGCATACAATAAATTAATACATTTTAATGCACGGCTGCAGTCGTAAAGTCGTCCGTGACTTTCCCCGGCTTTAAAGTTTAATTTGGTGGCACAGAACGTCGGCTAATACAGTATTTGCACAGATGGTACATACTCGGTAAATGACGAGAATTTTCATTGCGTAAAACGCGCATTGGCGTCCACCGTTTTTGTGTATCTACGGGTTTTTTGCTGAACGTCGAGCAGTACGGCTAAACGGCGAGTAATTTTCTAATAAGACAACATTATTAATGTGTTTTTGTCGCTAATAAATTGCGGTTTATAATATAATACGTCGTCATTAGCAGAACTCGACTTGCACAAAATTTTTTAAAAGTTATCTTGTTCACCATTTAAAATCGTGTATGTTAGGTATATATTTCAATAAAACACTAATAATAGTAAAACGCGCAATGTATTACATAAATTTATTTATAAATTATTTAAACTACGTCGTGGTCGCGGAAGATACGCAGTAAACATTTTTTTGGAAATATTTTTCGTCCTTTAAACGTTGAAAGTGTTTTAATTAGAGGTGTACTGCTCGGGTAAACTACAGACAAAACTTGCCTTGATATAATGAATTCGTGGAACATCTGTTTTCGAATTTTAACTAAATTAACTAATATATTTCGCGTTTTAAACCATTAACAGTGTTTTATTTAAACAGTACACTCTTTACTCGGTAGCTCAATCGGTAGCGCAACAGCAACGCTGACGATGCCGGTTCAAGACCTACCCGAGTCGAAAAATTTTTTTAAATTTATTTTCGATTTTTAAATTATAAAAAATGGTTTTCAAACAGTACACTCTTCACAAACATTCTGGATAAATATATGCGAGATAAGATTACGAATGTCCTTGCAAACACTCAAATCTTAAAATAAACTAATTACCAGCATTCGCATCTAACCAGTCAGCCTTGTGTGCGTAAAAAGGATGCATTTTGTCTTGGCAGATTTTCCTCAGCGTTGAGATCGAAATGTTTTCGCATCTAGGTTACTCTGAGTCGGTGTTTTATTGTATTTACGTGACATATGAGATATAGCTGGGTGGGTCAAGGTGCCAGACAGCTTTCGACTGCATCTAAATATGGAACGCTTAGCTCCCGCTTAATCGTATCTATAATTCGTGATTACGGTCACGCTTCGGTGTTTTTATTAGAGCTCGGTGTTAACTTGACCAGCGTTGAAGGAACACCTTATACATTCCACAATCTGAGGCCGAAACTCGCCTTTACATATCTTGGCTTCCCCATTGTAGTGGTTCGTGGTTTTGACGGGCTTACTGTATAACGGGCCGTGGCTTCGATTTCCACCAGGTCTAACATGTTTCGAATTATAATTCGTTGTAACACGTTGGACTTCGTCTAGAAATCTGGGTTATTTAATGGGTCGAAATTCCGTTCAGGTCACAAACGGTCTACAGATAAAAAAGCCGTGAAGTTTAATTGCGTTTCGGTTTCAGTCCGTGGATTTCGGAATATCCAAAGCCAAAATAGGTCAAATAGGTCGATAGCGCAACGTGATTAGATCAAGGTATAAGGTTGGGATATTTCACCTACCATCCAGTGAACTTCATGCTTGCCCGTCTCTTGTCATCTCCTCTATAAAAAAAAGTATGCACTCTATACTGTGTATAGTTTACGCGAGTAGTACGCATTTAAATAAAACACTTTAACGGTTTAAAACCCGATAGCGCAGGCGGCTATCACCACGCCTACCACGGCTGCGCTATCTGCAAAGCATCTGAAACGTCGGGCCGAAGTTATTTCTCAATAAGTTTTACTAATATATCGTGTTTTAGACCGTTAAAGTGTTTTATTTAAAAGTATGCATTGTAGATTACCATTTAATGTCTAAATTTTGTAATATTTAATCACGTTTTGGAAAAACTATAAATTATGCGATCCCATTATGTGTCTTAGGGGTTGTCCATTAATCACATGATCTTTTTTTAGAATTTTAAACCCCCTCCCCATTGGTGATACGTAGTGAGGTTGAAGAACAACCCCCCTCCCCCTTTTCAACATCACGTGTATTTTTAGTACCTACAAAGAATCTTAAGATTTTCTGAATATAATCTCAATTGAACGAAAAAATAAATACACGAGATATCTTACTACACCCTCCCCCCTTGTGTTATTTTCGTGATTTTTATCAAACCCCTCCCCCCCCTTTCAAGCATCATGGGATTAATGGACAACTCCGTATAAGAACCAAACTTTCATATTATCTGAGCTAACACACGTAACTCCGTTAATTACTTAATCCGGAGGTGTCCTTGCCAGTAATCCACACGACATCTAGTCTGCCTGAACAATAGCCGCGATCTGCCACGCGGAAGCCTGTTAAAATGAGTCGTAAAAAGCGCTAGTTTTAATTTTATGGCTCGCATACAATTGGTGCCTGTAAAAATAATTTTATTGAAGTAGCATCCTGGCTCCGAGGTCGCGACGAGCGGATAGCTAATTAAAAAACAGCTGTTTGATTGCGAAATTGGGGCCCAGTCGATATAATGCACAAGTGTGTTGGATAAATATTTCGTTGTTCATACACAATTAATAGGCTAGTCTTTCACTGGCTATACGATATTGTAGATTTAAGTGCAAAATCCCGCTTCCACTGTTGAGCATGGGATAAGTAAAATGGGCACAGATACTCGCATATGTCTACGTCCGAATAAAATAATTTATCACTTCCCCAGATTAGGCTACATCTTTAATCATAGAGCTTCGTAGGGGGTTTAAGCATTACTATATACCTGCAATGACATTGTAACTTTAATGATTAAATAAATAAATATTGGTTTTAACTAGCCTAATACAGTTTATTTTCATTATAGACGAAAACAGAATGAGAAAAGATCAAGTACTTATTTGGATTTTGGACACAGTTACACTACCCAGCTTTAATATTTGTGGACCCAGGCAGAATTTCGATATTTCTTCCACCTGTTTAATATCCAGAATTAACAGATGAATTCTAAAATGACAAAATATAAGTTTATTAGAAATATGTTGGACCCGGCCGGCATTAAACCCACGACCCGTTGAATATTAGCCATACATTGTTACCATCAAACAATCGAGTCTTGATTTAAATAAAACATTTTAACGGTTTAAAACACGATATATTAGTTAAACTCTCTCTCCCCGTGACCACGGCTGCTGCAAAGCATTCGAAACGTCGGGCCGAAGTTAAAAATCATTTTCAAATAAGTTTAACTAATATATTGCGTTTTAATCCGTTAAAGTGTTTTATTTAAACGTGTACTACTCGCGTAAACTATAGACAGTATCTAATCGAGTCTTGAAATAACTTATTTAAGGCTATATAGGATATAAATGAATAATAAAAAATTTTCTCCCTTACAGATCGCGGACGTTACGACGTGAAGACTTCTAATGTAAGACTAAAGTGCCATTGGGAACCAGTTTACCACAAGAGTGATAATTAGTTAAGCATAGTGATAGTATCCGTGATATAGACCTAGTATTAGATAGTTTTAGTGCAAAAGTTAACCAAAAAGCAGTGAAGCTGGCTCCCTACAAGGATATAATGAATTCTTCGAGCATGAGCTCAACGGTGCCGACAATCAAATGTGAGGACACGTCTCCATCACCGACTGCTGCTGTTGGGACCGACGGGGAAACGGGGCAGTACCTTAGCGTCAACGTGAACTTGAACGCAGCAATGATCAACCTCCTAGCAGCAGAGAACGCTGGCAATGCGACCACACTACGGACGCCAGAGATCGTCAACGACCTCATTACCATGACAAATCCCCTAGACCAGTATAATTATGACAAGAATTCGAACTTTAAGGTGAGTTACATTATCTCAAAAAGTATTTTAACAGTAATGGCCCTCGTCTTCATAATCAGGCCCCATACGATAGGCACACACTATGTGTACAGTTTTTAACAATACAAATAATTTAAGCTCAAACAAAACGTAGCTGCTGTGAAACGTCGAGGAGTTCCTTCGACCGTCTCCTGGCACCATATTTTCATCTCCAAACTAAACCTTTACTAAATTGTAGCGGTTTAAGGTACTTAATGAAAAACATTACCATTTCACTAGACATCCGTATGATTTTTAACAGTTCCCCATGACCACATCACATCTTTATGTCCTAAAAGCATAATATATAGGAATATGGAGAACCTACCTTTTTTTGAGTCGATTAAAAATAGAACAATAGCGGTTAACGAAACTTATGTCTATCAACTGTGTTTAACTCTCACTTACGTAACGGTACAATCTTTCACGGATTCGAGTCCCGCCCTTATCAAGGTCTTTCTAAAACTTTTTCAATGCATATGATCGTTATAAGCATTGCGGCATAGAAATAACAAAATTTCAAGTGTTTAAATTACCCACTATTAGAGTAACCTTTTAAATAAAACGTAATTATAGGCTATTCTGGCTTAATTTGTGTTATTTGCTTAAGAGTTTTTGTGTAATTGTGATTAATTTAAACTAGAAATTATATTTCAAACAGGATCTTAAAGTGGAGGTAGGCTTAAAAGCACGATTTGTGGTCACGTCTGCGGTAAACACTATTTCGTATTGACCATGAAATTTACACGTTAGAAAAGCCTAAGTGCCTTAAATTGAACAAACACCTACACTTAAGATAGTGTTAAAGTATAAGTGCTAGATTAAATATCAGTATTGTAGACTGTACTATAATCGTGTTAGGTATTAATAATTATTGAATTATTTCGAAGTATTTGGGTGGCGTTGAGATTCAATCAATTACAAGACTCACTACAAAACAGATTTAGTGTTTGCCTTTAATAAAAAAGTTTAATTATTTTTAAAGTATAGTTAAATCCTCGTGTAGGGTCTGGGGCAAACACATATCTATGTCCGATTTAATGATCGATTTTATTAATAGACAACTGATCTGACAGAAAAAATTAATGTTTTCATGAGATTCGAACCCTTGATTTCTCATTATAAACGTATTACTAAGCAATGATTTATTATTGGCGGACAATGTGTATGAAATATTACATAACCTATAGCTGAAATATATACAAACGCGAAAGGAACATGTATTAATGAGTTGAAAAAATCGACGATGACGTGTATGATACGGTAGCTCAATTGGTTAGAGCAACAGCACTGAATGCTGTGGATGCCTGACTTAAACATATTATTGACTTAGCTTAAATATTAATACTATATTGTTCGTACTTATTTTGTCCAGTTATATCTATAAATAGCCCATGTCCTGTTATAAATCGATCATAGTGTAAGGACTTCTCAGCTAGGTCTCTCGCATCGCATGCAAACGAGCGGTTGAATCCTTGCCAAGTTGCCACGTAATAAGACGCGAGCATTCTCTCACATTGGATAAGAAGCAGGTCGTGTACCTCGAAAGTATTTACAGCAGACCTCACGGCGTCAACGTATATCTTTGCTGCGTTGGCTGCAAAGCTGCATGTCGGCTAGAAGTAAATAATAACTGATATATTAGTTAACTAATTTGTAATTTATTTTTACTAGGGTCCGACATTATATTCCGCGTTTTAAACCATTAAAAGTGTTGTATTTAAATTTTCACTCTCGTGTCTACTACAGAAGTAGAGAATATTTTGGTAGCTATAACTCAACAGCAATAAACTCTTTTAAAAAGTGTATTATTACGTGGTTTCTTGTCCATTCAACGTTGAAGCTGAGTCAACAATTTTAATACAAAACATATATGCGATTCGATATTATGCAGTTTTGATTAGTGTGATTGACGGGCTTGTTGGCCCATCGTAGCAACGAATGGCTTATAATCAATAGATCATAGACTCTATTACCTCTAGGACATATTTCTCAAAATCAAATTTTAATTTTACTGAAATATATTAATCTGGAATTTCCGACCATAGCGATACCGTCTACAGATGAACTAGCTCTAAGTGTAAATCTAGTATTATCGCTGTTTAAAATTATGTATGTAAATCACACATCGCGTTTATGAATGAAAAACGTTGATTATAAAGTAGGTACGTACGTACAATTTAGAGCGTGAAATGACAATAGACAAAGCTTCATTACTCTGGTATCTGATGTGACACATTTTGCATAATAGACGTGCGGTATTGCTACTTTTATTAATGAGTGACGCCTGTAACTTCAACATGTACTGTGCAAATTTACGCGGCACCACAAATATACACTTTTCTTCGTGACTGTTTTTCATGTCATCTTTCGTGTTTAAACCTAAAAATTCGATTTTCAAGATCTAATAAACTACTTGCTACTTTAATACTGTCTATAGTTTACGCGAGTAGTACACATTTAAATAAAACACTTTAACGGTTTAAAAAGGCGATATATTAGTTAAACTTATTTGGTAACGATTTTTAACTTCGGCCCGACGTTTCGGATGCTTTGCAGCCGTGGTCACGGGGAGGAGTCTCCCCCTCCTAATATATCGCGTTTTAAACCGTTAAAGTGTTTTATTTAAATACTTGCTACTTTTTAATATACGTATTTACTATATACAATAATACTGGCTTTTTCAAAACGGTTAAAAACATTATATAAGTTGTATTTAAAATATTCTGTCTCCATCTATACCAATATATACAGAAGAGTTTGTTCTTTAAGTAAGGTGCTGCTATTCGTAGCTAGTTCAACCATGACGTAGAAATGATTGGATCTCACACTGTGCAACATATATTGTCCATTAGATTTTTTATATCAATGCCCGCGTATTTCCAGAATATGTGCGGGAACGACTCCAATTCTTCCATGTCCAATGGCTCTTCAGCTACCTCACCAGCCTCAGCTACTCCGCCGAGTATACAAAAGGTAAGAAGAATTTATTATGAAGTAGAAACTTAACTATTAACTTTAAACTTAGGCCGTCATATATGTTTTCTTAATTAATTAAAGGGTAATTTGATGGAAGATGACCTCAGAAATATAACATTTCAACCAGATGCGCTTTCGTTCTCTTTGCATATTCGGAAATCCTCAGATTGAATCTGAAACACAATTAAACTACGCGGCATTGTCTTTTGTGACCCAGAATTTAGATTTTCCAACAACCCATTTAATATCCAGATTTTTCAGACGAAGTCCACGTTTCAGAGAAGATATTAATTGATAGAAAACATGTCGGAAATAGTGGGGATCGAACCACATCCCGGTGATTTTATTAGCCATACACTGCTACTATGACCAACTTATTTTTGAGCAACATAATATAATGATAGCAGATAGAGATAGGGAGAAAAAAAGATAAACAAGAAAATGAAAATTATTTCAATCATCAACAGTAGTTTTAAGTGGCAAAATATGAAATGTTCACACACCGCGACGTCGCTTATCTCAATTTACACAATTTCGATAAAACATGCCGACACGCCTTTTCTTCGATATTAAAATATTCGCTCCGCCCCACTCCACCATTCTAGATAAGAGCAGGGAAATTATTCTTATCACAAGCAAAAACAATTGCGTATAACGATAGTAACTTGGTTAATTATACTTCACTGCAAATTGAATAGACTGTCTTGTTGACTTAGTGGTTAGTATACTTTACTACGAAATTTATCTCTAAAAAGTGAATCTTGTACCAGCGAGTTTCGAAAAAGGTGTTTATCAACTCGTACGTACTCAAGAGCACTAGTGCAAGATGGTAGGTCCTTTTAAACCTCTGTCCAAATTATATATTAGAATTAATGTACGTAAGAAACGGATTTAACTAAACCACAAAAACAACAGTATTCAAACATAGAAAAAATAAAATCAATGAATTATGAAAATTGCTTCTCAGCCGTTTAACCTCTAGAAAAGATAATAATTATATAGTTTTTTTAACCTCACACAATAAGCGGATGTAATAATGTGAGAAAAATTACACACCTTACATATTCAATAGTTTAATTGAGATTGCATACGTTAATACCTAGTATAATCAGAGCTTGTGTAAAAAGTGTCCTTCGTCGAACATCAATTTAAAAGGGGTTTCTTATCAAATATGTGAAGATTAGCACATAATATATACGCCGATCTGATTCGTAAACATTCACGAAATGTGAAATTTTATTAGAGTTTTGTTTTTAACTTTGTTTATACCAATAATGATATAAGATTGCATTTTATTTTAGTCTTAATACATACTTATTTTAGTCTTCATACCTTTTATTGGGGTATCTTTGCGATACATTGTCGGATGTAACCGTCAAAAAAGCGTGTTTTAGCGGTTTAAAATGCGATGTTATTTACGCAAAATTTCGGTTTAAAGCTGAAAATTAAAAAAACCACTACAGTAAAAGAAAATAATTAAATTTATTAACAGTGAAGGTAACATCAAAAAAATGGACAATAGTGGTGTTGTCGGAGATTAGCATTTTTAGTAGATGTCGTATTTAAAAAAATAATTGCGTTTAAATAAAAAACTTTAACGGTTTAAAACGCGATATATTAGTTACACTAAATCATTTTTAACTTCGACCCGACGTTTCGGATGCTTTGCAGCAGCCGTGGTCACGAGGAGACTACTCGCGTAAACTATTGACGGTATTTAATAATCACTTTATTTAATATCATAATATTTCAAATCAAATATATTTTAAAACTGCATTATTAAAATTACATTGTGTGAAACAAAATGTGTTTACACATCCGAATAACCTTCTGCAATCAAGGTGAAACTTGAATTGATAGTAAAAAAGTAGTCACGATGTTTACTTAAGTCCATTTTAATATTACTTTAAATAGATATTGATTGATCTTTTATATGTTATTCAAATTACAGATTAATTTCGAACTCGAATCATGCCTTGAATAAATAAATATCGCGATTTGATATTTGTTAACCGTCTGTAAACTAATTCACTATTATAAAAAAAATACAGTAAACCTCTATATCGATGAAGAAAAAGCAAAGAAAAAAGTATATTAATATTCTTATTACTATTTGTTAAGAACTTCAATTTTGTGTTTAAACATCCAACACGTTCCAAAAATAAATTTTTCGATTTTTCTGTAACATTAAATACGATAAATCTGATAATATTAATGGCGGTAGGGATATCGCAATTCTGTTTATGTCTACGATTTACCGTCCAAAGTTTTAATCTGTGGATTTCCGAAAGTCCAGTTCAAAAGTAGATCGACAACGCACCTTGGTAAGGTGTTATGTGGTTGTGTTCTTATATCAATTGAACCTCAAACTTGTCTGTTCTCCTCTTCAAAAAAGTTAAAAAATAAATAGAGGAATAGGTGCAAACAATAACGAAAATTCCGTTTCACGTAAAAAGCTGTGACCTTATTGAAAACGCTTGTGCGGTCAGAATTATTTGCACAACAACAAAACAATAAATCCAAAGTTTACGATAGATAATATCAAGCTGCTTTATTCCAGACGTGTTCGGAATTGATCAAGGCTGGGCTGAAATTATCTATCGAGTCTAAACGCAAGATGTCTGGAAGCGACACAGACGGTGGCATCAAGAAGATGAAGCGGGAAGAAAGCGACGATGACTACGACAGCAGTAATACACAGATGTGTAAGAGCGAGGTATGTTATGGAAATACATTTTATAATAAGAATAGTAGCTATGTATGATAATTTTAATATGTTTCACGTGTTATTGCATATGATGGTACTATATAAATTAAAAATCGGTTTTAGACGGGCAGGACTTGAGTCGGCATCCACAGCGTGTTGCTCTGTTGATGCCGGTTCACGTTTGTTAACGCGGACTGTATTAGTTTATGAATTAACTATGACCCGAATTTTAATGACAGCAACACCCCTCCCCTCCCCTCAGTCCCCGTGACTATTACCTAATATTGTTTGTATTTTCTACCCGTAAAAATGTGTTGTATTATATGACAAACTGTAGAGAAAAATATGTGTGTGAGTTCGCTTTTATAACTGTAGATGGCGCGATATTAGCGTCGCCTCGTTGCGATCGTAATTTGTTTGTTGATAATTTTCCATTAAAACATCACGAGGGTAATAATCATATTTTTTCGTCTAATTTATTACTTCCTCGCATATGGGCGGCCCCGTAATAAATCGCATGTGATGTATGAAATCGAAATTTTAGCGCGAAGTTTACACGGCTAATGTATTTACATTTTATGTTTCCTAAAATGAAACATCACTAGATATTTTAAATTATATTCCACATGCTGACCTAGTGATGTTTTAGACGTTCAAGATCGGTAATTCAATCTGTGCTATTTCTGTAATTGTCCACAACTAACATGTGGTGTACGGGAAACAAAAACAGGAGTTCAGATATTCCAGGATGCGAAATTTTGATAAGCGACCGTAGACCATTCTTATATAAATAAAAAGCCCTTTTTACACTTCTTTGTGTATGTAGAAAGCTTTTACTTCCAAGTCAGTAGTATTAGGATTCATATTTAGAACCTCTCTCGCTTAACCCAATGTATACCATTCGGAGCCAATTCACGATACAGACAATATCAATATAGATTTGCTATCCAATCATTAAATGCAATATTATTTAAGCTCTTCTAATGAACTGTAGCTCATATATTTCAATTGAAAGCATTGAACTTATATTAACTCAACGACTACGAACTACTAGGACTAGGAACGGTTGAGGGCGGATTGCGAATCGGCCCTTAACTAGCCTTTACGAAGACGGTCGTGCATTATAATTCAACGGCTTTATTGAAGTTTTACGAGTTTACAAAGAAGGCTGGCATTGCAAATGCGCTGTGGTCGTGACTTAACTTCCTGATCGAAGGATAGGGACATCACGACAAGAAGTGTTGCGAATATTAAGCCCAGCTTAACAGCTGCTGAATGTAATTAAAAATCGCCTTGCACAGTCTGATTGCGTACGCGTTGACAACATGCGCAGACGCAAGCGATACGATGATTTAACGACTCTTTTACCAGAGAAGTAGGTTTTTTTTTATTAGCAGATGGACTGGCAACTAACTTTATTATGGTAGAGGAGGGCAAACAAACATGGAGTTCAATTAATGCTAGGTGAAAATATATCCCAGCCATATATCATTTAAACCAGGTCGAGCTATTTCGGCTTAGGTTATTTGAAATCAATAGGACTGAAACCGAAACGCGATTAAACTCAAAATCATCTATGGACAGTAGTTCGTGGCCTGGATGAAATTTCGATATTCCTACCATCCATTCATTTAATATCCAGATTACCAAAGTCCAATGTGTTTCAGAAAAATTATAAATGTAATAGAAATGTTGGACCCGGTGGGGACAGAAACCACGTCCCGTTGATTAGAAGCTACCATCACACCAACAAGCACGACTTCGCTATATTATATATACCAACGGGCATTTACAAGGGATTGGGGAATGGTTCTATTCAAATACATCTCAATACAGATTACATTAGTCAAGATTTATATAGTATCAAATTTTTTTTTAAATTACAGTTAACACCTGAAGACGAGGAGCGCAGGCGTCGACGGAGAGAGAGGAATAAAATCGCAGCAACGAAATGCAGAATGAAGAAGCGTGAACGAACTGTCAACCTGGTGACCGAGAGTGAAGTGCTGGAAAACCAGAACATTGACCTCAAGGCGCAACTTAAGGTGAATATCGCTCAAATCTTTAACATGTAATTCGGCTTAATAAAATAAATGCCATTTAAAAAGGTTTACTCGTACAAGTGGCAATAATTACTAGCAGTGACTACATAAAGGCAGCGAGTACACAAGTGAGTTCATGATGGCATTATATAAATTAAATCCATTTAGATTTAAAAAAATTACGACACTGCATGTACCTAAACTGTAATCAACAGTGCTCCGTAATGCTAGAACACGGTAGCTCGATTGGTTGAAGCAGCAGCACTCTGTGCTTGCCTGTGCGTACCTGCCCGTGTCTTAAATTTTACTTTTAATGTAAATAGAATAAAATCTTACTCAAAATCGATTGTCTTTCAGGATTTGGAGGTACAGAAACGACAGCTGATGGACATGCTGTCACTCCACTCGGCGTCCTGCGTCAAGAACGGCTCCAATAGGACATCTCCAACGAATTCCTACAACATGTTGCGATCGTTCGAATCGCCGACCACATTCCCCGTCAACTACGACACACACTCGCCCTACCTCCGACCCGAATCCGCGAACATTCTAGCATCTAGCTACACTTGCGTGACTCCGATCAACGGAAACTCATCTATCGACACCATATCTTCCCTGGACGGCGCTTATATAACGCCACAATCTGTAGACATCGACTACAACCGGCCCGACAGTGTTCTTAGTCTTCCACCAAATTCTGAAGCGAATTACATCACCACAGATGGTTTCTTGCCCAAAGCCACGACCATCCTCGGACCGATGGAGCCAGAAAACGAGTACTATGACTCCGAGCTCAGCTACGTCTCCGCACAGCAGTGTCATAGCTACCCAGTCATGCAAGAGGCGCAGTCCAAACTCAATAACAACATGAACGATGGGTGCCTAGTTTAGCTGAAATTCACGTCGGGTCCAATACTTTCGACATGTATACGTATTTAGATCTTGTTAATTCGAAATGTTCAGACTTCATTATCGCTTCCAATTATGTGATTCATTATTTTATTGGTTGTCTCTCGTTCAAAGGAATAATTTCGAAACGAATTGTATGTCTACTGTGTAGAACGATGTAGATTAGTCCCGTGTCAGCTGACCTTTTCTATTGAAACATATTCTATCGCACCGTTCGTGGGGAAGCACAAAATCAATTGAGATATTATTTATTTGTGTTTTCGAAGTGTTGTGAAGAGTCACCGTTGTAAAATAACACAGAGCTGTTTAACAGTCGCGTTAGTTAGATACACGTACATAATATTTTAATTTCTCTTTAAGTTGTTTAAATCTAACATTACCGCATTCGTTGTTTAAGCTCTATAATTTTGCTTTGATCTGTACAAAATATTTATTGAAGTTTTAAGATCTGATTAACCTAATCGCAGATTGTTGGATATTATGAATGTCCGAGAATATTCTATAGCCATTAAGTCTAGTCGACTTTCGACGCCAAATACACGACATCACATAATAACTTCCAGTACAACAATACGAGTGAATACCTCCTGTTATTATTCCAAAAGTATATTTTATGTTAAATGAAATTATATTCGCAGATTATCAATATTACCATATATGTTAAGATTCGCTTAGTTTAAGACGCTTTAACTCAGATTAAGACGTGATATATAATGAATTAATATAACATGTTATATACTTACACTAAATTTTATATAATTCAGCTTATATACTTATTCCAGCTACTTGGACACAAAGTGTCTTACTTAAATCTTAAGTGCCTAATTTAATGTTCGTTACTTAATCCCACATATTACTTGGGTGATATCTACATATTAAGAAATGTTTTATCAGGTAAAGTTTTAACGTTGATATATTTTGAGAAACATGTATATCTTAAGCTTATATATTTATTATGTACTAGTGTGTAAATAATTAGGCAGCCAACTGTTTTAACTTTCTAGAGAGCTTTTGCTAACAATAAGAAGGTTGTATCTTTACGTGGAATCCCTATGTTATATCTTCAAAAAAAAATATATCTAGGACTATGTTTTACATAATTTTATTTCAAAACAGGAAAAAGTTGGCTGCCGTGTATAGATTGTGCCTTGTACCAGTGAACCTAGTCTTTCGACTGCCGAACGTTACATAGCAGCAGTCAGTCGCGCGAGCATTTATTTTTATAGATTTGTGATATAGTCGTAATCGATCGGCACAAATCTAAAATAGTTCTTATAACTTCGCTTTCATTTTGGCTCTTTTACGGTTGTATGGCTTATTCAATTTTTGTATTTGTTATCCATTCATAAATGATTTTTATTTATTTTTTAACTTTTATATTTTTCATGCATACGACGGTATTTTATAAATTAAAAATCGATCTTAGATTAGAAAAAACTTACGACACGGGCGAGACTTGCTGCTCTAACCAACTGAGCTACTGTGCCCTACACGCCATCGTCGTCAATGTCTTATGCTTTGCAGCTTAAGAAAAATCATGGAAGATGAAATTACAGTTTTACGTTTGAAAACTTTAAAAATGTCTGTGTTCTTTGGATGTTTACTTTGTGTTACGCTGTCGATGCCAGTTCAAGTCCTGTCTTACATTTTTTCGATCTAAATTGATTTTTATTGCAATTGGATCAATACTTGTATGTAATTGTGTATGTTAATATGTAAAGGTGATCGTAGATTTGTCAGCATCGTACGCGCCGCAACTTTTTAGGCGAATGCGTACTAACATGCGATCACTCTTAAGGCGTAACCTCGAGCAATCTTGCGCTTCAAAAGATTGTCTTGCGAAGGTTATGGGAATTTAAGGTTCTTTGATATATGCCAATTTTTTTTTTCTTAATTTTAGTCTCCCTTTTTATAGTTTCGTCTAGCGTCTTGCAGTTATTGAAATTCTAATCGCATCTTGTAAGATTTTATATCTACGTTTTCTACGTTCTTTGTGTTATTGTAAAGTAAGAAATTGTATATAAGGGAACACGAACACAAAAGTTTTTTAAAGATCAATTTATTAATGATATAAAAATGGTTTCAAAGCAATGGCAAATTGTTGGCCTCTGGCTGAGGCATGAAGTTCGCAGAGCAAGATTCGTGCCTTTAAAATCAACTAAAAAGCGTATATTGTTTTAAGCTTTTCGTATATCTCTAAGTATATGAAGTCACAAAGATGTTTCCGTTAACACTAGAAACGAAATCAGAATGTTTTAAAGGAGAAACCTCAAGTGCAAATTTGTAATATTTTTCTAACGCCCTATTAACGTGTTGTATCATAGATGTTTCTATAAATTTTATTTTTAGACTTTGTAAGTGTTACATCACCTGTACCTGCTTCTTAAATAAATATTTTGACAATCGAAGCAAAATTACTGTGCTTATTTACTGAATAATTAAATCATATATTGCATTTTTGTGTTTCTTTTATAACCAGAATCGAAGTAAAACGGGGACTTAAACGCCCCATAGCATAGCATTTATACTACAGTTGATTCACCAAAATAAGTTAATTGTTTGAAACGTCACAACATTTTCTGTCTTTGTTCCTTATAGGGTATTGTGGAAAAGAGAAAACATTATATTAACTCGTTTCGATTTTACCTTCAGATTTTATTTAACTTCTTAAAAAGTGAAACAGCAGATTTTCTGCCTTATTTATCAGGAAGTATTCCTATGTCAGTATAGTTCATAATCAGTCCTCTGTGGACTAACCAACCGAAAAAATTAGCTATTTTTAACGATTCGATCTTATGTTTTGATCTGTCATGTGGCATAAAGAACTCCGCCTTTAAAACGAAATAACATTTATTTTTTATCACAATAAGGTGTAATACATTAATTGTATCTTCGATGGACGTTTTTCATGGACCATCTGTGTTTCACCTGGAAATAAAAAATAATTTTAAACAACTATTACACCTTAAATCGCATAAAACAGTCGAACCAGCTTAATACGCTTTTTGACAGAATAACTTGAGACTGTTTTCAGATACCGCATACTAGTCAAATATGAATGAATTAACATAACAATAATATGTTTTATATCACCTATCCCGTTGATCACCCCCGGATAGTTTTAAGCTGGTTTCACTGTATCTTAAAAATTATTATGAAGGTGAAAAGTGATTAATGCAAATGTGTAAATTGGCCGTAGATGCCATCGCTAAAGGGGGGGGATTGGCAGTCCGCAGAAGCCGTTCCAAAAACGTTAAGCAAACTGACTGTGTAGGTTTCAGGCGTGCCAACACCCCCCACCACCACCCCCTATAATTCCCAAAATAGGTGTTAATAAGTCAGTTAATGTGTCATTTTGTTAATGTTAATGATATGAGCGTGACAGAATGTAAATTAAAGTAATGATGTATATAATGATAATAATAAAATGACATCAAGCCAAAAGAAAATGTTAATAGCGGTTCATGAGATAAAAATATGAATGATGATGTATGTAATGACATTTATCCATTCATCCATTGAATTAGTGTAAGCTGTGCGATTAGTATTGTACAGGTAATGTTAGATACAAAATGAATCATACGTGTATGAAGGCCGACTAAGTAGCTCTCGATAACTTCAAACACTGGTAACAAAAGAAAAATAAATTATACCGTTTATAAAAAAAATAATTATACGTTAATAATGCAAATAAGCTTTACGAAAGTTAAACTTTACAACATAACCTACATCGACGGATTTATAGTTAAAAACAAAATGAAAACTGTAACAATAAAAAAATCTAAGTAATAACAGAAAAAAAAATTGTTGACGTTAATATTGCAGTAAGCTTTTAAAAAAGTTAAATCTCACAATATAACCTGAATAAACGGATTTATATTATTTGAATTGTTAAAGTAATACCAATTTATAAAAAATGAAAATGAACATTTATACGTTAATATGTACTGTATATAAGCTTTTAAATAAAAGTTAAATTTCACATAAAGTCTAAATCAACGGATTTATAGTTTAAAAAACTTTGAAATAAGAAATGTAATAAAGAGAAACATGATACCATTTAGCACGCTTCGACCAGTCTTTCGGAGTCCAATGCAAACATTTTGGATCTATCCGTAATAGTTTCTTTTCCATCGCTTTCTGGTGTTGTTGTATTGTATCCTGAAATAATGTCTTTTCACTATCATCATCTGAACTTAGAAAGTTAATATTAATTAATAAATTGTGTAAGGCTTTCGCGGCCATCGTTCAGCATATCTTTCGGGCTGTTCGGCCGACGTGAGCGAGAAGAGGTTCTCGACGTTTCGCCATTACGAGCTGACGGCATCATCAGATGTTGAATCCTCGATTGCTCGAAGAATTATGCGCTGTCCACAGCGGCCACAGATTATATACGATTGGAGCGGTGTGTGGTAGAGTAGTGTAGGTCTCACCATTACATACATTCTTCGAGCAATCGAGGAGTTAACATCTCCTGATGATGCCGTCAGCTCGTGATGGCGAAACGTCGAGTACCTCTTCTCGCTCACGTCGGCCGAACAGCCCGAAGAACAATGATATGTTAATATTAAATATTATGAAGGGTTCATATTAATAAAAATACCTGATTTACTGATATAATATACTGCCCCTTATAATAGTTGATAAGGTTCAAATTCTGCAGAGTACTTATAACGTCCTCTTTTTTGATACTAGTGAGCTCGCATATTTCGCTGGAAATACAAAAATATATTTAGTGAGTGGTGTTAAATATTTGTTACATAAAAAGACATCGTAACACATTTAACGGATTAAAACGCGAAATAGGAATAGTAGTTTTCTGTTTCGTGTATTGTTTCCAAAATAAGAAAAGACCACAACAAATATGGCAAATTTCAAACCATAGAGAACTGGTGATCTTTTAGTGATGTTGATTCCACAGATGACAAAGGGATAGAGAGATATCGATTATGCATGGACTAAACAACCTCAATATTAAAAAGCACTTTAATGGCCAACTTTTTTAAAATATTTTTTATGTCATTATTATTTAACTCGACGTTTGTAACGCTTTTCAGCGCATGGACTTCTACTTTCTATTGTCGTCGATTTACGATTACATCTCAACTCTATATAAATGGCAAACTATAGAAATTTCAATCAGGCCAATTATGTAAATTAATTATTAGGATTTTTATTAATTTCGTTACATTAGTTTAATTTATAATCCAGTGTGTTAAAAGAGTTTTAAGTGTGAGGAATCACGATTTCGTGTAAATAGTGTGTGTTGTTTACCAAAAAAGTCAAGTTAGAAAAAATGCACTATAAGTAGTTTTAGTAATTGCTTATTCTGGTTCCCTTAAATACCTACTTGATAGTGATAAGGGGTTTTTCATTGTCCCCCACTGGTTTGATACTTATAAGTATATCAAGGATGGTCTGCGCCCAATAACTTCTGTACGAGAGCAGACCGAGATCAGACAATGGCTTCTCGGGGGAACCAGTTTTCCCTTCGAACTTTGACAATTCGTAACCTGTAATATTTATTTATACAGGTTATTCAAAAGTGTCTATATTATCAAAGTAATTCTTTCAACTCGAGTAAGGGCCGTGGAAGTGCATGTGTACTAAACCCCAACTCTATCTCGGAAACTTCAAGAAATCAAAAAAGATCTTATAAAATACGTTTTGCTTGAAAACTGAAAAGGCTGTCGTCTGATGGGAGATGGTATTCACGAGTAACCGAGTGACAAGCATCACCAGACAAGAGAAGGGTCCTTGGCTTTGGCACTGCCTAAAGAAGACCGAAAATTCTTCTTTGATTTTATTTGATTCAACCTTATTTGGAATTCACTCCCAACTCTTTGTTCCGTTGCTCAGACATATAGGAGACACATTTCTGTAACTGCCTTTAATTTTTTTATTGACAGTCAAGTAGCTGATCACATGTCCTACCTGTCCGAAACTATTCAGTTTTTCAGAATTAGAATCTAGGACCGCAGGCGCATAAATAGCGAAGATTCACTCACTAAATTCAATAAGTAACGTTCCGTAACCCTTCCTCTGGTACGGGGGTAGTGTTAATATACACGCAACGTTGTAATCTTCTGTACTTTCCTTTTCCTTTGAAAAATATCCGACTATATGGAAACCTGGAACGAGAAATTTGGTATTAACTTACTTAGTGGACAGATTGTTTTTTCATGATAGGGGACAGACAGGCTTGGAGTCACTTGATGGTAGGTGCAATACTCCAACGATATAACATCTAAACAAGTAACCGCTGTAGACATATTTCGACTTTGGATATTCGGAAATCCACAGATGGAAACCGAAATGTGATTTAAATAAAACACTTTAACGGTTTAAAACGCGATGTATTAGTTAAACTTATTTGAAAAGGATTTTTAACTTCGGCCCGACGTTACCGATGCTTTGCAGCAGCCGTGGTCACGGAGAGAAACGTCGAGGCGAAGTTAAAAATAATTTTCAAGTTTAACTAATACATCGCGTTTTAAACCGTTAAGTGTCTTATTTAAATATGTAAACTATAGACAGTATTTAACCATTCATCTGTGGACGTGGCTTTCTCGAACGGAATTTAGTTACCATAGCAACGAATGTAGATCAAGTCTTGCAAATGATAAGCTAGATCACCAGTAAATACAAACCTCTTGAATCGAAATCTGTCATGACGTAAAATAGAAACGGATCCGTGTCATAATACAAAGTCTTGTGATCGAGAAACAGTTTAGCCAATAGGCAAAGGTTCTGCGCATACGTTTTGTTCTTTCTACCGTCAATTTCGAAAAATGATATACTGCCTCGTCTGTATATTTCATTTCCAGGCGGATATTTTAGCTTGCACTTGATCTGTGAAGAAAAGAAGCGACTATTTAAATAAAACACTTTAGTGGTTTAAAGTAAGAAAAACGAGTTCGTGGCAGTAGTTGAAATAACTACGAAATAAGTTTATAATATATTTCGCGTTTTAAACCGTTCTTTAATGAAGTGTGTACTACTCGCGTAAACTACAGCAAAGGATTAAAAAGCTATAATTTAAATACTGTCTATAGTTACAATGTGTACATTTTAATAGTCTGTATTTACCCGAGTAGTACACATTAAAATAAAACACTTTAACGGTTTAAAACGCGATATATTAGTTAAACTTATTTGAAAAGGATTTTTAACTACGGCCCGACGTTTCGGACGCTTTGCAGCAGCCGTGGTCACGGGGAGACTATATCGCTTTTTAAACCGTTAATGTGTTTTATTTAAATCATACATTTATTTAGTATATCAACTATTGATATTAGAAAAAATACTACAAAATTATAAATTGATTGAAGTTATACTATTGCAGTTAGTTTCAAATATACTCACAAGGTGTCGTTCCAAACACTTTTTACTCTTCCTATATTTCAAACAGAATTCACAAATATAGATACAAGGTAAGTTGACCATTTCCTGAAACAAAAAAAAATAGAGGAATAAACAACTATACTTAACAAAATATAATCGACATTCATAATTATGCTTTAAGTAAATGATATAAAAATTGTCTCGGTCCAGTAGGACAGACAAAGCCCATGTAAAAAATCCAGCATTTCACCTGTGGATATGGTGCGAAGTACCACGGCCGTATTCTATGTCTGCCCAACTCAATCATTTCTATGTTCTTCATGCGCGTGACCACGTCGTCATGCCCATGGGCGACCATGCTGCCTGACTGTCGCGGCCGTGCTGTGGGAGTCGCTGTCCCACTTACTATGGGCTCACCACCATCTAGGGAATCATTTGCTTCTGCCTGAAACAGAAATATACATCAAACTAAAGCTTACCCAATAATTTATAATTTTCACACATACAGAAGACGACATCTGATACAACTGGCATAGAAACAGTATGTATTGCCTGTCAGGTTCGAATCTCAGTTGTCATCAATAAATTGTAGAATTAGTATTTTGAATACACTTTTAATGGTTTAAACTTGAAATGTATTAGTTAAATAAATTATTATAACTACGGCCGGACGTTTTGGGAGCTTTGCAGCATAAAATAAATTTGCCGTTTTAAACCATTAAAAACGTTTTATTCAAATGTGTACTACTCGACTACTACATCGGGGCATAAGACTGTTATATTTTCCCGAAAAAAATTCTACTTAACATTGTTGTATATACAATTAAACACAGTAACTATTTATAAATGTATAATTTCTCAAATACTCAC
The DNA here is from genome assembly GCA_963661955.1 of Leptosia nina. Taxonomy (NCBI): domain Eukaryota; kingdom Metazoa; phylum Arthropoda; class Insecta; order Lepidoptera; family Pieridae; genus Leptosia; species Leptosia nina. The sequence goes on along the minus strand of CAVLEF010000004.1, from coordinate 4,824,872 downwards.
AGTAACACTGACGTCGTTATCAACGGAGACAGCTTTCCGTTTTCTGTTCATTTTCTTCTGTAAAGCAGCCGCCAGGACCGCTCCACCGTTGACCAGCGTTGACGAATCATGCCCAAGAGTTGGGCTCGCTGGTCTTGACACGAGCTGGCGCGGTTCACAAATTGTACCTTGTAAAATAAACTAAGTATTACTGTCTGAATGAAAACACTTAGTTGACAAATTTCGTATTAATATTAGGAATAACAAAGTATTCTCTCATTTTTTTTTGCTATATTGACTGAAAGAAAACATAAATAACATGAATATAAATGACTAGCTAAGACCTGTGTACATTCTTTTACTTAGTTTTTCTTATGTGTTGTTTACTATATGGTTTGTATTTGTTTCCTATATTCTAATTTAAAAAAAAAGACTAATAAATATGATAGCATAAGACTAAGTTAAGTAATCAGTGTAAATCCTCTAATTTCTATAAACACAAAACTACACTTGCTATAAAAAATAGAAGTGAGAAAAGTACAGGGCAGAAAAAAGCAGTAGTCAGTATGCAATATTGGTCCTTAGTTGTAACATCAATCAAGTAGTACAAACTATATTCTTATCAAAATGTCCATAGCAATATTAGTTGGATACCAGAAATAAATACGTTAGATTGTAATACAATTCAAAGGCAAAACGTAAAATATATCAAAATGTACATTTAACATACCAGAAGTAAATTTTTGTGATGAACCATTGAGTGCATGATTAGTATGACTTTTTTCTGGTATTTTTGGTGGAATTTGGTGCAATTCTCTAGTGGGTTGTGACTTCGGGGGTTCGGTGCAGACATTATCATCTGCAGACAAAATAATTGATTGGTGTTATAAATTATATGCTTTTATTGGAAGCAGTAAATCAGCTCATTTTATTCTACTTCAAGCAAAGCTGTGAGAGATGGAAAAAGATAAATTAGGTTTAGTCAAAGCATGCAAGTAAAGGCATCTATGAGCAATTACTCCTATTGAGACAATTTATACATAGACAAAGCTAAATTAAAATGTAACAAACACGAAAGGTAAAAAACGTTTTTTTAGATGCTTCAACATAGTAAAAAGAAATGCTTCACTAATATACATGCCCATAATATCCAATAGTAAACAATATATCATTTCAGTTTATAGTTAAGTTTTGTTACACTAACAAAGTATAGTAAGAAAATTAATTAGTTAGAACTTAAACCATTTGTAAGAAATAAAACATTTAAATAAAACACTTTAACGGTTTAAAACGCGATATATTTGTTAAACTTAGTTAAAAATCATTTTCAAATAAGTTTAACAAATATATCGCGTTTTAAACTGTTAAAGTGTTTTATTTAAATGTGTACTACTCGCGTAAACTATAGACAGAATAGAAATAAAACATTTAAATTAACAGCTCAAGTCTTACTTGGATATTAAATGTTCACACAATACTTAACAGTAAGGATTTAAAAAAATATATGACACGACAACAGGCAATTTCTGGTGCTGCTGAGTAGCCGTCGTTTATGTTACATCTACAGTATTGCCTGTACATCTTCTCTGTTTCAACCATCTTTATTACTTATAAAGTGTTAAAAGTTTGGTGGCTTTGTAAAAGGAAAATTAGTTTGATAATAAATGTCTAATAGCAAAAACACACATACTAAGAAAACTAGGCATAATGCCACCTCCTGATCCAATATGTGTCTTCTTAGGTGTTGTTGTACCGCCTGTTGGTGCTCCATCTCGTCTGGGAAATTGCACTTTCCTTGTATCTAGCCATGATTCTTCGACCCACTCATCTAATCTTTTGTTGACTGAAATTACATTGGAAATCATCAAATTTACTCACCCTACACATTAACAAAGACAATTAGGAAGTAACAATAATTTTTAGGGTATGTCAACTAAACTACTTGAGTTAAGGATAACAGAAAAAATGTTTAACTTATGCTACTCGCCCAAACTACCTATTAACAAGAACACATATTCACTTACAGTCAACATAGTGGACATAGTATCCTCTCATTCCATTGACTTCTTTCATACTAATAATTTCAGCTAGTGGCCAGTCATCTCCGCCCTGCATTCGAACTGGGAGACGGCATCCTTCCACCAATGATGCCTGGAATGTTTGGATATTGTATACATCGAAAACTGAAAATCATAAAGTAAAACAAGAAAAAGCTGAACCCATACCGTTGAGTCACAAAACGTTGTAACCTCATCTTCATTCTCAGTCATACTTAAAAATAAGGATATTTCTCAAAATAAGAAAAAACAATTTACAATAATATTTCCAAGCATTGCAATAAATCACAGATACTGTAACTTGTCAGTATCACAGAGACAAAAGTTTACAGACTATAATACTTACCATATAATATTAAAGAAGTTGACATTGGCAGTTGACTATATATGATCAAATGATCGCTACACTTCCATTTACAATCCATTGGAAAGCTGTCAAATTAAGAAGAAGAAGATCGCTACACTTTCGTTATTCTATTTTCTAACCTCGAAAATCAAAACATTGGATTTAAAAATCGAGTTCTTATTTTATATTTCATGAATTAAATGCAGGATTAATACTTGAAAATATTATCTAATTATCAGAATTTCATATTATTGACCAGTAATATATATTAACAATGGCAGCGGCGATGGAAATGAGTGAAGCTGATCAAATAAAAACGGTAATCATAAAATAAAAAGAATTACAATTTTTGTTCTCTTAAGTAATTTTAACATATTGTTTTATTTTTTTACAGTTCAAAGATTTCCTGGTCCAATACAATAAGCTATCTGAATTGTGTTTCAACGATTGCGTGCACGACTTTACGTCTCGAACTTTACGTTCAACAGAGGTAAAATTCTTATTTTATTTATTCTCATTGTTAATAAATATAACAAACATAATAATAAAACTGATCTGTTAATCTGTTTGTTTAATTGGTTAACTGTAACATATTTTCTTGTGATATGCAATAAGCTGCTGGCTTTTAAGTTAAAATCTTATATAATATACACAATTTATTTGTTTGTTTTGTATTATGTTGTCATTAAAGGAAGGAATAAGCTTCACAGTCACTTAATTCTAATAGGATTTATTTTACTCACTTTCAGGAAAAATGCATACTTAACTGCATGGATAAGTATCTGAGAACAAACCAAAGAGTGTCACAGAGGTTCCATGAATTCCAAATGATCGCCAATGAGAATATGATGGCATTAGCTCAGAAGTCAGGGAATCCTAGTTAAGTTATTGTTGTTCCTTTAGATTATTTATTATTAGGTTATTTGAGTTCAATATTAATAAAGAATTGTTGAATACTTTTGTTTAATTACTATATGAATTATTACTTTCTAACCTAACCTGATTAGGTATTTTGATTAGAATATCTCTTTATGAAATTTAAGATAATCCTTTGACCACAGACAACATATACTCCAAAGAAATTATAACCAATATTGCAGTTTTAGTGTTATTACAATACTTACAAACATTCATCATTGTATATAGGTACAATTTTAAATGAAAATCTGCGGAATTTTTTCTTAGTTATTTTTATTTTTAATGGTGTAAAGTTGCTAAGTTAGCTTTCATTAACATGGTAAGCATATTAAGCTTTTCTTGGGGCATGGCTTGTAACACTTTTGCTCCGGGGGTGAAAAATCCAACACAAAAGAAGTTTGTGAGCTAGTGTAGTCGAAATGATAGTCATTGAACTTTGCTTCAACACTATACTTCACATTTGTATTTGACGTGTCCGTTCCATCTGTGTTAAGGACATATTTAAGTGGGTAAGGCCCAGATGGTGCATTGCTTATGTTTGATGGCTTTGTACATATAGTATATTGTCCACCATGTCGAATGATCCGAATAAGGGGTTGAGTGCAGGGAGGTTGTTTGCAACAAGGCATAGCTGAAGGGCATACTGCTAGACATTTTGGTGGCGTGCAGCAAGGCTTGCTACAAGGTCGGGAGCATGTTGAAGAAGGGCAGTCACTCGCTTTCATACAATTGTGCTGCTCGATACGTTTTAATACTGGGCAAGAGATGTGGCCTGGTCGCCAGCCGCAACGCAACTGCAATTTAATGGGGGTGAGTTGGGTAATCAAGTGTAAAAGAAGTCGATAAAGAGGTGTAGGACTCGGTAGCTCAATTGGTTAGAGCAACAGCACAGTACGCTGACGATGCCGGTTCAAGTCCTGTCCGAGTCGATATTTTTGCATAGGTATGTCAAAATTAGATTCATAATACAGAAGAAGTTAAATTAGCACGTATATGTATATGTATGTTTAATTGGTGGTAGCAATATCGAAATTCCATACGGATCATGAACCACCATCCACAGATGAAAAAGTCCTCAAGTTAAACGAATTTCGGTTTCAATCTGTGGATTATTTCACCTCATATGGTTGGAGTATTTCACCTTTCATCAAGTAAATCTCATGCTTCAGTCTTCCTCTACCATAAAAACCTACGAGGCCCTCAACATTATTAGGGGATTGTCTGCTTAACTGATCTGCCTGAATTTACCTGATGTTCTGGTGCGTCTTTGGCGGTGTACAGCCATCCCATATGTTTCGGGACTGGACCAGGCTTTATGTCATCTTTCTCCAAGCAGCGGTGTTTTGGTAAATCACATCTTCCCAAACAGCTGACAGATGACTTATTTGCTGTACAAAATATAACCTTAGACATTTGGCTAGAAGACTAAAATTAAATAAATGATAACTTACATCGTCCAGGTTTACAGCAGCACGCCATTTCAGTGATTTTGTGGAATCTGATAACGAAATGGAATATCGTTTTTAAGGCGAATAGAGCTAATTTGAATGATTCCTATAGAGATGAAATATATATAAAATTGAATGAAATTTTACTTACATTTATTTATTATGGTAAGCAGCTCATTTTCACCTTTGTCATATTGTCCGTCTAGATATTTTCGAAAGATAAATATTTTTCCATTGTAATTGTTATACGCCCTGTTACAAACTTTTGAATAACATGACAAATGTGAAAATGGACAAGAAACGCAAGAGTACGTCTTGGTTGTCAGTAATTTATGCTTCTTTCGTGAACGATTTTATTCTTTGAGGTTAAATATTTAAGGTACCAAACCTCTTTTCTGAAATAATTCAAAACAGAAGCAAGAAGTTTGTAATATTATTTCAAGTCTGACTTTTTTACACTGTTTTTAACAGCTTATAGCTTTAGCTTTAAAAGGTATAATCTATTTAAATTAAGTAGGTACTCATTCTTACTAGTTTTATTGATAAGCGTAAAGAAATATCACATTTTACTCGTTTATTTTTAAATTAATGTTAGTACCTAAGTTCCATGTTAAATCACAATTACATCATTTACCTAATATGACATTTTTTTATATCTCATAAGATATTTTTTTTTTACTCCTTTCCTACATAAAAGGCTAGAAATACTAATGCCCGAATCTCTCTTAATAATTATATAAAATAGACCGCGTGCATACGTACAAATATTAGATACGTGATTTGAAATTCTTTACTCCACATATTCTAATCCTAAAAGTATTGAATGTATGTACTTAGGCATATCTTGTAGTTATTTAAATCTTATATGATGTGTATAGTAAATTACAGGGCGTCGAAAATAATGACCCATCTATCTCATAATTTCATCAGTCACGGAAAAAATAACGGTCACAAACCATGCATTATCTAAGTAATATTTTCAAAGTGACATCCATTTGTGTAGTGAATTCTATACACACACACATACATACATATAATCTTACTCATCTATTCTGTTTCTCGCCCTTGTATGAAAACTGGTAGTGGGTGTGAATTTAGTGTAAATCTAGATGATCCGGCAAACGTTGGTATGCCAGAGAAATTATTTTCAAAAAAGAAACTAAATTATTGAGAGTATGCCAGGATACATTAGTGAAACATACAAAAACGAATAAAACCCCATTCTCAAGTGTAATTTATGTATATACCAAATTTCATTAAAGAGATCAGCCTTTTCGAAGTTTTGGAGGACTTTACAAACAAACATTCTAAAAAGAGCATTTTATGCATGAGATAGAGTTTCTTGTTTTTAACTGTTGATTTCATTTGAATTATTTGTGCAAGGTAATAATTTTATCTTTAAGATCGATTATTGAGTATTGTAATTATATCAATTTGTCCTCTTATATTTAACTGCGTTTTGACTTCGCTTTATCCTTCTTATTCTTTTGTTTAACGACTTTAGACTTTTTGCACGCTAGTGTAAGGCACGTTTTGGTAAAGAGGAACAATACAAGTAGTGTAGATGCAAAAACGATGACGATATCGAGATATATATACTGGTACAGGGGCGTATTGACTGCAGCAGGTTTGTAAGTGATGTTTGGATGACGAGCTACATATTCCGTCCAGTACACAGCTGTATCCAGAGGTTTCATTGGACGATCGCTCCACGCTTTGGACACTTCCTTCACGTTCGCTCTGAATCTGAAATAGTACAAATAATAATTAACAAAAAAATTAGACACGGACAAGACTTGTACCAGCATCCACAACGTTTCGTGCTGTTGCTCTAACGAATAGATCTATCTTGTCCTACACGTCATCGTCGAATTTTTTCAAGCTACGGATACATGCACCTCTCGATGCTTTTTCTTCGAATTTATAATCGATTTTTCTATTTCCAAAGAGTAACTACATACGTACCCAGGATCTAGAACCTTTTTAAATGCGCCGACAATTTTGTCTTTGGTCAACTCATAGATTTGTAACTGTACGCCGAGACCACTCTCCTCGATCGCCGCAGCGTTTGAGGGCTGATCTCCGAAGACGGGCACGGCTACCACTGGTACACCAAAGTGTATGGCTTCTGTTGTACCACCCATCCCACCATGAGATAAGAATGCCAATGTTTTTGGGTGTCCTGAAAACTTGGTTTTGTGAGTAACATATTGTAATTGAATTAGTTAAAAACAGTAAAGTAGTCAATTGGGGCTTCGTGTTTAACTTGAATCGTATTGATGTCAAAGTTAATAATCATTCATTCATGTAGGAAACTAGGCACATTATTATCGTTACTTAAGTAAAAAAGACTAAATTTACATTCACATCTAATTCTCAAGCGTAGAACGAATGGGAAGAATTAGCAAGAAACCCGTCGCCACTCCTTTTATCGCCAAGTGTCATTTTACAGTAGTCACGTACTTTACACATATATATTTCTTATGTGCACATATTTTTTCTTGTTAGAGCGGGTTAGTCCCCCCCCCCCTAGTACTTTTATAATTTCAATATTGACTAACGTCATAAATACCCTTTCCAAGCAGCTTTGTTTTACATGAAATATAAAAGTCAAATACTGTAGTTTACATGAGTAGTAAACATTTAAATAAGACACTTTAACGGTTTAAAACGCGATATAAATTAGTTAAACTTGTTTAAAAGTTATTTTTTATACCTGACGTTATGGATGCTTTGCAACAGTCAGTTATTTGAATAAATTAAATATCTTACTACTAATTAATTAGTGCCATGCAACAGATATCTATACAGATGTGAAAATAAAAAACGCTACTGATATCCCTATCAGCGAATGCACGTGCGTGCGTGCATACATACATCATTAACACAAATGCAGTTATCATTATTTCTTACCTAAAATATCCACTTGAGGCAACCAATCAGCCAGATAAAGCTTATTCTTGTCTAGCAACATCGTTTTGCTTTCCCATTTCCAAATGAATCGCTGTGGCAGTTCAGATATAGCGCCCAGAAGTGCTTGCAATTTATCCTCTGGCATTGTTGAACTCTTTATAACTGATCCGAAGCTAATATATATGACTCCATGTTCCGCCTCTTCCACGAATTCTAGAAGTTCCTGCAAAGATTGGTTATTTTTGTTCTCTATTTAGATACTTATGTACGTGTACTTAGATACTTAAAGCTAAAATAGGTCGATAATGCATCTTGTTTAGATTTTATATAGCTGAGGTTCACCTACCATTAAATAAACATAATGCAAACCAAATTCAATACTTAAATATTAATTTATCATTGTTGTAACGTGTAGGTTACAAAAATATTTATTAGAGAGTAACCTTTAAGATGATTAACTTACGCCAGTTAAAGGCTTCGCTTCAGAAACATGGTAACCGCCAATTTCAATCACATTAGCTGGGAATAATTGCGAGCCAGTAAGAACAAAGTTCTGATAGAGAAGTAAAAGTTTAATCTCTTTCGCGAGATCTTCCAAAGGCGGGATATCGTCAAAATACTTAGCCAGAGACTGCTGGTCACGCTTCTGAGCCATATAATACCTAGTCTTGAAGTAGTAATCGAATAACACTCTTTCAATTCTTTGATACAGCGTCGGCTTCGTTCCTCCCTCCAGAAAATGGAAGGAGACGTACGCCGGATGATATGGTATTCCGAATCTGTTATACGTCCAAGGCATTAATATATGCGATGTTAGTCCCACTACAGGCGCACCTAGAACGTGGGCTAGCCCCAAACCACAATCACTATTAAATTGTTCAACAACAGCGACATCGAATTTAGGTTTTCGTCTCATTAGATCTTGCACGTTCTTATTTGCCAGCATAACTTCACAGTTTTCCCGTCCCGATTCAGTTAGGAATGTAGCTATACTGATTACAGTTCGATAATTTCTCACTAAAGGCATGTCGTCTTCCAAAATCTTTATACTTCCCGCCAGACTGACATCATGGTGATTTTGCGGCGGATTCGTTTCTGGGAAGTGCGAAATAATTGTTACGTTGTGGCCTCGTCTTACGAGCTCTTGTAAGTAAATCCGGTGAACGATGTAATGGCTTTTGCCCTGGTAAGGGAATATTCCTAAGATATTCAGTGAATCACATTGTTGGAATGTTAAAATCGTTAACAATATTGATAGCGCGCGATACATTGTCACATAAAACGAGAGATACAACCGCACGTAAGTGAATAAATTTACCGACTAAAAGTGTTTCGTCATAAAGCAAGGTCTTCATATATCCTTGGCGGGCTTTTCAAGTGCAACTATGCCTTGTTTTATATAGGGTGACAAGTTTGACAGTTCATGCCTTTGTAGTAAAGAAGTAGATGATAAAAAGTCAATTGCCACCTTATTATTGTAAACTAAGATTAGAGATTTGAGCACATATTGTTTATAATATTTTACGCTACTATTGCATATTAGAATATTCGGCAATGTTGTCTATGGTAGAATAGTTCACCAATTTTAATATAATAAATACAATTTTCAACCATCCTATATTATACATGTTTTTTTTTATATTTAAATGACTTAAGACCTAAGTAAATAACATAATTAAATGGTATTATGTTCTTTACTTAGCTTTTTAAGTAAAAAATAAATCATAATTAGGTTGCAAGAAGACAACATACACAATTATGCGACTTAAGTTTAATCAAATATTCTTATAGGTTAACTAGTAAAATACATAGAATTTTAATCGGGTTAAAGTGGTTTTATTTAAACAAAAATCTTTTATAGCGTTTGAGTAACACAAAAATTAATTTTAAACAACAAAGTTTATGGTATAGCAAATAATTTTACCATGTTTTAACTTTCCTGAATTTTGACTTCCAAAGTAATGTAATGAGGCATTTAGCAGCTATTATTACAGAAATTAACATAATTGACAGAATTAACATAACGTCTAAGCAGAGGTATTGATACATAGGTATTTCAGCGATGGGTGATCTAAATGTGGCATTTGGGTACCTAGCTACAAATTCGGTCCAGTGTACTGCTGTGTTAAGAGCGGTGACGGGACGGTCCCTCCACATTTTCGAGAGTTCCTTGACGTGCGCTCTGAAGCTGAAAAATACAAGTTCAATAACATGAGTATTATTTTAGTATTTTTTTTAACGAGGTGAAATACCCCAGCTTATTATATCTACACAAGATGCACTGTCGCCCTATTTTGTTATTGGATATTCGGAAACCCTCAGACTCAAACCGAAACGCGCTTCATGTTGCAGTTAATATCAAGAATTCCAGACGATGAGAAGATGTTTCAGAAAAATTATAAATTGAAAAATTACAAACATGTTGGCCCCGGTGGGGTACCCGGGACCTGTTGATTAGCAGTCACACGTTGCTACCACTGAACCAACGAGCCATTTTTAGCATAAAATTTTGTCAAGACAGGTTTTATTGGCTTCAAGTGTGTCCCTAACCCCACTTTTTGTCTCAATGGTAAAACGAGTCTGAACGGAGAACAAATGTTCTTATTATTAATGTGCGTTTTATTTCAAAGATCCACACCAGTCTATTTATGTAAAACCCTCCATTGTTGGAGTAATACAATTGGAATCATGTTATATATTTGAGATGTGAAAACTTGAATATTTTTTGAAGTTTAAATGCATATCATGGCATTATATAAATTAAAAATTGATTTTAGATCAATCTATTGCGTGAAAGGTTTCATTACAAGAGTCACACGACCTTTCAAAAACGAAGTTCCCTACATATACCTTTATAAAATGCTTGTGCAGTCTCAATTAGAATATGCCTGCCAAATTTGGAATCCTTTTTACGCTGTATACATGGATCAAGTAGGAGGTGTGCAGAAAAATTCTTACGAATTCTTAATTATCGCCTCAACAGTGCTTCTGGCAGGCACAGGCACAGGACCTCCTTAAGCGATATAATGTACTTTCCATAAGCCAAAGACGACACTTAATCGATTGTGTAACGCTTAGAAAAATATGTGTCAACGAATTGACTTGCTTCTTCTCTTCAACGCTCTTCTTCTTCGCTCAACTTCTCGAGCTTATACCATTTAATGTACCAGCCAGGCCTCTACGCATGCACAGAACATTCAACCTTCCTACTCCTAGAACCAATATTAGGTTCCGCAAGCCACTCCACAGAATGTGTTCTTCCCTCGATTATTTTGATATAGATTTGTTTTGGCACTCCTCTACTGCTTCATTAAAAAAAAAAACATTAAAAAGATTGCTTATCTAGCCTAAAGTCTTTCAATTTAATTATGTTAGTGTTGGTTAGTTTTTAGTTAAACGTACAATTAATTTTATTTGTTTGTCAACTCTTATATAAAATTTTGTCTAATTTCCTGTAATTTTTATCGACGTTTTGTTTTTTCATATTGTATGTAACATTTAATTATTTGTGAAACTGTTGGATGCGACAGTAAAAAAATAAGGTTATTTTTTTATTGTTATTCCCTAGCCACTTATGTAATGTATCTGTTTGTATCCTTTTTGCTAAATAAATAAAGGTGCATGTATTTACAATCTAAAATCGATTTTTCAAAACTTCTTTAGCCGTGTACATCTTTAAGGGTTAAGTTCTTAAACTCTCTTCACTAATAGCTAATCGACAATTCGTAAGACGGAGGGAGGGTAGACGATACACATTGTCATGTTTGCGTACGACTTCGCAATAAAGATAGGTAAGGTATTATAATTTACCACATAAATATCTTTACACTTTAATTATCAGTATAACTACATTTATACTGATAATTCAAGTAATTAGTGCAAAATTATTCCCCATTCATTACAAATAATCAAGAATGCTTTAAAAGTTAAATATATAAGAATCGACTTCTACCGACACTACGAGAGTCTAACCCCTTTTTTTATATACTGAGCGTGTCAGCGACTTCCTCCGCGAGACTCTTTTTTGGGCGACTCGATTTTGGCCATCCAAATTCGTTTTTACCCACGACGTCAGGCGCGTCCCTTCCCGTCGTTCTTGCAAGTTAACCTTTAAAGATTGACATATAGCGTCGAGGACTTTTTTTAAATTTAAAGGGAAATCATTCTTTCATACATATTTTTTTGGGTATCTTGAACCGCTTTCGCAGCCTACGCCTCAAATATCCATAATGATCAATAATTTTCCCATATTATTTCAGATTTCTCGTTTTGTCACAGGGCGCTGTTTTATAGCCTTCCTTGATAAATGCTCTAACCAACGAAAAAGACAAAAAACAAACAAGAAATTTTCAATTCGAACCAATCGTTCCTGAGATTAGCGCGCCCAAACAAACAAACAAAGTCACACAAAGTCTTGAGTTTTATGTTCATATAATAAGTACAAGGTGTCTGTTCGTCTGTATCTTACTTCGTTAGTAATTTACCTTGGCTCTAAAATCGTATTAAATTTTTCCAACAGCATCTCCTTAGTCACTTTGTTTATATCCACGTGTACACCCAGACGCTGTTCTTCAATGATAGCTGCGTTTGCGAATTGGTCAGCTAATATTGGCATCCCGAGGATAGGTACTCCATGATGGACAGCTTCTGTTGTCCCCAACTGACCACAATGCGAGAAAAAAGCTACAACTTTTGGATGCGCTGAAATATGCAATTTTGAGTTTTTCATAGGTTTTATTCTATGTCTCAACGAATAATACAATAATTAGAAATTGTGAGGGTATTGGCATGGTATCAGAAATATGATAATAAGGATGTCTTCACGTTTCATCTACATGGAAATTGTATTTTTAGTCGGTTTTACAGTTTGATATAATATTTTAGACACTAAGTTAAGATGCATCTTTAAGTCATATTCGTGCGATTCTAATTACCTAATATATCATTCTGAGGCATCCATTTTCCACGATAAACATTGTCTGGATTTCCCTCTATTTCTTTTTCCCACTTCCAGACTATTCTGTAAGGTAATTTCTTTAACGCTCCCAATATTGCGTCATACACATATCGTTGCATTGATGACCCATTCAGTATTGTACCGAAACTTACGTAAATCACACCATTTGCGGATTCCTCAATAAAAGCCTTTAAATCCTGAAATTGTGAGGTAGTATATTTCTTTGTTACAAACAAATAAAAGAAGTAAAGACAATGTTATATGCCCCCAACATCCAAGAGGACCCAAGTGATGATATAAGGAATATTAGTAAGTAAGTGACTTACCTTTGGCAATTTTTTTGGTATTCCTACATGAAAACCACCAACCTCAATTACATTTGATGGCAATAATTGTGAGCCGCTAACAACGAAATTTTGGTAAAGAAGTAGAAGTTTGACTTGACGCCGTAATTCTTCTATAGGAGGAACATCTTTGAAGAAGTCGGATATCACCCTATCTTCAGACGTAGAGCAAACAGATTGCATAAAGTTCATGTAATGATAGGTCAAAGTTCTTGCAATGCGTTCTAAGAAGGTTGGTTTTGTTCCGCCTTTAAAGATGTCGTATGATACATAGGAGGGGTTGTAAGGCACACCATATCGACTATAGTGCCACGGTAGTAGCACGCCCGAAGTCATGGCTATTACTGGTGCTCCGAGTTTGTAGGCTATAACCAAGGGACAGTCCACATTAAATTGCTCCATAACTACAAGATCGAACTTCTGTCCCGAACGCAGTAAGTTTTGAACTTCGTCATCTTCAAGAATCATTCTACAGGTATACGGCCCGACGACTGGTTGCAATATCGTGAAAGAGACAAGGATATGGAAGAAAGAGACCTTTATAGGATGCCGAAACTCAAAATACTTGTTGTCCTTTCCTAAATCGATATCGTGGTAGTTTTTTAAAGGCTGCTTCTGCGGAAAGTAAGATAGCACTGTGACATTATGTCCCCTTCTAGACAACTCCTTTGCGTAGGCTTCGAATACATAAAAATGGCTCTTTCCCATAAACGGAAACACACCGAGGATGTTGTATGTGTGCACGGGTTTGAATAAAATGCTTTTAATTATAATTACACATACAAACACTAGTCCGCTCAATCTCATCGTGATTCGAAACAAGTTTGCAAGCTTGCGAATTGTGAACGTGATGCTATTATCTATTTAATGCCTTTGTTTAAACAGAAATGTTTAATGACACCTTTGTCGTGACTCTTTCTACATCTACTACTTTTCTTATCTAGTCTATGGTTATACCTTTTTTAGTACTCTCTAAATTGCTGATACCTATACCTAATCTAATCTACCTAAGTTGTTTGAATAGTACTTGGTGTACCTTCGTATTCTTAATGTTCTAAAACCTAAATAGGACCATACCTACTTGTCTCATTTGGTTTAATTTTAAAAACCTTTATTCAGCCTTAGAAGTGACCACTATAGTACGAAATAGCAGTATGATATTATGTTTTTACTTTGAAATGACAAGCAGTAGTGTTATAAAGTCTTTTATATATTTACTACAATTCTTTTTAATATACTATTTAAGGAATACCTAATTAGTTTGTGAATCGAACTTCCACCTAAGTTAACCACCACGTACCTAAGGTCAATAAAACAGTTCTATAACATAGTAATGTTTTAGTATTGTTTGTAGTATACACGAGTAGCATACATTAAAAAAAAACACTTAGAATTTTATAACTTCACAAATTTTCAAGTAATTTTAACTGCGGCTTACCCACGTTTCAGATTTCAGATATTTCGCGTATAAAAGTGTCTTATTTAAGTATTAATTTTTATTTCTTAACAATCAGTTAGTTTCGAATATAGTATAATGTAAAAAAAAAGCAAATAACTTTTATCATTTATTCTTTTTCGTCTGTAGATCATGACCGTATAGAGAATTTTTACTATATAAAAATATGAAGATGTTTCCAACAATAAAAGCACTAAGTGATAGAAACAATATGATAAATGCTAATACGTCTATATTATAGAATTGGTAGAAGGGAACATTCACTGCTGGACTTCTGATAGTGAAGTTCTTATTCCGCGCAGCAAATTCGGTCCAGAATATTGCACTATCCATAGGTGAAGTTTGTCTATCGTGCCATGCCCTGGACAACAGTTTTACACGGCTTCTGAATCTAAATACGATGAATGATTATAGTTGGCAATTATATTAATTGGCGCTGATAACTCAAGATAATTCTTGTCTTGTTATGTAAATAAAGATACTAGGAGATAATAAGTAATAACGATAAAGTTATTAATATAAAATGAATAAAATTACTTTGAAGTCATGCCAGAAGCATCACACTACAATACTGATTTTCAGTAAAACCCCCAGTGTTCGTCTGTTAATTCTGTTTTATAAAACATCAGAAGATTTTTAACGTAAAATATGACGTGCGCAAAAAACAACTTATTACGTACATACGTATTTCTTAACAGTTACAAGTTTAAGTTACTGAGGTTTTAATCTTTTTTTCAATTTATTAATCTCATACAGCTTGTATTGTCTTGTTTCAATGTAAATGCTTAAGTAATAATAATATTTGGTTACTCACCCTTTATCAAGAACAATATTAAATTTTTCTAAAAGTACTTCTTTAGTCAATTCACTGAGGTGAACTTGAACGCCAAGACCACTTTTTTCTACGAATCCAGCGTTTACTGCCTGATCACCAAATACAGGCATTCCCACAATTGGCACAGCGTGGTAGATAGCTTCTGTTATACTCAACGCCCCACAGTGCGAATAAAAAGCTAAAGTTTTTGGGTGTGCTGGAAGGAATAGATGTTTTTAAATAAAACACATGTAATGGCTTATGAAACTTACTAAATTCTCACCAGTGTTTAGTTATTTTAATTACACGGGTGATCGTATTCATGATGAACGTTTGATAAATTATAAAAGATATATGCTTAACTCCTCTTAGATGTTTATTTACCTTTTTTTTATTTGCCTTCCAGGAAAAAATATTTGAAGCTGGCGAAGACGTTTAATAGTTATAAGCGAGCATTTATTTCTGTAGTAATATCGATAAGTCAATTTGAATTATTACATATTATCGATAATACCTAAAATATCATTTTGTGGAAACCAGCTTGATATCATTATATTTTTGGGATTGCCTGGTAAAGTCACGTTTTCCCATTTCCAAAGTACACGTTGTGGAAGTTCAGATACAACAGATATAATAGTAGACACTATATACTCCGGAGCAGATGCTGCCCTTAACATTGATCCAAAACTTATGTAAATGATTCCGTGTTCAGACTCCTCTATAAACTTCAGTATGTCCTAAAACAACATGTGAATATTTGGGCATACTTTAATACTTATAAATATTTATCCCTTTTCTCACACTTAGTAAGAATTTTATTATGTAAACATATCGGTACGTATCATGAAAATTTTCAGTCATCTGATTTTGGAATTTAATTGATAACAATAACAACTTTCTTAATATATACTAACTTTTGGTATTTCTCTTGGCGTATCAACATGATGTCCACCAACTTCAATAACATTTGCTGGCCACAAATTTGATCCACTCAGAATAAAATTGCTGTATGAAAGTAACAGTTTAATTTCCGTAGCCAAATCTTCTAAAGGCGGGACATCATCGAAATATGTGGCCAATGTATTCTGATCGACACGTTGGCATAGAAATTTATAAACAAATCTAAAATATACATTAAACACCGTTCTCTCTATTCTTTGATAGAAGGTGAGGGTTGATCCAGATTCAAGGAAAGGAAATGGCACGTAAGCCGGGTTGTAGGAAATGCCAAACCTGTTATAGTGCCAAGGTAAAAGAGCATGGGAATTTACACCAACCACAGGAGCCCCTAACTTATGAGCTAGTCCTAGAGAACAGTCGCTGTTGAATTGTTCAACAATAGATATATCAAACTGAGCATTTGACTTCCAGAGACTCTGTACTTTGACATCTCCTAGCATGGCTCTACAACTTTCAGTCCCGGTTGACGCAAGTAATAAGCTTGTAGTTAACAACTGCCAATACGATCGTTGACGTGGAAGAATTTTCTCCGAAACCTTCGTGTTGCCAACTAACCTTATGTCATGGTAATTTTGCAGAACTTGTTCCCGAGGAAAATATGATATGACAGTCACATTATGGCCACGAATCGCTAGCTCTTCCAGATAACGTTTGAAGGCAAAGAAATGACTTTGACCAGGATATGGAAATATTCCAAGAATATTCAATGTGTGCGCTTCATAAGAAATGTAATATAGCACCCACCAAAAAATCAATAAAGTATTTAGTCTCATTGTAACGCGTGTATATTTTATAAAACCTACATTACAACTGATCTAGTGATTAGATTCTTTAGTGCTTGTGCTTCTTTTTGTGCCTTTATGAGGAAGCATTTAAATTAGGTATTTGAATGCTCAAATAAAACATACTCCATTCGCTTTAATGGATACTAGATAACTGTAGTAGAATGTTGTGAACAAAAAAATATCAATGTTTACAACGTTCTTTATTACTCACAAATCAAACGAATTAATCAATTTTATTCTTCGGCTTTTTTCGTATCGAGAAAGAACAAAGTCGTCTACATATACAAAATAAGACTAATTTTGAGAACAAAGTTATAACTAGGATGGGTAATGCAAATATAGCAAATATATCTAAGCAATAATATTGATATAATGGAATCTTTAATATGGGACTTATAAAGGATGAATTTGGATAACGTGCCGTGAATTCTATCCAGAACGCAGCAGTGTTTAGAGAGGAGGTAGGTCTGTCTCGGTACATCCTAGATAAAGTTTTTACGTTCTTCCTAAACCTGAAATCAATATATACATTGTTTGGACTAGATTGAAAGAAACTCAATCATTTTTTTTTATTAAAAATTATTGAAAACAATTCGGTTTAAACCGCAAAATTCTTTAAAATGTACGTATTTAACATTTTGCGATGAACATAATATCTAATGTAAATTTGATCACTAATAAAGTTAAACATATGTACTTAGTAGAGGAAGGAATATAGTAATGTCTTACATTGGATCCAAAATAGTTTTAAATTTCTCTTTTAGCTTCTCCCTTGTTAGTTCATCAAGTGTGATTTGAACCCCCAAACCGCTTTCCGCAACTGCTGCAGCATTGGATATCTGATCTCCGAACATGGGCATTCCCACTACTGGTACACCATGGTGGATTGCTTCGGTCAAACCCACGTGACCGCAATGAGAAAAGAAAGCCACTAAATTTGGGTGGCCTGTACCAAAAAAGAATTTATAGCACATTCAGGATACATTTTGCACAATTTCTTGCATTTTAATTAAAATAGATAATATAGATTTATTAAATGTACACCACTATATTAAACTACAAATACAAAATACTTTTTTTTGTATCACCTTTAATACCTGTGAATCTTATAGCTGGTAAGAATCGAACTTACCCATTATATCATTTTGGGGTAACCAATAATGTTCAGAATACATTTTATCCAATTTAAAGGGCAACTTATCATCGTCCCACTTCCATATAACATTTTGTGGGAGTTCTTCGAGCACATCTATGATTGCTTGTAGTTTATAACTAGGAATCGAGTTAGCTTTTATCATCGAACCAAAACTTATGTAGATTACACCATGCTTAGATTCATCCATAAACTTTTTCAACTTCTGAAACGGTAAAATATCTAAATGACGATTATGTATATTAGCTTTACAACAAATTTTTGTTATTAATCTGTAATCAATGTTATGCACTTACTTTTGGCAAAGCTTTCGTTTCCACCACATGATATCCTGCTACTTCTATTACATTGGAAGGCAAAAGTAAGGCACTGTTTAAAGTAAAATGCTGATATAGTAGAAGAAACTTGATATTCTTCTCTAATTCTTTTACAGGAGGGATAGAGGGAAAATATTGCCGAAGAATATACCCATCTAAGACCTGGCAAGCAAAATCTACGAAATAGTTTATGTAGAAACCCACTAAGGTCCTTTCAACTCTTTCGTATAAGGTTCCTTTTATTCTACCTCCCAAAATCTGGTTCCGAGTGTATGAAGGATTGTCTGGTACACCGTAACGTTTGTAATGCTGGGGCATTAGCGAGTTGGCCGTGACTCCAACCACTGGTGCTTTTAGTTGATAAGCTAATCCCAAAGGACAGTCACTATTAAACTGTTCAGCCACTACAACATCGAATTTCGCCTGGCTCTTCCAAAGGTTTTGAACGCCTTTATTAGCGAGGAGGGATGAACAAGAGCTTGCTCCGGTGTATATTAAACCCACTCCTGATATAAATACAGTCCAATATGATGGACTTCTTGCAGATACCCAGTTTTGGAAAGAGTGATCTGAGGAAAGGGAAATGTCGTGAAAGTTCTTAACTGGTTTCTCTTGAGGGTAGTAGGAGATCAGAGTCACGTTGTGTCCCCGCCTGGCTAGTTCCTTAAGTAAGGGTTCGAATGCCACATGGTGGCTTCTTCCTGGATAAGGCAAGACAGCTAAAATGTTATATCCTTGGATAGAAGAAGTAAAGTTTAATAAAATAGCACTCAGTGTTACAGCGGATAGGTGCATTTTACCCAAGTGTGACTTGATGTTTATCGTTTCGTGTTGAAATAGTTGCGTAAATTCGTGACAGTTGTTAATAGTGTACCACAATTTTAGTAGCAATAAAAATGTTACGTTCTCATGTCATTGCTGATTTGATACTCACATATTTTCTATTATGTTGGTGTACATTTTATAAACATTATGTATTTTTTCATACTTATTAAAGCTTGAGTGTATTACTTATTTACGTACGAACTTTCTTACATTTATAAGCTTTTCACTTGCTCATATAAGCTTGCTATAACAGATTCTTTTCCTCTTAAGATAGCCTTCGTATGATTTATATCACAGCTGAGTGGCTACTCAGCTATTTATATTTATACTCAGTTATTCATGCATCCTTTTACAATACATAGGTAATAGTTTAGTTAAGTATATATGTTTTTTTACTATGTTTAAGGAATATAATTTTATTTTCTTAATAGTTTTTCCTTAAATGTGATATTACTATTCGCGAATTACTTATCTCATACAAATTGAAGTAGAATATTAAAACAAACCTAATATAAATATAACAAATGTATTTAATAGTACAAATAAATAAACAGTCTAGAAGTTAACCAGTCACTTAAGTACTTCACATATATCATATAGATTAGCTTAATCTACTTTGACTCTTTCATTTTGTTTCTCTGCATTTTGACAAAAACAGCAGCAAATTACATCGAATAATTTGCGAATTACTAGCAGCAATATGTATAAGATGGTTCCAACGAATGCAAGAACATCCAGCTGCATTTGTTGGTACCATGGTAGGCTAGCAGATGTCGCTTTTAAACTTGACACGTCTTGGTATCTAGCTACATATTCTATCCAATAGATGGCGGTGTCTAGTGGTAACATAGGTCGGTCGTGCCACATTTTAGAGAGGATCTTTGCCTGTCTTTGACACCTGAAAGATACCAAATAATAATTAGTTCTAAGTTAATTTTATTGAACGTAATTACTGTTATTAGCTCCCCGTTTTAACTGTATTAGAAGGATTGTTTTTATGAGGTCATGTAGTTAATGTCGACTCGACGTGGGTGTTGTACCAGACTAATACGATTGTTACTTTGGTACAGAATAATACGTTTGGATACATTTAGTTAGTAGAGTATGATAAAATTTAAATAAAGATTCTTTTTTTATTTTAAGACTAAGAATACCTCTTTGTATTTACTAGCCCACGTTTCAGTTAAGCTTTAAATCATGAATAAATTTTAGAGTTGTATTCAAAGAGAAAATTCTATTAAAGCCTACATTATAAAGCTACATATTTCGTCATTGAAAACTAATTAGATGTTGATTTTGAACATTTATAATATACATATAGATTTAGTCAATTGAACCTTAAATGTTAATCGTTAAAGTCGAAATTCATATGCGCCAGAGTTGAATGTTTAGTTGATAGTTATTGTTTACTTACTTCTCATCTAGTACATCATTTATAGCATCTAAAAGATATTCCTTCTTCAAGTCTTGGTAAGGCACTATTGTAGCTACGCCAGCATCTACCAGAGCTGCAGCATTTCCATATTGGTCTCCAAAGAGAGGCACTGCTATAACCGGAACGCCCGCATCCACCGCTTCTATGGTGCTGAGAATACCGGCGTGTGATATAAAGGCTTTGACGTTATAATGTTCTGAAAGGAAGATAATGATTTCTTACAAACTGAGCTATTATAGTTAAAAAAATGTAGTGTTGTAAAATGTTTATTTAGTTTATATATTAAAAATTAAAAAATATTTTAAATAAAACTTAACTTTAAAATTGCGAAATATATTAGTTAAACCTATTTGTGACCACGGCTGCTGCAAGGCATCGTAAACATCCGGCAAAAATTACATTGCTACACTTTTGTAAAAATAAATAGTGAGAGCCCGTTTCCCCCTCGCCCCATGCCCCAGGGACGAACACATTCCTGTGTCCGTTTCACTGATCCGTTCTTTTATCGGGCAAGTAGTTGATCAGACTTCTGTGCCCTGCCCGACCGAAACAATGTTATGTTTCTCTGGGATACGAACCCAAGACCTCTCGCGCTTAACGCAGTGTTAGGCAATACGTTTAGCCATTTGGCTACAGAGGCGGTTTGGAAAATTGCTGTAGTTAAAATAATCTGTAAATAAGTTTATGTAATATATTTTTAAACCATTAAAAGTGTTCTATTTAAACATTTCACAAAGTATTATATTCAATAAAAACCAGTAGAAGCACCTTTACCGCGAATGTAATGTTCCACACGATAATATGAAATTGAATATGTGCGGTACTCACTTAAGATATCGTATTGAGGCAGCCATCTCATGGTCATAACGTTTCTTGGCAGATTCCCGACGACGCCTCCGTCCCATTTCCACAACACTCTAAGAGGCAATTTCTCGAATGTTGATAGCAGTTCATTTAATTTATCGCTCGGTAGTGTCGAGTCCTTTACAGTGGAACCTAGGTTCACGTAAATGACGCCGTGTTCGGCTTCAGTTAGGAATCGTTCCAGCTCCTGGAAATAATGAGGAGTAGTGAGAATTTTAAATAGAAAAATGGTATTACGATTTTGGTTGTAACAATTGAGAATTTATCTTATCGTAATTTGTATTCAAAAGAAAAAATGTATATAGATCAAGTACACATATGCACACTAATACGGGCTCGTAATATGAGTATAGATTATACTCATTGTATGAAAGTTTGTTTGTTTGAACGCGCTTATCTCAGGAATCCAAATATTTCGAAATATCTAGAGGTTTGAATTAAATGATTTTGTGTTGGATAGACCACTTATCGAGAATCAATTTAACGCTGCGATTATTAAGAGCGAAGAAACAGTAGAGAAAAAACAAGGAGCATTATTTATCTTTGAGGCCTTCCATTGCGTGAGCTACGAAAACGGTTCAACAAACCAAAAAATATGTGCCTATTTAACTGATTTAAAAAAATCTTGACAGTATATATCTCTTTTAAGATTAACTCTCAAGAAAGACGGGACGCGGACGACGCCGTGGGTTACAGCAATAATCTATAAAACTGAGGAGTTTCCTAATATCAATTTAGGTACCCGAAATAACTATTCCACGCGGACGAAGTCGCGGGCCCAGCTAGTGAAATAATAATGCATGCGCTCCAATCCATAACTATGCTCGAGAAATGGTCTTACTAACACGAACATAGTTTTTCATTTCAAACCATTAGTTCCGGGATTAGTTGCACGTTTAAAAGAGCAAACAAACACTTCAAATTTTTAATATAGTAGTAGTAGTATAGATTTTGCTTCCCTGGTATTCGAACCCAGGTTCCGTTACGCTCAACGCGTTGAAGCGTAAATTTACAGAGTTAATAGTAATTATAAAAGGTACCTACTCACCGTGGGAATAATCTTAGGCGGCCTGATATGAATACCACCGATATCAATTACGTTATCAGACCTAGCGACCCCACCGAATACAGATTGGTGTGTGTTTACAAACACCAGGCTCGCGTTCGAAGCGATACTCTCCAAAGTAGGTAAGTCATCACCCAAAAATTTGTATAAATAAACGTGATCCGTCACTTGAGAGCCAATATAATACACCCATTGAGTTATATGGTACAAAATATAACTCTTCACGCGTTCGAAAAACCAAGGTCGCCTCCCGTATTGCAACAGCGACTGCTGTACATGCCCCGAATCGAAATTGATCCCCACTCTATTGAAATGCCAGGGATGTAGCGGTTGTGGATTGAAGGCGATGTAGGGTGCACTCAAATTTGCCGCTAAAGCGATACCACAGTCACTGTTATAAGACTCCACGACAATAACATCGAATCGAGGCTGACCCCTTATCATTTGATACACCTCACTGTTATTCATTAGAGTTTTGCAGTCGTCGTTCCCCGCTTTAGTAGACACCAACACTTCGAACGGCACTCGCGATACATCATTCACTATGACCGACTCGAAAGATAAACCTTTTATCACGTTTTGGTTTTTGCTTAACGGAATCTCTTTGTAGTTATCTGGCGCGTCGGGCGTTTGATAGTGGCTTATAAGCGTCACCTCGTGGTTACGGCTAGCCAATTCACGAAACAGTCCTTTATAAGTGAGATGGTTGTTCCTGTCGAGGGACGGGAACACGCCGAGTATTCTGTAGGTGTGCGCGGCGAACAATTGAGCGACGAAAACGAATAGCAAGCAGTGTTTATCCATTTCGTTCGTTTTGATTCGCGACGCGGAGGTAACTAGGTGAAATACTGCTTACGGCTAGTAGCTATGTCGGTTGCGTACCTAATAATAGATGGATGTTATGAGGTAAGCGGCTGACGACACTGATGTCGTAATATACAAAAATATTCAGTGACCGCGCCGTCATTGAACGTGACCCCGTTTTAGTAATAACGAAGCGTGCTACGGAACCAAACGAAGATGGCCGACTGAGTGTTTGTGTTTGGGAAAGACTGATTCGCTTTCACTGCACTTGTGTAGTGGTGATGGTGGAAGTGGGGATTATAATTTTGCCGGAATTGTTATATTCAATCGAATTTTATACGTTTAATTAACGTTATTTTGAGACTATATCTTACAATTTATTATATTCAAATTTGTCTTATAAAATAAAACATCTAAAGGTTTTAAACGCGAAACATTTAGGCAATAAGTAATAAATATTTTCAATTGCGATGTTTTTAGACGGAGTGTTATTAAAGCGTTTACGTGTACGTAATGCAATAAAAAATCATTATACTGAACCTGATGGTTTCTTTTTGATTTTTTTTTTAAGTAAGGAGGTAGGAGAAAAGAGGTTTTACAGGTGAAACTACTAACCCGGGATACTATCGTCATATAGTTGATGTTCACTCATTCTTAATAAAAACCTCTCTATGGTATCTAACTTTATATCATTGTTATCAAAATGCGTAAGGTGTACGCACACATCATACCGTAAGGCTCTTTTATGACGAGATGATAATATAGTTCATAGCTCGCATAATTTTACAAACCTATTATACAGTTAAATATGTGTAATAATGAATAGGGCGCAATATTATTGTTAGGAATTAAATACGGAACTGTTTTTAGTAATCTAAATGGGAAATACTATAGTCAAAAGTACAAAAAAATGTCTGTCCCATAATTCGTAGAATAACGACTTCTATATCCATTGGTTAATCTACCTACGCATAACATACCTACCCATCTTCTTTCCCGTTTTATAACTTTACCTCAGCTGGTTTTGAATGAGTGTTTACCGTTACCATGTCATGCAACCCATTGTCCCTTCCACATATAGACAGATGCGTCTGCAGACGGCATCGGCAAACGCGTCCCCTGACGTGTGTGTCTGTCGGCGTCTGTCGAAACAATTATAGTATCGCTAATACGAAAACTTGAGAAATTAATAAACTTTAACATGAAGAAACTATTACTTTGGGTGTTGGATCGGGATAACTTACACAACAATTTATAGGACAATACAAGGTTGTTGATTATAGAAAAAATATCAAGGAAAGAGGTATAACATCGGCTCGGGAGACTCTCTAGCCGTTAAGTGTTTCCTACACGTTGCCGTCCTTTATTTTTATGGTTGAAGGTACTGATATCATAAATGTTAGGACATATCGCGGACGCCAGTTGATTACATAGTGCGGTTGTACACGGCAAGAAGTTACTATCAAAGCGCGCTCTTGGGGATCTCCAAATGTCTCACACATGAATAATACTTATACTACTACTAGACGTATGTATATGACAATGACGATACTTTTATGAAAACAAAAATAACCAATTTATTCGCGACAGAGTATACTTTACAAATAAAAATACTTTACAGGCGTTGTCAGACATGTCATCATATAGCGAGGTATAATTTGAGTTATGTAAATTGATACAAATAGGTATGAAAAGGGAATTCCTGTTTTTAAATAACAATAATACTGTGACGTTTCGCGTCGCCAGATATTCTTCAAAGGTTTCATGTTAGGGCTGGGGTTAATTTTCAATACACGACCATTATGTAATAAATATTCATTTAAGTGATTGGTTTTGCTATATTTTTTATATAAAATTATGTTTTTGAAAACTTTAATATTTTTCACAGGCTACATGATGGCACTGTATAATTGAAGATCGACTATAAAATGAAAAAACTGTACGACTCCGACTGGACCTTAATATGCAAGTGTTAAGGTTGAAATTACATTTCACGAGAGGTCCTAGGACACGGTAACTCAATTGGTAAGAGCGACAGCATGGAACGCTCTCTGTGGATGCCAGTTCGAGTTCTGCCCGAGTCGTTAACTTATTCCAATTACAATCGATTTTTAAAATTCTGTTGTTTAGTTCGCTTAGTACGTTTTTATAATAAAATTCTTTATAGTCTTCTAATTTGTATAGAAAATATGAAATGGTTTTAGAAAAAAATTAACCTAATTTTATTCATTTATCTTCTTATTTAGTTAATTTAGTCGTGGTCCCTCCATGACCACGGCTCCTGGAAAGCATCCCAAAAGTCTGTAGTTAAAATTAATTAACTAATATATTTCGCATTTTAAACCGTTAATATTGTTTTATTTAAATGAGTACTAATCGGGTAAATTATAAACAATATTTGCCTTCTATTTCACGGGAATTACCTTTTTAGCCCAGCAGGCCATTCTAGTATACTCGCATAAGTATATCAGTTTTACGCAAAACATATTAAACTGAAACTACGCAAAGAGGGTCCCAGGTTCGAATCGAGAACTCTATTATAGTCGAATTTGTAAGGGGCATTAGTTTCACGAAGTTGCTAACCCTCGACAACATAAAAATGTAATTACAAGTGAGAACTTGGAGGCACTTAAATATAGATTTACCCTTTGAAGAGAGATTTAATGGCGGGGAGGTGTGGAATCCATCATATCGCGATTGTGAAGATCTCAATTATTCCCCTCCTCTGCTCTGATAACCTCATTCATTTTTCACGCGTTTGATGGCTACGTTTTGATATCTTGTGCTGCTTAAGAATTGCTGTATTTCGAGTTTAACATCAATTGTGTTTATTTTTTGGGAACTTTGATGTGGATCGATTGATGTAAATGTGCTTACCTGATTTCATATAATTGGCAAAATGGTTTATTGTTGAGTTGAAAAAAATACAGATATGGAACCTCCATTTTTGTTATCAGTTTGTTAATTTAAGTAGTGAGAAATACCCTAGTTATATAACAACTCATCAAGGTACGCCGACTACCTTCTTTGGCTTTAGATACTCGGAAAACCACAGGAGACAAATACTTCACAGGTTTTTTGTCAGTGAATGCTAGTTCGTGACCCATTTAATAACGACGAAGTCCAGCATGTTTCAGAAAAATTATGAATTGATTAGAAAGATGTTGGACTTTGCGGCATCGCACCTACGACCGGTTGATCCCTACATAGCTATCATTACGTTACGACTAACGAGCTCGTCAAATTCAATAATTTAAAAAAATATTGAAAATTGCATCGCATAACGTAAATAATCACGAAAACGCTAGATATAAAATTGTGTTAAAAATCATTATATTTATCTCCTGAAAGGCAGTTCAAAGTGATAGAATCCAGGAGACATATGACGTGACTCGTGTAAACGCAGCTGGGTATCCCTTTTCACAACCAACACGAGCACCGAATGATGTGACTCCGATCTATAAAGAGAGAAATTTATTTTATTCATCATTCCATACAAAGGAATATAGCTGAATTGTATAGTGTATTTTTTCTAACTTGACATTTTTAACCAGCACACGATTTATATGAAACCGTGTTTCCCCCACAAAGTTTACGTTGAACCACACTAAACACAGTTTGAGACACTGAATTATATATTACAGTAATAAAACTACATCTAATTCACTTAGTAAAAACCATAATTACATGCTAAATAGATAAAAACCATAAATGGACTGCATAAAATTTGTTTAGTTTGACATTTACTATATCAACGGTTTAGTTCCCCTTGCCTTTGAAAAACAATATTTAAAATATAATCTTATTTTTTTTTCAAGTATTAATATCTTTACATACCAACACTCTCTCGTTATCAACATCAACAGCCAAAGGGCCACCAGAGTCTCCATTACAGGTTCCGTGACCATCTCTACCATCAGTACAAATAGTTGTCTCTCTAACAATATCACCATAAACTTCTTTGCACTTGTCATTGGTTATTATTGGTAGTATTACTGAGCTTATCAATTGATTCCTCGAGATAGACTCACCTATAAGAATTAAAATAGAAGTTTATAGAAAATCTATAGGTTTAATGACTGTCATTCTGTGTCACCCATGGGCCATCACTGAAAATTGGCGTTACATCAAATCTGTTGTAGCCACAGCAAAGTTAGTGTAGGTGATTATTGTAACCCATAAATGTATCTTTTATATGATTGTATGATTTCTGTATGTTCTTTGGTGTGGAATATTTTTTTTATTAAATTAATTGAATTGGAAAAGCTGCGAGAGTGGTCTAGTGTTTCACTAGGTCCCGGGTTTCGAGACCTCCCCGGCGACATCTGCCCAGGAGCTGAGGAAACTAACCTACAAAAAACTGTTTCGTCTTTGAAAGAGGCTTTAGTTTAAATTTTTACTTTACAATTAACTTAAACTATCGTGAATAAAATTGTGTATTATCCTGTTGCTTGCTTTATTATTTTATATTTTAATACGCAAGTTATGTTTTCATAAATCGTGGTGGTGTGAATATCGAAACTCCGTCCGGGTAACGAATCACAGATGAAAGAGCAATCAAGTTTAAATGCGTTTTGATTTCAGTCTGTGGATTTCCGAATATTCAAAGCCAAGATAAGTCAAAGGCGCACCCGGTTCGTGTTATATGGCCGGGGAATTTCACCAACCATCAAGTGAAAAAAGACAAGCATGAGGATGCTCGTCTTTCTCCACTATCATAAAAAAATTATACGATATATACTTCTTTACTCCTATATTTAAGGGACGACTAGGTCTCTCCAATGATGAAGTGAAACTGCGTGTGATTAAGTCGCAGGCATTTTTATTTACTACAATTATGCCGTATCCAGTAGCTATTGTGTGGTGATGCAGTGAACTTAGGCTTAAAAAAAAATATTAAATATTTTTTAAACGTTTTTAACTTGCTCCTATCTATAATTTTGGAGGCTTATAAAGGTATGCGAAAGAGGAGATGAAGGCAACGGGCCTTAGCGTAACTTACGCATAAAACATAGTACTGTCACAGTATTTTTTTTATCGTAAGAGGAATCATTTTTTCATACTTAATTAATCTTGAGCCCTTTTTGCAAAGCACGCAACAAAAATTATCATCAATTCGAACCGCATAGTTGTGATTAGCGCCTTCAAACAAACCAACAAAAATAAACTCTGCGATATACGTATATACATAGATACGATGTATTTATTGATTAAGAACCTCACCGTCCTTTGTTAATCCGTATCCAGAAGCAATTGCTGTCCCGCTAAGAAACAATTCTCGTTCAGGGTCCGGCAAATTAATAGGTTGAATTAGATCTATAAAAGAAAAATGCAAATATATAGTGAAGAAAAACCGTATCCGTTGCCTGGTTAAGCGAGTCGATGGTGAATGTCGAGTTCAAATTTGTGAACATTATAAATGTTTTCGTCTGTTATAACAACTTTTTTCAAGTGAAATAAAACCCTTTTAACAGTTTTAAACGCGAAATATATTTTTAAAACGTTAAGTGTTCTATTCAATGCTATATAAGGTACTACTCGCGTAAACTACACGCAATATTCAGGGGAACCTTATGCATGTTTGTCCTCATCTGTCAAATTATGTAAAACATAAAGCTTGAAAATTTACAACACTGCCCGTGTTACGTACGTCGGTTGTTGATATTACATTGTGCAAGAGGTGCATGTATCAATAGATAGAAAAAGGATTACGTGCGCGTGCGTGGTACGCTGGGGCTATGCCGGTTCATGTTCCGCCTGTGTCGAATTTTTTTTTCTTAAATGTATAATCGATTTTTAATTTATACAGCGCCATCATGTGCGATAACAAGTGAAAAATTAAGTTTTCAAACCTTAAATCTTACCAGTAAAAGTGATCGCCGGAATAAAAACTACGGCAATATCATTTTCCACCGTATCAGGATTCCAATCGTCATGCACAACTATTCCATTTGAGTCGATTCGTTCCCCGCCAGTGAAGAGGCGGTTGGAACCCAGAACAACTGTTATGTCTTGTGCTGTGGTTCGCCCGTCGTGGTTGCAGTGAGCGGCTGTTAAGACTCGTGTTGGTGACAAAAGGGACCCACTGCAGACCGACGTCAGCAAACGTAGGACTTTTATGACAAGACCGGCCTGAAAAAATAATTAATTAAACCTCTCTCCCTAAATATAAATCTAATCCGTAGGTAGATTTATTTATTTATTTTTTTTTATAAAATAAATAATCTGTTTATTAACTCAAAGTACTTATTTGAATAGAACGTTACAACGGTTTACAATGCGAAATATATTAGGTCAATTGAGCGTACAGTATAGCATATTGGTAAATACGAGGATACTGTTAGTCAATTTTACAAGAACCCAGCCAGTTTCGCAAAATACAACTAATCTAAACCACGAAGGAACAGATGTCGCTAGCGTAGCAGATTTTACTATGACATTAGAGACACCCTCCATCTTTAGTTTCCCCGTGACTAAGGCGAAAGCATGCAAAACATCGAAAAAAGTTTAACTAATATATTTCGTATTTTAAACCGTCTCTATGATTTCTCTAAAAGTGTAATGTCTGTAATTTACTGCCGTTAACTACAAACAGTATACAAAGTACATAACTTACAACTAAAAATTAACAATAAAAAAAAAACTTACATAAAAAATAATAAAATAAAAGTATGATTACTTTGTGCTAAATATCATCAGAGTTAGCTTGTGCTCAGCAAGACTTGCTAAGCACTGATTTTCAGTCTGTTTTTCACCAGAGAACAAGTAGTATCAAATTTAAACAATTATAGTCATGATAAATATACAATTGCATAAGTCCAACAAAAGTAAAGACAATAAAAAAACGACGGTTATAAGATGACGTGGAAATTTATTTGATTATGGATTTTTTTGAAATTGGAATATTTCTTATTGAATACGTGCACTATTTTAGCTTCTTGGGTTTTCGATATGTTTGATGGCTTTTCCTGATGACGTCTACTCCTTATGGCGAAACATCGAGAATTTTTTTCAATTATGACTTACCTGGTATGGTACTTCAGAAACGTCCGTAACTCTGCCACCAACGATTTGATTTACATTCCTTAATGCTAATTCTTTTGCTTCCAAAGCCATCAGCCTTGCAGCTTCAGGTATTCCAGTTCTTAAATGATAATTGTGTACAGTTAGTTCTGTTAAATCAAATTCTGCATTTGATTGCAATATTAAAAAGTTTAATACAATAAATTTTATTAAAAAACACATTATGAACAAACGTGTTTTCAATCAAATGTAAATAACTATTATTTTTTAATACCTATTATAATAATGCGTAACAATCAATTATTTTGGATAAGAAAATTTGACAGCCGTGCGACATATAACTAATATTGCTGATATTATGAGCTTCGTAGAATCTTAAATATAAGTCTTGAAACCAAGAAAATACTTTTAACGGCTTAAATCGTGTAATATATTTTTGAAGTAATTTTTATCTGCCAAATATCCGTCAGAAAAATAAAATAAATTAACTAACATATTATGCATTTCAAACAGTGTAAAATGATTTTTTATATGTGTACTACTTGCGTTAATTGCAAACAATCGGAATCGAAACGTCGGGCCGTAGTTAAAAATCATTTTTAAATAAGTTTAACTAATATATCGCGTTTTAAACCGTTAAAGTGTTTTATTTAAATGTGTACTACTCGCGTAAACTATAGACAGTATTTAGTATATAAGATAACTACATATATGGTATATGAGTATATACCCATGTAACGTATAATCATGATATGGGACAACGAAAACATTGGCAAATTTTTATCAAATCTTCAACATATTTCTAGTTACTAAATTATGATTGCTTTTAATTGATTTTTTATCTAGAGAAATAGCAAAAGAATAAAAAAAGCTATTCTATAATAAATACTCTGGGTCCAACTGTTTAAAAATCTTTGATGACCATCACTTGGAACATAAGTTATTCAACACTGGCCTTACATTTGAAACACTAGCAGACGCCTTCGTGACCTACTTCCATTTTCACATTTTCATTTCACACTTGTGCTTATATAATGTGTGAAGTGTCTCTTCTTTCAGCCTGAAATTAACACAGAGTTATATTAAGACAGCGCTTAAAGCACAGATGTACGTCAGATATGAAACAGAATATAACTCTATATGTATTAGTTATCTGCTTATTTGGTAAGTAATTTGATATTAAGAAGTATAAAAAAAACTTTTAACGGTTTAAAACGCGACCTATAATAATTGCTAGCTGAGCCCGCAACTTCGTCCGCTTGAATTTTGGGCATAATATTAATTATTTTTTAAAACAACTTCCTCAACTTCATATATTATAGTCGTCAACTACGACGTCGACCGCGGCCTTTTCTAGCCAGTTAATTTTAAAAGATAGACATACATGTATTATCGCTGACATTTTTTTAGATCAATTAAAAAATAATCATTCTTTCATACATATTTTATGGTTTAGACCTTTTTCGCAGCGTACTTAACGGAAGCCCTCCATAAGGAATAATTTTCAGGGTTCCCTGATGTTTAATAGTCTTCCTTGAAAGCTCCAACTAACTTTAAAGTAATTTTTCAATTCGAACTAATAGTTCCTAAGAATAGCGCAGACAAACAAACAAGCAAACTCATTAGCTTTATAATATTGGTATACATTTTCAACTAAGACTGGAGGTTTTACCGCGCTTGACCATTTTAAAGTGTTTCATTGCTGTTACGACCATTGTACTGAGTAGATACGTACAAAATACTAACAGAGGAAAAACTAATAGCACAGCTACGACCTAAACTTGTTTATTAATAATGCATATATTTCTGTAGCAAATTAGTTCATGAGAATTCTATTAAATTATGTATTCGTTATACCCCAATCGTTTTATCTAACACTTATTTAAATATTCATGTGTGAGAAGTAAGGAAATTCGTACTCTCTTTGTTTTTATAAAAGGAGAGTCTAAGAGATAATACAAAACGCCCGCGGGTGTCGGGTAATCCCTCGTACGGATGTGGGTATACTGAACAGCGGGTTAAAGAAATGCCACGAAACAAAGAGATTTTCTTTTTATGAAGTCTGTTGTTTATAATAAATAAAGTCTCCACTAATTAATGCTTAAATACAGCGATAACGAGCTAAGAGAAAACTGCAAAAGTAATTTTATTATCTCTATTACACACATCCTTACCTGTTTTCTTAATGCCACAGATTATGTTTACTCAGTCTAGTTTGGTATAGTCTATGTTATAGTATAGTCTATGGCAATGACTTAAGAAATATCTACGCTTATAGTAGCTGATATTATTTTCGATTGACGTCGCTATGTTTTTTAATCTGTTTTGTTTCTTTAAATGTACTTAATATATCAAATATTCTATTTAATGTTTTATGGTGTTACCTACTGAAAAATAATAACTTGTATATTGTCTGTAGTTTACGCGAGTAGTACACATTTAAATAGAACACTTTAACGGTTTAAAACGCTATATATATTAAATAGTTAAATTTGTTTGATAATTATTTTACGACGATCACTCCCCCGACGGAACCCTGACGTTTCCCTGTGACCACGGCTGCCGCAAAGCATCCGAAACGTCGGACCGTAATTGTCACTAATATATATCGGGTTTTAAACTGTTAAAGTGATTTATTTAAATTACTTGTATTCTAATCATAATAAAATATATAAAAATTAGTAACTGTTTATTTCGCCCATTTTTTTAACACCGCATTAACTGTCTATCCAAAATGCAAGTCTATTCATTCCTTTGCTCTTTAACAGGTCAAGTTTAAAAGAGATTCCAGTATATTTTCCACGCCACCGACAAATACAAGACTAAGAAATGTGACACTATTGTCTGTTCGGTCATAAAATGGACTCATTTGAAATTACGAATATTTTTCTTCTAAAGAGAAAAAAAAAGAGAATTCAAACGATCATATTTTGTAGGTCGTTTGAATTTCTCTTTCAGCTTTATAGAAAGGTAAGGACAAGTTTGGGAGTAAGGGTCGGTTTAAAACGCATTTTATTGTGTATTTAGAAAATATTATTGTTTCAAACGGTCTTAAAACTTGTGCGTATATAGTTTATATATTTTTTTCTGAAACATTTTGGAAATCTGAATATTAAATGGGCATGGGTAGGAAAATACATAAATCTGTCGGTGTCACGAACCACCGTTCATTTTTGAAAATGCCGTAAAGTTTAGTCGCGTTTGGGTTTTAAGTCTGTGGATATCCGAATATCCAAAGTCAAATAGGTCGACAGCGCAACATGTTAGATGATATAGATGGGATATTTCCCCTTCTATCAAGCGAACATCATGCATGTCTGTCCTCCCCTATCACAAAATATTATTAGTTTTTTTTATTATATTAGTGATGCCTCGTTTGTGGAATGTGCCCTTAGGACATCAGTGACCCGAAAGGTTATAAGGGTCACGCTCAGAGTCGCTTAGCAGGGATTTCCATGTGGAGTCTCTCACGGGTCTTAGGCCTTAATCCGTACGTAATCAGAAGCAATCTCTGCGGGTTCCCGACGTCGTGGTCTTTACGGATAATTGATTAATTGCCCCATGTCTGTATAAAAAGCGGCCGGATTTGCAGCGGGTTGGAAGCTCTGCTAAGTAGATAGAATTATCAAATATCTCTTCATGATATTGGATGTCGTGTAAATTTAAATAGGATATTGTCGATTACAATTTTTGTTTAATAAAACACTTTAACGGTTTAAGATGCGAAATATATTAGTTATATAACTTATTTGAAAAAAAATTTAACAATGTTTCGGATGCTTTGCAATAGACTTTTTTTGAGATACTAAAAGTCAACTGTATGGGTCTCTTTTAGAGCAATATCCCGGGTTGTATAATAAAATTGATCGTGTGTAGACGACATTGAAGCGTCTGTCAACGGCCGTCAAAGTATTGTGCAATCCGAATTGCACAATAATATTGATCGTCTATGGGCCGCTTTACTTTACTTACTAACTTAACTTCTACTTTGTAGTAATAGCGAACACCGTAAAAAACAAAAAAATCTTATACGCTTTATGTAAGACTATAATTTCGCACTTAGTGCGTATTTATGAATTTATCAGAGAAAATGATATTAGATATAAAATGTTTGTTAAGATGTTTATGGCTTTATATTGAAAGGTGATGTAACTCCTACTTCACCTTTCAATAAGTAAATTGCTTGTGTGTCCGATTCTATTATAAAAAATAGTTTTTATACGTACAGTTGTACTCCCTATTTCGCTTTGTTTATTTGCTAACCAAATAAGCAAGACAAATCAAGTCAATAAGTATTGAGAGACATCTGTTAATGAAGAACGATTTAATTTGATCTACATTTAAAGTCCTATACTGCTTAACTAGACTCTGTCATCTTACATTACTATCATCCAACAATTAATGTAATTAGCTTTGGCCATTTTATTATTAATAAATAAAAATAAATTACAAACACAGTATAGCTTTGTTAAAGTTGCCTGAAACTTTTTTAGATCTGTGTTTTTATGTCTAAGTTAAGAATCTTTTTATTTATTCTTATTTATTGTTTGTATTAATTTGTTTCGTTTGTTCGTACCTTGCACAACTCTATCTTTGGAAGAATTTCTCTATCTCTAGAAGATCAGAGAAATAAAATAGATAGGTTGCCTGGAAGAGGTCGCTTGTTAGCGATAAGGCCGCCTATTGCACTCCATTCTAGCATATACATTTTATATATCACTAGCTGTGTCAGCGACTTCGTCCGCGTAGTTAAGCTGTTACCCACGACGACGGTTGCGTCCGTTCTCGTCTTTCTTGCAAGTTAATGTTAAAAGGTAGACATATTCGCAGACGCAGATCACTTAAATAGAAATCACTATATCATACATATTTTTTGGGTATCTTGGACCGTTTTCGCAGCATACGCCTCGGAAACCCATAATGAAGAATACTTTTCCTAATTTTTTATTCACATTTCTCGCTGTATCTTCGCTTGTATTAGTCACAGAGCGATGTTTTATAGCCTTTAGCCTTCCTCGATAAATGCTCTAACCAACACAAAAGGATTTCAATTCGAAACCGTAGTGAACCGTTCAGCTTTATATATTAGTATAGATTAATATTTTTTTGTGCAATAAAGAATAAAAAACTAACTTAATCTAAGCGCAGCTTTTCCGTCTTTCACACACTACCCACTAGCGCCGGCTATAAGCGGTGGCCGCGACTCGTAGAGCGAAGGGCCACACCTGCCACTACTTTAATTACGTTCCCCATTAATCCAAGTCAGAGAGCAGGGGCTGCTGACAGAGACGAATCGGTCTATTTTCAATATTTCAAACAAAACATTGGGTTAAACGATGTTTTAACTCTTAATCATGTTGTTATTGCGTCACGCCGTTTTGACGTTTCCAAGACATCTTTTTTCATATTTTCGATGTCGTATTTCTTCTTTAAAAGGCCTGTTTACTTGCAGTAACGATTATTTATGTTTTTATAATACTTTGGTGCTATTAAGTGTTTGTGCCTGTTTCACTGATTACTTAATTTGCAAACAAGTAGTTAAATACTGTCTGTAGTTTACGCATGTAGTACACATTTAAATAAAACACTCTCTTTAGAGTCTCTTTAGAGCAGCCGTGGTCAACTTGAGAAATTTTTATTTGTGTTATTATCGAAGTGGCAAAGAGATAGATAGACAGACTGACACACAGTTAAACTATACTAATAGTGTCCCATTTCCCACTTTAGATTCGAAAGTCTAAAGTACAAGACGGGGTTATGCAGTAAAGTTCTCAAAAACCTTTTCAGATTTATTAAAATGAAAATGTCTATTCAGTATTTTTGCTGTGACACATTTGTTACAGATATATGAGACTCCTAGAGACAGAGTGGCCTAATAACAAAAAACATGATATTCAATAAGAAGTAAAATAAAAATGCGCAAATAACTCGTGTGTAATTGTACTCTTGTAGATTAACATTTTTAGACTATGAAATTAAATTTGCAGTTAGGCTACTCTGCCTCTAGCGGCCTCATATATCGTTAAAAATGATCGAATTTATTCCTTAATTCGTAGCAGCGTCTTTAATAAACGCGTTCAAATTTCGAACACCAAGCACGGAGTAATTAACAAACAAATTAATTTGTCTTGAACCGTTCACGTCTACCATATCGCAGGTACAAAAGACGTCTCATTTAGTGGTTGTTTTTGCAAGTGCTAAGCTCAAGAGCCGTGTAATGACCCTTTCACATATTATAAAGTCTTTTAACCGCTTTTATGTACAAATTATATCCCTTTGCGTTCACGTCGAGCATAAAAGTACCTTCGGGTTTGGTTCAACGTTTGCGTTTTAGATAATTACAAGAATATACTCAATGTTATTTAATGTATTCGTCTGGTTTATGTGCGTCCTTAGTTTAGAATACTATAATAGTTACTAGTAATAGAAACTTTATGCTTGAAAGCATTTAATTAGAAGCTTATCTTTTTTTACTTATTTTAGATATCATTGTACATAGTACTATTATAGCATAAATAACACTATTTCAATGATTTATACCGCTACATATACATTATTTGATGCAAGCTTCTGTGTCGTAGTTAAAAAAAACAGTGAACTAAACTTTACGTACTTAAAGATGTTTTATTAAGTATCAACGCAAACTGCAGACAATTTAATTAAGCTTATTGTACGTTTAGAAAGGTGCATAGTGGATATTACTATTCGCCTTTATTAGGAGTTTATTAAATACAAGCTGTGTCAGCGACTTCGTCCGCGTAGAATAGTTATTTTGAGCATCAAATTTTGTTTATGCAACCCTCTTTATCTTTATAAATATCGACTTACCCACGACGTTGGTCGCGTTCCATCGTTCTTGCAAGTTACACTATATGCCTATCTTCTAAAATTTAAAAGATAGGCATATAGTGTCTTTTCTTAGATCATTTAAAGTCATCTATATTAATTATTTTTTCATATAGATATATTTTTTGGGTATCTCGAACCGTGGGCGCAGCGTACGCATCGGAAACCGACAAAGATGAATAATTTGGATTTGAATTATATTAATTTTGTTTTGTTTCACTTTATAATACAATTTGGAATATATATGACTCTATATAAAAAACTTAACGTGTTTTACCCAGCGTGTAGAGAAGAGAAGTGACTTGTTTTCCAACAAAAAACAACATCTTGTAAATTTTAAATAGAGAATCGAACATCTTTCCAAATCAAGTGTTGCCAGCCATTATCAATATATATATAAAAACTCCAACATATAACCTTCACCGATAAATGCCAACGTCACCAGTAGTTTCTGAGATTAGCGCTTTCAAACAAACTCTTCACCTTTATATATTAGCATAGATCTCCTGCGAATTCCATTTCAATATATTAAGTAAAAATTTACTTTGCAGCAACTAGAGACATATGCTAGGAAATGCAAGAATAAAGAAAATACCTAAATGGAATATCTTGAGTGTATTCTGAATTTCTGAATATTATCCTCGTAACGTATCCACGTCAGGGCATTGGCGATAATCCAACAGCTTGCGGTTTTAGGATTGGTTCCGGGTTGTACGCCGTGCTGCATCTTGCAATATCTATACTGTAGAACATATCCTAAACATATTAGGACCTTAAGCTAGCGCCTTAGGGATTTCTTAATATACCGATACGCTTCAATAATGGCGTAACATTAAACAAAATAATGTTAGTAGGTTTTGTATACTTCATTTTGGGTTTTGATAACAGATTAACGCGATTAAACTTCACGGGTTTTTCATCTGCGGACGGTGGTTCAGACTCGGACGGAATTTCAGTATACCTAGTAGTTTCAAGTCGAAAAAATATTGGATTCGGTGGGGTTCGAACCTACGTCCTGTTGATTATTAACCATACATTGCTACCAATACCAACGAGGTCCACAAAAGGAGTTTATAACGTTAAAAAAACTCACTAAGCAAATATAACAAAAAACAAACGTAAAACATTCAAAACACGAACAACAAAAGACCCGGCGAATTTTAAACTAAGTTCGAAAGCGTTGCAAGTTTTTGCCTCAAATTAATTCGTAGTGTCACATTCTCCTCGGTAATGGCAACAAATCACGTCGTTTTTGTCTCGTAACAATGGCCCGACGTAACAAAAGGACAACACGAATGTGATTACGCGCCGTTTGCATGTCATGACTCCAGTGAATTACTGTCCGCGGTTTGAGCTTTTTCAGGTGCGCCCAGCGAGACTGGACAAAAAGTTGTGCCCTGCACTGAACCGAGCGTTAACTCACGCTAGCTGTAAACATTAACCCGTGTTTGGAATAGCTAACGCACGTTGTTTGCTAAAAATGTTAGCTCTGAAACCGGCTAGTACGTGCCATTTCTGATGGGCTGTGGTTTGGATTCATCAGAATGTGGTACGGTCGGAATCAATGCTCAGTTTTGTTGCTATCGGTCGTGGTATTGTTAGGTGACTCTTTTGGGAATTTCCGAGTGAATTCGGAGTAGAAGCTTGAATTTATTCGCAGAGATCGCGGTAAGGCGAGAACAATACATATTAATTTATTAGGAAAGGAAATCTGAACGATTACTATCGATATTATATTTTGTTTAGCACAACCTAATCATCCAATTATATAATTCATTCGTCGAACGTCTAGAAACGTCTAGAATAATGTCTCAATTACGACAGACGACCAAAGAAGCTATATATTTTGTAGTTGATAAAGTATAACAAGTATAAAATAAAATTTAGAAATTTCTTTAAAGTTTTAAATAGTTTGGAGTTTCTGAGAGTAGTAGACATTTAAATAAACACTTTTAACGGTTTAAAACGCGATATATTAGTTAAACTTATTTGAAAATGATTTTTAACTTCGGTCCGATGTTTCGGATGCTTTGCAATAGCCGTGGTCACGGGGTGACACGAGCAGTGTTATTAATAGTAATTTCTTATATTGTATTTAGCTGAATACAATTTGGCTCGAAAAAAAAGCTAGAGCGAGGCTTGACCAAACATATTCTATTGGTAATTCTTAAAAGGTATTAAAAAATCTTGACAATGCAACGCGATTTTCCAGTGGCAATAAAAGTCCGAGCCGGGCTTTTATCGGGCAGTGATACACGTACAAGATTCATATTGTTAGGGGCGCATCTTGCTACATGTGTAAAGGTTGCGAGGAGACAGGGGTGAACAGTAAATTCTTTACTTCGCCAACAAATCCACGTCGCTCCTGATAGCGTTGTTTTATTTGGGTCAGGTTGTTGGAGCCAAAGTGCTCCTCTAAGTGTCACTTCTAGACGTTTGTTTTGGTACTTTCGGGAACCGAGATTGTAAGTTAACCTCTTACGTTTCCAGTGCTTTGTTTAATGTGCCGTGATTCTATTTAGGTTGGATTTCGAATTATTAAAAACCACATTTCACGCTAGACGACAGTGTTAGTATAGGAAATAATTTAATGAATAAGAAATCAAAGAATTAATAACGCACTTTTTATTTATTAGCAATATCTCAAAACACTTAAGGTTGTATACTTTTTGTAACTATTTTATAGAATTTAGACACCGTTTAATAATGGAGTGGTTTTCGTCTTCTATGTTCACTACGTATAAAATAATAATAGCTGTATCCACGACGTCGTCCACGTCCCGTCGTTCTTGCGAGTTAATCTTAAAAGATACGCATACTATCGCTAACATTTTTAGATCATTTAAAGAGGAATTATTCGATTATACATTGATTTGTTTTTACCGCAACCGAAGCCCGCAAAGATTTACACATTTTCCACTATTTCTTTGCTTATATTGTTCTCAGTGTGATGGAAATGCTCGAAAAATGGTCTACCTAACAAATATTTTTTTTTATTTGAAGCAGTAGGTCCTGATATTAGTAGGTTCAAACAAAAAAACGCTTCCGCTTTATAATATTAGTCTAGATTCGATTTTATTAGAGGTTTGAGAGGAGATATATGCATAATGATATGCGTACTTGATGATACCTGATTTAAAGAAAAATACCGTGACAGGGGTGGAACAAGAACCTTAATTCTCAGCGATATCTGATTTGTGGTTTTTCCAGGAAGGGCATGGTAAAGAAACCGACTCACTCTAATTTCTTAAAGTACCGTCTCGTACCTAAACATTTGATATATAACAAACGAGCGATTTGCCAACCATAAATATATCAAAGCACCCTAAGCCACTTCAATTATAATAATTCTATTATCAAAACCTTCAGCCGTGGAAGATGACGAAGTTTAAGTAAAAGTCGAAGCTTAGCGGGCTTCAAGTATAGATCTGAGGGTAACTTATTTTAAAGGGTTGTAAATTAAAGTAATGCGGAACTTCTCGAGTGTGAATAAATGGTTTTGTGGTTTAATTTTGATTTAAGCCTAGCTGTTATATATTTTGTGGGCTTTAAGAGAACCACGGACGATATACAAGCACGAGTTTGTACTATATGAATTAAAAATCGACTAATTGAAAAAAAATTACGACTCGGACAGGACTTGAACCACTATATCCACAGCGTTACCGTGTCGATTTTTTTTAAATTATTGATAAATGCTCCTTTCGCGCAATTAGTTATATTTCCTAATGAAAGTCCACCTTAATACAGCACTTTCTACCTAATTTCTTTTTTCTTTTCTTTACCTACTTTAAGAATTCGGAGGATGAAAACGCGAAATAACGCTTCACTTCATTTATTATTAGGATTGTCTAAATACTCATAAATGTTAAGAAAAATCCAATAATGATTAACACGATTCTGGAATCAAACCAACGGCAATGTTGCTATTAGAAGTGTAAGTTAGTGAGCTGAAACATTAGGTATTACACACTTACATAAGGCACTTGAATATAAATACTGTCTCTACGGTTTGTATCCATTTATTAATTATGTTTTTATTGTTAATACTTAAGAACCGTTTAAATTAAATTCCTTTTAAGCAACAAAACATACGCAAATAAAATGCAGCGTCGACCCAGAAAATGTTCCTTATCCTTCGGGAGTATCCTGTCACTTTGTTACTTATTCCTTCCTCAGTATTGCCGTAACTTAATTTAAAACGTGACACAATTTAAACGCTCTTTATATACCCAAGTTTCATGGTTGCCATGTGATATATTTATCTTGATGGGAAAATACGTTTTGTGCGCGTGCTCTAAAATTGATGCGATAATAACACCTTAATATTTATAAGACCACCTTTGTCCTCAAAGATGAGAGGTTTTTGAGTTTTAAATCTAAACTGGGACAGCCTCGTGTCTAAACTTTTAGATGATTTGTATTATAATGTTGACTCCAAGAATTACTAAACTATACTTTAATTAGGAAATATAATTAATTGCGCGACATGTAGGTTGAAAAAAATCGACGATGACGCTACGGTACGGGCACGGTAACGCAATTGGCTAACCAATTTCGTTGATCTAAATCAACTCCACGAAACGCTGTGGACGCTGGTTCAATTCCTGCCCGTGTCTTAACTTTTTTCAATTTATAACCGATTTTTTATAAATAAAATTCAACTGATTATTTTGTTTGTTCTTTTATTTTTCTATAAACAGTTATATAAATAAAAAATCGATTTTACATTGAAAAAATTCACGGCACGGGACAGACTTGAATTTGCATCCACAGCGTTCCTTGCTTTTATTTTATTGTTGCGTGAAAAATTTTTAAGGTTTTCAGATGAACACATTTTCTGTTTTTGTCTTTCGTCGAAGGCCGCTGTGCCTTGCCCGACCACAAATGTTACGTTTCCCCAGGACGGAGGACGTGTGGAATATAATTTTATTATGATAAGTGAGCAGTGGACGGTAAAATACTCCAGCCATATAAAATATTACACGAGGCGCTGTACGACGTCTTTGGTTTCGAATATCCAGAAATTCGAAAATCAACAGACTAAAACGCAATTAAACTTAATGGCTTTTCCAACTGTTAACGGTGGTCGATAACTTGAATAAAATAAAATATATAGTAAGCGGTAA
Organism: Leptosia nina; assembly: GCA_963661955.1. NCBI lineage: Eukaryota > Metazoa > Arthropoda > Insecta > Lepidoptera > Pieridae > Leptosia > Leptosia nina. The sequence goes on along the minus strand of CAVLEF010000004.1, from coordinate 4,782,433 downwards.
AATATGAAATGCATAGACATCGTCGTGAACTCAAACTAGTCTCGCGTATCGGGAACAATACGCCGTCGTGCGCGCAAAAGGCGATCTTCGAACAGCTCTCAGGCACTCATCTTGCCATCGCTGTTGCATTTTATTACTTTTCCATTTCCACTGGGGTTTCAATTTCCTTTCTCATAATTAATAGCCTTTCCACGGGCCTCTGACGTTTTCTCTTCTCTACCGTTCAATTTGCATGCCATCTAGCGCTTTGTTGCGGGTAATGTTTCGTTTATACCCTTTTATTGTTTTTCATAGTAAAGCCGGGATTACCTTGGGCTATGCGTTATGTATCTAACAATAATTGAATCTTTAGTGTTAGTAGTAAAATTCCGTTTGCCCTTTTTCGTTTCACGGATCGGTTTTATTTACAGGCAAGTAGTTAGTTAGCAAGTATTAGGCATTTCACAAAAGTCTGATCCACTTTTGTGCATTGCCCGACCGAAACAATGTATTACTAAAATACTGCCTGTAGTTTGCGAGTAGTGCACATTTAAATATAACACTTTAATTAGTTAATCTAGTCGGATGCTTTGCAGCAGCATGCGTGACCATCGCGCCATAAATAAAATAACTTGTAAATTTGTTTAACTAATATATTTGGAGTTTTATCCCGTGAAAGTGTTTTATTTAATTCTATTGCTTCCCGAGGATTCGAAATCGGCTACTCTCGCCCTTAACGCAATGCTAGGCAACGCTGTTAACCATTTAGCTACAGAGGCGGTCTGAAATCTTTAGTGCTAACTGTTAATTCACATTTTGTTACATGTTCCATTTTAAAGAACTGTTTTACGAAAAAATTTAAGAGTGTTAATTAATAAATTTGATCTAAGATATAGTAACACAATTTTGTGTTTCCTAAATTTTAAAACAATTACAAAAAATGCAAAAACTGTATGACATAGATGAAAGTCAAACCCACGACCATTAATGTACTGTCATAGTTCTACCAAATTCGAAACCGTTTATTGATTTTTTCTAACGCAAAATCATGTAATTAAGTAGGTAACTAGGTCCAATTATATCTGTTTATACAATTATAAATAACACAACCTGAATTTACATAAACTGATAGCTCACAAATAAGGGTAAGCTCTGGCGCAAATTTTTTATGATTACTAACATAAGTAGCTAAACTCTACTTTTTTCTATATATACTTATTTCTAAATGTAGTTTCTTGAGGTAAAATTATGCATTGTATTTGAATTCCGTCGGTTCGGTACGAAGAATACATCAAATCTTGTATCAAATGAAGTTTGCAAAGACAGGACTTTACGACTTATTTGAAGATTTATGAATCGTAAGCATATTGACGTCTCTTTATGACTTGTGACGGAAAACAACGAAACTTTATACATATTTTACGACTGCTTTCCTCTTTATTAGTTTGCTGTGGAATATATATTAGGCTTGTGATAATATCTTCGGAAAAACAATTTGAACAACTTTGTGATAAGAGTTGTTACTTAAAATCACAGTCACCTCCGTTCTTCAAGGGTTAACGGATTGCCTAATATTGCGTAGAGCCTCGGAGTTTGAAACATCGTTATTTAATTTTTTGAATCGATTACATAGATCGATAAAGATACACAGATATGGCTTAACGGCCCACATACGAGTATGGCAAACGGAATTTTTTTTAACTCAAAGTCATTGCAATTATTCGTCTATGAGAATTTTCGTTGAGTGTGCTGTAAAATATAAGTATAAAAAAGTGAAATCCCGTTTCCCTCTCGTGGGGCATGGGGCGAACACACTGCTGTGTCCGTTTCACTGATCCGTTTTTTTAAAGAGGCAAGTAGTTAATCAGATTTCTGTGTCCTACCTTACCCGACCGGAACATTTTTTTTTTATATTTTTCGTTCCCTGGGATTCGAACCTAGGATCTCCCGCGCTTAAGGCATCACGTTAAACCATTTGCATTAACTCCATTTATTTGCATCAACAATCAAAAATACTTCAAGTCAAAACAAAAATACTTTTCCCGAAGCTAGTATAAATAAAGTCTCGTTCGCTCTGTACACGCCAATATCTGAAAGTACTATTTATAAACTAAGAACTAAATCTTTTACAAATATTAATAATACGTTTTAAATTTTAAGAACACACAGGTTAAATATCCAAGTTTCAAAGCACAAAGTTAAGTCAGTAAGCAAACGCTATTCATGCTCCGATAGTGCACGTCCAATAGATAATCTGACATTCTGAAGGTTTATAACCAACGTTTATGGAGTTCAGGCAAAGTACGTCTAATGGAATTTCAGGGATTTGACGTTAACATAAGTGCAACATGTTTTCACAAAGTACTCGCCGCCCTTTCGATATTCATGTCGTAAATTTGTAATACCGTCAGATAAATACTGTCTGTCGTTTACTCGAGTGGTGGTGGAGTACACATTTAATTAAAACACGGTTAACGGATTGAAACGTGAAATGTAGTAAATAACCTTTTATTATATTAACTACGACGTTCCGGATGCTTTGCAGCAGTTCTGGCCACGGGGATAGTGTAAATAAGTTAACTAATATCTCGCCTTTTGACTGTTTAATTGTATATCTCTTCTTTCTCGTTGGAGAAAATGTTTCTAGACTCACTCATTGTTGGCTGACTTTGATGACTTCCACTAAATTTGTGAGTTGACATGCTGTTCAGGGTATCTTACAATTTACGGTCTGTTGACTAATATCTAATTTGTGAAGGGCGACGAAACTCGCTATCCACTTTTGAGCCGCCAGCTCGTTCGCCACCTATTGCGTAAAAATAATAGGCATATCCGATAGTCATTAAACAACTCGCACTAACATCTTACTCGACACGAACTTCGAATCCTAGACTTCGCGGCTTAACGAACTTGTTGTTTGTATTTATTTATATTGTAATAATAATAATAATTGCTTGATTTGTACGAATCGTCATCAAATGGTTGTTAACAGTTAATTATTTGCTAGTCGGGTCTCCCGTGACCACGGGTTGCAAAGCATCTATCATCATCATTGCAAATGTTCGGGCTGAAGTTAAAATAATTTTCAAATAAGTACGAGTAATATATATCGCGTTTTAAACCGTTAACGTGGTTTATTTAAATGTGTACGCATAAACCGCAGGCGGTATTTTGCTAGATGGTTTGCAATTATACGGTGACATTAAGCTGTATTGGTCTTTGGGAAATAAGTTCTTATTACTTCCGCAAAAGAATATTTTGTTCAGCAATTTCATTAGATGCAATAGTTTTATTTTAGCGGCGAATTATTGTGTACGCAGATAACTTTGAGCTGGAAAGCTTTCCGTCTCTTATTAATTTTAAAAACTGTAATCTTGTTGTGATACTTTGCTTCGCGGTTTGTGACGGAATATTAATGTTGTAGTTTATACTAACCTGGTAAATAAGAGATTGTACATTTTATTTTTTACAGGTAAGTAAGTTAATACCTCATGTTTAAGGTGAGTTTGTATCTCAAATGGAAAAAAAATAACTTAGAATTGATAATTTTTAGCAGTTATTATTATATTCTTATAAATATTATAGTTTATTCGTATATTTAATTTATAATTATAAATACATAAAACTATGTCCTACTTTCTCGTATAAAAATTAGTATGAAAATAATAATTAATTCAAACTATATTCTAGACTATAAGATGAAGGTTTAAATATAGATTTCATTGCAGAAACGGTATGTAAATGTAATTTTTCAGAAATGTATTTTGTAAATATACGTAAATGGGCGGTAGTCTTATCGAAACTCCGTCCGGGTCACAAACCAACATGCGAAGATGAAAAAGCCGTAAAGTTTAGTCTCAGTTTCAGCCTCTGCTTTTCCGAATATTCAAAGCCAACATAGGACGACAGCGCATCATGTTTAGATACTATTTGGTTGGTGTATTTCACATTCCATCAAGTGAACTCCAGGTCCCCCCCCGCCTCCTTTATACCTCTATCATAAAAAAGTGGATTGCCCTTTATATCGCGAAAGAGAATATGATTATAGGAATTATTCGACCCCTGTTTATACTGACACAAAAACGTACAGCGAAATGTATTGATTTATTAGGGTCCGCCCGCAAGCATGTGTTAGCCAACGTGGAGCAATTAAACTTTTTGCTTCGACTTACACTGCATCTCACGTTCGGAAATTATGAGGAGTTCGTGACCACGCAAAGAATGATAAAACCCTTTTACCCGACAAAAATGAGGTCGACAATAATGTTGGCAAAAACTGAGAACGTGGTAAATACACCATCGCCTGTGTTTTATAAACAAATCGACATACCTACCAGTGACTATTAGTACTAATTTCTTGACCGATTTTCTGACCGCCTCTGTAGCCAAATGGTTAAACGTATCGCCTAGCATTGCGTTAAACGCGAGAGGTTCTGGCTTCGAATCCCAGGGAAACATAAAATTGTTTCGCTCAGGCAAGGCACAGAAGTCTGATCAACTTCTTGCCTGTTAAAGAAAGAATCAGTGAAACGGACAAAAAAATGTGTTCGCCCCATGCGCCACTAGGGGTAAACGGAATTCACTTGCACTAATTTCTTAAATTAATTAAGAAATTGTAAAAGGGCTTTCTTTTACGTGCTTTTACTAAGATTCACGCGTAGCTTTTGTATATACTATATTACTTGATAAAATGTGAAATGCCTCAGTCTTATAACAGCAACAGGAAGATGCTCTATCGACCTATTTTGCTTTTTGATATTCGGAACTCCAAAGACTGAAACCGAAATGCGATTGGGTGATTTATAATCGCGTTTCAGTGAGGATTTTTTCACCTGGGGACGGTAGATTGGAGTTTTAAAATTCCAACATTTAATTACAAATTACCAGACGAGGTTAAAAAAAATCGATTAGAAAAATGTTGGCCTCGATGGTGATATAACCCAGGACCATGTGATTATTATTAGCCCTACATTGGAGGCGATAAACAAGCTCAACGTTTAAATATTTAGCATTGCGTTAAGCATTAGAGGTCCTGGGTTTGAATCTCTAGTTAGTTGTTTCGACAGGGCATAAAAGTTTAACTATTTGATTTAAAGACATAGATTAGAGTTATATATATATATGCCCCACAAGGGAAAAAAAGAAATTCAATTTTAATTTTACTTAATAATCTATTTACCGTAACTATTGTCCCAATAACAAAGTATAGTGTACACGATTCTTAAATAGGCAAATAGGAGCTTTGTGCTTAACGCGACCCGGATTAGGAAAACTAATTTAAATTAAACCGACTCGTGTAACTAGAAGCCTTAATTAAAAGTTCATTTGTTAATCCAATCCCTTTGAGAGTAAACAATCAATTTGTGCATATATTAAGTGGAAATAAATATGGATACAGGTGGACCCCAAACAAAGTTTTACATGTCAGTTTCAAATAACACATCAATATTGTTTTATACATTATGTTGTTGTAATTAAAAGTATATTTTGAGGAGATTTTTATGACTCTATTATAAAGCTGAGGCGTCTGTTTATTTGAACGCGCTAATCTGAGGACTACTCGTTCGAATAAAAATAAAAATTGTGTTGGCTGGACCATTTGTCAAGGGAGGCTTTACACTAAAACACCAGTCTGTGATTAATAAGAGAGAGGAAACAGAGGGAAATTTGTAAAAAAGAGGGAAAATTATTAATGTTCCGACCGTTACGTGCGCTCCGAAACTAGTTCAAGGAACCAAACAATGTATGGAAGATTATTTCTTAAATGATCTAATAAAAATGTCCGCGAAAGCATATGTATATCTTTTATGCTTAGGTCGCAAACACAAGGAGATGCGGACGCAGTCGTGGGTGACAAATATTCATGAAGAAGAGGAGGTTTGCAAGAACAAAATTGATGCTCAAATAACTATTCCACGCGGACGAAGTGGCGGATACAGCTAATTAATAATAATTTGATTTAGCAAATAGAGTAAAGGATATAAGTGAAACACATTATCTCTTTTCGTTATGAATGTTAAAGAATGGCTGGAACCAGAATAAGAAGCCCACTCTACAGCGTCGCCGAGTCGCCGGCGCGCGGGTAGTTTTAATGGCGCACTAATGTACTATTATCAATAATGGCAACAACTTGGCAGAAAATTTAAAGGCAACTTCTTAATGAGGCTCGAATATTCGTGCAGAACGAGTGGCGAAACTTAAAAGACGTGTAAACTTTCTACGTCATTAAAAGTTTGTACTTGAAGGTGGGAGATTTGTGCCAATACTAATTAGCCAGCACTTATAACTGTTTTCTGTAGCGAGCACTTGCCACGTGGAGAAGATGAGATATAAAGTGGATATAACTCGAGATGGAACGAAATTATAACTAAAGACAGTTTCAACCACATTAAACCCAACTTGAGTTCGTGGTTATAGTAAATAAAACACTTTTAACGGCTTTAATCGCGATTTATATTAGTTAAACTAGTTTAAAAATTATTTTGACTACGGCCGACGTTTCAGATGCTTTGAAGCAGCCGTGGTCATGGGGACTCTATAGGTTCTCAGAGAATAAGTTTAACTAATATATTTCGCATTTTAAACCGTTAAAGTTTTTCATTTTATGTGTACTACTAGCGTTTCCCCCGTTTCCCCAGACTGCAAATCATCCTAAACGACAGTAATGGCCGTAGTTAATAAATAATAAGCTAACTGGCATATTTTGAGTTTGAATCCGTTATAAGTGTTTTATTAAAATATGTACTACTCGCGTAAACTACTTATCATTTCTTTATATATACCATTATGTTCTTATCAACCAAGTAATTTGCCACTTATTGCCTAAAAAGAAACGATAAACGGGATTAAGAGGACACGGTGAGTTATGAAGAACTTTTGTTTTAAACATACCCAAATCTCACTTGGAAAAAGGCAGTGCAAATCTATCTCTCTCTTTACTGTCTAACATCTATTTCTTGCACTTTATCTTCAAAAGCACGATATGTTTCTATATGTAATTAAGACAAATAGAAATAAGTTTTTATCCCGGGTAAACACCCGGCTTAGCTACAGAAATAGTCCTGGTCTTGGCGGTCCCAAAATCGTATACTATGTATGATAAAAACTGGCACAGTTCCATTTCGGATTTAGTGAAAATAAATAGCGAAACTAGATTTTTCATAAATTGGAAATTTATTTCAATGAAAACATCGGCGATTTATCAAATCGAGAATTGATTGATATGATTTTATACGCAAAATGAAAATATTTATATCAATATATATACATTTTAACTACTTCAAATATTGCTTTTTAGTTTATTTTATTATGAGCTGCAAATACTTGAACTGAAATATATTTCATGATAGTGACTTCAAATACTGTCTGCAGTTTACGTGAATAGTTCACATTTAAAAAAATAATGGTTTACAACACACATACACTTAAATCAAATACCAATTACGACTTAACAGATGGCGCTAGCGTAGCAGTTTTTACTGTGACATCAGAGACACATTATTAGTAATTTGTATTTGTATAAGTGTTTTATTGGAATAGTGACTTCAACCAAATTTTGACGTTAAATGTACGGAGGTAGTTTAATATTATTTAGGATTTTTAGACGATATATTTCAACTACTTTAACTTCAAATATTGCATATGTTATATCAATAAAACACCTTTTATTGTTTATTAAAACATAGAATGAGTTTTTTTTGTTAAGGTATACGTGGGCCAAAATACTTTTAAGTGCCTAATCCGAGACGCCAATTCAGATTTTTTTTTCAAAATTGAAATACTTAATTTCCTTTTTTTAAATGCTGAAATAGATATGTTATAGTTCCATTTATAACACACCTACCTCAGCAGCGATGGTTTAAATGATTTAATAATATTTATAGCATATAATACATCAAGTTGTCGAGAAATTAAACAACTGCGTAACTATTTTACAGATGAGGTTATTATTTAATAAATCGGACATTGAGACTTAATAATACGTCAGTTTTAAACTGTAGTGATTATATAAATCACCTATAAAGCAAAATCACAGAAATAATCAGTTTCATCGAATATTCGTGTTTAATTAGATACACTGCGTTACCTATGTTAAATATTAAAACTTAAACTTTTCCATAAATTACAAAAATAAACTTAAAATTAATTCCAATTGACAACATAGTATTGTTCTTGTCATAAATAGTACGTACGTATAAATTTAACACATTTTTGACAATAAGAGTCCTTTGTATAATTAAAGATACAATAAAAACAAGAGGGACACAAAAGTAACGCAGTATTAATCTTCGTAACACAGTAGTATTTTTTATATACTATACTTTGTAGTTTTAATAGAGATCTTTATAACAAAACAATTTTAACTGTTCATGACTCGACATAAAATTAAGTACCTCAAGTAACATAAAACGTTTGCCTAAGTCAATATTTGTTAAGAATTAATATACCTTAATGAGAAAATCAACTGTATAAACTAACGAGGCACTATATCTTCAGTCTCTCTTCAGAAATTTTTTGGCTTGTCATAATTGAAGTATAATCTTTTACCTTTCACGACAACTTTGGGGTTTGGGACAATTTCTACAATGTTTTCGTATGGTTCGTAAGATATATCGGTATCTATTGCTTTGAATCTTTTGCCAGTGTCGTCAATTGTCTTGTAAAACATAATTTTAACGTCCCCTTCTTCATCAACTTTACTTTTAACAACACCAAGGAAAGTATATTATTTTTCCTTAACATAAGTAACTTTTACTAAAACATGGACACCTTCATATATCTTCGTAGGATGAACATTTTCCTTTTCAATTTGCTGTATTTCACGTGCGTGTTCCTGTACGTTAGATGTTGACACTTAGCACAAGCTTGATAAGGGCTTCTCCTCACAGCTAGAAGACGAATAATAAACTTCTAATAAATCTTGTAAAACGTACCTTAAAGGTACGGCAACAATATTAGTAATGTCATCAAGGACTATATCATTATCCGATTCATCAAATGGAACGTCTTCTTTACGTGTGTCAATGATGGGATATGTTTGTATGCAGGCTTATATGTTTTTAGATTCATGCACTAACAAAAGCCCCTCTTGCAAAAACAACTTAGGTCTTTTTAGCGAAGTTCACCCAAAGTGTGAGTAAAAACCTGATGTATTGCATCGTACCCTGAAGTGGCACTAGACTTTCAGGTAGTGTTTTTTCAACGTTATGAATATCACTATCAGTCAGTGTCACCAAGTAAAAACGGACCTTGCTCAAGTCTTTTAGGGTGTCAAAAAAATCTTCTGCATTAGAAATATTTGAACTAACAGCAACTTTTTTATCTGCAATGCGTTTGAGATAGCCGCAAACACCATCAGCAGCCCCTTTGCCATGCCCAGCTTCAAAGAAATTCCATGTAACGCGTATGATCTTTTACTCAGTGAATATTCTGTGACTAATGAAATAAAAATTTTGCTTCTGTCGATACTGAGTAGCTGGTCCATCGGAGAAAAAATGTATTGTAGTTATGTTAGGATTGTTATGTTGTATGTCACTAATTATTGGATGTAAGTGTGCCCAGATAGAGGCTGGATTAGAATTATTTGCAGATATGGTACGAAATTCTCATAATCCAGCTTCAGCATTTTTTACCGGGTCTTGTTTCAATTTTTATCTATAGCGACGTTGTTTTTCTGCGTTTGTCAGCGCCATTTAGGACAGAAACTTCTTTCTGAGAAAAAAAGATACAATTTTCCTATAGCTATATCGGATTTAATAACGTATACTGTTTATAAGTAACAAAAATACAACTACGTTATCTATCTAACTACTGCGTTACTTTTTTTTTGTAACGCAGCGTAGCAGTTACGCAGTTGTAAATATTTGATTAAATTGTAAATAATTTCCAAATCAAATAATAAAATCCAGATATTTTTACACTCACGGTTGCAATACATACCTAAATGCGTAATTAAACAATAATAACGTGAAATATCGTCAGGACGTAACATTAACAGCGGTAACTCAGCAGACAGACAATAGATACACGCACCTCCTTCACGGACCGGGACGCGACCAGCACGGCGAGAGTACTGCCCAAGCGCTGTTGCTGTCGTTTGTTAAACGAGTTACTACAAATCGAACCAAATAATGTGCAAGTAACCTTAATCCAATCATTTTAAAGTCTTTTTTCATACAGTAACGCAAGGTAGCTACGATATTGTTACTCGTTGGGGACACAGATACATTAATTTTTTATTTTACTAAATGTTCAATTTAAAACGTTTCTAATGCCATTCTAATAACGTCCAAACCTTGCATTTTTATTATACCATCTATAATTAACCGCCACCTAGGAAATATTTCGAGAAATTGTTCCGTATAGTTTGGCACACATGCTCAGGGACATAGATATTTAGTATGAAAAACGGCTGCGTTACTAAAAATGGCAACTTTGTTACTGTAAATTTTCAATTAATAACAATTATTTCAGTTCATATCATTTGTTTTGTATTAGATAATAATATTAAATTTTAAAATAATTATACTATTGTCACAATTTTGTAACCCACTCGCATTAAATGTAATGTTAATTCCAGGGACTGGTTTTTAGGCATCAAAAAGTATTTTGGCCCATGTATCCCGTTTTAAAATGCTAAATGTGTTTTTCTTAAATGTATTAAAACCATCGCAAGTGATATACGCGTTACTTATAATATGCTATGTACAGAATGACATAATATAGTTTGATATATGAATTACAAAAGTTAACTGTTTCCGACAACGCCAATTTTAATCGTTTAAAAAAAATCAGGCGCCAAGTTTTCTACAGCGTCGATAAAACATTTTTGCCTTAACTTTTAATATAAAAGAGAAATTAATAAAACTGTCTTTTATTATATTGCATTAAACTATATGAAAAGCTTAACATTTTTTACATGATAGAAAATCGAATATAAATTGAATAAAGTTACGACTCGGGCAGGACTTGAACCGGCATCGTCAGCATTCCCTGCTGTTGCTCTAACCAATTGAGCTAGCGAGTCCGATCGCTTAGAGCAACAGCAAGTAACGCTGACGATGCCGGTTCAATTCCTGCCTGCATTTTGCATGATTACTTTTTTCGTTTCACAAACTTTTCTTTTAGTTCTTAGTACTACATACAGAATAATTACTTCCCCGATTAAACGTTAGTTGGTTAATTAACTTGGATTTGCGATTATTGCAACGAGTACTGTATGAACAAGAAAATAATCTCTTTAAGTAAACAGTCGCACTTTATTTGAAGCAAACTACGTGCCTGGACTGTCTCGACGTTCTTAGATAACAGTAAACTTTATTAATATTTACGAACTAAATAGGAGTGTTTTCCGGAAAACTGTTCTGGCGAATTGTAAGAAAATTCAGACCGCTTTATATTAACTCCATAACATACATACATTTTTGTATAAAACATAATAAGATTCCATTCGATATTTAAATACCCTTTATTTTTAATTACAGCTTTTATGTGCCAGTATTGTGTAATTAATAGATTAATTATATTAAAATTAAGGAAAAACGTAGGCGAGACTTCCTATGCAATTAGTAAAGTAGTTAATGCTCATTAGTTTACTGGTCGAGGATTCGATACTCGGTCTTACGTGTATCTAAATATATTTTTTAAACATGTGAGACTTCGAACGGTAATCTGGAAATTAAATGGGCGGTAGAAATACTGAAATTTCATATCAGTTGTGAAGCAACGTCCACAGATAAAGAAGTCTTGAAAGTCCGCATCTCGTTTAAAGGTTTTAGGCTGGGATGTTTCGCCTGCAATCGAGTGAACATCATGCTTGCTTGTCCCCTATTTAAAAAAAACTACAATTACAATATTGTTCGTATTACATCGTGTATCTTGAGTTCCGTTCCTGTCGGTTCTAAGATATCAAAAATATCTATTTTTTTAATTCAAAACAAACCTGAATATTCGACGACTACGAATAAAACTTATCCAGTCTTAAAAAAGGGACATAATTCCCAACTCGTCCCAAGCCCGATCTTAAACTGTTGAAGCGAACAGGGTTGACGAAGTTAAGACCCATGTTACGACGTTACTGCCTAAAATTTATGGTCACTAAACCTGACTTCATTGCTCGCTTTCTGAGCGTTTTCGACTCAATTTTACTTTATGTTTTCTATAATATTGATCATTTCAATTTCTATACAAAGTTATAACATTTCAATAAAACACTTTAACGGTTTAAAACGCGATGTATATTACTTATACTTATTTGGAGATTATTTTAACTACCACCCGACGTTTGGATACATTGCGTTTTAAGCCTAAAGTGTTTATTTAAATATTAACTTCTCGTAAATTACAGACAGTATTTACATAGTTATCACACTCGACAAATAAAACAAATTTAAACAGCTTGAAACACGATCTATATCGAATTTCTCACTGCGAAAAGGCTTTTGATATTCAAGTTCTGTTTAGTGTGTTTCCTTTATCGATTAGGTTACCGTAGCTTCCTTGAACATTATGTTATCCGGAACCACCTCTTCCCGTGGGATTCCGCTGGATTACACGCAACGGCCATACGATATCGACCTGTCATACTCTGTTGTGTTTATTCTACAAAACGAGTTTTATACAGTTTTTAATAGTAATATTTATCACATTTTAAATGTTAGAATAAAGTACGTTTTATTATTAACAAACAAACTACGCTAAACATATTGTGCATAAAATGGCTAAAAGTAATTTAAAAATTGGACACATTTTTGAATGATACATTTGAATACAATAATATTTTCACATGTTATGCTGTTATATAAATTAAAAATCGATTTGAAACAAATTACAACACGAGCGGGCTTGAACCGGCATTCACTGCGTTCCATGTGTTTACTAACAAATTCAGCTTTTTTTAATTTAAATAGATCTTTAATTTATAATTATATATTAATATAATTATCTATGATTTAAAATTTAGTAATACATTTATACCAAAACAAGAATAACATAAAAGAAGGAAAGATTACGTAAGTGAACCGTGCAAAAACTGAAATCGCAGAAAACGAAGAATGAATGTACGGAGAGACTTAACTAGCCAACATTTTAAGTCGCAAAGTACGTTCCAATTTCAAACTCAAACCGAAAAATTTAAAATCCACGACCCACTTTCATTAGCCGGAAAAATTCAAAGTGGTGAAGTAAAACAAAATCAAGTTCCTAAAAGTTGCCAATCGCTGAGTGTTTGTCGTGCCGTTGCACGTCGGCCGGGATTCGGAGCTGATTCTTCAAAGATGCACAATGCATAGTGAACTACAAATCTATTGAACCGTGATTTTTCTTTACCTCGCGAGGCTCGAGGAAGTGACGAAGCGATTCCTACATTTCCAATAATAGAACGTGTTCTGAAGTCCTACGTGAGGTAAACGTTTGCATATTTGTATACGATTTTACATTCTTTTAACGCAAACTGTACGTACTTTGACGTCTTTTTCCTATTCGAGGCAATTACGCGGAAATAATGTGAACTTTTCTCAATGAACCTTACGTGGAAACCGTTATGGAAATCTGGGTGATTACACTTCCGTGAAAATATCTTGTGATCTATAAATAGCGCAGATATATTTCTGTGTTTGTTTCAAAATCAAGATCAATAGATAAATGTTCGATAAAACTATCTAACGCAAAATACTGTCTTTAGTTTACGCAAGTAGAACGCATTTAAATATGACATCTTAACGGTTTAAAACGCGATATATATTATAATACTTTATAACTAATTTTAAGCCGATAAAGTGTTTCATTTAAATGCCTAACTTAACCAAGACATTTATTAATTTCTTCAAGATTCGAACTTTAGTGCTTAATACAATGCTATGCCTCTGAACTTCAAATGAGGTCTCTCCTAGGAATTATATTTTTACCTTATTACAGGAAAGTTTAAGTCTAGAACAACATATTGTAAAAAGGATTATAAGTTCAGACAACTTCTCGCCCTAATAAAAATACGATAGCTAGAAAACTGGGTATGCTAAGGTTAACTTTTTTAGGTACCAAGCATCACAAATTGATCGTAAAACGTAGTTATCTAGTTAGATAAAATGGCAACTTTGCCCAACCGTACATACGAAACTTTTCAACAACAACGCTTCACTTAACGCGGATTAAACTATTTTCTGTTAAAATATTTCACAAACTCTTCAACTTTCTTATAAAGGCGGGCTTTGGTCTTGCCTCTGGAAAAATTAATTTCAAAGTGCTCTAGGGCTGTCATCTTTGAGGACACACTTCAATAGTTACACAATCTTATCGTCGATATTAATTTAACTTAAATGTCTGAAAGTAGGTATATATATTCATATATTTCGATGCTTTACAGTGTTTTTAATGATAGAAGAAGGCAGACACGCATGAGGTCCACTTTATGTTACGTGAAATATCCTTTGGATATTCGAGAATCCGCAGACTGAAACCGTAACGCGAACCTCAAGGCTTTTTTATCTGGTAGGTGGATGGTGATCCGGACGGTATGTCGATATTCCTACTACCCACATTTTAAGATGAAGACTAATATGTTTAAAAAAATAATACATTAATTAGAAAATATTGCGATTATTGCACTAACAAGTGCCGTCTCACGGTATTGCTATAAATTAAGAAGTTTTATTATCATAAATTTTAATTTTAGTGAAATAAGGAGATTTGTCTGAGAAAGTAACTACTAAGTACTATAATTAATATAACCAACATGTGAAAAATATCAAAGTTTTCTATCAGTAATACTCTCAGACTATTACTATTGGTGCAAATATAAAATAACTTTATTTATAACAGAACTTTTCAATGACATTTTGTTTCATTGGGTGTGGCCAAGAAACATATATTTAGGTTTTTAATTGGCCATTCACTAATGCTACACAGTACAGTATATCTAGCTCATATCTTTACTAAATAATTCATGTAACTCGAATCTTGGCTAAGATTTTATAAATTTAATGGCGTAACATATTTCAGAGAACGTTAAAAAATCCGAACTGTTAAAAGTTTCGTATCCAATGTACTGGCGTAAACGACAGACAGAACTTAGATAGAGATAATTGTATTAAATATAAAAGAACTAAGCAAAATCCGAGAATTGAAAAGCTAAATAAGAATTGAATTTATCAATCCGCCACATTTAAGAGAAATATTGGTTTATAAGTATGGCCTAGTTACAGCAGCGCTGGGACTAAACTTGATTTTTTATCTCTACCCAGCCTCGGGTCACTTAGACTTTCATTTCCTTTGCAATAAAACTGTTAATAGTTTATTAAAGCTCTCCGTTCAGATATATTTTTAATAAATTGATGCTCTGTTTAATTTTATATAAAACCAATTGTATTAAAAGTTACATTGTTTTTAAGATTAGCAATGAAATCCAGTTTTACTCTTTGATATATAAGTTTTACGTTTTACATTTGCGACGGGCTCTTTGGTGTATAGGCTAACTCTATCATAAAAAAGCTTTATTTGCAAGTAGCTGTTAAACTTCTGTGTTCTGCCCGACCGAATTATTCCCCAAGAGATTCGAATCCAGAACTTAAATTAACCATTCAGTTACACTCGCGGTTAGCTTTTTGATTACTGATTTAGGTAAGATTAAACTGATTATAAACATCAGGTCATTTAAAAATAAATATCACGTTTCAAACCCTTAAAAGTGTTCCATTTAATATGAGTGCCATATCTGAGTACGTTTCAACTTTTAGCACATTGGCGTGTCTTAATAAAATGAGCCGAACGAAATTGTTTCTGCAATTTGCACGAATCATGTATAATTACGATCAATCTTCAAAGGTCATTTACCAATTGCTTGATCAAGCGCTTTGTAATATTTCTATCATTACATACAATAAGACTGAAATATTGATTGTAGCTTAGCAATAAATAAATGTTTATCTTTATGTCACATACAATGTGGCAGATTAGGTATTTACATTAAAAATAAATATTCTATACTAGCTGTGCGCGCGGTTTAGGTAGAATAGTTATTTTGGGCTAATATTATTTGTTTTTGCAATTATCTGAGCTTTATAAATCATATGTGTCCGTCGTCCGCGCCCCGTCGTTCTTGCAAGTTAATCTAAAAAGCTGGATGTTTATTATCGGTGATATTCTTTAGATCACTTATCGATGAATCATTATTTTATACATCTTTGATATTGAACCGTTTCGAATTGCACGCAACGGAAGCTAAAATGAATGATTTTTCCCATTTTTCACTTTGTATCTCTTTTGGTCGATAAATGCTATTATAAATGATCTAACTAATAGAAATAAATACAATTTAATTAATTTTACTAATTACAATTTTTTTAATTCGAACGAGTAGTTCTGAGACTAGCGCGTTCAAACAACCAAACAGACTCTTTAGCTTTATATATTAGTATAGATGCAGTGTGGCTGGTTTGGTTAGATTTTTTACATCAAAATAAATATTGTATATATGTATAATAATATATGTTTAATAGAATAAGTTTAACGTGTATGTAAAAGAAGATTGTGTTTATGGTTGGTTTATCCAAGCTGGGTCTCATCGTAAATGTATTTATTATTAACGTGGTCTGTATTTGGAAGCCATGGTTAATTTTTGGCGGTAAACTGTGGTCGAAACAGCATTTGAGATAATCCGTAAATTTTAGATACGTTGAAGAACCGAATCTTAGATATCAGAAAAGCTGAAATACCCCAGCTTTGTAACGTCAAAAAAAACTACGCTGTCGACCTAATTTTTGAATTTAGACGTGCGGAAATCAACAGACTGACCGAACCGCTATCAGACTTCACAGCTTTTCAATACGTGGACGGTGGTACGTGACCAGGAGGTAATTTATATTTTCCTACCATCCATTTAATATCCAAATTTATAGATGTCCAACATGTTTCAGAAAAAATAATAATTGATTATAAACATGTTAAAACCTCGAACCGTTTTAGCATTACATTGGTAGCATAGCCTACCAACGAGATTATCAAAATGTACGGCGCAAATGTTAAACAGTTACCTACTTATTTTTTAACTACAATTAAATCGCCTTTATAACTATTTAAAATTGAAGACTCAAGTTTAAATAATAACTGAAAAATTATCTATACTTATAACAAACTGAAGAGTTTGTTTCAACGCGCTAATATTAGGAACTACTGTTTAGAGTTGAAGAATTATTTTTGTTTGGTAAGATAATTTATCGAGGAAGGTTATACGCTATAAAACATTGCTCAGTAACCAATAGGATTAAACAAAACAGAAGAAAATGAGGAAAGGGCAAGGGAAATTTTTCATCTCTGTGGGTTTCAGATGCGTACGCTGCGAAAACGGTTCAAGACACCCAAAAAATATTTACAAAAGAATTATTCCTCTTTAAATTATTTAAAAAATATCCGCGACACTGTATGTCTATCTAGATTAACTTGCAAGAACAACGGGAAGGGACGCGACCAACGTCGTGGGTAACATGTTTAAGTTTATAAACATGAAGGGCAAAAACGAATTTGTATGCCCAAAATAGCTATTCTACGCGGACGAAGTCCCTAACACAGCTAGTGTACAATAATTTGTGACTTCTCCAAGTACAACGAACAAATATACTTTAATGAATTGTTTTACAGTTAACTTCTTACTGTTTTAATTAAATCAAAGACAAAGTAATGTGGCAGCGAGCGTGGGTTTCGACATTTTATTATGAAATGGGTACATTCGAAACGCACCGCAGTTATAGGCCCGATAAGTGGAAAGGCGTGGTACTCGCTTGAATTAATAATAATCTTTGTAAAGGTGATCTAGTTGGGGATACAGGTATAGAATGCGGACAAGCGCCGAGAACCTTGTGTAGCAGGAAGTTATTGCCGCCTATCACTGCCTGCAAAAAATACTCCAAAATTACGAATACGATTCAGATATTTATAGTTACGCCTTTAAATAATCCACTTTAACAGTTTAAAACGCGATATATTAGTTAAACTTATTTAAAAATGTTTTTTGAACTTCGGCCCGACGTTTCGGATGCTTTGCCAGCAGACTCTAAACCGTTAGTGTTGTATTTAAATGTGTACTACTCGCGTAAACTATAGACTGTATTTTATAGTTACGTCATTGTAAAATACCTTTAAATATTACACATTTAACGATTTAAAACGCGAAGTAGATTAAACGACACTTTGTAACGGTTTTAAACGTGATATATATTTAATTAGTTTGAGCTTCGAACTAAAAACTGCATTACAAATTTAAAGTTTTTAAGTAGAAATGTATCGCGTGCAATACATTGTTTTTGACACGTTCATAGTTTGGTGTATGTATATAAATTATTTATTACAAGTTTTGCTTGGATGCGCAGATAATGTCTATGGAATGTGGATTACATTAGACAGTGTCCAATTTACCGCTCTCTCTTGTTGTTTTCTTGAAGGTAAGGTCTCTTTAGATTACTTTATAACGAAACGCATTCAAAAGCCTGCAAGATAAACCGATAGAATTGTTCCCTATTACATATATAAATTAAATTAATGGAGTAAGATAAACAATTTGATATAAAAATACTTCCAAAAAACCATTGTGAAATATTGTAGTTTCATAATAAAATTTGAAATTTAAAGAATTTCGCTCATTCCATTGAAATATATCAACAAGAGCGTTTCACGTTTTTTGTATACAAAAAATAAATGTTGAGCAAGATTATCAGACATATATTCAAATACCATTCATAATTTAGGCACAGCTACATTTATTTACAAAATTTCCGTTCACATTACAATAACCCGCTTCAGTACAACAAAACAACATTAAACTGTCCATCAACACTAAACACAACAAACAACAGTGAAATGCTTTCAAACAGTAGGACCACTTCCTACGATAGCGGTATCAAATTTCACCGCCAACTCGACCAATTATCGATTTAAACTTTGTGGAATGAATAAGTGTAGCCGTCAGGTGCTCTGTTCAAGCTGAACTTTCCGGGGGGGAAGAATCTCGCTGGGGGAGGTGTCGTGGGCTCGTAGTATTGCTCCCTGGCTTGGGGTGCGTTGTATTGCTGTGACTGGATACCACTGTACTGCGCTTGTTGCGTACCAGGGTATATGTTGTTCACTGGGAACTGACTTTGTGCTTGGGGCTGATATTGTGGCTGAGCTTGGTACTGTTGCGCCTGATACTGCTGTTGAGGAGCAGAGTTGCTCTCCTGTTCGTATAACTCAGGGTGGTACTGTCCATCATCTACGCTGGGTTGCGCATTGTAATTTCTGGGTGCTGTGTACTGCTGGGGAGCGGAGTACTGGCGAGGTGCACTGTACTGATTTGACTGGTATTCTGGTGCCTGGTATTGAGGGTCTGGGGTGTATCCAGGGGTAGGGGCAGCGCCTAATGGAGCTGTTGGGATATGGTCACCGATGGCTTGAAAACCGTTCTTTCCAGCGATGTAGTTCACTGTCTTCTTTTGTCCGGTGGGGTCTATGTAGGAGTAGCTGCCTCTGCGGTTACCGTCCGCGTCGGTTTCCTCTTTGAAGTTGATTCCATCTTCCTGTTGGTACGCAGCACCGAAAGCTCCGTTTCCGCTAAGATACCGGGCCTCTTGGACTATGGCCGCCGTTCTTGGGTCACCAGCGTATTTGGGCACGCGTTTCGCACCCTCTTGTTGCTGACACGCGACTGCCGCGATAACAAAGACAAATGTGAGCCTGTACATTCTCGCTCGAAATGTGCACTGCTCGCGTGAAAGTAACAGATTGTGTATCGGCGGGCGGGTCCCAGGTTTTATATGAACAGCGGAGGCCTTGAGTGATATTGGAAGGGCCCTAAGGCCTGACCGCGAAAATGTATCATTCTCAATATAAGTGCAGCCGATGCTTGTATTCAAGGAAGTGAGAAGTGAGGATTACTGGACGACCCTTGAATGGTATCAACATGTAAATGTCAGGTTGTAGTTTGGAAAGTTTTTTTAAGAATCAACTCGTAAAATCTTAAGTAATAGTTTTTACGATTTAGTTTAGCTTTTTTAATTTCTCAGTGGCAGATAAGCTAATAAATACATACTCAAACTTGTAACTGTATATGTATGTGTAACAGCCGGTAAAAGATCATTATAAACTTAATTTTAGTGACTTTAAATTAGATTTAACATATAACAAACGTTCGTCGCTACCGTTCAAGGTCTTAAGATTATGTAATAAGCAATTCGTATAAACTGGGTTATGTGATATAGAAACGTGGTCACATAGTCTAGTCACATAACATTTTTATTAGCTTATAAGATTGGTTTAGGAAGTGACTGGTTTCGAAAACTTTAATATTTTTTCACACGATGGCTTTACATAAATATTAAAATCGATGTTAGACTGAAAAAGAAAATGACGACACGGACAGGATTTAAAATGGATTCCACAGCGTTCCGGGCTGTTGTCCTAACCAATAGTAAATGTGAATCGATTTGGACGTTTTGTGCTGTGGTTATATCAAGCGACCGTATTGATGATATAACCAGCTGTGCCAGCGCCTTCGCCCGCGCAGAATAGTTATTTTATTCATCAAAATTTGTTTTCGCAACCCTCCTGTTCAACTCTATAAATTAAACCTGTACCCACGACATCGTCCGTGTCCCGTCGTTCTTGGAAGTTAATCGTCAAAAATAGACGTATACTGCCGCGGACATTTTTTAGCGCATTTTAAGAGGAAACATTCTTTAATACATATTTTTGGGTATCTTGAAGTGTACGCAACGGAAACCCACAAGAATGAATAATTTTCCCCGTTTTTCTACATTTTTTTGTTTTTTCTTCGCTCCTATTTGTCACAGCGTGTGTTTTATAGCTTATCGCCTTTCACGCAAAAATAATTTTTCAATTCGATTCTGTAGTTCTTGAGATTAGTGCGTTCAAACAAACAAATATACATGGCATTTAGATTTTCTCACGCGATTACCAGGTAGTATTATTTGTCTATCAAATCTAACGAACTCTTTGTTCTAGGTTTCTTAACTTTGTAGGTCACTAGAGCGATTGCATTCATAATGAGTAATTAAATTATATTACACAACATCAAAATAAATATACGTAACGCGTTCTTTAATGTGTGTGTATTTGATAATTTTGTTAGTGGACAGGTTGTTTGTCAGTTTTTAAGTGATAATGCCTTGTAAATGTGTCTTGAAGCAGGATTTCACATTATGGCCCAGTTTTGAAATGAACGTTGTGGCTTTAAGGTCCCACGAGTATTATAAAATATTACCACGGTTTTTAAATTATAGAAAATACTACTTACTACGTTATATTACTTATTATATTTCCTTAATATCACTGCATTTGTAAAATAATACATAAACGTGTTTTCTAGAATTGTATTAAGCAAAAGATATTCTGGGTTTGACACTCTGGAGAAATTATAGTCTTATAAGCACGAATAAACAATCAATCAAATTACACAATTTAATCAATCAAATCATCGATAAAACGGACACATAAATGTGTTCATAGGTATATACATACATTAAGATGCGTTAGAATTATTATTTAATGTGAAATTTGAGAAAAAGAGAGGTTATCGTTTACGCAGTTCCAATGCACCTTTGATTTATAAAATAAAAAGCTAATTAAGTTTGAAAAAGTTGGTGGACTCAAGCAGGACTCGAACCCACGGATTTATATTGCCCTTGCTCTTTTGACCTTCTGCAACACGTCTCTGTCGATTTCGCCGTTCTACTAAAAATACTGATTAAACCATCAATCTACCTTTGTCGTTGTTGGGTAAAAAGGAAGGTAATTATTCATTATGATAATTCTTGACCTTCCGTCAAGACGGTCAACATAAGTGCGAATACGATGAACACTCCGTATAAAGGATCCTATCTAAGGAGATATGCGTCTCACGACGAGATATTTTTGCAACATATACACTACCTGTGTCCTTGCTTCAGAAATAAATCGTTGTTTTTTACGAAGTATTAAATAATCTTTATATTAATACCAACAATATTTTTTTTTAAATCCTTATATAGGTAATATAAGGATTTAAAAAATATTACAATATGCAAAGAAGATATGCACAAAGGTCTAACTTTACCGAAAAATAAATACATTGATTAAAAGTCTGATCGATCTGCCTGTAAATAAAAACTATCTGTGCAACGGTTACAGAAATGTGTTCGCCCAGGCCCCAATGGGCGAAACAAGATTTAAGTTTTATATGTATAATATTATGTTACATATGGAAAAGTTATGTGGCAGCTGATAAAAATGTACACAAGTGGAACTCGAATGCACGACCATAGCGTTCAGTGCCGTATTTTTTTGTAATGTAAAGTATATTTACAGCAGCCGAAACGTCGGGCCGTATTTAAAATTAATTGCAAATAAGTTTAACTAATACACTTCGATTTTTAAACCCTTATAATGTTTTATTTTAAATGACTACTACTCGCGTAAACTGCAGATAGTATCTAAAACAAATTAATAAAGTTATATGATCTTTATTAATTTTAATTCTTCAAGCAAAGAATGTGAATGATATAAATTTATTTACTACCATAACATATAAGACTTGTTTATAAAAATAAAAAAATCTGTTAAGATTAAACAGTTAAATTTAATCTTACTGTATAAAAAAAAATGTGCTTCTTGTTGATTTTACCAACAAGCAGCACATATTTTTTTAAGATTAAGATCTTAGCGTATCTGTTTCCGCCTCATCTACACTAATATTATAAAGAGGAAAACTTTGTTTGTTTGGTTGTAATGAATAGGCTCAAAAACTACTGGACCGTTTTTAAAAATTCTTTCACCATTCGAAAGCTACATTATCCACGAGTAACATAGGCAAAATTTTATTTTGGAAAAAAATAGGGTTCCTTAAAATATTTGGGTTTTTCGGACACAAAGTGTAAAAAATCAACCAGAAAAGTTACTTATTTTGCGTACGCTGCCTAAACTATAAAAGATAGAAGCATAAAATGTTCTAATTAATTGGAGATCTAATAAATATCTACAAAAAAGTCCGCGACACACTATACCTATCTATGTCGAGTGAGGCACAACAACCATTTTTTTATTTAAAAATCTAAATTTTTTTTTGGACTACATTTAAACGCATTTATTTTACTCATGCTATTAATCCTTATTAAAATAAATTATTTCATCACTAAGTACAGTTTATGTAGATAATATTTGGTATTTAAAAGATTAAAATTGGACGTTTGGTTTTGAAGTTATGGCGAAATTAAAATATTACTATTTCTGCGTTGCGAAGTGGGCGTCACCAAGGCGGGGGTGCGAGTGCGGGAGGGGAGTTTAGATCTATGAGTAAGGTACCAGTTATTTAAGTTAGAGATAGTTAAATAAAAGGATGGACAGTGACATGGGCTATTTACCACCCAACGAAGTGGGTGCGGGTCAGCTAGTATAATATAAATGTGTGTAAGTCACAAACGTATTGTCTTCCACGGGTTGGAAGTGGTTCTCTGTACGTTTAATGAAAACAAACTCATATTAGTATACGGGCACTGCATAATACATTTTCTCTACAAACTTAATGCTTTCCTTCGTAAAGTTGTGTGAAACTATGTATTTTGTCACAGTTATTCCTTTTATTTTATGATAGTACTGCTATTGTTATGAATTCCTTACTATTTTATGTAATAAAATCTTCCTTAACAAATTAAATTATATGTAGTTATTTAAAAATCCAACGAAATAGGCAAAATGTAAGTTGTTTTATATGTCTGACCAATTATTAAAAATATATGTAAATAAAGAAACACACTAAAATCTAGTTATAAATTTTATTACTAAAATTTCTTATTGTAGTTTGTCAAACATTCGACCGATGTTAGGCCAACTTAAGCTGTAACTAAAAACTATTTATTACAGTTTATTTTACCGTCTGTGAACATAAACCGAACTTAAATAAGTTTCGACGGACTCGTTCTTCTAATGGTGGCAATGTATAGCTAATAATCATGTTGCTAATTTTTCAATTTATAGTCCCGGGTCACGCACCACGGTCCACAGATGAAAAAGACGTGAAGTTTAATCGAGTTTCGAATTCAGTCAGTGGATTTCCGAATATCCAAAGCCAAAATAAGTCGACAGCGTATCTTCGTTAGATGTTATATATGTGTATTTCACCTTCCACCACCACCTATTAAGTGAACACCACGCTTGTCATTACTCCTCTATATTAAAAGTAAATACTTTTAAATAAAACACTTTAACGGTTTAAAACGCGATATATTAGTTAAATTTGTTTTGAAAATGATTTTTAACTTCGGCCCGACGATTCGGATGCTTATTTAAAAATCATTTTCAAATAAGTTTAACTAATATATCGCGTTTTAAACCGTTAGTGTTTTATTTAAATGTGTACTACTCGCGTAAACTATAGACAGTATTTAGTAAATACTTTTTTAAACCACCTACTTGTCGAAATTTGGGTTCCGGTTCAAACAACACTCGGTTATTAATATTATTATTATAAAAGAAGTCAGTCCTTCAGTACCTTCCGTCAGTCTAGATACCTAGATAGATAATAGTCTGCTAAGAATATTATGTTGACGCACCGTCTTAGCTCGGAACTGCAGAGTTCATTATAAGATCGGTATTAAACAGAATTTTAATTAAGGTTGGTTTTTCTTTATATCAATAGAATTTTATCTCTATATTTATTCTACAGTTTTTATTATAATGTATTGATATCGGTAGATTTAGTCGTTCCACCTAATACTTGTTGTGCTTGCTTGCTTAAAAGGTTTAGTATTTTTTACATGCGTTATAAATATTAAAATTCGATTTTCTTACGTATCGTAATGGAAAAAATCGACATGACGTGTTGGACACGGTAGTTAAATTGGTAGTTAGTTAAAATATAGTGCGTTTTAAACCGTTAAAGTGTTTTATTTAAATGTGTACTAATCGATTTTAAATTAATTGTTCTACTTCTGCGCACACGTCTTCATTCGTAAAACTCGGGATACTAACTCAGGAAGTCTCGCTTCGATATAAAACAAAAAACAAATAGTTGCCTTTTTTGAATAAAAATTGGTTTAATTTAAAACTTACGTACGTAAAAGCGAATGACATTTAAAATCACTATGTGATTTACCTTCCTTAAAACGGAAGAGAATTACGAATACGGTAATGATTCATCTCAGAAAGTTGCTATTATCCAAAGTCATTAATAAATAATTAACGCTGCCTATTCCGTATGGTTTATATTGTAGTGTCTTTACTATATAAGATACTAGCTGTGCCCGCGACTTTGTTCGCGTGGAATAGTGACTTGGGGTAGAATTTTTAATTATTTAGGCTGTTTATTAATTTATGTAATTTCGCATTTGTCGCAGCCAATCTATGTTGTAAGTGCTACTTTGCCGCAACACTCTCACCTCACACGACTCCTACTCTAACTCCTACCGCCACTCCCACTCTCATTCCCACTCCCACTCCTATGTCCAAAAAGCCAAAGAAGAAAGTTTCATTGTTCCAAGCTTCAAAAACCACGAATTTCCATACAAACATTATTTTCCCCTTTTAACCCCTTGCGACCCCCTTTTCGCAATAAAAAGCATCATCGCAGGGTCTAAACCATCTGTGTACCAAATTTCATTCAAATCCGTTCGGTAGTTTTGGCGTGACACAGAGTAACAGACAGACAGACAGAGTTACTTTCGAATTATAATATTAGTACGGATAATTAGCTTGTTTGTGCGTTTAGTAAAATGTAAAATGGTGATGTAAAAACCATGTACAACTGAAAACCATTGCCAAGCCGCAGGCCCTGACTAGTCAATATTAGTTTGTGGAATCACCAAGTATGAGATATCTCTTTGGTAAAACGAGTTAAGCTAAGTCCTAAGCTTGACTCCCTACAAATCAATCATTTCTTAAAGGAATCTTACTTCTTTAAGATATGATAAACGGAATACGTTTTCATTGCTCTATTTGTAATTTTCTCCTCTATCAACACTCACAACTAGTTCATGCATTATTTATCATATTAAATTTAAAAATCCATGGTATGTAATGCATATGCGTTTTGCGTCTCGTACAGGCTCTAAGGAAGGCAAATTTTTAATATGTATAGGTACAATGTTAGACTAAATCATTCAATAAGCACGTGGGTGTTTACCTTGTCTTGTTAATAGAACAAGTATTTGTCCCTATACTATATCTTGTATAGCCTCTACACATTTTACGCCTATTACTAATAACCTAATACTACTAAATTGAAAATCGAGGCTGAAATAAAACGAATTAAATATTTTTTAATCTTTTATATCTTATTATTCTTTCGAATATTTAAAAGATAGAAACATCTATATATATTATTATATTATACTATGTTATTCAAACTTAGTTTTCGTATTTATTATTATAAAATGTTAGTATCAAACTTAGACAAGTTATCTATATTGCATTAATAAAGCGTACTACTTATGATACAACTAGGTTTATATATATGTTTTCATTCGTTATGATAAAGAACTTAACATTGGTCTATATTTAAAAAAATAGCCTGTTAACCCATTTTCCAAACTGTTCCAGGCTGAAAATTAACATGTAAATTTCATCAATTGTGTTTATTAAATTAAATTTAGTTGCATATTATTTAAGTATATAGAAGGACAAATACTAAAACTTTTAAGTGTTAAAAAAATACAATGTATTTTAAGATTAAAATATTTCTCGTTTTAAACCGTTAAATCAGTTTTATTTAAATGTAATACATAATTATAGTAGCGGCAATTTGTATAATATATTTGCGTATTTTCTACACAAACAATTTTTCTGTGTTCAGTCCATTTGTGGCCTATTATAGTGGATATTCTCTTTTGTATTACTTTGATTAGTTAAAGCACTTGGAGAGAAGGTATTAATGTTAAAACCAAGTATTTAGTAGACTGAGAAACTATTACATTCATTAAATTCATTGGTATGTGGGAAAGGTCAGTGGCTGCCCGCAACCAAGGCCTATCTCATTTCGGTATGCGACCGTCGTTCTATCGACCCATTCTTACGGTTGCAATTACTTAGGAAAATTAGTTTTTGTATAGACAGATATTATTCATTTGTATTCGGTAATGCTCTATTAAGATTTATAGAGGAACGAAAAAGCTAAGTTTTCATCAAGAAAGGAAATAATATGGCAATATGAGTTTAATAATATTTAATTTATATAAAACACTTTAACGGTTTACAACGCGATATATTAGTTATAGAAGATATAGTATTTCACTAAACTAATATATCGCGTTTTAAACCGTTAACGTGTTTTATTTAAATGTACTACTCGTGTAAACTGTAGACAGTATTTAATATTTAATTTGTTTTATAATTGTATAGCATAGTAAAAACCTATTTTTCGAAATATTTGCTTTTTTGTACAATTTAGTCTTTACGCTGTCTTTGTATAACTTTACATGTTGTATAAAAGTAGTAGTTCTTTTCAAGGTAACTGCATACGATACTTTAATAAAATCCCCAGCGAAGTGCAAACACTCTCAATAAATAGGTTTAAATCGTATGTAAAACAAAAATTGCTTGAAAAGGGTTATTATCATGTTAATCAATATTTAAATGATAAAAATGCTTGGGGTGTGGAGGAACCCGCTCTTACAAGGAAAAATATGTTGTGTACTAAAAGTAAATCAAGAATGTAAAATGAAACTTGGCGATAAAAGGAGTGACGGCGAGTTTATTGCCAGTTCTTCTCGTACGTTCTACGCCCTTGATTTGAGAACTGGTAGTAAATGTAAAGTTAGATTCTATAATTATTTTGTGACGTTCATAAGTGTACATAGTTACCTACATGAATAAATGATCTTTGACTTTGACTTTTGACTTTGTGTCTGTCTGTAATTTTTAAAAGTTTAAGTTAAATAATATGTTAGTAATTGTGATGAAACATCGATAGTCTCGTATCGTTAATCTCATAAATAAATAATTTTCAAAAGGTGAAATTACTCTTAAGAAATATAGAGTAACTAAGTATTGTTTAAGTGAGTAAAACGTATTCAAATAAAATACTTTTAATTCTTTAATACCCGATATATATTAGTTTACTAAATTATTTCTCGCTTTCAACCGTTAAAATATGTTTTATTTATAAAAAATTATGGTGATAGAATTATAGGTATACTATATAGTATAGGATACCAAATAAAAAAATATTTTATTATATTAATTTAATTCCAACAGAAGGCGCGAATTAAGTAACTTTAAAATTCACATCTAACTTTATAATTGCGCTGCTAATCTTATACCATTACAAAGATGAATTTTGAACGTGTACCAAGACAAAGAATCGAACCCTATCACGCAAGATACAGACGAGACTTGAACTGAATTCCATAACGTTCCGTGCCTCTTCTCTAACCAATTGAGCTACCGTGTCCTCCTACGACGATATCTTAATTAGCCCGTCTTAATTTTCAAAGTAAACATATAATA
Source organism: Leptosia nina (assembly GCA_963661955.1). Taxonomy (NCBI): domain Eukaryota; kingdom Metazoa; phylum Arthropoda; class Insecta; order Lepidoptera; family Pieridae; genus Leptosia; species Leptosia nina. Next base: position 4,754,002 of record CAVLEF010000004.1, on the reverse strand, counting down.
TTCGAGACTCGTAAACTAACCTCATTCGAAGGGGATTTGAAAACAATGCGATACAGTTCCATTACCAATTATTTGGAAGAACTACAAAGCAATATTGTTCAGAAAATTGTCGTCAAACTAAGCCCATTTTGCGATTCGCTACGGCTTGTATAACTTTTGATTCAGTCAGAAATAGGTTGTTATTAAGTTGTATTGTTGACAGCAAGTTGTTTGGCTTCCATTCTTGAATGTTAGAATACCCTATTAGACAGGAGCGTTTTATGTACGTTCTTTATTTTTTACTAGCTGTGCCCGCGACTTCGCGACTACCCCAAGTTACTATTTCACGCGAGTCCGCGTGAAATAGTAACTTGGGGTAGAATTTTTAATTATCGAGGCTGTTTATTAATTTATGTAAGGGCGTATTTAAGGCAGCCAATCTATGGTAAGAGCTCCTTTGCCCCAACACTCCTACCTCACATCACTTCTACTCTAACTCCCACCTCTCATTCCTACACTCACTTCCACGCCCAAAAAGACAAAGAAGAAAGTTTAATTGTTCTTTCCATACAAACTTTCATCTCCCTTTTAACCCCTTACTACCGCCTTTTCGCAATAAAGTAGCCTATGTCCTTTCTCACGGTCTTGTATACCAAATTTCATTCAAATCCGTTCAGTAGTTTTGGCGTGAAAGAGTAACAGACAGACAGACAGAGTTACATTCGCATTTATAATATTAGTGAGGCTCTCAGTACAATGGAAATATAGTTTCAATAGCAACATGATTTTTATTTAGCATAGTTTTAATTCGAGAGCCGCATTCGCCTTGTTGCATGTTCAACATATAACATACAGTAGTAGTGTCGAGAGTTCGATGCCGGACTCAAATAGAATATTTTTTAACTGTCGTCTTAGTTCTCATTCCCCTATGTACATAAAGCAAAGCAATAGTAATTACGGTCTACATGCTCCGTTACAACAGATTATACATTTATATAATAGTGTTTTTAAAATAGATAATTTGATTAACATTGGATATTTTCTCTAGATAATATAAATTTAAAACACATATTTTTTTAAACTGTTAAATTTTCTTTTATGTATTTAATATCTAATTTCAGAGCAACGTTGTGCTTGTCTCTAATTTAAATACATAATCGTCACATAAATTAATTATAAGCTTTTATTGTGTATTTAGTTCGTAAGCATCATTGCAGTAAATAAATAAATATATTTTTGCTTACAAAAAATTTCCACGAAAAACATCGTCAGGAAACCGGCGGCTAGAGTATCGACTTGTGTTATGTACGTGTTTGATCGAGTCCGGCAGATGGGACACAATTAAAATTATTAGATTAAAAAATACATCTATACTAATATTATAAAGCCGAAGAGTTTGTTCGTTTGAACGCTAATCCCAGGAACTACTCGAATTTAAATAATTATTTTTGTGTTGTTTGGACCATCATGGCTAAAACATTTATTCATCTTTGAAGGATTCCGTTGCGTACACTGCGAAAACGGTTCATGATACTAACATATGTATAAAATGAATTACTTCTTAAGCTAAACAAATATCCCTTACGTTATATTTTAAAATTCACTCGCATGAACGGTTGGACGCGTACCACGTCGTGGGCTAGCTATAATTTAATAAAGTCACAACAAGGCACTTGACATCGCTTTTGTTATAATCTAATCTTGTTATGGGTATTTAAATTAAACATTAACGGTTTAAAACGCGACATATATTATTTAAATATATTTTAACTAGTGCCTGATGTTTCGGATGCTTTGCAGCAGCCGGGTCACGTCAAGACCATGGCACGTTTAAAACCGTTAAACTGTTTTATTTAAATGTGTGCCACTCGGGTAAACTATACACGTGGAGTATACACATGGAAAGATAAAAATCGTCTCTTCTTTAATTTATCATCCGACCATCCAAACTCTTAATAAGAATCTGACATAGCAATCATTAGATACCTTCTTCCATTCTTTCTGACTCGAGAGGGTCTGAATTGAGATTAATTTATTACGCTAAGAAAACATTGCCAGCATAGAGAACTCTCTATTAAGACGGGGCGTGGAATGGAACGATTAATTATGATTTCTTTTAATTTGTAGACATCGGGACCGCGGCTTCTATTATTACGCTCTATAAGGACTGTCTTTAGAGTCTTTAAGTTAATGGAAATAATTTTGTCTTCCTTAGATGATTTCCGAGTTCACGATTCGTATTATTTAACATAAATTATCGTTTCTCCTTTATTAAGTTTCAGCGTTCTTAATGGAATAAAATATTGCGTATTACGTCGTACTTTCTAGCGACATGCAAGGACCTACTTCAGTAAGAATGTATGTTTTCAGGGGAATTCTGATATCTCAATCAAAATTATATATTTTTATTAAACAATTTGTTGGTGATAGGTATGTTACAATTTCGCCACTTATAAATAAAACATACCGAACATAAAAATTTGAATGGATATTTCGTTGCTAATACCTTATTTTGCTCAAAAAGCTACTCGCGACGACATTTTTCTTATAATTACTTTTTCGAATGTGAAAAGCCTTAAGATGAATGTCATTTAATTGCACACGCATTTAAAAAGAAATTATGAAAATGAGTTTTTAGTAAGCAAGTAACTTGACTTATGAATGTAAAGAAACGAGCGAACTTTATTTAATGCTTAGAGCGTGTGCGCTATTTTTTTTATAAAGAAAAGCGTAGGCACTTACGCCTACATTCAAAAAACACAAATAGTTAATGATCCATTTAATCGTTATTACAGCATCGAAATTTGAATGGATGGTTTTATGCAACGCTTGAACAACATTTTTCTGGTATCCTGAAACTTTGCCATTAGTATTTTGTGTGCTAATCGCAAAAACGTGTACTATAGGTTCAAATTAAAAATCGGATTGGATGGTTTTAAACAATAAAGCAGCATTAAAATAAGGCTTCTAAAGTGTCATAATCACTGAAGCGAAAAGGTTGAACGTTACATTAATATTTTGATAAGTTTCGTGTAAGTCAACGATCTCACGCGAACTGTACGTGAAACAATTTGTTCTACTTAAAATTGTTCCGTGTATAAATGCCCGAGCACGAACTTTGCTTTGAATTATGGGCATATTTTGGACCTTGAATTGCGTAACCTATCTAAAAATTATAAATAGGACGTAATAGGTCGATATATAAATAACTTTTAGTACTTTGTTAAATAAATTTGTCATTATTAAAATTACACTACTCAGCTTAAATCGGTGCTAACCTTCAACACCAATCTTCAGGGATTTGATAGGTAGCTGACAGACAGCAAAAACTAAAGGTTTATATTGATTTTAGAAATATAAATAAAACGTTTTATGTTACATAATACAATAAACTAAAAAAAAATTAAAATAAAACATTGATAATTGACAAAAAGTATTATTGGCATAACACGAAAATCTACTTGTCTATGAAAATGTAGAGCGTGATATAATCTATGATTAACAAAAATATTCCCGCGCTTTTTTGACACTCGAAATCAAAATTACGTTGTACTGTTTTGCTTTGTTATGCTTAAGATGAGGGATGTAAACTTTTATTCTTATCCAATTCTCTCTGCCAATTTTCAATTTGAATTAAATTCAGAAATGCGAGTGCTTTGAGTGAATTTCGTTAAGAAAGAGACAGCAAATATTGATTCAAAACCCCCGATACAGAAAGGGAATAAATTGGAATATTAATTCAGCACAACAATGGTAGCAAACAAATTAAAGTGTGCCAGATGTCCTTAGAGCCCTCCTCTGTCTTCATATTGATTTACTTATAAACACGTAGATCCTTCTCTTAACTTTGGGCCACTTTTGCTCTTATATTAGTATATACTACAGAGGTGGAAAATAACTGCGCATCGGAATAAAACGTTCTACTGTCTGTAATTTAGGCGATTAGTTTTACACAATAAAAAAAAAAACGCCGTGGCTTTACACGGCTGCTGCAAAGCATCCGAAACGACGAGCCGTAGTAAAAATAATTTGTTAACAAGTTTAATATATTTCGCGTTGTAAACTGTTAAAATGTTTTATTTAAATACAAATTTTTCTTAGAGTACAGTTATCCCGAAAAAATGACATAACTTTTTTTGTGATAAACAAGCATTAGGTAAACAGTGGAAGGCGAAATATCCAAGCCTAGGATGAGTTGTCGACTTATTTTATCTTTGGACATTTGGTACACCAGAGACTGAAATATTAACAGTTACAGTAATAAAATATTTACACTGGTGATAATAGTTTGTGTTTCAGGTGGTATTTTGTCAGCTTGTCAGTCTTTTTCAGATAACAATATCTCCATTATAAATAAATGCTAAAACCCAACACAATCATTGCTAAAACTGGTGGGAATCAAAACCACTGGACCGACGTCAAAAGGTCACGACCTTATACCTGTAGATTTGATGTCTGTAAAAGGTGATAATAGTTAAGTATTGTCTGTAGTTAACTTGAAACTAGAAATAATAGATACCTAATTTTTCATTTATTTTTACTACGGCCCGACGTTTGAGATGCTTCGGCCACGAGGAGTTTAATTAAATGAAAAATGCGTTAACTAATTAAAAAACCGTTGAAAGTGTTTTATTTAAATTAATAACAGGTCTTAATGGTTCAAATAATTTTACCATTCATATTATCTTCTTACCATCAGGATGCATAATATGTTAATAAAAATTCAGATACTGGTTCCTATTGAGTTTTATTTATTTTTTATTTAATAAATATATTATGAGTTTTCGAATCAGATTAATTATAAGTTAAAAATCGAAAATAAGTTGAAAACATTTTAGACTCGGGCAGGGCTTGAATCGGCATCGTCAGCGTTCCGTGCTGTTGCTCTACCAATTGAGCTACCGACTCCTACACCTCATTGTCGATTTTTTTCAATTTGTTGATACATGCAACTCTTGCGCAATGTAATTTCAACCTTAGCCGTTGCGTATTAAGGTCAAATGTTAAATTATGTTCGATTTTTAATCTACACAGTGCCATCGTGTGTAATACATGTAAAAATATTAAAGTTTTTAAATATAAGTTCCGTAGCGTGTTACAGTTATGATTTTAATTACGCGGTTTATAAAAGCTCGTAATGAACTCAGCGGCGGACACGAAAAATAATTACATTATCTCATAGTTGGGGTGTTGTTAATAAAATGTATTCGCACACGCAAACCCGACGCGGGTTATATATGAGATAAATGTTTCACGAAAATCATCTTCTAAATTAGTATTTCCTAAATTAAGAGTTACTTTGGTGTCAACTTTGTTTCGTTCAGTTTACCGAAACCTTCGAAAGAGCCGTAAAGCAAAACCGTTAGTACTACAACGCTTAACAGTTTAAAACGCGAAACATAATGGTTAATTAACAAATATCGGAAACGTTGGGCCGTAGTTAAGATTAATTAAAAATGACTTAACTTGCATTTTAGCCGTTAATATTATTTTGTTTTGATTGGTTGTTGTATGTTGTTGTATTAAAGAAAATGTTTGTTCACTCAATATATATATTCATAAGTACATACTGAATATTTTAGCATTTTGTATGTCTGTAGACGAACCTATATATAACAGTCCCTCTTCTTATTTTAGACTTCTTATAAATAAGTTTGTTATTTATAAACATACACTTAAACAGTAGAGTCAAAAGTGTCGAATGATATAAAACTATCACAATATAGATACTCTTGATATTACAACGCTTTTTGAAATAGTTTTTCGTGTGTTTTATTGAAAACGAATAGCTAAGCAATTCCTCATCTGCCCAAACAATATTTAGTTTAGAATACAATATTTATAGCGATGCAATGTTAGTACTAAAAGCGTGGTTGTTCAATCACCAAATCTAATTTGACGCGAGTGCAGCCACGAGAATTTCTATCAATTTATTCGATAAATATACAAGCAGTCCTAAAATGCTGTGTCGGTGGTTTTGTTCCCTTTTTGTGACAATTTTTAACGTAGCGTTGTTAGCAATTTATTGGCACACACTACATTTAATAAACGAGTGATTCAATAGAAGTGTATTAGATTTTTACGTACAACTAGGCACTTGTTTCTCTTCGGTGTAATGTCGCTTACGAATACTAGTAAAATGATATTGTGATCCTCGCTCTTAAAATACAATAACTGTTTACAAGGCTTATATATTTAACGATATGAAGAGATTGTTTACTTTGATCTACTTATTAAGTAGTGCGAGTGCATAAGTGAAATCTATATTGTTATAAAGGAATATAAACCATGTCTGTATGTGTAATCTATACTAATATATAAAGCTGAAGAGTTTGTTTGTTTGTTGAACTACGGGTTCAATTTAAAAAAAAATGTGTTGGTTAGAGTATTTATCGAGGAAGGCTATATGCTATAGAACATGTGCGCTGTGATTAATAGAAACGAAGATACAGCGGAAAGCGTGAACAAAACGGGGGAAATTTTTCATATCTGTGGGTTTCAGATGCGTACGCTGCGAAAACGGTTCAAGGCACCCAAAAAATACGTATGAAAGAATAACTTCTCTTTAAATGATCTAAAAAAAATTCCGGGACACTATAATATGTCTATCTTTTCACATTACCTTGCAAGAACGACGGGACGACAGGCGACCAATGTCGTGGGTAGCTTAAATTTATAAATATGCCTTCTATTCATGAGTTAGTACGTGAAATTTTATCTTTTGTAGTTTTTGTTTTGTAATATGTATTATGAATAATAAATCTGTAATAAATAATAATAAAAATAAATATATAAATAATAATTTATTATTACGTTACTGATTAATTTATAATTACTTAAATGTTTTTTGTCTGTATTCATGTAACCGTTTATGTCGGTTTGTGCTGTACAGTTTTACACGGTTTTTGATAACCAATGAAACATCACGCAAACATGCACATAGTCTTTGTTTTATTCTCTGATATCAGTTGGATAAGTAATGGTGTATTTAAAGTTACGGAGGCAAATTCGCGGCCTGTCCTAGTCTCCAATAAAGACCACGGTATAAATCAGTGTGGTAGGAAATTCGACGTAGTAATGAATTGTTCGCGGAGTCAGGAGACTGCGAGCCAGTTGGAAGCGTGCCTATTATGTGAGGGTAGTTCTAAGCCAAGATAATCCACAAAGTTCCAATACACTACATTCTTTTAATTAGCCTCGCATTCTAATTGCAAATGGATTCTTAACTGACTAAACAAATTTATTTTAAATAAGGAACCATTTATTCAATTTAAAAAACGAACAATCTATATGACACCGCAAAGCACAGTGGTCTGACGCCTGAGGATTACGCAACCATTACTGGGTTTGAATTTTGAACGAAATTAATAATTTAATCGGACAGGGCATAGAATAACGATCTAATAAATAAAAAGTCTGTTAGCTATATATATTATTTTCCTATATAATGATTAGAAAGAGGTCATTTTTATTTATTTTGTTTCGTAAAGTGACTTCAAAAGTACTATAACTCCGTGTGAACTATCCGTTAATAGAAAAAGTGAAAAATAGGCGTGAATTTCGCGTATAGAATTGTATAGAAATAATGGAACGTAGACGCAGTGTCATTTTGGAGCGAGTGCAACCGACACACATTTTACTTGCAAATTGCTTATACATCGATATTGGAATACCGACGAACCACCTCATCTGCATAATAATATTAAATTGACATATGCGAGTGCATTAACGTACATTTTGCTTATATTATTATCATAATACCTAAACTTCTGAGGATACGAGGGACCTTTAACGGGCTCGTTGGTGTAATGATAGCAATTGATAAAAACCAACGGTTCGATCGAACACTTTAACGGTTCAAAACGCGATATTTTATAAATTTATTATATTTAAGATTATCTTTAAGATTAGTTAAACTTATTCGAAAATTATTTTTACTACGGTCCGTGGTCACGGGGAGACTAAAGTTGGAGGGTGTCTCTGATGTCAAAGTAATAACTGCTACGCTACCGCCATCCGTTCCGTCGGGTCCTTGCAGAATTGACTTCTAACATGGTTTTTTAACACGTGTTTTTATTCGTCTGAAAAATATGGTGAAAGTCACGTAACCAACGTCCTCAGAAAAAGCTGTGAAGTGGCAAATCGTTTTCTGTTTAAAGCTAAAAAAGCGCATTTTGTTTAGATGTTATTTAAGTGGGATTTCACCTTCAAACGAATGAACCATGTACATCTGACCCCTTTGTTATAATGGAAATGTAAATAGGTAGTCCAACGCAGACATACAATTTGAAGTTGTGAATATTGAAGTAATTCTCATGAAAAGTGTTTGGGATTTTCTAAGAGAAGTTTAAGCCAGCTGTAAATTATTCGTTCGACAGGTGAGGCCGTAAAGGCAAGATTTACGTTCATAGGCGCAGCGGGTGGGCCTGCTTTGATAAGATGTATATTACCTGCTCACTAACAACTTCAACAACTTCCCAGCTTCACAAGTTATACTTTTTAACGCCCGAGAACTTTCACGCGATAAATATCGCAGTTGGCTCCATTTAATTTATCTATACATATAAAACGCTTTGTCCAGACCGGAAACTAGAAGGGTTGATATTCTTTGTATAACTAAACTATTATGAAGATTTTTCGAAATTCGAATTGTATTTATATACTGGAAAAAGGCGCCATGTTTGTATGTCACAAAGTGACTTCGTATAATTATAATTTACGTAAATGTAATTGGACATTTTTATTTACATTTTTGCATTTTTTTAATTAAAATACATTCAAATAAGAGTGAGTGTTAAAATAATATGCATCATCTATATTATTTCCTCGACTTGATATTTATTTATTCATGTATTTACAACAAATAAAATATTAAAAGATACATCACAAATCAGGTGTTTTCTTTCCATCCAAATGTCGATAGATGATTCATTTTGTTGTTAAAATATATTTGACGTAAAGAGATGAATACCGCAGGGTGAATCCAGTCTTAATAACTGCGAGTCCAGATGTGGAAGATATTTCCCCACTATTTATTTGTTTTGCCAAGTTAATAGATTACCACTGCAAATTTGTCCCTTGTCATAAATTTCGCGCGAACGTTTCAAATAGAAAAAAGCCAGTTGAATAAAATACGAGCGGCATTATCGGGCTTTGTGATGTCAAAAATATAGTACGGCGGGCGAGCGGCGTATGCTTTTATTATTTCGCGCAATGAAATTCGTTTAAAACTTGGAGGTTGTTCAAATCGTAGCACGGCGACGCGCCGTTATCATTGTTAACGTTATTACAATTCGTTGGAATATTAAGCGCTGTCTTTTTAGACGTTTGTATTAATGATTTTCTTGGCAGGAGTCTGTGTAAGGATGTCTTTCGTTCTCGAATAATACATGCCGTGTAAGTCTGCCTTCTTGAATAAACCAAGTTGAAAGAATCAAATATAACATATAATAATAATAATGACAGAAAGAAAATTTTGTCAGGCTTGTTGGTTAATGGTAGTAAAGTTTGGCTAATAATCAACGAGTCGTGGATTCGATCCCCACTAGGCCCAATATATGTCTTAATACAATTTTAAATCTCCTGATATATGTTGGACTTCGTCTGGAAATCTGTATATTAAATGCGTGGTGGAACGATCAAAAATTCCGTCATGATCATAGATATATTTAGATAGTTTTACGTATCTAGTCTTTATTAAATAGATATATATATCTACCATATGTAGATAGCTGACAGTGAAATTTCGTGTTCAGTTTAACACACTTATAGTTTCGGTTAGGAGAAATTAATCAACGGGCAAACTAAACTAAAACTTTAAATCCGATCTACAAAAGAACACAGTAATATTGTCTTTTCTATACAAAATAGTATTGACTTTCACTGTCTATATTAAATACTAGCTGCGGCCTCGACTTTGTCCGCGGAGATAAGTTATTTTAGGCATCTAAGTTTGTTTTTACAAACCTCCCATCTTCATAAATTTTAACTCTTACCCACTACGTCGCCCTGGTCACCTCGTTCTTGCATGTTAGTCTTTAAAAAAAACATATACTGTCGTACTATTCACATTAAATAATAAACAGTACATATTTTAAGGTATCTTGAACTATTTTCGCAGGGCACGCAACGGAAACTCATAAAGATGATTAATTTTCCTCGTTTTTTTTATATTTTTCTCTGTTTCATCGCCCCTATTATTGCCTGATGTTTTATAGCCTAAAGCCTTTCTTAATAAACGCTTTAACCAACACATAAATAATTTTCCAAATCCCATCAGTAGTTCTAAGGAATAGCGCGGAACAAACAAACAAGCTCTTCTGCTAAATAATATCGGCATAGACTAGGAAAATGTTTGTTTTAAGAAATATCGTAATGCAACAAAACAGCCCCTGTTCACAGCCAGTGATTATTCCCGGCACAATCTGGCAAAGGCCTCCTTATTTAGTCGACCCTCTCAGCCGTAAAAAGCCTGAATTATTACATAGAACGTACGAACGCCAAGGTAAACTTTCGCCAGCGTCCATGTTAAGTAGCTATCGAATTTTGTAAAAGCCGACGTCCAGAGTAAACGGGGGCGTAGCCCCGTACCCTGCTCAGGCAAAATCAAAGCTTCGCTACTTGTCAACTCAATTAGCATAAACAAACACGACGCTTCATTGTTTTAATGACACTATTCTAAACTTTACGAGAACACGGTCAATATCTTACTAATGAGTATAATGGCAAGAGGCAAACTCTGCCAAGAAGCCAGTAATTGTTTTAGTGCAACTTTAGAATTAAACTTTAATTCGATTTTTAAACTCGCGTCAGATAGCGTAATATTCTCATTGGTGCATAGCTCTACTAAATATATAATAATAATTTCGATAGCTCTACTAAAGTTGCGCGTTTTGATTTCAGTCTGTGGATTTAATATTCAAAACTAAAATAGGTTGACAGGGCATCTTGTTCAGATGTTATGTAGCCGGTATTTCACCATCATCAAAGCCTTCCTCTATCATAATAAAGATAAACGAAAATTCGAAATTTAAATTTTATTTTGAGTCCGCGTAGAGAATCCGTTACTTTTTTATGAATATATTTTTATTATTCATAGTATATAAAATCTCAAAATCTTTAGAACATAATTTTTTATATAAATGAGACATACGAGAAATTTGTTATTTGGGATTTTTATTTGAACACAATTTATAATAGTTTCTACGATATACAATCAAAATAAACACCTGTTTATAAAATTTAAATGCAAGGTAATTATTCTGTAATACTTGTTAATTCTTTTTAATGTTAAATATAAAGATCGTAAATATTTCTTTTCGCAACTTTCAGAATAACTAATTTAATAGCACTAACAACCCAACACTATATGACAAATAAACGAAGAGGTTTTGGGTTTAATATTTTAATTAAAAACATAGGAACCCTTTGGAAAGATTTCCTCATTTTGAATTTCGAAAAGAGACCTACAGGTACAGAACCTCCGCAAATCGCACTAACTTCAGTCTGATTATTTGTGAAAGAAATATGTTTCAAATGGAACCGCTCTAACAAAGGCATGGCTACTTTACGTTAACAATATGCAGAAAATGTGGGCTCGTTACAACCGTTTGAAATATCTGAAAAGGTTGAGATACCGCAAACGAATCAAAAATTTTCATATTAAAGTCGCATCTGCGGTTTTGTGTTCCGACCGTGATGGACTGGGAGGGTTTGAATGCTCCTACATTATTTATTATATTTGCCAAGGTTTCATAGTTCTTACTTAGAACATTTTAATAACAGTATTATATACTCTGAGCAGGGCATGAGGGTAGGAAAATATTCAATTTAATACGAACATTACTTATATACGGTAGTTCAATTGGTTAGCGCAGTAGCACGGAACGCCGTCGATGCCGGTTCATGTCCCGTGTTGTAGTTTTTCAATTTTAATTGATTTTTAATTTATATAAAACTATCATAGGCCATACATATGAAAAATATTTATTTTTTAAACAAATTCAAACTTATTAGAAACGGATAGAAAAAGAAAAACACAATCTCTAATGAATATTTCATCATTTTAAACGTTTAAAGAATATAGACTTTTTACCTTTTGCAATGTTTATGATTATAATTCTAAGAATATTCATTGTTCAAACATTCTGTTTTCCATCTAATAGTATGAGCCATTTACTTTTTTCAGAAGATTTTACTATAAAAATGTACTCTTTATACTGTCATAAATAATTATATTATATTAAGCAATAATGAGACACCAGATAGAAGCTGTTACCGAAACGTCGGGCTGAAGGTAAAAAATTATTTTCAAATAAGTTTAACTAATATATCGCGTTTTAAACCGTTAAAGTGTTTTATTTAAATTTAAACATAATATCATCTAAAAGTCCTTTAATATTGTTATTATTAATTTATGATTGTAGGATAGTTTTCGTATATTGTAAAGCTTAGTAGTTTTCAAATTAACCCTGTTCTTTAACGCAATTGAAAAGCTCACCAGGTCAAACTTAAAACAAATTCATTTCGTTTTTCAGTAAAAAATATCTTAGTTTAACTTAACTAGCGCACGCTCTGAATAAAATATGAAAACACAGTGTATTCATTATTTAGCTGCAGAAGAAAAACTAAGTCGAGTACTCAGTAATTCAAACGCTATCTAGACAAATGTTATAAACAGAGATGCAGCTTCAAATGGGTACGTTAAGCTTTTAAATAAAACGGTTTAAAACGTGATATATATTAGGTATACTTATTTGGTAATTATTTTAACTACGGACCGATGTTTTGGATGCTTTGCAGCATACGTGGTCACGGGGAAAATAAAGATGGAGGGTGTCTTTTGGCTGATAAGTTGAGTCGATCCTAAATACTGCGGAGAAAACTTAAGAAATACTGTCTTTGGTTTATGTGAGTATAACACATTTAAATAAAATACTTTTAACGGTTTAAAATGCGAAATAGATTAGTTGAATTTTTTAGAATTTACATAAACTACAGCCCGACATCGCGGATGCTTTGCATCCGCTGTGGTCGAGAGCGGATTGAAGATGGAGGGTGTCCCTAATGTCAAAGTAAAACGCTTGCGCCATCTGTTCCGTCATCGTATAATAGCAGTAATTTAATGCTGTTTTTTAATTAATATGTTATCTATACTCTATATATATTAAATTTATAAAAATGAAGAGGTGTCTTGCTAAAACTAATTTAGAAGCTCAAAATAACAACTCTACGCGGACGGACGGAGTCGCTGACAAATCTAGTAGAGATTATAATTGAGCTTCTATTGTTTGATTGTCTAGTCTCTAATTATAAATTACATTGCTTGTATGTGAATCCAATAGTAAATACTCTTGCGGTGTGGAAATGTCAAAAATTTAATAGTGAAGTGAGACGCCGCATTATTGCCAGCACCATATTGAACTGACGTAGAGCGATTGGGTCAACCGAGGACTTTATTACGTAAAACGTAGTCGATCCTTTAACTGTAAGCTCTTTTTCGTTAAACATAAAGTGTTTCGAGAGCTAAAGCTTTTTATGTTATTTATTTAGGAGTCTGACCTGATAGAACTGACCTTTATGATGTAAAACTATTATAACAATTCAATACTGTCTGTAGTCTACGCTATTAGTACACATTTAAATAAAACATCTTACTGCCGGTGTACCGCAAGGTGGCGTGCTATCACCTCTTCTTTTTTTCTATTTGTATTAATTCCATCACTACGAATATTTTTCTCTCTATCACATGTATGCAGACGATCTTGAGATATACAGACATACCAGTCTCGAGGAACTCCCTCTTGCCATTCAAGCTACTAATCACGACGGATGGAAGGAAGTTTATTGCCCGGATTGACAGGCAATGTATATCTCCAATTGTTGTAGACGGAGCTATTACTTCTTGTTTCAAAAGTTTAGGTCTAATGACAAGCTGGAGCGGCTTCAGAATACGTTATCCGTTTCATTTTTGGTCTTCGCAAATATGATCACGTTTCTGAATTTCGCCGAAAGCTTAACTGGCTCCTCCTGTCGCCGGAATTCCCACCTGCTTCATCTCATCTACCGTGTTCTTTTCGATCCCAAAACTCCTTCTTACCTAAAAGAGAAATTCGTCCTTTTCAGTTCTCACCAGTTAAATCTCCGATCTATTGATAATCTTCTCCTGTTTGTTCCTAAACATAAAACGTCCTTCTTTAATGATTCTGTCACCGTTAAAAATATCCGACTTTGGAACTCTCTCCCTACTAATATCAGAAAAGCTCAATCTCTTCGTTCTTTTAAGACAATGCTTTATAAATATTATCTTTCCCACTCTTAATTTTGCTTCTCTCTTACTTGCTACTTTTACGAAGTACCTTTGCTTTTTGTTTATTATTCCTTACCCCTACCCATTTAATAAGCCTTTTTTATATTCTTTTTTCGATCGGACTTCTTGTTAAGACCTAACCCCTCAGAGAGTCAGCAAAAGGGTATTTAGATATTCGGTGATGGTAACACTGTTTCATTATTTATTCACTGATGTAAAACTTACAGCTAGCACAGTTATGATATTGAGTAGTCGACAAAGTAGATATAAAATAAAACAATTAAAATTTTAACATTCGCTTTTAGATCCAGAAATAAAAAAGAAAATACAAAAAGTGGTATAAAGGAACTCTGTCTGTCTGAAAATACCGACAAAGTTATTAACACGTATACAAGTTTAAAATTGGAACTACTTTTAATTGTTTCAAGTTAGGCTTTCAGGCTCTATAGGAAGCAATAAGTGCGTAAAGATTACGTTTTTTTATATTCTTAGAAAAGTTGGACAAGTATAGATTATTTTATACCCAAGAATATTATTATTATATGCTTAAATATAAATATATGTACTTACTCCGCTGGCGCAGCGATCCAAAGTGGGTCTTGGCCTCCACAACAAGAGAACGCCACTTCCGCCGATCCTGCGTTACGGTACGCCTCTCGGAGACGCCGAGTTCTTCCAGATCAAGCTCCACGGCGTCTCTTAATCGGTATCTGGGCCGGCCAACGAGGCGGCGGCCATTCGGAATTCCGAGATACGCCTTCTTGACGCTTCGGTGCTCTTCCATTTTTTCGATGTGGACCGGCCAGCGGAGTCTTTGAGCTCGAGCTTCTCCCACGATGTTAGGGGCGGCATACAGCTTTTCGAGCTCCTAGTTCTTTCGCGGCCGCCAGCTACCGTCTTCCTTCTGTGTCGGTCGCAGTATCTTCCGCAGAATTTTGCCTTCTGCTACTAAAAGCTTTTCCTCTTGAGTGTCCAGTTTCGCAGCCATGTAGAAGGATTGGACTAATTACTGTTTTATATGTCCTTATCTTCGTCGTCCTGGTCAGCAATTTAGACACTAACACCTTGTGGAGAGCAGCACTACAATAAATATACTTAAAACATATAAGTTACCGTGTTTACAATACTATAGGACCCGTTGTATACCTTATACAGGGTTTAGGCAGACTCATTTCGTTTTGATGTGGATCGCGGTGGCGCTTATATGAGTCATAGTAAAACTCAATGTACTTTCAAAGCTCCTTTGAACTTTGTACTCACTATTAATATACAATATTCCCTCCCTTATGACAAAATGATTTAGCGTTACGAAACATTCTGATATATTCCAGTTTTCTTTAATCTATTTTTGTGTTAAAATGAATCAATGCAAGTGGCACAGTATAGTGTCCACACATTGGACAAATGGGATGGGGAAGTGTTTTATGCAAATGTGTAACGCGCGATAACTGCAGACCAAAACGGGCTTTAAATTATATCAGTATTTGAGATAAATTAAAAAATATATGCTTTTAGTAACTGGTATTTTGGAGATCTTTATTATTTTAACAAGTTATTGCATTACATAAATTAAAAACGTATCAGTCGGTGTAGGACTCGGTGGCTCAATTGGTAGAGCAACAGCACGAAACGCTGACGATGCCGGTTCAAGCCCGGTCCGAGTCGAAAATTTTTTCAATTTTTAAATTATTCGGAATGGATTCAATTAGTTATAGCAGCATGGAACTCTATGGATGCCGGTTCAAGACCAGACCCTGATGTGTTTTTTCAATGTAAATAGATTTTTAGTTAAGTTCAACTTTTGTATACTTTTTTACAAATGAATGTAATTTGTAATACAAAAAGATCACATTTTTTTCATCATGCATGTTTTTCAATTGATCTCCAAAACAAGTGAAGAAGTGATGTTTTATTGTCTTTTTCGGTAACTTCAAGCTCTTTAAAATCACTTATAAAATTATGTTTTACATTCTATTATATAAATGTTATGCTTTGTAGAAGTTGATATAAACTACGAATTCCGAAGACTTGACATTATGCATGACGTTACCAGTTCCTGAGATAATTGTGTAGAGCATTTATCCTTCGCTCCTATTAACACAATGCGATGTGACTAATAGGAGCGAGGAAACAACGGGTAATGTAAAAAAAAGGGGAAACATATTCATCATTATGGGTTTCTGAAGCGTACGCTGCAAGAACGGTTCACGATACCCAAAATATATGTATGAAAGAATTAATCCTAAAGTTCGCGGCGTTATGTGTCTATCTTTAAAGATTAACCTGCTAGAACGACGGAAAGGGACGCGACCGACGTCGAGGATAACTGCTTAAGTTTATAAAGATGAAGGGGTTCGCAAAAAATAATTAGGATGCCTAAAATAACGATTCTCGCGGACATAGTTGCTGACACAGCTTGGTTACTAATATATGTGAGTTCTCCACATTATCCAATTTTAGGGCTTTTACGTTATTGTCTTTGGAATTCGCGTGAAATTTTTATCCTTTTACATATATTATAGCAAAATAAATGTGTTTAAATAATTTTATTAAAAATATCTAAACTTTTATTTAAACAATTTAACCTGAATTTACATGAAGCGATGAATGTACTAGATGGCGCTAGTGTAGCACATTTGACTTTGACATCAGGGACACCCTCCACCTCATCTTTAGTCTCGTAATTACGATGGACGCGAAGCATCTGAATCGTCGGGCCGTATATAGGAAATATATTATATAATACAGATCGCGTTTTAAACCGTTATAAGTATTTACTTAAACGTTTACAACTAGCGTAAATTACAGAATACGTCGTAATAAATGTGTATCTGTGGCTTATGCGGATGTGTCATCATTGCCTAGTGGGATATTTTGTTCCACTGCTAATTCTTACTAATAGGCAAGCAGCTGATCAAACTGCTGAGCCCTGCAAGATCGAAAATATTATCTTGTGAATACAATATAGGGCCTATAGAGTATAAAAACAATACTTGGCCAGAAGAGTCTCTTTAGGCTGCACCTTTTGATGGTTTATTTATGGTTTAAATAAAACACATTAATGGTTTAAAACGCGGCCTGACGTTTCGGCTACTGTGAAGCTTCAAAAAAATCATTTTCAAATAAGTTTAAGTAATATACCGTGTTTTAAACCGTTAAAGTGTTTTATTAAAATGTGTACTACAGTATTTATTTATGGTTGTTTTACTTTGATTTCCTTAACAATAAAGCTTTCTTTGCTTATTTTTTATAAGAACTTACGATGTTTAGTCAAAATGAGAGTTAATTTACTTAAAGAAAAATATAGTAATGTCATGTAAGAACTTCAAAAGAAAAATAAACTTGATAAGGTATCAACTTTATTTTAAGAATATAAGGCTTATAATAAATACTCGGGGCATACTTTAATGTAATGCAAACGAGCAACACTACGTCAATGACCAGAGTTCGTAAACGGAGGAAATGGAAGTTTTCTCTTCGACCGCAAAGTTTGCAAAATATTGGGACTGTTCCAGTTTAATAAAAATTGAGATGCGGTTCTTCATTATGTTACCAGCTCGTTCCACAGGTACCTGACTTTACTTATGAGGTGACCTGAGCAAGGCAAAAGTTTAACCGACTCTGTGATGCAATAGTTGAATTAATTGTCTAGCATTAAAGAACGATGATACATTGCTAACACTTAAATTGAGTACTATAAATAAAACACTTTAAAATTTAACTAATATAAATCGCGTTTTAAACCGGTAAAGTGTTTTATTTAAATGTGTACTACTCGCGTAATCTACAGACAGTACTTAATAAAACAACTTTAATGGTTTAAAATGCGTAAGGTATTAGTTAAAGTTATAAAAATTATTTTCATTACGACCTGACGTTTCGGATGCTTTGCAGCAGTCGTGATCAATTAACAAATAGACTTTTCGTTTTAAATGGTTAGAAGTTTTTATTGAAATGTTTAATATACGCGTAAGCTACAGTCCTTGCTCACAATTGGTGGTTCAAAAATAAAGACATACACGGAAATCAAGCACATGATTAAAGCGTACTGAGCTGTTGGTCTATCAATTGAAAAAAAGTATGTAGGTGAAGTATATTACAATTTCCCACGGGATTACCAGTATTATTTGTCCAAATAGTATACTGCTTCAGTTAGGCAAGAAGAAAGCCTATTCAAATACTTGTCTTGTAATAAAATCACCAAATAAAACAGACATAGCGATGCTTATCCCATTCCCGTGCTTATTTATTTTTCTTAAACAAGACGAACGCTAAAGTTACGTCAGTGAAAAAACTTTCAACAGCTGTTAAATAACGTTAACATCGCTGAAACACTGCTCGAGTTACAGCCCCGAGGGTCCAAAAGCTCTTAACTCCAAGTATATATTAAGACAACTTTAATTGCTAACAAGATCAAACTTTCCAAATTTGGGCCCGACAAATCGAAATCGCTCTTAGCAAAACAAGTATTAATTTTGTATCGGCGTCCCATCGTTTGGGCGGGCGGCGCGCCCCACCCCGGGCAGTCTATGCCGCGCCGCCGCCGCGGGTCTACGCGTCGCACCCTCGTTGGCATATCAGAAGCCTTCCTGGATAAAAAATCTCGTATCCTGTCACATTTCTATCGGTCATTCCACGCAAGCTAGTCCACTGCAGTGTCTGCGAATCCGAATGTAAATACGAACATTTGTACGGTGGATTTTGATAATGTGTTATGTGTTTAGTATTACGTGAATTCAATGTGGGATTTAAATATTATCGTCGACGTACATAATGTTTTCGTAAGGTAAGTTAAGTTTCTCAAACGTCATCGATTTTTCTTATCTGCTTATCGCGATCTCACTGTATTTACATAACTCGTGTTTATACTGGTACTTAGTCACCCCTATTATAATTTAGATGTTTTAATACACAAGCTTATCCGCAACTCACGGTTCATTTGTTTACATGTTCTACTTATTTTGTGAATAGTAAATTCTAATTATAGTGCAGTCGTAACAACTACACTGCGACTGCACTATAATTTTTCTCAACTTTGTTTTGATTTCTAGGTAGTCTGTGGTTGCATGCTCGATATAAAGCACAAAGGTGTCATAAGCACTCTCGAGGTGATACCAAGGGGGTTGGCACGTTGGGCTGATATTATCTGCATTTCCTAGGAACCTAGTTAGTAACTAGTTAGAATACGTTGGCACAGAGCTTTGTGGCTAGTTTTCAATAAGCCTTGGGGAATATGGTAATTGTCTTCATTTTAAAACACATTATAAGGTGAAGTGGGAGTTAATTAGATTTTTAACTTTTTCAAAAACGTTTAAAAACTATTTTTTTTAATAGAAGAGGAGAGAGAAGTATATGGTTCACTTGATTGGAGGTAAAATATCCCAGCCACATAACATCTAAACAAGATGCGATGTTAGGACGACATTTTGGGTTTACAAATATATCGCGAAACTATATTATACTATTCATAGTACATAGATGTGTAGTATTTTACGCTACCCATTGTTTAATCAAATTTATGTATTCGGATTGGCGGCGATACTAGAAATAAATTTATGATAATATCAACAAAATACGACACAACGTTAGAACGATAAGCGGTTTTGCGTGCAAATCTTTTTAAACCGCAAAAGCCGTCACGATCTCAAGGAAAAGAAAATATCCTGTAGGAATGGCGCAGATGTTGGAGCAGTGCGAATTCAGTAGATCCGAAATGAAAACACGACTATGTAGGCCACGGTGCTTCGCGCGATAAATTCAAAAACTCCTTCAACATTACAGCCTCGATAAGGATTTAAACTTCACTTGAGTTTACAACTTTGTGGATACGATTACTTTTAAACAGTTTTTAAAGTTGAAGGATATACATAGGCGAGTAGTTAAATTAAAAATTAAATAAAACATTTTTAAACCCGAACTATATCGGTTAAGTAATTTTTAATGACGTAAAGTTTCTGGCGCTTTACAACGGTCGTGGTCACGGGGTTTCATAAATGGTACTTCGTTTAATTATTTAACCATCAAAGTTCACGTATTACGCGAAGTGTATTTTTTATATATAGGAATTTAATAAAATTAATTAAATTCAATTATAATTAAATATTTGAATTTCAGTGTTTTTAACTCTGATGAAATCATATAAAAGATATGTACGTTCTAAATTATTAATAGTTTTTTTTAAGTCGATGTCTGCAACATTATACATTTTTACCGCGCGATTTAAATGTCTGAAATAGATTTCGTCAAATAACTTTGTAAATACTATCTAATAGGTAAGTGAGATTTCGTTCCCTCCCGTAGCCCAAGGCGTTTAATGAAATATTTACGTTAAAATTGAAAATAAAATTACATTCGGGCAGGACTTGAACCGGCATCCACAGCGTTCCGCAATTATTATCGATTTTTAATTAATATTAAAATATATAAAATAGTGCCATCATGTGTAAATATTTAAGTTTTCAAAATATTTACGACCAAAGTTACGCTCGCGTTATTAATTTTATCATTAGTCCAGACAATTCACTCATATAAATGAAAGCTATTGAATTTTTGTCCCAGCGAGGAATTGCTTGTCCACGTATCTCTGACAATTAGTGGCATGCAAGCATGTTCATTGATACACGTTTAATCATTAGACAGCCTTTGTTTGCGTTGATATTGTGAATCCGATTTCAACAATGGTGCTTCATTCGCTTCATTTTACTGTAGATGAAAATCGAATTGCCTCAATAATAATGTCACAATACTACTAATAGTATAAATTATTTATGAAAATTACATTATAATACTATAAAATGACAATCCTTTACTCTTTCACGCCAAAACTACTGAACGGATTTGAATGAAATTTGGTATACAGGTGGTCTAGACCCTTAGAAAAAAAAGGCTACTTTTTTATTGCGAAAAAGGGGTTGTAAGGGGATAAAGGGGGGGGTGAATGTTTGTATGGAAATTCGTGATTTTTGAAGCTAGAACAATGAAACTTTCTTTTTTGGCTTTTTGGGAATAGGAGTGGGGGTGGGTGTGGAAGTAAGAGTGAGAATTAGAGTGGGAGTGGGAGTGATGTGAGATGAGAGTGTTGCGGCAAAGTAACACTTACAAGATGGATTGGTTGAAAAAATGCGCAATTACATAAATTTATAAACAGCCTAAATAAGTAAAAATTCTACCCCAAGTCACTATTCCACGCGAACGAAATCCACCTATAAAACGTAAACCTTAATGTTTAATTATTTATACAACGTATCTAAATAATTGGAAAATTATGATGATATATAAAAGGCAAATTATGTATAAAATAAGTTAATTATATATCCCCGTGACCACAGCTGCTGTAAAGCGTCAGAAACTTTGCGTCATTAAAAATTACTTAACCGAGATCGGTAGTTCGGGTTTAAAAATGTTTAATTTTGTGCGTACCACTCGCCTGTATATCGCCTTCAACTTTAAATTATTACTGAAGTAAGAAGGATTAACATAGATAATTTACAATTACTGCTCCGGAAACAATAATCATCATATTCAGTTAAAGGTTTTTTCTCGGTACTGCTGCCGAATTGTTTCTCGCACCCGAGCAAGTTGGATGCATACAGGATGTTTTTATATGTGTCCACTTATATCTACCATAGTGGACCTTTTCTAAAGTCTCAAAGTGAAAACTTCCTTTAGATCTACCGTTCTATACTTCTTGAACTAAATTGTATATTAATTTAAGGTTTTAAATGTATAAATATCATTAAAAAAAAACAATTTTTTAAAAGAAAAGTATACATCGTTTAATAAGTGTGTACATTAAAACATTAAAGTTATTTAAACTACGGTCATACGTTTCGGATGCTTTGCAGCCGTGTGATCTCGGGGAGTTAATTATGATAATTTATAAGTTTAACTAATAAATTACGCGTTTTAAACCATTAAAATGTTTTATTTATATGTGTACTAAACATCGGACAGTATTTAAGTGAGTAAAATTTTAAAGTAAATATGGCACATAGTTTTGCGAGTTTAAATGCTATATTAAGATTTTCTAACTAACTTCCAACTTTCTTAAAAATGTGTTAAATCAGACCATCATTAAACATAACCCCATTTAACAATTGCCAATTAAACAAAGATTCAATATTTTACACTTCACGGTCTCTGTTTCAAAAATCTCTTTACGAACACAAGAAATGCCTTTTCAAGTTATTTTATCGAACTTTGGTGAATGGAATTACGATCGAAGACTAATTTAACTTTGCCTTTGATCAAACTTTGACAATTTCACCGATACTATTAAGTATACTGTTTCAATAATTACAATTAAGTGGAAAAAATTCGTGGCAGCATCGTAGCACTTCGTAGCGTTTTGCGTAGAACACGACAAATCCAATTGTCATAGAAATAAACGCCTACAGCCTTCCAATGCAAGTTCTGTTATAAATTTTTAGATAAAACATTTAAAGGCGTAACGTGGTTCCTTTATAATTCCGATTGAAACGTTATTATTTTCCACGTGTATTGCATATAAAATATTTTTATTTTTAGTACTAATTAATATCTGGTATGACACTGATTGAAAATCAGCGCTTAATAAGCCATGCTGACAGCTAGGTGAGTCTTTAATCTTATTGTATTTTTTAAATAAAACACTTTAACGGTTTAAAACGCGATATATTAGTTAAACTTATTTGGAAATGATTTTTAACTTCGGCCCGACGTTTCGGATGCTTTGCAGCAGCCGTGGTCACGGGGAAACTAAATATATCGCGTTTTAAACCGTTAGTGTTTTATTTAAATGTGTACTACTCGCGTAAACTATAGACAGTATTTTTATTGTATTTTACTTATTGTCACTTATTGGAAACTATGTATTATTATTATATTTAGTCTTAATGTTAATTAACGACATATTTATTTTTTAAAAAATATTTTACACGATAGCTAAGGGTTTACATTGTCTTATAAATTTTCTACGCATTCTTTACTCTAAAATGGGAAAACTTCCCATTTTAGAGTTTAGGTTCAGCCAGGACACAGACTGATTAACTGCTTTCAATAAAATCAATCAGAGAAACAAGCACAAAAATGTGTCTTACCATTTCTCAAGTGGTAAAAAAGTTAAAGTTATTAAAAAAGAAAGCAATTAAACCAAAATGAATTGTAATATCAAGAAATCATTTCGGAAATGTTGGTCGAGGAGAGTGGCACTTGAAACAAACGGCGTTATCAAATCACTGCAGCCGAGGTAAAGTGCCGGTGAAATAGGAGGTACTTATTCCCCACCCCTCCCTCGCTTCACCCTTCATACCGTACCCTAAATTAAAAATTTAAAGCTCCGATCATTGATCTTCGATTCGGCAATGTCAGGATATATAGGCTTAGATGTACTTATGCTCTATCCTTGCATGTTGAGCCAACCATAAATAAGGTATTCAGAGGAGTTTAAGCCTTGAATTTTTATTATTACTTTTTTATTATATATTCTTTTCATGCTGTGTATAATGATTTTCAAATAAACACAAAATTAAATATGTAAATATGTACTGTCTGTTGTTTACGCGGGCAATACACATTTATATAAAACTTTAAAGTGTTTTGTTTTAATTTAAAATAAGTAAGTCTGGCCATTACTAATAATTTAGAGAAATAAATCAAATATTAAATTTGAATTTAGAATGTTAATGTAAATCTATGCCAAAGAAAAACTGCCGTATTAGTTATTTGATATTTAAACACATTGCTAACATTGTAATTAGCACAAGAGTTCCTAGGTTCGCAACCTGGCACAGAAAACTCGTATCCGAAGCTGAATGGATAGTCTAGAACACAATAATGTTTCTGCGATTATACTAAACGGTGGAATAAGGCTAGATTAAGAGATCAAATCCTTAAGTTGGTTAAGCTTAAGAATATTACGAGTGTAATTTAATTAAAAGCTTCATTATAAAGCTTAATACGAGATGATGGACAATAGCAGAACTGTAACACAATACGTCTGCAAAGAACATGAAGCCACAAAAGTCTTCTATTTGCATCCACATTTTATGCCATTATACTATTGTCCGCGGACTAACTTAATAGAATTCCTTTCTTCATAAGTGAAATTCAGTATTCCCTACATAGAGGCAGACACATTTCCGTGTCCTGCTTTTTTATATTACAATATGCTAAACATTTTCGTGTCACTCAGGAATACAAACCTCTCTCAAATGCGGCAACTAGTTTAACAGTTTACAAGTATACTAAAACTAGCTGAATCAGCGACTTCGACCGCGTAGAATAGTAATTTTAGGCATAAAAATTGACCACAACCCACGACATAATTGTTTCGTTTGTGGGAACAGTCAAAGGCGTATTAAAAGCGAAACTTGATATCTATGCTAGTATATAAAGCTAGAGAGTTTGTTGGTTTGCTTGTTTGAACGCGCTTATCTCAAGAACTACTTCTTCGAATGGAAAAAATATTTTTGTGTTGGTTAGAGCATGTATCGAGGAAGGTTATATGGGCTATAAAATACTAATACTAACACTATTAGACTAATAGAAGCGAATAAAAAGCGATCATTGTGGAGAAAGCGGTGAAAATTATTTACCTTTGTAGGTTTCTTTGTAATCGACGGTGTTCCCTTAGATTTTAGGCAGACCGTCAAGTACCCTCAGACGTCTCAGCAACTTCTTACCTTTTAAAACTATAAACCATGCTAGCGCAATCCTTGCTCCTACCCTTACTAGACTATGCAGATTCAGCTACATCTGATTCAAATGAAGAATTACTAGGCAAACTTGACCGCCTTCAAAATTTCTGTATCCGTTTTATATTTGGCCTGAGGAAGTATGACCACGTTAGTTCTTTTCGTCAACAGCTTGGCTGGCTACCGATTCGACTCCGACGTAATGCTCATATCCTTAATTTTTTATACTCCATTCTATTTAATCTTAAAACCCCACCTTCACCACCCCACTTTCTGCACATTCCCCCAATTAAGTTGTTTTACATTATTTTCCTAACAAGGGTCGCCTGGAAGAGATCGCTTAATAGCAATAAGGCCGCTCGTTACACTCCATACTTTATAGATATTATTATTATTTTTAGTTAATTGTAATTGCGTGCGTGTATTGTGTAAAAAGTATACATAAATAAATAAATAAGTATCCATTGCGTACGCTGCGAAAACGGTTCAAGATACCCAAGAATATGTGTAAAAGAATGATTTGGGAGGCGACCGACGTCGTGGGTAACAGCTTACTTTTAGCTTAGTGTTTAAAGATAAAGTAGTTTGCAAAAATAAATTTGGATGTCCAAAATAAATACTCCTATAGGACGAAATCGCTGGCACAGCAAGTGTGGAATATTGTTCTAGAAACACTAGATATATCAATTATACAATAAACATACTTAAATATTAATTATTTTAAAAATAACGGTTATCTTAAATCACTTAGTTAAACTCTTATAAATTGCGTGATATATATTCATTCCATTTCACAAAATCATTTCATAAAAATGTCTACCTTTCAAGATGATATACAACTTTGTACTTCTATTATATTTTAATAAAATAACTCATAAAAACTCTTTTCTTTCAGTTTCAGTTATAATACACCAAAAACCGTTTTAAACGGATAAAAATTGAAACTGTACAATAAATACAGAAGTTCGAGTATATACATGTAGATAGAACATGCCTTTATGTATAAATGTTTGTTTGTACATTAAAAAAGCTAACATCAAGTCAACTTAGAACTCATCGCAAAACAAAGTTCTATAAAAACAATACTCTAAATTCCTATACTAAACAAACTCTCGAGCGAAACGCGAAAGCAATAAAAAAGCAATCAAACTTGTTTTACGGAGGGCCCTCGTCTGTCCAAGATCGTTGTAGGTATAAAAGTTAGCCTTTGATACAGATAAAATAGCTACGAATGTAAAAATAGACATTGAATCGGTAAGGGTTACTGTGGAAATATTATTGTTAGAAATTAGGATTGTATGTTTGATGTTATGAGTCTTCTTGCTTACGAAATTTGAACGTTGAGGTTTTCAAAAATCACCAAAATAGACACGTCTGAGAGAGACGACGTCTATGTTTTTTTTAGAATCATAACAAAAATCATTTATTTCACAATTGCTCACAGAAAATAAAAAAATATTAAAAAAAAATTGCAACGTTAAATAGAGAACACAGTGTTTGTAAATTCAAGTGTCAAACAAGATTTCAAGTAAGTGGTACCTTATAAGTATTATTTTCATTTAAATCGCTGCGGTCATATTTAATTATACTAGCTGAGTTAGCGACGTTGCCCGCGTAGAATTGTTATTTTGGGCATCCAGTTCAACTCTATAAATTTAAGCTTTTACCCATGACTTTATCCGCGTCCCGTCGTTCTTCCAAGTTAATCTTAAATGATTTTATTTTAGACATATATAAATGATAGATATATAGTGTCGCGGACTTTTAGTTCATTTAAAGAGGAATCATTCTCTCATACATATATTTTGGATATCTTGAACGTTTTTGCAGCGTACGTCTCGGAAACCCATAATGATAAATCATTTTCACAATTTCTTTCACATTTCACAGGGCAATGTTTTACAGCCTATAGACTTCCTCGATAGATGCTCTAACCAACACAAAAATATTTTTTCAATTCGAACTCGTAGTTCCTGAGATTAGCGCGTTCAACGGACAAACTCTTCAGCTTTATACATTAGTATAGATGTAAAAAGATAGATCTACTGCATCCATAAGACTCTATGTTTTTGGTACATCTTAAATGCCGTAATTACAATACTAAACTATCTTTTTGCTGTAAAGATTTTTCAGACGGAATTTCATATGCTCAATTAAAAATCAGAAAGTGATCTAATGGAATTCGAACCCACAGTCCCTTAGTACGGCCATTAATTTCTATTAAAAAAAAAAGCCCGAAATATGTGAATTACCCGGCATTGTTCAATCTCAGCGTGCTATAATTGTATTTAAATCATCTTTCCACAATATTACAACCTTTGAAGGTTGATATTGAAAATTGCAAATTAAAAGTCAATTTTCTCGCGTGGCAAGCGTTAAATAAGATCGATTTTTTAACACTGCAACACGTTGAAGTGTAAAGCTTCACAGATTTTTTTTATTTATTCGGGTTTACAACAGCTTCAAACAGCACCATAACAGTAACCACATGTTACAAATAGAGGTAAAAAAGGCTAAAGAAGAGACGTGTGTGTTCGTGTGTAGATGTATGTGTTTGTGTGTGTATTTATGTGTGTTCATGTGTATGCTTTATACCTTAGCAGTCTAAAGCAGCAATGTACATTCAATAAGTCTAAGATGATTATTAATTTTATTGAATAAATTGATGTCGCTCAAATATATATTGTACTCGTTTCGTTATTAAACATACCGATCTATTAGACGACGTAACGGTTTAAAACTTGAAATGTATTAGTAAATTGAAAATGTAGATTTATTTTTTAACTACGACTTCATGATTCGAATGCTTTTCAGCTTCATCTCTCTCATCGTTTTCTCATAAGATTAATTTAATTACTCAATTATCAAAAATAATGTTAATAATTGCATTTATAAGGTCTATTGAAATATATTCGCCTACTTTGTTAAGATTAGGTATTGTCATTATCGCTTGTAGTTTTCGCAAGTGTGAATGACCTACACATAAAATGAAAAATATTTAACAGTTTAAAACCTTTTTATAATGGCCCGACGTTTCGGATGCTTTGTAGCAGCCATGCTCACTGAAGGTTCAGGGTGTCGTTTATGTCAAAATAAAGTGCTCCGCTAGCGATACCAAACAACACCATATTCACCCCTCCCCCTATGACCATGACTGCTGCAAACCATCCGAAACGTCGAGTCGAATTTAGATAAATATTGTGAATAATTAAACTAATACATTTCACATTTTAAACCGTTAAATGTTTTATTTATCGTCTTATTTGTTTTCAATTGTCATTTATAAATATAATACTACCCATATTTATGAAAATTTCAGTAAGTTTAATGTTGTGTTACTACAGAACAACAGGCAAAAAACAAGTAACGACAGAAAAGGCAAATCAATAACGACAATATATTGTAAAATACAGACGTATTAATGTGTATGTGAAGAGATGCGGTTTTAACGGAATGCGAAAGATCGTAAAGGAGGAAGTGAGGGCGAATTTTCCAGCGTTTTCACACCCTATCGTAAAGAGGCTGAATTTTTCATGCTTAACAATTTATTGCATGATTTACGCACTAGGCTTCGGATAAGTAGAAGCTGTGTCGCCGAGGCGTTCGCGCTAGTTTGGATATAAATGGAATTTGTAATGCAACATCGAGTCGCGAGAGAGAAATATTGATTTTTTTTTATTTCACTGAACTTTAGTGATACTCGATATGAAATGTGCTTTAATACATCTTAGGCTTACATTTATACAGCCTTTTGGAAGTAAAATGTAAGCCATTTCCATTATGTACGGCATAAACAAGCACAGTATTATGTCTGTTCCACTGAATAGTTGGATGGGCTCCTTCTCGTATTGGTTGTAATGTCTGGCTGTTCGGCAACGGGTCGTGGGTTCGACTTCATCGTGTCCAACAAGTTCGTAATCGATTTCTATTTTTTCTGTTACGTGTTGGACTTCGTCTGGATATTAAATAGGTAGGAATATTGAAGTTCCGTCCGGCTTAGGAACACCGTCCAGAGATGAAAGAGCCGTCTAATTTAATGTCTTTTCGGTTTCATTCCGTGGATTTCCGAATATCCGAAGCCAATAACTAATAACAATAACCAAATATCTAGACAAAGTCCAAGCCTTTCTGTATTTATTTGTACTGAGTTCATATTACGTTTTTTAATATTTAAAACAAATGAAACGTATAGCCAAATAAACCGATATGCAAAAATAAATTTTGTCATTTCACCGTTTCAAATAATCCGATTATGAATTCGTTAAAATGATCAGTGGTGCGCGTGTTGGATCTTCAATTTATTTTATCAAACTTTTTGCTATATACAGAGTTATTAATGAACAGATTAAATAACTAAATTTATGTATTCTTTCAAAAGACACAGGTATAATCAGAGCTAATAATAGAGATTTTAATCATAAAAATGTATTTCAATAAAACACTTGTAACTAAAATATATTTACTAGTTGGTTTGTTTTTTACCACGGACTCACAGTTCGGATGCTATACAGCAGCTGTGTTTAGGATGTAAAGTAGTAGTTAGTGGTAGTAGTTTAAAACCAGAATGGGACAGATTGGTATTACTATAATAATAGAATAATAACTACAAACACAATCTTCAATGTAATTTTCATTAGAAATAAAATAATGAAAAAAATATAGTTTCTGTTGCATATCGTATGGTACCAAACACAGTTGATCGTTGTTTGACGACATGAGAGGGATTCATCACTACAACCTATTAGACGCTAGATCTACTAACTGATCGCTGTCATGGGCAACATGTAAAACAATAATTTGTTGTCTGTAGTATTACACAACACTTTGAACCGTTTGAAACACGAAATATATTAGTTAACTTATTTTTAATGTAATTTAACTACGAACGTTACACGGCTGCCGCAAAGCATCTGTAACGTCAGGACCTAGTTAAATTAAAAATAAGTTAACTTTTAAATTTCGTTTAACCGTTAAAAGTGTGTTATTTGAAAAACACAATGTTTCAATATTCTAATTATAATAATATAATCGATAGCATTCTTACTGTTATTATATTTAATATGTTTTATTAAAACATTACTTACCTCCATAAACAAAATTAATATAAACCATAGCTCATCTCCAAAACGTAAATCTTATAAGGAGTAATAACTCAAATTTATTGAGTTCCCAACTTTGTGGCCCTTAGGCGCTTAAAGCTTATGTACGAATGAGAACGTATTTGTGACATCTAAAGAGATTAAAGCTTTTGTTAGCTATTCGATTACAGATGTTGATAAATAAAAGTTTTCTAATTTATACTCAAGAACGTTAAAGTACCTCTATAGCGTTATGCACGAGGGGTTCCCATTTTAAATATTGAATTTAGACGGAGTCGTGGGTTCGATTCTTACACAGTTTAATGTTTAAAAAATCAATATCTTTATTTTATATATGAGTGGCAGAAGTAATACTTCCGTCCGGGTACCAAAAATCGTCCACAGATGGAAAAGCCTTGAAGTGTGAATCCACATTTCGGCTTCAGTCTGTGGATTTCTGAGTGTTCAAACGCGAAAATAGGTCAACAGACAATCTTGTGTAGATGTTGTTTTGAGTGAACTACGTGCTTTTCTATCCTCTATCATAAAGAAATAACATACATTACACATTTGACGGACTCGATGGTGTAACGGTAACAACGTATGGTATCAACGGGTCGTGGGTTCAACGCTTTCTAATCAATATAATATAGTTGTTTGTAACATATTGGACTTCGTCTGGAAATCTGGATATTAGCTGGGTAGTAGGTATATTAAAATTTCTGTACGAGGCACCCACCGCCATTCGTTAAAAATTCGTCAAGTTTAATCGCGTTTCGGTTTCAGTCTGTGTATTTTAAAATAGGTCGACAGCGTATCTTCTTTATGTCATACGGCTAACAAGGCAGGGCAGAGATAACATAATGTATTGTTTTTTTAAGCGTTTAAAAATATTACAATTTTTACAAAACATTGCACCGTATTTCTATCCTTAGGTAAGTAATTAAAACGATGATTATGATAAAAAAAATCCATTGTTATTGTATATGGTGGAAATTGGGTCAGCCGTTGCTTCCATTAGCGATGACATGTCACAGAAGCTATAAGTAACGTATAGTCTATAACGCAGCGTAAACTTTGTCAGTGAAACCACCACGACTATTGTCAACGCAATGCCTCGTTCGAATCAGACAGATCACTGGAACACTATCCTAGACCAGGGACAGATTAAAGATAACTGTTGAAGACATTTTTATCATTTCAGAAGCACTCTTTATTACTTTCTATTTATGTTTTAACGTATTGTATATAATCAGTAGAAATATGTATTTGTATTAAAATAGTTTTTTGTTCTTTGTTTGCACTACTAATATTATAAATGCGAAAGTAAGTAAAGTAAAAATACACTATATCATGAATATACTTATTATGAATACCTTAATAAGTCCTTTGCAGTGATACCCTGTATAACATGTGTCTTACTTAATTTATAAAATAAATAAACAGCCTAAATAATTGAAAAATTCTACCCAACGTTACTATTCCACGTGGACGAAGTCGCGGGCACAGCTAGTGTGTAATAATTGGTTTTAGTTTAATATAAGCGGATAGAACGGGGTGTTTTATCCGTCTTATTAATCTTATATCTTTATCCATTTGATTGATCCAATTTCATTATCAGTCAAGTAGTTAGTTAGATGTCTGTGTGTTGTCCTACCAAAATTATTTGATCTATCTCCGGGACAATGCAGACAGTGTCCAGACTTTTGTTGAACAGTATTAATTACCTTGCTTTTTATAAACTCTTATCTTTAAGATAATCCATATGTTACCATCAAAGTTAAAAATAAATTGATTTTCGTCATCGAATATAGAGTTATGTTGGAATAAGATATAGTTGATAGCGTTTTAAAACGTTCAAACGAAGCATGAATATGGGTCGTTCACTCATTTCCTTCGAAGTGCAAAGGGGACGCCATTAGCTTCACAAACAAAACACGAATTTTGGTGACACCTACGCCTAAGTTATTTATATTCTAAAGAAAATATTATATAACGAAGAAATAAAACTAGTTGAAAGACTATTTCCCTTTTTATTATCTATTTTTATTTTGTTTTCATAATAACATTCGTATAGAATATGAAAGACAAGAATGTAAGATCGGGACTATGATGTTATTATTTTTTTTGTTTCTTTTTAGTTGAAAATGTATACGAGATTACGAAATTGTTTTACCTATAATGTTTTTGACATCGTTCAATATCTAGTGAAATATTATGTTATACAATACTATTTACTGCTATACAGGTCAACTCTCGAAAAGTAATGAATTTTTAAGACACTTCAAATTCTCTCCCAAAATAATCTTACAATTTGTTGAAGATAACAATTTTTTTAAATATCTTAAATTGAACGAAATCTCCATATTTACAAGCTATATTTTCTTAAAAATGGGTGTCAAGCTGTTTCGTTTCAACATTATTCTGAAACACGTGCCACAGCAGCACAAAGTACATTTCCTTACCGAATTTCCTTGGAGACTGAAATTGTAACGTTATACATTGAAAGTCTTTGTTGAATTTTCTTGTCTCATTGTTTAAGCTGAATTTGTTCAGCATCTATTATAATAAGTAATCATCATACTTCCATCATAAAGTTCGCTGGCATTTGAATAATTACGGAAGTTATGAAAAGTATTAAAAGATTATTGAAATTCTTTATTGGGTGACGGTTTAGGTAGAAATTTGTTTTAAAAGACACGCTCGGTGTTTCAGTAATAACTTGTATATTGAAAACTTTAATATTTTTTACATGTTATTGCACATGAGTGCACCATACAGATTAAAAATCTAAAATAAATTGTAAAAAATTTCGACTCGGGCAGCCCTTGAACTCAAGTGCTAAGCTTAAAATTACATCGCGCGAGAGATGCATGTATCAATAAGATGAAAAAAATCGACGATGAGATGTGCGACTCGGTAGCTCCATTGGTAGAGCAACAGCACGGAACGCTGACGAAGCCGTTTCAAGTCCTGCACGTTCAACACTTTTTCAATTTATTTTAGATTTTTTACTTTTATATTATCACGATCAGTTTAATAATTTGTTTAACACATAACTTTATATTAAGTTCGATAACATTAGGTACGATTTAGTTTGTCCGTATGGCATGCAATTGAGATAGAAACTTAATTTATCACTCTTTCTCATTCTTCAAGACCTATTATTTATAATAGTATGTTTGTGTACTTTATGAATAAAATGTAAATGTATATTGTAGTTATGTGGTTTAGTTGTAATAAAGATACAATTTAATACTGTCTATAGTTTACGCGAGTAGTACACATTTAAATAAAACACTTTAACGGTTTAAAACGCGATATATTAGTTAAACTTATTTGGAAATGATTTTTAACTTCGGCCCGACGTTTCAGCTGCTGCAAAGTATAATAAGTAAATATTTCGCGTTTTAAACCGTTAAAGTGTTTTATTTAAAAGATACAATTTATCAACTGTCTGCTAAAAATTATTATAAATTATCTCTTTTCTATTTTAATGGTAATATTTTTATGAACGTAAGTCAATAGACTGCTTATCATTAATATGTCTGTAGAATTTGCAACACAAAATTGTATAATATGATAAGTATTTTTATTGCATAATAATAATATTGGCATGGCATATTATACTCTCCATTCCTTAAAAACGCTTGTTTTTTTATTAGAGTTTTTGATTCATATATCTTTAAAACTTTGTTAAGCTTTGAAGCACCTAAGCATATTCGCTTTGCAAACTTATATAACATTGAAGAATCGTCCAGGTCAACCGTGCGGGCAATATTCAAAAAGGCAGGCACATTTTTCATCCATTTTCTATAGAACCTTCTGGAACTTCATGAATATTTCAGTCGGATCAATTATTAAAATGATTTACTACCCAGGCCTGACTTTTTCTGTGACCCTGGGACGGTGTGTAAGAGGATTTTCTTGACGCGACGGGATTTTTTGTTTTTTCCCCAGAGAAAATAAGACATTCTAAGCAGAGCCTGGATGTAAATTTTCCGGTAGGCTCTACTTATATGTTAAAAGGTTTTTCTAATGTCGAAATTTTTGGTTGAGTTTTAGAATATTTAGCCATGGAAGTATCTTGGATCGAATCTCAAAAAAACAATAAATATTATGTGCCATATTCATCTGTAAATACGTGTAAACTTAATTTAAATCTATTTCTTTGCAGGTATTTGACAGTCATTATTTAATATTTACGGTAAGTACAAGGATTCCTGAACTAAGCAATGCACGGTTCGCACAAAAGGCGGGAAGGAAATTTCTTCATTAAAGACGAAAACGGCAGTGAAAAACGATTAAAAGTAACATAGACCTTTGAAGATCTGAATATTTCAGTAAACACAAAATATAAGTACCTACTCCACTGAATCGTGCTCGATCAAATAAAACTACTAAATAAAATGGAGAACATAAAAAGTATTCAATTCAATTGATGCCGATGAAGCTGCGCGAGTTTTTCAAACGATATAATAGTTACGTCTTTTAATAAATTTTAATACGTTGTCAAGGGTTATAAATGAAAACGTATAATTATTAATTAATACTGTCTGTAGGTTACGCGAATACACATTTAAATAAAACACTTTAACGGTTAAAACGAGCTAAATTTTAGTTAAACTTGTTTGTAAATTATTTTTAACTAAAGCACGAATAACTGTTTGAACTTGCTAATCTCAGGAATTACGGGTTCAAATTGAAAAATGATTTGTGTTAGTTAGATCACCTATCGAGGAAGGCAATAGGCTATAAAACATTGCGCTGTGACTAATAGAAGCGAAGATACAGGGGGAAATAAGAACAAAACGGGGGAACTTTTAACACTAACTTGCAAGAACGACGGGAAGGGACGCGATTGACGTCGTGGCTAACAGCTTAAGTTTATAAAGATAACGGGGTTTACAAAAACTAATTTGGATGCCCAAAATACCAATTCTCGCAGACGAAGTCGCTGGCACAGCAGTAGTAAATAAAAAATCTATTGTAGATTGAAATAATTCAATGACATGGGCGGGACTTAAACCGGTATCAAGAGAAATCTGATGCTCTAACCAATTGAAATACGGTGTGTCGCTTAACGTAATTATTAACAACATACATCATACCGTCAACACTTGTTTTACAATCTTAAATAGATTTGGAATTTAATTTAAACTTTTGACTGTAATATTTTCTAATTATTATCAGTTATAGAAATTATTAAATCACTCTCTTGCTATGCTCTGTTTTTTATCGTAACTGCTGAATGAATCTCCTCTTGCCCTTCAGATGCAGCTGTTACTTCTATATGAATGAAATAATAACATCTCATACCTATCTCTAATACGTAAGTCGTAGACGAGATACCTGATATAAAACAAGTGTTGCGTCTAGATTAA
The DNA here is from genome assembly GCA_963661955.1 of Leptosia nina. Lineage (NCBI taxonomy): Eukaryota > Metazoa > Arthropoda > Insecta > Lepidoptera > Pieridae > Leptosia > Leptosia nina. Next base: position 4,718,580 of record CAVLEF010000004.1, on the reverse strand, counting down.
ATGTTCTTTAGCGCTCATCCAATATTCTGCCATTCGACAAAATAGCTACAGGCAACTCCAGGATCGTATTACTAGCATTTTCCTTGCAAATTGTTCGACGCAGGTAGAGCGGATCGCGTAGCGCGGCACGATATTAGCATATCGATGGGCTGCAAATAACTCTTTGAAAAATGCCCTCCAAGAGCGTGTTATCGACGTTCTGCTACAGGAGGAGACATTTGCATTGTATCGATTTTATCTCGAGGCGAGTTCGAGATGCATTTAATTAGAATCCAATTAAGATTAAGATTGTCATCGTAGAGCCTTTAATGCAATTTCGGTAATGCTCTTGAAGCACTGTATTAACCAATGTCTATAGTTAAAGAGTACTTTACGTAAATGTTTTAACGATATCAAAGCATTAAATGCATGTAGAGTCTATACATTTCGCGTTTTTAACCGTTACATATATTTAAATAAAACACGCGCTTAATTTTCATTCTTGTCAACTTGTTTGAAACCTTTAAAAGTGTTTTTTTTTATTATGTTACATACTACTAATAGTATTTAATTAACTGTTAAATGCTACCTGTAAAATAGACACACAATATGTATTTTATGTCCGCGGGTATAATAGACATATATACATGGGCTCCACGTTTGTTTATTCCGAATTATCACTTTTTATTTAAATATTTAATGTTTTCTTCTTTCAAATTTCGCGACGTAATGCATGTGACAGATTATTTGAATTATTTTGAATATTTATATAATTAAACTTGGTTATAATTATCACCAACAATCCTATTTGTAAGTACAAGTGCTCTGAGAACAAATTATATGTCAGTATGGCCGTAACGGATTATTTGAATTATTTAGAATATTTATATAAATAAACTTGGTTATAATTATTACCAATAATTCTGTTTGTAAGAATAAGTGCTTTGAGAACAAATCACATGTCAGTATGGCCGTGACAGATTATTTGAATTATTTTGTATATATATATATAATTAAGCGTAGTATAAATCATTGTTGTTGTGATGTATAACTGCGGGTAGTTTACAAAATGTTGAAAAGTAATGTTCGTGTTATTCGATGACGTCAGGCTAACACCTGGTCGGTTGTTTGTGACTTGTATTGTATAAAAGGGGGTGCGTTGTAAAGCGGGGAGCAGTGGCTCTGGAGCGATCGCAGGGTAAACGTTGGTGGAACGTTGTTGGAACGTTAGAGGTTTCAGAATATGTTTAAAATCGTATATCTGAATTAATACCTATAATGCGAACGTTGGTTGAACGTTGGATAGTTCAGGTATGATGTACATTATTATATTGTAATAAATAGGTTGTGATATATTATGTACTTTTTTATTATATTGAATTGGCATCAATATATGTCAATTAAGTATCGTAACCTTGTGTAATATATAGATAAATATCTTCAAATGAATATATAAATGGGGTACCATTATTTGTTAGATTCCTAGACGTTTTTATACAATAAATGTGTTGACGGTATTATGGGGAATACGTTGCTGAAACATAACATCTTGTTTGACGAAATAGAATAGCCTTTGACAGTATATCTTCTTGTTATTTACATGTTATCCTTAAAATCTCATATAAACCAGTGTGTATAATCGTATATTTAGGTCTCTTTATAAAAAAATCTAACACATGCATGCTATTATTGTGTAAAAGCAACTTCGCCTGACGGTGAACATTGAAAGGACTCAGTGGACACTATTCGAGCTCTATAGAGCGATTCACATACGTAACCGACGAGAAAATAGGACTCTATTATGAATTTCAAAAGATTACGATTAGTTAAAGAAAATTGTACTTTATTCGATTACTAGTGCTAGTGCTCTACCCGCGACTTTGTCCGTGTGCAATAATTATTTGCAAACCCTTCCCGTCGTTCCTGCAAATTAATCTTAAGAGATAGACATATACTGTCGCGGCTACTTTTTTAGATCATAAAGAGGTCAAACAGATTTTTTTTTACACCCTCAAAGATGTAGGTATAATTCTGCTAGTTTTTTCCACATTTCCCATTGTAAGATTGATGTTTTATAGACCAAGCCAGCCACGGTAAATGGTTTAAACTAACAAACTTCAGCTTTGTAATTTTAGTATAGAGTGAGAGGCATTTATAATATTTAAAGTCACCTGCAAATAGGGTTATAGACGTAAACCAGGGAAAGAAAGGAAATTTACCATAATTTATAACACAGCGTTGAAGCTTCGTAGTACTTCAGATATTTTTGACGAACTTGTTGGTCTATGGTATTGCTATTAATCAACGGGTGATATCGGACCCTACCGGGTCTAACATGTTTCCGATTTTATAATTTTTATGATACGTATGAGAACATCTGGAAAATTGGGATATTTAATGGGTGGTAGGAATATGGAAATTCCGTTCGGGTAATAAACTAGCGTCCACATATAAAGCCGTGATAATAGTCTCTGGATTTCTGAAAGTCTAAGCCCAAATATAGGTTGACAGAGAATCTTGTATTTTTTACGACTGAGGTATATCAACGCCATACTCGTCCGTCTCTCTCTATCATTAAGAAAAAAGGGATACACATAGGGAAATAAAATCGTAAAAAAACCGATCAAAATAATAAGGAAACGGGTAAGAGGCAACAAGGTAAATTAGGAAATTGTTATTGTGAACCGTTTCATTTCGGGGACAGCATTATCCCTTCGGAAAAACAGAGGGCCTTTGAATTGGTACGCGGCACTGCCTCCGTAATGGAATAAAATATTGTTTTCTTACTCACACTTTTCTTTTGATCCCACGAAACATAGACTAATATATATGCGATGAATTATTAACCTTGACGTTAGTCTAGGCTGATAAAATATATATTTAAAAAATGCTCACTTGGCGAAAGGTGAACTGCTGCGCAGTACAATTTACACAGTAGGTACGTGGATTCAGTTCTTCCTAGGTACAATATTTTGAGTCTGTAGTTTACGAGAGTATAAAATATAAAATAAACTGTTCTCCCGGTGGCGTTCTGCTGCAAACCATCCGAAATATCGCGCCTTGTTAAAATTAAGAATTTATTTTAATTTATTAATTATTTAAATGTCATCATCATTTTTTGATTCTCGTAAACAATATCCAAAGGCAAAATATTTCGATATCGCATCTTGTGTAGATGTAATATGGCTTGAGTATTTCACCTTCGATCAAGTGGACCGCATGCTTGTCTGTCGTCCTCAATCATAGAGGAAACAAGCTGGGATAGATGTAACTGTACTAAGCACGCGGTGGGTTCGATGGAAACATTTTTTCTTATTAATATTTAAAAGCGAGTGAAAAGGCAGTTTGCGAAATTTGAAGCGAAAATCCGCAATATTTCCCTTTACAAGTATTCTCCCACAAAATAAAACATATTTATTCATTACGCGAATATTTATCCGCGCAGTTGTCCGAACTCTTTCGTCTGTAAAGTGATAAAGTGGTGAAAAATGTAACAGCGTTCGGTCAATGTACTAGTGTCTGGAGAAGGGTTCTTTATATCATCGTTTATTTGCCTTTTAGCTAAGAGAACTGGCATTTGTCACATTTAGTTGTAAATAGGACGCATTTTATCTTCTCGCCCTTTTTTGTTGAAGAAAATTTACTTGTAGATGTTTATTTAAATAACAATGTTGCAATACAAAAATCTCGTATCGTCTGTAGTTACGTTAAATGTGTACGCGAGTAGTACACATTTAACGGTTTAAAACGCAATAATATAAACGCATAAACGCCCCCGTGCATTCAAATTCATTCGTCCGTAGCATTAAAAACGTCCGCGTCGGGTCGCAGTTTAAGTAACTGATCTATTTCGCGTTTAAGTGTTTTATTGATAAATACTTCATAATTGTTTATGATATATAGACATAATAGACAGACCGAATATTTCAATATTTACTTCTCATTTTGATAGAGTGACGTTCAACATAGTAAGTATATGTCTATATATATTAAATAGGCCGACGTAACGTATACAGGGTGTAAACGGCACAGTTCTGAAAACTTATGAGGGCATGTATTAGGGGCTAAAAGATGTTATATGGTGCTGTTTATTTTCATTTATTTCCAGATTTCTTTTAAAGTTTATAATACGAGTATGAAATGACAGCGTACAGCCCTGAAGCGTATTGCAATACGTTTTGTGAATAGTCGTATTATTAAATGAATCATATTTACGTTTATTGTACCTATCTTGTGGTAAAGTGGACACCGATACAAATTGTTTTGCGTTTGTTCGAAGGTCTCGAGACGAAAAGAAAACCAATACCCACATGTCATGTTAAAATACAGCAAACAAGCAACTTACAACTATATACTCACTGTCGTGTTCACTGCAAAATATACTGGACTTGTATGTATTTTTAATATTCATTTATTAGAGAGAACTCTGCTTAACCGCCAAAAATGCGCGCCATCGTACCTATTTGACAGTTGCCTAGCTAGGGCGGGGGCGCGCGCGTTAATCGCGTCGGACTAGTGCTCCGTCGTTCTCGCTAAGTCGGAGATGTACTCATAACACTATGTATCGTTTTACACTTGCAGTAATTACTAACTATTAGACACTACACTTCCACTAAATAATAACACATTTGTAGAAATTACAATCAATCATTTAAACATACGTAAACCCTTAAGACGCGTGACGACGTGCATCAAGGTCAAGTTAATAATCGCGACTAAAAATATTTAAAAGGATGCCACGCGGTTTTCGACTGTATCAGGTACGGGGGCGTGGAGTGGACACTCTTTGCCGGCATTTACCGAGCTAGCTTTTCGGCGCGTACGGCGGCTAATATCAAACGAAACGTAGTGTTTCCGTTTTGTTTTTTATAACTAGTGTCGCTAAAATAACAGATGTAAAATTTAATAAATAAGATAGGTACTATGTTTTACAACTAATCAAAGATATTGCTCAACATTAATAATTTAAGATAAAATAAGAAGTATTGTCTGTACTTAATATTAGATTAGGAGTGTTTGATGTTAACTTTTTAAAGGCTTAAAATGAAAAGGTTAAGTTATTTACAATTTATTTAAGTATGAATACAGAGGTTTTAGGTGCTTTGCAGTAACCGTGGTTAATGAAAGAAGATCCTGTTGTTAAATAAATTGTAACTTTAAATTAACGAATACATTTCACGTTTAAACCGTTATAAGTTTTTTATTTTAAGAAGTATGTACATGGAACTAATAAATTTATAGGAAAAGTAAATAGTGGTTTATCGATATTTACTATTACTTTACCGACATTCGAGTGTATTGAGTACATACCTATGTTACTACTTTTTAAATTTTCTTTAGTTGGCTGTAAACATTTCTTGCATCATCACGTTCCTGCTAATTTTAGGAACTCGTAATTATCTCATTTCTTAGTAGTCTTTCTTATTTTTGTTCTTTCATTACTCTAAATTGTTTTTATCTACTTTGTGATTGGTGTTTTTTGTGTTTAATTATTATTTCGTGATTTTTCGAGGTGCGTTAGTTTTATTTAACATGCTTACGCCTAATTTGTAACCAGCACGTGAGTATCTCATTAATGTGCTTAACTCAACTACATTCAAGTAGCTATTGTAGACGAATTTTGTAAATTACAAATTCTTTGCCTAAACATATTACTTTACAAACGACATTAATAAGCAAAGGTAGACATGGCACATAATATTCGCAGACGCTTTGTCAAGAGGCATCGTATTTTAATGAGATTTTTATTACGTTTTATTCGCCTACCCTCCTGTATATTAATAAATGCTTAAAATGTAGAATGATTGTGGGGTAATATAATTACTACTACTTGTCGCGACTCCTGTAGGCAGTCGCCCATTGCGCTGATTACTGATTTTTATTAATTATATAGTTATTTAACGTTTCTATGAACTTGTAGATTCAAAAGAGCGAATTTAGATTATAATTACAATATTAATTAACGGTACCTGCTTTTAGACGAGGCATTTTTTACTTCTACTTAATTCATCCATGTTATATACTAGCTGTGCCAGCGACTTCGTCCGCGAGAACCGTTATTTTTGGCATCAAAATTATTTTTTGCGAACCCCTTCATCTTTATAAACTTAAGCTGTTACCTACGACATCGGTCGTGTCCCTTCCCGTCGTTCTTGTAAGGTAATCTTAAAAGATAGACATATAGAGTCATTCTTTGAAATCATTTAAAGAGAAATAATTCTTTTATACATATTTTTTGGATATCTTGAAATGTTTTTGCAGCGTACGCCTCGGATATCCATAATGATGAATAATGTTCTCAATTTTTTTCACATTTCTCACTGCATCTTCGCTTGTATTAGTTACAGGGCAATGTTTTATAGCCTATAGCCTTCCTCGTTAAATGTAAACCAACACAAAAATATTTTTAATCCGAAGCCGAAGTTCCTGAGATTAGCGCGTTCAAACATACAAACTTCTTAGCTTTATACATTAGTATAGAGATAGATAGAAATGTTTTACTTACACGCAAGTAGTTGGATCAACATTGAACTACGGAGACAATAAAAATATTTCGTTTGAATGTTTGTTAGTGTTTCAGGCAAAATCACTGAACGAAATGTGCTGAAAATTAACATTAGAAAATTATAGGCTTCTGTTTATCATTATACGGCTAAGGCGTTCAGTAAATCCGTAAAATAAATTAATGTATCTGAAACTACTACAAGCTAACAAAGGTCTTGTTTTTCTATCCTAGGAAGTTGTTACGTAATTTTTTCTCAGTATTTCTGAACTTTATCCTTCTTCGAACACGGCCCTTTGTTAAATGATCTTACTCACGTATAAAAAAGTATAAGTATAAAAACATAGCGTAGGTTATTGCAAGTGAATGATAAGAACAAGCAGTTATACTTAGTTGTAGAAGAAGAAGACACTTCTTTCACTTCAGTTAACTGAACCAAAAATATTGTATTTTAAACAGCCCCTTTTTAAAGCCTCAACGAAGAATTAAGGAAACTTTCATATTGACATCCCATCCATCCAACTACAAATACTATACTATATATAAAAATATACTATGTAGGCATACTACTATATAAATTTCTAGTTACCAGTTGAGAAGAGAAGTAAGGAAGCTTTTATAGTTGGCGGGCTCGTTGATGTTAGTAGCAATGTACGTCTAATAACAATCAACGGGTCTTAGATTCGATTCCAAACGGGTCTAACGTTTTTCTAATTAATTTATAATTTTCCTGAAACATGTTTGGACTCCATCTTGTTTAGACATTATATTACTGCAGTATTTCACCTACCATCAAGCGAGCCCTATGTCCACCTCTATCATTATAAAAAAAGTGTACAAAACTAATCTCTATCCTTATAAAGCCTAAGTAATAATACACGGTATAATGACGTAAGCACAATGACGTCATAATATTACGGAACGTCGAAATACCTAACACAATTATACGATTGTTTATTGAGATAAACGGATAGAATGCGGCTTTTATCGATCTCGTCTCATGGGAACGATGGAGGATAAAATTGGCTTTTATCATTTAAGGCGATATTTTTATTGAACCAATTATGTTTATTTGTTTGAAAACATGTATGTGTAAACGAGTAGCGTGTACTAACTAAAAGGTGATTTCAAAGTCAAATATCATTTATTAATGTAGATAACTATGTACACTAATAAACGTCACAAAACTAAAGAATCTAACATTACATTCACTACCAGTTCTCAAATCAAGGGCGTAGAACGAACGAGAAGAACTGGCAACAAACTCGCCGTCACTCCTTTTTTATCATAATATAGAAGAACAGTGACTCGGTAGCTCAATTGGTTAGGCAACAGCACGGAACGCTGTGGATGCCGATTCAAATCCTGCTCGAGTCGTATTTTTTTATTATTTTTATAATCAATTTTAAGAACTCCTTCTATATAGGTACATTGAAAAGTAAATTGTTTTATTTTAAGCAAAAAGTGTACTTAGTAACTTAAGTAAATGTTGAGTCAACTCCACTTTTGTTGTCTCTACTGTCTGAAGTTTACGCGAGTACACATTTTAAACAAACAATTTTAACGGTTTAAAACTATTCTTTACTGCAGCCGTAGCTAACAATAAATATCTGTATGTATAATAATATAATCCGTTAAAACGGATAATATAATTATACATACATACAGAACACATGAACAATTTAAGAAAGTCCTTAAAAGGACATTAATTTAGATTAACAAAATCTTTTTGTTTAAAAATAACTTACACAGCGCCTCTTAATTAGTAACAAGGCACGTAACTTTGTACGCATATTACTAATTATTAAGGTAAAATATACATTCCTCATATTAAACAGGTAAGTATACCTGCTGAAAATAGTATTAAGGTACTTAAATACCAAAAACCGGTTAGGTTAGGTTACTTTTCCGCAGTAGAAACTTTTATAAAATGAAGCAATATTTCAAATGGTAACTAACCGTCGATGCGTGTTCCCTGAAGGCGTTATTGTGAAACTTCGCGCAAAAATTTGAAAAATATAATAACTTTTTTGTCTCTCCGCCCCATTATCGTGGAGGTTTCTGCGAAAGTGTTTTATAAATTTTTTTTCAGACTACGTGCAATAAAAATACAAAATCTTTATAGAAGGTTTTTATAAACAAAATTCGACATACATACATAGACTACGAGTTCGTGGGTCAATCTATCGTTAACGATTCGTAAGTTCTGACTAAACCCAAAAATGTTTACAAATCTTGATATTAAATGAGTGTCAACAATTTCAGCTCACGTAACACCTGAAAAAGCTGTGAAGTTTAATCGCGTTTCGGATTCAGTCATTAAAAACTAGGATACGTCGTCAGCATATCTTCTTTAAATGTTTGTTGTCCAAGGTTCATCTTCCATTGAGACGTGAACTTAATGCTTGCCCTCCGCTGTTTCATTAAAAAATATATTAGTTAATATTCAACAATATTAAAATAAATTATGTAAGGTTTTCACGGCCATCGTTCAGCATATCATTGTCTTTCGGGCTATTCGGTCGACGTGACTCTCGACGTTTCGCCATCACGTGCGGACGGCGTCATCAGATGTTAACTCGATTGCTCGAAGAATTAGAATATTAAAATACTGAAATTAATTTAGGAAAATATAAACTAATTTGTAAGATGTGATATTATTACTTACGTTGAAAATACATAATATGAATGATAAAAAGTTCATCACACTATGGTTAGTCAGTCATGAATCATTTTTTACACATTTTGTTCTGCACAGCACATCACAGCGGTGCATGTTGCTCTGACAGACCTTTCTGTCACAGTTACACGTGTTTTGTAGCAGTCTCCTGCTGCAAAGCATCCGAAACGTCGGGCCGAAGTTAAAAATTATTTTCAAATAAGTTTAACTAATATATCGCGTTTTAAGCCGTTAAAGTGTTTTATTTAAATATTAGAATATTTTAAGGAAAGCATCTTAATAAGCACAATGTCGAGAAAAATAACAATGGGTACTCAGCTGAGATCTTAAGTACGTTACTACATTAAGTGTCATTCAGCAATGAGAATAATTTCTACTTACTTAACTTAACTTAATGCACAGCCAGCATACTGAAATTTGCGTTAAGCAATATTTGCGTAATTTTCAGCGAAGTGTTGAAAATTTTCGCAATTTAATTAAAATAGTGTTACACATTTTCTCGCGAATTTCTTGCACGAAAATAATAAATTCTGGAACTGCGTATATTTCTCTAAAACTAGCGTTTTATCTCAACGATATCATTGATTGATGCAAGTAGTAAGTAAGAAATAAATTTGATGATTGCAACATAGCCATTTGTTATTTTATTTTCAACTACATAGATCTATATATATATTCATACATAACACAATTATAGATAAACAAAAACCAGTTATACTATCGCTACGAGAGAATTAACACTATATTTATTTTTACATGTAATAAACCATCATTGACAATTTTCATCTAGCATAATTAGTATGCAATAATATTAAACTGTAATGTTTGTAAGTCTGCTAGAGGCAGAGTGGCCTAATAACAAAAAACGTGATTCAATAAAGAGGAAAATAATAACGCGCAATTGACTTAGTCGAAAATTAATTTGTACTATTATTTGTGTAAAAATTATTTTCACAATTTTCAGTCTCTGTGCTATAGATATATTATAAATAATTCGAGTCATAAAATTGCAGTTAGGCTACTCTGCCTATAGTGGCCTCTATCTTTTTAGTGTATGTATAGCAATAAATTAATATTGTCTAGCTTTTGTCTTCATCTTAAATAAACCATAATATCAGTTTTTCGTGTATAGGTTTCCTACCTTTAACATGAAACTGGTAAATACATCAACTTGTCAAAAAAAAAGTAGTTTGTTTGAAGATAGCGTATTCTTAGATAGTATTTCTTTTGGCAACTTTGAAAGTAATGGTTATAAAGGGGAATACTGTATCGCCGGTACCAGTATTATGCAGTCGTTAGTGCAGCGTTGATGTAGATAGAACTATAGGTGTCCCCTACTCTTAATTTATAACCCATCGCGAAGGGCGGTGAAATACAGTTTCCGATGAAATATCCTTGAGAAAATTTATCTTCGTAGGGGTGTAGTTAGCGAGTTGCTACTGATAAAATTCCTTTAAACGTTACTTAAAATGAACGACACAAAAAGAAACGAATAATAAATTTGATGAACAGTTTTTCGAAACAAAAAAAAGTAATGTAATTCGTTCTTAAGTTCGTATAGTATTTGAATACATTTTACTCAACTTACCTGATATCCACCTTCGAAGGTATCATGTTCTTTCTCGTCTCTTTCAAATACTCTTCGATTCTATGACTTTATCTTACCTTGAAGAACAATTTGAATACCTCTCCGATAAAGGTCTCAATCTCCGGTCATATAAAAGCCTGACTTTACGTTTTTCTTCTCACTCAAACAGACTCTATCTCTATCTCTATCCATCCTTTATGTACCCTATAAAACTGTGGAATAATTTGCCTTCTAATATCGTCCAGATAAGTCCAAAATCTCGCTTCCTTCAAGAATCTTGTCAAGTCCCATTATTATTTTTAATTCTTGTATTTACAACGAAGAATTATCTTCGAGCAATCGATATCTAATTAAGTTAGTTATTCATTTTAGATCGAGATCATTTTTGTATTATTAAGTTTAAGTAAGCACCTTTTCTGCTGTCACACATAACTCCTTATTACTGTGCTTTCATTTCCACTGCAATTGCTTGGAAGAGATAGCCATAAAGCCACTTTTGTATAAGTACATATACATTTATTTTGTGTTAGGTTGTTTCTTGTTCTGTGACAAAGAATATTTGTATTTGTGTTAGAAATAATATAATCAGGAAAATAGAAATAGGTTTTTCGTAAAAACAGGATAGTTATATAAGGTTAGTACGTTACGGATGCCATTAAGATATTCCCCAACGATAGCCAGTGGATGAAAATTATTATTATATAAGATACTTTAGGAAAGTTTAGTGTTATACGCTATAATAAGTTAAAGCGATGCTAGCGTGCTTGCACCAATTTTCCTTCGACGCCTTATCGCTGAGGCTAATGTTCTTCGTAATGCTGCTTCCGACATGAAAACCGTTCGCTACTTGTTCTTAATACTTCAGACTTATATAATAAGCTGGAAAATCAAAATATTATGAAATTCACAGGTTCATATTGAATCGCGATAACAATGCTAAACGCATACTTACTCACTCATTTTTATTATTGTCATTATTACAATTTATCTATATGTATATAAGTTTCAGTAATATCACAATGGCTGATGCATAGCAACCAAAATGTCGGGTCAAAACTCAAAATACGTTGACATATATATTTCCAATTAAAGTTTAACTATAAAAATTTGCTATATATTACTGCTTATTAAGATATTGAAATACTTGTCTTTTGAAATTATTAATAAAAGTAAAGAAGCTCTAAAATAAAGTCGGGTCGTAAGTTTCAGCTCTTTATTAGTTAAACTGGAGTATGACTCCATTTAACTAATGTCACGTTTTAAATCGTCATAAGAGTTTTATTCGAAATTTCACAGATCCTGACATAACGCAACATGACCTATCGCACTGGAGCTCCGATATGACACTCGAACCACACGAAACACGAAAGAAAACAGTTTTTCATTGATTCACTGGCACATCTGGCGACAAAACGCCTCGGGCTTTCCATTCTGATGACCTGACTTGACATTTTTATTGCTAGCCATATTTCCTCAGGCCTCTGAGGCATTCCCCGTTTATGGAAGCCGACGTGAAATATCGCAAAACTCGAAGAAAACACGGTATAATATTATTACGGTATTACCGATGCGATGTGGATGTTACCGACGATGTATAGAATCAGGTGTTTTATAAAACAACAGGGTGGCACATTTCCTTATTAATACAATTATCAAATATTGTCCATGACTTAGACTATTGTAACATGTCTTAGGCAAAACATTTTGACCTATTTTTATTTAATAGTTTTCACGTGCGACTTAGTGTGTGTAATGCTTTCTGTTACTGTTCTAACGTTATGATAAATTGATCTTATTAAATTAAATTCAAAAATAAAATATCTATGAAATCTTAATCTTATAAATAAAAAATCGAAAATAAATTGAAAAAACAATAAAGTTTTCAAATATTATCTCAAGCAATTCAATAAAAACTTTGTTTACACGTACATAATAACATCATTTGTTTCCAAAATCATGTGCCTTGCCATAAACTTATCTTAGTTTGACGATCTCCCTTCTTAATACGAAGCTATCACTTGAAATATTCCATACAATACTTTTTTTAAACATTACCTAGCTATTATGTAGAATACCGAATTATACAGAATGACGGTAACATAATATAGATGTTACAGAGATAATGTACGCAGTAGGTGGTTACCGCTTTTGTTACAGTGGCGTATATTTTATTCAGTACTGATTCTATCCTGAAGGATTTGAGAATAGTTGCTTTGGTTCTTATTAGTTTAAATTGTGTTAAGTATATTTAATGTTATAGGTAGTAATGCTTTCCTTGAAAGCCTAAAATTGTATTTATAAGAACAAAGTACAAATATTATTTTAAATTATGACCAGATACATTCCATCACCCACGTAGCCGAGTGGTTTTCTTATTAGGCGTAACTATGTTGTTGCTGTATTTAGGTGAAGAATTATTAAAATAATATTATAATTATTCATTAACAAATAAAAGATTATGTTTGTAAATGAAGTTTGTTATGTGAATTAACTTATCTCTATTCTTTCTTCTTCTAAAAGACATATTCTTATGCTTAGTATATCTATGTAAGTGCGAATAAATTTACTAAACACGGGCTAGATTTTAATTTTTATCAATTTTATTCTTGTTAATGGTTATTGTTTTTTGTCTTTTGCAAAATATGACCTTAAGTTGCTCTTGTGTTTTTACTTCTCTTATTAACACAAACCAGTATTTAAAAAATCAGTAAAGTGATTTAAATTACAGCACCGCATTATTACATTAGCGATGATTATACTTTGCGAATTTAATCCGTTAAAAGGGTTTTAATTAAATATGTACTCGCGTTAACTGCAGACAATACTTGGTAATCCATTGATGATTTTAATATTATCTTATATTGCGTCTGTATAAGCTACAAAAGCATTTCCAAATAAAGCCTTCGAAAAATTATTTCAAACAACTAATTCAAAGTTTGACGTTTGTTTCGATGTTGGGGAAGTTTTCATAAACAACTGTCAAACTAGGCTAAGAATGCTCTTAAAACGAAACACAATTTGTCATGATTGATCAAAGAAGTTGTCCAAAACAATAAGTGTTTGCTAACAACATCGTCCCTTTTGTTTTTGAAAAATTGGAACAACTGATTTCTTATTGCACATGGGACTTTATTGGAACTTTCATATTGGAATGATACAAATTGGTTAGATATTTCCTGTTTGGCATTACATCTAAAAATAAACTTACCAAAGGCTGTTTAAGACCAGGTAACAAAGACCAAACGGGACCCTATCTAAATAAAACACTTTTAAGGGTTTAAAACGCAAAGTATATTACTTGATTATTAATAAACGTAAGGCCGTAATCGAAATAACTTAAAATTAAGTGAACATATATATTATGAATTTTATATGGTTTTCTTTAAAGTCCTGTATTTTAAACACCATACATACCTTTCACGGTATTTCTAGATGACTACGGAACCCTTCATGCGTAAGCCCGACCCGCACTTGACCGGTAGTTTGTCCTATTGTTCTTCGTTATATATCTAGAAGATGTTTCTCTGGCGAGCAGTTTCGAGAACGACGTCGCCATAAATATTCATGAAAGAACTAAGCCTTCTTGTCATAGAACTCGGAAGCCTGATGGATTGTATGTCACTGTTTTCGTTTTGCTTTGAGTAACAAAAATGTTGTCTTTAAATGTTTTTGTGTTTTGAAGAGTATATGCCGCATGTCCCGGTAATAATAACTCTGGAGTAGCGGAGTAGGTTAAGTTTTTGAACTGGACTTGAATAGATAGAAAATGTAATAAATGCTGATAAAATATTTACGCTTTTACATAATGAGGTGGCTTGTGGCGTAGCTGTAATTATTGAGCAATAATCGATATACAGAAACAATACATGTTGAACTTATTATATAGGTATTGATTTAATTCGAATATATTTGCAATGCACACTACTCACCCGTAAATAAAAATTGATATGTTAAGGACTACAAAGTGTGTTTGTCATATGGAGCGACAGATTTACAAACTATTTATTGCTTTTTATACACGTACAGTAAAATATACCGACTTTAAACCCAGTTTAAAAATTTGATTTAATCTTTTCTGTTAATACGTTACTACGTTGTCGTAGTCATGACGATTAGGTATTATATGAAAGTTGTTGTTTTGAATTGGTGAAGACCACAATCTTCTTCGCATCTTCAGCAAAATAAGTCGGGTTTTAACACGTTAAAACTTGTTTAATTTCAACATACGTACTGATTCACATGTACAAAACGTTATCGGAGTATACCGTCGTATGTAATAATGGTTTATTACATGCGACGAACAAAATTATACTGATACCTAAGCGAGAACGATTTCCGAAAAAAATTTGCCGGTGGAGCCCCAGCCGAACGGTCTATATGGGACATTACGTAAACAGTCAAAACTAGGAAATTTTCCCCTCGGGGTGCGCCATCCGTTGCCCGACGTTCAGAGTTTTTATCACATTTATCTTGTATCTGTGTAATGACACGGTCTTACATTTAAAGAGTACGAATAACGATATATTTAAGAATTAACAAAATCTAACTAAAATACTCCGACGAATCTTAATTCTGGTACACAACACATAGGTTTTATGATGAGCAACAAATTTATATCTATCCTACGTGGAAACTAATTAAATATGATTTATTATTTACATATCAAATGTCCATAATAAAACTTCTTGCAGTCTATAAAAGTTAGAATTCATTGTACTACCTAACTATACACTGGTTGATAGGTTCCTCGTAGAGACGAGGAAGTCATTCAATACTTTTAGACATTAAATTAATATTAATTAAAAATCTACTTAGATTAAAAGTACAACCCGGGACATGACATCCACAGCGTACCTTGCTGATTGAACCACTTGAGCTACCGTGTCCTGCACGTCGTCGAATTTCTTGATACGAGTACATAAACCTGTCGGGGAATGTCGTAGATTGTTTTGATTCTTAATTTTTTTTTAATTTATACAACGGCACAATGTGCAATGACATGTGAAAAATGCTAACAGAAGAACTGAGTTGCTAGCAGCTATCATTCTCTGGCATAGTGATAAATTGTTTCATTCCGTAATGAGGTACATTGGCTATTCTTACAGACGTAATAATGTATCTCAATCACAAAAAAGTAATTACTTTAAGAGACAATCCATTCGCTGAAGGTCCGAAGGTTGCACGTCAATCAAAACCTTTACTCTAGCAAACACGTTTAATTGTGTAATAGAAAAAAAACTACTCAATAACTTGAACATTTATCACTTACAATGGTTATAAAAGATTATATTTTGCAAGGAGGATTTCTCATAACAATACAAATAAATAAAATAGAATGAAAACAATTACGATTGATAATAACAGTAAAACAGTGGTTGTACATAATATGATTAGATATATTATAATAGTTGTTATTATTTTTTACTAGCTGTGCCTGCAACTTCGCAGCGTAGAATTTTGGGAATCAAAATTTATTTTTGCAAACCTCCATCTTGATGAATTATACCTGTTAAGAGTTATCAGCGAAGTCAGTCGCGTCTAGTCGTTCTTGCGAGTTAATATTAAATGATAGACATATACCGTTATGGAAATTTCTCGAAAAAATATAATAAATAAGAAGAGAGAAACATATATATTTATATAATATTAAATTTAGTATGAAACATTATTTTCGTGATATTCAATTCAAATTATCACCAACAATTCTATTTGTATTATAAGAACAAGTGCTCTGAGAACAAATCACATGTCAGTATGGCCGACGAATAATTTTCCCCGTTTTGTCCACATTTCCCATAGCTTCTTCGCTCCTATTGCTGACAGCGTAATATTTGATGCTATTTCAGCTTAAAGCCTTCCTCGACAAATGTTCTAACCAACACAATAATTATTTTTAATTTGCTTTAGTAGTTCCTGAGTTTATCACGTTTAAACAAACGAGCAAACTGTATAGTAACATTATATTATTGGTATAGATTGCATAATTCCTGTCGACAAACGGACAGAGGTTTATTTGTATATGTACATACACTAGAGAAATAAATCTTTGTCGCGTGCTCGTATCTGGTTTTTATTACGACACAAATATTGCTGCTAATAAGATTCAATTGTGTCACTTATATTAGACATCGCATCTGCTTTACTCGAGTGAAGGATGTTAACATGGCCTAACGGGCTCTGACAATGCTTTCAATGCGGTTTGCACAGATAAACTTCGAATTATTCCAGGAAACATGCATACAGTAATCGCCACTCCTACCAAATATTACCGACTAAAATCGCTTACGGCGAATCCTTGAATAATCATTCATGTAAATGGAATGCCTCGCAACCGACATTACATAGTTTACCCTCTACGCGAGAGTCGGGACTTCGGGATGAATGGATTAACGGAATTCTGCATTGTTAATGTTTTAAATTCCATATTTTCAGTCTAGCTCGCCGATATGTTGATTAATAAAAGAGGAATGTTTGTATATTAGGTATTATTTATTTAAATTTTACAAAGATATCATATTTACACGAAAAGGCGTGAACTAAAACACATTCGAGTTATTCTGTACGTCCTCGTCTCTTAGCAAATAACATAAATTTACACTAAAACAATTTTATATTAAGTAATACATATTATTAAATACTAAGCACAGTTTTTTTATTTTGTTAGGTGCACTAGGTAGAAGGTAAAATAGCCTAGCTTACAGCATCTGAACTAGATGCTCTGTCGACCTTTTTTGGCTTCGATATCGGAAATTCACAGACTGAAACTTCACGGACAATATACTAAATTATACAAAAATATGTAATAAATATCAAGTCACAACATTCTTATTCGGAGAGAGTAGAATTTTCTAATTTGCTTTTTAAATGTTAGCATATGGTCGCAATTATGTAGTTAATGTTCGATTCCTAGACACCAATTAAATCTAATTATATCTGGAAACTTGCTGTGTCAGCGACTTCGTCCGCGTAGAATAGTTATTTTGGGCATCCAAATTTGGTTTTGCAAACCTCTACATCTTTATAAATTTAAGCTGCCCACGACATCGGTCGCGTCCCGTTGTTTTTGCAAGTTAAATTTTAAAAGATAGGCCCCCGAAATGGCACTTTTTTAGATCATTTAATGAAAAATCATACTTTCATAGATATTTTTTGGGTATCTTGAACCTCTTGTTTTTGCAGCGTACGCATGTGAAACCCACAGAAAAGGATTTCCCCCGTTTTGTTCACATTTTGCGCTCTATCTTCGCTTCTATTAGTCACAGCACGATGTTTATAAATGCACTAACCAACACAAAAATATTTTTTCGAACCCGTTGATTCTGAGATAAGAGCGTTCAAACAAATAAACAAACTCTTCAGCTTTATGTCCTAGTATAGATATTCGACAAATTCAATTTTATTGACGCTATCATAATGCAGACATAGAAATGTTATCAGTCGTTACAATGTAATTACGTAAAGATATTTTTTATCGCAATAACCGTGCCCTTGGTTCTTGAAAGGCACTGTTCACCGTACTGACGGCTCAGTGAGCGTTTCCCCCTTGATCGAGATGGACTTCTCCAATAAAGTCGTTATTATCACTGGCGCCAGTGCTGGAATTGGGGCAGATGCTGCATTCTCCTTCGCCCAGTTATCAGCGAAGGTGGTTCTAGTTGGACGAAATGAAGAAAACTTGAAACAAGTAGCTGCCAAATGTAAAACCTGCAAAGGCATCGCACCGTTCATAATCCAAGCTGATATAACAAATGACGAGAACGTCAAAAACATCGTGAATAAGACAGTTTCGACGTTCGGTCGAATCGATGTCGTAGTGAACAACGCCGGCGTCGGAATACACGGTAGTATTCTGGAGGGAGTCGAGTTATTCGATAAAGCAATGAACTTGAATATGCGGCCGGCTTATCTCCTCGCCAGTCTGGCCGCGCCCTACCTAATCCAATCTAAGGGAAACATCGTGAACGTATCCAGCGTCGCGGGCATCAAACCCATCCAAGCGTTTGACTTCTTACCTTACAGTATATCAAAAGCTGCCATGGATCACTTCACTAGATGCCTCGCAGTCGAACTTGGCCCGAAAGGCGTTCGGGTTAATTCGGTTAATCCCGGCTGCACGAGAACAAAATTCGCCGAAGCGGCCGTTTTCGGGGCTAAAACTGAAGAATTAGTTAATACGTTGGAAAATATTGTGCCGATGCGAAAAATAGCGGAGAGTGATGAGGTCGCTGACCTAATTGTGTATCTGGCTAGTGATCGCGCGCGCAGTATCACAGGTTCGATTTACGTTATCGATAATGGTGAACTATTAGTTTGATTTGATGTTATTACCCTTTCACATGAAATTGGTTGTAGGGATTTTTCAAATACGCGGTGCTCGAGACTAAACTGACTCGAATTAAATACTGTCTATAGTTTACGCGAGTAGTACACATTTAAATAAAACACTTTAACGGTTTAAAACGCGATATATAAGTTAAACTGCTGCAAAGCATCCGAAACGTCGGGCCGAAGTTAAAAATCATTTTCAAATAAGTTTAACTAATATATCGCGTTTTAAGCCGTTAAAGCGTTTTATTTAAATCTGACTCGAATTGTTATATGAGATATAAAACAAAATAAAACAGAAAAGGTTATATTTTTATGTATTTTCGTCAGTCTGTACATTGTCCGTTCATAAAATAAATGAAGAGTAAATCTTATTTTTTTTAAATCTAATTAGAAATATAAACAATACAAAAAATAAAAGTTAACACTGATAAAATGATTATTTGAATATTCTGACTGTAATATTTACATGCCATCATGTGCTCATTGCATTATATTATAAATTGAAAATGTTTGATTAATTTAGCAGGTTGTCAAAAATGTCTGTAACCCTTCACAAATCTAGCAATTTTAAATCTATACTAATATATAACGCTGAAGAGTATGTTTGAAGGCGCTCATCTCAGGAAATACGTTTCGAATTGAATTTTCTTTTTTGTGTTATTTAGAGCATTTATCGAGGAAGGCTATAAAACAAATCGGTGCGACTAATAGATACAACGGGAAATGTGAACAAAGCGGGGGATATTTTTCATCTCTGTGGGTTTCTGATGCGCACGCTGCGACAACGGTTCAAGACACCCAAAAACTATGTATAGGAATGATTTCTCTTCAAATAAGTTGAAAAAATGTCCGCGACACTATATGTCTATCTTTTACGATTAACTTGCAAGGACAACGGGACCCAAACAACGGGTCGCGAGCGACGGGACGTGGCCGATGTCGTGGGCAAATAAAATTTATAACGATTTAGAGGTGCAAAAACAAATTTGTATGCCCATAACAACTATTCTACGCGGACGAATTGTTTAGCGTTGTCTACCAGGGTCGCACATTTGGTACCCTTTCTTATATTACTAAAGCCAGGTTAAAAAAATAAAAATGCTAAAAATATTATTGAGACAAAAAGCCGTTTTAATTAGTTCTTTTAGAATTCTCATTAATTTCTATTTGCTATACAAAGAACTACCCTGTTGTAATAAATAAACGTAAAAAGAACTTATGGTCGGGAAGGGACAACGCCTGTATATGAAGGAGAAAGGACGGACTTTTAAAAGGAACTTTATTGTTAGGTGAATACGTCTTTGTTCGCGTAATAAACGTGGAACGCAAAGCATAACGTATGGAAGCAAATGAGCAGAACGTAGTATAATATGTGTCTGTGAATATTGAAATAAATGTGCATATAACTTTGGCGTTTCTACTTATTTAGTACCTAGGTGTTGGCTAAGTTGGTAAATAGTTTTGCTTCTGTGGCAGTGTAACTGTATATACTAATATTTCAAAAGTTACAATACTGTTTAGTTATTATTACATACTGTCTGTAGTTTACGCGAGCAGTACACATTTAAACAAAACACTAACGGTTTAGAAATACCAACTAAACCAAATACCAACTTCGACGGAACAAATGCCACTAGCGTAGCAGTTTTGTACTTTGACGTCAAAGACACCCTCCATCTATAGTCTCCCCGTGACCACGGCTTCTGCTAAACATCCGAAACGTCGGGCCGTAGTTAAAATAGTTTCCTGATATATATCACGTTTTAAACTATTAAAAGTATATTATTTTAATATACTCTCGTAAATTACAGACAGTATTAGTTAAGTAGTTATTATCATTTACAAATGTTAAGTATTATAACAAGCCACTTCTTATTAGTTACCGACGTTTCGGATGCTTTGCAACAGCTATGGTCACGGGAAGCATCCTAAACGTCAGGCCGTTGTCAAAAAATATTATTAAATTAATACATTTCACATTTTTAACCGTCAAAAGTATAGTTTATTTAAATGTGTTTTACTCTCGTACAATGTCTTCTATCAAATATAACTTGTCTGCCTTTCTTTAAAATAGAAAATGAGTTCGAAAGAGCTCGTTTAATTCACTTATGAACGTACGGCCTATAATTTTATAAAAGCCTTCCCACGTAAATGCCAAGAAGTAAAGTAAATAATACGAAATAACTGTCTCCAATATTAGATATCGCAGCGTCTAATATTGCTTTATTTTTGGGAGAAAATTCTATATTTCCCGCACGTTGAAAGGAGATTGACAGGACATACAATTTGGCTTTATTCCAAAGAGCATTTATGCCGCCAGTCTACTGCATAATATTTTCAGGTTTTTATGTATTGGTTTGGCGAATTCTATACAGCTAACAAAGAAAGAATAAACAGTTTTTTTAGTATATAATTGTTTTTATGTTTCAACAAAATCGTCAATAATTAAGTTGAAATGGTAACAATATTATCTGTTGAATAGCATTGTGTTCGATCATCATTTTAAAATCCTAAATGCGGGTAGATCTAAGCATTTACCAATTACGTCGACCGGCGTTCGTCTTTTTAGGATGCTCATCGTAGATTTACACGATGCGACGTCGTACTGTGATACGACGTCGCATCGTGTTTATGTGTGAGAGCCCTTAGGCGAGGTGCGCTAGGGCAGTAGTTTGAGAACTGTCGCACGAAATGACCACGTGCCCTGGAAACATATTATTTTGCAATTTTCCTAAAATACTAGTGTCTGTGATAACTATTGCAAGTACCGTGTGCTAGCTTGGGGTTGAATTCTGCGAGGCAAGGTTAGTGGTGTTGTTTGTAACTTGTGCTCAGTCGCGGTAAAACTCACACTACCTACATTTTTAATATTTTAATGTATACAGTCCAATTAACATTGTACAGTATACATATATAAAAATGTTTGAGTGACAGTTTTCACATGCCTTTTATTCGTAAGTAGTTTTATTACGTTCAAGTCTATAAAAACATTATTAATTTAACTAAAAAAAAAACACTATCTCATTTTTTTTATGAAATATACTCGTGTCCTAAGGAATACATAAAGGTATTATTTTCATTAACTAAAAAATGATATAGCAAAGCTCATTATGACATAGAAGGGCAGACAAACTTGGAGTTCACTTGATAGAAGGCGAATTACCCCAGCCATATAACGAATGTCGGAGAGACGCGTGACTGGAACATTTGGAAATCCATAGACTGAAATCCAAACGCTATTAAACGGCTTTTTCTTTCCGTGACCGTGACTAGTTCGTGACCCGGACGGACCTCAACATATTTCAGAAAAATTATAAATTTATAATAATTGCTAATATGTAGGACCCGTTGGACCAACAAGCATTTCTTAGATACTTTCTATAGTTTACGCGAGTAGTACACATTTAAATAAAACACTTTAACGGTTTAAAACGCGATATATTAGTTAAACTTATTTGAATGCAGTCTTCCCGTGAACACGGCTGCTGCAAAGCATCCGAAACGTCGGGCCGAAGTTAAAAATCATTTTCAAATAAGTTTAACTAATATATCGCGTTTTAAACCGTTAAAGTGTTTTATTTAAAATAATTTCTTGTCGAACCGTAATAAAATATAGAAGCAAATTTCGCGTTAAAAATAATTCATTTCAAACTGGCTTATGTCAGTGTGTACAAGTTACAAGGTGGTGTAAAACGTGTTTAAGCATTATTTAACCCCATTTAAAAGTGCCTTATATTACCTTCTGTTCCTCGTAATGTGCTTGTTAGAGAAAACTTACACGTGCACTAATAACCGCAAAGTTTTCCATTCAACGTGTAAATTGAGCTTATTTTCCGAGCGAGATTTGAAAATACATATATTGACACGGTACTCAATTGGTTAGAGCAACAGCACGAAACACTGTGGATGCCGGTTCTAGCCCTGCCCTTTTCGTAATTTCTTTTCAATTTAAAATCGATTTTTTTATATAACGTTATGATGTGCTAATGTTTAAGTTTTTAACATTAATATTTCTATACTTCTCTCAGGAACAGCGATAAAGACTAAAAAAGTTGGAATAGCTCCCTATCTTTCGTATTGACTTCTGAAATTAGCTAGTTTATCGGCTGCATAGTCAGAGAAGGAAAATCAAACATACATACTTTCGCAATTGACAAAATAACATGAGGATGAATTATGCATAAAATAGGTATAAT
Organism: Leptosia nina; assembly: GCA_963661955.1. Classification (NCBI taxonomy): domain Eukaryota; kingdom Metazoa; phylum Arthropoda; class Insecta; order Lepidoptera; family Pieridae; genus Leptosia; species Leptosia nina. Next base: position 4,695,307 of record CAVLEF010000004.1, on the reverse strand, counting down.
TATATATAAAAAAGGCTATCTACTCTCTAATTAAATAGACCGTCTTTTGAAATTCTTGAAAGAAAAAACTAAACTTATGAAAAGAATTTTAATTGGCAAATCGGAAGGTAAAAACATCGGTTTATTTTTAAATTAATCAACTAAGTATCGCATGAAAAGTATCATAAATTAATATAATTAAAAAAATACGAGCTTTTCGTGCGAGGAATCATTCACATTGATTAAAGGTATACATATTTACTATTTAATACTGATTTCTGAGGACATAGATATACACATACACAATTTCTTTAAAGGTTTATAAATACGACCTTTAAAGAAGGATTTAGTTTTTGCACGCTTTACATAAAATCTATTTAATTAAACAAATTTGATTAACACTTGTGGTTAATCGTAAATTTTAGGTAGGAATATCGTCCATATAGAATTCCGTCCGGGTCACGAAACACCGTCCACAGAAAAAGGCTTGAACTTTAATCGCGTTTCGGTTTCAATTCGTGTCCCAATATCCGAAGCCGATATAGGTCGACATCGCATTTTCCTAAGATGTTATACGGCTGGAGTTTTCACGTAGGAACAAATGCTTGTCTGTCCTCCTCTGTCATAAAAGAAACAGAAAAAGACTTTATTATTATAAAATGTTAATAAAGGCAATTGTATTAAAATTTCGTGTTTACAATGGATAAACAACATTGTTTAAGCAAGAAAGGAGACGTACGTGCGAGTTTCGGCCCTAAGGGGATTTGTGCCGCTCAGATTTTTCAATTTTTATTTGCACTTGTAAGTGGCGATGCCGAACGCTCGCTCCGAAGTGGTGAAGATTTTCACTGTTTTTATTTACGATAATCACTATCGTTATTTTATTCAGTCACCACATGACTGTAGTACAGCTGCAGGTCCAGAAGACCTGGATTTTAATTTCGAATCTTGGTGTTTGGGAAAACTTCTATTATTTATGGCTGCACGTCAAATATATTGATTATCTGTATGTGGTGCCTGTCACAAATACACCGGCCTCCGTGACCACGGTAACATCGGGCTGTAGTTAAAATAAATTGTATCTAAGCTAACTAATATATTTCGCGTTTTAAACCGTTAAAGTGTGGTTATTTAAGTCAATACTTAATTTAAGTAATATTCTATTCAATGTTAGCTTAATAGATAGACAGAGTTAGCTTTATAGATATGTTTGTATTAATATGTTTATGCCCGGCATGCACTTTTATTTTTTTTTCTTATATTTATACTCTAACATATTAGTATGTCTGGAGGAGATTGCTTCTAAGAGATAAGTCCGCCCATTTCACTCCATTCTATTTTTGTGCAATAAAGGATTTAAATTAAATATTTAATTATCCTATTTACTTAACAGATAAACTACCGTTAAAACAAAACAATTAAGCCCTATTGTAATTAAAAGTAGAATGTAAAAAGATTGAATCTGCAAACGTTTTCCGGGCCAAATTACGGAGAAACCAATTACCTAGATTACCTAGGCACTAGCTTAGCACGTCGAGCTTATTTCGGAGCGTCTTTGACTAGTTCGCGATCACTTCTAGGGCGTCTAGTCTTAGCTAAGCATTTGTGTTAATAGTTTCAGCCATATTAGTTTTAAGCTTACCCTTTATCCCTAAGACATGACAGATGCATTGAGTACGTTGAAGTCATCGATTTTATTTGGAAACATATCGTTAGGCTTATGTGCACTGCGTGATGGAAGCCTTCGTTTTACTGGGATTCATATTTAGATTAGCATTGTTAGGTAAAAATCTTATGCTTTTCTTTATCTTAGGTATACATATTTTATATTTGTTACTTTACTATACTTTAATAATACTTTCCAAATAAGTTTAAGTAATAAACATCGCGTTGTAAACCGTTAAAGTGATTTTTATTTAAAAGCCAAGATGTAATTCATTTTCAAGTCGTACACCTACAGTACTTAAGATATACATTTAATGTTTAGCCTGTAGTTTGTGCGAGTAGTAAATTGAAATAAAACACTTTTAACGGTTTTAAACATGATTTATATAAGTTAAATTTATTTTAACTACCGTTGTTTCGAAAAATTATTAAACATATTGAACTCGGAGAAAATCGAACGAACAGCGGGCTAACTATGGATGAAGGAATCCGTTTCGTATGAAAAAGTGTAAAATCCACAAGCTGTCGAAAGTTGCGAGACGATCGACAATAATTAGTTGGAGTGTTGAGCGTGAACGCCCAAGATTGATAGCCAAGGTACAAAGGTTTGTCGGTGATGAATTGCCCGATATTAGGTCATGATTTCGGGCCGAAATTTGCCTATCAGTCCTTTTTGTTACGACTGCCAAGACGTTTTACAAGTATTTAAATGCTAGCTACCAATATTATTAAAGATTTACGCTATTCAAACACATGGTACACAATTTATTTACTTTTTTGATGATTTATAACGATTTGAAGTTCCATAAGTATAAATAATAATATAAATTAAAAGTCACTTCTTACCATCCAGAGGAGCATTGAAACCCGGTTCTTCACTGCTACACTTCGGTGGTGATGTATTTAATCAATTAGTTTAATAACGGACTCTATCACGCACTCTTGTGTACAATTATAAAACTAAACTAAAAATTGTATCGTAAAAATCGACTCGTAAACATTGTTTGTCATTAATATAGTAAAAGAAATGCCGTGAGTCAGCGTTTTATTTACAATTATATAATGATACAATGCTAAATAAAATTATAAGTATATCATTCCCTTGCTTTTGCTTGGGCTCAAGACATTTAGGCACAAACAAGAAATTTCCTTTTAATTTAACGGAATGTTTTCAGAATTATATTCATACTTAGTTCGATATATCCTTTCATGGTTTGAATGGTATATAAAGTGGGTATAAGTCGATATTTATCATAAAATTACTAAAATAAAGTGTGTGATACACAAGAAAAATTACCTTATCTCTCGTAGACACATTAACATAAGAATACTTTTGGCGTAATTACCAACACTTTTGGATTTGGATTCTTCTTTCTTTTTAGATACTTCGAAAGTAAAAAATAGTAAATCAAAAATGTTGACGGTAGTTAATTTTTAATTGTAGTGGTAATACGACACATGTAACCTAATTAATCATTACGTTGAAATGCTTTCAATTGTATATAATAAGTCAAATGTACAACAATTTACTTTAACCCTTCTGTTGAATTGGTATTCTGAAGAGATAAATTACGGTTCAAATTTGACTCACACGAAGTGTGGGTTAAGATATAGTTGGGTTATTATGCAAATGGGACCCAAGTGCGTCACTTACCCTCCTATTACTTTAAGAAAAATTTATTTATCTAACGTGTATAAATACATACTTCTTCTAAATTGTTATACAAGTATATTTGTACTATCTAAAATTGGGTAGGGTTAGCCCTCCGATACAAATCGTTACCAATATTTATATGGTAGTCCCCGGAGACCACGCTACAAAGAATTCGAAATCTCGAGTTTGTTGACCAATACATTTCGCTTTTCGAACAGTTGAGTTACATGTCATTTTAATGGCAAAAGTACGGGGCAATTATAATTAAAGTTTTATTTCATGAAGATTAAATAGTGAACTGAAATTAATCTTACGGTTGAAAAATTATTTATTTCTCAAATGATAATAAAACATCTCTTACTGAGAAACTAGGATAATTTGTTTTTAAACTTAGCTAGCGTTTAGTCTTACCCTCACTAATAAATGTTCTAATATTGTTTAATATTTAATAAGCACATTAATATGAATTCACAGACACAATCGATCGGCGTCAAGTCGTGCGTGGTATTTACTACCGATGCCGATGTGTTGTCGATACATCGATGATATAAAAGTATCGATATTAATATCCCAAGATGCAATATAATAAATATATATTTTAATTTAATTAATTTAATGTGTGGAAGGCGCCACGCCGTCTTATAATTTACAATACAATCTATAGTTGTGTATATAAAATGACATGACATAGCTATTTCTTGAAACCAATGTATAGAATACCTCTACAATATCGTATAATTAAAGACCATATTATGCTCTCGTCTTTATCAGATGTCTGATGCACGAAATTAGATATTCAAGCTGGGCGTTGTTTGCACCCCTCTCGAATAACCCCGTCCAAGGCTTTCAGGGCTTGATGAAACACAAACTGTGTCACTAGGCACTGCCGAAATTTTGGGAACCTATTTGTAGTACTAAACGAACTGCCTTGTGCTGGACTAATGGAGTTTTTGATGGTAACTACGCTAACCATCTGTTCTTTGTTTTTTCGCTTCTCAATTGACTGATTGCATGGGCATTTTTCAGCTTAGTTCGATGAGAACATGAGGATCTCTTTGTATTAAGCTCTTCAAGCTTTGGTATTCCAATAGCGTTAGTTCGTTCTAATAGCAAAGTACACAGGCATACATTTTATATTGAACTAGCTGTGTCAGCAACTTCGTCCGCGTCGAATAGTTATTTTGGGCATCCAAATTATTTTTTGCAAACCCCTTCACCTTTATAAACTTAAGCTGTTACCCACGACGTCGGTCGCGTCCCTTCCCGTCGTTCTTGCAAATTAATCTTAATAGATAGACACATAGCGTCGCGGAAATTACATACATATTTTTTGAGGATCTTGAACCGTTTTTGCAGCGTACGCCGCGGAAAACCATTATGATGAATAATTTTCCAAGTTATCACGTTTCTCGCTACAGCGAGAAGGTACACCTTCGCTTGTATTAGCCACAGGGCGATGTTTTATATAATGTTATATAAAGATTTTTTCAATTCGAACTCGTAGTTCCTGAGATTAGCGCGTTCAAACAAACAAACTCTTCAGTCTTATATATTAGTATAGATTATACGTTTCACGTGTTATAAGTTATTTAAAAACTTAATTTTCATCCATAATTTCTCAATCTACCTACTACCACATGCTTTTATTGTCTCAATATATTTTGTAATCTACTCAAATAAAGAAGTCTATACGGATTAGTATTATTCTATTAACTATGGACCCAATTTTGGGTAACAGACAGACCAAAAACATCCGTCGGTATGTCTGGTCATTTAGTTACATACATATATAGTTTAGTTATATACATAACACTATGTTTCACTCGATACTATATAATTCATGCTTTCACTAAACAAAATTTCACTTTTTAGCTTTAAAATAAAGTACGCACAAAGACGTTATTTAAAAAATACGCTAAGTTAACATTGAGCAAATTATCCAGAAATTGTGTTAGGGACAGTTGAATGAGAATGACAATTTTTCAACTCACACAGGGAATAACCTAAGGAGATTCGTGAAATGTCGCTCGCTAAATGTTGGAGCGATTTTTCTTGATTCCGACTAATTGGATTGATGGAGCGGCCCTCGCAAATCTATCAGGCAAAGATAATGAACGAGCAGCTGAAATGAACTTTTGTCAGATGTAGAACTATTTTTCGCGACTGAGTTCCATGTTGTTTTGATACTTTTTCCTCGTTGCTTTTGTTCGAAGTTTGCTGAATAAGGATTTTGGATTTATACAAAACATTAACTATATAGAACCAGACCATTGAATCTTATTAAGATATAGTTTTTATAGATTTTTATTTGTTTCTTAAATTTCATTTTAAAAAGCTTGAAGGCCTAAGTGGCTCATCAAGAATTACATGAAATGTGAGAGATTCTGGGTTTCAAACCCCGGGGAACATTATTGTTTTGGTCGGGTAGTTTGTCAACAACTTTATTAAAAAAAAACTAAAATATTTCATATAACAATTATTAATAATGGATATCGTAGCGCATGTCCTTTATTAGGAAGAAATTGTAGCCGGTGAAAAAGTTGTAATCAATTGTAACTACGATAATCGTCTTAAATTTACGCGAGTATTTACTATTACAGTACACTAAAAAAGACACTCTTTACTGTGTAAAAATCAACAACTTATTAGTTAGTTCATTTCTGACTGCGAACTGACCCAATCATTTCAAACCGCTAAACGGCTCTATTTTAATTGATACTACAATAAAACTAAACTCGGCCACAGACAAACATTGCTTAGATATTATTGTACTAGATATTATTATCCTGTAATAACATCAATGTAATTGGACACACGAAGGAATATTATCTTAAGACAATCCTAAGAGAAATCACACGAAAACAGAGGTCGTGTGGAGGATAACGTTATATGAGAAACGTCTATTATTTCGTCTTTGCGAAATAAGATTTCACTATTCTCCGTGCATTTCGTAATTCGCCCAACTTACATAATAAATGAGGGTTCAACGCGAAAACTGAAAGAAATGGTGTGTACTCAAACCGACACGAAAAAATACTCCAAGACCATCATTAATTTTCATTTCTTTGTCCAGCCGTTGCATTCGCGAAAGTGAACTAAGACGATCGCTTTATTACGGGAAGGGAATAAATAGCTTCTTTATTTACATAACCCGCCCACTGGATGATTTAGTGAATTATTTTTGATCTTGAAGAAAAATCCGGGTCATTTTTATAGCCATAGATGTTTTACAAAGAAAAAAATATTGTAAGTGTTAAGAATTCTACAAAATTTTATCATTATATTTTGGTCACGTTGAAAATCCTTGAATTGAAATGAATATTGAACCTCAAAACGCACGTAGTTTGAAGTTCATTTATAAAACGTATTGAAAACTAAACTGCAATTTATTTTTAATCAGTGTGAGCTCGAATTAGAATCATCTTGTAATTATTAGATACTAGCGGCCCTGTCCCGGCTTCGCACGGGTAGACATAAATAAGTACAAATATTTTGAATTATAAGCATGCTAATTAAAACGACCATGAATCACTGAATTAGAAAAAAAATGTTTTGCGCGTCCTAATTGTTAACAACCTGCGAGCGTTCAGTGTTAAAGTCGTGTGCACGCGTTCGCGAATTCCTAGCTCTATTTCCTTCAAGTCGCTGCGACGATCTTGCATTTTGTTCTGCAAGACGAAACTGAACAATCGACGATAGATTCTCTGGCTCGCGATTGGGACGCGTAGAGTTTAACACTTTCCAGACGATCATTTTAGGAAGAACACTCTCCAATACGACGAACTTTTGCTAATCTCGCTTGGGAACTATTCTTAGATAGCTGCGACCTTCTTCTTGCTAGGCATATTGCTATGAAGTATATTTATTTTAAATCAGAGAAATTAAGAATAAACTAATAATAATACAAAAGAAAATATTCAAGTTCAAAGCGATAGTTCTGAAAAGCACTTATTAAGAAAGACAAACATTATGCAAAGTGTGATTCCTAATACTAAAACTAAGTAGCTTTGAAAATAACTTATTAAGTGAAGCATAAAAATATTTTAAAAAATCGAAATATTCAATGTCGTTCGCGCCCACTGCGTAAGGAGCCCACAGCTCCTCTATCGTCGAATTAGTTACTTGATGCGCGGCATGGCGGTCGACGCCGGCATGTATTTTTATTTTAATTTCATGATATCTTTTGTGAATGGCGTGTCCGATTTCAATAATTAAAAAAGTGATCATCAGGTATTGAGAGTTTTGAATATTAAATTATTATGGTATCGATAACACGGTCTGATTTTGATCGGAATTTCTATTAATTTGTTAAATGTAAAAAAGTAGTTATAGCGACGTAACGTGTGATGTTAGTAATTACATACACTTCCTAGGAATATAATGCAATGAAAAAACATGTCCGGTAACATATGTATATTAATATTATAAAGCTGGAGAGTTACTTTATTTCCTTGAATGCGCTAATCTTTGGGACTTATGGTTCGAATTGAAAATATATTTTTACGTTGGATAGACTATTTATCGAGAAATGTTTTAAGTTCTATAACATCATACTGGGAATAATAGAAGAAACAGTAAAACAATTTTTTTTTCATATTTTGCACTTTGAGGTTAGAGAGAGAGAGAAAGAGAGAGAGAGGGTTAGGTTAAAGAAACCAAAATATGTATTACAGAAAATATAATATCTTTTTTAATTAACAGTATATTTTAAGATTTACTCGCAAGAACCGTTCTTATGTATTTAAATAAAAACACTACGATTTACCAGACGTTTCGGATGCTTTGCAGCAGCCGTGGTCACGGGAAGACGAATCGTCGGGCCGTAGTTTAAAATAATTTTCAAACAAGTTTCACTAAAATATATCGCGTTTAAAACCAATCCAAGAGTCCTTATGTAAGCAAATTTCGTCCCAGCTTAATTATTACCAATTACATATTATATTCACTCTTTACACTTGAACTTGCTGATACAATGTAAACTACCTCAGAAATGCGCATTGATTAGGACCAGGGATGTCTCAACAATAATAGAGCCGTATCTTGTTGTCATTGCAAATCCTACATTATTACATCAGCTGCACTAGAATTATAGCTACTGTTTGTTATGTAAACGGTGCGCTTAGCTATTAATAATAGGATATTAATGTAATGTTAACAATACCCAATAGATTGTACCCAATAGCCTCGATAATGCTGATCATCAGTTCCCGGTTCAAATAGGTACGGAAGTAGGAGTTTATCAACAAAAGTAACCAAAGCACGCGAGGCCCTTTAGTTAGTGCGTTAATCTTAATAAAATCTCTAGTACAAGCTCTATCAATAAATAAGTTTTAATCGTATATAAAAAAAATGCTTGGCAAAGGGTTATTATGACGTTAATCCATATTTAAACGATAAAAATGCTTGGGGTTTGGAACCCGTTCAGAAACGTAGTGCATTTAAAATACGTGAAGACTGTAAAACCAAACTTGGCAGTAAAAGGGGGGGCGGCTAGTTTCTTGCCAGTTTTTCTCCTTCATCCTGCACTCTCGATTGGAGGACTGGTACAAAAGATAAAATAAATCAACTTATTTCACTTACAGCAAATTAAATTAAAATAAATAATAACATTGATGTATGTGGAGGGACACCACTGAGCTTTTGTTGTACCTGGAAGTAAGCACAACGCCGATTTTAAGTGATGCCCCAAAAGTTCTTGACATTTGAAGTAGAACAATACAAACATATATATGTAAATATTTACACAATAAAGATGTTTTCAATAGTACTCAACTTCATATAAATTAATACATAAGACATTATAAAAATTTGTAAGAACAAATACATGAAATAAAATATGTTTTCGCGTTTTAAATCGTTAAAAGTGTTTTATTTAAACCTTGACATCAAGGTGTTCGGTGTTTTGACGCGCTAAACTCATTGCTAATATAAGAAAACAAATACATGCCGAGAAAAGGAAAACTAATTCTCAAAGGAAATTAAAGTCAAGATGTGGTGTCGCGTGTTACTTCACAAAGAAAGGAAAGCCGGAATTTGTGGAGGTACTCAATTTATCAGGGGCCTTTTAAGATCCGAACAATCGCTCTTCGCATTTATCCGACATTTTTTTTTTTGATGGCAACTAATTAGTCGAATGGACTCAGGACAATCAACTTAAATGATAAATAATGTTCACGCGGAAGTGTGCTTTTGTTTGGTCTAGTTTTATTTATTTATGTCTTTATTTATTTATTTCAAAGAGGCTTACCAACTGTATTAAACATAATAAAAGCTAAAAAAACTTATTATAATATATGTAACAATAAATTAAAGGCAAGCACAACGTTGCTATAAAATTAGTCATTATGGGTTTCCGTGGCGCTCCCTGCAAAAACGGGTCAAGATACCCAAAAAATATGTATGAAAGAATGATTCCTCTTTAAATGATCTAAAAAAGTCCACGGCGCTATATGTCTATCTTTTAAGATTAACTTGCAAGAACGGGAAGGGACGCAACCGACGTCCAACAGCTTAAGTTTATAAAGATGACGGGGTTTACAAAAACGAATTTGGATGGTCAAAATAATGATTATCGCGGACGAAGTCGCTGACACAGCTAGGAAAGTATATTAAAAACACCATATAAATAATAAATAAAGTCATATAACATTTTTTTAAATTTGCCTTAATCTGTCGTAATTGGAAATCTACAGACTGAAACTGAAACGCGAATAAACTTTTTTTATGATGGAGGACGTATAACCATGAGGCTTACGTAATAGAGGAAATACCTCAGCCATTTAACAACTAAACGAGATGCGCGATCGACCTATTTGGTTTTGGCTATTCGGAACGTTACTTTCATTTTCATCTGTGTGTGTGTGTGTGGATTTTTCATATTCCGTACATTTGATATCCAGATGTTCCACACGAAATCCAACAAAAAAATAATAATTGATTAGGAATAGCTTCGGTGGAGTTTAAACTCCAAACCCGTTGATTTGCCATACATTGCAAATGCAATTTAATAGAAAAGTAGGTTAAATACTGTCCGTAGTTTACGCGAGTAAATAAAATACTTTAACGAATTAAAACTCACAATATGTTAAACTTATTAGAAAATATAAAACTTATCAAATATTTCGCGATTTAAACCGTTAAAGTAAAGTGTTTTATTTAAATATGTACTATTCGCGTAAACTACAAGCTTATCGAATTGAAATTATTGAATTTATTTCATTCCGTGTGTACTTATTGGTTTAATATTTTTCTTGTTTTACACAGGCGGGACTCGAACCCAACGTTTCCTAGCTGTACACTTAATTGTACAGCAAGGAAACGTTAAAACAGGAATATGTTTTCCGTTTCCTTAATCAATTTTCTGCACATAACTAAAACTCGAAACAATTTACGATCTTCGCATGGGATTAGAATCCAAGACTTTGCCAGTTAAGCCAATACAAGTCCATTGATAATAAGCACAGTTACAGTAGAGATTTAATACAGTTTTTAATCAGTGTATTTGAATATAATTAAAATGATTTTCATAATATTAAATATAGTGAAAATTCAAATTTTCAATAGCTTTACAATTGAGTGGACACTATAAAACCAATGACCTGAATTTAATAACGAGCGTTTAATAAAATTTATTACAGCCCAGAAAGCTTGTTAATTAACAGAGATAATGGTTAACATCATATTACCAATTAGACGTGTGTTAATGAGAAGTTAATGTCATTAAAATTCAATTTAATGAAAACAACGAATGATATTCTCAATGAAAGCTTTCGAAAGTAATGCGAAAAGTAAATAATGTATGACTATTTTTGAAAAGAGAATATTTAAATAAAACACTTTAACAGTTTAAAACAAGATATATTTTAATTCAACTTGTTTGACTATATATTGTTTTATTATATTTGTTTTAATAAATTTCAAAGATAACGCGAATACTATAGAACGAGAAAGGTAACTGAAAAAGTGTCTATCATCGCGAACGTTTTATTTAATAACTGAAAAGTGCTCATCACGAAAGCTAATTACATTAAATTGAATCGCAGCGCACTCTTCAATATAAATATGCTATTTATTTCCGTCATTTAAAGGCCATTGCAAATAAGTCCAGCAATTAGTCAATTGTCGGGCCCAACAATCAATAATAATGAGGGGTTAATAAAAATCCTGATTGGATGCGTCGGCCAACAAACGGATTACAGCACGCGCGCAAAATTGGTACATCAAGAGTTGCGGAAAATAAATTTTCTCTCACAATCGGCGCCTTGCTCGTGCAGTTTTTAATTACGTCCCATGTTTATTCAACTTTCAAAGTAACGTACGATGGACGCGATAATGTTTTCCGAAAACCGTACGAGCCAATCCTCGTTCTTTTAAAGGGAGTTTGATTGTCAATATATTATCAAGTAGATACACTAGGGTGTTAGTCAGTTTATTTAAGTATTATACCACATACATATTAAAATTTCACAAAGAAGGGAAAAAATACAAAATAATAAAAACCATAGAAGCTTCATTTTTTAGCTTAAAAGAACTACTCTACTCAACTCTCACAGTCCTTTTGAAGCTGCAAAGCATAAGACATTAAACCTGAGAACGCTAGTGCTAACGTTGAAATTACATGTTGAAAAATTGTGAGATTCGGTAGGTTGATTGATTACAGTAACAACATGGAACGATGACGAGCCCGGTTCAAGTCCTGTCCAAGTCGAAGATTTTTAGTCGGTTTCTTATTTTTTGAGGAGGATACAGCGTAAGCGTTAAAATATCTAATAAGAATGCGTTGTCGTCCTATTTCGTCGTTTGGGGAAATCCACCTAAACAAAACAGATTTACATATCACGGCTGTTGCATCTTTGATCGGAACGAAATTTCAGTATTTTGACATTTATTACGTCATGTCATTGTTACCAATTGTAAACAGCTATCTGGGCATTGTCAAATGCTGCTGTTTAGGAAGATTGAAAAAGATTTACAATCTAAATAAAACAATTTAATGGTTAAAAACGCGATATATATTAGTTAAACTTATTTGCTTCACGTTTCGGATGCTTTGCAGCAGACATGGTCACGAGAGGAACTACAGTACTTAAAGATTTACAAGCAAGGTGATGTCAGCGGGAATCGAATCCACGACACGATTAGACATTCTTCACTACCGTTGGGCCAACGTGCCTAAAATAAACACAGCGTTCACCGAACACGTCGGCTAAAATCCTCATCAAATATTAAAAAAGCACAACATGACACCTAATTCCATATTAATGGGACGCAAGTGCTACTAATGTCCCATACATTAGGCGACATTATGCATATTACTAACATTTAACGTTATCGCACCGCATCTAACATATGGGCTCATTTTAAACACTACTCCTCACATAAATATCCCTTATTTACATATGGCTAAGAATTCATTTGCTATTTGCATGACAGAGAGATAAGCTTATTTTCAATTAAATAATATGATTTGTTTTTGAACCTTATGTCAATGTGTATTGTAAAAGGTATTGTAAGTTTTGCCTGAATTTTAGGCAAGTCCGTTTTAACCTAATATTGTCCATAGCGGGTTCTCTTATCTTTTAAGAGATAATTTACAAGCCTCGATCTACCACGGTGTTGTTCAGAGTTCGCAGACTTTTATAACTGTTTGAACCTAAATAATAGAAAAATCATTTCTGAAAAAGAGTATTGTCTGTAGTTACGCTAGTATGTTTAAATACAATTTTTAACGGTCCCCCTGTTACTAATGCTGCTGCAGAGCATCTAAAACGTCAGGCCGTACTTCAATAAATTATTATTTACATGCACAACAGAGTATACAGTGAAGTATCAGCAAATATTCAGTTCGAATACATAAATTGTTCTAAATTTAAATTCAAAATGACATAACTTGATTTCAGAGAAAAATAATTTCGACAAACCAAGTCACGTTTCAAACAAACCGTAGTTTAATTAACATGTGCTTCCACAGTCAAAAACGTATAGTTGTTACATATTTCATTAAACAAACGTCACTTTCCCAATAAAAACACAGAGTAAAAACTCATTTCGTATTCAGAATTTGTATCCGTGCAACACCGTAAAAATCACAACATAAATTAAAACGACTTCATAATACTGTCTCGCTCGCTTCGAATTTTTCTTATAATGTACCCCTGTTTGCTAGAAATTGTATTACCCCGCATTTATTAGGAGTACATTGCTCGTTCATCAGTGAAATATCTGCGGTTCCATGCATATTAGGGTTCCGTACGTAAATGTTTAAGCGGACTAACGTACTAAGAAGGCACTAGCTAAATAGTTGCATTTCTCATAGGTGTTGTGAAGCTGTTGCAAATGAAATAGCTAAATACTGTCTGTAGTTTACGCGAATAGTACATAATATTTCAATAAACATTTAATGGTTTAAGACTTGATACATATTAGTTAAACTAGGAGCAGGAGTTACAAGTAAATCATCCGAAACGTCGGCCGTAGTTAAGATAATTCAAGTAAGTTTAACTAATATATATCGCGTTTTAAACCGTTAAAGTGTTGTATTTAAATAAAATAATTCACATTTCCGCCTTGTGGAGGCACAGAGCAGCTACAATTGCATGTCTGTTTCACTACGCGATTGGCTTCCGTGCGTTATTTGACTTAGATTCATTTTATCTGACTTGAGAAAATACCACAACAAATATAGCTGGTAACAAACCATAGAGACCTAGTAAAGACATTTTATACAGTGCAGTTGACAGATAACATGGGATTAAGAATTATCGATGTGTTTTTGATATTAGGCCACTCTGTCTCTAGCAGCATCATATAGTCTAAACGACCTCAATATTAATACATTTTCATTGCGACCTTAACGTCATTATGATTTACAGTACGGAACTCTTCGCGCAGCGCAACCACACTTGGTCGGTTTTTTATAAACAATACATTCGTTAACGCTACCTCTCCGAACTGTCTAACATTCGAGCCACTTGATTGAGTATCCCGGCAGATTGAGATCGTACTTGCGCAAACTTTACTGTACATTTTTACAACATTACATATGGATCCACTTTGCATTTATATTTGATTCGGAAACGAACGGCCGGGGATAACAACAAAGTTGCGACAAGTTGAGCTTGATAAACTTTTTATGAGAATTGCTAATGGAATGTTGGAGTTCCATTTTAAAAATATCGTAAATATTTTATGGAAAATATTATAAGCGATATCGACTGATATTTTATTAATAATATCGACTGTTGTATGTATAAGCGCTATTGGGGCTCTGGTCAATTTTGTGAATTTCAGGACCAGTTTTCTTCATGAGAGAGAAGGGTTATAGAAATAATTTTTACGTGACTTTCAGGTTTTTATGAGATAATATGTAGGGGATAATGATAATAATAAGGAGATTCTAAATTTAAAAATAAATTGAAAAAATTTTCGACTCGGGCAGGACTTGAACCTGCATCGTCAAGGTTCAGTGCTGTTGCTCTACAAATTGAGCTACCGAGTCCTACACCTTATCGTCGATTTTTTTAAACTTATTGATACATGCACGTCTGGCGCAATATAATTTCAACCTTAACACTTGTATACAGATTCTAAATTATAGATAATTTTAGAGTTTAGAAATCTCGAATCTTTATAATTGTGTAAACAAAATACCTTTTAAAATGCGCAATACATTTATTAATTTACATTAAGCTACCGAAATGATGGTTCAGATGCTTTAATGCAGTTATGACCAACATGACATCCCATGGCAAAATAAATTAACTTATATGTGTCGAGATTTAAACAGTTAAAAGTAGAAATATGTGATTAGCTGGTATTTACCCACATACATACATTATCTTTTCTATCCGTATGTACGTACAGAAGAAATAAATCTGTCATTAACGTTTATATTCTGTATAATATACAGGACAGACAATATATTGTGTGTGCTTTAATGATAGAATTAAATGAACAGACAAACAATTTCTACCGCTTTATCTCAGTACACAATATATTTTTAGATACCAATATAATATATACATTACTATGGCACTTATAAAACATACGTCCACGTAACAGGAGGCGGACGTTTCGGAAAGCATCGCGTTACATTTTAACTAGCATCGCAACGAATGGCACTATAGAGCCTCCGATCTTGTTTCAGATAGTTTCATCAATCTTACACAACACTGCTGCTATCCGATCGATAACTGGAACGTATATTTACCTACTTTTCTTTGAGGCCCTTCCATTTCTCTATGCAATTTAGGACTATTATAAGCAACCTATGAAAAGCGTTTCAGAGCTACACAATTATGATGTAGTAATGATTAGCTACGAAATAGTAGAGTAGAGTTATTTAAATTGATTTTGTGTAGTTTAGACGTGTTATTTTGTTTTATAGTGTTACAACTACTACGAAGTGTTTTTAATTATCTAAAAAATTTGCGGAATCGGTCCCTTCATTTCTTAAATTTGCACTTAGCAACACAATTAGCAATTCATTTTTATGGTATAAATAACTTGATTATATAAATTAAAAGTCTTGGCAGGTTAGTTGGTGTAAGGGTAGCAACGTATCGTGGGTTCGATCCCCACCGGTTCCAACATTTTTATAAAAAAAGAAATGTGATAAATTTTGAATTTCGCCTGGAAATCTGGATTGAAGCGGCATAGTCAGCGTTCCGTGCTATTGCTCTGGTTCAAGTCCTGCCAGAGTCGAAATTTTTTAAAATTCATTTTCGATTTTTAAATTATATAGCGCCTTCATGTGCAATAACACGTAAAAAATATATTAATGTTTTTAAAACGTGTAATTATGTATTATAATCGGAGTCACTATGTCAAGCGTGAATTCGTTAATTAAGAGAAATCAAAATGCATTCAGAGTCCTAACTGGGCATTAAAGAGATCTAGAGCGGTTCTAACAAGGCCCTCGACTGTACATAGATGTGGACCTTTTCCCTTTACCGCTCGTTATGCCGTTTCTTTCGCCGACGAGTGCTATTTACCCGATCAAAAGCGACGTCTAATTACTAAGTTACTAATGGTTTATATAGAGAATTATAGTTCAATAATGGAAACGTTCATCTCAGTGCCCTGAAAGCTAAGTGGGTGTTTCAGGTTTTAACTAATGGCAGTTTCCGAGTGGGTATTAAACTCCCGAAGTGTTTTCGAATAGAGCTTAATTATTTTAAATTAATGACTTCCGTATCAAAGACTGAATGCGGCGCGTGTGGTATCTTGACTTTTAATGGTTCTATTAGAGTCTATTTGATTCTAACATAAGTCATTTAGTACTTATGTTAGAATCAAAGTAAGTACGTTTTGAGACTTTGATACAGGAGGATTTAAATAAAAAAAATTAACGGTTTAAAACGCGAAATGTATTGGTTAACTGTTTGATTATTTAACAACGGCTTAACGTGTCGGATGGACTGAAGATGCAGTGTACTCCTATTGACAAATCATACTCCCGCTATAGAACACTATTCTTAATTTAAGATCATTTCGCTGGTCTAAAAGTATAAAAGTCAACTGGTTCTGGTTTAAATTTTTAGTAAAAGCAATTATTGTAATTTCCTGAACATGTTACCATTAGTTTGGAAAATCGAGATAGGAAAATGGCGGTCGCTATATCAAATTTCAAACTGTCTATAGATGAAACAGCTATAACATTGATCCATAGCAGTTTTTCTAATTCGGCATTATTTCACTTTTCACCCAATGAACTTATCTTTAACTATCCTTAATATTGTTTAAACAGTAATACCTATTGTAACCTAGTATTAAAACGTCTAATAAAACACGACAAGCAGTTTTCGCTCAGCTCATGCGTTCCTGTTATTTTGTAATTAAATTTGCGTTAACTTCAAACTCGGACCTCGCTTGTTGTTAAATTCACATCCAGTGTTGCGCATTTTACATAGATTCAATATAACGTTGTTCTATTTTTGTCTTTAATTTGAACTTTCTACGAATTTTGCATTTTTCGCTCCTCGCCGTTAGGGCTGATGAGGGTGACTATTTGAACTTTATTAAAGCTTATACAGGATATCGACCGCCTCTATATCCAAATGGTTAAACGTATTGCCTAGCTTTGCGTTGAGCGCAAGAGGTCCTGGGTTCGAATCCCTTGGGAAACAAAAAAAAATTGTTTCCGTCGGGCAGGGCACAGAAGTCTGATCAACTGCTTGCCCGTTAAAAAAACGGATCAATGAAACGGACACAGAAATGTGTTCGCCCCACGCCCCACGAGGGGTAACGGGTTTCACTATACAGGACATATAAAAGCGTTTATAATCGACGTATCGACGGCGATGTTTCGACGGCGTCAATAACTAGGTTATTTCAATTTACTAATGCGCCGATTTTAATAATATTTTTGGAAGAGACATTGCAAAAATATAACATATAAAAAACTATCGTAGTAAGTTGGTTCTGTCGTAGATTTTTTATAATTCTATTAAATATGGATATAAACATTTTTACTTTTTACATATTAGTGCAAAAGATAGTTCTTAAAAATATAAGAACTTAATTGAAAAGCTCAAAATGCTTGGCCGCAAGAGGTCGCTTGCGTCGTCAAATTGTAAAATTGAAATAAGTTAGCCTACGTTTTAAAATACACAAAAACAGTCTGAACGTTTTAAATGATTTTACCCATGTTAGCAGAAATCATAGAACACAATTATAGTATAAAAAGAAAAACGTGAGAGACAGACTGGCAGACCTCTTTGTGTAGCATTCAAGAATTCAGATGGCAATGGATTAGTCTTGGCCCAAGAGCCCACGACGGCCAGACCTTCGTTATTTTATAAAAGTTGAAATTTTCTCTGTACATGTCTCCTATACGGGTAAGAACGACCAGCGATTATAGAGTTTTGGTTGTGGTTACTTGGGCAGGTAACAGGTAGTAAAGGTGTATAAAATAGTACTTAAAATTTGTTAGAGCATAATGCTCAATTTTTTTATATTTTTTTCGGGATAACTATAGAAATCTCGTCATCCATTGCCGGACACTTATGACAGTTGCTACCCCTTGCCAGACACCCCTAAACTTTGATAAATTACAATTATACTTTCATTATAGTATAAAAGCTCAATTTTATATATGTTACTTGGGGACCTATAAAAAGATGTTACCTCAATAGCCGGACAGTTTTTGTGGTTTTTACATCTTGCCAGACACATTGAAAGTCCACTGTGCGAGCGCGAGGTAACAACTATTCAAGCGGGTGCGAGTGAGATAAAGCACTTAGTCAAGTGCGTTCTTTTACTGCGCGCTATCTGTTATTTAGTGATGTATTGAATTGTTATGTGTAGATACAACCAACGTTTTATAATTGATATTTGTGCAGTTTTTTGTGAAATAAAAGCATAATTTTAGTTTTTTTTTTAATTTTTTGTTTAATTAATTGAAAATTTAAATTATCAACAAAACATCTTTAATATTATTCAGAGATTTATATGTAATGTCTACAATGTCCCTAATGTAATTGATGTTGATGGCGCTAGACTTCAAATATTCATCGACTCGTACACAGTCTCCGATGTAAACGAAGCTTTTGACCTAAAGAAGTTGCGAAATTTTGACGCTAGCAACCTACCGCCTTGCAAAAGCGAGCTAATTTCTGCGAGCAAACTATGTATGTACCATTTGGAATAATGCTCATTTGAAAAATCCAACCACATATCAACCAGACAGTAACGGCTGGGTATTAAAAGATGACAAATACCAGTTCAAATGGTTTGAAGGGGATCAACTACCGAGCTATGTTAGGGATTCGCTCAAAACTCAATCAGGTATATAATTATTATGACAAATTATGATACATACATTTTTAATTATTCATAATTGTATAAACTTGCTTATTTTTCTTTCAAAAACTGACGAAGAAGGTGATGTTGAGGGCGATCATGCCATCGATTGGAGTAGTAGTGATGAAGAAAATGAAAACATCGACGACAATGCTTAAATTAATAAACAAGTTTAAATATTTTTTTTACCTGTAATCACACTTTTTATTATATTTTTATGATATTAAACTAATATTTTTTACTTTATACAACATGGCTATGAACGCAATAAAATTATTTTTAATTAGATATCTTAAAAAATAGTAATCGACTAAGTATTCGCGCTCGCACCTACAGTGGACTTTCAATGTGTCTGGCAAGATGTAAAAACCACAAAAACTGTCCGGCTATTGAGGTAACATCTTTTTATAGGTCCCCAAGTAACATATATAAAATTGAGCTTTTATACTATAATGAAAGTATAATTGTAATTTATCAAAGTTTAGGGGTGTCTGGCAAGGGGTAGCAACTGTCATAAGTGTCCGGCAATGGATGACGAGATTTCTATAGTTATCCCGAAAAAAAATATAAAAAAATTGAGCATTATGCTCTAACAAATTTTAAGTACTATTTTATACACCTTTACTACCTGTTACCTGCCCAAGTAACCACAACCAAAACTCTATAATCGCTGGTCGTTCTTACCCGTATAGGAGACATGTACAGAGAAAATTTCAACTTTTATAAAATAACGAAGGTCTGGCCGTCGTGGGCTCTTGATCTATCTGTGCGTCGCTGAAAATTTCGGCGTAAGCCTATGTTTTTTCGTTTTGTGATTTCACCCTATTAATGAGAAAACTGGCGGCTTAAATGAAAGTCGAAATCAGTCTTTTGTCAACTCGTGAGAGACGTTACAAAAAGACAAACGAAAATCCGCTGAGGCATAATTTTAAAGTCTTAGCACTTGAAATCAAATGGAGATATGTCGTGGAAACAAAGGAACGAATTCATATAAACGATATTGCTTATTCGGCACTTGTATCAAACAAAAGTCTTGCCTGTTTCCATTCATGCCAATTTTGCAGCTACAACAAGAAGCAAAGAGGGATTCTGTGAAATCCCCTTTGTGGCGCGAGTGTGGGTTCTTATTCCCCATTCGGTGGTACTAGGTTTTACCTCTCGTTTATGCAACGGGCTTTGCAAATCTTTACAATCTACTGCTTTGCTTCAAAGTACTGTATTGCTTGCTACTACAGAACTGTTTATTTCTTATGCTCAAATAAAGTACGTCGTATTTGAGCATACTTAATTTTTTTAAGGTTCTTTATGGAAGTTGTGTTATTGGTCGTAATAACACAATTATTAACCATGTTTTGTGTTTGGAAAATTTTACCATTTGGGCGATAGGAACATTGACATTCTGTTCAAAATAAAGTGTAAACATATAAAATAATTGTACATTTCGATTTCAGTCAAAAGACAACATCGCATCCTAACTAGACGTTACACACCTGGGGTACACCCCATTACTTACATATTTTTGGAAACTTATTATAAATTATAAGAAAATAATTTAATTTAATTTTTGGGTATAAAATTATAATATCATTTATGATTAAATGATATTATAATTTTATACCCTTGTTTTATATTATTGTACCTCGAAAAATCGTAACAAACAAGCAATGAATATTATAATTGATATCTATTCCCGTAACGAGATTGTTATTGCACGGTCCCGCTAATTGTTTTGAAAATAAATCTCCACGAAATATCTTCATTTAAATTGGTTTAGAATTTCGAGGGAGGCCGTTGGTAACTGCTTAATTGGGATTCAGCTAGAACAAACCTGTCTACACAGGTGGCTTCCCCAATCTAAACAAGCGACGCTCCAATCGTTCCCCGACTGAACAATTGTGTCAATAAAAATAATTATTTTACTGTTTTCGCTACAGAATTTATGAAAACACCCGTTATAACACTACATAGCATAAAACAAAGTCGCTTTTTGTGTCCCTATGTGCGCTTATATCGCTAAAACTACGAAATGGATTTTTATGCAGTTTTTTTTATAGATAGAAAGATAGATAGATACAAGGAAAGGTTTTTTTATTTTACTTTTTCATGTAGTTTATTTAGTTAGTGTAATGAGACAAGGGCGTTACGGAAAAGCTCGAATGAGTTTTTGTTGACGCTTTTTTATATTGGAAATAATGTAAAATTTTGAATGAATAAATAAATAAAATAGTATCAGGATTGCACCTGAGTGAAGCCGGGGCGGGAAGCTAGTATATCATATGTGTACATACATGATAATGCATCCCAATATATACGCCATAAAAATATTTTCTTGAGACCAAGCATCAATGTTATAACTGTACTAATACATAAAGCTGAAGAGTTTATTTGTTTGAACGCGCTAATATCAGGAACTACTGGTTCGAATCGAGTTATTATTTTTGTATTGGTTACAGCATTTATCAAACAGTAAGGAAATGTGGAAAAAAAGCGGGTCTTTCTTTGAGGGTTTCCGTTGCCTGCGCTACGAAAACGGTTCAAGATACCTAAAAAATATGTGGTAAAGAATGCATCTCATTTAAATGATCTAAAAAAACATGCCAGTATATAATTTAAAAATCGAAAATAAATTGAAAAAATTTTCGACTCGGGCAGGACATGAACCGGCATCGTCAGCTTTCCGTGCTGTTGCTCTACCAATTGAGCTACCGAGTCTCACTATATAATTTAAAAATCGAAAATTTTTTCAATTTATTTTCGATTTTTAAATTATATAGTGCCTTCATGTGCAATAACATGTGAAAAATATTAATGTTTTCAAATGCCAGTATATGTCTATCTTTTAAGATTAACTCGCAAGAACGACCCGACGGGACGTGGGCGACCTCTTAGGTAACAGCTATAATAGAGGTTTGCAAAGACAACTTTTTGTGCCCAAAATAACTATTCTACGCAAACGAAGAACCCTGACAGCTAGTTAGGTTATAAATACCCAATGTTTTACGTTAGTTTCTTAAATATAGCTAACAGTAAACTGCGCTACTCAATTTGACCTGCCTGTCTTCGATTTGAGGAGGCAGGGGATTATATACTTTTATTTGACACTTATACATCGTAGTATTATGTTATCTATATATATTTAGTATTAGATAGCGACATTAGAAATAAATAGTTTGTAAATTTTTTAACTTTTTATTTAGGTTCTTAAAATACAGCCAAGAAATGTATGGCTAATAACTGGTCATGAGTTCAATGCCCGGGTCCAATATGTTCCTAATCAATTTATTTAAAGTAAAGTATAGGCAGTATTTAAACGAACACATTCTTAGGTTTGTATACTTTTATAATAAATTGTCTGTTTTATTGATCTTACACCTGAAGGCGAACTGTAATATTGTCACTGTGCCTCTAATTATGGTTACCATCAATTAACTATCTAATTTAGCCCGCATGTTGCAAGTTCCTGGGCGAACGTATTCGAAGCGTGAAATTTCAAGGTCCCAATTCTAATTGAGGAGTTGGAACGGAGAGTAGGTGATCCGTTTTACCAATTAGCCGAATCGTTTGGTTTACCGATAATTATAATATAGATACACAGACCTTTGTATATATGTTGTAAGGTTAATTGATACTTTGACAAAGCTTTCGTATTCATACCGACAAAGTCATCGATCTAATTGTAACAATGTATAGTTAATAGTCAACGGGTTGTGGATTCGAGTCCCACTTGGTCCTTGTTCCGTTTCATCTTGTGAGGCGTTAGATGGACATATTTGTATGTCCGTTGCTCGGCACGACGTTATTAACAGGGCAGTTACAGTTGAATTCGAACTCGGGATCTTTCGTGCTCAACGCAAAACTAGGCCTACATTTCGCTTATTAAACCGAAAGGCGCAATTAATGTAGTATAGTCTGTGTTCATTGTGTTGTACAAACTAAACATGTATGTACAGAAATGTACTGTGAAATGTCATTAAAATTAAAGCCAGTAAAAGAAACGCCTCAACGTCTACGTACGTAAACAAACAGATGTCTGAAAGTGTGGACAGGGCATTCAGACAGCCCCTTGTCTAGTAATGGTCAGTCGCTTATAAAAGCCTTCCCTAAGCTCTCATTAAATTTCCATACAACTGAGCCCATTCATACACCCTGCTGACTAGAGCATTTTTTAAGCACTGTAGCGCATGATGTGGTAACGCTAGAAGGGTGAACTACGATAGAACAATATATATTAATAATATACATATACAACACGTATAGATACTAAATATTAAATGATTTCTCCTGTAGCTCAGTATTTAAATAAGATACTAAAAGCAACAATGGTAGTGTTCTTTACCTTGCTTTATATGAAGATATAAAATAGAGTATGTGTAGGGTGTAAATTTGATTGCTGCGACAAAATTGTTAGTTATTATAATTTTTGAATTTAGAACATGAAGTATCGTTTATAGCTTACGCGATTAGTACTAGTTTAAATAAAGCACATTTAACGGTTTATAACACGACATATTAGTTGACTTATTTTAAATTGGATTTAATAAAAATAAGTAAATGTTTCCCGTTTTAAACTGTTCATAATGTTTTATTTTAAATATGTAAATATTGTTGCATTGATTGAACTACTCCGCTAAGTAAAACCTATCTCAAAAGAGATATAGAAATATGTCTGCGTCATACCCCACGCACTGGGTTTTCATACCACTTTATTATTACGCCAATTGAACGGGAAAACGCCGTAGCTTTTAACACCGCACACGTGAAGCAATGAAACAAAACACTAATTTACTTTTCACAGTTGACAAGCATCTCACGAATCGAAACGGTGAAATATTTGCGATATTTCTCGCGAAAGAATTTTCATTTTGATTTAGCAATATTGAGCATTGAAATATTGTTGAAGGAGTTATTTTATAAATTTATGAATCGTTCGAAACGGCGACGCGTTTTGATTGAAAACTGTGACTGTGAGTTCGTGTGTGTGTCGTTTGTGTGTGTGTGTTCGAACCCAACACTTAACGACAGGAAATGAAATAATAATCTTTTATTCTTTAGTCTAACTAGAGTGTTGGTCAGATTAGCAATAATTTGACTTACGTCATATATTATAGTACGTGGTAATGACTGAAATTAACTTAATATAATTAAATAAAATAGTATAATTTTTTTAGTTAATTTTATTTTCATTTTAAGCTTAAATAATATACTTTCAGGGTAGGTACATAGTTAACCAAGTCAAGCTTTAGCTTATTAAGAACTATAACTATGTCCCTAAACGATACCTTGCCATCGATCTTGTGTCATCAGCACTCGTTGTCAATTGAAAAGTTCCCACCGCTGGGGCTCAACACACCCTAATAAACGTGAGAATAGGCCTAAATACTTTTATTTATTTGTACGCTTGTTACGCCAAATTTCTTAGCAATTTAGTACGAAAACCATTTAGTTTCCTAAAGTACATGCATATACTTTACTATACTTTCATGGACTGACATAATTTTGTGTCCGCATCGTTTTCCAAATAATTAAGTGATTCGAAGGCAGTATCGAAGAAGACAGTTCGAAGGTAGTACTTATTTTACAGTTAAGCGACAAAGCGAGGAAACTTATTAATATTTGAGGGCTTCTGCTGCGTGCGCTGCGAAAACAATCCAAGTAAACAAAAAATAATTATTCCTCTTTATATGCCTGACAGTAGGTATATCAATAATATAAATCAATATGATAGCGTTTTCTCTATCTTCTCTCTTCTTAATTACGTCAGCCAAAGTATTCGTAATTGAGAAATTATTATATTTGAATTACGAACGCCGAATAGCTCAAAATTTTCCAAAATGGCCGTAAAAGCCTCATAGTTTATAACTATTATTTTTACTTTTAACTGCACAAAACATAGACCGTATTCTCTCCGTTAAGCTGAATGTTTCTTTAAATAAAAAGTTATCGGACAATAGTAGCAATGTATGGCTAATCACCGTCGTGATCGTTGAAAAATTTATAACTTTTAAGAAACTTGTTGGAGGTAGAAATATCGAAATTCTGTCCAAATCACGACTACTGTCTACACTGATGAAAAATCGCATTTCGGTTTCAGTCTGTGGATTTCCGAATATTCAAAGCCAAGACAGGTTGATAGCGCATTTAGTTACAATGTTATATTACTGTCTGTCTGTCCTCTTTAAAAAATTATATTACTTTGTGCTGTTTTGTACAAAAGCGTGTACATAAAAATCATCAATTCGTGCCTCTCTCTAAAGCTGTTTAATATGAAATGTTTACTCTTGCACGTTCAAGTTTTTCACCGGAAAATTTCTTAAAACGCTGTCACCGGCGCTCACTCTCTTGACATAATAACCGAGTTAGAAAAATGGAAACTTTGCCAATATTCCCCAGAGAAGTTGCCGTTGCACGAGAATTCGGTAATAGCTTATACGTAACGTGTTTTGAGAAGTTTGAGAAACTTCAAACTCGGTTCGACGAGATGTGAAATTTATTTACTTTAAACATCAACATCTTACGGACCTAAATACTGTCTGTAGTTGACGCGAGTAGTACACATTTAAAATACTTTAATGGTTTAAAACGCAATATATATTACTTAAACTTATTTAAAAATATTAATATGTAATTTACAAGTTAATTTTAACCACGGCCCGACGTTTCGGATGCTGCCGCATCGGTGCTCTCTGTGACCACCGTTAAAGTGTTTTATTTAAAGCTTACCTACCTACTTCTTTTCAGCTGCCAAGTCAGTGCAGCATATTGAATAAGTAGTGCTAATCTCGCCACGCCAATCTAGAGTAGCAAAGAAAAGTCGGTCGTGTATGTATATAATGTAATTTAACAAAACGCGTTCAGTCTTTCTGTGACCGCGGCTGCGGCAAAGCATAACTTCGGGCGTAGTTAAAATTAATTTGTAAATAACCTTAACTGCTACATTTCGCGTTTTAAATCTACTCTTCTCACCTATCTGTCGGTGGTAACGCAAGTACATACATTGGTACCTATTGATCCAATTTCGAAACTTGTTCTTGATTTTGTGCGTAGTTACAGTAATACGTAGTAGCCTTTTATTGTAGCAAGCATTTCATTCCATACTTATAATAATTTTATTATACAGTATTGAGTTTCTAAAATTACTAACTATAGAATACCCGAAGGCTGTACTTTGGCGTAGGAGTTCAGGAGAACCGTTTCTAAGCAAATATCTCGTTTGTTCGTAAAATATCTCCATTATATTAAACCGACCTTTACAGTATTATCTCTTGTATTTGTTTGATAAAACAACTTAACATAAGTAAAATGTAACGCGTTCTAGCTTACATACTTTTACTTTTTAACGGTTTAAATCACGATATATATATATCACATTATTTTTATCAACGACCCGAAGTATACGATGGTCTGTTACTTTGGCCACGAGGATAGAAGTGTGTTGTATTTTTAAATTATTCAAATTTACAATACATTTATAATTATTTGAATTTTTATATTAAATTAACTTATATTTCTGACTACATATACTGACCGCCTCTGTAGCCAAATGGTTAAACGTATTGCCTAGCATGGCGTTAAGCATGAGAAATCCTGGTTTAGAATCCCAGGGACAAAAAAAATTTTCGGTCAGGTAGGGCACAGAAGTCTGATCAACAACTTGCCTGTTATAGAATAGATCAGTGAAACAGACACAGAAATGTGTTCGCTCATGCTCCGCGAGGGGGAAACGGGATTTCCCACACACTTAAAGTATATTATAGGGAAATAGATGATAATACCGCCCATTTTATAATTGAAATTATTAAAAACATAATATGATTTGGACACGATTGAATTTCTAACCATTAAAAAGTTATCCCTACAAAATGACTACTCAAAATCTAATTAAAATAATCTCAAAGCTAATAAAACTCATTTCGAATTAAATCTAACATCTTCACGAAGGCATAAAGTGAAAACACAGTTGTTTTGATCTCTTATTAACTCGCAAATAGCTTCAGAATTTATCCGACGAAAGTAAATATTTGGAATCAAAGGAATTTCGTGCCTCATTTAATTGACGGAGCACTTTGAAGATGTATTTGAAAGCACTTGACCGTGGCGGAAATATGTGGACCGTTTTTGTACACGCGGATGTGATTGTTCGTTTTGTGTATTACAATATTACACGTACGTCAAATTTCCATAAGGATCTTATGGAAATTTTTTACTAATCAATTTATTTTGTCTTACTTTATGAACTAGTTGATCTAGCAAACGTAGTTTTCTCTTTACAAGATATTAACACATAATTGGTAAAAATAATCAAATGTGAATTAATTTCAACAGTTAGATATATAGGAGATATCTAAACAGTTACTTAGATTTATGCTTATTAATACACGTAATTTTTATGTTAGATCCTATAAAAGGTATAGACATCACTAGTTTATATGAAAAACTAACAGTTAGTATTAAAAATAATAATATTGTGAGGTTTCAGGGAAATTACGAATGTTATTATTAAATATTGATATGGAATTAGCAAAGATATTTATGTTTGAAATCTTTATTATTTTTTACATGTTCTTTATTGCACATGAAATCACTATATAATTTAAAAATCGAAAACATTTTCGACTCATTTTTTCAATTTTTTTTCGATTTTTAAAAGATTTTTTTATTGCGTTCCAATTTTAAAAGCCTTATCTCATTCTTATTTAGAGGCATAAGTTCTATACTGTAGTTTATTACGTAAGTATGTTATTCCTAGAAATACGTTATATCTAACTTTGTTCGCGAATGCAATATTCATATTGTACATAAAGTTTACGACGATATATAAGACCACTACACTTCTGCACTTTCATAAAGCTCAAGTAAACATCTCATCTCAGTCCGAGCTATAAACCTTCGTTATATTTGTTGCATACAAAATTATGGCGTTTTTATGTCTCGGCATCCGTAGCTTAGGAGCGGCACCTCGTAAAGTTCGCTAGCAAATTCAATTCAATAAGCCTTTATTACGACACTTTGCATAAGTAAATTGAGTGTCGAGTGTTCAGGTGTCAGTCGTAGTAGTCTTTACAACATGGAATAATAATTATTGAAATATGTATCGGAAGGTTTTATAAAAAAATAATTTGTTCGATCTTTGAATTTTCACTGAGCAATGCTGCAAGTACCGTAAAGTTTTAAAGAACAAAATTTTACTTAATATTTATTATATTAATTAAAAAATGATTTTTAGAACACTTTAGTGGTTTAAAACGCGATATATATTTGGTAAAAGCCGCGAGTGTTGTTTTATATGCCATTGCGCAAAGTGACGCGACAGTTGGTACAAACGAAACGCTTTAGTCTTAGGTTCGAGCCCCATAGTTAAAGAATATCTTTCTATATAACAAAGTACGACTTTTTGAATGCCTTTTTATTTTTCACAAATTATTGCAAATGACACTATATAAATTAAAAATCGATTTTAGATTAAGACCACTTGACTCGGTATCTCAATTGGATGGAGCAACAGCACGAAACGTTGTGGATGACGGTTCAGGACCTGCCCGTGTCGTATTTTTTTTAAAATCTGGAATCGGTTCTTTATTTATAAAGTATGACTTGATATTTAACAAACTTATACGACAATTTATCATATAAAATAAAATCAAGAACAACATACACAAATTGAATGTTACGTAAATCTTTTTTTTTTGTTTTAAATACTCGTTATCAATTTGTAATCACCAACTTAGTGAAACTGTTAGTTTTACTCTTGAAAGTAAAAATATTCTTCATAAATAATTTTAAATTGTAAGTTTTACGTTAATTATTATTCTAGATCTTAAAATCTACAGCTGTCCGAGTGATGCCTGGTCCATTTATAATTGCGGTGTAATCGCCTTCGCCAAGACTCCTTGACCTGCGAAATTGTAATGACCTGACCTACATTCTATCATTTAGAGTCATTCAAAAACTTACAAAATTAAAAAAAAAGATTTTTCAAATTGTATTTGGGGTAGAATTACTGCCCGTTTCAATAAAAAATCTTGACACGCCTAGATGATACACAGAGCTTTTTCGGGATTCGAACCTGCTAACATTTTTATGGCATCACCATTAAGATTGTATTGGGCCTATAAATTTTATTTTACTTTAAAATTAAGTTTAAGTTAGTTCGAATCTTGTTAAATCAATAGACCTTTCAAAGTGTACTATTTTCATTTGAGTAGTTGCGCAGATTTTCTAGTATGTAAATAAAACACTTTAACCAAAGCTTTGGAGAAGCCGTGACCACGACGTCGGGCCGTACGTCAAAATAGTTCGTAAACAAGTTTAACTAATATACTTCGCGTTTTAAACAGTTCAAGTGTTTAATTTAAATATTATGTACTACTCGCGCAAACTACAGAGAGTATTTAGTATTTTAGTATTATGTAGTAATAGTGGTGTCAGCAAATTTAATTAAACAGCTGTGGATGGCTAGAATTGAAAATGGTTTTCAACTATATTATTCTAAAATTAGTTTGTTAGGAAAGTTTTCATGAAAGTTCCCGGTTTTAATTTTATTCCTGTGTTCTATAGCCCAGTAGCGCTTTATTGTCGTCTAACAAATAATTATGTTAGAAGTTTAGTTTCAGGTAGTACTAAATGGGTAGAATCTAAAAATAAAATTGTTTTATATATTACTTACTTCCTACGTTAGGATTAAAAGTTAAAACGCGTTGAAATTTTTTTAAAGTTAAAAAATTATAGTCTTTTTATCATATTTTATACATTTTCGACCGTTGACATAGAGTCGAAAATTGTTAAAGTGTTTTTATGAGTTTTAGCTCATAAGGGAAACGAAACAATTGATTGGTAATAATCCAATAAATTCAACAAAATTGATTTACCATAAAAACCGGTTCTTGCCAGTTTATCTTCAATAATAGACTCGGACAACTTTTTTGATGATTTAAACTTGATGATTTTTTTTATTGCTTACTTGAAGCCTTCAAAGACGAATCATTTTTCGTCTTTCACATTTTCTACTGTTCCTTCGCTCCGAGTAGTAACAGCGTGATGCCAATAGCTAAACCCTTTCTCGACAACAGAAAAATATTTTTATTTCCAACAAGAACAAAAAAAACTCTTCAGCTTTACTATATTAGTATAGATTAAATAAATACTTCAAGTATACAACTAATTGTCTATATAGCAAAATGGTTCGTATGTCTGTTTATATCAAAAATAAGAATTTAGAGCGGCTTTATAATTCAGTCGTATGGTTGGGTAGTGAATGTTCGCTAATTTTAACCGCGTTTTTCCGCCGGGGAAAAGCGGGTGTTTTCCGAGATGAAAAGCACCGTTAGTATCGTTTTGTTATTATTTTATGAAAAACATCCTTCTACTTAATCAATCGATCGACAAATATTTTAAATCGGTCGGACCAAGTCTAGTTACAAATCGTTAAGATTACCACTGTTAAAGCTCTTAAGTTAGAGACCATGTTATTTTGTTTACTTAGGAGTTCGGTCGCGCTTAGATGTGTTTTCGTACACATTAGTCTGTATACTTTTCTAAGTGTTTTGTATAACTTAACATGAAAATTGGCTTACTGACTATAAAAATAGTTACATCTTTAATATAATTAATAATTTAGTCTCATTTTCTACATCTCTTTTTTAGTCAAAATTGTAACCGTAGTTGACCGTAGTTGTAACTTATATAATTCGTATATAAAACCGTTAAAATATATCATAAAATGTTATAATATTTACTACATATATAATGTAGTATGTTTATTACTAATAAAACAGCAGATTTTCGACGAAGCGCTGAGTTCATGACTTAAGTGTTAAATATTATTGAAGTTCGTACAATCTCTGTTATTCCAAACTTCTGCCCCACGCTTAGCTTAGACTTAAGTATATTAGTAGAAATTACTTCAAACACTGCATTGCACCATCTTAAGGAGCGCAATATCATCGTTATTAGTAAAGTGTTTTACTACTGCGCTAACTAATTTCGAGCAAATCTTAATTTATGCGTTCTGAAACTTATTTATGATCTTCTTCAATATAGACAAATTATTGTGATATATATGTATCATAATAAAAAATACATTGTAACTATTAAAAACGTGAAATAAAATTATTTAAATAAAATACTTGAATAGTTTTACCTACGACAAAGTGTTTTATCAAACGTTCAATGAATGGTATGTATGAACACGTATAAGAAAAGAGTTCAAAGGAAAACAGTCTGTATTTGCTTTAATAGATACATGTTTACGTGTTATTTAAATTGTCGTAAGATTAAATATTCAAATTTAACTTATAACCAAAATTAATCTTTAAAGATTATTGCGTACGTGACAAATCTTTACTAATTTAAAAAGCTGAAGAATTTATTTGTTTGTTTATTTGAACGGTACAACCTCAGGAACTACTGATTCGATTTGAAAAAAAAAATCTTTGCTTTTGTCAGTTAGGCTATAAAACATCACGCTGTGACTAATAGGAGCGACGAGACAGCGATGTCTCCTTTACCATAAAAGTATTATGGTAATATTTTACAAAATTTAAAAAAGCTCTGTAATCAATCAATGTGCTAAACCCCCGTTATCTTAAAAATAAGCTTCGAAATTATATTAATTTCCTAGGATCTAGATTTCGTACATTACCAGTAACATATATACGGTAACATAATGCATATGATAATTCGAGCCAGCGAGTTCTATAGCATTAAGCATAATAACAAGCTAACTGTGAATCAGAGTAATCAGCCATTTAATTTGTGATTTCACAAAAGGCAGCCATTGATTACAGCCAATACCTATCTACGCATTTGCATTCCAGTAATTACGACTCAGTTCCATTTATTACGCAAGATAATTTACTACGTTAATATATTACGAAATTAACGGATCCTATACGCGTTTATACGTAAATTTCTTGTTACGCTTTATTTAAATAAGTATAGAATAGTTAATTTGGGCTTCAAGTTTGTTTGTACCAACCTCCTGTTCAACTCTATAAATTTAGGCTTTTACCCACGATTTCATCCGCGTCCTGTCGTCCTTACAAGTTTAGCTTAAAAGAAAGAAATATACTGCAGCTTTTTAGATTATTAAAAGAGAAATATAAATATATTTGTTTAAAGATTTTATATTGAAATGGAAGCCATCGTAACTGTATCATAACGTGTTACGTATCGCAGATAACCTTTCCTTTAGAAGATTATTTAGATTTTAGTTGTTACGTGGTGGACTTTGGTATCGAAAGTTAAAACTTGAATATTAACTTTGAACGTTTTTATATTTTGGAATAGTTAGGTAATAACTTTTGTCATTTTTTTTGTCGCACCAGCGGTCAACTCTACTCGTACATCTTCCGATTTCGCGCTCAGTCTTGACGCGGCCTCAACATTTCTTTCTAATAAAAAGCTGCTTAATGAATAGCATACCATGTTTCACCTGTCCGTACGGAAGTGAGGATGAACCTTC
This sequence comes from Leptosia nina, assembly GCA_963661955.1. NCBI lineage: Eukaryota > Metazoa > Arthropoda > Insecta > Lepidoptera > Pieridae > Leptosia > Leptosia nina. Next base: position 4,662,749 of record CAVLEF010000004.1, on the reverse strand, counting down.
AAGATAAGCAAATTTTTTTAAATAAGGAAATATCCGAAAGGAAAATATTACACCTAAATTAAGGAGTAAAATAAATAAACAGGCACACATCCAGCTATTTTGATTGTTGAATTATTCATGTCTCACACGAGCCCACCTGCGCGAGAACTCTTCGAATACACATCGCTTCGGGGGTAACGGAATGGGCAACCCATTTGGGGGCACAAATAAAAATGTACGCATTATCGTCGTATTGAAACAGAGTATTTCGACCCTATATAGTGTGGGTTTTCTACATTGGCAAAAGACCACAACAAATATGGCCGATTTCAAACCATAGCGTACTAACGCTATGGTTAATATTCAAAAATTACTTTTATGACAACTTAGTCTTAATTTTTTTTTTTTGGTCTTTATTATTAAATTCGATATTTGTAACGTTTTTCCACGATCGTGCATTAGTGGTACTTTAACTTCTATTGTCGTGGAATTAGCTTACATTCTATCCTTATACAAATGGCAAACTAATGAATTTATAATCTGTGCATTTGCGTAAATTAATTTTTGGATTATCATTCTCGTTTAGACGACACCGTATATTCCGAACCTATATAACCTCATTTGTATTGGAAACATCAAACTGTCAAACTCTAAAATATAACAACAACGAAAAAATAAAGATGGCGACGGTTAATAGATTTTTGCACAGCCCATATGAATTTTACGAAGAGCTGCAAGACAGAGCTGATCTAGCTGAACGACGGCGTCACAAGCGATTCCTAGCTGTTCTATTGCTGCAGCGTATGACTAGAGGTTACCTTATAAGGAAACATATAGCCTGGCTTTCTTTTAATGCTACTATAATACAGTGTGCGTTTAGAGTGCACAGAGCTCGGAAAGCATATCGAGGAGCTTTAAGAAGAGCTGTAAGGAATAAACATGGCAGACACTACGCACAAGCTGCGACTAAAATACAAGTAATATTAGCTTATTCATTTAATTACATAGGATTAAAATTATTCAATAGTTTAAATCGGAACTTAACGGTTTTAAAGTCAGCTATATTTGATCCTAGTCTACCGTGACAAAGAATTTATGTAGTGGACGTGACCAACATTTTGTCTTACGCCATGTTACTCTTTGGTTCCAGTTCTGAAGTTGTCATTAATGTTATCAATTTAAACATCTATTGATAACAGTGAATTTTGCAATAATATATTTTCTATGACTATTGTTTTTAATGAACCACAACACTATCATAACTCTCATGGACACAATATAATAATAATAATATTCATGCATACAGGCGTTGTGGCGTGGACATCACTCTAGACGCACGAAATTCTGTTACCGGTCGTACAGAAAATGGTTGGCTACAGTCAAAGAGAGAGGTGAACGACGTGCGGCGGAAGCCGTAGAATTTGGAATCAGGAGTCGAGCTGATGACCTAGGAATTCTAGAGGAAGAGGCACGCCAATGGCTCGCATACGTCGTCTTCAAATTACACCATTTGCTTCGAACATACGTATGTGCCGGCGTCTATTCAGATCCAGGGACGTCGGAATTATCCGAGTTCGAAAAGCTACTTACATCAATACGTTACACAGAATACATGAAGCGGCTTAAGCGAAAATATCACGAGTTCGTGCGAAAATTCCGACCGAAATTCCGTAATAAGAGATTATTCCCTATAATTGGCGATGGAGCTGATTACTGGTACCTATCTTTGCCTGAAATGTATGAGCTGACGGTGCAGCTACCAAAGGAACGGGACACGAGGCATCTGGCGACCCACCATGGCCCGCAACACAAGGAGCCGTTTTTGTGGAGAAAAGTAAGACCGACTTTGGAAGAAGGAAGAGGGCCGTTTACCATACCAAAATCTATTAGTCATCTTACGCCGCCGACGCCCGCACCTACGCCAAGCGGCGACACGTACAGCCCCAAACCCCAAAAGGACCCGCGCTTTCATCTATACGTTAAACATTATACGCCACAGCCCGATCTCTTTGAGTATATCGATTACCATATAAATGTTTTACTTACGAGAAAGTGCTCCATACAGAGCGTTGATAAAAGTGACCATTGTTAAGATGTAAATGCCACAAGTTCATATTTTCTCGAGTGTGTTTTGACAATAGATTGTTAGGTACACTTTGAACGTTGGCTTTTTCCTTTTTCTTATTCGGAAATCCGTAATCAGACTGAGTTTGGAAGGGCCGTCCGGATGTTGCGGGCCGCGAGCCTTTTGTTGTTTCGCTTTTGTTGTTGTGAATTTTACACTTGTAATTTATTTGAGGAAACGCCTCGGCGAGAAAGAAATTACGTTAAACTCTCCAAGGCAAATGTGTTTTGTAAATTAACATCTCGCCTGTGTAGGCTTTATGCGTAAGTATTTTATGTAATATTGTAAATTTTGCACGAATTTTCCCCGTCGGCCACGGCGCGGGACAATATGCCATTGTTTTTTTTTGTAAAATATTCAAATCAAATGTTACGGAGTACATACTATTTCACGCTTTGTAAATATCGTTAGAATAATGAGTTTTATTATATACGAATTATGACCATTTACGCTGATTTAGTCTCGTGAATTTTTTTATTTAAAGAATTCAATAGAGACGTTGTCTTTTTTAACTTGTCAATATTAGAGAGAACTTGATAGAAGTTTTAATGCTTTAGTTAAAATGTGCTGGCACTATGTTTGTTTAAATAGTTTAACGCGTTTAATATCCATATTTGTGTGTACCATACGAAACAATATTTAAAAATATCCCGGTCCAAGTAAGGTGTGAGTTGAACTCACGACTTACTATAACTGTATCTATGAACTCGTCCTATAGGTAGCGTTAATGTATTTCAAACTAATTATATAACAACACATCATTGATCATGAAGCAAATAAGATGTCGCCAGCTAAAATAATACGTCTAACAACGTCCGTTTGACTTCGCAAATTTATTAGGGTCAGAATAATTCAGTTCAGTCTCCTTATTGCGTAGCCTCAGGAGGTCCTATTATATGTGAGAGGTATTTAATGCGTAAGTATTGTCAGTGATTTGTTCACGCGTCAATTCGGACTACCTCGAGTTCGTTGGAACTAAAACTGCCGGGCGCTGAGGGTGTTTGGTACATGAATAATGTATGGGGTAAATTTGCAAGTGTTTCAATTTACACCCGACGCCACTTCGCCCGTTCATACGCACCGAGAGCTATTCAAGTGGAAAAAGAAAACAAGAGGTGCAAACGGGGACAAGTGGACGCATTCCTATTAGCTCGCAGACAGTGTTTTCAGGCGGGTTTTTTCAGTATCTACGATTGTTCAGTATTCTTTCAAGAACACTAGATTCTTATCTAATTTCTTTCAATAGCTACAAATATTTCTTTATCCTTTTTATAAGATTCTTACGATCTAAATACCGTCTGTAGTTTACGCGAGTAGTACAGATTTAAATAAAACACTAACGGCTTAAACCGTAATATATATTAGTTAAAATTATTTTAACTACGTCCCCCCGTTTCGGATGCTTTGTAGCAGCTGTGGTCACGGGGAAACGTTTGGCTGTAGTTAAATTAATTTTTAAATAAGTTTTACGAATATATGTCGCGTTTTAAGCCATTAAAGTGTTTTATTTAAAAATGTGGAAAACGTTTTTACTTATATGATTAATGAATTATACTCCTTTTTAAGTATTTTGTATATTTTTTAACTTCGGCCCGTGGTCACGGCGGCTGCAAAGCATCCGAAACGTCGGGCCGAAGTCAAAAATCATTTTGAAATAAGTTTAACTAATATATCGCGTTTTAAACCGTTAGTGTTTTATTTAAATGTGTACTACTCGCGTAAACTATAGACAGTGTTTTCCACAAACTCTTTCCGATTGTCTTTCTTTCATTTTGGGTTGTCAAGCAAAATATTGCATATATGAGGCCTATGATTACACTCTGTAGTTTATTTTTTTGGTTGTATGGATGTCTGTAGGTTACGTCTGTAAAAGTTATGAAAAAATTGATAAGCAAATTCATTATTTCAGTAGTTAAGTAAATTTTAGTTTTAATTTTAAAAAGGGCGTGGTCTTAAAATTAGTTTGATAATAGTGTATCTATCGTTTTGAATCCGTAGAAACCTTCTATTAATTAGTTATTATAATTCTGAAACCGACACTTCTTTCAAAACTAGGTCATGAGGTTAACGAAATGTGATAAATTAAAGTTTTAAATTATTATTTTCTTATAATTAACTTGTAAAAAATTTGTTAGAATTCTAATAAAAATAAAATAATTAAAAATATTTTAATCTCCGAAACGTATATTGAATCACTTCGTACTTATGTAATGTGTTTGAAAAATACACTTCGCTACAGTAATAACCAAACCGCAAGTAATAAGCGATTTTCCGGAACGGGACATTTATAAAAGCAATTTCAAAAATAAATAATCGAATAGTATCACGGGCATGTTTCCGTCTAGCGCTTTCTAGAAACGAGAAAAAAACCACCCACGGCTGCATTCCTCTAATTTCTTGGAATCGTAGCGATTCTTGGGAACGAATCGATTTAGAGCAGAGTGGATGCGTGATCTGTATGAAAAATGCGGTGCTGGCTTCGGTACGCGTAATTAGTGGAGGCGGGACGCCTGAGCGCGCGAGGCCAAAGGGGAGTTCGTGTGGAAATCTACTTATTCACCGTCAAAAAATCTTTGAGAATTTTCCTCCCTACGCGTGGCACAGCCAAATTTAACAGTCTTATAACAGTACAATCCAGACAGAATTAAACATTTAAATGGATATTTGTAAAAATAGCATATAATTTGAAATGGATTATAAATTGAAAAAATTAAGACTTGAGCAGGACTTGAACCGGCATTCCGAAGCTACCGTGTCCTACAATCAATCAATCAAACATGTGAATAATATTAATTAGCTTTTAAAATGGCATTTGTTGAGTAAAAAACCCATATTGTTTTTAAATACTGTCTGTAGTTTACGCGAGTAGTACACATTTTCATAAAACAGTCTCCTGTGACCACGCTGCAAAGCATCCGAAACGTCGGGCCGTAGTTAAAAAATAATTTTCAAACAAGTTTAACTAAAATATATCGAGTTCTAAACCGTTAAAGTGTTTTATTTAAATATATAATTTTTTAATGTACGTTGTGACATCTGCATGATTGTTATATTTCGTATTTTAGGTAGCGTTATATATTTTTAGTTTTAGTGAAATTCTAAAGGTTAATAATTATAAAGAGATGTTCCAAAACTATTTCCACGAACATTATATATCCTCCAACGAATAAAAATTTGTCGCGCATCCAAATGAAATCTGTGGAAATCATTTTAGCGAAGTTGTAAATGGTTTGGAACACTTCACAGCACCAATAGTGGTGTTTTAGCTTAGTGAAAGGGCTTTAAATTTTATACAATTTCAAGTGGAAATGTTTTATCGAATACGGGCGACAGTATTACGACTTGGCCAGGGAATGTTCTTCTATACTGGCGCGTCTAGTGACAGAAACTGTACTAATCGTAATCGTGCTTAGGGCTCCTGTTTCAATTTTTTGTATTAAAGACGTCATCTGTAAATAAGGTGAAGTGGAAGTTCCGGTTCGGTAACATTTTGTGTATTTTTTAGTATTCAAACTGACAGCACATATTCAATAAATGTTATAGGGGACTTAATTTTCCATCAAGTCTACCCTATGTTTGTCTATTGTAAAAAAGACACAACAGTGACCACTGCAAACGATGAAAAAATAATAATTAAGTATGACTTCAGAGCGAGCCACGAGGTTGTGCGTCTCATGTCGCCGATCCTAATGGCCACACGCCTATATGGATTTCTCGCGTCGCTCATGAAATCGCTGCCGCTCGTGAGGCTGGATTGGATCGCCCGGAGTGCTATTGAATTTTCCGGTCACTTCGTCCGATACTCGCTCTGCGATTTTGATGAAAAGCATGAAACTGCTTTTTTCAGTCGCTACTATTTTGGCTCGATTCATATAACAAAGCGTTATTCGATTTTCAGCGATCCGCAGATGTTTATTGCTTTTTATAAAACATTATTTGAAATTAAATTTAACTTACTTTATTTATACCAAACCAAAGTATTTCTTTATAAAAACGCAAAAATCAAGATAGAAATTTTGTTTAAAAAGGATTAAAACCCCGTTTTTTAATTTTTAACTTTTACGATAAGCACGAGAACTCACGAATTTGATGCTAGGGGTTATAAAGAGCTTCGGGCTGATCACAGAAGCCAGATCAACTACTCAACTGTAAAATTAGTAAACCAGACGTATAAATGTGTCTGCCCTTACACCAATATATTTTATATTTGTTTAATTAAAGACATTTAAACAAAACATCGCAAAGAGAAGTCTTTGAAATTATTCATAAAAAGGTTGAAGTCTTGCAAAGCCATTTGTAAAGAAACGCGACATGTTTCTTTTGAGAGCGTGTGAAATGTAAAAACAAACAGCCTGTATAATAGCTGTATATAGGTGGAGAGTGGCTTGAGAGCTTGAAAGGCGTCGGTTCTGAGCTATGACTGTTCGAGAGAGCGACAAATGAACTAATGCTCAAACTTTATGTGCAGGAAAATTTTTCGTAATCAAATTTTTCTTGGGTTTCTGCATCTGTCGTATTAAATAAAACTTTAGTATCGTAATGCATGTATTCTATGATTAATTTATTTCAGCTTTAAGAAATATACACTACTAATAACATAATTATTTCCACCATTGTCTTAAGCGCGAAGTGTACTTGGTTCGAATACCGGGAAATAATATAAATTCAGGCAGGGCTGTGTGTGGGCTGAGTACCATTGGGGTTACCATAACGAATTTTTCATGTAACTTTCAACCTTACATTTATGAGTTTAACGACTGTTATTGAAATAAGTTAAAATTGTGTTTGTCCAAGTTGGAGGTTTTTGACGATTTGCTTAACTTTTCTACTCTGATATTTCCATAACATCAATCTCGAAGTTTTTTAAATTATATTTTTATTTTATAATCAATATTAAACTTAAACTGTTTTATGCGAAATGTTATTCTTCACATTAATTAATTAACGCTCTTTTAAATTTAATGTAGCTTGCACTGAATATCATCGGTTTAAGATTTCATTCTACGACATTTGGCTACGAAAAGGCCTACGCCGTAGATTGATGCATTGTATAAGATTACGTAACTTAGCTTTTTTTAAACTGATGCCTAATGCACGTTTAAGTCGGGCAAGACGCATTTACACCATGCCGTGGTGAGTGTGGTAAATCCGAGACAATAGCCAACCAAAACCACTTAACACAACACTAGCTAGCATGGCCAGCTACGGTGCTTTCTAGGGAACGACTTTGTTTAGTTATTATTTCGGCGAACAATAACTAAACAAAATATTCTTTATGCTATCGTAATAAGCATAATTAATAAAATAATATCTATACTAATATACACTATGAAGTGTTTGTTGGTTTGTTTAAACGCGTTAATACCAGCGAAGAAGCAGCAGGAAATCTAAAGAAAGCTGGAAAAAAGATTCATCTTTGTGGGTTGTCATTGCGTACGCTGTGAAAACGTTCTCAGTATTTGACAAATCGCTGGCGTACCTTATTGGATGCGCAGTTGTCAAATTAAGAGAATACCATCAGCGCTGAATCGAAACCTAATCGTAGCGTGACTGCAACTTGATCGAAACGTCATTAAATTAGTGGAATCGGCCTGCCCAAAAAATATGTAAGAAAGAATAATTCTTTAAGTCTTAAAAACAGTTTGAATCTATAAAAATAAAGAGGCACACGCATACGAAGTCGCTGACACAGCTAGTATTATAATATTCATTTCATATTAAGGTGACATCAAATTAATATCACATATTTCGTCGACAACGTTATTAATGTTCTCAGTAATTATCTCTTGACAGCTCAAATTCGCATTAAACAACGAATAAGATTCTAAATACGTATTTGAATACGCGATTTATCATCATTAAAACTTTGACATGTTAATGAAATATGCTCTCGAGAGCGCAATACATTTAGTGAAGCCGAGTTTATTGTGACTTCGGATAATGAGTGAGAATTATTACTAGAGTTATCTGATGTGTCGTTATTTGAGCGGATAAAACGTGCATGTTAATTGATTTTCTGAAATTTTGATTCAAGTTATTTCGGCGTTAGCCTTTACATTTACCACTTAAGACAAACTTGAAGTAACTATTTTTGGGTTCGAATCAAATTATGATAAAAAAAAACATACGAATTTTGTTAAAATCTTTCTTGAATATTACAATATAATTTTTGGTTCAAGTTCTGTGAACGTTGTAGAACTTTTTCAGTTTAAAATAGATATTTTTATATAAGATTATACATTTTGGTAAGAATAAGTGTAGAATTTTGGGGTGGTAAAAGTTTGTATGGAAATTCGTGGTTTTTTAAGCTAGAACAATAAAACTTTCTTCTTTGGCTTTTTAGGAATAGGAGTGGGAGTGGGAGTGGGAGCGGGAGTGAGAGCGAGAGCGGGAGTTAGACTAGGACTGATGTGAGGTGAGAGTGTTGCGGCAAAGTAGCACTTACAACATAGATTGGCTGCCTTAAATGCGTCCTTACATAAATTAATAAACAGCCTAAATGATTAAAAATTCTACCCCAATAAATTTGTATAAAATAATTTTTATTACTACGTTTTTGAGAACTACCTCCTTTTCCGCTACGGCGCGTATCCGTTAAAGAAAATTAAAACCGTCAAAATATAAGTCCCATTTCGGTTAGTTGCATTTCAATAGCTGAATACGTGTCAATCAGACCGACAGACGGACTAACGAGACTACCCCGGGGCAATTAAAGTCTGCTAGCAGCATGGCACAACGTTTGAAAACAAATATCCTGATGTATACCCGTTTTCCTTGTTTGCATATGTAAAACAATTGAATCTTCCACTCGACAACTAGCTATTAAAGATGACATAACAAGTATTTTAAGTTAACAATTTAAAATTAGAATCCTTATATTGTAAGGATTCGTAAGTAAGGTAATATGTATTTTTTTTTGTTCTACACTAAATAAAAATCGAAAATAAAAGGAAAACAATTTCGACTCGGGCAGGACTTGAACCGGCATCGTAAGCGTTCCGTGCTGTTGCTCTACCAATTGAGCCGAGTCAGACTCGGTAGCTCAATTGGTAACTATTGCTCAATTTATTTTCGATTTTTAAATGATATAGTGCCATCATATACAATCCGTGCTAATGCTCTAATCACTATGTTAAATAAACGGAAAATAATTGAGTGTTATGTTTTCTTAATAAAAAAAACGAATTAGTACGCAAATTAGAGTAAATAATAGTTGACATAATATCTTACGAGTCTTTAGAAAGAAAACCTTTCTAGTAGTGTATATTTTTTTATTGTTCAAATTCAGTGTAAATTTGACGTATTCGAATGTGTCCTGGCGTGTACTCTCTATATTATTAAGGAAACATAACTCTTCTAAAATGATTCTACATTTAATAATTAGCTTTCAGTTTCTACAACATGTGAAATAAGATTATTTCCTCCATCTTACAAATAGTTTTAGTAAGATAGTGTCATATTTTTGGTCAAATATTTAATCGCAATTTATTATAACGACAATATTCTCTCTACAAGCGACGCTAGGCAATTGAAGACCGTATTTCAAAATTCATACAGCAGGACCACGTGTGAGACGTTTTTATGCTCATCTTTGCTCCATAAATCTTCGGTGTCACGCGCTAGACAAACGTATCATAACTCACGTACAGAGACGAGCCATAAACAAGCCAAGATACGTCGCGTGACGTCATAGCTGAATACAGCGGGTGACGCAAAACACACGGGCCGCGGGTCTGTGACGTCATTAGTCACTGTCGCTCACTCTTAACGGCCGGTTAAATCGCACTAACACGTCGGGTGCGTTTTAAAAACGATCTCAATGATTTCTTAATCTACCGCCTTTTGTAATAAGGCTTTAAATGAAACACTTTAACGGTTTAAAACGCGAAATATATTCGTTAAATTTTGTTGAACTTATTTTAACTACAGATTTTTAACTTATATATCGCGTAAACTATAGATAATATTTGTATAGAGACTGTTTCATACACTCTTACAATAGTTTAGTAATTTTGAAGAGGTTGCATTTTGTGGTTGGGCTAATGGTAGTAATATAAGGCTAATAATCAATGGGTCGTGGCTTCGATCCCCGTCGGCTCCAACAAAGTGAATGTGTATACATGGGCGAGCACGTTTGTGTCCGCTTGAATGATCAGTTCTTTTACAGGCAAGTAGTTGAACTACTGTGCCCTACCTGACTGAAACAACTTATTGTTTCTCTAGGATTTGTACCCAGGACCTATGGCGCTTAGCACAATGTATGTAATATGTTTCTAATCAATTTATATTTTTTATAAAATATGTCGTACCTCGTTTGAAAACCTGGATATTTAATTGGCGGTTGGAATATCTAAATTTCGCCCAGATCACGAACCACGGTCCACACACAAAAAACCGTGAAGTTTATTTGTGTTTCACTATCGGTCTGTGGATCCAATGACAAAATATGTCGACAGTGCAGTGTTGAGATGTTAGGGATATTTTTGGAGGGTATATAACCTTGCATGTCGCGAAACCTATGCTTATCTGCCCTCTTCTAATATAAAAAAGGACCTAAATAAGCCAGTGTCGACACTAAAAATAAATCATAATTGTTTGATCTCTCTCTTTCTTTTTTTCTTTGATTTTAAGACATTCTCTTCCAGCTCTTGAGTTTTTCTTAAAACTTATGTGGTAACGATAGAGTTTGATATTATATGATATGATTATATGATACTAATTTGACAAGTGATGGAGATATAATAATTCCTAGGAGGCAATTCTTAAGTAAATTATATAACCTTAATACCCATAGTCGAAAAGTATGTCACAATTGTGAGGATAGGGGACAGAAGTGGACAAGAATTTCGATTTAAAACTATAGATATAACAAAATTCATAACCATCAACATATACCCTTCGTCTACAAAGAAATGTAGATTTTCAACCTTGAAGGATCATAACATGTTGTGTAAAAAGATTGATCTTTGAGTACAAAAAGGTCTTACATAATCCACTTTTCTAGATAAGCTCAGCCTACGAAAAATCTAATATTGAATAGCAAGAAAATTGTACAAAGCCCCCATTTCACAGAATCCTTTGTAACAATAAATCTTATGATTATTTATAGTTTTAGATAAAAATTACAATCCTTTCATAAAAATTTGTATTATTTTAGAAATGTGTTATTCATTTGATCTTTTTATTTTTAAAACGGTGTAAATTGTTGAAGGAATATGTTAACGTTCTATATAATAATTATAGATAAATTTATAAAATTTTAAAATATTTATGTATAACTAGCTGTGTCAACGACTTCGTCCGCCGTGAATAGTTATTTGGGCATCAAAAGCCCTGTTCAACTTTATTTACGCTGTTACCCGCGACGTCGTCCGCGTCCCTCTATTCTTGCAACTTAATCTTAATAGATTAACATTATTGTCGCTATGATGTTTTAGATCATTTAAAGAAACACATTTTTCATACGTATATTTGTTTCGGTATCTTGAACCGCTTTCGCACATATGCAACGGTTACGGACACATAAAAGTGTCCATTTAATCTGTTGTAAAGCCTTGAACATGTCTTAGATACTGTCTGTAATTTACGCGAGTAGTACGTATTTAAATAAGTGTTTTATAACTCCCCGTGACCACGGCTCTTGCTAAGCATCTGAAACATCGGGCCGGAGGATAAATATTTACTCTGAGCGTGAAAGGGTTAAAAAAAGAGCTTGATTAGTCTTCTATGGCAAACCGAAATGTATTCTTAGTATTCAAATTCAAGACTTCTTGAACTCGATATACTATCACGATATTTCTGTATATTAAAGCCTTTGTTTTGATTTGCCTTGAAATTTATCTCGCGCGACATCCCACCCTGTCTTATGTCTCGGTGAATTTAATAAAGACTTCACCAAGATTGATGTAGTGAAATGAGAAAAACGATACGAAATCTTGAACAATATTAATACCCTTTTCTAACAAGGTACCACAAGCGTTATGAAAGTAGGCTTATAGATACGATTTAAATGAAATAAACGGCTATTCAATATAAAACGAATAATTATTTAAAAGTGCCCATTACAAACAGGAAACTTATACACAATACTTAGTTTTTATTAAATCTTTCGCTAGTAGTAGCTACAAAAACAAACAAACAAAAAATACTTTATTTTCACCACAATGTTACAAAATAAACTTAATTAAAAAATTAACAAAAAGGAGCGAGAAAAGGCGGCCTTATCGCTAAAAAGCGATTTCTTCCAGGCAACCTTGAAAATGGAGATTTACAATAATAGATGATAATAATAAGGGTAACACTACAGCTATAATAAGTTTATACAATACTAAGTATGTTTTTAAAGTTTGACTTAATAATTAAAATAATTTACCCAATCAAATGACTGTGTAAACCATGCACATAAGTGAGTAGCTACGTACTACAAGCAGAACATTGAAATAATAAAAATAGGACAACATTAGCACTGAATGTTGTGGATGCCGGTTCAAGCCCCGTCTGTGTTGTCAATTATTTTCAACGTAAATATATTTTAAATTTATACTTGCTTAGAATAAAAATAGATAAAAAAACAGACATATATGCGTATACTCCATGTAGAAACGGATTTATATTTTACAACGCGTATTCTCCTTTATAAGCTTTTCACGTATAGAACATCGAAGGATGTAATCCGCTTTCTTGAGATTAATTTATATTAACAAGACCTAAGGATTTAATTGACTTTATTGCTTTAAGACTAAGCCATCATTAAAGTACGTTTTTATGCTTGACGGGTTTGTTGGTTTTATAATAGCAATATATTGCGACGGGTCGTAGTATTTTATCCCACCGGTTCCAACATGTCACTGTATAATTCTTCGAAGACCTGTTGGATTTCTGCTGGTATATCTGGACATTAAATGGGTAGGAGGAATATTGAAATTCCATCCAGATGACAAGGTCGTGAAGTTAAATTTCGTCAGTCAGTCTATGGTTTACATAAATAGATAAATATACAGGTTGGCAGAGCCTCTTCTTTAGATAGTATTATAACTTGGGTATTTTACCTACCATCAAGTAAACTACCACCAGACTGTACTTGTGCTTTCCTCTGCTGTATAAGAAGTGTCTAAGTGATTGATTTCATTTTATTAACATTTTACATAAACAGATACATTATTATTATAGTCGGCGAATGAAGATTTATTTATTCAAATGCGTAGTTTAAAATATAATTGAACTTTCTTTCTTTTTGATAGTTAGATAATGCAAAAAGCAGATTTGTATAGCCATGAACAATGGGTATTCGTATTAACAATCCCTACACAAAATAATGTATTATATATTTTCATTGATTTCTCTTTATTACCCCTAACGTTAGATTAAACAAAATGAAGGAACTTTCTTAGCTACAATATCTTATTACGTATTCAAAGAAAATGTATATGTTATGTCATATTGAGGTTTAATTTATTGTTCACATTTGAGTTAAATTATGTTATAAAGGTAGATATTAAAGAAGATATGAAACGTGGAAAGATACATACTCCGGTTATACAGTATGATAAATGTACCCAGTTTTCACTAAACTGATGTTACATCTCATTTATCCTGACTAAGTTTGACCCCATTTTAGGTCCGCGAACAAATACTGCCAGATGTAAAAAGTACCCAACCATTTGAAGCTCTGAATTAGTTCCACGTCAAAGACAGAATCTAGGATGCAAACATCCTTTCTTTATACGGTTCGCGAAATGAGGTAATAATCTTTACCTGCCTTCTGTCACGTTCTACTTTATTTAAGACATACTTAAGTTAAGATGTTAAATTGATTCCTTCTCAATCTCCTTCCCGATTTCCTTATTATTAAGTTGTTTACTTCTTTTAATAAATATTTTTATGATATGTACCCTTAAAAATTATAACTAATTTACAATCATTAAAAAAAAGTCATAAGTTATCAACTTAGTTTCTTCTTCAAATATAACTAATTGTATAGAACAGTTTTAACTGTAAAATAAATGAGTAACATACAAAATCAGTCACCAAAATATAATAAAAAAATTCCGGGCTTTATAATCGAATGAAAGTTCAACTTTTCCATGAAAATGGTGGGACTTATAACAATCGAATGAATGCACAGTTACAGTTTAATCTTCAGAACTCTACAATAAGATAATTCTTTTCCTTTGTTAAGACTGAACTTATCGCGAATAGAAAACCGGTACATAAGTTTCAAAATGTCCCGATTGCATTTAAAACTCCATTAGGTATCTATTAGAGATGCGATATAGAGTAACTTAAGACTTTTGCCGAGTAACGAGTACCGAGTTTTCGTCGGCTCAATTTTTTTTCAATCGAGTACTCGGCGGAGTATCCCGGTTCAATCAAATTTCCATTTTGCTCGCAAAAAAAGTACAAATAGGTTCGCGCCAGTCAAGACGTCGGCTCGCTCTCATCTTCTCGTAATTTAGTTTTATTACTATTCATTAATTAGTATAATTCTCTTAATTGTGATTTTCAAAGATTTTGTAAATTACTAATAAATATTTGTGGATTTAATTATATCTACCTAAATATATTGCTTTTCTTAAACAAAGTATACTCGTTATCAAATAACAAAGTACAACCAAGTTATTCGGCCGAGTATGAGTATCAAAAAACCCGCTGAGTACCGAGTACCAACCGAGTACTCGGCCCATCTCTAGTATCTATATTATGCATCTCCCTTCTGGCGTTAAGGAAAACGCTAAAGCGCTTTAAATCAACTCCGGATTTCTTGTGAAAACATTTTTAAAGGCAGGTTAACGCTACGTCAGTATGCAGATTGCAACTACGTGGTTTGAAACTCTATGACTATCGGTGACAAGCCGATTAGTGGGTGACTGCCGAGGGCCTGTCAACGTCACTTTTCCCCTTGAGGTCTTTTTATTCGTGGAAACATTCAGAGTTTTTACAGATACAGTAGCAAATGTTAGCTGTAGACATTTGAAAACTTTGATATTTTTCACATGTCCAACACATGAAGGCAGAGCAATTTTATTTTCGATTTATTTCGATTTTTAGATTACATTTTACACATTTTAAATAATGTATATACGTGCGAGTTTTAAATCCATTAGTTACCATAGCAACCGTTTGTCAGACTAACGGTTGCTATGGAAACCCGAAAAAGGCCGAACGGTCTATCATTGTCTTCTATAACTAATTATGTCAAAGAGCAAATTAAGGCAATTCGTCACCAGTCGACGGATGAATAATAAAACGCAATATTGTGCGGTGAAACGATTTAATTGAAATCTATGGGCGTCGGAACGCGGCATCTGTTCGGCGCTTTAATTAAGGAGCTAAATGTACTGTCAGCCAAATATCCGATCCGAAAGTTTTGATTGATGACACGAAATACCTTCGATGTGTATTCACTCGCAGAAATTAACGACAGTTTCATCTGTGTTTCCGTTTAATTTTGTATGGGGAAACGTATTACGGGAAGTGTTTACAACAAAAACGTAAAACGATAAATTGATTTATCCTTTGCCGGTTGGAGCGCTTTTGTTTTGCGAGCATTTAAAACAAAATTTTCAATAATAAATGCTGTAATTGTTTTTGTTTTCAATATTGCGTTGTTATTTTACAGATATTTAATTACGCAATTGTTAACCTCAGTGATTAAAGAGGTCATAGATTAAATATTTATTTTATTGACAGCGGGAGGATAAGCATAATGATTTTAGATGCGCTGTCATTTAGCTTTGAATATTCGGAAAACCACAGATTCAAATAGTGACGCTATTAAACTTGACGGTTTTATCATCTGTGGACGGCAGTTCGTGACTTTGATTTTTTATATTTAATGCCCAGAAATCCCAACACATTTTTGAAAAATTATACAATGATTAGAAACATGTTGGGCTAAGTAAGAAACAAATCCACAATCCATTGATTAATATATAATTGTCTGTCGTCCTCTAACATAAAAAAAAAAACATGTTTTATATACTTAAGAAATAGAAATAGATACCTTTATTATAACAATAATTACAATTAAAACTTATGAAATAAACATACAAATGTAATTAAATAAATACACCAATATCGTTACTTCTGAAAGGGAAGCCATTCAGCTACGTTGGGACTGTTGTCCTAATTGTAATTACAATCACTTTACGAGCAAATATGTTATAAATAAAATGACTTACTTACTTAGCTACGCATTGCCTATACCTAAACTAATATGTTCCTCAGCTAAGCCATAAATTATGCGTCGTCGGACATTACCGAGTTTAGATGACGTGAATTATATGGACATGATCTACCACAGGATTTCCCATTAGCCCGTGTCTAGTATTTGAGGTTATGCCCAATAGATGCTCTAAAACTAATAAGCCACTTTAAAAATAGAATTATAGGACTGTTTCATAGTTCTCTATATGATGGTTTGACTTTTGTATTGGTTTATAATTTAGGAAGACTTAGACAGTTCATTTATTGAATACTTTTATACTGCAATTGTAATTAACGAGCTGACCAGGTGATTGCATTTGATAAGAAGTATAGTCAGAGCATAAAAATACATGTTACATTTTTTATTTTTCAGTACATCTATCAAAAAAAATTCTAATCTCTTATCAAATAGCCTTTGTTGCTCAACTTCTATGTATTACTGTAATGGTAAAAAGAATTTTCGAACACGTAACGTAGTTATTGCGCTTTTTCACTACAAATACACACAATACCACTCTACCTCTTTATAATATTGTTTTTTATAATTTTATATCTATGGCGTCATATTAAAATTTAGTAGTTTATATGTGTTTACTAATTAATTGTAGGCCTTATAATTTTAGGCGGTTATATTTTATTATTAAACAATATAGTTTACAATGGCTCCCTTATAAAATGTAAATATTAAGAGAAACTTAACAATAAAACATTTTACACCCAATTGAAAACATAAATTAAAAATCGATTATAACTCAGGCAGGACTTGAACCGGCATCTACAGCGTTCCCTGCTGTTCATCTAACCGCTTGAGCTACCGACTCCTACACGTCATCGTCTATTTTTTTTCAATTTATTGATACATGCACCTCTCGCGCGAGTCTGTTCGAGTCGTAATTTTTATTTTTATTTGTGCCATCATGTGCAATAACATATGAAAAATAGTAAAGTTTTCTAATGAAAACATTTCGTATTCGACCACTGTACTCATTAGAGCTTTCGAAGAATTCCTAACGCGAGAATCAAATGCTAAATTTGCGCACGCGAATGCACGTGAATTAATGCAGAATCCAGATATCTGCTTTGCGAATTCATGTTAACACGAGCACGTTATTAAGGTCAACTATCTGCTTATGTGCTCATGAATTACACATAACTCACTTAAGCCCCTCATTAGCTATTTAGCTGAAAATATTCCTGTTACACGCGAATTTCACTTCTGTAACACTATTTCGTAAATGGTGCGCAGTGGTAACGTAATTTAAGTACGCTTTTGAGTTGTGTTCATGGTTTTGTTTGGAATGGAGGGCAGGAGTTTTAAGCTCAATAAAACGCCTGGGCCGAATATACAAGAATAAATCCATTTTTTAAATTTTCCATTGAATGTAAAAGGTTAAATTGTTAAGTGTTTTTTGATATTAATAACTGCTAAAAAGCCGAGAAACATTGAATTTCGATTTATTAGTAATGACATTTATAATACCTCCAGTTAATTAGTTAACACACTACACATATAAACTATTAAATTTTAACATGACGCCGGAGAGCTTGAAGTAAATTACTTTCTTATTTATTATAAGTTAACTTTGGGTTCAACTCTTAGATATACTTTATCACTTTATTACATAAAAATGTACGAAGCATAACAATAATATAAATTAGAACATACGATATTTTTTACTTATAAATTATAATAATCGCGTTTGTCTTAAATCTAATCAAGTTACTATGAACATTAATAAAAAAATTCCATCGTATCGTAAGCGTCTAAAAAATTTAATTGATAAACACAAATGTGAATGTATATAATTACTTAGAAATATTATTATTATCCAATTTATTTTTTAGTTATTCATTTTAACGTGAAATTATATGTAAAGGCTGTTTAATAATAACACAAAAGAAAAAATATAAAATATGATAAAACTGAACATGGCGTTTATAAATATAATTATCCAAAGTCAAAAATATGTCAACCGTGTATCTTGTTCAGGTGTTATTTGGTTGAATATTTCACATAATATATATCAAGTAAATCTTTGTTTATCATAAATGATTAATAATTTTAAATTGGAAATAAATCCTTGTCGTTTAAAAAAATAACACATTTTCAAAATGGCGTCTTTTACATTGATAGGTTTATTAAGAATAACCTTCAATTAAAACAATCATATATGCTACACAGTAAGAAACGTTAAATACTAGATACTGTCTATAGTTTACGCGAGTAGTACACATTTAAATAAAACACTTTAACGGTTTAAAACGCGATATATTAGTTAAACTTATTTGAAAATGATTTTTAACTTTGGCCCGACGTTTCTGCAAAGCATCCGAAACGTCGGCCCGAATTTAAAAATCATTTTCAAA
Organism: Leptosia nina; assembly: GCA_963661955.1. Lineage (NCBI taxonomy): Eukaryota > Metazoa > Arthropoda > Insecta > Lepidoptera > Pieridae > Leptosia > Leptosia nina. The sequence goes on along the minus strand of CAVLEF010000004.1, from coordinate 4,644,073 downwards.
TAAGTTTAACTAATATATCGCGTTTTAAACCGTTAAAGTGTTTTATTTAAACGTTAAATAATTTCTGTAGTTTACTCGAGTAGTACACATTTCAATAAAACACTTAACGGTAAAGCAGCCGCATCGGGCTGTACTTGAAATAATTTGCTAACTAGTTTAACTAATACATATCGCGTTTAAAGTGTTTGATTTAAATAAGTAAGAAACGTTCTTTAACGTACGTAATATACGGTAAGAGACAGGTTGAAGTGGAGTGCTTAAATATAATCGCTCGTGTAATCTTGAGTATTTAATTATCCCAATTCTTGAATACTAATCTGGGTGCGGCCGAGCTTAAATTTGTCTTCGTTATCCGTGACGGAGGCAAAATGTCCCACACTCTGGATTACGTAGTTCATTCGTGCCCTTCACCTTAATGAACGAAGGTGAGTTTTTCGGGCTTAATTGAATGTCTCCTATTTGTAGCTTCTTGCTTATTTCATTTTCTTAATTGGTAGCCTTGTTCTATACTTATTATTAATTTATGGCCTTAAAAAGTAAAACACTGGTCGAGACGATAAGGTCCTGTACTTCACCTTCCATAAGATGAACTACATGCTTTAACACCTATCCTTTTATGAATATAATGAAATTCTCTCTATAATTTACTCTATTTTGAAATCTGCTCAAGAATTCGTTTAAACATGGTATACATATATTGAGTATATCGTAATAATCGGCCGATATAACGGACATGTAGGTGAGTAGGTGGTATTTTTACATGCATTATTTTGTAAAAAAAAAGTGAAATCCCATTTCTCCATGAGCTAATTCCGAAAATCCAAAGATCTCCGATGTTAAATACTGTCTATAGCTTACGCGAGTAGTACACATTTAAATAAAACCGTTAAAGTGTTTTATTTAAATGTGTACTACTCGCGTAAGCTATAGACAGTATTTATAAATACCAACTTCGACGGAACAGATGGCGCTAGCGTAGCAATTTTTTACTTTGACGTCAGAGACATCCTCCATCTTTAGTCTCCCCGTGACCACGGCTGCTGCAAAGCATCCGAAACGTCGGGCCGAAGTTAAAAATCATTTTCAAATAAGTTTAACTAATATATCGCGTTTTAAACCGTTAAAGTGTTTTATTTAAATCTCCGATGTTATATGGCTGGGGTATTTCATCTCCCATGAAGTGAACCGCATGCAGGTCTGTTTTCCTTCAACATTAAAAAAAAGCAAGTGACGTACACATTTCTGTATTCGTTTCACTAATTGATCAGTAAATTGTCTTATCTCATTGTTTTGTTTCGACACCCTGGATTTATCTAGTGTAATTCTATATTTAGATAACTGCGACGTTGATAGCTTACGAGATGGCTATAATATATCACTAGCTACAAGCTTGTCCCGCACAGCGCTTTAACAACATAAGCCGGGTAATGACGAATAAACATACATAGGCTTCAAGGATATTCCAGTAACAAAGACAATGATATTCTCATTTCAATATTACTGTATAGACGATGCTTTAAGATAACTTGCCGAGTACTGTCTACAGTTGGCGCTTTTAAACACTTCCGGAGCACATATCGACGAACTTAAAAATATATTTCACGTTTAAAACCGTTAAAAGTACATATTTTTTCTAGTTTGTAATTCGCGTTAACAATAGACAACACTTGTTTCGACTACGTATAACTTCTTCTAAAAGAACTTTCCTAACTTCTGTCTGTGCAAAGCGGCGAATTTCGGACATATGTTTGTAAGTACAGACAAAAAAAAATTGGTCAATATTGGTTTCATATTGTTACTCTCGTAACCTCAGTCTCATTCCAGTCTTTGATCATTTTATTAATAAGACTTCTATCGCTCCAATATTACAGTAACAAACTGAAATTCTAATTTCAAAAGCAGGTATTGTTTAAAATTCAAACAGATCCACCCTCTTTCAGTTATGAAACATAAAACTGTCCGCTGAGGTTGTTAAATATTAGTTTAGATTGGTTTTAGTAGCGTCCTAAACAAACACTGAACGAATAAATGTCCGTATGCCGAGTACTGATAAGAACTATAAAATACAAGTACTATAGCGGAAATTTAACTATATTACCGTGTAAATAAAACACTTTAACGGTTTAAAACGCGATATATTCGTTAACTAATATATCGCGTTTTAAGTATTTTATTTAAATGTGTACTACTCGCGTAAACTATAGACGGTATTTATATTACCGTGCCTGTTATACTTGTTATGTTTTGTTTATTATAGAGGAAGACAGACGAGCATGACGTTAACTTGATGGTAGGTGAATAGCTAGCTAGGGCTATAGCATCTAAACAACACGCGCTATCGACCTAATTCGGCTTGGGATATTCGAAAATCCACAGACTGCACGCGAAACGCGATTAAACTTGACGGCTTTTTCATCTGTGGACGGTGGATCGTGACCCGGGCGGAATGTCGATATTCCTACGACCCATTTAATTCTATCGATTTCGAGACGAAGTCCAACACGTTTCAGAAAAATTATAAATTTGTAAGAAATATTTCGGACTCGTTAGAGATCTAACTCACGACCGGTTGATTATTAGCCATAAATTGCTATTAAACCAGCTCGTCAATAATATCTCTTTTTAATTCAATTGTTTACACACATATTATACGTATTACATTAATAAACGTGTTTAACATAATCGATTTTGTCAATATAAAGCGATACGTTCTTAGCCAACGTCCAAACCGATTGTTGAAACCTGAAACTTTCATGTATTTAAGGTTCAAGGCATTTTTTTATATATATTAAATTTATTATTAGTAATAAAATGTAACATTACACCTTTTCCATCACTTCTGTTACTACGTTCGTAGCAACAGCTACACGTAGAACGAGTCCTACGCTGATTCTTATTTTTACAAAAAGTCACTACCTTGGAGTCGGCACATAATATCAATATAATTTGTGTGTGTAACGTGTAATATTGTGTGCAGTTACTTACACTGGCAACTGTAGATTCTGCTACAGAAAAAAATATGATGTAATTAGTCATTATTTGTTCTATTGCAGTCACAAACAAACCGTTTCATTAATGATCTCTTGGAATAATTGATATGGAGCATATATTTTACATTTTGTAGTAAAAGCAATGAGTTTAAGATATTATTATGAACCTAATCTTTATTAGTTATTGATTTTTATTTCACCTATACATATAGAATCATATTAAAAATACAAAGCATGCATATTTAACCAAACCCAGTTAGAATAATATAATCAATAGTTAAAACGACTGAACATAACGAGTCTTTCACAAGCGAAATTTAATATCAACGCCATCTAGCGATTAAAACTTTGCACGTAGTGCCAGTACAATCTGATAGAGGGCAGGAAACTACATGAAAAGTATTGCTTTGACGTTTCAATAAAGAATTGCTAGAGGGCGCTAATATAAAGTAAATACAAAAACAGTAACGTTACTTTTTTTATATAACACTGATAAATGCTCGCAGGAAAACGTCTACTCTGTACAGTTTTCTAGTTCAAAATCTACACAGTTTTGGTATTAATTTAGAAATTATTTCGTACACCATTTTTAAATAATACATATTGCTAATTATGTATGTAACATTTCTCCAATTCGTTTGTTTCTTTGTTACTAAAGCATTTACAAGTTTACCGCCCTAACCATACTTATTTACTAGCCTTAACACCTAGATCATACTGGTTGCTTATTCAGTGTTTCCAGCTTAAGATTCACTTGGCATACTATATTTGCAATTGTAAGTGCAGCATCTAAGCGCTTCAAACACCAGTCTGAGTGTATAATTGAAGTGACTCTTGTGGTTAGGAATGTAAATTATATTACCCCAATTTGATCTAACTGAAAGCCAGGCGCTATCGATTACATTTAAATCTTAATAGCGATTTGTAGTAATTTGAAATCGATTGATGAAATAGGTTTCCCCCCGTGGGGTATAGGGGGAGCACATTTCTGTGTCCGTTTTTATATATAGGCAAGTGCTTGAACACAGTTCTTTACCCTGCTTGACCGAAATAATCTATTGTTTCCCCGGGGTTGGGAACCAGTGCAGAAAGAAGACCACTGATAACTAGAAAATGATTACCTACCTAGAAATATTTTTTCATTCGGCGTCACGAACCACTGTACACAGATGAAAAAGCGATGAAGCAAATTTATCTTACTTTACTTATATATATAAGCGTTTCAGTTTTAGTCTGTGGTTTTCTGAATATCCAAGAAAATTGGTCAATAGTACATTTTGTTTTTATTATGCTGGGATATTTCACTTAACATAAAGTGAATCTAATGCTTGTCTGCCTTCCTCTATCATAAAAAAGCCGGCCAGGACAACGAATTCAATACTTGTGATATTTAAATAAAACACTTTATCGGTTTAAAACGCGATACATTAGTTAAACTTATTTGAAAATGATTTTTAACTTCGGCCCGACGTTTCGGATGCTTTGCAGCAGCTGTGGTCACGGGGAGACTGCCACGAGGAGATAGTATTTACTTGTTGTATTATTATATCTATATATATACTAATATATAAAGCTGAAGAGTTTGTTTGTTTGTTTGAACGCGCTTATCTCAGGAACTACTGGTTCAAACTGTGTTAAGTTTGTGAAAGAATAATTCCTTTTTGAATAATCTAAAAAAAGTCCGAGAAATTATATGTCTATCTTTGAAGGTTAACTTGCAAGAACGACGGGATTCTAAGGATGGGTCGCGGGCGACGCGACGCGTCCGATATCGATGTCGGATAGCAGTTTAAATGTATAAACATGAAGAAGAAGAGGTTTTCAAAAACAAATTTGGTTGCCCAAAATAACTATTCTACGCGGACGAAGTCGCTGGCACAGCTTGTTATAAATTAAGCGTCACTCTTTGAAAAGATTTGAAATTTAATGCATATATAGAATTTCCGTAGTTATTGCTCTATGTAATAAAATGACATAAATTTACACAGTGTTATTTTGTACCCAACTCTGTTATTTGTGCAAACAACGGAAAAGCGTCTGCAAATATTTACAAAAGCTTTCAAATCGCGATTTAGAATCTAGTCCGATCATGTTATCTACTAACTAGGCTTCATATTTGGTTTTGCTTGCTTTGTAATTTAAATTCAAGAAACAGTTGTCGGGAGTTAACCTTCAAAGACAGATAGATGTAACTATCGCGAACATTTTTTTATATTATTTAATTATTTCTTTAATACATATTTTTTCGGTACCTTGTTACTTTTTCGCAGGCCACGCAACAAGAACGCTCAAAAATGAATAATTTTCCCCTCTTTTTCCACATACACACATCATTTCTATTGGTCTTAGTGTCTTATTTTCTAGCTTAAAGCTTGATAAATGATCCAATCAAACACAAAAATTATTTTTCAATTCGATCCTATAGTTCGATATGCGCATTCAAACAAACAATACTCACTCTTCAACATTATAACATTATAGATAATGAAGAAAAGACGAACAAAACAAACTTTCTCATATATATCAGCATAGATAAAATCTATGTTATAATTGTTGGATGCTCGGCTTCCGAATTCCATATGCCTTGCTTTTGGACTCATTCAATTATGCAAAGCCACCATTTGTTACCGATTCTGGTGCTCTGTGTGTCGACCCGATTTTATGCTAATCAAAGTCCGTTATTTATTGTGATATCAAAATTGTGTATTAAGTTATTTGAAGCAATTAATTGCACGACTCAGTACTAACGTTATGATTTACGGAATTATTACGAAGTGTTTGTGTTTAATGATTATTTTGTGTTAATTTTACGCAAACGGCTTCCATAATTAAGTGTTGGCGCGGGTTTTGACGTGGTTGACTGTGAAGTGATAATTGGTGTTGTGTGATAATGTTCAGCAAAGGCCTAACAATTCAAACATTACAAGCCTCTTACGTGAACTACCTACTCTTTAAAATGGAAGCAAAACGCCCGTTGATGTTTGAATCAATAAATTTACAAGTAAGAAATTGATTGACAAACTGAAACTATTTTGTTTTCCCGTACAATCTTGTCTTTATCTGTAATTGCTGTATTTTTGTGTTCTAGGTATATATTTTTTTAAGATAAATTATAGCTAATATTATAAAGTTGAAGAGTTTGTTTGTTTTTGTACGCGCTTACTCAGCAACTACTGGTTAGAATTAAAAATTCTTTATGCGAGGACGGCTTTGGAATTCACATCATTCCACCACCAATAGGAGCGAACAAGGGATAGGAAATATAAAAAAAAAACGGGGAAAATTGTTCGCTTTTATTTATTTTCGTTCGTTTATTGTTGTATGCTGAGAAGATGGGTCAAGATACCCAAAAATATGTAATTTATAAAGATGAGAAGGAGGTTTGCAAAAACAATTTTTAATGCTCAAAATAATTGTTTCACGCGGACGATGTCGCGGCCACAGCTATATAACATTTAGGATTTTTATGAAGAAATAGAAAAACACATTTTTCATAATCTAGGCCAACTCTCATTACATTTAATCTAGAGCTGTAAAACTAGCTTTTAGCACAATAACCAGTTGGTAATATTACGTTGCATTTATTTAATAGTATTCCCTCTGCAGGGTTAGTCACGTGAAGGCGGTAGGCAAGTAGACGCCATACGCCACGTAAACAGAACAATTATTAGATAAGAATCAAACATGATTACTTTTGACATGCCATTTATTTTTCCATTTGTCATATGTTAAGTGCACGGTGCATGAAATCAATGATATTTGTAAGCTTGTATCATTGACTAGCTGACTTGGTAAAGATTCTTTTCTCATATGAAGTATTTAGACCAAAATTTATTCCCACATAGTTAAGTTAAAAGTTAAAAGATAGATATATATAAGCATTAAAGATTATTTAAAGAGGAACACATTTTTCAGACATGACTTTTTTGTTTTTAAAATTGTTAAACATTCGCCATTTTTTTCATGTTTCCCTCTGCTCTGCTCCTAATGATCAACAAACAAAAAAACTCTAAGCTTTATAATTAGTATAGATTTCACATTATCTAGTGATACATGCGCGAGAGTTGCAAATGGGCACAAATCAGTATTTTGATTATTAACCTATATAGTACATATTTAAATTTACCTTCGAAAAGAAGAGTCAAGTTGATATGCAATGTTGAGATTTTGACATTCTAAACAAACAAGTAGTAGTTTTCTATAATTAATAATCAACGAAACATGGCTTCGATCCCCACCAAGCCTAACGTGTTTCTTATAAAATTATGAAGTTTGAATCTAGAATACTGAAAATCCATCCGGGCCACGAACCACCGTGCACAGATGAAAAAGTCGTGAAGTATAATCTCTTTTCGGTTGCAGTCTGTGGTCTTCCGGATATCCAAAATTAAAATAAGACGACAGCGCATCTTGTTGACATGCTATATGGCTGGGGCGTTACACTTTCCATGGAGTGAACATGGGCTTGTCAACGATGTAGTTTTTGTTTTAGTGCTCCCAATATTATTCTCAATGCACACACTTACTTATATTTCTATAAAATAACTTCTCAAAGAAGGTATAATACACATTTTTATAATAACTGAACCTTTAAATCAACGGTCCAAAGTAAATTGTGTCTCGGACGAAAATTGAATTTACACGAACTCACTTTGATGAAGAGAAATAAAATGTATATATATTTTGTTTCAGATGTATCTGGCGAGTGATTTCAGTTTAAGATAGGTAAGTTTTATATAGTCGTACATTTAGACACGTACTACGTATTATTATTATTATATTTAGTTAACAAAGACTACCTAGACTAAAAATAAGCTAATATGTATTATAAAATGGATATAGATGTATATGCTCTTTAACTGAAAAATAAAATATATTGTAACTCGTAAATGTAGTCGGTAAAAAGGAGCTGAGTTTTTCCTTTTTTAAGACACCATAAGATTATTGAGTATATAAAAAATGTACTTTTTTAGCTTTCTTTCATAGATCTTTAGCCTCAAATATTGAAATTTAAGCTATATGACCCCCTACAAATATTTTAGCTTTTAACCCTTTCCTTTATTAAATACAGTTGTTTTTATGAGTAAGAACGATAAACCGTTTCGAGTCTCGCCCGAGTCATTTTTTTTTTAATTGGAAATTATAATTTCACATATATTACAAAGTAAATAAACGTAGATTCGCTTACCAACCACAAATAAATTCCATAACTTCTTAATGATAACGCACGAGAAAATTCAGCCTGAAATGTTCAAAGAAAGCTCTTCCAACGTAGAGGTATATTAGATTATGTTCACTCACGAACCGCGTGCACAATTATTGTCTTTAATTACAGAGTATTATAGCGGAACGAGTCTAATTCCTATCACTGGTACATGAAAGGCTTTGCCGACGTTCAAAGGAGTTTCTACACCTTGAAACATACAATGAGTACAAACGTTTATTGATTTTAGACTTGAGCATGCTCCTATGACTTTACAGGAAAATATTTAATATAATTTATTAGCTATTGAATAAGTTATACTTGTTAAATGGGCTACGAATGAAAACTTTAATATTCTTCACGCGTTAGCATTAAGATTTACGTTAACAGTAAGAATTACGTTTGATTCTATACTGGGTTTACCATATTTATAATTATTAATTCCCATTTTTTTAAAGCAAATTTGGAGACAACTTATGGTAAAACTGGATATTAAATGAGTGTTCGATTTTTAAAAATTTTGGATAACTAAAATAGGTCAATAACGCATCATCAAGATGTTATATGACGGGGTATTTCAACTACTCTTATGTAAACCTTTTGCTTGTCCATCCTAGTCTGTCATAAAAAAAAATAGGTGTAGATTTTCCTTTCTGCTTCAGTCTGTAGATTTGTTGTATCTAAAGAGAAGGCCGACAGTGCATCTTGATTAAACATTAGGTACAATGCCTTTATGCCATTTATTTTACTTAATAATCGCGTTGTTTAATGCATAGTTAAGTAGGATAAAAAAAGATTATTATATGGTTTAAAATTCTTTTTATTTTCTTTTCATGTTAGTAAATCGGAACAAACACAATATTTAAATAAAACACTTTAACGGTTTAAAACGCGATATATTAGTTAAACTTATTTGAAAAGTATATTTAACTTCGGCCCGAAGTTTCCCCGTGACCACGACTGCTGCAAAGCATCCGAAACGTAGGGAATTAATATATCACGTTTTAAACCGTTAAAGTGTTTTATTTAAATGTGTACTACTCGCGCAAACTATAGACAGTATTAAAACACAATATTGTTTTTTCTGTCCTTCACTTAGTTTAGCGAAAATACTTTAAAATTTATTTTTATGTATTTGATATTAACTGTAAAATGTTTGAAATAAACACGTGCAGTTTAAACACAATTGCGTCAGGATTTAATACAATAATAATTTAACAGCTCAATTTATATGAAATTCGATCAATTTAATATCAACTGTATCAAACACGGCGACCAAAACAAATAATTTCAGAATATGTCACACGCATTATAATAATCTCTATTAAACATATCACGTATTCATACGTTATTAACGTGTCAAAACGTAATTTAATTCAGAAAATAAATCAACAAAGGTAAGCCAGATTGGGTAGAGCTTAATATTTAATTACACCGGAAGCTGTGATTGCATTTTCTGTAAGTGACACGCCATTATTATTTTACCAATTTGAAAGGATATACTTTGTCTTATTTAGGGTGATAAGTTTCAATTAATTTGACGGGTTGGTGTAGCGGTAGCAATGTATGGAATAACGGGTCGTGGGTTCGATTCCCACCTAGGCCAACATATTTTTAATCAATTTCATTTTTTTTTAATTATGTTGGACTTCGTCTGATGATGAATTCATGGCTCATAATTAACGGGTGGGCTCGATCGTCACCGGGTCCAATATTTTTCTATTGAACAAAAAAAATCTGAATCCTGTTGGACTTCGTCTAGAGAGTCGGATGTTCAGAATATCGAAATTCGGTCCGGGTCACGAACCACCGTCCTCTTGATGAAAAAGCCGTGAAGTTTAATCGCCTTTCAGCTCAGTCTGTGGAATTCAGAATATTCAAAAGTAAAATAAGTGGATAGCGCACCTTGTTTCCATGTTATATAGCTCGGGCATTTTAATTTCCATCAAGTGAACAACACGCTTGTCTGACCTCCTATATACAGTAACTCATGCAGTTAGACATTGGTGTATTGAGACATTTAAAACAATAAACATCGTCGTTAGAATAATACATAAACAAATCTAGTTCTTTTTAAACTGTTTTATTTGGCTCGACCCGTACGGAATTTTTTACTTAAGTCAAAATTAAAAATTGAAGTTCGCACCTTCCCGTTGTAAGATTGATCTGAAATTTGGTACACACATTAAATTTAGATGAGAATATAATATAATAAAATCAATAACATTATTAAACCAAGATGGCCGCCGATACGAAATGGCGGATTACATATTATTTTCCCTTAACCCCCTCAATATGGGTATGAAAGGAATGGGCTACACTAATACAACACGATAATTATGTCAACATTTTGTTATTTTTTGTAGTTTTCAGTGCACAAAAAAAAACTGTTTAATTTAAAAGTTTTTTTTATACTTGTCAATTAATATTTCCATTACACGTTCACACGTTCCTTAGTAGGCGGTGTTCGTCAAAAATGTATATTATTACATATATTTATACTTGATAAAAATTGAAATACATAAAACTGTCAACCTTGTCATCCTATAATACACAATGTATACATTCTCCAATGGTGTTGCAGCGTTACTTGTTTGAAGTCGGTTCTGATCCGATTTTGTGTCGCTATAAAAACAAATTGGATTTTTAAATTTTCATCGCCACTGTTAACAGCAATTTCAGCTGAGTCAGCTTTTTGATATCTTCCCTCTGTTTATTTTATTATTACGAATTCGTTTCAAGCTATTAATGATTTAATATTAAGTATATAGGCCGCCTCAATTAAGCGGTTAAGGTATTGTCCAGCATTGCGGTAAACGAGAGAGGTCCTAGGTTCAAATCCCGGTAAAACAATAATTATTACATTACAGTCGAGCGGACACAGAAATGTATTTGCCCCAAGCCCCACGAGTGGAAACGGATTTTTACTTATTAATCACACAGCCCATCTCTCACAGAAGAGAGCACTGACCTACCATGCTACTTTAATACGAGTTGGCAAAGTCTAACGACTGTCACCAATGAGTTATAAATAACTACGATCTACGGCTTAACTTTCCAAGACACACCAAACTACGGGCTGGTATTAGAATACTAAATAACTAAGTGAAGTAACGTTTGAATCGGGATTAGACCCCGGCACATTTTTATCTATATTCGAGTGCATGATTTTAAACGGAGGCAGACATTGAAGGCTCCATGCTTGTCTGTCCACGTCTGATAGGAAAGCAATAACGTTTTCATCGTAAATAGGGTTAATAAAATTATTATGTCACGCAATTTTTCAATATTCAGAATGTGAGGCTTCATATTGGCTCCAGTTAGCAGCTGTCGAAGTTTGTTGAAGTCGCTCCATGTCACGCGGTTCACTGCTTCGAAATTATTACGGAATTTGTTGGCGAACTTTTATCCGAAGAGATTTTAGGGCACAGAATCTTTCTAACAGTAGGAGATTATCAAAAGCATTATACATAAGGTTTTATAATAGATGTTTCCATAGAAAATAATATTATTCTTGACAATATATTCTAAGATAATAAAATTTATATCAATAACTTGAATAAATAATTGTTAACTGATTAAAGCGCGAAATATATTTGCATATTAATAATACATCCCCCTGTGACGACCACTACGTTATTCGCGTTTAAAACCGTCGCCTTAATATTGTTTTATTTAAATGTGCCCGTGAACTACACAACACTAACAATATTCTGTATAAATAAAAGCAAACTAAACAAATGATAATGATATAGTAGATACCATTAATTACGCAATGTCAAAAAGTAATTCTGAGTACTGTGTATATTTGTGCTCGAGGTGATGGCCGCACTGGTATAAACACACTGTGCTACAGGTGCATCGATCGAATGAACCCTCTCTAACTCTCCGTACCGGATTCAAATATTTTCACAGAGAACAGATCAACAAGGGCACTCTCAAAGCAAAAGACTACGGGATTCTTGCGCGATTTTTCGGATGTAAAAACCGTTCGTGTATGAACTCAAAGCGTTCGTTATCGTTTATATTGACATTACCTTAACGAAGTTCACTTAAGTTTGACTTCAATTCGCTTTTATTTGCTTCGCATCGATTTACATGCGATTTAATTTTTATATCGCTTAGACGGCATCAAGCTTTAAACATTAAACAAGATCATTTAAAATCACTAAAATAATCGATTATAAATAATCGATTTTTGGTTAAAATTATTTTACATTAATCTTAAAAGATAGTTATTGTATACTCCTTGGGACATTTAGTTAGATAATTTAAAGAGGAATCATTCTTTCATACATATTTTGTAGATATCTTGAACCGTTTTCGCGCGCAAAGGAAACCCTCTATGATAAATATTATTCCCCGTTTATTTTTCCACATTTCCCCTCGTTTCTTCACTCCTATAGGTCGTAGCAATGTTATATAGCCTAAAGCCTTCCTAGATAGATGCACAAACACGAAATTTATCAAATTGAACCAGTAATTCCTGAGATTAGCGCGTTCAAACAAACTCTTAAGATTTATAATATTAGTGTATTTATGTGTAAGTAAAACACCAGTTATGTATAAATTGTACACGTATACTCAATATAGCGTATACGTAAACACGTATTCGCTTTGTATTGAGTAATTTAGCAACCAAAATTCTTTCACGTACGGTATTAGCTGAAGTAGTTAGATTTTAATTAATACTTCTTAACTTTTTCATAAGTAAGAAATGCTTCGATGGTTTAGTAGCTACACTACAGATCACAAAGTCCCCATTAACTTATTGGGTAAAATGTTCGGTTCCTAAAATTATATCCTCTCCTCTACGACAAAAGAGATGTGTGTCAGCTATGGAACATGAATAGATTAGACGTATTAAATAGATATAAAAAAAAATACGTTAATTGCGCGTAAACTACAGCAAGTATTTAAATTAAAAATCGATTATAAATTAAAAATCTACGACTCTGGCGGGACTTTCAATCACTATAATAGGAGTAATTAAAAGCCATTATGGAGCGGCTAAAGTTGGCGCGTCAGCTGCTAAGTGTCGGGGATGTTTCTTTTATTTAACGTCACTTAAACGTCGGAATTAGGGTTGAAGCACGCCGGGCGGCTATTCTTGAACCTCAGTTGCCCGAGAACTTTCAAATAATTGTCATTAACTTTATTGTCTCCCGAAGAAAAGTGTCACTGTGCTGAAAATATTAAAATAGTCACGGTAAATCCCACGGTTGCCTATCCTCCTCTATAATAAAAAAAAACCACTGAAGTCAAACATGATGACTTGGTTTTAGTGATTTATAAGTATTAAATCTACCTCGAAACTGCCATCTCATCACAGCAGGGTACCAGCTTGTGACAAGTTTTAACATTGAGACGTTTATGACCCATCTGCCCCCATTACAGCTGCACTCAGACACCGTGTTACGACTTCTTTATTGTTATTCGTCTCAACTCTATTTTTCAATTTCAATATCGTTTACATTTATGTGCTATTGGCTTTTTAAATAATAATAAACGCTTGCGTTAACTTTATTTGTTAATGCCGTCAATGTGTCTATATAGCTTTGAAGTTTTTCTGTTTCTCTTTAATTACTAAGACTGAACGATACTTTAAATAAAGAGGCTAAAGATGGAGGGAGTCTCTAATATCTAACTTAAAACTGCTATAGATGGCGCTAGCGTAATACATTAAAACATCTGAAACGTCTGGATTTAATTAAGTTAAATTAGAAATAATATATTTAGTGTTTTAAATCGTTAAAGTGTTTTATTTGAATGTGTACGACTCGCGTACTACAGACAGTATCTATTAATATTTATTTATTTTCGCTTGTAATTAGAAGTAATAGAATATAAACCTACACACATTAGAGATGTTATCAATAATAAACAATATATAGAATACCCACACATGAAAATATTACTTAACAAAACTTGTATCTATCGTAGATATGAATCGTCCTTTCATATTTCCAGCACATCAAGCGAACTATAAAATTTAATCGCACAAAATTTCCATTCTAATTAATTCCCAGTTTACGTTCGGTTTATGTTTCGTAAAATGATTTTTTCTAAGAGAGACGTCAAGTTAAAGAGCGTTCACAATTTTAAGCATCGTAAATGGATATTTTGCAGATTTGATGAGACGCCAGCGTTAATTAATACTGTCCATTAGCATCGCTTGCTTCAGCGCTCTATCGCTCTAAATGCAATTAGTTGCTGAGACACCGCGACACCAGCGCCACTACCCAACCTAAATATAATTCGCGCTCTAATAAGATTATTTCGTTGAGAGCGTACGTGTATTTTTAATAGACTAGGTTCCTTTTACCTAAAGTGCTCTATTATAAAACCGCATAGAAATTAATGGTTATATTATAATACACACTAGCTGTGCCAGCGACTTCGTCCGCGTAGTATAGTTAAAAATAAATAGAATAAAGAGAGAATGAAGCATTTTATTCCTTTATTCCCTCTCAGTTACAGTTATTTTGGGCATACAAATTTGATTTTGATTTGCAAAGCTCTACATCTTTATAAATTTGAGCTGCCCGCGTTCGACGGGTCGCGTTCCATCGCTCGCGACCCGTCGTTCGGGTCTCGTGGTTCTAGCCAGTTAATCTTACAAGATAGACATATACTGTCGTGGACATTTTTTTAGATCATTTAAAATAAATTCATTCTTTCATACTTATTTCTAGAGTGTCTTGAACCGTTTTCACAGTGTACGAAACGAAAAACGAGCAAAGAAGGCTTAAATCGACAATCTATATAAAATCTACCAAAGAGTTTAAACTTTTTATATATAGGATAACTTTATAGATTGGCTTCAAACGCGTCTACTAAAGCATTGAAATGTATAATTTTCCATTTAATAACTTTTAATGACGAAGTTTTTCTTTTTATATCTTATCTTCATGTACATATACACGCTAACAGCCGAAATTACTGACACAGACATATTTGCAGTTTTCACTCATGTATTGATCTTAAATTAAGTATAGTAAATTAAGTTAAATTTGTGTAAGTAATACATATAAAATAAAACACTTTTAGGGGTTTAAAACTCAAAATATAAAAGTGACCTTATTTTTATATTATTTTAATTACGGCCTGACGTTTCAAATAATTTGCAGTCCCTTGAACACGGCTGCTGCATAATTCACTTCTTAAGCCGTTAAAAGTGTTTTATTTTGTTAAAATGGAATTATTGCGCGAGAGGTATATGTAAAGAATTCGACGATGACGTGTAGGACACGGTAGCTCAATTGGTTAGAGCAACAGCACGGAACGTTGGAGATGCCGGTTCATGTCCTGCCCGAGTCGTATTTTTTTTAAATTTATAAATAACCAAATCGTTGTTATCTTCGTCTTAGTTATATAAATTCAACAGAACGAAGATTAGGGAATAAGTAGAAAATAATACTTCCATATCTGAAAGTGATATTTAATATCTGACTGCTGGGTTAAAACGGCATTAGGCTTGTGCAATGGTTCGTAGTACTGTTGCGAGGTTTCAAATTATTAGAAGGGAGGGCAGACTCGTGAAATCTCAATAGATTCATTAAGACTCTAACGAGATATCCTAAAGAGAATTACGGGTGCTTTGTTTCGTTAAATGCGATTTTATTCTATTTATTACAATATTTCGTCCTTTCCGCAGACAAAGCGGGACATGAAAGGTTTGTTTCGCGTTTTCAGTTAACTTAATTCTTGTTGTGCGATACAGACATTGATTTTATTAAGACGAATGAGTTTTCGAAATGAAACTACTGAAAGCATCGTTGAATCGGTTATTAAGTTATGCTTTTGTTAAGAATCTAAACATTATATAAATTAATAATTTAATTTAGTTTCTAAGTTATTTCATTCTAAGTTATTTATAGTGCTAATTAAATATTGTTGGTCAATAACTATGAGTATTAGTATAGCGCTATAGATGCCGGTTCAAGTCCCGCCGTGTCATAATTTTTACTTCATTTTCAATCGATTTTAAATTACAATAATAACAACGTGTTTGTTACCAAAAAAACGTATAAAAATTAAATAAGACATTGGCCTCCTCTAAAAGCTTACACCTTGAATAATTGTCTAAAAAACGTAGCCGTATCATTGTAACGAGCAAAGAATAATGGAAATTAGTATATGCAATTAACCTGAATGGTCAATAAAAAGTTTACTAATGAAATATATACCTCGTAGTTTCAGACTTTCGCCCATTAATATCTGCAGTGAAAAAACTCTTATAATGCAGCTAGTGTTGTTAACACATAATATGAAGTCGAATATCCGAACCCAAAATAGTTCGACAGCGCGTCTTGTTGAGATGTGATATGGCTAGGGTATTTCATCTACCATCACGTGAATCCCAAGCTTGTCTACCTTTTTTGGAAGAAAAATGTATAGAAAGTATAACGGAAAAATATAAAGAATAAGAGAAGATAAATAATGAATCTATTTTTAATTTGCTTTAAAATTTTATTTCTTACAATATACGAAATATAATAACAATATTTAAATTAAAAATCGATTATAACATGACAAAATTAATGACTCAGCCTTCCGTGCTGTTGCTCTACCAATTGAGCTACCGACTCCTACAGGACATCGTCGAATTTTTTCAACCTAGATACAAGCACCTCTCGCGCAATGTAATATATACTTTTAGAATGAAAACCCTAATCTTATTTCATTTTGACTTGAAAGAAATTACTCCATAGTCTAGTCGTTTTCGAAAGCATTGATAAAAATGAAGGATTAAATTTTCGTATGACAATATTAAACACAATTGCTGTAACATTAAACGTAAATGGATTGGAAGTGTCGAGTCTGGGAGCGTTTCGCGTATTCGGCGAAAGGTATTTTTCACACCGACTGCAGCCCGGCGATAAGGCCCGAAAATGTGACCGAATTTCAATCGAAGCTATGACTTATAATGATTATAGGGCCTTTATCGTTGCGTCGCATAAAATTTGCAATTTGACTGAAAAGGTGTATTCCGCCGTGACAAATGCGTCGGCAATAGCGAGAGGCGATAACGATTCACGGAATTAATCTCGGAGTAAAAACTTAATGTTCGGAGGGGAAACCGGGGATATAGACGCGCAGATAAAAGTGACAATTAATATAAATTCGAAAAAATTTCAAGCGATTTCGTCCCTTTTACGAGTTCCTTAATTTTAACAGTTTCCAATTAACCGGGGAATTATGAATTTCTTTGTGCACTCAACGAAACGGAACTAGATAATGAAACTTATAAAAACCAGCCAAACAAACTATAGTACTAAAAAACTAATTTAGTTTTAAACTTAAACTATACACATTTAAAACGCGAAATATTAACATATTATTGAAGCACGGCTTTAGTAAAAATAAATAACATACTGTCTATAGTTTACGCGAGTAGTACACATTTAAATAAAAACACCTTAACGGCTTAAAACCGTTGTCACCCCCCGTGGTCGCGGGGAGACGGCTGCTGCAAAGCATCCGAAACCTCGGGCCGAAGTTAAAAATCATTTTCAAGTAAATTTAACTAATACATCGCGTTTTAAACCGTTAAAGTGTTTTATTTAAATAAATAACATGTTTCGTGTTTAAAACTTTTAAAGTATTTTATTTAAATATATATGTAGTTTAATAGTCTAACCTTACGTATATGTTCCATGGGAGATTTTTATTTAAAGTTTTATCGTGATGATCTTTGTATGGAAACAAAGTTGCGATTTTGATAGCAAGCGATATACCAAACTATGTTATAATGACACTTAGTAAAAGTCACCAAATGGAGTCTTTGTTCTTTCTCACTCCGGGGAGCGGGTGGACCGCTCGCAGCGATTGAAATTTAAAATATTGTACCCTTTGCCATTATGCGAGCTTATTCACCCTTGAAATATCCCTCGGGGCAGGTACAGCGATTGGGGAAAAATATTTTACACTTGTCACAAAAGATGGCGGTGTCATCTCGCGATCTCTATTCACTCGATTATAATCTTTACCCCCCGAGCTCAGAGTCTAATTTCGAGATTTGATCTTCACCCGCAGTTTTGAAAAGCACTTAATTAGTGTGTCGAGAATGAAAAATTGTTATTGAAACCGAGTTGATTGAACTGGCATTTCATAACTATGTCATTTTGTATGCGACACTAATGATAACACGATTAATCATCGGGCATCATCAACGCTTTTAGTGAAACGCGGTGCGTGATTCTGCGAAATAAACCGGGCAGCGGGCAATTATTTTGTGTTCCCATTAATTTTATCAGCGACGATTTCTCACTTCACCCGTTTTAATGAATTAAAAGTGCAATGATTCGTTAAAATTCAACTGAACACCGTAAACTCTGAACTCAACGACGTTAAAATTCCATCGCTTACAGCGGCCTATCTGAAAGGCAAAAATAAAAGACAATCGCGCGACGAATTTCAATTATAGGAAATATGACAATATTTAAAGAGCATCAATTATTGCGTTCACGTACCCACGTTAATCACGGCGCGGGTTTGTTTATAATTTATCGCGTCCCGATGCGATATTGAATTAAGCTCGCAATACGTATTTAAATGTTCACTAAGCGTTAAACTCGTGAAAATAATTAAGCAAATAACTTCACTCATTAGTCTGCTACAAATAACGCGCTAGTCGTACCCGCATTACTGCGCGTTACGTCCGGACCAGTGGGCAGAAGTCCACCGTTTACTTGATAAAATAAATTTGAACAAAACAAACGCATTCGTTGCGGCAATATGAATCCTGTGAAGTCGTGCTAAGCCGCATGGAAGTGGAAAAACGGGGGCTTCCCCGAGCTAATATGCGAATGCCTCGCATACCTGATGATGAGCTTATCGCTGATAACATTTATTTTCTAAGCCTTTGCGTATAAAAATTCAATAAAGCCGAGGGTTGTAAAATTAGCATTCAATATACTCAACGTGATAGTATCTGCAGAATCCGTGGAAGCGGTTCTCTAATTCTATTTTCTCATTTTCAAATCCTCTTGCATTTTACCTCGTGTTCACTTTATTTATAGAAGGTATAGCTTGGAGGTATTTCGGAGCTTAAAAATATTCTTCGCTCTTTAATTCATGTTTTACCTTCACGTGTATCGTTAGAACTTCACTTTTTTACAAATCTATTTAAAGATAAGTTAATTTTAAATTTCGATATAAGATCTACATACTTAATAAACAATAATAATATAACACGACACGATCGTTTACGCATCCTTAATCGATAAGATATTAACAACACAGTTCTTTTTGTTATATTTTTTTAATAGATTAATATTTTTTTCATACATTAACACTTTATTTGCATGTCGTGTCTGCATATTTACAAGCTTCATTTTTAAGATTATTTATTATACTATTTAAACCATGTATCTAATAAATATAGCCGAGTTCTGCGAAATAAAAAAATACTAGTTCCTACTAACAGTAGAATCTATACGCTATAGTATTGCGTTATACTAGTATTTCGGAACTGCGCACTATCTACTATTAAAGTTAAATATAGTACATAAAAGTGCTATTTTTTCTACACCAAAGGTAACATTTAATAAACCCAAGACACATAAGATTATAGTGTACAACCGAGGTCTAATTCTCTGTACAAATGTAGATATCACAGCCAACTACCGTTATCAAAAGTTTTCCGGGACCACATTTCAATGTCTGTCATGCAGATGGACGTATTCATTAACTGCGATATGAAAACCCTCAAAAACTTGACTGTGTTAGAAATCTACACCGAATTTGAATGTCTAACTAAATTTAAGCGAAATGAAGTGTCAAGCAACGGCAGCGACCGATTCGCGATGGGGTGGCCGTTCGTTAGTCTAACTCTTTTGGTAAGTCGACCCTTGGATAAGCCGACTGCAATGTTAACATTCTTTTCAATAATGAGCGTAGGGGATACGAGTGCCCTATGTCTTGTTTATTGGATTTTTTGTTGCATCTACATATGAATAGAAACTACATTCTGTCGGATACGAAATGCTATGGAGCCGCTTGTTTACATTAGCTCGTTTTGTTAATAATGTTTACATTGCCTAATCAGAACGCGAGTGCAAATTTAATTACAAAATTTGTTTACATATTTATTCTGTATCGCTATATCCTTAATGAAACAATAAAAAAGAACTAACAAAACTGTTTTAGTCTGTATATGTACAGTCTAGTCTATGTATATGTATGGTCTAGTCTGTGTATAGGTATAGTCCAGTCTAAGTAATAATTTTTTGTTTAACTCTCGAGTTCGAAAACTTTGTGAAAATCGTCTCCAAGTTTTCCGTGTCTTTAAACACACACCTACTTTAAAGTTTGAAGTAACACGCATGTTGGTCGCTTTAATAAGTGCCGTGCATGATAAATCGGATCAAGCACGGGCGTCTTCTGTCCCTCTCAGATCAATAAGGAAATGTATTCGGCGTCCCTGTCTCGCAGTTAAGGGTTGCGGATTTAATGCGACGCTTGTCGAGTACAAAACTTAATGAAAGTGTGGCTCTAACTCTGAGGATCATTATTGACGGCTTAGTCGAAGATAAAAAGGTCTAAACATGAAAACGTATGCCGCTTTAGAGTTACGCCATGCGACACGTTCAGTACCTGTGCATTGCTTTGTTGTTTTAATTGATGTAGAAATATAATGTAAAATGAACGTATGAATATTTCAGTGTTTTTCTTTCAAGCTACGCAAGCTAACAATATAAGCTACGACAACAAGTACGACACTTTATATTACAGTTTAATCAACAGTAAATATTTTTTAAAATAATATCAGACTTAACGAATTTTGTTTTTCAGTATGCGTACAGAAAAATATGTAACACTAGCTGTGTCAGCGACTTTGTCCGCGTAAAATATTTATTTTAGCCATCAAAATTTGCTTTGGCGAACCTCCTCTTCACCTTTATAGATTTAAGTTGTTCTGACGGCGTACGTCGCGTACCGTCGTTCTTGCAAGTTAATCTTAAATGATAGACATACCTTTAGTGTGTTTGAGATCGTTTAAAGCTGAATTATTCTTTCATATATATTTTTGGGTATCTTTCACCGTTTACGCTAATAAATACGGAAATACGCGTAAGCAACGTAAACCCGGAAAGTTCTTTGCTCCTATAGGTTGCAAAACGATGTTTTATAGCATTATTATTATTTCGTAACCTTTCCCGATAAATTCTCTAACCTAAACAATTTTTTTTTTAATTTCCACCAAAAATCCCTGAGATTAGCGCGTTCCAACAAACAAACAAACTCAACAGTTTTATATATTCTTAGGTATAGAGTATATTTATATAGAGATTTTTATTGAAAATGAAATTATATATCTATTTCAATAAATTTGCTTATGTTGAAATTAGGATGTAGGCAAATTCTTTAATAGCTAACGCAGAGAACATAATGTATAAGAGATATAAAATATATAATTTAAATAAAAAAAAGTAACCCCCTCATAATACATACTGTATTCCGCACCATTTCGATTATTCGTAAACAAACCACAAATTACGTACATCATACGAAACATTTGTCTGTCGAAATCAGTTGTCTGTATTTAATTGAGTGAAAACGAAAAGCCTGTACCGAAATACTTGAGTAAGCGATCCCGGTATATTAATTTAGTACTAATGTGGTCGACCCCATTCGAAACATCGTGCCCGTATTGATGAGTACACTACGTCTTTGTCGAGTGGTCATTTTGTAGACCGGTACCCCTAGTATGAGTTTTGTAACGAAAACGCTAGAAGTAATCGTACTCGTACGTAGTAGTAATCGTACGGATTCACAGTCACTCACAATGGAATTTGACTCGCTTGTTTTCATAATGGTATTTGCTACTCTACTAACTTATAGATATATATGCAGTGGCGTAGCTATTGTAGCGCCAGGGCCCCGGAACTTAGGGGCTTTTCTTTGAAAATATAAGCGTAAAAGGAATTTTTAACGTTCTTGTTGCTATTTTTAATTTTGGAGGTTCATTTAATTCAAGCTATGCTAAAAGCTTATTCCGATCCATTCTTGAGGCTTAAGATTAGGTAGACCGGGGCCCTTGTCTACCTAGCTACGTGTATCGATGTCTGAATTTACGTATATTTTAATCTTAATTTATGTATCAACGTGCGCAAAATCTCTCAATGATTTTCTTAAGCTGCAAAGTATAAGACATTGCACCTTAATTCGCAAGTGACAAGGTTGAAATTAGATTGCGCGAGAGGTGCATGTATCAATACGTAGAAAAAATTCAACGATGAACTGTGGGACTCGGTAGCTCAATCGGTTAGAGCAACAGCACGGAACGATGAAGATGCCGGTTCAAGTTCTGCCCGAGTCGAAAGTTTTTCAATTTATTTTCGATTTTTAACCTATATAGTGTCATCAGTATGTAAAAAATATTAAAGTTTAGATAGTAAATAGGTTTTTAAGCAAATAATCGATTATTATTATTATTAAAAATATACTAATTATAATGAACTAACTACTGAAGAGTAGAGACCACTTGTCTTTTAACTTTCTCGTTAACTGTAAAACTCACGCTAGACTCCCAGAACAGAGTATGAACCCTTTTAAACGATTCTTCTCGGGCTTAATGTAATTACACTGAAATATCGTTAGGTATTGCCAGTCTGGATTAATTTGTACTTAACTTAATAGTGATGACTGAAACTGTTTGCTTAATGTAGTTTATTTAAACGTACGTAATTAATTGTTACATAGTTAATGACAAATACCCACAAATAGTGGAACGATCACAGACAGGAAATTCCCCGAATAACCAAAGCCAAAATAGTTGGAAAGCGCCTCGTATTGAGATGGCTGGGGTATTCCACCATCAAAGGAAGCTCATGATTGCGTGTTTTTCTCTATTATAAAAATATAGAACTGGTTAGATTACTCTAAACGAAGCCTGGATTCATCTTGATTTTTCGAAATTATTATTGACTAGCGGCGCGTAACGGCTTCGCACAGGTAGACATAAATAGGTACATATTTAAGTTATAAGCATGCTAATTAAAACAACCGTGAATCTCTAAATTAGAAAAAAAAATGTCATTTATTTATTCTTAGGGTAAAGGATATTTTTAAAGGAACAGTGTTATTTTAAGAGATATTGGCAAATCAGTTGATATCATCGGGATCCGTGGAACATGTGCGAGCTGGCCGGCCGCGGGATCCGTAATGATTATTATTTTCTTTCGGGGACACCTGTGGTAGGACGGGTGATCAGTCCACGTGGTGAAATGAAATGGTCAGCTGATAACGTTATCAGCTGACCATTTCACCCAATCCGTAATGAGAGTTACTACAATCAAAGAGTTTGATTCCTAATACTAAAACTAAGTAGCCCTGAAAAGAACTTTTTAAGTGAAGCAAAAATGTGTTAAAAAACTCGAAAAAATTTTTTGACTAGTCGGAGATAGATTAAAAGTTGTTATTTTTTTGTTTTAAAGTAATAATGGATTTGTTTGATAGAACTGGTTACAGCTTTAATAAAAGATGAAAGTATTGTAAAAGAAAAAAATATTTTTTAACAAATAACAGCACAATAAATTAAAAAGCTTTAAAATGAATTGTTTCGCACAGAATAAGTAATTTAATTTAGTTAAACACTTTAATGGCTTAAAACACAATTTTATGATATATTTCGCGTTTTACACCGTTAAAAGAGTTGAATCGAAAAGTGTACTACGTAACTATAACTCCTAATTGAAATTACAGTGCTCTGAAAGACAAACGACTTTGTAAACATCGCTTAACAAACAATATTTTTTTAAAGATTCTGACAATCCAGTTAAAATCATCGCAACGATGACAACACGTGATTTAAAGGTGATTTCAATCAAAACTAAATTCACGGCGCGACACAAAAGCGTATTGTTTGTATGCGGTCGAATTTACTTCAAACTAACCATTGTTCCAAGCTGTTATCAGTAATTGTGTTTTGTACAATCGGAACTTGTTTACTGATCCTTGGAATATATAAAGGTCGTATAATTATGGCGGATAGGAACACGAACGAGGTATGAATACAAAGTAAGGGGAAATAAAATATGAATGTGGAGTGGAAACATTAAAATATGTAGTTAAGTTACAGTTGTACTATAAAATTGGAGCGTAGTATACAATCGCCTAGTATTTCGTGAAACAGGGGGAATAATACATTATTTAGGTCGAATAGGGCAATTTGATTAACTTGTCTTCAAATAACAAACAACGAGATCCAAAATCTGCAGTTAGATTACAGTCTATGGATTTCCGGTATCTAAAAAAAACAGCGCATCTTAATTAAATGTTATAGGGATCTTCTCTCCTCTGTAATGAAAAAAAACAGTAATAATTCACGTGATAAAGAAATATTTCTTTTAAATAATAAGATTTGTTAATGATAATAACATTAGAGCCTCACTTTTAGGAGACCCCCCACTTTAACTTTTTAATGTTTATATAAAACACTTTAACCGGTTTAAAGGTGATATATATTAGTTAAAATAATTTAAATACTGGAGCCGCGTAACAGCGGCTGCTCTAACGTCGGGCCGTAATTGAAATAAGTTCAACTAATATATATCGCGTTTTATACCGTTATAGTGTTTTATTTAAATGTGTACTATTCGCGTAAACTATAAATATTTGTAATGGGTATAAAATGTCAAACAAAATTGGACATAACACCCAATCAAAAAAATGTTACCTTTGGGTACGATATTGCAATAAAAGACCATATTTTACCACACAAGTCATACATTTTAACCCTGGTAATTAAAGCAATATTTAAGTTTTCACAAACACCGGCTCTACTAGAGCAACTTTTAATTTTAGCACAAGTGTCTTTTACAATCGAATTCCGTATGCAATTTTCCTCGTCTCGCCCGAACAAATCGTTTCCCATCTATAAACAGTAAGTAGTGCTTTACAAATGCCTCGGAAACACCACGTATTAGAGACAATTTACCTTCGACCTTTTCCGCTTCTACAAATCGTGTAGCTGTTCTGTTGTCTCATTATGTCGAGTGGAGATTGAAGAAGTCCTTTAGAATGATACAAACGACATGCATTGCTTTTTAATTTATATATAACTTAAAATAAGCTATCATTCGATTTTTTAAATTATATAATTTCTGTTTTAAGTACATATTTTAATCTGTCCATAGATCTATACATGCACATACACACGTATAACGTGTTTTATAAATATAAACCTGTTTACATCTTTTAGAGTCCGTGTTACTACTCAATTTGATTACCTAGCAAGATCAGACTTCTGTGCCCTACCCGACCGAATTATTTATTTCTTATGTGTGTGTTTCAAAGTGACTACCCCGTCCGAGACTCGACGCTTAACAGCTACGCCTAGCATTGGCTGTGACAGGTGTTAGGTTCAATATCCGGGGAAACGTAACTTTGTACAGTTTTAAAAGTCGGGGAGTAGTTAAAATGAATTTTAACTGTAAGTTACTTCATACATTTCACGTTTTAAACCGTCACACCTATTTTATTTAAATCATTTTGTTTAGGCAGGGCTTCATAGTCATACATACTTGTATATAAATGCGTTGAGTTATATATAAACAGAAAATTGTTAGGCCTCTGCCCCACGAAACAGAATTTCACTTTATTCAAGGTGTCTCAACCGCCTCTGTAGCCAAATGGTTAAACGTATTGCCTAACGCGAAAGTGGGTTCGAATCTCAGGGAAAAAAAATGTTTCGGTCGGGCGGGGCAAAAAAGTCTGATCAACTACTTGCCTGTCAAAAGAGCGGATCAGTGAAACGGACACAGAAATGTGTTCGCCCCATGCCCCATGTAGGAAAAACGGGTTTTCACACACTGATCTGTCTTAATATCTTCGTTATCCATTTACATTTTCGTCTTAAACGTAAATTAATCTCATTAGAAAATTCGATTTTCATCTCTACGATGCTTTTACGTTAATTTTTGGACATTAAGTGAAATTATTATGGCACAGTTGCCGAGATTTTGCACCTAAGAGTCCTTTCACTATCTTAAAATCTTTCAAGTTAATTACGGTTAAGCGAACGAGGAAAAATTTCAAAGAAATATTCGAGTTTGTAATGTACACGGCAATATTATTTTTAGCAAAAGTGTAATACTTATTTACTTTTTTATAAAATGTGTATCTTTACATTAGGTTATAAATATATAGCTATATATTATTTATTTTAAAGGACTTTTTCTTTTTGTTTTATATACAAGCTCTCAATCAGTTTTTTTAGGTAAAAAGTAGCAAACACTTTGACAATACACAAATGCTTGAATCATAACGTTATAGAGCACGAGAGAGGTTCTTTATGTAGCGTGGGTTCGAGTCAGTTTATTTTAATGTGTTATAATTATTTAAAGATACACTTGTATTTTTATTTATATCTCAACGCTTAAGCTTACTAATAATAATAAAAATAAAGGCACAACAGTCGCCATAGTGATATCTAGCACAGGAGTTATACCCAAATCGCTCCACACAAGTTTAAAAATACTCAACCTGCACCTTTAAATATACACAATTTTGCAAAAAACCGTAATACTCAATACATGTCGTAATGTAAGAATTTTTTTATCATTGTAACCAGATCATATCACAACAAATTATCTTGTTTTTTGGCCAAAATCTCGCAACAAGATTTTGCCCTCTCTATAGGGAGAGTAGTAACATATAAAAATAATAGTTCACATTTTCTTAATTTTAAAAGCATAGTATGTTTAATTGTTAGAACATAACAAGCTCGAATATAACTGGTTCAATTCATTTCTGTAAATATTAAAAACACAGCTTGGTGAAAGTTTAAAGCCAGCTTGAATTAATAACGATCTTAAACTCGAACAATTTCAAATAACGTCACTTCTTCAACTTCTACTATCAACGGTTTTAAAGTAGTGTAAAAAGTGAGAAAATTAATATATTGTTAATAAGTTTATAAATAAGATTATATTTCACGTGTTAAACCGTTAAATGTGGTCAATCTACTTTGTTGGAAATTTGGCTATTGTTTATGTCATTACTGTCAAAACATTACTTATACTTGAATTATTAATCTACAATGTTATGTTATAAACAATGTAGATTTCCCGATATGTATGTTGAAAGGTTCCTAATAGTACGAAGGAACTATATTTTTCTCGCTGAAGCTAAATGGTTAAACGTGTTGTCTACCATTGCCGTAAGCGCGAGAGGTTCTAGGTTTGGTGGGCCAACAATAGATTGTTTCGGTCGAGCAGGGCAAAGAAGTCTGATCAATTACTTGCTTGTAAATAAAACCGATCGTTAAAACGAGCACAGGGTTTCACATAAAGCATTAAGACTGTTTTTTTTCCTTTTTTAAAGATAAAGCATATTTCACTAAACAAGACCACCAATTAAATTTATAGAGCTCGGAACGTAGTCGTCACTATTGAATAAATAATAAATAGGAATAGACGCTTTATTTATTAACATAACGAACTTTTGTATCAGCCTTCCTACTTAGAAGTGTTTAAAAATTTAGGAGCTTCTCGGCCAGTGCTTCGCCCTCCGAGGCTTCACTCTTAATTATTACTTTGGGAAAATTAAGAGTGTCGTTTAGGAGTGCCCAAGTGAAGGCGCCTTTCATTTATCTAAATGTATTTTATCCCGAGGGTTGCTTATATCTATATATAGGCAAGAGGGTGGAATGCATTGAGATTGTATCGCCTCCAGGTCACATTTTAACCCAAACATTGTGTGAACTCGCTAACATACATTTTAAAGGTTTCGAGGGAGATAAAGGATACTTGTGAATGTATGCAGTTTTATGCTTTCCGCAAAACGGTTACTTTACACCCCATTTAGAGATAGTTGTAGATTCTAAATGATTTGTTACGCATATCCGTGTTTTGATACATTAGGGTGAGTAAAAAAGCATTTTTGCTTTACTTAGCAAGTTATTTTATACTTACGTTTATATACGAAAGCAATATCAAGCTATGTAACATACTAAGATTACTATAGGTTCCTTTACGCGATGTACTTGGTAGATTTTTAATAGTTTTATTATGTAATAATTCTGCTCTAGAGATTTTCTGTTCCGTAGCATGTTCAAAGCAATGTCGTGCACAAGGCTCTAGAGCTAAGCACATTACCTATTGTAAGGTTCTTTGAGGCACCTACAATGTCGCTGATATCACGCTTTCACACTAATTACGACCCCTAAGAGCCCTGCGTAACAACTATTAGGTAAGTGATAGTGGGTAGTTTTAAATTTCAGTTAAATACGTTACTTTAAACTTAAACTATAAGCGCGTGAGTCGATTCCAGTTTATATTATTCTTCCTTCTTTATCTTGTATGTATATCTGTGGGATCAATGTGAAAATGTGTATGCCTGATGCCCCTGGTACCCCTGATTCCCTTGATGCTCCTAACGCTCCAGTTGCCCCAGATGCCCCAAGGGCATCAAGAACACGTAATTGCAATATACAGCTTACATTTTTATTAGCTATTCATTTCATTAAAATTTTACCAATGAGCGAGTGTTAATCAATCCGCCTGACCGATCTATTTTTATTTTCTCTAAATTCGAACCTCAGCAATACTAAGCAAGACTCCAAACATTTTAATGTAAATATACAGGTTGATAAGTGAAAGACGGTTCATTCATTTAAATAATTTATTCGTTTATAAAGCATACGTGGCATACTCCAAATGATCAAGTTAACAAATATAAATAGGGGTATAACTTATATCCAAACAGGATGATATTAATTTTAATCCCCAATTTTAATACGATTATAATCACCAGTTACGCTGCGAGCTGGATAAATGTTCGGATATTTTCATAACTAGAATTTATTCGGTGATATTAACGTGTCGTTAAAGTAACCGGTTTCAAAAAACAGTTCACAAATTAATGGTTAACCAATTTAGCAAAGATTTCATTTGCACACGAAAATTTGTGGTTCGCATTTTCATTACATTTGGGAATAGCACATTTTAATTTGGCGGACTGTAGGATTTATATAGAGCCCTAGATTGTTGGTTGAGACAGTTTTAATCGTGTTTATAAATTGTTTTTTTTTTCATTGTTTATAGCAATTTTCTTTGTTTTTTATTGTTTACGGCAAGCTACCTTTTACAAGACTGTGTTATATAAGTAACATAATGTTTAAAACATCTCTAAGAAGGAAAACATCCCCACGGCGTAAAGATTTTGTATAGAAATATGTTTACTTTTTAATATAATGAAGAAAAAGTATAAATTAATTTATCGTACACATAAATTTTGCTTATTTGTATGATAATTTTAATATCTGAAGCAACGACTTTAGTTTACGCGAGTAGGTACATATTCAAATAAAATGGTGTAAAATGCGAAAATTATAAGTATTTTACCTGCAACCTTACGTTTAGGACGCTTTCCAGCAGATGTGTTTACGGGGTGACAAGACAAGTTTAACCAGTTTATTTTGGGTTTAAAACAGTTACACGTGTTTTAATATCTTCTTTTAATCCCAATATCACCGTAAAATTACCTCACAAAAATTTAGATTTCTTCATATCTCTTTAGTACCTAAATACTATTGTTTTACTAGTCGGTAAGAATTTTTTAACATAAGCAACAGCTCTGTTAAGTTTAAATGAATAAATAAATAAACACTTCTATATTTTTAATGACAAACAAATTCCTCTCGTTAATATTTGGTATCAGAAATTACATTAACAGTCTTTTATAATACTGCATTAAGGAAATTACAATTTAATGTGGTTATGAAATTATTTTTTATTACCTAAAGATAATAAAGTAAACTAGCTAGGGATAAGAGCTAAGGAGTTGTATTTTTTTAAATCACCCACACAGTTTGGTGCACAGAAGCGTCTCATACTAAAATCGTGCAGCAAAAGCAGAAGATAATAAAACTAGTGTCTGTTTTCGTGAACATTTCTCTCCGACCCCTGCGATTTACTCATTGGCGCTGCATCTTTAATTAAGCCCATTTTATTGCAAGATCCTCGTCCCTATTAATTAGAAACTTCAAGCAATATATTCCGATGTACCTCGCTGATGTAATTACTTTGTAACTAATTATATTTCTTCTTGTTTATGTTTTTTTTTCTGTTAGGGCTTTTTGTTTTTCAGAAGACTGCGCATTATTGGGTATTTTTTTCTAAGCTTATTATTTTTAATTGGAGCTTAACTTCGCCTTTTTATATGGAAAGAAAGAGACGTCGGCGTCGATACTCAATTGGAAACTTAAATGGCTCAAAACGAACCGGTCGCAGATTCGATTCTAGCCAGCTTGTTTGTAACTGTAGTGTACACTAAGTATTGTCTGTTATTTACTCCCGTAGTACAGATTCATACGGTTTATACGGTTAAAACGCGTAAAAACTTAACTTTACTATTTTTCGTATCTATGTAGTTCTATATGGTATTGTTCAGTTATGTAGTATTTTCAATAAAATATTTTTAAAACAAAAAGAGGACAGTGAATACCTATATCTAGTCAGTTCTTAAGTTAGTTAGTTTCTGTAAGGACCCCTCCTGTTTATCTAAATACTAACTACGATGATATAGAACGCGTAGCAGTAGATAGCGTAGCAGTTTTTGATAAAACCGTTAAGTGTTTTACTTAACCATTTTTCTAAACACATTTAAACATGGTTCTTATAAAAAAAGTTCACTTAGTAATTATAACTTTAAAGGAGAGGGAGCGAGTTTCTTGCCCGTTCTTCACGGTCCTTCTGTGTCATGATTTGAGAGCTGGAAATAAAAATAATTTTAGAGTCTTTCATGTAACGATTTTAACTTTGACTTTGAATTAATGTTAATTCTACTTCTAGATAAATTGAAATGCCTATATTGTGGCTAAGCATTCAAAGATGTATGAATATAACCCATAAAACACCTTATCTCGCAACTGTGCTAAAACTGAGCAACCCAAATTTTTATTGCGAGAACCACTCGAACAAAGAATAAAACGGGCCATATAAACCGACCATTCGAACTCGACGAAATTACTTTTTTCAACAGATTAAGCAAGTCCACACATGGTTCAGGTGTTGAAATATATAAAGACGTCTTATAGCTCCCCAGACTGCTGTAAATCGTTATAGGGTGTACTTTAAAAATATACTTTTCTCATCAAATAATGTTAGGGAAATAAATAATAAACAGTATGTTTAGTAGTAGGCATATATTTTTACACGAATTTTAACTTTTACTACGAGTAATTAAACTGACTCTGTGGCTTGAAACAAGAGAGAAGAGAAGTCCTGGATTCGATCACGAAGAGAATAAAATTTTTAATTCGATGGAATTTGCCACGTACATATTATGTCTTAATGCCAATATTTATCATTTAGTACAGTAATTAATTTTATTCTAGTGAATAATATTTCGGGTATATGACTCGTTCATCACTTTCCATTTCGAATGAATAAATAATTTTGGATTGAAGAACAGATATTTGTATTTAAATTCAGCGGTCGTCATAGAGTCATTTTTATATATTTATATTATTTATTACAGCTTCATTATTCATAACACATTCTATAGTAAATACAATATATTAAAACTTACGTATTAACTTATAAAGAAACAGACGGCTTTATCGCTAAGCAGCGATTTCTTCCAGGCAACCTGAAGTACAGGAGAAAAGAAAAAAAGGCTTATTAACGTTTAGTATTAGTCGTTTTCAAACTATACAATTTTAAATTTCGAACAGAAAATTACCCAATATTGATACACTGAATATTCCACGTTCGAAAATCGGTCGCATCAGACTTAAATATTCGAATCAAAATCAATAATCGCGTAACCCTCCCAAATCCACTTATGATACATCGCATAAATAGTCAGGCTTTATTTATCCTCAGTCTGAAGACAGAGAGAGATCAAATAGCCTTTGTCCCCTCTCTTTACTTATTCAAACAAAATTACATATGCCTGCTTCTGGATCGCCATTGCCCGAAATTTTACGCGTCGGAGATAGTGTCATGAATATAAATCTATCGTAAAGGACGCCACGAAGAGGCCAAGAGTTTATAGCGCGCTCACTTTGCATTCTTTGTGCGAGGGCCCTTTATGGTCGGTTTATGGAGTCAGCTCCTTTGCATAAAGCCAGTCTAAAGTTTGGCCTCTCTTAGAAATCATTGATATGTCCGTCGCTTGGGGTCGATGGCGCCTTTGTACTCCACGCGTCTCGGACTAGAACTTCATACGTATTGTCTATTATTTAAGCAAGGAGTACACTTTAATAACAATTATTATTATTGCAATGCTTTCGGAATGGCAGTTCGTAGTAAACTTACGGTTTAACCCTTACAGGACCATAAGATGGCTGAGACTATATATGCGAATACAACACAATATTTTAGCTATTTAGGGTGTAGAGTAAGACTAGAAAAATATAGCAAAGTTATAATTAAAAAAGTTAGATTTCCTATAGTTTTATACGTTTAACTTTGACATTCATTAAAAATATATTATATTCGATTTAATAATAATTGAATAATCGATACTGATTTTCGATGGAAAAAAAATCCCTTGAGCGCGAAGTGTTAAAAATACATTTTAATCACTAAATCACTTAGTAATTAAAATGTATAGTTTTACTTTAGATTACTTAAAACGATAATTATTTATATGCGCATAATTTTCTAACTGCCTATCATGGCATAACTATGTTGTTAATTTTATTTCAAATCATTTATTCTCGTAGGTAACTGGTTACCCGTTAAACACTAAACATTTATCACCAAATCTCAAATTAGGAGCGTAGATTATATTTTACTAGAAATACAGATCCACATCTTATTTACTTTGTTTGAACCTTTTTTACACTAGTTTGTGTTTTCGAAATAAGAATTAGTAAAATTTTATATATATATTCTTGCGATTTCTCGAAAATG
The DNA here is from genome assembly GCA_963661955.1 of Leptosia nina. Classification (NCBI taxonomy): domain Eukaryota; kingdom Metazoa; phylum Arthropoda; class Insecta; order Lepidoptera; family Pieridae; genus Leptosia; species Leptosia nina. The sequence goes on along the minus strand of CAVLEF010000004.1, from coordinate 4,611,008 downwards.
TGTTAACATTCTAATGTCACAGTAAAAGTTACCACAAATGAAAATTTATTTACAAACTCTATACATTACTCTACAATTTTAAAGTGTAAAACTCTTTTCTTGTTCCCTAACGAAGCCGTATAAAGTTCAGAAACAGAAGAGAGCGTTATTAGTCGATAAATGAAGTCGAGAAAAACAAGTGCTTAGCCGCTATTTTAAGTGTTAAAGTGGATGTTTAGCGCCTTGGGGAATCTCTGTTAACTATTAATCCCATTTTCTTTTCCAGAGATAACGAAACTCATTTAAGATATCTCGCGAACGCCTTTCAAGCGTTTTAGGGTGCAGCCTTCGGAGAACAGAGAATGTTGTAGAGTAGACCTCTGTTTATATTTAATTAGGTTTTACATATTGTAAGTACTATGTATATTTTAATTTACTTTAACGGCTTAGAATGTGAAATTTATTAGTTAAACTTTTTTTAACTACGTTAACTAATAAATTTTGCGTTTTAAACCGTTAAAGTGTTTTATTTAAATGTATACTACTCGCGTGAACTACAGAGAGTAGATTAGAATTTTTTTAATAAAATTGTTTTAATGATATGAAAAAAAAAGCCTTCTCACATTTATATCATATTTTCGAGACAGAACATTATGAGCATTTTTTTATACTACGTAATCTTTATAAGTCATTAAAATGATAAATTAAAAACAAATAAATCGAATGAAAATGAAAAAAGGAGCCAATTAAAGTCAATAGTTTTCTCTATTCCTTAATACGGGCTACGTATTTCGTCTTAGGAGACCAAAGGTTTCTCTTTATGTCTAATAAAATTTTCTTCAGAGATTCTTAATTGAAAATTCAAATTTATGCATAAGCTTTGATTGTAGCCACGGCGGAGACGCGTTTGTGAACATTTATGAGCTGAACCTTCATCGTCTGTCCTTTTCAAATTTCGTGGATTAGATTTTGACTTGAATGAACGCTGTTAATTTTTGTATTAATAGAATTTCATTTTGGGGTTGAAAGGATAAAGTGTTATTTCCTATTCTAGGCCCCAATTCCTTCACGAGTTGATTCGTTGAGAAAGTAATTGAGACATATTTCTTATAATCCTGAAGACTTAATAAAAATAAGTAGCTAAACTTTCATCTATCATAATTAAAAAATAATAACAGTTGTAAGTCTAATTCATAAAATATAAGAGAATATATTTTTATTCAACAAATTCAGACAGAAAATATATCGTAAACTGTTGCTTTGATTATAAAAATGTAGTACAATCAAGTAGGCTTTAGTATTTATTTTTAAATGATTTTTTTCAAATAATTTAGCTAGCTACATAAACATAACAAATATAAAAATCGTTTAAATTCTAAAATTAATAATAACAATCTCTTAATAGAGTGCTTCAAATATACATACGGACACAAAAATGCTTTTTGGAAAAGCATTGACACAAAAAATTTGTCAGTACATAAATAAAGTTTAAAAATATATTCTAATTTTAAATAAGCCAAAATAAAACATTATCCCATTCCTATTATTAAAAGCAAATTTCTTGAGACACTTACGTTAATTACGAGCGGCTTAAAACTATAAGAAGCGAAACTTCGAAGTTAAATTATCGATTTACTAGTTGGTAAGCCTTTATACTTTGTTAACTTAGTTTCAACAGCTTTATCAAATTATTGTTAGAAAAGGGTTCTTCATTATTTTAAAGTTAATAACAATAACTTAGGTATCAAGAGAACTAAATAAATCTGAGTAAATACGAGTACTGTCTGTCTGTACTTTTCGCGAGTACTACACATTTAAATAAGAAATAATGAAAAAAATATCTGGCTTTCAAACAAGTTTAACGAAAACGTATCGCGCTTTAAACTGTTAAAGTGTTCTATTTAAATAAATCTCAGTAGATTTATTACGTATAAAATTAAAAAAATAGTTATATTTCTCTCGAATATTTGTACTTAATTTCATCCACAGGCTAGACACAATCAGTGTTTAAAAGTTAAAGACTGTTCTGTATCCAATACAATAAAACATTTAGGTACTCTTTCTAAAGTTTTCCAGGATTCGAATCCCGATCGTTTGCATACATTGATTAATTTCTGGGCTTTTAGTCACTGAATGTTACTAATTCAGTCTTTTGATTTAAAAAAAAAACAAGACAAATTAAATACTCATATAATACCCGTAAGTAGCAGGTTACATGTTAATAACACAAACCACATTAAATAATATTTTTTAAATTTTTACATTTTATTTCCACCGTCCACTGTTAATAATTACTTTCTTTTTAAATTAATAATTTACGCGTTATTTATTCCATAGATAATATAAGCTTCTATTCATCTCTTTTCGGTTATCTCGCATGCATAGTATTTAATTTTCGGTCAGAAATAATTTCATAAACGCCATATCTCTCCCGCGTCACGTAAGAAGGCATTTGGGATGAAAATTACATTTTGTTTGGCCACGTCCGAACGCCGACATGGGACAACTGAGTTAACGAGTGCTGGTCTTCGTGGTTCTCTCACGTCATAGATTATATAATTTTCCTGGAAATAACTTCCCTGTGACATAACGCTTAAATCCCGCTTCTACGGCTCATAGGATAGACACATTTGTGTGTCTATTTAACTATGCCGGATCAGTGCTCTGACCAACTGAAACTTGATTCTTGTGACTTTTTATATTTAAAGCAATAGTAGGCGTTTAGATTAGAATATCAAATGTGTCACTTAATAATTATTTATTTCAAACAATAACTAGTATATTTTAAATACTGTCTATAAATTACGCGAGTAGTATACATTTAAATAAAACACTTTAACGGTTTAAAACGCGATATATTAGTTAAACTTATTTGGAAATTATTTTTAACTTCGGCCCGACGTTTCAGACGGCATCCGAAGTTAAAAATACATAATCAACCAATTAGCAAATAAAACAACGACACGATTCTATCTAGTAATTTAATATTCATCATCAATCAAGGGGTTTATAATAAAACTAAAGCAATTTGTTTAATTTTAATCGTAATTAATTCAAAACCGCAAACTCTATTATCATGCCCATTTTTGGTGAAAATCACAAAAGTATTGAGAACACAATTTATTTTGTAAAAGCTTTAATTGTGAGTGAAAGAGATTGTTTTGTTAACGTTTAAATGAAACAAGTTTGAATAAAGATATATAACCAAGGTTCATTAAAAGATATGTCTATATACATAAATAGCCTATTTTCTTGCTGTGATTTCTTTAGTTAGTGTATTTTCCTGTATTTTGCGAGTTTCAGGTAGAAATTTTCATTATTTGGTATTTTTCTAAGAAGAATAACTATCTAATGATTATGACACTTATATATATGACTCAAAGATTTAAGTGATTTTGTGATACTTGCGTAAATATATTTGCTATTAATCCATATAGTTTTTACAAGACCATACCATATTTTATATTTCAAAAGCTAAAGAATAAAGTGCCATAATAGCGTACCTAATATTAATAGATAATAATTATGGCATAAACAAAATGTCGGAAGGAAGGGGCCCTTGGTAACCCTATTGGCTTTTAAAATGATACAATTAAATTACCGAAAAATTAAATAGAGTTAAAATGTATGGCGATTGAAATATTATGTGTTAGATAATGCGAAATGGTCTCGTAGCACCATACTACGATGCGTAGCACTTCGTAGCTACCGTAGCTTATATCTGAAAAACACTGTGCTTTAAATCTGCTTTAGCTAAATTCACACAAAATCAACTTTATTTAAATGAACATAATAGTTTGTTTAGGTTTAATATTTCTTAGTTACAATTCTAAGTGTTTTATTTGGTAAGACGCAGTGGATTAATACAAACCTTATTAAATGGATAAGTTTAAGAAAAATAATGAATACTTATACCTCTTTGTTTTTTCGTCCTCGTTATAATATAAACAATATCCTACTTTAATTACTTCAAGCTTCAAATAACTAATAATACGATAAAAGTATAACGGGAACAAATCCTCATTTTAATTTCAGCTCATAAATAATCATTTTGTAAATATCCCCCAGTACCCAGTACAATTTCGGTTGCGTGCTCAAAAGTTTTTATTACAATTTTATTGTTATTTAGATGTGTTTGTTCCTTGTTTTTGATTACGGCCGTTTTAAAGGAACGCTAATGTGAGTTTCCGAGTTCCTTTTTACGTGAAATTGGACAAATGTAACAAGAAAGTTTCGGGTCCAGTCCATCAAGCGGTGTAATGACGCAATCCCTGGCAGGTAGGCCTAATGGTAAACTAAACTAGTGGTCTACGAAACTTTTTGAAAGGGAAATTCGAGTCAACATAGAGAGAGATATGCAAACTATGAGCGTTAAGCTTTTACGGGAGGCAAGAGCCAATTCCTAAGGTTGCACCTGAGACGACCTTTTCTCGCTTTCACCTAATTTTCCCCGACTGTCGAGGTGGGCTGAACTTTGTCGGGGCGTCATAAATTTATTTAACGGCCCGGAGGCAATAAGAGGTAAAGTGTAAAAAGAAAAATACGATACCAACGTGCCTAGCCGTTATTGCAATTAAACGGAGGAAGTAAATCTTTCAATACGAACGCTCTCTCGTTTCCCGCCTTAATTTATCGCTTTGTTTTAGTCACTGCCGCGTCCAATTGACGGATTGCGATGTGTTTGATTAAAAAACTCGAGTGCTTAGGAAGCTGCAGGTACCTACTTTACATGATGTGATTAAAACGATCCGCGGGATACAATCCATCTTACACTAATAAGGGTTATTTACTTTACGCTTGTTTGTAATATACGGTTTGTAGCAGACATATTGCAGGCTCTTTTCACGTTGTCGGCCTTATTGTTAACAGGCGATCTCTTCCAGGCTACTCAATTATTGTTGCAATGGGATAAATATACAAAAATATATGGGTTTTTCTTACCATGTGGAAGAATTTTTTTTATCAATTTAAATAATTTTCTTTTTTGTTTGTTTGTGAAGTAAAACAGTAATACACATATATATTTAATATTTTAATGTGTAACTAAAACCTGTTTTACTGTAATTAATTATTGCTTTCGACTAAAATAATTCAATAATTTTAATCTTAAGCAATAATTACGAGATAAACTATTTTAATAAACAAAATAATTAGGAAAACAAATTACAAATGATTTCAATTAATTGACAAGGTAGATAGTTAAATATAATAAAAAAGTGAGTTCGAGTTCCTTCAATAAATATTTTCAATCAAACTTAAGATAAACATCATCATTAAATACTATATCTGTAGTTTACGCGAGTAGTACACATTTAAATAGAACCCTTTAACGGCAGCCGTGGTCACGGGGAGACTCCCCGTTTCCCCGTGGCCACGGCTGCTGCAAAGCATCCGAAATGTCGGGCCCTAGTAAAAATAAATTTCTCAAACAAGTTTAACTAAAATATATCGCGTTTTAAAGCGTTAAAGTGCTTTATTAAAATATCATAAATATTTTAATAAAACTTTATCTGAAACATAACAATAATTCAAGCATCAAAATCTCACTTTCATAAAAACGTAGTCTTCACAAAAATATTCATTGCGTATGTTTTCTTTGCCTTGTGAGTGTAAACAGAGAACGTAGATTTGCTAACATGCAATATCCTTTAATTACGTGTGAGTTGATTTATTCTATTTTTTTATTTGTTTTAGCCAGGAATACGAACGAGCATTTCACAGCCAGTCTGGAAAATGAATCGTTTTTCAAAACTAGATTCAAAATTTAACATCGCAACTGAAATATTACAAAATTGTTTTCGTATCTTTCAATTCGATTTTAAAATTTATCACATTTTTACAAGAAAGGAATAAGGTTTTATTAATTTCCTAAATTAGATTATTAACTTATGACACTGGCGGAACTTGAACCGGCGTACACAAAGATTCGTGCGGCTGGTCCAACTAATAGATCTGGTCACACGGTAGCTCAATTGACTTTCATGGATGCCAAGTTGCCAACGCCAAATGTTCAAGGTCCGGTCGTGTCAAACAAAAGATTATCAATTAAGGCTTTATTTATGTTTAGAATTCCACAAAGTAGGGATAGAGTTTAAGTGGTTTTTAAGTCAACAAGCAGTGTTTATGATCACGAACCACCGTCCACAGGTGATATTATAGGACTACCTACTTACTAGTTGAATCACGATTTAGATTCAGTCTGTGTATTTCCGAATATGCTTAGCCAAAATTGGTCGAAAGATAGTATATGGTATTTCACCTTACAAGTGCGCTACATCTTTGTATATCCTCTTCTAACTAACTAACTTCGACCAGTGGGAAGTATTCTTCCTCAATCATACTGTCTAAGGTCGACCATAAAACGGTACTGACTGTGAATTTGTAGGCACAAGAGCCTCTGCAACAAACATCAATAAATAAGCCGTTTCAATCCAGCTCGGACGCAAACGCTTCGTGTATTCCTTAGGCCACAATGTGGTCGGGAGAAGTGTTGAAACTCCCAACGTCCATTGATTGAAAACTCGAAACGGGAAGTAATTTATTGCTCTGCTTTGTCGGTATGAAATCGTCGATTACAACGTCAACGCTCAGTCGAGGCCGCGTTACCCCATTTTCGAAGGAGTAAGTAAATCGTCCAATTTCTGCGGTAACGGGAAAATGAAGGGACGAGTGTTAAATTCGAATTGCTTAATGGCTCGCGAGCAAGCATTTTCATTTTCCATTTGAATTGCTGCGTAATTTAGAAGTGCGTACGCGTAAACGAGACTCGCCTATTGTTTGTTCGGTTTAAAAATATTCCCTCGTGAAATTTTTAATGTTTTTCAAATGCCACGGAAACGGGGGAATAATTCATAGCAGGCGGACAGGGTAAATCTATTATGCTATATTATGTGTACGAATTAATCACTCGCGCATAAGTGTTGACGATACATAAGGCTAAGTTACATAATTTAAAATGGTTTATTACATAATTTAAAATTCCGTCCAGGCTACGAACACACGAAAATGCCGTGAAGCCGAGAGGTTTAATGGCGTTTTGGTTCCAATCTGTGGATTTCCGAATATCCAAAGCCAAAATAGGTTGACAGCAGATTTTCTGTAGATGTTATATGGCTAGGAGAGTTCACCTCCCATCAAGTGAACGTGAAGTGAGATGCTTTGGTTACGAGGCCTTAAAATGGTAAATGTCTTATTATCAAAGTAGAATGCTATACTAGCGCCATTTATTGCCTCAAAGTGGATACTGGGGGAAACTAGCTGGGTTTGAAGCAAAACTGACGTGTTATCTTTTGTCTGTAGTTTTTTTACATTTGAACCCTTTGTAAACTAGCAGATAACGCCATATAAAAACTTAAATGCTTCATATAGCAAAGTAAATCAGGGGGAAAAGTTGCAAAAAATGTTATTGACTTGCAAATATCTTTATTTAAATATATAAAAGTGTTTTTATTTGTTTCTAAAATATTTAGTTATATCGGTTTCTCTTTGAAAAAATTTTACAACACGCCATCATGTGCAAAATTATGTGTTATAAATATAGTTCAATTTGTTTATAATAAATATTTTTGTACGTGAAACAAACTGTACATTTAAAAGGTTAAAATTATATTGCGCGAGAGGTCAATAGTGTCAATAGGTCGAAGTTGTAATTTTTTTTCAAATTATTTTCGATTTTTATTTACATAACATTCACGTTACAGAAACGAAATCACATTTTAATATCGTAGCTAGCTAAGTTGCAATCAATAGTAACAGTTTTAATAATTCCACATCCATACCATGTTAGTGGCCAGTTATTATGTGTGCACAGAACTATTTCAATTAGACAAGTGCGATGGTACGGACTGAACAAAAAGCTTTCAAATATTCATAGCGTGCTATATCGATTCAACCCTGCCATGAATACACCCCATGGAAAGATGCTATCGGTCACCGCACCTATATTATTACGGTTGCGATGAAAACGTGTCTGAGTTGAGGCTAGAACGTATAATTTGACAGTTCGTGATATGACCACCTACTTTCATGCAACATTGAAGTGTTTGTACCGTAGCAAGTACACCACTAGACGTTACTAATATTAGGCTGGTTAAAAATATAGATTAAACATCGAACATAAATTGAAAAAAACTTTCAACTTGAGCAGGACTTGAACCGGCATCGTCAGCGTCCCATGCTGTTGCTCTTAACAAGTGGGCTACCATTCCTACAACTCATCGTCGATTTTTTTTAACTTATTCATACTTGCACCTCTCGCACGGAATGCTGACGATGCCGGTTCAAGTTCTGCCCGATTCGATTTATTTTCAATTTTTAATTTATATAGTGCCATCATGTGCAATAATGTAAAAAAAAACAAAAAGAAATATAATATATTTGTATTGTTTTCTCTTCTGCAGGTACCTGCTTGTTAAGTAGGTAGGTATACAAAAACACATTCGTTTAAAAATATATATACTTCAATGTATAAACATTAACAGGTTTTTTCCTTCTTCGCAACTACGGCTGATGTATAATAACGTCCTTGATTAAAAAAAAAATAGTGGTCTCCCCGTAACCACGGCTGCAAAGCATTCGAAGCGTCAGGCCGTAGTTAAAATAATTTCCAAATAAGTTTAACCAATATATATGTGCGCGAGTACGCATTTTATTTAAATGCATACTATACTATATTAACACTCTATTAAAAGTACTTGTCTTAAAGTGTTCTATCTAAATACGTAACTTTATTATTTACTTCAACCTTAACTAAATCTTAACTTTGTCTTAAGTGAAAATTATGAATACTTGGGATTTTAACTAAACCTTGCGTTTAAAGCAATACTAAGCAACGCGTGTAACTATATGTAGACTTAACAGACTATAATATAATATATATTGACAGACTATATTTTCTTATCTCACTTGAAATGCAAGTGGCGATGAAAACATGTTATTTTAATTTATGTCAGATGCATGCTTTATATATTAACTTTTTAAATCTTAACGTACATAAAAATTAAAACTACAACATGAAATCAGCCTTCGCGGTAAATTTTAAAATGGTCCAATTATGCAAATTACCTGTAACGTATCAATGTATGGCACAGATCAAATAACATTATGGTGACATTCTAACTAGCCACGTATAATGATGGCAATTCACTGATATTATTCTTTTGTTGACCTTTCCATTCAACGTTATTTACCTTAGAGAAAATTGACTTTTCCCCTAATGTACGCTGCATTCAATCGAAAACAAGGTTATATTCTTTCTTATATGTTTTTTTTAATGTAAAGTAAAACAATTAAAGCTTTTTAAAAGTATTACCAGTAAATAAAACGCTTTAACTGTTTAAAACGCGATATATTTTAGTTAAACTTGTTTGAAAATTATTTTTAACTATGACCCGACATTTCTCCATGACCACGATTGCTGCAAAGCAGATGAAACGTCGGCCCGGAGTTAAAAATAATTTTCAAACAAGTTTAACTAAAATATATCACGTTTTAAACCGTTAGTGTTTTATTTAAATGTGTACTACTCGCATAAACTATCTGTAGTTTATGCGAGTATTTAGAAGTTAACGCAAGTAACACACAAGTTAAGTCTATTTAACGGTTTTAAACGCGTAATATACTATTTGATTATCGTTTTATTATTGTAAGTAGTTTTAAAGGAATTTAACGACTATTTAAAGAAAGTTTTTTTGACGGCAAATAAATAATGTTTGAATTTTTTCTAGCTGTTTGTGGCCTTTCTAGCTGTCCGGTTGCTTTGTGTCAGGCCAATAAATAAAACACCCTTTTATTTAAAAGTTTACAGAATTTCAAATGTATTTTTAAACTCACTTCTACTTTATCTAAAAACAATCATATTTACTTGGCTTAAATCAAAATCAATACAGTACCATAAGCGCCAAACATATATGTACTTGTATACATAATATAGACTGAACAAATCATTACCCGTTTTATTGACTTTGCCATCATCCAGATAAAAGCGTGTACGTGACGTTAAAACACTGAAAAATGCAAAATAATGGCGTATTAAACAACAGAGTGTATAAAAACTTTTATATAGTTTCACAGCTAAAAAGGGTTCAAAATGAAAGCGGCTAATTACTAAGTTTTAATAACCCACTAAAATTAAAAACAAAAGCCATGAAAAAGGAAGTAACTTGGGGAAACAGCTCTCGTGTTTAAACTCGATGTTTATAATGCGTCACCAGCTAACACCGAGCGCTTTTACTCGCTGTAAACTGTAAATTATGTGAAAGCTCTATTATTTTTGCTTTGTTTTAACTCGAGCATACAAAAGGTTTTGTTTCTTTAATATATTAAAAAAGTAAAATCCCGTTTCACCCCGTAGACTATGGGGCGAACACATTTATGTTTTACTAATTGGTTCTTTGCCCCGTCTCGTGTGCCCCGGCCGACCGAAACAATCGATTGTTTTCCCGGATTCGAATTTAGGACTTCTCGAGCTTAACGCAATGCTGGGCAACACGTTTAACCATTTGGCTACAGAGGCGGTCGGTTAATATATCTATAACGTTATGGTCCTTAGTTAAACTTACATTATATTTCTTGATTTACTTCCTCAAGTGCTCTCGTAAAACAAGATAATTGTTGCAGGCAGGGTTTCGTACCCTACTTTTCGTTTGGTGTCATAATTGTCAAAATCACACACAGATGCGCATCCGCCTCTTGCTTCACTTATGAAAACATGAATCTCATGTATACAATATGGGACATATTTTGATTGCAATACTGTAACTTAAATGTTTTCACTTATTTTGAAATTACTGTCTTATTTGGGAACATGACATATTCTGAGGTATTTAATGCAAGATAGCGATGAATTATCAGCTCTTATTTTTCGTATTTAAATCTGATTGAAAAGCACTTTGCTCAAAAACTCACTGTAAATTGGTAGTTGTAAAATTCCTATCAGACGCCTGTCAGTTCCAGTCTGCAGTCTTAAATGATGCAAGGGCGGTGGATAGTTATTCAGAAAAAAGAATAATATTGGCGGGCTCGTAGCTGTGATCGCAATGTATATTATAAATTTATAATTTTCACATGCATGTTGTACTTTTGAAGATTTGGGTCTGGAATAGGTGGTAAGAATGTGGAAATAACCATCCGCAATTATGAAAAATCCGTGAAATTTAATCACGTTTGGATTTCAGTCTGCGGATTTTCGAATTTCGAAAGACAATGGGTCAACATTTTTTAAATCTTTTTTTATTTAAATGTATGATTAACTAATTATGATATTTAAATAAAACACTTTAACGGTTTAAAACGCGATATATTAGTAAAACTTATTTGAAAATGATTTTTAACTTCGGCCCGACGTTTTAAACCGTTAAAGTGTTTTATTTAAATGTGTACTACTCGCGTAAACTATAGACAGTATCTAATTATGATATTTTTTAAACCAGTCAATTATTTACAGAGCTGTTACAAACAAACAATAATATTTAATTTTTTTAACCGAATATGTTGCTTTTTATATTTGCTAACTCTGTTTTTGTTTGTTTTATCATTCATGTTAAATTATATACCTATCACTCTGATTTTGTTGAGTAAAAACGATAAATATATTATACTAACTGTGCCAGCGGGCATCCAAATTCGTTTTTGCAAACCCCTTCATTTTTATAAACCTAAGCTGTTACCTACGACGTCGGTCGTTTCCTACATATTTTTTGGATACCTTGAACCGTTTTCGCAGCGTACGCATCGGAAAAACACAAAGATAAAAATTTCCCCCCGGGTTAGTTCACATTTCTCGCTGTTTCTGCTCCTATTATACACAGCGATATATATATAGCCTTCTTCGATAAATGTTCTAGCTGACCCAAAAATAATTTTTCAATTTGAATCAGTAGTTCCTGAGATTAGCGCGTTGAAACAAACAAACAAACTCTTCAGCTTTATATATTAGTATAGATGTACATGATTATATAGTGAGTTTTTTTAATAATTTTAATTCATGTTATACATTAATCAAAATAACTTCGTCATAATAACTATTATAAGCTAATCATGCCTTCGCAATAACCTAAATCAAGCTAATGTAATAGCTCCATCAGATTGTCTCGACTCAATTACTCGAATTTCAGCTAAAATAATTTGATACAGTATTGTTTATATTGCTTTTCGTCACGTCATCTTTGTCTGTTTGTGTGACTACACATTAGTGATCGATGAACTACACGAACGAAAACTTGAATAAACATTATGATTGTGGTCAATGCGTCGCCTTGCTCTGCAGGTCTTAGCTTCGATTTCCGAGAAAACATAATTGCGATCTGGAGGAGTAAATTAAGTTTTTAACATTAGAGGAATTATGCGTTTTCCAAATATTTATGTTGTATTTTTTTACGTATCGTTGAAAAAAACACAAAATTTTCACTACGCAAAAACGTTTATTTTTTGTTTCAGTGCAAAACATTATGTTGTGCTGTAATAGGTTCAAATATTAAGATAAAATTCAATCAAAATTCATTTTTGCAAAAACTCCTCAACTTAATAAATTCTAGTTGTTACCCACAACATCGTCCGCGTCCCGTCGATTTTGTGAGTTAGTCTTAAAAGATAGACATATAGAAAGACATGTAGATCATTAAAGGAGGAATCATTCTTTCATACATATTTTGTGGGTATCTTGAACCATTTTCGCTGCGCACGCATCTGAAGCCCTCAAATGTGAATAATTTTCTTCGGTTTTTCCACATTTCCCACTGTTTATTCGCTCCCATTGGTCGCAACGGAATGTGCCTTAAGCTATCCTCGATAAATGTTCTAACCAACGTAAAAAAAAATAATTTCGCATCAGTAGTTCCTGAGATTACCGCGTTCGAACAGAGTCTTCAGCTTACAGATTAGCAATTGTGGATTAGTAATTCTCCGCCACTAATCGTATCGGCACTTAGATAATTGCGTAAAGCAATGTATCATTGCACAGGTGTCTGTTTGTATAACTGATTTAATAACTGGGCTCATCGCCAATCGAATCAGGTCCGCTCTGTATGCAGAATATCAATGCTCGAAGCGCATTAACGGAATAGATAGCGCAAACAGCGGACGTATTTGGAGTCGTAAATTGTGAGGGTATTAGATTCTTGTGGAGAGGAAGGATTTAAAATACAGTTCAGAGAGATTTAGAAGTGAAAACGAGAGTTTTGTATATGATAGAGGAGGAGACGCAAGTAAAGGGTTCATTTGATAGGAGGTGAAATCTATATTCTCAATATCTCTAATCTTAGCAACAACTGATTCGAATTGAGTCATCATTAGTCAAGGTAGGCTTTAAGCTATGTAGCGTAAGACTGCGAGGGAAGAAATAGTGGAAAAACGAGAAAAATGTTCGTCTTTCAAAGCTTCCGTTGCGTTCGCTGCGAAGACAGAACAAAAAACCAAAACGTATTTTTTTTATAATAGAATGATGGTTCTTCTTTAAATGACATTAAATAATTTCCGCAACGTACTATGTCTATCTTTTTAAGATTAACACGCTACAAGAATGAGACGCAGACAGCACCGCGCCGTGGATAATAATAATATAAATATAAATAATATGATGCCCAAAATTACTCAACCACGCAGCCGAAGTCGGGCATAGCAAGTAAACAATCAACAAATTAATAACACTTTTATTCATTACAAACTTAGGTACATATAAAAACATTAGCACATATAAACAATAATTTCTCCCAAAATAAATAGACCTCAATTTCGTTATCTAGTTCGGCTCTGTTCGCGACTCGCTGATAAGCAAGGGTGAATGCACGAATGGGTCCAGGTATCTAAGGGGAGGCACCAACATGATTAATGGATGCCGTAATGATAATGATCCTGTCTGCATCATTCGAATCATTGCTAACAATGCCCTCGCTGAGATGTACTTATGTAAATCTTTCGTAACTACTAGTACCTTTAGTAGAATATCACTTTTATTGTTTAAAACGTAAAGTATGTTCGTTGAACAATTTTTAGCTATGATCCCAACGTTGCGGAACTTATTGAAGCTTAGATAGCTTAAAATTAAGATAGCATATAGTTTTTTGTTAATAGTAGGTGAAATACCTCAGTTGTATTACATATAAATAAGATGCGTGGTCGTCCTATTTAAGCTTTGTATATTCGGAAATCTACAGACTGAAAACGAAACGCCATGAAACGGATGCCAATCATTCGTAATAGTTAGACGTTTAGATTTTTGTATGCAGTCGAACATGTTACAGAAAAATTATAAATTGATGGAAATGCTGGACCCCGGTGGCGATTCAACCATATGATTATTAGGCAACATTGCTTTACACCAACGAGCTCATCAAACGTGGTATGGTGGTAGAGCATTAAACGACATGGTCATGAGTTCGAGTTCTACCAGTGTCATTAAATGTTTTGATGTGAATTTATTTTACCCTTTTATATAATTGAAGTCGTCTGCATTTTCCGAATCAACGGCAATGCGTCCACTTACCTCACTGGCTAGGCTTAATGAGAAAACTCCGCTTCTAGTTAGTTTGTAATTGAATATGAATAGCGATAGGACCTTGTTAGTCCTGGGTTTGAAAGCGTTTGCATTTCTTTAGATGTGTTAGTTCTCACGCACAGCTAAAGTGAGCCGCTCTACGGATGTCTTTACAGCATCAGACTGAGGTCCTTTTGTCAGCGAAGGGAAAAGAAACGGTAATGATTTTGTCTGTAGTTTACGCGAGTCGTTTTTTTATGATAGAAGAGGCCCTCAGGCATATAACTATTTTGGCTTCAGATATGGTAATCCACAGACTGACACCGAAATGCGGATAACAGCTTTTTGATCTGTGGACGACGGTTCATGACCCGGATGATATTACGACGTTCCTACAACTCATTGAATATCCAAATTTCGAGACGAAGTTTCAGAAAAATTATAAATTGATCCGAAACAATTCGATTAACATATTAGTTAACTTAATTACATTTTTTTGATCTACAGCCCGACATTTCGAATGTTTAGCAGCCGTAGTCACAGCGGTAATAAGTTAACTATTGAATGTCTCAAAAAGACTTTAACTATGTAGCGTTTAAAACTGTTAATTGTTTTGTTCCTATGTATATAAAATGTTACGTTTTTTTCGTTTTACTGCTTAACGTTTATAAATTATAACGACAAAAGTGGTCTGACTTTGAAAAAGCCAAAAGCTTCAGTTCTATAAAATCGAAATAAGTGATATCGACATATTTTGGCTTTGAACTTAACTTTGACTGAAA
Source organism: Leptosia nina (assembly GCA_963661955.1). NCBI lineage: Eukaryota > Metazoa > Arthropoda > Insecta > Lepidoptera > Pieridae > Leptosia > Leptosia nina. The sequence goes on along the minus strand of CAVLEF010000004.1, from coordinate 4,595,777 downwards.
AACGTGAACTCACACTTCATCTGTGGCGGTCTTCAGCTTTATAAAAAATATATTTATAAATTCGAAAATCGAATTCACGACGCGTTAACTACTTTCCATACATAACGATCACTGGATCAACGAGATAAAAAACTAATATAAGATATTTGCCTAGTTCACATTTTTATTTGAAGGTACTTAGTTTTCACATCGATAAATCGTGCTATATACAGATATATCCGATATATATATCAACGCTCGATTTTGTTTGCGAACGCTCCACGCTCCATTATCGTGGTTACGTTTGAATGCGTCTCCATTGAAAATAAACCAACTCAAAATATACGGAGTCTTTTGACTGCCCTTCAATTTTTATGCAGACTGTACCCGCTGTTTTAACCATTCTTACGCGCCTAGTAAAATATATATATGTGTTTTTGAAGCGGTTTAAAAATAATTTTGTGAATGAAAGTACAAGGAAGATCTTATACATCAATTTAATAAAGAATTATGTTGTTAAAATAATTCCGTAAATAAATATTTAAATAATAGAAATTCTTGGGGTGTGCAGGAACCCGCTCTAAGGAGGAAATATGTAGTGCACTTAAAGGACGTGAAGACTGTAAAATGAAACTTGGCGATAAAAGGAGTGACGGCAAGTTTATCGCCAATTCTTCTCGCTCGTTCTACGCCCTTGATTTGAGGACTGGTAGTAAATGTAAAGTTAGATTCTTTAATTTCGTGACGTTCATAAGTGTACATAGTTACCTACATGAATAAATGATTTTTGAGTTTGACTTCTTGATATTATTTGTTATGTAAAATCCTAATTGTAAATGTTGTGTTTCAGAATAAACATATTTCTATTATATTTTAATCGTAAGGTTAATATCTGCTTTCTCAATCTAGAATATTGGCATGGTCATTTACTGGACATCTTCTGAGCTCTATCTGACCGAAAATATAATGTTTTCACAGTATTCGAATCTAGCCTAGCACCAGCTCATTAAATGCGTTTTTAACAAAATTATTTAAGAACTTGTAGAAAAATTAAATTATATAATATATTAACATATTTTTCGGTATAATAGGTATTTACCTCATAATTATCTGTTATAAAACGAAACGAATATATCGCGTTTTAAACCGTTAAAGTGTTTTATTTAAATGTGTACTACTCGCGTAAACTATAGACAGTATTTACATTTCACGTTTCAAACCATCAAAATTATGTTATTGAAATTTGTAAACGTCGGTATCTCTATCTAAAGAGTGTTTTCAACTGATTAATAAAATACATATTCCTTATCAAAAAACTGAGGATTTAAGGCCTTTGATGACGTCATACTGCATAAGACCCGCTCAGAAAGTTGGTGAAGTTTGCCCCATAAGTCAGCTGAACGTAGGATAAGCTAAGTAAATCACTGAGCGGTGAATACGAGGTCTGTGGTGCGGTTTGATAACGATTAAATATGGTGCGACCGTTCATACACTGTACTTATCATCTGTAATGGTGTGGAATTGTGATTTATTGATTACGTTATAAGGTATAATATTGTAATAGAAATGTGTTCAAAGTTAGAAGAAGAAGAAGATAGCAACGCTAATAATATAATAATTTTCAAAATGAAAACTAATATTTTCCACATGATGTCATTATATAAATAAACGATAAAAAAAATTATAGGACACGGGCGGGGCTTTGAACCGGCATCCACAGCATCTGTCCTGCATCCGAAACGTCGGGTGGTTATTAAAATAATTTGTAAATAAGTTTCACTAGTATCCTTCGCGTTTTAAACCGTCAAAGTGTTTCATTTACATGCTACTCGCGTAAACTACAGCCAGTATCGTACAAGTTATATATCCCCCTTCAATATTTGTCGTAGAATGGAGTCAAATGATATAATTAGATACTCGATATCGGTTGCATTTCCAAACACGATTAAGATAAATGCGGTATTGATAAATTGGTCTGTGGCCATGCTAACTGCTAAATAGCGTGTGACTAATGACAAGGTATGGCTTGCGAACAATGGTTGCTTTTATTCACTGTAAACCATACTGTAAAGCGTTTTACTAAATATCCTTTCAAGGATACATCGAACTACCCTGTAATTTGAATTTGAATTTAGTTCTTCTCTAGCTCGCAGCTATTGTCTGTAACTCAAACGCGATGATATTATTTTATAAACTACTAGCCCTAACAGCGAATTCGTCCGCGTAGAATAGTTACTTTGGATATTAAAATTTGTTTTTGCAATCCTCCTTATCTTTATAAAAATTTACCTGTTCAGTGTTACCTACAATGTCGGTCGCGTCCCGTCGTTCCTGTAAGTTAATCTTAAAAGATAGACATTGTCTCCTTTTTTAATAATTAAAAGAAGAATTATTCAGACATATTTTTCGGGTATCTTGAACCCTCAAAGATGAATATATTTCTCCATTTTATCCATCTCACTGTTTTTTCACTCCTATAGATCGTAGCGTGACGTTTTATATCCCAAATCCTCGATAAATGCGCAAAACATAATTCAAACGAGTTCTGTTAACGCGTTCAAACGAACAAAAAAAATTATTCAGCTTATAATTTTAGAATTACATGTTGACTTATAAATTTGACCTGAATTAAAGGACATTGAATGATTTGACTTGACATTAAGGACACACATTATGTAGGAATCTCCGAGACTATGGCTGGTGTAAAGCACCTAAAACAACGAGTAGTTGTTAAAAAAAATAAACATGTAGGAATATATATTGTGTTTTAAACCGTTAAAAATGATTATATGATAAAATACCACATAGAGTGAAATCCCGTTTCCCCGGCATAGGCCGAACCAATTTCTGAATTCGTTTCACTGATTGTTTGTTTAGCAAGAAAGTAGTTAAAACGTTAGTGCCCTGACAGAACGAAACAATCTATTGTTTTCCCGTTATACGAACTCACACTCGCGATTATGCAATGTTAGGTAACGTCACCACACAGTACATAGTAAAAATTTCGACCATTATAAGGATATTAAGAAAATATCATCCATAAGCAATTAGCGATACGAACTGTAAAACTCGTTACAAGAACTTTAACATAACCACAATTATTAGATATTTTTGGTTGAATATTGTTGGTAATACCGCTAAGTTTTCGTATTAAGCTTGTCTACCCTTATAGCCGTTTTGCATGCAAGACTGTTTACGTATAGATTAGGAATAAGTTGACATGGTTCTTGATTAATCGTTCAGTTAAGAAAAACCCTAAGTCTAGACGTTAAATCATAAAGAATTAAGTGTTGAACGACCTCGTACCTAGATTAATTAGGTACCGATAGAACATAAAGAAGGCTATTTTATTAAATTTTATATTAAGTTAAAAATCAAAGATGTCAGTAATTTGCGAGATTCTTTTGTTTTTTTTTTATAATTAGAATTGTTGTATGTACAACATACTAGCTCATCTGACAAACGTTCTGTTGTCATAATATCGAGTATTAGCTGTGTCAGCGACTTCGTCCGCGAGAATCGGCATTTTGGGCATTCAAATTCGCTTTTGCAAACCCCTTCGTCTTTATAAACTTAAATTATTACCCACGACATCAGTCGCGTCCCTTTCCGTTGTTCTTGAAAGCGCAGCGGATCATCATTCAAAATTATTCTTTCGTACATATCTTTTGGGTGTCTTGAATCGTTTTTGCAGCGTACGCCTCGGAAACCCATAATGATGAGAAATTTTCCCCGTTTTGTTTACATTTCCCGCTGTATCTTCGCTTCTATTAGGCACAGCGCAATGTTTAACCTATCGCCTTCCTCGATAAATGCTCTAACCAACTACTTTTTCAATTCAAACCCGTAGTTTCTGAGATTAGCTCGTTCAAAGAAACAAACAATCTCTTCAGATTTATATATTAGTATAGAGTGAAAATAAAGACATATAATGTTAAATGAGGGCCGAGTGGCATGCTTTGGGAGAGGCCTACGTCCAGCAGTGGACCCAAACGGGCTGACAATGATGATGATGAATATTAAATACTGTCTATAGTTTACGCGAGTAGTACAAATTTAAATAAAACACTTTAACGGTTTAAACACGATATATTAGTTGAACTTATTTGAAAATTATTTTTAACTTCGGCCCGACGTTTCGGATGCTTTGCAGCAGCCGTGGTCACGGGGAGACTTAAGATGGAGGATGTCTCTGACGTCAAAGTAAAAAATTTCATAACCGTTTCCGTAGCGCACGCAACGAAATCCTCAATGATGAATAATGTTCCCCGTTTTTTTTTTCACATTATACTCCGTTTCTTCGCTCCCATTGGCCGCAGCCAGATGTTTTATCATATTGTTCAATTCAAACTAGAAGTTCCTGAGATTAGCGCGTTTAAACCAACAATCTCTTCAGTCTTATAATATTAAGATACGTTTATTTGAGTTTTAGTTCTATTCAATACGATTGAATCTATATAGAAAATAATAAAATAAGCATTTTAGGTATTATTGACATTTACATAAATAATAATAGATTCAAGAACAGCTAACATCAAGCTGGAAAAGTTTAACCAGCTTCTTTTATTTAGGTGTCGTTTTATAGTTAACGCAAGCAGCATGGTACGAAAAAAAAGTTACAGTTAACTTACATATAGCCACACACTTTCAAACCGTTGAAAGTTGTAATGGTTATATTGAATTATAAAAAAAGCCCTCTTGTCGTTATCAAGCGACTCCACTCCCATTTAGTATAAAAGTCTTGTTTTTTATTAATTGCATATAGTTAAAATTAAATATTTATTACATATCTGAATTTACGTATGGAAATGCTATTAAAATAAAAATTAATAATCAAATAAGACTCTCATTCTTCAGGCAAACACGCCGAGCTACGCTAGTCTCATTTAAAAAGATAACTAGAAAGTTATTGGCATTTGAAACAGTATTCAAAACCAATTTCCCGTTTGATTGGCAATAATGATGGGGTTGCTTTGAACGTGAACCTGGAATGCACGCAACCTCACTCATTCGGTTAATGCATCCTGAATAACTTTAATTACTTATCAAATTCAATAGCAAATGATAGAAATGTTCGTTGAAAAAAAAATTAAATATACATGCAACATATGAATATTTTTTTTACGTTTACACTGTCACGAAACTCTTACAAGTATAAAATAATAACAAAACTCCGTTTTGTACAAATAAATTTACAACAAAGTAGAACACTAAAATCTATACTTATATTATAAATGCGAATGTAACTCTGTCTGTCTGGCTTTACCTCCGAAAGTACTGAACTGATTTAAATGAAATTTGGTACACATATATTTTAGAGCCTGTGAAATGACAGGCTCTAAAATATCTTAATGCCAAAAAAGGGTTCGTATAAAAGTTTGTATGGAAATTCGTAGTTTTTAAAGCTAGAAGAATAAAACTTTCTTTTTTTGCGTTTTCGGAATAGGAGTGGAAGTGGGATCGGGAGTGGGAGTGGGAGTTGGAGTAATAAATAAATATTAAACATATATCACTCGTTTTAAAACATTAAAAGTTTTATATTGAAATATGTCCTACTCGCGTAAGTTACCGATATTATTTATATAGAGATCGTTGTCTGGCTATGCTAGTTAAAGCGCAAGTACGCCGTGTACTTTCCATAATACAAAGTCAAAAGTAATATTTCACATTTGATGACTAATGTTAAATTCCCTTTTAATAATTCCTTGATTACAAGGATATATACAATTTACTTCTACTTGTAGCGAGTTTGATTCTCGGATAAGTAAGTGCACCGCGAAACCTACAATCGGCACATACTATATTCTAGCGGCTTCACACACACAAAACACACTCACATTAAAACACAAAGTCTAAAACATCGTAGCATTTGGCAAAAGAGATATTGTCTATAGTTTACGCGAGTAAGAGACATTTAATTAAAACACTTTAACAAGTAAGTTTAACTAATATATGGCGTTTTAAACCGTTAAAGTGTTTTATTTAAAAGAGATATCGTTATTTCATTCTGTTAAAATTACCATCAATTAATATAAAAAAACATAAATTATTTCTAATGCAGGTTACTCTCTATTTACAATTTACAAGATCATTAAAATGTTATAAAAAATTGGGTTACAGTTGCCTGTCTGTTTGTCTGTTAAACAATTGGCAGCAAGTAGGTACACAACTGTAGAGAACCTAAATGAACCTTACATAACCACAAAAATAATCCTAAAACAAATATTAAACACAAACAAAAGTCCGGAACTCCTAACCGAGTACTTACTGTTTTGGTCGGATTACATTGTTTGTAATCTAGATTTGTTATGGAACTAAGCCGTGGATTTACGATTTATTTAATTAGGCTACTTTGTATGAGTACTAAGGATGCTTTAAATTGATATATCCACTTTCAGTTATTATTTTTAAAATAAACAAATGGACACATGACTAAAGAAAATGCTATATACAAAATACTAATATAAATTGCGTAATCTACAGATTTATTATTTTTTACTTCTGAAGTATTCTGGTTTATTTGCTTCTAGAAAATGTAATATCTATCAAGGGTCAAACGATAAAACAGTATGTTTTAATAACTATATTTTTTTATTCATTTTCAAGATCTCCTCTTTCAGCTCGAGAGAGATTTTTGTCACATTGTTCACAACGGATTTTCGTGTATTTTTACGTTAGTTTTTATTATTATTGTGTTATGCTATATTTATTACTATATGTGTGCGTAAAATTATATTCTTATGTTGTATCAGTTCGTTAGTTTCTTAACACAGGTTCGGCGATTTCATATAACATGAAATTTGTGATCTTATCCTTGCGTTGATAATCAAATTGTAATCTTTACGTGTCTCGACTTACGCGATGATTTACAATAATAATTGTCGTAATTAACTCGCTATTCGATTAAGATAACTTAATATAACCACTAATCACGAGTGTCGCAGGTAATCTAACAGAAATTAGATCTATCCTGGCTTCGGGCGTGTATTTAGTGATTATAATCGCGCACCGTTATATAACGGATTCAATTTAATTTATCAGTACTGTGGCATGTTGTGTAAACTGTCTATTGACTCTGGGTGATGCCAATCTACCGCAAATCTAGTACAGCGTTATTTAGAATGATTTAATTCGATTTTGACATTAACGGTGATTAAATGAACGCAGAAATGACGTTTCGGTTTATCGAGTTTTTGGATACGTGGACAGCGTTTAATATATAGTAGCGACTTTTACTAAATACACTACAGAAAAACTGCGAACTTTATATATAAAAACCTCTGGAATTACTATATCTGTTAAAAAAAACTGCATCAAAATCCGTTTCGTAGTTTTAAAGAGACTTTGTTATATATTATGTAACGATTATAAGACTAAAGAGTTTGTTTGTGTAAACGCGCTAATCTCATGATCTACTGGTTCGAATCGGAAAATTATTTTTGTGTTCCATTTATCAAAAATGCTTTACGTTTTGTGCATCAACAAAGCTAAATACTTTCTATAGTTTACGCGAGTAGTACACATTTAAATAAAACACTTTAACGGTTTAAAACGCGATACATTAGTTAAACTTATTCGAAAATGATTTAGCCGCGGTAAAGGGGGGTAGTCACGGCTGCCGCAAAGCATCCGCAACGTCGGGCCGAGATTAAAAGTCATTTTTAAATAAGTTTAACTAATATATCGCGATTTAAACCGTTAAAGTGTTTCATTTAAATAACAAAACTAGCTGATCCCGTAAATTTTCTGATTCACTGATCGATTTCAGACTAGTTGACGATTTACTTTAACCTATATAAATCGTTTTCCCTAAAATTGAACGGGACATGCTTAACAGCTACGTTTAATTGTTTAATCTCTGAGTTACAGATATGGTCCTGCTTACTACGCATAGGAAAATAAAAGAGCAAAAAGTAAAAACAATGTACCGAAATCGCGAATCGATTGCAATGCGACCCCTTATCTTGGCTGTGCGCACGTGTGAACCCGTTCAATTTTAATTTCATGCTCAAACAATGACGATATCAAGCCAGCTATTATTTTGTATCGCAAGGGGTTCGGTTCATCTAAATCCGAAAGATAAGCTGAGCTCTTTGTCGCTCTATGCCTAATTCGAGAGCTCTGCATTCGATTTTCGTAGAGTGCGCCATTCCACTTTAAAAGCATTTGATTGAATCGATTTTACATCTGATCTTGGATCTAGAGCATTTATTTTTAGAAGTTGTTGTTTTTTTACTAGTCTCTTATGCTGTAGATAACGGGAAATTGGAAATCAGTTTTAAAATTGACAAATAAACAAATAAGTGCTGTCTATAGTTTACGCGAGTAGTATAAATTTAAATAAATCACTTTTTAATGGTTTAAAACGCGAAATATATTTGGTAACTTAATTACGATATTTTTGTTCATATTCATAGTTTACTTTTTTCAAAAAATCGGAATAATTTCCTCATTCAGATTAGTGAATTTAAGTCTCCTGCAGAGCATCCGAAACATCAAGCCGTTGTTATATGACTAATATATTTCGCGTTTTAAACTGTTATAAAATATTTTATTTAAGATAATATACTAATAATCAATAATTATATTATTTTTTTAGACTATAATATGTAATTTTGTTATACCACGCTAAGAACGTCTAAACAAAATCATTTTAAAACATTTGTCACCAAGGGTTACATGGAATAAAATACAAAGATTAAAAAAACAGCATCCATATTTCAATACAGTATCAATATTGATGATATTATAAAATATATATTTCATGGCTATATATACAGAGTAATTTGCTCACAGAGCAATTTTAAATACAATAAATTTTACCCACGAAATTCTAAATTACCAACGCTCTAACTAAGCATCATCAACAGCCTGCCATTTATTAATTACACCGATCATTGTCACCGCACTGCATGCAGCCATCCACAAATCATAACTGTCCATTCGAGATCACCTCACTTAAATCGGGACGTGCTCTCAAGCGATGATTTTCGAATACCCGACTGTGCCATGATTCACCCTCACTGTCTGTGTTTATCAAAACACTTAGCGATTTAATATGTTCGCCTAACCCCTCCTGATTGAACATGTTCATGTAGATTATTCCTAACTAGACGACTGACCTGATATAGTAGGAGTTATTTACGCTCTCATAAACATAAATCAGTATTCTCTGATAATTTAATACATCTTACTTGGCCACTGAACTAAATACAGATAGAAAATTCACTTAGCCTTACAGATAGAAACACACTAGCCATAAATAAACATCTAAACAAGATGTGCCGTTGACATATTTTTGATTTTTGTTTTTTTTTTTTTACGACTTTTTTTAGTCATTTTTGAACTTAACCTGGTCTGATTCCATATTGGTCGGAACGAAGCAAATAATAACGTGTACAGACGCGCGCTAAATCTGTTTGGTTTTAATTAACTATCCTGACAGGATAGAAGGGATGAATTGGTATTATCTCTGATACATTCTATTTTGTTTATATTTTATATACAATATTATGCTAATATAAACTGAATAAAAGAAAGTAAATTAAATAAATATTTATTACGACTATGTCAATAATATGTAAATTTAACGTAGTCATGGAAGTATACAAAGACAAAATAGAAGTCGATATGTTGATCGGTATATTTTGATATGTAGAATTGTTTAACCATCACCCTTGGTCCAAGTGCAAAATTTCGAAAAAAGATATCGTTTGGTGAAGAATACAATATTCCATATTTAATTATTGTCTGCAGTTTACACAAGTAGTACACATTTAAATAAAATACCTTTAATGGTTTTAAACCGCGAAATTTACTAACTAACTAACATACACTTACTTTAATTACGGCCCGACGTTTCAGATGCTTTGTAGCAGCCTTCAAAAGTGCTTTATTTAAATTCTGTCTATAGTTTACGCGAGTAGTACACATTTAAATAAAACACTTTAACGGTTTTAAACGCGATATATTAGTTAAACTTATTTGAAAATGGTTTTTAACTTCGGCCCGATGTTTCGGGTGCTTTGCAGCAGCCGTGGTCACGGGGTGACTAAGGAAACGTCAGGCCGATGTTAAAAATCATTTTCAAATAAGTTTAACTAATATATCGCGTCTTAAACCGTTAAAGTGTTTTATTTTTTTTTGTAGACTTCGTTGTCGTCTTGTAATTGTTACTCGTTGATTAGAAAGTCATCAAAACCGTTCAACGTCAACCAATCTAAATCCTAAAACTTGATAAGTCAATCCGGTGGCACAAGAAAGCTGACGTTAATAACACAGTAGATATACCTCGCATAACCGTTATTCGAAACATGAGCTTCTTGCTTTGATTTTTCCATCAAGATAAAGTACGTTGCGAAGTTGTAATAGAGGAAGTTCTAATAAGAAAACTTCTAATCGACCATTTCGAAGTGGGATCCAGCAATGATATCGGACTAATGTACTGCTCAGCTAATAAACGAAATCACTGCTTTTGCGTTGACCGTTCTTAGCTGTGTGCCACAAACTACTTAGGTATTTATTTGTTATATTTTTTGACACTGGAGGACATAGAAGCAATTCAACTGATGACAAAGGATATCCCCAGCTATATAATATCTACACAAGATGTGTTGTCGACCTATTATTTAAATAAAACACTTTAACGGTTTAAAACGCGATATATTAGTTGCAGCAGAGTCTCCCCGTGACCACGGCTGCTGCAAAGCATCCGAAACGTCGGGCCGAAGTTAAAAATCATTTCCAAGTAAGTTTAACTAATATATCGCGTTTTAAACCGTTATAGTGTTTTATTTAAATGTGTACTACTCGCGTAAACTATAGACAGTATTCGACCTATTATTGTTATGGACTTTTGGATAATGCTCAGACTGAAATATAAATGTAATTAAACCTCACGTAGGTGGGTGGTTCGAAACCGGGACAGAATTTAGTTACCCACTTTTCGGTTTCATTTTGTGGATTTATTATCACTAATATCCAAAGCCAAAACGTTCACAGCGCACCTTGATTAGGTGTTATATGGCTGGGGTATTACGCCTACCAACAAGCGAATCCCACATAAGTCTATCGTCGTCTATCGTAAAAAAATAAATAAAACACTTTGACGGTTAAAAACGCGATATATAAACCGTTAAAGTGATTATTTGAATCTACTACTCGCGTAAACTACAGACAGTATTTTAAAACTACAATCTTGAATACTGTCTATAGTTTACGCGAGTAGTACACATTTAAATAAAACACTTTAACGGTTTAAAACGCGATATATTAGTTAAACTGAAAATTATTTTTAACTTCGGCCCGACGTTTTGGATGCTTATAAACGCCATATATAATATATCGCGTTTTAAACCGTTATAGTATTTTATTTAAACTACAATCTTATTTTTTTACAGTTTATTTCTAGTTCCTGTATCATTTTATATTGTTGAAAGTAATAAGTTAAGACAAGTTTGTAAATAAAATTTATTGACAGAAATGGACACAGAAATATGTTTGGCCCATTCTAGGGAAATGGAATTTCACTACAAAACGATTTTCGTAGCGTTACAATAGGCATTTGCAAACTCAGTTTGATGATACCCCCACAAATCATAGCGATGAGTACGATCTACAAATACAAATTAATTTCGGCTATAAGCTTGAACAAACTTTACCGGTGCGGACAAAATAACCCCTACTTTGGTATATATAGACACAGATTATTTCAATTGGACGGAACAAACAATTTCAATATTATATAATTACTCATTATCAAACACAATAATATAAAATGAATTTCCTTGTACAATTTGTGTTTAAAACTGTTGAGATTAGTTTAGATTACTTTCTCACGCTCTTTACTGAATACTTGTATTAAATTGTGTGAAAAACTGACATGAGTTTTTGAACACGAAGTTTTAATCAATAAGTATATTTTATGTGAAATAAAATGTAACATAAAAAAATAAGCCTCAGCCATTTACATCTTAGCAAAATACGCTGTCAACCAATTTTGCCTTTGGATATTCGGAAATCCACAGACTCTTTCGGTTTGAGTCTGCGGATTTCCGATGATTAAACTTGATTTTATTCCGTAGACGGGTAATATCTAGATTTCCAGACAAAGTGCAACATGTTTCAGAAAAATAAATTGATTAGAAAAATGACACGACCCTTTGTTTATCGGACAACAATGAACCGCTCAATTAATTGCATTTTTATATTTAATTATGAAATTACACTATGTATCTTTAAAATAAAATATACCTATCTGTAAAGTAAAATTATAAAAAATATTTAGATTCGTCAAAAAAAAATTAAATAATATGTTTGTCTGTCCGTTCGTCGTGATTCTACAGTGTTCAAAAGAGCAACATAACCGAGAAGAACACCCACAAAACTAAGCCTGGCTTTTTTCAACATGTCTCACAAACTAATACATTTTTGTGAATTTAATAATAATAATGTAACACGTTTTATTTCTCATGTATTACATCTCTTTTTTTTTCGTTAATGAATGTAGACAAGAATTTTTCATCATGATAAGAAGACCAATTAAAGGAGATAATCTCCTTCATACGATATTCAGATAAATGAAAACACCAGATAAGTACATCCAATGAAAATTCTTTGTTTACATCATCTCAATTAAGTCTACGTTTTGTTTGTATTTTCGGCAGGGAACAGGGCAGCACTTTGAGAATTCTGTTTGTTTTATAGCGATATGGACTCTGTATTGACGATTTGCATTTCATTAAGGGCGCTTGTTTTACATACATAAGTGTTTTATATAGGTAAACGGGGTTTCATTAGAAAATTACACTTGTTTGGAGAAAATTGCGTTACATACTTCCATAGCCTAAAGCTAGAAATTTATTACAAATTAAACGTTCGATACTTTGAAATAAAAGATTACATATTAATTAAAAATCGATTTCAGATTGAAAAAAATTACAACAATTGGAACTCATCAGAGTTCAAGAAGCGCCATCTTTGGGCCAAAAGGTCAAAAAATTTTGACGGTAATGTTTTTGTTATATGCCAGATTAGACACAAACAAAGGTTTCTTAATGCATAGTATAATATGTCAGTCATATACTGTCTAAACAAGACGCGTCTATTTTGGCTGTGGACAGTTCGTGATCCGGACGGAATTACCACGTTCCTACCACCCACTTAACGTCACAAATAAATATATATAATAAGTTATATTACAAGTACCATAATTTACGTAATCATTTAATAATCTTAATCTAAAGTAATAAACAGAACACACAAAAAACCAATAGGACGAACCTCGACTCAATCAGTTCAACCGCAAAGTGGCTAAGAATAACACGGTGTCCGATGAGAGTGGCCGTTAATTGAAATCAAATAAAGATTAACCGACGATCGAGAGGATCATGCGTTGAAGATCTCATCTCGTTTACGATTTTAAAATAGCTTGAAATGAGCTGGATTTTATCGGGATTGTGTGGGTAGTGTTTCAGATTGAGTTATATGTGAATTGAATTTGTAATTTTATGTTTAAAATATTCCGTGCCGCCATTGTTAGTCCCAAATTTAAATTCTATTCAATTTAATTATGAAACTATGTCGGAAAAATGGCGGAAGATCAACTGATTTCTTTTATTTTACCTTACGAGATTTTTTATTAGACTTTTTCAAAAGTTTGTTTTGGAACGAATTATGTATAATTTCACATACAAATTATATACATAATATTCTAGTGATAACCAAAGGTTACTTTTCATATTTTCCAAAACTATCTGAACAAATAAATTTATTTTAGTTTTGAATCGAAGAAATCAGGAAGAATATCTTGCTCGCGTTTTACATACATAACAGCTTGCTACCATGTATGTATATATTCAAACAATATACAGACGAGCAATTACACGTTTACTCGTCTGTATTGTTTTATGACATTAATGAATTTTTAACCCAATTAAAAGCTCATTTGCATTATGCATACGACAGACAAAAATAGAAATTTCGGTCTGTACGTGCGTAAGCGGAATTGCGAATTATTTGTTTTCATTTGCCACCCGCTGCGGCCCTTTTAACATATTTTACATTCGTTCTAACCGAGAATTTAACGGCGCTACGTGTAATTCGAGCCATTACGGGGAATTAAAACAAAATAAATAATTACGTTTCACGTAACTTACGTTTGGGTTAGCGTTTGGGATAAAACGTAGGTATACTTTATGTCCTCTATGTTTTATTGGCTCATGTATTAAATTGTGATATGGTTTTACTTTCGCATAAGTCAAACTTATCATTAAGTGTTTTTTCAATTCGAACCAATAGTCCCTAGATAATCGCGTTTAAACAGACTAATTTCAACTTTATAATATAAGTTTAAAAACTCAGCATAAAGGTTTATCTCATTTTTGAATCAAAACAGTGTTTTTAACGATCACCCGTGACTGCGCCATTACTATTGCGGTTGTCAGCGAGTGTTATCCAAATTTCCGCCAGATGGCATGGTCACTGGTTGCTTTTCACATGTACAACGGTATGTTAGGTGTTCCCGGGTTATTAAACCATAATATAGTCTTTATATCTGCACAATATTGGAAAAACTAAAATATTGTATATCCACATATGGAAAATTGAACTTACCTACGTGAAATTTATTCTTTGTTTTGCTTCTCACCTTCCAACCATTCAATCACAATGTTCCGTTGCAAAGCGTGATAGGGTACATCTAATGTGAAGAGAGTGTTTGTTTGAACGCGCTAATCTCAAGAACTACTGGTTTTAATTGAAAAATTATTTTTGTGTTGGTAAGGTCATTGCGTACGCTACGAAAACGGTTCACGATACTCAAACAATATGTATAAAAGAATGATTCCTCTATAAATGATATGAAAAATGTTCCGCGATACAATATAGTATATAATTATAAATAATATATTTAGCACAATTTGAATCCCGGTTTATATTGGGATTCAAACCGAGGATCCAACTGTCGATCCGATATAAAAAAGAGATATCGATTAAACAGAGGCAGAAATCTGTCTACCCCTATCAACATAAGATACAGACTTGGCATTGTTCTGCTAAAGGAAGAGAAACAGGGCTATAATTATTCTGGCTTTTCTTTCCTTTCCTTAATCAAAGACAAAGTACAAACTCGCTTTACATACAATTTTTTACAGTGACTCATAAGACAATCTGAAAGAACGAACTACTGAGTTCGTTCTTTGAGGCTTTGAGGCTGACGTCTCCTATAAGTGCTATAGATCGCGTTGGTTGACACGATATGCGTAAACATTGCATCGCGTATCTAGTTTCAAACTACGGTAAAAATCGAATTTGAAGCAAGGATTACTTGTATAATTTAAAAATCGAAAATAAATTGAAAAATTTTCCACTCGGGCAGGACTTGAACCGGCTCTGAGAGAGCATCATCACATGTTGCATCAACAATTTTAAAGGATCAAAGTTTTATTCATTTGTTAAGAGTGTTTTAACTAAATAAGCATTGTTTGTCATTTCGGGATATATGTCGTTATCATCAGCGCTTGCGACGATCAATCGTTGTTTTGTTATTTGCAAAATTAATAATATGTTGATACAACTCTATCAAATAAGTTGAAATCATGCATTCATTTAGACCAAATTAGTTAACCAAACGACAGAATATAATGGCATTTTTAGGTAAGAGGATCTTATTTCATACATTTTTGGGATCTTATAATTGGGGAGTAATAATTTTCCACTTTTTTCCACACTTTCCACACTTTCCACTGTTTCTTCGCTCTTATTGTACGCATACAGTTTCAATTCGAACCAGTAGTTTTTGAGATTAGCGTATTAAAACAACCTCATCGGCTTTATAATATTAGTATAGATTACCGCGACATAACGCATTGATTTGTTAACAGCATTTATAGGAGACCGTAGCCTTACTATATAAAAGCGAACAATGGCCGTTCAATAATGCCGATCACGTTTTGTCGCCTTAAAAATACGAAGCTTAAATCCATAAAGTACCCGGGTTATTACTATTCCTTCACTGTGCTTCTTTTGAATAGCACAATATTATACTATTAGATTTACAGCCCTTAGACTTAATACATGATAATTTCTTATCTTGAGTTTTCCATAGAAGAGGCAGTCGTGAATCAGATCAACTATTTTTAGCTATTGAAACAGAATAACATTTACATTCTTCTACCGAACGTTCTTTCTTTACCTTAAAATGTTACATAGTTTTAAGAATGTTGAATTACATACTGTCTATAGTTTACGCGACTAGTACACATTTAAATAAAACACTTTAATGGTTTAAAACGCGATATATTAGTTAAACTTATTAGAAAATGATTTTTCACTTCAGCCCGACGTTTCGGATGCTTTGCAGCAGCCGTGGTCACGGGAAGACTTCATCATTTCCTGATAAGTTTAACTAATATATCGCGTTTTAAACCGTCAAAGTGTTTTATTTAAATGTTGAACTACCTTCATAAAGGTATTTTTTATATATTTCTAATGGTGCGTATAAGAGACACAAATATATATTTCTGACTCTCCCTTCTTCATGGGGTGGATCATGCCAAGATGTAAACTCTGGAGATGTTAACATTTAAATACTTCTTTAGTTTATGCGAGTAATACATATTTAAGGAAGACCTCAAGTTATCAAACACGTTATTTTCCTCACGTTAAGTATACTTAACAGTATTATAAGCAAAGTCAACGTGTATTTAAATTAGATTTAAAAATCGGGTTTTAAACCGTTTTAAAAGTGTTTTATTTTAATGTGTGCTACTCGCCGACAATACATAAGCAGTTTTATATAATTTGCTTCTTGAACGAATATCCTTTCCACATGAGAACTCTAATAAATTTTTAATGAAGTATCACAAAATCCGGTTCACTGAAGGGAATCTTAAAACCTCCATAGCATCAATTCATTATCATCTATTATAACCTCTAATTCATTAGGACGGGGTCTGAAAAACGGGAAATGAAAACCCCCGGGGCCAAACGAGTGGATGAGCTTTTAATGTTCAGCCACACGTCCATTAGTATGATAATAAGCAGATGTGCTGTTGACAGCGTTATGCTAAATATGGGAAACATGGCTAAATTTCTGTTGTTATATTTTGGGCTTATATAAAGTACCTTCAATATTTTTTACACCCACATGATGGCATTACAAAAAAAACTGTTTTAGAAAAAAATACGATACGGGCGGGACTTGAATCCGCATGTACAGCAATCCGTGCTGTTTCTCTAACCACTTTAATAGGCAATTCTTAAGATGAAATTACATAGCCAAGAGGTGCATGTACGTTTGAAAAATAGCTACATATTAGTAAAAATGGGAAAACGTAGCTTAAAAATGTATTTTTATAATTGAGAAGTTTAATTCCTACGTACTCTATATAATTTACGCGTGTAGCACGCTTTTTGATAAAACACTTTCAACGGTTTAATACGCAAAATATATTTGTTAACTTATTTACAATTTATTTTAACTATGGCCCGACGCTTCGGATGCCTTTGTAGTCACGAGGGAAGAGGGTCTGTTCATTTTTTTATTTAAAAGAATTCTTACGCCAGACTACTTGCTGGATCATTATAAAATGTTGAAAATAAGATCTGAACTAACCCAGCCAAATGTTGTATATGAGCATACGAACACGCCATTGTTCTTATCCAGAATTTCACCCCTCGTAGCCTTCCAAAATTCGAATAATCTCATTAATCACCCACGAAATTCAATACATTGACACATAACGTAGCTATTATGGCATTCCGTAGATTTTATGTTTCAATTTCTATAGCGAAATTGTTTGAATAACGGAACTTAGGCATTCAGATATGCAGACAGGGCCCGGTATGCCTAGAATTGATGGTCCTCCTTTGTGTACCTGTGTTTATTTAGATTCTAAATTCATATTCGGGATCGATTGGAACAATTGGGAGTATCTATACTGATATATAAAGCTGAAGGGTTTGTTTGTTTGTATGTTTGAACGCCCTAATCTCAGGAACTACAGGTTCGATTTTTTTTTGTTTTAGAGCATTTATCGAGGAAGGCTATAGAGTGTATAAAATTGCCATGTGACTAATAGTGATGTGGAAATAATGTGGGAAAATTATTCATAATTATGGGTGTCCGAGGCGTACGCTGCAAAAACGGTTCAAGATACCAAAAAAATATGTATGAAAGAATAATTCCTTTTTAAATGATCCAAAAGTCTGCGACGTTTTATATCTATCTTTTAAGATTAACTTGCAATAACTATGGGAAGGGACGCGACCAGTTACAGGTACCCAGAACAGACGTTGTGGGTAACTGCTTATGTTTATAAAGATGAAGGGGGTTTTAAAAACCAAATTGGTCGCTTTTTAAATAAAGATTCTTGCGGACAAGGTCGCTGACATAGCTAGTGTTACTTATACACTATTATGAGATTAGATTTTAATTTACAATTCAAAGGAATATTAACGGCATCTATTTCTTTAGTAAAAGAGTAAGATAATATTGAAGGCGTTTTTCTTTATGAAATAAAATTGTATCTGAATTTTAAAGAGCAGATTTATTAGGTACTAAGTACTTCAAGAGCTTTAAGAAAAATATTCGTTTATAATATCTACCACTCAATGAAGTTATTTATTTCATTCATCAAAATTTTCATCTCAATGATCATTAGCTAATCTTCTTTTGAATACTAGATACTTCTGAGAATTTTATTTTCTCGTAGTTGAACGAAGACGATCTTGCTAACCGTTTAACATTATATTATTATATATTCATAGCTCATATCTATGAGCTATGCAAATTTACATGTCTTTTTATTAATAAATGAAATATTTTTAAACCTTTTACTATAACTCTTATTCACAATTTCATGGACCTGTTATAAGTTGAATTTTAGTCATTAAATTTTTGGTGATAGAGGAATACAGACAAGCAGGAGTTTCCCTTGGTGGAAGGTGAATTGCCTCAACCATATAGCATGTTAACAAGTTATGCTGTTGACCTATTATCGATATTCGATATACAAACTAGATGAAAGGTGAACACTGTCTATAGTTTACGCGAGTAGTACACATTTAAATAAAACACTTTAACGGTTTAAAACGCGATATATTAGTTAAACTTATTTGAAAATGATTTTTAACTTCGGCCCGACGTTTCCGAGTCTCTCCGTGACCACGGCTGCTGCAAAGCATCCGAAACGTCGGGCCGAAGTTAAAAATTATTTTCAAATAAGTTTAACTAATATATCGCGTTTTAAACCGTTAAAGTGTTTTATTTAGATGAAAGGTGATTCAAATTTTTATCATTCATAGACCCGAACTGATTTTTGATATTCCTATAACCCATTTTATGTCATATAGAATTCTAGACAAAGTGTAATATATTTCACAAAATATATATATTGTTTAGAAATATGTTAGACCCAGTGGGAATCAAACCCAAGACCGGTTGATTATAAACCATACATTGCTGCCAACCATTGAGTGCGTCACATAATATATTGGTTACAATCGTTAAGGTGTGAGAATAGAGAATATACAGGTTGTATTATCGTAGAGGGATATATAGACATTGGTCATCTTCATAATTTAGGCAGAGCTCCTTAGACAAGTAAGAGATACACTACTTATTAAAATATATTCTCTCTTTCAAAAAGAGCTTTTATTATTTTTGGAAAGACTAAGATTGATATTATGTTCACACGAGTCTTGTTTCGTTACAACCTTATTTCACACTGTATGCACATACAACAAATCAACAAATTAGATTCTTCCGGAGCTATTTTTGCGAATTGTAAAGCGCAGATTCATTATTGCATTTTATCACTGGTTGGTTTACTTTAAATTTTAACGTAATGTTTGGCGAATCGAAATGAGGATATTTTTTTTTTGCTTACATTACAGTTTTATTAAAAATATGGTTCTGTGTTTTTGACAATTGTTGTTAAACAACTCTGTAAAGCAAGGACAATATGTATTTTTACTACACATCATTATAAACCTTATTTTGATTTTTGTGGAACTCTCACATAATTGTATATCTTTTAAAAATTGAAAGTAAAACCGAACCGGCATTGTTCCGTGCTGTTGCTCTACCACGTGACTCGGTAGCTCAATTGGTAGAGCAACAGCACGGAACCCTGACGATGCCGGTTCTAGCCCTGCCCGAGTCGAAATTTTTTTTTTAATTAATTTTTAATTATATAGTACCTTCATGCGCAATAACATGTAAAAATATTAATGTTTTCAAACTTGTTTATCTTATCAGAAACATAAAAACAGAAGATCTTAAAGAAATAAGGTCACTATTACCTTGAGTTTTGAGTCAAAACTGGGGCAAAATATTTCTGTGTCCGTTTCACTAATCGGTTTTATTTACAGATCAGATTTCCGTGCTACCCTTGCTTCACTGCGATTCAAACCTTCTTAACGCAATGCTAAGCAACACGTTCAACCATTGAGTTACAGATGGTGCTATTATACTTCAGGTGTAGTAAATATTCTGTTGAAAATCCATAACAACATCCACCGTTTCCACGACAAGAATATCAACTAGGAATGTACGAAAACTATTGTAACAAACTGAAAGGGCTAAAAGCACCCCAAAACCGTTATCTGCGCTGAAGTTTCAAAGTTTTCGCATTCACCGAACCCCGGATCATCTCGCCAAAGTGAAAAATCATGTTGAAAAAGTACAGTGAAGGGTGTTGTATATGACAAACCGCGAACACCTTAGCTTGTTACCTTCTATAGTAGGGTTGGAATTACGCCATTACTCAGAAAATCGATATTCGTTCGCGAGATTATATATATCCAAGCCGCTTATATTTCTAATCAAACCTTTGCCTCAGTATAATGTGAAGATCCATTTTTATGATGGAGGAAGGCAGACAAGCACGGGGCTCACTTGATGATAGGTGATATACCCCAGCGTATAGCATCTAAAAATGCTGTCGATCTATTTGAGCTTTGGATATTCGGAAATCCACAGAAACCGAAACGCGATTAAGCTAAACGTCTTATTCATGTATGGACAGTGGCTCATGACCCGGACGGAATTTTATATATTTAATATTCCTATCATCCATTTAATATCCAGATTTCCAAAGTCCAACATGTTCAGAAAAATTAGAAACATGTTAGACCCGGCGGGGAGCAATTCCACGACCTTTAAATACAACACTTTAATGGTTTAAAACGCGATATATTAGTTAAACTTATTTTTGTTTGTAGTGGTCACGGGGAGAGTCTCCAGACCACGGCTGCTGCAAAGCATCTGAAACGTCGGGCCGAAGTTAAAAATCATTTCCAAATAAGTTTAACTAATATATCGCGTTTTAAACCGTTAAAGTGTTTTATTTAAATGTGTACTACTCGCGTAAACTATAGACAGTATTGAACCCACTACCCTTAATTATTAGCCATACATTGCTACCATTAGACCGATTGTTACCAGAGATTCGAGCCAGGATCTCTCGCGCTTAATCTAACGGCATCGAATTTAAAAACTAAAACATGGCTGCAATATTAATCAATAAAAGTGACACAAATCCATAAACATCTGCGTTTAACCTGTGTGACGATTGTAATATGAAAATAATTTCCATTAATTTACAATTTAATGACATTAACTTGAACCCAGACAATATTATGGTAAGTGAATGTTAAAATACGATATCCATAATTAATGCATCCGCCGGTCGATTTCGTTGATATTAAAAAAGTATCATTTTAATATTCTCTTATTTCAATGGCAATTTGCATTTTTCAAAGAACGCAGTCAAAGTTTGCTCCAACTAATTTCCCCTCAGCCTGTACCTTGACTATTAAAAATTTAAATTGTTCTAGAATTTTCCGAACGCTTGCTTTGAATTCTTCGTATAAATACGCCGCGAAGTTTCAGAATTTCTCATATAATGTTGTTTGGAGCGTCCAGCCCGCATAGTCGGTGTCAACTCTATATTTCATGGTGGGCAAAGAATGCCCGGCCAGACGGCTCGCTCCAGTCACTGGTCAATGTAGGCATTTGAAACTACCGTATTATCAAATGATGGACAGTTTGACCTTTACAAACTATACCTTTTCTAGGAAGACAATTACAGGCATAATGAATATTATATACTAGCTGTGCCAGCGACTTCGTCCATGCAGAATAGTTATTTTGAGCAATGAAATTTTGCAAAACTCCTCTTCATCTTTATAGATTTAAGCTGTTTCCTATGACGTTGGTCGCATCCCGTCGTTTATACGTATTAATCTTAAAGATATATAGCGTAGTGATATATCTGAAATCATTGAACGAGAAATTATTTTTTCATACATATTTTTGGTTACGTTGAACCGATTTTACAGCGTACGCATCGAAAACCCACAATGATAAATATTTCCTCATTTTTTTTACATTTCCTGTTGTTTCTTCGCTATTAGCCACAGCGCGTTGTTTTATAGCCTTCCTCAATTAGATTTTAGAATTCAATTAGAACCAGTAGTTCCTACGATTAGCGCGTTCAAACAATTATGGCTTTATGTATTAGTATAGATTTTAATATAAGCTTTAAATTCCGAGCAAGGCTCATATATTATTTTTATCGTGTAACTAAATGAGACCACTCACGTTACTCAATGGAACTCTACTTCCTCTTACATCGTTAAAAGACAATATTTCCGAATATCCAAAGACAAAAAAGGTCAACAGCGCATTTAGTTTAAATGGTAAATGGCTGGGGTACTTCACCTACCATCAAAACCCAATGCTTCTCTGATCTTTTCTAACATAAAAAAATACAGTCTAAAAACAGTCAATATCAGCAACACAACAGACGTAAAACTATGTATATGCGCTATTTATGGTGCCACGTTTGGACGCATGACATCGGAAATGTTATTTTATTTTTCGTCCAACTTTTAATTTCATTTCGACGCGACACAACAATTAATATTCACATGTGTACTCTATTGTTAGAGCTTTTCACAAAAGTGTGAAAAAGCGACGGCGCTGTAGGGTTTCCTTGTTTAAGGTGTGAAACGAGTCTCGTATTACCAATAGACAAAACGATCTGACAGAAAAACTACGTGTAATTTTCTTTGTTATAAGTCAACGCTCGAATTGTCTTCTTTAGACCTTATGCTGCGCTAATAAGGTACATTTTGGGTAAATAAAATCTCGGGATATACTCTATGAAATGCAGCGATCGTTTTTTATTTCCAAGACCGAGAATAGACAAAGTCATTCCGCGGGAAAAGTGGGAGCGATTTTAAACTCTATGCAGTGTGCATAAGAAGAAGGTTGTCGCCGCGTTCGTCTCCATTGGAAAATGTCATCGTCACAGAAATAGGCGTAAGTGAACGCGTCAAAGTGTAAAATGAGGGGTTTTGCGTCGTGTCAGTGAAAGTCATTAGGAACGGAATGGATGAAAATTGCGTGCATATTTACCTCTCTTAAGGTAATATAAGGAATGAGATGAACTTCGGTTCTCATTCGTGTCAACCGAATTATGGCAAGTAGGTAAACGTTCGATATTACAATTTTACCTAATTCGAAATTTGAATAAAATTGGCTAAACATCCAATTCAAATTTCGAATTATAAAATATCTTAAAAAAGAACAAAAAAAAAAAACAATAGAATAGAACATTTTCACATTTGAGGCCGCTAGAGCAGTGGGTAGCCTAACTGCAATTTTGTGACTTGAGTTATTTATATTTTTATAGACTAAAAATGTTAATGTACAAGAGCACAGAGACCGAAAATTGTTAACAAATTCTCAGTTCTTATACAAATAAGATTACAAATTCATTTACGCCTAAGTTATTTTTTATTTTCCTCCTTATTGAAAATCATATTTTTGTTATTAGGCCACTCTGGTTGTAGCAGATAGCAGACAGTCTCATTTTATTGATGAGAGAGTGGTTAAGTCACTTAAATATTATTTTTATTTAAATCTTTTCAAATTCCGGTTCCGGTTCCAACCGAATTCAGTCCATCTCTAGTTAATATCTACGATATGGTAAATTGAAAATCTTCCGGCGGTTTTTGTCTTTATTTGATTTCAGCCTCATTAAGACATTCTTTTCATTTCTCATTCTCAGCCTCATTATAGCCGAAGACGCTTCAAATAGCTTTCTAATACGAGCAATATATCTTTATCATGTGATGTTATTATTCTTATTAATCTTTATATTTTAACGGTTTAAAACGCGATGTATTAGTTAAACTTATTTGAAAATGATTTTCAATAAGAACGATACACTTTGTTCTATCTAGTATTCAATTTAACCTAAAAAAATAGTAACATCTTTGAAGTTGACAGACCGTGAACCGTGATTTGAACTTCAGGTATAACTTACTTAACTAAATTCTACTGTCTAAAGTTTATGCGAGAAGTACATATCTAATAAAAAACCAGTTCACCATGACCCCGACCGCTGCATTTGCTGTAAAATAAGTGTTTTTTTTTAAGTTTTTAAACCTATTTTAATATTACACTAAATAGTTTATTTATTAGTGTAATAACTTTAGTAATAATATCGAAATATTAGTATACAACAGAAGCTAGTCCATATAATGTAATCAATACACAATATGACCTTAATCAATGTAATAAACTTCCTGCAGACAATACAAGTCTACCTGAGAATCCCATTGAAGATGATTGTCTGTACTGATCTCAAATAACTGTATATTGAATCACATATCTATGAATAATGTATATATTTAATTGACTTGACATATCTGCTACTATACACATAAATTGTGATAAAAATCACACATGTTAACATGAACATTATTTGTTCAATGTATGATTTTTAAAATGTGTGAATGTGCAATGTGAACCTGTAAATATTTTATTAATCGATTGATCCACAGTGTTTTTAAATACATATAAAGAAAACTAGGTCTGGCATACAGCTATGAAATACGATTTTAATTGAGGTAATCCTTATACCCAAAGATTTTGCATTTAATATTTATATTATTTTCTTCAACTAAGTCCAAAAAGAAGACGACAGAGAAATCTAGTACAAAGTTAGCGAAATATATATATATAGCCTTTCAATGTCAGTCTCTGAATTTTAATCAAAAACACACTTTTAATCTATCCGACGCGGACGCACTGGGGGTGCGAAAATACTAATTACCCGACGGCGGCGAAGTAAAAGAAGGGGTTATGATTTGTCAGTCTAGGTTTTTGTGTATCTATGGTATTGCCTTTAAAAACTTCACGTATAACGAGTGAAGCGAGTAACATATACGAATATATATGAAACACATTCACTTCATTTGCAATTGAAATAAAGAAACATCAATATTTCAATACGACGGCCTCAAGGTATGTAACACCTGGGATTCTGAAATGACACCGTTAGTCAGTTCTGCAAGGACCCAGTCATTTTCGACAAATACCTACTACAACGGAACAGATGGCGTTAGTATAACAGTTTTCAATATTAGGGACGCCCTCCATTTTCAGTCCCCCTATGACCAACGGCTGCTCTAAAGCATCCGTAACATCGGGCCGTAAAAAAATGCTTAACTAACTAAGAAATACATCCCAGGAGTTCGGTATGAAAAGAATGGTATTTTAGAGTACAATATACCATATTTTGTGGTACAGAAGGAAAAACTAGCTTGGGGGGTAGTAACTAAGCTGTTAAAATACATTATATTTTGGCTTTGGATGTCAGTGTTTAAATGTTAAAAGTCCCGGTATTTAACTATAACCTCGTCGGGTCTTTATTGCAGCCATAATGTCCTTATGTTATAAACATTACGTCTAGACTAAAACTTCACTCATCAACAATTATAATACTAATTAACTTTATGCTCTGGAGAATCTAAGTTTGGTACTACTGAAGATCGCAAATACAATGACTAAAGCCAGCTCTAGACACGATAACTTCGCGAACTTATCTCAAATTAAATTATTATTGACTGCTATGATTTGTCTCGGGAGAAATATTTGTCGTACCATATTTCTGTTATACTATATTAACTTTGGTTTATCTTCTACCTTGCCGGTTCAGTTGTAAATGATTTTTGACAAAAATATTTTTTCAGTCATCTAAAACAAAAATTTAAATATTTCTTCTTGATGCTTTACAACATCCGTGGTCACGGGTAACCGAACGTCCGCGTCGGGCCGTAGTTTAAAAAAATCAAATAAGTTAAAACTAATAAGAGCGCCTTATAGCAGGCGTTTCAGGAGCCGTTCAAACCAATAATATCCACGATTTCCTTCCACTTAAATTGCGTTCACAGTAACTCATATTAATCCGAGCAAACGCCATACGCTGGTCAGCTTTCCCTTATCGTTCACTACGTGAAACCAAATGGAGTTATTTCCATTTCATTGGTTATTCCATGTGTTCGATCAATATTACATTTACATAGTTGAATACGGTTTAATAACAAATATTGGGTAACCATTGTTCTCTTTTACTATTATCTTGTTGGTTGGTCTCTACAAGGTAGGTAGAATGGACCTACTATATATATAAATTTAATATTAAATACTAGCATTTTCATATAACCTTTTCCCTAATTCAATTTATAACTCATGTGATTTCAAATTATGAAAATAAAGGTACTACACTTTAACGGTTTAAAACGCGATATATATTAGTTAAACTTGTTTTTAAATTATTTTAAATTTCGGCCTGACGTTTCTGATGCTTCGCAGCAGCCGTGGCCACGGAACGTCGGGCAAAAGTTACAAATAAGTTTAACTTGTATATATCGCGTTTTAAATCGTTACAATGTTTTATTTAAATGTGTACTACTAGCGTAAACTATAGACAGTATTTAATAAAGGTACTGTTTAGACGCAAAATAGTATTGTGTTACGTAAATAAAAATAAACTCCAAAATTCTTAATTTTTTCCCTAAGAAAATCTTTTAAGTTGTACAAATCGTAGAAACATTCCCAAAGTTAGCCCTTATTTCCAAGGATTTGTACGTAAAATCCTGTAATTGAAGCTACCTAGCCAGAAATTAGAAAAGTTTCGTGAATGTTACCAATAGCGTGTGTATGAAACTACTTTGATGTCAGGATCAGAACTTCTTTGTACAAAGGACTATACGTATCTTTCGGCTTACATTCGATATCTTCAAACTCAGGTATGAATTTCAAGGAAAGTAAATTCACTTAGCAGGGTTTTGTTTTCAATAGAAAATTCATGAAAAACTAGCGCTTATCAAATTTTCGGATAAAAATCTTGTAGCCGTGTCTACCCGTGACCACGGCGACAGGAAAGCATTCGAAACGTCGGGCCGTAGCTAAAAATATTTTTTAAACAAGTTTAACTAAAATATATCGCATTTTAAACCGTTAAAGGGTTTTATTTAAATTTGTACTACTCGCGTAAATTACAGACAATATTTAAAAATCTTCTTCTAGTCTGTGATAATAATGACATGGTAGTATGTCCTCGGTGTTAAAAAGTTGCTCACAGGACTAACTTATCTATCATTGACGGTATTTTGCTTCGCGACAACCCTGTCAAGGATTGATCTGGTGGTAGTACACTGATAAGTTCGTCCTTGTGAGCCACGTGAACGCCTTGGATGCTGCAGGGACAATCTCTCATTGTCTCATCCCAATAAATGTGATAGAAGACTTTCAAAATGCAAGTCAATAAAAGTAAAAATATACGCCTACATTGCAATATAAAAAATACTAGTTTTTAGTGTGAATCTTAAAATAATAAAATCCTATTACGAGAGAGAAAAGTAATTTTTCATCAAAGTTTTACAGGGCGTTTGAGCTCACAGGCAGAACTTTTATGTTCTGTTTTGCCCAATTTAAACATGAAGAAACTCGTGTTTAAATTTAAGACATTTAGCGCTAACCCAATGTGTATGATGGGACATGGAGATATAAAAAGAGAAAATTACAATATGTTAAACATAGCTTTATACATTAAAAGATAAAAAATATTTCTCGCTCTGAAAGACATACAAGTCTCTTCTCAAGATCCGCTTGACTAGCTAATTATCATTATAAGACACAATACCAACACAATGCTCCAAAATTTAACAGCCGTCGTAATGGTGTCTTACTCAACTCAACAATACCACGCTTAAGACAATGTTCTCTTCATAAAATGCAATATAGGCTGAGGACGGCGTCATTAAAATAAAGCACACTGAAGTGAGAAACCGTCAGGGTTGCCCTATACGACGTAAATAATACTTGGTTTTATTTTATATCATTTTTTAGACAACAACGTTAATATTAAAAAAAAAACTTTGTTTAAATAAAACTGTAACGGTTTAAAACGCGATATATTAGTTAAACTTATTTGAAAATTATTTTTAACTTCGGCCCGACGTTTCGGATGCTTTGCAGCAGCCGTAGTCACGGAGAGACTCGGACGGGAAAGAGGTAGAAAGCTTCCGAAACGTCGGACCGAAGTTAAAAATAATTTTCAAATAAGTTCTCATCTGTGGCTTCGACCTTTTCAATTTTATTCTCTATGTATTTTTTTTCTGATCATCTTTATCGCTTCTGTTTTAAAACTATATTAATCTGACATCGTGTAAATAATGTTGATTATTGAAAAGGGTAGTTATCAAAAAACTATTTTACGCGTGGCAACCCTAAATCCAGCATTGTCCCACCTTATTACCAGCTGCCTATAATTTTGATAATAGGCTAGAGAATATTCTTTTGTCTTTGACTATCTGCTTGTAAGATCCAATCGGATATCTGTCTTGAATCTGTACTTTGTGTCTTAATATTTTTGATATTTAATTAGTCGGGCTGAAGAAGAAACTTTGTAGATTTTAATGGTACTTCGGGTATTTTATGCTGCGGTAAAAAAAATCTCCCTTTGCATAGGAGAGAGAGTGTAAAGCCCACCACACTGCTTATATACGTATTGGTGGGTTCTAACGACTAACCCCACAAATTTTTTAGTGTTTAATAGCTTCGTTTTTCAAACTCCGGATTCATTTTTATGTGGAAGATGGCGAAGCGAAGCGTATACATTTCTGTGTCCGCTTTATTTACAACCAAGTAGTTTAAAATTGATTTTAGATTCAAAACATTTTATGATGAGTCCTACTCAACTCCCAAAGAGCGAGAGGGCATGTATTAATAGTTTGAAAAATTCGACGATGACGTATTAAACATGTTAGTTTAACAACATGTTAATTAAACAAATGGTGAGAGCACGGAGCTTTATCGTAAGATTTTAGGTTTTTTAATTGCCATCATGTGCAATATCAGATGAGAGATATTAGTACTTCACATGATTTTTTGCAACTTGATCTAGCTGTATGCTGATCCAAACAATTTAGCACTTCTCGGGATTTAAATCCAGGGCTTTTCGTGCTAGACGCAATACATTAAACAGTTAAACTTAAGAGGTGGCTAAATAAATTAAACGAAAAAAACTTAATGCACAACACCTAAAACCGCACATTCCCAGACCAAACACACACATATTTAAACTTTTCGCAGGTGTTAAGTGTGTAACATATTGTGTGGAGTAACGAGCATTCTCTAACTATTGTTAATGGCTCCGTTGAGTGGTTAATTGCATTTTTTCACATCTCACTAACGACCTGGCTTGTTATAAAAAAGTTACGCACATCTAATTTCCACCATTTTCTGCTTTTCTATTATTGTTTTATTGTGTGGAACAATTGAGCGTCGCCAGTGAACGCGGAAAAGGCGTGAGACTCGTTGAAGCGGTGGTTTATTTTGGATTTATTTTTGTGCTTGCTTATAGCGTGTACATTCCACACGGACACTATAGCTGGTTAACAGAATCAACACCGAAACCAAATCAAACTTTACGACGTTACTTACGAATTTGCTTTTGCATTATTAAAGCAATATTTATGTTTTATAACATTGGCTCGTTAGTGTAATGGCAGCATTATATGGTTAATAATCAACGGGACATAGGTTCAATCCCAGCGGGTCAAACATTTTTCTAATTAATTTATAATTTTCTGAAACACGTTGGTTTTCGTCGGAAATGGGTGGTAGGATTATCGAAATTCCGTCCTGGGCGGGGGTATTTCACCTACGATCCAGTGCATCCCATCATTGTCTGTCCTCCTTTATAATAAAAAAAAAAGTTTTAAATATAAGTTACAGAAGTTGATAAATTCTTACTAAAGCAACTGTGACAACTTAATACACACTTACACACATATGGCGTTAAGTTACCCTATATTTATTTGTAATTTTTTCTATAAAGTACTATTTTTATTTCCCATAGTAGGATCCCGTTTCCCCTACAAGAGATATGCGGGAGACAATATTTTTATGATTCTTATAAAGGTCAATAGTTGACCAAACTTCTGAGATTGCCAGACAAGAATTATGTTTTCCAAGGTTTATAAGGCAATCCGCTTAACCATAGAATCATGGGGCCATATATGTTATCTAATCTTAATCAAGCAACTCAAGTTAAAAAAGTGATTTATTGAACCGTTTAAAGTACTCTTTTTCAATATTGAAACACTCCTTTTAACAATCATAATCCTTACATTGTTTTTGACGTATACTAAGAGAATTATTTAGTTTATAAAACTACGGCTTCAATATTAACGTATCCTTAGCTAAAATACATTTAGACAAAGGAAAAGCAAGCTACAATAACTTACTATACTCAATCCAATAAACCTCTATAGACCCGAATGTTGGGAACTTTTTCGATAACCATAAGAAAGAAAACAGCAAAACTTAGGATACACTGTATAGCATCTGGTCGCGGCAAAAGGCGAACTCTCGAGTAATCTTGACCAAGTTCTTTGCTATGTAAATAAAACTTCGGCGAATGTAGGTGAGTTGAGGTATAGCAAATATCAAAGTGGGATAAAAGTTTTCACTTCTTGGATTTTCTTGGCGTATGAAGGTAGTAAATTAATAAACTTATTAATTTGACCTTATTTTTTGAT
This sequence comes from Leptosia nina, assembly GCA_963661955.1. Taxonomy (NCBI): domain Eukaryota; kingdom Metazoa; phylum Arthropoda; class Insecta; order Lepidoptera; family Pieridae; genus Leptosia; species Leptosia nina. Next base: position 4,564,892 of record CAVLEF010000004.1, on the reverse strand, counting down.
ATCTTTATAATTATGATAACTATAAGGCGATGACGCAACGTCTGTAGTTTACGCGAGTAGCACACATTAAATACAACACTTTTAACGGTTTAAAACGCGAAATATTAAAACAATTTGTAAACAAGTTTAACATTTCGCGTTTCAAAAGTGTTTTATTTAAATACTTAAAAATTTTCACCGGAAGCGCAAGTCTTATGTGAAAAACAATTAAAGAGACAGTTTGAATTCAGTGGGCTAAGTTTTAAGCAACAAATTAGATTGACAGCGCTTTAAAAGTCAAAAGACTTAGACACATTTTTTTTAAACAATTAAATTTTACCTATCCCTTTTCTTATATAACTTCGTGATTGACAGACAGCTAATTCTAAGTAATTAATATAATTAATAATAGGGTACTGTTGTGACCCCTTTTAGTACGGAATCGCAATTATAGAAAGTGTGGCCTTGTTGTATCGCTAATAATACTTCTACGTCCTACAGTCTTCAGATAGCAGGATAAATTTAAATGAAAATTCGATTATACTTTGAAAAAAGTTTATGTCGTAAACTTTTTTCAAAGTATAATCGATTTTTGGGCAGGACTTGAACCGGCGTCCACTGCGTTCTGTGCTGTCACTATTCAATAATTGATAAAATGCCATCATGTGCAAATATTAATTTATCATAAAATTTGTGTATAAAAGACAAACAAATACTGTCTATAGTCTACGCGAGTAGTACACATTTAAATAAACCACTTTAACGGTTTCAAACGCGTGGTCTCCCCGTGACTAAAGTAAAAAATCATTTTCAAATAAGTTTCACTAATATATCGCGTTTTAAACCGTTAAAGTGTTCTATTTAGAAGACAAACAAAGTTTTTTATTTGTTTTTATGCCGTTACCAATACTTTTCCACTTTCATTTTCCACTCTACTTTTATATATTTCTCGAGAATAAGAAGAGGTCAGGAGGAGGAGAGTAGTATAGGAGAGAAACATGCATGTGGTTCCCTTGATGGTAGGTGACATACCCCAGCCACATAACATCCAAACAAGACGGCTGTCGTCCTATTTTGGCTTTGATTTTCGGAACTAATCAAATCTTTTTTTACACTGCAAGAGGTGTTCCACTTCAAAGAGACTCGCCTCATTATAAGATTTGATGAGACAGTGCGCTCGACGAAAATCCTTGTGGTTCACCTGAACCGAGCGTTTCAGGCGTTTTCTCTGAATTTTAATTAATTTAGATTAGTGAATGGAATTTAACAACTATTTGGACTCCTCTGTGGTCGACGTAGCTTGAACACTTAGAAATTCACAACTTTATCCTTGTACTAAGTGGAGTAAAGTCCCCCATTTGACCGACTGTACGTTAATCTTGGATATTAATTTCAAAGTTAGCGCTGCAGCTATTTGAAAGTCGCTTGCAGATTGATGTCTTTGTAACGTCATATTAATTACTGTATTGTGTTTAGATAGAAACCAACACATTTAATATATTTTGACGGTCTTGTCTAATTTATGAATATCTTATCAACGGGTGGAGGGTTTAAGGGTACTAACATGCTTCTAAAATATACTTATATGTTATATATATCTCATACGTTATACAGTGAAATAGGTCACCATCAGTGCACCATGTTTGGCTGGAGTATTTCATCTTATCCATCCCATGCTTGTCTCTCTGCCATCTTCCTCTCCTTCTCCTGACCTCTTCTAATGACATCTATCATTTATTGTTTATTAATTTGTAGCAATTAGGCCAAGAATTATTTGTAGCATTTGGGCAGTCAAAAACAGGTAGGTAAACATATACTTTTTTGTTTGTACTAATTAATATAAAACTATTTACAATCTGAACCTCAATATGAGTTTCTCATTACATTGTTTATTCATTTCTTCGTCGTAAGTAAAGTGAAAAATAAATTAATAATTAATAATTTTTTAATTTATATTTTTTCTGAAACATGTTGGACTTCACCTAGAAATCTGGATATTAAATAGGTGGTAGGAATATCGAAATTCCGTCCGGGTCACGAACCGACGTCCACAGATAAAAAAGGCGTAAAGTTTATTTACGTTTCGTATGCAATCTGAGCATTTCCGAATATCCAAAGCCAATATAGATCGACTGCGTATCTTGTTTAGATGCTATAGGCATACCATAAAAAATACTATATTATATTCAATGTAGCCCCAAATATTTTCAAAATCCCTAATAATATAATACGTTTTTATTGTAATAGAAAAATGATAACGCTATAACAACATTATTCCCAGACTAATAAGAAAGTGGAGAATGATTTCTCTATCGTTATTAGATATCTCGACATCTCTGAAATACAGAGCAATATTAACTGTTTTCGGGCCCAATACGTAATGAAAGCCTTGTGCTGCATGAGCCAAGTAATTATGGAGGGACTTATGGCATCTTGACGCTTTAATCAGCTGTGGTGACACGAACCACGCCTGCCGTAGTAATTAGAACGCCTCTACGAAAAGCCTTTCACCTCCAAATGAAGACTAGCTTTAAACAATTTTTGCGCCATCTGTGGTACTGATTAAACAGATACTTGAGAGATATCTTCAGAAAAATTAATACTACAAAACGTACGTCTGTAGTTTACGCGAGTAGTAATAGTACATTATGATATAAGTGCGGTAAGTTGAAAATTACAGCCGAGTCGATATTGCTATAAGAAAGCAGAGGCTGTAATTTTCAAAGCGCACGTATACGACATACGACGTTTTATAACATATTCACGAAGAAATGACGACATTTTCAAATAAAAACAATACAGCGAAAAGAAAAAGCGCGCGGAATTATTTTTACTTGTCCACAAATAAGTGATGCGCGCGCATCAACGTTTTTTTTTTAGGCAAAGTTAAAAAACAGCCAGTATTACTAATAAAGTAAATTAATATTTTTGTGTCTTTGTTATAGATAAATGGTTGTAATTTAATTAATTTTGACAATAAAATTAATTAAATTAAAGAATTAAATGTTTATTTGTTATATTTTATTTCACGAAGTTAATTTTACCCATAAAATATTGACAACTTTTCTTGACATACCTCACGTGTTCTTTTTCTTAGCAAAACCTCTTTGCTAAGAAAAGGATCACGTGCCTTTTACATTATATTATCGCACAAGTATGTAATGAGATACATTAAGATATTGAAATTGGTATAATTACATCCACTTTACGAGCAAATATGTTATAAACATGTAAATAAAACACTTTAACGGTTTAAAACACGTGTCTCCCTGCGACCATGGCTACTGCAAAACATCCGAAACCTCGGGAATTTCGCGTTTTAAACCGTTAAAGTGTTTTATTTAAATACTATGATGGTTGTTGAGGCATTAGTTATCCAAAATGGGTAGTACTAATATCGTGATCCAAATCACAAACCACCGTCCACGGATGAATAACTCGTGAAGTTTAATCGAGTTTAGGTTTTGGTCGATTGATTAGCGAATGTCTAAAGCCAAAATAGGCCAATGGCGCATCTTACTCAGATGTTGTGTGGCTGGGGTATTACTCGTACCATTAAGTGAATCCCACCCTCGTCTATCATAAAAAAATGCCGTTAATTAATATTTTTTATACCACATATAATGTCTACCACAAAATACAGTTGTTTATTTTATATTTATGAAAACAAATAAGCCATTGTCTTCATTTTAATCATAACATATTATGTAATATTATAGTTTTATTATACATAATTCATATTCATATCCGATTCCACTTGAACTCCGTGCTTACCTGTCTTTCTCTATCAATAAATAGAGTTATAGGTAGGTAGTAAGCTATTAAGATTACCCTTAAAGAACGACGGGACCCGGACGTCGTGGGTAACATGTATAATGATGCGGAGGTTGGCAAAAAACGAATTGTAATGCCCAAAATAATTATTTTACACAACTAAATAGTGATATTCTTAAATCAAAACACAAAATTACAATTGTACTAATAAAAATAGTTGCTTGCTAACACAGCAAAAGTTATTGACCTATCAAACCGGAGTAAAGAAAGCACTTCAAAAGGCAAAATTTCGGTTCCAGACGTAATTTTTTTAATTCGTTTGAAGTAAGGGGAGGAGGACAATAAGGCGAAAACGTTAACGTCATATCGGAACGGGCGGACAACGAAGGGTCAGCTCGAGAAGCAAAAATAACGAATCTTTATTCGAACTCACTCTCGAAACGGGATCTGACCGAACGACTATGGAGGGGTAATCTTTTTGTCAATCTATGCAGGTTTGCACACAATAGCACTTAAAATACTAATTGTATTGAAATAAAATACTTTAAAACGCGATATATATTATTTAAACTTATTTGAATATTATTTTAACTACAGCCCGACGTTTCGGATGCTTTGCAGTAGCCGTGGTTACGTGGAGACAAAATATGGAGGGTGTCTGTGAGGTCAAATTAAAAACTGCTACGCTAGTAATAATATCAATAAGTAATCATAAAAGCTACTTACATATCGCGTTTTAAACCATTAAAGTGTTTCATTTAAATTATTTTATTCACGTAAACTACAGACAGTATTTAATACTAATTGTATTTAAACGAATTAGGTTCCAAGAGAAACTAAACAAGATAGGAGATAATAAAAGGGATTACGTAATACAAAACGTTGTCAAACATTGCCATTACCAATAGAGACACTAGGTTCGAATCCGGATGAAACTATTTATAGTTCTTTATTCTAAGTAGTCTTATTTATCGTCTCTTTATTAGGTTCTCTTATAATGAGATTAATGAAAGATTTATAAACTGTACTGTCGCCATCTGTTATGCTACAATTCAGATATAAGTAGTGGTTTAATTGTATGGTCAGTAAAAAAAAGTATTAAAAATACTTAAATTACATTATATTGACAACCCTATAACGGTCGTATACACGTAAATTAAGTTTGGATGTCTTCCCAACATGTGCAAGGGCCGGTCACAATTTACAAAGCACCTGCCGAAGACTTCGACGTTGATTAATTGCACATTTTGATTAACTACTAATTTAGCTCCGAAAAATTCCGATATGTGGAACTGACCCTGAGTCACCAATATTTAGTGTATAGTCGGCGTTATCGCTTCAACAACACAAAATAAACCCAATTAAATAAAACACTTTAACGGTTTAAAACGCGATATAGTAGTTAAACTTATTTGGAAATGAAGTTTAACTACGGTCCAACGTTTTGGATGCTTTGCAGCAGCCGTGGCCACGGGGAGACTGCTGCAAAGCATACAATTTTAAAATTGTCTGAAAAATCATTTTCAAACAAGTTTAACTAAAATATGCCGCGTTTGAAACCCGTTAAAGTCTTTTATTTAAATGCGTACTACTCGCGTAAAGTGCAGACTGTATTGAACTGTATTTTTAAATCCTTTATCGAAAAATTATCCTATGAACGTGTCAAAATCAATACTCAAAAGAGTTAAAACGACTTGAAAAACTGAAAAGAGCTCTCAACGCTTTCGTCCTCACAACTTTCGCGCGAATTCTAAACAAAAGAAAAACAATAGGTGTTTTTCTTTGGCGCATAATACTTCTGTAATATTGAAATAAAGACGGATTTGCGGGTCTAACTTTTTCACTTATTATTCATAAATGCAAATCTGGGATATTTTAGACAAACTCGTCTTCAAAGATACGGATCGGCTTAAAAATTAAATTGGTTCTTTCAATATTGATTTTTGTGCTGACATTAATTTTTTTTGATATTTGGTTGTATATATATTATGGGCGCAAATCAGTATTTAATAATTATATGTTTATTAAAGTATAAAATAAATATTTAAATTTAGTGTTTGAATAATTATCATAACTAAACTGTTATTTATATAATTTTTTAAGACATTGTATTGACGATTTTGTCAAAACTTGATTCGTAATATATTAAGCACTGTCTTTAGTTTACGCGAGTAGTACACATTTAAATAAAACACTTTAACGGTTTTAAACGCGATATATTAGTTAAACTTATTTGAAAATGATTTTTAGCTTACAACGACGTTTAAAATAATCGTAATATATTGTTTGATATTGCTTTTATGATAGTAAAATTAGATTAATAATATTGCTACTCTATTTAATTATTCTATTAAATATACAAAGCTTAAATTACGGTCGACTAGCGGCGCCATCTGTTGAAGGGCTTTGTTACCTTATAAGTAAATAAAGATTATTCTTAGGATAAATGTAATTCATGCTAAATAAATCATTTGGAATTCTGTAAAATTCATAATTATATTAATTTAAAATATTCATTTATATTTTTAAATTATATATAGTCATTCACATTATTTTGTTTTAAAGGAAGTTGTGATAATAATAACCGTTGCCTAAAAATATCAAATTTATTGTTAAATACAGTTTAGTCTAACTCGGAGATTTGTTCAAAAATAAAAGAAGCTGTTTTCTGTGTGAGTTTTCATTAAGATGAACTCTGAACACGAAATCTCTGGCGTATAGCCGACATATACAAGGCATCTATTTTACTTAATTAATCGAAATACATAATTAATCGTTGTAAGAAATCTCATTTTAAACGGTTAAAACTGTAAAGTAATATAGCTCTCGATTCTTATTTATTAAATGATGAATATTTCTTTTCAGATATTGCGATGTATGAGTAAACGAGAGCGCCAAGATGAACGAAATCGAAATTAGAAACATTGTGTTCATATGGATTTTATCTGGATTTTTCGCGGCGAACGCTGTGAAAGTCGTCATAGAACCGCTGCCGAAAGGTGAGTTATATTTTTAATATGTGTGTATAATTTAAAATACTTCTCCCTATCGTTCTATTTGTTTACTATTATAAAAAAATAATGTATCAATAAATAATCAAATTCCGAATATTTGCTAAATACATTTATTTTCAATGTAAAGTTATATAACTTACGTTATTTTTAAAGTAAATTCTAACTTGTTTACAAGTTTAAATACTCTTTAGTTCTCATTCATGAATTTTCAGACCTGAGGTATATATACGATACACAACTATATAGCTGACCTTTCTCTTATTATAAGCGATTTTAATACAATCTCTTTTGTCATTAAGAATAACTTCTACTGGAAGTTTTAGACCACGGGTATAGTTATACACAACTGTACAGCTAACCTTTCTCTAATCAATTGCAAGTCATTAAAATGAACTAATACTTACGTACTCACAATACAGAATTATATAACTGGCCTTCCTTTTGAGCGGACCTCCAAAGCGTGCCCCCGAACTAGCCCTGACCAAACGTGTCTGAATAAGCTTCACCTCCCGCTTCACTCTATTTTGAGTTCATCTATTTTCGGTCGCTTATTGTATTCGCATAAATTCTCCGCAGCTGCAAGTCGCAGATTTCTAAGGAGTTTTTATCTGCCGCCAGTATTCTTTCTTTTGAAAGTGAGAGCTCCTATTAATATTAATTAAAAGTTTGAATAATTGAATGAATTCCAAATTGTTCGCGTTGTCGGGCTTCTCTGGAAGTGAGTCGCAGCAATAATTAAAACTTGAGGAAAATGGGTTCGACTCTATTATTTAATATTTGTATAAGACAGGTCGCGAAAAAATTAGACTATCTATAGGTTGACGGATGGTGGACTGTTTAAACAGGGGCGACGTTTCGAAGGGCGTCAAAAAGAAAGAAGTCAAAGTTTAGCTGCGCGGAATTAATTACGATGTGCGACAAAAAGATCGTTAGGTAATTCTAGTGTTAGATAATAAGTCAATGTAATCGATTATGTTTGTAAAAGTTATAACTAGTTGTCACAAGTTCATGGCTCCTGCCAAGCTACGGCCTAGTTAAAATAATTTTCAAATAAGTTTAAGTAATATATATCGCGTTTTGAAACGTTAGTGTTTCATTTAAATGTGTACTACTCGCGTAAACTACAGACAGTATATTTTTTTGTATACCGAATTCTTCTTCTTCTATTCTCTCTTTCTTACTATAATCTAAGATTAATAAAGGGTAGCAAATGCTGTCAGGCAACACTGGTTACAAATGACAGATGGTGAACGGAGCTAAAATAGTGAATTTAGCACTGAACCCGTAATAATTCAGTCTAAAAACAACGTAAGGACTAATTTAGCATTCGGTCACCCAGAACACTAATGACGTAGTAATCCGCTTACTTATACTTAATTCGATTGTTGCGTCGAAGCATAATCTTTTAAGGCTGCTTGTAATCCCTTACGAAGTGTAACCCACGTGTTATTTGAAGACGTGTAAGTTTCGACTGGAATTAAAAAAAAAACAAATTTTAACGGTTTCAAATACGAACTACATTGGATTATCTGTTTATTTATGATTCCTACAGACATACACATTACACAGTATAATTAGTAGATATTATTAATAGTTTGTTAATTTGTTAAATAATATTGCTGGCGTTAAGTGTAATTTTCTATTATTAATTATTTTGTTTTTTGTTTTTTGTTTTTTTGAACGCGCTAATCCCAGGAACTACTAGTTCAAATTAAAAAAATATTTTAATGTTGGTTAGAGCAGTTATCGAGGAAGGCTATAAAACATCAAAACATCACGCTGTAATTAATAGAAGCGAAGATACAGCGTGTGAACAAAACGGGGGAAATTTTTCATCTCTGGGTGTTGCAGATGCGAACGCTACGAAAACGGTTCAAGGCACCCAAAAATAATGTATGAAACAATGATTCCTCTGTAAATGATCTAAAAAATTACACACTACATGACTATCTTTTAAGATTAATTTGCAAGAACGATAGGACCCAACGTATAAAATAAATTTATAATCGTTGTGAAATTGAATCTATAACAAACTTCCCTCGCTTCCATTCAACATGGTTCTTTTTTTAACGTCAAACATCCGTTTTAAAATAATAAAAAAGATTATTAAAAACATCTAGGCACGATGTACATATTGTAACAGTAACGCTATGTTTAAAAAGAAACACATAAAACAAAACATACATCCGTTTGGGCAATAAAAACACGATATTTCATGTTTTTATCCGCTAAAAATGTTTTATTTAATCTTCTTTCTCTCTTTGTTAGACTATAAGTTAGGTATACATTTTGTCAGCTGAACATAACCGAAATAACTAGTTAAAATGTAAAATAAATTGCGTTTATAAGCTGAGGTAGCGAGTCGGAAGTTCGGTCGGTGAAGAAAACAGGGCGTAAAACATTCCATTATATGACGTTTACCAAGATGCATTCGGCAAGCACAATAGAAGGGACTATAATAATTTTACCCTCCCAGGTACCAGTGTCCCACCTGTGGGAATCTATGTAGGCGAAAGGCCAATAGTTATCACGCAAAATAGTTTCTTCAAGTCCCCTCAATGTGTCTAGTTACCATTTTGATTTATCTGTTTTGCTGTCACGACAAACCTGTGTTGTTTTTGAGCGATTCAACAAAACGAACAGCGCATCAACATGTCTGGTCGGCTGTAGATCTACTGCCAATTAAAAGTATAGATGTTAACATGTTACAAACAAACGGCGAGCTCTCATACATAGTCGTGAATCGGGCGGCGTGTATTATTCGTCACTATGAGTTCTGAACGAGGGACTTTGGTATGGGAATGTCTAACTTTTATCACTGAAATATTGTGCCTAACTGAAACTTTTGTTTCAATTCAGTCAGAATTAATAAAATTCCGACTGAAGTTAACCTACGCTCGTCTACGTTGTTAATAGGTTTAATTTTTACGATATCAACTGTTACTATGTTACATTCAAACTGACTAACGAAAAAAATACCAAACTGTTTTATCTACCATCTATAAATATAGCAAGATTTAAATAAAACACTTTTAAAGGTTTAAATCTTGAAATTTATTAGTTAACTTATTTTTAATTTCTTTTCAGCTTCGGCTCCAAGTTCACGGGTAATAAATTAAAAATAAGTTAACTATTAAACATATCTTCCGCGTTTTATACCGTTAAGAGTATTTTCCTAAATGAAATAGCGAGATATCAAAGATTGTATAATGAAACGATAGTTTATACACTTACATATTTCAGGTAGCAGAACATATTGCAGGAATGAATCTATTTATTGTTTTCCCAAGATTGTAACCTGGGACCACCGTTTTACCATTAAGCCACAAAAGCAGTCGATAGTTTTCCCTTTTTTTAAGCAATGTTGTATGTTGTATTCTTAAACTTAATTTATTTCCCAAGATATGTTAATCTGTTGAATCTTAAAATAAGATCTGAATGCGTTAACTACTTTTGAACTCGCAGCAAAAAAATGTTGAGGAAAGTTTTTGCAACTCGTTACGAAAATTGAATTTTTCTGCCAATTTTTATATTTGTATATCAAATTGGATCCGTACCACCGTATTTTAAAATATTGAAATTGTTTAAAAAACTGGAACTTGAAAATTAAAGAGATATTCGTAGATCTTTCTGTTGACGATGACCTGAAAACATTTTCATCAAATCGCATTGGATTTTTACTTTCGAAGAGGTATTAACGAAATATGTTATGTTTTTTTTTCGCAAGATATTTTTTATTCGTGAACTACATTTTAACTATATAAATACTAAATTATATGTAATCTTTTAGCAGACACGTTTTTGTGTCATGTATTATTATGTATCGTATTTTATTTATCAATTTATTGTGATAGCACTTTTTTTGCAGCAGTTATTATTTGTATTGATAAATAAGATTAGATACTGTCAATAGTTTATGCGAGTAGTACACATTTAAATAAAACACGTTAAGGGTTTAAAACACAATGTATCAGTTACTAATATATCGCGTTTTAAACCGTGAAAGTGTTTTATTTAAATAAGATTAGGTTTAAAAAAAACACTTTTGACGGTTTGAAACGCGAAATGTTTTAGTTGTCTGCAGTTTAGGATACACGGGAAAATCCTGTTTTAAACCGTTAAAAGTGTTCGCGTAAACTACAATAATTATGTTTCCCCAAGATTCGAACTCTATGCAGCTTTTGTGACACTACACCACGGAGGTAACGTATTTCATTTACATTGCAATAATAAGAGGAACAAACAACACTAAGTCAATCATTATAACGTTAGTACTAAATAAGAGGAAAAGTTTTGTTCGGAGCAATAATGAGAGAAAAATAATGCCACAAATGAAAGGCTTTGTAAGCGGTATTTCCCAGGAGATAATAGAAATATCTCCAACACGTAAACCTGTCTTAATTAAATACAAAACCGACTGGAAATAGGCTATTTTTGTTATATTATGTATATGTGGGTATTTTAAAATTTCTAGGTAAAAATTTGTTTCTTCTACTTTACGTCCTTAATCTCAAAGTGTTTGACTATATCTTTATATTTAAGTACAATTTTAAAGTATTTTATTATTAAATATATTTAAGTGATAATTAAGTATATCATTTTATAGATATCATTTGAAAGACATATATTTTTTTAAATTGTAAAATCCTCTAGCCTCAACACATATAGTATTCTGTAACTAATATATACTTTAGAATAGTTACTAGCTTTCATATTCTTATTCAAGTACCCTCTAAATGTCTTTGCTTCGATATTCAAAAGCTAAGTAGCGTTCTATATTCAAAATTTGCGTTAAGAAAAAAGGAAATTAGTCAATAAACTCTGGGAAGATCGAGTGAACGCCTCCAAAACAATAGGAAGAGATCTCATTTCAACCCGTAATACGTTTCCGATATTCAATAACACGCTTCAAACGGGATCACGTGAAATTCTATATTATTATAGGCCTTTTAATATTGATACGAAAACACACACACACACATTTTTGGTGTACACTTTAAAGTATGTACAATCATCACCATTATCATTTATCATTTTTTTAGTTATATATGGACCTAATGTAAAATATATAGTAATATATAGTATAAATCAAATACTGTCTATAGTTTACGCGTGTAGTACACATTTAAAAATCATTTTCAAATCAGTTTAACTAATATATCGCGTTTTGAACCGTTAAAGTGTTTTATTTAAAAATAGAAATCAATCAATATAGATATCTTTATTATAATAAATATGGTTTGATGACATCAGTTTTGTTAAAGTCTGTAGTTTACGCGAGTAGCACATATTTAAACAAATCACTTCAACAGTTTAAAACGCAGTATATAAGAGTAAAACATATTTGAATTCAGGGGGAGAGTCGCCGTGACCACGGCTGCTGCTGAGCAACCGAAACGTCGGGTCTTATAAAATCAGAAGTTTTATTAATATATATCGTGTTTTAAACTGTTAAAGTTTCTTTATTTAAATCAGTTTTGTTACTAATGTACTCAGTTAAAATATGTTAAAATGGGTGAATTACATATTAACAAAAACTGACGCAAACACTCATTCGAAATTTGAATTTTGTGAATTCTCTGAAAGGGGGGAAGGACATTGACTGTGTGACTGAAATGCCCAAAATCTCACAATAATAAGAGTCATATACCCATTCCTTTAAAACTCCGAATTCCAATTAATAGCATACCAACAAACACGAAGACACCATTAGTCAATTCTGCAAGGACCGGGTAAGTTTCGCTAAAAACCAACTTCGACAACACAGATGGCGCTAGCGTAGCAGTTTTTTACTTTGACGTCACCCTCGATCTTTAGTCTCCCCGTGACCCCGTGATCCGAAACGTCGGGCCATAGTTAAAATAATTATCAAATAAGTTAAACTAATATATACCGCGTTTTAAACCGTTAAAGTGTTTTGTTTAAATACCCCTTAGATACTCTTCAAATTGTTCAACAGTGAAGGGAGAGTTTTGTAAAATTCACTAACAATGCTTAAAATATAATTAGACGGATGTCATGCTTAAACGCAGAGATGGCTTACAACAGTTAAAAAGGATAACTTAATTTTGTCACGATCTCACTTTAAGTGACAAAAAAGGGAGAAAAAACTCAGTGTATGCTAATTATACCTAAGAGCTCAAAGGGAACCTTAGTTAAAACACTTAGAAACAAAAAAAATACTAAAAAGGTCTTCATACAATCAAGTTTAAAGTCTCATAGAATATTATAAAATGTAAGTATTCTGTATTGACCTTAGTTTACGCACATAGTAGACATAAATAAAACACTTTTGAAGGTTCGAAACGCGAAATTTCTCACTTAAATTATTTTACAATCATTTTAACTATCGGCTACGTTAGCTACAAAGCGTCCAAAAAATCAATATGAATTAATTAATGTAAATCTCGTTTTAAACCGTTAAATGTGTTTTATTTAAAAATATATCATTCTCTTCATTTATAAAACATGTTGAGGAGATAGAGGCACATCGAAATACACGATACAAACTTTTTGAGATACGATTACGTCTAAATGTTCATCGCAACGAATCTGGGACGTGTTTTGAAATTTAATATTTTGTTAGAATTGCTGAAACATAATCAATTGTTGGGAAGACTTAGCAAATGGGCTCCCTTCGATAGAATTTATTTGTATTAAGCACACGAAACGCGATATTACGAAAGCTTTTTACCAATTTGAAGTGAGTTTTATTTAGTTTTATTTGCATGTTTATTGATATATTTTTTACATGTTATTGAACATGAAGGCACTGTATAATTTAAAAATCGAAAATGAATTAAAACAATTTTCGACTCGGTAGCTCAATTGGTAGAGCAACGGCACGGAACGCTGACGATGTCCTGCCCGAGACAATTTATTTTCGATTTTTAAATTAAATTTTGGTTCAAATTTTAGTTTATGTTTAAGGATATATAACAAACATTATACTTGTAGACTAAGTCGTGTAGAAGTTTTTCGTTGTAGTAGTAGTGTAGTTTAAAATATTTTCTCAGTGTTTCTTAAATCTGCTAATACGGTAAATTTATATCTTATTTTGGTAAATTTATTGTTTGATAGTACTTTGGGTAGTAGAATTTGCATGAATAAATGCAACAGTTTATAATAAGAAATAATAATAACGCTCTAAATACTCGAGTTGACAATTTTTGTTATTGCTATAGCACAAACAAGTAATTGGAAGTACAAGAGATTTAAATAAAATCTTTGAACGGTTTAAAACGCGAAATATATTAGTTTACGTATCCTCCATTTATTTTAACTAAGGCCCGATGTTTCGGATACTTTGCAGTATCTGAGGTCATGGAGGGACTCAAGACGGAGGGTGTGCCTATTGTCACGGTAAAATTGTATGCCGTTGTTCTACTCGCGTAAACTACAGACAGTATTCAATGCGACTGATATTAAAGTTGTTTACGCAAAGAAATGGTAAAGTCACATCCGTCGAATCGTCACAAACAATTTATAAACTCTCCGGAGAACGCCTCTCCTCGAATTCCGACATCTCTTCCGTATTCTGGACAGGAGTCTGGCTTTTCAATATCCTGCGGCACCGGACAGAAATCGTTTGTGTGGAAGAAACTCCGCCCTTGTTGACATACTGAATAAAGTTTTCGTCTCATTAGACAAACGTCGACAGGCCACTAGCCACTGTTGATATGAAAGGTTTTGGGACAGAAAACGTGACTTAAACTCTCATAATATAAATCTAACTATCATATGCAATTATTAATTATTTATGAATACCCCCCCCCCCCAACCTAAAAAAAAACCAATAATATTGTTAAAAATATATCACAAAAGCTTTTGTTTCAGCACTATATTATTTATTTTTCCAAACAACCTCTTTAGCTTTATAACTTATAGCTGATACCTACGATGGTGTCCGCGTCTTGTCTTATCTTAAATAAGGATATATACTGTCACGGACATATAACTGTATCCAGACTTACCACACGTAGTCTAAAAAATATTGTAATTTTATTTTTTTATTTTGGTTGTACATAATGTAATATATTAACATAACTTGCTAATTAGCAAGTAATACAATTCGACGAATGAGTTATTCGTTATTTAAAATCTATGGAAAATTCTGACCCTATCATTATTTTTTTACAATTTACGTGTTTAACTCCGAAGAGAAAAATATTTGCATATTTATTGACGTTTACCGTTTTTAAATAGCTCTGAAAGGGACAGATTAAATACTTGTATTTACATTGGGAAGCAAATGAGCCCGGTATAAAAATATCATTTGGCATAACGCAACGGGCGCTGAAGGAAGGCTTTACGACTTCTTATTTCGCGTCTTGTAATGAGTTTTGTAACGAGAGGGGTCGGCGCTTTGAAGTGAACACCCGATTTGTAAGTGATTAATGTTGTGGAAAATATGTTGTTTTTCACTGGTTCCGCTTACAAGCATATAATAAATACACACGCTGTAACAGTGTTAATAAATTATGTGTTTACTTTAATCATACACACAAAAACCACCGACAGTAGCTATTGAATATAGTAAGTAAAATAATTTAGAGAAGGTTATGTAATAAAAGCCTAAACACACACGCTTATAAAACACTTTAACATTAGTTAAACTTGTCTGAAAATTATTTTTAACTACAGCCCGACGTTTCGGATGCTTTGCAGCAGCCGTGGTCACGGGGAGACTGTTTTATTTAAATGTGTACTACTCGCATAAACTACAGACAGTATTAAGCTACCGTTAAGCAAACTATTGAAAGTGTAGAAAAATAAGAATCTCATAGGATTACTAGCTGTGTCATCGACTTCGTCTAAATAGAACAGTTATTTTGGGTACCCAAATTTGTTGTAGCGCGTTCAAACAGACAAACTCTTCAGCAATATATAGTAGTATAGATTTATTTAGCATAACTTTTCTTTATTCTTTAAAACCCATATATAAGAAAGAAATGTTCATGAATGTTACTTTGATTTATAAAATATTTTTTATAGGAACAAGTATAGTTTAGCTTTAACAAAATAAGATCACATTACTGACGAGACAACATAGTACCCCCAATTATATTGCCGTAGTTACGGGCATGGGGTAGAATAATGAGTGCTACAACCCTACCTTCCCTACCTCCGAGAAGTGATGTGAAAATCTACCGCAGTTCCTATTGATCCACACATTTCTTCAGAACGATCTTGAATGTTTAGTTTGTTTTGCTAAACTAAATACTTCGCTAGAAATCAAACGTTAAATGATTCCAAAAGATTGATGAGGCATATAATAGTACTATTATTTGAGGTCTGAAAATTTTCAATCGTAAACAACGTTATAATCCGATTCACAAATGTCCCTTGTTCCTAATGTTCTATTTATCTATACCCCATATAGGAAGCTATTTGTGTCCTAACTGACCGAACCAGTTTTACATGTTTTCCCGGAATTCAAACCCCGGTACCCAAACCCCGTTAAGTAATTAGCGGTGTAATGGTGAGGACTTGATTCAACGAATATCTTATTTTTTTATACGTTTTTTTGGCATAGTGTGACTTGTATTTATATCTGTTTCATTTCTTTCTAACAATTTAGTGACAAGGGCGTTAATATTTAATCAATGAACGAAGATACCCCACCTGACCACATTCCCACCTAATTTTCCTATCGAATAAATATTTAAAAACTACTTCTGTTATCCTGCGAATATTCCCCAAAAAATCCTTTGACTAGCATCCCTACTGTGTTTGGGTAATCTTGTCACTTTGTATTTGGCTTTATTGAAGAATCCACGTTACCTTTTTCTGCGTTAGCAATGTTTTCTGAAGTTTACGAGCTACAAATAAAATACCTTCGCCTCCTTCAGATATTTTTATTTCAAAGCTTTATGAAATAAAGAAACGAACTTATTTACGGGAAATCATGTTATCCGCTCTACGTTTCAATAAATTTACGCGTAAGTAAATATTAGATACGATGTTTCTGAAACATGTTAAATATAACACTGACATATAATAAACACGTAATAAATCGGTGGAATAAAGACACCAGCTAATTTTAAAAGCTAAGCTTAAAACTGAAAATCTTCTAAATTCTAACATACAAAATAACTTATTGTACTCTTGCCAAAAGTTTTTCTCTCCATTCAACAACGGTATTGAGATCCCTATACTAATCGAACGAGACGAAACTTCGGGCCCTAGTTAATTAATTTCCAAATAAGTTCAACTAATATATATCGCGTTTTAAACCGTTAAAGTCTTATATTTAAAAAGAAACGTTTTATTAATTACTTGCATTCTTTGTGCTATAGATAATAGAAGTGCAAAGTAATATAGTCTCTAAAAACTCCGCACGCATTGTGAACTACTCTATGGCCACGTCACGAGCTTCGATATAAAACCGTGTATCGTATTGCTGGGTCCGCTTAGACCGATATGATCCCACGTGCCCCAAGGGACGGACCCTAATTGGACGTGGCTGGCCTTTGCAATCGGTCGAAGATTATTTAATCTTTAATACCGGTGTCTTGCTGTTATTTAAGGCTGAATATCGTGTTGGACATTTTTCTTTACTTTATCGTGGTTCCTATTTTGTTTGATACAAGCTGTGCCCACAACTTCGTTCGCGTGGAATAGTAATTTTGGGCATCATATTATTTATATTTACAAACAACAAAGAAATTCGTAATCTAGTAAATGTATACGATAATAACGTTTATAGAGAGGTAAAGAATTAAAAAAATCGATTAACAATCACTGTTAAGCGAGCGATACACATTTAAATTAAACGGTTTAAAACTCGATATGTATTAGTGAAAAATTTATTTTAACTATATCCCGACGTTTCGGCTGCTTTAGGAAAGCCGTGACGCGAAATGTCAAACACTTTTTATTGCCCTTTAAACGCATTGTGTGAAATCCCATTTCCCCCTCGTGGGTCATGGGGCGAACACATTTCTGTGTCCGTTTCACTGATCTGTTCTTTAACAGGCGAGTAGTTGATCAGACTTCTGTGCCCTGCCCGACCGGAACATTTTTTGTTTTCCGGGGATTTGAATCCAGAACCTCTAGCGCGTAACGGAATGCTAGGCAATACGTTTAACCATTTGGCTACAGAGGCGGTCATTTAAACGCATAGTTAACTATTAAATTAAACAATCAAAATCAATAATAGATACATCATAAAATAAATAAGAATGACAATTGGTACCAGTTCCAGCTGTGCTGCTGAATGCTTCAGTGTTACACTCAGAAACGGTGGTCTTCAGTAGGTACAAGTTATCGAATAAATTTCATGTTTTAATCCGTTAAAAGCGGTTTATTTAAATGTATCACAATAATGTACTATCTAGCGTTGTACTAACTAAAACAATTTGTTTGTGCCTATTGTAATAGAACATACTTTCCGCCTCATGGTTTTTCTAAAGCACCCGAAACGTCGGGCCATACTTACACTAAATTGTTAACAAGTTAAGTAATACATATTGTATTTAAAACCGTTTAATTTGCTTCATTTAAATGTATACTGCTTGCGTACTCTTTGAAAAAAAAACATATTAAACGGTGTATTAACTAAAATAATTTCCATTCTATTTCTATGCCTTTCCCTTCTGCCTATTGTAATAGAACAATACGTCACGTCAATTCGTCGGGCCAATCTAAGATCTGTCTATTAGGCCCTGTCACCCGTCGCCCAGTCAATTGCACGTGACAAATGCTTCTTCATATCAGACGAAAGACAATACAGCGCCCTCTGCCGGGCTTTAATCAAAATCTGACCCGAATCATTTATACACTGTTGCTTCGGAAGCGTTTCGGAAGTTTGTAATATGTTTCATTCTTAAGTGCAACAATATAATATACTATTAAATAAATTACACTTACTAAGTAATAAAATCGAAGATCACCATTATCCTCTCAAGATGAACGAAGGTACAGAGGTATTTTAAGATATTTTAGTCTGTGTGACAAAGTTTAAAAGTATACTAAAAAACACTTGAAACTTGACTTGAAACGGCATCATCAGCGCTCCGTGCTGTTGCTCTACCAATGGAGATACTGAGTCCTACACCTCATCGTGGAATCTTTTCAACTTATTGATGCATGCACCTCTCGCGCAATGTAATTACAACCTAAACACTTAAATTGAAGTTGAAGTTATAACGTTTTAAAACTTGAATAATATAATATTTTTGAGAAATTTCTTAACAGTCATTCTGATCTGAATAAATAAAATCTGAAATATGGTACGCAAGTTAAGCACCGTGGGTTTACCGTAGATTTCTTGTTATTATAGACGATATCACATTGTCTATGTGTCTCTAAAGTTGTAGATGTTCTCAATTTAAATACTGCTAACAATGCACAAGCATCGCCAGACGAAGCTCTAGAACATTCGACTCAAAGTCAATCGCGCTATTGGATTAACTACTCAGTGCGAGACAACTTCGAGATCATTTCGCTCCAATATTCAATTTAACTTTGACACTTCGTCCATCCACAAAACCGCTGGCAGCTTTTTGCGTGAGGAATTATAGGCGTCAATTTTTTTTGCGCTCGACTTTAAATCTCTCTGGAATTAACTTTTTGAACGGCCGCGTCAAAAAGTACTCGGTCATTAGCTGTAATTGATTTTACTTCGGAATTCGCACTTTCTATATTTTTATTACGAATAAAAAAAGTCCCAATCTTTCTTTCACAGACGAGTCACACAAGTTATTAAACATGAAAACCATACGCAAACATGTATGAGAGTATAAACATTTAGGCTAATGTTATTTTACCAGTCAAGCGTTATAAATTTAAAAAAATGTGATCCCCAAGTGACTCTCGTTATTTAAACCTTTTGACATTTGCTCTAAAACAAACTTTCTTCAATGACATATTTATATACTTGAATGTACTTTTTTGTTGATGCAAAGCATCCGGAAAGTCGAGCCGTAGTTATATCGCGTTTTAAACCGTTAAAGTGTTTTATTTAAATGTGTACTGCGCGTATACTACATACAGTATATAAAATAAGTCTAACATACTTTTTAATTAGATACGTCTTCAGCGGACTGTTTAAAAGAAAATACTAACGTTAAAAAATATTTTTTACACGAAAAGAATTGTATACACGTAATTATAAAGTAGAAAATTGCCTGTCAGCTGCACTATCGCGCTTGGTCAAAGGATACAAACATTCTTGTGAAAAACATAAATACTTTCACGAACTACTGCGTTTCGTCGTAATCGTTAAATAAGAAAGAATCGTGTTTATTGTGTTTCAGTTGAAATAAAAATGTATATTCTACATCCCTACATATTTTTATTGTTGGCGAATAAAACCTATGGTAAATTCAAGGGTACAAAGCTTGAATGAAATTTTACACTTATTTTCAGCACGGCTTAATCTTAAATCCAGAGTTCAGAAAAAGGTCCGGCGTTCGAATCTGAAGGTAACGTTAATCTGTCAACTACTTGTCTCTTTATAAGAGCAATCAGTGCTGCAAGTTCAAGGCATGTGCTGTTCTTCTAGTTAAAAATAATAAAGTTGCTTGAAAAAAAAAAAATTACCACCTACCATCAGTTTTGGCTCGTTGATTTAACGGTACCAATGTGTGTCTAATCATCAACGGGTCGTTAGTTAGATGAACGTTGACATATATCTAGAATATAGTATGTAGAAATTTATAACTTTGCTGAAAAATGTTGGACTTCGTCTGGAAATCTGGATATTAAGCGGGTGATAGGAATATTGTAATTCTGCCCGGGTCACGGAACCACAGATGAAAATGCCGTCAAAGATGCGGTTTTCCGAATATCCAAAGACAAAACAGACTGGGGTGATTAAGTGAACCCCTGCTTGTCTGTCCTCCTCAATTATTAAACAATTTGTCCATTGAGTTTGTTGGTTCCTTAGTTTAGATCATTGCTTCATAGATGTTTAAATTTTTTAATAATTTTCCAAGTATGTATCTGTTATACACATATACTCAAGTCGTTATAAGACGTTATTGTGTTAAAATCGATCAGACAATATTCCTTTATGTTCAAAGTCTCGTAAATAATTGTCGGAGTTCACAAATTGTTATCCAGGAGTTAAGGCACACTCGACTGAGTAGCTTATGATTATTCGGAGAAGCACGATGGATTCCTAACTTCAACACGAGCCAGTAATACGTAATGATGTTCAATCGTTTAGTTGAAGTTGCTCCTAGCTTTGTCAAAGTAGTACATTACTATTTGCCATATTTTGTCTAGAACTCCGCAATGTTGCTATCATTTTAACTATATTTAATACTAGCTGTGTCAGCGACTTCGTCCGCGTAGAATGGTTATTTTGGGCATCATAATTCGATTTTGCAAACCTTTGCTTCTTGTTTATATATTTAAGCAACTTGGGCAACATCCACGACGTCGGCCGCATGCACTCGTTCTTGCAAAATAATAAAAAAATCTAGACCTATAGTGTCTAATTTTCAGGTCATTTAAAGGTAAATCATTCTTTCATACTTATGTGTTTGATATCTTGAACCGTTTTCGGATACCTACAAAGATGAATATCACAGTACGATGTTTTATACTTTGCCTTTAAGCTTTTTCAATAAATGATCTCACGAACAAGTAGATATAATTCAATACAAAGATAGCATATTTTTAAGTAGTTCTACTCTATTATAGTACAAGGTATGTAAAAAAAAGAATTTAAAAATAAAGTGTATTTAAATCTACTACACGACTAAGAAAATACAAACAAACACAATTACGATATTTTAGACTGAACTACTAAATATTCTTATTTTCATCTTTTTAGCTACTTCTATATCAGATTAGAAACTTTGATCTTATCTCTATTTATATACAGTGATTTTACACTGGTATAGCCTTTATTCCATATTTAATTTCTTTTTTTTTACACCTATGCCTGAACTATAATATTTATGCCGACTCTTAACCGGCCAGTGTCGTCAATTTTTTCAATATAAATAGGTGTTTAATTTAAATAAAGCCATCATAAACGCGAGGACATCATTTCACTAACTAACAACTACGACGTAAGATGGCGTTAGTGTAGCAGTTTTTACTTTTACATTAGAAACGTTCTCCAACTTTATTTTCTCCGTGACCACGGCTGCTGCAAAGCACCCGAAACGTCGGGCCTTAGTTAAAATAATTTGTTAATAAATTTACTAATATTATTCGCGTTGTAAATTTTTATTTAAATATGTACTACTCGCGTAAACTACTTACTTAATGCCATTATTTGTAATAAACATATGGAAAATAAATCTTTATAATATTTAGCTTTTACTATATTAACCAATAGTGAATATTTATTGAAATAATGTTTCCATTTTGTATATTTTAATAGCGTTGCGAAGCGTCATAAGCCGTATGGTAACGTTCATTTTAATCTCAATTAAATGAGATAAAGCCGGGCTCTGACCGCAAAGAGGGTTTGTCTAAAGGGTGCACTCTAAACGGAAAAATCCATTTCTTTGGGCCCGTTACCATCCAGATACGAAAAGTTTTATACGACTTTTATTTAATGAATATTGTTTTAACGGCTCAAACACAGCAGTATGAACCTATTTAACTGAAATTACAAACTTTGTTTCGGTAAAGTTGTGCATAGCCTTTCTTGTATTAGCAATTACTAGGAATATTCTTCGTTGTCTTATAATTTTTTTGCAGTAAACATTTTTAGCGAGATTGTGCAGTATTTTGTATTGGGTGAAAAAATTTTATAACTTATTAGTATTGTACATACGTTACAATACGTTTATTACATAAACAACATTTTTTATTAATAATTCAATAAAAATTAAGAGTTTGAGTTGAACTGCCGCTTTAAAATGTCCTGAGTTTCAAACATTAAAAAACTATACGTTGTTTTATTGTCCCAAGAAGACTGACAAATAGCTACTTTTCTATGTATAAAAACATAGTATGAATTAAAAAAATCAATTGTTTTATATATTCAAGTATTGAAATACAAGTAGGTATCATTGTAATTTGACTTCCAAGAAAGTTGTGTATAGACAGTAAAATTAAGTATAATACTTACCTTACTTATTGTATTCTAAACAACAAAAAATGACGATTACAAGGTCTTTTATTTTTGACAAGTTTAAAATTATATATAATTTTAAGAATTAGATTGTAACTGTACTTGAGTCTTTGTTTAATAGTATTACTTATACTCGTATCAGATTCAATAATTTCCAAAGGACACAACAGCTCTATAATGGATCAAAAATCGACCTGACATCTGTAGTTTTGGTTTCGCCGATTTCATTGCTATTAGGGCAGCCGAACCGTTCCACGTTTATTGTCCAAGATACGAGTGGATTTGTGGAAGCAATTTCCTTTATACATTTTGTTTTGTCCTTTTCTTGCAGTTTGATGGTCCATTTCGTGAGTTGTAGTCGAGTTCGATTTAACAGAACTCCCTCAATCGAAGCGATACGCATCTCGTGAGTCGTGACTTGCGAGAACGGAAAAATGCAATTATTCAATCAGATCACGTACTCAGGATTGAAGGAAAACTAATTTTGAAAGTTGTGCTTGCGCGCCAGCATTGAACTTAGCAATTTCGACGCGCGCTAAATGGAGAGAATTACCGTTAAAATTCGAAATTCGAATGTGCACGGTATATTGCGACACCCTTGATTAGAACGCCTATTACTATTCTACAATCCTAAATGTGGCTACTACCCAAAATTACCTACAAACTAAATTTATGTATTTAAACAGACAAGTATAGGGACCACTAGATGCGCTGTCTCGACCTATTTTAGCTTAGAAATATTTTCGAATATCTAGATATCTATACCGCAGACTGTAAACCGAAACGCGATTAAACTTCACGGGCTTTTCATTTGTGTGTGGTGGTTCGTGATTTGAACGGAATTTCGATATGCCTACCACCCATTTAATATTCACATTTCCAAAAACATATCTCTGTAAATTATAACTTTATTATAAACATGTTGGACCGAGTAGGGACCGAATCTATGGCCCATTGTACCCTAATGACGGTTTAAATAGACTTAAGCTACATTTAAAGAAAACTAATGAATAAATATTTTTGTCATTGTTAAACCAATTTCCTACAAATAAATCACTCGTCTTAACCCTCTTTAATATGCACGTCCATTCTATTCAAGCATCACGTGCTTTTCAAGAAAAACATTGCTTTCCGTCCCCTTTAGAAGGTAAATATACATGACATCGTCATTCAAGCGTCCGCCGTCTTGGGGCACAGATCCTTACGACCTTTCCTTTATTCCACAAGTTTTTGTCAGTTCTCCCTCGTTTACATTTGTTGGTAATGTCACTTAGAGAAAATATTTACTATTCTCGCGAACGTTTAGAGATTTTATGCTGTTGAAAGTACTTTCATTTAAAGTAGTAAGGATTTTTATGTGACCTTCAAAGTTTTTCCTACCTTCCTAGCTTCCCTAGCTTGCGCGGAAGTCACATAAACTACTTGCCTGTATCTCAGTCTAATTTTAAAACAGGTACAGATATATGCCTGCCTCATGCCTTATATAATAAGTTAATTAGCAATAAAATATATTTAACTGCTGTTTGTAGTTGACGCGAGCAGTACACATATCAATAATCCATGCAACAGCCAAAATCACAAGGGGATCTCGGGTGCTTACAATCATCCGAAATTTCGGGCTATAGTTAAATTAAGTCGCGTTTTAAACCGTTAGAGTGTATTGTTAAAAAATCAACTCACACATACTAACAAACATCTAAGTTTTATAAATGTTTTTGATAGATGTATACATTTTATAAAAGGTCCCTCCGAGATCTTGTTAAGGAGAGCTAAGATATATAATCTTCTTTTTTTTTATTTGTAACTCTGTACACTGCTTGTTCAGCTTGGCAGCAGGTATAAAAGTTAGTTTATTCGGGTGATCAAGTACGGTAACAATGTTTCAATGGGAATAAAGTGAGCACAGAATCGGTGCCATTTGAGGAATCAATCAAAGCCCGGTACCGTTCGCACAATCGGCGTGCGTTGCCCGGACGAGCTAATCAAACTAATGGTGGACGGAGGGCCGCGAGGGCCTCAACAAATCACAACAATAACATTGACGCCTGATTGATTACACGTGCCGTTTTTAACGTGCATACACACATTTTCGCATGGAATAATTAAAATGATACGAGAGGCTCTGGTGACAAATCTCGATTAACATTATAGCTATGATCAGGTTGCTCAGATAGTTGACCAACTGCTTGTAAATAAAATGATTCAGTGGTACAGAAAACCATTTGGTTTACCGCATGCAATAGGGGAAAACGGATTTCACTGTACAGAATTTAAAGCCCTTAAATATTTATAATATCAGCGCTTAAAAAGTGTTGGACTGTCTGTACGACTGAAATTTCTTTATCTTAGCTTAAGCTTTAATTTAATTGTATTATGTAGATAGTTTATTGACAATATATAATTAAAGCACTTGCCAATATAAAATCTTATGGCAAAAATAAAATCGTTAAACCACTTGGAATTGTTTTACATACCAGCTACGTAAACAATATATACTGACACGAAACTTAAGTTTGGTAAAGTATAAATATTTAAACATCTAGTTGTTTACGAGTTAATAATTTCTATATTATCCACATTTACCACTTGTATACTCCATGAAACGTCTTAAAATATTGACTTAAGAAAATGTTTGAAAACATTAATATTTTTCACATGTTATTGCACATGAAGGCACTATATAATTTAAAAATCGAAAATAAATTGAAAAAATTTTCGACTCGGGCAGGACTTGAACCGGCATCGTCAGCTTTCCGTGCTGTTGCACAGAAAGAGACAGAGCAACAGCACGGAAAGCTGACGATGCCGGTTCAAGTCCTGCCCGAGTCGAAAATTTTTTCAATTTATTTTCGATTTTTAAATTAAGAAAATGTCATAAATAAGCTACCACAATACGAGATTATGTAAAAATCACAAAAGCAGATGGAATGAAACCTGTTCTTAAAATGCACGGCCAGCTGTCTGGTAACAGTCAGAAGAGAATAACAATAGTTACTTAGCTGAATAGAAACATTTGAAAATAGAAGATGTGAGTAGAGTGTAGAGAATCATTTCTACCGAGTAAGAATGTCGGACTGGTGTCGAATTAACGTTGGGAAGAGGTTTTAGTAAGATTGGAATGTACTGGGAATAAATGAAAAATTGGACATAGTCGAGGTTAGCCTTTAAAAAAAATAAGGAGTTTTGGTTCTGTTGTAATAGCGGTAAGCGCCATTTTAAGGAAATTCCTTGAAGCACAAGGATTAGGAAGAGGGACTAGAGAGTCCGTAGTTAACGGGAGTAGTACACATTTAAATAAAACACTAACGATTTATTACGCGATATGTATGTTTACTTTTTAACTTGTTTCAACTAATATGTATCGCGTTTAAAACCATTAGTGTTTTATTTAGACTAGAGAGACCACCAACCACCAGTAAGATAATTAAGAGACTAAGAGAGACTACTAACCCGCTCTGAAGCAGCATGGTGGACTCTTAAATCCTACAAGTCAGGTGGTCATCAGTAGAGCATACATTACTCGCAACGGTAAAGAGTTTAAAATTAACGATCGCATTACAAACGAAACTATTGCACTACACGAATGAAAACAGAAGAAATTTCTTAATAGCACGTACAGAACTTCCGATGCAAAAGTAACCCAAACAATGCGAGCGACTTTTAGTATTCACCTGTCAACGCAATATAACTCGAGCTTTGCAACTGGACGTGTATTCCGCGTCATTCACGAACCAGACTTGCGGATACAATACAAAGGCACTCATCTTTTTAGGCAGCGAACACAAAATCAAAATCAATGGTTAGCTCGCTTTTGTTATTGCTTCCATTATTTGACCATTCGTGCCACAATTCACAGCACTTTGACTGCGGGACCCGGTCGACGATCGCTTGCCGTTTGCGCATAAAAATTCATAGAAATACGTGAATAACGCGATAGCACTATCTTTCGCGTCCGAGCCTTATATTTTGTTCGATTTTCTCGCACTTTAAATTCATGGCCGTTTTATAGGACAGCTATAAAATTGAATACGACAAACGCTCCGGCGTAAACTCTAACTGAATTTTAAATGCGTTATATATCTTATGAATTATTAAGAACGTTTAAAACGATAATATAAAAGTAATTTGTTAAGTTAACCAAAGATTCATTTTGGCATTTAATGATATTAGATAATGTTAGTTGAGGTAATAACAGTCGAATATGGAGGTCCATGTACAATGTTATAATTATAATAGAGCAATTTTATATTTTTTCTTAATTAGGATGTTTACTTTATTGAAATAAAACACTTTAACGGTTTAAAACGTAACGAAAGTGTCTTTGTCACTTGGGTTTTTTTGTAGATTTTTTTAAATTGACGTTATTTTTGTCTAATAAAAAATATATGCTGTAAGGATTTCTATATAAATAAAAAAATAAAATATATAAGTTAACTTATTTTAGCTACACCCACCTTGACCACGGCTGCTGGAAAGTATCCTAAACGTAGAGTAGTAGTTAAAGTAAATTGTCGATAAATTAATATATTTCGCGTTTTAAGCCGTTAAATGGTATTGTAAACGCGTAAACTAAAGACAATACTTAACCTATCCTAAGGATTCAAAAAAAATTTTTTTTATTTCGTTAATAGTAGTTTCGTCTTTTTTTAATATATTTAAAATACTATTGTATTTATAGAAGCTATCTATTATCAGGTAAAAATATGACTATAGTTTTGATACACATTTAAAATAGCATCATACACAATTGTAAAGCCGAACGCAGATAAAGAAACCCACAGCTAAGTTCTAAATAGACATAAAGTACATCTTGGACTTTGAAAGAATGGAGCTAGTTATTACATCACTGACGTTAAAACCTCGGAACACCATTGTTGAGGTCTAAGAAATAGCGACTTATGTGATTCTGTGAAGCCACAATACCATTATTTAGCGCTTACGTACGCCACAATTCTTTTTTCCAAGTACATTTAATGTAGGCTTCGTTAAATTGTCGTCTTTGTCTGTCTTTGTTTTGATATGCTATGCAGTAAAAGTTCAAAGTTAAAGAATTTCATGATCGATCAAACTTGGCATAATAATGCAGTATTTAATATTACATTATCAATATACACTGTCTAGCGTTGATTGGGAGAGGTCCGAGAATTAACACTAGACAAAACATTTAGTTATCTTCAGTGGCCTGCGGTGAATAAATTAATTTTAAATTGGAATATATTATTAAGTTACATAAAAATATTGACTACTTTATTATTATATACTTACTGTAGTTTACGTGAGTAGTACACATTTAAATAAAACACTTTTAACGGTTTGAAAAGCAAAAAAATATTAATTAAACTTCACAAATCATTTAACTACGGTTCAACGTTTCGGATGCTTTGCAGCAACAGTCTCCCCGTGATCACTGATCTCATTTATCGCGTTTACAACCGTTAAAACCACTCGTGTAAAGAACAGACAACCTATATATAAGACTATATATATGTATATACAGCATCCGCAACTTTGAGTCGTTATTAAAAAGTTATTTAGTATTTAAACGTTCAAAATTTTGTAAATATATCAAACCTCGTCGTTTGTATTAATATATCGTTTATTACCCAAATCATTACCACTATAATCCGTGTTTGCATATGGTTTGCATGTTTAAGAACAGGTTCGTATCGTCTATGAAAGAAAGATTAATGAAGCGAACGAACACTTTACCCATGTCAGCCTGTCAGAAGCACGTCATATTTTTAACGTGTTTTTTGCGTATTTTAGCGTCAACTCCGATAAGACGTAACTTGATAACCATTCGAAATCCTTCCATTAAACCTCTGTCCCCGGAATGTGGATAGAGGTGTAAACATAATACTAATTCGTAATTTTGTTACCTGGAAGCAAATTGTATATTTTGATAGGGTGTCTTGGTGCGTTAGTGTCAGACCGCCCTTGCGACGTCGGGGTCCAATTTCGCAGAAGTGTTTCGCTTAACGCTTGATACAGAAGGTTTTTTATGAAATCAGGTTCTACAAAAGCATCGTGCTGCGTGGTATTATTTTCACGACAGCCTTTTTTCCTTGTTCGATGTTTTGACTTTATCGCGTCAGTAATACGGGTAGCTGAAGAGCTCGTTTGGTAGGTCGATGAGAACAGTATTGAATACGACTGAATTAGTGCATTGATTGACATCTCATTCAGTGTCGACGACTTGCGGTGGCTGGAGTTTGGGACAAAAAGTCTCAAAGAAAGCAAAAAAGCCGTTGCCAAAAATTTGCAGAGCGTTTGACGTTATGTATGCCTTGCAACTACCTGCTACTTTGTGGCATCTTACTGCAGGGCTACCTCTTTTTAACAGCATAAATATTTCGACGGTTATATAAAGCCGAAATTATTTTTATTATTTTTTAGGACTTCCACACACTTCAATTTTAATAAATAACATCACATCGATTAAAGTACCGCACATTTATTTATTTTTTAATCCCACATATTAATTTATAATTGTTACTACTTAGAGACCAAGATTGAAGTTTTAATTAAAAATACTTCGCTTCCCAAATAAATTATTGGATTAAAGCTCTTTTCGAAGTTAGAATTTAAAAACTTTATAACTTTTTACATGATATTGCCCATAATGGCACTGGATAAAGTGCGCGAGAGGTGCATGTACCTATCAATAGATTAAAAAAAACCGATGATGACTTGTAGGACACGACAGCTCAATTATTGGTTAGATATTTAATTTCAGTAGTAGTAATTATTTAGCCTAGTTTAGCATAAGTTTTCATCAATATCCATTTGTTTTATTAAATTTTAGTTTATTAATTTAAAAAGTACTATGTGTAATTGTTTGTAATAATTTTATTATTATAGGCGTAGGTAAATATAATAATTATATGTGATTATTCTAAAAGTGACAGCCTGAAAACACTAGATCAATATATCGTGACAAGTGACAGAGTGAGTTAATTAACGGTGAGGTGAGTTGACAGCCCTAAATGCTTCATCTGCCACTTGAACGATCGAAAGGTACGACGTCGCGCCGGTATCAGGAAGGAATGTACAACGGGTGACATGAACAGTTCCTGTCCCACTCCCGCACAACCGGCTCCGCTTAGCTAAATTTCACTCCGTCTCACTCACACGCCAACATTTTCAATACTTACCTGCGTGAAATGATATACATCTGTTTGGTAGTGGAGTCTCTCTTACGCTCGAGCGCCGTAATGCATTGTTGATATTGCCGTCCTTGTCTAGCGTCTCACGGACAGGGGGTAGACGGTGTTCGTACGGGCCTTCGTTTGTGTTCGTTTATTTAGTGAACTTGGAAGCTCGCTTCGTGTTTGTGCATAGGGTGTCGGGTGAGAGTGTGTGCGTGAATTGTAGAGGCGCGACATAGCTTTGCCGTCTCCATGACTTAAAAGTTTTGTATGAAAGCATCGGGTTAGTTCTGCGCCGGCCGGCACACGCGACGGATGTGTCAGCCGTGTTGAAATCAACTTTATTCGCAACTCCGAGTACATAATATTATAAATAAAATATTTTCGAAAACTAGTTATTGTTTGATAATAGTGATCGTTGGAGTATAGGTGTTGATTAGAAAGTGACTCAGTTAAATCTCGCAGTGTTTATTTTTTGTGAACGTGTTTGGTTCAATGGACTGAGGTTGGTCGCTACACCATTGCCGTGTCGAGAATGTTGCCGACCGAAAACCAACATTGTTCAATTCACTACGGTTAAAAAGAGTTTCTGCACACTGATAGATTTATATGAACAGTTTGTTCAAAATTTTGTTATCATACGGTTTTGTACAAACAAAAAATATTGTACAAACGTTGATTTAGGAAATAAAATGATGCTGTACGTCTTTCAAATACCACAAAAAGACTTCATTCGATATCTTCTTGTTAAAGAGATGATAATGGAGTTATCGTAAATAAATTACTAACTAACGTATTAATTCTGTAGTCTTCTAGTGTTACTTCATAGTTGTATTTTT
Source organism: Leptosia nina (assembly GCA_963661955.1). Lineage (NCBI taxonomy): Eukaryota > Metazoa > Arthropoda > Insecta > Lepidoptera > Pieridae > Leptosia > Leptosia nina. The sequence continues at coordinate 4,534,096 of CAVLEF010000004.1, read as the reverse complement.
GATATAATTTAATATTTATAAAAATATCAGACAAAATCATAAATTGTGACATACTACACAAAAGACTTTTAACTTTTAACGGCTTAGAACTATAAATAACCTATGGATTACTTTGAAGAACTATCCAATTTTTCGGGTGGCAGGTGATATACGTTTCTAAAACTATAACAGCCTAATTAAAAATAAGGTATCATTTAAATACTTATTATTTTCGTAGGTTGATTTAATAAATTGCATTTTAGTACAAAGTTAAAGAGAAACTCGTTTAATATCTACACTGTCTAAACAAAGAAGCTAATGGTATTAATATGAAGGTATTATTTAGTTCACAGTAAAAGCAAAACGAAGACAAAAGAACTTCAAAATAACTAACCTAAATCCTCATTAGGAGTTGAATAACCCACGCCTAAAATAGATGCAGATTATCAAAGAGAAGACGATAAGCGAGCCTCCCCTCTCACAAATCACATGGCGCCCGAAACAGCTACCTGCTAAAATAATTGAATACTGCATGGTTCTGAAATGGACGAAATTTCGTATTTATTGGGAGTCCAGATATTTAATATATCAAACGAAGGCATGTTATTATTTTTTTCAATTATATATAATTTGAACAAAAACATTTTGTACTTGATGAAATTGCTAGCGAAAATTGTTAAATTGAAATACACATTTCTTTTACTATTTTATCTTCGTAGATCAACAATCATGGGCGCATTCAAAACTCGCATTTGACAAAATAGGTGGATGAGCTTACGTAATTAATAATAATATTTTAAAACTCTAAAAATAGTATCATTATCGTATCATCCAGATAGACAAAAGAAATAAAGCTAAAAGCAAAAGTGGAAGACGAAATCATAACTAAAGGATAACATATTATGGGTCACTAAAGCTGATACAATAACAAGTTCCTGAGTAGTTGTGGCTACCCCTAATCCAAAACAGAATTTGTTATATTGTTATACCTACATCCGAAACAATTGATATCTCTATTTGTATCAATAATACAAAGGCAGACGCTCTCGTACGTGGGTTGAATGTAGTACTTGCTGCCCTCAGCCAACGCGGGGCTAGCATTTATTGATAATGTTTCCTGTAAAAGAATTCTGGCTCCCTTTGTTAAACTTGGTCTATTTAGCGGTTTAAATAAAACACATGTCGTGATAATACGAGAATGTTTTTGGTTATTTTATTTTTAATTATCTTTTAGGTTTTTAGTCTGGTCGCAGCTTAAAATATAATAACTAGGAAATCTAAATAGGTATTAAATTATTAAAACGTCTATTGTGTTATTGTTTACTTATCGTCTAAACAAAAGACAATACTTTGTACTTAAAAGTTTTAAAATTATTGCTTTCTATTTAAAAGGCTTATAAAGTAACTAATATATATAGAACAAAATTGAATCATTATTCTTATTTATACTTAACGTGAGTTAAGATTGAGCTTTTATTTTAAAAATAGAATATAACCTTACTATAGTTTTTTCATTATCTTTATTATGAGAAATCCGTTTAGTGCCTCCCTTTTACGAATAACATATTCTAGCAATAATATTTCATCATACATTAAAATAGCTAGCTTTTATAGTGATTAATAAACACTCTAAAATAGACCAGCTCGTGAACAAACCTTTGTGCATGCTCCATCGTCCAGTAATTAATTGTACATAAGCTAACATTAACAAGTAAATAATTTAATTATTTATACATTATAATAATGTCTGTTGTTCCTTTGAATTTGCAAGCATTTCTCGAGGTTGCGGTTCGGGATCCAATAGCGCTGTTTGTAACATTTAATTGATTTTGAGCTTCAGAAACTAATTAGACTTTGAGGTTTATGTAACCGTACAGTATTAATAACTTACCATATCTTAGTCCCTAACACAATCTCGGCTAATATTATATTATGCTTAGTTAATGAATCCAACTGCCTCGACGTCATGAATTAAACATAAATGTTACCTGTCTAAATATGCACAAGGTTTGATTTAACTCTAAATAAGGTTTCAATAATTTCATCAGGCTAGTTTATTATATATTTAAACTCGAAAAATACTATATCGATCACGAATTATATATACAAAGCAGAGTACTAAAATAATTATCAAAAGTGAAGAAAAATAAACTAAAGATCATTAAATTATCCAGTACATCATATTGGACCAACAATGGATTAAGCGCTATCTCAAATGGAGCCATTAATGCTATTATTTCAGGCGCCTCGCCATTGAAAAACTATTTGTGAACTGGGAATAATACACGGTGGTTTTCTGTTTGGGTCTGAGGACTATCAGTACCTTCAATATTTATTCAGCTCCTTGCTAAGGAGCTTACCATTCCCTCTACAATATTGTATTAATAATTCAAAACGTATATCCGGGCACAGTATCTCTTCAGGCCAGGCAATTAACTTGTCTGGATTTCTATATTTACAGAATCATAAAAGTGCACAGAATAAGCCAGCCAATAAAACTGGATGCCCGCAATAAACAGAATCAATACTTTTATACGCTTCACAAATGCACAATATTACAATTTCCAAAGCTCGTTAACATTCTTCTCACAATGCAAACCAAATAAACATTTTGCGAAGTTGAATCGTAGTCGATTCCTTTCAAACGTGTTAATTGAAATGGAGGCACGCATAATTTAGTAAGCGAAGATGTGTCGGCTGATATTTTTATTCGGTTTAATGGTGTGATATGGATACGTTATGGGAAGGAAACATCGTGTATTGTGTTACAGGCTCAGTGGTCTTTATCGACGCGAAATTTCATTATATTCGTGCCCCTATTCCACCGATTCAATTGGAACACCTTCGCACAATTGGGAGGGCCGCTTCAATGGGTTGTCGGATGAAATTTCTTAACATTCTTCGCCCATAATGAGAAGGATGTCGTCCAATGGACAGCGGTAACGGTGTAATTATGGAACAAAATGAGATTGACAGATATGAAAGGAGATTAAAATCCGCTTAATGAACTCGTATAAAGTAATGCGCGATGAACGCTTAGGATTTCGGCGATGAAATTATTTTGAATTTTCGGTGGAACTTTTTTATTTTATTAACGCTCTGGTCGTTGGATGGTTTCATAAGCCGAATTTCGAGACGGTGTAATTAGGGACTCTCGCAAATAATTTTCAATTTATATCTGAAGGAATATGAAATTCAAAGTCGAATTTAATCTTTAAAACTTTTTATTACTAAATCTATTTGATCTTTATCACACGCTTCATTACTGAAGATCAAGCTTGTCATGAGAAGGTACTGCCTCGTCGACCAGCTGCCTTCATACTCAAAACTATTGTAATAAATAATCTGAGTCCAAAACACTACTTCATTCAATAGACAAAGATAAAATTCGAAAATTAGTGAAGCAAAAAACCTTTGGTAAACCAGTATAATATGAAGTGGTCTGCTGGGAATCAGTAATGAAGACATCATTATGGAACCGGTTTCAATACTAAGAATCACCGGACAGGATGTGCGAGAGACGTTTTTGACTCACAATTTTATTCGAACTATAATAGGTACATTAAAATGACAAGCTTTATTCATTCATGCCTCCCAGAGCTGGTGCAGTTATGGTTTTTTATTCGAAGGCAGTTTTGATCCTAGTGGATACAAACAGTAATAAAGTCACCCCAAAATGATTTCAATAGAGATTTTTAAAAATATTTACACAACAACGATTGAGTCATAATCCCACCGAAGTCACGGTGATCATTAATCATTTTAGTTGCAAAATGTTATCAAAGCCCTTTGGGAGGTATTGATTATATGTAAACAATCGCTAGAAATACTGTCTATAGTTTACGCGAGTAGTACACATTTAAAAGAAACACTTTAACGGTTTAAAACGCGATATATTAGTTAAACTTATTTGAAAATGATTTTTAACTTCGGCCCGACGTTTCGGATGCTTTGCAGCAGCCGTGGTCACGGGGAGACTAAAGATGGAGGATGTCTCTGACGTCAAAGTAAAGAATTGCTACGCTAGCGCCATCTGTTCCGTCGAAGTTGGTATTTGGCGAAACTGGCCGGGTCCTTACAGAATTGACTAACGGTGTCTTCGCGTTTGCTGGTATGCTGTTTATTGGGATCCAGAGAACATCCTCCATCTTTAGTCTCCTCGTGACCACGGCTGCTGCAAAGCATCCGAAACGTCGGGCCGAAGTTAAAAATCATTTTCAAATAAGTTTAACTAATATATCGCGTTTTAAACCGTTAAAGTGTTTTATTTAAATCGCTAGAAATGTTACAACGTCGATTCCTTACTTCTGATTCGAGTGATAAATGTATAAGTAATTTAGCTAACAATTTATTACACATGCGTCTGATAGCTTCACCCTTTCAATATCCCTTTTTTGAGGCTTATCTATTTAATTCATCTCAATACTCTTTCACGGGAACCCTGGCCGAATTCAAAGATACACATGACGAAGGGCCAAAGATTCGGGTTAAATTTACCAGAAGACATTTACTTATTCCACGATACTCGTGATTATCATCTCTTTGGTTAGGTATGATGGATTACTGATATGAATTTGGATGCGGTGTAATGAATTGGAAAATGCAAAAAGATTATGATCAACTTCACGTTATTATCCATACTAATGTGATTAGGAAATATATTCTTGTTTTCTCACATATACAGAACTTAAGACACCTTTAACGCTTTGAGAGGCAAAAATATTTTTATCTACATATCCAAAGCGTAGCGGACGTGGTAACTTATAACCATTGTATAAATTTCCTATATTTCGCATTTCTAACCGTTTAATATGTTTTGATTGGTCTAGAATCTTCTAACTATACTCACGACATATTTAAATGTAGTATTCATAATGCAAATATTAGAGTTAAAAGCACATTTCTCTTAAAGTACTACATTATCCTCTCGCATAATGATCTTTACAACCATTAAAGCCCCGCAGTTTTTTTACAAAGTGAATAGTTAAACTGTCATTTATTCTTCGCTATTGGGTGAATGTTTTTTGTACTATTATTTTATTTATTGGTTTCTGTATTGCTCATTTGCGTTCGCGTGAGGGCCTACCATATATCACGCTTTAAATAACAGTTTACGTTCATTTTGTTTGGTATCGATATTATTGGATTTAACATTTATCAGACAATATGAGTAATTAAGTCTATACAACGTTATTATTGTCGACATTTCGTTTTAATGAAAAAAAATATATAAAAATTAGCCTGGTCTCGTACATCCAACGGTAAAGAACAAGGAAATAATATTAGAATGTATTATGTTTATTAACATACAAAATTCCACCAAGGGGTCTGTTTGTAACCCTTTCTTTTGATTCTAGTCGAGTCCAAAAAAATTTAAGTCAACCGTCGCACTGGCGCTTTTAAATCTAGACTGATTTAGGCCTACACCGCGCCTTGCTTTTGAACATATTATCATGGTATAAGATAAGATAGGGTTTAATTTATTTGTACATAATTACTTAAATTTCAACTTAAGTGTGATAACGTTTTTTAAAGAATACCTAATCTAGTCCTATTATGTGATCCAAGTCAGAAACTCTTTTTAACCGACAACGCGAAATTGGGAGATGTAGGTTATATATATCTTTCTTTTATTTTAGGTATAAATATGCGATAGTGTTTTCTTAAGTGTAGTGACGATGTATAAAAGTGTACGGACTATAAGTGCCATGTCTCTCACTGTTCGTTGGTTGGCTATAGTGCTCCTTGGTGCGGAATGGCAGGTTCATTCCCAGCTTATACAACCTACGTCTGAAGTAGAGAGTTCATATAACTTCTATTATGAACAGCCTTGCTGTACGTCACCCCTGACTAAGAGCAAATACCACACGAGGCATAGAAGAGGTGAGTCATACAAAAAAAATTGTTTAAAAAGTCAGAATTTCAAAAAAAAGGTTTACCTACTTTGCGTTATAAAAGCTATTACTTTTCAATATTATGTCCAAAAAACAATGTATATTTAAATAAAACACTTTAGCGGTTTAAACGCGATATATGTTATAAAATTATTTTTAACTACGGCCCGACGTTTCGGATGATTTGCAGCAGCCGTGGTCACGGGGAGACCCAGTCTCCGGTTTAACTAAAATATATATCGCGTTTTGAAACCGTTAAAAGTGTTTTACTAAAATGTGTACTACTCGCGTAAACTACAGACAGTGTTTAATCAATGTATATTTAAAAAATAAAAGCTCTGTTACATTTGGACGACTAATTTTATACTTTAAAAAATGCAAGAAAATTAATGTTGAAGAAAAACTAGTTATATATTGAAATAAATGTTATTGGAATAATTGAGCAAACATAAGAACATACTTATTTTTATTTTATAAGGAACAAAATATATTATAGATATGGTATTATTAAATGGACAGAAAAGAAAGGTTCTTGAGTTAATGTTACTACGATGTATGTATTCCTTTTATATATAGTACTAGCTGTGCCAGCGACTTCGTCCGCATAGAATAGTTGTTTTAGGCATGCAAATTTGTTTTTGCAAACCTCTATAGTATATTTATAAATTTAAAAGCTGCCAACGACATCGGTCGCGTCCCGTCGCAACTAAATCTTAAAAGATAGACATATAATGTCTCAGACATTTTTTTAGATCATTGACGATAAATCACTCTTTCATACATATTTCTTATATGTCTTGAACCGTTTTCGCAGCGAACGCATCGGAAACCCAGAGAGATAAATACATTCCTCCGTTTTTTTTCACATTTCTTACTGTTTCTTCACAAAAATAATTTTTCATTTTTCAATTCGAACCGAATAGTTCCTGAGATTAGCTTGGTCAAACAAACTCATCAGCTTTAAATATCAGTACAGCTATAACAGCTGTTTTACGTTTACTATTCCCCAAAGTTCAGTTGTTTTAACTCGTTTCAATATTCCTCGTAATAACTTAGTTAATATTAACTGTGTTACTGTAGGAGCCATATCAAATTTAATAATAAGTTCATTCTTATAAAAGTATTTTACCACCAAGATTAGTGTTTCAAAACATACCTTAAATGTCTTTCTTTAATATAAAATTAACATAATGCCGTTCTTTGGCATTTCTCAGAAGCGTATACTCATTTTTCGAGGTATCTTAACTGCACACAAGCTTATCATATACACCTGTGTGTGTTTCGACTACATACACTCCACACTACCTCTACATTCAAACAATTCAAGTGTGTGGCAAAGAGAGACGGCTGTACATTTTTGTTTGCGAGTTATGAGACAAAATAATTCTTTTGTTTTGCCCTCCCTGAGAAATTCCGGGTGATTCTAATAGTCGTACTTAATAGTAGCTATAAAGATGATAGATATGCAAACGTACTAATTATTGCGTGTTGTTTTTTAAATATTGAAAAAAAAAATATTAAAAGAAATATTACGTAGAGTCGAATGTAAAACTCTTGAGGGTTTAAATGCAAAATATATTGATTTCTGAACCTTTACTCTATTTTACATTTTGATCCGTCGAAAGTTCTTTATTTATTATAACAACGCACAATTCGTAAATTTTTATTCAAACCAATGAATTCTCTCTGTACGTCTGCGCTGTCAAATATTAATTTATTTATAATTATTAACTATACATCAAAAGCATAAGTAGAAATCTTCATTTGTAATTACATTCGCTAGTTATCAATACACTGAGTTTGCTAAGAGCATAATAAATGTACTAACTGGAATAATTACGCCCTGTCTATCGCAAATTTATGAATGAAACCTACTATTACGTGCCTTGAAGTACTAATTTAACTTGTCACTAGTTAATTTAATTGTGAATATATATGTAAGTATTTTTCACTCTTGCTAACATGTGAACTAGTTGCCTTTTATTTTGGCAGTTTAAAATGATTCTATATTCGAATGAAAGATGACAATTGACATAACACTAGGAAGCAATAAGCTAGGGAAACTATGAAATTATAAATAGAAAATATATATACATACTCTATAACATAAATAGATTTTAAGATAATCACGTTTTCATTGACAAGCAAGCGTTCAGAGTTTAACATCAAAATTAAAAATATATCACCCTGCTTTTAACGTAATAAACTACAAGTTACATTAAAATATAGTCTCTCACTATTAATACATTATTATGTATTCAACAGCTGCACTATCACATTCATCCTAAAGATCAAATCTATATTTATCTCTGAATACAACACTCCCGCTCCCTCGAATCACAGAAGCTGGGAACTCGGGGTGTTGGGTTCAGTTGAAACGTCATCGAAAGTGTCAATCACGGAGGTTCCCGAATAGCAAAACCGATTATCGGGCATATTAAGCCCGTTATTGTTATCGACAGGGCACCCGGTCCGGCGGACCGTGAAGTAGATTAGGGACATCATATTATGGCGTACTTTTGGACGCCTTTGGCGTCAGCTGCATCGCATGCAGGCACCCAACAGCCGAGTTTTTGCAGCGCCTTATTAAATTCTGGGAACCTTTTTTACATTCCTTATAACGCTGTTAGGTTTTTGAGTATTTTTACCTACCTATTGTTATTGTGTAGTCTTACTCTTTGTATATAAAAATACATTTGTTGTACTTGCCTCGATGCTAACAACAATAGGAGTGCAACATTTTGAAACCATAAATTCGTTCGATTTTCAAAATAACATCAAAAGGTTCTTCATTTAAATTTGTATAGTTCTAGACTATATTTATTTCAATTCGTAATCAAAGTTTTTTTTTCTTGCGAACGAAACAGTATAGCCAGACCTGGGTTCTTATTTTAGGGAACACTATTTAATTTAAATATCAATTTTGCTTTTAGTATAATGAAAGCGTCATTACAAGTGCTTTATCCTGTATTTTATATCTTAAGATATGCAGAGAGCAAATAGTTCTAGCATTACAAGGAAAATGTTTCAGCAAACTTGTTCCCGTCGACCGTACATTAGCCTAGCTGAATAGCGCTTAATGAATGGGATGCCTCATACATTAACCACTATGCACTTTTGCTGACCAAACATATGTTATAGCGGTCTCTCTAATAGCACTCTATCGGTAATGTACCCCTTTCACAGATCGAAATTTCAAATGAAAAACACACTAATACGTTTTTATATTTTTATGGTTACACATAACATATTATACCTAAACTTACTTTGAAGCTACATATGCACGAAAAAACTGCAATTCCATGCAATCTAAAAAGTATATCCTTGCAGGCGAAGTCACAAGTACAGCTAGTTCAAAATAATATGCGCAAACGACACATAGCGTCAGCAGCCACCTGAATTAGGAACTATGTCATAAGTTACATAGTAAGTCGTCTTCTAGCCCTGATTATAGTTGGGACTTAAAAATAAATAAATAAAATAGTTATTTTGGGCATTATAATATTTAAATAAAACACTTTAACAGTTTAAAACGCGATATATTAGTTAAACTTACCAAAAATCATTTCCAAATAAGTTTTAATATATCGCGTTTTAAACCGTTAAAGTGTTTTATTTAAATGTGTACCACTCGGGTAAACTATAGACAGTATTTCATTATAATATTTACTTTTTGCAAACAATCTCTATATAAATTAAGCTGTACCCACGACGTCGTCCGCGTCCCGTCCCGTCGTTCTTGCGAGTTAATCCTAAAAGATAGATATTAGAATACTGTCGCGGATGTATTTTTTTTATTTTGGTTTCTTGAAGCATCTTCGCAGTGCATGCAACGGAAACCCACAAAAATGAATAATCTTCCCCGGCCTCTCCACATTTCCCGCTGTTTCTTCGCTCCTATTTTTTGCAGCCTGATGGTTATAGGCCTTCCTCGATAAATGCTTTAACCAACACTAATAGTATAGTAATAGTAATATTAGTATAGATTACTGTATGTCTTCTAGCCGTGATTATAGGTGGAACTATGTATCCATCTTATAGTATGTATCATATACCCAACAAGACCTATTATTCTGTTAGTCTAAGAAAGCCCCTCACTTGCCTCTCCTTTAATTGTATTGGACGAAACGACACCCAGAGGAAAGTGACATTACTTATTTTGGACATCGGTAACAAAACATTCTGTTCGAAATTTGGTCACGTATACAAGAAGTGAAGGGTGTTCTATATTGTCCGGGAAGCACGCGATTGTCCATTGTACTCCCGCGAGACAAAGGGTTAAGGATCCTGGAAAGAGGTTTACCTTCGTCATCTGCCTTTGGTACAAACGATTGGTATTTGCAAGCGATCACTACCTATTTTATCTCACTAAGCTTTGCTCCAGTTAACACGTTAAAAGATATGGTGTTCTCAAGACAAGAAACTATTGTTTGATTATTATAAATAATTACATTGTGTAAGTGGCGCCATCTTACAAATAAAAGGTAATTGCAAATGTCAGTTTGTATTCGACTTGCAACCTGTGTGCTTTATTACAAGAACGTTCAACCGTATAAATGCCTATTATTAACTTTATATATAAAGTAAAGTTATCGACGAACAACATAGGCTACTGTTGAACACTTATAAAAGTTTAGGTGATTGCTCAGGTTGACTTTTTTTAACACAATCACTATACTATTGTATATTGATTTTCTTTAAATTGATTTGTTGAGACTGAAATATGTAGTATCTAGAAAATTCTATGTTTTATATTATTATTTATTATAATTTTAATATTTTTTGGGATGAATGAAGTTTTATTTTTTTCGTCGTTAACTTTGTCCGGTATGGTCATGTATGCTAGTATCATATAGAATTAGAGATTCGATTTGCCAAATCAAACACTAGAAAGCATGGCCCATAGTTCGCAGAATTCGTGCAAATGTTTCGATGGCTGGCAACACAATTTGATTCATTAAACAGGGAAACAATCGCCGCGAGCGAAATTACGACAGATAACTCCAGGCTCATGCGAATTATCATCGCAAATTAATTAATATAATTATTTTAATTCAACATACGCAAACATAAGCGTGTTATTGAATCACAATTTATCTCATTATATGAATGCTTAATCTGTTCATAAATAAGCTTTTTAAAGCTAAATTACAATCATGGAAACTCCGTTAATCATTTTGATTGCGGTAGATATCGGCAGGTGAATGCAAGCAAGGTTTGCCGTGCTGGCTAGTCTAATGGTAGCTTTGCTAATAATTAACGCGGCCCAAGTTTGAAGTTGTGTCCCAAATGAGTGGTAGGAATATCATAATTCTATCCGCGTCACAAAACACCGTTCTAATGCAAAAGTCGTGAAGTTTAATTGCGTTTCAGTTTAGTCTGCAGATTCCCGAATGTCCAAAGTCAAATAGGTCGAGGAGGTAGATGTTGAGATGTTATGTAGCTTGGGTATTTTTACCACCCATCAGTGGTTGACCCTTGCTTCTCTGTCATTAAGAAAAGATTTAGTCTAGCTGACTATATACGAGATATTTTACTAACTCACGTCATTCAATTGTTTTAACTTCCCGGAACCTCTAACCGAACACTCGAATTGTATGATTAAATTTGAAAGTTACTTAGAAATTGCTATAGAAATTCGTAGAAGTATTTTTTAAAATTTACGCAATCGGTTCCCAAGACCTGCGACTCACAAATCGCACGCTTAGTATTAGAGTGACCTAACTCAAAAAAGTAAAATTAGATAAATGCACTGACATTACTATAATAACGCCATCATCATAGTTTTATACGATTTGCCAAAAAAGTGTTTTTTTGAATTCGGTCAATGTAACACTAAGCGTGCGAAATATTCATTTTTATATTATAGTTTATCTGGTACGATCTATCTCAAGTATTTTTCATTTTATTAGATCCAATAGCTATTTATTCAACGAGACCACAATTGTGAAACACAGACTTAACAGTCCTTCAAGTAATTCTTCCGTCTGTATTTCAACTCTATAAATTCTTTGTCTGGCTAAAGTTATTGTTTAAAGCCAGATCAAATGTTCAAATTCCTTTGTGAAATACTATTGGATCATTACAAAGCAGGCGCTTTAAATTCTAGAACGAATGGGAATTCCTCTTTTTGGTATCTCTTTGAATCGGCACAGATTATTCTAACTGCAACTTTAAAGCCTAACAATACGATAACACTTTTAACATATTATATAATTAGCTGTATAATACAAGAAGTAACTATTACTCAGGGGTTATAAACATTTAAAAGACTAAGATTCCGAAATAGGCTCTGGCACCTACATTATATAATATGCAACATACTCACTGCTTCCGTAACTTTAATTTTTATAAACAATAATTAATAAGTCTGATGAACTACGTGCCCTTGAATCGAATTGATCAGTATAACGGACACAGAAATGTTCGCCGCATTTCCAACATGGAAACAGGATTTTACTTTGACAAAATACCGCCATTTTACCTGTGTAGTACTTGTTACTTTTCTATTAGTCTGAATGTTAGTTCTTCGTAATAAAACGCTTACGTAATTGAGTAGAAGCAACGTAAAAACTTCCAGCAAGATACCGTATTTCAAGAGTTAGTATGTTAATAGAGCCATATTATCAAACGTCTACAAATTTACATATAGGTAACAGACTAAAGTACTACATTTTCGTTTTAATCCGGGCTGCATGTCTTACTGTTAACGGACAGTGTATTTTACATTTTACTCAACGTTCTAGTAGTAGAATTTGCATTGTTAATTTTATTTTATTTTAAAAGGCTTGCTGTTTTTGAGGGGCCAGTATACGTAAATAAAGTAGCTTTAAAATTTAAATTGTACAAAGAGAGCTGTAATTTTATTTAAGCAGACATATATATGACGACGCTACTTGGAAAAGTATAAACGACATTACTTACTATTTCTATAACATATTTTGTTCTATGAAGATGGTCAGAAATTACCATTTAAAGGTAAAACGATCTCTATGAGGATTTTGTTTGTTTAGAAATATTAACTCCTTTGTTATCTATACAACAAATGAGAATTAACACCGCTTGATTCAAACCGGTTAGTAAAGACAGCAGAAGTAGTTTTAAATAAAACACTTTAAAGGTTTAAAACGCGATATATTCGTTATTATATCGCATATATATAACTAATATATCGCATTTTAAACCGTTAAAATGTTTTATTTAAGTGGGTACCATTTGCGTAAACTATAGACAAGTAGTATTTTTATATACCAGAGTAGAACAAAGCATACTTTTCAATTATATTAAACATTCGGAAATGCACTGACTGGTCGTTACGGGATTAATCTTTACGACATTTTAATGGTCCATGACCGGGGTGGTATATCAATATTCCTACCCTCCAATTATGTTCAGATTTTCCAGACTAAGTTTATCATGCTTTAGAAAAATTATATTTTTTTTTATGAGTGAGGATCGAAGTCACGACTCGTCGATTGTTGATACATAGCTACTATAAGACCATCGAGAACGAAACGCTCTTGCAAACTTGCAAGCTAAAAATGGTTTGAAAAGCTGAAGCAACCTCGTACCATCCAATCGCTCAGCTCAGAGCGGTTAGTTCATTTGTGTCCCAAAGAGAAATCCCAAACCCTTTACGGTTCACACTCCGGTACAAAGAAACAGGCGGCACTCGATCAATAGCAGTATTCCAATGCAATCCTCACGTCAAAGGTAATTCGATACCCGCTCTGTATCGCGCTTTTTGTTTTGGCACTTATATGCCTTTACTTTATTTTCGCTGTAACTTTACACGGCTGCGGTCGTGTTACTATTGACACTTCCAACCAAAACATTCAACCGATTAAATGGAAAATGAAAAAATTCCCTTCTCCCACCGTACGCGTTGCGGGTACGCGATATCTTTATCAATTGATCTTACATCTACACTAATATTATAAAGAGAAAGATTAGTTAATGTGTGCGGTTTCACGTGTGTAAGTGTGCTTGTGTGTGCATGAGTACTGTGTGTGCATGTGTAATAGAAACACACACATGTGTCGATTTAAAAATTAATTCACTATTATTTGAAGGCACTTACAATTATTATAGGAGAACTGTAATATAGACTATTTATTTATTTGACAAATGTTGGCTAACGCCTTGGATTATTTCGATCAAATAATGCGAAAGTTAGTTCATATTTTATTCGTAAATTTTACGTGTAAAATTAAATGTTATAAGTCCGAATAAAAATAATGTAGCTAGTAAACTAAAAAACAAAAATAGTTCCATAGATGTTATTATGAAGAATATTTTAATATAATATTGTATTATACCAACCTCACTTTAAATAGGACATTATGTACCTATGTTAGTTACATAATTTTTTCCTATCGCACGTCGTTTCAAGGACTACTTTGGGTCATAGTTAAAATTAATATTCATGTATAGCATGAACCGTTTATGTTTTATTTTAATCAATATATAACACAACAGAAAAATATATATATTTATTACTTTTGAACGACGTCTCTTATCAACTTAAAACGATAACAAGAACGATTAATTAATTCATGTATTCAAAATAACTATTAAATCTTAATCAAATCCACATTATCAATGTTTACGACTGTAGACATAAATTCTCCGAATCTCCTGCCATAAAACAAAACCATGAGATTACCGATTTAAATACATCGATGCGATAGGGGCTTTATAAATTAGCGAAACGATACCAATTTCCCTAATGACACTGTAAAAGGAAAGTTTACGGTTTTCGTGAAGTTAAGCTCTTTTTAGACTATATAATATAGTGGTGTATGCAGTAGACACGATTAAACCTAACTGTTATAGATTATTAGATATTTGTATCAGACTTCTGTGCCCTGCCAGCCAATACTTCTGAACATTCATGCCAGTTTTTTACGGATTAATTTGACTGGACTGCAAACAAGAGCACACAGCAGTACAGAACATCACTCCCGCGAATGAGTCGCTTTGCCCATCACACCGTTGTGGTCAAGCGCTAAAATTTAAAGCGAAGATGTTGACGACTAGCGAATCCTTCAAATCTAATAGCTATGCCGAAATTCACAGCGCTCTGTCCCGAAATTAATTATAGACTGTCCCGACCAGGTGCGCCGTAAGGCACTTATACTGTTCCGATCCCTGTCATGTCTAAATTATTTAAAGTTTACAAATTGCTACTTTTATCAGAGTACGAACTTAATTAAACTTTATAGGAAAGCAGCTTTTGATATTATACCCGAATGAGTCCCCGAAATAATAAAATAAATGCCGACCATTTTGTACTCCTTTAGATGGCATTTTTTTATTAAAAATATACATTTCTTTAAATCACTTATTCAATTGTATGTAACTAACATGGTTGTATAATATATAATTGTACTGTGACAGTTACTTAAGTTAGAATGTAATATTGTTGGCATTAAATTAATTTTAAAAATTAAATAATCTATACTAAAATGCATACTTTTGGTTCAAACGCCATTTATGATTTTTTCAGTCATGCTTCGTTCGAAAATTGTAGGCTTTTTCTTTTATCGATCACTTGCAAAATATTAAAGATTTAGATAAGGTTAGTTACTTCTTGGAGGAAGAATAATTAGACTGCAAAAACTGTCTTAGTTATTTTATTAATTTTCCCACGGCTGGGAGTCAGGCCACTTCTGTTTCCTGACATTGGTACGTGTCGTGAAATTTTGTTCGTTACGTTTCGTCATAACAGTTGTATCGGTAATAATGGGATCGATCAAAAATACTTCATTAAATTAGCCCCATCCCCTGGCAAATGGCAACGACTTTGCCCGCCGCTGCTCCTAAATTATATTACTTTATTGTTATTTTTTTTTACTTTGTTCCCTCGCGCGTAATTGGCTTGGGATCACGATAACTATAAACTGTGTTAGTGATATTGGTTTGCCTTTGAAAGGCCGATTTCGTTCTGTCTTCCCTTTTCTATTGTTAATGTGTCAATTTTTCATTCCATACATTTCGGTAATCAAATGATCGTCGCTTTGAGGGCTCCAGCAAATATTCTATTAAAGCTTTGTCGCAACATTGCGTTTCGTTTACATATTTATTGGGCATTCCTTTTGTTGTTGTAAGTAAATATTATTATAGAAATTTAAAAAGGCACTCCTTGAATCAACGCAATTAAGTAAAGAGGTATAATAAAATTACATTAACAATACATTACTAGATGATTATTGTATACAAGTTCAAGTAACTAAATTTCAAATAATATATAAAAAGCAAAATATTTGAGATAACTACTCTGTAGCATAATATTACTTTTCGCAATAAAAAGTAGCCTATGTTCTTTCTCAAGGTCTAAACCATCTGTGTACCAAACTTCATTCAAATCCGTTTAGTAGTTTTGGCGTGAAAGAGTAACAGACAGACAGACAGACAGAGTTACTTTCGCATTTATAATATTAGTAAGGATTCATCACAACTTAACTAATAAAAATACAAATTTTTAATGCATTCAATTTAGATTAGTTTCTTTTTCAAAAAGTATTTTGGTTGGAACGCGCAATATCTCCCGATGAGCCACGACGAGGAACATTTCTCAACTACGACCGCCGAACTCGACACCATATAGCTTTACAAAATGGCCGCGTAAGCTTTATACTAATTTTATATACCTCCTTTTCTATTTGACCCTTGCACTGCGAGATAGCGATGTCAGAAATCCGAAAAGTAATAATCTCTTCCGTCTAATATCGTTCAAAGGTTCTCAATTAACCAATCCGATATGGACGGGATGTCTGCGTCGGACGGCGAATGCACGAGTAGGCACTACAGTGATACGTGCGAACGTACAAACCAATCGAGTACCCTTAGCGCCACTTGATAATCGAATCGGTATCGATTATCAAATAGAATAGGAGCAGAAACAATCCACCCCTTTGTTACTGATTCTCCAATATTATAGCCATTGGGAATAAAGACAATTATATCTATATACACACTAAGTACATGGTAGATACATATTGTACTGTGTCAAATAGTGTTTATATATTTGAAACGTTAATATTCATTGTATTGTTAATTCTTATCTTTATATGTAACAAGTGCTACCAAAATAAAATAAATAAATAAAAGCACTATAAAACTTTTCACATAATGACATTATATAAATTAAAAATCTATTTAGATGACACATTTTGAGTAGTAGCACAATTAGAGTAGCAAGGAACGCTGTGGATGCCGGTTCAAGTGTCGCCCGTGTCGTAAATTTTGTCAATCTAGATAGACTTATAATTACAAAAAATTACACTATTTTAATTTTTGTTTAGCTATAACAGCGCAACACAGAAATTTTTTATAGTTGCAGTTATAGAATGTGAAAAGGAAGTTTTAAAATTAAATGTAATGCCACTATTTTTAAATGAAAAAGAGTCATTTACTGAATTGTGTCCTTATATTTGAAATATATTACCATTAAAACCACTGTGTATAAATATAGATATAATATGATCAAAATATCGTAAAACTGTCCAGATAATTCTAATACTAGTTTACCATGTGGATATATGCAAATCTGTTAGTCAAAGATGAAACAATAATTGGATTAGAAGGTGAGAAATGGCTGCATTGAAAGTAATATTGCTAGAAATCACGGATCTAAGCGAGCAAGAGCTAATACAAAACTCGTACAATAAACAGTTGTCGAGGCAGTTAGTCGGGAATGTGTGGTTAGCAGCCGACAGCGGATTGTTTAGATAATCGCGTGAGATCCAATTGGCTCGAACATCGCATTAACACGATCACAGCTGGCGAAGTACCGGCCTGGGAACTCTGACCTTTTATTTTCCCATTTTTCTTGTCCAGTCCAGCTATTTCCACAATACTAATTAATCCATTCACTAATAATGTATTCAAGAGGAAGAACTCGGAAAAGATGGGAGAATGACATTCGAGAAATGGCTGGAGTCATCTGGAATAGACTAGCTCAGGACAGAAACGCATGGAGAAGGTTGGAGGAGGTTGGATAAAACTCTGACATGGACATTCTAATTATGTTATAACAAAATTGGATCTGGAGATCTAGAGTTATGATAATAACATTTCTAAATTTGCCCAGTTATCCTGTTAAAGTATAGTAAGGGCCATTGACAAGCCTCCATACAATATAAGTTTTTTTTGTAACTATAACTAAGGAAACAATGTTAATGTACACGTATAATAACGTCAATTGTCAAACGATAAAAGCTAGTGTAACCTGAACACGATGTAAAACAATTTAACAAGTATCTACAAATGAAACCTTTTAAGCACAATACCCAACTAATGTTAATGTAATTGGATGATCAAGTTGTTCTGCTGAATTTATAAAAAAAAACACAAAAGAACCTTTACTTCAACGGATCGCTAATCCGTTTCGCGAAGGTTTTCTTTAAAGTAAATATAATTTCTTAATGCCGCCCGCTCCGAAGGAGCGAATCGCGGCTACAGTCAATTACGCAGTAAAAAATATCTTTTGCATTATTCTTGGTATTTAAAAGAGAAGGGCTCTCAATCCTTTAAACCCAACTTAAGATTCCTCGATACAAAAAAGTGAAATCTGTTTTTACAAGCGGCTTGGCGCTCCGCAGACTCCGCAATCCCTAATATCTTAGTTATTCTGTTAATAACCCAATCCGCCTTTTTAAACTCTCGGCTCGGGAGTTCCACCGTTAACAGTTTCATGATTAATGACTGAAAACTCTTTGATGGGTTTTTAATTAGAGCTGAAACAGGGGTGTACTGCGGGCGGTCGACAGAAGGCGTTTGTGGCCAATGCTATATTTCATACGGGGGTGCGTCTGCGAAATTTGCAAGGCTAATAAATTGCCTGGCACCTTGGTCTTATTGGCTCAAACGTTTGGAAGGTTAAGGTTAGGGTACACTTTTTGCAATATATTAAGTAACAGTGTAATCGTCCCATTACACTGGGGATTTACATGAAGCAGCTGCTTGACAGGACTCCTCAAGTTGGAGACCCACCAATGGAATATTGTCTTAGGGCAAAGCCTTTGTGAGTCTCAACGTTTACTTATCGGTATCGCAAGAATAGAATTTCTCATTTTGAATTACCGAATTCTCGCTTCGGCTCAGTTAAAGTTATTCCTATTCTTCGGCGGGTGCGATTAATATTCAATATGAACAGCCTATTTGAATGATTGTTTCTGTAGCTGTGCAGGTCGAGCTCGGCTTTATATTTCCCCGGCTTTTCAATTCGAGAAACAAACGTTTAATTTGTTATAAAATATTAACCTTCAGCTTTAGATTAATATTGGGTGCCTTCCATTATGATAATGAAATGCCTAAAAGGCAATCGAGGTATTATTTCAATACATTGGATTCAAATTCCCTCAAAATTGGAGCATCCAATGGATTGACGAAATGTTCACTTGAAAATTGAATTAGTGAGATGAATCGTACTTGCCAAGATCAATATTTTATAATGATAGAAAATGATTTTGTAACAATATACCAGGTCTTATTATGGGTAGGTGTAAACAAATTCTTAGCGTAAATACGTTTAAAAATAGGAAAATTCATCATAAAAAACTCCTAAACAACGTAAAGATGTTTAATAACGTTATTAAAGCTTAAGAAGGAAAGCAAAGAACGCAAAACAAACGAGGCCCTTGAACCGCTCGTCGTTTTTACAAAGTCACGAATTTCAGCGGGGTTGCCATCCGAAAATATTTCCAAATTACCTCGAATGTTGGCACGTTGAAAACAATGACTTGCATGAAGTCAGCTAAGCAGGCACTCCGGGCAATTAGGACAAACAAAATATTTTTATGTTGCCGCGTCGCGCTCAACTTGTGAGTCGCTACGTCATTGTCGATAGAATTCATAGTTTAGGCCTTTTTTTTTCCATTTAAACGAACGTAGAGTAAGAATGGCAACTGATATGTTTACTTTATAATATGTATGTAGTAAATAAACAATAACATTATTTATTTTAACGTTCCGATTTCCTTTTACGATAAATACAGTAAGACTATTATCGTTAATATCAGCAAAAGCTCTTTTTGATAATCATCTTTACTATGTTTAGGTATCGCTATGTCTATTATTTCCTATGTATGAAAACTGGTAACAACAACTTAGCAAGTTTAAAAAATATCATATACAGATAAACAATAGCACAATTGAATGAAATCCAATAAAACTTAACCTATTAGAAAATTAATTATGTAACCAAAATCCATAGAAAACTTTTGCTATCCGAAATGCTACGAAAATATATAAGGGATAATGTAAGCTCCAGATTTCCAATTTTATCAAATGAGAACGTTGAAACAATATAAAAAGTTCAGTAAAAGCACGAGGCTCAGATGTTGGGAATTGTTGTGATCCTTACGGAGTTATAATTTTAATCTAATCCTGTGATATATCGCTTATTTGTATTTGAAGATCGCATAAATAACCTCGTGACGGTAATAAGTTTGAAACTGGACAAGATTTATAGGTAGATGTGAACATTTATTAAAATAAAATTGCTATGTATTACTTAACTTGTGAAGTGGGTTTCAAGTAAAACTGATTTCACAAAGAGTAGGAATTGAATTCGATTCCAGGCTTTCAAGACTTTCCAGGATATCTGGATATTAAATGGTATGGTGGGAATATTGACATTTTTACTAGATCATCGTCCACAGATGATCAAGCCGTCAATTTTAATCGCGATTCAGTCTCTGGATTTCCCAATATCCACAACCGAAATAGATCGTCAGCGCATCTTGTTGTCAGATGTTAAATGACTGTGGTATTTCACTTAATCATAAAAAGAACACTTCGTTAATTAAATCGTCCTTTCTCTAAAATGTGAACGAAGCGTTTTCTGTATACGTCGAATACAAAAATCCTGTCATTCATTACCTTCGATTAATTTCCTATACCTTTCTATTAGAGACATTCCTTCCTCATGACTTGCCAGTCACATATATATTAATGGATCGGTTTCACGCCAATAGGTTCCGTAAATGAAAACGCTGATGTAAGGAAATAGGAGTTCGTCTTCTCATTAGGTTAATTGTTCCTACGTAAATGGGTATAAAAAGGAGGAATTTTCATTACAAAAAGAATTTGTTTCAACATTAAAATAAAGTGGTACCCAAACTGTATAATTAATTATTAATTCGTTTTTAATGATAAGACTCCCTACCAAAATGAATAAGATGTTAGCTAACCGTAGGTAAACATAAATAGATCAAACTTTTTCGCAATTTAAAAATTTCATTAACATCGATTCGCGGATGTGCTTGGAAAGTTTTATGTATAAAAATTCTAGATATACATTACATTGGAGAGTGACTTAATAACTGTATTTTCTATTTATGGTCTCCCATGAAGAGAAAACAATGCATTTTCGTAAAATCCAGGGGGAAAACTCAATATATATCTTTTTACATTGTCGGAACAAGCCAAATAGGTTTACGGACAATTATTAATATCTCTTCTGTATTAGCTTTTTTTCTGTAAATAGATATTATCATAAGTTGTGTCGTGTCGTGTTTTTTACTTTTTGTCATATACATAAAGACATTTAAATTGGTGAAAATGTCATCGCCTGCTTATCGTATACTTTTTTTCCTTAACCTATCCTAACCAGGATCAGCTATATACACACGAAATGTCTTGCAGTTAATTTATTTAGACGTAAGATGTAGCCAAATCTATATTGTTTTAGTAGTGAAATTCGGATTAGAAACGCTTATTAATTTCGCCCGAATAATATTTAGTTACAAAGCGACGAAGTTGTAAGCTCACACAAGCGTTCGCAAACAAACAAAACGGTCCATAATTCCCGTATTTTATCGCTAAAGAATAACACAACAGCAATTAAACTCACATTAACATATAAAATATGTATTGGTGTTGCAACAATTTGCCTAAGCCGGGCAAATGTTTTCCTTCGCGGCGCTCGCACAACAATTTCTCCTGAACTTCAGGTCCAAACAATAGTTAGCAACAAAGAAAGTTGGGAACTGCGGTTCGTCCGTGTGCGGACCCGACTTACAGCCCTGTCCGTTTGTTTTATGTGCCTG
The DNA here is from genome assembly GCA_963661955.1 of Leptosia nina. Lineage (NCBI taxonomy): Eukaryota > Metazoa > Arthropoda > Insecta > Lepidoptera > Pieridae > Leptosia > Leptosia nina. The sequence continues at coordinate 4,512,168 of CAVLEF010000004.1, read as the reverse complement.
CCGTATTTCTCACTCTGTTTTCGATGCACTCTAATTATTTCAGTTTGGTAACTGTAATACTATGGAGCTGTGTTACCGACGTACTGCCGTGCTTTGTTTGGCTCAAATAGTAATTATTGAAGGTAGCTTTCAGGGCAAGATCAAAATCTTTTATGAGGTTTATACGCAAAATAAATGAGGATTATGGGTTTAAATACAACACGCTAACGGTTTGAAACGAGATATATATATAGTAGTTAAACTTATTTTAAAATAATTTTAACATATACTTTGTTAAAGTTTAATTTGAAGGTGTACTATTCGCGTAAACTAGAGACAGTACAATGAAACGTACATTCCTTGATTGATTGCATATACTTAATATATTATTTTTCTAATGAATGTCTCCTAATATGTTAATTAATAATTCGATTCCTTAAATCAAATTAAAAGAAAAGTCTGCTTTCATAAGAATAGTATAAATCTTAAATGCTCTGTTAAACTTCTCTAGTAAGAAGACCCTACTGATACTGGCATAAAAGAAGGATATAATTAAAAATATAGTTTTTTTTTTAATTGTGTTGTTTACAGTTACAATACAGGCTGTATTATACAATTTGTCAAACACAATAGGATTTTTGTTATACAGATTAGCATAGGGTTTACCTAATTGAAGGTGATTACCCAAACCATATAACATCAATCCGAGATGCACTGTCGATATATTTAGATTTTAAACATACAAATATCAATTTAAATAAAACACTTTAACGGCTTAAAATGCGATATATTAGTTAAACTTACGAGTCTCCAAATAAGTTTAACTAATATATCACGTTTAAAACCGTTAAAGTGTTTTATTTAAATCATTTAAAGATTAATTTTTCTTACATTTTCGACATTTCCCGCTGTTTGCAGTGTTTTATAATCTATAGCCTTCCTCGATACATGTTCTGATCAACACACAATTTCTCTATAGTTTTTGAGTTTTGAACGTTCAAACAAATAAATAAACAATCTTTTCAGCTTCGTATATTAGTATAGATGTACCATAAACTACATAAGTATATATACATTTAAAAGTACCTATTCCCCCGCTAACAGTAAACACTCACAAGTAATTCGAAGGTAGAAGATTCGCTTCCACGCACGGCCAAGGTGATTTATTTGAGGGTATGAGGCGTGAAGCAAATGAACTGCTCGCATTCCAAGATATACGACGGAATCCCGCAGTAACTACACCACTGTGATAGCCGCTTTATATCAAGACGGTAATAGGATCCTAACGCCGCTCTTAATTCTACTAGGATGTTTGAAATTAGAAATTTAAGTATTGAGGTGGTGGAAAGTTAACTTGATCTACTTATGTGCTACTAGACAATGTATATGAAAGATTTAATATAAGTATTTTGTTTTATATACTGTCTATAGTTTACGCGAGTAGTACACATTTAAATAAAACACTTTAACGGTTTAAAACGCGATATATTAGTTAAACTTATTTGAAAATGATTTTTAACTTCGGCCCGACGTTTAAAGGGACATTCCAAATCTTAAAATTGTTCTTACAACCGACTGATGACTGATATTATGATACGTGTCTCTTAAATCTTACGGACACGTTTTTGTAAGGGCAATTATGGCAAAATACATAGCTAATTATCAACGGGTCGATCCCAATTTATAATTTTCCTGAAACATGTTCGATTTCCACAGATAAAAAGCCGTTAAGTTTAATCTCGTTTCGCTCTCTGTCTGTCGATTTCCAAAAATTCAAATCCAAGATCGAACATCTTGTTTAGATGATATATGACTTGGATCTCCGTCCATCAGGTGAAGCCCGTGCTTATCTTTCCATCTCTCTCATAAAAAAAACACTTTTAAATATATTTTTACTATGATTATAGGATATCAAAAGATATAGTATTAAGGTAAAACACAAGGTGTAACAGTTTATTTATAAACACATTCTACATTATTTACGACGAATAACATCTTAAAGAGCTATATGCCTACCTTCATATTGAATATATGTACCTACAAGCTATCCGCTTAAACAATAACTGTGCAGCAATCGACTAATCTATTCCGTTCCAAACTTAGCCGAGTTGCAGCCGAAAATTCACTCCCCGACCAGATATAAATCCGCAATATGCGCCAACAAATCAGAATGCACTTGCGTAAATTGAATTTCGAATCCTGAGAGCTAATTCTTGCGGTTAACAAGTTATAGTCGAATCTCGGCTGTCATCGCCGACCGACGATTAGTCAAGCTGCTAAGTGCTACACTCGTTTTTTTCCAACTACCCGTCGGGAGCAGTAATTTATGCGACTTACAGTTACGAAATTTGCAATCGGCGGGAATCCCTGGGTAAAACCGAAGGTTTATTTATGGGTACCGAGTTAACTCTGAAACTTTCACGTTGCAGTTGTGGCCAACCTTTTTCCTTTGGTGCTCTCCCTAAATAAATTCAATTTATGTTTATATTTTATAGGCTACAGCTTAGTTCGGCAAATTAATGAAAATGTGGGTGTGTTTGTAATAGTGATAGAATATTTTAACCCTTTGAATAGTTTACGTATTATCTAAGGGCACAACAATGCCCTCTGCATTTTAATTAAATGCTGTGAAATTTTAATAGCCCTATTTATCAATTTAAATGTATCAAAGTTTTGTAAACATACCATAAAAAAATTCCTTTTATTCGAACATGAAAAATAACAACATGAGAACTACCTTCCATTGACAAAGCAAAGAAGATTTGTACAAGATTTTTGAGCGTAATAAAATATATAAGAAATAAACAATACAAAGGGACAGCAAGTAGAACCAGCAAGTAACAATTGAGGCATAATAGAATAAAACACGTCAAACACCTGAAGTAAGGAAACTTCGAACCCAGTTACCGCGTACATGACTTGAGTCGTTGAGCAAACATCTTAAACTATGTCCTCGCTTACACAAACTTAATATAAAAAGTCAACAAGCAAAGTGACGACGGGGACAAAATGTATGAGAGTAAATTGCGAGGTATCCTACTGTCCGTTGTTTATTCTGTATATTGACAGCCAATCTGTTTCCTAAAGAGAACACAAACAAGTGGGCAAAGCAGTGATTGGAACCTTTACCTCCGCCTTTGATCAGCCCGCTTTTTATATCCAAAAGAAGGTCAATTTCATTAATGTGGACGTTTTACGATTGGAAATGTAGTGTGAAAATTCGTGATATACATCGGCTTTAGAAAAAATCTATTTTATGAACCCTTTCTAAGAATTATATAAGTACAAGACGGGTAATAAATGGAAGCAATGTATAGATTATTATATACGGGTCGTTGATTCGATCCCCAACGGATCCAACATGTTTCTAATTTTTCGGAAACATTTTGGATGTCGTCTGGAAATCTAGAAATTATATGTGTATGGGTGGTAGGATTATGGGAATTCCGTCCGGGTCACTTTTTTATCTGTGGACGAAAAAAAGCTGTGAAGTTTAATCGCATTTCGGTTTCGGTCTGTGGATTTCCGAATATCCAAAGCCGAAATAGGTCGACAGCGCACCGTGCTTAGATGCTATAGGCTGGGGTATATCACTTACCATCAAGTTAATACCATGCTTGTCTGTCTTCGTTTATTTTTTTTTAATAATGTAAATATATTTAGATGTTCAGAAATAAACAACATTTAGCGACTTGTCAAACGTATAATATTTTTAGTGCTTCATTTTCCATTTCTAATTATAATTATTTATTTCTGCTGAAACAATCATAAGATTCGTGTACTGAGGCAGTTATTGTAAGGCGACATGCAACCTTAAATAATCTTTTAGCAGGTATTGTACGAATCTATTAGAATATTATTTATTGCTTTACTCAGCCGGTCACATTTGGTACGACAGTTAACAATTCTGCTATAATTGTTTACCAAATTTACGTAGGAAACTAACATAGTTGCAATAAAAATATTTAATGATTCTTGATAAACTTTAATAAACAAAATTCAGTCAACTTATTTTGTACTACCCGAAGTTTCGGATGCTTTTATGCTCTTAAAAACAATAATATTGTATATATTATAAATACCTACAGTTAAATTTGAAAATAGTTTAATTTCAAGACGAAATCTGTTCTTGAGAAATCAATTCCCAGTTGTAATCGTCCCTCATATTGTAAATATCAACTTTTCAAATAAATATACCTAAGTAACGTGTTGTTAAATGTTTTTACAAAGGGTTCTCTTGTTATTTAGCCGTAGGCTGTAGTGTATTGTACTTACGATATGTTATTGCAATTGTAATAGTGTGATTAGCTGTCACTTTTTACTTATTTTGTATATTATAGGATATAGTGAGATGAAATAATAGTAAAGTTCCGTATGATTTTATTAGTTGAAGTTCATTAACCAAGCTCTTAATATATTGTCTACAGTATTAAATGGATTATTTTGACCGAGCCATACAACATTTAAGATAGTGCGCTGTCGACTTATGTTGCTTTTGGATAGTCAAAAACCCAAATACAATTTTCGAAATGTCATGCTTTAATTGAGTTGGATTGAATGGACTATATTTATTTAAACAGACACGTTGTGTGTAATAAATAAATGTGTCCCCCATCTTTTCTTGCAGAGAATAAAAATATAGCTATTTTAAACATTGTTCGACCTATTTATGTTAATGTCGCGTGAATCCTATATTATATACATATAATTCTTGTGTGAAATCCCGTTTCCCCCTCGTGGGGCATGGGGCGAACACATTGTCCGTTTCATTGATCCGTTTTTAAACCGGCAAGTAGTTGATCAGACTTCCTTGCTCTGCGCCCGACCGAAACATTTTTTTGTTTACCTGGGATTCGAACCCGGAGCCTCTCGCGCGTAACGCAATGCTAGGCAATACGTTTAACCATTTGGCTACAGAGGCGGTTATACATATAATTAAATTGTATATAATTAAATACAATTTTATTATATTATTATATACAATCTAATTAGATTGTGATAATATGTCATTTTATCAATCGACATTCAATAACCCTCTCTTTCGAAAAATAAAAATGGCCGACACAATACTCATACAGATATATGTATCCCCAAATCTTGGAGTGATACTTGATAAAAATCCGGAGAGCTTAGATCCTCCCACCTCTTAGGGGCAACAATTAAAACAATAAGTGCGTAGGGAGAAAAGGGTGGGCCTACTGAGTGGGAGCAAATGATGTCTCCGCTCCACAAAAAAATATTCAGTGCGCAGAAAATTATTATTCGTCACGTTTGGACATAGTGAGAAACATCGTCGCCTTTCTTATATTAAAAATGACATTATCAAGGACAACGAAACAATACAATAGATTTTTATAATTCAACTTTAATAAGTGAAAATTGATTGCCGTGAAATTGTAATCAAGCTATACGAAATGAAAGCTGTTGCTATGGTGACGAGCTATTCGTGGTATTGATTGGTGTTTGTTGTGTAAATTTCAATAGCCTATAACACCATTAATAGGTGAAATTAGGGAATTAAAATATCAAAGCTCAATTGAAACGCAATTATACAATTTATCAAGGTTTTGAAAAACGTCTAAAAGGCCTAGAATCCTTTTTATGGAGCATAAAAGCAGTCTTTATACTTTGACTCAAAAATGTTGAGTCTAATGACTCACTGTTGAGACGTATAATGGTTACTATGCTTGTTAAGTAAATCATTAAAGTCATTGAAAATATCATTTTCACTTTGCTACGAGCGGCTTGCGGGATAATATTATATCTACGTCAAAGCTAAAAAGGCTGTGATGAAAAGCTTTAAATGAAGTGCTTTGCTAGTTTCGTTGGTCTGAAACTCCGTGTAATGTTATTGCTAATCTAAATCGAAATAATAATAGTTAAATAGCATGTGATTTTTTTTACATATTTTTACCTAAAATAATAAACCGCTCGTTTTAAGCTACTTATTTACTTATTTTCACTTTTATATAAAGTAATACATTTGAAAACTTTAATATTTTTCTCATTTTATTGTACACGAAGACACTATATAAAGAGTTATTATTCTTATTATTATATAATTTAAAGATCGAAAATAAATTTCGACTCGGGCAGGACGTGAACCGCATCATCAGCGTTGCGTGGTGTTGCTCTTCAATTCAAGTCCTGCCCGAGTCGATTCTTTTTTCAATTTATTTTAAATTAAGTAATACATTTATATTGTCATTTACTCGAATTCGTATAAATTTTAGGGGTGTTTATTAAGAAATTTCGTAAAAAGTAAGGTTTGACGTGTCGCCGATTAAAAATATAATTAAAGTTCCTACATAAATTGAAGCACTTCTGGTGACTGAGTCGGCTGTTTGGCCCGGTCGGGTTACATGTCGGGGCGCGTTCACAACACATTACACTTATGTACCTCCTCTCTAAAACAATAGATGCAATGTATGTAAAGCGAAGGGGTGTCGACGCACGACATCTCATGACCCACCGGTGTAGAAGAAAGCCGTATGCGTTTTCAAAATGGCTGCCTATCAGATTGGCGCGCAAACCAATAAAACAAGATGGCGTATTTAAACTAATTGATGATTTATTTTTCATTATTAATTTGTACGTCGATTTCTTTTAAATTTAACGATTATTTGTTTGAAGAAATAGCATTATTTTTGTTTTGAAAGGAATTAAAGAAGCTTTGATAGTTTTTTACATTAAAATTAAAGTAGCGTAAAAGTGGCCTTTTTAATACTCTAAGCTGTATTTAGACTCATTGCGAAAAGGCATTTACATGAAATGTTTTTCTGCCAACTTGAATACTTAAGCATTTGAGTTCTCCTTTGATTTCTTAAATTGCTGCGACCTTTGCGTACTGGGACCAAAATCTGTAACTTATAAGGAGTGACCTTTTACGCATTGACCTTTGACTTAAAGGGTTCCTGTGCGTGTACGAAGTGTTCTAAATCAAAGTGAAGAGCTGCTCTTAAAGCAGCGGGCTGGGCAATATGAAGGTCGAGGGAAAGCGCTCTGAAGGGCCAAGACTCAGATGTCTAAAAGAGGCCATTCGCGAGACCCAGCCACTCCCCCTACTCGACTCCCATATAAGCAGGCAGTCTGTATTATTTATTATGTACATTGGCGCAAAACCGCGATGACGTTTCCATTTTTTAATTTCCTCTTGCACGGGTCCAATACTTCACAAACTTTACAAACTAAAACTCAACTTTATAACTCATTTCAGCTTCGTGTTATATCATCGATAGATAGAGATCTACTTTCACGTTTGGAAGTTAAATTGAATCTTCTATGATCATATTCAAGAAATTTCAAGACTTCTCAAACCTTTGATTAGGTATTAAATATTATAGTTACCAAGAACAAGTTTAGATAGACATAAATAATCAACGGATATGTTTCTAATAAGTATATAATGTTACTTTTAGTGGTAGGAATATTCAAATTCCGTACGATTTTCGAACCACTGTCTATACATGAAAAAGTCGTAAATTTTCGTAGGTTTTAGTCTTTGTCTATTTTCGAATATCCAAAGCCAAAATAGTCAAAGCAAACCCCATACTTGTTGTCCTCCTCTATCAATAAAAAGAAAGATATTTAACTACACTGCAATGCATTAAGTCGTCATCGAAGTTCGAGGAATTATGATTAAAAATGGTCGCCTCATCACATTGTACGGCTTCCACTGTACACACCCCAAATAACATTTAGTTTTTGTATGGCCTCTTACGCAAAATGGCCGCCAATTTTAAGTAATCTCATTTGCTAGGACAAACCTAAGTTGACGATAACCCAAAAGTTTCCCCCATTAAGTGGTCACGTCTTTGGCTGAAACAATTGCTTCTGTAAATGTGTATTACTAAACACGAAACATGGTTTCAAACGCGCCGCAACTGCCCCACTTGTCCATCTGAAGTCTTGACCGAACTCGAAACTGCCGATTCCCTTAATTTATTTCATTAAATTCTAAACTGGAAGGGCTGCCTGGGAATTCGGTCAGGCAAATGAGTTTAACTTCACGAGTATCTCCCCAAATTAATCTTAAGGGAGTTTCGGTGTTATCCACAGTTAAAGCTTCAAGCAGGTACGCTAAAGCTGTCTAACGTAATTAAGTCCTAGCCAATGACTAAATGGGCCGCGTTGTTAACAATTATTTAAGAATATAAAACTGGCATCTGTCAAAATAGGGACAGAGTTCGATTTTTAAATGTGCGATCTGCTTCTTCGTAGATTAGTCATTTATTTATCATAATTTTAAAATATCTTTAATGTTAGTTTAGTAATCAATGCTTAGTTTTGGACGATAATAACATAATAAAAATAAAATTAATTCTAGTAAGCAAGGAACACTGTTTTTCCTCACCATAATTGTACAACAGATTGTAGGGTCAGCACCCTAAAATATTTTTAAATAAAACTGCTTCAAACGGCAAATGAATTATTATCTGAACTTATTTACAAATTGTTTCAACGTCGTTGTACTGTCTGACTTTTTAAACTTATGAATTTTTTTGTGCTTTATTTTAATGTGCTCAGTATCTAAAATATTTTGCGAAATAATACGGCCCCAAGCGTATTAAGTAGTGTTATAATTATTTTAAGATAATAAATGTAGACTACATCTGTCTTTTTGTATATTCTAAGTCAAACAAATGAATACAAATTAATGTGTCGTTCTCTTGTTTCAGGTAATTTCCTTCGTGCGACCTAATTAAGTAGACGAGGTATTAAGTACATCTTACATCACACTATTTCAATCCAGCTCAATCGTAGCCTCAATTTTGAAACTCCGTCACAGTTCAAAGGCTTTCGCCTCTCACGATGTTTTCAATTAGTGCTGTGTATTTTTTAGTTTTATGCAGGCCGCCTAGAAAAGTTTAACCTACATGCATGAATAAGGTCACTCATGTTTGCATTCATCTACTGAAAACTATCAAAAACTTTCCAATTTTCGCCGTAACGTTGAATACAAAGAATCAAATTCGCGCTCTATATTTTTGATTACAATTCGAATAGTTTACATATACGAAAGTCCATCCAATTTCCATTATACTTATTTAATAACTAGCTGTGTCAGCGACTTCGTACGCGTAGAATAGTTATTTTGGGTACAAACTTTAATTTTTGCAAACCTCCTGGTCAACTCTATAAATTGTATGCTGTTACCCACGACGACGCCCGCGTCCCGTCGCTTTTGGAAGTTAATCTTAAAAGATAGACATATACTGTCGCGGACTTTTTTTAGATCATTCAAAGAGAAACCATTCGTTCATACTTCTTTACCCAAAAAGTTGAACTTCTTCTTGATCCATTTTCGTACAATGGAAATCCATAAGGATGAATAATTTTCCCCGTTTTTTCCGACATTTCCTGCTATTTCTTCGCTCCTATTAGTTACAACGCTATGTTTCATAGCCTTTCTCAATAAATGCTCTAACCAACACAAAAACAAATTTTTCAATTCGAACCAGTAGTTCCTCAGATTAGCTGATTCCTCCTGATCCTCAGATTCCTGAGATTAGATCAAACAAACAAACGAACTCTTCAGCTTCATATATTAGTATAGATTTGAACGTGTGTAGAGCTGTGGTATGTGTGAATCGAAACGCCCTGTATACGAGCGTTATAGTAAATGAAATGACGCCGAAACTTCATAATTACGACGGTTAAATGTCCATTAAAATTTGTCAAATGAGTCGACTCTTCATTTGCATATTTTCGCCGGCTTTCGGGGCGAGCGCGCGGTTAATTTCGTAGATGTCCCAGGACGATCATATAACTTACGCTTTCGCCTCCACGATATGGAATTAAATGTTGATTAATTTCGTGCTTTTAGGGCGACGCCGAGAGGTATTCAGGTGCTCAAATTGGAGCCACTTCGTAACTACAAACTAGTTAATAGTTAGTCTAGGGTGCAGCTGAGCACGCCAATAAATATGTCATAAGTTAATATGCCCAATAATTCTATATGGATTATGTGGTGTAATGGACGTTATGTACCGGCTGCACTGAGAGATCGTTAATAACTGCTGCTTAAGTATTTTACCAGCCAGCCTGCGTCTATGTATAAGGAAATATTGACCCATTCTTTAAACACAGCTTATTTGCCAGTTCATTCACTTTTAGTTCGTAGATCAGAAGCAATCGATTGTCCGTTCATTCCGTTTTTAGATTAAATTAAATCATTTAATCCACACACACACAAAAAGTAATATACGAAAATGGAATCATAATAAATAATAATAATACTTGTATGTCGAGGGACAGCACTCAGCTTTTGTTGTACCTGGAAGTAGACCATGTTTTAAACAGGTAGTCATAAATTAAATTGTGTGGCTTTCACGGCCATCGTTCAGCATATCGTTGTCTTTCGGGCCGTTCGGCCGACGTAAGTGAGAAGAGGTTCTCGACGTTTCGTCATCACGTGCGGACGGCATCATCGGGAGATGTTAACTCCTCGATTGCTCGAAGAATTATGAGTTGTCCGCCGCGGTCTCAGATTATATATCTAATACCGATATAATTTGCCAATTATTATTTAATTACAGTTCGGTACCGTAGTAGAATGGTTTTTAGTTACCAATAACGTAAAATAGTTATCAGGTAAGAACAACCACACTTAACTATAACAACTTTGTAATTAACAGAGTCTTATTCCGGGGTGATACAAACATTGACAGCGTATTTTTATTAAATTTAGTCTAGCAGTTTCAGTGTTCATAATATAAACAGTTGGTGTCTCGTATATCCTATTCATATAACGATACAAAAAGAGCACAGTACATTGAGATAAATCGGCTAATGTTTTGTTGCACCGAGGGACCGCTGCTGTCAATCATGTGCCCACTACTCTACAATGGGCCTCGTAAAATATTTACAGACGCAATTCGGAGTGGCCGCGGAACCATTATTTTCCCTTCCATAAATGCCCTATCGTATTACGTGGGGCAGCTCTAAGGAGCTACTAACAAGCGATTATTTATAGATGAAGACTATCTAGAATTATACAATGTCGTTCTTAGACACGGTAAAGTTTTTAAATAATCTAAAACTGTACTGTCTGTAGTTTACGTGATATTTTAATAAAACACTTAAACTGTTTAAAGCAAGAAAATTATTAAGTACGGCCCGACGTTTCGGACGCTTACACATATTTAGTTTATATTATTTCTGAAACATCTGAATCTCTTAAAACCTCGTCTAAAAAATTTAGCTAATCTAAAAAATTGGTGGGAAATGACACGGACAACCTAAAGCCGTAAAGATTATTTGGTTTCACTCTGTGGGTATTGGTCTGTAGCCAAAACAGGTCGATAGCGCATCGTGTTCAGATAGTATATCACTGAGATATTACACCTTCCATCAAGTGCTTTCTATGCTGTATCCTCTTAGAAAAACCTTTGGTTGTTATTTTAAAGAGATTTATAAGAAAAGTACAATTTTATTGAAAAGAGTAAAATTATACTTTGTTTGACAGAAGTTTAAGAAGCATTAGAACAATTAATCTATCGAGTCAACTTGTCATTCCAGAAACATAGGACTGCCAAAATCTCTCGCGGCTCCTCTCGCTTGATCATTATATCATAGATCATTGTCAAACATAATTGATGCTTGACAAAGTGACGTCACCGCTGACTCGAATAACTTAGAAGCCTTTTAATAATAATTAATGGCCCGATGAACTGAGACAAGCAACCGAATTTGTCATTTAAGGGTGCGATGTTTTAAAATGAGGAAAAATTCTTTTGATTTTCTGTAGTATTACCGCTGTTTCCATTGTTTAACGTTAGGTATTAGAGTAGATGTTTTAGGCTCTATAACTTCATGATTCACCGATTACTGGGTTTAAATCTTGAGAAACATAATAAATTGTTTTGGTCTAGAGCATACGGAACGGGATTTCAATAGTTGCCGTATTAAAACTTAGCTGATATGAATAGGGAGGACGGATTATAAAAAAACGCCATACCCAGAAACACCCAGCTGTTTTTTCCGAGTACAAAGACGAAACAGATGGCGCTGGCGTAGCTATTAGACTTTGACATTAGGGACACTTTTAAATAAAACACTTTAACAAAAAAACAAAAAACGCGATATATTAGTTACACTTATTTGGAAATGATTTTTAACTTCGGCCCGACATTTCGGATGCTTTGCAGCAGCCGTGGTCACGGGAGACGTCGGGCTGAAGTTAAAAATCATTTCCAAATAAGTTTAACTAATATATCGCGTTTTAAACCGTTAAAGTGTTTTATTTAAATGTGTACTACTCGCGTAAACTATAGACAGTATTAGGGACACTCTCCATCTTCACCCCCTGTTACCATAGCTGTACCTGTACCATAACATCGGGCCACGATTAAAATACATTGTTAATAAGTTATCATATATATTCACTGTTTTAAGTTAGAACTGTTTTATTTATTGAACTCGTAAACTACAAGTAATACAAAATTATGGTTTATACCTAATGGATATGTACCTAGATTTACTACTTGCAATAAATACAATCACTGCTTACAAAAATGTCGAAAACGACGAACAAGCCGGTTACATTTTGTCATTATAAAAGTTTTCGAATTGTATTATAATATCGAGTCGCCCTTTGTGTTCAACAGCGAGAAAAGCTAGTTAACGTAGAAATCCTTATTAATGTTAGCACGATTTTTTCCCGTCCGCTAAAAACGCTGAATAACTCAGACTAATAAAACTTTCGATTTAACTTTCATCATCTTCGTTATTATCCACCTGACATCTTGTCGAGCCAGACAACAAACCCAATTCATTTCTTATTACGTTAATATTATATTTTTCAAAAGATCCAAGATCTTTATAATTTTACGACGCTCCTCGGAGTATTTTCAGCTTTTGTAAAATAATTACTTACTGGCTTATATAGGAATTTTCTACTCCCGGTTCTAAGATAAATATTAGTTTCTCTTTATAATAATCTTTTAGAAAAATAAATGTATTGTGACGAAACTTTTGTGCTTAAAGCTAAGGCGATAACTGAATTATTTCTATATACAGTTGTACTAGATAACTTCGAATCAAGAACGATATCCAACTTGATAAATTAAAAATAGATTATAAATGGAAAAAACCTTTAGACTTGAACTGACATCCACAACGTTCTGTGCTGTTGCTCTAACCAATTTATATTCCATTTTTAATTCATATAGTGCCATCATGTGTAACATGTGAAACATTTTAAAGTTTGCAAAAGATATCAAACTTACCTCTTTCGGTTATATATTAAGACGATTAACATTACTTGCGATTAACTGAAAATATATCTTGTTTTTACCTTAATTGACATATGAAAGGGTCTTTTCAATTTTCTTTAAGCTTTGCGAAAGTCTATTTCATCCCGAAAATCCTTCCCTAATCTCAGAGTTCGGTCTCCAGCAAATGTCGTGCTATCAGCGCTCCTCAGAGTAAATAACGAGTTGAAAAATGACAGTAATAACTATCGGCTATAATGAGTAGGGCGGGAATGCCCCCAGGAATACACGGGGTGCCTGAATACACCAAATGTTGCACCGCTATATAAACAAACAGAATGCAATCTCTCCGGCGGATTTGCAGCCATGTTTCGGAAATTTTAATCTGTTCATTTTACGAACAAGAATCAATCGTGCAATTATTCTTCGCAAGCTATTATATATGGTAACACCGTGAATTTATGTATAAGATATACCTAAGATCTACAAAGCATATCTTTACATCTTAAATATAATCAAATTACCACATCAAAAAGAATATATTTCCAGATATAGATAGAATGAATGAATATGTTTCCAGGTTTTAAATGGATAATAGTTATGAGTATGGCAAAACTAATATATTTCGCGTTATAAACCGTAAAAGTGTTTTGTTTAATGTCTAAGTATAAAGATTATGAAGTCATTACAATTTTGAAATAAAAAATTTTGTAGGTTCTTTAAAATTAAAATTACAACGATTAAAGGCAAATATTATTAGTAATATATAGCTTATGAAACGTTAAGGACAACAGAAGTGACCTTGTGCAAGACTAAAAGAAATTGCCGCTCATAATTTAATTTGTACAAGAATGTTTAAAAAGTATGCGTGAGCGAAAATGTCCCTTTTCTTATCTAGACGGGCCATTTCCTCTCCAATCAATTTCACGTCTCACAATGGAGATAGACATTTTTTTAAAGGAATCTCCCAAAATATATGCGTACCATTTCGTATGTTATTCCATTAGCAACACAGATTGTCAGACTTCCAGCTTCTTAACAATAATGACGTCATAACGCGACTCGCTATAATGACGCCTTTTGACGGCGGTTCTAAGACTGTCATTACAAAAGTCACCATGACTACAGGCGAGTCGAATGAGATTTTCAAATGATGATGAGATCTCTTTTGTTGGAGAGAATTAATAAACGACAGTTGCGAGATGCTGTAATAATTATTGTTTAATTTTTTTAATCTTTACTATTATTTAAAGCTGAAGAGTTTGTTTCTATCAACGTTTGCGCTAATCTCTGGAACTGCCGGTTTGAATTGAAAAACAAAAGCGAAGAAACAGCGGAAAATGTAGAAAAAAAGAGACAAAAAAATATTCCTCTTTGTGGGTTTCCGAGGCATACGATGTGAAAACGGTTTAAGATACCCAAAAAATATGTATGAAAGGAAGACTCATCTTTCAATGATCTAAATAAATGTCCGTGATACTATATGTCTATCTTTTAGGAATAATTTGCGAGAACAATGGGTTTCGACCGACATCGTGGGTAACTATAATTCACAAAGATGAGCAGGGATTTGGTAAAACAATTTTTAATGACCAAAGGTACAACGCGGACGGAGGCGGCGATACGGTTTGTTGTTTATTATTTATAACTTTCATTTTTACATAAACCGAGCTGTAGGTATATCCATTTATATCGATCTATCAAAATTCACACATAAATACATGTAGGTCTTGTGATATCAGTGGCAAGACAAAAAGCTCGTCGCATATTCATTTCATATTACAAACAATCATATTCATATTATAAGAGACAATCCCGGTCTCTTCGTTCAGTGTAAAATTCAGTTCACTGTTATTACTTCTAACATATTTCAAGGTATTTAAAGTCTCTCACGAACTACAACACGAACCGAGGCCAGTTTTACGCTTCGCAAAGTAGGATCATTAAAGTAACGAACGGTGTTGAACGTGAAAAATGTATCATTAAAATTTCTTATTTCCTCTGTACCTACAAGTTAAAAGAGACACTAAAAACCCAATTAAAATTCATTTGCGAATGCCTGAGCGAACGGCGCAGAAATTTCCTCAACGCAAATAAGAATATAAGCTTCTTCTCAATTTAGGTTCATAATAAAATATTCATAAAGATGTTGAGGGGACAATAAGAAGAAACTCTGTCCCAACTAAATGTTAAATTAGAAGGAGCGAGGCTTATCCGCAGCAAAGAATCCCAAGACGTCAAATCTGTTATTTATGAATAAACTGAGCACGATTATACAATACCACAGACAACAATGTTTTGGTCTTTTAAATTTAAAGCTACTAATATTGGACTTAGGAACTTTTTTCACGACATCGGAAATGCCTATATATAGCATTACATTTAGAATTCAACGACAGAAAGAATAAAGGTAAGAATCCAACCCACAACTTGGTGATACGCCATACATTACTACAATTCGACCAACGAGCAATATCAATAAACAACCTTACTTGTCACTATCATATTGCAAAGAGATAGAATAAGATAGGTTTGTGTATTTCTGTAGAAACAAAACCTACAAAAAGGTGGTATCTTAATTATATTAGGAAAATATATTGTTAGTACTGTTTTGATTCGTTTGCTTTGCATGAAAAATCAATCTCATACATTCAGTGCGTGCTGTCGTGACTCATGACCCCATAAATGAGGTAGTGACATGAAGATCTTACCCATTTGTCTATTTTCCCCTATCTTTTCCACCACGTGGAGGTATTATTGACATTTGTGGGCATTCTAAGCTATAAGATTTGATCTATCGTGGTAATAAAGAGAAGGAAAATGCAAAAGTACCTGCAGCATAGCTCATTGAATAGGAAAGAGTTTACTTAAATAAAAAATAATATAATTATTTCGAGCAACAAATGAAAATGTATTGAGTTAATTTTTTTATCGGTACAAAAATATAACTTTATTACACTCCGTGAAAGTACTTAATGATTACAATAATATAGTCCTTCATTCAAACATTTACAGTAAATATGTTAATATTTTATTATTATTAGGTATACTAATACTATAAAGGTGAAGAGTTTGTTTGTTCGAATTAAACAAATATTTTTGTGTTGGTTGATTTTTTTATTTCTTTTTATCGCAACGCTACGACCAATATGTGGTGGAAAATGTGAAAAAAGGGGGACTATTTTTTTCATTATTAGAGTTTATTATATTATTTTTTTCATATTTAGAGTTCAAGAAAGCAAAAAATTTGTATGATAGAATGATTCCTCTTTAAATAATCTATAAAATTTCCGCGACAGTATCATGTGTATTTTTTTTTTCAAGATTATCTCGCAAGAACGACGGGACGCGGACATCGTGCGTAATAGCTATAATTTATAAAACTCATGTGGTTGCAAAAATACACTTTGATGCCCAAAAATAACCAGCTACACAGTCTTTAAAAAAGCTATTATGGTAAAGATTAAGGACAAAATTACAATAAACAGTTACAAGATTCTAATCCCAGGTGAAAAGTCGTAATCTGAAGTCTAAAGACCGGAATCAAATATCACTGTGGGCTCACTCTTACCACTCAGGCGGCTTAGCGCGTCTACCCGGATCATTTTGTACCCTACTACGTTTTCGTATTAATATGATCGCAAGAAAGCTTTATTTTATACTCCCTTACTCCCCAAGACAGCAGATGTATGACAGTTATAAGTCAGCCGAATTAATCCCTATCGCTTGACAATAAAATAGCAGCTACTCAAGAAGTTAATAGAAATTTATTATTGTCTAGGGTAGAATTATGAGATGACGTCACGACAAAATGTTATCAAATGCATTTCCCTGGTCAAGTATGAAGAGTTTAATGATGATGTATGCATGCATTATCTTTAATGAAACTTATAGTATGAATTTAAGAGTATATTTTGGAATTAAATTTATTATAGGAATCTCATTCCGTATCTACGTAAGCGTATCTACATAAGGCAGATGTCATTATTTCACATTAATTTATGTTTTTTTAAACTATTAAAACTGAATAAAGTAGAAAATATGTGTTTTTTATGTAAAAATTAAATAAAACGCATTTAACGGTTTTAAACGCGAAATATTGTAGTTTATTTTAACTACGGCCCGACCATTCGGATGCTTTGTAGTTTGTGCAGCTTAGTTAAGTAATATATTTCACGTTCTAAACCGTTAAAACTCATATATTTAAATAAACTAAAGACAATGGATTTACGATTGCAATATGTACTATCAGCGAATTTATAAAACTACTAATTCAGTTGAAATCCCATCAAGCGCAATTTCAATGAAGTGATTTTCCGCTTTTCCGCCTCCTTATTGCCCGTTGCATCGCGGACCACATTTCAAACAAATTGAAAATCAATTTAGCCAAGGGGCCCAAACAGTACTGGAAGGGTATATATCACCTTAAAGCGAGGGAAGATTCGTATCACACAGGAAATTCGAGTCGAGCGCTTGTGAAGTGGATTTGTAAGGAAACGAACCCGCAACCTCGTTTTCACATACTTTTGATTCATGTGCTACTCATAAATCGTGAGTTTCAATGAACCAAAATAATGTTTGAATATTTAATATCACTTCTTTAAATTCTTTTATATGTCTTTTTGTTACAAGATTTGTCATGAGCTAATTTTTTACTCAAACGAATTCACTTATGAGAGCTTAAATATAAACGGATAGTGTTCTTAAAGATATATGTTAACAAACTATATATTGGTATACATTAGACAATGTCTACTTGTATTAACTGTTTTATAAAATACTGGCTATAGTTTACGTGAGTAGTACACATTTAAATTAAACACTTTTACTTAAATGTAGTTTTATAGCAAAACAATGGCGCACTTTCTCTGCAAGTCACTTATTTTCAATTCTTTATTTAAAAATGTAACATGAATAAGAACACATTATTAGTCTTAAGTAATGTCTTTAGTTTACGCAAGTAGTAAACACTGATAACAGCTTAAATAAGCACATTTAACGGTTTTAAACGCGAAATATATTCGCGTTTAAAACCGTTTAAAACCGTATAAATATATACCAAATATTTATTATATAAGGCATGTAAACTATCTCAAAGCTTACAATCAAGATTCCTATCTGTACAATAATTTGTTATGAATAATAAAACGCAACGCACAAAGGGAGGAGTGAATAATACAGTCGATATAACTCAATTTTCCGCATAAGAATTGGCATTCTTTTGAAACAACGTTGATTGAGGCACCCTACTATACCTAGAGCGATTATTATTACATTTGAAAACCCATCAAAGTTACAATTGAAAAGTTAAAGTATTCCGGGGGGATACCCCCCTATCTATAAATGGATTGCGAATCTTTGTGTACATATCCCACTGTCCCGTCTGCACTTAATTACAAATCGAAACTGCAATAGGTTAAGAATTTTAATTAAATATTATTATTTATACATCCAATATTATTACGAAGCAAATTTGTTAATGTATTTAAAGGTATCTATGCCCTGTGCTGAACCATGAGAGTGGATTTATATACTTAAACAAATCTACTTATGTATTGTCTGTAGTTCACGCGAGTAGCACACTTTTGACAGTTTAAAACGCAAAATGTATTAGTTAATTACGGCCTGACGTTTCAAAACATTGCTACCAGACCAACGAGCTCATCGTATCTATAGATGTATATCGGAAAAATCAAAACAAACATTACCCACGCGTGTTTTTGCTCTCCATGTTTACCAACACAGGAAACTTCCATCGTATCGATAGGTTGTTCAACTAGCAACTCGTGTGTAGTGCTATTTTTATTAAACTTTTCTTCCACTTTAAGGCACTGGTCTATTATACCGCGGCTCTTGTTATTTCGAACTAGTTGTGTCAGCGACTTCGTCCGCGTAGAATTGTTATTATATTATTTTGGACATCAAATTTTGTTTTTGCAAAATCTACTCACTTACCATTAAGTGATGATAACTCATGCTTGTCCTCTATCATAAAAAAGTCGAAAACGATTTCTCGAAGTTCGAAAACCCTAGGAGGTTACAAAGTATCATGATATAGCGTAATGCGTTACAATATGCGATCTATTGCGTTTATAGGAAACCGCAGCCTAAGTGAGATTTGCCCTTCCTCGAACTAAAACAAATTACCCTCTCGCCAGCACACCTTAAAACACGACAGCACCACCCTGAATAATTAATACAATGGACGGTTAAATTCTTCACAGTGTCAACTTTCCCCTTAACTTAAAAAAAACGGCAAAGTGAGAGTCCCCTTTTAAATAATTATTTACTGTGAAAATTCCAACTGTCTATTTCGTTTCATGAGATACTAGAGACAGTAAACTTTTATGTAATTTTGTTATTCAGTCTACATGCAAAGGCCGCCTTTGCACAAACATTATCATTTGTATATACTATTTTAAGTATCTCTGTATCTGTGTTCTACGTCGCTGTTTGCGGAATAAAGAGTTTTTTATTATAATTATGAATTTGAAATCCGTGGGGCATAGGGCGAACACATTCGGTTTTATTTACAGACAAGTAGTTGATCAGACTTCTGCACTGACTTGAACGATCTATTATTTCCCCGCGGATCGAATCCAGGACCTTTCTCGTTTAACGCAATGCTAGGCAACACGTTTAACCATTTAGCACAGGCAACGACGGTAGGTAAAGCTTTAGAATTCGTTTTTACGTTTCGGTTACGGAACCCCAAAATAGCATCTGTGTGGTGGTGTGGTGTGGTCTAGACCTTTTATCTCGCCGAGGGGTGTTTATTTAATTTCGCCTCCTTATTGGAATTGACAATGATTTGTTAAAACTTTTCTGTCGAAAATCACTCGCTTCTCTAAGTTTGTGGGGGTCGTTGTTTGATCCTGATTGACAAATTCACCCTGTTTTAGTAAATAACATTCTCTAATGTTCGCCGAAAGCTTTGTACATAAAAAAACAAGGGTGAATTTTATTTCTTAATATATGTCCCTCAACAATTCGTTTTTACCAAAACTCATATTCACATAATATAGGTAAGTCTATATACTAGCTCTGTATTATTTTAAACCTACAGTTGTATAGTTTATTTTATATTTTGTTTCTTCTTAACATTTTAGTTAATCCAATTACGGGATTGTGTTGTCGGATTATTTTGTATTTTATTTTTAAAGTGTTTAGTCATAACTCAGTCATACTTCTATTCTTGTATCGAACTAAAATTTTAAAATACATTTTATAATTATCTTTTAAATCATAATATTAAATTCTACATCTCTTTTTCTCTATAAGATCGCAGTAAAACAACACGCGACTTACGCTGTATATTAGAAGGTATAATATTTAAGTTGTTTAAAAATATAGAATTGAACGTGGGACGCAATAGTATGAACTAGACTAAGAACTCTTTTTTTTTTACGTAAAATATTATACTTATTTTGATTATTAGCCGTCACGTATTCGTTGCAAAGCATCCAAAACTTCATCCAAATAAAAAAAAGAAGTAAACTGATATTTTTCGCGTTTTCAACCGTTTAATGTTTTATTGAGATATTATGCACTAGTATCGAAGTAACATCGGTACATTTTATTCATTAGAAGTAAGGTCACGTGACCAATATCAGATAGTATTAATAACATTCGATTACAAATGCGTTGTTTTTTTATACTCTGTCTGTGCCCTTTAAAGCTCGAATATAATTTCCCTGGGGACCTGGGCTGGCCTTTGACAGGGGTCTCGCGGACAAGGAAGAACTTGGCTAAAGGTACTTGGGGTCACTTCCACCCGTTCATTGTTCCTTGACGTTTATGGTCAGCAAAGGGCACGGATAAAGGTCGAATGAACCCCAGGAAGGTAATTTGGGAACAATTAATGCGGTATAATCCGTAGCGTTTTGTAACTTTCTAATTGAAAATAAATCACTTCTTTACGAGGGTTTTTGGAATTTTAACAATTAATGACTGTGTATATTATTATACTTTAATATATACGTATAACTCAAAGTTAACCCTAATACAATCTACTAACGATTTTCTATCTATTAAATTGGTGCTATAATGGTACCAATCGTAAAAACATCTCTTATATGTAATATTAAAAAGGTAATTTCAACAAGTATACTATCATCACAAGTTACTAAGCAGAAATAAGCGTTTGAAAACTTTATTATTTTTTACATGTTTATTGTACATGAAGGATCACGAGTCGAATTTTTTTTTTCAATTTTTAAATTATCACTATATAATTTAAAAATCGAAAAAAAAATCGACTCGGGCAGGAATTGAACCGGCATCGTCAGCGGGCCGTGCTGTTGCTCTACCTACCAAGACTCGGTAGCTCAATTATGATTATAAGAAATAAGCTATCCAATAAAAACACGAAAAACTGTTCATTACTTTCAAACCATTTATTATATTAAATGTTAGTATACAGTATAAATAAATAAATCGCAGCTTATTATATCGTGGAAGCATAAAATTCAAATACAATTTTAAAAGTTTGTAAACATCGCTAGTTCAACACAAACGCCTACTTCAAGTTATGCACTATGTTATTAGAAAGACTTGGCCTATTAAATATTCTTTAAGGAAATGTTAGAAGTACGTTATTTAAAATGGAAAATGTTTTCAATGTTTTATTATTATTTCATTACTGATTCAAAGTGTATTAGAACTTGTAGCTCGCTGGAAACTCATAATTACAATCAATAATTTAATCAATTAGTTTTGGCTATAAATATCATAGTTTTCCTATCACATTGGCTATATGTTTAACACTTAATCGAAGTAAAACTCGTGTGCAACATAAGACAAAGGTGAATAGATTTATTAAAACGAAAAAAAAAATATCCGGCGCTATTTTATATTCTGCTATTTTCTTTACTATATCATTTGTTTAGCCGCCTATGTAGATAAATGGTCAAGCGTGTTGCTTAGCAGTGTGTTAAGCGCGAGAGGTCCTGGGTTCGAATCCCAGAAAAAATAGATTTATTCGGTCGGGCAGGGCACAGAAGTCTCCCTCTATTTGTATGTACATAAAACCGATCAGTAAAACGGACACAGACATGTGTTTATGGGGTATGGGACCCGAGGAAAACGGGGTTTCCACTTTATTTTCCTCACTATGCTTACAGAAAGAAATAAAGAATGGCGATGGGAGCGTCAAATTTTATTTATTACAGCTTTATTATTTATAATATATACCACAGAAAAAAAACATATAAAAAAGAAAACATCTACGTACTACTAACTTATAACTATACCTTTTTCCATTATCTCGTACTGTATCGCCTACACTAAGTTTTTGATGTGATTATTCCAACGAGATTTATATTCTTTTGTTACAGTATATAGAAAGATTTATTCATAAAAATCCCGATCCATTCAAACGCCGATGGAGCCGTGAGAATCGCGCAGATTTATTCTATCAAAAAAACTCTTCAATCGAAAACTTTGTTACCGTAAAACTCTGTCCCAGTGACGACCGTGTCAATTCAATGTGGAGGATTAATATTCGCGTAGCGTCAAAGAATGAGCCGAGGCCAATATAAAACAAAGTTTACCAACGCCGAGTAAAATAAGGATTCATAATTCAAATCGAAAAAACTTTTCCCGGTGCGGTAATTTTTCCCATCTTACGGAGTTCGCCGGAGGGGCGCGGAGAATCTAACCGGGGCTTTACATTTTTAGCCTTTCGTGTCCTTCGCTTCACTTTATATCGTCTTTTGATTACTCTCTCAACAAGTTATGCATATTGTAGGAATCTTCAACGACGTCGGTGAGAATTTTTGGCTTCGCCTTTACGCCGCGCCTCTTTGGTGGTGAAGCCTCATTTTTCATGCCTTTTATCTCTGCGCGATCTTTATTATGAATGAATTTCGTCATAGATGGTCTCGTCATTACCTCATGAATCATGATAAATAGGCACCATGGAATCTTCAAAGGTGTAACATCTCATTCTTTTTTAATATACTTTTATTTATCAAAGAAGCGTGCTTGTGTTTTAACAACGTTCCCCATAAACAGTATAAATGTGACCTTCCTTAAAAAACCGTTTTTCCAATACATTGTAACTTACATATCTACGGTGAGTTCCGTATCCAAGTTATGCCTAACTTCGGGTTCGAAGAGCAATTAAAGACTGCTGTGAGTTAAAAAAAAACAGATTTACAAGTTTTTATCATTAAAATTAATTGTAATTACACTATTTATTCCATTCGTGTAAGGGCATATTTTACGGAAACACCAAAATTGACTTCTAAAATAAATTACGACACGGGCATTGAACCGGCATTTACAGCGTGCTGTGCTGTTGCTCTAACCAATTGAGCTCCTGTGACACCTCTTGCGAAATACTGGACTTCTATAACTTATATATTTCTTAACCTTTTTACCTGAATCCTTTTAAACAAATCTTAAATTACCTTCTTTAAAGCAGTGCTAACGTTATTAACTGTCTATGCACCGTTAAGCCCCCTTAAGGCCCGAACAACCCTAATTGTTATCGGTATGGCCGACCCTTAATGTCGTTTCTAATGCGACTAATGTATTTTCGGGACATTCTGCAGTGAGCCCGCGGCCATTTTTCTGTACTATGAGCAATGCATTTCCCCTGTACGGGTAACAGCATTATGTTCGAATATGTTTCCAATTTCTATTGTCCAGCTGTAATGCGTGAGTGCTAGGGTGACTATAATGGACATAAATAACGGATATAGCAAGAGGTATATCTAATTGTATTATATTGAGAAGATAAATCTTACCTTGTAAACGATAGAAGGACTTTTGAGTTTAATAACAGTAAGATGTTTAGCCATTAAATTCGACGGGTTATGCTAGTAACGTGTAGCTAATAATTATATTTATGAATCATGTTAGACTTCGTCTGGAAATCTGTATAATAAATGGTTGGTAGGAATATCGAGATTCCGTCCTGGTAAAAATCCACAGTCCACAGATGAAAAAGCTGTAAAGTTTAATCACATTTAAAGAAAACATTAAATCGGTTCAAATCGCGATATATTTAAATAAAACACTTTAACGGTTTAAAACGCGATATATTAGTTAAACTTATTTGAAAATGATTTTTAACTTCGGCCCGACGTTTCGGATGCTTTGCAGCAGCCGTGGTCACGGGGAGACTGCTGCTGCAAATTTTCAAATAAATTTAACTAATATATCGCGTTTTAAACCGTTAAGGTGTTTTATTTAAATGTGTACTACCCGCGTAAACTATAGACAGTATCGCGATATTTTTAACTACGGGCGGACGTTTCGGATGCTTTGCGTGACCACGGCTGCTGCAATTACAGACAGTATTTAAGTTTAATCGACTTTTGGTTTCAGTAGATTAGATAGATAGAGTAGATGCGCATGGTGTCTACTTATTATATGATCAGGGTGTTTCACCTACCATAAAGGGAACATGCTTTTCTGACCTCCATCTTTTTTGATATCTATGATAGGTATCAAAAAAATAAGATCGTAATCCAGCTAACTTTATTCAGGTCGTTGATATGTTATATACCCATTTTGAATAACATACAATACATAACTAAAATATTTTTGCAAGAATTTGAAGCTTGGATTATTTTGTTATACGCAACGCTAATAAATCGTTCGATTGTATAAGGAGTGTGTTTTAAATTCGGAACATAAAGTTAAATCGAATCATGTAATTATAAAATAAAAGGCCATATTATCTGTTTAAAAAGGCATAAAAGTATCCGATTAAACATAAAATGTGTAAGTGACGTTTAAGTTCGCCGAATTTAAGATGGCTCTTCAAGACCTCGTAAATTCGGCGAAAGTATATAAAACGTATTGAAGACAAACAATAGATTCAGTCAGCAAGCTGTAATCGTAAAACAACGTTCCCCATAAACGTAGCAAAGCGGTAAATTAGATTTTATTTTATTTCTTAAGCAATTTGTGGTCGGCGCAGACAAAGGGCACGTAGGTTCGATGCAGTGGTCAGCAATCTAAAGGTTTATGCGGGTTCGTTTATTACTTAGTTATCCATTTACTAGTGATGTCCTCAAATGTATTTCTTGTCGATAGAACGATATTTTTCTATAAAGAGGGCTTAGTAAGCATATCAATTATAAAATAAAATAAGATCGCGATTAGTACACTCCTAAAAAATATGTAACGGTTTTAAACTCGAAATATATTAGTTAATTTATTTTTAATATATAATTTAAATACGTTATGGGGGTAAAATTAAATGACGCATGTAGCTAAATTTTTTAAAAGGATTATTTCACGTTATATGTTCATTTATTTATTTATCGTAATTCGTACGACCTTTTCTTTCTGTCGTGTATATCATTCTATGTTAACAATAATTAGCGCACCTACGCTTAAAGAAAATTGATGAGCGATTTTCTTTTATATATGTTACTCTAACTGCGTAATTAAATAAATTGTATGTGCGTAAGTATCGATAACCTTCGTTCTCAATTTATCGATATCGATACTCTGCCGCGCCTAGAGTTGACCACGCTGGACCCCAATCGCCAAACCATTGTCCAGCATATTCTTGTTCCCATTAAAACGCACTTAACCGTTCTTTATTGTTTCATCCGCGCCGGCTCGCCAATAAATGTCCGCGGCTCCTGGGAAATGTTAGCGCGATTCGATTTCGCAGCCATTAAAAATCGCCCTTTATTAACGAATTCTGTGTTTCGTTGAAATTTTTATAAGGGTCAGGCGATAGGCCGACAGATTTTTATCCGCCATAAACGTTGATGTGTCGTGGACATTTTTACTTATTTAAATTAACGGTGTATTAAAAGAGTGGAATCCCTTTTCGTCTCATTTCACTGATTCGTTATATTTACAGGCAAGCAGTTGATCAGACTTCTGTGATCGATGGAAACTCTATTTTGTTTCTCCGGGTTTCGAACACTGGACCTTTCGCGTTTAACGCACTGGTGGGCAACACGTTTAACTATTTACTACAGACGTGTTAAAACTCAGGAATAAAACATGGAACTATTTTAATTATTCGATTCGTTGTCTAGAATTTGTCGAGCCAGGTCGCAGGTTCAAGTAACAGAAAAATAAAAATAGCAATACATCAATGAAACGAGGAGGACTGTGTCTATCGAATTTATATGTTATTTAGCTGGGGTTTATCTAGCATCAACTGAACAAGTTGTCTATCCTCTATCAACAAAAAAAAAACATTAAGTAATATCGTCTATACTAATATAATAAAGTAGAAGAGTCGGTTTGTTTGAACGCGCTAATCTCGGAAACTAATTGCTCTATTTTTTTCATGTCAGATAAACCATTCAACGACTAAAGCTTTAGGCTATAAAACATCAGGCTGCTCCTTAGAAACAGAGGGTAGTTTTAGTTTTTAGATGTGTTTTAGCAGATCTCAAAATCCATCCTGTTTGATCAATGAACAAATTCACCGCTCGCCGCCCCCAACTGAAAACCCGTAAAACAAAACTCATACGAATCTAAATACGGCTGATCAAACGATAGGCTACATAAACACGCATTCAAACTTTTCACCCTTCTCCTACTTGATTGAACTAAATCCCGTTATCCGTACCCTCAAGGGTTAAGCAGTACTTTGAACATTAACAGTTTCAAATACGCTGTAGACTAAATTGATTGTACGTAAAATAATATTTTAGTGCAATAAAAATAGTTAATAATTTAAATAAAACGGATTTTAAATGCGATATATTTTATTTAAAATTATTTTTAACAACGGGCCGTAGTTAAAGTGTTTTATTTAAATGTGTACTACTCGCGTAAACTACAGGTAGTATAGTTTATAATTATTTATTAGATTGTCCTGTAGACCGCTTCTGTAGTCAAAGGGTTAAACGTATTGCCTATCATTTTAACTACGAGAGGCCCGGAGTTCGAATCCCAGTGAAATAATAGATTATTGCAATCAGTCAGAACACAAAATCATTATAGGTTCATTTTATCTAAAATAGTGTAACAAAATCCTACTATGACAACGGAAAAATGCACAAAGGACGAGTGGAATAAAGGGAACTTAAAGCCTAACGTAAGTGTACCCCCGACTTCCTCACCATTGGCAATGCAAACAAAGAACCAGTAATAGACCGCGGATCCATTAGACGCTCTCCGATTCGTAGGAACAACGTTATAAAACATTCAGAGACCAAAACGGGGGAGCACGAAATCAGATTGTCTCAAAATCACACGAGTGACGCTGTAACGCGAGGCCCCGGATTTATAATTCAGGAGACGGCGGTATCCCGGCGCGGAATCCGCCGTTCCAAATCCTATGTCAATGATATTTTCATGATTATAAAACGTGCACGTGGTAACCTAACTTGTATTGTCATTACTTTTACGCGAGTAAAACACATTTAAAACGGGAAGAATATTATCTTACTCATTTTTCTACAGCTACTATTACGTTAGCTAGCTAATAATAACTAATATATATATTCCTCGTTTAAAACCGTTAAAAACGTTTAATTTAAACCTAATTTGTATACCTTTAAACACCTCAATAACTCAACACATTGACTAGAGATAGTCGTGATAAATTCTAAATTCAAATTCCATCGAAATGTATCCGTTTCAGTTTTGAGTGAGACCCGGAAATGTGTCTCTTTCGTGACCCACACGGGAGACCCTGAGATATGATGCAAAAATATATCAATTCAACGAGTACACACACACACTTATTTATATATTGTGTACTTGTTGAATTGATATATATGATTTGTTTGAATTTAGAAAAGAAATTTCAAACAAAAAGTTTTAATAACAATGACAACTAAATAAAGTATGCTTACTTAAAACACATATTGATGTATGTAAGACGTACAATAAGAAACTGTTTCATTTAGAGATTTATTATCGTACGTCTTTATTAGAGTACCTAGATGGTTCTTTCTTTCACTAAAACACGAAATCTATATAATATGTGTTGAATCATTATATAATTTTTGCATCGCTTGCAGTTTCGCGTGCAAGTAACAATTTTATACCCGAAAAACCTCCTCCCGCTTATCGGTTAGTTACTATTAAAATACAGGTTCCATATGAAAGTTGAATAAAGTATTTGTAAGCTATTTAGTTAATAGTGAATATGTTTCCTATACAAAGCCATAAATACACTTAATGTCTTTTTATAAAAGTATTTCGCGGTGCATATTTAACAAGCCGTTTCAAACTACATGGTACACTGACCGATATCGTTTTATTACTACTAGACATGAACGAGGAACTCTACTATGTCTTTTAAAGAATGATTTTGACTGTTCTGGATAAAACACTAAAATTATTAAGTAGGGTCAGTAATAAGATCGCACTACATTGCCGCCCACCTCGACAATGGACATTCCTGCAGGCAATCACTAATAAAATACATTTTTTTTTAATTAGATGGGATACTATGTTCAGTTAATTCTGATTTTCATGTGAAATAATGAAATAATTATAATCGATATCAAAATATACTCGTGTAATATTTTATTTGTAACAGTCACTTTAAATAAAATACTTTTAACGATTTAAGAGGAGACTAAGGATGGAGGCTGTCCTTGATGTTAAAGTCAAATCTACTACTCTAGCGCCATCTGTTTCGTCGTATTTGGTCCCCGTGGCCATGGCTGCTTCAAAGCATCCAAACCGTCGGCTCGTAGGCAAAATAAATTGTAACTAAGTTAAATATGTTATATTTCGCGTTTTAAACCGTTAATAGTATTTTAGGATTTATTTTGACATTAAAAAATAATTTCTTAAATATAACACCGACAGAGCAATTACCCGCTCTGTCAATTAAGCAATTATAAGGATAAAATTGTAACTCAATAATCGCCCAAGCCTGCATTGACAAATAGAAACTAAATATACATATGCCACAGTTAAGTTGAGCTATATCGCGCTGTTTCAGGGAATTGGCACCCCGTTCACACTTCAGTAATTATCGGCGGCGAAGTTTTCGAACTACGGTGCCTTTCTCGAAATCGAAGGGGGGGATACTGGTAACGTTCGACTCGTAACTTCCACAGTTGATCTTGTCTTTGTACGAAGTTTCACTAATGCTAATCGAATGCTTGTGTTTCAAATATAAAAGAGATTAAGCATCGTATTCACGATACTTTTGAAGTTCTAGATAGGTCTTTAGCAAAAGCAGTGATTCGCGAGACCCTTATCCCAATCATGAAACGATAACGTTCGATACGAAAAATCAATCTAAATAATGTAGTATACAGGTTTTTAAAAAAACTTATATGAGATAAACTTTTTAAAGCATTGGGAATCGACATTTTGACACCGGGTGTTCGCAGCGTCGGAAAACCACAGAGATTGTTTTGTCCCCGTTTTTTTTTCACATTTACCTCTGTCTCTTCACTCTTATTAGTCGCAGCGCGATTTTTAGTCCAAAGCCTTCCTCGATAAATGCCTTAACTAACACGAAAATAATTTTTCAAATCGAACGAGTAGTTCCTGATATTAGCGCGTTTAAACAAACAAACTCTTTACCTTTATACTTATATATTAGTATAGATTAACACAAATTATTTATCCAACAACTGACTGGATAAATAATTAAAATTTACTTATCTGTAAATAAAGAAACGACATTTAAAATATATATTTTTAATAGTCATTTCCTTTTACAATCTTGTGTTATAACCAAAATTGGAAATTAATTGCATATTTACAACTGACATTTCATCTGTCAACTTCAAACTTCAAATTAATGAAGCGTGACGTTTCTTTACAGACCTAACATTGTCGTTCAATATCTGTTTACTTGCTTAAGTAAAGTGTCATCTATCTTATATCAATATTGAAATGTATTTTCCATAATCTGTAGCAAAAAAATAATTGTGTAACTGTAGACTATAGAATAAACGAAGTTGTAACGCAGCTTACATAGAGTAACCTCAAATTACTTTTCTTAAGTATATTTAATGCAAAAAATGCAATCGACCTTCCTTATAATATTCCCGATCCCCATAGGGAGCAAACTTTTCCTAATTAATTGTAAGGTCTTAATCATCGTCCTGGCGTTGCGAAATTATTATGGACCGTTTAATTTCCTTGCCCTACGCCCTTCGGCATCTTACCGCGCTAATGTGTTGTAGCAAAATTTTAATCAAGGGCGTATGGAATTATTAAATTATGCAAGCTGTCGCGTGCATTCCTCGAACATAAATCTTTTGGGTTTGTTATAACAATACACTTATTCGAAACCGAGCGTAATACTCTTAAAATTATGGCTACTAATATACAGCTGGAGCAGTTAATGTTACGCTGCGATTCTCTAGCGGGTGCTTTCGGCACTTTACCGTTTTAGTTAGAGTAAACGAGAAAAAATTCGTTCCGTTTTAGCACGGTTTTAGCAACGATCGTTAAGAACCTAAAATATACCCAGCATTAACTAAGATTCAAAGACACGATTCCGCACTTTAACCGATTCGCCACTTACCGAAGTCAAAAAGTGTAAACCCGACAGACAGCAATAAACTCCACTTACATGTTTATGTAGTTTCTCTCGGAGTAAACTTTTCGAACGCTCCTCTCGTACGTACTCGGAGTAACAAGTGATGGCCGTCTACGAAAATAAAATAAGATCCCGCCGAATCGGCTTCGTCTCCTCCTCCTTTCGATTCCTCGAAAATGAACCTTGCGCATATTTAATTAACTCGACCTCCCCCCGAGCGCAAGAATCCACCAGTTAAACAACATTAGCATTCGTTAGGAATTTTATTCGTGCTAAATTGAAAATGTTTGTATTTACACTTCTCGCGTTTCAATTGCCCCGGATCACGTGTGACTCGGTAACGACAGGGAAAGTAATTAATTTTTATTGTGTTTTTTTTTTCATTTCACTAGAATTTAATTACCGCAGAGTGTATCTATGATGAAGCCACGCTCGTATCGATCGCAAATTGTTTGTTGCGGTTACAATATCACTGAAAATCGTTCGCGGCGTTGTAAATCCCGTGATTTCAGTTTATTTATGAGTGCGTGTGAATTTTTTGTTTCAATAGCACAATAAACCTTTCATTGTTCGTAAAAATTAATCCGGAATCGAGATGATATCTGCGGTCTCCGTAATTAGTTTAAATCGTTCCTAGAAATTAGTGGAGACGTGATCGGTTTGCGGTGGTTCGAAGAGTTACCAGTAAACTCATCAAACATTAAGCTTACAGGCTCACTAAATAAATACGGGGGCAAATGAAAAACAGCCACGTCCCAGGTTGAGAATTCGGTGATAATAAATATGCATAGCGCGTCTATCGCACATCCTCTGTGATTAGTAGATGGGGGAACGGTGATAGGGCTAGGTGAGTGATATGGGGGTATGTACCCCCTACCTAATAATGGATCGTGTCTCACTGTATCGCAGGAATGTCTTGGATATTGCCAATATAGGGTGTTCACGTGGGCGTGCTTTTGTTTCTGTCATTGTCTTTCAAGTAGTCACTTAATATTGAAATTGAAAACTATATACTTATTGAACTATGCACGATACAATGTCTGTATAAATTATGTATGTAGTAACCTCAACACCAGAGACGACCTTGCGAAGCGATCAAGACTTTGCGAAGATGAAAGTTTTATATGATTTTAATTAAATGTTGAATAAAAGAGGAAAATGTATATGTAAGTATAACCATTTAAATTGATTGCCTTATGAGCACCTAGGTCAAAGGGTGAAAGCCCGTTTCCCCCTCGTGGGGCATGGGCGAACATATTTCTGTGTTCGTTTCACTGATCCGTTCTTTTGCAAGTAGTTGATCAGACTTCTGTGCCCTGCCCGACCGAAACAGTTGAATGTTTCCCTGGGATTCGAATCCACGCCCTCTCTCGCTTAACGCAATACGTTTAACCATTTCGCTACAGAGGCGGTCTTTATGAACACCTAAGGAAATTTTTAAATAAAAATTACTTTTAAATAAAACAAAAATTGAAAAATAAAAATCATTTTCAAATAAGTTTAACTAATATATTGCGTTTTAAACCGTTAAAGTGTTTTATTTAAATGTGTACTACTCGTGTAAACGTAAACTATAGACAGTATTTAAAAATTACTTTATATTATCAATCATCGCCCATACAGCATATATGTGATGAAAAAAAAAACGCTTTTATTAAGCTATAATCGGCTGGAAAACAATAGAAAATGGTATGTATAAACTTTAAAACATACCTACACAAGAAGTATAAGAGTTAGTTGGTCTACGGGAAGTTTGATCCGTGGAATGAGTCCCAAGGTAACGGGGAATGCCCTCATGTTTATACATAGAAATACTTCACAAACTCCATGTAGGATGTACAGTCAAGTAGGGAGTCTTGTTTAGATGTATAATGATTTATCTAATATTTTAAACTAGCTGACCTGGCAAAGGTTCTAATGCCGTATGAAGTAAATACTGTCTGTAGTTTACGCGAGTAGTACACATTTAAATAAAACTTTAACGATTTAAAACGCGATATATCTTAGTTAAACTTGTTAGAGAATTATTTTTAACTACGGCCCGAGTCTACCTGTGACCACGGCTACTGCAAAGCATCGCAAACGATTCTTGTGAGTTTATCCTAAATGATAGATATAAATTGCCGTGGACATTTATTTAGATCGTATAGAGAGAAATAATTCTTTAATACGTATATTTAGGCGATTTTGAACCGTTTCTGCAGCGCATTCAAAGGAATACTTGAAAGGTCGATAATTTTCTCCGTTATTTTCCACATTTTCCTCTGCTTCTTCGCTTCTATTGGTCTAAATGTGCTAAAGCCTAAAGCCTCAATAAATGCTCCAACCAACACAAATAATTCAAACAAACCCTTCAGTTTCATAATCTTAGTATAAATTGAGGTACCTTAAAACATATAAAAAATCATTAGCATTGTCCTTGAGTGAAATAAAGCAGTTATTAAACATTAAAACGGTTTTTTTATTGATTATTTTATTGTTGCCATAAATTAAACAAGGAATACACACAGATAGAAAACTCGTGTAGCAGAGATTCATTCTCGCCATATTTACTGTTATAGCCTGGAGAGAGGATGGACAATCGAATTAGATGCCCAGAACACACCTAAACAAATTTCAATTTCCAATTATGACCCCACCAAGTGTCAGACGAGTCTCTCCCCAGGCCACGGTGACTTATTGCAACTCGCTATGACCACTGTCTATTCAAAATAATTTGGCCGCGTAGCAATCTCTTGATTGAATTTACCCTCATTACCACGAAACAAAGGCAATAATTTTCCATAGCGGGGAGTATTTTTTCAGTCGCCGCTAAATGCTTGACACGAACATTTTTTTTTAATATCATGGACAATGACATTTTAAATATCATCCATAGGTAATATAATAAAAGTGAGGATATTTGTTAATTTAAATAGAGAAAAAATCTACATATGTTTATTATTTTCTTAGTTTTATCTTACATATTATGTTTGCATGACTTTTTATATTAAGTTTGATTCGTAGTTACGTCTTGTCGTAATAAATAAATAAATTTCGTCTGCGTATACATATAAAGGCGATTACTTCGAGGGTGTAAAACTCAGCTGTTTAATTTAAGTTTATTTTTTGCAATGTGTATACTTGCTAGCGAGCTTAATGCCTGTGGTTCCTATAGTGAAATTTTAGAATCGTATAGAGCGCGATTTGAACATCGCATAAAGCATTTTTAATTTGCAACTTATAATACTATCTTTGCCTGCGACTTTATCTTTGTTACGTCGTTCGCGTCCCGTCGTTGTTCAGTGGTCATCTTATATAATATCATACTTTAATTCATATTTCTTGAACCGCACACAACGGATGCCTATAAAGAATTTTCACATTTTCCACTGTTTTTTTCCTATTGGTCGCCGCCCTTTGTTTTATGGATTAAAAAACTTACTCGAAAAATGGTCAAACTAACACAAAAATAGATTTCAATACGAACCAATAGTTCCTGAGGCTAGTTCAAACATACTCTTCAGCCTTGTAATGTTAGTCTAGATTCTACTAAAATAAGTTACACTACTACTTAACATTCGATACCAAGCCAGCTTTTGGATCGTGAGATTATAATTGAGATATAGCGAATAGAATCAATCGCTGCGTCACGCTTCTTATTGATTTCAAGGCAATAAAAGAATGGAGCCGACCTTAGTCTCCCCATATACTTTTGCCGGTTCAATGAGCATAAATTGCTATGGGATTCCGCGCGGTGGATGCCTCTAGATTCTTGGAAACCGTTCTGTCACAATTGGACAAAGGTGCAAATATTTACCTGAGATATTACTAGTGTTACTTCAGGTAATAATTGCTATACGTCAATAGATTTCAAAGAAAATATGAAAGCTTTTATGGGTGTTATTTATTCAAAAGGTTCACTTTTATTCAAGTTTGTCCCAGTTTTGTTTACGAACATCTTATTTCTATATCACTTATCTTGTTGAGGTATTCGGAACTAGGTAAACAGTCAGTCAGTAACAAGTCAGTAAGTCTACGATGTCGTATATCTAAATCTTTAATTATAAAGTTACTTTTAAATTAAACTAATTTGCTAAAAAATTACTTGTTTACTACTCTCATTTTAATATAGACTTTCAAATACTAGTTAATTATCGTTTGTGGGTGCTTAAGTACTGTTCGTGTCGTAAATTTGTGTTCAAATAGATCTTTTATTAAGACTGTCAATTGTTTTCTAGATAAGTTAAAGTCCGTTTCTCTTCGTGGGGCATGGGGCAAACACATTTTTGTGTCCGTTTCCCTGATCCGTTCTTTTAACGGGCGAGTAGTTTATCAGGCTGTAGATATAATAATCAGTCTTAAATATAATCAAATTAAATAGATTTAAACAGCTTTTTGTGTCATAAATCTAAAATTCCGTTTAGCCTATGTTGTGTATGGGTCAGACACATTTATGTATCTATTTGGGGCCACAGAATATCGGTGTTGGGACATTAGCCGTAACGTAGCTGCGTGGACTTCCTTCTCAGAGGCAATCGGATTATTTTTATTTTATCTGTATCAAGTCGTATAATATTATATGATTCTTATTTTACGTTTGTAAAAATTTGTTTATTATTGTTAATGTGTGTTATTTTCTGAATAAACCTATTTCTGTTCTATTTCACGAACCAATTATTTACAGACAAGTACCCAGTTGATAAGACTTCTGTGTTATAGAGTCCTTCAATTTAAAATAGTTACAGCTCGAGAGAAAATAACTTGCCCTATACAACTTATATTTACACTACAGCGAGTTCCTAAGCTTGTCAACTTTATCACGCTCGAGCGGATAAAAACCTAATAATTCAATATTGCCTCAATGAAATCACGATCGGAAATTAGATTTCTTTTGTTAAAGCGAGTGCAAATCATAATAAACAACAGAATTTATTTTCAGTTGTACCGCGATATTACAATTTTCCAGATATAAATACTATACAGTTTCAAAATTCGATATTTGTTACAAATAGCATAGCTTATCCAAAGTGTATAATTTTATTACATGACTACCAACGAACAACACCACATGTTGTTCATTTATAGTCATGTATGTCTAGACATGTTTCTAAAAATCAATTTAAATGTTTTCTGTAATACAACATTAATCTTGTTTTAAATAAAACACTTTAACGGTTTAAAACGCGATATATTAGTTAAACTTATTTGAAAGTATTTGAGTGACCACGGCTGCTGCAAAGCATCCGAAACGTCGGGCCGAAGTTAAAAATCATTTTCAAATAAGTTTAATTAATATATCGCGTTTTAAACCGTTAAAGTGTTTTATTTAAATGTGTACTACTCGCGTAAACTATAGAACGTTCATTATATTTATTTTATTTTTGAATATTGCCTAATGTATATACTTACATAAGTAATATAAAACTGATGGCTTACATCGTCTTTAAAATATCTTAAGTAATGTCTGTTGTTTACGCGAATAATACACATTTAAATATAAGTAATCCCGATTGATTTTCACGTTCAATAACTTTAAACAGTTTAAAACGCAAAGTTTATTTTAACAACGACATTTCGGATTGATTCCTGAAGATGGAAGGTGTCTATAAATCAAATGCATTTCGCGTTTTAAACCGTTCTAAGTGTTCTTTGGAAATAAGTTTGTCTCATCTTTATTTTTATTTATCTTATTTCTCATACTGCTTCTTTAATAAAATACTGCGTAAGGATTCAGGGAAGAAATTGGAAAGATAGCGAGTCTAAGCCAGGCGCAAAGTACGTGAAGACTAAAGACATCACCACTAGACTGGAAGACGCGATCCTATAATTGAAGTTTACTCGATTCGCTGCGTTTGCTTAAGATTTTATGTAAATTATTTTTGACGACGAAGGCTTGAGTAGAGACGGCGAGAAATAAAATGAGAAACAATTTTAACGCAATCGCGAGAATACATTATTTCTGCTCGACTTGAAACTATATAATTAATTCGGCTTTCTATTGAACTGTTTGATTCGATAAACGAATAAATTAAGTGATTTCTTTTGAAAAATTGTTTACTAAACATTTAAATAAAACATTTTAACGGTTTGAAACGCGATTTATATTAGTTATTTGAAAATTATTTTAACTACAGCCCGATGTTTCGGATGCTTCGCAGCAGCCTTGGCCACGGGGACACTACATGTTAGTAAGTGGCATAAATAAACCACTGCACGATTTTCATGCCCGAGGAACAATAAAAAAAAAACATCGCTTAAGTCGCTTTTATTTAATAAAAAACAATTTTATATAAATACATTTTAACGAAATTTAAAAAAATATGAGAAAAATATGAAGATTCCCGAGAATAAAAACGATTGGTGATATTTTTTTTTTTATTAAATTTAAACCCCAGCAATATACAAAACAATAACGAAATATGCGAG
The DNA here is from genome assembly GCA_963661955.1 of Leptosia nina. NCBI lineage: Eukaryota > Metazoa > Arthropoda > Insecta > Lepidoptera > Pieridae > Leptosia > Leptosia nina. The sequence goes on along the minus strand of CAVLEF010000004.1, from coordinate 4,475,115 downwards.
CCAAATATAACACAAAGCTTGCAAAAGATGGGCAATTTATTTTTTGTAGTGTAATCTACACCGGTGACAAGACAAACAGGTAGCAATATTGAAAACATCTCGATATTGGTCGAGAGTCTCCTCAACTTGAGGGGAACGCACGTGCTCCTACGAGATTGGAACCGATTACTACGCTTCATGGGAACTGCATATTTTATCTATACTAATATATGAAGCTGAAGAGTTTGTTTGTTTGCACGCACTAATCTAAGGAAGTACTGGTTCGAATTGAAAAAATAATTTGAGTTGGATCGATGGGCTGTAAAACATCGCGCTATGACTCATAAGAGCGAGAAACAGGGGAAAATGTGGGTAAAACGGTAAAATTCATTCATCGTAGTGGATTTGCCATTCGTACGCTGCTAAAAAAACTATTACCCAATATAAGTATTTTACGCGGACGAAGTTGCTGACACAGCTAGTTGATAATACGAATACGATAGCAATAAAAATATTCAGGAATAATACGTTTAAACTTTAAACAATCGAATTGATTTCCTATGTTATGATTTGCTGGACGTTGGGGCTATAATAATATATTCGTTCTATCATCAGCAATCCTTAAACAGTTCCCACAGTGGAGTCAGGCTAGGCTTTAATTTTATTAATCAATGAATTGTGAATTAGAAATCAATTTTAGATTGAATAAAATTTACGACATGGGCAGGACTCGAACCAGCATCGATATCGTTCCGTGCTGTTGCTCCAACCAATAGAGCTGCCGTGTCCTACGCCATCTTTGATTTTTTCAACACGTTGCTATATGCAATTCTTGGACATTATGAATACTAAAAACTATAATATACGGCTGAAAACTTATAATCTCCATAGCGATGCCAATAATTTTTTTTTCTGTAACATTACCCGGTACTAAAATCTAATCGTAAAATAGTTGAAGTGAGCACTAACTTAAAATGAATAATTACAGCGCCCCGGCAATAAAGTAAAGAACAAACACAAGAGGAAACTTTAAAATTGATAGCCACATAAAGGTTTCCGTACATTTAAATGTTTTTGAGTAAATATGTGTGTTGGTATTCATTGGATTTTGCGTTAACGTCGGGCGCAATCAAAATAAACGCTGCATTTATAACGCGTTCATATCTTTGTAGACTGCAAAAGGGCGGTATATAGTTGTTATAGAAGACTGTTAGCGGATTTACTTAAGAATAAAATTTAAATAAAACATTTCGAACGGATTAAACCACGAAACTTAACTGCAATGCGTCCTAAACATTAGGTCATAGTTAATAATAAATAAATAAAAGTAAAACGCAAAGGTTTAAAGTGCAAAATGTACTTATTTAGAAATTATTTTAACTACGACGACCGACGGCCGACGTTTGGATGCCTTGCCACCAACCGTGGTCACGGGGTAACGAAAGACAATAATTATTTTTCACATTATAGTGTTATATACTAGGTATGTATTTAAATGGATATTACTACATATAAAAAATACTTCTATAACTTTATCTCTCTCTTTTATATTCTCCTACTTCAATTTGAATGAGACTTAACAGTGTTTAGTGTTGACGGGCTAACAATCAACGGGTCATTGGTTCCCACCGGGTCCGACACTTTTTTTACTTGATTTATAATTTTTCCGAAACATGTTGGACTTCGTCTGGAAATCTGGATATTAAATGGTTGGTAGAAATATCGAAACTCCGAGAAGTTGTATCACGTTTCGGTTTCAGTCTGTGGATTTCCGAATATCCAAAGCCATCCTGGTTAGATGCTTTAGGCTGGGGTATTTTATCTGCCATCAAATGAACCACACTGTCTGTCCTCTACCATTGAAAGCCCGCGTTTTTATGTTTTTAAAACAAGTCTTTGCTTACAATAACAAACCATTAGTGACGAAGATGTGCAATGTCAAGAGATTGAAAGAAAACATTCGGATCGTATTGCCATCCCTTATTAAGACACAAATGTGGCATAAACTGAAGGAGAATACGGCTTGGGGGTAAAAAAGCGAAACAAAATGTTTATAGAGAACTGTAAGGGGTAATGGCAGCAATAAAATTTTATATACCTTGATATTTCGCTGAACGATGAGTTGAAGAGTGTGCGAAATTATGTACCAACATTGTGCCTAAATTTACAGCTTTCATCTCAAGATGTTATTTATTATTTGGTTAAATTTATCACATTCGGGCTCCATGTAAAAGTTGAGGTAAACAAAACACTCTTTAAGACGCGAAATGTATACGATAACTTATTCACAATTTATTTTAAGTACTTTGTACTGTGACAGTGGCATCCCCCGGTGACCACGATTGCGGCAAACCGTTAAAACTGTTTTATTTAAATGTATACTTCTCGACTCTTGCGTAATATCGCAATATAGTCTTTTATACTTTAAACAACTATTTTTAGAATTAGCTGTCTGTGTTGCAATTAAACACGAGAGGCTTCAGGTTCAAATCCTGTTCATGATAATTTATATTACAATAAGTACTAAAACAAAGGATAAGTTGAAATCCTGTTTTCTATACATGGGGCAAGAGGCCAGACACACTTTTGCGTTTGTTCTGATTTTATTTATAGACTAGTAGCTAAATATTGTCTGTATGTATTCTATTTACTCGAGTAGTACACATTTAAATAAAACTGATTTAAAAATTATTTCGGATTTACGTTTCGGATGCTTTGCAGAAGCCGTCTCAACTTCAACAATTTTCCAATAAGTTTAACTCATAAATATCGCGTTTTAAACCATTAAAATGTTTTATTTCAAAGGCTGATTAGATGGGACATGCTCTATTTATTTACGTTCTTACTCTTAACAGTGTTGAGACACTTTAATTAATCTTAAAAGCTTTAAGAAAATTGATCCCGATGGACGGAAGCGTGTTACGCAAACAAGGTGCCGGGAGCATTCCTCTTCCCGTGTCGGAGACAGCGTTTTCCTCATAGATAATTTATGTTAATGAAATTCACATTAGCCTATTTCCTACTTGAAAGCTCGTGTACCAGCGACGTGCTTTTATAGTGTATTATAGTTGAGCTTCAAAAACTTGACAGGCTGCGATAGTAGCAATATATAGCTAACAATTGTTGGATCCTGGGTTAGACATGATTTCAGTCTGTGGATTTCCGAATGTGCAGATCCAAAATAGATCCACCTCGCATCATGGTGCAATGTATGGCTAACAACTAACGGATTCTGGGTTCGAATTGATTTCAGTCTGTGGGTTGCCAAATCTGCAAATCCATAGATCGACTGCGCATCATGGTGCAATGTATGCCAAAGAACCTTGACGGGTTCTGGGTTCAATTCGGTTTCAGTCTATGAATTTCTGAATGTGAACCCTTGGGGCTGAGTCGACGTCCTGAGTTCGGGTCCTGAGTTCGACTCGGTTATAGTCGGTGGATTTCCGAATGTGCAAAGCTAAAATAGATCAATTGTGTACAAAATTAGATGCTCTATTTTCAGATATTTAACCTTTCAAGTGAACGATATGTATGACTGACGTTCTCAGTTATAAAAAAGAACTTTAGACTAAATTGATGTGTATATTGTACAAATTGGTCAGAAGTTTCGTATTAAGATTGAAAATGTTGATTAAGTCTCATCCCGTAGAGCTATAACAAAAACTTTGAAATTTATTATTTTCGTGCGAAATATCGCAATCACAGAAACTACTTCCATCGCGGCGCTCCTAATAAAGGCTCTGAAGTTTTAAGAGCCCGTTTGCAAAAATACGGTGTCGCAAAAGTTTTCTTTATTAGTTTCCCCCTTTAATCTGGCCAGGCGTGTCTCAATGTCTTTATGGCGAATTTTCAATCTGGGCGGAAGCCAATAAGAAATCAACTGTTTGTTCCCTGATTCCCGTGCATCGATTCGAGGGGAGTTTCTTTACGACTTCTTTTACGATTGGAGGTGCATTCGAAATTAGACCGCGTTCGAGAAAGCCTTTCCGTGTCTACGAAGATGAATGGTAAAAGGATTACAATGACTAACAGGCTGGATTTCTTTATTACGATATCAGTTTTTTGTTTCCTCGTTCATTACGTTTCTTTGCGCTCGTAAAAACGAATTGAGCGTAGTTTTTCCGTGACGTTCGTTCGACTAGATTAATTCAGTAGGTTTCCGATTTGGATCATGTGAAACAGAAGCTTTCTTTTACTTATATTTTCCGTTGATCGCAATATATTAGTGTCTCTCTCTCGCACACTAAGTTCACTAAACATTTTTTTTTATGATACACGAGGACAGACAATTATTGGTTCACTTGACGGTAAGCCAAATACCCCAGAAATATAACATTCTTAACTAGATGCGCTATCGAACTATGTTTGGAATTTTCGATATCACACCAATTTGATATCCAGATTTCCAGATGAAGAATGATGTTTCCAAATACTAATAAATTTATTAGGAAATGTTGGTCTCGGTGGGGATCGAGCTCCCGACCCCGAAAACCATCTACAGTTCAATGTACTAATTACTAGAGCGACTTAACAACGGTATATGATAATTAAACATGTTGTTACAACTTAATAAATGATGTCACAGACGAAATGTTTTATTATTTTCATTAAAACATCTAACTAAATGAATAGCAATATTTCGTGACAAAGTCAGAGCTGCGCAACATTTGGTTACTTTACGTAATATTAAATCGTCGAAGTTTACTTTTTGCATGCGCCTAGACCTGCCATTTATCTCTCATGCAATAGTTCAAGACAATAAGACCTTTTATTTCAGCCGCATTTCAATTAGGCTCAAACTACAAGAACTTTTATTCCTTCCTGAATATTGAAATGACAAACTACGTAGTTAAAATAATTTAAAAATATTTCACGTTTCATTTTTTTACGACGTAAAAAGTTTTACGTCGTAAAAAAATAAATCTCTCATATAATTTAATTAATCTTTGTATCTATGTATATTAATTAATCTCTGTATTCATGTTATTTTCTGGTACAAATAAAATATACTTTTACACACAAACAATACTTTATTTTCCTAGTTTTATATCAAACTATAACGCGTACTTTTTATTAACTCATTCAAAACAGAGAAATGAAACATGATACTCATTATAGTAAAACATTTATATGACAGTGTTGATATATAGGAGTTGAACTCGAGAGCTATATAATAGCATACTTCTCGCACGCTCATAAGTAATGTTAATAAAGTTAATAAGCTTTAAGGGCGGAATTCAGGTAATCTGTCAGTCTCCCCGGCTCATGAAGCGAGTATTAAATATCCCGCTACTTGTCTCATCGTCAAATTAATATTCACCACACATTAATGTACATACACTGAATAAATGTATTCATGACTTGGAGCTATTAAACTATTTTGAAACAAAACATACACAGAAATATTATGGAACATGCTTGTTATGGAAGAAGACATTTTTTCGATCCCCACCGGGACAGAAAATATTGGTAGGTTTACTTAGATTATATAAAAATTGATGAATTTCCTTTATTTGACTCGAAAACCTCACAATTTTATAACCCAAAGCATGCGACAAATACATATATTTTAAACAATACAATATATTATTCATGAAGTCTTCCAAGCGACGGCGTTGTCAGAAATGTGACCGAATGGAAAATTATGTGACTCTTCTATAACTACTATTTATTACTTCGCGATATTTGTCGTTTAAAACCGTCCAATTCGTTTTATTCAACACGAGACTAACGATATAGTCCACAACAATATTAAGTCGGTGCAATTTCAGCGAAGTCTTAGCTTCATACTTCACGTTCCTTATTTGATGCTAGAGGTTATTGGTGCTTTTATGAAGTTATAACGTTATCCTCTCCTTTCTTTGTTAATAACTAAATTTTAAGGACACGACTGCCATATCCCCTAACCTCGTAAAGTCGTCTAGCGCCGCGGGTGAAGACTTAATACTTTATTAGGGTTCCTTAGACTGCGTGCTTCTCTTTACGACAATTTTAATCGCAACTCAGCGTCAATGACCTGTGTTATGGGTTAACTTTATAATATAACTAGCTGTGTCTGCGACTACGCCCGCGTCGAATCGTTATTTTGGTCATTCAATTTTGTTTTTTGCAATCTTTATAAAATATAGACGTGACCCCCGACGTCGGCAGCGTCCCGTACATTTTTTAGATCGTTTAAAGAGTAATTATTCTATCATATATATTTTTGGGTATCTCGAACCGTTTTCACAGCGTATTAGAAACAAGCATGAGATTTACTTGATGGAAAGTGAAATTCAGCCAAGCGAACTTGACCGAAACGCAGATTCCATCTGTGTATGCTAATTGAGGACCTAAACGGATTTTCTATATTCCTATCACATATTTAACATCAAGGTTACTCAGAAAAAGTATAATTTGACCTGTTGAAAATCGATCCCCACGACCAATTGATTATAAAGTTTGCATTGCTACTATTAGACCAACGGGTACATATAATTTTCTATTAAATCATCGTGTTAAGTAAACGGGATTGGTCGAGTTTACAATCTATCCAGCTAAATTAATAAAAATGTTATGTACTTCATTAAATACCAATTATATACTCTAAGTCAGAACTACATAAAGTGGAAACATTTTAGCGACATTACTACTACACGTGTCTCGATTAACCCGCTTAGTTCTTAGTGCTTAGCGTAAGAGCTTGCGGATCGAAAATGATTTTAATTTAAAAATAAATATTTGTTAAGCGTGTTTAATATTTTTAGATTTGTAATTGATTAATTCTTTTCATTAAACACCTACCCCATTATATATTGTAAAGATTCATTCAATATATGGCTGTATTTATAAAGTTCAGATTTCGGAGTGGATACTAAATGCATTAGATTTTAATCCTTCGATATCTCTAACTTCAAAGACAAATCTGCTAGCGCCATCTGTCTTGTCATAGATGGTATTTGAGGAAATCCGTTACAAGTGTTATATTTACAAGTCTACTCGCGTAAACAAACAATACTTAGACGAGCCGTTGTCATGGGGAGACTTAAAAAAGACTTAAAAGCGACCGAAACGTCGGGCAGTAGGTAAAATAAATTGTAAATAAGTTGAGCTAATACATTTCGCGTTTTAAACCGTCAAATTGTTTATTTTATATATGTCCTTCCTTGCTTAGACACATTTTCCGTCAATTACACTTAGAACAGCATAAGCTGACCGACTCCAAGTAATAAGATACAACAATGTAACAAAATGTAAGCTCTCGAGCTATAACGGTGTATTCGGATCGTGACTGAAATTTCATATTATAAGCAAGTTAATTTAGTTGTTGGAAGTAGACGAAGCTCGCACTCATCAAATGTGGTACATGCACTTAGATTGAATAATCAATTACTTGAGAGTGTTTCACAATTCAATTTACGCAATTTCAATGTTGCATATTTCGTTCGTTAAAAGTTCTATAATGTTACGCTAGTATTACACATTCAAATTAACTTTAAACGGTTTAAAACGCGACACATATATTAGTTAAACTTATTTGAAAATTATTTTTAACTTCCCAGTCTCACCGTGACCACGGCTGCTACAAAGCATCCGAAACGTCGGACCGTAGTTAAAATATTTTCAAATTAGTTTAACAAATGTCTTTACTTATAATACTACTCATGTTAAAGATTATAAAAATACTATAAACAGTGGACTCATTTTATTCGCAGTTTTACGTCTAAACATCCAGACAGGTGGTGTGTTATACCAGCTCGATATTGAGGATCGTTTGCAACTTATTGCATTCTTAACTCTGATTTTTTTATAAAACTACCCTCAACATAACATTCTATTTTAAATTGCATACATTTATAACGATCAAATTATACCAAATGTTTGTGTGTTTGAATCAATCAGTGAGCACCGAAATTTATTTAGCCCATAAACCTTTTTATGTCTAAAATCGCAATAGCACGGATGGAAGCCACGACCAACAAAAAATATATACTTATACCTAAGGGATTTTTTAATCATATGTTGTGAAACTCTCACACATTGTACTAATTAAAATTAAATACTTTTAACAGTTTAAAACCGCGAAATATATTAGTTAACTTATTTACAATTAACTACGGCCCGAGGTTTCGCAGCAATTTTAAATATTTAAAAAATGGTAAGTAATGTCTCATAACTCATATATATCGCGTTTTGAATCTGTATCGTTTTGTTGCGTAAATATATATAATAATGCTATCAATCTTTGCCCTAAAATACAACAAGTATTTCCCAATTAATAACAATATCGTTATCATAAAAGAACTTAACCCTTGTTAGCAATTATGGGGCTAAGTTTTGTTTCGATAAACCCTAAGCATTAATCACGAAACAAAGCAAACGACTGAAGTTTTCATGTAAGCCAATTGTTTCTAATCTAATCGGGGTCTTGTAATATTTTCATATAACTACTGCCTGTCCGCGGCGTTACCTGTATTTACCATTGTTTACTTTTATACTGAATACTTAACTTTAATACAGTTTTTTTTTTAGATTAGAGACTAAATAAAACTTGCTGCCGATCTATCTTTGCTCTGGACTTTCTAAAAACCACAAACTGAAGGCGTAACGGAATTAACACTTCAGCTTTTCTATTTGTGGTACCATGGGATACCATGTGTGGTACCATGTGGTACCAAAACTTGGCTAAGTTTCTTATTATAAAATAGAGTTTTAATGGGGAAATAGGTGACATACCGAAATATTTCATAACAATTTCCGCTCGCTTAGCTTTGATACATATAATGATACTCCGTCCTCTGTTGCTGCTTCTTCTTTCTAGATCAATAAACCTACGTAAGGTGGAAAGAATTTTTCAAATTGGGCGTGTAAGTTCAGAGCTCTTTCAACCAAACAAACAAATTTTCCACCTCTATTTTTTATATATTGAATGAAAAATTCGTGGATTTTCAGTCGGCTGTAATCGCCGTGTAATCCATCAAAGTATGACATTCAACGATTTGCGTACAAACACGCCGTTTACTTATTGTCACAATTTTATGCGAGAATGATTGATATTTTACAAGGCCGTCTATTATTTTTGCTGTATTGGAATTTCACTTTGATATACGAGTATGCAAATATTCTGTGCGTACAATATTTTCAATTGTATTCTACTGAAACCATACCATTTTTCTAACAAAAATAAATGTTTAATCGATATACTTCCAAATAGTGACTTATCTACATATCTACTTAGGCTTGCTGCTAATCTACACTATTATGAAATATATCGATCAAGTTGTAACCCTAAACCCTAAATTATTAAAAAACACACACAAATATATACTCTATGGTAGTTTACATTAGTACTACGCATTTAAATAAAACACTTTAACCGTTTAAAATGCGATATATATTAGTTAAACTTATTTGAAAATTATTTAACCTACGGCACGAAGTTTTGTGTCCACAACGGCTGCAAAGAATCCGAAATGGCGGGCTGTGCTTTGCAATCATTTCCAAATAAGTTTAAACTAATATATATCGCATTTTAAACTGTTAAAGTGTTTTATTTAAATTAACAAATACAGTTTTAAATTGAGACATAAAAAATGTTTTCTTTTTTACACGCGTATCTATTTAAAATTTATTTTTATCACCGTTTCTCAATCGAAAATACGGCTATGATATCCTTGACCAAAATAATTTAGGGCGATAGGATCTCTGTGGCTTACAATATTCTTGTGCCGCTTATAAACAGCTCCCCGCTGACCACGACTCATGCGATAAAACAATTACCCGAACGAAACTTTACGTGAATTCATGAAAACGAAAATTTTTAATGAGGCTTCATTAATGAGGGAAAACTGTTAGATGGTTAATTTTTGAGCACGGAAATTACTGAAAATATTTAAAAAAGCCTCTGTAAATAACAAAACACGACGGTATGATTTTTTATTAAGTAATGATAACAATATCTCAGTGTAATTTTATTAACTCTGCAAACTCGTGGAGTCGTCAATACAATACAAATTAAATTATATAATTTCGTTTTAAATACTGTCTATAGTCTAAGCAAGTAGTACACATTTAACTAAACACAGCAGCCGAAACGTCAGGCCGAGGTTAAAAATCAGTTTCAAATAAGTTTAACTAATATATCGCGTTTTAAACCGTTAAAGTGTTTTATTTAAATAATTTCGTTTTGTTACAAGAAAATATGTATCTTAGTTTACATTCAACTATAAAAACAGTCTCTCATATCTCAGTCATTCAAGTTATTTTAGAAATAAAGCTATTTTACATTTTCGTCGATAGTCCATCTATTTTTCTGACTTAACTTGAACAATTTAAACTCATCAATTACTTAGTCCGAAAATTTTGATTTAGCATCATTTAAACTTAAGCTTTTAAGATACGCCATGTCCGTAGGCTAATTAAACTTACGCCGATAGCTGCTGTGTTTAAATCTTTATTTACTTTAAACGACGATCGCAATGTTTATGTCGTGTAAGTATGAAAATCGCGTGTCCTCCATCTTGATATAACTTGACTCAAGCTAATTATAGTTTCGCTTTGAAATGTATGCCAAGTTATTCAATTACTGCATTATAATACAACCTACATTTATTGTAATGTATTGTAATAAATATTTAATGTATATATTAAATAGTGAGGCCTCAAAAAGAATAATTGGAAATAAATATTTTAAATTCGAAGTTATAGAAGGTAGTTTAACAAAAATAACTTGGTCGGTAGTTTTACAAATTAATATGTCCGCGTCGTTCGTTGTATAAAGTCTTTTTACTTCAAAATCCTTTTAATTTGAAATGAATTTTATTGGCTTATGTATTGATTATTCCATTAGAGGGCCTCCAATCCTTGGAGAGCCGCAACTACTGGTTACCAACACTAATTTAGTGACGGTAGTTGCTTAAGCCCGTTAATCATAGACATAATCTGAGCATATATATAAGCAGCAGGGTGGGTCCAAGAGGAGTGCCTTTCAACACTGGGAAGTTAGTAGGTTAAACCGGTCCTAAGTCAAAAGATTAACATTCCGATGAAATTGTATTCAAAATGAAAACCAAATGGCATTCCCAATCAACATGCCAGGACACTTTTACGCTGGCACTAGGCGAAACTTCGGCTCACGTATGCAAATTGGTGATACAACAGGGTTGCAGCGAAGTCCCAGCGGCGTCTCTCTGCAATACTGATTTCTGAATTCGCACCTGCTCTATTCCCACGTCCACACATCACATACTCTATTCAAACTTCATTTACATCGGAACATTGTCAACGGAACAACTTTGGCTCTTTTTGCTCACCGTTCTGCCAATATTTTACTGGAAACAGCTTGGGGGAGTAATTAAATGCTTTTGCGAGTTTCGTTAGAGATTAATTCATTAATGGCTTTGAGGTTTTTAACTACATTTTATTTATATTTACACTAAATTGAGAATTTATTGATCGGATGTTAGTGGTCACGACTGCTGAATAACAGTTAAATTAATATATATCGCATTTTAAACCATTGCAGTGTTTTATACAGACAGTATTTAATGTTCACAATTGTTGTGTCGAGTATGTAACGTTTCGAACTTTACTTTAAATTTATCATTCAAACGCGCCAAATCGAACAGCAACTATGTATTTTTATCATAAGACATAGTGCATACTCTCGTTTCTTTCATACAATTTTAATAGAATACAAAATTCTACACTCGTCTCCTCCAAGAGACAGTGACGGGTGCCTTCGTGAAAAATGTATTCCGTAGAGCAGACGCAAATAGGTGAACACATTGAAAAGTCTTCCGCGCCAGCTCGTCTTACGCCATGTCAGCTGAGACGTTTGGGTTTTTTAAAGTTCACACTCTGAAGAACATTTACAAAGGCCGAAATATTCGCCCGTACATATTCCTTAAATACAATTTACGCTTGACTTATTTCGTACGTCTTTGCACTTCCACGTTCTTGCTATGTTAAAGTTGAATTAGGAAAAAGTTTGTTCAATTCGATTGCTTATGAAACTGACTATTCATTTTCGCTAACCTTAAATTTCTAAGTATAAATTACTTGCTTCCTTATAGTTACTTTGAGAATAACGCTGTAATCATTAGTATTGCTATGATAACTCATCTTTTATCCCACTTAAGTAGACTTGAATGCTATTATTAGTATCATATAACTACATCTATCTTTTTATTAAATACTCTTGACAGGCTCGTTGGTTTTATGGTAGCAATGTGTGGTTAATAATCAACGGGTCGTGGGTTCAATCTCATGTTTCTAATTATTAAATTAATAATTTTTTGAAGCATGTTAGACTTCGACTTTAAATCTGGATATTAAATGGAGGGTTAAGTATATCGAATTCAGTTCGGATCTCAAACGATTGTCCACAGATGAAGAAGCTGTGAAGTTTAATCGCGTTTCGGTTACAGTCTGTCGATTCCCAAAATCCATAGGCAAAACAGGTCGACGTGCTTTTCTGTCATCGTTCTATCATTTAAAAAATTACATTTATAATTAATTCATTTTTACTGACCGGCATATACAATTGGCCACAGTAAGTTGCCATATCTTCAGCTAGACGGCTTTTAAGGGTTGTTTACAGTTCACAGTTCAACAACAGTCCAGTCGCTCCACAGAAGTACCCATTTATCAATATTTAAAGTCTTTCAATCACGTTGTTTATGCGAGAGGGGAAAATATTTATAGCCGAGTCACGTACCATTTGCAGTTCACTCTACGTTTTAGTTGGTTTGCATCGAGATTGTTATTGCGAACCGAGTGGATATTTCGTGCGTGACTTTATCCAGTATTGGCAGTTTGTGAAAAACTAAAAACGCCGACATCAATAAATGTAACCGCTCAAACAAATTCACTCTTGCGAGTGCAAATTGCTAACGAAATGATGAAAAGGAAGTTAGCCGTGAACGCTGGAAAATATTTTTTGATATACACCGCTTTGTTGCGTAATGCGTCTCACTTTGGCCTTACGCTTATTAATAACAAAAATTCTAGTTTAAGTTACTTCTGTCTCGTCTGTCCAGCTGTTGAAGCTCTAACCCACATTGCGGTCCAAGACGAAGTCGACGTCCCCTTCGGTACACCTGCGGCTTACTAAGAGTAATCTACAAAAAAATTTCCGTCGAGAGACACGTGACGTAATTTATATTTACTTCAATTAATTCGTTATGTCTTATCTGAAAATTATGAGTAAATTCCATTTTCCGATTTGCTGCAGTTAACGTCGACCACTCTTAGGTTCTTCTTTTATACAATTAACACTTTAGCAAGCCAATATTGTGGTTTAAATAAAAATAAAAATTTTCACGTTAACTTAAGTTAATCAGCGAGTCTTTTAAACTTATATTTATGTTATAATTTCAGTAGTTTGTTTATTCCCGCCATTTTGAAATAAGGTATAGTGTCTACAGAAATCCATTTACATCTCCGTCATTTGGAATATATTATAATTTTGGTTTTTATTTTTTTTTACAGATCATGTTCGAGAATTTTCCTGTGGAACTCTCTACTATAGAACCTTCTTTGTTGATACAAAGCGAGATGCACTCTACGTTGGCGCGATGTAAGTATTCTTGGTAATCTTATTCGATAGCTACACGAAATAAAAATACACTATAAGAGTAAGAAATAGTAATTACCTTTACAAGAGGTCTTGTGTTCTGTTCAACTTAAAAAATATTTCGTTTCCTTTAGAGCTTACAGTCAGTGTATCGAATAGAACACTGTCTATCATTGTTTTTCGGGCTGTTCGGCCGACATAAGGGAGAAAAGGTTCTGCCGTCACGAGCGGACGGCATCATCAGGAGATGTTAGCTTCTTGATTGCTCGAAAAATTAAAACGTCGAGAACCTGTTCTCGCTCACGCCGAACAGCCCGAAAAACAATGATAGTAATAAACAATGATAGTAACAATTATATGCTGAACGTTGGCCGTGAAAACCTTACACAATTTATTAAAACACTGTCTGTATCATGTACTTCCCTAACCATTTATAGCAAAGCAAAATCTTCGAATCCTTGTAAAATTACATTCAATGTATAACAGTTACAATGTCATTGTATTTCAAAGTCGTCGACAGTGAGATATCGCATCATTCTGAAGTACAACGATTTTTCGATAAACTTTTCATTACAGTTTTCACGGTACGATGCATCCTTGTCGCAGTAAAACTATTTCGTTCTATAAATTTACGACGTCTAGCGATTTAGACGATAAGTCTTCGTACACAAATAAAGGAACGATTATCGCCATTTCAAATTATTATCGACATTTTCCATTCTTTCGACCCCTTTTATATATGAATTCTTTTTATGATATGAGAGGATAGACAAGCTTCGGATTCACCTGATAAAAGGTGAAATACTCCATTATACATCCATATTACATTAAAACAAGATGCGCTGTATAGTAATATATAATATTTCGGCTTTGGATATTCGGAAATCCACACACTGAAACTGAAATGCGATTAAACTTCACGCTATTTTTGTGTGGACGGTGGTAACCAGACGGAATTCCGATAATCCTACCACCCATTTAATATTAGAATTTCCAGACGAAGTCCAATATGTTGCATAGAAATTATAAATTGATTAAAAACCTCTTGGCCTCGGTGGGAATCGAACCCACGTCTCGAGAACGTTTCGACCATTAAACCGCTAAGCTTTATTCTATCTAATTAATGTTTTATGTTACAGGGATCGTCTTTATCGACTTAACATGAACAATATCAGCGCATCACACTGTGAGGTAAGTTGCTTTGATGTAATCCCGGGAAATACATTTTTTTCGGTCGGGCAGGACATAACTGATCAATTACTTGTAAATAATATTGATCAGTGAAAGGGGCACAAGATACGAGTTCGCCCCACATTAGGAAATGGAATTTCGCATAAGGGAGAAATTAAAAGCTTACTATATTTTTAAAGATTTCATAGCATTTATTAATTGGGAATATTGTGATTAAAAATCCGACCCTAAGACGTATTTATCAAGTTTAGAATTACGGAAAGAGAAATTTTTATTTAAAAAGTTTTGTCTAGAATATTTTTTAATTTGATTAATTAACATAGCATAAATGAATAAGATATACACAAAAAGTCAACTGCGACGACAAGAAGTTACATAAATATTTTTTATATTTATTAACGAGATGCCCCTTGTTTCAGAGAGATGCAATAAATCTAGAGCCTAGCAACGTAGCGCAGTGTGTGTCCAAAGGAAAATCAGAGGTAAATATATTTTTCAGGTTATAATTTTCATGTACGTGTTGGTCCTCATACCGTACGCAGTGGGTGATAACCTGGTACTAAAAATACAAATTATAATATTTGATCATAACAGATGACAAAAGTTTTGTAGATGAAAAAATCAAAAGCTCTATAAGTATTTTATATCGAAATAAAATAAATTAAAACTATTACATTACTATTAAATGATATACGGTTTGCAACTTTCCATGTTTGCCCAGTATACATACGAAAATAACTTTTAAATATGCCAATTTTAATATTCTCAACGCCAACAATATTTAAATTACATTATTTCTACCAGCAGTTATGCGCTAGCGCCTTTTATCAGATTTGTCTTTGACATATGAGACCTACTAGTCAATCTTCAACCTCATGATCAAGACATCTAAAGCAACTAGTAGTAGTAAAAAAAAAACTAATATATCACATATATACATTTTGAACCGTTTAAAGTGTAAAACTTAAATGTATGCGACAAATATTTGTTCAAATAGGATAATCGAATTAAAATAGACAACACGCTCTTGTATTTTTCAAACTTTAAAACATAAAAACTTGCGATATAACACAAGTTTTCTTGCTTAACCTTTTAAAGACACTAATATATAAAATTAAACACTCGTAACCGTTTACAATTGCGTTTTAAACCGTTAAAAGTATTTTAGGTAGCAAATACGTAAACCCATACAATATAATAGCGATATATAACAAGTAACAAAATCTTCTTGCTTAACTTTTTTAAAAACATTATTATATTAAATATCATAATGTTTTTTCGTGTTTTAAAGCAAATTTCAAACAATTCAACTTATTTGAAAATTATTTTTAACTTCGGCCCTACGTTTCGGATGCTTTGCAGCAGCCGTGGTCACGGGGAGACAAGGCTACTGCAAAGCATCCGAAACGTCGGGCTCTGAAACTAATATATCGCGTTTTAAACCGTTAAAGTGTTTTATTTAAACGTGTACTACTCGCGTAAACTATAGACAGTATTTGCTTATAAGGTTTTATTTTACGTACTTAACACGTAAACATGGACAATGTTTGTATTGTATAAATATCGTCCGCAAATATATCTTCCGCTAATCGCGAAAACACGCTCAATTAATTTTGTATTCGGTAAATTGCGCAAAACTAGCACTATTTCCGTCAAGATTTAATCTCATTTTTAACGGTGAGCTCCGGGTAGCGCGTATTTCATAGCGGGAGCTTAAAGCCACGTTCTACTCGCTATATTAAGGCCGTTAATTTTGATTTACAATAGCGTAGAGGCAATATTTGCTTTATTTCTGTTACACGTTCTTGAAGATCGGATGTAGGGTTACAATGCACTGATCAATAGTAGAGAGTTATTGTTCGTAGTAGTGTTTTACTTTGAATTGGGCTTACAACCTGGTTTGCAAGTGGTCTGACTTAGTTGCAAAATATATTGAGACATCTCAAAAAGGTCTTTGTCTCAATAAGTTATCGGTAAGTTTAATCTGATTAACAATTTCTTCACGTATATAATCTGTGGTCTATGTCACAAAATATCTTGAACTGATGGTAAGCTTATATTACATAACAGTGAAATTTTAATGTTGCAATTTGGCTATTTACGTATAGATATTTCAAAACAATTTTCATTATCTATTGTTTTCATCTAACACTTTAAGGGCTTAAAACGTGGCGTATATAAATAAACTTATTTACAATTTGTTTAAACTACGGCCCGTCGTTTCGGGTGCTTGGCAATAGTCGTGGTCACGGGTGGACGGACATACTAAAGCGTTAAGTGTTTTATTTAAATACTTAATATATAATGTAGTTTTAAATTGTACAGCTATTATTCCAGGCGGTACCAATAAAAAGTTAAAAGTCGCTATCCGTATTGTGTATAAACATAAGCGTCAAAGTTTTCTAAATCTGCTTCACAAGTTCCAATAAAAACGGACCGAAACGCTCACAATTCGAAAACTAACTCGAGCTAAAAACTAAAGGCAACTCCACAAACACCGACAAAAATATATCCAAGCAAATAAAGGAAAAAACTTTTATATTGCAAGAAACGCTATAGACCACATGGTCCCGCTCGTTTTGGGACGAAAAAAATAAATTCTTTTATTAGTATAAAAGAGGGATATAAAAAAGAATTATGTTCGAGTCTCTCACCTTAACCGTCTCGCTTCACTCTTTGAGAGCCATAATCAAAGTTACGCTGTCTACGAGTTTTCCTTTCTCTAAACACGATGTCGCGACATGAAAAAGGCTGGGAAACGCCGTGGGCGAATTTCTGCTTGGCTATCCTTCGACACTCTTCTTGTTGTTTTAAGTCATTGCTCTTTGTGATCGTATCGGGGAAAATCGTTGGGTAAAAGCTGCATTACAAATCCCTTACACCGAGTAAGGGATTTTTAACACGGGTTAAACGTATTGTTTTAAGTGTATATTACATAGGTCTATGTATAAGATCTGATATTAAGTTAAAATATTGTTTTAATTGAGAGAGGAACAGACAGAGATGCGCTATCGGCCTACACTTGTGATTAAACATTCGTATATTCACTTAAAAGCGTAACGCATATACACTTTACGGCTTTTCCGTCTGTGGTTGTTGATTTGTATATTCCAGCCACAAATATCTCAGACTAAGCCTAATATGTTTTAGAAATTTTAAATGCATGTTGCTCCCGATAGTTTAATATTGTTACCGATGGAACATCGCGACGGATTTAAAGCAGACTAAAGGCCATTTAAATAAGCTATATCTCGAAGACATTAACGGGAATATTAGTAAGACAGAAAAAGTATCCCGAGAAGGAAAGCCAGCCATAAATCTACTTACGGACAAAGTGGCGAATAATTAACGAAATGGACCAATCGAGAGCATTAGTTCGGAGTGAAGTTATGCGAGCGCCCGGCTAAGTACCGTTAAAAGAAACTCAGACGTGAACCTGATTGTTCTCGCCTTAATTCTGATTGTTTCTGAGCGTAAAGCAGTTCTGTGCGCGTCAGTACAACGGAACGCAGAGTATATTAATCCGATAATTACTTTAGAACAATCTCCCGTAAAGTTACCTCCGCTAGGCTGAAAGTGTGGCGCAAGTTTTTACGGGCGAACAAAGAACTCGGCCTAATTGTTTATTTTCACATTTCCACGGGAAACTACTAACTGGGATTACGTCTAGAGAAATAATGAGTGTTTCGTGTCGTGGGAACGCTTTGTGTGGAGAGAATAATTCACAATTTCGGAAATTGTAAAACTCATCAACTTTGTAGAATCTGTTTTCTAATTCCGTGCATCTGAGTTCTATATGCAACCTGAATAGCCCTTGTGACATGGAGAAAATTAGTTTCAATCCCTGCACAGACCGCAGTGACCACATTTCATTAGACAATATATTGCTTTTGAACTATCGCAAAATGTCTGCGGTGCCTTTAAATATTTGCTTTCATTTATATTTCATTTTGTTTACAGCAAACTGGTATATACAATCGCGATATAATGGCAATAGCTTAATGTAATTGTCTTAAAAATATAGTAATTGACTGTCAGACACATTTCAATGAAAAAGAAAATTTTAGTAAATCCTAATTCCTAATATTGAAAAATATTGTTGTGTTTGTATAAAATATTGTGTTAAGAATCGCAACATGTAAGCCCACCTTAAATTCCTTATCGTAATTACCTGATCGTAAAGATGTCTACATTTACAATTCAAATTGTCCACCCTCATATTTAAAACTTTAATTCATTTTATTTAAAACTCGCAATGAACTGAACTGTTATATTGAGCTATGTATATTCTCATAAGGGATTGTATATATAATCTTCGAGAATAAATTCTTTAAACTTTTTAAACAGAGAAGTGCACCAGCGCCATCTGAATATTCATATCGCAGATTCACTTATGAAATGTATTGGAATTATTTTAAGCGTCATTTTGTTCACTAAAACGAGCAACGCACACTCCTGTCACACGGAATATTAATGTCCCGTTCAATATTTATGTTGAACGCAAATTTACATAATCACGGCCACTGAGCGTTCGCCCACTCTTCGGAATTACTATTATTCCAATAAAATTTTCGATGCATCGAATATGTGCGGTTCCTTCATTACGTCGTTTTATACCGTCGGATTGTCAGATATCTCCATAAATTACCGGCTGAGTGCGTCATTTTGGATAGTAAAAGATGGATTTTATTATACATTTTACGAACGACGAATACATTTACGAGAATATCGGTCAAGATTGACCAACTAAATTTATATTAGCTTCGCTATTTCAAATCACATCATATATGGCACACAAAAAAAAAAACAAAGACATAAATAATAAAATAGAAGTATGTGGTGGGACACCTCTCAGCTTCTGTTGACATTATGAAATAGTACATAGAAATACCAAAATGTAACAATTAACAAAAACATACACTAAAAAAAATAAAAACAAAAACAAAAAACAACTGTTTTATAAAACTTTTATACTTTATTTACTTAGGCAATTTTTCATTAAATGACAAATTTAAAAATGCACCAATAAAATAACGAATAGATCAAAGCCTCGAATACACTAATATGACTAATAAAGACTTTATTTATTTGTACACAAAATCATCCAAAGAAAAAACATCATAGAATAAGGGACAATTCCAAAATTCAAAAAAAGAAAACCTTGTTCCTTTTGTACTGTACTCGATCCATATTTCACTAAATTACTTAATGCGATAAGGAGATGGCAATAATATTTTATTCATAGTAATTTATAATGTACGTGGTATTATATATGTTTTCGTTATTTCCAGCACTTTGACTGCCGAAACCACATCCGGGTGATCCAACCAATGGGAGACGGTTCTCGCCTGTACATCTGCGGGACCAACGCGCATAGCCCTAAAGACTGGGTTCTCTATGTAAGTTATAAATCGTAAAGTTTATTAAGTACGAGTAGTACTTACTTTAAATTCGTTAATATTAAGTAACGAGTATAAACGCTGAATTGTTATCGAGTTAGTTTTATAGTTATAGAAAGAAAACAAAATCGTATAATAACAGTTACAGTTTATAATCTATAATAAAGTTACCATATTGATTAGATTAGAATTTAAAAAAAAAGTAGTAATGTATAAGGACGTAACTGGTTAAATAATTTTGTTTATGATCAAAATAAGAATTTGATAAAAGTATTAATAATTCTTCGAAATCAGTTTAAAATAAGTTTGTAGTAAGAAAGGATAATACATAAGTTATAGCAATTCAAAAATTATATAAGCCTGAAAGATTACATTAGTATTCGTTTAAAAGGTCATTGGCCCATGCTATAGAAATCGTAGGAGCAAAAGGTCATCTCATCTTTTCCTGCGATCTTGAGGTAAAAAGTAGAAAGCTGCACTCGTTCATTCACTTAGTGCTTAATAGCACTAAGCTACGTATTACTCGTCGGAGTAACAAGAAGGCCATTATCTCTGGAAGTACTTGAACATCTTGGATATACGCCAACGACGCAACAGATCTCAACAGGTTTCATATTTGTCAAAATCAAAAACTTTTCGGTCGCGCATTTATGACTTTTTATTTACAGCCCTCTTTTTGTAGCGTTTTACAAAACATCCGAATATATAGAAGTTTTATATTTCTATTTTTAAACTTTAACGTGCGCTTTTCAATATTTTGACTACGTCGTTATTTTGTTGTAAAATCGTAACAAATACAATAACAGTGTTCGGGGAAATTTGATGACTCTGTAAACTATTAAAAAAATTATTCAGTGCACTAACTACAACTGGATGTTGGTTGATAAGAGGCTTGCTTGTATGTCTGAGGGACATTTCATGGAAACATTTCCTGTATCTAACATTAAAACGATGTTTATTAGCTCGTTCACAATAATTCTCCTTATCGTATTTTTCTACGTAATAAATATTTTATTTTTACTAATGCTATAAAAGGTGCTAAAACTGACATAGCTTCTAAATCACCTCATTGATTGATAATACAGTTCTCATGATAAATCTCTTTAAAAACTCCAACACATCCGGAAAATCCGTTTATTCCCATATTCACATCGCATCACGTCGCGCAGTGCCTTCAGATGCATTTGTAAGTACGTAAAGTAACTTCACGCTGGCAACCGCGACAAATTTCACGGATACTGATTTCAAATGACGCCGTAAGACGAGAACAGATTTTTCCCGGCGCTGCTAAAGGTATTTCTGACTGAACGACTCCGTAAAGACGGTATCCAATGACAATTTTCTGTAACGTATTTCGTGGATCTAAAAATTTAAATGACGCTATTCCATTTTTAAAACGCGGGTAGTTTCGGAAAATATTCGTTTATACTAACAAGATCTACTATTGAACTGTTAGAATTTTGCAAGCTTTTTCTACTGCCTGCTATTTTAGTATGTATTATAATTCTTGCTATAATAATCTAACAAAAATTTATAACTATAGCTATCGAAAACAGATCGCTATAAATCGGTTTTCCGTTCACTTTTCACTTTTCCTGCGTTTGACTTTCATATAATTTTATGATGTATCGCTCTGACCCCGGGAAGTTTTGGCGCCCCTTATCCGTACCATAATTTAATTTCCTCAGACAAGATATAAGAATTCCTTAAAATGGTAAGTATTATAAAATAAAAAAGCGAATTTACGGGAAAGCGCCGGATATCCGAAACAAATAGAATATTTTAAAATAGCTATTGATAGATCCCCTATCGATATCCTATTTCCTTAATATCCATAATAACTCTGATCTTCAATTTATAGAAAAATAATATATTTCGTAGGAATTTATATTTTATTACAGCCACGAAAATTATATGAAAAATGATTTCACTTACAACAGCCGCAACTCGAAACCAATTGCTGTTATTACACGGTACATAAAAATACAGTTTGTGACGATAAATCGTATTAAAAGTCAAAAACCGAGAGCGGGAACGTTGAAAATTGAAAATATATTACGTTTGTGGGGAAGGAAGTATTGAATACGATGGCCGATACTTGCCGCCGCCGACCCCACAGAGTCTACTGACGTAGAGATAGTGTTTTTAAAAGTATTATAGACTACATTTATTTATTACTCTGTAGTATCACACAGCCACAGAGGAAAAAAACGAAAGCATAATATAGTAATAGTATATAGACCGATGTTTATTCGTTTACACGTATACTAAATTTTAAAATTTTCAATAATATTTCGTTTTATCTGTAGACGTTCAATTTTACTCATGATCAATGTATTGCAATATAATCTGTCGTTTGAGTAATGCTCCCTTCTCTGTGGTGAGGGCGCGTCAGTTTCAAAAATTGAGTGAAATCACATGTACGCAATTGATAGGGTCCAGGGACGCACTGATACAAACCAAAATGTTCCATACTGCATCCAATTTATATCTATTTCATTGCAAATGGCGGTTCGCGATCGGAAGGGAATCGGTAACAAATGACGGATGCTATACGATCGTTCCATCGATTTTCATTTCTCATATTGTTTTCGTAAACTCGCAATAATAATCGAAACCCGATGATAAAACAGAAACTATTCGCTTTCTCCGCGAGACGCGAAAATACCAATTTATTTACACTGCAAAAGTTTATTCACCCGTGCAAGTTATTAAAAATCAACAATAGACAATGGATGCATAGCTTATCGAAGTGAGAAAGAGCAATAAAAGGAAAGTGATTCGTCGGATCGAATAAAACAAAGGTATCGTTTGTTACCGGCCGACGTGCATAACAATAGGACAATTTGTATAGCAGATTTAAAACACATCGCATTTATCCCGGCCGAATGAATGCGATAAGCCCCGCTTATTGATTGTTCCCATTTAAATTGAAAACATCCAACCTGTGCCGTCACACGTGCTAAATGAAGCGGAATTATAACAATGTTCTTACATCGCTGTTATTTTCATTTTATTTAAGCTTTTGTACACTGTAATGCGATCAAATTGAATTTATTGCTGTGCAGATTTTTAAATATTGATGTTCCACTAAAAACATGTTGATTTCTCTTTTCATTATTATCTGTATATATTTGTGTAGATAAAAAGTTTCGCATATCTTGGGCTTACTCTTCTTTATAATCTATATTTATTCGATCTTTTTCCTTTTTTTGTTTTGCGCTACAAGTGGTCTATGTTAGAGATTTTTAGGTTAATTTATTTTATTACAATTGTGTTTGTTATTACATAATTACAAACACTTTGAATAAATCGTGCCCTACGCAGAACGCTCTTCAATAGTTTTATTAATAATATGTTGACTATTATATTCGTTAAAAACATATTTTTTATTTAAAACCAGTATCTCGTATGTCTAAAATCAAGTCGTAATATAAATTAGACTCTCATTTTATATTAATTACTTAAATCTTTAAAAAAACAATTGGCTGCAATAAGATTATTATTAAAAAAGATTATTATTATTGTATGATTACGTCTTTCTTTCTTTCGTGAAGACTAGAATTCTCGTTATCTTTTTCGAAGCCAACTAGCAAAGTAAGGCTTAAGCTAAGCACTTTCCGTATATCAGTATTTCCATACGTAGTCTATTACGGGTTACAAGTGAAGCGATTATCCCACCTGAGCCACTGTACGGCATACTGCACTAGTGTGAACATTACCTTAATTATAACGCGGGCCGACCGAGAGAACACTTCACAAAATCACTTTATAAGCCGTACAGGGCTTCAGTGGACGGGTGGGTAGCTCTACATTGCACTTGCTAAATCATTTTCTAGTTGTCAGCCGCGATTATAAATACGAGAATCTATTACTTTTAATTAAGGAAACGACAATTTCAAAGATTGGGAGCCTATCTTTTCTCTTTCTATCAGTTTACAGATACACAATGTAGTGGTTGATAGTAATATTTTTTCTAATTGTATTGCTTTATATTCATACATATTTCATACTATGTGCACCTTTAATTTTGGATTGCATTTTTTAGTCATTTTACCGTATATTGTTATCAGTCTTGAATACTTTAGATTTAAATACTGTCTATAGTTTACGCGACTAGTACACATTTAAATAAAACACTTTAACGGTTTAAAACGCGATATATTAGTTAAACTTACGGGGAGACCCCCGTGACCACGGCTGCTGCAAAGCATCCGAAATATCGGGCCGAAGTTAAAAATCATTTTTAAATAAGTTTAACTAATATATCGCGTTTTAAACCGTTAAAGTGTTTTATTTAAAAAAATACTTTAGAGTTGATTTCATCCGGTAAATAAATTACTCTATTTTCTGCACAATAAATGCCTAAAATTGCGTTTATCGCAAGAGTTTTTGGTTTCAAACGTTAGAAAGATAGAATATATGATAAATGTTTTCCTAAAATACGTACACTTAAAATTCAGAAGTACTTTCAATTGATTTCTTCGTTGCATTAAAATAAATATCTAGATCTTTCGTTCGGGTATTTTTTGGGTTTCTAGACCCGTATTCGCAGCGTACGCATTTCCCGCTGTATCTTCGCGTCTATTTGTCGCAGCGATACTTCGATAATAGCTACATTTTTCAATTAGGAACCCGTAGTTCCTGA
This sequence comes from Leptosia nina, assembly GCA_963661955.1. Taxonomy (NCBI): domain Eukaryota; kingdom Metazoa; phylum Arthropoda; class Insecta; order Lepidoptera; family Pieridae; genus Leptosia; species Leptosia nina. Next base: position 4,450,343 of record CAVLEF010000004.1, on the reverse strand, counting down.
GATAAGTGCGTTATATTAGCATTTATATATTAGATTTAAAAGGCATTTATATATTAGTTTATTTGAAACGTCACTCTCAGCTACGGTCCTTAAAACTCTCATTAACATTCAGTAAGACGCAGTGCACATGAGTTCATGACGGAACTTTGTACGGACGCGGTTGTTTTCTTACATTTGCGAACGAACGCTTAAAGAAAACGTCGTTGATATGCGAAGCGCGAAGCGAAGTTTATATGGAAGCGGGTGAATTGAAGTTTTTTCTGCTTTTAATAGAATTCTCGCTTCAAAGTCTGAGATAAGCTACTGTTTCTTTAAAGTTTTATTCGTTCGATTTGGTAACTAGCAAGGTGGATAATGAATTAATAAAGGCTGGCTGTCTGCGTTCCAAGAATAGAGGTACAAGTATCGTGGTCATTAATACATAAATTAATACTTAAATGGGGGTACAAATATTTTTATTACATAATTTGACAATTATGTTTATGCCTAAGAAATAATTATACTTAAGCATAAATATAATAAGATACAGTACATATATGCGAGTAGATATAAATATAAAGGGTTTGAGCTTCAAAATTCTTAATGCTTATTTCCCTCTTCGCCTTTATAAACTTAAACTGTTACCCACAGCGTAGGTCCCGTCGTTCTAGCAAGTTCATATTAAAAGACAGACAAATAGCGTCGCAGACTTTTTTAGATAATTTAAAGAGGAATAATTATTTCGTACATATTTTTTGGGTATCTTGAACCGTTTTTGCAGCGTACGCCCGGGAGACCCATAATTTAAATTATATCGCGTTTTAAACCGTTAAAATGTTTTATTTAAATGTGTACTACTCGCGTAAACTATAGACAGTATTTTATTTGTTTGATTGTTTGATGATATTATTGAAATTTATATTTCAAATGTTTCTCGAGAATCTAAAGACACCTACGCACTATTTCTTCATTTATTATGGACTCATGTGGCTTCCATTCGTAAAATACAGCAGAACGTAATTTTCACGGTACGAATGTAAACGGATCGTATATATCCATTACCTATCTATTGAAAACCAAACAAAAGTCATATGAACACGGGTAGTTCAATCGATTCGCCTACATCAGACAATGTCGAGCTCAGGTGTGGTTTCAGTCCCATTCAGAATTAGGATCCAATATCTTCCAATAGCGTCAGTTTGTTTTGTCATAGTGAAAATGCTATACATTTAAAAATTGTGACGGTACAAGCGCCAGAAGGGTTTCCTATTAAACTATGCAGTTAAGTGTTTGACGGCCTTGTAGGTGTAATTTTAGCAAGGAGTCGTAGGTTTGACCCCTACCGGGCTTAACATTTTTCGGGTCTAATATTTCATGTTGGACCTCATCTGGAAATCAGGATATTCAGTGGGGTGGTCGGAATATTGAAATTTCGTCTGGATCACGAACCACAAAAAATAAAAAAGCGGACAACTTTAATCGCGTTTCAGTTTCAATCTGTGGATTTCCGAATATCCAAAGCTAAATAGGTAGACAGCGCGTCTCTTTTAGGTAAAATATGGTGGGGGTATTTTAACTTCATACCATCATTTAAATAAAACACTTTAACGGTTTAAAACGCGATATATTAGTTAAACTTACTTAAAAATGATTTTTAACTGTCTCCCCGTGACCACGGCTGCTGCAAAGCATCCGAAACGTCGGGCCGAAGTTAAAAATCATTTTCAAATAAGTTTAACTAATATATCGCGTTTTAAACCGTTTTATTTAAATGTGTACTACTCGCGTTAACTATAGAATATAATATAGTCAATTTTTTTTTGAATCTAGAGAAGAATGTTATAAATTTCAACGGTCTACTGATGGACCCACGTCGCGTTACTTGCATAATATAAAAAGAGACGCAAAGACACAGGAATATGCCTACCTACCATGTCCTAAAGGGACCTAAATTTATACCCAATGTAGAAAAAGTAGGTCTTCACTTAAAAAAATATCCGATAAAGGTGCTTTTCTACCTCGACGATAAGCACTCTCAGATTTCAGCATAATAAGTTCGTTGAACACATTTGATAGTCTTTCAGCACCAGATTCGCGTAACGTTTTTATCTGGCAAACGCGAACTTAATTTAAGCTGTATAATTGCCGACGCTTGTTTTACAAAAGATGAAGTTTCTAGGCGAACTTATGCAAAATCCTCGAACTGAGACGATCAAAACCTCTTAGCATAATGTTCTGTACGAACTTTCTGCGCTTATCTCACGTTATTATGTGACAATTTCAGATCAACGTTTAATCATTAGCTGATAGTGACACGCTTTCCCAAACTTTACCCAGTCTCAATCTCTTGCAATTTAGTGTTCCTTTGTGCGTTCGAGCGTTCAAAGGGGTTCGTTATAACTACAATACGAATATACAATATTAATGCTTTGTTTACCAATTATTAGAAAATGTGTACAATAAACATTTTAAAGTGCGTCAACGGTTCACTCTCAAAGCTAGCTGAATCGAGTTTCAATTATAAACACTTTTTGGTATATAAATTTAAAGAATATATTTTGAAATGTGTTGTGATGATCAAAAGTGTCGTGTTCAAAATGTGTTACTTAAACGAAAAAAAAAAAACGAATTTATATTCAATATGATTGTGCACCTGTCCTTTACACTTAAGTACGGTCTTTAACGTCATATCTGCCCATTAGCATCGTTAGTATTACCTTTGTTATAATTTATATTTAGAGACTATGCCAAATAAAGATTTTCTTCAATAATTACAGCAGCGACATCTTATAATAGGATCATAAACTTTTGAACAAAATCATCTTTCACAATAAACAGATGTAAGTTAGCCTGACAACTTTCACTCAATACAAAATCATTACGGTTACCAGACGCCTCATTCCTTCACTGAAAAGCTTTAAAGATGGTAATTTCGTAAGCAAACAAAGCAAGGGTCTAATGAAGGTTGCGGGTGTCCACAAACTTTCTTATTCTGCAGGGGAAGGCCCCAAGCTCTTCCGTCCGATCCATTTGCTTGTTTATTCTGGCCTCTTCTTGTCTCCGCTGCGAAATAATGTACCTACTTACCATCTTGTTTGCGTGGCGTACTTTGACAATTGTTATTTTTACACCCTTTTCAACGTAAGCTCACTTTACCCCGCTCTAATTACGAGATTAGACCATTTGTTACATTTGTATTTAAAACCGGGGTAAAGGCTACGTAAACGAGCGTCGTGTCGACACGCTAAATTGTTTGTATAAAGATCTCTTACTTGATCTTTGCATTACAAAGAATGAGGGAAGGCCAGGGCTCGGGCGCGGCGGGCGGTCACAGCGGGTGCCTCCTCGTGCCTAATTTAATCCTCGGCTTATTGAAATAAAAACAACATAGGTTTTCGTCAGGTGAGGGTAGAGAAGGGACGTGCGGGTCACAGGTGCCTTCGATGGTCGCGGCATCGTTAAAATTTACATAAAGTCTCAATCCACGACGCCGAACCGCGCTGCCCACCCCACGTTCATGCTACATTTAGTAATTTTATGATAATTTTGAAAACGGTCCCGCCACCCATCGCATTATACTAATAGAGGAGACCGCAGGACGCCCATACGATGTCGGTAAATATTCGAGCATCTTTCAAATAATACCTTTCGGTCAATAAATCGTGCCGGACGTGAAACGGACATGGATTTTTAAGTAAAATTAATAGCAGATGTGTTTTCGAGTACAGAGAGGGCAGTTACGGCAGACGCATAAATCTGCCGGTTAGATGTGTTTTTTTGAGAACGCCTTTGATTAATAGCGCGTAAAAATCGAAGTGTTTGCGCGTAAAAAATTTAATATTTAACTTTTTACGGCTCACGATCGCGAGGGTCCAAAAGCAATTCCATGCAAATGTACCTGGCTATTTACGCGTGATACAGGTATTTGGGGGTGGCGATAAAAATAAACGGCATTGTTTTGTTGCAGTCGAATTTGACGCACCTGCCCCGGCATGAGTACGTGCCGGGCATCGGCATGGGTGTCGCCAAGTGCCCCTACGACCCGGCGGACAACTCCACAGCTCTGTGGGTGGAGAGGGGCAATCCTGGCTCCCTGCCCGCCTTATATTCGGGCACTAATGCCGAATTCACGAAGGCAGACACCGTCATTTTTAGAACCGATCTGCACAACTTGACCACTGGAAGAAAGGAGTTCTCCTTCCGGCGGACACTTAAATACGACTCGAAGTGGCTAGACAGTGAGTATAAAACTTATTCATATTCTACACTTGATTTATTCATAGATAAATAATACGAATGATAGGTTTGGTTTAGTTTATAGATAAGCGTCGTTTATTTAACGTATATGTTGTAGTTATGTGTAACTAAATTAAAAAATTAAAAAGCTTTAGCTTAAACAAAGTAATGGTAACTACAGATAATATTAAGTATAGCAATAAAGAACAATAGAGCATAGATAGAATGAAAAGGCACATTAAAAAAAGTATCTACTCCATAGTTTTTTATTAGACCGAAAACTTGCGTATTTAACATGCAAAATAGACCAATTGCTTTATCAAGCTACGAAATCAATCGGCATCAATTTCTACACCTGTGACCTAATTTGAAGCTTTCAATCGTAATTTCTACATTTCATTATACGTAGTTCGACTTGAATGTTGAACGGTACTAATTTACGTCAAATTAATTCATAATCATTAAAGTCAGCGTGTATCGGCTAACCACGCGGTTCGCTTATCATTAGAACAATTGTTTCAGTCATGGGATTATACGAATTAAACAGAAATTGGCCCGTTTTCCACTAAACAATCGAAATTATACTGTTTTCGCTCTAATGAACGGTTGTATGCCTCCAATCTTTCGTTAATTTGTATTCCTGAGTGTTCTATAGAAATTATGGGACGATTAATTCCGTTTAACTTTCGTGTTATTTCTACTGTTGTTTATAATAATTATTTATTTATTTATTTAGCACTCACAACTTTACAATGTTACAATGAATTACTAGATACTAGAAAAGTATTCTTTGATTTGATAGAAAAATATATCGAAAATAATTTTCCTAAGGGGGGGCAAAGTTTGTTCGGTTGACATTTTACTATCATAACTAGGTACAACAACAAAATTTAACAATAAAATGTAAAAAAAAATAGGCATGGCATGTTAATTCATCTACGGACAGCTTTAAAAACTGGTAAAAAGCTAGGATACAATTCGAGCGCTGTCGCGCGGCGTCTCTAGTACATTATAAAAAATATAGCTCTCGTGATATTATTTGCGTGTTATACGAATTAAAATGTGCAAACAAACTACGTATTTATGCTAATAACTTCTACTGAATACAGCTATTGAGGTAATTGTAAACATAACAGCCGAACAAATATTTTATTTATTCAAAATATTTGTTTTGTGTCGCGACTTTGTTGTGCTGTGAATGACATTTGACTTGTTTTTAAAGTAAAAAATTCTTGGGTCATTACGTCGCCAGTGTGCAGTTCAAATTAGTTATTAATCGTCATTTGTCATTTGTCTTGGTAGTTCTCAGATGTGCAAACATATTTTTTTTTTATATTCTGGTCCTAACATACATAAAAACCTTAAATATTGTGTGATTGTGTAATAGTCGCAAACATAGCTTTACTAGGAACTCCCAATTTTTGGATGGACTCCAGAAATATAGAATTTGCCACGAGACAAGTGTGCCTGCTACATAAAGCAAAATGTCCATTCTCTATAGTGTTCCAGGTCTTACATCCACATTTTATACATACATTATTAACTATTCAATCAATATAATAATCAGTGACGTAATTTGAAATCCAAGGTTTATAAAACCAATTTTTTCCCATACCATCGTGTTTGTAGCCCGAAATGGGCATTATTGATCGTTCAAAAGTTCTATAATTTCAGTTAGCTAAACGCAACTTCGAAACATTTTATGTCCAGCAATATTTTTCGCAAAACGACGTACTAACGATTCCACTAAATCCGTACTATTGCTAATTGCGAAGCCCCAATAATTTATGGCCCCTAATATTCAAGCTTTAAAGTCTTATTAGGAACTAATTCTCCAAGTTTAATTTCGCTGGTGGGAAACTACCTTTGCTAGCATATTGCATAGAACTGTTGCCTCGTGTGTTTAATCCTTTGCACGTGGCGATTTCATTCGAAACCATGAAATGAGTGCTTATTACTAACGCCCTCTATAGGGCACAATTGACACATGGCTTCATCTAATATTTATTGCATATCACACGGAATATCAGCAATTTGATATTGTAATAATATGGGAAGCCGTTGTATGCGAGCCGACTTAATTCATAGGCGGATTTATTAAAATGAATTTCACTTCATGTTTACTAAAAGTAATTTTCTACAGATTTTTATTTTACAGTATTGTATTTGGAATTAAAGCCACTTATTTTCGTGTACATTTAATTTTATTCTACATCCCAAAGCACAAATATAAAACACAATAAAAAGATTGACAAATACTCCAGTTAGTTGACACAAGTATTATAAATTGAATGAGAGAAAAAGGGGTTAAAATGCAAAGTATATTTTAACTACACTATTGACCTATTAAGTCGCGTATCAATCCGTTGAAAATCGTTTTATTTATTATATGTTTTACTTATTATTATTAAAAAGTAACATTAAACTGTGGGGTATTGTTATCGCCACAAAAAGTTGGGATTATTACCCAGTTAGTATATTAATGTTTATGCAATTGTAATTTAGATTTTATGTTGTAGCGAAACACTTGCATGACTTACTACCGTATACACATCGTCCTTTTTTTTAAAAAAAAGGACAACAATGGGTTGCCTGGAAGCGATCGCTTGTTAGCGATAGGGCCGCCCATTGCACTCCATATGCTTTTTTTGTGCAATGAAGTGTTAATAAATATATAAATAAATCAAACAGATCGTTTAAATAAAACACTTTAACGGTTTAGAACGCGGTACATATTAGTTAAAACTTATTTAAGCTACGGCCTGACGTTTCGGATCAGCCGTGTTCACGGGGTATTTTCAAATAAGTTTAAACTAATATATTTCGCAAATAAACCGTTAAAGTGTTTTACTTAAATATGTAATACTCGCGTAAACCACAACAGATCGCTTAAATATTATTTCCCATTATTCTAGAACCAAACTTCGTTGGATCTTTCGACGTCGGCGACTACGTCCTATTCTTCTTCCGCGAGACCGCAGTGGAATATATCAATTGTGGCAAAGCTGTCTACTCGAGGGTAGCAAGGGTCTGCAAGCGTGACACTGGAGGAAAGAACATCCTTAGTCAGAACTGGGCCACCTATCTGAAGGCGCGACTCAATTGCAGCATACCTGGAGAGTTTCCCTTCTACTTCAATGAAATACGTAAGTATTTAATTATCAAACATACAAACAAGAAAAAATTTTATTGTCACCATAATGTTACAAAATAAAACTTAATTTAAAAAATCCAAAATGTAGCGAGAAAAGATGGCCTTATCGCTAAAAAGCGATTTCTTCGAATTAATCCTTAGTTATTAAAACTATAAATTTAAAATTGTTGATTGTTGTAAGTTTATATGACAAACATGGTAAATACATAATACAAAGTTTCGTAAATTATTAAAATCGACCACAGATTAACTTTTAACTCCGCTTGCCCGTTTAGACTCAATCTTTAACTAAGGCATAAGTAAATACTGTCTATAGTTTACGCGAAATAAATAAGGTATAAGTAGTTTTGGAGTAAAATATTAACAGACAAGAATGTCGTTCACTTGATGCTGGTGAACCACTAGCTTGGTTTTGAATATTCGGTATTCCACAAACTGAAATCAAAACGCCATCAAACTTGATGGCTATTTCATCTGTGAACGGTAGCAATGCCGGACAGAATTTCGATATTCCTACCACCTTTTAAATACCCAGACTTCCAGACGAAGTCACAAATTATAAATAGATAAGACATACTCAGTGGGGTTTGAAAACACGATTCGTTGATTATTAGACACCCAATGAACATTTACACCAACGAACTTATAATTATTATGGTGTATATGTTATGCCAAATCTTTGTACACCAATGTGATGTTGTAATGGTGTAAACACTATTCAATTAGATATTTAAATAAATATTATACTAAAATGTTTTTTTTTATTGTTAATTTAAAATTCCCGTAACGCAAATAGTTGAGTTTGCTCGTTGTTAAACGAAACGTCCTCTCTTAAACATGTTCCGTCAGCCGAGTCCACAAACTTAGATTTTAACTACATTCCCCTTCGACCCAAACATGCAAATATTGACTGTCAATTCGGGACAAATATACGGAGTTTCAATTCAATGGTGCATAGAGATTTAAGCGACAAACGCGCAGCCAATTCCCGACGAGGTCCCATCTTCATCTAATATTAACGTGGATCGTTCTGCCTCTAACGCGTCTCTCCTGCATTCCATGCATAACTCATGCTTTAAAATGGACAGTTCATTATTTATATTATTCTTAACTCAATTAGGCGTATCACTGTCGAAGGGTCAACAGATATTGTTCAAGTCAAAGTCAAAGTCAAAGTCAAAAATCATTTATTCATGTAGGTAACTATGTACACTTATGAACGTCACAAAATAATTATAGAATCTAACTTTACATTTACTACCAGTTCTCAAATCAAGGGCGTAGAACGAACGAGAAGAACTGGCAATAAACTCGCCGTCACTCCTTTTATCGCCAAGTTTCATTTTACATTCTTGATTTACTTTTAGTACACAACATATTTTTCCTTGTAAGAGCGGGTTCCTCCACACCCCAAGCATTTTTATCATTTAAATATTGATTAACATGATAATAACCCTTTTCAAGCAATTTTTGTTTTACATACGATTTAAACCTATTTATTGAGAGTGCTTGCACTTCGCTGGGGATTTTATTAAAGTATCGTATGCAGTTACCTTGAAAAGAACTACTACTTTTATGGAGCCTTTTGTTTGGTACACTTATTTTGTCCTTATTACGCGTATTGTACTGATGAAAGCTGCCGTTTGTTTTAAAAGTATCTACGTTTTTCCTTACATATAAAACATTTTCATAGATATATTGACTTGCCAACGTTAGGATATTCAATGCTTTAAACTTATTTCGAACAGACTCTCGTGGGGAAAGACCACAAATCGATCGAATAGCCCGTTTCTGCAAAACAAATATGGTTTGAATATCGGCTGCGTTGCCCCACAAAAGGATACCATAAGACATTACACTATGGAAGTAACTGAAGTAGACAAGCTTGGCTGTATTTTCATCAGTAAGCTGTCGTATCTTCTTTACAGCAAAGGCTGCAGAGCTTAGTTTATTCGAAAGATTTTTAATGTGTGGTCCCCACTGAAGTTTACAATCGAGAGTTATACCCAAAAACACAGCATCTTCGACAAAACCTATTTCTTCATCTTTTATTTGTATACTATCATTTCTACTGCATTTAACGTTCGTTGTTACAAACTTAAGGCATTTAGTCTTCTTTTCATTTAGCAAAAGATTATTTGTGTTAAACCAAGTATCTAAAGTCTAAACTGTCGGTTCGCCAATTAATGTATCTTTTCACATTAATTGGCGAAAGCTCCCGTCTTATTAAAATAAATGTTTTTATTTAAATTTATAAGCATTCCGTTTTTAGCAGTAGCAATAGCATCGCACAGGTGTGGATTCGATTCCCGCCTGTGTGTCTAATTATTTATCTTTCGTTAGCCAGCCCAATAGCTGTGCAATTTAATTTTACTTCTCTTCATATCACTATAACTTTTATAATCACTTATACTATAAACTATATAGTTTTACGTGGTTTTTTAGATGATGGTATAATTTTTCATGAAAATTGGTATTTTATAAAAAAATAATGATACTGTAAAAACCAGCTCAGTAAGTTCCAAGACTTCCTACAATAAAATTAAAAAAAAAGGCTTACTTTTAATCACATTCACACAAATATCAAGAAAATTTGTTTGCACTTGTATTTGTATTTTTACAAGCTTCTAGTAAAAGCGAAAAGTATTTAAATAATCCTCTTTATAGTTCAGTTAACGACTATGATAGTATTTTATGTGTATAATATCTGACCTACATTTACTAATTGAAAGCTATAGTCTGATAAATAGACAGACGCCATAGAATAAACTAGGACATGGTGCTACGTAAAGGAAATGAAAGGTAATTCTACGAAAACGTGCCAATTTTTTTCATTTATTGATCTTCATTTGGCCGACATACAAAAAAAAGTAAAATCCCGTTTTCCCCCTGTGGAGCATGGTTCAAACATATTTCTGTGTTCGTTTCACTTATGAGTTTTATTTACGCCCGAGTGGTTGATCAGACTTCTGTGCTCTAATCGACCGAAACAATGAACTGTTTCCACGGGTTCGAACCCTACAGGGTTGAGGTTAAATACTAGGCAACACGTTTAACCATTTGGCTACAGAGGTAGTCAGACGTAGCAACGTCCAATATACCTATGCCTGTAAACAACTGTTCGTGGGTCGAAGCAAAACCAAAATCTTTATAAACATTTCAGGAAAGTCTAGATATTGAATTGGTGGTGGAAATTACAGAATTTCGATCAGATGAACATAAAAATATAAGCGATAAAAGTGATGTAAATTGTATGTTTCTTTAAGGCACTTGGTCAAAAGCGAGAAATCTTATCACCACCGGTTGTTAACAAAGCAATGAATTCCGAAATTATATAAACGTATTGCAGATAAGGCCGTATTTAAAAAGGAGGTTGGAAGAATAAATTATATTTATAGTCGACACGCGCTAAGCTTTCGTTTTGACAACTGTTTCGTGTTTTGTTTGTAAAATATGTTCCCGCTTTTTCCCAAAACATCGCTTTACGCCTTTCTCATATTTAATATGACTGTTATTTATGATCCTTCAAGCCGCAATATTTACATTATTTTCTTATCTTAACAATAATTTAAAACATTTCGTCCCTCGACTATTGCGACAGCAATACATTACAATGTAATCTTTCCCTTTTTAGCTTTTTTGACGACTTATTTAGTGTTATAATCATTTAAAAGATTTTTATTTACAAAAAGCCCTTATTTATAAAATAACATTGGAACAAAATAGGTGAACAGTATTATTTCAAACAAACCCTTGTTGCCTGGAAAAGATCGCTCTATAGCGTAAGGCCGCCCATTATACTCTTTAACTAGTAATAATATTTCCTCTAATTATTAAGACTATTTTAAAGTTTATATATGTATATACTTTGTGTGTTGCAAGAAAGAGTTAAATAAATATATAAACCATTTCCTTTAAAATAACGAATATTGGGCAATGAAAGAGATTTTAGTTAGTTAGAACTATTTTCAAATGTTTTTACGTAAATAACTTACTAGAAACACAGAATCGCTGTGAATTTACAAAAAATCGTATAATAATAAAATACAATTTAAAATATTATAATAAAATACTCAAGTAATAGTTTTGTACCTATCTTGGTTAAAAAAAAACATATGATTTACTAACATCTCATTCTTATTTTTCGAATTACCTTATCTTTCTATAGGCGTTATCTTGTCTACGCCTTATTCAAGAACAATAATATAAACATCCTTATATATAGGCGAACGCTGTCTACTGTGTATTTACGTAGGCACACATAACAAACGTCAAATTAAACCAATCTCTAGCCCGATATTATTCAAACAATTTAAGCTCGTGTGACATCTACTATCTTGGAACTAATCGTGATAACTTCCGACTGAACTTTGACAACCGCAATAGTTAAAATTAATTGGTTTGCAAACTGGCGTATACAATAATTGCTAGTGTCGTATATTAGGCTGTAATAATATAAATTAAACCGCGAATAAAGGGGCGCGTGTGATGTCATAGAAATGTTCAATTAAGTTATTGTGTTATTGTTTTGTATGGCGCGAGCATAGCGTTTACACTTGTGTACGCCCGACTGCAACGCACGTCGTCCAAGATTCGATATTCATAAGTTTGTTCTGCATTTAGAACGATTGTAAGAGATTTCTTGCCCGGGATTTCGAAGTTATAAAGTCCCATCATCATATCTCTCTCTCCAAAACACATCGGTCTTGGTATTCATAGCATCTCCTATCAGAGAGCAGACCTGATTTAACCTGACCTGATGATGAGATAATAGAATTGAAATAAAAGAACATAATTTGGATATCTTCAATAATCAATAAAAAAAAGGTATTGAGGGTAGTTCGTGAAAGACACACGCGTTTTCTCTGCTCTCATAAAAAAATTATTTTAAAAATCAAAAATAGTGCTTAAATAGTATATATGATACATATCTAATTACCTTAAGTGCCAGTATTTAGTTTCCATCAATCAAATCCTTACATAACTTAAACACTTTTTCTTGTTAATACTTGTCACCTTCACTATGGATGCTTTGAAGAAACAGTTGGATGACATGAAGGAAACTTTCACCTACCGCATGAGAGACTTTCAAAAGGATCTACAAAAGGGAAACTCTGATACGGCAAGTCCATCAAGCAGGCTGGCATCTGACTTTGCAGTTTTCCGCACATTTGTCATGACATCCCTTGAATGTCTACAGAACCAGATGGAGCTTTTGTCCCGCCTTGCTGATCAGATGGAAACTAGAAGTCGGGGTAAGATTCTTCTTATACATGGGGTACCTGAGTCTAAAAACGAGAACACTGCATCGCTTGTTGCTACTACACTAGCGAAGCATCTCTCCGTTACTACATTGACCCCTGACACTTTCTCTAAATGTCACTGAATGGGCCAAGCTAAGTCTGAGAAACCCAGAGTGATTTTAATAAAGTGCCGGGACCACTTAATGAAATCTAAGATATGGCACGACAAGAAAGGCTTGAAGAATACTGGTCTGACACTGTCTGAGTTCCTCACTAAGCCGCGCCATGACGCTTTTATGGCTGCCCGCAAAAAGTTCGGGATAAATCAGTGCTGGACTAGAGATGGCTGTGTGTATGTCTTGGATTCCACCGGCAATCGTCACAAGGTTTTCACAGTTGGTGATCTGGACGCCATTCCTGGAGAAAGTTCTCCTGTCTCCACTCCCACCGAAGTTACAAGACAGGCTGTGACTCCTAATGAGCCCCGGGCAAGACCCAAGCGTAACCTCCGCAATAAGTGATCCCCACATGTAATTTTCGTTCTTTGTTTTTTTCTTATATTTGTGTTAAAACTTCTTTTCCTCAAGTAGTCTCTTTGTGATCGGCGAGTTATGTATAGTGTTTCGTTTCCATAGCATATCGTTTCACCCTTATCACTTATTATCATCAATAAGTAGCACTAATAGGGTGAACTTTGCAGTGAGATGCCCGCTTTGTTTGGTTCGTTCATGTTGTGCACGCAGCCTGTATTTGTATATATATTAACTATTGTATAAATTTTATGTTGCATTGTTTTGATCTATTACTTATAATTTTTCAATATTTTTGTAAACAAACTGATAAGTGATAACAGGTTGACGTGTTTTCCATAAGCTGACAATGACAGTGACATATGGCATTTTAATCGATTCACAAATGAAATACTGACTCGTACGCTAATCGATCAAAGATTAATGTCTTCGATGCTTGTATTATTCTTTGTTTCCTTTTCTTTGTATAATAAGGTTGCTTATTTTAATAATGATTGGTAACTGTAACTGTTGTTTATTGATTTATGTGTAAATGCTGGCCTTTGTATGTTTTTAACTGTAGTTTTAGTTTTTGTTTTAATTAGTTAAGATAATTAGTGTATTTTTTGTTTATTTGTTTGCTTAGCTTACTTAGATATAGGTACTAAGTGTAATGTTTGATTTTATTAGTTCAAATAATTCTGATACTCGCATAGAAAGTCTTTCTGATATTAGTGAAGATGATAGTTCCCTCAATGACTCTTACTTGCCGCTTAATGACAATCTCTCAAATAGGTTTCCTACAAATGTAAAAAGCTTAAACGTCGTACACATTAATGCGCAAAGCGTCCCTGCCCATTATAATGACCTCCTAAGCTCTTTTGAATCAACTAATGTACACGCCATTTTAATCTCGGAAACCTGGCTTAAACCCAGCCTTCCTTCCTCGTTATATGATATACCTGGTTTTCGTCTGATCCGGAATGATAGGGTAGCCCGTGTCGGTGGTGGTGTAGCAATATATCTTCGATCTCACATACCTTTCACTATCCTCAGCAACTCTTATGTCAGTGGACCTCGTAGTGAGGAAGAGTACCTCATTGTTGAGGTGGTAATATCCTTCACCAAAATCCTACTTGCCGTTTTCTATAGTCCCTCTCTTACTGTTAATTACTTTCCTTCGCTAGATTCCCTTCTTGAAAAATTTGTTCCGCCATACGATCATCTCATTTTGATGGGCGATTTCAATACTTGTATCCTTAAAGATGATCATCGATCCAAAAGGCTCATTTCTCTTATTGACTCTTATAATCTACACATTCTTCCTCTTTCTGCTACACACCACTATCCCCACTCTACTCCCTCTCTTATAGACCTTATGATAGTTTCCAAACCTGATTTTGTTTCTTCACACGGACAGTGTTCAGCAGATGCTTTCTCCTTTCACGATCTTGTATTTCTCTCTTATAAACTGCGACCTCCAAAAGCCAAAGCTCGTTTAAGTCTTCAGCGCAATTTTAGCTCAATAAACAGAGAACTACTTTCTGAAGATGCTCGAAATATTGAATGGAAAGTCATACTTGACAGCGACGACATCAATAGGAAAGTGGCTCTGTTTAACTCTTTTTTAACCCAGCTTTATGACAAACATGCGCCTATCAAACCGGTCAAGATTAAGCATCTACCAGCCCCATGGCTTACGGATGATATTAAGAAGATGCAAAGGGCAAGAGACCGAGCCAAAGCCGCGTTTAAAAAGATTAATAGTGACGCCAATCGGGACAAGTACCTAAAACTCAGAAATCGTTGCAATACCATGTGTAGAGACGCACAATGCCGCCATATCTACTCGTCTGTTGAGAACGGCAATACAATTAAGACTTGGAAATTTCTTAAAACGTTAGGAATTGGCAAACAGAATCATTCAATTTCTAATAATCACAACTTGAATTTACTCAATCAACATTTTACCAGTCCCTCAGTTACACTTCATACCAACGATAAAAATCGTACTATAAACTTTCTTTCTTCTCTGCCAATTCCTACTGTTCCACCGTTCAACTTCTGTCCGTTCACTGATTGTGACGTTAAAAAGAACATCATTTCCATCACCTCTAAGGCTGTCGGTAGTGATTGCATTAGTCGTAACATGATCCTTCCTATTATTGATATCCTTGCTCCAGTAATCTGTCACATACTAAACTTTTCCTTAACATCGGGCGTCTTTCCCAATTCCTGGAAAGATGCTAATGTTATACCGATTCCCAAAAAATCTCGTCCTCTAACCTTCTCGGACTATCGTCCCATCTCAATTCTCCCTTTCCTCTCCAAGGTCCTTGAACGCTTAGTCCACCATCAATTATGCATGTATCTTAACAAAACTAATTTTCTTAATCCTCTCCAATCCGGCTTTCGTCCTGGTCATAGTACGACTGCTGCACTTGTCAAAATCACGGATGACATCCGGCGCAGTATGGATAACCAGCAGGTGACCATACTTACTCTTCTCGATTTCAGCAATGCCTTTTGTACTGTTGATTTTGACATACTACTCAGCTTATTGCGTTCTATTAACGTATCTCCAACTGTGATCGGATGGTTTCATAGTTATTTGAAGGGACGCCGTCAGAGGATTAGCATACCGGAGCAGTCCTCCTCATGGCATGAC
Organism: Leptosia nina; assembly: GCA_963661955.1. Lineage (NCBI taxonomy): Eukaryota > Metazoa > Arthropoda > Insecta > Lepidoptera > Pieridae > Leptosia > Leptosia nina. The sequence continues at coordinate 4,434,554 of CAVLEF010000004.1, read as the reverse complement.
CTTACTGCCGGTGTACCGCAAGGTGGCGTGCTATCACCTCTTCTTTTCTCTATTTTTATTAATTCCATCACTAAGAACATTTCTTCTCTCTATCACATGTATGCAGACGATATTCAGATATACAGACATACCAGTCTCGAGGAACTTCCTCTTGCCATCCAGTCTACTAATCGCGACCTAAATATCATTACTGACTGGTGCACCCGCTTTGGTCTCAAAATTAACCCAACTAAGACCCAAAGTATCATCATTGGTAGTAGTAAGCTTACTGGCCGGGTTGACAGGCAAAGTATTTCACCGATTGTTGTAGACGGTACTATCATTCCTTTCACTTCTTCTGTCAAAAGCTTGGGTCTAATTATTGACGAAAATCTGTCCTGGCATCCTCATCTAAACCAGTTAAGCAAGAAAATATATGCCGCTTCACACTCCCTAAAACGCTTGCAAAACTTCCTTCCCATCCCTACAAAAATTTTACTTGCTCAGTCTCTATTACTCCCCATTCTGGACTATGCTGATGTATCATTCACTGATCTAACTGAACTTCAGCTTGATAAGCTTGAGCGGCTTCAGAATACGTGTATCCGTTTCATTTTTGGCCTTCGCAAATACGATCATGTTTCTGAATTTCGTAGAAAGCTTAACTGGCTCCCTATCCGAACTCGTCGGAATTCCCATCTTCTTCATCTCCTCTACCGTGTCCTTTTCGACCCCAAAACTCCCTCTTATCTAAAAGAGATATTCGTCCTTTTAGGTTCCCACAACTTAAACCTTCGTTCTATTGACAATCTCCTCTTATTTGTTCCTAAGCATAAAACATCTTTCTTTAATAATTCCGCCACCGTCAAAGCGATTCGCCTTTGGAACTCTCTTCCCACTGATATCAGAAAAGCTCAATCTCTCCGTTCTTTTAAGAGTTTACTCTATAAGTTTTACCTTTCCAACTCTTAAGTTATTCTCTCCCCACTATCTTAGTGCTATGTATTCTTTTGCGATGTACCCTTTCTTTTGTTTGTTATTCCTTACACCTACCCACTCAATAAGTCTTTTTCTTTTCTCCTGTACTTCAGGTTGCCTGGAAGAGATCGCTGCTTAGCGATAAGGCCGCCTTTTATTTATAAGTTAGTACGTAAGATTATTTCTCTTTTTGTATGTGTAGTTTGGGTTATAAATAATAAAGTTATAATAAATAAATAATCATAAAATATCCGACCAAAAAAGAGTTTATTTATAACAGATTATACGTAAACAAAGATGGAAATACAATTTTATATCAATTAAACCCACCGAAGGTTTCCTTCTAACTAATATAACGCCTAATCCGCAGCAGAACGCTTCCTGAATTTCAGCGAGACTCCCGCGGGACGCATTAAATGCGAAACGGGATCGCCTGAATAGAATACCCCCATCTGTTTTATGTTTGCTGTTACGTTTAAGAGCGAATTTAATTTCTGTTCTCGATAATAAAATAAATAAAATCTTTATTGACCTATTTGACTTTACAATGTGTTTCAAACCAACGGATATTATTGTAAAATATATTTAAAACGCCTCTGTTAATGTTAGTTAAATGGTTAAACGTGTTGCCTAGCAACATATATAACAATAGACTGTTTCGGTCGGGCAGGGCTCAAAAGCATGATCAACAACTTGCCACTAAATAAAACCCATCATTAAAACGCATACAGAAATATGTTCATCACTTGCTCCACGAGGGGAAACTAGATTTCGCTTTATTTTTAAAACGAATATATATTGTATAGATTCCTTGTCCTTTTCAGAGATCTTTGATATTATCTTATATATAATTCATATTAGAGTATTACATTTTTCAGGATTTATCATACTTGCTTAAGCAAACTTAAGCTAAGCAATTTGTTTAAAATTATGCTGCCATAAATGATATTTAACTTATAGCTAAATAGAATATGGTGTAGTATATATACTAACTTTACACTTGCTCTTTATATTATATACTAAAAATTGTCATTAGCAATCATTGTTAAAGTTTGTATACCTATTTTTTTTCTGGTGTACCTACATAACTTTCACATTTCTATTTTTGAAGTCTTATTCAAGAATTTTCGTTTGTTGAGTTTCAATTGTTTATAACCACATTTTTCTTTTACAGAAAGCATTTACAAAGTTCCCGGAGACGATAGCCGCTTCTACGGAGTCTTCACTACGGCATCCACTGGTCTTATGGGTTCTGCTATCTGCACATTTACGATCAAAGATATCCAAAAAGCCTTCGAGGGAAAGTTCAAAGAACAGGCCACATCAAGCTCTGCATGGTTACCAGTTATCAGCAGCAAGGTCCCAGAACCAAGACCCGGTACTTGTGTCAACGATACATCATCGTTGCCAGACACAGTGCTCAATTTTATTCGGTAAGTAACAAAATTTCAACTTTTCTGACGTTTAGATTTTAGTAATTCGTTTTACAGTTTTAAGCGCTTTGTTTAAAAAAAAAAACAAATGATAAGGGCCATATCTTTTTTCCAAAGCGTTTCTTTTCGAAATTTAATAAAAAAATTAAAATGATACTGTCTGTAGCTTACGCGAACATTTAAATGAAACACTTGAACGGTTTTAAACGCGATATATATTAGTTAAACTTATTTAAAAAAAATTTTAACTACGGCCCGTCGTTTCTGATGCTTTGCAGCAGCCGTGGTCACGAGGAGTCTCGCCGTGAATAATTAAAATAAGTTTAACTAATAGATATCGCGTTTTAAACTGTTAGTGTTTTATTTAAATTGGAATGATTATTCATGATGATTTGCAAATTTTGTAGGCAAAAAACTGTTTTTGTCTAAAGTCCATTGTAAACATTTCCCGTTTTTCAGCTTGCTTACAATTGTTCTCGCAATTAGAACTCTTATATATGTTCTCTTAATCATTTACTACAGGCTGGATACTGTGAACAGTAATGAAATTCAATTCAAATGGATTATTCCTTAATGGTTACGTGAACCACCATTTTGATATCAATATTTATGTTTTCAACGTGTAGTAGTAGCAAAATGAAATATAGAGATTTCTCGAATATGAAAGTATGAATCTTAGACTTTATTATATAGATTTATCTAAATATTGTCTGTAATTTACTCGAGTAGTACAATGTGTACTTTGTAAACACGTAAACGGTTTAAAACGCGATGTATATTACTATTCCTGAACCAGCCTGAAAACCAGCGCAGTTCAGTGTGACAAGGATTCAGCAGGAGAGGTGAGAATGGTACCCACTGATTGCCATTTCTTATTTATTTATTGTTTGACTATCATTGATTTACGCAATTAAGTGGTTATAAGTTTACTTGCACATGTGTACTTTTACATACATGTGTTAGAAAGGCAATAAAAAGTTTTTGAATCCTAAAAAGAAAACTTCTCTTTGAATTATACACACTTAGCAGTTAGCGGATACTAATGAATGCAATTAAAACAATCTGTGGGTACGCATTGTCGGAATAAAGGACGTTTTCGCGTCTGGCAATTACAGCAATCTGTCTCAAGACACGTATTCTCAGGGCGCCTTTGACGTAAAGCAAACTGTGGGCGATAGGACAGACTGCGGTCTCCTATAAAAGCGTTTTATCGCTACTCAAAATTCGTTAGATCATATACCTATAGATGTACCGCGATAGAAGCATTATAATTTTTCCATGAGGAACAAGGATAGAGTAATAAATATTTGTCTTTGTCGCCCTTGCAAACAATAGAGATATTTCGTTGTAGAAAGTATTTTTATGAAAGAAATGGTGGATTGTAGTGTTGTACGCTGAAAAAGCCGCTGTTTATAAAAAAAAATGTTTATGTCATTTGTTGTAAGGGCAAGTATTGATATGTTCTAAGCAAAATGCACAATTGTTATGTTCCTCATACACTAACTCTAGTGATATAGAAACAAGGTGTGTTAATATCGATTTTTCGTCTTTTTACGTGTCTGTAGTTATAATTTGATAAAGTAAAGGGGGCATTTTACCCCCTGTTGAAAATGCCCCCTTAAATTGAGCTTAAACATTTGGACAAACGTTAAGATGTATTGTACTGACATCTATCGACTAGAATCTTAGAATGAGGGAGACACTCAAGGTTCACTACAGCGTTTATAGGAAACAACGGCCTTACACAGTCGACGATCACTTACAAAGTTGCCAGTTGGCAGTGGGACTATCATTGAAATCCAAAGGCACTTTTATCTAGCAACACGTCCTGTTAATTACCCGACGCTCTCGTCCCGAGGGCGTTCAATTATTTTTTTCCACACTTCACACGTAGAGACGTTGAGATTTTAACACTTCACGTGAGCCATATAACAATTCGCACTGAGATTTGAAATTTTAATTACATAAGTGGGGTTCGGAGGTTTTAAGCTCGCGTCGGGTCGCGGTGTTGCCATACTTTATCGTCGGCGACAGACGTTTCATTTAGGGAATTATGTAGCAATTCTTTGAACGGTTTTTTCCTTTTATTTTAAATTAACAGTGCATATTCACGATATATTTAATTGTATTTTATGGTATAATCATGTATACTTTATAGAGTCACCACCATGTCTGTAACTCACCATCATGTTTGTAAAAAACATAGGTAGGTATCGATTTTATATAAAAAAATACGACACGGGTGGGACTTAGTGCGTACTGTTGCTCTAACCAATAGAGCTACCGGGTCCTATATCGTCCTATACCGTCATCGTTGATTTTTTTCATCATACTTGTATAATTACTAATTTATATAATGTTGTCATGAAAAAATATTACATGTTTCCAAAACAAAAGTGAATTCTGTGCTTGTTTCAGCGTGGCATTTGAAAATCTTTAAAATAAACTCAATTTTAACACTCATCCACTTGGCAACTCAGTATATATATGTTTAAATTTTAAGTAATACTAGACTGGTATTCAAGATGTTATTATGACTATAGTTCCAAGTATAAAAATTCTGTATGTTTGTCAGGTCTCACCCCCTAATGGACAGCGCGGTTTCGCATGAGCATGAGAAGCCAATCTATTACAAGAGAGACCTGTTCTTCACGAGGCTCGTCGTAGACCGTGTGAAGGTGGATATGATGGGGCATCAACTAGAATACACTGTTTACTACGCTGGGACAAGTAAGTTTAAATTTTTTTTTAGTTAGTTACCGAATCGATTACTGCTTTTATGATGCGTACCTTCATTTTATTCTGTTAATATATTTTTATCATAAAAAACCAACATTGCAATCATTTATAAAATTTTTATAAAGAAAAAAAAAATGTTCGCAAATTATTTTTTCCAATAAAACCCTTTTTGAGCAAATATTGAGCTCCGAAGATATATATAGCTGAAGAGTTTGTTTTTTTGAACGCGCTAATCTCAGGAACTACTGGTTCGAATTGAACAATTATTTTTGTGTTATAGCTTTTATCGAGGAAAATTATAACATTCGGCTGTGACTAATAAAAGCATAGAAACAGCGAGACATATGGAAAAAACGGGAAAAATTGTTCATCTATATGGGTGTCCGATGCCACGCTGTTTTCGCTGTTCAAATTACTCAAAAAATATGTAGGAAAATCTTGTAAGTTTAACTTGCAAGAACGACAGGACGCGTTCGAAGCTTAAGTTTATAAAGATGAAAAGGAGATTTGCAACAAATTTCATTGCCCGAAATTACTATTATACGGACGAAGTCGCTAACACTGCTAGTTTCAAAATAATGATACATATAATAATTTCGCTCCAAACTCTCATGTAGCCCATTTTTATTATTAAATATAACTCCATTGATGTCTAGCTAAAGTTAAGCATACTTCATGTGTCTAAGTGCACATCACCGTCGAAATTGAATTAATAATTTTGACTTGAGTGATACAGTAATTGAATAACGCTTCACGCTAAGGGTCGGGTCACGAATATTCGACCTACATACACTTATTTTGTCAGCTGTCAATAATACCGGCTTATGATTTGTAAGCGTGCTTCTATATATCCCTAACACAGCCCTATTATCATTTACGGATAATGAAAAATATTATTTCATATTGGGAAACGTAATATAAAAAAAGATTCGCTATCACCTGAAAATTCTGTTATTTATATAAATAATTCCATAAAAATCAATGGGTATAAAAGGGTATTGTCAATATAGATGTGGATAGATATTAGATGGACGAAAAACAAATAGGTACCTATTTGGACTCTAAAAAGCCTAAAGAATAGCTATTATATAGTGTACAATACTTACATTCTTAGGTGGAACTATCATCGTTACATCTAGTATATAGAGCTTTAAAGAGTCTAGACTAAACTATTTTAACTAAATTTAAATAATGCTGCGCACAACATCAACTCCTTCCCCTCTAAGAAACCGCAGTGTTCAAGCAATCTCGTTCCCTTCTATAGAAACGACATATTTAAGTAACTGTTTGAATAAAAGGTCCTTGGGCATATTTGTCCGCGCTCACCGGAACAGCTAGACATGAAAAACCGTTTATACTATTTGTATGCGAGCACCACACAACACCTCCTCAACACTTTGTCAACTCGCTATTTATTAACTTTTAAAAGCTCGCACTAAAGCTTTTAAGCCGCACACTCGAACTGTATTCCGTTTTTCTCGGAAGTAGCAAAAAGTACATTTCTCTTTAAGCCTTTTTGAAAGTCGCGATTCATTTCCACAGTTTTTCTTTCTCCTAAGGGGTTGAGATCTCGAAAGTATAATGCGAACGAGTTTATTAATAACTCCGACACTTTCCGTCGCGGCGCCACAGGACTGGGATAATTGCCGGTTCCTTCAGTTTTAATTCTCATTCGTTTAACTCTGACTGTATAAAGAGATGGAAACTTAGTTTTTATGTTAATTTTACGCTTCCATTTTTTTATGGAGCATAAGCGTTTGCCGCTATAAACTAAATGCAACGAATAACGACCTAGAGACGTAATTGTTAGTGGAAACATTGTAAAGCTACAATTTCCCTTGCTTTGCATTAATTTTTCATTCGGTTTTGTTGATCGTTCGATGAAATGTGAAATGTCCCAGTCGTTTCAATAACAGCTTGCTGGTAATTTAAATAAATAAAACATATGGTCTCTGGTTCTTTACTAGTATTTATATGATATTAAAATAATATATATAGCCAGATTGAAAAGAAAGAAAAATTAGTACTGGTAACATTGTGGCATGTTGACAAAAGATTTATTTATTCAAGTTAAAAAAAGTGAAACAAGTGAAAAGCAGAGTAATGCACTGAGTAAATATATGCAGCTTGAGATTGTGGTAGACCACAGCGCCAAGTAGGATTGTCTGCGCGGCGTGAAACCCCGCCTAGCGCTATAAACAACGCTTTCAAGTGGTAATTTTAGCCTGTGGTTGCAATTTTCACCAGTCCTCAAAATCGTTTTCTAAACCGAGACCGTTGCGGCAAGTGAATGAATTAAACTCACGTAGATACGTAACGAAGGGGAGTTTACGGAACTTTTACGAAGAGCCGCTGTTTGAAATGCTCGTGTGGAATATTAAATTGTTTAAGTTACCTTTGACGTCCCCTTCTGCTTTAGCCACGTACCGTGATAATTACTCTTGCTTAATTTCCATAACGCTACTTTGTTTTCGACTTCAGTAGTGGAAACTCTCCCAGCACGTTACGAGACTAGAACACAAAGGTATGTGGTATGTTCGCCGCTTCTGCTTCTCTGATACTTCTTCTCTTCTTCTCCCTCGTGTCTCTCTTAGTCGCGATCGTCATTTAGTTTTGTACAATAAACCGTAAAGAGTGAGTCTAAATCTGTGCTCAGTTTAATACTGAAAAATAAATTGCCCAACGCTCCAGGGTCGTGAAAAAGGACAGTTTACACTTTCAATAGAGCCGTCTGCGATATTGCTTCCCCCAGCCCATTCGGAGTGCTTACTTAGTTATAATATGCATTAAACTGCGCTAGCCGACGTAAAGTTGTAACACCGCTCGAGGTGCCGGCAGACAATGAGAAATGAGAGTATGATGTTCCCCGCAATGCGGGCTCCGCTCCGTTCCATTTGTTTTATCACGCCTAAATCACTGTTGCTACACAACTCCTGGTTGATAAAACTTTGACAGCGACTGTCGTGTACACGCCCCCGTTTGTCGATGGAAGGGGAAGGTATCAAAGACATTAAGAGTGTTTAGAAGTTAACGAAGTTAATTAAATTCCTTGAGACATCACCAGCGAGTGTAAGGGCGCCTTTGTAAACAAATATTATAATGATGTAAACGTATCGCGCGCAGACAGTTCACATTAACAATTGCGAAACTTAATTATGGGGGTTTGGGTGTGTATCAACATCAGCGTCAGCGATGAGTTAGGCCTTGTTCCCGACTTCGTAATAACTTCCAAGTGCGAACTAGAAAAACATATACATATAATTAGTATTAATACATTAATAGTGTGCTCAGTAAGACCTTTCTTTACTACTAAACATGCTTTATCCTCTCGACGCCGGCGCCGATCGACCGTGGAGGACCACTCGAGTGAGGATCCGTTCAGCTCTCATCCATTTCGAGATAGTCAAAGCTAACTAATTTAATAAAATAAATATAGCCTAAGGCTATCTCATCTTCTCCGTAGCTTAATGTTCAGCGTTGTACGTGAGGTCCCTGGTTCGAATTCCAAGGAAACGATAAATTGTTTGGATCGGAAAGTAGTCAGTCTGATCAACTATTAACCTGTAAATAAATTCGGTCAGTGAAACGAATAGGTACCTATAATAATGTATTCGTCCAATTCCCCATAGGGAGTCATTATTATAAATAGTTCATTGTTTATCGTAATCGGCTCATTCGTTCAAGCGATAGTGGAACATACACAGGCAAAAATACCCCCGAACCGTTGTCGAGTGAAACTGAATTCCCTTGCGAAAATCAGGAAGTTAGCAAAGTATAGTGGATAAGCTTTGACTGATCTAGCCGTAGCTGTTATTAAAACGATTTAAAATGCACAGTCAGCTCAGCCGGCGAGCGGTCAGCGGATATATCGTAGCCATCATGATATAATTACGTGAACTCCAAGTCACAAAACGCTTAGCCCTTTGAGGTTTGGAATTCAGTTAGAGTTAGTGCGCTGGCCAGACAGATTTAATAGCTTTTACGCATATAAATGTCGCGGGAAGTTACTTTAACGTCCGTTTTGCGATGTTAACATTTGAAGGTGGAATACTGCGAGATTTTTTACGTAATATAAGTTGATTAGACATATTTTGTTTAGACTTTCGACTACTCCACTCCAGTCAAATTACACTTTGAAGCTTAATACCAATAGAGCTGAAGATGGGTATTAGTTTTCAGAATACTGTTACAAATGAATTGTGAAAAGCCTCTAGAGGCCCCTTGGGGTCCTTTTTTTATTGATGGTGAAAGTTTTCAAAAAATAAGTTTTTCGCGTTTTTAGCTAAACGGTGGATTTTACAGCAAAAATATTTCCGATTAAAAGTGTAATAATTATCTGACTTTCTACAAATTCACACTTTTTTACATAAGTATTCATTATTTTTACAAAATTTCTATTCGCATTTCCGCGATGCAGCGATTCGATATTCAACTGGGTAGTCCCAGATTTGTATTCCAAAGAACTATTTTCTACAGTATCAATGTAAGTTTAATCCCGTAGGGAGTGGGTAAAGGAAAAACGTAATGTTACAAATTCTTAAAATATAGATACCGATAACTTCACTATTTGATATACTTATAATAATTTATATTACTTTCTCTTCGGTCGCAAAATCTCCATTGGGAGAGCATTATGTAGTTAGTTCTGGCACTGATTTAACGGTGGTAGTTCCAGAAGATGGTGGGACTAAGCAAAACCCCCTTCTTATGGCAGAGACGTGTGCCCAGCTGTGGTGAAATAATAGGCTGTAGTGATGTAATATTTTTACGATACCATAAAAAGTTTCTTTACATAAACATTAACAGGCTCATAATAATTTACAGCGCTCATATCATATAGGTAATAACGATACACTGTGATATTGCTCTTAAAGTATCGGAAAGCCATTTGCCTAAGTGCATGAAGTCAAAGTTTCGCCGTAAACATGAATTGCGACCAAAGGAAATGATATGTGAAGGTGCATTAGTACTAACACATTTTAAATAGGTATAGGGCCCTCGTTCATTCTCATTCCCTTGTATATATCGAAAAGAAAATAACATCTTACGTACTAGAACTTCATTAGTCTACATTCTCTGCATTTCACATATATATACTAATATATGAAGCTGAAGAGTTTGTTTTCTTGAACGCGCTAATCTTTGTAACTACGAGTTTGAATTGAAAATTATTTTTGTGCTGGTTAGAGCCTTTATTGAGAAAGGCTTTACGCTGTTAAATGTCACGTTGCAATCAATAGTAACAAAGGAACTGTGAGAAATGCGGACAAACGGGGAAAATTATTAATTTAATGCATATTCTGCAAAAACGGTTCTAGATACAAAAAAAAAAAAAAGGATTATTCCTTTTTAAACGATGTAAACGCGACAGTATATGTCTACCTTAAAGATTAACTTGCAAGAACGACGGGACGTCGTGGTCCTGTCGTGGTATATAATTTATAAAAATGATGGTCGTTTGCAAAAAAATAAATAAATTGTTGTCGCCCAAAATAACTTTTCCAAGCGGACGAAGTCACTGATACAGCTAGTTATTTTATAAAGTTATAACTCAAGCTAGAATTGTGCTTTCATATCGTCAATGCATTGGCCACACGAAAATGAACGATATTTATTGCTCAACTCCGATAGTGTATTCGAGCGGAAATTCCTAAGTAATTTATAGTAGACTGTTACCTTAGCTTACACTGTGTCCACTGTTTTGAGTTAGCTCTGGGCTTTGAGCGTCTATAGATATTCGATAGCGTTTATGATACTGGGTCAGTGTTAATAATTTCTTAGTAACACGCTTTCTTAGTCACTTTTACAGTTTAAAAAAATCTATTTGATTTATATGTCTACGCCTTTCGTTAATAATACTTGTAAGAAAGGATTTGAAAACTTTAATATATTTCACACGTTAGGCACGTGAAGGCATTATCGAGTTTTTGAACTTATTGATACATACGCGAGAGGTGCATGTATCAATAAGCATCAATAAATTGAAAACAATCGACGATAAGGTGTAGGATTATTTTTGCCGCAGCAGTGCCATCTATCGAGCTCTTACTCAATCCATTGTAACTGTCAACTATTTATAGATAAATAATTTGCAATAAAATAAAATTGCGACTATAATTAAAGATCTGAACTATCCTATGTCTCAAGTGGGACCAGACTGCTCACGGTGTGCCAATTTAATTTAAAATCGGTTCAGTAGTTTAGGAGTCCATAGCGGACAAACATCGTGACAGGAGATTTATATATATAAAGATTAGTACAGTAAGACAAGAGTAAAGTTTTTAAATAAAACACTTTAACGGTTTAAAATATAGCGTTATATATTAGTTAAACTTATTTGAAAATTATTTTTAATACGGCCCGACGTTTCGGCTGCTGCAAAGCATCTCTTCTCAGTCGTGCACTCAACTTAGAGTGGTCGTGGTCTGTGATGATGATGTCGTGGTTCGTGGGGTGTCTTTGGTGTTCGAGCATGCTTTAAGGACTATCCTCCTCCATCTTTGACGGTCTTTTGCATCGCGGCTACACTGTTCAAGTGAAGATCCGGTGGTTTTGCTGATAAGGTCGGCCCAGCGGGTAGGAGAACGACCACGTGAACGCTTTCCTTCAACTCTTCCTTGTATGACTAGTCTCTCCAGGGAATCCTCATTTCTAGAAATATGACCAAAGAACTTCAGAATGCGTGTCATTACGATCGAAGACAGTCTTTGCTGTATCTGGAGTTCCCGGAGAATAGAGTTATTGGTTCGAAACGCAGTCCATGGTATTTTCAGAAGTCTTCTCCAGCACCACATTTCTATAGCATCAACCTTACGACGATCCTTCGCTCTGAGCGACCATGTTTCCGCACCATATAGGAAAGCTGCGCATTAGGCGAACCTTAGTCTTTTTCGTTATACGACTGTCTTTCCATACTTTGCCCAAGCGCTCAACTGCTGATCTAGTTATGGTGCATCGTCTCTTAACTTCGTCTTCACATCCACCGACGTTCGAGATAGTAGATCCAAGGTATACGTAGCTTTGAACCACTTGACAGTTAGCGATGTTGTCAATTGCAGAGTATTGCCCTGCTCGGTCTACTATCATTACTTTTGTTTTGTCCCTATTAATAGTAAGTCCGAATTGTAGACTGATTTTCTCAAGACGAATCAACAGATGCTCTAGGTCTTCCTTTGTCTGCGCAAGAAGCGTAGTATCATCAGCATACTTTAAGTTATTTATCAGTCGACCCCCTATTGTGACTCCTTTCTTCCAATTCTCCAAGACGATACGCATGAGGTATTCTGTGTAGATGTTAAAGAGTAAGGGCGATAGTATGCAACCCTGGCGGACACCTGACTGGGTTTTAAACTCATCGGAGTGGAAGTTGTCCATACGCACCGTGGCTGTGCTGTCATCATATAAGGCTTTTATGAGAGATACTAGGTGTTTAGGTACTCCCATTTCTACCATGATTTCCCAAAGACGGTCCCAAATAACAGTGTCAAACGCCTTGCGGAAATCAACAAAGCATATGAAGACAGCGGTATTAAATTCTCTGGATTTTTCGATGACTTGGCGTATTATGAGAATTTGTTCTCTTGTGCCTTTTCCCTTCATAAATCCTGCTTGTTCTGGTGCAATTTGCGGATTGAGGTACGCCTGTAATCTAGTATTGAGTATATGTAGTAACACTTTACTGGCATGCGATATTAAGGAAATGAGTCTGTAGTTGTTGCATTTTCTCGTTGAGCCTTTTTTGTGCAGCGGTATGAAAATCGAGTGCCGCCAATCCTTTGGCCACATCCCTGTTTCCCATACCGAGCGACATATGACGTACAAAAGGTCCACACCAGTCTCTCCCATACTTTTAAATACCTCAATTGGGATTTCATCCACTCCAACAGACTTATTGTTTTTCAAGTGACGTATAGCCGCTCGTACTTCATCCCGCAGTATGTCCGGTTCTCGAGCTTGAGAGCATTCAATAGTGACAGTGTTAATTGTTGGCATTCTGTTCCTCATAAAGAGCTTTATGCAGTATTCTTTCCAGACATTTATTATATCCTGTATTTCAGTCACCGTTGTACCGATTGCATTCTCGATCGCCCATGTCTTGGGTTTGAATTGACGTGTTATTTGACGCACCTTCTCGTGTAGATCTCTTGTTTGTAGATTGTCCGCGTGCTGTTCCAGTTCTTCACATATAGTTGATAAGTATAAGTTGCGGTCTCTTCGACATGCGTTTTGTATGGCTGTGCTTTTCTCTCTTATAATATCATCCTTAGCACCGCTGGCTTTTATGGCTCTACGTTCCTCTATTTGTTTCCAGGTTTTTGGTGTCATCCAGTGCTGTCTTTTGGCCATACGAACTATCGGTTGTGATTCCGAAACTGCTTCGAGAACATATTTCTTTGCAGAGATCCACATAGCATTGGGGTCCTTGTTTGCAGATTCAGAACGCCAATTTTCATGCCTGCCTTTAATAGACGATGCAAGTGCTGTCCGATCGATTATGTACATTCGTTTGGGTGTGCGCTTTACAAGAGGTTTATGAAGTTTAAGCCTCAGGTTGCCGATCAGTAGATTATGGTCCGACTCACAATCTGCGCCAGGTAATGTGTGTGTATTAGTAATTGAACTTCTCCACCTTGACCTTATCAGAATGTAGTCAATCTGGTTGCGACATCTATCACCCGGTGATGTCCATGTATAGAGGCGTCTGGGGTGTTGCTTGAATGTTGTATTCATAATAGTCAGACTGTTGTCAGCAGCAAACTCTATAAGGCGTTCTCCCCTTTCATTTCGTACTCCAAGACCATATCTGCCAACTATGTTGCGGATGCCATCATCTAAGTATGTTGCGCCCACCTTGGCATTAAAATCGCCTAGGATAAGTAGTAGTTCTCGGCTTGGTATGCGTGCCATGCAGGATTCAAGTTCTTTGTAGAACTGTTCGATTATATCGTCACTGGCTTGCCCGGTTGGAGCATATATCTGAATTACATGAAGAGGGGTCGGAGAAGCACTAAGTTTTATGGATATTATTCTGTCGCTGATAGGATTGTATCCCAGTACTGCACCCTTCCATTGCTTAGCTATAGCGATAGCCACTCCGGAGAAACTGTTTTTTTCATTTCCTGAAAAGTAGATGGTATATCTTTCTGAGTTAAAGTGGCCGCTGTTTCTCCAGTGAGTTTCGCTTATTCCAGCTATTGCTAAATTGCATCTTTCGAGTTCTCGTTCTAAGATGGGTAGTTTTCTGTCCTCTAGGAGACCTCGAACATTCCAAGTGCCGAAGCGATGATGTCTTCGTAATTGGAGTTTTCTTCCAGATGCATATTGTCCATGGGGTCCCTGGTCGCCTGAACCTCCATGGCCGGTAACCCATTTCACACCCGTAACCCCGGAACGTTCCGGGCGCCTTTGATTGATCATCATCTTGACTCTCGTGGGATAATTAGTGTAGTAGTTTCCCGTTGCTTACTACACCGCGGTACCACAACTTCAGTAGCTGTGATAGTCCTTGGGTGAACCGAATTGGAGAGTGTTTCCTAACGCTTCACTTAGGTACTGATGGTTACCGCTGCCCTCCATCAGGGTCCAGCACTACGCCCCTGTGGCTTGCCTCCTCCGCTGGTCCGACCGTACTGACAGTTACTGTCTTCGCTCGCCACCGTTGAGGTCTTCACCCGTGACCCTGGGCAAGGGATCTATGTTATACCCCATAGAGGTGGGTCCCTATTCGAACTTGCCATTTACATCCCCCGGCCTACTGGAGGAAGCAAATGTCCAGCCCCGCGACGTGGACGCGCCGAACAGGTATTACCCCAGTGAAAAATAGAGAAGGGAAACTCTATTCTTCCAGGGGCCGGGTTAACGGTCTTGTATTAGCCGAGACCGAGCAAAGCATCTACTGTTTCATAAACTACAGACAGTATTAAAACGTAAAGTAGTTTTATCGTAAGAGAATATTTAAACTACTTGAGACCATATTTTTTCTAATTATCCCTTTCGAGTTGTGTTTACAAAAGCAATACTACCCAAAAAAAGTTTAAAGATAGCCCTAAAGAATAAAATTGTCTAAAACTACACAATTCACCCTAATCACACCTTTTTCATTAACGTGTAAAACTTACTATTTACATCGCTCGTTAAAAGTCAGCAATTCAAATGAGCAATTCCAAAGTGGCCGACCCGGTGGTCTATTTACAAACGGATTTTCCCTACCCGGACCCGACACAGCTAGTTATATCCCCAATTAACATTCAAATCGCGTCCACCGTGAATAAACATTGATTTTTTATTCCCCAAAACTGGAGGGACTGTCATGAACAGAAATGAGAATACTAATGTGTTCACTTTTGAACGTTTATTCGCGCCCCGGTAAGGCTGCGGTCCCCAATAAACGCAGTGTGAACAGTAGTGAATCCTCGCGCATAATGTCAAGTTCTAAGTTTCGACTGCAATGATTTGATATAACTTGAGATACAGCATAAACAAACACACTAACGTGGGTGTGCAAAAGAGACAACAACACATCTTTATATCAAGCAATATACGCGAGCTATGGTATTTATAGGAGACCACAGGTTAAAAGTATCCGACGTTTTTTGCATAAAACATCTCATCAAAGGATTGGTGGTACCCGAGTATATTGAATATCAAAAGCTGTACGGGAAAGTTTTCGGAGGTGGCGCGGCATCCCTAATGCCACGGCCACCGTAAAAGCCTTCTTTAAAAATACACCTTTGAAACGTGTTCGGAATAACCGACCGCTTAATACAAAATACAAAATAACGAGACACGGTTGCAACCCTTCTCAAATATAATATTCATTGGGCCAAATATTTTAGAGCTGCGGATGTGTTTCCCGTTTTACAATGTCTGGTTACTGGCAGCCAATGATTTTCGAGAAGATTAGGCATTTAAATAAGTGTATAATTGTATTTTTCAAATGTCCAAAGTCAAAATAGGTCGACTCGACAGCGTATCTTGTTTAGATGCTATAGGCTTGGGTAACTTACCTACCATTAAGTAAACCTCAAACAAACGGAGTTATGAGACATTTTGTGATTATTTCTAACTATTTCTTCTATTCTATCACATTCATTACAAAATAGTTCAATGCTCGGAATAAATAAATGACTATTATAACATTGACCGTCGCTGTACCTGAATGGTTAAATCCTAGCATTGCATTCAGCGCAAAATGTCTTGGGTTGGAATAGCAGGCAACAATAGATTGTGTCTGTCGAGGCACAAACGTTTGATCACCTACTTGTCCGACAACAACGATTTCACTTCATTGTCATTATTTTATAATCAAACTTAATATTGAATATAATACAGTGGAAATCACTGTAGCTTCGATGGTGTAACAAATTAAATAAATCAATGTTTTCGATAAAATCGCTAAGCCGGAAAGCGTGTTTTATCCAAGCACACATCTACCACCACTACCACACGCCCAATCAACTGGGTCACATTATAATGAAGCTATTGATTTCTTGATTGCCACTCTGGCCTTGAATGTTTCAAGCCTTAACTAATAACCGATGGCCGTTATTAGTGCTAGCCCGGTTATTGGATGCTAGCTGTGCCGGCGACTTCGACTGCGTATATTGTTGTATTCATCATATTATTTCTCTCTAGCTCTCCCTCTTAGCTCTATAATCTACTAGCTGTGTCAGCGACTTCATATGCGTATATTTGTATTGGGCTGCAAAACCTGTTTTGCTCTTCATCTTTATAAACTGCAGCTGTTACCCACGACGTCGGTCGCGTCCTGTCGTTCATGTAAGTTAATTTTTCGCAATGCACGCAACGAAAGCCCTCAAAGATTAATTTTCCCCGTTTATTCCACATTTCCTTCGCTCATATTAGTCGTTTCGTTATGTTTCATAACTTAAGCCGTCTTCAATAAAGCTCTAAGCAACACAAAAAGGTTCTTCAATTCGAACCAGTAGTTTCTGAAATTAGCGCTTTCAAACAAACTCCACAGCTTTATATTAGTATAGATGAGAATTGTATTAAATACATCGGCCGCGCAATACTCACATAAAATGTCTAACGTTTCTCATAAAAGCCGTAGTGCTCGCCGGCAAACGTTTAAAAGCCGCGTTTTTCGATTTACGGCGTCTATAAAATACATATTGCGATCTCTGATAAAACTCCGTGCCGAATTTGTTCATATTGTCAATCTCGAGATTTATTCGCAGCGATTTCGCGAAACAAACCCAGCTTAATACATATTGTAGAGGCCAATCTATGAATCGATGGGTATCTTGGAAAAATATACATACTCGAACGCAAATACAATTCTATTTTGTATTGTAGGGACGTAATAGATATTTTTCTGTAATCATATTATCTTATCATAGGCTAGTGGCAAACTTGTCGCTCATTTCTATTTTAAAGGTTAAAAGTTTGATCTCCGAATTTAGATATTACTTATAATACATATCTGCGGTATGGCAACACTCGTCAAAAGGGCCTAATCACTAAATTCGAACGACCAGCTAGAAATCTTTGCAAAAGAGTGGATTTTTTCAGTGGACCTGAAAAACCATGTTGAAAACACTGAATCCCAAAAAAACACACCGGTAAACAGTTCTGCAAGGACCCAGTGCCAGTTTCGCCAAATGCCAACTACGACGGGACAGATGGCGCTAGCGTAGCAGGTCTTACTTTGATATTAGAAACACCCTCCATCTTCAGTCCCGGGACGAGCCGTAGTTAAATTAAATTTGCAAAGTTTAAACCGTTAAAAGTGTATGTTTTAACATGTACTACTCGCGTAAGCTACAGACAGTACTTATTATTAAACTGCCAACATATGCCTGGAAAGTAATAAAATTATACTTTGGTATATATAGCTTTCAATGTACCTGTTAAAACTTTGAAACTAGGACGGGCATTTAAGTTCGCGTAGTAATAAAAATGTTCCCAGCGCGGTCTTACCGTAGATACCAAAAACATCACTTTCCGATCTTCCCAACCTTACACGGGCGTTAGAGAGGATTCCAATAATCGTAAGTTAAAAGTCGGCCGATTCGATTCGTTACTTTTTTATGAAAAGCAATAAAGATGTTAGAGCTACTTTGTGTTCGAGAATTTATACCACTCCGAGGATAAAACTTATATCGTTCGGAAGATCGCAAAAAAGTTTTCACTTAGACCTGTCGAGAGAAATCTTTATTGGGTTGCGGGGTAATTTCTTTGCACCTTCGAGGGGTTGCGATCGCTGAGAGGGAAAATATTGGAGATAATTATAAAGTGTGACAACCCTTGTACTTTATGTACTTCTAAGATGCGACGACAGGGGGCGTGTTTAGAATAAATGTGATTATCTATTATTATAATCAATACTTCCCTACCTAAACAATTAATTAATACATCCAATGGGGGTACGTTCGTAAAACTGTTTTGCTTCTAATTCACTCATCTTTAGACAAAGTAAATTCCTAAATAATTTCAGTGATAAATTCATATTTTTTGCATTGCATCCAAAAATCTACGCAACGTCACATAGCTTACGTTCTATGCTATGACTGTTTATGCCTTTTGAAAGTAAAGTTTTTATAATACCCTTCTGTTAGATTTACTCTTTTGTAAAACAAGTTGTCTTTGCATCTAATTATTACATTGTATATGTTTACATTATATGACTGTAATATATAGCATATAAACTTATCAAAATAAATATATGCCAATACTTAAAGAACACAGTATAAAATATATTAAGATAGACAAACAACAAAGTATAATTATGTCGTGATAAAAAAAAAGTTTAATTCTCATATTATATTTTACCTAACAGTTTTTCAAATTTAAACTTGTTTTTCATCTAAATATTTATTCCCCTAACATAAAAGATTAACAATAAATACACAGAAAAAAGAAAAACATTATATTAAGTGCGAAATATTTGTTTTTGCAAGCAAGTCCTAAAACATATACGAACAATAAAATCAATTCCTTTCGTGGATATACCAGAGGGACCGAGCTGATCAGAAGCAATGTGGGATTGTTTAATTATTTTGCTACCCACAGTCGTGATCAGAATTAATGACTATAACTACGTTTATTTATGAGTTCATGTTCTTGGATTACTGGCGTCGGCGGAACCTAATTAAGTTTTACTTCTTTCAGGAATATTAAGGTTTTCGATAGTACTTGGTACGTCTATTAGTTAATTTCTAAATTTGAATTATGAATTTCGTACTAAAATAATATATTTAACAACAATAAAATAATAGTTACAATATATAACTCCAAATATATATTATCTATGTAGCAAATATAAGCAGATTTTTCTTCATTTAAATAAAACACTTTAACGGCTTAAAATGGATATATTAGTTAAACTTATTATAAAATGATTTTTAACTTCGGCCCGACGTTTCGGATGCTTTGCAGCAGCCGTGGTCACGGGGAGACTGACAAGAAATTAACTAATAGAAATGACTAATATATCGCGTTTTAAATCGTTAAAGTGTTTTATTTAAATGTGTGCTACTCGCGTAAACTATAGACAGATTTTTGTTCATTCAGTTACCAAAGATGTTGATACATCAGACATTTTGGGTAGTATTAACAATGAAATGACTTATATTTTGCGTTTTAAGTACAAAGGCTTATTTTTTTTTTATTTGAAACCTTCTTTAAATTTCGTACGAAATAATTTGAGCATTTCTCATTTCTTCTTTAGCGCGTGCATTACTTTCAACATGAAATAACGCGGACAATGAATCTTTTTTAAATGAAAATCTCTTCCTATTTGAGAAAACGTTCAGCGCGAGATAAAAAACGATTTGTAAATCGTGTTCATTAAATACCGTATCGCTAAAGAAATCTCAGCAACAAATGAGCAAAAAAGTAATTTCAGAGTCCTCCTTTACCCCTAATGTTACGTGACGTCACGTCTTAAAGCTTAAAGCGCGTTACTGGGTTGCCATAAACAGATTTCATGCCTTCCCCTATTTGCTTGCTGGAACTGAACGCTTTCCCTTGTTCTTGCTATTATCGCATCAACCTGAGACTGTGTCAAAATTTAAAAGCCTCTAATGTAAGATGTATTACCTGAATTTTGGTGTGTGTGATGTATTTTGTATTCAAATTACCCCTTTTGAAGTCTTAAAAACTCGTTTAAGAAGATGATTTTTTACCTTAACTAAGCTTTATTGAACATTTACCTCGGTTAAGCGGGGCGTCACCTTTTTGCTATATTTTAAAAAGCGGACACAATATTATTTTAAATTAAGACAATGTTAAAGCAATGGAACAACAGCCCGTCTTGTATCAAAATCAATGACCTTTAATGGCCTAAACAATTAAAGTATTTTTTATCTGTGCGCGAACCGTTTTACCATATTTTTGTGTCTATTTCTTTACCTTGTCCACACTACACTTTTAACGGTTTCTAACCATTTTAAACAAAGTGTTTAACCACTGAGCCGCTGAGGAGAAATTTTTCAGTACTTACAGCGTAAATAAATAAACATTAATATCTATTATAATTTATTATTTATGGTACTATGAGCATAATCTTTTAAACAAAGTACTTTTAATGGCTTAGAACGTAAAATATATTAGTTAATCTATTTACAATTTATTTTAACTACATGCTGACGTTTCTAATGCTACGCAGCAGCCGTGGTCACAGGAGAACTGCTTAAATTGGTGATATTTCGTGTTTTAAACCGTTAAACATTTTATTTAAATGTGTATTACTTGCATAAGGTACAAACAATACTAGGTATTACAATTTGACAATAAAGAATAATTAATATTACTTCTATCCTAGGGCAAAAGTTTTCGTTACCTCACATATTATTTTCATAACGACAGCCGTTTCCATAACGCAACCTTTACGTCCCCGCGATTGGCCTGAATATGTTCCTCGTTATCCTTTATTACACCTTCAATGTTAATCACACTAGGTTTTATTGTATCTAATGACGGGCATTTCTGTACAAACACCATTTTAATGAAGGTTAGCTTTTAGTCGATATTCTAACGCTTCCTTTGTTCAGTTTACCAAACTAGATTATTTTATCCGATAGCTATAAAAGTTAATATTTTTAGATACTAATAGCAGCTTTGGAGTGAAAAAGATAATGTTTCACTTTGTTTGTTATAGCATAAAATTGAATCGAGACTCTTTATTATTTTTGTTTATACATGGTACGGATTTATTGATTACGTGTTGATATTTTCAGTTGACACTTTAACACTTTCAACGAATTATAACTCGAAATAAAGATATAGTAGAAAATAGATATAAAAATAATAATACATTAGTTAACTTATTTTTAATTAATTTTAACTACGGCCCGTCGTTTCGGATGCTTTGCAGCAGCCGTGGTCACAGTTCAGTGTTTTATACAAGTTGTCAAAGCACATAGGTTTCACAAATTAGTAAATAATACGTAAATACAAAATATACATTTTGTTAAGACACTTTTAATTAAACACTTTTTGACTGTTTAAAATGCGTTTTTTTTTTATTGAACACGCTTTTCTTGTGCCTTTTAGCAATTTAGTGATATATTTCAAGTTAAATTTTTTTGCCACTAAAACAATATTCTAGCTGTCTGTATTTTAGAACCCTTTGCGCAAGGGCCGGCTCAAACTTAGTTTTTTTGGTATCGGTTTTTTATAATCGGTGTACACCAAGCCTAAGGCCATAGTTCATGTGATATTCATCGTACGTAATTATCCACGCCTGTTTGCGTCAATCAGGGGGTAGGCTTCAGTCGCGGAAACTAATGGCCCATGATTTTGGTGTATATTATTCAAATTAGATGATATTCGTTTTAAATTGGACGCATTTTAGTTAATTACTTTACCAAGGAAAATCGTAATGTTAGTATGTTCTCAACGTTATAGAATACGAAGGACGGAGAATGGTGAATATTTATGTTTTAAGTTTTATTATAGAAAATAAGAATAGAATTGAAGTTAATTTATTTACTACCGTAAGCCATATAGAAACACTCTCAAAATGTAAAAAGTAGAGAGTATAAAAATTGGGTGTGCTGTTGGTAGAATAGGATCTTACTCGATGTGTATTAAATCGAACATGTTTCAAAAAATATAAATTGATTAAAAACATGATGGTATGTGTTACTAAGCAATACGTATGGCTTTTAAATAAACACTTTAAAACGCGATATATTAGTTAAACTTATTTGGAAATGATTTTTAACTTCGGCCACGTGAAGCAGCAGTCTCCCCGTAACCACGGCTGCTGCAAAGCATCCGAAACGTCGGGCCGAAGTTAAAAATCATTTTCAAATAAGTTTAACTAATATATCGCGTTGGAAACCGTTAAAGTGTTTTATTTAAATGTGTACTACTCGCGTAAACTATAGACAGTATTTGAATAAGTATGGCTAATAATAATCAACGGGACGTTTTTTCGATCCTTACATATTATATTTTTTCTGAAATGGATCGTAGGAATACCAAAATTCCGCCCGGGCCACGATTACCGATCGCAGATGAAAAAGCCGTCAAGTTTAATCACGTTTCGGTTTCAGTCTGTGGATTTCCGAATATCAAAAACCAAATGCTATAGGCTGGGGTATTATACCTATTATATCTATTATAAAAAAAATCAAGTTGGACCCATGAGGATCGAAGCCAAGTCCCGTTATTACCAATATATTGCTACTATGATTTCCTTAACTTATCGAAGCATGACGTCATATTAAACATTATGTAATAAACTCGTAGGGCCTCGCTAATAATGCGCACAAAACGCAACCGTCTGCAACACGTCCCACCATGTTATAACCCAGTTAGGTAATTTTGATACATGCCTTAATCCAATTAGCTATTAAGATCCGTGGCCCGAATATTAATTCGCGCGTGAATTGGTTCGTTTTGTATGGAAACTTGTGACCTTATGTGCTTTTACAAAATCTCCAGTCACGTCCAAATTGTGAATGTGTTACTTCGTTCCACTATAACTCGTCTAAACTTAACTTGAAGTAATATAATTATTTATTCGTAGCTCTCGCTGTATAAGCCGAACAATTAGTTTTAGCATTCACAACTGTTTAACTTCTTTGTACATAAAATTCCATATAAGTCATACAAGGCCTTAATTCGTTTGTGTACATAATTTTATTTATTTATTAAAAACCAATCGCACATTCTTACAGAATAATCATTCTAACATGAGAGTGAGTTTCAATAAATATTTCAACTATTCGATCATATAAGATTACATGTATGGAGGTATATGTAGAGATTAACAAGTGACAACATAATAGTTTAAAATTAACTTTATATTTTTCGTATTTTAAGTGTTTTCGAATTGTCTAGTTTATATCGTTCACAATATAATGAATACTTTTTAATCTTCTTTAGCGTTGTTTTAAGCTAAAAAGCAATCAAATTGAAAACATAAACTTTTCAACGTGAAAGAACGCTTCCATTAGGTTTCTATAGTAATAGAGATTCCGTGTTCTTATTTAGATTAGATTTCTCGTACGTTCGAAGCTAGAACGTGATTTCTGATAACAGTGTGTTCACGAAGTCCCTGAAAATAATGAAACGGGTAGAGGGAAAGGTCACGGCTTGTCACCGGCGACGGAGCAAATTAATTGAGGCGTCGCTTCGAACGTCTTTGTAATTTATCATTTTATTAGACAAGCTATTTATTTATGCACAGTTTTGATTCGGTGAAATATTGGGCTCGTTAGTCTAATGGTATGTATTGCTAATAATCCACGTGTCCAGTCCAACGTGTTTCAAATCAATCCAATTTTACTTTTTCTGCAGCCGTTAGATTTTGTTTGAAAATTTTGGACATTCTATGGGTGGTAGGAATATTGAAACATACTTCCAGAGATTAAAGAGCCGTGAAGTTTTATTATGATTAGGTTTCAGTATGGACTTCCCAATGCCTAAGACTAAATAGGTCGACGGTGTATCTTGCTTTGATTTTATAATGCTGGGTATTTTACCTTCCAGCAAGTAAATCCCGTTTTTGTCTATCCTCCGCTGTCATTAAAAAAATGTTACTAAGATTGTTACTTGTCAACGACAGAAATGACAATTACATCTTAAAATTTCTAAGTTGATTTTCGAGGATTTTCTTGCTATTTTCTCTATACAACAATTTATTTAAACACAATAGTAAAGTAATCACGAGTACCATTGTTATTCTTCTAAAGCAAACGCCTCAATTCGAAGTCGACCTAGTCGTTAAACGAATTATTTTTTGCCAAGTCAAATAATCAGTACAATAAACACGGAGCCCTGTAGACCTCGCTAATTGATCCCCGAACGTAACGAACCATTATAATTTCTCCTTATGGCTAGACGTTGCCGGCACAATTAACGAAAACCTAATTACAAAGCAACCCAACTTTATGGACAATATAAAAATAAAATATTACTACCGTTCGGTTTTACCGTATGAAAAGCTATGAACATTCTTTTGTTTTCAGTCGAACAATGTTTTCTTTTAAATTCGTCCTTTATTTCGACTTCACGCCTCAACGGGCGATATGACTGTTTCGTATTTATTATATAATTTCAATCGCACGTGTTCCAATTTGAATGGCGAACGTTTCTCTGATCCAATATATATTTGATTGTTACAGATGAAGGGAAAATTCATAAAATCGTTCAGTGGACTCGCAACGGCGACAGCCAGTCAGCTTTACTTGACATATTCGACGTAACTCCCGGAGAACCTATTCAGGTGTGTACCCATGCTTAACTCTTCTATAGCGAGAGAAATTGACTGGTGGATTACGAAAGATTTACTTTTTAGAGCTCCACTTTTAAAAGATGACTTATGACGAATGCTTTGCCTGGTAATAGCACATTAGACTCAAGTATCAGTTTGACTTAATTGACAGATTTGCTTGAGTTAGTAAGGTACCTAAATAAAACTGGCTACATCTCTAATGTTGAGTGCAATGCTAGATAATGCCTTCTTCTTATAATCCACTGGGCAAGTTAATATATTTTTATTAAAAACCTTATTTTGAATAAGAAACAGGAGAATGTTGCGAAGAAAAAACTACTAATACTTTGCGATGTCTTTATTCATTTAATTTTTGAAATTCTTTATTTAAATAATGATGTAATATAATGTTTACCTTGGATTAATAAAAAGTGTTTTTAAACACTTTGGTGTATATGTATTGTAATGTATGTCATCACATGTTTCTACACAAGCACGCAAACAGTTCATCAGTTTAAAATATTCGTAGGCAATGGCGATATCTCGCACTCACGGCTCCCTCTACGCGGCGTCTGACCGTCGCGTGCTACAGCTACGGCTCGCTTTATGCGCGCGTCGCTACGACGCATGCGTAAGATGCGCGCGCGACCCGTATTGTGGCTGGGATCGAGACGCGGGCGTATGCAGAGAATATATACCTGGGTGAGTTATCTTTATATATTTTTATACATATTATATCCATTATGTGTAAACCTAAATAGATTTAGATAGAGACAAATACAGGCGCAAGACTAACGACAAGCAACTCCCAATGACGTATTTTTAAAAAGAGCTTTATACTCTATTATTTGCCATGTCTGTTTTAAAATAATGTAGGATACATTTGAAAGTTAGTTTTACTATTATAAATGCATAAGAACTCGTTAATAAAACTTTTTGACAGCATTTTAACTTTAATTAAATAATCCCACGAAGAGAAGAGAACGTTAAAGCCTTATGCTTTTTATAAGTAAAATATTTAAAGTAGAGTTTCATTTGTTTGTTGTGATTGCTACTTGCGTCGAATTAAGTATAATTTTCATAGTTCTCGTCCACCGCTGATTGCATGGCTTTCAAATTTAATAACCGGACGCTATTAACTAAGTTTGAAATCGATACTATCTATAACATTAAATCGATTCTTAATTATACACTGGCCGCCTATCCATTGTGTATCGAAATAATCACACGAGAACAAACAACTCGAATTTCAAATAAAGCCTTTATTTTAGCTTATAGCGGGCAACACAGTATTAACAGTGGTCAATAATCGATATGAGAATTATTGTTCCATTCGATACGGTTTGCAATTAATTTTATTGTTGCAATGTAATTGGCTTTATGTATATCTAGACAAAAATATAACATCTTTCAGTTCCTTTATCAATAATGAATAATAAAGCTTTTAATTATCCGTAAATTGAAATTGATTTTTTTTTAATTGGTAATTTAAAATTTCATTCGATATTTTAATTTTACACAATATGTTAGCATAGCCGGTATGTCAATTGTGATTGTCAACAACAGTTGCCAAGTAAACGTCACCAATCATTATAAAGGCGAATTGGCGCGGGCGCATCTACATTTACGCGAAATCTACGTGTAATTACGGGTGTTATTAATAATTATTTTGAATCGAGTGTAACGTGAAATTGTTATGTTTTATATGCATTTTTTGCATGCAATACCTTAATCCTAAATCCTACCTTCTTTTTAACTAATTCCATTTTGAATTTTTAATATAAATTAATTAAAATACTCACACATAAATCACGGAAATAAAAGAAAACACACCGATTGATTTATCTTAATGTCACAAGACCCGAGTGGCTTATAAAACCCTATTATAAGCTCTTTTGGTGTAATTTCTGATTGTTTACATTTATAATAATTAACATTATCCAACAGGTTAATTCAAGATGTCGCGAACGAAACAGCGGACATCTGCGACTCGTCCATATCTCGCAAGAGCGTGTCTGCTACTTGGGGACAGAGCTTACACCTGGGCAGCTTTGTGAAGATGCCCGAGGTTTTACAACCACGAGCTGTGACCTGGTTCCATTATTCGCGGGAGAAGGGGCGACATCTCATCACCTTTAAGTAAGTAAATACTATTTTTGTTTACCGTCATGCATTAGTGGACAGATTCTAAAATATCGAAACGCCAGAAATTCTTTATATTTTTCAACATTTGTCAAACATATATTTCGTTAACTAACTTGTAATAAGATTAATAAAGCGTTGCTATAAGGATTGGTACCGTGAGGTATAATTATAACGCTAAGGAAATGTGAATCGCTCTCCTTTCCCTCATTTAGCTTTTAAACCCTTCGTATGTTTGTACGAAATGGCTGTGTTAGTTTTAATGAATAGTTGGAACCCACAATTTAATATTAAAAAACTTAACACTTAGTGAATTAGAAGCTTTACATGACTGGTAACTAAAAAAAAATTATGATAAGAAATAACACCATAAAATAATAAATTAAGTTAGGATTGAATAAAACTGCCTTTCAATAGAAAAAGCCTATACATTCATAATAATTATTATCAAATAAAACATAACAAGTAGAACCTAAATAATGATATGAACAAACTTTAGTCATTCGAAACTAGATTAAAATTGCTGAAAGCTATGTTTGACATTGATTGTTAAAATATTTAATCAAAAGTTTCGACATTATTGTGAGCTTAAAACATTTCAATCAAAGTTTTAAAAGGTTTTCTAACAAATATGAAGCTGATCTAGGACAAGCCACTGAGGACTTATTCCATAATTTATATAGAGTCAGCTTATAACATTTTAAGTTAATACATTGAAAAAAATTGACGACGAATTCTAGTCCCGCCTGTGTCGTAAATTATTTTCAATCTTAATTAAATATTTAATTTATATAATTCGACCATGTGCAAACACATGTAAAACATATTACAATTTTCAAACATGTCTAATGTTTAAGAATTATTCACTAAGCATTAAAAAAGAAACTGCATTGAAGTAGACTGACGAATAAAAAAAAAATAGACTTAATTCCATAAAAACCAAGAATAGTACATAATAATAAATATTTATGTTTAAAAACATTAATATTGTTTACATGTTATTGCACATGAAGGCGCTATATAATTTAAAAATCGATTTTTTTTAATTTATTTTCGATTTTTAAACTAAATATTTATGTTTAATCACTTTCTTTAGCTCCAAAGTTAAACTCGCGCAAGAGTCCTGGATTTGAATACCGACGAGACATAATTCGTAATATATTGTCTCGGTCTTGCAAGGCATAAATCAACATAAATATATACTAAAAAACAATGTTATTAATAATTTTTAAACATAAAAAAAAATATCTGCAGTGCCCGATTACGTATTTTCAATTACTAAATATCTTTTGCATATGTTTAATTTTATGGTATTTTTCTTAATTTCCAGTAAACCGGAGAAATACATAGAGACATCTGAACATGGACTACTTATAATTTCTGTCAATGAAGCTGATGCCGGCCGCTACGACTGCTGGCTTGGTGGATCTCTTCTTTGTTCATACAATATTACGGTTGATACACATAGGTAAGTTTGGTGAAGGTTAACACTTCGTACTTTAGGAGGATCTTAGTTCTTTCTTCACCATTAAAAATGGTTTTATGTATATAGGATCGTAGTATTACTCTTTTTATACTTGACTAGCTGTGTCAGCGACTTCATCCAAATTTGTTTTTGCAATTTTTTATAAATTTAAGCTGCCCACGACATCGGTCTCTTCGCGTCGCTCGCGACCCGTCGTTTGGGTCCCGTCGTTCCTGCAAGTTAACCTTAAAATGTCATCAGCAGCCTACGCATCTGAAACCCACAGATAAATGCTCTAACCAAGACAAACAATGTTTCAATTCGAACCCGTAGTTCCTGAGATAAGTGCGTTTAAACCAACAAACAAACAAACTCATCAGCTTTATATATTTACTTTACTTATAAATATATATCTAGATTCAAATAATCTATACTGATTATTTGAATCTAGAATATTTATAAGCCGATATTGTATCTATGTTTTTGTCTTTTTTTGACAATAATTGCACTCATTACAAAGTTGACAGAGAAGGAAGAAAAGTCTTGCCTGCCTAAAACTCAATTAGACAGAAATGTGTCTGCCCCAAGCAAAAATTACTTATGCGAAATGCGATTTAATACCATTTAAATGATAAAGTCTGAATTGTGTCAAACAATAACAATTGAACTAATTTCCATGAAAGCTATTTCTGTTTGTAGAAATACAAGGATCATTAAAATAATGGACATAAATTATGCACTCCAGTGATACGTTTATTTTGATTTATTTCATTATATAATGTTATTATTCTATTTATTTATACGGCATGATATTAAATGTATTTATTAGACCGCCTATGTAGCCAAATGGCTAAACGTATTGCCTAGCATTGCGTTAAGCGTGAGAGGTCCTGGGTTCGAATCCCAGGGAAACAAAAAATTGTTGCGGTCGGGCAGGACACAGAAGTCTGATCAACTTGCGGATCAACGGATCAGTGCAACGGACACAGAAATGTATTCGTCCCATGCCCCACGTATTTTAACGACGTTATATAATTGAACTGATGATGTATGTTTTGTTCTAAGTAAACGTGTAGTTAATCGTAACTTTTTTTTGTTAATTCAATTTTATAATATATAAAAATTCAACTGTATATCGTAGAATAAGTAAACGCCGGGCTCATTGATCTAATGGTAGCAAAGTATTTTTAATAATCAACGGGGTTCGATCCCCACCGGGTCAAAAATATTTTTAATTTTTCAATTAGTGATAGGAATAAAGAAGTTCAGTCCGGGTCACGAACCACATGTCCACAGATGAAAAAGTGATCGGTTGATTATATCTAAAGCCAAAATCGGTCGACATCGCTTCTTGTTTAGCTGATATAGGCCGAGGTATATCACGAATGAATTATATTTTATTATTATCCTTTTAATTAAAAAATACTCTCACCTCCGCAGATGCTCACCACCCGAGAAAAGTAATGAGTACCAAAAGATCTACTCGAACTGGTGTCACGAGTTTGAGAAATACAAAACAGCGATGAAGACGTGGGAAAGGAAACAAGAGGTAAGTCGGAGAGATCGCTAAGATAAACAGTTTTTAAGTAAGCTGCTTGTGCTCTCGATGTAAATGTACGACCCTCGGCGGAAGCTTTGGGGGACTTTTTACTTTCGTCTCGTAACCGTATTTATTATATTTTTACTCGACTTCATAGTTGAGGATTATGTTTTTATATACTTTGATTTAGTACGAAAGAGTATAACAGTTCAACTTCTATTTTTTAACAAGGAGTTAGAGCTTCCGTTTAATTAGTGCACATAAATTAATAATACAATTACATTTCGCGAGAGGCGCACGTATTTAATAAATTCGCCGATGACGACTAGGGCTTAATTGGTTAGAGCAACAGCACGGAAAGCAGTGGATGAGGGTTCAAGTCCTGCCCGAGTTAATTATTTCAATGTTGTAATCGATTTTTAATAAATGTAGATTTGTTGAAGTAAGATTAAAAAACAATTAGTGGTACTAAGACAGAACAACAGATGACAAAAATATCGCTTGCTTGTTCAATTACTTGTGAAATTTGTTATTGTTTTTTAATTCTTCAATACCACATTACATTACTATTTATAATAATAATTTTAAAGCCTTTTTGAATAGTTGAAATATATAAACGTTTTCTTTTCCAGCAATGCGCTCGCCAGAACGATTCGAATCAAAACACGCATCCAAATGAAATTGTGTGATAGCTTCTAAACATCGCTTATCTCATGTTTCAGTCTGTGACGTACTACGGTACGATCCCCGTACCTTACGTTTCAGCCGCATTGAAATACATAAACGTGTTCTAATATATCTACATGTGTCAAACACTTCTGGCAACTGTATCCAGTGAGAACCAGTGTACCCAGTATATTTTCCTAAACGTGTTGTGCAAACATGAGATGGTGATTAAATTCAAAATTAAACGGACAATTTTTAATCTAACGGAAACTAGAGTTGTGCGACGCTTTGTTGGTGATTCCGTGTGAAGTAAATCTCATGTAAGTACGCTTAAGGTAGTAAATTGTTAGTATTTTGAAAGTGCGCGGTACCCCTAGTATGAGTTCGTTAGTTAACGAAAACGTTGGATATAATCGTGCTATTAACTTTTACACTCGACGTGCTATCGAGAGGTATCCTTGGTCGAGCGAAATGTTGTATTAGTGTTTAGAAATTTGTAAGTAAATTTCTTGTACTACCCTAATTTCAGCTATCAACCATAGAGAAGAATTCGATGACGTTTAACTTTTTTGTTAACTATAGAACTTATACTAGACATCCTGGCCGTGGTTCGAGCCTAAATTGTGTACGTGGTAGTAACAGTCCTAATATATCTAAGTTATTTATATATTGCCATTTTGTTGCATTTAGACCTGTGTAAGACTTCTTTTAAATCGTATTTATGTGATTTTTCCATCGCAAAAAGTCACAATACAACAAACAACTTTTCACAAATACTTTGAAAAGGAGCTAACACTAAGGTCATATTTTATTTTACTTAAATGTTATGAATAGTCTAACATGGGTGTGTTTAGTCTCTAACAGCGGATAGCCAACACAAAGAGTACGTAAACAAAGGCACGGGAAACGGGCAAATTTTGACCCTATTCGTAATTAAGTTTGTTAAAACACAGATCAAACTCGTTGCCTTTTTACTAATGAGTGAATACGCTAGCTGTTCTGTAATTTGAAATCTCTAAGGGTTGTGGGTTTGCCTCATTATTTTGCCCCTTATTCGTGTAAATAGTTACCTAATTTTCTCTAAGTGTATAGAACGCTCGTCCCTTCAAATAATAAATATATTTAAGCCTGTGATATATAAAAAATTCGTTAAGCGTTAAGTGGTTATTGGAAATTTTGTCTAGACTGCACAATATCTTTTCTGCGTAAGTTATACGCCATCTTGCATATTGTATAGTCTTTACGAAATTTAGGCGGCTTTATTAAGATGTCAACTGTCACACATAATTAAATCACTGCCACGAGAAGTAACAATGTTTAAGAATTCTGAAAAATAAAAGATATTTGTACAAGTAACAATATGAAATACATAAATCTTCAAAAATATTTATAAGTGTTATTTTGCTGTTTTTTGTGCGTTAAAAATTTCGCAAATGTATAATTTTTCCTATATGTAAACGTAATGTCAGCAATAATAATATGTAACTAAATACAAAAGCTTGCTCATAAATTAAAAATATATGCCTGGCCGGATCTGTTACATTGGACTTGGTTTAAAATCAGTTTTGGTTGTGTGGGGCACAGTATGATCAATTCTTGTTTGTAAATAAACTGGATCATTGAAACGGACACAGAAAACTGTCTGCCCTATGTCTAAGTAGAAAGAGGGATTTCACACGCATCACGGTCCTGGCATATATTTTTTACAAATATTTATTAACGTAAAGTATATTAGTAAATTAGTAGAAGGTGTTTTAGAGAATAATTCTGCATATTTTTGTACAAAGAATGATGTTAAGGTAAGCGTAGACGATTCGTAAGTAATGTTGTAATATCATCCTCACTGGTACCTTTCGACACTTGATTCCATATCATAAAGTACTATTTAAGAGCTTGTATTATACTTATGTACTTACACCACCTATTTATACATAGCTATTGAATTTGAAAGACAAAAACGTTTTATGAAATTGTGAAAATATTTTTTCTAGAAGTTTATTACGGACGCCACAGATAAAGTATTGTTCTTTCGAAATCTCTTAATTTCTTCATCTTCACGACTCACATTGAAACCGGCCATTTAAAAATATATTTTAATATTCCGTACACTTCCAATGAAATAATGTTTCGCGACAGGAAACGGTTACGAGTTAAATTTAGACGATTAGGTGCTTAAAATATATTCTTTAATTTAGCAAAGTCATATAATATTTTCAAATCTCTCATATCATAATGTACATACATTGACATAGATATAATATAGGTATAAATCTGAGCTTTTTAAATTATGTATCACCTAAGATTCGGTACTTAAGTATTCTAGCGATTCTGAAACTAAGGATGTCTGCACGACATCTCGCGCAATAATTATAGCTAATACTTACTATCTGTACTAATCGTATAGTTCTGTAAATTTCACATATTACTATACTATATTAAGTTAAAATTCAAAAGTAGATTAAGATTTTATATAATAAATCTATGAAATGTATCTCACAGCTGGAGTTTTATTTCTATGTCCTCTTTACTATGCTCTTATGCATTACTTGTAGTATATGAAATTTATTATAAGTTTTAAGTAACTATTTTTATTAAATATATTAATATGTATAATTATGTGTTATAATAAATATGTTGGTTATGAGGTCTAGACCAGAGTCCATAAAAAATATGGTTAACATAATATTTTGCACTGCCTTTGTAACTAAATTGCCGTAAACGTGAGAGGTCCCGGGTTCGAAACCCGAATCAATAAATTGTTTTGGTCAGCGCACAACTGTAGTGTCTGATCAACTACTTACCTGTAAATAAAGGAAAAGGGATTACACTTTTAAATAGTTTGCAACGAAATATTTTTTTATTGTTTCTTTGACCAAAATATTTATATCTTGAAATATATAAATAATCGATTTATCAAATGTAAGTAGGTAATGTACAAAACAAAAAACAATCGTCTCTTATAAACCAGGTCTGACATTATGTTTTCTAGAAACATTTAGCGCTGCCAGTTCCTTTGTTTGAACTTGGCTTGCCACGATGCCGCCGGTAACAAACAATAATAATATATTTAACAACGTAACACGTAGTAACGACTCATGCTTTTTCATACATAGAAACAATGTTCAAAACGCAGTCAATACATCAAGTCGCAGACTGGGTTGACATTCTCGTCATAACAATCTTCTAGGGACGCACCCTACAATGGTGTATATATATATAATGCTATAAAAAGTGAGGGTGCGTAATTATATAGTGGTACTAAACTAATTTCACGATACACTGCCGTCCAAATCTGCGCTTGGCACCGCCTCGACTTACGAAATACGATTTTTCTTTCATAGCCCAACTGATTACTGTTGTTATATGTTATTTGCTGTGAATTGCTAATAGCCACGTTCCTAGCAAATTGCTCGAGCCCTGCGCCCTGCTTTAATTCTGACCTTCGTCGCGTGTTGAAGGGATATTATAATTTACACTAGGTATTCTTAAATAATGGTGGTGCATTACATTAAATTAGCGAGTATGGTAATCAGTGAAATTGATTATGTAAGCTATGTTTAGTTTATGATAATATATCTTGCTACATATTTCTGTAGGCAGAGTAGCCTTATAACAAAAATCATGATTTTCAATAAGGAGGAAAAGAAACATGCGCAATTAACTTAGACGAAAATGAATTTGTACTATTCCTAGTCTAAGACTTATGTTAACAATTTTCGTTCACTGTGCCTCTAATCTTGTAGATTAACATTTTTAGACCATCAAAATATAAATAAGTCGAATCATAAAATTGCATTTAGGCAACCCTGGCTCTAGCGGCCTTATACCTTGGAGTTCATGAAGATGTACTATTGACATAAATAAGCTTTCGATAATCAGAAATCCGGAGATCAACCGCTTTTCATCATTTTTTTATGATAGAGCAGGACAGACAAACACTGTTTACTTGACGGAAGCTGAAAAACCCCAGCCACATAACATCTAAACAAGATGTGATGTCGAGTTGTTAGGCTTTGGATGACGGAAATGGATCATGGTTAGAGATCCATAAGATATTTACTTGTTTTTACCAAGAATTTATTAAAAGATGGCTCGGACACGCTGATAGGAATTTAACTCTCAAACATATCGCTATAAAGGCGGCAACCACCAGCTGCTAACAATCGTTTGTAAATAACATTTTTGATTTTAATAATACATTTTTATATTATAAACGCTAATTTTAATTCAATAAAATAATCTCTTATATTCATTATCTTTACTTAACAGTGTATGTACTTCATGTACAGATAACTATAACTAATCATATATGTATCTATCAATTCTGAACTTGTTCGAGTTTTGATTTTGATTAAATTTTATCAGAACTTATCCATCCATCGATTTATATAAGAACATAGTTCCCTAGTAGAGCTGTCGTTCGTCTCACGTTGTAGTAAAACTCGGGAATATTAAAAAAAATATGTTAATAAATTCCCATTCTATGCCATCACAGTGAAGTGCAGGAACTTTTGAAATTTGTCACACGTTACCTAGTTCGCAAGTAACATACATTGTGCCAACAATCTGCATAATGTTGCGAAACTTAAGAGAATCACAAGTTGCCAACAAAACATCGTCCTAGTTTGAAGAAAACCGTGTTTCCCCTGTTAAATTATACCGTTTATGTTAAAAGATTAGTGTAATGAGATACAAGTTTTAAGCGTCTTCTCCTTTTTATTAATACTCATATATACTGAATACTGTCTGTCGTTTACGCGAGTAGTACACATTTAAATAAAACACTTTAACTGTTTAAAACGCGATAGATATTAGTTAAACTTACTTGAAAATACTAATTTACGTTGGCCCACAGATAAAATAAGTTTAACTATTCATATCGCGTTTAAAACTATCAACTACCTTAAATTAAATAGTTTCCATTTAATTTAAGGTTCTTCATTTCAATTAACGGTTTTAAACGCGAAATTAATTAAGTACTTGATTTTTTACAAGGACCCGATATGTTGGATGTTTACAGTAATTGTTGTGAAGGGCGACCCTAAAGCCTAATGCCAAAAAAAATTGTTTAAAGATTGTATTTAATTATAGTAAACATATGTATACTTCTTGTTATCAATCAATATTTTTAAAAAAACAACAACAACAACAAGAAAAGATAAATGTTTGCATGTAGGCGCTTCAGCCATCTAGATTTCTGTTGTTATGGCCTACTCCGATAAATGATCTATCCAACAACAGAATTTTTCAACTTGAAGCTGTTCCTGAGAATAGCGTGTTCAAACAAACAAACTCTACAGCTTTATAATATTAATATACATTTTACAGATTTATTGTGTTCAGGACTTCAGGCCTGAGTGTCTAAATATACTAAAATGACGCTCGACAAAAAGTAAGTAGGAATTGCAAAATAGTTCTTAGTAGTAGTAGCTCTTGTCTTAATAACAATACTCTTAGTAGCGTTTCATATCTAATTTCACGGGAATTTACGTAATTCATTATTAGCCAAAGCTAGTTCCGTATAGTACACTTGATTTGGTTTTTAGTACATTAAACAATTCCATACGCATCGTCCAATAGTTGAGAGTTTTCCTAACTTGATTATGTTAACTATTAATCTTTAAAAACTTTAACTGTTTTACATGATGGCACTATATACATTGAAAATCGATTATAATTTGAAAAAATATCCGGCATCGTCAGCTGTTGCTCCAACCTACTGACTCGGTAAATAATTATCGATTTTTAATTTAAACATTAATCTGTTTATTCCTCCTATGGTGGATTAAATCCTCTAATTTTCACTCGCTCACTGCTTGAAATAAGTAGAGTACAGCTTGCGCTATTTTGAAAGTAGCAAAGTAGAGTAATATCTTGTTTATATTTTCAAGATGGAACTATAAACTACTAAATACATACAGACAACGCCATACGAAGCATATAATCCTTCATCCTAGTGCAGTCCCTCAATAAGCGCATTATACGAATTAACAATTAGTCATGCCTACATCTACCAAGTTTGCACAGATTTCCATAACAATAAGCCCTTTAGGTTATTGGCCGCGGGATGTGGTGATTTTTTAAAATTAATTGGATCCTGAACCGTGCTAAATCCACCCCTTTGTGGTCAGTCCGGGCTTAAGCCACGCGCCGATTTCATTCTCAAGCTGGGTGGGTAGTTCGATTTTTGATAAATCTAAGGTTACTGATTAAATTAAAGTAATTCGTACAGATTAACTGTACTTGTATGCTGTGTGTATTTATGTACGTAATGTTCGCTATTTTTCTATAATAATTGAGAATAAGTTAAATGCCACTCAATGTGTCTACCCAACGGGGCAGTTTTATAGCTGATTTATCAAGTCGATCAATAAAAATTATATTAATTATACAATTATACAGTTAATTATATATTGTAACTAAAATCAATCGAGCCTGCCCGAATGAACAAAAGCCTCTTGTTCTTTTATCCAACTATCCGCATAGAAGACGCAACGCAGACGTCATTCTCATTCCGTTTCATATGAAATATCTATGTATCTATAGCCGTGGAAAACTCGTCGAAGCGAGCAATCCGCCCACCATTCAAATGGGCAACGATAAAAGCTCAAAACTAAATCGAGAGCCGAATGAACAAGAACAATGGCGCGCTTAAATTGTAGCATTGTGAACGGACGGCAACACGTCCGCGAAGAATAGAGTAATTTGCCTGTAACAATATTAATGCCTCCGTGACCCTCATACCATCAGTTTTTGTTTGTTAATCTACAGAAAAGGGCGTAACTCATTTTGTCAACTCGTAATTTAATTCCATTTCAACCCTACATACGATTCTACCTCCAGGCGCCGCGGCCGGACATGTTCTTATTAATTTAATATCTGTTTACATCCTGGTGCGAAGTTCTAATTAAGGGACTTGTTGGGACAATATTGAAATTCAGTATTGTCGGTCCGTAGTAGAAAAAATGTATATGAAATTAAAAATAATTATATCGTTCGCATTTCAAACCGTTCAAAGTGTTTTATTTAACTTTATATTGCTATTAAATAAAAGCTTTTAAGGTTTAACTAATTAATTATGGTCTCAATATTTTTTTATTTATTTCCCATCTAATTAAAGTTTTTTTTCTTAGCCAAATGGTTAAAAGTTTTGCTTAGCATTGCATTTTGCAGGCGAGGTTCTAGTTTCGAATCTCAGGGATAGAATAGATTGTTCCGGTCGTATTTAAAACTGTTAGGTTTTAACGTAAACTTATTAATAATTGTTTCAAAGCCATTAAATTTAAACATTTGTGATTATTTAAAAAATATATTTAATGTCAAAATCATGGTATTCTTAATATTACATTTGTAAAGTATAGGATTTAAATTCGTGTCGTTTTAATATACGCATGGACATTTTTGTTTACGTTCACCAATCCAGTGTCCCTCTAGACCCACGCAACATGCCGACCAAAGGTGAAGGACTTCGTTGAAACATGCTTAAAATGCAATTTTTATGACTCCACTTGTATTTATGGCCCCCAAAAAATGTAAAATGCAAACGTTTTATTGCGTAGCTTTATAAAATAGAACAAACAATGCGATTCTATCCTAAGACGGGGGATGTCAAATGTATTTGTTTGTTTACATCTTCTATTTTGCTACATCTTTAGGCGAAAAAAGGGAGCGAGTTCTTTGTTGAAATATTTGCTACAAGTTAAAATTTAATGTTTGATTAAAAAGGTATTTTATAATTCTGAAGTGAATGAAAGAAGTAGTGGTGTTGTGCAACGTTTTTACGTTAAAAAGGGATGGATTTTTCAACATAAAAAAATAAAAATAGAACATTCTTATAACTAAACCAACTCTAGACCGTAAAATAAATGACATAGCTGTTATTTAGACTAAATGTATATAGACTAATTAAAAATAATTAATTATATATACTAGGCCGCTGGAAACAGAGTAGCCGAATTGCAATTTTAGCTTAAGTTATTTATATTTTCATAGTGTAAAAATGTTTATCTGCACAGTAACCGAAAATTGTTAACATAATTTTTACACAAATAATAGTTAATTTCTCTTTCACAAAGCTTAATTGTGCAATTTATATTTTCCTCCTCACTGATAATCATGTTTTTGGTAATTAGGCCACTCTGCCTCTAGCAGCCTCGAACAAATATAAGAATTATGTTTAATCCTTGTAAAAAATCATAAATTTATCACAATTTAAATAAAGAAACGTTATCGTAACGAGAAAAAATAGTGTAAACAGAAAGCTTTCGCCCTTTGTAACAGAAGATTCATGCCCAATTTGATTATTCATCGCAACAAAGAGATTTAATTCTGATAAATCTACTCGTATTGTTACAGAGATTTATTTAATTCATTAGAAATGAACCTTTGAGTTGAAGAAATTAACAGTTAAACATTTCCAAAACTAGTTAGTACTAATTAATCGAAAGTCGAAAATTTCAAAGCGAATATTAAATGACTTGTTAGTGCAGCTTAGCTAGACGTAATTGGCGAGTTCTGAGCTTGGGGTGACGTGGAAGTTGAAAAATGTGAAACATTCAAGATGCAAAATTTTATAATAAGCATTGCCGAGATTACACCTCGCGCTCATCTATTTTTAACGTGGCGGCGGGAAATGGGACATTTTTATTGCCCCGGGGTTCTAGATTAGTTTTGTTCTGTGAATTTGATGCATATAAAATGAACTCGATTATTCAACACCCTGCATGACTTGCTTGGTATTGTTATGAATTTGAAATGAAATGGAGTATAAATCTTTATCTTCGGTAGTTAAAAATAATTTAGGACCGAAATATTTTGAAGGGCTAACGAATTCTATACGTGTGCAGTCAAACGGTTACTTTTTTCAAATTAAGAATCTTTCTACTTCCGTTTTTAAAACCTCAACTTTTACAGTTTTCGAGCTGTTGGTACGTCAGTATTGATAAGTTAAGTAACATGTAACAGATACATGAGTTTTTAATCTGTTCATTCCATAAATAAAAAAAGGAAAATCTAATAGACTATATTCATAAAAAATAATTTTATATATCAGTGATACTGGCCACTAGAGCTAGAACAAAACATGTATATTGATTTTGTCTATTATAGTCTATAGATACACAATCTGCACCAAATGGGCCGTCTCAATTGCGTTTGGCAGTAAAAATTAACTGCAATGATCCGATTTAAAAATCTGAAATTCCAAATTCAATTCAGTACAACGGCATCCCGCGACATTCCGTATCGAATGAGCGAACAAAAGTGAGAATATGAACATGTGCAAAAAATACATCTCGTATGCATTTGGGAATTTCGCGTGACAGAGAATTTAATACGGGGGGAGTCTAATATTAAACCTCGGGGACCCATCACTTTTAATATTTGGCCGGCGTCC
The DNA here is from genome assembly GCA_963661955.1 of Leptosia nina. Lineage (NCBI taxonomy): Eukaryota > Metazoa > Arthropoda > Insecta > Lepidoptera > Pieridae > Leptosia > Leptosia nina. Next base: position 4,394,528 of record CAVLEF010000004.1, on the reverse strand, counting down.
TAGAGGGCTTCTAAATTATTTACCAAATGGGAAGGTAATGGTCGCGGAAGAGTGCGAATGGAGGTATGCAAATTTTATAAACATGTATTGTTGGCTATAAAACGTGTTGGCTCCACTAATGAAGAATGTTCCGTCAGCAGTACGTCCCTCGGTGAGTGAATTTCGTCGTTCCCTCTAATTATGAATTACAGGCTAAACACTTTTGCCCGTATGCTTACGATCATATGCGCCATTAAAGTAGCGTACTATGTTAAATCAGGGCGTAAATGTACTCGGCGTACACTTCATTTTGAAACACGAAATTTGAATCAAAGGTTAATAACAGAAACGGGTAATGACACAGTACAAAGGAGTAAAATCGTCTGAAGGAGAAACATCATATAATCCTCACCCATATTAAACATATCTATTATATTAAACATATATAACAAAATAATGTGTATAATACATCCCGTTATCCTTGTTTGACCCAAGCCATACACGAACACATTTCTGTGCCTGTTCCACTAATTGCACAAATCCTCCCAGTAGACACATTTATTAATAATCACTATCAATTTCTCTTCGTTCTCCGATTGTTCGAAGCTGATGTAAGGATGTAAAGAATAACATTAAAAGAAGGGGAAATTATCTAAACGCGGGACTCGAACTTGCGTACGCTACGTCATACAGACTGCCATTTTTCTAAACTGTCAATACATACCTTCATTTGTTTTTCGATATCGTTTGGAAATGGTCAGCTTAAGCCTCTTCGAATGTTATTACAGAATCGAATCGTACGAAATGAAACATTTGGTTCATTAAAGATAGATGGGGAAAAATCAGTATTAATCCCTACACGTGTCTGCGTTTAGGGGTGAAAGGGTGAACGAGTCACGGACCATAAACAGTCACGCTTCGCGGCCGACGACTAATGTCGGCTGGATCGCTTACGCTGTGAAAATTACGATAATTCAGTTAATTTAACGGCTTTCTAATCTGTCACTGTACCTTAAATATTTTATACTCCTTTAAATATAAAATCTGACCACCTACTAATATAAGCTGAATAGTTTGTTGGTTTGAACGCGCTTTAAGATCTACTGGTTTGAATTTAAAAAATCTTTGTATTGCTTATGACCAATTTATAGAGGAAGATTTTCGGTTTTAAAACATCAGGCTACCTCCAATAGGAGCGAAGGAAATAAGGATAAAACGGGGAAAATAATTCGTCTCTGAGGGCTTCCGTTGCGTGCCCAAAAAAACCACTAAAGAAACCAAATAATATGTATGAAAGAGTGATTTTTCTTTAAATGATCAAAAAACTATGTAACATTATATTATGTCTATCTTTTAAGATTAACTCGCAAGAACGTCATGATGCGGACGGCGTCGAATGTAAAAGTGTATAATTTATAAAGCTGAGGTCGTTTGCTAAATACATAATATGAAGTCCAAAATGACTATTCTAGGCGGACAAAGTCGGAGGCAGAGCTCCCTCATCAAGCAACACAATAAAACACCGAAGTCATTATTATTCCATAAATGAGATTTTTTCTTGTTAGAAAGTAGACATAGAATATGCTAATAATTGAAATAAAATTATCCATACAATGTCATAACATTAAAACGTAATTCACTTTTCAATAGTGGACATTAACTAATAAATATGTAAGGTTTTTTATCCTTATTCAAAAATTTACTAAGTTTTGTCCAAAACAAGATCAGTTATTTAGTTTAGTTTGGATATTATTTTTATATAAAAGGCATATGTATTGTAAGCTTGCGTGTCAAAATGACAGTGACATTTGTCACTGTCATTTTGAATTTTGGATTGGTAATGGCGGAATAACTCTGAGTTGTAGGTACATCATTATTGTTAATGTTTATTTTTTGTATTAATGTTTCATGGCCTGGTAATTAAGTAACCTTTAAGGCAAATTAATGCATATTTTTTTGTAATGTCTTATGGCCTGCTATCGGGATTGATGTATATAAAGGTTATCCATCGACAATTGTATATATTAAGGTTAGTTTAATTTTATATAGTTATTAGTATTTATTACAGTTATTTAGTACACAAATTTTGATTGTTAACCTACACTCCATTCCATCCATCTCATTTAAAAAAACCTTATTCTTGTGGCTTATATATAGAAATTAAAAACATAAACGATTGTTCCTCTCTTTATCATAGATAACCCATAAAACGAAGCAATGAAACAAAGGGCTGGAAATAAAAAACCAAATACAGTAATTCAATTATGTAACATTGTGCTATGGAATTTGTTAATCAGCACACCGAAACAGGAAATATAGGGTTGTCAACTCATATATTTAAATAATATTTGTTTAATAGATTGTATAAGTATTTCGCGGCTATTATGCAAAGCTTTTTCGGTTTTCTCGCTCTTCGGCCGTCGTTATATAAAAATGATTTTCGATGTGCCGTCATCACAAGTCAACATTTTTCGATTATGCGAAAACGTGTTTATATTATGTATTTAGAATATATGTGTTTTTTATTAAAGTTTAATAAGATTCACCTTTTTAGTATAAATAAATAGTTTCTTGTAGATGATAACAATTAATACATAATTGCACCTTTGAAGTACCTAATACAGCGTATTTTAACAATAATTTGAGAAAATTCTATTTTACACCGTTTAGAGCTGGGATGTGGCGTGTGATGACGAAGCTTCGTCTCCGGTTCCGTTAAGTCGGAACTTCCGATAATTATTACACCTTCGGTTCCGACTCTTTTAAATCGAAGGTTTTAATCGAAGGTCGAAGCATAACATCGCGGCGGCGTGGCGGCTTGTGTCAACTATTTTGAACAGGTTCATACAAGTCGCGCGGGGAATCCCCCCGACTTTTACTACGTGCACTTTTTACGTGTAACCCACCTGCCTTTACTGGCTACCGAGCCTAGTCGTGTCCACCAGGCTCGGTAGCCAGAGAACAACTTTTTAGTGACGCTGGCCTAATCTACGACTCGGTAAGAAATAGATTTTATTAGAAAGCTTTTGTCCGTATAGTATTAGACACTACTTTTGAAGTTATAATTCATTTGATGTAATTTGTAATATAATGTAATATGCTACTTTCTTGAGTTTGGGTTTAAAATTAATAATTTTAATTTCTAGTTTATTTGGAAATATGAATTTTTTTTATCGTTTGTGTTTTATTTTACTATTGAAATGAAAAAAAAATGATTTATTAATATTTTATTTGCCCTTAAATAAAAATTATCTCTCATACCACCACTTTTGACCCTGCCTCCGACTCCGGTTCCGAATCTGATTAAGCAAATTCAAAAACTCGACTCCGGCTTCGATTCCGATAAAACTACCTCAGTTACATTCCTGGCTTAGTAGCTCAGTTGATAAATAAACCAGTACGGAACTATTTTGTCGTTGGGTTCGAGCCTGTTATGCAATAATTATTTTTTTCTGAAAAATATTTTTAAATAAAAAAGTTAACATTTGAAAAAAATATAATTGATTAATGAGTATGACCTACTAGTATTCCTATACAAATGTTTTTTAAAATTTTCAGCAATTTTTTATGACAACCGAGCAACCCTAAGAGGAAGGTTCAATTTTATTTCGACGTTCACACCGATTTACAGCGAGGTGCTCGCCGACCGTGTCTGAGGGAACATTTTGATTAGCCTCTATACCAACGTTATACCTACGCAAGTATACAACCCCTAAATTATACCACCGGCTGCATAATACACTTTACATAATGCGGAACGCTATTGAAGTATACCTAGATTGTTAGAATTTTGAATTATTGAGAATGATTATCAAATGAAATGATTTTCATTTGATAATCATTCATTTTATTTCAAATTTTTAATACTCTTTAACCCTTATATTTTCATATCTATTTGCTTTAAAAATGAAGTATTATCATATGAACCAAATAAAATGATCGATTATCCGAAATCGAGCCGGATTTGAATCTGAGATGGTTTGTGATTTCGCTGGATAGCCATCTTGAATACGCCATCTGTCACAGCTTTAAATATTGGTTTCAAAGCATTGTAAAATGCATTAATCATCTTAATTTATTCCAACAACAATATCTAATATATCATGAATATTGTAAAAGAAGTCATATTTTCAACAAGATACCATAAGCAGTGCTTCATATCCTATTAAACTCAGAACCTAGACCGCAACTCTTCAGTCACAGAAACTTTACAAGTTCCAGGTAGATGTTATATAAGCTATATTAAAATAGTTTTCACACACTGCACGCGTGGAAGTAATATCACGCGATATGCCTTAGGTTTGAGCCTCATATAAAAGCTATAGTACAGCGTAACCCGTTACGCTGCGTTAAGATGCTTTCAATTCTAGTTTGTTGGCTAGTGCCCTATACATCACATGCGCGAGAGTTTATCGTGTTGTTGATGAACGCGCAGCATCTCCTGATGATGATGACATCCAATCGTGATGGTGAAATATTTAGAAATATTTCTCAATAATTCACCAAGAAACTAATTACTAATAGTTAAAAACTATATTTCTATAACAGTATCGCTTGACGTGATAGTTTATAGGAGATCACAACCTAATCAAATCAAATGTATTCCAATCGGAACCGCATATAAGTTTAGATCGTCATAGATGAATAGAGCTTAATGTACCATTGCTGGGTTGTGGTCTAGCGCTAAATATATGGAGCGAAGAATGGTTTACAATTTTACAGCCTTACACCGCGGGGTGGTTAGGTGGCAGAAAATATGATAGAACGAACGAGTTTTCAATTTTTCGGTCTGTATGAACACTCGATCTTCAAAAGGAAGTACTGCACGAATCTTTTCGCAGTATTCATTAATACTTGAATATTTATACTGTAATTTTATTAAATACTGTCTATAGTTTACGCGAGTAGTACACATTTAAATATAACACTTTAACGGTTTAAAACGCGATATATTAGTTAAACTTATTTGAAAATGATTTTTGATGTGAAACATCTATAGCCGAACGTAAAACCGATTTCTGGCGTGGCGACGCATGCCATACGATGCGCTATACGATGGTATATATATATATACCATCGTATAGCGCATATATACAGTCTATATGCAGTAGTGTGTACGGTGTGGCGGCGCGGTTAATTTTTGTATTTAATGAAAATAAATGTTTATTCAATAAATAGTCATCGTTATCTGGAAAAAATCGTAATATTTTATTTTATCATTATGACATATTTAGTTCCTATCACAATATGTTCTTTTCTGCACATTACTTTAACAAAATAATGGCAATGTTTCACATCTGCCAGGCGTCCCGTGACGGCTCACATTTTTTTATTAACTTTTACGTTTCGGATGCTTTGCAGCAGCCGTGGTCACGGGGAGAGACGAAACGTCGGGCCGAAGTTAAAATTCATTTTCAAATAAGTTTAACTAATATATCGCGTTTTAAACCATTAAAGTGTTTTATTTAAATGTAATTTTATTATCAAAAAGTTACATTAATTTATGCATCCGAATCCGAATGTCTCTGTTTTATTTGAAAATGATTATAAAGTGAAATCCAGATTCCTCTTTTATGGCAAGGGGCGAAAACATTTCTGCTTTCACTAATCAATTGTATTTTAAGGCAAGTTATCAGACTTGTCAGACCGACCGAAAAAAATATTGTTTCCCCGGAATTCGTAGCCAGGGCCTCTCGCACTTAGCTTGATGCTAGACGCTTAACCAATTAGGAGACTAGGTTAGGTGAAAAACAAATATAATGCTATCAAAACTTATGTACGTAGACGAGAAACTAAAGCTAGTTTTAAAGTGATACATATTTAGCATGAAAAGCTTTAGTATTTGAAAAGCGCTGAAATTCCAAATGTGCTTAGATGAAAGCTATTACAGCGTTCGTCTGCAGCTGGTATGCGTGGCTTGCAAGAGATGTGTCCAGACAGGTGTTTGGTTACGATTGCGGTCGCTGAGCGATGCTCGGTCACACACCGCACGAACAATGTCGCTGTCTCGCTGAGTCGCCTTTAGCTTTCGCTACACGACTCCGACACGATGACATATATCATTTTGACTGAGGTCAGCATAAAGCAGCAATGTAATGACAGAAACGTAACAATAATTCCTCATGAATAGAGCTGAGGGTTAAAAAAAATCTTATTTATTTATCGCCATTTGCCCTACCAAACTTTATAAACTACCGTCACTAAATTAGTGTTGTAACTGATACCAATGACTTACGGGAGTCCGTGTTACGGAAAAAGAAGTAAATAAACCTGGTATTCACTATATCAAACGCTTAAAAAATGAATAGTACACGAAGAAAGATATATAATTGGAAGTTTTATAAATGAATAGTTTTCTATGGTAGGAATACTAAAGTATTTCATAAAAATTTTATAAAACTTCAGTTAGTGGAAAAAAAGACGCAGGCTATAAAACAAAGTAAGAAAAAAAAATAGGTTATACATATTTATACTCAGGTAAATATTTCATTATTGATCGCCTCTATAACCATACGATTGTGTATCGCGTTGTTAGAGCCTGGTGCCTGTTATAGGTTACCTGTGATACAAGTCACCAGCCCCAATCGCCGCGAGCTCACTATAAACTAATTTGGGTTTGCGTGACAAACGTGTTGTAATTTATGCTAGAAAAAGAACTTAATACTTAAAATATCATCTTAGAAAAGTTTATATTCCCCTACTAAGTGATTAGTTTATCTTTCATTTGTCGTAAGTTATAAATGTTACAAATTCTTAGAAGTACAGTCCTAATGTAACGCATTCTGAATCAATGCCATTTGGTCAACCTCAGGACATTAGTTTAAGACCTAGTACAACATAAGTCATTAAACGGAAACGGTTAGCTATGAAGTAATAATAGCTTATAGTTATGTTTGTTTAACTTAAATTAAACCCTTCTATGTTTTGTTTAGTAAAACAATAAACTAAATCCAGTCATTTTTTGTATATATTTTCTATTACCTGTTTTGATATATTATTTATTATTTCGTGAATGTTATATTATAGAGGCAGCCTTATTTTAAATGTATTTTAACTTCGGCCTGACGATTTTAATGCTTTACGTTTTAAAGCTTTCAAAGTGTTATATTTAAACTTGTACTGCCCGCATAAACTATAGACAAAACATAACATTGTTCTATCACTTACATTTTGTAATACTGCAAACAACAATCTTAACACCAAACTTACAGAAACCTATCAAGCTTTGAACAAGATAGGAGTTCGTAATTTACTTTGTATAGATATTTTAAGTTCAGTAGTAAATAAAACAATATTGTTTATTTTTAATTGTATAAACAATTTTATAAACAACATGGTACATGAGAATAATCGTTATTATAGTTTATAAATTGCAAAATATTGCAAAATATACCTCAAGGATTAATGAATATATAATTTAAGTGAAATAGTAAACATAGTTGCTAACAAAGAAAATAAAATTTGATGTGCACTAAAAGCTTGTGCATATAGGCTACATTTTGCGAGCGGTATTAAAAAGCATTTGGAAATGTTTGCTAATTCTCCGACAGAAAAGAACAATCGCGGTGTGAGTGCTATGTGTTGTGCATTACCGCTGTTCCGTGGTCTAAAACAGAAGCGGCGGGCGATTTTTATTTTATCGCAATGCTTACATAATTAATACAGTGAAACGACAAAGGAAATTTTAGAGACATGAACTTAGTTTACAAAAGGGAAGGGCTTGAATCTATTTCTCGAAGCATAAAATGCTTATCTGTCTGTCTTTTGTATGTTTAAGCAATCCTCAAAACTAGTCGTTAAAATGTCCCCATGTTAAAACGTATAAAGAGAAAAAAATACTGAGAGGGCCTAAAAATTGGTATTTTAAACTTTGTGAAGTTTGGGAACTTTGGAAACTTTGTGAAGTTAGTTTTAGAGTTGCGCTTGTGACAAATCATATCATAATTAAAATCATGTATTTTGTAGATAACTGGGTACACTTAAGAATTTCAATACAGTTAAAAATAAAACTATCACAGTAAATGTGTTAATTAATATAGTAAACACCAGTTCTCAAATAAATTGCGTAGAACGAACGAAAAGAACTGGCAAGAAACTCGCCGTCCCTACTTTCATTGCCAAGTTTCAGTTCCAAATCATACTAAAGTAATTTTTTTTTTTTAAGTCTCATAAGGTTAAAATTAATATTGTAATTCCATATAGCAGCTTTCATTAGATAAATCTCCAGATCATGTATCTTTTAAAATGGTAAAAAAATCACTTCTACACATTCGTCCCCAAATTTTATTCCTTGCCCCAAAACAATTGTACAATAGAGATTAGAGTGAAGAGACTTGGTATACAAACATGAGCCCGGCTTTCCACTACAGCTTTGTCCATTATTAACTTCCTTTATACACCTGCATTTAAAGATACGTTTTATTTTACTTATCTCTGGATTTTGTGGTTTATGTTAAACTTTTAAAGAAATATTCATCATCATCTTATAGTAACATTTTTTTATTTAGCAAAACTATAAGAAGGTTTTACTGACTCGCACTTAATTATTGAAATAAAACACTTTAAAGTGTTTAATTTAAACTATAGACAGTCGCCCACTTAATTAATTAACTTTAAGATCTAAATTTGTGATTACAATTATATTTTTTTTCGCATGTAGCATGACGACATTATATAAACTAAAAATCTTTTTAAGGGCGGGACTTGAACCGGTAACCACATCTTTCCGAACTGGTGCTTTAACGACGACACAATAGCTCATTTGGTTAGAGTAGCAGCAAGGAATGTTGCTGATGGCGGTTCAAACATGTCGTTTATTTTTTCAATTTCAATGAAACAATTTGAAAATCATTTTAACTACGGCTCGACGCGTGTCCCCGTAACTACGGTTGCTGCTTAGCATCCCAGACGTCAGACCGTAGGTAAAATGATTTTCAAATAAGTTTAACTAATGCATATTGCGTTTTAAACCATTAAAGTGTTTTAATTAAATATGTACTACTCCTGTACTGCAGACAGTCTTTAAATAGAATTTTCATATATAACATTTTATTATTGGCGTCCTAAATAATTGCCCACAACGACGTGAAAGAGGATTAATGTTTGCGCACTGTCAATCTGCATTACGCCATGACGGATAAAATTTCCTATACATAGGCGAGCTGTGCACTGGGGCGTCGATCGGTAAATGATCCCCTATCCTCGATCTGGTCATCCGTGGATCGTGTTTACAATGCGAGATAACCGTGACCATAGCAGCCCTACTACGGAAGTATCAGGATTAAGAAGGTCTTTGATGAGTCAATCAGTCTAAATAACATTTTTATTTTAAATTGTCTTAAAAGTCTTAAAGTGTTAAAATGGTAGACAAAAAAACACGTTTAAAATAGAATGTGTTATTTTTCACTTTTCAGCTGAAGAAAGTTATGACAAGTGAGGGCCGACATATATATCGCGTTTTAAACCGCTAAAGTGTTTTATTTAAAAAGGTACTATTCGTTAACTAGACAGTATTCAAGTAACGAATTTAAAACTGAGTTTTTTTTATCGTTAGAATTATGAATATATGTATATATTTTTTTTTTGTGTGGTAATGAATATACTAAAATTAACTGATCTATTGTTATCAACTTATAATAAAGAATGAAATCGTATGGAACTTTCTTGGCATTTTTCATATAAATGTATTTTACGTGTGTCAGCGACTTCGTCTGCGTAGAATAGTTATTTTGGGCTTTCGAATTGGTTTTTACAAAAACCTCTTCATCTTTATCAATTTAAGCTGTTATTCGTTGTCCCGTCGTTCTAGCAAGTTAATATTAAAAGATAGACATAGAGTGTCACGGACATATTTTTAGATCGTATAAAGAGGAATCATTATGTATGTATGAAACATATTTTTTTTGTACCTTGAACCGTTTTAGCAACGTATTGGAAACGCTGAAAGATTTATTTATTTATTTCTCAAAATTCCTATATTTTTGGCACGTATACTGCTATTAAACTACCACCTTCTAATATTACATGTATGGGTTTAGGGTGACCATTACTCATGGAAAATTATCGTCCGCTAAGTGGCGTTTCGCGTAGTGACCGCTCATGCGAACACCCTACAACGCGAGTAAATAAATTAAAAAAAAAACAAACTGATTTTATATCGACGTCTTTTACAAATACTTACATACAATAATAACATGCATACAAATACTTAGTATTATACATAGTATTCTATTCAATGTTAATATAATAGTTTACAAAGAAAAAGAAAAATAAACAAATTAATATATAAAATAAATAAAACACTATCTGGCATAAAACATTTAAACAAGATTCGCTGTCGACCTCTTTTGTAGATCGCCTTTGGATCCTGGTTATCCTACAATATCCAAAGACCAAATAGATAAACAGATATACATATATTACTATAGTTATAAAGTAAACTCGCCTTGCTTTTGTTTTATAATATCAATGTAAAAATTTAAAAGTAAACAAAAACTCACGTAAGCTTATACTTTTTTTGCTAATGTTTGTCCATTCAAAAGTGTTTTAAACGACAAATATAAGCATAATCTACAGAAACAGCTGTGGTATAGAAAAAAAAAACGTTAAAACTCGTTCATAAACGACAAAGAACGCGAACAAACATACAAGTAACATAGGAATAGAATTAACAACCTCCTTTTCGTTTAAATTCTTATAAACTCTTAACCAATTGACTGTAAATCTACAATGTAGGGTATTTTTTCTAACTTGGGTAAAGACTACAACAAAAATGGCCAATTTCAAAGCATAGAGAACTAGTGATACCATTTTATAGAGTAGTCGTTGCCACAGGTGGCACAGAGTTAAAGAATATTATTTTGAAAGTTGTTTTATTAATTTAATTAAATTAATTTTTAAGAATATAAATGGATCAAACTACTTCAATATTCAAAATTACTTTTGCGATTTTTTATTTTTAGAAAATTTTACTTTTTTACCTTCTACTGTCGTTGACTTTGTTTACATCCCATCCTTATGTAAATGTCAAACTAAAGAAATTTTAATCTGTGCATTTGTATAATTTAAATGATTCTCAACAAAAGCGTGAAATTGTGAGTGTGTGTTTACTTAGTAAATGTGAGGTAGGTCATTAGTTTACTATCCAGTCTCTCAGTGTTTTTTAATCTAGATCAATGTAAACCTTGTGGGATAATCACGATTTTATGAAAATTGTGTGTTTGTTTACCAAGAATGCTAAGTAGGAAAAAATACACTATAGAAGCATATGACACTCGCAAAATGACTAGTTCACTCACAGATCAAACAGAATAGATAGTATAATGCCACACCTGTTCAAGTTGTGGGTCATATATCATCATTCATTATTCCCCTCAGATAGATCATGTGGTCTCTTGAGAGCGGGTTAGCAAAGGGTTTAACTTCAGAAGACGTGTCATTAACCTCTTATCGATTAATTACAGACGATCCCTCTTACTTAGAACTTAGAAATACTATGTGAGAATAGTTATAATTAATAGTATTAAATACGTGCTTTTTACTGATCGCTGTAGACAGACATACGCCTGAGGAAAACTTATTATTTTTACGTTGACATTAGAGACATCGTTAGTCTCCCCGTGTCTACGGCTATAAATTTAAGTAATATATATCGCGTTTTAAACCGTTAAAGTGTTTTATTGAAATACTTTTAATGCTTTAAAACGCGAAATGTTAACTTATTTGTAATATATATTACCTTGGCCTGACATTTTTGATGCTTTGCAGTAGCCGTGGCCTCGATGGACTTAGTCATGAAATTAAGGAAATAAAGTGATATTTCGCGTTTTAAACCGTTAAAAGTATTAAATTAAACAAAACTTATAATGTTTAATCGTTTCTTTTATCTCGGTTTTGGTTAGTTTTAGGTGAACAGACAAGCTTGGGGTTCATGAAATCTAAAATACTTAACTCTATAATATCTAATTATGATACATTGTCAACTTATTCTGGATTCGGACAATCGAAACACAGACTGCAAACAAAGCGAGGAATTAATACTTCTTTGTGTTGACTGTAAATATCTGTTCGTATTTAAGTTCAGAAATTATATTTCGATATTACGTACGCCCCTTTAATGTCAAGCTTTCCCAGTCGTTGGGTCGAATATGTTTAGAAAATGTGTTATACCCGATGGAACCCCATGACCCATGGTCTAATATTACTATTACTTTAATATTTTTATTAGACTAATGAACCCGTCGAATATTTTTCATATAAAATGTATAACGATAAAATGAACTGAAAAGCAGAAACCAATACAAAGTATTAATTCATTCACACAACCTAACATTGTGAGTCACAAGTTGACTTCGCTGCCATCAGTTCAACTGAGACTTTAATTCTCTTGAGACAAAGGATCATCTTGAAGAACAACTATATTCGTCGGAAATCTACCCTAATATTATAAATATTAAGAGTTTGTTTATTTTATCACTGTTTCAAATTGAAAAAATATTTTTATGTTGATAGGACATTTATCTAAGAAGACGTAAGGCTATAAACCATCCAGTAAGGAACATTGGGAAATGTGGAAAAACCGGGGAAAATTATTCACCCCTTTAGGGTTTCCGTTGCGTACGCTGCGAAAACGGTTCAAGATACCCAAGAAATATGTTTTAAGGAACGATTCCTCTTAAAATAAGCTACAAAAACGTCCGTGATAGTATATGTCTATATTTTAAGATACGACAGGACGGCAAACGACGCCGTGAGTAACACTTAACAGCTATTATTTATAAAGATGAGGTTTGCAAAAACAAATCTACATTCTTTACTCTATTCTACGCAAACGAAGTCGCTAGCACAATTAGAGTATTATATATGAAAACGTAAATGAGAACGGACACAGTTAATAACCCCGATTTTTTACGATCTTAATGCGCAAAGGAAAATTCAGTTTCTACTTTAATAAGTTGTTGTTTAGACTTAAATGTTTTATAACTTGTTGTATAACTTCTCGCTTTTTTCACAATTCATTCAACTTCTGATCACAAAAGCCGTCATAAAAGTAACTTTAAACTAAGATGTTACACAAAATTCTACGATGTGTCTTAAAACACGATATTTCCAGATTACTCATTAATGTGTCTAATAACGCAATTTAAAAGAAAATAATTAAAAATTACTTCTGTAACGAAAATATTGATATCACATAAGCATGGTAATTAGCACATTTAATGACGTATATTAAAAGAGATAATTATTAACTGCAAAGTCATCAAATCAAACACGTACAATACTATCAGCTATTGAACTTTTTGCAAACCAGTGATCCGCCCCAGCTTTGCTTGCGTACAATGATGATAATAAATATACCTATTGCAGAATGTCCTTACAAACACCGTTAACTCCTAAAACTTCAAAGCGTCCAAGTCAAAACCAATGCCCCTCGAGACAAAACTAAGTAACTAACTTTAAAAAAAACTGTTTTAAAATCCATTGTGTAGTTTTCAACATTTAAGCGTACATTAGGACAGACAGCCACTTTTTTTAGTACTTTATTATATTTGAAAACTGTAATATTCTTCACGTGTTATTGGTACATGAAGGCACTGTATAATTTAAAAATCGAAAATAAATGTATTGTAAAAAATTTTTCGACTCGGGCAGGACTTGAACCGGCATCGGCAGCGTTCTGTGCAATAGCACCAACCAATCTAATTTCGATTTAGATTGGTCGAAAATCGCATTCCGACCAATAGCTTAAGATTAGATTGGTCGGAAATTTCTTTCAATTTATTTTCGATTTTTCAATTATACTATGTAATACTGATTATGATAATGTTAGGCCAGAATCGAATAAAATAACATTCTTAAAGACACAAAGCTTGTATTTTCCGTCCTCCTACGTTATTTCCTCGTAGCGTTTTTGTAAAATGTATGTAAAAGCTACGGAGCAAATATAATTCTTTACCCTAAGCGCGCTAGAAGAACGACATAAAAAAGTGTAAAGCAAGCACTTTTATCCTCTGTTACATTTTACCGCCTCAAGCACGGATTAATAAAGGATAGTTCGCAAGCCCTCGACTTATCTTTAAGCTACTAAAGCTTAACATTTCAAAACCATGTACTCTAATTACCTCAAGTGTTAACTTAACTTTTTCATACTTTTATTTCGCGAATATGAAAACACTTCATGTGAGAGTGTTGTTTGTGGCAGTCTGAAGTAATATTAAATTTTCACGCTTACTTTATCGCTTGTGGAATAAAAAACGTAATTATGATCACTTTTTGAAAAGATACGTAATTATTAAAAATAAAACAATTTATTTCGCAATTGAAGGAAATTAAAATGGAAAAGTTTTATGTCTGCGCGCACTGGAAACTATTGAAAAGTTAATTAACATTTTATTTAAAAAAAATGTTACAGACGCGATCAACAAGCGTCGAAGGGCGGTCTGATTGATGTTTTAAACTGTCGGGTGATGCCACTAAATTCATGTGAAAACTTTTAAGCTAGTTTGAGAGACCAACTGTGTTTTCTACTTTTATAAAATTAATTAACTCAATTATATTACTAGAATACTGTATATAGTTTAATTCAGAGCTTCATGAACGTTTTAAATGAAATGCTTTTAACGCTCAAAAACATATTTCAGGTACATGACAACAATACTTAATGTAAATCAATAAGAAGTAAAATGTATTAATTAATTATTGTAAACGTTTTAAGCCGAATCCTATTTCTTTTTGTTATAGTACGATAGCACATTGAAATAAAACACTTTAACTGTTTAAAACGCGATAATTATATTAGTTAAACTTATTAGAAAATTATTTTTAACTTCGGCCGGACGTTTCAGTCTCCCCGTGACCGCAACTGTTGCAAAGCATCCGAAAGTTAAAGTGTTTTATTTAAATGTGTACTACTCGGGGAAACTATAGACGATAGCACTTATTTTGTGGAGAAGAAATGTTGAAGCACTAACAAACAAAGGCCCGGACTTTTGAACATATTCCAGTAGTAATCTACATCGGTGTTCCTATTTACAGTCGTAGAAGAGTTATTATGGCCCCGTTAAGTTGATCGCGAGTAAACGCCAAATATCGTGCGTCAGCTCCCAGACTGAGCGGCCGGACATTTTCAGCGAAGCGTAATTGCAGTAACAAGGGTGCTCTAACGTTATTTAGTCCGGTGGTGTTAACGGCCGCACCACGTACCCGACTCACCGCACTCCACATTTAATTATAATTATTTTTCAATCGCCTTGTTTCACGGGAGAGTTATTTTAATGAGAAAATAAGCTCTCGGTTGTAGTTAAAGTTTTTAATTAATATTTAAATTTGTTGAAGTGACTTTATTTCGCGGAATGAAAACGGAATTACTGGTGCATAGCTATTGATATCCCCTTTTATCATTATGGTTTTTCCGACCATTTTTATCAGACATCATTAAGCCCTATAATTACCTAGATCGATCAAATCATACACTAAACAGTATTAGATGATATCATTCAATTGCTCATTAAAACTTAATCAAATATTATTATAATTAAAGTGTGAGTGATAAAAAAGTAAATATTAAATATTATTAAATTACTAGGGTTCACGATCTAACAATACCTAATGTCTAAAATATGTGGCCTTATTTTATCTTGTAAGCGATATGCAGAGAACTGGATATATATATATAATACATATCGTGTATAATAACAAAGACATGATTTTCAATAAGTTAATAATTTTCCGTCACGGTGCTCTTGTAGATTGACAATCTTAGACTAGTAAAATATAAATAACTCAAATCATAAAATTGCATTTAGGCTACTCTGCCTGTAGCGGCCTTTATTTTGTATTTTAAAATCTCATTTAATAACTTCAACTCCTGCTTTACAACTTCTATAAGTATTCTTTCATTATTATCTTTTAAGGAATTCTAATAAATAAATATAAATTAGATTAAACAGGATTCGCCAATCAGTCAATACATTTCCGCAAGGAGATACTTTGCGAATCGTCCTACATAATATTATGGCTTTATCGCTAAATCTATGATGTAAATTGTAAACTGTAAACCATGAGTTGAGTAAGCCGAGGCGTCGAACGATAATCTTCAAATCGAGAACATCAGCACGCACTGGATCAAAAACGATTAGGAATGTCGCTTATAGGTAGCGACTTGTATTCAAGTTTTATACGTTTTAATTATACAGCAATAAATTAAAGATGTATAGCAATGAAAGATAGATTTTACAGGCTCATTGGTCTAAGTCAAGGTTGCCCAAGCTTTTGTGTCGTAGACACCTTGCCATGTTTTTCCGTGTTGGGCAGACCTCCTACTTACCTGTTATTGATTTCCTGTGAATTTTTGTAGTGATGTTTAGTGTTAAAAACTTAAAGTAGAAACAAATGTTAATTTGTACATTTATCAATTGTTTTAAATTAGAACTACTCAAACTAAAATTTTGTATCTTTATTAAACATTGATCTTGATGAACTTGATATTTTTTACTTCATACGTACTTTTATTAACAATGTATATGTTTTGATGTTATAAGATAGTATGATGTAAGTAAATAGGTCAGTTGTTTGTGTTGAGATGCACTATAGTGGACCCCCATTTTCATTTCATGGAGTCCCAAAATTTTTTCCGCTGACGTAGACCCCTTCTAGATTGTCATAGACCTCTAGGGATCTTTATAGACCACTATGGGAATCACTGGTCTAACGGTAGCAATGTATGCCTAATAATCAACGGGTCGTAGGTTTGATCCCCACCAGGTCCAACATGTTCCAATTTATAATTTTTCTGAAACATGTTGGACTTCTGGAAGTGTGGATATTGAATGGGTGGTATCGAAATTCACGAACCACCGTCACAGATGAAAGAGCCGTGAAGTTTAATCGCGTTACGGGCTTAGTCTGTGGATTTCCTAATATCCAAAGCGAAAACAGGTTGACGCGAGGCGCATCTTGTTTTGATGATTCAGGCTGGGCTATACCACCTACCATCAAGTGAGCAAGACCTTTTTGTGTTGTGTGAAGTAGCACATTTGTATTAGTGTGCGAAAGTGCGTCTTACACGAATTGCTTAAATTGGTTTCGACATTTTGTAGACTTTATTATTACTTTATTTATTATTATAATTAAAACGCGAAAAGTTAAGTTAATCTAATACATTTCGCGTTTTGAACCGGTAAAAGTGTTTTAATAAAATGCGTGATACTCACTTGAACTACAGATATTACTAATAACAGGATCTATCAGGGAAGAAAACTTTCACATTTACTGTGAGATTTACTTTTATTTAAGTAGTAAAAATGTTTTAAAATGTATCTTAAACGCTGAATACTACTATTCTACTAAAAACGACGATGAGACAGCTTAAGGATTACTTGCACTGTAATAACAGCAGTAAATTAACACTTTGATTTATTCAAAAATTGCATCAAATAAACCCATCGTCAATATTTAAACGGAGTTAAATTCGAATCCACAGACGTGTATTAACTCGGGTCCGTAAAGTGCAGTCTCGCGGGCCCATAATGGATGAAGTGCGAGAGTTCAACGGGCCTAATGGACATCCTTTTTAACACGTTTATGGCATTAAAATCTCAAAACGTCGCTTATTTTATTTTAATTAAATTTAATACTCATGATTACAACTAATCTATACTAATATATAAAGAGAAGAGTTTGTTTGATTGAACGCGCTAATCTCAGGAACTACTAGTTCGACAAAAAATCTTTTTGTGTTGGTTAGAGCGTTTATCAAGGAAGGCTATAGGCTATAAAACATCGCACTGTGACAAATAGGAGCACAGAAACAGCGGGAAATGTAAAAAAAGGGGAAATCATTCATCTTGGTTGCTTTCCGATGTGTATGCTGCGAAAACAGTTTAAGATGTATGTATCAAAGAATGATTCCTCTTTAAATGATCTAAAAAAATGTCTGGGATACTATATGACTAACTTTTGAAAGTAACATGCAAGAACGACGGGATCTAACTTCTAACTAAACATAAAAAGATAATATAAATATGCAGAATTCGAAAAAATTAAGAATGGCAACTCCTTAAAAAACTTTATGCATTGATTCAAAATTTTGAACCCGCTGGGGTTGAACTCATGACCCATAGATAGCCATACCAACGAGGCCATCTTTAACTTAAGTACGGTAATACTTGTATTTGAAGTACAAAATATAAAGCATTTCCACATACTATGTATGCAAGTGAGAATCTAACATCGCAAATACTCAAAGGTAGAGCTCTGAATCCATTTAACGCAAAAGCAATCATCCGGAACGTTCAAGAATTAAATTAGAATACGTCAGCTTAACTGAAAAGTTTGTGTCTAGCAACTGATAACACCAACTTAGTCAGACCTCTCCTGCGTTCAGTGCAACTATATTCTCACAGTATTAACATTAGACATCGTGTATTCCCGAGGTCACGTTGAAAGGGCTCAAATTATGAGCAGAATATCCGTTTGAATGACAGTCCCTTGCGCGAATCGAAAACTGAATTAGCGAAGCGTGTCGGGAGATGCAACCCTCGGAACAAAACACCGAACAGCCAGAAGCAAATATTGTCACGTCAGTTAAAAGCGCTGTTGTGTTTGTAACAAAAGGTTTGTATTATATAAGGGCTCATAACATAATGTAGCTGTGATATTAAGAAATATAATTACTGTCTGAAGTTTACGCGAGTATTACACATTTAAATAAATACTTTAACGGTTTAAAACGCGACGTATAACTACGATCTAGCTTTTCGGATACTCTGCAGCAGTCGTGGTCTCCCCGTGAGTTTAACAAATATCGCTTAAAAAAGGAATGGTTTTAAACGCAATATAAATTAGTTAAACTTTTTGGAAAACTATTTTAACTACGTGAACCGCGCTGCTGCAAAGCATGCGAAACGTCAGGCCGTGATTAAAATAATTTTCAAATAAGTTGAATATTTAATAATTATATTAAGTATAATTAATATATTGCGTTTTAAGCTTAGTGTGCGATTCGCGTAAACTGCAGACAGTGTACATCGCGTTTTAAACCGTTAAAATGTTTTATTTAAAAATATAATAAGTGTGCGTCTTAATATTAAAAAATTTAAATATTAAGCCGAATTACTATGTATTTTTCACTATAACCTTTAGGTTCGAACTCTGTTTAACAGTTTACTGTTAAACAGAGTTCGAACCGGTGTCAAACGACTGGATTGAATGCAGAGCGCAACACAGACTATATAGATATGTGACTTAACTAAGACCTAAAAAACATTTAAACAAAAAAGTATAAATAATGTGGTATCATCGCATTTAGGATTTGGATTATAGATTATAAAATTTTTGGATTACCTAATTGCACGTACACTATATTGATAAAAAAGACACAATCTTTAACATACTTAAAAATCAACTAATTACACACGTGACAAGTATAATAACTGAAAAATCAAAAATAAATTGAAAAAAATTTCGACTCGAGCTGGAATTGAACCGGCATCGTCAGCGTTCCGTGCTGTTGCTCTACCAACTGAGCTACGAGCCCTACTAGCTCAATTATTAAATTATATAGTGCCTTCATGTGCAATAACATGTAAAAAATAATAAAGTTTTCAAAAGTATTATAACTTGTCACATTTTAAATTAAAAAACTTAATCGTGTAGATTATAGGTACCCATCAGAAAGTTGACTGAACAATATTGTTTTAAAATTCATTATAAGAAAATCTTGTCAGCTTTTATTTGAACGTAAATTATTAATATACGTTTGATTATGTTTCCAGAATTACATTTTTCAATCTATTTTATCATACACTCCTCAAGTTTTTAGGAAACCGAAACGTGCATTGTAATTCGATTAGACGTCACTCGATGCAGCGAGAGATTTCAAACATTAATCGAATTCGGTTCTGTGAGACTCACAACGCGTTAGTTCACAAGCACGATTCCGATTTCCACAGAATCCTCAATACTTGCAACTGCTTGTTCGATATTCGATACGGAGTGAAGATCTTCTTCAAGTGGACGTTTGTCAAGAGGCAGCGTCATGAAACATCATCGTCTGGATGACGAAACGATTCCTTGTCGTGCTCGAACGTACTTCGAAATAGTCGTAATATTCCTATTTATGTATTAAGAGTTACTGGTTTCGAGTCATTCGAATTTTTGAATAAAGAAAGTGTAAAAGCGTGGTCCTGTTTTTGAATTAAGAACATGAACCGTTCGAAATATAATACGATTTATTAATTTAAATTATTATCAATAGACTATCTTAGTTATTTTAAACGAGCTGTGTCAGGGCTTTGCAAATCTCCTGTTTAACATTATAAATTTAAACTGTAACCCACGACGTCGTCCGCGTCGTCGGATTGCAACGCAATATATATAAGGTTGAATATAATACATAAATAATAATACGTAAAGCCTTTAAATTTATTAACCAAAGCTGAAGTGAAGTGCCAAGTTTTCAGCCCTAGGTGGATTTGCACTCACTAAATTAGTTATTGCATGTAAATTTAATTAGCGTGATAATTGTCGCACCACTATTAATCGCTGGGTAATGAGTGACGTCATTTCAGATTTTGAAGCTTCGAAAGTGCTGATATTTTGCACCCACAAACTCATTAGTTCATATTTATACGCTTTCGAGAAATGATGGGTAATATGTTATGTATGTTATTATTTAATGTAAGGAATTAATTGTATAAAGAGAATAATAAAGAATTTAAAACCTGACTATTAGTTACAAGTTAAAATTTTACGCTTTGCTTGACTCTTTATTGCGTTTGCCTGAGATTCGAGCACAGGAAATTTTTCAAGCAGCATAAAGGTTGTGAATATTTTGTGAACTATTCTTAAGTATGTGGCCATCGGGAATACTTCAAGATACATTTTATGTTTTGCGACAGTATGAGTATCTTGGGCCATACCACTTTCTAAAATGTTATCATTATGATATCATTTTGGGCTTGAAAAGTGGAATGGCCCAAGCTAGATCGACGAGACATGTTAATCTTTGAATTATGATGATATCACTCTTGTTTTTGATCTAATTATGTGATAATGCTTAATATAAGAACTGTGTTCCATTACCTTCTTATTCCACTTTCTACTGCGTTCGCTGAATATGAGGTTGTTTACTTTTGTAGTAGCTCTTGCTGCATGCGTTGCTGCAGTCTCCTCAAGCGAAATTCCTGAATGGAGTACATCATGGAACTACATACAGAGAATAGGCATCCCCAAAGCAAAGCGGATTCGCGCTGCCGAAGAGCAATACTTGGCTTCAAGAATCACCGGCGGGTCGCCTGCTAATTTAGGCGAATTTCCCTATCAGGTTGGTATATATGTCATACCAAGCATAATATTATTATTCTTGTAAGCACCAATATGGTTTTTATTATTATTTGTGTAAGCCATGTTATGAGAATAACGTCATATAGTCAATCTTAAAATAATTTTTCTCTTCTACAGGCTGGACTGCTATCTAGTATCACAGACTCAACCGACCAGGGTATCTGTGGAGGTGTCCTTCTCTCATCGACCAGAGTCCTCACAGCTGCCCATTGTTGGGACGACGGATTCTCACGCGCTTGGCAATTCGAAGTTATCCTTGGTTCAGTACTGATATACTCCGGTGGTGTCAGAATTTTTTCTGAGGATGTTGTCATGCACGCTGGCTGGTCGATCTCAACCATCCGTAACGACATAGCCATGATTCGTTTGCCCCAGGCCGTTCAGTTCTCAAGTAAGTCCATGTCAATTTTTTATACGACGGTGAAGCCAATAGGTCGTGTAATTTCGAAACTAATTTCTTAGATGCATTATGTTTTTTTCTAGATCTATGAGGTGACTGGTAATAATAGAGTACTTTGAAAGATCAGAAAATTTAAATTCATACAAACATCTTAAATTTAATTCTTATAACCAAAATTTTACGACATCTGCAGAATTGAAATTATGTAAAATGCTGCAATGCAATGGTCGAGAATATAAATAAAAATAAAAATAAACCAATTATAATATACGTAATATTAACAGTTGACGGCTCTACATTAAATCTGAAATTGAAAATTTCGAAGACTGCTTATCGATTATTTTATTATTCTTTATAATCTACTTTGAAAAAAATCGGAAACACGGGCGAGACTCGTTGCTCGTACCAATTGAGCATGGAATGCTGTTAGACTTAAGATTTGATTTATAAAGTCATTATATGAATGAAAATAATTATGTTTCAAGATTTAGTACTATTTGATTTATTTTTTGTCAATTGTAAATATTTATGTCATTTAACAAATTTCAGATACAATTTCTCCAGCAGCTTTGCCTTCCGGATCAGAAATTTTTGAAAGTTTCGCTGGAGAGTCTGCAGTTGCTTCTGGTTTTGGATTCCTTGGTGATGGTTCAGGTAAGTGTAACAAGAAAAAACATCTGGCAATAATCAAAGTGCAACCACCAGTGTATCATTGTTTGCTATAACTACATCTCCCTTAATCATAGTATTGGATTATACATGCACCTTTGACTCATTGTATCCATAGTAAACCACACATTCTTACTTATACCTATAAAACTTAAAATAAAAGACCAAAATTAATTATTTTTTATTTAGTAATTATTATCTATTAATTTTAGACGCTGTTATTGCACCGAACCAGTTTTTGAGTGCTGTAACATTGCCTGTGATGACAAATGAAAATTGTCGACTCTTCTTCCCCAACCACGTTGTCGATGGTAACATTTGTACCAGCGGTGCTGGTGGTAAAAACATTTGTCGAGGTGACTCCGGCGGACCACTTGTTGTTAATAGGAATAACACGAGATTATTGGTACGTACATATTACTATTGAGACATCAGCGCATTGGGGCCTAACCTACATTTTTGTTTTCAACCTTACTGTGCTTACTACAAAGTTTACATATTTTTTTGCATTAGTAATAAATGAAATTTTAATAACAATGTCTGTGCCATGTCAAATATTTATATATTGAATCTATTATTTAGTAACAAGCAAGAAGAATTATAAAGAGAACTTAATCCATTGAAATAAAACACTTAAGGGTTTAAAACGCGATGTACATTAGTTAAACTTATTATATGTACTTTTATTTATAATCATGTCCATATATGTTTAAATAATAAACATAACATGTTGAAGTGTTTTATTTAAATGTGTACTACTCACGTAAGCCATACAGTATTTAGCTTTAGTTTACGTACGTGATTAATTTAACACATTTCTCTCTTCTTTCAGGTTGGTATCACCTCATTCGGTGCGAGAGGCTGCACTTGGGGCTTCCCGGCCGGTTTCGCCAGAGTGACATATTTCTTGGACTTCATCAACACCAATATGTAAATTATTGAAAAGTCTATAGCAATAAACAATAAAGGATTTATTGTAGAGGTGTTATTTATTTTATATATAAACTAATCAAGTTTGGAGTTTGGCCGGGTTGAAGATAGCGCGACCGCCATCTTGCGCACGGTATTGTCAATTTTAAGGAAAAAGTCGAGTCGCCCTGCACCCGTGCACCCCCTTTGTTGAAACCTATACCTGCTTATTGCGTTCTGCGTAACCAACCGCGCTAACTTCAGTTCGGCCAAAAATTTTGGAGAGTTCTGTACCAACTAAATGATAAGGCACATATTGACAGTTAGAAGGGATAACCGAACCAAAACCAAATTGTACATTAGAAGCGTTTTAAGCCTTAGATAAAAAAAACTGACGTAACTTTTGCAGTAGTTGTCTTATCGTTTAGACGTAAACAATTCTGAAATGTATAAATAAATAGCAGTTATTCGTATTTAAATGTATCTCAGTTGACGTTCGCTTACGTAGTTTATTGTCGCTTAAGTACAATTCATCAAATTTTTCTTAGTTGGGTAAAGATGGTTAGTGATAACTGATAATATTCTTTGTTAGACCCAAATGAAATTGGACTTATGACGTCTTACTTGGATAAGTATAAGGGACAACAATTAGAACCATAAAAGGAACCATGGCACAGGGGACAACGTCATAAGAATTTTGGATATTAGGTAGTTATAAGTAGATTCAAACAAAAATTTAGATAACATACACTCAAATACAGAGTTATAAGGAAAAATAGGATATTTAACCCTTTGTGTTGTCTTGGCGCATGGTAGAGTTAAATAAATGTCTCATCTACATCATGATAAGAATATTTAACACGGTTATTCTATTAATAAACAAAAGTTGAGCGGCATCATCACCCGTCAGTGATGTACTTCACTTACACCATCTTATAAAGATATGTTCTATTGATTATGAGTTGTTATATAATATTGTATGATCAAATTAAGCAAAAGATCATCAGAATCATTTCTCACAATGTATTAAATGGTGGTAAGGAATAAACGACGTATGTTTTTTGTGATCATAAAGGTAAAGTGACAGCAAAAAATTAAATTTCTATTTTGGTAAAGAACGGATGGGCATAGACAAAAGTCCGAGGCAAGAAGACATAATAAACCACAAGTCTAAAATTATGCGATTTTTACAAAGCCATAAAAACATTTAAAAAAAAGATTATTTATTACCTTTGAGGTAATAAATATCAAAACTTTGGTGGGTTATGCTAAAATACACTACAAAAATGCTGTTATTTATTTGGTTTCTAACACAGCTGTATAAAAGTCATCCTAACGCAATGGGAATAAATAAAAATCAGTAAGTTGACATTCAAAACTCTTTTTCACCCAAAATGTCGCTTATCCGGTATTTCCTTTAAATGCTTCCTCTGCATATATATATGTACTTATATAAATTATATAGTTCACATTGGATAATTTGTTTTTTTGCAACACTAAAACATTAAAAAATAAGACGAAAGTAAATTAACGATTATTGATTAATTCCAAATTAGTTCTACCAAACCAGTCTTTGAGTGGGGTAAAATTCAAACACAGATAATCTTGCAAACTGCAGAACGTCGAGGATATTTCGTAAGGCAAGTATATTGCAAAAATGTTCTAGGCAAGGATACTTCTAAAGATATGTTACGTTGTGCATTATCTTGGGCAATTCCACTTTTCAAGCTGAATGTTATCATGATAGTATTTCCCCCGCAAATACCAAAAGCAAGTTCGACGTGATTTGGTAATCTTTTAATTATGATAATACTACTGTTGTTTTAATCCAATGGTGTGATAATGCTTAATATAAGAACTGTGTTCCATTACCTTCTTATTCCACTTCCTTCTGCGTTAACTGAATATGAGGTCGTTTACTTTTGTATTAGTAGCTCTTGCTGCTTGCGTTGCTGCTGTCTCCTCAAGCGAAATTCCTGAATGGAGTACATCATGGAACTACATACAGAGAATAGGCATCCCCAAAGCAAAGCGGATTCGCGCTGCCGAAGAGCAATACTTGGCTTCAAGAATCACCGGCGGGTCGCCTGCTAATTTAGGCGAATTTCCCTATCAGGTTGGTATATATGTCATACCAAGCATAATATTATTATTCTTGTAAGCACCAATATGGTTTTTATTATTATTTGTGTAAGCCATGTTATGAGAATAACGTCATATAGTCAATCTTAAAATAATTTTTCTCTTCTACAGGCTGGACTGCTATCTAGTATCACAGACTCAACCGACCAGGGTATCTGTGGAGGTGTCCTTCTCTCATCGACCAGAGTCCTCACAGCTGCCCATTGTTGGGACGACGGATTCTCACGCGCTTGGCAATTCGAAGTTATCCTTGGTTCAGTACTGATATACTCCGGTGGTGTCAGAATTTTTTCTGAGGATGTTGTCATGCACGCTGGCTGGTCGATCTCAACCATCCGTAACGACATAGCCATGATTCGTTTGCCCCAGGCCGTTCAGTTCTCAAGTAAGTCCATGTCAATTTTTTATACGACGGTGAAGCCAATAGGTCGTGTAATTTCGAAACTAATTTCTTAGATGCATTATGTTTTTTTCTAGATCTATGAGGTGACTGGTAATAATAGAGTACTTTGAAAGATCAGAAAATTTAAATTCATACAAACATCTTAAATTTAATTCTTATAACCAAAATTTTACGACATCTGCAGAATTGAAATTATGTAAAATGCTGCAATGCAATGGTCGAGAATATAAATAAAAATAAAAATAAACCAATTATAATATACGTAATATTAACAGTTGACGGCTCTACATTAAATCTGAAATTGAAAATTTCGAAGACTGCTTATCGATTATTTTATTATTCTTTATAATCTACTTTGAAAAAAATCGGAAACACGGGCGAGACTCGTTGCTCGTACCAATTGAGCATGGAATGCTGTTAGACTTAAGATTTGATTTATAAAGTCATTATATGAATGAAAATAATTATGTTTCAAGATTTAGTACTATTTGATTTATTTTTTGTCAATTGTAAATATTTATGTCATTTAACAAATTTCAGATACAATTTCTCCAGCAGCTTTGCCTTCCGGATCAGAAATTTTTGAAAGTTTCGCTGGAGAGTCTGCAGTTGCTTCTGGTTTTGGATTCCTTGGTGATGGTTCAGGTAAGTGTAACAAGAAAAAACATCTGGCAATAATCAAAGTGCAACCACCAGTGTATCATTGTTTGCTATAACTACATCTCCCTTAATCATAGTATTGGATTATACATGCACCTTTGACTCATTGTATCCATAGTAAACCACACATTCTTACTTATACCTATAAAACTTAAAATAAAAGACCAAAATTAATTATTTTTTATTTAGTAATTATTATCTATTAATTTTAGACGCTGTTATTGCACCGAACCAGTTTTTGAGTGCTGTAACATTGCCTGTGATGACAAATGAAAATTGTCGACTCTTCTTCCCCAACCACGTTGTCGATGGTAACATTTGTACCAGCGGTGCTGGTGGTAAAAACATTTGTCGAGGTGACTCCGGCGGACCACTTGTTGTTAATAGGAATAACACGAGATTATTGGTACGTACATATTACTATTGAGACATCAGCGCATTGGGGCCTAACCTACATTTTTGTTTTCAACCTTACTGTGCTTACTACAAAGTTTACATATTTTTTTGCATTAGTAATAAATGAAATTTTAATAACAATGTCTGTGCCATGTCAAATATTTATATATTGAATCTATTATTTAGTAACAAGCAAGAAGAATTATAAAGAGAACTTAATCCATTGAAATAAAACACTTAAGGGTTTAAAACGCGATGTACATTAGTTAAACTTATTATATGTACTTTTATTTATAATCATGTCCATATATGTTTAAATAATAAACATAACATGTTGAAGTGTTTTATTTAAATGTGTACTACTCACGTAAGCCATACAGTATTTAGCTTTAGTTTACGTACGTGATTAATTTAACACATTTCTCTCTTCTTTCAGGTTGGTATCACCTCATTCGGTGCGAGAGGCTGCACTTGGGGCTTCCCGGCCGGTTTCGCCAGAGTGACATATTTCTTGGACTTCATCAACACCAATATGTAAATTATTGAAAAGTCTATAGCAATAAACAATAAAGGATTTATTGTAGAGGTGTTATTTATTTTATATATAAACTAATCAAGTTTGGAGTTTGGCCGGGTTGAAGATAGCGCGACCGCCATCTTGCGCACGGTATTGTCAATTTTAAGGAAAAAGTCGAGTCGCCCTGCACCCGTGCACCCCCTTTGTTGAAACCTATACCTGCTTATTGCGTTCTGCGTAACCAACCGCGCTAACTTCAGTTCGGCCAAAAATTTTGGAGAGTTCTGTACCAACTAAATGATAAGGCACATATTGACAGTTAGAAGGGATAACCGAACCAAAACCAAATTGTACATTAGAAGCGTTTTAAGCCTTAGATAAAAAAAACTGACGTAACTTTTGCAGTAGTTGTCTTATCGTTTAGACGTAAACAATTCTGAAATGTATAAATAAATAGCAGTTATTCGTATTTAAATGTATCTCAGTTGACGTTCGCTTACGTAGTTTATTGTCGCTTAAGTACAATTCATCAAATTTTTCTTAGTTGGGTAAAGATGGTTAGTGATAACTGATAATATTCTTTGTTAGACCCAAATGAAATTGGACTTATGACGTCTTACTTGGATAAGTATAAGGGACAACAATTAGAACCATAAAAGGAACCATGGCACAGGGGACAACGTCATAAGAATTTTGGATATTAGGTAGTTATAAGTAGATTCAAACAAAAATTTAGATAACATACACTCAAATACAGAGTTATAAGGAAAAATAGGATATTTAACCCTTTGTGTTGTCTTGGCGCATGGTAGAGTTAAATAAATGTCTCATCTACATCATGATAAGAATATTTAACACGGTTATTCTATTAATAAACAAAAGTTGAGCGGCATCATCACCCGTCAGTGATGTACTTCACTTACACCATCTTATAAAGATATGTTCTATTGATTATGAGTTGTTATATAATATTGTATGATCAAATTAAGCAAAAGATCATCAGAATCATTTCTCACAATGTATTAAATGGTGGTAAGGAATAAACGACGTATGTTTTTTGTGATCATAAAGGTAAAGTGACAGCAAAAAATTAAATTTCTATTTTGGTAAAGAACGGATGGGCATAGACAAAAGTCCGAGGCAAGAAGACATAATAAACCACAAGTCTAAAATTATGCGATTTTTACAAAGCCATAAAAACATTTAAAAAAAAGATTATTTATTACCTTTGAGGTAATAAATATCAAAACTTTGGTGGGTTATGCTAAAATACACTACAAAAATGCTGTTATTTATTTGGTTTCTAACACAGCTGTATAAAAGTCATCCTAACGCAATGGGAATAAATAAAAATCAGTAAGTTGACATTCAAAACTCTTTTTCACCCAAAATGTCGCTTATCCGGTATTTCCTTTAAATGCTTCCTCTGCATATATATATGTACTTATATAAATTATATAGTTCACATTGGATAATTTGTTTTTTTGCAACACTAAAACATTAAAAAATAAGACGAAAGTAAATTAACGATTATTGATTAATTCCAAATTAGTTCTACCAAACCAGTCTTTGAGTGGGGTAAAATTCAAACACAGATAATCTTGCAAACTGCAGAACGTCGAGGATATTTCGTAAGGCAAGTATATTGCAAAAATGTTCTAGGCAAGGATACTTCTAAAGATATGTTACGTTGTGCATTATCTTGGGCAATTCCACTTTTCAAGCTGAATGTTATCATGATAGTATTTCCCCCGCAAATACCAAAAGCAAGTTCGACGTGATTTGGTAATCTTTTAATTATGATAATACTACTGTTGTTTTAATCCAATGGTGTGATAATGCTTAATATAAGAACTGTGTTCCATTACCTTCTTATTCCACTTCCTTCTGCGTTAACTGAATATGAGGTCGTTTACTTTTGTATTAGTAGCTCTTGCTGCTTGCGTTGCTGCTGTCTCCTCAAGCGAAATTCCTGAATGGAGTACATCATGGAACTACATACAGAGAATAGGCATCCCCAAAGCAAAGCGGATTCGCGCTGCCGAAGAGCAATACTTGGCTTCAAGAATCACCGGCGGGTCGCCTGCTAATTTAGGCGAATTTCCCTATCAGGTTGGTATATATGTCATACCAAGCATAATATTATTATTCTTGTAAGCACCAATATGGTTTTTATTATTATTTGTGTAAGCCATGTTATGAGAATAACGTCATATAGTCAATCTTAAAATAATTTTTCTCTTCTACAGGCTGGACTGCTATCTAGTATCACAGACTCAACCGACCAGGGTATCTGTGGAGGTGTCCTTCTCTCATCGACCAGAGTCCTCACAGCTGCCCATTGTTGGGACGACGGATTCTCACGCGCTTGGCAATTCGAAGTTATCCTTGGTTCAGTACTGATATACTCCGGTGGTGTCAGAATTTTTTCTGAGGATGTTGTCATGCACGCTGGCTGGTCGATCTCAACCATCCGTAACGACATAGCCATGATTCGTTTGCCCCAGGCCGTTCAGTTCTCAAGTAAGTCCATGTCAATTTTTTATACGACGGTGAAGCCAATAGGTCGTGTAATTTCGAAACTAATTTCTTAGATGCATTATGTTTTTTTCTAGATCTATGAGGTGACTGGTAATAATAGAGTACTTTGAAAGATCAGAAAATTTAAATTCATACAAACATCTTAAATTTAATTCTTATAACCAAAATTTTACGACATCTGCAGAATTGAAATTATGTAAAATGCTGCAATGCAATGGTCGAGAATATAAATAAAAATAAAAATAAACCAATTATAATATACGTAATATTAACAGTTGACGGCTCTATATTAAATCTGAAATTGAAAATTTCGAAGACTGCTTATCGATTATTTTATTATTCTTTATAATCTACTTTGAAAAAAATCGGAAACACGGGCGAGACTCGTTGCTCGTACCAATTGAGCATGGAATGCTGTTAGACTTAAGATTTGATTTATAAAGTCATTATATGAATGAAAATAATTATGTTTCAAGATTTAGTACTATTTGATTTATTTTTTGTCAATTGTAAATATTTATGTCATTTAACAAATTTCAGATACAATTTCTCCAGCAGCTTTGCCTTCCGGATCAGAAATTTTTGAAAGTTTCGCTGGAGAGTCTGCAGTTGCTTCTGGTTTTGGATTCCTTGGTGATGGTTCAGGTAAGTGTAACAAGAAAAAACATCTGGCAATAATCAAAGTGCAACCACCAGTGTATCATTGTTTGCTATAACTACATCTCCCTTAATCATAGTATTGGATTATACATGCACCTTTGACTCATTGTATCCATAGTAAACCACACATTCTTACTTATACCTATAAAACTTAAAATAAAAGACCAAAATTAATTATTTTTTATTTAGTAATTATTATCTATTAATTTTAGACGCTGTTATTGCACCGAACCAGTTTTTGAGTGCTGTAACATTGCCTGTGATGACAAATGAAAATTGTCGACTCTTCTTCCCCAACCACGTTGTCGATGGTAACATTTGTACCAGCGGTGCTGGTGGTAAAAACATTTGTCGAGGTGACTCCGGCGGACCACTTGTTGTTAATAGGAATAACACGAGATTATTGGTACGTACATATTACTATTGAGACATCAGCGCATTGGGGCCTAACCTACATTTTTGTTTTCAACCTTACTGTGCTTACTACAAAGTTTACATATTTTTTTGCATTAGTAATAAATGAAATTTTAATAACAATGTCTGTGCCATGTCAAATATTTATATATTGAATCTATTATTTAGTAACAAGCAAGAAGAATTATAAAGAGAACTTAATCCATTGAAATAAAACACTTAAGGGTTTAAAACGCGATGTACATTAGTTAAACTTATTATATGTACTTTTATTTATAATCATGTCCATATATGTTTAAATAATAAACATAACATGTTGAAGTGTTTTATTTAAATGTGTACTACTCACGTAAGCCATACAGTATTTAGCTTTAGTTTACGTACGTGATTAATTTAACACATTTCTCTCTTCTTTCAGGTTGGTATCACCTCATTCGGTGCGAGAGGCTGCACTTGGGGCTTCCCGGCCGGTTTCGCCAGAGTGACATATTTCTTGGACTTCATCAACACCAATATGTAAATTATTGAAAAGTCTATAGCAATAAACAATAAAGGATTTATTGTAGAGGTGTTATTTATTTTATATATAAACTAATCAAGTTTGGAGTTTGGCCGGGTTGAAGATAGCGCGACCGCCATCTTGCGCACGGTATTGTCAATTTTAAGGAAAAAGTCGAGTCGCCCTGCACCCGTGCACCCCCTTTGTTGAAACCTATACCTGCTTATTGCGTTCTGCGTAACCAACCGCGCTAACTTCAGTTCGGCCAAAAATTTTGGAGAGTTCTGTACCAACTAAATGATAAGGCACATATTGACAGTTAGAAGGGATAACCGAACCAAAACCAAATTGTACATTAGAAGCGTTTTAAGCCTTAGATAAAAAAAACTGACGTAACTTTTGCAGTAGTTGTCTTATCGTTTAGACGTAAACAATTCTGAAATGTATAAATAAATAGCAGTTATTCGTATTTAAATGTATCTCAGTTGACGTTCGCTTACGTAGTTTATTGTCGCTTAAGTACAATTCATCAAATTTTTCTTAGTTGGGTAAAGATGGTTAGTGATAACTGATAATATTCTTTGTTAGACCCAAATGAAATTGGACTTATGACGTCTTACTTGGATAAGTATAAGGGACAACAATTAGAACCATAAAAGGAACCATGGCACAGGGGACAACGTCATAAGAATTTTGGATATTAGGTAGTTATAAGTAGATTCAAACAAAAATTTAGATAACATACACTCAAATACAGAGTTATAAGGAAAAATAGGATATTTAACCCTTTGTGTTGTCTTGGCGCATGGTAGAGTTAAATAAATGTCTCATCTACATCATGATAAGAATATTTAACACGGTTATTCTATTAATAAACAAAAGTTGAGCGGCATCATCACCCGTCAGTGATGTACTTCACTTACACCATCTTATAAAGATATGTTCTATTGATTATGAGTTGTTATATAATATTGTATGATCAAATTAAGCAAAAGATCATCAGAATCATTTCTCACAATGTATTAAATGGTGGTAAGGAATAAACGACGTATGTTTTTTGTGATCATAAAGGTAAAGTGACAGCAAAAAATTAAATTTCTATTTTGGTAAAGAACGGATGGGCATAGACAAAAGTCCGAGGCAAGAAGACATAATAAACCACAAGTCTAAAATTATGCGATTTTTACAAAGCCATAAAAACATTTAAAAAAAAGATTATTTATTACCTTTGAGGTAATAAATATCAAAACTTTGGTGGGTTATGCTAAAATACACTACAAAAATGCTGTTATTTATTTGGTTTCTAACACAGCTGTATAAAAGTCATCCTAACGCAATGGGAATAAATAAAAATCAGTAAGTTGACATTCAAAACTCTTTTTCACCCAAAATGTCGCTTATCCGGTATTTCCTTTAAATGCTTCCTCTGCATATATATATGTACTTATATAAATTATATAGTTCACATTGGATAATTTGTTTTTTTGCAACACTAAAACATTAAAAAATAAGACGAAAGTAAATTAACGATTATTGATTAATTCCAAATTAGTTCTACCAAACCAGTCTTTGAGTGGGGTAAAATTCAAACACAGATAATCTTGCAAACTGCAGAACGTCGAGGATATTTCGTAAGGCAAGTATATTGCAAAAATGTTCTAGGCAAGGATACTTCTAAAGATATGTTACGTTGTGCATTATCTTGGGCAATTCCACTTTTCAAGCTGAATGTTATCATGATAGTATTTCCCCCGCAAATACCAAAAGCAAGTTCGACGTGATTTGGTAATCTTTTAATTATGATAATACTACTGTTGTTTTAATCCAATGGTGTGATAATGCTTAATATAAGAACTGTGTTCCATTACCTTCTTATTCCACTTCCTTCTGCGTTAACTGAATATGAGGTCGTTTACTTTTGTATTAGTAGCTCTTGCTGCTTGCGTTGCTGCTGTCTCCTCAAGCGAAATTCCTGAATGGAGTACATCATGGAACTACATACAGAGAATAGGCATCCCCAAAGCAAAGCGGATTCGCGCTGCCGAAGAGCAATACTTGGCTTCAAGAATCACCGGCGGGTCGCCTGCTAATTTAGGCGAATTTCCCTATCAGGTTGGTATATATGTCATACCAAGCATAATATTATTATTCTTGTAAGCACCAATATGGTTTTTATTATTATTTGTGTAAGCCATGTTATGAGAATAACGTCATATAGTCAATCTTAAAATAATTTTTCTCTTCTACAGGCTGGACTGCTATCTAGTATCACAGACTCAACCGACCAGGGTATCTGTGGAGGTGTCCTTCTCTCATCGACCAGAGTCCTCACAGCTGCCCATTGTTGGGACGACGGATTCTCACGCGCTTGGCAATTCGAAGTTATCCTTGGTTCAGTACTGATATACTCCGGTGGTGTCAGAATTTTTTCTGAGGATGTTGTCATGCACGCTGGCTGGTCGATCTCAACCATCCGTAACGACATAGCCATGATTCGTTTGCCCCAGGCCGTT
Source organism: Leptosia nina (assembly GCA_963661955.1). Classification (NCBI taxonomy): domain Eukaryota; kingdom Metazoa; phylum Arthropoda; class Insecta; order Lepidoptera; family Pieridae; genus Leptosia; species Leptosia nina. The sequence continues at coordinate 4,360,484 of CAVLEF010000004.1, read as the reverse complement.
CAGTTCTCAAGTAAGTCCATGTCAATTTTTTATACGACGGTGAAGCCAATAGGTCGTGTAATTTCGAAACTAATTTCTTAGATGCATTATGTTTTTTTCTAGATCTATGAGGTGACTGGTAATAATAGAGTACTTTGAAAGATCAGAAAATTTAAATTCATACAAACATCTTAAATTTAATTCTTATAACCAAAATTTTACGACATCTGCAGAATTGAAATTATGTAAAATGCTGCAATGCAATGGTCGAGAATATAAATAAAAATAAAAATAAACCAATTATAATATACGTAATATTAACAGTTGACGGCTCTATATTAAATCTGAAATTGAAAATTTCGAAGACTGCTTATCGATTATTTTATTATTCTTTATAATCTACTTTGAAAAAAATCGGAAACACGGGCGAGACTCGTTGCTCGTACCAATTGAGCATGGAATGCTGTTAGACTTAAGATTTGATTTATAAAGTCATTATATGAATGAAAATAATTATGTTTCAAGATTTAGTACTATTTGATTTATTTTTTGTCAATTGTAAATATTTATGTCATTTAACAAATTTCAGATACAATTTCTCCAGCAGCTTTGCCTTCCGGATCAGAAATTTTTGAAAGTTTCGCTGGAGAGTCTGCAGTTGCTTCTGGTTTTGGATTCCTTGGTGATGGTTCAGGTAAGTGTAACAAGAAAAAACATCTGGCAATAATCAAAGTGCAACCACCAGTGTATCATTGTTTGCTATAACTACATCTCCCTTAATCATAGTATTGGATTATACATGCACCTTTGACTCATTGTATCCATAGTAAACCACACATTCTTACTTATACCTATAAAACTTAAAATAAAAGACCAAAATTAATTATTTTTTATTTAGTAATTATTATCTATTAATTTTAGACGCTGTTATTGCACCGAACCAGTTTTTGAGTGCTGTAACATTGCCTGTGATGACAAATGAAAATTGTCGACTCTTCTTCCCCAACCACGTTGTCGATGGTAACATTTGTACCAGCGGTGCTGGTGGTAAAAACATTTGTCGAGGTGACTCCGGCGGACCACTTGTTGTTAATAGGAATAACACGAGATTATTGGTACGTACATATTACTATTGAGACATCAGCGCATTGGGGCCTAACCTACATTTTTGTTTTCAACCTTACTGTGCTTACTACAAAGTTTACATATTTTTTTGCATTAGTAATAAATGAAATTTTAATAACAATGTCTGTGCCATGTCAAATATTTATATATTGAATCTATTATTTAGTAACAAGCAAGAAGAATTATAAAGAGAACTTAATCCATTGAAATAAAACACTTAAGGGTTTAAAACGCGATGTACATTAGTTAAACTTATTATATGTACTTTTATTTATAATCATGTCCATATATGTTTAAATAATAAACATAACATGTTGAAGTGTTTTATTTAAATGTGTACTACTCACGTAAGCCATACAGTATTTAGCTTTAGTTTACGTACGTGATTAATTTAACACATTTCTCTCTTCTTTCAGGTTGGTATCACCTCATTCGGTGCGAGAGGCTGCACTTGGGGCTTCCCGGCCGGTTTCGCCAGAGTGACATATTTCTTGGACTTCATCAACACCAATATGTAAATTATTGAAAAGTCTATAGCAATAAACAATAAAGGATTTATTGTAGAGGTGTTATTTATTTTATATATAAACTAATCAAGTTTGGAGTTTGGCCGGGTTGAAGATAGCGCGACCGCCATCTTGCGCACGGTATTGTCAATTTTAAGGAAAAAGTCGAGTCGCCCTGCACCCGTGCACCCCCTTTGTTGAAACCTATACCTGCTTATTGCGTTCTGCGTAACCAACCGCGCTAACTTCAGTTCGGCCAAAAATTTTGGAGAGTTCTGTACCAACTAAATGATAAGGCACATATTGACAGTTAGAAGGGATAACCGAACCAAAACCAAATTGTACATTAGAAGCGTTTTAAGCCTTAGATAAAAAAAACTGACGTAACTTTTGCAGTAGTTGTCTTATCGTTTAGACGTAAACAATTCTGAAATGTATAAATAAATAGCAGTTATTCGTATTTAAATGTATCTCAGTTGACGTTCGCTTACGTAGTTTATTGTCGCTTAAGTACAATTCATCAAATTTTTCTTAGTTGGGTAAAGATGGTTAGTGATAACTGATAATATTCTTTGTTAGACCCAAATGAAATTGGACTTATGACGTCTTACTTGGATAAGTATAAGGGACAACAATTAGAACCATAAAAGGAACCATGGCACAGGGGACAACGTCATAAGAATTTTGGATATTAGGTAGTTATAAGTAGATTCAAACAAAAATTTAGATAACATACACTCAAATACAGAGTTATAAGGAAAAATAGGATATTTAACCCTTTGTGTTGTCTTGGCGCATGGTAGAGTTAAATAAATGTCTCATCTACATCATGATAAGAATATTTAACACGGTTATTCTATTAATAAACAAAAGTTGAGCGGCATCATCACCCGTCAGTGATGTACTTCACTTACACCATCTTATAAAGATATGTTCTATTGATTATGAGTTGTTATATAATATTGTATGATCAAATTAAGCAAAAGATCATCAGAATCATTTCTCACAATGTATTAAATGGTGGTAAGGAATAAACGACGTATGTTTTTTGTGATCATAAAGGTAAAGTGACAGCAAAAAATTAAATTTCTATTTTGGTAAAGAACGGATGGGCATAGACAAAAGTCCGAGGCAAGAAGACATAATAAACCACAAGTCTAAAATTATGCGATTTTTACAAAGCCATAAAACCATTAAAAAAAAAAATTATTTATTACCTTTGAGGTAATAAATATCAAAACTTTGGTGGGTTATGCTAAAATACACTACAAAAATGCTGTTATTTATTTGGTTTCTAACACAGCTGTATAAAAGTCATCCTAACGCAATGGGAATAAATAAAAATCAGTAAGTTGACATTCAAAACTCTTTTTCACCCAAAATGTCGCTTATCCGGTATTTCCTTTAAATGCTTCCTCTGCATATATATATGTACTTATATAAATTATATAGTTCACATTGGATAATTTGTTTTTTTGCAACACTAAAACATTAAAAAATAAGACGAAAGTAAATTAACGATTATTGATTAATTCCAAATTAGTTCTACCAAACCAGTCTTTGAGTGGGGTAAAATTCAAACACAGATAATCTTGCAAACTGCAGAACGTCGAGGATATTTCGTAAGGCAAGTATATTGCAAAAATGTTCTAGGCAAGGATACTTCTAAAGATATGTTACGTTGTGCATTATCTTGGGCAATTCCACTTTTCAAGCTGAATGTTATCATGATAGTATTTCCCCCGCAAATACCAAAAGCAAGTTCGACGTGATTTGGTAATCTTTTAATTATGATAATACTACTGTTGTTTTAATCCAATGGTGTGATAATGCTTAATATAAGAACTGTGTTCCATTACCTTCTTATTCCACTTCCTTCTGCGTTAACTGAATATGAGGTCGTTTACTTTTGTATTAGTAGCTCTTGCTGCTTGCGTTGCTGCTGTCTCCTCAAGCGAAATTCCTGAATTGAGTACATCATGGAACTACATACAGAGAATAGGCATCCCCGAAGCAAAGCGGATTCGAGCTGCCGAAGAGCAATACCTGGCTTCAAGAATCACCGGCGGGTCGCCTGCTAATTTAGGCGAATTTCCCTACCAGGTATATCAATGTTATTATTATATGTACCAATATGATTTTTATTATTATTTGTAGTTATGGGCCATGAGGAACTGGTGTATATGAAGATGAAAATAACGTCATATAGTCAATGTTTATTTGATCTTTTGCCTTGTACAGGCAGGACTACTCTCTAGCATCACAGGCTCAAACAACCAGGGTATCTGTGGAGGTGTCCTTCTCTCATCTACCAGAGTCCTCACAGCGGCCCATTGTTGATACGATGGATTCTCACGCGCTTGGCGATTCGAAGTTATCCTTGGTTCAGTATTGATATACTCTGGTGGTGTCAGAATTTTTTCTGAGGATGTTGTCATGCACGCTGGCTGGACGACCTCAACCATCCGTAACGACATAGCCATGATTCGTTTGCCCCAGGCCGTTCAGTTCTCAAGTAAGCCCTGGTGATTTTTTTATACGACGCGACGGTTAAGTATAGTAGTGTAACACTAAATCTGATTTTAACTCGTTTGAACTAGATTTATATTGTATATTACTCGCTCTAAATACAATTGAAACTTCTTATCGATTATTTTATTATTCTTTATAATCTACTTTGAAAAAATTCGGAAACACGGGCGAGACTCGTTGCTCGTACCAATTGAGCATGGAATGCTGTTAGACTTAAGATTTGATTTATAAAGTCATTATTTGAATGAAAATAATTATGTTTCAAGATTTATTACTATTTGATTTATTCTGAGTCCATTGTAGATATTTATGTCATTTAATAAAATTTCAGATACAATTTCTCCAGCAGCTTTGCCTTCCGGATCAGAAATTTTTGAAAGTTTCGCTGGAGAGTCTGCAGTTGCTTCTGGTTTTGGATTCCTTGGTGATGGTTCAGGTAATTTTGGTAATCAAAAATATCTGACAATATTCAAACTACGACCACCAGTATGGTGTATGTATTTTAATCGTAATTTTGGATTATAAATGAACCTTAGACGCATTGTACTGATTGTAAACGAAACATTTTCATGAGTTATTGATCTTTTAAAGAAATAATGTCTTTTAATTTAAGTTTTAATTTAAACTTAAATCAAAAGAACATAATTAATCATTTTTTATTTTTTTATTTATAATTTATAATCTATTGATTTTAGACGCTGTTATTTCACCGAACCAGTTTTTGAGTGCTGTAACATTACCTGTGATGACAAATGAAAATTGTCGACTCTTCTTCCCCAACCACGTGGTCGATGGTAACATTTGTACCAGCGGTGCTGGTAGTAAAAACGTTTGCCGAGGTGACTCCGGAGGACCACTTGTTGTTAATAGGAATAACAAGAGAATATTGGTACGTACATTCTACAATTAGGACATCAGTGCATTAGGCCTAACCCACATGTATGTTTACGACCTTACTGTTCTTACTTACAAATTTGATAACGGACCTAAGTTACATTTTGTTGCATTAGTAACAAATAAAACTTTAATTACTTATGTCTCTACCATGACAAATATATATATTGAATTTATTATCTAGTAACAAACAAGTTGAATAAGAAAGAGTACTTAATTTATTTAAATAAATTACTTTAACGGCTTAAAATGTATTTGGACATAATTATAAATATAAGTATAATAGGTTTAACTAATATACTTCGCATTTTAAACCGTTGAAGTATTTTATTTAAATGTGTACTACTCGTGTAACCTACAGACAGTATTTAACTTAATTCTTTTTGACATTTCAAATAGTTTATATAGAGAAGATATTTGTTATTTTTTTCAGGTTGGTATCACCTCTTTCGGTGCGAGAGGCTGCACTTGGGGCTTCCCGGCCGCTTTCGCCAGAGTGACATATTTCTTGGACTTCATCAACAACAATATGTAAATTATTGAAAAGTCTATAGCAATAAACAATAAAGGATTTGTTCACCAAACCATTCAAGTTTACCAACAATTTTTAAAATAAATTATTAAATAATAATGTCTATCTAATACCTAATAGTGACGATTAAAAGGTCAGCATTATCAGATAAAACACCAAATTGTACGAGAGAAGCGTTAAGAAAAAACTGGCGTAATTTTTTTATTTATTGTCTTATCGAGTTTTGGATGTGCGGTCATAAGTCATATAACTTTAAAATGTATTAGTTGGGTTATAAGGGACAATTTACAAGCGGCACAAGCAACACTCCTTAGAAGTACATCAAAAGGATGCTAGATATTAGGTATACTAAAGGTAAATTAAAAAAAAAGGTAAGACTGCGTACAATCAGGTACAAAATTTAAAATAAAAGGAAAAATAGAAAATATTTAACGTAAAAAGCAATAAACAAAAGTCGCGGTACATCACTACGGTCGGTACGGTCATAATATAAGTGATGACTTATACCATCTTATAAAGATATGTTCTATTGTATAATTATTGTTTATTAAATTAAACAAAAGAAATATAAATTCTCATAATGTATTAAACAGAAAAACTGCATAAGCGACACAGTTGTATTAAAATAATAAATAGTAGTAGAGTATATAACCAACACAATAATAGTGAATAAGTGATAGATGTGTTATAAGCATTTAAATGACAGTAAGGAATAACCGATGTATATTATTGTGATCATAAACGTAAAGTCCAAAAAAATAAAACTTCTATTTTGCTAAAGATACGTATGCACCCGGATTTTAACAAGTCAGAAGCAATAAGACAAAACAAACCACAAGCCTAAAATTACGCAATTTATACAAAGGTATAAAGGGCCTTAGACGCAAATGAGTCCAAGATGTTTGTATTTTATACCAAAATTACATTTCGAAAATAATGTGTTTCACTGGATATCAAGCGATACAAAAGTCATCCTAGACCTTAGAGCCGGGGACTAAAAATTTTCAGCAATATGACCATTAAAACTCCATCAAATCTTCTTTCGCCCGAAATATCAATTATCCTTTTCTTTTAACCATCGATATGTATATCAAAGATGTAAATACATGCATACTCGTAAATATAAGTATAATTTTACTCGTACAACAATCGAATTATATAGTTCATATAGATTAATTTAGTTTTCTGAAAACATTAAAAAAGAAGATGAAAATAACTTCATGATTATTGATTAATTTCAAATAAGTTTTACCAAACCAGTCTTTGAGTGGTGTAACATAACATTTGTGTCATAGCGATGACATAACAGTTATTTCTTTAAATTAACAAAACATCCGATTGTTGGAAACGGGAGTCGATTATTTTAAGAGAGATCAATATTTGTGTCAGGCCAAGTATCATCTGCATTATCCTCTATTTAGTCATCAGTAACTTTTCCTCCACTTCCACAGTATCTTAATTAATAAAAGAATTCTTTTTTTACATGTCATTTGTCCTACAAAAATATAACAATAATGTTAGCATCTTTAAAATATTTAAATAAAACACTTTAACGGTTTAAAACGCGATATATTAGTTAAACCTATTTGAAAATGATTTTTAACTTCGGCCCGACGTTTCGGATGCTTTGCAGCAGCCGTGGTCACGGGGAGACAAAGCAAAGCATCCGAAACGTCGGGCCGAAGTTAAAAATCATTTCCAAATAGGTTTAACTAATATATCGCGTTTTAAACCGTTAAAGTGTTTTATTTAAATGTGTACTACTCGCGTAAACTATAGACAGTATCTTTAAAATAAGTTTTTAATTACTGTCTGTATTTTACGCATGTAGTGCACGTTTTAATAAAACTCTTTTAATGATCTCCCCCAAAAAATCAACAATACTTTATAATTCTATTTATGTATACAGATAGACATTTCCTATGAGCATGCAATAATTTGCACTTTCACTCTTCATCACAGTTATCTTATCTCGATGTTATGCTAAAATTGAAGCAAACATGAAATCGATGCGATCTCTTAATCGTTTAATTATGATAACTCTACAATTATATCTGATTATACTCGTATATAAGAACTGCCTCTTTATTTTCAATTCGACCCTCCTTTGCCAACATGAAGCCATTTACTCTTCTTGTATCACTCGCTCTGTGCGTTGCTGCCGTCACCGCAAGAGACGTCCCCGAGTGGAATTCAGCATGGAACTATATGGAAAGATTTGGTATTCCAGAAGCTAAGAGGATTCGAGCTGCTGAAGAAGAATACCTATCGTCGAGGATTACTGGTGGATCACCGGCCAATTTAGGTGAATTTCCCTACCAGGTAACGTGTGGCAGTATTATTATAAATTTTCAATTGATTAAGCAAGTGTATATATTAAAAGATTAGATGTTGCTGACAGGCTTTTAAAAGTTTTTCACGCTTAATGTAAGATGTTGTAGATTTTGTCCTCTGTTGTTTGCTAATTATATAATATGTATGAGTACTACATATACATCAATATTATAATTGATATTACCGGAATTAAAGTAGTGATAAGATTTATCCTTATCTCATCTACCATTTATTGTTAATATTATTTCTACGCATAAATATTATTTTACAATAAATGTTTAACCCCACAGAATTTATTACGCTTAAAATTAATATAACTAAAATACGTATAAATAAGTGTATAATAAATGATAGTAAAGAAGCACATAGGGGTTCTTGAATAAGTGAATTGACAAATTCCATCACGACGTGTTGAGGACGGTAGCTCAATTGGTTCAACAGTACTAAACGCTGTCAAGGTATAAAGTCCCGCTCGTGTTATCTCTATTTCCATTAACGACATTGTGCATTATTATGTAATGTGTAAATTGTCAACTGGCGTCTGGATACTTGACCAAAAATTCGTAAGGGATTTTGTTCTGAACGTAATTTAAATTGTTATGTTTGTGTAGAATCGCGAAATCAATGATATTGTATTATACCACATACCTTATAGTACTTGTAGGCTAATAATAATCAAAGTAATTGATGCAAAATTATTATTAAAAAACGCACAGCGCTTCAAGTTTTCACTTTTAACATCCCTATTAGAATGTAACAACAATTGTATCATGGTTCAGTGGGTTCAAAACGTGATGATGACGACGATGCGACCAGCCATCAAATGAACTAGCCACTAGAGCAATAACGCAGTTAAATACTGCCTGTAGTTTACGCGAGTAGTAGACTTTAAATTTAACGGTTTACAACGCGATATATGACGACCTCAAGTTATCAAAAACCTGGAATCACATCACTCTGGATTCCAAAAAACAGCATACCAGCAAACGCCAGATTCGCCAAACTACCAGCAGCAGTTTTTACTTTGACGTCAGAGACACCCTCCATCTTGATTCTCCCCGTAACCACAGCTGTTGCCAAGCATCCGAAACATCGGGCCGCAGAGTAAATAATTTTCAAATAAGTTTAACTAATATATATCGCATTTTAAACCGTTAGAGTTTTTTCAACACAAGTAATAGTTTATAAATGTAAACATGACATGTCATAAAACTCCTATATTTACATTTACAGGCTGGACTTATCTCCAGTATTATTGGCACAACTAATCAAGGTGTCTGTGGAGGTGTTCTTCTGTCAGCGAACAGGGTTATCACTGCTGCCCACTGTTGGTACGATGGGAGCAACCAGGCCTACCAACTTGAAGTCGTCCTGGGTTCCATATTGTTATTCTCTGGTGGAACCAGAATAATCTCTAGCGATGTTGTCTTGCATTCAGACTGGATACCTATCCTCAGTCGCAACGACGTCGCTATGATTCGCCTTCCCCAAAATGTACTGTTTTCAAGTAAGTACTTATTGTACTCTATCACAAATGGGTATACCAATTTCAGGCCTCAAGTAAACGTTTTTCCTTTACTATCGTATTGTCTTTGTAGTTATATTTGCTGTGTATCATAGATAAAATTTCTAATTATGCTACAATTTTTTCATTACAATTTGTTTTACATTGTCACTTAAAGGAACTTTCATATGAATTTCGAAACAAACTATTATTCTTGATTGAATTAAACGCCAATTAATGTTCGGTTCTCAAAAGTCGACACATCATGCATACATTCTGCATACTAGACTGAAAATATCAATTTTTTATTTCATTAAAATAAACCCTTTTTTCAGGTGTACTTTCTCCAATTGCTTTGCCTTCCGGGTCAGAGCTTTCCGAAACCTTCGCTGGTGCGACCGTAGTTGCCTCTGGTTTTGGGTTCCTTGGTGATTATGATGGTAAATTTATTTGAATTTTGAATAATGTTGCCACTGAAACTAATATATTTACCGCCGCGGTTCTTGCTTTCCTTATAACTATAAGGCCAAAACTGCGCTGACCACGAGTTCAATACAAAAACCTGGTCGTTTCTCTTCGGCGGGGTACAAAATTTTAGCAGATGATTACCTGTAATAATGTTACTGCCGCATAGCTTAAACAGCTGAATGGCTTGAGCACCTTAGTGAACTGTTTTAATGACTATATATATACAATAATAAAAGTGAACTGTTTTAATGACTATATATATACAATAATAATTATATATATAAATTTAATTTTACAAGATTGTATGAATCACAAAGTATTTGTAATTTTAATTAGGCGCTTTTCCAGGCATTAAAAATTTTTTTAAAGATAGATAGAATTGATTTGGAACCCAAAACTGCAGCGTTTTGGGCAGTCACTCAATCAATTTGAGCTCCTGGGGCTAAAATATCCTCAAATTACTTTAATATATTTCTACGTAACCATTCGCACGATGTAAATTGATCTTTAACACTAGCACGTTAAGGCTATAAAGACTCTTTTAATTTTTACCTGTAGAAACCATTATTACGTTGCAATCTTATAATTACAGATGCCGTTATCAGACCGAATCAGTTTTTGAGTGGTGTGACGCTGTCTGTGATCACAAATGAAGAATGCCGCAGCATACCGGCCTTCGCTGTCCACGTGATTGAAAGTAATCTTTGTACCAGTGGTGCTAACGCCAAGAGCCCCTGCCGCGGTGACTCTGGTGGACCTCTCACTATTACAAGGAACAACAGGAAAATATTGGTAATTTATGGTTGATGACATTTTGTTAGAATCGTTTAATGGTACCATTGTATTGCCATTAATCAAATCAAAAGTAAGAAAGTGGGTAGGTACAGTTATAAACAAAACTCTTCTACAATTACCACTAGTTCTCACATTAAGGGCGTAGAACGAACGCGAGGAACTGGCAACTTATAGGATTCCTCTAGCACGCTGGCTGAATATCCAAAATATGTATATTAATGGAGTTCTTGGCATGGGAACTCCTTACAAAGTCACTAGGCCAGGGCTTTTAGTTAACATGAAGATTACAAGTTTTCTAAGTCATTCCAATTAACCAAAATAATATTTTAATTGATTATTTTCTCTTTCAGATTGGTCTCGTCTCCTTCGGAATGAGAGGTTGCACTTGGGGCTTCCCTGTTGCTTTTGTTAGAGTTACATCTTTTATAAACTTCATTAACAGTAATTTGTAAACTACTAAACGTGTTATGTAGTGTGAATAAATATGAATGAATACACCTAAGCTAAAATGCCCATTAATTGATTAGTAATTCACAAATAGGTATACTATCCTTGAATCGCGGATTAATTGTATTGAATTGTAATGTTTAATAATGATAATACCTAAACTACACTCAATTATAAATAGTAAATATAATATAATGAATTATTATAAGAAGCTGGTTTTAACAACATTTTCTCCTGTGAATCCTGGATTAAAACTCTGGAAAAATACAAATTACAAATATAGTACTTTTTATAAATATAAATGGCTTTTATTTTATTCTTTACGCATACAGATTTCACAATTTAGTCTAATTTATTTGTATATCCCAACCACAACAGAAAATGGCTTCTACATGTCCTCTAAAACATTTGTCTGTTTTTCCTTAATTATCCTTGTAGGTGGCTACCTTAAGTTTTTTTATTTATTGTGTACACTAAAAACCATTAAGAGTGTATTTGCTCTATAAAAATCTTAAGATTTGGTGTAAGTTGCGAGCTTCGGCATATACCAAAAACGTTTACTTGGTTCTGGCAAGAAGTTACGTAAGAACCAAAGGTTGTCTTATGTTGTCATAAGTACCAAGTTGAAAAGTATAGTCAATGTGTTTTCTTGCAGATTTTTTAAAAATTGAATTGAAATTTAGAACAGGAATATAATTTTATTAATTTTATTAACACAATGTTATTCCTGTTCCAAATCCAAATGTCAATGTTAATAATATTTAAAAGGCGATAAAATTTAATAACATATATCCTTTCAAAAATCAAATTATCCAAAACAATAACACCCAAGTATTGATTAATATGCATGATCTCCAGATATCCATAACGTAATTTAGATTAAGACGGATACATGAGTGATTAACTTATCTAATAATTAGTTATTACGATATCCACAATCAATATCGTAATCTATCTAAAACACTATAAAAGTCAGGACAATATGATTTCAATTCAATCCTCTTTGCTCCAGCCATAAAGATGAAGTTTGTAATTATTGTAGCAGCTCTAGCTGCTTACGTTGCTGCTGATGTTTCAACTGTAGTTCCCGAATGGAACACAGCATGGAACTACATGGAAAGGTTCGGTATCCCTGAAGCAGAGAGGATTCGCAAAGCTGAAGAAAGATACGTGTCTTCAAGAATTGCCGGTGGCACACCCGCGAAATTAGGTGAATTTCCCTACCAGGTGAGAAGAATATCAAATACATTCATAATTTTATAGGAATTGACCTATACCGCTTTTGACGCTAATCAACCTATCAAATGGTATCACAAGAACGACCTACGTCTTATTGTATGTGATTATAACAGCGCACATAGTGGTACATAACTTGTTTTAATAAATCGGCACTTATGAATTGAATAACACATACATTTTTTTACATTGTTTTACAGGCTGGTCTTATTTCTGACATTGTTGGCAAAACTGGTCGAGGTGTCTGCGGGGGCTCTCTCCTCTCAGCAAACAGAGTTCTCACGGCTGCCCACTGTTGGTATGATGGTAACAATCAAGCCTGGAGATTCGAAGTTATCCTCGGTTCCGTGCTGTTATTCTCTGGCGGTACCAGGATGCACTCTCAAGATGTTGTCATGCACTCTGGCTGGTTCCCCTTTCTCATTCGTAATGACATAGCTATGATACGCCTTCCACAGAACGTTGAGTTCTCAAGTAAGTTATAAAGAAATATTTCTTTTATTTCGGTTTTCCTACTTTAAACGTCTTCAGTTCTAATCTTTAGTTTGCAGTGACTAGGAACTGCACATTGAATAATAAACCAGTCCTGATTTTCATCGTGACCATAGCTACTATTTCCTTTTATTTAAACCGTTTAAAGTATTCTTTATTAATTTAATTATATAGTTTATAATTTAGAGCTGACAGTAACTTTGTTATTTCAGGCACCATTTCTACTGTTGCGTTACCTTCTGGACTTGACATTTTTAATAACTTCGCTGGACAGGCCGCAGTTGCTTCTGGCTTCGGTTTAACCCGGGATGGACTAGGTAATAAATAATCCGTAATGTTTCTAAATAAGATTTAGGGCTTTCGTTCTTGTCGTTTAATTTTATCGATTCCAAACTGTGTTTTTTAAGTACAACTAAAAGAATACGTAGTTATAGTTTTTTTTAATTCTCACTTGTTCTTCGTAATTTCAGATGTTGGTATTGAACGAAACCAATCTTTGAGCGGAGTCACCGTACCTGTGATCACAAACGACGAATGCCGTCGCATTTTCCCTCTTCACGTCGTCGATAGTAACCTTTGCATCAACGGTGCTAATGGTAGGAGTACCTGCCGTGGTGACTCTGGTGGCCCACTCGTTGTCACAAGGAACAACCAAAAAACACTGGTAATAATCTCTTTTTTAAAACTCGACGTTGAAGTGTAAGACGTGGTAGCTCAAATGGTTAGACCAACAGCGCGGAACACTGTCCATGCTGGTTCAAATCCGTAATTTGTGTCGTGTCGTAATTTTTTTCTTTCAATCTAAAATCGAGTTTTAATTTATATATAATAATCTTGGAACTTATTTATTTATGTAAGGAAAAAGATTCACCTTTGTACCTGAAAATAGGGTAGATTTATTCAGTATTAAAAGTCAATCGTCAAAATTCTTAACTAACAAAAATTTCATATATGACCTATGACTGGCCTAAAGTTTAAATGCATTCAACTGTGATCATTAATTTATTACACACTTCATTTCGATATTTTCTGCTGGAATTTCGTTTAGACATTTAAATATGCAATTACTTACCCCGAATATGATTGAAAGCGTTATTATTATATTTGGAAAGTCTCTATTCAGTGTTGTTTTTTTTCAGATTGGTGTCACCTCTTTTGGCTTAGCCTTAGGCTGCACAATTGGATTCCCCGCCGCTTTCGTTAGAGTTACTTCTTTCATGGACTTCATTAACACCAACTTAAATTAAATTATAAAAGCTAATGGTTAAATAACGAATTGTCGTTATTTAACCATCACATACATATGCCAGAATGACATAAATATCTCATACTATGTAGAGCTAATAGAGCCAATAACTTATCGAATTGAAAATATATATGTAATAAAGTGGTTATTTTTTATTGTATATATTCTTTAATTGCATATTACCCCCCTCCCCTTATTTTTCAGTTTAGAAATTGGTACTAATTTAATACATTAATTTTCTTAAAGTAATAATTTGGGATACAGGGATAGGGAACTGAAATTATCCATATTTAGCATAAAATAATAATGAAATAAGAAAACATGCCATCTGTTGTTCAATTAATAAACTAAATCAGTAAGTTTAATTAACCACTCGACATCATATGAATTAGATATATAACATACGATATTTATACAGAGATAAAAATATCTATATATACTAGTAATTAAACTTCTTTCATTGGAGCTACGACACAATTTTAATTACATTTATATACTATTTATCTTTACACTAGTACCCATACATATTTATTTCATGTTACAACATGGACAAACCGATAAGATTAATTTCCTTATATTCTGTATAATTGGATCGAATTAAAAAAAAAGTAAAACCTACTCTGGCAACCAGCGAGAATATAGAATTAAGCCGGAGAAAAAAAAAATTTGAAATAAAACTTTCGTACCTGTGTTATCAGTGGATATGGTATGGACTGCTAAAAATTTAATAGTCTACAATATATTTAATTTAAAGGCACACAGGTACATTGTAAAATACCTAGTTTACATAAATTTTTTAGGAAAGAATCACATTCGTATTATTCAACATATACCTACTACTAGTGATGTAAAAATACTTGAATCACATTTTCAAATGAAAAATGGTATCAGATAGTATGTAATTAGTAATCCCTTATCATGATTACCGTCTAATTGATGAGGTGAGCTAATCCTATAAGAAGGATTTAGCAGATATATCACAGACAAAATTATAGCAATGAACGCGCTTGTAGTTTTGGTATATATTTTACCTTTCATATATGGAGAAGAGTGGCCCCTGCACAATAGTGCTTATGGCTACCTCACCAGATATGCCATACCACTGGGAGAAAAAATACGCAAAGCTGAAGAAGCGTACATAGCTAATGGTGGAAACGCGAGGATCGTCGGAGGAGTGCCATCTGATCTTGGACGACATCCGTATCAGGTATTTTGAAGTTCATATTAAAGAAATGTAAAAAGGAAAGAAAAGCAAATCGTTTCTAATTCATATTGAAATGTATAGTGCCATTTTATGCACTGAAAAGAGAGATACGACGTTAGTAAAAAAAATGGATCCTACATTTTTACTGCATGTTTTTGCGTTGTTGAATTTAAAATATTTATTTACTACAACTAAAACGGCCTAAGCCAATTACATTAATTGTAAAAAAAAAGACAATACGGACAAAGATGAATCGCACCATTTTAAACAATTGGACACGATTGTTCCATAATTGTCAAAAAATAAATCGACATCAGGGTTGCTGTCCAGGAGCGCATTGAGTGCGCTAAGCATCCGAGGGACAGGCGAGACAGCACGAGCGACAGTGCGAGCTGTAGGAATTAAAAATAGCTCATGCTTCCGAGATATTTTAAAGAACGGAGTAAAGTGGGAATTTAACCCACGATCTTGTTTTTCCATTGAGGTACCATGACACGGTTTCTTATAGGATAAAAGAGGTAAGGCAATGGCAGTGGGGTATGAGGTAACTTGATGGAAAGCGAAATTCCCCAGTCATATAAGATCGCAAGAAGATGCGCTGTATATTTAGTTGTGTACTTTGCCTTTGGATATTCAGAAATCCACAGACTGTGCCCGAAATGCGATTAAACTTCACGGCTTTTTTATTTATGAACGGTGGATTGTGACCCGAGTGAAATATTCGAAATTCACCGACAAATTTCGTTTTTTTTTCCAAACACAATCCTACATCATATCTCACGGGCTGTTCCGCCGATGTGAGAAGAATTATTTCTTTGAGCAATCTTTGCAATGAGCAAAGGAGTTAACATCTCCTGATGATGCTGCCCACACGTGATGGCGAAACGTAGAGAATCTCTTCTCGCTCACATCGGCCGAACAGCCCGAAAGCCAATGATATGCTGAACGATGGCCGCGAAAGCCTTACACAATTTACAGTCCAACATGTTTTAACAATTTTAAAAATGTATGATGTTCATGTTATACCGTTAGGAGACTGAAAAATCGACCCGTTGATTATTACCTATACCTAAGAATTAGTGTATTTATTAAACTTGTTCTATGAAGAACAGAGTCAGGGGAGGTCGTGGTTGGGCGACGGCCCATGACCCTCGTTCTTTATACATATTTGTGGTGGAAAGATTTTTTGATTAGAAAAAATCTCTTTTTTGAAGGTTGGAATCATCTCAGATATTCTTGATACAAATAATATGGGAGTTTGCGGCGGGTCGCTTATCTCTGCGAACAGGGTGCTAACAGCAGCCCATTGCTGGTTTGATGGTACCCACCTGGCTTGGAGATTCACCATAGTTTTGGGATCCGTGTTCCTCTTCAGTGGTGGTACCAGAATTCAATCTAGAAACATAGCGCTGCACCCGCTCTGGTCTCCAGAGCTTCTACGAAATGATATTGGTGTTATTTACTTACCTCATGACATTCAATTTTCAGGTATTTTATATTAAATATATCTTATATGTGCACACTTATTTCATAATATTTACAATATGAAAAATTCCGAAACGTCGGGCGGGCTACAGTAAATTAAATATCTCTAAACGAATATATTTCGCATTTCAAACCGTTAGATGTACATATTTTATTTAATCGGTTCTACTCGCGTAAACTACAGAGACTGATTGAGTTGCCATGTTAGTTAAAAATAACCCAGACGTACGCAACAGACTGACTTAGCGGAAGATTTCCTTTGCTAATCATTCTTAATTCATATCTAATCGAAGTAAATTAATCGATTTGCTTGAAAACATGTTATTCATTAATTTCCTTGACTATTCAAGCAATAGAAAAGATTGTTAATTTATGTTTAACCTTTCAGCTTATATCTCACCAGTTGCTTTGCCATCAAAAGAGGATGAGGAGGAATCATTTTCTGGCATCAGAGCAATTGCGTCTGGGTATGGAATAACTGCTGATGGTAAATATATATATCAAAATGTTTAATAATTACAGTACTTAAAAATAATTTGTAAGACGTAATAAGCGTTTTTGAGAACGTATAATTAAAACATAAAATATAAAGTAAATTTTCCGTTTCTCCTCGTGGGGTATGGGGCAAACAGATTTTTCTTACCCTTCAATTAAAGTGGCTGTTTACACTGTGTCCTCCCCGACAAAAAGAAATTATTGTTTTCTGAGGATAATAATCTAGAACCTATCGTGCTTAATGCTGGGCACCATGTTAAGATCGTTGAGCTACAGAAGCAGACATTAAAACGTGTTAGAGGATAACATTGATACAACGGCTGCTAATTAATGAAGCAATGTTTTATTTAAATAAACACTTTAACAGTTTAAACTTATTTTAACTACTTACGGCCCGACGTTTAGCATATGTGTATATTTGCAGCTGTCGTGATCACGGGGGGGGGGGGGCGGCAAAGCATAATAATATAATTTTAACTAATATACATCGCGTTTTAAACCGTTAAAGTGTTTTTTTATGTGTAGTACTCGCGTAAACTTACTACAAACAGTATTTAAACTATGTTTTCATTAATAGTTTTGAAAATAAAATGCAACATAAATCACTACCAGCATTAAAGATCATTTATTCTTAAAAATGGACTTTAGATTGAAAAAAGTTGTTTTAAAAACTTTACAAAAATCAATAATAAAATATTTTAACAATACCATCATGTGTATTAATAACATGTGAAAATATTTAAGCTTTAAATCATATTTTATTCTTGCAGATTAATGTGTCTTCTTGCAAGCAACAAAATTAAAAAGCAAATATTTACATTTTCTATCAGTTTTAATGAAAAAAGAGCAGACAGAACTAGTAGGAAAATTGATGCCATAAGTAGAGAGATTATCTCTTAACATTGTCTTCCTCTTCAGGTCAACAAATGACAATCAGTCAAGATTTAAACCACGTTCAGCTAACCGTCATCAGGAACGAAGTCTGCGCCTATTATTTTCCGTCCGTGATCCAGGACTCTCATTTATGTACAAGCAGTTTGGGTGGAGCTAGCATTTGCATTGGGGACACTGGAGGTCCACTAGTCATTGAAAGAAACGGCCAGTCTACTTTGGTAAGTTTATTAGGAATCTGATGATAGGAACATAAGTTATAAACTGTAATTACTTATGTTCAAACCTAAAGAACACATAGACTACATAATAATAAACCATATACCATTATGCAACGTTCAAATAATTTCATATTCAGATATATAAATACTTTTAACAATAGTGTAAAGCAACATATGTCTAAAAGTTTACATTTCTACACCACGACTGCGAAAAAAGTCGTTATTATAATTAACTAGCTGAGCCAGCGACATCTTCCGTGAGAATCGTTATTTTGAGTATCCAAATTAGTTTTTGCAGACCCCTTCATCTGTATAAACTTAACGTCGTGGGTAACAGCCCACGACCTCGGTAGAGTCCTTTCCTGTCGTTCTTGCAAGGTAATAAAAGAAAGACATATAGCGTCGTGGACTTTTTTAGATCATTTAAATAGAATTAATTCTTTCATAAATATTTTTTGTTATCTATAACCGTTTTTGCAGTGTACGCCTCGGAAATCCACAATGATAAATAATTTTCAATTTTTTTTACTTTTCTCGCTGTATCTTCGCTTGTATTAGTCACAGGGCGGTGTTCCTCGATAAATGTTCTAGCCAACACAAAAATAATTTATCAATTCGAACCGCTAGTTCCTGAGATTAACGCGTTCAAACGAATAAACTCTAGCTTTATTTATTAGTACATATTAATATAATTCTTGTTTTAAGCCATTTAATATATTATATTTATTGTTAAATCTTATCCACAGATTGGAGTAGCGTCATTTGTATCAAATCACGGCTGTCAAAAAGGAATCCCCGCTTCGTTCACAAGAGTGACGTCATACTTAGGCTTCATCAAGGAACATTCTTGAATTACCAATAGTTATTAAAACAGTAGTAATTTTCTATTCAATTCGTAGATTGTAATATTTTTATTTTGTATTAAAAGGTTCAATTTGAATTATTGTACGGTTAGTTTCTTTTTTATTTATTTTTAAATGAATTTAAGTTAGACTGTAAAGTTAAACTGTTAAACTTCACTAGAACCTTAACAACTAATAATACATTTCTTATTGTTCATACATTCATTATTCTACAACGATTTATTTATTTAAATAAAACACTTTAAAGGTTTAAAACGCGATATATTAGTTAAACTTATTCGAAAATGATTTCCGAAACGTCGGGCTGAAGTTAAACATCTTATACGGATAAGTTTAACTAATATATCGCGTTTTAAACCGTTAAAATGTTTTATTCAAACGCGTACTACTCGCGTAAACTATAGACAGTATTTAAGATTGGATTATATAAAGATAAAAACTAGGTGATCAATGTATCGTCTGGATATCTAGAATCTGGATAGTAAATTGCTGATGGGAATATCGATGTCGATGACTGGGTACCATTCACAGATGGAAAAGCTGTGAACTTTAATCGCGGTTTCAGTCTCAGAATTTCCGAATACCAAATTTGTACCAAAGTTGCCCCATGCACGTCTTTCCTGCTCTATCATAAAAAACACATGGAAGAGGATTTTTTAGGATTTCGTCTTGTCTATAAATATTGTGGATCATTAAAATGGACACGGAAATATGTACACCTTAGGAAATATGATTTTATAACTATCAAAACACACCTAGATACATATCAATAAATATTCATAAACTCAATGAAATTTCTATGCGATAAATAACTATGAAGAAATAAGCACGTATAATGTAATCTTAATCACTACGCTATCTACTTTACAAATCTTCATTAATAACTTTATCATTCTTTTTCCCAAAAGTGGGTATTAAAAGGTTGGTCTACTAATCTTATTTACTTATCCTCTACTACCAAATTATACGAAGTTATTCGTTATTCTTCTTGTGATCCTTCCCTTTCCATACACCTGGAATTAAAACCTGTTTTCTGAAGATCTATTCTTGGGACATTATTTAACAAAGAAGCTTTATTTATAATCGTTCTTTGTTGTCATGAATACATTTCAAAATATTCACTTTTTAAATTTAGAATCAGAAATAACATAGTTTATATAAGACTATGCTATACTTAGATTATGACACATAATATATTGAAGCCGTACATTCTAGCAAACGCTGGCAAGTCTAATCGTCTCCCACTATCAAGTCTAGAAGTAACTCAGTACGTTAGGTCAATCTATCTCTATTGAGATTAAATATCTTCAAAGGATAAAAATGTCTCTGTTGAGATAAGATAGATGCGATAAAGAATCAATACTCCTTTTAAATACCTTCTCACTTCAGATAAAGGGTAAAAATAAATACCAAACATACTTAACGAACAGTTCACCTTTATAACTTTATTTACGTACTTACGTTTAGTTTGCTAATTGAATGTGTATCTAATCAATTTACCAATAAGTTTCAGATATTAACCTCAAGTGGCTACATAGTTTTGTTATTTTATTTACTTGTTACTCCACAAATTTATCTGGCGCTAGACCTTTTGTTGCGACCGAATCGCTTATAAATACTGAAGTTTATTGCACGCAAGCCAAACGTTAAGAAAATGCAGGTATTACCAATCCTATTCGCGGTTATCTCATTTGCCGGTGCGCAAGAGTTTCCAATATGGAATACGGCTTATGGATATCTAACGAGGTTTGGTATACCGGAAGCGGAGCGTATCTTTAGAGCGGAAGAGAAAATATTGACAGAGAGTAAAGTGAATAGGATTTCTGGTGGTGTTCCCGCTGTTGTTGGGCAGTATCCCTATCAGGTTTGTCTTTATAATAACGACAGTAAAATATGTTAAACGATATTTACAATAACAATCTTGAATGTATAAGACCAAATAGTTTTTAAGAATGCATCAATACTGTATAATCAATATTTATTATATATCACATAGTATCAATTACGGTAGGAAACCCATAGTAATTGACTTGGTTAATTGTCTTTGATAATATTACTTCTTACTTCTCTAATAATATCTCGTCTCTTTATCCAGAAGATGCATATAGATTCGTTCCATATTAATCTGCTTACCCAGGACATTAAATTGTCTTATTATTTTCTAGGCTGGCATTATTTCTGATATCGTAGACATCAAAGCACGAGGTATGTGCGGTGGATCCCTTATCAGTGCTAACAAAGTACTAACAGCAGCGCACTGCTGGTACGACGGCAAGAACCAAGCATGGAGGTTCACAGTGGTTTTAGGATCTGTGTTCATATTTCAAGGGGGTGTAAGAGTTCAGACCACTGATGTAAAAATTCATCCACAATGGTCGCCCTTGTTAGTACGTAATGATGTAGCAGTTGCTACTCTGCCGGAACCAGTGCAAATTTCAGGTTTGTCTAGCTTATTTTCAAAATTAAGAATGTATTCTTTCCAAGAGAGAACAATTTTCATTCGTTTGTTCGTGTAAACGCAGGAACTGGTTCGAAATGAAAAACTATTTTTTTGTTGGTTAGAGCATTTATTGAGGAAGGTAAATTAAGTAGTATAGACTATAAAACATCGAAGTGTGTCTGAAAGGAGCAAAGAGAAGAAACAGGGGGAAAATTTTTGTTTCCTCTCTATGGGTTTTCGATGCCCAAACTATGTGTACGAAAAAATGCGTTCATGAGAAAGATTTTTTAGATAATTTAAAGATAATATATGTAAAAAAATGTGCGCGACACTTTATGTCTATCTTTAAAGATTAACTTAAGAATAATGAAGGGAAGGTCTGCAAAAACATATTTCGTTGCCTAAAATAACTATTCTACTCGAAGTCGCTGACACATCTAGTTATAAAATATAGATGTATACAATATATATTTATAATCATAATATTTTAACTATATTTTATATTCTTTACAGATACCATAGCTCCCATTGCTCTACCGAGTGAAGAGGAGTCTCGAGAATCTTTCGTTGGCACGTCAGCTATTGCAACGGGCTTTGGAATCACTAATACTGGTAGGGTCGCTTCACTATCCTTACATTTTGCATCTGCCACGCTATTATTGATTGTATTTTAATGTTCAAAGAGTTACAAGCAAAATAACAAAAAATATGTTTCAATATTGTATTGCTGCAAGTCTTCTTTCGCGTAAGATACAAAATATAATTAAAAGTTAAAACCATCAAGCTCTAGCAACGAAAGCAGTCGATAAAACCCATGTTAACACATACTAGGATTACATAATTAATTTCTCTAACTTAGCAACTATAACTTTGTCAACAGGGGAAAAAGTCACGGAGAGCCAAACTCTGAACAGCGTCCGACTACGAGTAATCTCTAATAAGTTATGCTCTCTTGCATTCCCATTCGTTATCCAGAACTCGCACCTTTGCACCAGCGGACTTGGAGGACATAGCACCTGCGGTGGGGACTCCGGCGGTCCTTTAGTAGCTGAAGCGAGTGGCAAACGAGTTCTGGTTAGATAATAAATCATAGATATTATTGTTTATATATTTTTTTCGGGTGTAAATGTATATATGTATTCTTTTTCAGATTGGAATAACATCCTTCGGCTCCGCCTTCGGTTGTCAGATTGGTATGCCTGCTGCTTACACTCGAGTTTCATCATTCCTGAGTTTTATAAGTGAAAATATAAGTGAATAAGTATCTTGTGTTAAGTTCAGATCAGTGGTTAATATCATACCTTATAAAGTATATAGGTAGAATTATAAATAATCTACAGATCAACTCTATATTTTGTATGCTTGTGATTGTCCTTGCGCCTATATGAATTATGACAACCTAGAAGCCAAAAATATGTAATCCTGACTTGCATTTTTATTGATAATAAAGAATTTTAAAATACATATTGTTTTTTGACAATTCTAATGACATGAAGAATCTAATTTTATTAAATACTAGCTGTCCCAGAGACTTCGTCCGCGAGAATCGTTATTTTGGGCATTCAAATCCGTTTTTGTAAACCCCGACATCTTTATAAACTTAAGCTGATACTCAAGACGTCTGTAGCGGCCCTTCCCGTCGTTCTTGCAAGTTAATCTAAAATTATAGATATATAGCGTCGAGGACTTTTTTTGTATCATTTAAAGGGGAATCATTCTTTCATATACAATTTTTAGATATCTTGAACCGTTTTCTCAGCGTACGCATCGGAAACCTACAGATATGAAAAATTTCCCCCGTTTTGTTCACATTTCTCGCTGTATCTTCGCTCCTATTAGTCACATCGCAATGTGTTATAGCCTATAACCTTCCTCGATAAGTGCTCTAATCAACACAAAAAAATATTAATTCGAATCCGTACTTCCTAAGATTAGCGCGTTCAAACAAACAACCTCTTCAGCTTTACATATTAGTATAGATAAAAAATAATTTATGAATCATTTTGGTTCAATAATAAATATCAGTATAATATTTAAATTAAGGGTAGATGGAGTCATCTTTTATCAGTTTCAACGTAAAATCATTCATCATCATCATCAATTTGAACATCAAAGTGGGTTTGATAATAAATATGAAATTTAAAAAGCATTACAGACAGATATGTATATCTGTGGAATAAATAAATCCGATATTTTTTATCTGTTATTCTGAAACTGAACTGACATTTGACAGCATGACGGTGTATTATTTTGACAGCCAACTACACCAATTGTTGGTAATAGATGAATTTGTGAACTCACGAATCTTGGTTTTGAAATTCTGTATTGTAACTAAGAAATAAGTCGTTGTTTTAATACATTGAATAGGGTATATTAAAAATGGAAGAAATCGGGATTATATTACCAGAGAAGGTAGGTTGAGATTATATCCTTTGTTTGTAACGATTTTAACACGACGCATAATCTATACTTTTGTTTTACTTTTAGGATGACCAAGTCACCGACACCAAAGGTGCATTCCCTGGACCACAATCGTTCGATGAGTTGGAGTCTGAAGATTTATATACAAAATACAAGGTAAGTTTCTAAGACCAAAAGAGGTAACTACTTAAAACAATAGACATAACATCTTGTTAAACAAATTGATCATTTACCAGAAACTCCAACGTATGCTAGAGTTTCTCGAAGTGCAAGAAGAATACATTAAGGATGAACAGAGAAATCTCAAAAAGGAGTACCTACATGCCCAGGAAGAAGTTAAGAGGATACAATCAGTGCCTCTTGTCATTGGTCAATTTCTTGAAGCGGTTGATCAAAACACTGGAATAGGTATGTTATACATAGTGCTTCTTTATCTTAAGAGACAAAGAAACTACTATGTTTAATTTAGAGTTAAAACACATTAGTTAACTTATTTTTAATATATTTTAACTACCCATTAATAAAAAACCCATTTGAATGCCACTTCTGTAAACCACAGATAATACTTTACCTACTTTTTCTACCATTTTCATGTTTTAGTATTGATGTATGTCATTCTATTAGTATAATTTCATTATTTTAGGAGAATTTACTAATTCCATTTGCTCTTAACATTTATTACATAGATTTTAAATAAGTTGACAATTGTTTGATAAAGATATATTATTCCCTTACTTTCAGTGGGCAGCACCACAGGCTCAAACTACTATGTCCGCATCCTGTCTACCATAGACCGGGAGTTATTGAAGCCATCTGCATCAGTAGCTCTGCATAAACACTCCAATGCCCTTGTTGACGTCCTGCCTCCAGAAGCTGATAGCTCCATTTCAATGTTACAAGCTGGTAATTGATTTGCTTTTACATATAGATACCATAATAGTATTAATAAGAGTGTTATAATTAAAATCTGTTTGATAAACTATATTTAAAACTCTATTGTTTTAAATATAGTTTATCAAACAGATTTTAATTTTAAAAAAAGCTTAGAATCTTAAAAATCTTTTTTATTTTAATATTGGTAGTTGAGTAAAAAAAATCATTTTATCAGATGAGAAACCAGACGTCCAATATTCTGATATTGGTGGAATGGACACACAAAAGCAAGAAATTCGAGAGGCAGTTGAGTTGCCATTGACTCATGTTGAGCTGTACAGACAAATCGGTATTGAGCCTCCCCGAGGTGTGTTGATGTATGGGCCCCCTGGGTGTGGAAAAACCATGTTGGCTAAGGCTGTTGCTCATCATACAACAGGTTCGTAGAGTTATACAGGTATAAATCAAATTAAGTATCAAGATAACAATGTACTTATGTTTAAACTACAAAAATAATAGTAATCATTCAATAATAATGTGTATTATTATTATTATATATATTATTAGTAACAGTTATAATATGCAAGAAATCTTACTTAAAAGCATAAAAAGGAGGAATAATTACAACTAAATAATAAGAAATACTGTGAAACTGTTTTCTGTTCAGAATAGAATAGTAGTATGAAGTTATAATAATTGATGCTATATGTTTAGTATATCAAATGACCATGTAAGATCTTTGTAATCATGTATATTTCAAGCAATACAATTTAATTACGACTTTTTTTAGCTGCTTTTATCCGCGTGGTGGGATCCGAGTTTGTACAGAAATACCTTGGGGAAGGTCCCCGCATGGTGCGAGACGTCTTCCGTCTTGCCAAAGAGAACAGTCCCGCTATCATATTCATTGATGAGATAGATGCTATTGCTACTAAGAGGTAATAAAAAGTTATAATAACAGACGATTGGTCTTGAGAGAAAAAATAAATATTAAAATAGACTATATTTGAATCACAATATATAACTTAAAATTATTTCGAATAATTACCAAAAACCATGTCAACAAATTAAAACGAAAAATAAAGACTGACTAGTAATTAATATTGGACAATAGTGTCGGCCTCACATGTATTTAGCAATAATCTGCATCAGCATTTATTTTGCTATGTGTTTCCCCACACACATATACCATTTTTTTTTACATTTGAGGTAAAGGTTTTCTACTTATTTTTATTCACAGATTTGATGCACAAACCGGCGCTGATAGGGAAGTACAGAGAATCCTGTTAGAGTTACTGAATCAGATGGATGGATTTGATCAGACTACTAATGTCAAAGTAAGCTATGACTAGAGAGTACTATAGCTACAAACAAATAAATAGGAATAGCCTAGGATTGTGCTAGTCAGTCCTGGGTTTGAATCCCAGAGATGTAATAGATTGTTTCAGATGGGCAGGGCGCAAAAGACTGATCAACTACCTGCCTGTATTGTTTAACAATCAGTGAAATAGACAGAATTTTTCACATGCCCCACTAGAGAAGGGGGAAATGGGATTTGACACTACACATCTCATCAATATAATACAAACTTCAAAACGGTATTTCTTATTGCTAGTATAAGTGTCGGCATTATTCTAAATCCGACTTTTTCTCAGGTTATTATGGCTACAAACCGTGCTGATACACTTGATCCTGCTTTGTTAAGACCCGGACGTCTTGACAGGAAAATTGAGTTCCCACTCCCAGACAGGTATGTTGACCAACAAACGTCCAAGTCAATTACTAAACTTTAACTACTGGCAGTTTTTGATTAAATTCCCAAAGTTGCAACGATCTAATTGATCATTGTTTAATCAATCTATTTTCTTATTTATAATCTACTTCCATCTATTATCAGTTATAGTTTGTTGACAAAAATAATCTGATAGATGCAAGTGGTCAGGAAGCATCATTGTATGAGATAGCATCGTTACAACTTTTACACATACAGGTAGTTGAGTTGAGGTCAAATAATATTTTTGTACAACGGATGCTCGGTGCTCCGTACTTTTCTCGATAATGGTTTTAATAAAGTAATATTTTGGAAATTGTTCTTGTGATACTCGTGCTTACTGATAGCAGCACGTACGTTGATACAATTTCACGTACCTCTGGGGGTACGCTTACCACTAATGAAACACTATTTTATATTGTATCTTATTTACTACTTGCTGTGCCAACGACTTCGTCCGCTAAGAATATTTATTTTGGTCATCCAAATTCGTTATTTATAAACTTAAGCTGTTATTCACGACGTCGGTCGCATATAGCGTTGCGGACTTTTTTTTAGATCATTTAAAGAGGAATCATTTTTTGCTACATATTTTTGCGGTATCTCGAGCCGTTTTCGCAGCGTACGCATCGGAAAAACAGCGATGTTTTATAGCCTATGGCCTTCCTCGATAAATGTTCTAGCTAACTCAATAATTTTTAAATTCGACACACAAACAAACAAACTCTTCAGTTTTATATATTAGTATAGATTAACTGAGTATCATAATTGTCCCCAGACGTCAAAAGCGTTTGATCTTCTCAACGATCACAGCTAAAATGAATCTCTCTGAAGAGGTTGACTTGGAGGAGTTCGTAGCTCGGCCCGATCGCGTTTCTGGAGCTGACATCAACGCTATTTGCCAGGAGGCAGGAATGCATGCCGTCAGGGAAAACAGGTACTAAGTTTTTTTTTTAATGATAGAGAAGGACTGACTAGCATTTCATTCATTTGATGAGAGGTGAAATACCTCAGTCATATAACATCTGCACTGTCGACCTCTTTTGGCTTTGGATATTAGGAAATCCACAGACTGAAACCGAAACGCAGTTAGACTTGTTTGCATGGTTGTTCGTGACCCGGGCGAAATTTCGATCCATTTTCCAGACGAAGTCGTATATGTTTCAGACAAATTATAAATTGGTTAGAAAAATGTTGGACCTGGTGGGGATTGCACCCAGGGCCTGTTTAATGATTAGCCGTACATTGCCACCAACGAGCCTTATATTGTATGTACATTATTTAAAAACCTTATTACGTCATGTTTATTAACAGTATTTCAATTTCTTTCAGATACATTGTTCTGCCAAAAGATTTCGAAAAAGGCTACAAGAACAACATCAAAAAGGATGAGAGCGAATATGAGTTCTACAAATAGTGTAATAATAATCATTGTAATCTTAATAAACGAATAACGTAATTGTAATAAGATTTTATTGCAACCTAACTAATCGAATAAAACATCGGGTTTGTTCAAAAATCTATATTTATATAACAGGTCTTAACAACGTGACAATATTACAATATATTTGGCATATATCTTAAAATTGAGTCACAATAAATTAACTGTATTGCTTATCGAGGTTGAGTAATGTGATGAAACAGTTGGGTGCAAAAGTGCAAACAAACCTCGGGCCAACTAGCCAGTGAACACCAACATTCGAGTAACGACGAGTTAGTAACGAGTAGCTGAAGTAACGTATTTCAACGACCGTACAACTTAAAAACAAAAGACTACTCGTGCGATGTCCACAGACTATTTACCCCGGCAACAAACTATTGGGACTTTAAGGCACTTAATATCTATAAGGCAAATTGAAGTTTCCTCGCAAAAAAATAATAGCGGGTATCAATTCCTAACTCACTCACTATTTAAGTCATAGATATTCCTTTTGTATAAGTTGCGGTTAATGAATTAGGATTCGATATAAAGAAAGTTAGGCCTGATAAGGAAGGCACATGTCATTTTTTATTATAATCATAACAAACATATTTTAAAACTGTGGCTTTGCATGTCCATATCATTTTAAAATACTACAATTATGATTTTTATTTAAGTAAAGCATGTATAAAATTACAATTAAAATTTTATGTTTTTTAGTATTACAACTTGTAAATATACCTATTAACTATAAGAAGTGAAGGCGGACGTATACCAAACTCTCGTGTAAGTACTTAGTAAGAATTTAAGTAAGATTTTATTCTAGCTGCTAAAAACGCTTTGGAGACTTCCCAAATAAATAAACACAGTGAAAATGGAATGTGAAGAAAAAAGGTTATAAAAAATAGTTTTTACATTTACAATTAACGTAAATCTAACATTAACGAATATGGGAATACAGTTAAAATAACCATTACGACAATAACATGCAAAAAATAACACTAACATTCAAACTTTAAAAAAATACTTTTTTGATTTACCAAAAGTTATTAATACCACAATATATTACATCTGTATTGATAATACTGACAAAATTTATTTAAAAGGCACAAAATATTTAATTACACACAAATATAACCCCTTATAGGCCTCGAATTGATTTTTTTAACAATAAGCATAACATTCAATCACTGGACGGGGCTCATATTCACTAACAAGTAAGGCATAATGTTACTAATCTAAGAAAAATTTACATGTCTAGCTCTTGTTTATAGGTTGTAAATCTGTCCTTATAATACAAATTAATATGATTTGTGGATTATTACTAATTGATAAGGGCAAATTGCTTATACGCCGATTTTGTTGTTAAAAAAGATAACAAAATGATTTTAGTCAGAAATTGATTTATAAAGCATATCCGCTATTTTGATTATGAATTTCTTTCGTTCTTTATAAAACATTAAAAAATATGTCAACATAAAAGCATAAGGAATGATAAGTTCGAAGCACAATTATTGGAATGATGACACTGGGGGGTAAAGACGGTCAATAAAACCTCTTTACATTATACCGTTGCAAAAGTAGCATTCGAAGAAAATAAATATTATCAATGTTTCGATTTCAAACTCATGTCATGGTATGGGTCTCGTCTGGATAAACGTTGTCACTAAATAATGATGTTTGAAAACAGCTTCCAAGTCGGAATCTGTACCTGAAAAAACAAATGTTGGTCTATAATCTAAGTGAAGAATTTGAAGTCTTGGAAATACTAATACCTTGTATTGAATTAAAATTATTAATTTAAAGTTTAAAAAATAATTAATACAATTGAGAATAAAAATTTCCACACATTTTCCAGGTTAGTAATTAAAAAATCAGTTCTTGGTCTAGTAATGCATAAGATGACCGCATCTGGTCAGAGACACTTAAACGTGTTGCCTAGCATTACGATGAGACGGGTTCGAAAAATAGATTGTCCCGGTTGTGCAGAGCAAAGAATATAATGAAATACTTGTCTATAAACAAAACCGAGCAATGAAAAGGAAACACAAATGAGTTTGTCCCATTCCCGACGGCGGGAAAAGGGATTTCACAGGCAGTATTTAAGACAGGTACATAAGAACGTAATACTCGTAAATATATTAAGTACTAGGAAATATATAAGTAAATTTTCTTGTACTTGTTAGCAACGTCACCCTCATTACGAGTTATTAATATCGAATTAACTTATCAATACAGTGTGTTAGTTACTTTCACAGTATTTTTTTTAATTCGTCAGTTTTAAATTTAGAATATTAGGTTTTACCTGTCTTGCGATGTCAATGGTAAGATAGCATCAATGCGGCATTAGCGGCACGAGTAGCGCGGGCGGACCAGCGCGACGCAGTAGCGGATGGTGTAGCAAACGTGCAGCAGAATGACGCTGCGCCGGATCACGGACCAGAGCACACTCCAGGAAAGATAGTAAGTCCGGGGGGCAACGGGAAGCGCCGCGCGGTCGAGGCGGTGGCATGTCGCGTATGCGTCGCATGGCCTAAAATAAATTAAAAATCGATTATAAATTGAAAAAAAAAATCGATCGAATATTTAAAGAAAACATTTAACGGTTTAAAACGCGAAATATATAAGTTAAACAGGCATAATCACGAGGAGACTACATAAAATAAAATTTAAACAAGTTGTGAAATATCGACATTGCACCACCATGAGTCGACGACATAATCTCGAGATGTGTCGAAGTCCCGACTTTTATTTGAGTTTATGCAGTTAATTTAACATTTTTCAACAAAGGTCTAGGTTTAATAGTCTATATTACCTGTAACGGTGGCTCATTGAAGAATGGAGGTTCGCCATCTAT
Source organism: Leptosia nina (assembly GCA_963661955.1). Taxonomy (NCBI): domain Eukaryota; kingdom Metazoa; phylum Arthropoda; class Insecta; order Lepidoptera; family Pieridae; genus Leptosia; species Leptosia nina. The sequence goes on along the minus strand of CAVLEF010000004.1, from coordinate 4,329,453 downwards.
CATCTCGATGACCATTATACCCAGAGACCACACATCCACTTCAGGCCCATAAGGTAGTCGAGACACCACCTCCGGAGACATCCAATATGGCGTGCCCACGAGCGATTTACGCTTTGGTAGTTCCTGTATTATAATATTTAATTCTTGTTATAATATATACTTTTCAATGAGACCTTATTATACGAAAATTCTTACAAATTTATTGGTATTATTGTGTTATTTGTCATGAGATATATTCAAAGCTTATAAAAGCAACAGGAATAATATGTAATTTAATTACTTGTGAAACTTGGGCACAAAAACCAAAGTCGGATAGCTTTACACGTCCATCTGCCGTCATGAGGATTGAGTCAGATTTGATGTCCCGATGGATCACACCTTGCCCATGGAGGAATGCCAATGCCTAAAACGTAAATAATATAACATAAAATGTACACAATTAGCATATTACATGAAAATTAAAAAAAGGGTAGTCAAACATCAAAGTACCTTCAAGCACTGTTTGCACACCGTTGCAATCTGTTCAGGGTCCATACGCGCACGTGTGACTATCTGTGTAAGCGACGCGCCCGCCATATATTCCATAACTACCCACAGCTCATTACCAACGAGGTACGACGCGTACATTTCCACTATGTTCGGATGAGGGTAGTCACGCATTATCACCTGAAAAATAAAGTAACGTTTATTCTGGTTTCACAACCATATACATTTCTACCAACACCCTCGTTTACACAGAGCATTGAATATTTGTGATAGCGCTTACTTAAGTAGCTTTTATTACAAAGATTGTTAGGGTTTTTTTATGACAGACTAGCCTGGGCTTCTCTTGATGAGAGGAATCATAGACATGTTGCTAGTGTTACATTTGACACGTACTTGAAAGGTATAAAGTCAAAATAGTAGCATAGCATCATGCCAAGTATGGGGTCTCAGGAATAAGAACTCTTATTTAGAGGTCCTTTTAGTTGCTTATATAAATATTTTTATGTTTTAGAAGTATTTGTATAAAAACTAACCACTTCATTAAACAGAAGCTCTCGTCTCTGTTGGTTGCGAAGGTTCATCATTTTCACGGCTACCCGACGTCGCGTTCTTGTATCTGTAGCGACGCATACGACCCCTGTGCTTCCTTTGCCGATCTTGCTGAAGCCAGTCAACGTTTCTCTTGGATCTCCATCGCTCACCACTAAGCGCAGAGCTGCACGGAACTGGAAAAGCATGAATCTTCATAGAAAAAAGACACCTCAAATGTTTAATTAATTTAGTTTAATTGTTACCCACGACATCGGTCGCGTCGTTCTTACAAGTTAATCTTAAAAGATAGACATATAGCGTCGTACTTTTTTTTAGATCATTTAAAGAGGAATCATTCTTTCATATTAGGTATCGTTAACCGTTTTTGCAGCGTACGCCTTGGTAACCTATAATGATGAATAATATTCCTATTTTTTTCACATTACCCGCTGTATCTTCGCTTGTATTAGTCACAGGGCGATATTTTATAGCCTATATAAATATATATAGCCATCCTCGATAAATGCTCTAACTAACACTTTAAGAATTTTTCATTTCGAACCCGTAGTTCCTGAAATTAGCGCGTTCAAACAAACAAACTCTTCAGCTTTATATATTAGTATAGATAGGTAAGTCCCCAGCTCAATTAAATGTAATCTACTTGGTCACCCCAAGGAGAGTATAAAAATTCCGCAGATTTTAGTATGGAATGGATGGATAAGGTCATTTACCTGTTCGTGAGTTAAACGTAGCTCGTGCTTAGAAGCAGCGAGGGGCAAATGCGCGGGGGGCGGAGCACCTGCGTGCTGGTGTCGAACGCCGCTTCCATATGAATCACCTACAATTTGCATATATTTATGGTAGAAGGTAAACAAAGTGAACTATTCCCAATATGTTTGTCATATTGTTTAATAATTGAGCAATTCCCTTACGGCAAGTATGTTTCGAATGTAGGCTGTTGTGCTTAGAATAACTAAAATCTATCGAAATATAGACATGAATATGGCAAATTAATAGGGAGTTTTTATTAAAGAAATTAAATAGTTACTTAAAGATGAGAAAGTAAATATTATAAAGAATAGTTTTAAACCACAAGAAATATATAAAGTTCATTTGCAGAACTGCTTTAATTGACTTTGCACACAATGGTTCTTAATGGCAATAACAATTTTGTATTCAAAACACGAACAATTTGGCCGTTGTACGTGTGGCACACTTATTAAACAGCTAAAACTAGTTGGTACATTTTGAATTACATATTATATTATAATATTAGAGAATATTTTAGTAGAACAGCAAATAACTGCTAAAAATCTCACATAGTAGGACAAAGCAACATACCCATATTCATGTTTCCATTCATACCAAGCGGCTGCTGCACAACAGGTTGCGGTGGTGGATGGTTATGATGCTGATAAGGTATGTTGGCATTCTGGATATTTTGATAGGTTGTCGACTGTGGGTTATCATTGGCATCGTTTATTGAACGTACAGTTGCTTCATGGGCATGAGACCATTCAACTGGAGATTCCCCTATGGGCTGGTTCAGTGTATAATTGCTCTGTTCACGACGCAGGCTAGGATACTGCGGTGGTTGTACAGGTAATTCTTCTGGGACTGATGGTGGTATATTTGCCTGACTCCTCAAATCCCGCCTGATCCGCGGCGGGCTTGAACTTCGCAATGAATTGGAGCGTGCAACATTGGACGTCTTTGGTAGTATGACGCCGTTTTGTACCGGTTGTGTGATTGGGTTTGTGGATGTGGGTCTTGATATGGCAGCAACTGATGTAGTCCTGTGGTCACCTCGTACAACTGTTTTAAGATCTAAAATCTCTGTTGGTGTTATTTCTGAGGGATCCACTAATGGCAAAGGCCGATTTGATGATTTTAATATCTGCAAAAGGCAAAATAACTTTTTGCTTTTTGTATCTGAGATACATTTCGTATGTACTTATTATTTAATATAAATAATATTAATTGATATGTTATCATTATTTAATGTAAATAATATTTCTTGTAATATATTAATTGGACATAAAACTTCATATAATATTCCTAAATAATACCTAAAAAAGGTTTAACCATTTGGCTGGCCTGACAGAGGCGTCAGTAGCCAAATGGTTAAACCTATCGCCTAGCATTGCGTTAAACACGAGAGATCCTGGATTCGAATCCCAGGGAAACAAAAAATCGTTTCAGTCGGGCAGGGTACAGAAGTCTGATCAACTACCTGTTAAAAAACGGATCAGTGAAACGGACACAGGAATGTGTCCGCCCCATGTTGCACGAGGGGAACAGGGGATTACATACAAAAAGATATATATCTAAATGTATATTTTAACCAGATGCTAATAAACCTATTTTCAAACACATATTACACATCAAATAAATTTAACCCAATTCCATTATCAGAATAAACAAGGGAAGCCCTGCTTAAACAATTTGAGTTTAACCTACTTTTAAACTGGGCCAAATAGAAATATTGTTTATATGCTACTTGCATTTACAGATATTTGATAAAAATTCAATATATACACATACTTCAGTAGTCTTTTAAGCACTATACAGTCAAAGGCAGTGTTATGCTCAACAATTTTAATAAATTGCAGGTTACATGTTATGCAATTTACAATAATTAGTTGCAGCTTACTGTTACTTATTTTTTTAATAATAAGTCAAATATTAAGGTAAAAGGTAAAGCTAAGAGGGCTAACCTTATTTCATAGTGAAATAAGGTTAGCCCTCATACCTGTATTTCACTGTACATATTATATACAGGTTCCAAAAATCCATGCTATTATGATCAGTTTACTTCACGAGAGAGTTCAAGTGATTAATAGCACTCTTCACACCTAGCTTTTTTCAAATTTGTAGCATAGGAAAAGATATCATTGCCTAATATTTAGCTTTTGGCTTAAATATATTCCGGTCTTCCTAGAATCTTATATATACTGCAGAAACATACCTGATTATTGCCAACAAGTGACGCCCACTGTAAAGGTAGGCCAACAAACTTATTTTCTCTTTTATCAAAACCAGTGTGGACTCTATGTTCAAAATTACTCGGTGGAGAAATAAGTGGCTTCTTTTTCTTTTTTGAAAACATTTTAACCTCCCCAATAATTTAGTTTCTGAAACAATAACGTTTTGGTCTTGATGAATGGATTACTTAATTAATCTTTAAACTGTTTACTATCGATAAAAATTAATAACTTTCACCCAATACCTGTTTCTTTGCTGGATTAGTATTTCCGTACAATTTAATTTAGTACTTTATCACGAAATGCAAACAAAAAATCGGTAACATCATAATTCCATTTGAACCTACGAATCTTTCAATTTCACTTCCATGTAATTCATAGCCAAGCCCTACTTACTTCCTAAATTCCATTGAATTCTATAGGTTGAAACACTGAGCAATGGAATTGAAAGCAAGAGAGACTTATGCACTTAATCAACAATCAAGTAATCAACGGAGACAGACTACACACAGACTATTCACAATTACATGGACCTATCCATTACAAATAATTTAATAGGAATAATTCTTTAAAAGAAGGAGTTATATTTAATTTTTGTTTATGAATAGTTAAAAATCAATAACAAGAAATAATTTAATATTTTAATAAAATATCATTTAACTAAATTAGTCTGTGTAAATTAGGTTGTGCATGCGTATTCTGTGATCCCAAGCGCTCCTGAGTATATTCTGTTGACACAAATATACAATTACCTACAGATTATACTTACCAAAGTGTCAATATTTTGATTCAAACATATAATATATGATATGATATAATATATTTCATATGATATTGATAATGAAATTATTACTTTTATGAAAGTCATCAAATTAAGAAAAAGAAGAAGACACTTATGATTTTTTTTCTGTGTTAATAAAAATAAAGGAAAATTTAAATTTTGAAAATTTTCTATCGAATATTAAATTCACTTTGATAGCACGGTATCGACTTTTAAAATGAAAGAAAAGCGGAGTAAATCACACAAAAAGCATAAAAGAACCAAAAAGGAGTCAAGTGTGAGTTATTCAGTGACTTATATCTTAATATGTTACTAATTACCTAGTGCCTTAACAAAGTAATTTAAACTTTCAGGATTCCAGTTCTTCAAGTTCTGACGAATGGGTAGAAAAACCTACAAAAAAGGACTCCAGCCATGACAATTGGATGTCTATGAGTGGACTAATAAAAACATACACTAAAGATGACATAAAACCTAAACGTAGTGAAACAAAAAATCAAATTGATTCATACAACCCATCAACAAGTAGTAGAGAGCTAAATCCATATTGGAAAGAAGGAGGTACAGGATTACCTCAGACTCCTGAACAATTTCAGAGATCAAAGCCTTTTATAAGACCTGGAAATGATGATGGTTTCTTTTCAAGAAAAGACAGGAGTGAATCTAAGACTTATAAAGAATCTAGTGGCAGTTACATAAAAAATGATTACAGAAGATCTAACAATTGGCGTAAAGGTGGAGAAAAGCATGAAACACAAGAGGCAGAAGAGCGCAAACCTCACTATAAAGAAAAGTGTGAAGAAACCTCTACGAGTAATGCAGAGTCTAAAGATAAAACAGAGTCTAGTAAAACACCTTATCTTAGTGATGAACAAATGAATAAATTGGGAGCAAAAATTGTTAAAGCAGAAATTATGGGTGATAATCAACTTGTTGCCAAGTTGAAATCCAAATTAGAAGCGGCCCGAGACTATAGGAAAAATAATCCCAGTGCTGGGGTGGAAGAGGATGATTCAATTTTGCTTATATCTACAAATAGCAGTGGCAGCAGTCGTCCCTTAGTTAAAAAGCCCCATGTTGGCGATCCTAAAAGCAAAGGTGGTAAGAGAAAAGCACAGACTCATGATGCAGCTGGAAGATGCAAGTATTTTGGCAATGATGATAAATATAATCTAGCAGAGATGGTAAATATAACTTTCTTTTGAATGAGTTGAAAAATAATTCAATTGATTCATTATTTTGTTTTTATATGAAATTTATTCTGTTTTAGTTCCAACAAGAGAAATATGGTTCAAATTACGATGCAGATGCAGAACTAGCTAGAATATCAAGTAAAAGCAAAAATCCAAATGACGACTTGGAAGACATTTTCACGGATGAGATTTCTAAGAGTAGAAGTGATGCCAAAGACAGTGAAAGAGAGAAACAGCAATCTATAAACCAGAGCATAAAGTTGAATAAGTCACTAGATGGGTGTGAATTTTGCTTTGACTCAAAGAATATGGTTAAACATTGTGTTATAAGTTGCGGTGATAAGGTATACATGGCAGTGCCAACAAGAAAATCTCTTGTGAAAGGGCATTGTATGTTAACTACTATTCAACATGCCACCTGTGTCACTGCATTAGATGAAGATGTATGGGAAGAAATGATGGTAATTTTTATATTTGAAAACTAAGTACTCACCAAAGTTCTAAACACATTACTTTGTGTTTAAGAGCATAAATAAGTAACAAATTTCTATTATATTTCATAAATTACTTACATTATACTTGTGTGTATATTATGCGTGTAATTCATCTTTAAATAAAACACTTGACAGTTTAAAACGCGAAATATATTAGTTAAGTTAATTTTAAATGATTTTAAGTTTGGATGCTGTGCAGCAACTATGGAAACTGTTGAAAGTGTTTTCTTTAATTATACTATCATGACCTAACGTTATATATATATTTTTTTATAATTGTTGTAATGTTAAATTGGTATTTCAGAATTATAGAAAGTTAATAACACAGTTTTTCGACTCACAAAACAAAGATGTTGTTTTCTATGAAACAGCAACTAAACTGCACAGATATCCACATTTTGTGATAAACTGTGTCCCACTGCCCCGGGACGTAGGTGACATGGCATCTATTTACTTCAAAAAGGCTTTGCTTGAGTGTGAAGCTGAGTGGTCCATGAATAAAAAAGTAGTTGACCTAAAAGGAAAGAATATTCGCAAAGGCATACCGAAAGGGTTGCCCTACTTTTGGGTTGATTTTGGTATGGATCCTGGTTTTGCACATGTAATAGAAGATCAACAATTGTTTCCAAGGACATTTGGAGAGGTGACTTTTAATCATTAATTTTCATAGTAATTAGATACAAAATGCTATATTCTATTGCATTATAAATACATCTTTTTTTTTCTATTATAGGAAATCATAGCTGGAATGTTGGACTTAGACCATTCCACATGGAAAAATGTTCAAAGAGAATATGGAGAAGTTCAGAGGAAGAAAGTTATGGAGTTTATAAGTGATTGGAAGCCCTTTGAAAGGAGTGTAAGAAGTGAATAGTGTAAAATATCTTTGAATAAATAAGAACAAATTTATTTTAATGTGTTTATTTTCCTTGATCCTCTTTTAGCATTTCATCTATTAGCCTTTGCCGTTCAGCAGCTTGGCGCATTTTTGTCAAAACTATTGATTCATAATCTCTATCTGACACAAGGGATGGTTCATTGACATCTTTTTTAGTTGTTACAATTGGCCTATCATTTATCCACTTCAAGGTAAGGGGGTTGTCAGGTAGACCTAGAAAATATCATGATTATAATACACATATCCACTATATAAATACACAGGGGAAATTGTCAGCAAAGGAAAATAATAATTTAAATATGCAATACCTGCATACCTAACCCATTTATAATCTATACAACCTTAGACAGACAAGTTAAGCACAGAAAATTAAGAAATGTGTATTAACAATGTAGTGCAATAATTTTAATTCATGTAAATATACAAAAATATATATCTAAGTAGAAAAAGTTACCTTTTTCATATTCTACAGCCATTTCTGAAGCTTCCTTTGTAGTAAACTCCACTAAAGCACTTCCTTTCTTTTTTGGTGATACTATTAATGCTGCAATTTCTCCATACTTTTTAAAAAATTGCCTCAAATTTACTTCATCATAACCACCATTATTTATGTCTTCTTTTGATGCATTCCATTTTATTTTAATTCGATTTAAACTTGAGTCCCACACAGGTTCACTAAGACGACCCATTGTTCTTTTAATTTCTTCTTTTACTCTTTGCTGTTCTTCAAGTAATAATCTACTGCCTTCCCTTTGTAACCTTTCTATTTCTGCTGCTAATTTTTGTTCATCTGTTAGGTTGGTTTTACTGCTTGAATTTGCCTCTTTTTCTCTTCTTTCTAAATCTTCTTTAAGTTTTTGCCGTTTACTATCTAACTCCTTATGCCTCAGCTTTGCAGCTTCCTTTGCTTTTAATACTTTGTCATATGCGTTACGGGCTGATTTATCAGTGAGAATTTCCAATGCTCGAGACAATTCATGGAAGGTCTCTGCTGCCTTAGGGTCATCAGGATTTTTATCGGGGTGGCATTGAAGAGCCTTCTTACGGTAAGCTTTTTTTATCTGAAAATACATATTTTTGATATATATAAAACATATTCGACATATTATTTTGTATTAAGCTAACAATTAAATTGAGTTGAGTTAAGAAATTACCTCACTTTCTGTTGCACTTATTTTAATATCAAGAATTGAATACAAATCAAGATCCTCTATATTTTTCGCATTCATTATGGAGTCTTTTTAAACTCTCTTTAAAATTAAATAAAAACAAATAACTTGATATAAACATACAAGAACGATCTCATAAAATCTTATTTCGAAGCTATCATAAGCAAACTCCAATATTTTAAAGATTTCCACAGATTATATTTTTCTAAATAATTCAAAACGTCAAACCAAGGTTGATAATGTATAATATTATCTCGTCGATTTTCCTACGAAAATGTGACATTGGCACATTCTACTTAGCCATATAATATTTAAATTGAAATAATTTTAAAAAAGAAGAATTTAATGGCTTAGGTACGCATTCAGAATGGGTAAGCCATTAAATTAAGAAGAAGAAGAAGAAGGTCTCCACGATTGACAATTGACTAGATACTTATATAGTAAAGTGAAATATACAAATCAGTCCAAACATTGGTTGCTACTTGCTACCTCAAAAAGGTTATTTTTTGAAACCAATGATTAAAACGGATATAGTTAGCCTTATTTTATTATTATTAACAAATTAACCGATCAGCACCATGTATCCTAGAATTTTAATTCGTAAGTATACTTTTAGCCGATCCTATGATTAATATTACAATTGGGTTTTCCTAAACTTGGTAATTCTTCTATTTTTAGGTAAACTTAAACCAAATGCCAGTATTTTTCACCGTAGTAATTCTACCGCCGCACAGCCACTAGAACAGTCTAAAACAAATGAGGGTATATGTTTATCATAAATAATATATGGTTAATAGTAGTAGTTTATATGGCCTTTTAAAGTCTTCATCATGTTATGAATGTCAAGATTATAAAAAAGAACAGCCACATTTGTTGTTAAATAACAATAGAAGAAGCACGTATGCACTTTTCCCAATTTATCTATGCTATATATATAGCTATGGTTATTTGTTTAAGTATATTATTAAACAAATAACCATAGCTTACTGTTAAAAAATTTCATAGAATATAACTCACCATAATGTTTATGTTTCAGAAATCAAATCTGCAAAAAGTCCATTGGACCATCCTGATTTTTTTCAAGTACATAACTTATTCACTGTAAAAGACCTTTTTGGTGCAAGAGTTCACTTTGGCCACAAAGAAGGTTCTTTAAATGAATTAATGGCGCCTTATTTATATGGTTCAAGACAGGGCCACCTTATTTTTGACCTAGACATAACTGCAGAACATTTAAGAAAAGCTCTTAATTTTACTGCTCACATTGCATACAGGGGTGGTATCATTTGTTTCTTCAATAGAAATTCTTTAAATGCACATACAGTTGAAAAAACAGCTTTAGAGTGTGGCGAATATGCTCACACAAGGTTCTGGAAGGGTGGTATATTTACAAATGCTAATCATCAATTCGGTGCAATCACAAGGTTGCCAGACTTATGTATATTTTTGAACACCCAAAACAATATCCTAAATCAACACACAGCAGTGAGAGACAGTGCCAAAATGTTGATACCAACTGTGGGGATTGTTGACACTAATTGCAATCCTAATTTGATAACATATCCTGTACCAGGAAATGATGATACACCAGCAGCAATTGAATTATACTGTAACCTGTTCAAATCAGCTATTAAGAGGGGCAAGGAAGCCCGAATGAAGTTTTTGCAAGAGAATGAAGAAAACACATAATTTGTTATAGTTTATGAATCAATATTATAATACAATTTACAACAACAATAAAAATAGTTACATTTTCGTTAACAAAACAATTTCTTTGTATAAACCTTAAATCTATATAGATTACAAATAGACACTTATCTGTAGTGTTTTTCCAAGAAATAGAGGTAAATGCACAATTTTATGCCTTTTTTTATCTAAACTTATGACGTGAAATATGTTAGATAAAGCAATGATCACATGAGAGTATATAGGTAACTAATATAAAGAAATTCTCAACATATTACAATTATCTTGTTTGTGGCAGCAACTTCGTACATAACAAGGATTAACCCAACAGAACCTTTCTCATCATGTGGCTTGGTGGACTGCTTTCCGCTTCTCGATTCTCCCAACTGCCCGTGATGCATTTAGAGCTGCATAAATATTGCAAGAGTGGGATCTGGTAACGTCCACAGAAATCAACGAACTTTATATGCTCCACATGGTTGTCGAAAAATACTCCTGTAAACGAGATATTGAATATGTTATATAAATTCTGTGCGCACTTTGTTGACAAAATTTTTGATGGTGATAAAATATGTATCTAGAATATTTTATCATAGTTTTGATAAGCGGAAGACGTACCTCTACACTTAGGATTGACACAGCATTGTGCAGACTTTAGATATTTGGTGAGTGTTAGGGGAACTTCACCGGGTTGTATGGGTATCTCGTGGAGTTTGATGGTACGCCCCGCTAACTCCAAAAGTGACGCCGGTTGGATAGCCATTTCCCGAACGAAGCGTACCACTAACGGATTGTCACGTAGACTTAACTGAAATAAAATAGTCTATAATATAATAATTATATCAACAAGTGACATCAGCACACATCACATAGAGCGAAAGATGCGCAAATTTCGAGTACAGGGGAACCGATTTCGCTAATTATTTTTTTGCCAATTTGAACTTTGATACCACATGTTAAACAATTTGTAGAGAGGTTCCTAGAGTAGACGCTAGAATAGTATACACCGTATTGTATTGTACGTAAAAATAAATAGTATACTAAAAACGTGAAATAGTGTTTTTTTTTAAATATAAATAATCAATGAGTAGGATTTACCAGGTTCGACGGCTTGTTTGGTATAGTTAATGATCAACGGGTCGTTGGTTCGAACCCCACTAGGGTCCTACATGTTTATACATTTTCTGACATATGCTGGACTTCGTGTGGCAATCTGGATATTAAGTGGGTAGTAGGCATATTAAAATTCCGTTCCGATCACGAATACCCTCTACGGATAAAAAGCCGTGGAGTTTAATCGCGTTTCGGTTTTACTTTGTGGATATCTAAATATCCAAAGCCGAAGTATGTCGCCAGCGCATGTTGTGTAGATGTTATATGGCTGGGGTATTTCACCTCCCATCAAGTGAACCCCTATGTCCTCCATTATGGTTTAGAAAACCAAATGTACCGAAAACCACACTAAACTTTGTCTAACATTCTACACCGACTACAAATGCTGCGCGAACTATATAGTTTCAATTGATCAAATAACAATATTGAAGATAAATTATTATGACTGAAGTTAGTCAAACTCACCTCAGTTAAACATTTTAATTTGATTATCTGCGTGGGTAGTGTCTTGAGTCTGTTCTTGTGGATTAGTAGCGATCGAAGTTGCTTAAGGTTAGCGATGCTTGCCGGAAGCTGTTCGATTTGATTGTCACTCAGAACTAAAGCCTGGAGTGTTTTTAGCGCGCCAACGGAATCTGGTACTTCAATGATGTTGTTTCCACCAATCGACAGAATACGTAGACTGGAAGAATTAAGTTAAACATTTTGAGATACGCATAGGGGATACTTCGCCGGTGTACAAGTACGGATCTGGACCTGTACCTGCTGAAAATTTTAAAATAATGAATGCAGCAATAACTAGCAATGTTTGGCCTTCTGTAGATCACAATAGGCTTATACAAAAACGCAAAATTGAGCATAATATGGCGTAAATATATATTTACATATGTATTGTATTTATTTCATGGGTCTGCTTGAAAAGGCTTGATTCACCTTCTTTGTCTAGATTAGCTGATATTCTAGGGTCCCTAGTAATAACTGTTAATGTCTTGTAGAAGTACTGTGTGTAGAATTTCATGATAGGAAATAAACAGTAGCGTGTGCACTGTGTTATCAGTAAGCACCAGATTTAATTTATGACTTGCGTAATCTTTCGATTTTTTTAAACTGGTGTTAATATTCGCGAATTGCAAGTCATATTGTGATAACTTATCTATACTAAAAACTTCTTTCTATAGCCGATTAGAAATTGAGATTATCAAAATCAACGCCGCACTTATTGATGGAAAACATGAAACAATTGTAATTTTATGATAAATAAATAGAATATTGCTATAGGTTTCGCAAAATATTTATACACAATGTACTAAAAGACAAAAGTCTGGTATCAACTAAGTATCGTAACTATCTTATTTGCTTTCTTACACCCGAAAGCAATTTATACACCTTAAGATTAACTAATATTTTGGAAGTTAACATTTACACATCTTAATTTAAAACTTCGCATCATTGTTTTGTGTACAAAATACTATATTACTTATTGAAAACGGCGTAAATAATTTTGTATTTCATTTGAGGTTGAGAGGAGGATAAAGTATAAAGAAGCCTTCTTATCACCTTGTTTCGTAATAAACAATGTTTTGAATATTTATATAACAGAACAAATGATGTTTACATTTAATTGGCAAAACAATTAGTAGCCTGCGTAACTATCCCGCGCTGGTTAGAGTACCTACCTACCAGAATACTTACTTGAAATTGGGGATTCTACCCTCATAAAAATGGTTAATAATCTGTTCAATTTCAAATGAGCGTAACATTTTTTCCATATTTAAACACGAAATAAATAATAAACTTATAAACTTTACACGCTTCTTTGTATTTCGATCTACGCTCGGAAAGCTTATTGCGTGTACTAAACATGAAGCAAGGGTGTAATTTCATCGTTCAATTAAATATTCAAGGTTGGATTTCGGTATTTCTCTTTTGAGTGCTGCAAATGTAAAAAAAAGGCTTTTAACCAATTTTTACCAACCTGTTCAATTTCCAAATATCTTTAGGTATGTTAACTATATTATTCGCCCCAAGATAAAGATACCTAAGTGAAGAGAGTTCCAGCACTTGTTCCGGAAAAAATTTAAGTCGATTTCCGCTCAAGTTTAGCTCCTTTAGAGAACTTTTAGCTGAGAAGAAAGACTTCGGTAGCGACTCATTTGTTAAGTTGTTGTGTTTTGCTATTAGGGACGTCAGTGCACAATTTTTCAGAATATCCGGAAGAACGGTCAGCCTGTTGTTGCTAATATCCAGGATTTTCAAATTGCAGAACCTATTTAGAGCACTAGGCAGCGCCTTTATTCTGTTGTTGTAAAGCAAGATTGTCTCGAAATTCGCCGCGCAATTCTTCTCGTTGATAATGCTGTTTAATTCAGATGTTATCGTTTCACAGTCCAACAACCTATGGGAGAGGTCTAAGGTTTTTTGTTCCCTGCTATCACTGTCGCAACTGTCCGAGGTGTAATAGTATTCCATACTTGAAATTTCCTTATGATCTACCAATGAGCGAAAATCGGAGCTTCTTTTTATTGCTTTACATCACAACACGGATTTTGAGCGGGCAGCAACCGTGTTGCCTTTTTCGCGGCGCACGCGCAACTAATGTGACTGGCAAGTACTTAACACTATGTTACTTACTTCTTGGTGACACGAGACATCGGTTATCATTATTGAAGAGAGATAACTTGATCGCATATTATTAAAAATATATTTTATTGACAAGGCAAACTTTAATAGTTTACTAATGGTTGTAGATTATTTTTTATAAAGATACAATATTCGTTGGTAATTTCTTCAGTCATCAATTATCTCATTCTGCTCAATTAGAACAAGAAATTAAAAAAAATAACGTTAAGGAGTTTCTTATCAGTCTTCTCTCAGTCAGTCTTATCAATTTTTAGCATACAAGTAGTAATTATTTTCTTGATTGATATAGGTAATTAAAGAAAACATAATTCTCCATCATTATTAAAACGTTACATCAGGCACAAGAGTATTTTCTAAAAGCTTATACAATTAGACCGGCTCTCTGTATTGGTGTTAATAAAATTATTATTGCCATCGATCATTAAAGGAATTAAGTATGGCTAATTAAAACTTATTAAAATTTTATATCGGTGTATCTTACATAGCCTTTACGGTGCAATTAATAGGAAGCGAATCATAGGTAGTACTTAAATCAACTTTTTTAATTGTTTAAGAATGGATACATGTAAAGAAATATAACTATATTTTAATTTAGTAGATAAGTTTATGTACTGTATACATAACATGAATAATACCTATCCAATTTTACTCTTCTATTACAATGCTCTGTGGTTAAAAAATACAGACTGAACCGAAACATAGACTATAGTGTCATAATTCTTATTGTACAAAACTGTGGTTGTAGCACTTCTCTATGTAGCTATGACGTCACATATAAAATAACGTTCCGTGTCACTGTCCGTACCCATATTAAGAATAAATTAGTATTATTTTCGAGAATTATCACATTAAATAAATTCCCATAAACGACTTGTCAATTTTTCAAGTCAAATTAATAAACTAAAGTTCAAGTAAGACATTCATAAGCACCAAAAGGTTGCAAGAAATGAGTTAATATGAACTAAGACACAACAGTATATATATTAAACTTTTTAATCAATATTCTTGAACCATATTTCATAGGTGAAACTAAATTTTAATATTAATATTTTAACTTCAATGGCTTAAAAAATATCGAAAATTGCGTGTATTGAAAAAAGAGTTTCATGTCAGAGATCGAACATCCGACCGACCGCCGAAAATAGCCGAATGAGTGAACGATACAGCGAACAAGTCTGTGCCGTGCTGTGAAGTCCGACTCCGATTAGTCCGTAGAAATTAAAATTTGTCGTTCATTACATTGATGTAAATTTGAAAAACCTAACAAAATGATCATATAATTTTTTTGTCACCCTTCTAATTTGTTCTTGTGATATAATTTTGACTATCTTATGAACTATTTTGTATTTAGTGATTTAAGTGAGAAAGTTCAGTGCGAGTGCAAGCAAGGGTGGTAACGAGAAATGTGAAGTAGTATCTATGAAGTTCAAGATTGGGCCGTTTATTTTATACCTATAATAATGAGCGGGCGCCCTAGGACCACGTCATTCGCCGAGGGCAGCAAATCCGTTCGAAAGACATTTGAAAATCAACCACCTAAACCACCTTTAGGCGGAGTAAAAATTAGTAGTGAGTACCACTTAACCATTCTTTGTCGGCCATCGTGATTTCTTACGCTATGACGTTTCCCAATGCTATACATTATTACATTTAAACAAGTGTATCTGCGTAGATTTTGTATAACCTAAGTCTTTAGCAAATTTAATCGATATCGGAAAAAAATCTGTTTCCTTTATATTAATAATGGCTTTAGGACGTCGATCGTAGCTGCCACATAGGCCTTGGTCCGATCTCTGACAGATTACAGATATAATGTCAAATTTGAAATTATTGGAAAAAGCGAGATATAGATCTATCTTAAACGTCGTTGAGCTCTTAAAATGAACAATATAAAACTATTAATGACTATTGGATTTAGTTAGGTTACATTTCAATGACGTAATTATTTTATTAGGCTATATTTTATAACATCGCGTTATAAAATTAGTGTATGTAAAATTAACTGTGACAAATGATCTGTATAACGTATTTTTTGTAAAAATACATATATTTTGCAAAGGATTTCAGAAATTAATTATTCAATGAATATATGCACATACATTGAATTGCAATGTTTTCAGATTAACTTTAAAAATATCAAAGCTGACCCATAGTTAAAAATTGATTATTTATCGAGAAGGTCTGAAATCATAAACTATGGTGCTTTTTGACTACTTTGGTTTTTTGGTGCTAATAGTGCACAATAGATATTTCAGTGTGTAAAACTAGGAACTGCCAGACTTAAAAAGTGCACAAGTTTTATACTTACCTAACTTATAATCCATAAATTCATTCTGGTATGTAATAAAACATTTTTATCCTTAGCACATAATATTCTCATGATCAGTATTATACTAGTTGAAGTAAAGTATTATTTGACTTAGAATTCAAGTTCCTATAATAGTATAATGTTTAGTATTTATTTATTGCTAAGTGTTATAAGTTTTAGTACTTATGTTATTTATTATTAGGGACAGATAGAAGGCCTGGTGACCAGGTCCCTTTATCTGCTAACTATTTTACACATATCACAGTGAGAGAGAGAGTTGGATCACCCAAAAGTATTCGGCAGGTAGGAAATGGGTGAAATGGTCAGCTCATCACTTGGCCTGGATCTTTATCTGTCCCTGATAGAAAAAAAATATATTTATCCATATATTATATCATAACTTCTTAATAAATATTACAGACATTAATAAATAAGACATACGCACATCTAATTATATAATTTGCACCACTTCACACTTACAAAATAATTTAAATAATAGTTAATAATGACAGGGCGGGACTGAGACATTTACATTTATATATATCCTTCTAAAATATCAATGTTGGTTAGGAAAATTATTGCCTAATCTTCTTTGTTTCCATTCACTCATTTGAGTTAGCTTATTCATAATTCATTAGCTAATGTTTTTATGAAAGACAGCTGCTAAATACTTGAAATAACTAAAACACACTTGAAATCTAACATTTTATAAAATAAATAACTATGTAAGACGCTATAACTACGTTTAATTAAAGAGATGAATTTATCATGTTATATAAAATGCTCTTATGAAGCATATTTTGAAAGATATCTCATTTACTTAGCTGTTCAGCTCAACATACAAGATCTTGCATTTAATAAATAAATTAAATATCTCTTGCATTTAATTCAACATTCAATCAACACTTTTGAATGTCTTTAAATTGGTTACTTCTTTTGCTTTGTTTAATTAATATATCCTGCAAAAAGTTTATATATATGACTATTAGACATTCAGATTTGAGATCAATTGAGATTTAACATAAGAAATACATTGACCTTACTTGTACAATGTCCGCAAAAACTTGGCAAACTTCAAACTATAGCATTGTTTCTTTTTATAAACTTCTGGTTCTCATCTTTTTTTTTTAAACTTTATCATAATATTTTATATTTAAAAATTATTTTTAATTATGTACACAATTCAGTTTGTATGATTTTCTTTAGTACATAGTCAAAATTATACATTCTTACTTATTTCATTTATATTATATCCCTTAAAAAAAGAAAGTAGTTAACCAATTTGTAAGCA
Organism: Leptosia nina; assembly: GCA_963661955.1. Taxonomy (NCBI): domain Eukaryota; kingdom Metazoa; phylum Arthropoda; class Insecta; order Lepidoptera; family Pieridae; genus Leptosia; species Leptosia nina. The sequence continues at coordinate 4,311,879 of CAVLEF010000004.1, read as the reverse complement.
CTAAGTAACTTTAGTGTCCGCAAAGGCGGCTGTAAATTTTTTATGATAGTTACATCATGGCCTTGGCTTTGTTCATGCTTTAATAGTAGTGATATGCTAATTGCGCTCAAATATTTAAAAAAAAACAAGAGTTTGTAAAAAACAATAAATGCATTTTTTTAAATATCCCAGCAATGACAATTATTTTCGTAGTTATAATTTTATTCAAAAAATAGTATTAGCAGAATATTTATTGTTATAATTACAAACCTGGTGCCTTTCTCAATGTAATTAAATTGACAATTGCCAATATGTGCAGTTCCAACCCGGTGACGTCCAATACGGCTGAATTACATCTGTTTGTTTCTAATTTTATTTGACATAGTCACTTGTTCGCGTTATCGCCAATGTTATCAGTGGATTCAGTGAGCGTCGGCGATCTCGCTATCACATTCGGCCGAGGCAAGAGCACTCCATCCTGCCATTCTGTGCTCACTCACACATGTGTTTACGCTTTTCGGATCGCCTTTCGCTCACCTGACCACTCACGAGTTAGCGACCGTGGCCCGTGCGCCAGCGCAGCGCGCCGCGCTAATCGAGCTCCAGTTTAATTGACTCGTTTCGATCTCGTTTATTTCCGGTGTTTCTAAAAAGATGCAACGCCCGACGCGGATTACTGTTGCGAAGTTACATTCGCATTGTTAAGTAGTGTTACGTAAATTACAGTTCTTTTCATTTCCGCGATGTGATTAGAGTTACAGTGTTGTGTTTTGAATATTATTTTCGTGAAAATGCTCCGACGCCGTGGCACTTACACCGTCAATTCGGACGTCGAAATTCGCCACTCCCGCCCCAAAACGGCTGATGATCTAGTCATCTTGAAAAAGATAGGTACGTTTATAGTTTTTGTTTTTGTCAAACATGTCCATCTGTTCCAGAAGTCCAGACACGTAGCATCAGTCCAGTAAGAATACAAAAATGTTGTCATCGATTTTATGACAGTTTTATACCGTATCACAAGTATTTAACACTAATATGGCTTGATAAGATCACCTATCTGCTCACCGTTATACTGAAATACAGATAAAATTATGGGTACTGTGCGTTTATTGCTAATAGTTTTCACTACGCTGTTTATTATTTTTTATTGCCTCGGGATTAAATTCCGGCGTTGCATATGAAGGTGAAGATTATGCTCAATGTTTATGTTCAGGTTGTGTGTACGTGTGTCTGTATTTCGTATCTCTTAAGCTACCTAATGAGGCGCTGGTATCTCAAATTCTCGCCAAAGATGCGTCGATAGTCGATGCGATTAAGTAGTAATAATCAACTTATTTACGTCATTTAAGATATGTTTAATCTATTCATGGATGGATTTGAAACCCCAAACTACTCAAAAACCACCACGCTAAGGGTGTCTCTCAAAAGTATGGCTGAATCTTAATTTCTGACCTGTAAATATTATCCCTTCCAGTAGCTTTTTCACTGTGCACAAGTGCGTATCGTCTGAAAGTTCAAGAAGCAATCTCTTCAAAGGTCCACTTGCTTTAACTGCTCCTATAATAGTAGTTAAAAAGTTAAGTGGTCGGTAAGACGTTATAGGTGAACTTTGATATCTGGCTTTCCTTTATCTTCGTGAACCAGCTTGCAGTAAAAATCGTAGCGTGTTAAGTTATAATGCTGCTTCAGCTTAAGCTACAACGCTTAAAAATTTATACAGTACGAAATGTTTACAAGTTCTCGAACTTACGCTGTTTAGTATTTGTCAAAGCAAACTTGGTTATTTAATATTAGATTAGTTTATGAAACGTGCAATCATTATTTAAATATCTAATATTTATCTATTGCATTACTCTTTCTTAGTGCATTTGCTCTAATATATTTGCACAAGGACACTAGAGCGACGACGCTGTATGTTATGAGAATTTCCCAACTCTCGTTTTGTTCAATCTTAACGCGCCCACCAATGACGTCGAATAAGATTAATTCTCAAATAAGCTGTGACGTCTTAATTACTACATGCAGTTATGAGTAACATGTCTTCGCTCCATTAGAATTCCTTAACTATTTTGCACACACGCGTATTCAATGTTTCCTTTTTCTTTTAAAATCGGCTAAGTATTCGCTATTTTCCTGGGTAGCGCATTATCGCTTCCTAAAATAAATTGAGGAGCTATTTTTATGTCCTCTTTAATTAATGGAGCACTGTCGTTAACGCGTAGTAGGCAATTTATTAAAATGTATCAAAGACGAGCGTGCAATGAATATTTAAAAGCCTCAACCCTTAGTATCTAGAAATATAGCCGTTAATTCTTAGAAGCTCTACTCCCTATTATTACGGGTATTCCCTGACTTTCAAAGACCTAAACGGCTGTAACAAAACGTATTTTTCACTACTAGGCTCCCAGTATGACCCTCGTAGTTACATACAATGTTGTATTTTATCGCGTAGAAATTCACATATATGTTTTTGCCTCGACAAGGTCAAATATTTTCTTGTTGCAAAATAATCCGTCTCTATTTTTATTTATTCAATTTTATCAACTTTGTGGACGTAAATAAACGGACAAACATCCTGATATCGTTTCAATCGATTGCATTTGTAACAGCGATTTATTTATAATTATTACATTATAGCTTTTCTTTGATATTTTCCGAATATATAGTGATGAAAGAATGTCGTGAATTGCGTAGAAAATGCTCTGAAATATGAACCATAAAAAAGATGGAAAACACTTATTGTTGCTATGATAACGCTATCGTTTTTCCCGATAGGAAGGTACCGTAATGCGTCGATATTACGGTTGTCCTTACTCCTAATTAATATTTATTATTGAGGCGTAGCACGCGAGAAGTTCGCATGTGTCAGAAGCGTGAGGCAGCGGAACCGGTTCTGCCATTCTCCTTGTGGGATGCATCGGTCGTCATAAAGCGCGTATTCAAAGCGAATTAGATCACGCGGTGTCCTCTTACAGAAACAATAGAGACGCCCTCAGCTGTGTCGACCGACTGAGCCCTACTACTTGTGTTACCAGAAATGACGTTTTTATTTATTTAACTTAATTATTTACAAACACCACAATAAAAAAAAACTTGATTAAAAACTTATGAACTAGCTTATATATAAAGGGCGGCCTTATCGCTAAGCAGCGATCTCTTCCAGACAACCAAATGCGAAGTGAAAACAAGAAAGTAATGATGTTTTTTTATTTATTCAAACATCAAAATTCATAGTCAATAACGCGTCATGGACTTAAGGATTTTTCAACAACTGTATGAACACTTAAAAACAAAACCTCTTGAGTAATTTGTAAAATGTCACATCGAATATCACATCAGTAAAGATAGATGAAAAATAATAAATATTCCCGTTAGTAATGTAAGCCAAAATAAAGGGAATTTATCGCTTATTTTGGACGGAAAAGATGTAAATACTGTCTATAGTTTACGCGAGTAGTACACATTTAAATAAAACACTTTAACGGTTTAAAACGCGATATATTAGTTATACTTATTTGAAAATGATTTTTAACTTCGGCTCGACGTTGCGGATGCTGCTGTTTTATTTAAACGGAAAAGATGTTTAAAGTCTAAGTCCAAATGCAACTTAAAAATTAATATAAAATAAAATAGCGGTGTGTAATCTAGTCTAAATTCCAAACGTATGGCTTAAAGTGACGTCGGAAGATACTTAAAAACAATGATTCATTAAAATTGCAATTAGAACGTCGTGGTCTTAAAACTGAAAGTCTAAAATATTCAATGAATATTCAAGTAGTTGTATGTCATGTTATATATACATATATTTAATTTCAAATGCAAATACACGATGCATTCAAAACGAGGATAAAAATTAACATGTTAAATTCTGGTATTAAAATCGAATGCCTTTACGAATTTAATGTTTCCGATACATTGCAAGTTAATAGTAATTATTGCCCATTTTTCTATTACATACATTTTATTTAGTAGAATATTAGCTTACTCATCACATTTATGCAAATAGATTCATAACAAACATATATATGTAATCCCTATGCAATCAAAAATGTTTGGGATATCATTTCACTTTTATTGTATTTATGTGTTTATTTATCTCGTTACTATGTCACGCTGTGTCTATTTGTACATCACAGATTATATTTTTGTCAAGTCGACCCGTTTATTTTCTCACGAAACAAGTTAAGCTCCAGTTCCGTGAGTTGCACTATTATATTATTGGCGAAATTCGTTTACACAAGCAAACGTGCTAATCATTAACAATAAAATGTGTGTAGGTGACGTCATGAGTCACAACACAAAATTATCATCACTTGTATAAAAAGGTGGACACGGCTGCGGCGGTCATGACACTGCTCGGCGATCATGTACAGAAGCGTTGATAAATAAAAGATTATTTCCACTATTCAAATGATTTGAACGCCACCAAGGTTCAAGTTTATGCATGGGGTTCCTAACATTGCTCTTTAAGGATTGCATTTGGTCCCGGGTACGAACTCTGTGAATTATGTAACATTCTAATCGCCTAATAAGATTGTAATTTAAATAGATCAGTAAAATTTACACTGAAATGCGTCCGTCCCATGCCCTACTTGAAAATATGTAAGTACCTTCCGCAAATCTTAAGATTCGCAAAGTAGCAACTAAAAAATCTATTCAAATTTAACACATTTTACGACACGAGCGGGGCTTGAACCGGTTTTCACAGGGTTTTACGCTTCTGGTCCAATTAATTGAGCTACTGTGTCCTAAATTGGTTGAGCAGCTGAACGCTGTGGATGCCGGATCAAGTCCCGCTCGTGTCGCATTTTTTTCTCAATCTGAATAGATTTTTTACTTTATATACCTACTTAATGCGAACATAATATGTAAAATTTCAATCGAGTTGAAGTCAACCGTAGTTTCTTTGTTTCATTTTGTTGACGAGCTGTGACGTTTCGTTTGACTGTCAAATTATCATAAAAAACTTCCCCACACTCCTCACAGTCAACAGTAGTGGAGTTTGTATTAGGCGGTTAGGTAGCGACTTGTTTATTAGTTTAGTAAAGGTGTAGGTCGGCGGTGGCGGGGCGGTTCGCAGCGCATTTCGCCGACAGTTGACATCGAAGCGCGCCCGCGTGCGTTACTCCTCCAAGCTGGATTACACGGGGCCAATATGCTTGGAGAATTTGCGTGTCTCCGACGGCACCGCGGCCGCGGGACTCCGGTCCGCCGAGCTGGGCGCACGTTCCGAACCCTCGCTCCTCCGAATGCTCGATAGCGATAGGAATGGGCAAATTAGTCGCGCGTGCGATCGTATCTCCTCTTTTTGTAAGAAACTTCGGCGCACCATTAGTGAGTTTTTCATTCGATCCTTAGTTTCGCTCACGTGCCAGTTTCACACATTTTTCTCTTATATGTGCAAATTGTTCTAATGTTGCTTTTGTGTTTGCTGTGACACGCAGGCGACGTGGATACGCCTAAAAAGAGCGAGCTGGCTTCGGATAAGAAAACCGCTGCCTCCCATCGTAAGTGCTAGATGTGGCGCATCTCGGTAGCTACGTGTAGCAGTAGTGGTTGTCGTGTTGTGTCACAATACTTCCTTATGTCGTAACTAACGACGATCCTCTAACCAGCAATTAAATGTTAATTTTAGAAAGACAAAATAAATATATTCTTATTTATGATGAAATTGGGTCTATAAATATTTTTGCAACTAATATTAGTATATTATGTTAGAAAATCGTCGTTATCGGTATGAATGTGAATGTTATCGTGTTCATTAGTTTTTTTTTTTCAATTAAAATTAACTAGCTCACCTGTTTTAATAGCTTTACAGAATTGATGGTTTGATCGTTGTAGACGTGTTGATGTTAGATTACGTGTTAGTATAGTACATTTGGAATTTAACATTTCATTTAGTTAACAGAGACAAAGTTTAGTCTAACATAATATCACTTTATTATATACATTCAAAAATACAAGATTTTTATTTCTGTACAAAAATTAAACATACCGAATAAAATACATCTTACCAACATCAACACATACAGAATTAATAGGTAACGTTGTTAGCTAATAGGTACTATTTCGGCCTTCTAGGTCAATAGAGGCTTCTCAGTCCCTTCAAATTGACACGTCTATGTATATGTATGACGCTCCCCAACTATATTTGGCATCACAAAACTATCAACCTACTTGTACCTACTCTTTTCGCATCGTATGTTTTTTTCTATATTATTTAAAAAGATTTCGATTGGGGGGGGGGAGTGCCCGGACATAAATCAATGAGTGGAATGGCAACAATTATATTTCTGCCATTTGCCAACATGTCTTCGTTGTCCTATTAGTAATAAATAGGCAAAAAAATCGTATGTTTATATGCTGAAAAAATAAACTGCCGCAGAAGATGCCATATGGTCAAAATACTTAACTTGTCTTGATCATTACTGGAAATTATTTTATATTTATATGAGGTATTTACCTATCTAAACTCCATATATATAGGTAATTATTATATTCTTCCTCATTGAAAAAAACATGTTTTCGTGATTCAGTTATTTTGTGCATTTGTTTCAAATTCACGCCATGCAAGTGTCATTTGCGTAAATCGGCGATAACTTGTCATCAGGTGATGTCGCGGTCGGCACAAAGTGATTCGGTCAACTATCAATCATAATCAGACGTCGCTTGTGGCCCCACCCCGCCTTATTGACGCAAAAGTCCCAGCGCTACCCTTGTTTATCGGCTATGTTTATCTAAGTTGCCCCATTCCCTTAATAGACGCCACATATGGTGACCACGAGGTATCTACGTCGCAATTTTAACGTTTATCTAATTAGTGGGACGCACGTAACGCTCTGTGATATCACATGCAGAAACTAAGGACGCGGCCAATCTAATTACAGAGTGCTTATACGACACGGGTTTCCGTAAGGAAGGTCTTTGCTAAGCGTTATAAGCGGCTATTATGAAACTAAGATAGATAGGACATTTTCTGGAACATGTTACACTTCGTCCGCAAAAGTTTGGTATTAAATGGATGGCAGCAATATCGAAATTCCTCCTAGGTCAACGAAGCACCACGCGCAGATAGAACTTTAAATTTTGCATTTCGGTTTCAATTTGGGGATTTCCGAAAGTCGAACACACAAAATAGGTCAAAAACACAAATCTATTTGGTTGTAGTTCACCATCCATTAAGTATACCTCAAACTGCTGTCCTCATCCATCATAAAAAAGATACATAAAGTAACATATCTACTAATTTACATATTGCATTGTAGCACAGTTTTCATTGGTATAATTTGTTTAATATCAAAAAGGCTTGTAGGCGAGATTAAACTAAAACGTGCTAAAATCGAGATTCACTCAAGTACATAGTGGAATAGGATCAGACTCAACCTAGTCCCGAAATGTTATTCGGCCACGGCCCTAACCGTTTCTCTTTATTTATAGCGTGGGGCTGTGCTTGGGGACAGCCTTGGTATTTGCGAGACGTACCGAAACCTCATGTTCGAGGCTTCGTTTACGTTACGTTGTGCCGCAGCGAGTGACTTAAAAATTCATAATGCGTGTTAATATACTTCACTCAATGTGCCGCGTGTTAGCCCTTACCCTCTGATGTAGTTCGCTCTACCATAAACTTATGACACACTTCGCTGTAATTACTGTACGTAACCCACATTAGAGGATATACAAAATTATTGTCACGATGAGTACCTATATCGATGTCTCATCGTTATTTTTGAATACGTATTTTCAAGAAGCGTCCCACTGCTTTTTGGGGTAACCTTTAATCGTGTCCATATTTAGCGGTTATTAATAATTTTTAAAGTGCTTGCACATGACGTCGTCCGAGTCCCGTTGTTCTTGCGAGTTGATCTTAAAAGATCAACTCGCAATCAGATCAGATTGTCGTAGACTATTTTTCGATCATCATAAAAATCGATCTTTCATACATACTGGTTGCATCAAAGATGAATAGTTTTCCCCGTTTTTTCCACATTTTCCACTATTTCTTTGCTCCTATTCGTCGCAGCTCGATGTTTTATTTGCCTAAAGGCTTTCTCGATTAGGGGTCCAACCAACACTTAAAGATTTTTTCAATTCGGACCAGTAGTTTCTGAAATTATTAGCGTGTTCAAACAATCAAACCCTTCAGCTCAATTTTACTATAGATGAAAAACATTTTTGACAAATGAAACCAACATAAACAGCGAATGGGACATAAAGCAAACAATTGTTTATAAAATATATCGGTAGTGTCTAAACGTAATTATTCAAATAGTTCCATAACATTTGGAGAGTTTTTCCTGTCGTATTTGCTTAATTTTCTCTATTATGTTGCCACTGGCTCGCTAATGTTACGTGACGTAAAGTTATAACGATGCTGACAATTAGCACTGGCTCGACTCTACTAACTTCTATATTCAATAATTACTATAGTTGGGGATAGTGTCCCACATACTTTCAAAGCAGAATTATGGAAATTCTTTTCAAACGTCATTTTTTTTTGTTTTAAAAAGGCCTTACTATATGGGTACACAAATTATAAACGAAAGTTACATAAACAGTCTATTACATTAATCGTACAAGAGTAGTTTACTATTTCGGAATCTATAGGATGACAATACACAGAGGAAATTACTACGAACAATGTTAAAGTTTTACTACAAGATCAAAAAGAAAAAACGTATTTTAAAGTGTCTACCTCCTTACCAACTTAAAAGTGAAAGCAACGAGATCCGTGTCTCCTGTAATATGAATAATGTAATGATTGGAATGAGCCTCGTGTTAATTCCTATGTGCGAATTTTACAGGCAAGGACGGCTCAAAAGTGGCGACCGTGGTAGCGACGCCCGGCCAGGGCCCGGACCGGCCGCAGGAGGTGAGCTATTCGGACATGAAGCTGATCGGCAATGGCAGCTTCGGAGTCGTCTACCAGGCGAAGCTCTGCGACACCGGCGAGCTGATCGCCATCAAGAAGGTGCTCCAGGACAAAAGGTTTAAGGTTCGTGTCCTGATTATAATAAAAGTAGCACTTTTAAAATTGTTTTGTTTTAATTTTTTTTTTTCACGATTTAGCATCAATGTATTGAACGTTAAATGTTGTGGAAGATGTTTTAGATAAAGTAAGATTTGTTCTTATGAATTTATACATTACCAGATATAACTTATAAATAAAGGAACATTTAATTTATCCGAAAGCGCGTCCCTATTGCGTGCGGCTCAAAACGAAATCTATTGAACGCGAAGCATTGTCCTTATAAATCTCGTCTTATTGTTTTACAGAACCGAGAGCTTCAAATAATGCGACGACTGGAGCATTGTAATATTGTCAAATTGAAATACTTCTTTTACTCCAGCGGAGAAAAGGTGAATACTTATATTTTATTTGTACTTTTTAAGTTTTATCTGTAGTTTTTACATTAAATAAATCAATTATAAACAGGCTAACGCGAACTGTATCAATTAATTATTTAGTTTCAGTTCATATACAAAGTTCGCGTTTCCATCTGTTTAAATTTATTTGATTTGATCGTTCTGACTACTTTATAATTTACTTAAGCGTTTTAGATATACAGTTACTAAGATTAGGTAATAAAGTGTCTGGTTTTTTTTATCTGGGGGAAGGTGGCAGTGCCCGAGGCCGTTAGCTCACTGCTAAACGCAATGCAGTCCCTAGAAGTCACAGTATGTCTAACGATTCAATCAGTCTTTACGCTAGCGTGCTAACGCACATTAGGTCTATCCAGTGGCAAGGGTTACCGATGACATTCGAACGATATGTGTCGTCCACTCGCATACATTCTCATTACACTCAGTTAGACCGAAATTCGATGACCTAATACTCCCCTTTGATCGTGTGGTAAATGATTTGGCGTTTGCGACATACCAGTTATGAGCATTCAGTTCAGCTGCTTCAATATTCTCATCTCCATTGGCTCCACGAATCATGTGAACCCTTTATAGAGACACAACTGCTTGTTGTTTTGTGTTCTTTTGAGCTTTTGTTTTTTTGCACCCATCATTGCGCCTCGACCGCGTTCGGTACATGCTTGCTGAAATTCATATTGAAATAGGACTTGTCTACAGTATTTACTAAGTTATAGATGTATATATATTTGTGGAAAATAATTCATAATATTACATTTTATAATATTTATGGGGCCATGTTTGTTATCATACATGCATTCGTATCGCGTATGAATAACGTATATGCGTTATTGAATATATGAATATAACGTGTGTAACGATTCAGCGGATTGTCACGTAGACTTGAAATTCTATTGAAAACTACGAAATACCGTTTAGTCAGTCTTACATAACATGAGATTATCATAATATTTAATTATGAGCGTTTTATTGACAAACTTACATAATTATACTATTTCATACAGCGATAAGCAATCTTCTTATTTTTAACGTAAATAAATTTTCAACACAGTCCAAGGTTTTACTGTTTTTTTTTTTGTTGGTTCTATTTTATTTGCCATTGCCTATGATCATCCTAATAGCCCTATAATCCCTCTTGAGAAGTAAATATGGTTCTGTTAAAAATGGTGAAATAGGAAATTTGTCTAAATTTTTTCCCCTCCCAAGAGAGATGGATGTCGGAACGCGAGCCTTGACGATATTCGATGTTTATGGTTGGTGGTATACGGCTATGTTTAACACCAACACTGCCGTAAATTATTTTTGAACAAAGGGTTCTTTATTATATGTTTTCATTTATTTTATTGTAATGACCCCACTGAATTGTAATTCTAAGGCTTTCGAGCCTTAATTTATTTCCCAAATTGGAAACTTTGAAACTCAGTTTTGTATTTTTTTTTTTACAGGAACATTTAAATTTTTTGTACTTTACTGTGGACCCAATTGGTGCTACACTTTTGAAAATATTTGAATCATTAAAACACTTCATGTAGATCAATGATTTTTCCTAGCATTATTTCATTTGTGCAATGTTATATACAATAGTTTCATGATGAATTGTGTTACAAAAAGGTTTGATAAAAAATCCAAGAAGAAACTTTTTAAATAACTCATCAACTGAAATAATCTTTTAGTTATAGGTTAGACCTAAAATATATTTTGTATTTAAATTAATGGATGATCAGTTTGAACATTTTCAAACTGGATTTTGTTTGCAGAAGGACGAAGTGTACCTGAATCTGGTGCTGGAGTACATACCGGAGACGGTTTATAAAGTTGCGCGTCATTACTCCAAAGATGAACAAACCATACCCATTAGTTTTATAAAGGTATGACTTATCTCTAAAATGTATTTTCTTTTAAACTCATGGTTCTAAAAGTACAGGGACTGTAGGTCTGTCTAGTTTAAGTTGCTCAGGTGTAAATACACAAATATAAATTTATTTCCAATTACACAAACAAACAGATTCCCAGTTTAAGATATCGATGTAGACATTGTTCGTTCAGGCTTGATGCCTCGATTACTTTATTTATTTCTAGTTGTAGTTTCAGTTATATAGTAGAGCCTTCTATTTAGATGATTTATGTAAATTTTTAGGTAACTTAATTAATTTATCTCTGTATAAATTATAGACGTGTTGAATTAATACATTTTACCATTTCGGTCAATTCTCAGCCATTATGAAAGTGTTTCAATATAATTTTCCTGTAAAAGTGTACACAAAAATGATTTATTATCTCATTGTACATTGCATTATTAGATTCTTAAATCGTGTCATTAGAAATATGTTTAATTTACGATAGTAAGTATGTTTATAATTTAATAGGTATGGGTTCCATTAAAGGAAGAAGAAAGAAATGATGTTATGGTAGATACTTATAATTCAATGCTTAACTACCTCATACTTTTGTATCTAATTAATGCAAGTCCAGTTTATTTTACATCCTTAGATTTGTTATCTTAATTGTAAGAAGATTGTCTGTTTCAGTTGTTGTAACTTGTCTTTATCTTATTCATTGTTGATTTAATGAGTGAAATAATTTTTCCGTTTTCCAGCTATACATGTACCAGTTGTTCAGAAGCCTTGCATACATACACTCACTGGGAATCTGCCATCGGGACATCAAGCCACAGAACCTCCTCCTCGACCCGAAGACCGGTGTCTTGAAGCTTTGTGATTTCGGCTCAGCGAAGCACCTCGTGCGCGGCGAGCCTAACGTTTCCTACATCTGCTCACGATATTATCGAGCGCCGGAACTCATCTTTGGCGCTATTGACTACACAACTAAAATTGGTGAGTACTTTACCATATTTCGCAGTTAATTTATTCTATGCCTAAAGTCCCAGCCATTTAAAATCTAGATGCGCTATTGGACATACGGAAGTCCACACACACAGACTGAACCGAAACGCGAACTAAATAAACTTCACATCTTCTCATGGTAGCTCGTGATCTTGACGGAACTTAGATATTCATATATTATGAATTCATTAGAAAATTGTTGAACTGAACGAAAGCCCGTTGATTATTAGAACTACATTGCTACCATTATACCAGCGAGCTTATCAAAATTTCATCAGCTAATTATGCCATTGTTGAAAAAAGCCCACTGTTAACTGTTTTAGGATTGTTTTACTATGGTCTATTACTAAGGTCAATTTTTCACATAACAACTCTTTGTTTTTTGAAAGGTTGTGTCTATTTACTAATTGAATAGTATATTAGTATCGTGTTTGTCCGAAAGTACAAACACATGGCATAACTCCATGAATTATTATAATCTAGACGTGTGGAGCGCGGGGTGTGTGGTGGCTGAGTTGTTGCTGGGTCAGCCAATATTCCCCGGAGATTCGGGCGTTGACCAACTCGTTGAGATCATCAAGGTATGTATAATGTTTATTCATTATTAACTTATTCATATAAAATAGAAAAGTTTATAGAAAGGAACATTGCCAATAATTATAATATATTTGGCTAAGGGAAGCAAAAGACGTAGTTTATGCTAAAAATAGATGTTTGTAATATTTTTAAAGAAGATATTCCAGTAACAATAAACATTAAATATATTTTAGCTATATATATATAAAAGTGTTAGGAAAATAATCACATTTAGTGTGTTTGACACCGTGACACACTGTAACCAATTATTTTTCTACAGGTCCTCGGCACACCGACTCGGGAACAAATTCGCGAAATGAATCCGAACTACACGGAATTTAAATTCCCACAAATCAAGAGTCATCCATGGGCAAAGGTAATGCTCTATTATATATTTACCTACATATATATATATCCTGCTAATAAACAAGTCGAATTTTACTTTTTTGTATAATTTTAATAGAAAACGCGCGAACATGCATTTGAGAACTTAGTTATTTTTGCAACCGTATCTTTGTCACACGAGAAAGCATAGATTATAAATACATAGAGGGAGTTTTACAGTTTTAATTTAATTTTACAAATATACATTTAAAATTTACATTTGCTTACACTACAGTAACACAAAACAATAAAGAGAAGCACAAGAATACATACATAATAAACTAAGATTATAATATTAACTACAATTTACAATTATTATTATATCCTTCCAAGAACCCATGAAAATATCAATCAACCATTTCCTGTAGATTATTAATCATTCGAATTGTTTCTCCAACACATAACCAATGTTTTAAATGTATTTTTCTTATAAATATGTATTTATGTATATCGATGTATTCATGCACTTTTTATAATATATTGTAGACATTTCTATAACTGCACTAGTAATATAAAGTAAGTAGAGCCATTTAAAACGCTTAATTATAAAAAGCATCAACTTGGATTTGTTGTAACATTATCGCGTAATTGCAGTATTTGTTGGAGAGAATGACGATGCCCAAATCAGCCACTGACCACCAGCGCATCAGAGTAAGGCACCGCTAACCCAACCTAAATGCCTACATTCTCATTATACAAAGTGGAGTACTTGTTTCAAGCCACGAGTACCCAATAAAAAAAAAAGACTGAATTATTTTTTCTAAGATAAAAGGCATTTCTCTTCATTATTAGATTCTAGTAGTAAATCGTTTAATTTATTGTGTGATAAATGTGGGCATTTATAGTTTGCATTCTGATACTTCAGCTGTTAATAAAATATATTCATAGTTATCATCATTGTGCTAACGTGAATCTGTAGCACAACATAGTTATAGTAAATAGTGATGTTTAGTAAATAATATGAAAGGAAAAATAAACATGTTTATATGGATTTTTAAAGAGTACAGATTGCCCAGGCATGGATTTCAACAGTTCAAGTTACAAATAGGGTTGGCATCTTCGCATGTTCCAAACAAATTGATGTAGAGTAAAATGATGATAAAGAGTAGAGTTTTTATGTCTTTTATTGTTATTTAATTGTATCTTGGTGCCAACCCTATTTAAGACTAATAATGTTTAATGGGTTGACGATGTCTTCAGCTGATTTTTGTTGGTGTTCAGTGTGTATTCAGAGTAACACAGTTTTTTTATTACGAATTACGACATAAAGAAATATATCCCACATTACACTACACAATTTGCTAACCCTATTAGACTTGTATTATATGGGAGTTATAAGCAAATCTAATATAGTAACATATATATTTGGTTGTTTTAATATACATTAACATTGTACATAGAAGATTACATAATGGTTCATGTTCTAACGTTTATATCTATGTAGTGGTCAGCTACACAGATTTAAATCTCGTTGGTAGCTTAATTGAATTATCTTAATCCTACGTTGCTTATTGGGATTCAGTGTGTTTAATCAATAATCAAATGCGTGCTTATTTCAATACGTTTACGTACACTGAATTTTATATACTACCTATATCTTATATTAACCGTAAATCAATTCTAGAAACTGAAATATAATGTTTTAAGAATTCATACATAAATATTTCAATGAAAATATTGTTGACGTGATAAGTTCTAGAGTATTTTTGGTTGATGATAGCTACTCAAACAAAAGCTATTAACAATGCTTATAATTTTCTCGTCTTGAAGTATTTTTTGAATGAAAGAGAGAGAAAATAATTCTATTAAAATGTCTAAAGTATGTCTCAAATATAATCCTAAAATATTTCATATTAATAATATAAAAGTGCAATTTTGCTACAAGTCAAATCTGGCAGACTAAACGGCCACTATTTGTGGTAGTTATACTGTCAAATGAGGTTTTGGCTCGTTCTGTCTTCAGAATAATTGTATTGTCCTTCTCTTGGTCTATTTGCTTATTTTTAAATCGCTCGAACCAATTCAACGTTCTTCTATCCTAACCTAGACCCACCTATCTAATGAAATGTATAACTGTGTTTCATGACGTCACGTCTGCTTGAACAGGTGTTCCGCGCATGTACACCCCCAGACGCGATATCTCTGGTCTCGCGGCTGCTCGAGTACACTCCGGGGGCGCGTCTCTCGCCGCTGCAGGCGTGCGCGCACAGCTTCTTCGACGAGCTGAGGGAGCCGTCGGCTCGCTTGCCCAACGGTCGGCCTCTACCACCGCTCTTCAACTTCACGGATTACGAGCTCTCGATTCAGCCATCGCTAAACGACTTCCTGAAGCCGCGCGCCGCCGCACACGCCGAGGCCGGCGCGTCCGCTGCGCATGAGCATGACGCTCAGGGTAATGTAGCCTTAATTATGTTTGTTGCCTTGGTGGCTTCATTTTAATAGTTAATGGAATGGAAGTCCAGGGCTTAAATCCTGGGAAAACAATAAAATAAAGTTTCGATCAGGCAGACAATAAAAGTCTGATTAACTATCTGTCTCAAAATAAAATTGATGCTTGAATTTAACACATGGACACAAATTGTTGTCCATGCCCTATGGGCGGAAAAGGGTTTTACATTTTTATCTACGTAGTTGTAGATAAACTAAATATTATGTACAGTATAGAATATGATTGATTTGTCGCTGCTTCTTTTTTTGACTGAAATATAATTTAATGCATATATAAACTACGAATTATTTTTCTTCAAATACAAAGTTAAGATTCATTTTCTGTACGTATAAAAGTTTCGTCGTCTTTTAAGACAGCATTACAATTAAACTGAGGGTATGTAAACATACATATAAGACAAATCCATAATTTTTCAAATTTAAGCTAGGGTGCTAGGTCCTGTTCCCAGGGCTCCCTCTAAGCATCGTAGAGGGCTGGTGGTGTGTTTAGTGGTTCTGGTCGGCTATACGATTTACCACACTCCCCACGCCACATTTGCCCGATCTGGGCGTGCATTAGGCATTCACACCATCGAAAAGAAAAAGGGTGCTAGGTCCGGTACCACGATAAAATTAAAACAGTTGTATAGGAAATGGTAGTGCGTCCTATTTAAAGGGTAGAGGTGTCAGAATTTTATTGTTATCTGTATGTATTTACAGGCGAGAACGCAACAGCGAGCGGAACAAGCGGCGGGTCGCCGAGCGCGTCGTAGAGTCGCCGCGATTCGCTCGAACCAGGCCATCGTCTCCAGCGTCCTTCACATACCGACAATGGGCACATCACACCCACGCTCGACCTGCGCCGGCCGGGTCTCGCAGACCCACCCAAGCCTTGAGCCGGCAATATGCACACCCTAACCCAACCATAGCATGCAGTAATGAGTCAGAATACATTTAATTTTCGTATAAATATTAAATATATGTTTTAGTTTCATAAATCAGGATTTACAGTTTCATTGTAAAGTATATCTAATTACATTTGAGGTAGGAAAGAGCAGTTACCAACATTTAGTTATGCTAACAAACATTAGTCTGACTCATTCTAGCGTTAACTCGAAAACCCAAAATCGAATAGGGCTACACACCCTCGTAGTGAGCTTATTAACGATAGCCGCGTTCACTAATCACTAGACCGAGGGCTCAATGTTTACATAGTACATTATTATAGGAAAATGCTGTATTTAATCTAGCCATCAATGTAGCCTAAACGTCGCTCCAGGGGCTGTTACCAAGTGCCTCGTTAAAGCTTGCTAAAGAACTTTTACATTTTGTTATCGAGATGCGAGTGAGATTGCGTAGTAATAAACGCAGATAGCGAGCTGCCTTCCCAGTCGAACGTATTAGAACTCCACATCTTCATAGTAAATATTTTTTATTAGTCACAATGTCTCTATATGCTGTAAGTCCTCAGCTGTATTTGACAGTAAAATAAAATGTTTCTAACAATATTTGGACTGGATGATGCCACTATCCGCGTTTATTACATAAGAGGGACTAACAAGAATGACGGCTACAAGTATGTATTGGCAAAATGGCGGTGAATAGGGACACGTGCTAAACACGTAACGTATAAAGACGCATGCGCAGACGTGTAATAAAGATTTGCGTCTGAGAGTTTAAGCCGTGCGCTGTGGCTTCTAGAAACAGGTACAGTGCCTGATGGTATTGTGAAAAATTACGTACGAGACATTACAAGGTCGGGATACTGCGCTCGGAAGCGACTGCGTTCCGTCTTACGGTTATGCACAGACAGCGGTTGCTATTCAACAAATAGATTTCTGCAGAGCATTCAACAAGCGTGTTTTCATACTTCGCGTGATAGCTGTCCGTGTGTTTCCGAGCTTCGCGCTTCGGAACTTAAATCGAGAGTCGTATGTACGCTAATTAGTGATAGTATATTTTGTGTTGGCCATCGGGAAAAATTTAATGCATAATAGGTGTTTTCGGCGAGTTATCGTGTGATACTGTAGTGTAATTGTCGAAGCTTGAGCAGTCGTAGTCGGTAAGGAGGATAAATCCACTGTAGATTCTAAACCGTCGCGTTATTACTTTGTACTTTTGTAAGCTCAAAACTACTTTGTGTACATACCTATTATACTGGCAACACTGCGGTCGTAAACGAAAGATTTATTATCTGGATACAAATATATTTTATAGCGAAAATCTATTCATTTGTGCAATCTATTAATTTTTTGTGCGATATACATTTCGATATATACGCTTCGTGTTTTCCCACCTGCACTGTTTATATCATTTGCTTCTTAGGTAAGGAAGCTTAAATGCCTAGGCATATAACATTTCGGTAGTGAAAATCTCTTTTTAAAATTCCCTTCAAAGTGATCGTCTTTCAAAGCAATCGCACCTTAGAAGGGACTCCCGTCTTGCGCGTATATCGTCAGTGGGAAAATGCTTAGTGCATTTTAGGCTAACGGGCAGCAACAAATTGCCTCGATTACTGAAATCCGCTTGTGCCGTGTATCCCGTAGAATTCGAGTAGACTTAGAATATTTATTGTCGATTGTCGAACGCATCGTGACACGTGACTTGCGAAATATGCCTAGTGCTGTCAAACAAGTAAACGAACGGTATATTTTAACGCATACAAAAAACAAACATACTTGTACATTTTTATAACTAGCATAAACTGATCTCTCAGATAACTTTAATATCTAATAATATCTCAGATTATTATGTGATTGTATAAACAATTCGAAAATTAACAGTATAGATACTTGTTTATTTGTAGCGGATTCTGTATTGATTTTTTTTGCCGATTATTCAAATATATTTTGCTATCCAGCGCTGGATAAATGTATAATTAAATTGCACTGTCTGTGTCCTATTATAATGTCATAGTTTTTTCGATAATATTGTATTCTATAAAGATAATCGATAAATCATATTTCTGCTATGTAAAATTTTGTCATTGTGGACATTATATAAGTAGTCATTTATGCAGTAATATTAAAAGTAAATTCATCGTCATAGTTTTTAAGTATTTGGGCAATTTCATTTTGCACTATCGAGTTGGCTTAAAGTTACAAATTAGGGGAAGGTTTTCACCTATACGATATAAAGTAACGAACTCTTTTATTCATGGTTTAGAATGTAGCTTTAATTCAGGTAACCTTGGGTGTTTTCACTGATCATTTTGTTTAGTGCCGAAATTCAGCTGCCGCGGTGTAGTGGATTAGCGTGAGAGATCATTGCTCATTTGAGTCACAATCGCGTGCCTAGATGGCACTGTTGACCACTTTTTCTACCTATACTCCGTATATAACAATTTTCGATTATGTTGCATCTTTCAATTATTGAATTTGAACACCGGTTCAGACGCATTGAAGCTGTACGGTCTCGGCCGAGTATATAATACACCCTCGTATTACTATGTATGTAATAATTACTTATAAATTCTTAGTACGTTAGAAATGTACTGCGCTCGGCGCAAGATTTCAAATCACACATAGTGGAGCTTAGTTTTGTCCCTAAGGCTATATTGGTTTGCTGACACCTTTATAATTCGTGTAAATATATTATTATAATAATTATATTATTATTATTATCTTTATGGTATGACTCTTGAGTAAAGTTAATCGGTAGGAGGCGTATTGCGCTCGCACTCACTGTTCGGACGGTCTCC
Organism: Leptosia nina; assembly: GCA_963661955.1. Taxonomy (NCBI): domain Eukaryota; kingdom Metazoa; phylum Arthropoda; class Insecta; order Lepidoptera; family Pieridae; genus Leptosia; species Leptosia nina. The sequence continues at coordinate 4,292,592 of CAVLEF010000004.1, read as the reverse complement.
AGCGCAATGTCGACGCGTCGCAAGTGACGAGAGGCCGGCTCGAATCCAGTAAGGGATACGATAGTTTAGATATGCATATTTTATTAAGTCTACCTATTATGAATTTTGTAATCGACGTTGCTTCTAAAGACCCTCTGTGTAAAAAGTTAACACACACTAGTGACCTGATGTTTGAAGCGATGTTTCTGGAACGTTCTGACCCGTTTAAATTCTCACCTTCACGATTCACGTGCACTTTTACTACTCGAGAGTTTTCAGAAATGCATACTTCGAAATGGGGTTGACTAAGATAAATTATTTAAAGTAAAAGAGTTTTCTTATTACTAGTACTGTAATATTAAATTTAATAGTGAGTGAAATTTGTATTTTGTTTTAATTTGTTTTACTGAATTTGAATACATCGTAACACCCATATCGTTGTTAGTTATGAATGAAATAACATAATTATAAAAGTAAATATTAAATGAATAGTAACATGGTTTTTTTATTTAAACATATCCACTTTCCATTGTATCCAATTCTTTATCCAAATAAAATACATTGAAATTTCTTTAATTTCTACTGATATTGAGAAACATCCTTTTTTAAACTACAAAATTGTTTCTACCAATATTATGTATAGAACCGAAATAACTGCCCTTATAAAGCATTTTATTTAAACGATGTTATAAATGTGACTTAAAAATGTCTAAAAAGTAAAATATCTTTTGAGTAAAATCGACTTCGGACTATTGATATTTTATAATCAACAATTATTACTGACTATTCAAACGTGACCCCCAAAACCCCCCTGGAACACGTGCAAGTTAATTTTATCTAGATAGATAAATGAACTTGGGAGAAAAGTGAATTCTTCAACCATTTAACGAAGAAGAGCTGTTGATCTATTTTGACCTTGATGCCCACGACCCGTTGATTATTAGCTATGGGAGAATTAAGGACTTATTTACACCTTTAATAATTTTGTGTTCTTATATATGTACTTACTGTTTGTTTTGTTTATATTGGATTAGTATTTTTATTGATGTACCTAAGCGTACTATGGCGCTTCTTTTGAAATTTATTCCGAAATAAGAATTAATATAATATATTTATTTTAATTTAAATTAATGGGACCTATGGTTAGTTTTATATTTGCCGGAGTAAAATAATACACGTAGTCATAGTAAAAATTTAAGAGGATGATACGTTAAGAAATTAGAAAACTTCTTTAAATACAAGGACACTTTAACAAATAAAATGATATACAATTAGAATATGTATTTACACGTTAGACATAATTTTTTATAATATCCGGTAAAGTCTTGTGTGCGAAATAACCGTTTACTAATTACTCCTTATTAAAATATCATTATCGATTCTTCAAGCTACGAATAGAATCGATTAATTAAAAATCGATGACTTCTCGTCAATGACACTAGATTGACAATTAACATACGAAAAGTGAATATTAAAAGGGTTGCCTTTGTTGTTTTTATTTTGCAAATAAATTACATTAAAAAAATTAAAATAGCATATGATGTGCATATAAAAGTTTTATTCTACAATGAAGTACTTATAAGAGATTTTATTATGTAAAGCTTAGAATCATAAGAAGAGGCATGAGAGAATTTCACAAAAATATACTATTGTAAAAGAATCTTCATTATTTTCTGTACAACGTAAAATTAACAATATATAATCATGCACGAGGCTTATGAAATAACGCATTTGCTAAATGCGTCTGTTCAAATAGAAACCATAGCAGCTTATGGTAAGAAAAAAATCTAAATTCTTTTGTTCATTTCATACCTATACTTTCACTAAATGGGTGGATATGTTATTCCTGATGTAATTTTGTTCTAGATGGAAACTTATTAATAGGGACTCGACAAGGCCACTTGCTTATGTATTCACTCTTTTTTAATAATGATACCAAAAAGAATGAACTAAAAATGATAAGGTATTGTAAAAACTTTAGTAAAAAACCAATACAACAAATAGAAGTGATTCCAGGCAAGTGCTATTGTTAACTAATGGTATTGTCTACAATGTATTTAAAAATGCAATTAATTATAATTTCACTCTTTGCAGAAGATAACTTACTGTTATGTCTCACAGACAACCTGCTTTCATCTTATGATATAAATGGTCTCAATTTTCCTTTAGTTAAAACTTTTTCTGATACCAAAGGAGCGTCACTATTTGCATTAGATAATAAGGTGAGTCTTAAGTACATACAATTTGTTTTGTTGTAATAAACAATGTGGTTTTTTATATAATGTTATAATAAATTAGAGTGGAATTAAAACCGTAATGGCTTATTCCTCTTTTTTATAAAATGTTCACAGAGGAGCTTAATTATTTTTAATTTTTTTATGTTTTTAGTCAGCAACATCTATGACTGGTGAATCCAACTCTGTGGTACACCTGTGTGTGGCGGTCAGGAGAAAATTGCAGCTTTACTATGGTAAAAATGGTGAATTTAAAAAACACTTATTTGACTTTACAATACCAGATGTGCCAAAAGTTATGGCTTGGGGTCAGCAATACTTATGTGTTGGCTTTAAAGGAGAATATACATTATATGATGTAAGTTGTGTTGTGTTGTGTTACATAAAGATTACTTTTGCATGTGCATTAAATTTTAATACAGTGCAGTTGCTAGAATTCAGTTTAGTTGATCTATTTCTATATTTTACCCTAAGTAATTATTTTCATTTATGCTCCTTATATTAACTTTCAGTTATGATACTTTATCCTTATACATAAATTTCCAGTGTCCAGCAGTTCATGTAGCTTTTTGTTTAAAATTTTAAACTGTATGTGATTATATTTCATTTCATATTATATTTTATTATTATTTTATTATATTATATTTCAGTTATCTTCACATAACCCAAAAGAGTTATTTCCAACCAGTAGTTCTAATTCTCTTGAGCCATCAATTGCTAAATATTCGGAGACATCTTTTCTTCTGGCGAGAGATAATACTTCAGTTTTAGTGCAAGAAACAAAGGAAGAAGCTATAGAAATTAAAAATACAATAAAATGGTCAGATGCACCCATTGCTGTTGGTGAGAAGAATTGTTATAGTTAAAGTTTATTGGTTAATGATAAATCTTAACTATTGGTGCACAAGTTTGAAAATCATAGAATTTTTTAAATGTATTTTTCAGTATGGGATGAACCATTTATATTGGGATTATTGCAAGACAATATAGTGGTACAAACCGTTGAACCACCCCTCTTTATTCAGACATTACAAGATTTAAACAAAGCAAGACTGATGTATAGGTGAGACACTTTTCCTTAACTCTTAAAGTTGTTGTTTTTAAACTTTGTATAGTGAATGACAAATTTCAGTGTTGCCTATGTGTTCTGTGTCTTGCATTTTTGATGAAGGTTGCCATAATATCTATACCACCTTTTTTGTTTAAGTGCAAAGCAGTTCATATCTTGCAGAAAAATCATATAAAAAATAAAGTAAATCTATGATGAACTATAAAATTATTAAGCAAAACTATTATTCAACCGCACTAAAGCTATCAAAAAATTTTTTAAATGGTTTTATTTTCATATCTCAACATTCCACAACCCAAATGCCAAGGCAGGATTTGAACCTATCATATTATGTTTTTATATAAGACATTTAACTTTTTATTTTGCTAAAACAGTGCAAATACAACACTTCACCGTTTCCGACCCGAAAACCCGTCTGTTTCGTAGTTTTTGTCATGTGTTTTTATATTATGTTGATGAACCACAACTTTTGGCAGATGTAAGCGTGGTTTAATATTCGTGGCCTCAGTGGGTCAGGTGTGGTGCCTTAATGCAGTGGATGTGACTAAGCAACGCCAGCAATTACTCAAAGACAAACACTTTCAGATTGCTATAGACTTAGTGGTAATGTAGACAGTATTATGAATTATGTAATTGAACATTGAAACAATCTCCTTGCAGACCCAAGCTCAAACTCACTATATTCTACTTACCCAGTCTAACTATAATACACTTACTAAATTATTATAGTCTTGTCTGTGTAGCAGACCTTGGAATTTTGTGAAATCCCTTTTCAACCTGTGGGGCACAAGACAAACACATTTCTGTGTCTCTTTCACTGATTGATTTTATGTACACGCTAGTAGTTGGTCCGTTATGTGTTGTCTTCTTAAAAAAAATCTTCTACTAGGATTCAAATTCAGGACCTCTCAAATTGTTTGACACAATGCTAGGGGCAACATGTTGAACTATTGACCTATGTAAGTGGTCAAATATATCAATTAAATAACTATGTCAGTTCTCTTAATAACGAATTATATTTGTAATATATTATAAATATAAGTAAATGTTACCAATTTAATTAGTAAACTATAAAAACATTGTTAGTACCATTAATTAATTAGTGTAACAGGAAATAGTTTTATGAATTACTAGCTGGATATTGTTTGCTTCTGGTAGTTAGAAATGTTTTATTTTAAAGTTAAAAAGCGACAAGCTAGAATTATACAACTTTTGAATGTGAGTTTAATTATCTAAAATATATTATTAAGCAAGAAGTGCATGTTTATTTTAATTTAATGAGCGGGAAACGGTCGGTCAGTTCATAGAGCAAGAACGCTGTGGGTTCGACACCTACCGGATCATCGGCATTTTATTTAAATATTAAAATGTTAAGTTTATTTGTTTCTACTTCAGAGTTTGTCAGAATGCTCCCCCGAAGAGAAGAAGCAAACAATACATTCCATACAAATGCTACACGCATTGGATCTCTTTGACAGTAAACAATATTCCCAATCCATGAAGGAATTCATAAAGTTGAACACCGATCCTGCCGAAGTAATCAAACTATTCCCGGAACTGGATAATAAGCAGAACGACGGCAAAGAGAAGAAATTAAAAGGGAAAGACCTGGAGAGTGCTTTGAACGCGCTGATAGAGTATTTAGTGGAGTTGAGGTCGAAAATCGGAAAGAGTACGGAAGCCGGGGCAAGTAAGGACGAAGTCGCCAATCCGAGGAATGTGACGCAACAATTGGAACTCATTGATACTACTCTACTGAAGTGTTATTTGCAGGTAAAGTAAGATAATACCCATATAGTTTAAGCGAGTAGTTTAAATAAAACACTTTAACGGTTTAAAACGTGCAGCAGCCATGGTCACGGGGACAGTCTCCCATGGCTGCTGCAAAGCATCCGAAACGTCGGGCCGAAGTTAAAAATAATTTTCAAATAAGTTTAACTAATATATCGCGTTTTAAACCGTTAAAGTGTTTTATTTAAATGTGTACTACTCGCGTAAACTATAGACAGTATTTAGATAATACCCATTTATTAGAGCTAATACAAAAAACTAACATACATAATAGTCTGTAGTTTACACGTTAAAATAAAACACATTTAACAGGAAGAAACGTGAAATATATATCAAAACACAAATTATAAATAAGCGAATGTATTTTATTTCTTCTCTTTTTACCGATAGAGATTTTTTAACGATAGAGCACGACAGATGAGCAATGGGTTGATTTGATGGTAGGCGAATTACCCCAGGCATAGAACATCTAGACAAGGTGCGCTTGACCTTCCTTGTTCCAATCCAGAGTTCCAGACGAAGTCTCACATGTTTCAGGAAGATTATAAATTGAAAAATTAGAAATATGACCCGGTGGGGATCAAACCCACGACCCTTCGATTATTAGCCATACATTGCTACGAATGCACCAAGGAGCACGTCAAACTTTTTTAATAGGATTTATCTCTTTTTTACCTATTTACGCAAAGGTAAATGAAATAAAATTCTTGCTTATTTATTCAACCCGTCGCAATATAAAAATTCGCGTAACAATTAAAAAAGATCTCCTTACAAATATTACAAGCCACAACGAAATGTTACAATGTGGAAAAAGCATAGTATTAAAGACGATTGTTTGTTTTGCAGACAAATGACGCATTCGTAGCCCCATTGCTGCGTCTAAACAATTGTCGCCTGGAGGAAGCTGAAAAGACCCTCCTGCAACATGGAAAGCACAGTGAACTGATCATCCTTTACCAAACAAAGGGTCAACATACAAAGGCCTTGCAGCTATTGAGGGAACAAGCTGGACAGCCTGACTCCAGCCTCAAGGGTTACCATAGGACAAAGAATTATTTGCAACATTTAGGTAAGGAAATTTGATGGGTATTTTATATGAAATGCTTTTAATACTTTTTTTATTAGTAATATATTATATGGTTTGAAAAAAAAACTGTCATAACATTATGAAACTACCTTGTAATACATTTAAATAAAACACTTTTAACCGTTGAAAACGCGGTCTTAAAAATAAAAGTCTAATTGACTTACACAATAATCCACACAGTTGATCTTAAATTATCTCTATTTCAGGAGCGAAACACATAAACTTAATATTCAAATTCTCTGATTGGATATTGAAGGAACACCCTGAGGAGGGCCTGAAAATCTTCACCGAAGACATAGTTGAGGTGGAGAACCTGCCTCGTGCTAAAGTCCTCGATTTTCTACTACGCGAGCACGAGTCATTGGTCATTCCATATTTAGAACACGTCATACACACCTGGAATGACACGAACGACCTTTTTCATGACGCCCTTATCAATATGTACAGAGAGATAATAACGGAGAAAAAGGCGAATTCCACTGAAGAAGAACTGCAGCATATCAAGTCGAAATTGGTGGCGTTTCTAGAAAAGTCGACGCATTACACCCCGGAGAGGGTTATATTACATTTTCCTAACGATACACTGTTCGAAGAGAGAGCGGTGATATTGGGGAAGTTGGGGAGACACGAGCAGGCTTTAGCTATTTATATCCAAATCCTAGGTAAACATATAATTTCTTTAAATAAATCAATTAAACGGTTTAAAACGCGATATACGTATATTAGTTAAACTTATTTGACGTAATAAATACCGCATTTAAAACCGTTAAAGTGTTATATTTAAATAGGTACTGCTCGCGTAAACTCAAACAGTATATAATTTCCTATAGTTTATAAGTTTATTTTTTATAATAACCACCCTTAACTCATGTGCAAATGGGCGCTTAAGACATGTTCCGATTGTCCAAAGGGAAAATAGGGCAAATACTATTAATTTTGTCAAAACTCTGTCAAACAAAATAAAACAATTGAAAAACCAAGTCCTTTACGAGGTAGTAAAGACACCGACCAAGTCAGTAGCTTGCAAGTTGCGCAATCTTAAAAAAATGAAATAATGTTCTAGAAGGACACTCAAAGAAAACTATTGACAGTTGACATTGTGTCGTCCATATTTATTATCCTTGTATGTAAACTTTTTTAAATTTTTTGACAGGTGACGTAGAACGAGCGATACGATACTGCGACAATGTATGGGATAGGGCAAATGAAAAGAGCACGGACGTGTACGTTATCCTAATGCGGATTCTTCTTAGCCCCGAGCAAAGTGGAGCCCTAAGTGGTCCTTTGGCCAGTGTGCCGAGACACCCCCGTTCCTCCACACCTGATTTGGAAACGGCTCTCGCTATATTGGAAAAACATGCTGATAAGATTTCGCCTATTAAGGTTATACACATAGATTTTCATATGTTAAATAAACAATTATATTTTCACAAGTATACAGGATGGCGCCAGAATGTTACATGGAAATTAAATAGTTTTCCTACGTATCCCACATTCCACAGGGCACTACGTAATAAAACTATTTTAAAAAACAAATCCTAATTTTCATTGAATTATAAAAAAAAATACACAAAGTTATTACAGCCAAAATCGTGTAGTCGTGTAAATGTCAAATAGACATCTACTTTTTTTTTTTAATCTTCGTTAAATAAACATAAGTTAATTGCCTTGAATTTTAAAAAATATTGTTTTGGAACTGCTATTACATTCTAGTATTATAAGTAAAATAATATTATTCTTATTTACTTGTAAATACAATAATGTATGCTCCTACGTTTACTTATTAATGTTGTATTATATTTTTTTTTAATTTTAGGCGCTATCAGTGTTACCGAACAGCGTGTCTCTGAGCCGTCTAAAGAATTTCTTAGAAAGCGCACTACAGTCACAGCTGACCCTGAAAAGACGAACTCAAGTGCTCAAAGGATTGCTCTACGCTGAACATACACAGGTAATAACCACAAAACAATAATAGTTTCGCACAGACAGTGCACAGAGGTCTGGTTAATTACTTGTCTGTAAAAAAAAATAAAGATGTGTGTCCAACTGGAGTAAACGCCCCACCATGAACAATGGGATCTTCTTAGAAATAAATTTAAAAGTATAGTTATTTCTTTACATAAAATTATTTTAAAGGTTTAAAGTCAGAAATATATTAGTAATATATAACTACAATATTTATTAATGTATTTCAAGTTTTAAACCGTTAAAAGTATATGAACTCGCATAATTGTTCACGCAAAAAATATGTCAATTATAAACTGAAAAAAAAAAACTACTCGAGCAGTACGTGAACTGGCGCGATCTTTAGCGTGCAGTTGCTCTAACCAATTACTAAGCTGCCGAGTCCTACACGTCATCCTCTAAATTTTTCAAACCATTGATACTCTCGCGCAGTGTAATTCCAATCTTAACACTTGCGTTTATATAATGCCATGTTCATATGACAAACATTAAATATTTTTCATCTTACACCAAGGAAGTGCAAACCGTATTTGTATCATATTTATTCCGCTATCTCTTTTGCAGGTACAAGAGATGAAACAGTTCCACGAGTCCAAGAGCATAGTCATAAACGACTACAACATCTGTCCCGTGTGCAAGAAACGCTTCGGCAACCAAAGCGCGTTCGTCCGATACCCATCCGGTGACATAGTTCACTATTCATGTAGATTAGACAAGTAAAATATAGTAGTATGCTGTAGAACCGGGTTGAGTGAGGTTGGCTTCGTCAAAATATGCAATGAACCCAGAAACTGTATCGTGTATTTTTTCTAACTTGGCAAAAGACCACAACAAATATGGCCGATTATGAACCATAGATAACAAACTATAACTAGTGATGACCTTTAATAGAGTGAAGTTGTTGCCACAGATGATACAGGTATCAAAAAATATCGACTATATATGGACTAAATAACCTCAATATTCAAAATGTCGTTCATGATCTTCTTTTTGTATTATTTTACTCGACGTTTGTAACGCTTTTCAGCGTTCGTGCGCGAGTAGGACTTCCACCTTCTATTGTCGTTGACTTTGCTCACGTCCCACCCTTATGTAAATGTTAATCCAAAGAAAGTGTTTTAGTGTACATCAATGTAAACCTTGTAAGAAGATCACGAATAATAATAAAAAATAAAAGTGAATTGTGTTTGTTCACCAAAAATGCCAAGATAGAAAAAATACACTGAAGTTATTTGCGTAATTACTGATATTGGTCTTGTCCCCCCTCCCCCAACTATCTAACCAAATTCCTTCTATGCCTAGTGCCTCAACACTAAAAGCATTTTGCACTTGCACTATGATTAATTTAACAAGTTACACGAAAGTTTACTATGAATAATATAAATATTAACGTACGATTATTACATAAAATACCACTACAAAGGATCAGCATCGGGTCGTAATTAAAATAAATAAAAATATGTTGAACTGATACGTTTCGCGTTTGAAACCGGTAAAAGTGTTTCGTTTGAATGTATGTATACTGCTCGCCTTAACTACAGATATGTACAGCTGTCGCTTGTAATGTATTTAATGTATCTACTGCAATTTTATAGTTAATGTAAAAAATCACTAATGTAAAACTACACATTGTTGTGTATATGTATTGTAATATATTAAATGTGAATTTATTTATTTGTTTTGTTTTGTTTTGAACCTAAATTGCTAAGAAATGAATGGTACGTATTGGTAAGGTATAATTAAGAATTGGGAAATTATTTTCTATTGTATCGATTATAATTTATATGCACACGTAATTTCATGGACTGTATGTAATGTATGTCTTTAGCTATTCATACATCCGAAATGGCATCGACCTTTAAATAATAAAATATTTATTCTGCAAGTCGTTCATTATTAGTCCTGGAAAAGCAATATAATAAACATTTAGGAAAAGTATTTATCAACAATACCTAGCCATGATCACTACCATCTACCACCACTGATTTATTTAGTTCTTTTTTATAAAAAAATATACATTAGTAGGCCGTAAGAAGCTGTATTGACAAGTGTAGGATTACGACACCTACTAACAAAAAACTGGTTTTATACGATAACACCAATGCTATTGCTTTACAAACATCATAGCTAAAAAAAGTATGTATAATATTTAAATTGAAATACAACGTAGAGGATTTAATGAATTTCTATATTACAATTAATATTTTGTCTAATATAGTTAAAGTTTACTAAGTCAAAGATGGGATCTGCTGCAAAGCATCTGAAACGTCGGGCCGTAGTTAAAATAATTTCCAAATAATATAACTAATACATATCGCGTTTTAAGCCGTTAAAGTGTTTTATTTAAACGTGTACAAATCGCGTAAACAGACAGTATTTAAATCTATGAAAGTTTGTATTTTTTTTAATAACAAATGATGGTACTTTGATATCTTTAAGTGAAGTACCTACCTTCAAACGATAATCTATTTACAGTAGGCAGAAGAAACAATTATCTTCTTATTCTATTTTTAACTATCTTGATATAATAAAGAAATAAAGATTCATAAATAGTAACTTACTCCACTGATGTATTAAGAAAAAACATTTTGTACGTTTGTTTTCGTGATAAAATAATGTTATAAATGATTTTCTAAACAAACCATGAATAATGCAGACGTTTGGCCTATCTAGCGAACAAAGTCGTATGGAATATGTCTTGATAGCGATTCGATACAAATTATCAGTGGGAGTGGTAATTATTCGTGTTAATAGTGACGTAGGCGTGACGCAGGCGACGCGTAGCGAACGTTGCCGAAGCGTTGCGTCTTACGCGGGTTTCCGCCGCACGCCTCTGTGGCCCAATGGATAAGGCATCGGCCTCCTAAGCCGAGGATTGTGGGTTCGAGTCCCACCAGAGGTACATTGGTATATTTTTTATCGATATTAATCATAAATTGTCACTTAAGTCGAAAAGGTGATATGAAGTTAAATGTATATATTAAACAGAGTTTTGTTTATTTTTTCTTTTTTTTTTGTTTGTTATTAATTTTTGATAAAGATTAATAAGGCGCTTTGGGAATTGTAATTCTTATAACATATTTTATTAAGATGTTAAGCTGTTAATAATTTTATATGTTAACTTTACTAGTTTATTAAATTATAACTACACTTGGATGTTAGAATAAAAACTAACACATGATAAAGGCGTAAGTTTTATTTCAATGTTACACGAGATTTTTCTGTGTGCGTTTGACAGCAATGTCGTTATATAAAAAGAAGAACGCCGACTGTGCATACAAAATCGTGATATTAATACGTCAATTCCAAACGGATATTCATTATAATCTTAATAAAAAAAAAAAAATCTTATCTTAAGTTCCTTTTTTTCCTTCTCATTTCTGTAATTTAACCCGTTATAGCGATGTAAGCAATCTGTAAGGCCTAGCCTCGTTTATTCTTTAAGTTTTATTGTTAATTAAGCGCTATGTAAGGCCGTTTGATTGTAAGTTTAAATAAATAAAAATAAAATAAATAAAAAAAATGATTGCTGCTTGTCTGACGCTAACTAAAGCTGTTGCTTTATTTTGCGCGCAATAGAAAGATTATAAATTTAGATTTGTAACAACACTCAACGTTGGTTTATATCGCAGGAGTATGATATAGTCAGGTGGTAAACTTCTCTTTTTTATTATACTTCTTCGGTTTTTTTTTATTATAGGGGAGGACAGACAAGCTCGAGATTCACTTGATGGTAGGTGAATTAACCCAGCTAGATAAAATGTAAACGAAATCCACTATATTTATTTTGACTTTGGATATTCGGAAATCCACATACTGAAACCGAAAGGCGATTAAAATTGACGCCTTCTCATCTGTGGACGATGGTTCGGCCCCTGGATGGAATATTGATATTCTTACCGTCCATTTAATGTCCAGATTTCCAGACAAAGCTCAAGTCAGAAAAATTCTAAATAGATTAGAAAAATGTTGGCTCCGGTAGCGATCGGACCCACGACCAGTATCATTACGCCAGCCACTAGCCCACTAAAAAAGCTGAGAGATTTGGTTTTCAAATCCATAAAGATCTACTATGAAGGTTTAAATTTCGCTCCTAAAAGCGAGTTTCGCATAACTATGACAATATTGGACGCATTTATAAAAGTTTCATATCTCGGGGAAAGCTGTTAGATATGATAAGGATATTATTGATAACACGGTGTGCCATCGATCAGTTGATATTTGTCGATCGCGGTGCAACAGCAGTGGACATTGTTATGTTATTATAAATACCGTGAAGTGCAGTGTATAATGAGAATGATGGCTGACGGCGAGATGGGTTACGGCGAGTACTACAACTATGAGGGTTGGTCTGTGGGACCGCCTGAGTACGTGGAACCAGCCTGCCAGTACCGACAGCCGATCGAAGATGACTACAGATACAACACTTACGCGTTAGTCCTTTTTGCATTACTCACCAAGGTTCTAGGTTGTAGATAGGTGATTCTGGGCAAGGGTAGCTTTTTGAAATGAATGTTTAATAAAAATCGCCTTACGGTACAATTACTAAAATTAATTCAATTTAAATACTGTTCCTGTTCCTTATATTATAAAAATAAAATAAGAAGCAAGTCTTATTGTGAATTAATCGAAATTTAACAAATTAGATAACACGACCGGGGCTAGAACCGGCATCCACGGCGATTCGTGCTACTGCTCCAATCAAATGAGTTTATCGGGGAAAAACCCGGATAATTGAATAAATAAACGGATTTATATAGCCCTATCGTGTTGTTTTAAATACTAAAGTTTTCAAAAGTCTTACTATATTACACAGTAATATATTCGAATCATGCATTCTCTGTTGAAATATATTATTTTTTATACAAATTATCGATTTCTATTTCTTCAATATAATCGAATTGCTTCGCAAACTGTATACTTATAGTTTGCGAATTAGCAATTACATCACATTTATGATCCTTTTATATATTTTGTCCTTTATTTATTATTTTTGTAAGATAGTTAAAGGATAGTCCGAATTATTATTAAGTAATCGAGTATCGAAAATTACCACAGATAAAATAATATATCGTTCACTTTTTCACACGCACATGATGCCATTATATAAATTAAAAATCTACTTTGAAAAAAAATACGGCGGGACTTGAAAGGTTCCGTGCTTTAATCCAATAAACCAATCGAGCTAGAATCAAGAATGACTGTCAAAGTTGTGCCGAATTGCGTAATCTACCTACATAATTTAAGCAATTGCACCTGTGTCTTTTTTTTATTGATTATGAATGTTATACCCCCTAGGTTTTGTGTTGTTTAAAAAGGATTTTCTGAAAGTGATGGTTTGTTTAAGAAAAATCGTTACTAGATATATTTTAGAAGCGTCTATTTCCAACTTGAATAATACCACTTATTGGAAAACATATGACAAACAGTGATTTTTGAACTATTTAATGTATTCGTGTGTTTTAATATAATGTGAAATAATAAGTAGAATTTCTATTACCGACTTTAATATAGGCGTAATTTTCTTAAAAGATTTATCGTATAAGACTTACTAGTTAACAATATCTAGTTGTGTATTGGCCAACATTTTTGTTAATTCTGAATAAAATTTACAATAACACTCATGCTTCTTGACATCAGTTCAAGTAGCAGAGCGGTACAACATCAATTTAAATGTTACTTGCTACTCCAATGACTAGTAAATCTTCAGATAAGTTTTTTGGCACTTGTACTGACACGTTACTACACATTATACCATTCTAGTAGATGGTGACTCAGTTTTAAAATATATTATCAATTACTTGTTTCATACATTCTTAGAAACCAATTTTATCTACTTCGTACAATTGTGAAGTGTCTTCTATTTGATTTATTGAAAATAACTGTGCTACTTACGAACCGCGTAGATTTGAAAAAAGTTGTCTATGATACACTACATATTTAAATATACAAATCTACGTTTTGTATGTTCGAGCAAAATTTATAAACTGTTTAAATTGTATATTTAACAATTTCAAATTTTGACGAAAGTTTAAATAGAATTTAAATACTATAACAACTTTTAACGGTTTAAATCGCGAAATGTATTGGTAAAACTGGCTTACATTTTATTTTAACTATGCCCGACGTATCGGACGCTCTATGGTTACCGTGAACCTTTAAATAAAACTTTTGCATATCTATATCCTTTAAATTAATAGCGACTGGAGGTTATAAGAAATCAGGCATTAAACTTTTATCGCTAACATTAATCAATGAATCATTAAGCGCCTAGATTTTAACACATGTATATATACAGAAATCAAAATGGCACAGTACATCGGTTCAAGGATGTTGTAAAAGCGTGTTAGGTACTCCACTAAAATATATATCATAAAAAATGGATACTTACTTAAATACCAATAGCAACACAATAATGAATGTCGAAAAGCACAAGATGCTTCGTTAATTCATTACCGTATTTTTTTAATTATTAGAAGTCTTGTCAAATTGTGTCACAGTTGAATAATTATCAATATTTGAAAACATTTAATATTTTGCCAATGATGGAATTCGAATTGAAAACAATTACACTGGCAGGTCTTCACCAGGCACCCACAGCGTTCGTTGGTCTAACCAATTGAACTACCGTGTCGTAGTGACGTGCCTTAAATTTTTCAATTTATAATCGATTTAAAATTATCAATAAAAATATTGCGTCAAAGTAAAGTTGTATATCACATAGAATAGCGAATTAGTTCGCGTGTTCCACGCCTATAGGGCTCCGGCGGTGAATCGTCGCGCTGAGTACCATCGAGCTCGTAATCCGACAGCTGCGCTCACTCCCATGCCTTCGTGAAGTCCTTAATTGGTTTGGAAGCCCTCTTCGTGGGCTGGCGTGCTCCCATCCATTTAAACCCACTGCGCCTAACCAGATTGCCGTAACGAAATGCCCTGAAAACCATCGACTTTTACTCTCTATCCGCTTTCGCGAAATTCGCTTCAATTTCGTTCCTTTGAAGTGCCGACTGACGTAAATACAACTTGTATAGTTTGTTTTCGACTCTAATTGTGTATATTTGACTTATTTGAAAGTTCACTGTAGCGTTAGTGGCAGCAGTTGCTTTACAATTGTAATTGAACTTGTCTAGAGCAAAAAGATAAAAGAACAGAGTAATTCGGTTATGGGGTAGATTTTTTCGCCGCCGCCGGGTGGTACGGATAGCGCGGTCATATATATAATATTCAACTTTTACACAAATTACTTTCCTATCGTGCCGTTTATCGGCCCCCATTATTTTATCATTAAGCATTGCGAATAACAAACCATCGTCTTTGTGAACGCGCCTAATGATACTTGGACTATCGTTCACGAAACTAGTCAATTTATATGGTAATTTTGATAACTTCATTTCACATAATTTCAACTGTTCAAAATTGTTCAACTGGATAGACAATTTCTACGTTAAGCATGATATAAAAAGTAAATAAAATACTTAACTTTAGAAAAATCGCCTTTAGATCAAATAATATTAAATAAATAATTGCCAGAATCCAGCCATGCCAGATCAAATAAATAATTTAAAATAAAAAGTGAAATCCCGTTTCCCCCTCGCGGGGCATGGGGCGAACACATTCATGTGTTTCAATGATCCTTTCTTTAACAGGTAAGTAGTTGATCACACTTCTGTGACCTGCCCGACCGAAAAAAAAATATTTCTCTGGGATTCGAACCCAAGGCCTCTCTCGCTTAACGCTATTCTACGCATTCTAGGCAATAATTCAAAGGTTACGGAGGCGGTCAAAGTAATTTTCCATAGGTATACCAAAATAACTTGAACATCTTGGACGTAACGAAGACAAAGACACACATTTTAATATAAGTACAAATTACGTAAATGTCGAAATCAGTACTTCAAATTTATATGTAAACAAATCCCTTAAGCGAGAAACAACAAACAAGAGCCGTACGCGCTGTTGCACATCTGGCCCATAACCCGCTGACCAGCTGATTAATTAGGTGTTTGAAGTTTGACTTAGCAGATGTTTTGTTGTATCATTGAATAACTGTAACTCAATATCATTTAAATCAATCTAAAGATTTACTATTACGGCTTTAATGAAGAAATTTTAATTATTTTTTCATGGGTCCCATGGTTCAATGGAACTCATGACTACCGTCGTGTTATTACAACGTATAAATAATAAATCAATGGGTCATGGGTTTGATCCCCGCCGGATCTAACACGAAAATTTTTTGTCTTCTTAGGAAACCTGGATATTAAATCGAAATTCGGACCCGTTTACAAATGAAAAAGTCGCGCTTGTTTGTTTGTTGGCAGTTTATGAATTAAATACTGTCTATAGTTTGCGCGAGTAGACGGTTTAAAACGCGATATATTAGTTAAACTTATTTGAAAATGATTTTTAACTTCGGCCCGACGGTTGGTCACGGGGAGACAACAGACCAAGGCTGCTTCAAAGCATCCGAAACGTTAAAGTGTTTTATTTAAAAGTCTATGAATTTCTGAAAAAATAAACTTTAAATGGGTCGACGGCGCATCTTGTTGTCATTTTATCAGGCTGGGGTATTTCTACATCCTTCAAATGAACTTCTTGCTTGCCTGTCTTCCTTTCTCATAAAAAAGCAAATTGTCTTCGGTTAGAATAACGACGAAACTCTACACTATTCATATGTTCGCAGGCATACTTGACTAACTTATTAGTTAAAAAATGAAACCAATCAGTGAAGCAGGCACAGAAATATACCTGTCTTAAGCGGGGGTTTAGTTAAGACATCTTTATATCCGAATTAAAACTTTTGACCTAATTTGTTTTGTCTTGTTTTATTTTAACTTAAATATAAAGCATGTGATGTTAACAACGCTAGTATGGTTTGAGTTGAATTTTATCTAAGTACTCGTACCTACATGTGCCACTACTTTTCTACTCCCACCGTTTGGCTTAAATTTTTTGATAAAAACAACAACTTGTTTGTGGTTCTTCTGCCCGCCACGCTCGTGAAAAATGTGTCCGAAGTTTTAAGATTGCTTCTATCTGTGTCTATGATGTTAATATTTCGCCTATGAAAGCTAGTGTGGAGTCAAAGTCTCGATGCTACGTGTGAACAATAGTGATGTGATAATGTTAAATGAAGCGCGAGCAGGGCTTGCCCGGTGACCCACGAAGAGGGCGCCAACACCTGCCGTCGACCCTCACAAATCTGGCCCTCGCTCCGATTATAGTATAGGCAAAGACGAGAGATCACACACTAAAACATAATATAAAAGATACTAGGTAAATATTAAAAAGTCTCTTCTGCATCTGTTCTTGATAGACAATAAGTGTGCGTAACGGATAAATATGTCAATAAAACATAATTTGACTCGATAAAATTTTAGGTTTCTAGATAAATCCAGATTATATTTACAATATCGACGTTTTATCCAAAGGAAATGAGTTATTTTTAGTTTGAAGTATCGGCGTATACGTTATATAAGAATTATGTAATTTTCGATGTTAACTTATGTTTATATGTGTTTTAATGATTGCGGAGCACAGACATGGCATGGAGTTGACTTGATGGTAGGTGATATACCCCAGCATGTTGCATCTAGACAAGACGCGCTCTCGTCCTATTTTGGCTTTGGATATTCGGAAATCCACAGACTGAAAACGAAACGCGATTAAGCTTCACGGCTTTTTCATCTGTGGACGGTGGTTCGTGACCCGGACGGAATGTCTATATTCCTACCATCCATTTAATATGAATTTGTTTTAATGGGTTTAACAAACATATTAAAACATATTTAACTTTAAGTAAATAAAATGCCATAATATCCACTGACGAAAAATTCGCGAATTCAAATCGCGTTTCGGTCTGTGGATTTCTACATTACATTTTTGTCTGTCCTAATCTATCATAAATAAATATTTGTTTTTATTGATCTGACAAAGATTTAGGCATATTTTTTTATAGTATTTAATTTTAATCAAAGAAAACGCATTAATAAATGAATAGACAAAAATATAATGTACCCATTATGTTTACATACTAGTAAGAACCCAGTTACATACCTACTACTAAGTTGATAAACGTATTTTTTTCAGTCAAGCCAGTATTTTTTAAATTATGTGTTGTGGACTGATATAACTGATTAAGTAGTTGAACGTATTTTTTAAGTCAGGGCAGTATTTTCTCTAAAGCCGGTATGTGTTGTATATCGTGTAAGTACTATCAGATGTGTTAGGGGGCCTTGTGCCAATCTTCCCTATACTACAAAATAAAGAGCTCGCGATGTTCCGATAGCGCACACAATATTTTAAAAACTAATTCTCAATAAGTCAATTAAACATTTGATGTCGGTGCACGCCACTTGGGGGATCGTTCATCGTTCCCAATAATTTCAATAATTGGCCTTTGTTGTTGCCCTTTTAGACGCGCTTATTTTCATAACAATTGCTTTGAACCCGTTAAGCTTTACCTTTTGGGCTTAGTCATTTTGCTTTGAAGGCCCTTGGTTTAACTCAACATAGAAATACTTGATAGAACTTTTCAAAAACCTAAGATTTCCGAACAAGACCACCTTCATCTAGCTTACTATTAGTTTAGGCTAGTTTCAAACCGGGTATTTTCGATATATATCTTATATTTTTCAACAATCAACCTTCTAAGCTTTATAAATTATTCTTGCTGTCCCTTGTGTAATTATTAGTCCCGTCGATGTTGCGAGTAAATCTTAAAATCGTGGCGTGGTGAAATAATGTAAAGAATACGTTTCTTTATATCTTTATGTTTTTTAATTTTTTTTGGTTTCTTGACGCGTTATCGCAGCGCGCGCAACGGAAGCCCTCAAAGATGTGTATTTTCCACATCCGTTTGTTCCACATTTCAAACCGTTTCTTCGCACCTATTTGTTGCACCATAAAGCCTTCCTTGATAAATGCACTAACTGAAACGTAAATTCAATTCGACCGAGTAGTTCCTGAAATTAAACAAACTAACTCTATATCCGTATAATATTAGTATAGATAATAATGCACGTGGAACAAATATAACTGAAGAAAAGATTATATAGTGCATCGTCATAATATTCAGCCTTTTATTGTCCTAATAGTCGGCCTCAAAGTAATGTGGATTACTTCATGCGATAGAACTTGCCTATGCTTACCCGTCATATAATTTTAACATTAACATGAGGTCATAAGAATTAAATAACAGATAAGGAAAGTTATTGCACAATGATGAGAAATTAAAAATCAATTATAAATTTTAAAAAATTACGACTCGGGCAGGACTTGAACCGGCATCAACAAACGTGCCGTTACTCCGTGTGTTATGTGGAACGCCGTGAAAGCCGGTTCGAGTCCTGCCTGAGTCGTATTTTTTTTTTAATTTAAAATAGATTTTTAGTGTATATCGTTAAAAGCGTTATTCTAGTGAAATTTTTGCAAACTATGTGTGGTTTACCTACATGTTTTATGTTATATTGTTTTTAATAAAACGTCCGATTTTTGTGACTGTACTATAGATATAATATTACTTAGTAGTTAATAACGTTACACATACTAAGTAATAGTAACTAGAATTCAATTTCAAAGCAAATGTTTATATCAGATCAGAAATGATAATCAATTCGTATTTTTAGTAGTGAAAAGTGAAATCCCGTTTCTCCCTCGTGGGGCATGGGGCGAACACATTTCTGTGTCCGTTTCACTGATCCGTTCTTTTTAAAGAGGCAAGTGGTTGATCAGAATTCTGTGCCCTACCTGACCGGAACAAAATTGATATTTTTTTTGTTCCCCTAATGCAGTAATGTTAGTTTTAGGATATGTCGGTTTCCGATTTTTCACCACAGAATGTACTAATTCACGAACAGACCCTTGCGTGAATTTAACACTGGAACGACATATAGTAACGTTGTTTTGTATAATCTGTGCAATATACCTAACTAGAAATCAAAATTCTATAAATAACAATTCTATTTAAAATTAAAAATAATTATGACACGACGACTTGAACCGGCGTCTACAGCGTTCCGTGTTGTTGCTTTAACCAAGTACAATGTTTGTATATAGTTGTGGTAGCCGTGTCATAAATTTTCTTCAATCTAAAATCGACTTTTAATTTATATAATGCCGTCATGTGTAAATTATTTAAGTTTTTCTCAACAAATATTCTGTTACTGATAATAAATAATGTATACTAACAAAATATTATAACGTTACATTTAATTTTTATGATTCTATAAATGAAAATTTAATAATATATTAAGAAGTCCAAAAAATGATTTTATTTCATTCTTGTAAATCTGATGTTTATTAAATCTCTAGTCAATAAATCTATAAATCCCTGCAATGCAAGTACGGCGCTTTAAGATCCTTACTCAATACTTAACAAAAGTATAATAGGCTTTAAGTGCAAACGAAAAAACAATGCGTCTGCGCACATGTGCAAGTCATAAAAGCCTGATTACTCCGGAGTTCATTCAGGTATCAGCTATTGTTTCCAAGTGACAATGCGCTAAGTAAATACACATGTTTCAGTCGCGTCTTGAATTAGATTCTTGTAATGAATCGTAAAACACCTGCATCGGATTTTGTAGTTTGTAACGATATTCATGGTAATTACTTAGAGAATAGATATCTGTACTAGTAGGCAGGTACCACTCAAAGTTAGAAATGGACGCCTTTACTAAAATCACCGTGTTGTTAACATATAAAGTGCTTCGACAGCCTTCGTAAAAATATTATTGTAACTCACTTTCATGTTTGAATGATTATTATGTAAGGATGTGTGACTTTTAATAAATAAATATTAAAAATGTAAGTTTCAATACATATTGATTCTAAATTAATTACGCAATTAGGATACTAGATAATCACGATTTTTAACTTTCGATCTAGTTTTTGCATTGCAATGTCTCTATGAGATTG
This sequence comes from Leptosia nina, assembly GCA_963661955.1. Classification (NCBI taxonomy): domain Eukaryota; kingdom Metazoa; phylum Arthropoda; class Insecta; order Lepidoptera; family Pieridae; genus Leptosia; species Leptosia nina. The sequence goes on along the minus strand of CAVLEF010000004.1, from coordinate 4,271,552 downwards.
TCTCCGCTGTAAATCACGCGTTAAATATTGAACTCGTCTAAAAAACGCTAACACGAGCCCATTAGGACACTAAATGAAAATCATTATCGGAGGCATTTAGAGCGGCGTCCATAACGAACCCGACCTCAACAATGGGATTAACGCGCGCACTCATTACAAAAGCGACATAACGTAACATTCTACGTCGAAAGCTTTATAGAGTGTATACTCAACTTTTTTTGTAAGGCTTTCGCTAGGCTTCTATTGGTCGAAATTGGCGCCGCCCAGCGCGTAGCCGCGTGCGATTGGTGCTCCCGAATGAAGCACCCTCTCAGTGATCTGAGTAGGCTGTCGAGGGCGGTGCGGGGTGTTCTTCACCCCGAGCACCACTCGAGGGTTGTTTAGTGCGGGTGCGACGTCTCGAGGCGTAGCACGTGTTCACGCGAGTGTGTGGTACCGGTTTTCAAAATTATCCCGAAGGCGAGCTCTCCCGGTCGGGAGATGAAGTGCGAGGAGGGTGAGAGCGTGCGGACTCCGCCGCTGCTGCCGCCAGCGTCGTTGCTGGCTTGGAGCCCTATCTTGCTGCCGCCATGGGGACCGGCTTTCTTGCCGGCTCTGTACCCGGCGGCTTTCCGATCCGCTTTTCCCGGGTGAGCTTAACTACTTTGTCATAGAGAATAGTGAGGGGCTGTTGCAGCTACATTCCTTTTCTGTGATTTCGTTGATAAGAAGTAATAAAGCTTTTTAATGATGTGGACAATGGTGTAATAGTAGATACTATACATGTTAAAAATATATCATGCGTCGGATTTTAGGTAGCTTATAAGCGCGGAGTACTAAAATTAATTTTAAGCCTTAATATCAATTGCTTATGTATTTTAAATTACTTTAAAATCTTATTATTATTACAATCCAAGGTTAACAATATTAGATTAAACGTTTAATTTTTATTATACTCATTTATAAATAGGTATAGACAATGGATTTAGAAAAGACCACTTATAACGGATATTCTGTGTTAAAATGTCTTGTTTTGTCTCTCCCTCGTGACGATCCTAACTCAAAATCGTGATGTGCGACAATATATTAGTCCTGTTAGTATAATCTTGTTAATAGTCGTGTTTACATCTCGTCTTACAACCTGCTAAAGCTCTTGTAATGCCGCCCATTCAACACGTCACGTACGGCCGCGGGAACGTTTCACGTCTATGTGTAATTTTGATATTTTAATAGACATTGTAGATCCTTTTCAATGTGACCATTCCTTTATAGGAGTCACGTTTTCTGGAGAGGTGCTTAGCTAACAAAGCGTGGATGCATTCGTGGAATTTAGTATTTTGTGGTGACCACTTGTAGCTGTAGAGCAAAAAATGAAAACGCGATACAAAACAATATTTCAACTAATTTGGCTGTAAAGTAAGATGCATAGATTTCCTATAGTTTCATACATTTTATTTGGCCTATCATTAAAAAAATATATACTGATTAAATAATCATTGAATAATCAGTAACGATTTTTGTAAAAGGGAAGATATTTCCTTTGAGCATGAAAGGTAACGAAAGAAGAAAATGAGAGAAGAAAAATAAATTAAAAAATATTATGGAAGAAAAAAGGAGAAAGTATGGAAAATGTAGAATAATCCTATAGAGCTATAGGATAAATACTATTCTTTTGCGTCACTTGGAACTTAGAGTTAAGATTGTGTCAGAGATATCTTTTTAGATATTGTTACGGTAGGTAAAGTTTAAAGTACAACTTTGTTTACAGTACCATCCAGTAGGTATTTAGTAGCAAGTAGGCGTTTGTGACCGCCTCTGTAGTTAAATGGTTATACGTATTGCCTAGCATTGCGTCAAGCGCGAGAGGTCCTGGGTTCGAATACCAGGGAAACATAAAATTATTTCGGTCGGGGAGGGCACGGAAGTCTGATCAACTACTTGCCCGTTTAAAAGAACGGATCAGTGAAACGACACAGAAATGTCTTCACCCCATGCCCCACGAGGGGGAAACGGGCTTTCACTTTAGGCTACGCGAATAATACACATCTATATAAAACACTTTAACTGTTTAAAACAATATATATATTAGTTTTAACTCGCGTAAACTACAGACAGTATTTAGTACACATTTTAATAGAACACTTTAATTTTAAAATAAATTCAACTAATCCAGTTTTAAACCGTTGAAGTGTTTTATTTGAAGCTGTTTGTTAATTTGGAAACCAGCTCTGTACGACGTAATGTAACGATGTAACGATAGATACTTAATAAAATATATTTTAAAACTAATTGATTTGTTATTAATAAGAACGAATTTGAGAGATATTTATTTACACCGTGGGAAAATATGCTGAGAACATAGCAACTATTTTGCCATCGTCACTTACTTCTTATGTCTTATCAGATATGTATTATTTTTAAACATACTATTCATTGTCGACACTACTTTGAAGAACTATGAATAGGGAACTGTCGAGCATATTTTGGTGGTGGGTTTTTTTTTATTTACCGACGTCTGTAATACCACTTTCTTAGATTGGAATATAATACTTTGTTTTAAAGTAGCATTACAATAATCAAACGTTTTATCTTATTTGATCGCCTTCGTGGTTCAATAGTTAATCATCGTCTTGCGCGTGAATCACGAGAGGTTTGAGTTCGAATCCCACTTGCTTGATGGTATACCTAATTAATCGTAAGAATAGTTTTACGTTGGAGGACATTTATGTAGACATTAAAAAGATACGTAGACATTGAAAGGTAATCCTTTAATTTCATTTTGTTTTCTTGTAAGTATAATCTTAATATTCTTGTTCCAGATTATTGGACAGTATGAAAATGCCAGGGCAAAGACCTGGTTTCCAAATATCAGATATCCTCGGTCTCAACGAGGCTAAGGGTCTGGATACACCATCGCAAAGTTCCATCACCGGTTGTCCCTTGGACCTTCCGCCTTACCCAGCGCCTCATCACAATTATTCCCACGAGCTTTTGAGACATCATCAACCGTGGCTATCGCTTGACCAACATGATACAGGTAAATTAATTTATAATTATTAATATTTATTTTATTTAAAACTGCAACACTGAATACACATTATGTGTTACTGTTTCCGTGACAGTACAAAAAACTAACATTAATACTGTTTGTAGTTTACGCGAGAGACAATAAAAAAAACCCACTTTAACGGTTTAAAATACGAAACATATTAATTCTAATTATTTTAACTACGGTCCAACGTTTCGTATATATATCGCGTTTTAAACCGTTAAAGTGTTTTATTTAAACAAACATCAACAGATAAAACAAAAGATATTCAATATATAACAATTATTTCTACTTACTTTATCATTAACAAAAATATGATCATGATATGCGCACGCGATGAATTTGATATTGAACGTGCAGATCACGCATACTACAAAGGGGTGATCTTCCTTGTATGACATATTTTATCCGCGTATAACAGATAGCCGGTGACATCTTGATTTGTATTGATTATCAAATAAACAACATGGCTATCGGTTTACGCAAGCGAAAGTATTTAAATTGATAAAAGAATGATAAACAATGTTGTAAGATGCTAAATATTTAAGAAAATCCATTGACATTTAGACAGGGGCGTGGGTTCGATCACCACCCGGTCCAACATTATTCTAATAAATTTATAATTATTCAGAAACATGGTGGACTTAGGCTGGTAATCTCTACATTAAATAGGTGGTAGGAATATTGAAACAAGTCGTCAAACCTCATGCCTGTTTTCCTCTATCATAAAAAAAACTCTAATACCTATTCTTTTTTATTATTACGTAAGTCTGAATAGACTTTACATAGTTTAAAACCAATTATTTGTATTTTTTTCTACTCTATCGAGTATTCTCTCACTGCTCTCTTCAAAATCAATGAGAGTTTTTCTTCCTAAACTCGAATGAGTCATTGTTTCGCATTTATCAAGCGAATTATCGTATCGAACACACGCAAGCGAACTAGATGAATTATCACAAAAATATTGACCCACTCGAGGTAATAGTCGCAACACTCCGGCGCTGGTTTTCGAGAGCCGAGATTATTTTTTCGAATACTCCTCAAATCGAGTGCCTCTGTCCGCTAATCTCTAGTTGTCATTAATTATTTTTATCGCTTATCGAATATTTCGCCGCTACTTTACACTTGATTGCTTGTACAATTCACTTAATCCGTGGTTTGGTGATTGTCGTGATTTTCATGTAGATAAAACAATAATTACGACTTACGTATCGGCGGTCATTGATCTATTTGCTAGCTGGGTAACAAAATCTTTTTTGTCAATTTATCTTAAAAGCTTTTAAAATTATAATTATTAATATAGATAAGAATTAAAGCCTGTTTTTACAGTAGCCAAAGGAACAACACGTTAGGCATTGGTGTTCTTCTGCGTGGTATACAATTTTAATAAATCCAAAGCTTCTATGATAACTAAACGCAATCTATTTGAAATAGTTAAAATATTATTGGTGTAGTGTTAGAGATTATCAAATTTAGATATACAAGATTCTTTTAAACTAATCATATTCCTTTTGCTTTATTTTGCCGTGGATATACTAAAATTCTTAATGTAATTTATAAAATTATTTAATTATATGCCGTCTATAGTTTACGCGAGTAGTACACATTTAAATAAAACACTTTAACGGTTTAAAACGCGATATATTGGTTAAACTTATTTGAAAATGATTTTCAACTTCGGCCCGACATTTCGGATGCTTTGCAGCAGCCGTGGTCACGGGGAGACTAAAGATGGGGGATTTCTCTGACGTCAATGTAAAAATTGCTACGCTAGCGCGATCTGTTCCGTCGTAGTTGGTATTTGGCAAAACTGGCCGGTCTGACCTATCCTTACAGAATTGACAAACGCTGTGTTCGCGATTGCCGGTATGCTGTTTATTGGGATCCTGAGTTTTAAACACTCTGGATCCCAACAAACAGCATAAAAGCAAAGCATCCGAAACATTAGGCCGAAGTAAAAAATCATTTTCAAATAAGTTTCACTAATATATCGCGTTTTAAACCGTCAAAGTGTTTTATTTAAATTAATTCTTAATTATAGATCATATAGCCTTTTAAAATAGTAGTGTTAAACAATCTGATGACTAACTACCGTTATACAGCTTCAGGTGAAGCAATTTCCAAACATGGTGGAACGCAGGCAAACAAAGCGACTTTGCCAATCGCTAAACGGGGTTCACGCCCTTATTTTTCTCGGGGCTACCAGATTTAACCTTTGCTGTGGGGCGCGATGTGGAACAAATTTGTCACCAATAGATACCTCGTGAGCAGCTGTGGGCTATCAATTACATTGTTTGCGGCTGTTAGGGGCCCCATTCGTTCATTATTCGATGACGTTTATAGATTTTATTGTTGTATTGTTTAGATGTCGCTTCTCTTTCTGGGTTGTTATAAATAGTTTAACGATCAATATATTTTATTTCATACTTCATACAATATTTTATACTTTTGAAATATATGTTTCTCGTATTTTTTAATGCCCTTACTCAAAAATTTATTTCAATGTTTCAAATTACGTTACATAGGTATTTGTAACATGTATAAGTATTTCTAAAATCTACTAGGATAAAAAAATTATACCTAGTACGCCATGGTCTACCATGTATTAATTTATTTAATGTTAATATGATAAGATTTTAGTTACTTAACTTTAGCATTCCGTGATTTTTAATTGTATTTAATCAACGCTCCTAAAACCGCAATATAAATTCACTCTAAGTAGCCATCTTGTTGAAACAAAGATACATATAATAAGATACTTAGGTCGCTGAACGCTATTATTCAAGAGAACAATTGAGCCAGCTGCCAGGGGGTTGGGAGTGGCCCCCCCTCCCAGCGAACCCTCGCGACACGCCCAAGCCTCCCGCCTAACATTAACATATTCGTGTGAAAGCTTTCAATAGAGGGGTTTCTGAACAATGATTTTTTTTCATATCCGAACTCTAGTTAGGTTAAAGCGACACGGATTAACCGGGATTTAGTTGTGAGTGTTACCACTACATGTAGAATCGCACATCGTATTACTAACTCGAGTATGTATTGAACAAAGAGTAATGCGGGAATAATTGACTCTTTTATGTAATATATTCGCTATTTGCGCAGGACTTTTGTACCTAGTTCAATATTTAGATTTGCACTTATTATGTCACAATATCGAATTTCCGTCCACGCCACCAACTACCGTCAGAAAATTGTCAAATCCAAAATAGGCGAACATCGCATCTTGTAAACTTAACTATATTACATGGTTGATGTATTACATCATAGGGGTTCCTTTTATCAAGTGAAGTGCCTTGCTTGTCTATCCTATTTAATAGTAACACATAGATAGAAACATAATTAAATTAATTTCTAATATTTTTTATTTTAATACTGTACTAGAAATAATAGTTGAATTACATCCTTTCGTATATTTTATAATATTGTCAATAATAATATTTTTTTGTCGTAGGTGCCCTCGGTCAACAAGCCAGTCCAGACAGCACTTCTAGGGCTTCAGAACTGTCCTACGTCGGTCCATCTGCCACGTCCCCCACCACCGGTCCACGTCACGATCACGACCACGACCATGACCACGACGACCACGAAATCATCGAGCACGACGATGACGACCACGACCAACCACCCAACAGCGGCGATACAAATTTGGTCCACAAGAAGCGTAAACGGCGCGTGTTGTTCTCAAAAGCGCAGACCTACGAGCTGGAACGAAGATTTAGACAGCAGAGATACTTATCGGCGCCAGAAAGAGAACACCTAGCCAGCCTGATAAGATTAACGCCGACCCAAGTCAAGATATGGTTTCAAAACCACAGATATAAAACGAAACGGGCTGTGCAAGAAAAGGGCGCGCACGACTTGAACGTTGGAGGTTTAAATTCACCACGGCGGGTCGCTGTACCTGTCCTTGTTAAGGATGGAAGGCCATGTCTCGGTAAGCCGGATGGGTTGCCCCCTTTGGGTATGTCTCTTCCTCCGTACCAACCTATGCACCAACCCACGGGACACCCACCACAACCAAACGGCTGCTGGTGGTGAAATTAGCCAATGCATTAATGTGGTAACTAGTCTTTATTATTTAGTATCGGTTTTACAATTGTGTGTCTCACTTAGGCTTTGGTCTCCTAGAAGTGTGGTAGCGTAAAACGTCGCGCGATACACCACGTATTAGATAACTTATAGAAATGTACTGTTGTTGTCTCTTTCGCACACTGACGTTGTGCAGTTATCTCTAGTTATTTTAAATCATTTTGAACGAAACTCGTCTTTTAAGTATGGAAGTACCCATTGGACTATAGGATATAATAGCTTGTCCAAGTATATCCAGGCATTTTTAGGAGACCACAGCCTTATTACGGTATACGTGACAGCGGTAACGCCTTATCTGTCTGATTCATACAATTGGTTTATATGACATCTGATAAGTTAACAGTGAAATAAACAGCATTAATGGATACATTCTGCGTTCGTGTCAAAATTTTAAACGTTCAAACGGAGACACAGCTTCGTTAATAAGTATTATTGCTCGAATAAGTTTAAATTACTTTTCTGCCAAAATTATTGGTGCCGACAGTTCCTATTATTTTATTTCTACAACGTAATATCATGTTCGTTAATTAGAGAATCATACGGTTTTAGAAGTGTTCGTGCTAGAATTCATAATTATGCTTTATAATAGTCTACTTTAGTTTCATAAACTTTATACATTCCACTTCAGTATTTGTATAAAAGACAAGTATAGTAAGTAGTTAAGGTTATATTGATAATGACCAGATTCTATCAGATTGCAATATATAGGTGTAAGATACAGTATTAAACGGTTGAATTATGCCTAGATTAGTTATTTATGTATATTCCAAAGAGAATTATATTTATGGCCGTGTAGTACATAGGTGTAGGAAATTTGTATATTGTGTACATAAAATCGCTGGGGGTATCTATCGACTATTCGCAATAGTTTTGTAAGTGCCACTGTTTTCTAGCGATGTATTCAAAACTTGAATAGCCCCGAAACTGTGTTTGTAAAGTGTTAAATATAAATTATTATTATTGAGTATTAAACTGATTGAAACTCAACTTGTTTTTACTTCTAACCACCTTTGAATAACCTTGACCATCGTTGCTTTATAGCTTCCGAATCGTCGGATCGATTAAACAATAAGTTACTTTAATGTCATCATGATTATCAAACACATCTGTAATTGGTTATTGTTGGTATTACAAAGTATTTTGATTTGTTTTTGTTTGTACTTGATTTATTCGATCCTAGTCAGCCAAGACATACATTACATTGCCTTGCAATATTTTACTTGTAATATTGCCTGACAAAAGTCGCTACAATATATTATCTTATCGAGATCTTAACGGATTTTCCAACTTAGGTCTTATTCGCTAGATACTAATCTGCATTTTGTATTCAAAATTGTAGGTATTTGGCTCGTATTATAAGCTATATTGATCGCATAATATTAAAATGCCTAACAAATTCTGGGTGTAACATTGGGAGTCTATAAGTACTATCAGCGCTGAGTAAAACTATTTCAAAGGTCTACACAAAATTACAATTTTATAAACAGAATTAAACTACAACTCTTTTTAAATGAATTGTAGTGTTACCATATTGTATACAAATAAAAGCTAGTACCTAGTTATTTGTGATAGAGAAGAATTAATGTTTATCTTAGTATTAAAAAGAAACCATTATTTTCCTTTTTCCACCCCGACCAGGATTAAGACACAAAAATGTATTTAAAAAAACGGCCAAGTCCTAATGGTCTTCGGTCATCGGTTTTTACATACGACAGTATATAGTCTACGCAAGTAGTACAAGTTTAAATAAAACACCTCAACGGTTTAAAACGCGATATATCGCGTTTCAAACCGTTAAAGTACCGTTTGTAATTTAATATAATTAAGTTTAACTAATATATTAGTTAAACTTAATTGAAAATGATTTTTAACTTCGACCCGACGTTTCGGATACTTTGCAGCCGTCCAGTTAAAGTGTTTTATTTAAAGGTTTTTACATATCAAACTTGATAAACGCCAAAAAAATGTAGTTAAATACACGAAAGTTTTACAAAAGACGATGAGAGACATCGACATTTTGCGTTTAATAACATTTACTAACAAATATTACTTAAAAGGTAAAAATACAAAATAGTATTAACACTTTAAGACAAACAAGGTAAAGTAGGTAAATAAATGTAGCAGGTGTAACACAATTTAAACTCTGACAAGATATTTTATATGGTCGTACTATAAAAGAACTCAATTAAAAAACTAACTGTAAACCTTGTTTTGATTCGAAGAATACCTAAAACTTTAGATCCAAGTTTTCATCAAGTATGGTGGATTAAACGTGGCTTATAGCAAATTAGAACGAGGTGGTGAGTGACCATTGTTTACCGGTTAAATATTTGCTGTAGGGCTTATCTTATCACTGGCTGCCGATGAGATAGTCCGCGACCCGATTGCTGACATACTTGCTGGTACCTAACATGTTTCTTTACACCTGATCTATTTAGTGTAATAATTTTATAAAAACCTTCAAGTGTGTGTGTGTTTAAATAATTCGAAATTTAAATTTGAATCGATATTAAAATTGTCAATATGAAATACTCTAATAATTATTTCGTTTTATTAAATGTCACTTTCCGATGTTTTTCACACATAGATTAAAAATAAACGTTACCTCTTAAAGATACTTAGTCACTTCTTCAGTGAGTAATTGTTTAAATAAAGCACTTTAACGGCTTAAAACGCGATATATACTACGTTTCGGGTGCTTTGCAGCAGCTTTACAAGAAACGTCGGGCTGTAGTTAAATTAATTTCAAATAAGCTTAACTGATATATCCCGAGTTTCAAGCCGTTAAAGTTATTTATTTCAATGTGTACTATTCGCGTAAACTACAGACAGTATTTGAGTAATGGTTTACTAGATTTGTTTTAAAGAAACACTTAAAAAGCGAAAACTCAATGAGCCGTTATTTCACTGTGTCACACTTCAATGTATTTGCATTTATTCAATTTATACGTACTCCTTTATCCGAAAATTGTCGTAATTATATATTCTAATACAACTACACACCAGAACCATGAAAATATTTCATAAACTACATAAGCAAGAGTTAAATTGCTGTTGTAGAGCATGTATAAAAAAAACCTCAGTCATTATTATTTTCGATATTCACACGTGAGATTAAACTACCTACGCTTGAAGGCGTGTACATTTTGATAAATACTCGAACAAAGAGCTAACGCCTCCGCGCATTGATTGAGAACTATTCAAAAAGATGTCGTTATTAAATAAATACACAAAGCTTTGGCCGTCGGTAGTTCGACAATGGGCAAACAAACTGAGAATTAATTTCGATGAATTCTCCAAACGCCTTCGATTCAGTTGCAAAAGGATCGCTTGAATGGGGCGAGAGTGTGATCGTAAGCCGATTAGCTGGATACACAACAAATACAGCCTTTCGATGTTTGAGACAGAGTGTGACAAATTCAAATATTAATTCGCTTGATAAATTGAAAATTGCTCCCAATTGTTACTTTAGTTTTATTACATTTATTTTAAAAAAATAACAATATATTTCGAAATCTCAAAACACCACGGGCAAAAACAGTCAACACAAGAAAGATTGATTAAACAAAGTAGAAATGTGTACAGAGAACAAAGTAAACCGGGAAAATGAACCACTTACCTTGCTAACCACAATTGATATAAGCAACAATGCCGATTTTTAAGGGCCTCCGATATTTGACAGCAACGAATTAAATGAAAAGATGACCAAAAGAAAATTCCTTACACCTTGTCAGAATTATTTTTAATTTATTAAAGTATTGTTACTTAAAATTTTTATAATTTGAGAACATAATAAGATTCTATTTAGTAAATATCCAAAAGATGACTGTTGATTTTCAGAACAGATTTTGCTCCAAATTAAAATTTATTCGACTATATACGTTAGACCACGTAATTATTACTTTATTTCACTAGTAGATATTGAAAAATACATACATAGTATGACGAAATCATTACACTTCCCTTATACTTAGCTGTTGGTTAAAAATACACTACAAAAGCTTTAGCAATGCGTTAAACATTACGGGTCGAGGGTTGTATTGATTTGTCCCGTAATAATGATATGAACCTTATTGTGTATGCATTATAGAGTATTATTGCTTGAGTTTCAGGTGTAAAACGAGACAATATTGTTGGTGTAAGCACAATATCGTTATGATGGACGACTGTATGTATGGTCAGTGTGCAATCGAGTTGAAACACGATAACAAGAGCTGATGCACCAATGTTATTATGCGATGCAAGGTTTATTAGGAGAATGTTCTTTATAGTCTACCTATCTGTTTTAGTACGAAATTACTATTTATTTAACTATAGATTACTTAAATATTGCCTGTAATCTCTTTAAAGGTTGAAATTTGTGCCGTTTTCGTTGGATCACTTTCCGAAAATTTAATTTCATGTTTGTCTGTCTTCCTTTGTCCTTACTGTAAGAAATCTCTATTTTTAAATAAATAATTTGATTTTGTATGACATTATGTAATATTCTGTAAAGATATATCAACCAATTGCCCATTAGAGTGTCTTGTTTATGATCATCACTTTTTGAGTGTCCGAAATAAAGGCAAAAAGCTCTTATGTACATTAACATATGTATCTCTTAATGACTCATAATAAATCTTGTTTATGGTATACATAATAAACTAATCAATGTAATATTTCTTAGTCCAGGCAAAGACCAAGCTACTAAATCTATTAATCTCAGAAATTTGAACGTCGCTAAGCATTGACACGTGCTCGCTAAATTTTCGCGACGCGTGTGAAAATGCACTAAATAAGCTAAGTGAATTAAATTGACAGACGACGTGTTGCGGTGCAGCGTGTAGAGCTTTGTAGCATGGTAGAAGCTTAATAGCACGCGCTGGAAACCATTTAGTGGCGAACCGCCCTCCACCATTTATTGCTTCTAATAGACATGTCTAACTTCCTCGATATTAATAACTTAATATGCCTAATGGATACTATGAAATAACGTTGTTTATATCTAGTTCCGCGACTTTAGGAGTCCTGTCTCTTATCTTAGTCCCAAATAAGACTAAGAAGTTGATCTTATCTACTTTCTGGAACGTAAAGGTTTTAAAGAATAAAGTGCTTGTGACTGAAGTAGAATCCATCGATCCAGTCCCAAAAGGGAAAGAAACAGTCCGGTGCTTGCTTTTATGTAACTACAATACAATGTCACAGTTTTATTAAACTTTCACAGTTTTAAGATCTTTCTATAACTGTTGTCGACATTACTATTTTGAACCAAATTTCAAATACCTCACTAATTTTAACTTTGATACATATATAGAGTTACTGTGGTATCCTTTCTTACAAAAATCATTTTCATACATCGAATATTTGCTTTACTTAGGAATTCGTTTTCTGTAGGCCTAAATACATTTATTTTTAGCATATTTTTTACTCTTTAACGATAGCAGTACACATTTCCACTAAAGATACTTTGCGCCTGTTTATTTAGGCTTATGATATTCAAATCACAGGCTTAAATGTAGGAAATATTCTAACGTCACACACCGTCGCTAGGCTGATACGATGAAAAATGTACAGTTTTTCTATTTGTGTCAGCCATTTTTCACGTGCCCGTAACGCACAGACATAAAGGTTTACGACAGGCCGTCATATTTATGGCTCGTGTATTGTGATATATTTTTTTGTTCGCATTAGGTTTATCTGACTTTCCGCTAAATCAAGTAGCAACTGGCCGATGTCAGGAAATACCCTCGCATATATCATCGTTGGCGGATATGAACGTTTTTGGGGTTATGCGTGGATTCCGTAGGGCGATGTAATCATTTGTCTTATCGTCCCATAGATAGTTTTTATGAAAATATAGAGATTCATATTATAATTACTCGAGAACATCACAAGCTTTAATACGTATCGTATAAAATATTTACGCTTGATTAATGTATTACTTATTTATGAACTTTCTGTGGCTTTAGATATTCTGAAATCCACAGATTGAAATCGAAAGGCGATTAAATGATTTTTTTGCTTTTTCAACTGTGGGGGGTGGTTAGTGTTCCGGGCGGAATTATGATATTCCTAACACCCGTTCAATATCCAGATTTCAAGACGAAGTCCAACCTGTTTCAGATGTTTTTTAAATTGATTAGAAACATGTTGAGCCCGTTGGGGAACCTACGACCCGTTGATTAGCTGATGCGTCCATCTACGAGCCCGTCAGACTTGGCACATTTGTTTAAAATATAATGTGCTTTTTTTAGAACTCGGTAATAAACATTTTTATGTAACTTGAATACCTACAACCGCCCTTATAAATATGAATACTTCAGTAATTGTTCAATATACATATTTACTTACAGAAAGTATCATATTGCCGTTGCTAAAACAAAGAACTTGTAATAGGTAATAAAGGATCCATATAAATTTAAACAGCACCCGCTATACAATTGATTGTACTAAGAAATATTTCTACGTTTTTAAGTAGTAGTAGTAGTAGTAGTAGTATGCTAAACGAAACCGTTTTAGCTTTAGCAAGAAATAATCGCGTCTAACAGACTTCGGCGACGTACGGGCACTCTGATTAAGTTATCTCGCGCCCCTTTTTCGGTAAAAAAAGGAAAATGAATAGTGCGGGGCGGAAATATTAGCGAGTAACATTTCCGCGCAATAAATCCCCGTCCAATCAAAGGCAACTCCGCCGTATATCTGTATTAATGCCCCACTTTATTTTATTGGACTTTTTTATCGACTGCATTATCATCGTTTTGTCTAATTGTCTGCTATTTATGACAATAATTTATTGGTGACTTCACGATCTTTTTTATGAATCCTATTCAGTACGATGACCGTCTTCGAGACTCAATTGTTGCCGCACGCGAGCGGACCTGGGTTCGAGTTACGGGTAACATAAAGAGTTGTGTCGGTCCAAGAACAGAATAAAAATGCGTTGATATATAATAAATGGACAGAAAAGATGAAAACATACTTAGATACTTTTCAATAAGAAAGATTCTACGAATACTTTTTAAGTAAACAAAAAATAGAGACAACAAAGGCGGAACTCGAATCTATGACACCATTCTATTTATTTCTTCTTTAGAACTTCGTATAATATAGAGGGATTCACCTATTAAACGACAAAATAATAATTTTTCATAGCTGAAACAAGGTACGACATTACCGTTCACTTTTCGTTATCTGCAGGGGAAGGTAAATCAGAAAATCAATATAAACGAACGCGACGATATTATGAGGCGCTCCGCTGCCCATTTCGTTTCAAAGTTTTCTTGTCGATCCTTTAGGATATGTCTTTCTTCGATATGTATGTATTGGACCGATATATTTTTAAGTTGACCTAAAACTAAATACAAGTTCTCGTTATACATTATACGTGCAAGAAGATAAGAATATAAATAATATAGAATAATTTCATTAGGCGTGGTAAAACACATTTTTATGTCCAATTTTCTGATCGATCGTATTTAGAAGAAAGTAAATATACATTTAAACCCAAGACCTTTAAAGTATGTTGCTTTAACCATCTAGCCAAGGGGCGCTCGAATAAAATCTTCTATTATAATAAACACAATCGTTTTATTGGTCCAGGTGAAGTCAATCCATTTAGGAAAATAATGGTCGCGTGGCCATTAACGGACTTCCCGTGAGGAAGATCGGAATTGAGACATCAATATTGACGCACTTCCGGCCACCGCAATAACTGCGTCCCGCTGATTGTTGTGAAAGAGCTGTCATACGTCAATTAAGCCACAGATTGAATATCGAGGCCACCTACGCACACAGACTATACTAACTGGCTGACTATAAATTAACAACCAAATAAAGGTGAAATAAATAGCGGCCAAGTGTGAATCGGACTCCGTTATCAATTCGATTTAGGAAAACGAGATTAATTTCATATACTCTGTGGTTTCCCCTAAAATATATATGAATTTTGTTTTAGCAACAGTAAATAGTATATTATCTGTGCTAATTTCATGTGGCTGCGTGTAAACGAGCCTTAGTAATGGGGTTCTTTTGGGTAGGGAACCCAAAAAGTGTTGATAATATTTAATTTATAGCACGAGTTGGTATAAGTGTAGTTTGAAGGATGTGCAGTGGGCGGTCGACCACCGTGTTTGAAGCGTGATTCAGCATTCGCCTAATGGTCATTTGGGTTGTTGGCACATGATTAATAACTCTTATCAATACGCGCCCAAGCTTAGCCCGCTGATGGCTCTATGATGAGAGCTGATTCTATCGTAAAGAACCTCAAGTTATGGCTGTGGTGTGATTCTGTGAAGCGCATTTTATCAAAATATGGTTTATTTTTCAAGAATTTAAAAACTTACTATTGATATCTATTTAGCTATTGATAAAATAATTAATATTATCATAAAATTTATAAACTCTCCTAATTACTATCCGAAGCTAGCGAAGAAGTTTTTTAACACTCACTGAAACTTGTTAATAGGATAAATAATCTGTTTCTACGAAGAAAAGTAGAGCAACTACTACGGACAGTAAGCTTTCAAAGTAAGGAAATTAGATCTCAGCGGGACGTCTTGTCCAGTTACAAATACAAAAGTAATTCCGTATTTGGATTCGCCTGTACTTTTACTTTAACAAGTTTCCCTTTAACTACTTTTAATAGTCTTCTGTTTTGAACTGTATTGATTTTTATAAGCGTAATATGTTGTAAAAAAAAGAACTACCACTAAGTAAGGTAAATAAAGTTGGTGGTAGGGGATAGGTAAAGGTAAGGAGGCAAAGTGTCGGAATAAGAAGACATACAAACTGGCCCTATACCGTTTAAGAAAACGGGAGATTCACTTGCATTTTATTAAAGAAAATATTACATTTGAGCTTACTAAAATATTTATGTTTTATTAAAAATTATAATCAAAAAATAGTTGTGAAGAGAAGAGACAATCGCCATATAATATAAAATAAAAGAAATATGAAATGTAGTAAATAAATTAAATCTTGTAATAATGAATTAGCTAATCTCCTAACCATTTATCAGTTTCTTTGAAATTCGGAAGCAAAATTGAAGAGTCTTAGTTCAGCTATGTTCATAATTGGTTCCTTTATGCTGCGCCACCGGAAAGGAGACCCACGTCAAAGTATCGCGCCTATAAAGGGATTTGAAATGGGGATATAGACGATGGGTGCTACTATTGTAGTATCTACCGGCAGACAGAGCGTCGCCGAAATATTGGCGATATAAAAAACCGACGAAGTCAGACAGGCTCGTAGATCTAATGGTAGCATTGTATGGCTAGTAATCGACGACTCGTGGGTTTGATCCCCACCGGGTCCAACATGTTTCAAATGGATACTGTCTATAGTTTACGCGAGTAGTACACATTTAAATAAAACACTTTAACGGTTTAAAACGCGATATATTAGTTAAACTTATTTGACAATGATTTTTAACTTCGGCCCGACGTTTCGGATGCTTTGCAGCAGCCGTGGTCACGGGGAGACTCCCGGCTCATTTTCAAATAAGTTTAACTAATATATCGCGTTTTAAACCGTTAAAGTGTTTTATTTAAATGTTTCAAATGTATATTTTTTCTGAATATGAAATGGGTGGTAGGAATAACAAAATTCCGTCCACAAATGAAAAAGTCGTCAAGTTTAATCGCGTTTCGGTTGCAGTCTGTGGATTTCCGAATATCCAAAGCTAAAATAGATCGACAGCGCATTTTGTTTACATCTTGTATTTCAACTACCATTAAGTGAACCTCGTGTCCTTCTCTATCAAGAAAAAAAAGTACCAGTCGAACTCGGTCTCGTAAGAAGAGAAGTGAAATATATAAAAATAGCGGTTTGTTTAAAGCGGGTTTATTTAAAACGGTAAAATAAAAATCTATTTAGATTTTTAAAAAATACGATAAGGGCGGGATTTGAAACGATCCACAGCGTTCTGTGCTGCTGTTCTACCCAAATGTGCAGCCGTGTTCGTGTCGTGAATTGTTTTCAATCTAAAAAAAAAATTAATTTTAACTGTATTTCTTTAAGCAATACCTAATACAACAATTAGCAAATAAATCAAGCTATTATCAATACTTAATACAATAAAGTTTGTTACGGTTCCCTGTGAAGTGAAAAATACTTTTGTTTACCACGCTAACTTGCCTTTATATTCTTAATTATTATTGCTAAGTATGATTTTAAGAAATAATTATGTTATCAATAGGTATTTAGTGAAATACAGATACCTACATACATATCAAAGCCTTCGTAAGCAAGGGGACGTATTTGATAAGAAACACTGATTTTATCTGTATTTTGAAGTACTTTTACAATATTTATAGATAATAAACAATATAGATAGTGATGATTTAAAGTCTATCTGTTTGTATTGTTTGTTATCATTAAGTATTGCCATGATTAGTATCTAATTGGCAATCGCTTTGATTACGTGAAGACTGCAAAGCGATTTGACGCCACCAAGATAACGTTTGCAGACAGGCAAAAAGGCAGAAATTTTCCATCATAACCTCCAAAGTAACATTTTATTGTGTATTGATGTCAAAAATGTGGTCAAAAAATTTACTAACATTCACGAGTGACCCCATCTACTTAACACTTTTTTTTTAAATTACCGGATATCTAACTACACCGGGTCTAGTACTAACACATATCAAATGAGCTCAAATGGTTAGAGCAACAGCACGGAACTCTGTGGATGTCGGTTCAAGTCCTGGCCGTGTCGTAATTGTTTTCAACTTGTAATTAATTTTTAATTAATATAATGCTATCATGCGCAATACATGTGAATACGTAGACCAGGTCCCTTCTAACCGAGGAAGGGGAGACCCCGTCGTCCTTAGCTGTTTAAGCACTATGTACAAAATTATAAAACAAAAAAAATACAAGTGAATAATATTAAAATATTCATATACTTTTGAAAACTTTATTATTTTTTACATGTTTTTTACAAGAGCAACAGCACGGAACGCTGACGATGCCGGTTCAAGTCCTGCCCGAGTCGAAATTTTTATCAATTTCTTTTCGATTTTTAAATATTCATATACTAACACAGACTTAAATATGACTAAATTTAATTAAACAATACATTTTTCCTTTGCAATCTAGTATATACTAGACGTTAAATCTAGAAATTAATAAGAGTGAAGAAAAAATACCCTAAATTAGTGGAGAAAATCGGGACCGACGGCTTAACGCGCTCCGATGCAAGAATGGAGATATTACATGGCATTAAAAGAGTACACTTCCTTGAGATTATATGTAAATGGTGGAATTACATCTTAGGGTGTAACAATAAAATAATGTTTGCAGATAATCTCACGCGAGTTTAGTTCACCCCAGAGGCATTTAAATATATTCTTCAGAGGCGTTCGTTCATATAATTTGTTATTGGGTACCAGATTGTTGCTATATTGCAGTATTTTAAAACTTTTGCTTTTCGTTTTATGCAACGGTGTAGAAGCGTGTAATTGATTGGCCCCGAACGGAAGTTGTGCCCAATCCTTCATTCGAGAATTTCATTCATAAAATCCTACAACTCGTAGTAGAGATCGCGCAGGTAAATTTTTGTTTACGATAAGATGTCCATTTCATATCTTACGCATTCATTCATTGTTATTTTGTATGATGCTTAAATAAAAGCGGATGTGTTAGAGATAATTTAAATTCAAACTCTTTGTACTTCTAGATCCTCTTTTTTTAAATCAAAAAGTTGAGAAACAATATTTTTTTAGGTATAAAATCGCTTAACTTTTTAAAGTGCTATATTTATTAACATTTTATATTTAGGGTCCATACGCAATATGCCTTTTAACATTAGACTAACCGCTACGGTTCGGAAGATGCGGAAGTAAATGACCTTTTATAGATATTTTTGATTGTAAGAGCCTTGCTAGGCTCTCAAACATAGTAATTTTGTTGAACTTCTTGCTCGCGTTTTTGTTTTCAACTTCAATGACTTGAACGACTTAAGATGAATGAGTTCTTTAGTTCTATAGATGATCAATGGAGGGTCACTTAGCCATACTTTCAATAGACAATTTAGAACTACAAGTGTTTTACAACGCAAAAAATGCTAAGTCAGGTAGGCTCCGGTGCGAATGAGATTTTAACTCAGTTCCCACGATGGACCGGACAGTTATTATGTTTTATGAAGTGACAATTACACCAACTCATTTTCATTGTTTAAAGGGACCGCTGGTGGACAAAGCGCCACGTGTAGGTTCTTGAGCAAACAGATGAAGGTAACCAGCAATAGAAAAAAGTTAAGTAAAACTAGATGAAGAGAAATACCTATACAGTTTACATGAACGATAATAAAGGTAATAAGACAAGGCCACGAATGCATAAAGTTGTAAGGAAAAATTAGCATATGTTTTGACTTAAAAGAAAAACGAATTTACCTTCATTCATTATAATATTATGAGTATTGTCTATAGTTTAAGCGAGATATGGATAGAATTAACTAAAACGCTGTAACCGTGACCACGGCGGCTGCAAAGCATCCAAAATGTCGTGCCGTAGTTAAAATAAATTGTCAAATAGGTTTAACTAATATATATCGTGGATTATAAATTGTTTTTTGCAGTCGTGGACACGGGGGGATTGCAAATGGACGTTGTCCTAATGTCAAAGGATTCTATTACGCTAGAAATACCTGTTTTGTCAAAGTTGATATTTGGAAAAACTGTTTGGGTCGTTAGAGAACTGACTCAGGATCTCTGTTTTTTGTTTTTCTCGTTTCAGTGTTACTAATATAGGTACAATACCTTCTGCTTCTTTATATAGTCATTTATATGACATGTGTGTGCACATATTCAATTTATAGTGTACTTTAATTTAGTCAACTTTTTAGATATTAGAGACGTAACGTAACGTAGACGTAGTTCCTAGCGTCTTCACGAGTGATGAAAATCAATTAAACGTGAATAATTAAAAAAAATGCTTAACACTTTCTATTGATCGTTTCCTATATCCTTACGGAAGTAGCGTGGGTGGTGACCACAATAAGATGACCACCCAGAGTGGTCGCGAACGGCAGCTTTTCACAAAACAGGTATGGCAACACGAAATTACTTTACAATAGTGGTTTTTTTTATTTATGTTATATGGCAACAAATATGTACATACGTTTTTATTTAGAAAAATATTGATATCGATAAATTTACCCAACGTTAAATAAATGTTAGTTAAATCTCCAATTTGAAATTAATTGAAATTTTTATTGGCAGACATCTTTAATGTCAACAAACTGAAATAAATTTCATACAATATGTGTTGTTAATGAGCTGTTTTATTAAATTAATTAACGAAATAGATATTTCATTAAAATGTAACTATGATTCAGCTTGCTCAATAGCGAATGCACGAGCCGTGCCAAAATTTCACCGGCCTTCGCCTTAATATTCTGTTCCCGTTTTTTTTGGCCGTCAAATTATTTATACATTTTACAATCAATTCGCATAGTGATCTAGTTTCAAACAGCTATCACTATATTGACGGTACAATAATTCTATTATTCCTTTACTTATATACTACAATAAATCAGCTTACAATTTTTAAAGTCACAGTACCTATTACATGTACTCATAGGATAAGAGATTACTTTTAAGTAAAGAAGCTACTGCTTCTACTTAAAGCAATTAAATTAATTTCTTTAAAATGATATCCTTTTTTAAAAAATATGTCCAAATTACTATACACGTACATACGTCAAATAACCCTCAACTTCTTATAGCCATACATGGAATAATAAAAGTGCTAGCTTAGTCCATTTGTCATACCTTTAATTCGAGCGAACGTTTAAGCATTGTGAACAGGCGTTATTCTGTAAACGCTTCTCATTATAAACCCACACTTTGTATAAAAATATGTGCTCAAGTATAAAGGTAAACATTGATTTTTTCAAATGCCCAGAGAGAATACATGTTTGGGATGCCACTGACAGACGGACAAAGGGACAATGAGGGATGTTCTCTGAATAACGACCGCACACTCGGCTGCGCGTACGCACTCAAAGTAGTTCTAGTAAATTGTTGCAGGGACCGTTGTAATAATAAATGAAGAATCTAAGTAGCCTGATGATTTGATACGTTATGACGCTTATCAAGCTTATTTGCAGAGAACTTTTATGGTTCCATCTTTCATATTATTTGTTTCTTATCAGTATTCTCTTTTAAATAAAAAACACTTTAAGCGCGATATATTAGTTAAACTTATTTCAAAATGATTTTTAACTTCGGATGCCTTGCAGCAGCCGTAGTCACGGGGAGACTCGTGACCACGGCTGACCACGAGATTTAAATGTGTACTACTCACGTAAACTATAGACAGTTTTCAGTATTCTCTTGTTTAAATTTTGTAAATATTTACGAGAGCCTTATTTCAAACATTATTGAGTTAACTTAGTTTTGAAGACTGTTTTTATTAAATTGAGGACACTTGACTGTTTAAGAAATTAATTAGTTTTTTTAACGTAAAGTGGATATTTTTAACAACTGTCAAGTGTTTAATTGAATGCGTATGTATTTGTTTGATCTTCAAATTGTCTAGTTAAAAAAAACCTAAATCTAATCTTTAGCCAAAGCCGTTTTTTTTCTTACGTTGTAAAAAAATCCATTTGGCGGCCTTAGACTTTGTAAATAAATTTATTTCAATGACAATTGCGGTATGCGATAAAACTGATCACACCCACAGCTAAGCGATGGCTCTCCGCCCATCGCATGCGTTTTATTCAGTTTCATTGAAAAACCACATATTGTTAGATCTATGATTAACTGGCGCTTGGCCTTCTAGCTGTTATCATAAATTCAATAGAAAACTAAGACCGATATTCATACCAGTATAATCAGGGAAAGTTCTTATTATTTATCTAATGTAATACAAAATTAAAACCAATAATGTGAGTTGGACTCGCGCATAATGATTTTGTAAACAACGGTAGGCACGAAAATTTAATATACATATATATGTTTTCTATTATTAACTATCTTGTCAATATTTCATTCAGTAAATCCGGAAAAGATTTCCGTAGGCGAGACCGGCCTATTGTTTATTTTATTACGCTTTTAATATTTGTTCTTAAAGCAATAATTTGTTTAAAATTCAACTGTCTATTGTAATACTAGAGATTCGGCGGTGACAAATAGACAGACGGATAACTAAAATCTAGTAGGTACATATGTATTAATAATCGAATTCAAAACGCGAAAAGTATTAGTTTTTAATTAAGCCAAATTAAAAAAGCAAACAATCTAAAAGTAATAACTTATAAATAAAACCAGACAGCACATTTTGGATACTTCACGGCAGCAACAGTGCTCACCAGACGTTTTAATTCAACAACAAAATGTTTTAATCCCGTAAGTATAAAGTTGACAGAGCCATAAAATCTTTCAAAACTATGAATAAACCAGAGCGAAAATAAACAAATAATTCAACACGATATTAATGTTTGTTTTCACGAATACTTTGCTGATCTTGCAAAGCCCTGAAAATCCATTTCGAGTAAATTGAAATTGGAAAGAGACAGCACGACATGCTTATATTGGCTTCGCGTATTGGTGTGATAAAGACGAAAGGAATGGGTGTGAGAGCTCAATAACGAGGCAGCCAAGGGTTAGCATTTCTCTTAGAGCCTCGGAGCGAGGCAATATGTGAAGATTTATGTATTTCAGTATGTACGGGGAATACTTACGAGACGGGGCTTAATACGACTTGTGTTCATTGGATCGTTTTCCGTTATTCGAGACTTGTTATATCTGCGTACATAAAAAGAGAAAGAGAGGTAATAAATATAATGTGAAATCATATTTCGTCTCTCTTTTTTATTCTTTTAATAAGGATACGAGTACTAAGATTTGGAGTTTTGTTGAGAACTGTAAAAGTATTTGTCGTTGGACAATATCGATTAGATGCATAATTACGTAAATGAAAATCAATACTAATATTATAAAGCTAAAGAGTTCGTTTGTTTTAACGCGCTAATACCGGTTCGAATTAAAAAAAATATTTTTGTGTTAGAGCATTCGTCGAGGAAGGCGATAAAACATTGCACTGTGCCTAATGAGAGTGAATAAACAAAGGAAAATGTCGAAAACACGGGGAAAATTGAGGGCTTTCGCTGCGTACGCTGCGAAAACATTTCATTGAGCCAAAAATATGTATGAAAGAATGCTTTAATAAAACACTTTAATGGTTTAAAACGCGATATATTAACTAACTTCGGCCCGACGTTTCAGGTGCTTTGCAGCAGCCGTGGTCACGGGGAGACAAACGGCTGCTGCAAAGCATCCGAAACGTCGGGCCGAAGTTAAAAATATTTTTCAAATAAGTTTAACTAATATATCGCGTTTTAAACGGTTAAGGTGTTTTATTTAAATGTGTACTACTCGCGCTACTAACTATAGAGAATATTTGAAAGAATGCTTTTTCTTTAAACGATAAAAAAAATGTCTGCGACTGTATATGTATATTAGGATCGTGATATACGTCGTGTGTAACAACTAGTCGCAAACAATTTCCGTGTGACATTTATTTATAATATCGAAAATAACCCCACCGCTTTTAAATGGAGGATTCTTTGCCAGTAAAATGAAAGTAAATTAGAGTAAGCTATCTGTAATACATATAAAGTAAATAAGGTATCTTATAACTACGGTAGTTTAGTAAAAACCTGCTTCCTCCCGTGGCGCATATGGGGCGAACACATTTCTGAGTCCATTTTCAGAGATCGGTTTTGTAGGTAAGTTGTAAATCAGACTTATGTGCCCTGCCTAACCGAAACAGTTTCGTATTTCCCTGGGATTGGAACCCAGTACTGTATTCGAACTAAAGTAAACAAGGAGATCATTACACCGCACCTCGCAAATTATCGACTTTCAAGACAATGGTGGGGCGGGCGGCGCCCAAACTGATGAAAATTGATGATGACACCTATCACAAAGGGTAATCGTTCGTATCTTAGTAACAGTATGGAATTTTTTGAATTAATTTGAATATATAAAGCTAATTAAGTTTTAAAACAGGAAAACATATTTAAATAAAACACTTTAACGGCTATATTAATTCAACTTAACTAATGTTAGTTCAACTTATTTGAAAAATATTTTAACTACGGCCTGACGTTTCGAATGCTTTGCAGCAGCTGTGGTCACGGGGAGACTGGAGAAAATAATTCAAATAAGTATAAACTAATATATATCGCGTTTTAAACCGTTAAAGTGTTTTATTTAAATTTATACCACTCGCGTAAACTACAGATAGTATTTAAAGGAAAAACATATTAAATATGTTATTAAATCTTTCATTATAATAATTATAGCGAAAATTTTCATAAAATCTGTTTAAATATCATCGAGTGAGTTAAGTCCCAAAAAAAAATCTAAAATGAAGAAATTAAAAATTATAATAAAGTCAGGTCCTAACAACGGCGATCTTAGCACGGACATTCATATCATCTATTTTGTTTATCTCGTTGTTGATTCCTATAAAATAATATTTAATAAACAATATGCTCCCTCAGGCTTAGTTCCAGCCCTCCCACTTAATCTCGAAGTATCGTTAACAAATTTAATATTTACTCTCAGTGACTTATCTTTATAAATCGTCGACAATATTAAAACCACCATTACATTTTGATTGTCGTGTCGAAGCCACCCCTGCCTTTATATTGTTTGGTACAAGTTACAAGCTTCATGAAGTTAAATTAATGCGTAATTTTATATGCATTTGTGAGGTATTTTACAAGGGGTATGCATATAAAATAATGTTTTAGACGGCTAACATAAAAAAGATATCCCAACATCTCAAAACATTAAATTAGGATATTATTTATATATTTGTATGTATGTACAGCCACAGTTTTTTTTTCAGTTTCTTTACTATTTCTTTATTTTAAGTAAAGGGAAATTATGCTTAATTATTTAACGGTAAATCGCTTCAGCTTATGACATAGAACACACAGAATCAGACCCTCACACATGTACGGATTTGCAGCTAATCCGAACCTCTGTCTATGACTCTAGCGCCCGTTTCATTGAGCTCTGTATTACTTACTAACTTTATTAAAATTTTATGCTTTTAAATGGCAATAATAAACACAGTTAAACATATATAGACATAGGTATATTTATGTCAAAGCTTATAATGATATCCTACTAATATTATAAAGGTGAAAGTTTGTATGTGTGGATGGATGTTTGTTACTCTTTCACGCAAAAACTACTGAATGGATTTCAATTAAACTTTCCAATAATATAGCTTATACATCAGAATAACACATAGGCTACAATTTATAAAGATATTGTGTGAGCTGTCCAAAATATAACATTAAGTGACAAGTAACTAGGAAAAAACCTACCTTTCTGGCGTGCCCTGCCACAAACTTTAGTTACACATATTTATATCATAATGTTAGTTCTTTTCGACGCCACGCTAATATAAGCTACTCCAAATACTAATCATGCGTAGACGAAGTCGCGGGCACCAGCTTGCATAATATAGTTGGAGTAACAACAAAAATATATTTTTTCCTTTTGAGCTTATATGACAGACTCGTTGGTTTAATGGCTAAACATCAACGAGTCGTGACTTCGATCCCTACCGAGTCAAATTTTTCAATTTATAATTTTTCTGAAACATGTTGGACTTCGTATGGAAATCTGGATATTAAATGTTGGTAGGATGTAAAAGCCGTGAAGCTTAATGGCGTTTCGGTTTCAGTGAATTTCCGAATATCCAAAGCCAAAATAGGCCGTCAGCGCATCTTGTTTAGATGCTATAGCTGCCCTCCTCTATCTTTAAAATATACTTTTGAGTTTCGTCATCAATATTGCTTAATTTTTAGGTGTTTTAGATCATCAAAAGATACAAGATATTTTTTTTATTTTTAATGTAACTTTGTTTCCTTTGGTTTATTCCTCGACAGATGTCGTTAACTAACAAATTGAAAAATTAAACACCAAAATTAAAACAGAGCACGTAGTGACAATGAGGAGGCAATTAAGTGTATAAAGGGTGACACCGCAAATCTGCTGTGATGGATCCGTTTAATATCTAGCCCTGATACGTCCAATTTAGATCAAGCCCCCTGTTTTAAATTTAAATTCAGACCCTATTGTTATGTGGGTGGAAAAACCGCGTGAAAATTTCGTAACTTACTTAATGATATTGTGGCTGGTTTTCTTTCAGAGGTTTTATACAGTTATTAAAATTAATCGATGTGTTTTTTTAAGGTAATGGAGAACAAATACACAGGAGGACCTCACTTGATGAATTAAAAAAACCTTATCCATGTAATATTTAAAAGAAGAAACGTTTTCAACTTTTTTGGTTTTGGTTGAATATTCGGAAAGCCACCGAGTGAAACCGAATCGCGTTTTAAAAAATATTATAACGGTTTCAAACATGTAAAAAAAATGTTAAATAAGTTAATAGTTTAACTAATACATTTCGTGTTTTATACCATTAAAAGTGATTTATTTCCATGTGTACTGCTGGCACAGTACAAAATATAAGTTCATTAGAAATATGTTGGAGACACGAGAAGCCACAAATCATATCAACCAACTAACTACGGCTTCGTTTATGTTTCTGGTTCCTTTGAAAGTCTAAACGGGCATATAGTCCGATGAAATAGTAAGACGATAATAATAAGTATTGAATTATGAAAAAAAGTCATCAGTACATTACAATGAATACGTCGAGACATAAAATCACTGATAGTTTAGAGTTAACCTGTTAATTCCGTCTAAATTAGTACTAAGTTATAGATAGTGTATCCAAAATCAGATCTCCGATAGAGTTATTTCGGGTGCATTAAGTAAGATGTAAGCAGGGGTCGGAGGGCTCGCCCGAGGGTCCAGGATATTGCCTAATCATTCCCGCCTTCGCACCCTACTAACTGCTAAACTGCCAGTTGTTTTAACATTCATCGCTTTCGCCTGATATTGATTCTATTTAAAGCGTGTGTAACCGATTTAATCCGGCTCAATTTGATCGTATTGCTCGGATTTGAATAGTGAAATCTAATTTGCTATTTATTTTTCAGAAACATTACGGACTTCGTCTGCAAACCTGGATATTAGAAATATCGAAATTCCGTCCGGGTCACAAATTATAGTCCACAGATGAAAAAGCCGAAAAGTGTAATGGCGTTTCGGTTGCAGTCCGTGAATTTCGGAATACCTAAGGCCCAAAGAGGCGGACAGCGCATCTTGTTAGGTGTTATATGGCTGGGGTGTTTTTTCTACCATCAAGTAAATCCTCTGCTCGTTCTTCTATCATAAAAAAGATCATATTGTTGAGATATATATATTGTTCCATTCCATCCAATATAAAGTCGGGGTTTGTTGTCGTTCTACAGCAGTTTTGCAATTTGAAACCTTTCTTTTAAATACTGTCTATAGTTTACGCAAGTAGTACACATTTAAATAAAACACTTTAACGATTTAAAACGCGATATATTAGTTAAACTTATTTGAAAATGATGGCTAACTTCGGCCCGACGTTTCGGATGCTTTGCAGCAGCCGTGGTCGAGTCTCCCCGTGACGTATAAGTTTAACTAATATATCGCGTTTTAAACCGTTAAAGTGTTTTATTTAAACCTTTCTTTTATTTACTTTCTCTGTACATTGTACTGGGCTCTAAGGAAAACCAATTTGTCTTGTGTATTTTCGCAAACACACATGAAACATATTGTATATATGTATATAGTACGACTGCTATGTGATTGTGATTTTGCGTTAGTCAGTATTCATCTGTAATTAGATATAGAAAAGAAAATAAGCAAAAACGTGGTTATTCCTTGAATAAACCATTCATACTTACAAATTACGTTATAAAATATGCTTCCGAAAGAAACATGATGAATTATTCTAAACATGAACTCTTCAACCTTTTTCCATAATTGAATTGCGAGTTTAATAGCGCGTAAAACAATCCCAAATTCAGGAAAGTAGAACAACTGTTTTCGGGCTATTAATTCTGACAAAGCACTGCTTTTCGTTGAAAGGGTTCTGATGAATGTGTTGGGACATTTATTATAATGTTAGGAGGTTTGATTTTTGCCTTCCGTTGCTCACTTTTGAGGTTACGATGAGGCTAACGTGATCGTATACATATGACCAAGACACACTCATTAGACTAATATTTAGTATGAAACAATCGAAAAAATTTAATAACTAATATATTTTAGGATAAAAAAGATTCTGCTGACTAGGTTATGGGGATCAAATCCCGCTTATCAACCTTACGACATTGATAAGATTTTTTTGTAAATTCAAATAGCGATCGTAGTTGTATTGAATCAGTTGTGCAATAACATCAATGCTATTAGCATCGGTAGGATCATTCATCACTAGCTCAATAAGGCTGCAACAATTGCCCAACAAGGCATTGAACGTCCTCCCCATTGTGCCGCGTAATTTTATCAAAAATATCGGACACGACAATAGGATGTAACGACAAAAGTCGGAAGAGCGGATGCGATTCGCGCCGACTCGCCGCCGACAAACGCAATGCGGTGATTTTTTTACGCAATAACAACAATACAAAGAATGTATCGCACTATCGGTTTGAAGGGATGTTTCCACCCACAATTCAGCGTGGGCTCATCGTTCACTACAATCGGAAATGACTTCACGAACTTTCGGAACCTTTAACCACTTGTCTTCGTTGCATTCATCTCGCTCTAATGTGCATAGTGTACACACAGGTGTTCGACAATAGCCCAAACTATGACGTGTATTAATTGCTATACCGATAAATTTTATAACGGTTGAGGAGACAGCAGAAAGCACTTATGAGTTAAGAAAATCTGTAAGTATTGAATCTCACCTAAACTTGTTCGTTTGTTGGTAATTTTGTTGGTAATATTTGACTAATATAATACTGCAAATAGTGCCATTGATCCCAAATGATCTCTGAAACCTGCAATAAGACGAGTTGTAACGTCTTGGTGACTGTGAAATCTGTTTGCTTTCCTCAGTTAATTGACGGCCCCCACCGGGTCCTACATGTTTGAAAAAATTCTTAATTTTTTTTAAACATGTTTGACTTCTTTTGGAAATCTGGATATTACTGAATATCTAAATTTCTCCAGAATCGTGATCCGCCGTTTACAGATTAAAAATCCAACTTTACGGATTTTATCGCGTTTCGGTTTTAGTCTGTCGATTTCCGAATATCCAAAGCCAATATAGATCGACAGGCATCTCGTTTAGGCCTTATATGCCTGGTGTTTTTCCTTATAGTGATTGGCTTCACTTTTGTTTGACGCATGTCCGTTCTCCCCTAGAGTATATATCTAAAATGTTACCTAGGTTTAATATTCTTCAATAGTTAACACATAATACACTGTAGAGTTTAATTATAAAGCGGGCCATAACAGTTCAAATCGTCTTGCCTATAAAAATAATTGCTAGGTAAAGTAATGAGTCCACCACCATTAGTTCGGGACTGTTGACACATTTGGCGTCGAAGCCGCCATTATAGCAGTTTTACTGTTATCGCGTATCGTAACGTTGTCAATCGACCGTCGCACGCCGTGCAATTAGCGTGCAATGCTAAACCAACACCAATTTTGAATTAAACAATTTTGACGGTTTTAACGTGGAATATATAAAATGACTCATTTTTAATTACGACTTGACTTTCTTCTCAACGACCCATCACGGGTTCAATGGGGATTGCTGGTGTAAGGTATTTAAAATTTATTCACTGATAATGATGCTGAATACACGGTTTCAAAACAAGAAATAGTCGTTATTATATTTGACCCGACGTTTTATTTGAAGGTACCAGCTCTGCTAGCCAGCGGATGTCCTATTATGGCTTTGGACATTTGGAAATATACAAACTGAAACCAAAAGGCGGATTTATGTTTCACGTTTTTTTCATACGTGGACGATGTTTTAGAAAAAATATAAAATGATTTACAAACATTTCACACTGGTTATTATTAGCCAAACATTATACAAGTAGTTACATTGGTGATAACTATAATAGATAGCATTAACTTATTACTAAAAAGAAAGTAATGCAATGCGCGGATTGTATTATTTCGGAATCTCGTGTTTTTACAGCCTGTTGCACTTTCAACATAAATTAGAATGCATTAGATATTTAGAAGTTGAAGCAATTAATGGATCAAAACTGACAGCCGTGTACCGCGAGACGTCTTAGATATTAAATCGCTTGTAAGTAACACGGTAAGTAGACCGCAGTCACTTTAAGTCAAAGCATGATATTTTAATTACTTTGTTCGAAGTATTAAAAGTATTGTTGAATTAAACAGACCAATTTGAACCTTTTTTATAAAGATAAAGAAGGACAGACATACCCCATGTCTGTCCTTCTTTATCTCACTTGATGGTAGGTGATATACCCCAGTCTATAGCATTTAAACAAGATGCGCCGTCGCCCTATTTTTGACGTTGGGTATTCGGAAATTCACAGACTGAAACCGAAATGCGATTACGCTTCAAGGCTTTTTCAGTCGACGTTTTTCGGAAGACGGTGGTTCGTGACCCGGACGGAAATTCTATATTCGTACTACCCATTTAAAAATAACTGTTGAAATGCTAGAGGGATACCTAGATTCGATGCCTGGTATAACATAATAAATTATCGTAAAGCACACAGCTGATCATTTCATAGCTTATTTGTAAATAAAAGTCAATTACAAAAACGGACACAAAAATGTGTTACATGCCTAGTTAGAACAATTGGGATTTCAAATACTTGTTATTTAATTAAATAACTTAGATAAGCCATAGTATTTATCAATTATAATACATAACATTTTCATATCTCTCGTCTTCGATACACAGTTACAAACTATGTTGCAGTCATTAAAAACTTACTTTATATCACCTGGCAACCCTATTATAACGCTGTTGTTGTTTCTATTATGGCGAATTTTCTACGCCACGACCTTTCGTGTTTAATTCACATTATGTGATCTTCAAACATTATTTAAGTAGTTCTTCAAATATGTGCAGATGGGTCGGAGGGCGGGTCTGTGGCAGCTGCATGATTTTGCTTAGCTTTTATTTATTTTTTTCAGAGATGGTATAAATAGATAGAATATTATAATTTCACACATCGTATAGCTCTGCTTTAAAGATAAGATAATCATAATTTTAATATTTCTTATTTCTCCAAAATGACAATCAGTGAACTAGCTATGGCGCCGACTATATTCGCGGTCGGCGAATCAACTTCCTGTGTACCGTTTCCCGCCAAAATGGATCGTTTCCGGTGCGTATTTGTCATTTCCCGATCCTAGCGAGCCACAGAGTAACAGATAATTTTCTTCAACAATAGTGATCATTTCCTAAGCATTTGATAGAGTATTTCATTTTATTATAGTTTAACAGAAATATTAACTTTAATATTACGTATATGGCCATAATAATCTCCATAAGAAGATATTATTGTAGCAAGTTGAAGTCTGAGGAGAATTTCTACTATACTTGTTTTTATCAAATTAAGAGCAGATACTCAACTATTTTATATGACGGTTTTAGTTATTATATTGAAAACAGTATTCATGACAGTAATTTGCGGAAATTATATTGATTATACTTTCCTGACATTTAACTTTCCATAGATAATAATTGATACAATCAGAGCGCACAATATGTTTGTAAAATGTGATCGAAGTGAAGATAATGGAATCAGCAGGTAATAGGGCGCGGTGTCAGTAATTGTGAGAACTGATTGTGTAATTAGCGCGACGAGTCACTGAGGGCGCGGGAAATGGTCGCCCTCGCTGTTTTCTAACACCCGTGAGAGATATTAAAACGCTAATGTTTGTTTTAAAACTAAAATAACACCTATAAACGCCATGACATCAGCGTTACGCTATCATCAAATACGCCAAAAAACAAGGATACGGTCTCTCCGTCGTAATTGTTATGTAGAAAAATATAAAAATATGATTGTTGATCGTATTATCTTTTCACAGAGGAGATACGCGATAAAAATAAGTAGGTATGTTAATTCTCTCTTATAAAAAACTAATCACTGTATTTTATCATTATATTATAGTAGGTATCGTCTTATTACTTATTAATTATCTTATATTTCATCGTGTTATATATACCTATTAGTTAATGTAGTTTAAACATGGTCCGTTTTAGTAGCTCTATATGTAGTTTCTCCGTGACTACAATAACTGTACGGCACGGAAACGTCGGGTTTTTAAAAGCATCGTTATTTACCTATCATTACCGATACGTCTTAAGTCAAATCGCACGCATTGAGCTTCACTACAATAATGTTATAAAGAAGATGCTAATGACTCGCAAAAGGTATAGAAATGTAAACAATAGAAAGTGCATCAATTTATTTCAATTTACAAGATTGCATTGTTTCGGCGGGTGAGGGCGTTCGCGGGTTTCCGGGCCGCGCTTCCGACACGAGCACGACGCGTGCCGCGCCATCTTTGAATTGCACCCTACAGCAATCACGCAGTGTTGCCAGCTAAAACAACACACTCAATTAAATAAACTCAGTTTAAATTTCATTCTTATGCTGTTTGTCATAGGTTTTATATTAAATTTATCGTATAACGTTTAATGTTAGAGTTAAATGTTGTTTAACAATTATATAAAGAGTAATTTTATACATCTACGCTCACAGGATGACTATAATTTAAAGCCGTGTCAGTGACTCCGAATGAATAAATGTGTGTAATCAATATTTGCTTAAGGATGTTTTCTTTAATGTACTATCAATATTGGCAATACGTCGATAGAAGCAAGTATTAAGAAAAATATGGTAATGTACAAAGATCGTAGTCTAATTAAGCAGGGAATCTTATTAGTTCACTAAGAAGATCTTTTAGTGTTCGAATAAGATTGGACATGTGATTGAGGACGAGTTTTTTTTCAATACCTACAAATCTTATATTGTGAAATTTCAAAATGGGCTACTAATATTTGTAACATTTTCTATAAAGCTTTGTTTGACACAGATTGTAAGTTTTATAACCCATTCCAGATATTGCGCATATAACATTGCTGTAATACACGTGCCAAAAACAAACAACATTTGACCTTATGGCTAACAATTAAATCGGTCATTAACGTAACAAATAGATCAAACATAAATAGATGTGAGAACCGTATGTCGGTTTGTTCAGAGGCGATGTCATGTATGAGCAAACATTTACTATGCCGCGCCCTCTGTGTACTCGATTGAACTTTATTTGCTTGCTAAACGGTGTGTCAGTATTTCAATTCCAAGGTGAAAAATGATAGAAATAAATATAGGAATAATCGACGTATTCCTTTCGTATAACAAAACATAGCAACGGCCAACAAGACAATTTATTAAGCAACTTGCCCAAGAGGAAGTGTTCCTCGAATTACTGAGTGAAGCACGCATGCAGAGAAGAGCATTACTGGCAAAGTTTTGTGTAACAATGCGTAATGTTGCCATTTCTATGCGCAAAACTCCTCACCGGAAACGGCGAACTTACGACGCACGGAGGGAATCGTGCAAGTTGGCTATTGTGGCGCCATCTACAACTGTCCGTTACACTGACACGGTTCCGGCTTCTCTTCAAACAGTCTCGAGCTGTCAACTTGGAAACGGATGCCTTGGAGTTTCCTTGAGGGTTCCTTTTTATTTATTCAATTCTCAAGTAGATTTATTGAGATTTGGTTTGGCAAGATCCTGGGTAAAGTTTTACCACAGTTCATTTTAACTTTAGCATTTATGTTGTATATGCTTAAAGTTCTCTATAGCATTGGGCAGGGGGCTGACACTTCTTTGTCCATTTCACTGATCAGTGTTCAGGTAAGGTGAGAAAACATCTTGCCCAAACCGAGTAAAAATATTACTTTTGTTTCTCTGATATTTGAACCCAAGTTCGTATAGGCGTATTTGAACTAAAGCTGTTATGGTTGATTGTTTTTTCTTCATTTTGTTTCTATACAGACTTTTATGAATCTGTTAGACGAGACGCTATGTACTGTCTTAAAATCATTCGTATATACTGTAGCATACAAATATTTATTTCAAATATTTTAATTGTAAGCATAGTAAATTTGAAACAGCGCATCGTTTTCGAAGTCAAGCGTAGGCGAGAACTATTCACAGCAAGGTTGGGATATAGTATTACAAAATTTTAACAAGTTTAAACTGAACTCCGGATTCCGCTAAAAACATTTCCGAGATATGAAGAGATTGAAGTGGTTTGTAGGTCTGCTTTAACTGGACGAGTTTCAAGATCACATCCATCGTGTATTGTCTACCTACGCATATAGCCATACATACGTCACATCGTACATCGAAAGTCACTTTTAGCTGGATTCATAATATTATTGTTCACAAACTGTCCTATTTATTACTAAGTCGGTTATTATGAAATTATTTAAGGATAAAACAAAACGAGATAGTAAGCCCATGAGGCTATATAATTAAGTATATATACTTAATTGTATTGCCTACGCCCCTAAACAGTATTATTATTCACACATCCTTTTGCGTCACACATGTTTAATTTAACCAAAATTTGATAATTACTAGAAAATGTTACAATAAAAATATTTATTTTTTAATCCATTTTTTCATTATTTTCGGCTCTAAATTTGCGCGTGTGACACTTCACATTGATAAGAGATTTACTAAAAACATTGAATTAAAGAAGTTTATCTTTCTCGTATAAATGCTTATAGACAAAAATTGACAAGTTAAAATACTGATACCACAAATAAGCTGTTCATTGATGATGATCTCATATTGGTGACGCGTGACTTTAAACGTCTTTAATTTCGTGCGCAGTTTCAGACATAAATAATACTATGGGTAATTGAGAATCGTTATGCTTATACATTACTACATGTTTATTTTCAACCATTTTTTTTTCAAATAAAACACTTTAACGGTTTAAAATGCGATATATATTAGTTAAACTTATTTCAAAATTATTTAAAGTACGATCGGACTGGGAGCCGTGTCAAAAAAGAATTTTCAAATAATTTTAACTAAGATATATATCGCGTTTTAAACTGTTAGAGTGTTTTATTTTAATGTGTACTACGTACGTAACCTGCAGACAGTATTTTGTTGAGTAACAAACAGAGACTTGTTTAGGAAAGTATTGTACTTCTAAAGGTATAAAATGTAGAATATTTATATAAGGTTACTTTAATACTGTCTATAGTTTACGCGAGTAGTACACATTTAAATAAAACACTTTAACGGTTTAAAACGCGATATATTAGTTAAGCTTATTTGAAAATTATTTTTTAACTTTGCCCGACGTTTCAGATGCTGTGCAGCAGCCGTGGTCACGGGGAGACTTTACAGCATGGTCAAGATGGTCACGTAATACGTACTAGTTGCGTTCACTAGACTATAGATAAGACTTATGATTAGGGTTCAACTTCATAGATTTTAACAACACGTTAATAACGTGTAAGTTGCTAACTCTGTAGAGAGGGTAACAATGCGTTATTTAGAAATATGTGTATCTGCCACTTTATCCGCTTGGACTAGTTATTGGGCATCATAATATTTAGTTTATGCTAAGTTTTCTCTTCAACTTTATAAATTGAAGGTGTTAGACATCGTCCCGTGGTTCTTGTGTGTCAATCTTATAAGATAGACGAATATCATCAGAGACATTATTATAGATTGGTTAAAAATGACATTCTACCGTGCATATTTTTTGATTTCTTGAACATTTTTCGAAGCCCACGCACAGGAAGTCACGAAAGATGAATAATTTTCCCCGTTTTTTTTCCACATTTCTCTCTGTCTCTACAGTCCTTTTGCTCACAGCGTGATGCAACTAGCCTTTGAGTATCAAAGCATTCCTCGATAAGAGGTCCAACCAACACAACAAGATTCTACTAATCGAATAGTACGTTCTTCAGATACTCTTTATAATATTGGTATTGATACAATAAAAGCTATTACGCAAAGTAAGAATTGGGTTATAACCATAAAAGGTTTCTTGGCTCGAATCTGATAACTCTCGCCAAAATAATCGGAAGCACTAATAAGCTATGCATATAATGACTACGAACCTATAAACTAAGCAACCTGTACCTGTCATCAAGATTGGCAAAAACATTACAATAAACATTTATATTTATTTGAATCGTTACATCACTATAATTAGGTATCTATTAATTATTACACTCAACATTGTAATTTGTATGAGATAAATGTAGGTTTACTCTTTTGTACGTTATATTCTTATTGGTCTGAAAAGTCTGGTCATTTGGGTGGTAGGAATAATTCCACTCGGACATATAGTCCGAGTGGAATTATTCCACACAACACACAACCATATGTGGGAAAGTCACGTAAACTTCATGGTTAAGCTTAAGGACTGAAGCAGTCAGAGGATATCCGAATGACGAAATAGGCCGACAACGCATCTTATTTAATTTTATAGGGTGGGACATTTTACCATCAAGTTAACTTAGTTTACTTGATGGTATAATGCCTTGTCCGTACACTACTGTTATAAAAAAAAACATAAGGTTTCTCTATATTCTACTAAGAGATTAAGAATAAAATCTTTTGAAAGACTATTTAGAGATCTAAGTAGAAGTTAATGCAATACCAATCAGAAAATTAAGTTTATATAGACGGTACGTAGCTCCGTAGCACTTCGTAGCAAAGAAAACTTTTTATTTCTAACTGTTATTTACGACGTATGTTATTATAATATATACCGTGAAACCTTGTTTCCCTAATCTGGAGCATGGGGCAAACCTCAGTCAGTTGCAACGAAGACTTCGCACACAGACAAGTAGACAAATAAAAAACTTATTGCTTAATATGTTTTTTACATATGATACTTTTTCGATACTTCGATAGAATCCTCCATAATCAAGACTGTCGCAAACTGAATTTTAAACGCGTAAAAAATGTTTTTTTTTTTAATTTATATCATTTGCCTAAACTACAAGTAATATTCAGTTAGAAACTTTCCATATATCTATTATCTCTAAATAAACAAAATAAATACTTTTATTTTGTTTGTATAAAACATTAGCATCACGTAGCAGTTTAAAATGAATTAAAATTGATGTCTCTATAAAATGTAATTAGCAGAGCAGACGTATAACAAAGTGCAATGGAAAGTCGTTAAAATAATATAATGTCTGATCTTGAGCGAGTTGAGCTAAATATAAACGTTGATAACGAGCCAGATTTCGTTAAACATAGCGTCTTTTAGAAAATAGCACGATACGTTGCCGATTATTTTTTGTCATCAGAAAAGTGCTGGTTGATTATTACGCCCTATATCCTAAACTAGCTGTGTCAGCGACTTCGTCCGCGAGAATCGTTATTTTGGGCGTCCAAATTCGTTTTTGCAAACCCCTTCATCTTTATAAATTTAAGCCATAATGATAAATAATCCCAATTTTGTTCACATTTCTAGCTGCATCTTCGCTTATATTAATTAGTCACAGGGCGATGTCTTATAGCCCATAGCCTTTCTCGATAAATGTTCTAACCAACAAAAAAGGAATTCTTCAATTCGAACCCGTAGTTCCTGAGATTAGGGCGTTCGAACTAACAAACAAACAAACTCTTCGGCCTTATATATTAGTATAGATGGGTGGTAGGAATATCGAAATTTCGTCCAGGTCTAGAACCGTCTGCAGAACACACAAGTCCTACATCTGGACACTACTTCTTTTATAAAAGGAGAGAAACTCGCTCCATTGCTAAACTAGAGGATTTATGCTAATATGCTTATACCAGGACCGACGGATACAGATATCCTTCAAAGCACAGGGGAGATGCCACGTCCTTCTTTCAAAATCCGGCTAGGTGGTAGAATCCAGATACTACCAATCAAAATTTGAGTTAGTCACTTGTTTCATTTATCGATGCTTGTAATAAGTTATTGAATAAACTAAGGTTCTTTTGTGAAGCGTATAATAAAAAAAGATCATGTTATGTGATCTTTCTTTCCAAAAATTATAATGAATATTTTTGTCCTTTAAGTAGAGTGATGGTGTGTTTATAAAATAAACTAAAATCAACATTTCATTGATAAATATGTCGTTAATCTGTCACTAACATCCGGTTGTGTAAAACTTTATATTTCTTATTTATCTGACCTTTGTTTAGACATGTTTATGTATTTAAAACTGTGTTACCAAACACGTAAAATGTATTCATTTTCAAACTTTCATATATTAAACTAATATTAGATTATATACATTAAACATTTTAGGAATAGCAAGGTACACTTTGTTGAATAACATCGTCATAAACTATTCATAATCCAGTAAGGAAAATATGACAGCGTAAATGAATCATTAAAGCACTAAATATAATTTGTATTGCGGTGCATAATTTTCTCATGAATATCGTCACACACGTCAGTTTCACCTACACGGTGGAAATGATCAATTCTAGAATTTGTGACGTTGTGTAAAAGTAACATAAGTCACATAAAACAATTTAAATCCTAACTTTGTTTAAATGTTATTCAACTTCTAGTTATCGGAATTATCATTTATATTCGAATAAGTAGATATTATTGGAATATAACGAATTCATGACGAGTCGGTTTGTGTTGATAAAAAATTCACAACTTTTTTACGTTCACATAGAAGCCCATAGTAGGTGGCTTTGTACATAATATTGTTATTAAAATATCTAAGCTAGACCGTTTGACTTTACTGTATAGTTTGTTTTTACGCCGTTTAACACATATGTTTTATCAATATCAAAGCGTAAGGCCAATAACGTGAATATTTGATGACCAACCACACAGATAAGTAACAATGTCCGAATGAGTTTAGTAGAAAAACTGTAAAATATTTGACGCGTTAGCGGGGGCGGGCGGTCCGGCTAGGCGCCGCCGCCCAACGCGCCAGTGCGCGCCCGCCCAGCCCCGACACTCAACGTCGGCTCGTCATACAACACACCCGCTATTAACGATCATTATTTAATCGGTAAGACACCCAGTGGTCCTTTAGAGTGCAAGTGTTTTTCGAATTTTCGTGTCCCAGTGTATTGTTATCTCGCTCTAAGATCTAGAGATTTGTATTATCAGTTACGTTCTTATCTACAGCACGTAAGTTAACGGTGATATAACGGCGTTTCTCGTTTATCGAATTGGTATATGTTGTAAGTTTAATGTGTAATTTTATATAATTACTTCGCATTCGAATGTAAATTGTAAAAACAATACCGATTATTCTGTAGTCTATGCATATTTTATGTCTTAAACTTAAAAAATATTTGAAATAATAATAATGGATTAATTTAGACCTGTGGTTATGAACATTTCTTTTCAAAACGTTTACAGTTAAGTACTGTTTAATTTCTTTTTAGTATTGAAAATATCACTGCAGCATTTTCAAATAATACCTTCCATCCTATCCCCTATACCCTTGTATCGTTCTTTTAATGTTATTGTATAGATAAAACTAACATATAAGTTACTTTATTTAATGTAGTCGAAATTTTGTGCCAAACGGCGTATATTGCTTATGCTAGCATATATTTTTAAATTGCAATTTTAGTCTAAGAGCCGGTAACGCAACCTATGAATCATAGAGCGGATTTATTGAAGGGCGGAATGCTTTCGTGTCGTGTCAGCGGTCAGCACCCGAATGCTGTGAATCCGATACGGCTCGCTCCGCAACTATTTTTGGCCGCACACGCCGAGCCAAATTTGCAATCCTATCGACGCGTTCAAGTATTTTTGTAACCGTTTCACAATCCAGCAACTTTTTACACCTTCACTTTATGGAACGCTATTTCAAGAAGCTGACATTGACTCTAAATAGGCGCGAATAAGACAAAAACTTACGACATTGGCCTTCGTTCGTGGACCGGATGTGGAATGAATCGCGATGAATTATTTTAATGTCAAGTTTACTCAAATTGTAAATTTTATTATTATACAACATTTATTAATATCGAAAACTATTATGATATCGGTAGGATTAAAAAATGCCTGGCTATTTACAAATTAAAGTGACGATCTTCGATGATGTTAAGCAGACTATACCATACCTAAGGCGCATGATTTTTGGCAGAATAATTGATTTATGATGCCATTATTTGATCACGTGATCGTAAGAACGCTAAACGTCGATCACATGTCGGAAATTTGATCAATGAAGCTTCATGCTCTTCCACAAATAGATTATTGACGCAAATGCGCAGAGATATCAATGTGATACGACAGATCAAATGGATTTACGTATATAATTATTCGATATAGCTCCATTGAAATAAACATTTCATTTTGAAACTCTCTATTAAACGGTACCCGAGGAATTGGTATATGTTGTAAGTTTAACGTTAAAACTTCTTATCAGATTAGTTTTTATTCGTAATAACCTCTAGGCTAATCCCAGAGGTTTGACTAAAATTATCAATAAATGTTTCTGATACAAAAATGTAAGACTTGAACTCTCCTCTCCATTTTTATTTAAGGCACGAATCATAGTAGGAATGTCAATAATTATTTATATACTGGCACCTCCAGTAAATAGAAATATTTGAAGATCGCAACAGCTGTGAAAGCTTACAAGGTCGTCTAAAACTTGAAAATAGCTTAGGAATCATCGTACATTTGTAAAAACGCTTTGGTCGTCACTGGTTATGTTGGCGGTCAGCCAAGTCCATGGGCCATTCGGCACGGCACCTAGCCACCGAGACAGCTATTTGCGTCCCAAATGTAACTACCTACGTCATTGCTCTATTTACGAGCTAGCATTGTATTATGTCATCTGATTACTGAATATGATATAGCAGATAACCAAGTATTTGTAAACAAATTGTGCATTTCCATTCCAGAAAACGAGCACGACACACCGTCAACATGTTTAAAAGTCATTTAGAGATGATTGGGAGAAATGAGACGCCCTCGAAGAAGGCCAGGTTCTGGCAGTCCTTCGTACGGTCTCTAAAAGGTATGAGTGTTTAGGATTTACAAATCAACACAGTTCTATGTTTATGCTTGAGTTGAGGCCACTGATTGGTGGAATTACATTTGTCTAGAAAACGTTATAATATTTTTTACCAATTCATATCTAGGTTTAAATTCATATAAGTGTAATTTGAAAACTTTAATATTTTTACATGAATGTACATGCATACGATGGCACTATATAAATTATAAATCGATTTTAGATTGAAAAAATTAGACTATTACATATCAATAGTAACAAAGACGATGGTCTGTAGGACACGGTAGCTCAATGAGTAAGAACAGCACGGGACTCTGGATGCCGTTTCAAGTCTAGCCAGTGTTGTAAATTTTTTCTATCTTAAATTTTTAATTTTAAGAGTAATCAGTTTTTGTACCTAGTTTATTATTTTCAAATTGTTTTAGCCACGCATTCAACTATTTGCAATTTGTATATGTTTTTTATTTCACTATTTTATATAGAACTTTTTCTCGTACAACAGGATCAGAAGACATCAGGGCGGAGGAGAGATACAGGCCATCTCGCCGCAGCGTTTTCCCTGAACTCCTCTCGACCTACCCTTACAGCAAATCTATCTATGACGACCCCGTAGCTGCCGCTGAAAGGATCACTGTCCCCGGTTACCGTTACCTGCCAGTCCACCGCGAAGTCTACGGCTACTCCCCCAGGCCGATCTACGCGCACAACTACCCTCGCTCTCTGGAAGCGTACAGGCCAAGTTAGTTCAAATCAAAACAAACTAATTTCGCATTGCTCTTACAAGCGCTGCATAATTAATTTTTAACTCTCATCAGTCCCTAGCTTAAGGCACTTATCCCACCGCCGGCGAGGGAGCAGGTATTTGCAATCCTCTCTGATACTAACTTTGAAACAGATATTTATTATGAATAAAGAGTTGTACATATTAATAATTGATCGTGCTGAATTCCAAAAGCTAGAACTAGTTAGATCTTGCCGAGATACAAACAAACAGTAATTTATTTAACTCGTCGTAAGTGGCCCGCGCTTATAGTAAGTAATACGATAAATCCCATATACAATTTATTTATTCAAACAATTACTCGTCGGCTGTGGGACAGTAGCCTAAGTAAATGTATATATTCTAAAGTTAATAATCTGGAATACTTGTAAATATAAAGCCCTGTTTCGCAATTATAAAACGCATTCACGGCATCAATATTTTAATTGTTTCAGCGTCAAAGTCCGGAGCTGTGTAGATTAGGTTTAGAACCGTCCGCTTATAATATCAAATTGAATATGTATGCTTTAATAAATTCAGGTGTAAAAGTTATATTGTAAATGATTTCTACTATTAAGCGATCAAGAACCAATATTATGTAATAAGTGCATTTTTAAATAAAGCCTTACGCTGTCTAAGTGAAGTGAGACCGGTTGAAAGCTTGAAGATTTAACTCACATTACTGTCTCACAAGATCTATTCACGAACATAATATTGTTCAATTTGCGTACACAATCATCGTCAATGTCTTAGGGTTCGCAAAAATGCATAAAACAAATGAGTGTCCGGTGTTTACGTCCCTTCATTATCATTGCATTTAAATGTGAAACATTTCGCCATTTTGTTTACATAACGCCTCTTTGCTGCAATAAAGTATCGTACAAAATATATTTTACAGAGGAACTATAAATAAATAGTTATTTAATTAAACTAAAAATGTGTATCGTGTTAAAGCAAATGTTTTATTTTTGTCAGTGCAAGAAGGACTACATTATATTTATAATTTGTGTTAATTGGCGAGTTCGGCGATAGTTTATTAGAAGGCTGGTCAAAGTATTGAAACAGAGAGGCGATAATAAGCATTTGCCTGATTAAATATTCATAACCGCATGGCACATTATAGAAATCACCTCTTACATAACAACATTTACTCATCGATGTACTGATCTCATTAAATCTTCCAGCATTCCTCAGGAATCACATGTTTTAATGTTGGCAATTCCCTTACTATGTAAAAACGTAGCCTGATTCATTTTTAACTCATCGGTTTCTTAAACGCAACCATTTATACCAGTCGGTATGGTTCGAATGTAAGGAAACTGAAAGCGGTTTTGTGAATCAGGCCCTAGTCAAATCGAGCAATAATACAGAGGTGAGTTCTACAAGTAATATCAAATAACTTTCATTTTTCTCATTTAAATGTATCTTAACTAAAGCTTACGCTACGCATTTTAACGTAGAATGGTACAAATTGTTGCACTAAGACTTTCTTAACCACCTTCAAAGTGAATTATTCATTTTGGACCATAAATGGACAAAACACTTAAATTATAGCAATAACTATAAGTTTTTAAAGTATATCAAAGTCACTATACATTTTATTCAAAACTCCAACCAATTAAAGTCCTCTAAAAAGGACCTATCGTTCTCATCTTCATTAGCCTTGGGTGTCCGCTAATTCTGTATTTTCCTGTCCAGTCTACCACGTGCCCAGGCGTATCCGACGAGGCGTTGACCCCTTCGACGCCCACAAAGCGTGGCAGGACCACCTCGACAGACTGGCCGCCATCGACCGCTTATATCCTTCCCGCTACGGACTCTACCTGAAGGACAGGGCATACCCCATCACCGACTTGAGCGCTCCCATCGTCGACCCCCTCAACCCAAAGAGCCTTAAAGGCATCGAATATGAACCCGACAACAAACCTAGCTGGGGAACAGGTAAATTTTATTAAAATATATGCACGATCACGTTAGGTTAAGATAGGTTATCGAATATCGGAATTTCCTCGTTCATAAGAGTATCATTGGAGGTCTTTTCAAGTGTCTCGATAAGACAAACGAACGAGCGATTCCGATGTCAAATCCGTGAATGAGCGAGGTTGAATGGCTCCAAAGAAAATTTTATAATGTTTGAAGTGGATACATTCCAGCCACAGCGAGTCACGTCGAACAGGAAATTATGTAATGAGATCAGTCGACATTCACAAGAAGATTCTTTGCTCATTGAATCTCTCTCTGCTGGGTGTAGTCTTTTCTTATCGGTCCTTTTCTAGAATATACCTTAATTCTCTTTCAATATTTTTACATACTTTTCTATATTTATAAATTGTTATATACTTCAGTATTTAATAGAATATCTCTGTTACGTTATTTATAACGCAAAATTAGTGCAAATTATGTTTTGTTTTGCTATTTCGTTTTATTTATACAATTGAGATGTTAC
This sequence comes from Leptosia nina, assembly GCA_963661955.1. Lineage (NCBI taxonomy): Eukaryota > Metazoa > Arthropoda > Insecta > Lepidoptera > Pieridae > Leptosia > Leptosia nina. The sequence goes on along the minus strand of CAVLEF010000004.1, from coordinate 4,227,344 downwards.
TATTATTTTACTGAGTACTTATATTCTGTTGTTTATACCGAGTACAAATTTATCTACATAAAAACTAACCAATTCATTTTTTATTAAAATATAAAAGACAATATCGTGTTTAATTTAGTAGCTTAGTACCTTCCTTTCATTTGCATTTATGTCATGCATTTCTTATTCAAAATTCTTCGCGGGCAGCTCACGATATCGCTGAAATTTGTTTTTAGCTCATTTGCATGAACCGCATTGTAAATATGCGCAAGACGACATCTGTGAGAATGTTTTGAATTACTTACGCATCACGAACAGTACACTCCATCTAAAATCTTAGGTTCGTCGCACACGAGCCACCAGGGCCAGCGATGAAATGCCGACAGCATATTTATATATTTTTATTTGTATAGCAGCCATGTGTCTTGAAGGGACGCTATACAAAATGTACAAAAATAATACGAAATATGGTGGTCGTACGGTATCATGGTTGTAGCTGGTGGCGCGTGAGCGGAAAGGCTGTTTATTGGTTTTGCATCAAGTCGGCATGTGTTTCGTCCAATTTCGTATTGACCTTGAGGCTTCAATGAAGGATCTTGGCCATCGCGGTTATCGGACACGTTCAGTAAGGATCCATTTTTCGCTGACGCCGAAAAATGGGCTGGGTTCGATCGGTCTCTGCGAGGGAAATCACCGACACCCGTGAAGCCAAGGATTAGCGTTCCCCGCGATAGCGAGGTCGCATTCGACGCGGACGGTAAGGGCAACATCTCTATACTCTTCGTCACAACCCTGTCTGTTACTTGTCGATACTTTGTCTAATAAGAATAAGACGAGTAGTTAGATATAATTTTTCCTTACCGATGTGAATTAGAATCCGAGACGTCGACATTCACGAAATTTTCTTTCTTTCTGAGTGTACATGTTCTTATACAAAATGCTTTAACTACTAAACTATTAACGAATTGTACTAATAAGTTAATATCGATATAACAAACAATATTCTGACTTGATTGTACTAAATCAATAATAATTTATCTAATTGGTAATAAGCTAATCTATGTAACGTTAGTTAGAAGGATAATAAATATTATAATAGAATCATAACTTGCAATGTCGTTTCTCTAGTAAGAAATAATTGCATTGCTTATAAATATAATACTAATTATATTAAAAGTGTTGGGTTATGCTTACACGAGCTTATTCATTGTACATGGGCGATGACGAAGAGAAACGGACATGTTGCCCGGATATTAATGAATGTGATATATAGGTGCGCCGTTGTACAACGCTGGTGGATTGAGACGCAGACCGTGGGCTGACATTTTCAACCCAAGCCCGTCTCTACCAATTTCTGCTATCACGAGGGATCCATTCTGGTACGATTGGCCCGAGCTGAGACCCATGGCGCGGTGGGACCGCAGCCCCTCCTACATCCGAGACTCATATCTGTCTCCAGTTAAACGCACCTTCCTCTGGGACAAACATCCGATCCGGCCCCTAGGTTAGTACTTATACTTTGCCACATATAGACGATAGGTTTGACAGTTTACGATTATGAATTTATGACAATGTATGTATTATACTTTATTAATAAATATTTTAGCTAGTAACATATTATAAACTGTGAAATTCAAATAACGCTCTCTTTGTTTAATTTATATGTTCTTCGTATAAAAAAAATTATCGATTGCAAGTAGTGTTAATAGATAAGGTAACTTAACTTAAGCAAACAACGTGGACTGATTACCCGGCCTTCTATCGGTGTCTCTAATAGTTAACAAATTAATTAAAAATTAATAATCGAGTGGATTCTCAAACGATTGCTGTCAAACTTATCATTCTATATTGTACAAAGTATAGCCGGGCAAACTATCGATGCTTCTCACTCAAAGCTGTACAATTCGCCCTATCGTATCTTCTAGCTAACACTTTTTTAATCGCAATTCTCTGATCACGGCAGATTTAATGATGGCTGACTTATTCACAGTGGACGATATAAGCAAGACTTTACCTTTCGTTCGTAGTCTGTAAAATGTGACATCGGGTATCTTTAATAGGTAACTTTGACCCCGAGTAGATCGTATTGTCCCTACTATTAAATTGTATACCCTGTTTATAAGGTAACGTAACATTCGAGTCATCTTGCGTATATTTTCATGCACTAGCCAGTTCTATAAAATACATGGTGTTCATTCTATAGCATTCTATTGTACGTACATATAATTATATCGTTTTTCCCTTACCATGCAGTTACTAATTCAATATTATTATACTACCGGTATCTATTAAATAATATATATGTGTTGTGATAGTTTGTTGTTATTTTGTGTTAAATATTTCGTACTTTTATTGTTGTATTTATTTTTAACGTCAATCCTTATTTCAGCTGCTGCTTTTTAAGAGGCCGGCCAACGAAGCTACTGTTCTATGTTGTGTAAAAATTCAATGAATATTACAAACGTTACAACAGATACGAACATCTAAAAATTTTGACTATGTTAAAAATTATAACTAAACCGTTATTATAACCTCCAGTTTTAAATGATGATCAAAGACTGTTAGAACATAGTCACTGCCAGAAACTCAATCTTTGTTATTAAATTAATTGTTTTTATTATTTTAAACTACTATTTTTATGTACATTAAAACAAACAAAAAAATAAATAAAAAAATTTAAAAACAACAGCTTATTTTATTTTATTGTGAGAACTGAAGTAGAAAATCGTTGATCGAGGAACTTACCGGTCTATTTGAATTGAGTAGACGAGTAAAATAATAATAGTAACTTAACATGCAACTTTTAAACATCTTCGTAGTTGTTATAAAGCAAGTAGAAATAACTGAAGATGAGTAACATAATTTTAATATATTGATCATATCTTGACCTTTTTTAAACTCCTTTATAATAGCTTTCCATTATCTATGTCTTGCTTTGTCTTATACAGTATATTATATCTGTATCTAATGTCAATTGTCAACTAAATATAATGACGGGTATGCGTTATTTCACAACGCCATTATTTTCCGTTAGTAAACTGAAATTTCAAATTTACTAACTATTGCATCTGAGCATTTATTAATAGATAGGATCGTTTATGTTATGGATCTGGGAGATTAGTAGGAAGATAAGTGCAGTATTAAGCGATAACGAGAGATAAGTGATTGACACAATTTGAATAAAGGGTTTCTCAATCATGGAAAATGAAAACATAACAAATGTAACCAGTTCTCAGTGTAACTTTGATAATTTGACTATTTTAAAGGAATTCTCAAATATTACAAATGCTATAAGGTACGCTTCTTAATATATAATATGTAAAAGTTGTGTGCTATAAGAATCAGCATTCATAATATTGATAGCATGCTTAAGATGTAGATTATTATGACTCTAACAAAAAACAAGTATATAAACAATGGATTTTTATTTAAGTAATAAAATGTATGATTACAGCAATGAAGATTTTCTTGACATAGTCCCAAAAGCTAAAATGGGTAGAGTGTATTGGATAACTGTTTTAAATTGTTTAAAGCAGCGAATTCTAGATGAAATGGTTGAAGAAATGAATTCAATGTGGAGTTTTGAAAATATGAACATCAAGTTGGATGTACTCGAAAAGCAAAAAGAGAAATTCTCTGATATACCTTCTGACACTCAACTATGGTATAAAGCACCTAATTATAAGAAAATTTTTATGTTGTTGTGTGAAATCCTGTTTCTCCTAATGGGGCAAAGGGCGAACACAATTCCTGTGTCCGTTTCACTGATTGGTTTTATTTACAGGCAAGTAGTTGATCGGACTTCTGCACCCTGCCAGACTGAAACAATTTATTGTTTCCCCGGGATTCGACCCAAGACTTTCTCCCGCTTAATACAATGCAAGGCAACATATTTAACCATTTAGCTACAGAGGCGGTTATGTTGTTATAATAATGCTATTTTTTTTTATTTTTCCAATAATAAATTGATTTACTCTAATTTATAGGCGACCGCAGCACAACAACATCAAAGACCAATTAAGAGCTTCAGATGCTGCAATTTTAAGAAAACAAAAGGCATTATTAGAACCTATATCAAAGGAATACAACACAAAAGTAAGCAAACTAAAGAAAACAGTACTTGCTAAGCGGCAGTACATTAAAGCTTTACAAATGGACATACAGAAGTATCAAAAAAAAAATGAAGAGATTATATCACAAATTAGTGAAAAAATTCAGTCACATGCTAAATTGTCACAGGATATTGTACCAAAGTTTGACAACAGTATTTGGTCAAAAAAGGATGATTTTCATGGATAAGTTATGACACAGATGTTGAATAAAATTTATATTTCAGAAAAAATTGTACACACTTGAGAAACTTATAACAGAAATTTCTTATATTTCTAAATCAAATTAACATGGAACAAATAGGTATATTAATTTTGCAAGTGTTACATTGTGAAGAAGTATGTTAAGTGAAATACAGTGTACCAAAAGTTAAGAAGCAAATCACATACAAGCATCAATTTGCAGTGGTTCAATAAGCATACTATAACATGACAAGAAGTTTCTCGAGTACTCTAAATCAACTATATACTAAACAATAAAGCTTTTTACTTCTAATTTAATTAACTTTAGGATAGTGGATTGCCAAATCGTTACACAATTTTTATATGAAACATACAATAACTGTAAATGCAATAGAATGAAACAAAAATAAAATCTTATTTTAAATAGTTATATTTATTATTGATTATTTGACAATGTTAATATAGCTAAAAAATAAAATTGTACAATGCAAATCTGCATATAATTTTTATTATTTAATATAATATAGCAATTGCACTATTGTTGCGAGGACTACACTGCATACTACAGTCATTAAAAATAATATCAATAAAGAAAGGAAGATGAAGCCTCTAGGGAGATCACACCGATTTGCCATCAATTTTGAAATCTACTTATTTGTAAGGGTAATACTGTATGCAAAATAATATTAATTTCACTGGAAACATGAGCTCACCCCCTATGCATACTATTAAATTGCAATGGAGCCCTACAGTAAAAATAAACACTTATTAGCTACGGGTGAAGGTTAATATCATGTCTTAGGCCAACTTCTCCAAAGGACAATAACATGTATTCTGAAATTCGTCACAAATAATAATTTAGAATACGACGATGTCGGTTTTAAAAACCTGGTCGCCAACTTAGAATTTTTAGTTTCGTCATCAACCAATTTTTCTTAAGACCTATTATACTTTATATTTATAGGCACATTAGTTACAGGATAAGAAAATCAAATGTGTTCTTCGATCCACTAAAACTCGGGTGTATAGTGAACGCCTCAACGCTTTGTCCAATGCCCGCATCATCGCCTGCCACTTCATTTCACTAAATTTCACTATGTCAATAAAACAAGAAAGGGTAAGGCTGCATTTATAAGGGATCGAAAAAGCTGCAGGCAAGAGACATCGCCGAATAAGTTATCTTTCAAAACAGTGAACTAACCTCTAATTTATCTTTAAAAAATAAAAGGCACAAAATTGATAAAATAATTTAACTATACAGATAACATTTATTCGACTCTGTCTAATGACCACACTAACGTAGTATGATACATGATACAATTAAATTATTTGTAGCATCCTTCTCACTGAGCAGCACACTGGATCCCAAACGTCAGTTATTTCTTTTTGGGCGGTGATCGTTGGGGTGTAGCCGGTCTGCCGCTGTTGATGCCGTTGTACTGATATTTAGCTTTTTTCTCAGATGGTTTTAGTATCTGTAAAAAAAAATGTTTGTGGGTTTGCCAAAAAACCAAAGTGTGACTACATAATATTATGTTACCACTGTTTTGTAAAAGCACGTCTTTTTACCTGGAAAGAACACATAAGTGTTTCATCAACAGACATCATACCACCGGCGTTGTCAAATTCTCCACAATAATTTGGAGCAGAAAAAAGTGTTACAAGTTGTCTCTTGGCAAAGAATTCATAACCATCTTCAACCACCTGTGAAAAGGAAATTCTCTTAAATGATTTTCATTCAATATAGAAACTATTGTTTGTACCAAAGGTAGACACTATAGAGTGTTATAGGTTTTCAGCAATATAACTCTTCAATCAAAGCTAGATAATAACTGCGGAAGCCAAGTTATAAGAGGTAAATAAGCTAATTACCTGATGGGCTCTGCAGATCAGGTCTAAGTCATGTCTATTGAGGAATTTGCTGACAACATCAGGCCCAAACGTGAATGATACACCGCGGTCATTTTCACCCCAGCCTTGGACGTCTTTATCTGGGTCTGACCAAAGCAAGTCACAGAGTAAACCTGTAATGATGTTGAATGCTTCATGTCTGTTTGTATCTTTTAAAGTACTGCTGACACCTTTTTGAAGTTTACCAACAGATTAAAGCTAGCCGTTTAAATCTTATTGTAATTGTCAAATCAATGCTTTTTGGATTCTAGGTGAGGGATTAGTCATCAAATATTCTTGTCCTGTCAATATGCGACGATTTTACTACTGACTTTGTACAAAATCTTAGTAGACCATTCTCCAATAAGCAATACAATTTGAGTATTGCTTATTGGAGAATGGCACGTCACGAATTAACACGTCCTATATGCTTCCACAAGCTTACCAGTGTCAGGCACATCTGTGGGTCGCATGATTCGTCGGATTTGCTCCATGCCTTGCAAATCCGGTGAGAGACCGCCATGACAGCAGAATATTTTCTCGTCAATAATTGCTGCAATCGGGAGGCAGTTGAAACAGTCAGTGAATGTCTTCCACAGTTTTATATTGTATCGACGTTTACATTCATCATAGAACCCTGAAAATAAATTAAGAAAAAATTAATATGACATGTTTTTATATGTCAATCATTAACTTTAACCAAGCCAGAACACATAGGGTTTTTCTTTCTATAAAACAAGTTCCACAGATTTGCGTCCGTGCCCTTTTTCGATTGTATAATATTACTGTGAAAATTTTGTAATTGTACACGCCGTGTTAGTCAGAGGTCCTGGGTTACAAGCACAAGGTCATGCTGGGCGGCATTCTAATCAAATACTGCCCTGTTAATAATTGATTAGTAAAACATCTATTTGCAATTTCTGTGCCCGTTTTGCTGACCATGTTATTAGACTAAGAAATTTTACACCATATAAAAGAACTCAAAGTCGGACGATCAGAAATAGATTAATTCGCCAGTCAGTTGTGAAAAGATAACTGGAAAGTTACCAAGGTTACTTCATAGTTTAGAGTTCTGGTATAAACTTTGATGTCTGGATAAACAAATAGTTACCATAAATACGATTTATGCTCGCGCACTCGTGATTGCCGCGCAGGAGGAAAAAATTCTCGGGATACTTGATTTTATACGCCAGTAAGAGGCATATGGTCTCGAGAGACTGCTTGCCGCGGTCCACGTAATCGCCCAAAAATAGATAGTTGGCTTCGGGCGGGAAGCCGCCGTATTCGAAGAGACGCAACAAATCGGTGTATTGTCCATGAATATCACCTGGAAGACACCATTAATTATTAACCTATAAATTTACATTTACATACATAGTAGGACACTTAAGAATTACGAGAAGAATATGTTTATTTCTTAGGGTATTTTATTGTACAGCTTAAATTTTTGTCAACATATAACATACTATTTCTATACCAACTGAGTTATATTTATTTGTAACCAGCACATCTATAATTTACTGGTTACAAATAACTAATGAAACTGGATCATTTGTTTTATATTTTATAGTATTCTTTTTATTATATTTTAGCTATTTTTCTATAAAAAAAACATATTGTATGGTTTACTTTCAAATAAATTAATATCATATTTCTTGTGGTTCATTTGATATTGTCAAGTTTTATCACAGAAATGGTGCCTTATATAAAGAAAACATTTATCCTCCTCGATCTTGACAATGTTTGCAAATACAAACATATTTTTACTATCTTGGCATGCAAAAACATGGAACAGACAGATTATCAGTTTAATACAAAATTCATTGGTCCTCAATTACATACTAACATGCAAACCAATATTATGACAAATATATTACAAGGTTTGTGAATATTTAAACTCATAAAAGAACAACGTCAGTTCTGTAATAGCTTTTATTTTTACTTTTAGTACAAAAAATTATGATAAGTATGAAAACATATTTGATTTAAAGTTCAAATCATAGAATTCTTTTAAACCTAATTATTCTGAAAAATCAATGACATTTTAGCTGGGCTAGAACTGGCATCCACATAGCACATCTGTGCTACTGCTCTAATGAATTAAGCTCAGAATTATGTACATTATGTAGGTAATCCATACTAAAAACTTTATGGCTTGGAGGATACTGATTCACATAGCTTATGCTGCTAGTTTGGTTGTACAATAACAATAAATTAGTAAAAAAATCTTTATTTATATGATTTTGATAATAATACAGAATATTACAAAATTACAGTACTAACAGCATTTAGGCCACAGATATTTTTTTAGACTATGGGTATACATTTAGTTAGAAATTTTCTTGTTTTTTTTTTCTCTAATAGATTTCTTGTTTATTAATTTTATAGTATTATTTATCTGGATTGTCTTCTATTGGGAATGATTAAAGTGAGTAGTTGTCCGTCTTGAAGTCTTTAAAATATTATATTATGCACAAGGAGAAAACTAAAAAAAGACTACTTACCACAAATTTTGAGTGGTGCCTCCAATTCCAAAAGTATTGGCTGCTGCAGGAAGATCTCTCTGGATTTGGTGCATAGCCCACGGACCTCCGACTCTGACATCTGCACAGTCTTTCCTGGGCGACATCCTCGAACTGTTACAATGCAACACAAAATAAATAAAACAAACATGCAATTAAATATAAATTGTAAGGCCAAAAGAATAAAATATAAAAATAAAAACAATGGAGTGTGCAAGACATGTACTTGTTATTAGAATGATTTCATCTTCCTTATTACCATTATAATAGTGTCTTGGATGTCTTATTAAATAGACAACACATTAGAGATAGAGCTTCTATTGTTATACATTGTAGTCGGGCAATGCTTAATGTTTTCAAGGACACATCTAACAATGTTGAAGCAGCATTGCAAATTTCTTAATTATCACAAAATTATTAAAAGAAATTACAAAATAAACATTCCTTAACATTATTTATATACATTTCACAATGCCCATCTTATTAATTTATTGTATTCATTTTGTACTTAATTGCATAAACATAAAATATTTACAAACACTTGCATTTGACATAAAATTAAATGATGATGTTGTGATGCAAAAAAAACTGAAAACGCTTCGGAACATTTGGAAGGTAGTAAAAACTGAAAACATCTAGCAAGTACAGTCTTTAAGAATTCTGGATTAAACCATACATTCTCCAGAAAAGATGTCTTTGAATTTTCCTTTTCGCCTTGCAGTTTCTTGTTGCAGCCTGAATACTGATGTAACCCATAAAAAGCAGCATGATAAAGTGAAATTAATAGTAAAGTAACATACAATGCGAACAAAGCACAACAATAAAAGCCCATGAAATAATCGAAGCTATAAGATCCGTCAAAATGTTCAAGACGAAGGCACTTCGTAAAGTGCATTCGTATATATCGCAGAATAAATTTATTGCTATTCAAGACTAAATGCTTTTAATTCTGGATCGTCACAGCGTAGTAGATTCGGATAAGAATTCGGGATAATCGATTTATTTATGAGTTGCTCTTTACTATACCTATACACTCGATACACAATTACGCAACGTAATTCACATTTACACCGAGTTTATGTTTGAGCACAATGCCACTTACTTTAAAAACACTAAAAATAGCTATATCTGATGATTTAAGCAAATTTTTACCTTCTAAAAGTCTGTGAATAAGACTATCAACATTAAGTTCTTCCGCCATGTTTACTACACCACGATTATTTTACGTCAAATTAAACTCAAGAAGATTGTAATATGTCAGTTTAGACTAGTGTCATGGACAAGTTGCTCACAGAGTCAGACAGCCGAACTCTTTGCCATTTTTCTTTTTTTTTTGTCCAGAGACTACAGCAATAACCAGTTTTTTTAATTTTACAAACCAGTTGCGAATGAATAAACATACGATGCAGATAACTTTACAAATTTAATAAACTAGAAGATTTATTAACTCTAATGTTTGTTGCACATTGCGTTGAATAAAACAGACTGGCAACGCTGTTGTATATTACTAATTTTTTATTAATCTGTGTTTCTCCATATGCAATTGCATAGGCTGCTATATTTCATAGACTAATAGTGATTTGTTTTTAAATTCCATTTCATAAAGGCAAAATGTCGCTGATTTTGGTTGTCAAGCTATTTTCTCATTGCAATGTGCCGATCTGGCGCATACTATGTATGAAACACTACTGTTTGGCGTGTGCGTTGTATTTTATTTTAGACAAGACTTGACGGCTATTTAAAAAACTCCATGGCTCTCTATTGGACAACGTATTATTACTCGATCTGGTTTTCGTAAACATCCGAAACATAACAAGACTAATTTAAAGTCTTGTGGGAGGAAAATAATGTATAAAGCGGTCGGAAGCTTTAGGTGTATGCCGTAGGAAAGTATTTTGTATTTAACCTTTGTTTTATATTACGCATCACCATGGAAGAGAAGGTGGAAAGTGATCAGAGCTTTAGTGACGAAACTAGTAGTAGCTCATCAGATAGTTCAAGTGAGACTTCAGATAGTGAAGAGGAGATTGTTGAACCAGTACGTATTCTTGGACAGAATTTCGAACTACCACAAGACCTTTGTGAGGATCCTGCTTTATTTAAAGAATTCTTCTCAATGAAGACCTGGGAAAGTTTAGAGGATAAACATAAAGAACAGTTGAAGGAGCTACTGCCCAAATTTACAAAGAATGATGAAGAAGAAAAGGAAACTACAATCAAAATGCTTTTTAATCATGAACCTTTTTCTTTCACATCACCTTTAACTAGTTTATTTAAGAACTTACGACAGGGAAATTTTAGACCTGATATAGCTAGGATGAGGAAGTTTCTTACAAAAGCAAGATCAAAACAACAGCGACACAAGGTATGGTCACTTCAGTGAGTCAAGTTGTACTTTTTATATATTCCTTTACAAAAAAGTTATTGTTGTTAAAATGTGATCTATCGCTTTGTTTTAAGGTAAAGACATACTATGCAAAATTATTGCCAGAAGTATTAATATCACGGGAGCGCTTACTAGCAGTTGCCAAAGCATCTCCACCTGGCACATTGCCCCCTGTACCCATGCTACCACCCAAACCATCATCTAAGCTTAACTATAAACCATTATATGTAAGAGCAAGACATCGGTATTTTGAGGAGCTGTCAGCTATATGGAGTGAAGTTGGGTGTCAAGATTCGGAGGATGAAAATTATCCAGAAGGTCCCCCTGAGCACTTAAAAAAAAGAAGGAAAATTAATCCTGTACTTTCCCAGGTACTACTTAAGTAGACATTACTTATAGAATAACTAATTAAAATCTCTTAATTATAATCTTTAAAAAAATCTAATTAGATCATTAAAAGTGCTAATTAATATTACCTTATAAAATGTACAAAGAGAAATAATGTATTTATCAATATGTATATTTTTCAGACAGGTGATTCGAATATCTCTAGTACACTAGGCACTGGTGACTTTATCCGTCCATCTTCATTAGCCTGCTTAAAGAATGTATTAAGTACACATAGAACAAGAAGGCAACATAAAGAGGTATAGTATATAAGAAAACCTTTAACATCTTTATAGATTTAAAAGTTAGGCATAAACATATAATTAGTGTACATAATCTAAGTAATAATCTTTTCCTACCATTAATCATTGTTGATTATGTTTGTATTATCTGTTATATATGTATATATTTTAATTGCAAAATGAAAATACATTTTTATTTAATTCCATAGACACATCCTGAATTAAATACCACTGGTATAACACTTGATGATATAAAACAAAGAGTAGCAATATTTAATGGTTCAAAGAAACTAATGTTTGGAGGGTCCAAAGCTGATATTGGGATGCAGAAAATTAGAAAAGGAAAGAGAGAGTTGCAGCAGAAATCAAAAGACTTTAAATTACCATCAAAGAAATTTAAGGATGATCTAGACAACAGTGAAAATAAACTTTTACCGCACATAAAGATAAAGTGTGAGCAAGAGGAGACTGATTCAGAGAGTTCCTCCTTTTTCGACCCGAGAAATAGTCCAAGACAGTCTAAGAAAAGTATGGACTGTGTCGAAATTAAACAAGAAGTTGTGGATAATGACAATCAAAGGTAAGCATTAAACTTTGTACCTAAAGACTGAAGTGATCAACAATGTTTCATAATGAAAGAAAATAATTTATGTCTGTATTGAGAAGAATTCTTTTTGTAAGTGAATAGTAAATTTATTACAGTTTTAAATTGGATGAGCACGAGGCAGGCATTAAAAAGGAACCACAGGATACATTAGCCCAAACTAATTCGAAAACCGTTCAACCTGTACCAATTAAATTGGAAGATCTTGATGGAATTGGTAACAATAATTTACTTAACTATATCCCTATGTTAACTTAAGTAATCTAGGAAAGGTGACAATGCATTATTGGACTGGATATTGCAGTTCCAATAAGTAAAGTACTGTGTTTTATGTCTTATTGTAAAAGTTAGTCAGTGAAATCCCGTTTCCCCCTCGTGGGGCATGAGGCGAACATATTTTTATGTCCGTTTCACTGGTCCGTTCTATAACAGGCAAGTAGTTCATCAGACTTCTGTGTCCTGCCCCACCGAAACAATTTTTTGTTTCCCTGGGATTTAAACCCAGGACTTATGCAATATGTATAATCATTTGGCTACAGAGGCGGAGAGGTATCGTAAAAGTACTATTAAATAAAACACACTTGATGGTTTAAAATGCGAAATATATGTTTTCTTCTTTGGAAAAATATAAATTAATTAATATATTTTGTATTTGAAACCATTAAGTGTTTTTTTAGAAGTACTTTTTCCGTAAACTTAGGATGTTGGTCTACTTTACTTTTGTTCATGGTTTGAAAATACTACTTTTTGTAAAAAAACAAAATTTAACAAGAACATTTATCTAAAATAACGTATGTAGCATGTATAAGGAGAAAAATATAGGTGCTTGCATATTAAATACAAAAGTTTTTTGGCTCCTTTTTAGCTTTTCTTGCCTCATTTTATAGTGGTTTTTTGGCCACCCTATCATTAATAACGGATTTATGTAACATAGACATGATGGCGTTACCGGTAGCCCTGGCGGACGATTCCGGTGAAATGGTCGGTGGCGCAGCGGTGAAGGACGAAGATGACGCCCTAACAGAGACAACGCACGCCAACTTCTTGTCCTTGGTTCGAGCACTGTTTCCAGCGAAGGCAGCTCACCGTGCGTCTAAGAGGGAGCTACATGCTCGCTGTACGGCGGTAATGAGGTCTCCAATCGCACCCCTCAATACTTGGTATAATCGTGAGTACAGAACAAATATATTTAGGTGGTATACATTATAATGCAGGTTGCTACTAACTGAATTAACGCTACGGTGTTGTATAGGTCGCGGCACGAAAGACGTTGCGCATCGGTACAATCGCGCAAGTAATTAATTTAAAAAAACGATTAAATATTTATCTGTTATTATAACTGTGACCTTAAAGTAATTTAATTAACTATTTTATGATCATATTACTAAACAATCAAGGTTTAACAATTTCAACAAAACTTTATATTAACGTAATTCAAAACTTCAAAACGTGCCTGTACTCGAGAAGCAATCGGAGCTTCGTATTGGTCCGAGAAAGACAACACGACTGGGGAACTAATCGACACGTCGTTCACACTACACAAGCCACACTTCCATCCCTTCGATACCTAATTATTTACTTCTGCGCAAGATTCGTTCAGCGCTAATGATCCGTGCCGCTCCTTATACATGTACTTGAATATGTAATGGCCAAAATAAGTCGACAGTGCAACTTGTTTAGATGTTATATGTCTTCACGCCTTATTATATTTTTTAGTTTTACTACTTTCAACAAATTTTTAATTACTACTTAATTTTTTTTTCGTGTATACTTTTTTGAATTGGAGTTTAAAAGGGAACTTATAAATGAACATACATTTTTGTTGTGCTAGTAGCAACTAAAACACTATAGAAATTGAGAGTTATTGGTGTAAATAGTTATTTTCTATAGACATTTATTATTGAAACTTTAAGTTTAAACATTTTACATTGATTAATTTTTAGTAACTCTTTGAATTCATATTTACAGTGTCAGATGATTGGTGTTCAGAGCTCAACTCGGCATTAGAATTCCTAGCTGGTGAACGAGGACCCCACCCGGAAGACTTTGTGCCTTATTTACAGTTTATACCAGATTCTCAAGTAAGGTTACCTTCTACAAGTATGTAATTAATTAAAAAAAAACACTTCCTCTATATATATGTATGAAGGTATTTCAGTTTCTGTTGTACTAACCGATTTTATATGTGGGGGTTAAATTTAATTAGTTAATAAGTGATATGACTTACACTTTGACGTACACGTGGGTCTAATGGTAACATCACTGGATTGTGGGTACTCCTCTGATCTTGCTAGAAAATGCGTGGTAGGAATATTTAATATTTCGTCCGGGTCACAATCTACTGTACATTGATGAAAAAGTTGTGAACACTTTACAAATCATGTTTCGATTTCAGTCTCTGCATTTCCGAACATCCAAAGTCGGAAGTACAGTTCGAGAGCACATTTTTGAGTTGTTTAGCTCGGGTATTTTGCCTTCCATTAGTGTTATCTATATCTATAAAGTATGCCATTACCTACATCAACACTATATAACATATAGGATAACAAACACTTTCAGTCAAGAACATCAATTACTGTAATAAACATACATTCTAGACATTATAGCTTTTATTTCAATATAAATTTCTGCAGATGTATCAGTGGATCGGTGCTGGACGTGATTGCGACGCCATATTGGGTCGGTTGTGCGACCGCTGGCTGTGTGCCGCTTCGCCGACGCCACTCCAAACAGATGCGCCACCACCAAGGTAACCAGTGTATTTTTTCTAACTTGGCACAATGCACAGATTAAAAATTCTTTAGTTTGACATTTACATAAAGATAGGATGTAGGCAAAGTCAACGACAATAGAAGGAAGAAGTCCCACTCATGAACGATATTTTTAACTGTCAAGTTAAATAATAATGACACAAAAAAATTAAAAAAATCGTCATCAGACTAATTTTGAATACGTCGTTTATCTTAAATAAACGACGATCCATTTATAATCAATATTTAATAATTCCTGTGTTATCTGTAACAAAAAATTCACTATGGAAAAAGTCATCACTAGTTCTCTATGGTTTGAAATCAGTTGGGGTCTTTAGCCAAGTTAGAAAAAATACACTATATGTGTACTATGACAAATACATATTCATATTATCGTACACCAACTTCTTATCTTAAGTTGAACATGGCTCTATAAGACGGCCAATGGTTTTAATAGCATTACAAACTTTAGACTATGCTACTGTTATAACAAAAGTTTTTCAGCACGCATCTTGAGTTGAAAGTCGTGTTAATTATTGTAGGATTATATGTTATATGGTTTCGAAATAGCAATTATTCACATAAATTCCGCAGGTACCCAACAAATTGGATCATGAGACAACCTACTAGCGCGGAGATAGCTGAATTCAGATCTCAAGAGAGGAAAAGATTTGCGGCTGCATCTAAACCATTTACTTACATCCAATATGGGTATGCGGTACTTTTATGTAATAAGTGAATTTTTTGAGGAAGGACATTTCTTGTTTGTCGTTTGTTGTGTTTAAAAATATGTTTGGTTTATGTATCTATATCATATATTAATCTGGGGGAAAGCAGTTTATTTATTTGTTCTTAAACTTAAACATAATATAAACTAATGAGACGATTATGTATTTAAAGCTTTAAAGAAAAAATTAGACTATAACATTTACGGATTTGCAGAAAACTTCAATAGTATTGTCTATTTTAAAAACATTGTAGTATTAGACTTAAGGGTGACCACAAGGTCCCAACTAAATAAGAGTCATATTTTTTTCTTATTGAGATTTCACAGGACTAATATTTTAGTCACAGTAGGCTATATAGCTTATAATATTTTATTGATGGAATGTTTCAGTTATCGTGCTGTAGTTGGTCCAGCAAGTGGCATCCGAGCAGGCGGTGCGTGCGGCGGAGCAGCGTTGGTATCTCCCCAAAGACCACGCGCTGCGGGCTTCTTCGCCTTATTGCGGGATGCGCTTGCGCGCTTACCAAACGGCGAGGGGTCCAGGCGCGACATACTAACCTTTCTCAAGTGAGTATATGGTACATTCAATTATTAAAAAATACAAAGATCTGTCATATTTTTAAATTCTGTTAAGATGAGGTTATGGATTTTTTTTTTCAATATGGTTATCTATTTTTGTGTCTTTCCTTCATTAGCTAGAGAATTCATATACCTATTTATTACTTTGTACCAAAGTTTACAAGTGCTGTTTCTTATTTATAGCTTTTATTTTAATTTTGCCTTTTTTGCGCAAATTTGAGGTTTATTTCTGTCTCTTTGATGTGCTTAACCAAAAACATTTTAAAGCGACACCTTTAAAATTACTTTAGATGATTTATTCTATTTTGGTCCCTGTTCCTTCGAGCCGGATAGTACACTTATATAATGTTGTTGTTTCGTCCAACAGAATGTCGCAATGGATAATACCGTGTAGTGATCAGGCGCTATCATCTGCTATATCGACAGCACTGGACCGTCTTGTGTCAGTCAAACGGGATCCTATTGTTAAATACGATCATCGCACCGCCGTGTGGACGTATTTGCATAGGAATAGGTAAGGTTTATTTATATACGTTTCCTTTCTTATCTTTGCGCTTTAATCCAACAATTTTAGATGATATAGAATGACTGGTACTTTTTACGATTTCGTAGTCAAACTTTATAAGCTTATAATAAACTGATACCTTTACAGAACTGAAGAAGACTGGATAAAATGTAGTAACGCAAGGAATCGTACAAATAAAACCATTCCGCCTGAAATTTCACTACCAACACCACAGACTCCCGTCAATGTTAACCATGTAAGTAATTAATTAAATTTTATGTTATTTAATCTCTAAAATAGCATATTATCTGGTTCCAAGTATAATTTTGTATGTCGAAAAGTAATGGTGATTAAATTTTACCATGATTCAACGTTTCCTGTACCTTTATTAATCTTCGTTCACTCGCCTTTATAATATTAATGACTTAACTTCTGATTTCAGATGGAAATAGAAGCTGGTAGTACAGAAGACGTAATGGAGAACGGTTCAGATACGGACGTAGATGTCGATGACAGTGGGACGTCGACAAATCTGTCACAACTGTCCTCCGCGCAGCTTCTAATGCAAGTCACCCAAGCCCAAACGAAACAACCGCAAAAATCAAAGCTGAAGCCTAATCTCCCAAAATCAAAAACCACTAACAAACACGCACAGCCGAAGACAATTCCAAAAGCAGTGAAGCAGCTGCAGCCGAATGCAATAAAACTGAATCAGACAAAACCACTGTCACAAAAAACGAGCTTATTAGCCCAGAAATTCAAGAACTCGAAACCTGTGCAACTTAAATTAAACGCCAAACAAAGTGTTCCCCCACCAAAGAACATCCCATCACCAAATCAACAGAGCATTGGGTCTCCGAAACCAAATGTTGCGTCCCCAAAACCCAATGTTTCCTCCCCAAAACCAAATATTTCGTCCCCGAAAACAAATGTTCCGTCCCCGAAGCAAAGTGTTGCCAGTCCCAAACAAAGTGTCCAATCGCCGAAGCCAGTTCAAATTACAAAACAGAGTGTGTTAACTAATGATTTGAGCCAATCTTTAAGCGGTACTGTGGTTCTTCCCCCACAACGATCGCCGATGTTGAAACAGAAATCTTTGACGAAAATAGACGTGCCACAAATAATGGTATGTTATTTTTATTCTTTTTTATGTTTTTAGTATTAGATGCTCTAACTTGTGTAAAATTAAACACAGAATCGCTACCTGAGTTCTAAATTTATAACTCCACTTCTTTTTAAAGATTGAGATAATTGTGTAAATTTTAAACTAAAATACACACCAACTACTTTCCATTAAGAATATTTGTTGCACTTGCATCTTCCATTTTACTGTGCCTAATGATTAATATATTATTTAATTAATTGTAGACAACAACGCCAAGTTTATCGATGCCGCAGGCGACAATCTCTTTACCAACATTAATACAAGCAAATATTTCTACAACGCTTCCTCAAAACAGTGTGGTACAGACTTCGAAGGTAGTAAAAATTATACTTCTCTCAATGACATTTGTAAAAGCTTTTGTAACTTTCAAATAAGTTTTTCAACTTGTATTATAAAAAAAAAATCTTTCAAACATTTCCAGGTCTCCCAAGTAACTCGTTCTTTGCTAATAAGACCTTCAGCCGTTCAAACCACTGCCACTGTCTCTGCTGTGACAGTCTGTACTCCATCTGCGCAGGTTAGTATAACTTATACAATAAACAACTAAATTAAACAATATATTTATTTGTATTTCTTTGTTACATATATATGTATTTTTTTAAAGAGTTTGGTTTTTTTTTACTTTTGTCTTGTTTTAGATATCGACGGCCCCCAGACGAGGCATAGTCAGGGTTCTTAGTCCTGCCGTTTCTTCATCTGGAAAGTCACTGATATCGCCACGAGCTTTAATGCCTCAAGGTAAATATCAAGCAACTACAAATGTGTAATTGTTAATATAACCAACAATTGTACATTTTTGTTAATCACTGTTTCTTTTATCATTTGCACTGATCCATATAAACTTTAACAGCCGTTACTACGATAGCCAAAAAAAGACCATCCATCCCGATTCCGGTTACCACAACAGTCGCAGCCACTACTCAGGTGCGTTTATAAGAAATTCCGAAATATGCATTTTCTTTATGACAGTACATATATTAATCTTGCACGGTAATGTTTCAGAACTCAACAATAGTCACAAATGTGGTTAGCACTGTGTCGACTCCTGTGACGTCATCTATTATTACCCGCACAGTGCAACTGCCAGGTGGTCGCACAGTCCAACTCTCGAACCAAACAGTTCAATTGACAACTGGCCAAGCGGTTCAATTGTCCGGCCACACCCTACAACTATCCTCCCTCCAACTGCCTACGCACAGTGTTCGACTACCGAGCGGTCAAACAGTTCAGTTAGCTGCTCCGCAAACGGTCCAAGCTGTACGAGCCGTTGCAAACCAAAAACTGCAAAATCCAAGAGCCCAAACGCCTAACGTGCGTCCAACCGTCCAAATACCAGTCTCCACCGTACAATTGGCCGGACAAACAGTCCAAATTGGTGGACAAACTGTTCAATTGGCTGGCCAGAGTGTGCAATTAACCGGACACACAGTTAAACTTCCAAGTGGTCAGAGTGTACAAGTTGCTAGTCAAAATGTTTTACCTACACAAAGTGTGCAACTACCCAGCGGGCAAACTGTCCAATTGGGTCAGACAGTGCTAAGTGGACAGAATGTTCAATTGTCAAATCAAATTTCAAACCAAAGTCTACAGTTAGGGTCACAGACCGTGCATATAGGTAACCAAGCGGTGCAGTTAGGCGGTCAAACTGTCCAACTGCCGAGTGGTCAAACTCTGCAGTTAAGTGGGCAGACTGTGCAGTTGTCCAGTGGCCAGACTTTACAGTTGGCTAGCGGTCAAACACTACAGCTGGCTAATCAAACACCAAAGTCAATAGCTCAAGTTGTCAGAACACAAACGACCAGTGATAAGTCTCCACAGCCGATCGTCGCTAAATTATTAACAAATGCACAGGTAAGAATGAAAAAAAATCTTAGTGACAATACTGTGACTTGATTCAAAACAGAGGGGATATAAGAAATATTTCATTATATGTGCACATTACAATTATGTTCTTTACTATGTTATAGGGTCAAATGATATCCCTCGAAGGTATGATGGGTAACCGAGGAGTGGGGGTGGGAAGTGGAAGGGGCCGTGGCGTGCGGGTGATTTCCCCTTCTACAAGGTTAACAAGACCCGTTTTACTGACTTCTGCCAAACCGTTGCATAATATTATATTACAGGTAAAATGTTAATAAAATCTATTAATATTATTATTAGCAATTGTTAGACAAAAAGATGTTTTTTAAACATTAAATATTATTTCAGCAAAGCGACGGCAATGCACTACGAGTCCCGGCAAGTAGTAGCACGGCGACGTCTCAAACGATAGTTATAAGTAACATTGGTAAGAAATTTAGCTTACAAAATATTTTTCGTGGATTCTTTAATAGTTCCCATTGAGATTTGGGCTTGCTAAAAGCGTTCATAGACCTTAATCCAAAGTTTAAATGCATGTCATAGTTAAACACATTTGATTATTTTGTTACGAAACATGGCTCCATTATCCTCATTATGTTTACCAAGTACCAGAACGCAGCCAATGAATTGTTTGTTTGCTGCATAGAAAGTTTTTGTTTTCATAATTTTCCTATAAAGGACCACACACCACCAAACCCCCAGGATTACATAGATTGATGTTGTTTAATTTTTTTTTCAGGCGCTCCGACAGTTTCAACAACAACGACATCAGCGCCCGTTCTAAAATTACAACAGGTATAATGCTTATTTTTTTATACCCAAAGTATGTAAAGTCAATAATAAAATAGCATTTAAAACCGGAGAGCATTTTACGGCTTGGGCCCCGTTATCATAACTAATGTAGTAGTAATGTACTGCTTACTGCAACAGCGTGGTGGGCCTAAGCTCCTATTTACCTCAAAAAGAGAGGACAGGCCTTATACATTGGGTCATTAATGGGTGGAAACGATATCCCTATTCGAAATGAAAAAAAAATTTTTAGTGGAATATTAAAAAGAAAAATATTACTATAATGATATAAATTGCTTTATAGGTAAATCCCATACATCAAGTAAAACTAGCGCAGGGGATTAAAATACAACAGGTGATGATTTACTATCTGCATGACAAGTGTGAAGGATTTTTTATGCACTCATTTGCACTTAATATTAATACTGTGGGCTGCATGATTGACGTACTAACCTTCAATGGTTTTTACTGAGGTTTTCTTTTGATGGGCAAAAAAATACAGCATGATAATCGCACTGCAAAATTGTTAAAATGATGTCTATGATATAAAAGAATGTTCTGATATGAAAATAACTGCATTAATTATTATCTGTCTGGCCATACAACAGTTTTTTTTTATATATTTGAGTGCCATTGTTGTACCATATATCGCTTATAGAATATATATTTAGAGTTATTATATTTACACAAACTTTTTATATTCAGCTCGAATATATTTGGGGCAAAACTTTATTAAGTAACCATGTTCATTTCAAGTCAATAATTTGTTTTTAAAGGACCAATGAGGTAGAAGTTTTTAAATATATATTTTTTATTCAAAGGCTAGGCGGTTGTTAACGGCGAGAGGGTATATGAAGCTAAAAAAAGATACTCGCCTCTCACCTTTTTGTTCTATTATGATAATAATAATTTATGGATTTTAATTTTCACCGGTAACTCTGGTAAAAATTGGGACTAGTGTGAATATTATTTTTTAACAACCCTCATAACATTTCAGGGCGCGGTAACGAATACATCAGTGGCGACATCTAGCGGCGTTCGTAGTGTACTAATGGACGGCCAGCAGTTGAAGCTAGTGGGGGGGCGTCATGTTTTAGCAAGACTTTTAAGACCGACCAATCCACAACAGTGATAGTGATGAAGTAATTGTTAAATATAAATAAGAAAGTCGATAGAAAAGCACGAATTCTGGATAATTATTCAGATTCTGCAAAAAATTGCACGTCTACTCATTGTAATAAAATACAAATTTTACAACTGCGTTTGCGCACTTTTACATAATTTATTTATTAAGGAAGAAAATATATTTATGTTCAGACAAAGTATTCTTTACTTTAAACGTGTAAATAGTCCGGACTGTTTTTCAATGTGTGTAAATAACTTAATAAATTGATTTAAGAAGTTTTAATATGACATCACAAACATCTTGCGTAGTTATAATGTCTTCCTTGACACTCGAGTGTAAATAGTGTTTTAGAAAAATCAAACGTGTCATTCGTTTTAATATTTCATATCAAAACGGAAATCCTTGTTTTCATGGTTTGTAAATAGAAAATCAAATTTGACTAGCTTATATCTATTCTTTGTCTCGTATAGGACGATAAGTTGGAGGATATACAATAATGTGAATGTATTGGACCATTTATTAAGTAAATTGCCAGGCATTGATGATCAGCCGTTAGTTAGCAGAACTCATCAATGAAGTACAATATTGTTTGTATAGTCTATGATCGTGCACAGTCAAACTTATCACCCTATACTAGACAAAATGGACTTGTCAAATTCTGTAATTTTACGGTAGAAACAGTAGGTGCTTATTTATGGCCAAGCAATATTGTACCACATAATTTTTACACTTTGACTACAAAATCGAATGTTAGGTGGGTATATTTCAATGATCTGATGAGTTATAATGATAAATGATTTCTGTGATAAATCATTGATATTTGACACATTGGTAGTACGCTAAGGCTGAAATATTAGGTTAATAGATGTATAGTGTATTTTTTCTAACTTGGCATTTTGGTAAAGAAACACACAATTTACAAGAAATCGTGATTTTTTCACAAGGTTTACATTGATTTACATTTAAAACCCTTTGAGATATTGAATTATACCTATCTCAAATTAATAAAAAAACACTCACATGATAATATTAATAAACATCTTAAAAATTAATTAACATACATGGACAAAATTAAATTTCTTTAGTTTGACATTTACATAAGTCAATACGACAACAAACGACAATAGTAGGTAGCAGTCCCACTCGTGCGCATTGTGACTGATCATGACTGAGAAAAATTAAATAAAAAGGTCATAAAAGCGCTTTTAAATATTGAGGTGTTTGTCCATATATAATAGTAACTCTATTTAAGGTCATAACTAGTTCTCTATGGGTTTAAGTCTGCCATATTTATTGTGGTTTTTGCCAAGTTATAAAAAATACGTCATACTTATAAAAATGGAAGTATTTGTAAACATTCAATTTATTATAAACAATTACACAGAAAAGGCTATTGTTTGGATATCACAAGATAAATGAATTTTGTATGTCTGTCTATGGGACACTAGAGGGTAAGCATTTCTCTTTAACGACTAATTTATGGTTATTCTGTAACGAAGTAACGTTAATTTTTATTATGACCTTATTTTTAGGACCGGTCTTGCAACAAAAGGTTGTTTTAAGAGTATATTTATTTTAATCGGTTTCGCGTACGATAAGCCCTGTATTATAGTAATTTAAACTATATGTACATTATGTATTGTAATCCACTGGGATTTTCTGTAAAATACGTCAATTAAAAATATATTTCTGTTTTTATTTAACACCGTAAATATTTCTAATAACAGCTACCACTGGAAAATTCATTGTGCTTTAACTATTGTACATTAACACAATATTTAAAACTCAAACACGTCTTTAAGTCTCTTAATAATTTTTGCTGACTACTACTAGAAACCTTTATTTTAATTCACATTAAGTTACGATGTGTTAAATAATGTTTTAGCACTGGTGTATTATTTTCAGGTTTATCGGATTGCTTTAATGATCAAATGTAGTTCGAGAATGATAATTGATTTTTCCTCTTAGATTTGTATTTTTAAGGTTTAATATTATTTAAGGCACAAAAAAGAGACACAAACTCGGTGGGAAAACATATTTTATCTTATAATTTATGTACATAGTGTTTCAGCTCAAAATAAATATACCGCCTCTGACAAACTAATGGACACAAAAGCTGATTGAAAACTTAACATCTATCGATATATTTATGTGCGATATATTACTTAGTATATGATATAAAATCCCGCCAGCGCGATGCTTTTGAATAACAGCAATTATTGCCAGCATACAATTGGTTCATCACGTAAAACAGTGCCCAATTCCTTCCACCACCCTCCTCCGATTGTAAGTTCGTCCCTCTCGACGCATATTACTCTAACACTCCCTTATTTCTACCACAGAAGCACGAGTAATACAAAAAAATAGTGCCTTTACAAAAATAGGTTACTAATCGGACTATTTGCTATCGAACGTAACAAAATCCTACATCAGTCTTATATCTATTAAAACCATGACACAAAATCATATGGAATTCATGATTAACGCCAATTCTTATTCTAAATCCATTATAATTATATTAAAAGAAAAACATCAAGGATACCACATCAATTGATTAATACTGACGAGTCAAGCTTTGGTGGGATGAGAATTAGGTATATAAAAGCAGAAAAATGTTAAACGTCGAGGCCGAAGCACATGCTAGCTTAAAGTTATATGATTGGATGTGTGTTCTGAACAATGTAAGCACACCATTGAATAAATCAATAATTCAATTTGAAATTTCCAATAAAAAATCAATTTAGGTAATAAGATAGTTATTATGTGTAATCGGCCGCGATGTGTAATAATAAATTTGGCAAATTCAGTCTAAATTAATTTATGAGCAATTGTAATTCTTTGATTTTTTTGGGTTTCGTACACACAGTACGTGAGCTAAGATTAAATTGTCCGTCTGTGAACCCCGATAGTGAGACAGTTGAAATGTTTACATAAGTATTTCAGCCGCTATTACAACAAATACCGAAAAAACCGTACTAGAGCACGTTATGACGTATATTTTGTAGACGATACGGACCCCCTCGTGCGCGATTCCAACTCCCACTTAGCCGGTTGCTTTATAGTTTTGTATCTTCGGTGTACAGGCACTGGAAGTATGATTATGATCAGTTAGGTTCAACTCTCATAACTACTACGGCGTCTAAATTATTAGTTACAAGGTGCTTCGCGTCTTATGCACAATTGAGGAAAGGTCACACGTTCAAACAACAATCTTTTGTAATTACAACGATCGTATATTAATTACAATTAACGATATGAAGTAATGTGATAACTATTTTTAATAATATGGATGCATAAGTGATATTCTATATTCAATTTTTCCCTTATTGTGCATAGGACTCAATTACAACGCAATTCCTTCTGGTTCACTCGTCTGCTTCAGGATTTTCAGCTTCCAATAACACAGTGTTGTCGTCATTGTGCGATTCCACGGCGATCTCCTGAAAAGGTGCTAGATATAATTCGCAAGAAGGAACGTCCGTATATAACGTATTTTTGAGCTCATACATTTAAGAATAAAAATTTTAGAATTAGATTTGTTTAATAATTTAATTTGTCGAGTCCGTCCTATTTAATAAATTAAAAATAATTAATACCTCGCACGCAGACAGATTCGAAGAAGGTTCTTTTCTTGCTTTGACCGCCATCGATATCAACAGCGCCACAGTAATTACAGACATAGCGATCGTGAGGAACAAGAAAATGGTGTCGCTTGCACTGCCCTGTTAATAAATAAATATTATTTATTGTAAAAAAAATGATTGTTGATAACATTGCAATGATTTATCATCAAGTTACACAGTTGAGCAAGGGTTTCCTCTCTCATAGGAGACTAGAGTTAAGGTTCACACTCACGCGCTGCTTTGATGTAAGTTGGTGGAATTAAAGGACAAGAACTAAATAATGGATAGTAGGTAACCGGTAGTGTATGTATGAGGACTTTAATGACTGCCTCTAAATTATTAATGATAACGAAGACCGACGGGTTTGCGTGGTCTCTAAAGCACGTGAGTGACATTTCTGACTTTCAAACTTCTTGCTCCTCCTACACATTTTAATAAAAAAAACAGAATACCACACATTTACAAAAGAAGTAGAGGGAAGTGAATTAACATGGTATTAATTATTAAACTGACGAGGCAGTTATTGTACAGATAATGTTGAAAAAAATCTTCAGCGTGGTCCAAGCTCTCGAATTCAAATGTCAAGAAAAGATTAAATTTTGGAAGGGAGACGAAATCTAATAATTTAAATCCTAACGAAACACAAATAAATTTCATATTTTAAAGTTCTTTATATCTGCGCCTAGGACAAATAATAGCACATTTGGTCCAATTTATGTTTCCATTGTTGTTTATGAATACTTGGATAATGAAAGCTGTCTTGGTTTGATAACACTAATTACTTACATGAACAGGCCACTGGAAACCCGACGTGTCAATAAAAGAAAACTTCTTCCCGTACCAGCCGAAATTAGTCTTCGACACCGTAACTTCATCGGCATCAGAGCTCGGTACAACAGCATCTGGCTTCAACGGTGGCAGTGAAAATACTTCGTCAAACTCTAACGATTCTTTCGCTTCTTCATCGTTATCTGCGGATAGCAGAGCGTCTTTCAAGTTATTGAACTTCGTCATATCACTGGTGGTTACTTCTGTAGTGGTCGAAGTTATTGGCGTCGATTTTGTAGTGATCAATACGTCCTCAAACACTTTTGGGCTATCCGTTACTATCTTCTGCGTAGGGTCAAAGACACGCGAGTAATAGTTGAACACGTTTCGGATTGTTATAGGCTCTGGGGTAACTGTCGCTCTAATAATTATATCTTTATCCCAAGGTCTCATGGACATGTAGTGATCTAATAGGCGTACGCTGCCAGATGGTGTTCCGATAAGTGGAATCCGTTCAATATCCTCCGTTGGTAGTTGTGGTAGAACAGTTGATCCTGAATATTTCCACGACCTCAAAGCGGGCATCGTCCAGGGAGTTGTAATTCTTTCGCTGGTAGACGTTGGTGGTGTGGTACTGGTTGTGGACATGGTTGTAGATGTAGTAACTTCTTCCTTGGGCTTTACAGTGATAATTTCGGATATTTTCATTTCCTTTTTACGTGATCGCAGTATTTCTCTTCCTCCAGGTGTTAGGGCCGGTGTAGTTGTGTCGTGGTGTTCGAACTGCAGTCTCCGAGCGAATATAGCACCGTTCATGACGTATAGTGGGACCGACGCCAGTGCTAAAGCCACGACTGTGCCGAAAATCACCATCAGCACATATTTAAGGGTCGATCTCCTTCTTCGTCGGACGTGAATCGACGGACTGTAGTCGCGTCCCTTGCCCTTTAGTCCACTGTTGCTCAGAACTTCTTCAGTTTGCGGAAGTATGGTATACTGAAGACTGTTTTCACCGTGGCGCACCGTTTTGTACATGATGAACAATTTAAATTCACTATTTCACACTCAAAATTATACTAAAAAAAATCACATGCTTTGCCCCTGAGTTTGGTTATGTCCGTAAAAAAAGAAACCACATAAGAATCGGATGGTTTAGTGCTAGCGGTCGTAGATAATCGTGCTTTGTGCAGCGTTGAAAGTTTATGGTGTATCTGATCTGGAAAAAAAGCTATGCGCATGCGCGACAACATTGAGCGGCTGCGCGTTCCCCTCTTGTCTTCTCGTTTCCTAGGTTTGAGGTTATGACTAAGATGCCGGCTGCCATAAAACTATTTAAAAGTCCCTTGACCTTGTCCTTGATGATTTATCTTATTTGTAGGCTATCATAGATCTAATGTGTCCTGCTCGACTAAAAAAATAATTACTTGATTCGAACCCACGATCGGCGACCATTAAACTAAATAAAGCACGTTTCAAAAGGATGTTTTAATGCACGTGGCAATTATTACAAACACACAGTACATACAGTTATACGAGATGATCATATTCGTTAATACACAAGAAACTCTAACTATAATATTTTGTTCTGTAATGCATATCTGTGCTATTAGAGTTTTAGCTAAATGTATGATAAGGAGCATAGACAGATACGGTCCACTTAATGGTGATATACCCCAGCTAAAACACAATTTTTGAGTTTACACAATTCTTGATTAAAATAAGTGAATAGTAATCGAATAATTGTGAATCACTTGGAAGGCTTTGTCGAGTTGACTCACATTTCTCGCAACTTTGCCCGGTGTTTTTGTGACGTGATTAATTTGAGAACCCACCCTTCAACTTCATCTTCCTCGGGGCGACGAATACCCGTAGAGTAAATTTTAGACTTGAATGACGGGTTTTGTATGACCTTTACTACATATTAAGCGCTGTCTGTGTTTATATTTTAACAGAGGCGTGTCTGTTAGTTATCCAGACAAATTTATCGATATAAAACTATATGAAGTGATCTAAGTTTATGCGAGCGGTACAGATAAATATAACACGTTAACGGTTTGAAGAGCAACATCCTTTAGTTAAGTTTTAACCACGCCAAAAGGTTTTTTATGATCGATAAATAACAGATACGAAAGTTTAGGACGAGTTTAATTTAATGCGCAAACCTTTAAGTTCCTTTATTATGTACTTTTAAAAAGACAATTTAATTGTTTTAAACGTGAACTTTATTAGCGATCGTCTAACTTTGACCTGATACTATAGTCACAGCTGTTGAAAAAGATCTTAAACGTCGAGTTTGTTTATTTCCTATAAGAATTAATATTGATTATATTTATCGTATTGTAGTTATTGTAAATAAAATTATTTTTTGGTATTAGTCTGAGTACACTATATACACCCTTCATTCTATAGATTGACATACCCCACTATAAAAAACACGTTTTTGTTTTGAAATTACAATAAATAAAGGAAAGAATGACATTGTATTGTTCACTTTAGTTATATTGAAACTGCCATAGCTCTTTAAAACTGTCGCCATTTTGCTTTATTACAGTTAAAAATTTAATAACGATAGTGGAGCTATTAATCTTGTAAACTTTGTTGTCTTTACAAGAATTTTGGACAAAGAATGGCTTTAGAAGTTAAGCAAATTCGTAAAGTTATGAGAGTTAAATCTACTTTGTTTCTGTCTGCATTATAACGCTTATATTAAATAAATTAAAATATAGTC
Organism: Leptosia nina; assembly: GCA_963661955.1. NCBI lineage: Eukaryota > Metazoa > Arthropoda > Insecta > Lepidoptera > Pieridae > Leptosia > Leptosia nina. The sequence goes on along the minus strand of CAVLEF010000004.1, from coordinate 4,198,422 downwards.
GTGTACTTTTGTTGCTTATGTATTAGTAAAATGTTTTGACACTATAATGTTGGACAAACAATTTTTACAATACAAAATAGTTTAACCGTTTAAATCATGAAATATATTAGTTTACTCATTTTTAATTTATTTTAACTGACCACTGCTGCTGAAAAGCGACCGAAACGTCAGACTGTGGATAAAATTAAAACAAATAATATATTTCGCGTTCTAAACCGTTAAAAGTGTTTTATTCAATTGTATACTCGCGTAAACTACAAGCAATATTTAATGGAGACTTAAGTAGAATAGAGAATTGTGTTTTCACACGAACAGCGAAACGACTAATTGCAAATACTGAGATTGCCTCTCGACTCATTAAATTACATAAGCCGCCGAACATGAAAGACTTCGCCGTAGGCGATTCTAGTCATTGTTAGAAAAAATTGGACAAGGCGCATATTAACGAGTTTTTGCGTCCGGTCTAACGAAAACACCATACGAATACTAATTCGGTTGACCTTGGGCAGAATCACGTTTCCTTTCGAAATTGTTTCGTGAATGTGATATTTTTAGTATAAAATTAAAAAGAGTTGAAACAAAATAAAAGGGTTGCCAGAACGAGTCGTCCCACTTTTAGGGTTCCGTGCTCGGATGTCCAAATGGGACTCCGGGCTGTACCTGAAGAAGATTCTTTATGATAGAGGATGACAGACAAGCATGGTCTTCGCTTGATAGAAGGTAAAATAACCCAGACAACCTGTATTGCTTTAGATATTTGGAGATCCACAGATTGAAACAGAAGAGCGCTGTGGTTCCTGATCCTGATGAAATTTTTATATTACTATCAATAATGTAGTATCCAGATTTGCAGACGAAGACCCGTTTATTATTAGCTATACTCTGCTACCATTAGCCCAACAAACCCGTGGGAACCCGAATGAAGCAACTAGCAAATTTTATGAATATATTTTCCGATACAATTAAACTATATCAAACCGAAACAATACAAACAAAGTTATGCGGCTTATTTAACAACGCTGCTGTCTATTGTTTTGTTAGATAGTGGAATAGAACTAATGCGAGAAATTCGGCTCGCACTTGACCGGTTTTTTACGTATCACGTCTGTGTTTTGGGTTTGATTAGGGTTCCGCTAGATTCATAACAGTGGATATATATCTAGTTCCTTATACCAACTTTTGCTTGAGCAGATTTACCCACAAAAAAAAGTAAAATTCCGATAAAAATAGTGTTTCATTTAAATAGTAGAAATAAATTAGGCTTCAATGATGTTCGTTATCTTGACGTTCGCATGCGCTCTGTAAAAGAAAATTATAATCTGTGCAATTGAAATGTCTGTTGAATATAATGTATAGTTTACGCGAGTAGTACACATTTAAAAAACACTTTAACGGTTTAAAACGCGATATATTAGTTAAATTTATTTTAATTTTTTTAACTTCGGGCCGACTTTTGGATGCTTTGCAGCTGCCGTGGTCACGAGGAGACTGTCAGGTCAGTCTCCTCGTGACCATGGCATGGCAATCGCGTTTTAAACCGTTAGTGTTTTATTTGAATATAATCTGTTTTCTTCTCTGTATTGTACATGGCTGTGGCATCAAAACAAAGAAATTCCCAGTTAATCATCCTAATTGATATACGCCAAAGTTTCCGCAAATGATTAAAGTGATACAAAGGGAAGAGATACGCGCAGTAGGGCTTCCTCTTAGTACAATGACATCGCCAGGGAAGCTATTTTAGTTGCCTGGAACTCCGCCAGGCCAACTACCATCGACTAAATAAACGCATATGACAGAAAACTGCAACCCGGTGTTTTGAGATATCATAAAAAATAAATAACAATAAACATAAGTACTTTATTGATTTCCTTAAAACATTTACTACCTTTGCAAACAGTCGTTCATTTTTAATATCTCAGTATAAATTTGACGCATTATGTAATGAATGAAGTTTTCTTGTGATAACAGTCATATTAAAATTATTTATTACAAACAGTATTATATCACTAAAGGTTAGGAACTTACATCGATTATATAATTAGACGTCACTGGTTTTTTATTTACGCTTCTATACAATACACCATAAGCGCGTTTTTAACATTTAACGATTCAAATATTTTACGTAACAATGTTTGAATTGATTGATAATTTATATAAACGAAGTAAAGTGTAAAGTACTTCCTTAATATTAAATTTCGACAACACATTATGTACTGTATATATGGTTATCTTTAGATATAACAAAGTCTTAAAATAGTCCGTAACAAGTTCGTAATTACTTGTTTGGGGGTCAATTCTAAAAAAGTGTATATTGGACTTGTGTCATAATTGTTTGTTATATTTACATGTGTCGACGACTAGACTAGTTATAATCATCACGGGATGATCTCATCATCATCATCAATGGCTGTAAAGCCCCTTGTGGGGCCTAGCGTCCTCAAGTCACTTCGGCCATCGTGATCTATTCTACGCTTCCTGTATTTTGCGACTTATGACGTCACAAATCTCTGACAATCGACTCCTTGGTGTCAAACATCATATTTGTCTGATAAAACATTTCTTTTCCTACAATTTACCAATGGCAAATAACCTCAGTCACCTTGAGGATTCAAAGCATACCCTGAGATCGTTTAACGAGTTTGCCTAAACAAACATCTCGCACATCTGTTTGGCCGAATGTTAGCGAACCATTGCCCCCAAAGGTTACTCCGGCAACTCTTGTTTATGTTAAAAACGCGTGCAAGTGGTAATGAACTAAACGTGAACCTTCAGTTACTGGCTTCACTCGTGGCTAGGGCCATTTCTTAAGATACATAAAACTTTTTGTATTCTCACTAACTGTTACACTTTTGTAACAGAAAAACTCTACGTTAGTTCGTTATATTTATTCTTATGAAATTAAAAAAAAATACAACTGTGAACAATTTCCCCAGTGGAGCATAGATCGAAAACGAAGTAGTCGGTGACACTTTGGGGACTAGCTAATAATTTAGTATAACAACGGGCTTCGAAACCAGAACTCTTTGTGCTTAATGCAAAACGTTTAACCATTTAGCCACAGAAGCAAGAAATATTTCTGTACAGCATCCGAAGTTTAAAATATAATAGTTTCGTCTTGTATTTGTAGTAAAAAAAAGAAGTTAATGTTTGCGAGGTTAAATTATTATTTGGTAACATTTGTGTTAGCACCACTTTTGTGGTATATTAATAATATTGTACCAATAATTTAAATTTTATGGACATCGAAAGACGCTACCATACCGAAACATTAGGCCACTATGAAGATACGGATTTTCCTATACATATTTTGTTATAAATGGGAGTACTTTGTGAATCAACATTAGAACAATTCTATTCATTATTCAGAATGACATCGAAATCAATAGTAATGCCGTAGAAATTTTTGATACCTGCATCTTTGGGAACACAAAGCGTTTTTATGTGATTTTTTACGATTTCTAAACATCAGTCCCTTGGGGTTAGATAAGTACTTGCTTATCTTATCCGAAGCCACTTCTTAGAGATAATGAACGTTAAAATATTAAAGCTAAAAGTAGAAAAGGGAGGATATGGAATTTACATAAATGTGTGAAATTAATAAGCCTTTTTGAATGTACTTTTACGTTGACTTAATGGTACATGAAAATTCTATTATTATTTTTGTGTAATGAAAATATTTTTTCAATTTATACCAATAGTTTTTGAGAATAGCGCGTATGAACAAACTCTTCAGCTTCATAATATTAGGACATATGCATATCATTTATTTAAATTGAAGGGTATAATACTTATTGTATGTGATCATTATATTTAAACTTATGTCAATTGTTTGAAGATATGAAAATCTACTTCTAGCATCATTCCTAGTTTCCTTATCATTGTAATTATTAGTATTGCTTCGTTTCTAATTAGGAAAATTTAGAGGAACCGATTTCCGAAGTCTGATTACGTCAGAGCTTTTCGATTCTCATTAGTTGAAACGACTAACGAGGTTCTAAAGGATCGACTGGGAGTCACTAAATGTAGATTGCCAGTGAATAGTGTTTTTTTTATAATAGAGGAGAACTGACAAGAACCCCATCCATGTTCATTTGATGGTATGTGAAATTTCCCAGCTATATAACATATAAGCAAGATGCGCCGTCCTGTTTCGGTTTGAATATTCGGAAATCTACAGACTGGAAGCGAAACACATTTAACATGACGGCATTTTTATCTGTGGACGCTGGTTCGTGGCCCGGACAGAATTTTGATATTCCTACCATCCCATCCACTGATGGGGTCTATGGGTACAAATTACTTCTAATATGACAATCACATGTGTTCATCTTCCACAACAAAACGGCTCGATGTATTTTAATAACACTAGGTATTTATATGGTCTGTACCCTGGAGTACGATATAAGTAGAATTATCGCATTATTTGGTATCCGAATATCCAAAGCCAACTAGGTCGTCAGTGCAGCACGTTTAAATGTTATATGAACGGGATTTTTCACCTACCATCAAGTGTTGTGTCTTTCTATTATAAAAACAAATATTTTACTTCTTAGCCAAAGATTGACCCTAAATCAGCAAGCGGAGTCAAAAGTTAATCTTTGGTCGATCATTCTTTATATACCTAATATACTTGTCCTCGTCTTAAAAAAGAGTTTGGGTTTTAAGGGACAACCATACAAAATCTCCTCAGCAATCAGACAGCATCGAGGAAGAGACACAAAGATACGAATAACAAAAACAACTTGAGAAAAGTTTAGTAGTATTTTCATTGAAGAGAAGATGGCATTCGTTTTATGGTCCATTGACGCTTAGAAGTAATTAGGCCTATTGTTCCTGTAACGAACTTATAATTGGCGTGTGATCAATGCGAGTGCATCGTCCGCTCATGACCCTGGCTGGCCCAATGCCATATCTACGCCACTGCCCATGGGCACTCAGCCAGGAGCAGTCGAAACCTTCCGCATGGCGAATCACCAACTGTTTGCTCATATTGGAATAGTCTTCTCTTGATGATAGCTTCCTCCGATTATAAATGCAATAAGAGACGCGTGTAAGTGTAGTATGTGTGTATCATAACACACTAGTTTTAGGAGATACTGAAAAGTACTGCGAAAGAATTCTATACTAATATTATACAGCTAAAGAGTTTGTTTGAACGCGCTAATCTCAGGAGCTACTGGTTCCAATTTAAAAGGCTATAAAACATTACGTTGCGATCATTAGGAGCAACGAAACAGAAATACAAAAAGACGTGGAAAATCGTGGAAAAAATAATGGATCTAATAAAATGTCCGCGACATTATATTATGTCTATCTTTCAAGAACGACGGAACGCGACAGACGTTGCGTGTAACTGCTAATTTATAAAGTTGAGGAGGTTTGCAAAATTACTGATAAATAGTTACGCTATATAAGATGTATGTGCTCTCCAAGACGCGAATTAGGACTTCTCGTATTTACCGAAAATATTTAAATATTGCAAAGTATATATCGTTTCAACCTGTTACTAAGAGTGCCTTTTCGCGTCATTATGAAACTGAGACTCGATAGATAATGACGATCTTGATAAAGATAAAAACACGCTTTAATGGGATATAACAATTATCGGAACGAGGGAACGAATAATAGTTCAGACTGTTTCCAATACATTAAGCCCGCGTTGTAATGGATAATTAATTGATCATTATTGGCAGATTGTTTGCATTGGCGTAGGTTGAGGACATTGAACCTGATGTGTTTACACGCGCACACTGATTGCGAAAATGAATAATTATTTCGTTGATTAACTTATGGATGTCAAGTTTTTATTATAGCGCTGTAAAGCATAGATCTAGATCTGGAGATTGCGCTATTGGTCTATTGTGGGAGTAATCACACCCTGTCTGTAGTTTATGCGAGTGGGACATATGTAAAAACGAAATATATATTAGTTGAACTCTCTCCATCAACCCCAAACGCTGCTGCATAGGCATTTTAAAACATTAGCCGTGGTTAAAAATTATTCGGAGACAACCTTAACTGACTTCGCGTTTTAAACTGTTTAATTATATATATAGTTCTATTATTATACATAAATATTTTATTTTACTAATACTGACTGTTAAATGTTAAAAACAAACTACAATTTTTCTAGCGCCGTCGTCGTGTTCGAATCTAAGTATATTTTTTAAAATTTCAATTAAAATAATTAATTTAGATTATGGTTTTAGCCTCAATAGATCTTCAATTTGAACAAGGGTACTCTACTGTAATATTTGCTTATACCTTTAATTTTACCTACCTATCTGGATGGCATTGAGCGGAACGTCTAGGGCGGTTATTACACCGCGTCGCTATTTTTGTCGCACACGTCAAGTCGTACCTCAAACATCGTGAAAGTGAAATGTGAAGTAATAAAATTGAACGCTTTTGGACAACGGCCAGCCGATCAGTCAAAAGTCAAACCATCCCGAGACCACCGCGCTAAAGACGACAAAACAGACACGTTGACGAGGTTTTTGTGAAATCTTTTGGCTTCGTTTCTACGATTTTTCCTCGAATTCCTATATATTTTGACAAATGACTGTCTAATTCTATGTAATAAATGTTTCGGAGCATGATAAATTACGTAATACTTATGTGTCGAATATCTAGTTTTTTAGCTAGTAAATTCGTTCGTTCGTTTTGTGTTCAAGTGAACTTGCTTGTCTGGCCACCTTTATCGTAAAAAAAAAAACAAAGTCGGTTCTTGTTTTTCAAATGTCTTTAACATTCCAATTACATCAACGTACACTTGACGCAAGTATTTTCATAGAATTTCCCGGGCATCTGGCTTCTTATGAATTAACTAAATATTATTATTATTAACGTCTCGTAACATGTAAGATAAAGCTGCGCTCCACATGTGCTGTGGCGACGTTCCCACGATACCTCCTCCCTTCACCCGTGACACACCATCTGTTATCATCCAGTTTAAGAAGACCTCTTTCATGCAACTATTGACGATATGGCACAACTATAGATTTTTTCACCGGAGAAAATACGAACATCAGTTTGCTCGATGGAAAGGAAAATACATACCTTATCAATCATGATGCGCTGGACCTATTCCAGCTCTAAACATTTCGACATTCAAACAATAGATTTCCAAATAAATCTACCAACCCATTATTATCCAGCTTTCAAATATTTGAAAAAATATAAAATGATAAATCTATAAACAAAACCAAACCCTAGCGGGTGCAGTTCTATTTTTTATTAGTCACACTGCTACTAGACCGACAAGACCGTTAAAACACCGACAGATTAACACAGCTCAACTTATGATGGTACATTTTTACCTCCCCGGTTTAATGTGCACGTCTAGGGCTTCTGAAACGACAGCTCAGCGCTAATTGATAACCACGTAATTAGGAAAACGGTTAAGAGCCATTTTTACCAAGAAATATTGACACTGATTACAATAGACAGATAGTTAAACCATAGATTTGTATTCTGACAAAAGAGTATAGCAGCTGTTTGTTCCTTAACGGTGATACTATTTCTCGGTGATGTTGGTTTTTGGTGAGTCCTTTCGAAATCACTTAGGAGTAATCCATAATTGTTAGGATGACACTGTTGATAGATTACACTTTACACACGCGTAGTGCAAGCGATGATAACGAGGTGATAAAAGATTGGGTAAAGAACGATGAACTTGGGGCATTTAAGGGCTATGTGCTATACAGTCCAGAGATAGATAACTAACGTCGATAACTTTACTGATTTGGAATGGATGAAGTAAAATTACATAATTTTATGATAGAGAATTGAACAAACCTATTTTCAATAAGTGTGCTAAAAGGAAATACGTGAAAGTGATAAATTTAGTATCAGTATGTTTATTGAATACATTTCTACATCTTTTCCTGAAAACCATTCCAAAAAATTTAACAAATTTAAACAAAATTTATCGCTATTAATTGAAAATGACAATACGCAATGATCAAAGATTGCGATTCACTCAAGCTAATCGATTTCGCAAACTCGAAAAAGTATTTCTCCAAAAGTACTTGTACGATTTCAGTAAAATTTTGCAAATTTGCTCTGACCAAAAAAAAAAAAAAGCCTGTTTATTGTTTTTCTTGTATAGTTCTCTACAGAATTATATATGGTCTAAACATCGGAGACATGGTAGGTCTTATAAAAATTCAGGATGCACTAATTAGTGTCAATATCACGCTTTAGCAAATGGGATAGCTTAAAGCAATTCAAGCGAGCATCCCTCCTGCTTGAGATTTGCAGATGTCAAAGTTGCACAAAAAATATGGACCCTTACTGTGTTGGGGGTTCGACAATCGTGTTTATTTGGTACCTGTTTGTTAGAACGACACAGTTCTGCTCTGGGGGTTTTCCTATTTTTTATATTAAAAGTGTACATTAAGCATTTTCTATTATTGGTAAGTGTTGAGTAAGTTTGTCTATTCAACAACAAATCGGCAGAAATTACTAAGAATATATTGGTAGATTTTTGTCATTTTAGGCTCCAAAAACTGTTTTTTTTATTTATTTTGAGATACATAAAGAGCTTTATATATGAAAATAGAAAGGCGTAAGGACAGTTTAGGGAGGGGGGACTTACTTAGGGGTTTGTGCTTATTTCATTTAAACGCAAGTGCGTCATGGACCTAAATATACTTATATAATATATATTTTTACGGGAAGAGCAGAGATTATATATGTAATATTATACAAATAAAATAACTAATATGATACTATACGAACATCTGTCACCATCTAGTTTACAACTAAACAAACACCGAAAGTTCTATAAATTATATTAAAACTTTAAGAATGTGTTTTGTATAGATGGAGTAACCAAACCTAACCAAACAATTTTAATATTCTATACTTCATATTGTATATTTGAGGTCTGTGCGGTACACATGTGCGGTGAAGTGTGACACCTGACCTAACCCAATCCGACTTGCACTTGTGCGTCGTTCATAAGCCGACTGTGATTAGAGATGGGCCACAAAGAAAATGTCGATGTTCTTGCATTCTTCTTTCTGTCTATATAGATCAGATTATGTACACAAAATAATAAAAATATACTTATTTTATATTATATATTATATTAGGATTCAAATATGTGTACTACTTGTTATGTCAGGCTAATTACATTATTTAACATCAGGGGGCGACCAATAGGAGGGAAGAAAACGGTAGGAAATTGGAACAAACAATTATTTATCTTTTTCCCCTTTCCATTTCCGTTTCCAATGCGCTGCGAATACAATTCAAGTTACTCAAAAATATGTACCACAAATCAACAGACTTTAAAAAATCTATCACATAAGTCCGCAATAGTCTATCTTTTAAGCTTCAAAAACCATTTTATGGTAATCAAATTTCGTTGAAATATTTTATATTATGGCAAAAACGTCAGCTAGTAAGCAATATAAAAAACATCGATAGAAAATGTTCTAGGTAGAGACAACACTGCGTTGTTTTGTTTATAAGTGAGTGGGACGAAGTAGGCGAGGGGACAAAAAAACCAAACTTTTTATGCGGTGACAGGAGAAAAATTTCGGTATGTCTCGCCTCGAGAACAGTTTAATGGTTTAGACTTTATGGTATTAAAGTTCTCGCCCTTAACAAGTGCTGTTTCTTTTGGTAAGTGGTTTTAAACTTGTTCCAGGCTCGCGGGAGTGTGCAAAAAACTTGCCCAAGATGATTTGATAAAGTAATGTGGAAGGAACAAACAAAATTTATGACTGTTTGTTTTCTAGATTAGATTTTCGGTTGTGGATCAAAAATATATAGACTAAATACTGTCTGTTGTTGGGCACACATTTAAATAAAACCACTAAAACGGTTTAAAACGCGATACATATTAGTCTCACTTATTAGAAACTTATTTTAACTAATATTAGTGGTTAAGTAATTTGAATGTATACTGACTTAAAAAATACACCACAACTCATGAAGTCCAAACGTAACTTACACCGTACGTTCTTGGACTAATATGGCAATTAGTATTACATTATGAAAATAGTAATTGTTGTTTGTAACTATATTGTAATAACTCTACGTTGAGGAGAAAGGATACCTACCTAGTAATCGAGAAATATTTCGCAAGGGTGGCAGTAAATAAAATCCTCATGCTTTTGTGAAATGCGATCACGTATTTGCAAGCGGATCTCTTTGATTATATCTGTACGTGGTTTGGCTTTCTGTCTGAGCAAAACCACTAAAAATAATTTCGTTACTTCGATATTACTCAAAAACAATGTAAATAGATCTTATAAGAAAAAAAAACGGCAAATGATGGACGGTATAACACATTAGATTTGAAAGCCGTTTGTGTTATAACTTTTTTCGATCTATATATAAGCAATTATGAAACGGTAATCTATTTTTTTTAATAATAGAGGACTCTTCACTTGATGGTAGCGATATACCCCAGCCTATAGCATCTAAACAATATGCGCTATCGACCTATTTTGTCTTTGGATATTTGGAAATCCACTGAAACCGAAACGCGATTAAGCGTCACGGCTTTTTATCTGTAGACGGTGGTTCGTTACCCGGGCGGAATTTCTATATTGCTACCACCCATTTAATATTCAGATTTCCAGACGAAGTCCATGTTTCGGATAAATTATAAATTGAAAAATTAGAAACATACTGTCTATAGTTTACGCGAGTAGTACACATTTAAATAAAACACTTTAACGGTTTAAAACGCGATATATTAGTTAAACTTATTTGAAAATGATTTATAACTTCGGCCCGACGTTTCGGATGTTCGCAGCAGCCGTGGTCATGGGGAGACACGTGACGTAACCACGGCTGCTGCAAAGCATCATTAAAAAATCATTTTCAAATAAGTTTAACTAATATATCACGTTATAAACCGTTAAAGTGTTTTATTTAAATTAGACACATGTTGGACTCGCCGGGGATCAAACCCACGACCCGTTGGTCACTAGCCATACATTGCAACTATTAGACCAACAAGCCCGTCAAATAATTGTAATATTAGAAATATATCTTATCCATTTTTCGCACTATCGGAAGAATGAACCACTTGGTAGTTCAAGCATCCATAAGTCAAGGTAGATACCTCGGTTTTTATCCAGCGCCTATTTTTCTTTGTGCCGCGCGCCGCAAAGCTTCGCGATTTTATCGATACCCGAATAGCCTAGCCATTTAGAGTGGACTGTATATAACTAGTTGGCAATAGGAACGCCAGAACCGCGTATTCCTTTGTTTTATTTCGGAGAAGCGTCAGAGGTCGAGACCGGCATGTAAAATGGGATTTTTTTAAGCGAAGCGCGCACCGAAAACAAATGTTCGCCCTTTGTCTCTGATTCTCTGTATGCTTATAATTACATTCTAGCGGTGTAGTCTATGTAATATATGCTTTATTTATGTTTAATAATCCAAATTTATTACTGTTAATAATAGAATAGATTTGTACATTTCTTATTTATCTCTATTTTATTTATTTCTAATTACTATATTTATGATAATTTTTGTTTTAAATAAAATAAATACATAATTGATTTTTTTCCTTTGGTCTATTCTTCATTGCATTGACGACTTCTATTATCAGACGATTTCTATTATCAAACTGATACTGGAAAATTTCTGTGGAAACTTTAAGATATCTAAATATAATTTCACCCGGGACTTTCCGCAGTCGAGTATTCTTACCACTAAACCAACGAACCAACAGGTAAATTGTCTGAAATGTTTGGGTACAAAATGTGTTAAATACACAGACACGTGTACTTTATAATATGGCCGTGTAGGAACAAGCTCGACAAACATCAGCGTATGTGGGTATTACGAAGCGAAACACGTCTCATAACAAACGACTAAGTATAGCTAGCTCTACCTGTATGCAAATGGCGTTTCATGACGTTCATTTTCCAAGAGGTGTACAATGCACTTTTATAGTTCGACACTCAAACTCACCGCAGAAGTGAAGGGCTTCGCGTCTTGCTCGATAAAATAAGTAAACAGAAAATAAGTTTATGTAAAAAATTACCATGGTGCGATCCGAATTCGCGACCATAGCGTACTGTGCTGTTGGTCTATCTATAAGGAACAACGAGATCAGTTATACTAAAGTGGAAATTAAGAATATTCTTATTATACTTGGAAATTTAAAATAAACTACAAACTACTACTACTAACTAGCTCCTGCATTTTCGAAATCTCTAGAGACCAATTGGTAGAAACCGTGTTCCTTTCATCGCACCGTAAGCTAAAGTATTACCAAAATAAACTGTTAAACTATACTTATATTATAAAGCTAAAGAGTTTGTTTGTTTGATCACGCTTACCTCAGGAACTACTAGTGCAAATTATTATTTTTTTGTATTGGATAGAACATTTCTCGCGGCTTCAGTTTATTTAGTTTATAAAACATAACACTGCGACGAATAGAAGCGTAGAAATTGTGAAAAATGTGGAAAGAGAGGGGGAAAATTCATCTTTGAGGGTTTCCGTTGCGTACGATGCGTTAACGGTTCAAGATACCGAAAAATATGTATGAAGAAATGATTTCTCTTCAATTGTTCTAATAAAATGTCCGCAACACTATATATATATATATCTTTTAAGATTAACTAACAACAACGACGGGACGCAACCGACGTCATGGGTAACAGCTACATAAAGACGAGGTTTGTAAAAAAAACTGATGCCCAAAATAACTATTTTACGCGGACAAAGTCGCTGACGCAGCTAGTACTTTTATGTATGTCGATATGTCGTTCCACCAATGGCACAACACTGCCCTCGACCGCAAGTTATAAGGCTGGTCACGCACTTCCCTAAACGCGTCCCGATCTATTGTCTCGCAGACGATACTTAACCGAGGATTCTGTCTTTCAATTTCCACCTCGTGTCGACGTCCGATAAACGCATCTTCACGTTGCAAACATGAGTTATTACTTGACATTACTTTTGTATGTACAGAAACTTTGTACAAAAGTTTTTCAAAATTAATAACGAAATATTATATTTTCTAATCTATATGTTAACTTTATTCAAGTTAATATTTGAATAAAACACTTAAACGGTTTCAAACGCGATATATACAAAATGCTTTGCTATAAAATATGGTTTATAGCAGCCGTGGTCACGTGCAAAGCATCCCAAACGTCGAGTCGTAGTCGACATAAGTTTATCTTATATATATCGCGTTTTAAACCGTTGAAGTGTTTTATTTAAATGTGTACTACTCGCGTAAACTACAGACAGTATTTAAGTTGACATTGTTACATACTTATTTATAATTATACAATATTAGTTAATCTTAAAATGTGATATAGGTACTAGGAACGTGTAAAACGTAGCTCTGTTTAATAAATGATTTATATTGACACTTATTAAAACGATAATTATGCAAATAAAGGGCTTAAATTTTATTAATCGGTGTTATCAGTCCTAGTCAAGGTTTAATTACGAAAAAACCCAAAAAAAATTAACTAATCGCAACGCAGATTACGTAAGTTTCAAATGACGAATATATAATAACAAAATAAAATTAAAAAAAAGTAGAGAAATAATACATTTACAGTATAGATCTAGACCGCCTCTGTAGGTAAATGGTTAAACGTGTTACCTAGCGTTAAGCGCGAGAGGTCCTGGGTTCGAATCCCGGGGAAACAGTTTTTTTTTTCGGTCGGGCAGGGCACAGAAGTTCGATCAACTACGTGTAACTAAAACCGATTAGTGAAACGGACACAGAAATGTGTTCGCCCTATGCCCCACAAGGGAAACGGGACTTCACAGTAGATCTGATACTTCTAAACAATTGAATACACATGAATAAATTTCAATAAAACGCACGTAGCAACGATGTATGTACGAGGTGGTTTTTTGTAATAGTTCGTTATGTACAAGTTCTGCTCGTAATTTCATAATTACTTATCTAACATTAGAAAAGTTGATTACAATTGTTTTTATTTATTAGCTAATAATTTGAATAATTACTAACAAAAAGTAGACTAAATTAATACTTATTGACAATATTTTGGTTTAAGATTATGAAGAACTTTCAGCGCCACTTCAGGGAACAAAGAATATAAAACAAAGTATGCTGCAAAACATATTGTGTTTGCGCAAAGCAACGCAACACAATGCAAGGTATAACACGAGTATATTTTGTTAATTCAGGTGGTACTTAAGCATTGTGAGATTTAATTAAAACACGTTTAACGGTTTAAAACGCGAAATATATTAGTTATGTTATTTACAATTTATTTCAACAAAGGCTGGTTTCGAATGCTTTGCAGCAGCCGTGGTCATGGGACGAACAAGTTGACTAATACATTGCCTGTTTTAAACAGTTATTTTATTTTAAGTATTTTATTTAAATGTATACTACTCACGTAAACTACTATAATTTTATTTACGGATTCATGTAAAGTTTTGTTAATATTCTGCAACGTATTACGTAGTTTTTCTTACTAGTATAAACAATATAGAGACAAAAAACTTATAGATAAGCGTCAATATACTCCACATGTTTCACTTTTCTTGTGTATCTCGAGAAGAATGGATATGTGGTTAGCGTAAGTGCTTTTACGAGTATAAAAAGTTGCAGTCGGGCGCGAAACCAGTTCTGGCGCTGGTTATATATAAAACAATGTTGCCAAAATACCATAGCTTATACCAAACGTGGACTCTAGCTTAGCATTTTTAATATATGGTTTAGTCTGGAACATTCGGAAATCCACAGACTGAAATCTACTACAATTAACGATTTTTCCACCTATGAGCGGAATTTTCATAATCTGACCACCCATTTTACGTCCCTATTTCACACGTGGGCTTCAGCAAATATTAGTTCCGGGTGAATATCGAACCTATAGCCCCTACGGTTAGCGAGGTTACCTATCGTTAGTATTAGACTAACGGTAATTAACACAAGTGAAAGATGAAGGTAGAAATAAATTACAATTCGTGACCGTGGCGGGATATGTACCCGCCACCAAAGGTTTATCGCACTTTCTTTTGTTTTTTTGAGTTTATATAAGCTCTCACGTTCATGGGTGAAAACTAACTGAAATTAATTTATTTTCAAAGGCATAAGTTTATTCATTAGAGTGATTCAAAGCAAACACTCGACGTTTGTTTTATCAAAAGGAAATTGATCATTAGGTTCGATTGCTATGGACAATTAATTTACACGAGACAAATGATAACGAAATGGTTTTGTTTTTGAAAATAGTTATATAAATTGTATATGTTCTGTAAAAAAGTCTTTAGAATTTCAGAGCTTAAAACGGCTCTACAACTCAATATTTGAACGCATTACATTCATCGCTAGAGTTTCTGTGTTGTTAATCTGAGAAATGTAATTCTTAAATAGATTCGGTCGGGCGGAAAACGAAAACTTCATCATCTAATTACATATAATCATGGAACAATTTGCATTCAAAATAAATCTGTGAAACTGGCACAGAAGTATATATACAGCCGAATAGGATTTCAGGAGTAAAAAGACTAGCAACCAAAAATAATAACCTGAAAACTTAAATATTTTGCACATGATGACATAATATAAATACTGTCTATAGTTTAAGCGAGTAGTACACATTTAAATAAAACACTTTAACGGTTTGAAACGCGATATATTAATTAAACTTATTTGGAAATTATTTTTAAAGTCGTGGTCACGGGGAGACATCCCCCGTCACCACGGCTGTTGCAAAGCATCCGAAACGTCGGGCCGAAGTTAAAAATCATTTCCAAATAAGTTTAACTAATATATCGCGTTTTAAACCGTTAAAGTGTTTTATTTAAAAGAATTTTTGAGTTGGTTAAGATACATGTTTACCATTTACTTAATTCTTTTAACGTTTTATCATAATGCCGGCAATAGCATTCCGCTACGTATAAGAGCATAACTTAAAATATTGATTCTTTATATTTATCAAGTGTATATATAACGACGAAAATACGTAAAGAATATTAATGTATTTGCTGAGTGTATTTGTAAAACGGATACAGACTCGGCGAACGGCCGTGACATTTTCATTCATACTGTTATTGGGGCGCGTGCTCCGCTTCTCTAACTGCTGTTCAGCTAGGAATATTGTCTCCCAGTTGCAGATAGTAGATGCGGCGTATACTGTCGTTTGTAAGACGACCGCCACCGATTATTGTCGGACAGAGACGGAGAGAGCTTCTTCGATAGGCTGGTAACTGTCCGACCCGGGCACCCTACTGTGCGTTCGTATGGTATCTTCTTTCCTTGTCAGCTGCACGGTGTGTAAGTGAAACAACGATATATTGCTATCTTGGTCGGAGACTGCTAGTGACGTATTAGAAACAGTTGTAGATTCACACACACATCCCGAGGCCGATTGTAGAGCTTTGTTACCTCGGAATATACCGCGACGAGACGCTCCCAAAGCTATGCCGTTTGGGCCTCTGCGCGTGGCTATTTTTACTATGTCTCCGACACTTCATCTTTATTTACTCTAAGACATGATTAATATTCAATTTGTTACATATGCCTACTCATACTTTACAAAATGCTTAACAAATTGATATACAACACAATACGGTCTTAGATCTACTTATCTTCCTAATTGCCCTTTCAAATCTAAAGTACACCCGAATACGGGGTTGGGCACCGCTTTATCCTTAATATCTTTATTAAGCCTTATTCTACATTATTTCTATTGACTTAATTGCATACAATAACACTTATTCTATCGCCGACAATCATTTATACACTTATATACTATGGCGGTCGCCCACATTCTCCCCCTCGTGCGCGTAGCACCATCTCTTTGCCTGGGCGACTCTTCTGGCACCAACACCACGATGAACGAAGCTGGTCGTTGTAGCACGCTGCTTCATGTTCAGTACTTGAACCTTTATGGTGAAATCGAAATTTCCTTCTAGTGTCCTTGCGTCGCTTGGCCGTAGGTTCCGTGTTGTGGCGGCGCGTCTCAGAGGGAGGTACCTGCATCGCCATCCTTTTTGATTGTTCTCGGCGAACATCTGTGTTACTATTGTGTACAGATCTAACAACTTTGTCTTTTCCGTTGCACGTGTTATCTGTAACCTTTTTCTTTTGTCTTGTGCCTCGAAGCTTATTTGCAGTGTTCAAAGCGCTTATCGCCGTCTTTGTCGCTGCGAGATTCGTTTTGTATGTCTTGCCGCTTTCACTCGATCGCCAGATGTTTGTAGAGCTGTAAGAAGACTCGTTGATGTCGAATGATACATGCGGCTCCCCCTCGGTGCAAATTGCTGTCATGCGCCGAGGTAGATCGCTCAAAGTCATCTCTGTTGCGCTTTCTTCATTGGCAGACTTCAATTGTTCTTTCACTGCACAATTTTCACTTATGTCGATACACGTGTTTATTTGTTCGATTGACATTTCAGCACTTGGATTTGCCCCGTGCAAAACCCAACCAAGTTTTGTCCTTGACGCCACTGGTTGTCCGGGTCGTCCTCTTCTCACTTGCTGAGTTACGATAAACTGCCAATTATCTTGCCCAATTAACATTTTAGGCGCTTCAGCTTCGTAATAAAGTGCATCAGCCATTCCCCTTAGGTGACGATAACTTTCAATTTTTCCCTTGTCTAGATACTGCGGTGCTAACTTTAAATCGTTCATGGTACTAACGCCACGTAAAATCTTCTTCGAAGTTTGGCGTGTTCCTTTTATTTCTAAGTCCATTACGATTGATCTTCTATTAATCATGTGGTTGCCACTCGCAGTTTCCACACAAACTTGCTTTTCGGCACCTTTCAGACCCAGCTCTTTTGCCACTGATGAATCTAATAGTGTCAATGTAGAGCCTTCATCCATAAGAGCTAGAATGCTCATAGAGCCCTTGGGTCCATAAACTTCAACACGTGTTATTTTCAAAAGTGCTCGTGCACGTGTTGCCGTATTCGTTATATTATTTGCTGTCCCTTTCACTGAACTGGAATGCGCTATCTCTGTCTTCGACACGTGTAGCATTGGGTGATGCAACCTTTTACACACTTTGCACGGCGGTTTCTTGCACACCTCCTTATTATGCTTTCCTTTTAAGCATTTAAAGCAAATTCGATTTTGCTTAACTATGTCCCATCGCTCTTGCACCGAGGCCTCTTCAAAACGGCAGCACTCTGATAGTGCGTGATCCCCGGAACAGAGTGGGCATGGTATTATTCTGCCTTCATTGCCAACAACGTTATATGCGCTGTGTGTTTGCTGCCTTCTGATTGGCTTGCGCTCCTCTAACGTCGCAAACGCTGCGCACTTATCCGCTTCTTTGTTAAGAAATTCACTAACATGCGTCAAACTTGATAATGAATCCTCTTCTGATTCGGCAATGAAGTCGTACCACCGGAATCTTAATATCGACGGCATCTTGTCGATTATTTCTTTCACAAGCTCTGGCGAATGGAGATACCGCGGCTTCTTCAATGCCTTAATGGCCGCTACACTATTGCAAATCTGACTTGCGAATGTGCATATATCACGCGGGCTTTCTCCAATGCGCGAAAGTTTTTTCATTTTATCCAGCTCTGCCAACACTAACGCATCCGGCCGTCCGTAGCGACGACTAAGCGCTTCCATTATCTCTGTGGGCGTGCTTTCTGAATAAAGTAGACATTTCAAGGTCTCTCTCGCGCTTCCCTGTATAGCTTTTCTTAAACGGGCTATGTTTTCCATCTCCGAAAACATCGGTTGTGTCTCTTCATACACTACTCGAAAGGCAGTCCATTCTCTGCTATCTCCGTCGAAAGTCGGCAACTCGTACACATATTTAGTCTGCGGCGTAGGGTTTGCATGCGTTATTGCCTGCTTCAGCGCGTCAGCTAAAATGCCTATGTCCGATTTTCGATCTTCGCAATTGATCGCCGTCCTTTGAGTATAACTGGTATGGTCATTGTTTCTTTCTTCGACGTTCTCCTCAATTATAGAATCGTCGTCTTCTTCACACAGTCTCTCGAGGCGAATACGAGCGAGTCGCGCTGCTGCCTCGGCTTGTTCAAGCTCGAGGCGAGCCAATTCCTCTTGCGCTTCTAGTTCCCGCCGACGCGTTAAACTTGATCGCTGTGACCTCGCTAGCCGGGTTGAACCCTCTGGAACCAGCGTCTTCATTGCTGCCTGCTCCCTTTGGCTAGATGTACTGCGGGTGTGTGACGTCACTTCCTCCATTGTAGTAGCTGTGGTCGTCGCGGTGAGCCGTTCGGCGCTCATAGATTGTGACGACTCGTCGCTTTCCTTTCTTGATAGCAAGTTTTCTTGTGAGCGAGTGACAGGCATCTTGAGGTATTCAATTCTTCCTGCCACGAAGGTTTGAAGATGTAGGATCCGGTACTCGAAGGACCAACTATTGGGGCGCGTGCTCCGCTTCTCTAACTGCTGTTCAGCTAGGAATATTGTCTCCCAGTTGCAGATAGTAGATGCGGCGTATACTGTCGTTTGTAAGACGACCGCCACCGATTATTGTCGGACAGAGACGGAGAGAGCTTCTTCGATAGGCTGGTAACTGTCCGACCCGGGCACCCTACTGTGCGTTCGTATGGTATCTTCTTTCCTTGTCAGCTGCACGGTGTGTAAGTGAAACAACGATATATTGCTATCTTGGTCGGAGACTGCTAGTGACGTATTAGAAACAGTTGTAGATTCACACACACATCCCGAGGCCGATTGTAGAGCTTTGTTACCTCGGAATATACCGCGACGAGACGCTCCCAAAGCTATGCCGTTTGGGCCTCTGCGCGTGGCTATTTTTACTATGTCTCCGACACTTCATCTTTATTTACTCTAAGACATGATTAATATTCAATTTGTTACATATGCCTACTCATACTTTACAAAATGCTTAACAAATTGATATACAACACAATACGGTCTTAGATCTACTTATCTTCCTAATTGCCCTTTCAAATCTAAAGTACACCCGAATACGGGGTTGGGCACCGCTTTATCCTTAATATCTTTATTAAGCCTTATTCTACATTATTTCTATTGACTTAATTGCATACAATAACACTTATTCTATCGCCGACAATCATTTATACACTTATATACTATGGCGGTCGCCCACACTGTATTTACATATTTTACTGCAAAAATTATATATGACATCGCATTTTCACAGTATCCAATGCTATGGTGATTAGTAATTAAATATTTTACTAAATGGAATACGAATCACTTATTTATAGTGATAAGCCTGTAATGCAAACGGTCAGATAAGGCCCCCGTTTATATATTTATTCCAAGGACGACACACCGACATCAAATCGACCAAATGCTAATATATGCGCCCGCGCTACCGTGAATACTTTATGTGGGCTTGAACCACAGACTGAGCAACGAGCAAGAAGATAATTCACCCAAAGACTATATAAAATAAGGACTTATTAACCTTTAATGGGGCATCTTTACAAATCCAATCAGTTAGTGTTATTTTAAAGCACTATATACATGTTTAGACTTTGTTTATGAAAATATTGTAGTATATTGTGTTTTTATACCAAATTTAATAAACTAAACAACCCACAGAAGGGATAGGCAAGTTGACATTCTGTTCTATGCTGTCTTTACCAAAATTCTATTATTAGATCTAGTGTATAATTAAAATAGGTTACCTAAATAAGTTTAGTAGTATTTCCCATTAACGATAATACATAATATAGATGACGAGGTCGGGACCCGAACCCACGCTTCTAAAGAACATTGGATCAGCAATCAAACGTTCAAGTTACCTCGTTAATATAAAGATTGGGTGTATACTCTACTGGCCTCATTATCGCCCAATGATGTAGAATGCATTTACGAAATATATTGGCAATTTATTTTTCATTAGAAGACTTGAGGTGGCTATAAGGTAGATCGAAGCTCCCATGAATGAAGTATTTTACTATGTCCATTAATGCTTGACTTTACTCTGATTAAAAGCGACTTGCTGGCAATGAGATCTCGGGCATCGGCCAAAAATAAAGTCCTTGACCTTCTTCATCCGAGTTTATGTGATGTAAAAATAAGAGTAACCGTGAACCTCACGTACAGACTATTGCAGACGCGTTGTAAAGGCGGTTGGCCTTCGTTGTTTCAAGAACAACCGATTCTTTGTGTGTGAGCTGGGTACACACTGCATTGTGGTCACTGTAACGCAAATAGGCCACATCTATACTAATATTATTTTATTTTATTTATTTATTTAATTTAATCATTAAAATTACATTGTCATTACAGGTGGAAGCCCAATTCGACATTGCACTTAAAAACTAACATAGAAATATAGATTACAATTACACTATGACTTATAACTAACTATTAACTAATATTAAATATCCTTAGTGTTAAATATCCTTAGTGTTTAAATATCCTTAGTGTTTAAATATCCTTAGCGTTTAAGTATCCTTAGTGTTTACAGTTTATAATTTCACACGGATAAACCATATGAAATTATAAACTGCAAACATTTTACTCCATGCATCATAGAATATGTCCTTTTGGTTATGAAGTAGGTTTACTGCCTCTACTGCTCTTGTCCAGGACGCTTTTCCTAACAAGTTCGTTCTAGAAAAGGGTACCTTTATAAGACTTGGGCGATGCCTTTTATGTATGTACTGATCAGGTACTAACAAACTAATTATTCCCAGCATTTGCATGTTAGTTTGTTTTCCCCGCAATACCCTTATAACATACGCTGCAAGTGACAACTCCCTTCGCACTCTAAGCTCCGTATAACCCACCATACCCAGTACGAACAGTGATGGGTACATCAATGGATAATACGGATATACACCGTACATTTTCATGTAAAGAAAACGTGTAAACTTATTTTGTACCTTTTCCAACATTAACCGGTACTTGTCCTCGTGAGGGGACCAAACCGTAGCGTTGTATTCTAAATGGCTTCTCACTAAGGTGTCGTATAAAATTCGAACCGTAGACAGGCTAGTGAAGTCGCTGCTTTGCCGTAAAACGAATCCTAAACACCTAAAAGCTGTTTTGCAGACTTTGATGACCTGGGCCCGAAAATGTAAGTCCGATGTGAATAACACTCCCAGGTCCGTGATTCGATTCATACGTTTCAGTGGTACCGGGCCTAATTGATAGTTGAATGCCTTAGGTGCCGTTGATCTAGTAAAGCTCATTATCGAGCATTTCTCCACATTAAAGGACAATTTATTATTAATACTCCAGTCTAAGACATTCACTAAATCATTTTGCAACAGTTCACAATCAGCCATCTCCTTGCACTTCAAAAAAATCTTGAGGTCATCAGCAAACATTAGGCATTGACTGGACCGGATGACCTTCGGTAAATCGTTTATCATTATAAGAAATTCTAAAGGCCCTAAGGTGCTGCCTTGAGAAATTCCTGACACCGTGAAATAAGGGTCTGATTCGCAATCATTGTACTCCACATACTGCTGTCTATCCCCCATATAAGAAGAGAAGAATTTTAAGAGCTTGGGAGTACAACCTAACTGCCCTAGCTTGCTTAAAAGAACGTCATTATCCACTGTGTCAAAAGCCTTTTTAAAATCAAGGTATGCCACATCTACCTGGACTCCGGCATCCACAGCTGGTATCACATATGACATAAAATTAATCAGATTTGTCGCTGTACTACGTGACGGCCTAAAACCATGTTGCGTGTCGTCTAATTGCGACGATATCTGACCAAAAATACTATTGTGTATGGCCGATTCAAAGACCTTAGCAGGGGTAGAAAGAACCGCGACAGGTCTGTAGCCCTCAACTTCTGACCCAGCTTTACCTTTCGGTACTGGTGCTACCTTCGATGTCTTCCAGACGGTGGGAAACGTATCTGTCGCAAGACAAAGGTTATAAACATACCAAAGCGGCTCGGCGAGTATTCTACTGCAGTCCTTAAATAGAAAGGCAGGTATACCATCAGGCCCAGAGGAGTACTTTGGTTTCAATTGTACTAAGGCTTTCTTTACGTCGTCTAAACTTAGATTGGTAAGTTCTATTCGTGAGCTGTTGTTACAATATTAGCTGTTATAAAGCTGTAGAGTTTGTTTAAAGTGCTAATGTCACTAACTAATAGTTCGAATTGAATTTTTGTGTTGGTTAGAGCATTTATTGAGGAAGGTTTAAGCTATACAATATCGCGCTGCGACTAGTAGAAACAGTGGGAAAAATGGGGAAAATGTTTCATCTCCGAAAGTTTTGTTTCGCTTATGCTGCGGAAACGTTTCAAGACACCCAAAAAATATGTATAAAAAATGAAAGGTATAGGTATGTCTTTCTTTTATGATTGACTCGCAAGAACGATGGGACGCGTCGTGGGTAGTAGCTAAAATTTATACAAACGCCCTAACTTAGAAATCCACTCGTTTTCAAAGCTCCTTTCAAATACACTAATCATATAGGCTACGGTGCGTACAAGGCTTGTGTGATCATAAAAAATATTCATACTTATTTTCGCTACAAAACCTGTTTTGACTCGTCAGTGAGTACCCGACTTATGACTTGTAAGTTCCTTGTATATGCCTAGGCGTATATGTCGCTGTATTGAGGAAGAGTGCAACGCTATAAATGTATCGTACCCGAGTATGTTTGGAGATATATACGAGTATGTTTAGATATTAAGCGTGATGTGAATTTTGCGTTAGTTTCCTTAATGCAAGTACGAATTATTCGTCATGTTATTATTATATTAATTATATTCGTCATATCTAGATCTATATCTAACGTATATAGCTTTACTTTGTATATTTTTTTATTTACTAAAATAAAAACTTTTAGTCTAATCATTATTAATTTGTTTAAAAACATAGACTATAAGATCGACTACCGCAATTATGGTTAAAAGTGTTGCTTACGCGTTTAACCATTTAGTAAACAGCTTCTTTTAGTTGACTTTTTGCTAAAAAGTACTAATTTCGCGGCTTTAATTTCCATCTATTTATTATTTACTATCTTTAACTTTTCCATGTCATGTTTCAAGTGTAACCTTAAACTCCGATACGCAAGACGACTTTTTGCGAAAGACCCATATTATTGGATGCAATTAGTGATGAAAACGCTCTTTTAGGACTCGTTTAAGAATATCTTGGAATTCGGCGGCGCCAATTACTGGCGCGCTCGAATATGGAGCGAGACAGCGTTTCTTTGTTTTTAGTGAATTTGGCACGCTCCAGCTTTTGTCCTTTTAATAAAGAAACACGAACAAGGACTTTCGGTGTCACGCTGTGGTAAGTAGCGCAACTGTTACTTGAAGCAATATAATTTGGGCCAGTATGTCATGAAAGAAAACATAATATAACTATAAGGATATCTCTTAATTTGATAAGTTTGTCATGTCACATGTCATTTAAGTTAGAGCAGGAGTACGGAACGCTGTAGATTTGTCGCTTTATTTCTAAGTAAAATTAAATCTTTTTTAATAAGAAAACAAAAAGGTAGTAGCTATATCAATATAAAGAAAAGAATAATAAACTGAATCGAAATTCCAATCGGGCAACGTTATTGTCTACCACCGTTCATATTATATCGAAATGGCGAAGTTTATAGATACACGCCATTAACATTAGTTGAACTTCAAAGTGCCTTTTAAATTACGTAAAATCTCTTGCCTGTATGCGTTTGCAGGAGCTAGTTAGTAAAGTAAAAACCTGTTGAGTTTCTTCCAATAAGAAAGACGCATTATGCTTATAACTAACAAAGCGAGACGAAGTGTCCTTAGCACTTAAACTCCTGCAATTTACGCATTTTGAGTTCTACAAGTATACACTGATGTGAGATCAAAGCGAGCCGCGAAACCAGTTTTTAGCCAGCCTTTAATTTAAAGAACCGCTTCGGGTTGACGTAAAAACAGGCCTTTCTATCCCCTAGACTAATCGACTGAATTATGCAGATCGCATTAGCTTGAAAGCATCTCGAGATATCAAGAGGATGATAGACGTGTTGGATTTTTATAAGAAAACTAGGGCACGGTCAAAGCCGAAATGTTTCAATTGTCTGGCCTTGTGTTTTCACTTTATATGAAGATTCACATTGGGATGTTAATGACAAGATGTCGATTAACGATTAATTTTGTATAAAATAATTTTAATTTTACATATCTTAATCTATATGGGCGTGTTTGGTATCAAATTTCTTCTAAATTGTTGGATTAATTTTAACGGTTTAAAATGAGATATATGTAAGTTAAACTTATTTAAAAATTATTTTTAACCGACGATTTGCAGCAGCCGTCGTCACCCGTCTCCCCGTGACCACGGCTCTACAATGTGTACTAGTCGCGTAAACTACAGACAGTAATTAGTTTTAATATTTTTATTTAACATTTCCTCCGTCTTTATTTTGTTTTATGTTAAGCGCGATTTTTTAATTTCAAGTTTCCTAATAATACTTTAAAATGTGATAAAATAATAGATCGAATGATTTCTAGGCTGAATTAAAGGATTTAATTCAAATTCTTGGACACACAAATTCTGATAGGATCTTGAAACGGATGACATAAAAAATTGTAATAATATCACATAATACCTAGGTCGTCGACCGTTTTATATCGAAAATCTGAAATCGAGGCGCGTAGCCGTTCACGATTTACACGAAATATCCGATAAATATTTGTTCTCATCAAAATGTTACGCTGAATCGAATTAGAAGTGACGTACACGTATTTTCTTACGAGGCAATGTAAAGTTCGGTGATCAATCCGATAAACAATATGCTCAAGCATATCGTTTTTAACTCTGGTATATCGAAACGAGTCAAAATATTGCAAAACAAAAAACAGTTAAAAGAAACATTAGTTTTAAGGTTTGTCTCTATGAAAATACTACATAATAATATCTAGTATAAATGTAATATAGTATACATAGTAGTATAGTTCTAGTGGTTAGAAAACTCGACTACAGATCACGATTCCTTTGTTTTTTTTTTATAGATGGTTGTCATTAATTTACCTTTTAAATGTTAAATATATATACAGATAGTTATATTTATATTTTTTCCAATGTTTTATAAATAAGCAATATTGTGCTTGTCTGTAAGTTAAATACTTATGTGCTAGTTTAGCGTAAAATTATATTGTATTGTATGTATTTAGTTGATAAACCTTTACGAATACATAAATCTCTGTGGCAGCTATTTAGACTGTTGTACGCTTAGTTCTCATATTGACTTTTTCGCCAGGATTCGTTCAAACATGCATTAATATTTTGATAAGATTTAATCGCCTAGAAGTAATGAACGTTAGTTCATAGTCGTCGGTTCAGAGTCTACTTGAATTATTTATGCAAGCTCCATTGAAACGAGTTAGTAACACGAAGTGTATCGATACAAGATGCAGTTATGTAAGTAATTTGTACAGCGTGATTGGAGGCGTTCATTTTAACGTTTGGTTCATAAATAATGCTCTACACTGTAAAGCTTAACTACAGGATCAATTAAAAGCGTCACTATTTAAAGTTGTATCAGTAGTTTACGCGAGTGACACACAATAGTTTTACAACGATTTTAATTACGAACTATACTAGGTAATTCCTTATAAAACATTCAGGTCTAAATTAAGAATCATTAAGTAGTAATACTGATTTTGAAAGTTAATAGTGTTATTTTTGAAGTTTTGTCTCAGAATCGAAATGTTAGATTTTTAACACAGCTTTAGTGAGCCGTGATCTTTCACTCCTAATTAACCTACTGTGCTGTTGTACTACGGATCAAATCCCGCCGCTGTTATACACATTATATTTTTTTCAAGATTAGCATATAATTTTTATAATGTCAATTAAAATTATTCAAGGGGACATAATATATTTTAAATATATGAAAGAAAATTTAAATTCCCCGCGAATCCCAAAGATGACATATAATGCATGGCGTAACGTCAAAATAGAAAAAGATAGCTGTTTAACGTGTAAAACGTGTATTTTAAAGAAGTGAGATAATTTAGTTATTTTTATTAATTATTAATAATAGAGGTCGCCGAAGTAACTTATTTGTTGCGTTGTTTCAGATAAATTCAACAACAATTACTTTAAAATTATACGAATCCCCGGTGCGTATTACTGTGACGTCATGTTTATCGAAACTAATGACGTATGATGAATGCGGCATATGAAAAGATAATTAGAGTCGAATCTTTTTTTACTTCCGAAAATTCGTCTAATTACGATAACCAAGAGATGAGATCTCATTCTAATAAAGCAATCTCGTTTGTACATTTCAATAATGCATCGATTAAGATCGTATAAAACGCATCTTACAAAATCCGAAGAGAACTGTGTGGTCGTCAGTAGTAATTTACACTTAGTTATGGCTGTCCTTAATAGAATTTATGTAATTTCGAGTCATATAATGAAGATAAATGTTTGTTAGCACACCTTCACTGTAAGAATTAAGCAAGTCTAATATCCAATGCCATTTTTTAGAATAACGCAATTGTACTTCGCAGCATAATGTAGAATAACATTTTAGTAACACATCAAAGCAATATTTTAATGGTTTCGTAGAATCGTTTTATGCGATGACTAATAAGGAAATTGATGTATTTAAAATTATAATATAGTTTATTAAAAAAATAGTTTCGGATATTGATCTGAGAATCTGTTAAAATTCAATATCTATCTTTAAATAAAAGTTAAGAATGCAAGAATGTGCGTTTCGTAAACAAAATTATTTTTCCTTCAAGATTCTTAAAATAGTCTTTACATATAACATTTAAGTATCTAGGTATGTTATTTCATTCCAATATAAAGGCCTGTATCGATTTTGATGAGACGGTCACTGATGACAAAAGTGTGACTCGAAGTATTGTCATCGACTTAGGTCAAACTCTTCCTGTACTGTTCTTGCGACTAAATTTACAGTCAAATATAACAACACAAATAAACACATAACAAGTGATAGAGGAAGACAGACAAGCATGGGGGTTCACTCGATATGCTGTCGACCTATTTTGGCTTTGGATATTCGGACATCCACAGACTGAAACCGAAACGTGGTTAAACTACATGGTTTTTCATCAGTGGCGTTGTTCCGTGACCCGGACGGAATTTCGATATTCCAACGTCCAACGTGTCTCAGATATAATATATAAATAAATTTATGATTAGAATAATGTTGGACCCGTCGGATATCAAACCCACATTGCTACCATTACACAAACAAGTCCGTCAAATTTTTGTGCGTCTCTAGACGATAAAATTGTTTTAAAAGTCTATCAAATGATTAGTGTCTAGGGGAGGTTTTATTTAAGAGACGACGGCCTCGAAGCCAGGAAGCTACTCACTTCCGAGCGGAAGTGTTGGAGACGGAAGACGACGTCATCGGCCTCCGATGCTTATGAGACGTAAGCGCTTATGTAAATACCGTGTTCTAGCATTCCAGATTTAAAATATAATTATGATGTCATGAACTCAGATCACTAGATTAAGATTGGTGCC
The DNA here is from genome assembly GCA_963661955.1 of Leptosia nina. NCBI lineage: Eukaryota > Metazoa > Arthropoda > Insecta > Lepidoptera > Pieridae > Leptosia > Leptosia nina. The sequence goes on along the minus strand of CAVLEF010000004.1, from coordinate 4,170,039 downwards.
TTTCTCAATGTATTATATAAAGTTAAATATAATAATAAAGTAGACAGGTTAATTGTCAGCTGACAATTTTAACGTCAAACTCAAAAAAACATATATATCCTACCAATAAATAAAACTAAGCTATAAACTTATCTCCAAAATAAAAATCCGTCCAGGTCACCATGGTCTATAGATAGGCCGTGAAGTTTAATCGTGTTTTGCTTTCTGAATTTGAAAAGCCTAAATAGGTCGACAGCGTATCTTCCAACATGCGAATCCCAGGTTTGTCTGTCCTCCTATATCATGAAAAAATTGTAACATTTATTTAAATATTTTCCTTACAAAGGCAAACTTTCAATTTTCGCCTTCAAGCTTGATTATAATGGAGAGTATTGTAATTTGTAAAAACACCATACTGTATAATTAAGGCCGATTCCAGTTTTTTTGCAAAACCTTTTTGCGGAAAGATGAAAAAAAAACATTTTTTTCTGTGACGGACCACGTCTTAACGCATTATGCTCTGTAGTAATGAGGAAGGAAGCGCGACGAATTAAGCTACGCAGTAAAAAATGAGTCTGATGTTGATCGTATTAAGGAAACGATGCCAATAAATGCAAAGTATATCGATGGGAAGTCAATGGCTGCGGAAGTGTAGCACTTCCTAGTCAACCTGACCTCGTTTATGGAGCTTGTGTTGTCGCAACAAAGAGGGATGTTAACTTATAAGAAACACGATTAGGTCACTTGTATGCTGACTGAAATTAAATTTAAAATTTAATGTTTATTTATAATAATGACAATATTTTGACGACATTTAGTATTCTGTATTTATAGTCTCTTTCAAATACTAAAAGAGAAATAAAAAAATGTATTGTAGGTCCGTAGTGACATTGCAGGTCTGTTGGAAATAGAAAAATGGCTATGTGAAAAACCTCGTTATTTAATGAAAAATACTTTTAATGGTTTCAAACGCAACACTTTAGTTGGACATTCCGACAATTCTTGACAATCGTAAATAATTCTCTAATATATGTCCGGTTTTTAACCGTAAAAAGTATTATTTAAATCTTTGCTGCCCGCGCAAACTACAGACAATACCTACCGTTTTTGTGTGTATTATCGCTAATCTTTGTACCAAGCTGAAAATGAAAAAATCGGCAAATCAACATACAATGACACCTTATAAGGTAACGTTATTAATGTAAAACTGTCACTTGCACCTAACAAATAATAATAATTAGATTATCTTTGATATAACAATAATATGCGAGTGCGCCATAAAGGTTAAGTATTATGAAGTACACCTAATAATAATTAGTGGTCAGCCTAAGTGAACTTAACACTGTTTATGCGGGCGCCTCACAAGAAAAAGCTAGTTAAAAATAAACTATGTATATTAGTGCATCTCCTCAACCATTAAAGTTCTCGTGAGGCTGCAAATGGAGTCCAGGCTTTCGTGGAAAAATACTTAACGATGCAAATAGTTTGGTAACTAACTCGCGGTTATAATGTGTTCGACGCCATTTTAGCAAATCGAGCTATAAGCGAAAGTTTGATCGAATTTAAAATCCATTGCTCGTTGAACTAAGTTTTGATTTAAGTGAGAGTAAAAAATCCGTAGATTTTAGTAAACATATCTATTGTTTAAATTGTCTCACGCATTTTTAGTTAATACATAATTGGGTTTTGTACTTAAACAAGCTATTACCGTGTAGTAAAGAAGCAATGTACATCGTTGATTTGATAAGATCATTCTACCCAATGTAGGTAGTGCAGTGGTGTCAAATGTCGTGGTAGGGGGCAACCACGGGTTGCGTGGGCAGAAACGGGTGAGACCGGTCCCCAGGTGCCGGCTCCGCAGACCCGCACTCGACAACAATTTATTTTAATTACAGAGCATATTGATCAATATTTTACACAATTTGATTACGTTGTAGCGATTTTAATTTCCTCGTCGCGTATTCTTTAGCATTCTGCGGTAATCTGCCTTATCTTATATAAAACGTTTGCGCATAGAGATCTATTTTCCTGTAACCTAAGTAATGATAAATATTAAATAATTATGTAGCAGGCATTACTTATTCGCTAATTTTGCTGTGAGTGTTTGTAATTATATTAACAGCGCTAAGTAAGTGCATCAATATATGTATTACCTAACATTGTCGACATACATATATCGAATAAGTTTTGCATATTTGAATATATGGGTAGGTATAACGTTTAACGAATTTAATAATTATTTCCATAGCAACGCCCATGAGGACAAGATCTTGAACTAAATTCTGGGTCCACACGACACCACCAACCATACAAATAAAAATAAAACATTATATGTTCCCGGGATTCAAAGCTAGGAGTATTTAAAATAACTGCTCGTATTGTTAACGTTATGGCAGTTATTAAATAAAATGAGCATTAAATTGTGTTAAACGTGTGGTAATTCGTCAATTAGGGCAATAAAACGCAAGATCTTGTCCTGTACAAACTTGCGATTCCTAGATAGGTCGTAATAAATTATTCTACTATCTATTAGACCAAGCCTGCATGTATTATAGATGTCTGTACCAATAACAATTCGATTAGAATTATGCTAACACTCTTGATTGATATAACGTATATAGTACGAGTACTAAACAGTAGAAGGTATATATTAGATTAACGAACTGTTATCATATTTTGTGACATGTATATCTTCTCTCTGTATTTCCTGAAATTAGCGCGTTGAAACGAACAAACTCTTCCGCTTCGCGAAAATCGCTAAGTGTGTTTTAGCTAAAAATCAAATAAATAATGTAATTTGATAAGGATTTTACAATAAATATAGCTTATAATATCAAATACTGTATATAGTTTACGCGAGTAGTACACATTTAAATAAAACACTTTAACGGTTTAAAACGCGATACATTAGTTAAACTTATTTAAAAATGATTTTGAACTTCGGCCCGAAGTTTTGGATGCTTTGCAGCAGCCGAGGTCACGGAGAGTCAAACCTGCTGAAAATTTATTTAAATTATAATATCAATTTTCGCAATTGCTTCAGATAGGGAAAATGTTGCCATATTATTTGTAGATCATTCTTGAATTATTAACATTATTTTTGTAATACAGACACGTGAACCAAAATTACGTCTATATAACAGAAACATAAATTCACAGATTACTTATAGATAGATACGTTTTACTAATTAAGAATTTATTAATTATTTATTACTGCCGGTCTAAACAAACAATTTTGTCAAATGTTTACCAGCTTTTGCAATAAACAATTAGCTAGAACTATGGGCAAGCAAATTCACGTTCGGATCACGTTTTGTGTCCGCGTTTAAGGCAACGCTACGTGTTGTGTTACGTGACGTAACACTCCATAATGTGTAGAAATGGGGACAAAGTCAAGGTCTGATAATTTCACTTGTAAGGTAATACCGGTATTGTCACTTACGTCTACCAATATCTAATGCTTATGACACATAATATATTAAGACGAAATAAATTAGCAACAAAGCGACAAGTACTTGGAATAGGTTATTAGGTCACTAAATACTTATATATGAAAACAGGCAATTGATGTATAGCAGTTTTGTTAATACTTTACACGATTCATAATAAACAGTTGAACTTAAGAAAACATTTACATAAAAAGACCCAGTGCTCTGTAACCAGGATTAGATCGATAAGAATATTTTTTTCGTATATTATTGTATAATTGACACAGAAAAATATATAATATTATATCATTGTCTTTTGGGCTTTTCGGCCGACGAAGAATTCTTCGAGCAATCGAGGCGTCTCACGAACATCTCTCGAACCTCTTCACGTAAGCCGAACAGTGCGCAAGACAATGATATCCTGAAGGATGGCCGTATAAGCCTTACACAATTTATATATAATTTTGTTCATATTCAGAGAAATCAAATAACATGTCTTCGTTGTTAGGCTACAGACATATATCTGTGCCCCTTTTTGTGATCCATTTTATTGACAGGTAATTGGTTAAACACTGTCTGTAGTTTACGCGAGTAGTACACATTTAGATAAAACACTAACGGTTTAAAGCCTAAGCGTCGGACTGTAGTTAAATAATTTAATAAGTTTAACAAATATATATCGCGTTTTAAACCGTTAAAGTGTTATATTTATAAAGGGTGATCATTCGTCTGCATCCTATCCAAACTATTTCTTATGTTTAAATCTAGGACCTCTCGTATTACTCACGCTTGTCATAATTCTCCTTACTAAAATGTTTTGTTCTCAGGCATCATTAAAGACCAATAAATATTTATTTGATAAAAAGATGAGTATGACAACTACATTGTATGATTAATTAATTGGTCTATTTATAGTAGGCCATGGCCGGATATACCTATACATTACGTGACATTACCAAGGAAAACGTATGAGATGGGTAAAAAGATACTATTAATATACTATGTTGGAGTGGAGTGACCGTTACACAGTCGTTACATAATGTTACGAGGGGATTACGTGTCGAATCTGGGCACAATACGTACATAATTAACTAGTGGGTTTTTTCCCTTCTATATACGTAACACACATACGTTAATATAAAAGTTTAAGATGAGTTCATAAAAATGCAACTATCCTGCTGTTTTTAAAAAATTTTCGGGGTTAAAAAACGAATTTGATGTATGAAACATATTCTTTGGCGTAGGTCAACCGATTTTGATAAAAAGTAAGTACCTAGTACTTTTTATCAAAATCAGTTAAGACTCTTGGACGTGCAGTCTAAAAAATAAACGAAATATGGTGGGCCTAAAGCAAAAGTCGGGTCGGAATTAAAATTATTCACCTAATCGTTACATTTTCCCTTTCGAACCGTTAAAAGTTATGAAACTGCACACATTACCCAGACAGTCTTATCTTTAATATAAAGGCAACAAACGGTTCGGAGTACAGTCTCCAATAAATACACTCTGTAGAATTTAGAATCGTATCTTAAAAAAAGTTGAATCAATAAAGAATATTTTTTACACAAAGCTTATTAATTTTCATGAACACCATTATAATCATACAATTTGAGTTATAATAACCGATCTATTGATCCATTATCTCGTCTTAGTTTTTACTGATTTCATTGAATCCGGTCTTCGTTTTTGCTCACTTGACATTTTCTTATAAGTATGATCATTAACAATTCAATATTTTTTTTACCCTATTTGCTCTTTATCACGACGAGGTAGACTCGCGGGCGTTACGGTCGAGGAACCGGTTTTGAAAATGAAGAACTGAACACTTATATTTTTTCCGAAGAAGCATTCGATAGGTGAACTTTGAGTGGGTTTTGCATGCACACTTGTATAATGAAAAGGGTACACAAATAAATCAACTTGAAGATTAATATTTGGATTGCGAATGATCGAAGTTTGAGATTTGTTATTGGCCCTTTTTTTTCGTACACAGGCTTCATTTGAAGAAGGTGAAATACTCCAGCTATATAACGTCTAAGCAAGATATGAAGATGACCTCTTTTAGTTTTGGATATTCCGATTTCCCTACCGAGTCTTGCAACACCGTATATAATAGAGATAAAAAGAGTGGCGGCGAGTTTCTTGCCGATTTCTTTTGTTTGAATGACCTATTATTTAAACTTCCAATTTTATTGGTTTTTATAACACTATTTACTAATAACTTATAAGTAAATAGTGTTTCTTCAATTAACTTGTAGTATTTCGAGTGTAATTTTAATTTCATTGTTTCATTGTGAAAATAAAGAACTACATTTTTCTTTCTCATAAACCATTTTTAATGACTAACCTTTACTTGCTTTGTCTACGTTTATTTATATAGCAGTATATTCTTTTTCATTTACTATATCGTAAACTATTATATTTTTTCTTACTTGTCACTTTGGTAAAAGACTATCACTAGTTATCAAGTTTGAATTCGGCCATATTTGTTGTGGTCCTTTGCCAATTTAGAAAAAATACACTAGTACGCTCGTGTACGTAACTTGATAATATCGACGCTCACATGTCAATTTTCTTGATTGTGAGGTACCTACTTGATTGATTTTAATAAAAACTAAATCACGCTTTTGTACGTATATCATCTGAATTAATGATGCTTTTTATCACGTGGTGATTAGAATATTAATTTTACATTATAAAAAATTACCATCCAGCACCAGTAAAGTGATTTTATAAACAAGAACCGAAAGGAATTGAAACGTACTTACGACGTATTTTTAAACGTACCACAATAAGTGAGTTGGGTAGTGTAAAAAATTAAACGGAATGTGTTATAACTAATTATCTTATATATGCAGTATTAACTGTTTAGAACGTTATTATATACTAATATTTTGTACGTAAACTACATAAATAATACGACTATTATATAATACTCCCAAAGCTAGTTCACGGTTTTACCAGAAATAACGAATTCTAGACGTAACCAGTCAAACGTCTAAGCCAGATTTTATCGTGAATAGCATACGCGATGCCATGTGGGCATATTTGGCTCAATTCGTTGAACAGAATACCAACTAAATATATAGTATAAACAGCGAAATACAAAATATATAAGAAAAAAGTTAAGAGTATTTATTATTTTATTATTACTAATGTTATAAATCAGTAAAAATTGTTTGTTTGATTAGTACCTATCTGTGTCATTTCTAGCAAAAAACTACAAAACAATCCAATAATCTCAAAGACCATTCATGGTTCGTTACAACACCTATTAAATAGAAAGGATTTGTGTATAGGTATAGAAAATAATGTATCTTTAACGTATTCACGATATATTAATTATGTTATTATTAATAGGTTTAAACAAAACAATTTGACGGTTTAAAATGCGATGTATATTAGTTAACCTTTTTAGAAATTATACTAACAACAGGCGGACGTTGCAGAATCAATCTTTAATCTCTCCGTGACCACGGCTGCTGCAAAGTATCCGAAAGTATGGGCCGTAGTTAAAATAATTTCCAAATAATTTTTAACTAATATAGATTGCGTTTTAAACCGTCAACGTGTTTTATTTAAATGTGCACTACTCGCGTAAACTACAGACGGTATTTAATAATAAGTTGTCTAATAAAAATCCCCTGTGTGAAAATTCGCGGGCATTCATAGAGGTTATTAAAGATAAAATCGAAAATTCTAATCTAGATTAACGAACTAATCACTACATCTATGCTAAGTAAGCTCGTGATCCAACTTCGTGACGTGACGTAACTATGCATTTTTTGTATATGTAATTATATATTACATGTTTCCATGAGGCATATTGGATATGCACGTTCATAATGTTGCATGACCGATTCAATGCTTGGTTCATAGGTGATTGATCCAACTCATGGCTAAGGTTGGCGGTTTTTTGCACCACAGACTACATAATCTTTAGTCGAACGAGGAAAAATGTATCGAAGCGACCACAGTTACATAATTTTTGTACATATTCTTGGTCTTTTCTGTCATAAATTTAAATCAAATATGCTGTTAATGTCAACAGGCTTATGTAAAGAACTCATTAGCTTTATTATGAAAAAATATTAAGCTTCATTATTTATAACACATATCACAAAACAGCAAATGAGAAAACCTTACGTAGCTTATAAATAAAAGGCGGCCTTCTCGCTAAACAGCGGTATCCAGACAACCTGAACCTTTTGACGGGCTCATTGGTCTAATAGTAGCAATGTATGGTTAATGATCAACGGGTCGTGGGTTGGATCCCCACCAGGTCCAACACGTTTCTGGATCTGAATATTCGTTAGGATTTTTTATATTCCTACCACCCTAAGTGGGTAAAAATTTCGTCCAGTTCACGAACTATCGTCCACAGATGAAAAAGTCGTGAAGATTAGTCGCGTTTCGAATTCAGTCTGCGGATTTTCAAATATCCAAAAGCCAAAATAGGTCGACAGCGTAACTTTTAGCGTTAGGCTGGGCCTATAGAATCTAAACCATACACCTTATATCACCTACCATCGAATCAACTCCATGCCACGTCTGTCCTCCTCTATGTTTGATAAAAAAGTACAGGAGATAAGAAAAAAGGCTTAGTAAGATAAATAAATATCTATGATCATTCATTGAAAATCACAGAAATTAAAGCACGTTCTTACTCTAGTAGTAGGTAGTAGTAGTACTTTATAGTAAAGAGAATAATAATAAATCTGTAAATGGGAATCGAATCCACGACGAAAAGCTAACCGTGAGCTCAAATAATTAAATGCTGTTTAGTTACATTAATATTAAGTTAGTTATTTATGCGCGATAGAGTTGCTTACTTGCATATCCATGCATCCTTATTGATTTTTTATTTAATATTGATTGCATACTGCATTTGCGTAAAAAATGGCTTTTGTTTAAAAACAGTTTATGTGTTATGAATATGTATACCTTCATTATTTTTTATTAACACTAAAACAGCGATATTATTAAACGTGGATATCAGCGGGTGTCGTTTATAAAACTTTAATACGTTCGAGATATTATTAAAGTGATAAAGTTTTAAGTTTGTTCTTTCCAATAAGCTACATTCGAAATCCGTATCTCTAAGTGAGGCAGACACGGTACTATTTCCGTTTATGTGATCAATACTAATTACAGACATTCAGTGTGCCTTATTTTGTTATCCTGGGAATCGGTCTAACACCACCGTCTGGTGTTTAATACAAAGTTATGATATGCGTATAAAAAATGATCTACAGAGGCGACTAAATTGTAAATGTAATACATCACGCTGTATCAGTCCGCTTTAGTGGGCTTTAGTGACTACCATTAGATTGGGGGTGATAACTGGGATTCACGATCGTACCCCACGAGGCACGACTATCTAGACGAGAAAACTCTCTTGAAAAACAAGAGACATACGGGAAAATATAAAAATAGGAATTATTTTATTGTAGTAAACGTAATATAAGAATAAACAGTTATTCTTTCTTGGAACATATTTTGCTATTTACTACGTAATAACACGAAAAGATATATCGGTTTTCCTTCTATTTTCCATGACCCGGATATTCGATCAGACGTACAATACATGACATATTACATATATTTACAATGACGCTTGAAGTAGGTATACTTAAAGTTAGTTAAGTTATATTGGACTATTATTTAGAATTTATTAAGATTCGACTATTGCAAGACTAAAGTGATGTTGAACGCCACTGGGATATTTGAAAAGTGCAATAAAATTTTACGTAAAAAACATACAGTACCCATAATTTAATTTAAATACCACCCCCATAAAATATGTTTTGAAATAAGACAAATAACATTAATACATATTTTTGAATATTATAAAAAATGCAATTTAAAAATCAATGCAAGTTTCAAAGCTTAGCGCAAAATGTAAAATTGATCGAATAACAATCGAACAGTCGTGGGTTCGATTTCAACGACTTATGTAATTTATTTGTAAAAAAAATACTTAAAACAACTTCTTACTTTTTTTTTTTTTTTTTTTAACTTGGGGAAATGCATTATGCACCCCTACTCCAGGGCTGGTGGTGTAGGGAGTGTGGGACTCACACCCACTAAAACCCCAAGGGCTCGTCATTGTGCGCAGTTAAATGAAGGTTGGTAACGGTTGTGACCTTGTCCAAAACCTTCATTTTAGAAGCGCCCTGCCGCATTGCAAACGTGCGACCCACCCTTTAGCCCTTCAAACGCAGTAGTGTGAGACCAATCTGTCAGCGCAAAACACGCCGAGGTCGTTCTCTTCTTCTTCTCACTTCAGAGGCCAAAGGATCAAGTTCTCGGGCCCGCTCATCACTTTCTTTAATAGCAAATATCTCCTCACAGAAGTCTTTGACAGCCCGCCATCTACTTTCATCCTGTAGCATAATTCTGACAAGGGTAGAGAGAGTGGGTGTATTGCCACCAGTTTGGACCAAGCCTATTATAGAAAACATGGTCCTCCGCTGAAGACACCATGCAGGGCAATCTAACCAAGTATGCTGGGGAGTGTCTTCAGGGCACCCACATCTATGACAAATAGGGGATGGTTCCCTTCGAACCACCTTGTAAAGGTACGAACCATAACAGCCGTGACCTGTTAGGCCTTGCGTCAGCCGATACGACAAAGTACCCCATCGCCTATTAAGCCAATCATCAAAAACTGGGAGAATAGCTTCTATAGTCCAAACACCAACTCTAGAGTTAGCCAACTCATCTTTCCACAGTAAGATTGTGGTTTCCCGGCCCTCCTCTTGCCATATGCTTAAGTTTCAAAGCTTAGCGCAAAATGTAAAATTGATCGAATAACAATCGAACAGTCGTGGGTTCGACTTCAACGACTTATGTAATTTATTTGTAAAAAACTACTTAAAACAGCTTCTTGCTTGTTCAAGTATTAACAAGGAAGCAATTAAAGGGATCATCTCATCGATGAGGTGATCTCAGTAAATTTGGTAATGGTTTCGTGATTGATATATGTATTAGCATTAACTAAGTTTTTGTTCTACTGACGAAAATTATAAATACACTATTTTATTTATATTTTACATATATATAGTGTTTTATAGATAAATAGTGTTGCCCTAATCTTAGTTGTTAACAAAGATTACGGCAACACTATATACTTTTCCTGATGCATTTTGATTATGTTTTTGTATCTTAGATGTAATTCGGGTATACGCCTCAAAAACTCGACGTTTAACAAGTGCAATAAAAAATAGTATTTTGTGGAAACCTTAAGCAAAGATCATACTTCCCAGGGTTCAAACCGACGATCTCTCGTCTAACACAATGAAATATTCTGAATAAAATATATAAACACACATTGTTCTTACCTATGATGTTTGTTTGGAACATCATTCGTTATATCTATAGTCTATCCTTTCTCCGGTCCAAAGTCCAGAAATGTCCAAGAAACACGTCTTATGATATGACTCAGAGTGTCATATACATATAGCACAAATAACACATTTATTGTAATTGCAAAGATCACGCGATTTATCTTTAAGTCACGGACTGCGATTATTTCATGACGACACGTTATAGTGTTTGTTGATTACTTGTAGTTCGTGAACTCTACTACATATAAATTATAAGTGACTAGATACTAGGATTTCCCTATTCATTTGTTTCAAATGAAAATATTTATTCCAAATACAAATAAACAAAAATAAAAAGTATGTATGAGGGGGGAACACCACTCAGCCAGTTAATGTCCCACAGCTGAAGACAGGTCTCCTTTTTGGATACATTTGTAGTGGTGGGTCGCTTTATAGGTGGCTGGGGACGTAAAAAAACAAAGTATTAATATTCATTTATTTGTACAAAAGGATAACATAATTCACAGATAAAAATGGCAGCATCTTCAATTAATTATAGACTATATTTATGAATCAAGCCGTAAAAATCTTAATTACACGAAAAACTCGTTTGGATAAATTCTTCGGAAATGATTAAGCCAAGTGGCATATGAAAAGGTGAACTACGTATATAAATAGTTATTCCTAAAGTAGTTTATAAAACAATGTAGGTGTTTGTTACTTAGCTACTGGGCAAGATATTGGTATGTTTACAGTTTACCTAGGGGATGGGTGGAAATTCATTTTCGCTTTTAACCGAATTTCGAATCTAATTCGTATTTTCGTAAAATGTAATAAAAATTGTCACCAGTAAAAAGAGTATTATATACTTAGTGATGTTTAAATAGAAAGTGTTTAATTGTTTAAAAAGCAAATATATCAGTGAACTCCTTTACAATATATGCTTACTATGGCTCCACGTTTCGGATGCTTTGTAGTCGTCGTGGTCACGTTATATTTCGTGTTAAATGTGTATTACTCGCGTATGTACGTACTACGTGCTTGGACCTTTAAATAAAGTGCACTTCATACAATTATTACAAAAAAAAAAACCCCGACACTCAAATAACTTAAGCCGAAATTAATTTCGTCTGAATGTTCGGTTTCTGTTCATAACCACGTGCAACCCAACTCTAGTGATAACTTACAGAAAGAATATTTTTTATATAAATCGCTGCCCATTTACGGTTAAACTTTACCGGTTTTCTGGCACCTGTCTTTATCTACTTCAGAGTTGTACACGAAGTTTAATTTATCTTGTCTTATTATGTGACACATATCTTGAATAAAAATATATACACAGTGCTATTAAAATACTAGATAGTTACAAACTGGCTTGACTTTTTCAAATTAAACTTTAACTTTAGACTTTTTAAATAACTGTTTAAATACGGATCTTTTACTTCAGTCTGGAGTTTTTTACTATAATATGAAGATGAATAACGCAAGACATTTCTTTAAGTACACACGTGGAACATTATTAGTTTATAACTTTTTTTTTCATATTCTAGTCCAAATAATGTTGTGAACTACGATTTAATACTGATTGAAGATTTGTGAAAAGCTCATTATAGAAGAAGTCGGTCGTAGTCTAATACAAATGCAGTAATATAATTCTCGTTATACACCGTCGTTTTCATATGTAAAAAAGTTATTTGTAATAATTCTTCCAAACTACAGTTGAGTTGTTAAAACTAGTCTGTTAATCGTAAGATTTTGGTCGACGCGGGGTGAGTTGCAAATACTAACCTATTTCTGTTTTACGGCCGCATTTAAAACAAAAGGATTTTATTTGGGATCGCATCCAATGCTATTTTCGGCTTGTTATGAATAAACATCCGGCACCCCACACCTCGCATTATGAAGTACATTGTATTTAAATCCTTTGTTTAAGTGACATTGGAAATATCTTACACCTATACTAATCTAATATTATAAAGCTGAAATGTTTGTTTGTTTCAATGCGCTTATTGCAGGAACTACTGGTTCTAATTGATATATTAGTTTTGTGTTAGTTAGATCATTTTTTGAAGGACGTGTGACGTGTAGTGATTGGTGGACCATTGCTCAGGTAGACACCAAAAGCTGAAGGATTCTTATATAATAAGATTCCGACAATTGAAAATATTTCCAAATTTCTATCGTTAAGAATGTAGCAATCATTTATGTAACAACTTTGGTGCTAACTACGTATCCGTTTCAAATAGAGTTTAAGTAATTGATCATGTCACATAATTTACTTAAATTCATCCCTTGATTGAGGTAAATAAGGCGTCATTGTGCTGAGTCGAACGGGGGTATCCCGTAGTAGAAGTATAAAGGTATCACGAACTTTTCAATAAAACACTTTAACGGTTTAAAACGCGATATATTAGTTAACTTATTTGAAAATGACTTAACTTCGGCCCGACATTAAAAATCATTTTCAAATAAGTATTACTAATATATCGCGCGTAAACTATAGACAGTATATTTTGATATCACGAACTGTTTTATTGTGTCACAAGGCGTTACCAAGAAGTGATAATGTGCTCCTGACTAAAGTAAGCAGATTATTTATCATCGGGTAAGCTTAAGTCTAGACGTGAGGTTAATCTACATTCGTCAGAATGATTACTGCGCTGTGTTTTGTTTTTATGAGAGAGGAGGACAGACTAGCGTGGGGTACATTTGATGGTGCAAAAACCCAGCGATATAACAAAATGCGCTGTCGATCTATTTCGGCTTTGGATATTAGGAAATCCACAGATTGAATAAAAACACGATTAAACTTGACAGCTATTTCATCTGCTGATGGTTTAATTGTTCTTTTTATATTTTTTCTGAAACATACTGGACTTCGTTTGGAAACCTGGATTAAATGAGTGGTAGGAACATAGAAATTCCGTCAGGGTCACGAACCTCCGTCCTTAGATGAAAAAGCCGTGAAAGTTAATCGCATTGTGGTTTCAGTCCGTCGTTTTCCAATATTAAGTTCAAAATTAAGATTACTATCTTTTAGTATGAGCAAATAGTTAACACTCTTTGTATTAAAACTTTATATTTTTTTTAATGTCAGGACAAGGACACATCTACAATTAAAACGCATGATAACATTTTAGTGGTCTTATAGGGTAATTAAAGTATTGATAAACGTAAGCTACGCTGTGATAATGTGAAGTGCGGATGTAGGATGTATGTCACAAGCATAGCCAAAATAATAGACACGCATAAAAGAAAATCAATTTAAAACAATATTATAAAAAACTGATTGTTCAACTCAATATAAAAAAACTAGCTTTGCCAACGACTTCGTATGCGTAAAAAGTTGGTAAGTAAAAAGCAGTCGTTTCTGAGATTAGCTCGTTCCAACAATCGAACGAACAACTCTTCAGCTTCATAATATTAGTATAGTCCATCTGCTAGGATTTCTAGCTTCTTTTGTTTTAACAACACATCAATCGCGTACATTAAAGAGTTCGTCGACCAGGACCTTAAAGAATTTTATTATTGTTCGAAGTATGATGGAACCGCAAAAGCTACAAGACTTAAAACATCATTTACGAGTTCTTGTTCGAGTTTCACAATGCCCACTGAATATAGAATTCTATCTCGTTGTTGTGGTGTGGTTCAGTGGAGTGTAGTCAGTGTAAGACGTAGATAAGCAAATTAAAGAGTACCTACAAGCTTAAGATGTGTACTTTGCTTGCTATAACATAGATATTAGTGTTACAAAAAATCGTTAATTCTCCCATTCGTCTGTAGTTTACATGAGTAGTACAAATTACCCCCGGTCCCAATAGCAATAACAAGTCAACTGTTACAAATGTTTTATTTATACTTAACACTACTAAAATAGAATATTGTTTTTTTTTTACAATTAAATTAAAATAAAACACTTTGACGGTAACAAAGAGACTCCCCGTGACCACGGCTGCTGCAAAGCATCCGAAACGTCGAGCCGAAGTTAATAAGAAGTTAGTTTCAAATAAGTTTAACTAATATATCGCGTTTTAAACCGTTAAAGTGTTTTATTTAAATGTGTACTACTCGCGTAAACTATAGACAGTACAATTAAATTACTTATGAATGTAATTTAATTGACAAAAATACGTGTCTGTAGCTTACGCAAGTACTACACATTTAAATGAAACACTTTAACGGTTTAAAAGGCGATATACAGTGTAAACTCTATATAGCGACACTGAAGGGACTGTGCATTTTATGGCGTTATAGAGAGTTGTCGTTAAATGGAGAGAAGAAACATTGTATGAAAAACAAGCTAAACCAACCAAAGCCAATTAATTTCGACGCTTAAGAGAGTTTGTCGTTAAATAGAGTGACGTTACATGGAGTTTACACTGTATTTTAATTAAACTAGTGTGAAAATTATTTTTAACTACGGCCCGATTGCTTTGCAGCAGCCGTGGCAAAATAATTTTCAAACAAGTTTAACTAAAATATATCGCGTTTTAAACCGTTAAAGTGTTTTATTTAAATCCATAAATGTTTCAATATATTCCATGGGGACTGGAATCGATGCTACTAAAAGAGAAAAAAAACTACGCTAAAATTCATCTCATACTCATTTCTTCCTTGCCTTTTAAGTGGGATAGCCGTACGCTGTGGGACATCCTGCATATTCGTTTACGGAGTTGCAAAAGCTAAATCTATAGTCTATACTTATGATACCATAGACTAAAAATAGCATAAAAGAATAGATACAATACTCTTGTATTAGGCAGAAAATTATAAAATATTTCAGCAGAGACATCTGCGTAATTCACTACTCTATGTAAGAACCTTGAAAGTCAAATTGCAATGCGGTACTGATAATCGTGCCCGGCTTATGTTCTACTGTTTATGTTAATTTATTTTATTATACGATTAACATATCAGCTTCAAATTATTCTGAACGAACCATTCAATTACTGGTTTTGGGCTTAACGGAAGAAGTGGTTTAGTATGGGATCGTATTACATTTCGTAGCTATAACAAGATATCATTAAAAACAATAACAAATGTTTGGTTTATTCTCGCGATACGTAAACCGTTATTGTATTATATACTTTAATATTATATTATTTTATTTTAGAAAGACTTCTTGATAATTAAACATCAATTAGAATTAAATACCTATTTAAGTTTCTTCTTGATCTTGATTAGCTCTTTATCACCAGTACTATTTTAACCGGAAGAAGTAAATAAAGGAAAGTTATTAACATATATTTCCAAAAATACTTTTTCTCTAAATATTTCTCTTGACTGAGAATCTGTGATCGTTATGTAGAGGAGGGAGGAGGATGGTCGGGTTCGCTTATTACCCCCTCCCCCCCTCGAGGTTTTTTAACGTAGTTTAGTATATTATTAGTATACGACTTTGAAAAACCGCCTTTGTTATTATATAGTTAAACGTGCTGCGTAGCATTTTATTAAGCGCCAGAGATCCTGGGTTCGGGTCCCGGGGAAAAAATAAATTGTTTCAATCTGACAGAGAACTTCTCTGCCATCTTGGCTGAAACTTACTCGGTTAAGAGTTCGGCCCTTGCCCAATACGGGGGAACGAGATCATACTAATACATCATGCCAACTAAAAGAGAGACATACTAATTAAATTTGTATTGATTTTCAATAAATTTTATTTGAAATCTTTAAAGGTGCGCGGGAGGTGCATGTATCAATAGGTAAAAAAATCCGACGAGACTTCTAGGACTCAGCAGTTCAATTGGTTAGAGCAACAGCACGGAACGCTAAAGATGCCGGTTCAAGTCCTGCCCGAATCGTAAATTTGTAATCTATTTTCGATTTTATCATCAAGATTTACTCGAACATAACTTAGTCTATTGCACATGTGTGCGAAGAAAAAGTACGATAAAATAAAAGCAAAAAAGCAAGCAAACCGTTGAAAGCACATTTACCTTTAATTACGTGTTGAGTAAGTGTTTTTTTTTCTACTTTTATTGACAATTTCAATTGCTTGTATGTGGCGTGTGGTAAGCGGGAACCTAATTCAGGTGAGAGGTGGTTGCTTAAGCTTGCCAACGAGGAAGCGATGGAGCAATTGACCTTGGACTGCTGCCTGCTGCTTGCGTATGGGCGACGGATAGCCACTGTCGCCTCTGACTTACTCATCCTTATATAATGGGGATTAGTTTCGTAATAGATTTCAGCTTGGTTTATCCGTGATATAAACTACTAATAATGGGTATCAAAATTATAGAGGTCGTATTGTAATCGTATTTAATTAAAAGTTAAATAATTAATGATTGCTGGAGTGTTTGTTTTTTGTTGGGGCAACGGGCGCTATTCCGAGAAACTGTAGGATAGACCATTTAGATGAGGATGGCTTAAGGTTGTGATGTTTACAACGCGGCGAAAAGTAGGAGTGACAAAACAGGGAATATGTGGAAAAACTGGGAAAAAATTATCATCTTTAAAGCTGAGAAAATGGTTCAAGAAACCAAAATATATGTATGATGGAATGATTCCTCTTTAGATGATCTAGATGAAAAGTCTAATTGAGGCCGCTAGAGGCAGAGTGGCCTTACTGCAATTTTATCACTTACGATTTATATTTTTATTATCTAAAAATGTTAATCTACAAGAGCACTACAAATTTTTGTTATTAGGCCACTATGCCTCTAGCAGCCTCACTTCACAGTCCCTCATCGTTACATTTTGAATTCCTAGCGATTGTGTTTTGTTTTCGCAACGTATGGCTACGAAATGAATGTAACACGGCCGTTACTCATTTGAAATGTAGAAGACAATTGCGTCGCATATAGCCAATACTGAATACATTCTGACCGTCATTTGTAAGCGTCAACGTCGATTTTCATATTCAGATACCTACCCTGGATTCGGAGGAAACTTTCGAAATATGCCTAAGTGTGAAAATAAGACTCTTTTAACAACTCCTAAACATATGTGTATCTATTACGAATGATAAAAGATACAACTAATTGGACGGGCTCGTTGGTGGTAATGCTAGCAATATATGTAATCAGCAGGTCGTGGATTCGATCCCCACCGGCTCCAACATGTTTCTAATCAATTTATAATTTTTCTAAAACATGTTGTCTTCGTCTGGAAATTAAATGCGTGGTAGGAATATCGATTCCGTCCGGATCACGAACCATCGTCCACAGATGAAAGTCAGGTTTTATCGCGTTTCAGTTACAGTCTGTAGATTTCAGAATATCCAAAGTCAAAATAGGATAATAGGGCAGCTTGCTTAAATGTTGTATGGGTGGAGTGTTTCACCAACCATCGAGTGAATCTCACGCTTATCTGTCCTTTAAAGAATTGGGCTTTAATTAATATTTTTTGTGCGACATATAATTTTTTTTTTAATAATATTTAATGTCCTGGTAGCCACATATAATGAGTAGGTACCACAAACTACAGTTTCTAATTATATTTAATTTAAAACGCGACATAACGTAGTTAAACTTATTTTAACATTATTTTAACTACGACCCTACGTTTTGGATGATTGCAGCAGCCGTGGTCACGGGAAGACGTCTTGCTATAGTTCAAATAATGCTCACTAATAAATATCGCGTTTTAAATCGTTTTATTTAAACGTTTACACGCTCGTAAACATTATTCTATATAATAAGCTGTTACGTTCATTTTAATCATAACATATTATGTAATAACATAGTTATATCCATATCCGATTTAGACTCGTTTATTGGTATTTCCTATCTCGTCGCGAGTTGTACAAATTCCTCTTATCAACACGTTACACTGTCGCCTATTCGATGTTTACTCAGTGAATTGATAAATATGCGGGTCCGCCAATCAATACTCCTTAAGCATGTCTTGACATGACATGCATACTTATCTAAGTTAATATGTAGCCATGGATATTGATAGGCAAAGCGTGGTGCGCACAGCGAGGCTTAGAGTTCGCGAAGTATCGATTTTATAGTCGTTCATATTCAAATACTTGAAATCTTAGTAGGAAATACTTTAAAAGACTTACATAAATAGGTTATATACGAATAATTATATATTGCACTTTCTTATAACATAGGACCAGGATAATAATAATAATTTTGGACAGAGCACAAAAGTATGATCACCACTACAGCCCCATCAGTAGTTCTTAAAACTACATTTAAAATTAGTTTGCCAAAGTTGTTGGGAGTTTTAAATTTAAGGGATAGAGTATGCAGATGCCTGCAATTTTTATAAATTTGTTTTCACAGAGCAAATTGCAGTCTATTTTTTATGATAGAGGGGGACAGACAAAAAGTGGTTCAAATGAAATATCCCAGCCAAAACATCTAAACAAGACGCGCCGTCGACCTAATTACGCTATGATTATTCGGAAATCCATCGACTGAAATTGAAACGCGATTAGATTTTGACGGTTTTTCCATTTGTGGATTTCATATATTTAATACCTACCAATATTTTGTAGAATCATAGAAAAACGTAACGAGAAATACCTTTTAAATTGTTCTTATAGTCTTATGGATGCATTGCGTACATGTAACTTAATTAAGTTATGTAGAGATATTGTGTAAGGTAATGTCGAAACTTAAATAAATGATTGTGTTAACTCGTTCAAATATTGCATCTGTAATATATCTTCCGTAAGCAATTAAGCATTAAGGTTTTTTCGAAGGTTCTAGGGGATTGTCTGTGAAGGTTCGTACCTTCACTAAAACTAGTCAAGGCGAGCCCTAGGGCCTTATGTCAGATTAAATAATACTTTGTAAAGCTAGAGAATCGTTAATAATAATTATTGTGTATTCAGATGCCGTACAATTCTTACTATACTGACATTTATATTAACTGAACATTCTATTGGTGTATGTACAATCGGAAAATGTTTATCTTTTATTGTTTTTTAAACGCATTCTTATAGAATTATTATTTTTTTAAATGTATTATTATTTATGAAATATTATTTAAGCCTTTTTACAGACAATTTATGATATTAAGTTTACTTTTATGAAAATTTCAACTCCAAAGTGACATAAATAGGAACTATTTTTTTATAATTGCAGTATGTTATTTTTAATAAAAAAATGTTTATTACCTTAATTGTATAATATTAATTTAGAGCGTATTAGATTTGACATTTGGTCCATTTTGGGGCAAAAGCCTTCTCCGAACGCTTCGACTCAGTTTTGTCTTTTATGTCGTCCTACCTTCTTTTATTTTTTAGTTAATTGTATATTTCGTCTTAATAAAGTATCCATATTTTAAAATAAAACACTTTAACGGTTTAAAACGCGATATATTAGTTAAACTTATTTGAAAATTATTTTTAACTTCGGCCCGACGTTTTGGATGCTTTGCAGCAGCCGTGGTCACGGGGAAACGTCGGGACGAAGTAAAAAATCATTTTCAAATAAGTTTAACTAATATATCGCGTTTTAAAGCGTTTTATTTAAATGTGTATTACTCGCGTAAACAGTATTTAAGTGTCCATATTATTTAACTTACCAAAACGTTAAGAAAATAATCATTTTTCTGAATTTTATTGTACTTTGTTATATATGATGACTGGCGTACATAACTGACATGATGACGTATCAAAATATAAGAAAGAGAAGACTATAAACAACATTAAATGCAAGAAAGAGACAAAAGTCGTTCCTCGTGTTTCAAGTGGGAAGTAAGGACTGCTTTTGCAACAAAAGTAAAAGTTATTATTCCTGTTTTGGACGGTATAATAACACGGGCCTTGGATTTCTATGTTTGTGCAAATGTTATACGGATATGGTCGTGAGATAAGGTATTTTCTACACGTGTATGTATATATTTGAGTACCTTTGAACGGTTAACTCGTAATCTTGAGGTGAATCGTCACCATTTTATCGATATAATAAAACACGAATATAGTTAAAATTAGAACGAATTAACCGTTTAGATCACCTGGCTAACATTATTTTACAGTATTTTGACGACAATTTGATTCCATAAAAACGGTTTTTGTAAATTCATCTTAAATGATGGACATAAACTTTCGTAAACATTTTTAGGTCATTTACAGAGAAATCATTCTTTTATACATATTTTTTGGGTATCTTGGACTGTTCCACAATTCCATTGTTTCTTCACTCCTATTGATCGCAGCGCCATATAGTATGGCCTGAGGCCTTCCTCTATAAATGTTAGAGCATTTATAGAGGAAGGCCTCAGACATAAAAATAATTTCAATTCGAACCATTAGTTCCTGACATTACCGCGTTCAAGAAGGCTTTATAATGTTAGTGTTGATTAAATATTTTCGAAAGAAGGACGCAAAGGTACAATTACTCGTCTACAAACGTGAAATAAGGTACAATGCAAAAAAAATAGATAAAGAATCTTCGAGCAATCAAAGAGTTAACATCTCCTGATGATGCTGTCCACACGTGATGGCGAAACGTCGAGGAGAGGTTCTCGCTCACATCGACCGAACAGCCCGAAAGACAATGATATGCTGAACGATGGCCTTACACAATTTATTCGTCTAGGTTATATTTGAACATATAAAAACCACCTTTTTTAATCTTTGAAAACTTTATTATTTTTTCCATATACATGAAGACACTATATGATTTAAATAATTTAAATAAATAAAAAAAAATTTTGAATTTTCCTGCCCGAGTCGAAAATTTTTCAATTTATTTTAGATTTTTACATTACACCTTTTTTAATATTAAAAAGCGCACTGACGTCCTTTAGACTATATATAACTGATAATAACATTTTATTATTATAAAAATCACCTTGTTTATCTACAAAAAAAAACGTCTATTATTAATTAAATGAATATAGAATGAATTATTAATTATTGTTTACTAGTGAACATGAAATAATGATTATATTAATTGCATCTTAATGTAGCAATAAAATAATAGTAATAGTTACGCAATGTAATAAGATAATCACGGAGATTACGTTGAGAGTTGCAAGTTAGGGTCGTTAGTTAAAAATAGCTGTTTTTTACACAAAATAGTTCTACGACATGAGTGCTAAGTATCAAATTTCTCTTCACCGGACAAATATATAACACTTATCGGCGTTTATCTGGATATCAAAAAATCAACGCGTTCTCTTCGTGGGACATGGGACTAACACATTTATCTGTTCTATTTCCTTGATTGCTTTACTAAGACGCAAGTATTTGAACAGACTTCTGTGCCCGGCCCGATCGCACAATCTAATGTTTCCCTGGGAGTCGAATCCAAGACCTCGCGCTTAACGCAATGCTAGCTAATGTCATAGTTAAAGTTTTGCGTTTCTATATTCACAGAAAGGCAGACATTTAGAAGGCATAATTTTTAGTAGTAGAGGCTTGAGAGAGAAAGTTTAACCTAAGATAGCTTCTCTTAAATAGGTTCGTCGCAGAAAATCTTTAAATAGATTACAAAGCGATTCAGCTTTAACAGATAAAGGTATTTATGTAAACAAATGAATTTAGGTTAAGTCATTAGTGAAGTTTCCATCCAGTAATGATGTCGATAGGATAGGTCAAGGCTATCGATCGATATCAAATGAACTGGTACTGCGAGCTCAATTGACGAGCCTACATTGTTGATATCACTGACCAGCGTACGAGATCTGTTGGTACGGTCTGGAAATTACAAATACAGGCGAAACTAAAACCTCATTTACATGAAAATATTTTTGACCAGTAATGGACGAGCTCGCCGGTGGTAGCAATCATCACAGCTAATAATCAACGGGTCGTGGATTCGATCGCCACCAAATTTATATTTTCTCTGCATCACGTTGGACTTCGTACAATTTATTTTAACTGCAGTACGAAGTTGCCGTTTCCGATAATCCGCGAACATTGTAAATAGGTAATCTAAAATAATAAAATAATACTCGCGCAAACTACAGACAATGCATAAGTAAGGAATGTTTAACTCCCGTCATATTCATTACTTGCTCGCAAAATCGTATGGTGTAAACAAGTATAATTCTGTATTGAAAATATACGGATAAATATAAGCTTATCCAAGTAACAATCAATACTGTTGAGTAATCATTATCTAATTGCTTAAATATTTTACGGAAATAAGGGACTCTTATCAGAATGGTACGATTTATAACAGATTGTGTAATTTGGGCGCGGTTGTTACAAGCTTTAAGCCTAAGTGTGAATTAATAGTGGCACCTGGTATTTAAGTAATATCCTATCTTAAAACGGTTTGTATGAATAACTTAATTTTAATTGTATAGGACTCAACCATGGCATTGTTGAAACCACTGATTATCATTACAAGTGTAGTATAAAATGTATCGATTAAGTATAATTAACATTATTGTATCTTCAATAACTACTAACCGTTTATAAACACTATAAATATATTTCAATGTGCACTAGATGCACAAGCCGTGGTAACGGGGTGTCTCCCCCGTGACCACGACTGTTTAAAACGCGAAATATATTATTTAACTTCTTTACAATTGTCGGTAATTGTCGAAATCGGATACGTCGAACCGCAGCTAAAAGTGTAAATAAGTTAACTAGTATATTTTGCGTTTTAAACCGTTAAATGTGTTTTATTAAATCATTCTTAAGATTTGTGTACAGATTGCATTCAATGCGTTTTTTAATTACTAATATCAATGGGGTTTGAAAAAGGTTATAACTAGAATTTAAGCATTTGTTTTATTTATTTCCTTACGTCTTGTTTAAGCTTATAAAATTATAGCGTAGAAGCCAACAACAATAAAGCCGCGTTAAAGAAATTACTAAAAACAGCGATAGAAAAGCATGTTATCGTGTTGAACTTGTCTGGATGCTATTGATGTTAAATTCGCGAATAAAGCTGCAACTGGCAAGCTAAGTGCTCTTACACACGCGATGCTGTTAGCTTAGGAGCCATAGACAATAAGTCGTATAATTTTATAAGAAACTCGAGTCCTTTACCTCAAACAAAATCTTCTTCAAATATTCTTCTTACTGTGGTACAATAATAACGTAAAAATATATTCAGAAAAATACTTAGCTAAAAGCCTGTAAAACAATACATACATAAATTCAAAATCTATTAAGATATATAATAAAAATAAAACACGGCCGTACTCGAACCGGCCATAGTGTCAAGGGTTACTTTGTGGATGCCGGTTCAAGTCCCCTGTTTCGTATTATTTTTTAATTACATAGATTTTTAATTCCATAGCCTTTATATGTATCAGCTCCTAGGCTATTCTTTACAAAAGCTTCGTTCTAAGAAAGCCTGCGGTGGTCGCCGACAGCGTTTTGTTTTCAAACGTGACTGAAGCAGGGCGCGATGGATGCACGCGAATTCGATAATTTTGGAACTCGAACCAAATTATAAAGCACCAACTGTTCTAACTTTTACATTTGTTATTATACATGCTCATCTTTTCCATATATATAGATAATTATACCAGCCATATAACATGTAAATGCGCCGTCGGCCTATATTGGCTTTGGATATTCGCAAATCCACAGATTGAAACCGAAACGCGTTTAAATTTCACGACTTTTCTTTTTTCTTTTCTGAGGCCGGTGGTTCGTGAAATGGAATTTTCGACATTCATACCTATCTATTTAATATCTGGATTTCCAGACGAGGTCAATGTTAATAAGCTATTATAAATTGATTAGAAAAATGTTGTACCTGATGATTTTAGCCATACATTGCTATATATATGAAATAGTTTCACAAATTAGTGCGTGTATCAAATGCATAATAATCGTAGTTAATGTTGATGCACTTAACCACCCTTTCCCTGTTCCGTAGTTTTAATAACCCGCTTAGGGGAGTGAAACTAGATTGGCACAACTCATGCGGGTGTTTTATATCTCCCCACATTCCCCGCGCGTTTGCTTCTTTTCATTTTGTAACGGTTCAAAATTAACATATTGATTTCGAGATTAGTGCGCGATAGTTATTAACTAATTGGTACTTGTGTAGCTAAAGATGTAGGTATAATAGGACAAATTGAACCTGATTTATATTATATTCCAAGATCCGGAGCCTACATTTTAGGTGGGTCTTATTTTTGACTGCTCCATAGCAAATTAACAAGTTACTTAGATATTTGTTAAGCGCATGAAGTCGAAGGGTTCGAATCCTAAAATAACAAAAGACGATATAGACACAAATATGTTTGGTCTATATCTATATGGGGCAAACGGAATTTAACTTTTAAAACACTTTAACGGTTTAAAACGCGATATATCAGTTAAACTTATTTGAAAATGATTTTTAACTTCGGCCCGACGTTTCGGATGCTTTGCAGCAGCCGTGGTCACGGGGAGATGGGGAGTCTGCTGCTGCAAAGTTACCGAAAATCATTTTCAAATAAGTTTAACAAAGTGTTTTATTTAAATGTGTACTACTCGCGTAAAGTATAGACAGTATGGAATTTAACTTATTACTTTTTATTATTAAAATGAGTAGGTAATCAAATTATTATGTATCAAAAAAGTTTACTCAATGCTAGGCTAAAAGATGGCCATGTAGTGATATCAAGCATTTCATGGACCTGATCTTAAATTCTATGTTGGCGTGTTTTCTGACAAATTTCGTCTAATTTTTAATTCTTAATTTAATGGAATTAAGTCACGCAAATAGAATTTTGTGTTACCCCAAATAGTGCGATCTCTATAGGTCAATAAGGGCAAAACATGCGGGTCCTATCACAACTATTCGCTGACATTAGTAAACCTTATTCACTGGTACTAAAGGTCAGATTGGAGTAACAAATTGTTTACCGCAAAATTAACGGAGAAATTAAAACGGGGAAGATTGATGCTTTGGGAATTTTAGCGTGGGATCCTAGGTCTTGTTAATAAATCATACTAGTATACATTACGGAAATATTACGAGTAATTTTTATTTTTATTTGTTTTTAGAGAAGACAAAGCGCGCCTGTCTGTCGCGGGTTTAAGTCTCGGATGTACAATTTTTTTTATTAAAAATAAGGTCTTATGCGATATATCTAATTTGTTTTACATACAAACCATTGTTTCGAAAGAACTCTTTAGCAGAACAGCTGGTTTACAGCTGATATAACCCTAACGTATCTGTACTTAGATCTTTAAATTAAATAGAATCGAAATGTGAAATTTATAACATTTATTTAACTGACAAAACTGACTTGCCTATTAAGCAATATTAATTCTCAAGATGTTTTTTGACCGCCTCTGTAAATAAATAGTAAAACGTATTGCCTAGTATTGAGTACGCGAGGAGCCCTGGGTTTGAAGCCCGCGGAAAAATGGATTGTTACGGTCGGACAGGGCACAGAAGTAGAATCAAATACCTTTCTAAAAATAAAATCGGTCAGTGAAACCGGTATAGAAATGTGTTCGCCCCAAACCCCGCAGGGGGAAAGGGGATTTCACATTACAATTTTAACATGTTGCTTTAGCTAAATAGACAACACAGAATCTCTTCTAACTATCGTTATATACATTTTATTAACCGTTGCTTATTTCAAAAAGTTCTCTTAATTGTACCACTCAGCAATATCGTAGTTTTAATGGTAATAATTTAACCAATGCTAAATGAGGAATCAATTGACAGGGGGATTGCATTACAGTTATATTTAACGGTCAACTCGAGGGGGTGATGTTAACGAATCGACTATTCCACAGAGGGTAACCTTAGGTTAATCCATGCAACGTATTTTTATCAACTGCGGTTGTTCCTTCGTGCCAAACATAAGTTTTTTTTATAGAGGAGAACAGAAAAACATCCGTATTTCTTGATAGAAGGTGAAAAACGTCAGCCATATAACATAAGACGAGATGCTCCGCCGATCTATTTTAGATTTCGACAATCAGAAATACACCTTACAGAGCCTGAAATCTAAACGCGATAACTGTTTAACTTTCGACGGTGGTTCGTGACCTGAACGAAATTTCTGTCTACCGCCCTACCATACCTTTTAATATTCAGAATTTCCAAACAAAGTTAAACAAGTTAAAAAAAATGTTAACATATTGTATCTAGTGGCAATCGAACCTACAGCCCATTAATTATAAGCCATACATTGTTACCATGAGGCAAAATTCACGTCAAGGCTTATGAACTATCTAGGCTATATATGTACGTTTTAAAAGGTAATTGATTTCTTAAATGTGTTTAAGCGTTTTGTTTTGTAACATACTTAAAGACAGACTTAGCTTAAATATTAATCTATTTTAAATTATCGTTTCGCTACAACCTTCTATCAATAAAGGATACATTGTAATATAGTTTAAAGCTTAATTAAATTCCGCGTCAACGTAACAGATAAACACTAAGATTTAAAAATACAGATTGATAATATTCAAAATAAAATGAATACGTTGAAATGGAAAAAATAATATTATCATTCAGTGATATTTAATTTTAATGGACAATACTGTGCAAATTATGAAGAATATAAATCATACGATTTGACGTTTCAATGTTCTATTTCCTGGTTTAATTTTGATTTGCCTCAATTAGTTGGTAACATAATGAGCCTAACACGAATAAAAACTCAATAATTTAAATAATACAGGCTGTGTATTTCAATGGATTTGAGATTACTAAAAGAGGTGTCTTGCTGTGCTACAGTTAAAACTAGATTTTACAATTTAAATATTCCCCGACGTCAATCAAGAAAAAAATTATATGTATGGTCTATTAATTCTTAAAATATGTCGTATTCTATACTTAATTAAAGGTTTAAAGGCGCTTGCTGGTACCATAAAAGCAATGTATCCTGAATCCAGTTCAACATATTATGCTTGCCCGGTCTAGGATGTATCTAAATTATCTTCTGATTCTTCTAAATTCGCATTAATCTGGTTTTAATCTGTGGATTTTCGATCGTCCCAGGTAGATTTTAAAAACACTTTCATCTTTCATCGAGTGACACCTATTCTTGTCATTCCTCCAATAGAAGAATTAGATCTAAAACAACTAAATAATTGCTATAAATATTAAATTATAATTATTATTTATTGATATGGAAGAGCTGGAAACCCTGGCACAGGTATTATTAACTTAAACAGGTTATCTAGATCAAAACCAGATGTTTCCTGAATATTTTTTATTATTATTATTAATAAAGAATGATCACTTTTCGGCAACATTAATTTACTTTACGTGTAATTTATAACGAAATATTTTTATAAACGATAAATACGTCTCGTTAATCAAGTAACGTTTTTAAAGAAGACATGCGGATCCATAATGATGTATGAAGTTGCGGTCCGGTTTTGAAATATCAACCGGCCAGTGTACAGTGCGTACCGAGGTAATTATGTAAATCTGTTTATTTGTGTCAGGTTTTCACGACACTCCTCTTTGACACCCTTAATTAGTTCAGTTATAAAATAATATTCATTTTAGGCAAATCTTCCATCTACATTCTACACTAATATCATTTAAAAAACTACTCTGACGATTTAAAACAATCTATTGCGACTATTACTAATCTATAGTGACTATTACAAAATTGTATACCTTGGGTACTTAAAAAATCTTACAGGATCAGATAAAGGCTTGTGAAAATGGACACAAACATTTTAAGTAATGTGACGCTTTAGCTTACCTAAAGCTTTTTATTTAGGTATCTAAATAAAAAGCTTTATGTAACCTTTGCCAGGCAGCTAGTATTATTACTGCTTAACGGTTTAAAACGTGAATATCTCCACTCTCCTCTATGTGGTTATAAAGCATCCGTATCGTCGGGCACTTAGGTTACTAACAAATTTATTAATGTTAATAATACTTACTTGTTACTGGTTAGTGGTTGATTTAACCACCTCTAATAGTATAGACCTGGACCTAGAAAATAAATAGGTTTAAACAACTCCCACGTGAAAGCTGAACACTCGATTCAACTGTTTTGTATTACCAAAACTAATTCACACCTACCCCTGTCATAACAGACATTTAAATAGCCGTAATGCATACGAGTTTTGAGTACCGAATAAAGCTTTTTTATTGTTAAATTCGTGTGATATAGGGGACACGCGTTATGCACGCGACCCGCATATGCTAAGTTTCGAGTGCGGATTGAAAACGATTCGTGCGGGATGAAATATTTCACATAGCGCTGTTCAGCAGTGCTACAGTTTTGCGATACAATCTAAACATTCATCCCTAATTATATAAACTAACTAAATGCGTTTTAAAACCAGATATTAACAATTTAAACTTCTGTTTTGTCCGAGTACTGTGTACATAATCACTTGTTATATTAAAATGTTGTGTTTTTTTAACTAATACAGATGTCAATGTTTAAAAAAAGTCAAACATTTGCTACAATAGCCATGTTCACAGAAGAACTCTGACAATATTTCGCATTTTAAACCATTGTATGTGATTTATTTGATGTGTACTATGCGCGGAAACGTAGACAAAGACTATAGGATTATTATTTAATTATTTTCATTAATTGCATATATACTTATATATTTAAAAAGGGGTTGCTTAATGATTAGTAATAAAACAAAGTAGATTTCGTACGTTAAAAAATAACGCGGCAAATTCGAAATAAAATTACCTTAACGTTCAACGACCAATCCCTCGAAACAAAAAACAATTTCACAATTTTAAAAGTATTATGATCTATTACATGAATGCATGACTCCGAGTGGTTATGTTAATATTGTTTTATATTCATAAGCTCTTAACACAACGATACCTTGATTTGCCGTAAGTGTTGTATCCGAGAAGTGATAAATATTAATTCGCATCGTAAACAACGTATCCTTTAGGAACCATTCAGACACAACGGGATCGATTTTTTTATAACGACACTCCGTGGAAAATTTTCCTCTAAACTTGCTACTTAGAAGGCCTTGATATTTTATAAGAGACGAGTGAATAATATTATAATATTATGTTGATAGCGAAGCAGTTATTCATAGCATTTTAATCATATTTGTTAAGTTTGATAGGTAATAGTCAAAAGCAAGGTCCTAACTGTATTGCACCAACGTAAAATGTGTAAGAACACATTGATAATAATAATTAAGCAGAGTATATCGAATACATATTCAAAGCCAAATAGGCCGGCAGAGCATCTTGTCAAGATGTTATATGGCTTGTGTATTTAATCTTCCTTGAACTGAATCCCATGGTTGTCTGTCATAAAAAGACATAAGTAACATTTAATCTGTGGTAAAATTCAAGATGGCCGACGCCGTTTAAAAGAAAAAAAATAAAGACCTCTTATATTTTATTTCCAGCCTACAATTTCATTGTAAGGAATCCACGCAACAAATAATATTTTATATTACACAAATTTCATGAGGTTTGCGTTAAATAAATTTCTAAACTGTATAGTGACAATAGCCAATTATATCGTCAACGTGGGCGTTTGTTAGCCACAAAATTTGACCATTCAAGGAACTTTCCTTGCCGGTGTGAATAATGGTTTTTAGCAGATTCCTTTCATGTTATTTTAGACGTAACATTTGTTAGACCGAAATAACATAGTGATGCCAGTCACGTTCGACTGTGCTTAAATAGTTAAATTGGCTTCGTTATTTTTTAACATATTATGTATGAGGTTTGAATAAAAATCGGACTTTTGTCATGAGATTTATGTACCTAGGATAGCTATCGGACTATAAAAATTCTGCGTAGCTTGTACACAATTATACGAACAGCAAAAAAGCAGAAAGATGTAATTTTTTGTATATATCAGAGAAGGGGACTTTTTTCTCTTCGAACATTGGTAATTTCGTTGACTCTGTTTTGGAAACATGATGGATATCATAATTTGCGGGAATCGAACTTCAGGCCACTAGACTAACGAGCCCTTCGTATTTATAAAGGAAACTGTGAAGGTAATAGTAATTTTAATAATCTTAATCCTTAATTACAACGGAGTCGACCAAAAATGTTGTTCACAATAGCTTCGTAATTATTTCTCTAAAAAGATCAAGGTTGCAGCTTCGAGATAGACTTTTTGCTTGCGTTCGTGACCAGTCTTTTATTTCTAACAAAAAAAGTGCGTGTTAAATCTTAAATGGACTCGAAATAGGTACCCACCACGAACACTTGCGCTTGCGCATCTAAATTTGGATTCAATAAGCTAATCAATAAATTGTTTAAGTATTAGTAGTTAATTATTCTATATAATTTTTAGATTGATAACGACAACATAATTCAAGAATACTAAATTAAGTTTATATGTGTTATGCAATATTTGGCCCTGAAAAGTACATGCAGAATTTTTATCTTGGAAAATTATGCGATGCACAAATAGCTCGCCACCTCTACAATAACTATGTAAGACGTGCGTAAAATATCTAGCTGATCAGTAGATTTGTGCATACCATATCTCTTCATCCCTGAAGCAGTATGGTGATATCTGAAATAGGAAACACTAT
The DNA here is from genome assembly GCA_963661955.1 of Leptosia nina. Lineage (NCBI taxonomy): Eukaryota > Metazoa > Arthropoda > Insecta > Lepidoptera > Pieridae > Leptosia > Leptosia nina. The sequence continues at coordinate 4,138,966 of CAVLEF010000004.1, read as the reverse complement.
CTAAGCAATCATGATTACTCCAACCCCAGTTTTCATGTCTGATCTGGCTTGATTTCTAGTTGATATACTCGTGGCAACTTGTATAATATATTATTATAGATAGAAAAACTCTTAGGCGGATCTTGAACCCAGGGTCAACTTGCCCAATTAAACTAAAGCCCGTAAGCTAGAAACACAACTCAAAAAAAACCAGCAGTTCCTCCCATTTTGTGCAGATTTAGTTGCCATTTGCAGCTTTAGCTATTTCGGCAAACGTTGTTTCGTTGTTTGGGAGATTAATATTATTATGTTGACAACTCTGTATTAATTTAGATCAAATTTGATTACAATAAAAACGGTTCTTGCAAGTTAAGCTTAAAAGATAGACATAATTTTCACGGATAATTTAAAAAATAATAATTAATTATTACATATTTTTTGGTTACTTGAAACGTTTAGCAACACAAGCAACAGAGGCCCTCAAAGATGAGTAGCTTTCGTTGTTTTTTTTTTCACATTTCCACTGTTTCCTTGCTCCTACATTTCACAGCGTGATGTTATTTTGACATATAGCCTAAAGCCCTCAGTAAATAGTCTATCCAACACAAAAAAGATTGAATTCGAACCAGTAGCTCTTGAGATTAACGCGTTTAACCAAACAAACAAAACAGATTAAGTAACCCATAAGGGTACGTTACAGTATAATGTGTTAAACAAACTACACCGTCGTTTATACTCATGGTATAGAAGCAAAGTAGGTGAACAAAGATAAAAATAATAGATTAGCCTCATCATCATGGGTTGGAGGTATCCAATTTCCATGTTCGCGATACGGAAAGAATTAACTGAGTGATCAAGCCAAGGTCGTAACACGCGGATACACCAAACTTGTTGCCAGCCTACGATTGCGGTGTCTAGCATAATAGACATATGGCTCGAAGCAGTTCAGGGCCGCTGATCACTGAATATGATAAATGGCTAAGGGATCTTAATGTTCTCAAAGATTTCATTCTGAGAAAAAAACCCTCAAGTTAGCGATTGTAAGTTATATAAAAGACCTTTGCTAAGTCTTTGTGTTCGAATCTTCAAAGCCAACATAGGTTTACGCGAGTAGTACTCTGGTAGTAGTATTTTAACGGTTTAAAACGTGATATATATAAGTTAAACTTATTTGAAATTTGATTTTAACTACGTCTACCTGTCTTACAGTGTCAGTTGCTGCCAAGCATCCAAAACGTCGGGCCGTAGTTTTAATTATTTTCATATAATTAAAACTACGGCCCACACATATGAGTAATGATACTTATCTCAGAGACGTTTAGTCTATGACAAGGGCTATCATCACAATTTTCTATCCTTCATTTATGTTTTGGTTGTTTCGTAAAAAATATTTGATTACTTATTTAGCACTACTGATTAGGTCGAAGTGAATTTACGCTAGTGTTTGTAGGAGTTTGATTAATAGTAGTTAAAACTAATCTGAAAGCTTATACATTTTAAAACTTCAAACCGAAGGTAGATCGACGTCAAGTAGACCCCAAAACTGTGTGATATCGTAAAAATGTGATCTTACTTCTTATTTCTGTATAAATACAATGTCAGGACATATATAAAAACTTTTGCACATTGAAAATCTAAGTAATCAAGTCGACATGAAATCCTTTTTGATTTATATTTATTTACGTTTCCAAAAGACGAATCTCATTTTAAAATTTGACAGCTAGATTACTACTGCGTAGATCCGACTATAAAACACAGTCATTATAACTCCATTTCCATAACCACCTCGAGTTTCACACTTATTAGAAAGGAAAAGTTATTCTAACGGCACGTACACACTGCCTCACAAGGAAATAGGAAATATCTCGGATACAACTGGAGCACAATTAATAGAAATCAAGATAACAAAGGAAATGTATGAGGAAAAAATCACCTGTTGCATATAGTATGTAATGTATGCAAAATCACTAAGCAATTTATGGCGATGCTATATTTATGTTCATTTTCTTTATGGAAAAATACCACATTATTGTATAATCGACATGTGAAGATTCTAAACGAGCATGTTACGCGTAAACAATATAAAGTTGCGTATCTATACTAATATTATAACGCTGAAGAGTTTGTTTGAACGCGCTAGTCTCGGGAACTACTGGTTCGAATTGACAAATTATTTTTGTCTTGGTTAGAGCATTTATCGAGAAAGGCTTTACTATACACACATCACATACAGTAGGAGCGAAGAAACAGCGGGGAATGATCAAAAAAATGTTCGCGATATGTCTATCCTTTCAGATTAATTTGCAACACGCTGGGTCCCGACGCGACCGACGCGGACGTCGTAGGTGACAGCTATCATTAATAAAGATGAGGTAGTTTGCAAAAACAAATTTTGACGCCCAAAATAACTATTTTACGTGGATAAAGACGCTGGCACAGTAGTTAATAATATACGTACACGCTAGAGGTTTTCCGAGCTTTTCGAGTAATAAATAATTTCAACAAAATTTTATATCAAAGTTTCTTCAAACGAAATACTTAGATTAGAGAAATCTTGACATAAACTATACTATGCGTCTTAAATGTCATATATTTTCAGGGCTTAAAATCGGCTGCTAAATATCACTGCGAAAATTAATAGTTAATTTACGTATTAGACTTTATAAAAACCTTGATCTACCATCTCAGATCTATTTGTAGGTTATGTACTAAAAAATAGACCTGGAATAATAGATCGAATATTTTTATGTGTTTCATTAAATTAAGATCTAGATCTTGATGTTGGCCTATCTATATAAATCTAGATTATATAATTCTATTAACTCCAAGCATAACTCAATACTCTGTGCTTAAGAGCTTCTATAAGTAGGCGTACGAAGTATGTAAGTAAGGCAGTGGTGTTGTGGTAGAGAATTATCTAATAGTGAAAGTGTATTTGTGTGTGTGCGCGACGACGTAATACAGCCTGCGCGAGCGCCGCAACCGCGCCAGGCGATCTACTCTCACTAAAGAATAACCGCTAGTCTACTCTAGTAATAATTTAAGTAACATTATCATTTTTTATTTATAACATAACTATTAATACATAATATGTTATTAGTTTTATTTTTATAGTTGCTACAAAGCATTCGAAATGTTGGGTCGTAGTTAAAATTGTAAATAAGTTAACAAATATATTTCGCGTTTTAAACCGTTACCCTTATTTAAACTCTAGTTGAATCGTTGTCTGTCTATCACCATTTCGGATGCTGTTAGGTACGGTAGAAGATAATAATAGAATAAAAAAAATAAATGCAAGTAAGTTACTTAATGCATTAGGTTGAAAAAAATCGATGATGACGCGTAGGATATGGTAACTCAATTGGTTAGAACAGTACGAAACGTCGTGGATGCCGGTTCAATGCCTGCCCGGGTCTTAATTTTTTGCAATCCATCTTTCATTTAAATTTAAATAACATAGCTATGATTATGGTCACAAAATATTCATTGCATAAATCAATAGTAAATTAATGTTCCCAGAGTACGCTGTTAGCATGACTCTACAGATAGTGAAACAAGAAATAGGAAGTGCCGAAGCGTTGGGCGAACTATGACGTCATAAGATTAATGCAGTCCCGTTTATTGAGGAAGCAGATAGGTACATTGAATTTTAAAACAACGCCATTTTCTTTTTACTGTCATAATTATTTCCTCTCCTCGAATGTTACGTTTTTGCGAGGTAATTGCGCTTTTCGATTCATACCACGCTGTTATTAACAAGTTTCATTTTTAATGTGTTACCGTCGTAAACACTATGACATTTATTTTGTTTTCCTCAACCGAATATAGCGGACTTTTTGCACATATTGGTATCGGAGACTTTATTGTGTCCTTCATAACCTGTAAGAATAAAGAAGTTTTGCTTTTTTATTGTTATAGTATCAACCTTGGCAGTGCAAACAATAGAAGGAGGAACGAAGTAAGAAAATGGTGCAGTGTCTTAAGATAGTGTTAGGTACAAAAGTTATAAGCAGACACACAAATATGTCTACCCCATGCTCCTGTAATGAAAACAGGGTTTCGCACATTTTACTACAAAACTATAAGTGAATTCTGCAGTTGACGTGAGTGGCTCACATTATATAATACACATTTATCTGATAAAACGCCAAGTACATTAGTTTAATTTTTAGTTTATTATTTATTAGTTTAATTTAAGGACAGTCTCTTGGCACAATCAGCGGTGGTCACGTGACTACAGATATTACCTAACTGTTTAAAACCGTTAAAAGAGTTTTATTTCATTTCAAAAACCCTAAAACACCTGCTTATTTAATTTAGTATTAAAAAAAAAGTTTCGAATGATTGTATACTAAAATAGCGTTTTATTCAGCCTATGCGGAATCAATCAAGTTTGGTGAACTGGTTTTGGTCTGATCAGTTGATTAAAACGGCTAACAACAATATCTATAATAGCACCACTTCACTAACACGAGATCAATTATTATTTTAATGAATTCAGTAAATGTTTACATAAATAATGTATAAACTCAACTTACCATAATGAATGGGTCTTGGGTCCTTTGAATTTGCTAAGTCACTTTTATTGAATAGATTATAAACGAGAAGTCGCCGACTAATTTGAGAATTTGCACGAGGGAGTGGTTTCGTTGTTTACTGAGAACGTATTTAATTAAAAATATGTTTAATGCTACAAATAAAATAATGTGCTAACTCGTTATAACATTATCTATACTGATATATAAAGCTGAAGAGTTCGTTTGTTTGAACGCGCTAATCTCAGCAACTACTTATTTGATTTGAAAAAAAATTCTTGTGTGTTGACAAGTAACTATTTTTCTTTTTGTTTTGTGTCTTATTTTTTCTATGGGGCTATCAACTTTCAATGTATTTTTCGTCTGTTTGTAATTCTTTCGTTTGTTTCTTATAGCATAGGTTTTGAGTTAAAAGCTGTGTTTCCATATATCGTATTCCATTAATAGATTGTTGTTTTGTAAAAAAGAACAGACAAGCTTGGTCGTATATGAAATACCCCAGCCTATAGCATCTAAAAAAGATACGATGTCGACCTATATTAGCTTTGGATATTCGGAAATCCACAGACTGAAACCGAAACATAATTAAACTTCACAGCTTTTTCATCTGTGAACGGTGGTTCGTGAACATGTTTCAGAAAAAAAATAATTTTATGGAGAAATCATGTGATACCTTTGCCATAGCCTAAATCTGTGTAATAAATATTCTTGGCCAGAATCAATTAAATGATAGCGACCGCCAAAAACAAAGAATCCTGTCTCTTGCGAGTGGGTAATGGGAAATTTTAGCGAAAAATAAATAAGAGTAAGTTTATCATTTCTGTTTGTCACTGAAAATTTAGTATCTGGCTACCCTTGTTCGGACAAAAGCAGGAATCTGTTATGAATTGTCGGCAAAACAATAAATAGTTGTAAAACATCTGTTTATGGCCTGAGGCAGGCCTGGAGAAGCGTCTTGCATACAACAGTTAGAATCGTTAAGTAGGTCCCAAATGCTTTGGATGACGTTGCACATCAGACCACGTTTCGAGCCGATTTGAACCGCCACGGTCCGATACACAAAGCTATTTTAAGCTTTTTATCGAAAGGACCAATCTACACGATTACTCACACAATTTTTTGTCCTTACTTCAGGCAAAATGAAAAGTAAGTTATACTGCTTTTAAAATTACTGTTTACGTTAGGATAAAAATCATTTATTACACATAATTTAGAGAAACATAAAAAACGACAAGAAGTCACCTTTAAATAAAGCACATAAAACGCTAAATATATACGGATGTATTCCATTCGAAGTTCATGTGGATAGATTCACATTCGGTAACTGTATGTCTACTGCTCAAACCGAACTTCGGCAACCGGCAAGAAAAAATGTAACATCGACTTGGCAATCATATCTATCATTGTTGTAAAGTAAGGAATAACTTGCTAGTTTGAAAACTGTCATACTTTCCACGTGTTATTGCCCAAAAAAAACATTACGGCAGGACTTGAACCACAGCGTTCCGAGCGGTTGCTCTTATGAATAAACTATACTGTATAATTAGGACTGTTTCCGTGATGCTAACTTACTCTATTTAAGTAAATGAAACAGAATAATATTTTTTTCGGGTTTTCGGCTTTGTTTCGGCTTCGGTTCACACCGAATCTTCCATCTCTAATAATAATAATTTTATTAAGGCCCCTTGACAAGGACTTAAAAGATTTAAGATACCTCCTAAGTATTACTTATTAGAGATCCCCACGCAAAAGTAACATCTTACGCAAATCCATCTTGACCTTTTGTTACCGAATAGATGTAGGAAAGGTTATGACATTTAGCTATATGCAGAGCTAGCAACACTAGGTATAGTTTTTCAAGTCTGTCAATGTAACATAAGATTAAATACTGTCTGAAGTTTACGCGAGTAGAACACATTTTAATGAAACACTTTAACGGATTAAAACACGATATATATTAATTAAAATTGAAAAATTGTTTTTAACTACGGCCCGACGTTTTGAATGATTTGCAGCCGTGGTCACGGGGAGACTAAAGATGGAGGATGTCTCTGACGTCACACTAAAAATTGCTACGCTAGCGCCATCTGTTCCGTCGGTGTTGGTATTTGGCGAAACTAGCCGGTTAACATAAGGTTTCATACTTTAATTATTATGTACTTCGTTACTGCGAAAGTAGCTACTTAACCCTAGATATTGGCAGCTAGTGTAACAAAACGCTGACTAACGTAAAAGCCTTACTACCTGTAATCGTTACTTTGTAAGGTAACGACGTAACGATGTCTTTGTTGGCACTTACTAAGCGTGTAATGCAAAATGATATTCAATAAGATCGTATTTAGTACTGCGTAAGGGTTTTGTACTTTGTAATAAACATGATCTTTGTTAGCATTGTTATTGTATGTAGCGTAGACTACTAAATTAAATAGTACTATTATACATGTGTAACATAGCTGAACATATATCGCCACAACAGGTTGACAGCTCATCGTGTTTTCATGTAGTCGTAAAAAATCAAAGACCATTTAAAGACGTATATGCAAAACACAAACAAATGAAATGTATATAACAACCTTTTATATTAAAAAATTACTAGTTAATAGATTCGTATTGATTAAATAAAAAACGATTAGTGTTTCGTAATAGGTTAGCAAATACGATAAAATTTGCAAATTTTATGTAAATCGCGTATTCGGAGGTCAGTAGTTAACCGGGTCAGGATTTTTACAAAATTAATGTATAATTAGGTTTATTCAATACATCGTATTCAAATACGTGCGAATGCAATGAATTAAATTATCTAAGACGGAAAAGTTTATAAGATTTAAACGCTATGCCTGACATTGCGTTAAATATAACATAGAACTTATTGACTTCTATTTAAGAATCTCTCAGTGACTTAAAAATTTAAAAACTAGACAGAAAAAAAGTACGATTTGGATGTCGGTTCAAGTCCCGCTCGCGAGCATGAAATGTGAAAAATATTAAAGTTTTCAAAAAAAGTATGTCTCAGGCCTCATGCACATAATGACACTATATAAATTCAAAATCTATTATAGATTGAAAATTTTACGACACGGGCAGGACTTCATAGTGTTCCGTGCTGTTACTCGAACCAATTTCACTTCTTTGTTAAGTTAAATAGCCTTTCTACCCTGCCTACCTCCAAACGTGTCGATAAGCGCAACGTAACGTTTGATCACTAGATAAGCCATGCTAGTTAGAAAACGGTATTATTATTTTCTCTCGGGGACACCTGTGGTAGGACGGGTGATCAGTCCACACTATCAGCTGACCATTTCACCCATTTCCCCATTTCCACCTTGTGGAGGTTTTGGGTCATCCAACTCTCCCCGTGTCCCCTTCAAACCTTCCGGTTTGCTTGCAGAATCTTATAATTTTTTCCATCTGTAATTCTTTGATCTCATCTAGAAAACGGTATATAATAAGTTTGGCTAATTAGCTAGTCTAGTACAATTGGTACTAAATTAGGATTTATATTCTTGAATGTCATCGAAAGAGTTCAAAATATTATACAACGCGATGACGCAACGTGTTTTGGTGGGTAAGTGTGTCGGCTATTGCGGCCAGCCGATGGTACTTCGCTATGACATAATCGGGCTTCCGCCGTTCGCTGGTGAAAGGCTGTGCCGAGGAAACATAAAGTCACTTGCACAAAGCGGTAACTGGTACGAGCAGCGAGATGGGTATCGCTCGAGATTCAAATGAGCCGAGATTTACGCACGAATAGACAATAGACAGTGTCGCCGGGTGAAAAGAGACAAAGTACCAAAAAAAATAAAGTTGAACGTTTTTCAACGTTCCTATAAACGTTTAAAAAGTTTGCTAGGGTGCTCGATTAATAAATATCAAAAGTAGAAGATTTTTAATAACTAAATAAATACCTAGATCAAATTAGAATATATGAAATTGTATAGGGCAATGATAAAATGAAGATGGAAGTTTGAAACCCGCCGCTCTGAGAATAAAGAAGAAAATCTTGTAGTTACGTTTAATTTAAATCTATATTAATATTATAAAGCTGAGTTTATTTGATTCAGAGTTATAATCTCAGGAACTAATGATTCGAATTGCAAAAATTATTTTCGTGTTGGTTAGACTGTTATAGAGAAAAGCTTTAGGCTACAAAACATCAGACTCCAACTTTTAGAAGCGAAGAAACATAGGGAAAAGTGGAAAAAATGGGGAAAATCAAAAAATACTAAATTGCAAGAACGCCGCGACGAGGCGCTGAAGACGTCCCGGGTAACAGCTATAATTTATAAAGCTGTATATATATTATATATAAGAAATTCGGATACCCAAAATACCTATTCCACCGGGAACAATAGGGAACAGTTAGTTACTTATATTATGCTTGTACAGCGCGAAAATGAAGATCGATCTTAATGGAGGACGCTGGCCCGCCTGGGGTTATGTCTTTTATATAGTTACCTATAATATATGTATAAAAATTTTATTACCTGCCTTAAGCATCTGCATAAACACTAATCCCATATAAGTAATATTTAACTATTTCAATTCAGAAGCAAAGTCATGTTTATTTATGGTATACAGTAATTCGTGTATTAAGACGTCCGGGATAAATTAAGTTAAGTGTCGTTTTAATATGATTAATTTTATTTGAATAATAATTATTTATTATACGTAATAGACACTAAAAGGAAATGAAATTACAAAACTTCGAGATAACACCGTTACGCGGTCAATGTAATTGATTTGTAATTTTACAAATGTGTGAGTTATTATTCAAGGCAACTAATTTTGTACTCAAGATTATTCAAATGTTTTGTAGCTTTTTTTCATATATAATAGCTTAATATTTGGTCTAAATAATAGATATCTTTTTTATCCCACAATTCTACTTAATTTAATATAACATTATTTTATGTAGCTATTATTATTATATGATTGCAAGCATAGTTCAATTATATAAGTAAATAAAATTAATGGACTACAGCTTAAAAAAATATTGACTAATATTATATTTAACATTTGAGTAACATTCTAAAAAGAAAAACAGTCGAAACTGATGTATTTCGCAGTTTAAACCGTTCAAAGTGGTTTTAATGTGCACGACTGGTGTAAACTAGTGACGGTACATGAAAATTGAAATTCAAACTACCGCAAATTTTCACCGCCACTCCGTGTGCAAGCTTCTTTACATTTTATTTTATTTAATAATAAAAATATAAGTTTTGCATACTCGTATCGCCGCTTCCGATCTCACCAAGATGTCAATATCAATGTCGGGCCTACATTTCACTCAATAAATAAATTATGTAACGGCCAAGTGGGTCGTGTTCTGGCGCCAAATTGTATTGACATGCAACACTTCGAAATTAATTTACAAAACGTGTACTTGAGTGAAATCTCATTTCCGCGTCGGGGAAAATGTCATTTTACATAATCCACTAACGGCTTATAAGTTTTAGTAATAAACTATTTGGTATTTCAATTATTTATTAAAAGTACAAACATGATTGGCTACTTTTTTATAAAAGAGGAGGACAGACTAGCGTGGGATTCGCTGGTGAAATAACCCATTTCATATAACATCCAAACAAGATAAGGTATCGACCTATTTTAAATTAGGATATCCTGAAATCCACAGACTACTGGTATCTGCAGACCATGGTTCGTTCCATTTAACATCCAGATTTCCAGACGAAGATGTTGGACTCAGTGGGAGTCGAACGCGCAACCCGTTCATTTTTAGCTCTACATAACCGTTGATTTTACTTAATTGCGAAAAGTTAATCTAAATATAAACAAGACATCGACACAATAAAAACATTAAACATATGAATATAAACAAGGACCGCTTAGTCCCAATTATTTTGTTTCAACATTTTTGTGTTTTATTATTATTCTCTTCAGTATTATTTTGCACATGAAATGTAAGGCTACAAAGCATTTGTAACGCCTAAAAATAAGTTGACTAATATCTTGCGCTTATAAACCGTTAAAACTGTTTTATTTCAATTGAGAATAAACCATAGAACTTTAGTCAAACAAATTTTAATTAAATTTTAAAAAGGCACTAGGTTAATTAGAATGCGATAAGTAGTTGCGTAAGAGACCGAACTAGAGCAGCTAGATTGGTCACCCTACATCTAAAGCTCTTTACAGACTACGCTATGATATAATAGCTTATATAGCATACCACGCTTATGCGGACGGAAAGCATTATATTTTTTTGGGAGAAATATTTTTCTTATGCTCTCCAATTCTTAAAAAAATCATAAAAATATAAATCTAAACCACTCTTCACTAATTAGCACAGTTATTTATTTACCACAGGTAGATTTTGTTTTATATTCGCTGTATATTATGCCCTCAATTAATGTCAATAAATATCGAGTCTTAAACCGTTACAAGCACTTTTCATTTATGTCATTACCTTTATATAATGCATATACGTATTTTTTTCGGAATAAGTTGAAAAAAGTATGTTTATGACGTGAAAGACATGATAGCTTTGAGCAACACCACGGAACGCAGTGGATGCCGGCTTACGTCCTGGTCGTGGCGTAACTTATTTAAAATCTAATATTTATTAATTAATCTAAATAAGGCCGTCATGTGAATTTCCAAACGGATATACAATATTTTAAATAATTAGTTATAGCATTAATATCTTACAGCATAGTCTCAAGAAAGCCTAAAGACCGGATTGTTTCTCTGTATTATTGTTGTGTCGTAACTAAACATTTACTTGTAGAACTAGATGCCTAACCAGCGGAGCGTTACTTATCTGTGCTATATCGTATAAAAAGCTGACTTATTTCCTGTTTTCTCTGAATGTGTTGCGTAATCCTGAGAAGTTGATTGAGGGTGTGCGTTTTGACGCATTTGATTAATTTAAAAACTAGGTCTTATAAGTGTTAAAGCTGATATATACAACTAAATAAAATGATTTTCAATTCTTTTTTTTTTCATAATTGCAAGTGCTCCATATAGTTGTGTGCCTTAACTCCTTTTTTTTAGATGCTTACGTGCCGCAAAGGACAAGGTAGCTCAATTAGTTAGAGCAACGGCACGGAACACTGTGGATGCCGGGTTAAATCCTGCTGGAGTCATAAAATTTTTTTTAATCAAGAATTTTATTTTGTTTTAAATATCATAAAAATTAGTACTATGTTTAACCAAATTTTTGCTTTTCGATTCTGTTAGATGTCATGTATGTAGAGGAGGCAACGCCTTTTAGAACTGGGATGAAAACGCGATCTTACTTAATTGTAAAAACAATATCTTAAGTTATTCTTAATTATAAAAAATATGCAAAAATAAGGTTTACTCTCTTGGAACTTTAAACAACGACTCCAATATACTGCTCATTCATTATCTTTGAAAATCTGCATCCGGTAGCTTGCGTGACAGGAAAGCAAACAAAAAAATTATTTTCAAAAGTAGGCCACAATTTTCGAGCCCGTAGCTAATTTGTTTAATAGTTGAACAATTAATCTGGCAACTTTATAACTGGTATCTCCATTCTAATGTTGTTTTGTATATATGTATGTATTAACATATATTTATGATTTATAAGAGGCTCGTTATAACGCGATTTCGTACTTCCGCATTCGGTAACAAAAAACTGAGACATGTTTCGTCATAATTCTCGTTTTTGCGAACCTCTGTAAGGTGTAGTTTAGAGCATATCAGCTTTTAGGATTCCGTACGTTAATATTTTTACTAGGCAACGGTAGCCTGTTTTTAGGTCTTTGCTATCTAGCTGTCTATATTCTCAAATTTTATCTTACAACTACTTTTTTATACATTACCAATTTATTTATTCCTAACGTCAATATAGGAGTAAAAATTAAAAATAAAACAAACACACAGTGGTACGGAACCTTCTATGCGCAGGTACGTTCCGAATTGTTCTTGGCGATTTTTTGCAAACGTTCTTTTTACATGACCTTAGTGTTCATCTCCTTTTTTAATGTAGCACACATTTTAATTAGATTCTACCGAGGTTTTTTACAGCAAAGTGATTAAACAAGTAACACTAGTCATAACCAAATTATCGTAGATAGGGAATATTATTATTTATTATAACATTCATATAAAAATATATTGAATTAAGATTTATGTTAGACGTATGCTCAGTCGTAATAAAACAGAGTTTAAGGTTAAAAACGCTTCGACCCGACGTTTAAGATGCTTCACAGCTTAGCTGTTGTAAGCGGGGGACTACTTTAAAGAATTTTTTAGTGCTATTTTACTAGCATTTCCATTAAACCTAATTTAGACTATAGTATAACATATAATAAGAAATGTTTATACTCTGTAATTAATATAGTATTTATTGTTATATGATGCATATAAGACCTTAAAAGGACATATAAAATTATATAATCTCGCGTAAATGTTTTTGTTTATTGCTATATTTCCAGAAATCTTATGAAGTCCAAGAATTGTATTCCCAGAGGAATATTACAACAGATTTACTAATGGATCAATTTCGCCCAAGGCTGTCTCTTGGCGCCTAATTTCTGTCGAGTGGGTCCAATTGAAAGATAATTGTTAATCTGGGTCCCAATTCTGCTAGTTCACAATACAGTTACTAGCGAGAGGTCAGCGGCAACCCATCTTCATGCCAGTTTAATAAAAAGTAATTTAAGGTTAATAGTATAAAAAACACCAGCATGACAACGTCGCAACAGTAATGAGACATTTTGTTCATAGAATACTAGCACAAGCCATTCAATATCAAATGACGCTATTGGCTAGTGATAGGCCAGTAACTGGACAATGTAAATAGCAGAATCGGTTCCCTGAAGTGTTGAGATGTCCTTCCTATTAATGAATTGGAATCGTACTACGAATCTATTTTCATTACATTCGTAGTTCAACGGCCTTCATAGTAAACACGATGTGAATCTGGGAATTTTTCTACGCGTAATGTATTAATAAACTGATGTAAATCACTCGTAAGATCTAGTAAGACAGTGGTATACCAGATCTAATAAGGCATATAATTATACATATTTATAATAGTCACGAGGACGCCAAATACAGGGAATATAGGTTATTTATAAATATTCAGGTCTAGCAAAGTTTGGGTTTTTTTATGATATGATGTTAATACCACAGCCATATAACATCTCAAGATCCGCTGTCAAGTAATTGACATGTTGGTGTCATGGTGGCAATCCACCATTACACCAACGAGGCTGTCAAAAGGTAGTGTGGAAGTAAGAGCTTAGTCGATTAACAATGACTATTTTTATGAAAATTTTGTTATAGTTTGCAAAGTTTGTTTAAAACCCTATCACGCTGATGGAAAATATTTTTCTCTTCAACAAAAATCGTTATCGATTAGTCAATTCTTATTGAATCGATTTTTTTTCGAACCCAAATTACTTAAAATATTTTTTGTATTCGCATATTTAATCTCGTGCATCTTATGGTCCTGTAAAGGTTAAAATACATCGTATCAACGTTTTACTATTACAATAATATTATACTAGCTATGCCAGCGACTTCGTCCACGAGAATCGTTATTCCAAATTAGGCTTTGCAAACCCCGTCATATTTATAAACTTAGCTCTTAGCCACGACGTCAATCGCGTCCCTTCCCGTCGTTCTTGCAAATTAATCTAAAAAAAGATAGACGTATAGCGTTGTGGATTTTTTTTCAGATCATTTAAAGGGAAATCAATCATACACATTTTTTAGATATCTTTAACTATTTTCGCAGCGTACGCAACTGAAACCCACAGAGATGAAAAAAATCCCCCGTTTTGTTTACTTTTCACGCTGTATTTTCGCTTCTATTAGTCACAGTGCGATGTTTTATAGCCTATAGCCTTCCTCGATAAATGCTCTAACCAACACGAGATAAGCGCGTTCAAGCAAACAAACTAACAAACTCCTCATCTTTATATATTAGTATAGATTTTATGTATACAACTATGTATATTAAATTTTTTTATTGACAATGTTAATAGAGTTAATGTCCTGAAAATAAAACAGTGTACGATAACAATTTAATAATCAGTTCATGATTAGATATTTAGGAGCGCACTTGAAAGCAATTCGGTTTCAATTTGAACGGGTAATGCTTTAGATATCGGTATCAAAGGAGTGTTGAGTCGTCGACACTTCTTTAAACGGACTCGCGTGGCATCTATAGTTCTTAGTACCTTTACGAGTACTTAGTTTATATAATCCTTTGTACATTTGTTCTCTACTAACCCCTGAGTATAAACATGTTTAGCTGGTTTATATTTAGAAATAGGTTAGATTTTTTTTTAAACCCGCAAAGCTGTAAACCATATTTTTACATATCATTGCATACTAGTTATATGTAACTTTTACTTTTTTATGTAGCAATAACAACTAGAGGTAAAAACACAAGAATGGCTGGTAAAATACCTATTAATGACTCCGTAGCTCAATTGGTTAGCAGCAGCATGGATCGGTGTGGATACCGGTTCAAGTGGCGCCCGTGTAGCAAGTTTTTTCGATCTTAAATTATTTTTATGCCATCACGTGCAATACAATGTGTTAAGTATTAAAGTTTTCATACTCTAGGCATATAATATCTCAATAAAATATGTTAAGGCCTATTTTGGCTTTGGATGTTCGGAAATCCACAGATAGGGACTGAAATTCATAAAATTTCGCATTTCATCTGTGTACGATGGTTTGTGAATTCAATATCATAGGAAAATCAATTACTGCATGAATTATGAACAGCAATCTACGGCCAATATTCAATGGGACATCGGATCCAACACTTTTCTAATCACTTTATAAATTTTCCAAAATTTCGTCTGGAAATTTGGATATTAAATGGATGTTAGGAATATCGACCGCCCGGGTCACGAACCACCCTCCACAGATGACAAAGCCGTAAAGTTTAATTAAGTTTCGGTTTTAGTCTGTGGATATCCGGAAATCCAAAGACAAAATAGGTCGATAGCGCATCTTGTTTATATGCTGGGATATTTCACCTACCATAAAGTGTCTGTCCTCTATAAAAAAAAGTGAATCTTCTCTGTCGCACGATTGGCGTTATGTGTTATATGGAAAGAGACAAAACACATAATAATTGTATGACATATACTTTTGAATTATGGTTTACATAAGTAGCGAGGCCATCATGGATTCGAGCGTGCTATCGCTCAGCGTGGGGTCGGCACTGATAAGAGGCTATCGGGGGGACCTCGGTGCTCGGCTGTTTCAAATTAGGTGGAAGAAATTAAACGTATCGAACAATAATTTACTTGCGTGCACTTATAGTATAGATATTGATACTGGCCTAGTGAAACTCGGGTTTCAGTTAGGAAAGAATTAAGAATAGCAACAAAGCTGAAAAGTTTGTTTGTTTAGTATTCATCTCTATAGGTTTTCGATGGGTACTGTGGGAAACGGTTCAAGATACCCAAAAACTATGAAGGAAAGAATGACTTCTCTTTAAATGATCTAAATAAATATCCGGGACAGTATATGTTCGTTGTACAAGGTAACAATTCTACGTGGTCGGTGCGAGCGGCGAAGTCGCTGACACATCTAGTGTAGTGTGAGCCTATTTATAAACAGAACACCAAAATAAAGAAGTATTATTTTTATCACTACAAAGTAGGCTTTGCGATTGATAAAAATAAATATTGCATCTCTGGTGTTGGATTTCTTATCATAATCCTTTAAGTCCAACATGGTCATCACTTCGTAGAAAAAAAGCTTACTCAACACAAAGAAATACGAAGCATTAACGTTCAACATATATCTCGGATACGTAGGTAAGTATTCGTGTTTCATTTGTAAGAATCTTACTTATACATTAAAACTTTTTATTGTAACGAGAGATATTTTCAAGAACACAATATAAAATAAACATATAGAACAGTTGAAAAAATATTAATATTTTAATTTTGAAAGTCTCCTTATAGCTTAATTTATGTTTTTATTATATGCATAAACTAATAAAACTCAAATACATCAAGTTACCTAAATAATAGAATGTTGAGAAATCAAACCATTGTTAATGCAAATCATTACCATTCTTTTAAGTTATATTTAAAGTAGTGTTTTTGCTAATTAGTTGTATTAAAATTATACTATACCGCTCTTTCGTTTTAGCAAGTATATTTTTAAGACAACTTCTTGCAAATATTTGTAAGGACACAGTAGTCTCTAGTTTACGCGAGTAGTACACGTTTAAATATAACACTTTATCGGTTTTCAACGCGATATATAATAGTTAAACTTATTTGAAAATTATTTTACTTCGACCCGATATTTCGGATGTTTTGCAGCAACCGTGGTCACGGGGCGACACGTAGCCGTAGTTCAAATAAATTTAACTAATATATATCGCGTTTTAACCCGTTAAGTATTTTATTTAAAAGGATATAGGATGAAAGAACTTTAATTTAAAGGTTCAAACCGGCTTCAGCTATTATAGCTTATCATTGGCACCGTTCAACAGCAATTATAGTTATCGTCGAAAAACTGGGTTGCGACTTGTGATAGCGTATTTTTCATATTTCCGGATGGATATTAATTGATATTAAACGTTATCGGCCCCAGTCACCCCTTAACCCCGGTCTGCTCACTCGAAAGAGTTCTTTGTGGTGATAACAGCTGTGACGGATGTTTTTAAAATTTCTTGGAAGCGTTTTTACAGATAATTTTATACCTACCGCGTAGCCTTGGAGAGTGCAGTGCGTTCTGTAGATTTATTTCTAATTCACGAGATAACTGTGTTATTGATATGCAAATGTATAGTTTATTTTATATTTAATGTATACTTTAGCTAAAGTCAAAGCTTACAAAAAATACCTTCATAATAAATGTGTGTATATAAATATAGGTATGACTACTAGAGCTACAGCACAGCTAAGTGAGTGAGTATTAAAACATGGAAATCTAAAAATAACAAAAACGGTCTGAAGTAAATAAAACTGAGAATTGGCTGTAATTTTGTGATTTAATGTCTTTTTTAAGACGTAGGTATAATAATTACTGCACAAACAGGCTAATGTTTAAATTAGCACAGCCATAACTTTAAAATGATGAAATATAAGCTAATCTATTATAAAACGCGGCCGAATTTCGCTGGCAAAAAAAACGAACCGCTCGATCTTATTGTTTCCACTCAGACGCAATTTATGCGATGGCTTGTAACTTTTGAATAGCTCTACTTTGCGCCGAGGAACATAACTTAGTTGAGACGTTTTATTTCTTCCAGCGCTGCGGGTTGAGGTTTTTTTGGGGACCCTTTTGTTCTTAAATTATGTAACTCCACATTTCTGTCGCTTACAAAAAATTTCGTTTCAATATGACGGATGGTTTGTTTATTTTTGAGAGCGTGTTTATTTTAAATTCAAACTTGGACGTGTTAACTACGAGATGTTAAACGAGTGCGGGGAATGATATTGCATAAAAGTGCACACGTGATACGGAGCGGTAATGTGGGTAGTTTTATATCTTTCTCTGAGCCAGTCTGCAGTTTTACTGCCTCCACGTATATAAAACACCCCTCGGTCGTAAAGCTTGCTGTGGTCAGAAAAATATTACATGCAAGTGTTGTGAATGATGCATCTTTCTAAAAATAGTGATTAACAGACCGCCGCTTTCTTTGATATTAGAGGTTATCACAAAGAGCTGTGTAAAAACATTATTTCTTTTAACACAATAGAGTTGAGAAATGTTTGAATTAAGAATATAAAGCGGCGTGTTTAAACATAAATTATCACAAAGCATATTTAATGTAGGATTTTACATAAAATTATATTTAATTTAATATAAATTTCTCGTGCTTTTTCTTGCATTCATTTTGTTTCACTCCTTTGTAACCACTCGTAAATATTTCCGACAACAATGTGTCAGTGTCGACCAGTTTCTATTTAACTCGGTTCGTTATTGTGATTATGCATTCCGTTATTGTTTATAATAATCTGACGTTTACCTTTCTATATTTCAGTTGCATACTAGTGCACCTTGAAATTGCTAATGTTTCCTAACCTCAAGTAAATAGTTCATTAAATCAATTTAGATTTTGATGAATTATTCAAATTTAAATCTATTCAAAATTATAAATGTTTGCGAAATACTACAAAATGGCAAGATGGAATTCTATAATTAAAAAATTAAGATCTGATGTAGGTTGTCGATAAAATATAAATTCTACAGACCATAGACAACGATTATAGAGAATAAAACCAATCAGGCATTGTCTACAATCTGGCAGCTAACAAAAGTGTTGCAAGTGAATAAAAAAGCGTATCTTGGATCAGACTCATCTTAAAAAACAGTGAGAATTGAGTCATTTTGTAACATATCTAGATAACAAAAGGCTGAAAGTGTTACAACAGAATACGAGGCTCAGTGCAATTAACTTTAATGAGATGTTAAAACTACTTATTGTGGTTGTACTAACACGAGAGACTTCGCAATAACTTAATTGAAATAATAAAACAAACCATTTTGAAATTAAAAAATAATAAAACAAAACAATACATTTAGAGGACACATTAACATGCTTTAAGTGATCATCGGGTGTCCCGTGTGGGGCATGGGGCGAACAAATGTTTGTGTCCGTTTCACTGATCGATCTTATTTACTTTAAAGTATCAGACTTTTCTGCCCTCTACGAGTAAATCTAATGATTGTTTCATTACTTTTGAACCTAGAACCTCTCTTGCTTTGAGAAAACATGTGTGTTAGTCGATCAAGTAGAAGTTTAATATGAAGTGGCGAGGCGGTTGATAGAACCGGTTATTTACTTCCTCGTATGACGAACGCGCCCGTGATATATAATATGTTACTATATCCTTAAAAGAACGCCGAGACTTTTACTCTAGACCTATAATAACCCTTGAAGTTGGCTATTTTTCAGTCCATCGTTTCTGAGGACCAAAAAATAGGCTACCACCGCGTCCCGATTCTGGATAGTACGTATGATATACGGCTCAGAAATTCTTCCCTGAAGAGATTATAATTAAATACTGTCTATAGTTTACGCGAGTAGTACACATTTAAATAAAACACTTTAACAGTTTAAAACGCGATATATAGTTAAACTTATTTGAAACTGATTTTTGGTGACCACGGTTGCTGCAAAGCATCCGAAACGTCGGGCCGAAGTTAAAAATCAGTTTCAAATAAGTTTAACTAATATATCGCGTTTTAAACCGTTATAGTTAAGTGTTTTATTTAAATGGGATTATAATTGCTTATCTTGCTTATATTTAAAACCTCGAATTGTATTGTACCGTACAACCTTTTAGTGTCTCATAAGTCTAATGATTAGAAATATTTGGAAATTTTCTACGCAATTTTTTACATCAGCCCACAGACTTTTCATAGGTGTCTTCACTCGTGTGCTTTTGAGAGCACTTGTCCGTTCGGGTTCTAAATGTTGTACAACTACAGCGCAAGAAAAATATTGGTTCCTTTTTCAAAGTTCCTTTAAGACCGCCAACATCTTGTGGAGCAGCATGGAGTACTAACGGCTGACTCAAGACATTTATAATTCACTAGTTGTGCCAGTGATTTCGTCCACGTAGAATAGTTATTTTGGGACATCAAAATTTTGACTTCTCATTCGACTTATCTTTGTCAGTTATAACCAAGACGTCGTTCGCGTCCCGTCGTTTAATCAAGTAATCTTAAAAGATAAACTAGTAGTGTCTCAGAAAATTCCTGCGATATTTAGACCATTAAAGAGAAATTATCTGGGTATCTTGAGCGTTTTCGCAGCGCACGCTTCGGAAACCGTCAAAGATGTTATTCCCAGTTTTTACCACATTTCCTTTTACGAAAAATGCTCTAATCGATACAAAAAAAAAATCAATTCAGACCAGTAGTTCCTGACATTAGCGCGTTCAAGTATAAGTAGTTTACATATACGAGAAAAGACAGTTAACACTGTATTAACTACAGTATTAGTAACTTGTTATTAAAATAATATATCGCTTAATAAGTTGCTGTGTCTACGATATCAATTGAATTACAGGCAAACATCCTTTTTTTAATGACATCCTATTTGATAATACCGTAACTGGGTTAACTCTTAACAAGTTTAATTACTTGTTTACTCGTACAGGAAAACCACTCGCAAAGTGTTCATAAAAAAACTACAAATATTATTTTCCTTTATCGCTTTGCTATAATTAAATTGTAATAGAAACTGTCTGCTAGTGTTACTGATCTAGCAAAGATAATATAATTATTTGCAAACGATTTATTCAGTTTAATTTAAACATCTCAACTAGTCTGTAATTTATATAAAACAATTTTAACGGTTCAAAACGGAATGTCTACTTGTAGATTAATTATATTTTTGCGTTTAAAACCGTTCAAAATTCAAATGTATGTATAAGTATGTACCACTTTTATACATTGAGAATAAAATTATAAACCAGTTTACTAGTCACATTTAAAATTAGCATAAATCTATTAATAAGTAAGTAAAAAAAATACAAAGCTGTTTGATATATCTGTTACCTTTTATAATTGAAATTTTATAAGGTAAAGCTGTAGATTACTTCCAAAAAAATGTTTTTTTTTTAATTTAAACAGATACGTAATTTAAATGATGTCATCATGTGCATATTAAAGATTTAAAATAAAGTGAAAATATCCAGAAAAATACTCAGGAATAAAAATGTATTTTATTCCTGAGTTGGCTGGTGAATGGTTTTTCAAAATGGCGCATTGTTTATACGATAAGGGCGGAAACGGTGTTACCAGCTGAATACAAAATAATGAATTAATTGAATGTTATTTTGCAAAAAGCATTTATTAGTCCAGGACCACATATCTGTTGCCATATAGTACATTACCTTATATGGGAACTGGCTCTTAACATTAATTGTTTCCATAAATACCTACCTTCATTATAAAGTAAAGATACTTGTAATGTAATCGTGTTATTGTTTATTTCTTATTCCTCGGTAATTGTGTCCTTGAATGACGGTAGACTGGATTTTCTATAACACACACTAAATATAGAAGTTCGCGTCGTCGTAAAATGGTCTTGGTTTCGCGGCAGACACAGTTACGTGTCTTGTCTGTAAAAACAATCGATCAAAAGTCTGCATAAGAGATTTTACACGCAAATGCTTCGTATGTATCATCGAGTCGTGAGTTCGACTCCCATCGGTTTCGACATCAATCCATTCCAAATCGATTGCTTCTAATCAATGTATTTTTTTTCTGAAACATGTTAGGACTTCGTCTAGAAATTTGGATATTTAATGGGCGATAGGAATAACAAAGATATAAAAACCGTGACGTTTAATTGCGTTTGCGGTTTCAGTGTGTGAAATGTCAAATATCCAAGGCCAAAATACAGATCGACAGCGAATCTTGTTGAAATATATAGCTGGGTTATTTCATCTTTCATGAAGTGGTCCTCATGCTTGCCTGCCCTCCTTTATAATAAAATAATAAGGTATAGAAAACAATAATCCATGCATATAGACAGAAACTAAATAACATGATATATACTCTTACAATAGCAGAAGCGAGACTCAAAACAATAATAACTGAAATTTTTATCAGTCAAATACATACATACCCTAGTTTTAATTTTGTTATATCTAAACAGGAGATTACTGCGGTCTGGGTCAACCCTAGGTCAGAGGCTTACGATAAACATAATAAGTAGGTGTTAAACGCGATAAAAGCATGTTTAAAAACTAAATGAATAAGTAGGTCATAATATAAAATATCGCGTGAGCATAGTTTTGCTTTATCTGTAGGAGTACAAATTATCAGTATAAGTCCATTATTTCGATAAAATTTAATAGGCGATAATGTAAGTGGATAGTGTATCTTTGCTAGACATAATTTGCCGACGGTCTAGAAATACAAAGTAACTACCTAAACGATTTAACAATTTTTCCCCTTAAAACTGTACTATTGTAAAACTTGCTATTAAATATGAGAACTAATTAGTAAAGGCAAATTGTAATAGAAAAGCCGACAGTAGGCTTATCTAATTATAACCAGTACCGCAAATTTTAACGATAATATTATGAACATCGCCATAACCGTATTGTTATATTTTTTTATTGTTACAGGACGACGTTCACTTGATGTTAGGTGATATACCCCAGCCTGAGCATCCAAACAAGATGCACTGTCGACCTATTTTGGCTTTGGATATTTGGAAATCCACATACAGAAACCGAAACGCGATTAAGCTTCACGGATTTTTCATCTGTGGACGGTAGTTCGTGATCCGGAGTTTCGATATTCCTACCACCCATTGAATATCGAGAAATCCAACATGTTTCAGAGAGATAATACATTGAAAAATTATAAACATGTTAGACCCGGACATACATTGCTACGGTAGCAACCAACCAAGGAGCCCGTCCAAACCTAAGTAATATCTATGTTATAATAATATATTAGAAAATCCACACGCGGAAACACAGACTTCCTATTTCCTCTTGCATTGACATAAGCATGAGAACTACACATATTTTGAAGTGTATTGGTGAATGTTAAACCCGGCAGTGTTCGAGACGAGGTGATCTGTAGAGTGCCCTTTAAAATAACTACGTATAGGGAAGACACTTCGGTAATTGTTGTTTTATATCGCCTTTCAATATTACCCGACGAGGCAAAAAGAAGAGTAATGGGTTTGCCAGTCTATGTATGTTCTACTTGAGCTCTAAAATGAAATAGTTTTTATCAACGAGAAGTCAAACATGGGCAAATATATATATATTTTTAGACTATAAATTGGGCTTTGATATATCTTTCTCGTGTTTGGTGCCAAAAAAACTTTTCAAGCAATTTTTTTATGTTAGAGGAGGACAGACAAGCAAGTTCACTTATTGGATAGTCAAATAGTCATTTAACATTTTAACAAAATGCGCTGTCGACCCATTTTGGCTTTGGATATTCGGAAATCCACAGACTGAAATTGAAAAGCGAACCTTCACGACTTTTTCCATCTCTCGACAGTGGTCTGAGGATGGAATTTTAATATTCGTACCACCCATTCAATGTCCAGATTTCCAAACTAAGTGCAACATGTTTCAGGAAAAATATAATATGTTTGGAAACATATTGGACCACACCTACCTAATTTGCCTACCATTAGACTCGTAATCCAATCGTATCCAATCGTATCCATTTAGATGCTATATGACTGAGGTATTTACCTTTCATTAAATTAACCCCGTCTAACATAAAACTACTAATTATTTCGTCGTCGGGTTATAGTTTTACAAATTTACTACTAGTTTATTAGATCGGCATAGTACAACCCGAGTGTGCTTAGCTTATCTAGATCACTGAAAGGTACTTATCAAGCTCAACCCAGTTCCTTCTAACGAATAGCTGGTTTGCATAGATAGATTAGGATTTAGCGAGATAATTGTCCTACATTAGTGCAATACTCATTTACAAAGGTAGTTGTTTAAACGGTTTAAAACGCGATTCTAGGTTTTATACCACGACTACGAGGAGGGATCAATTACATACAAAATTATTAGTAATATTTAAGTAAAACATTTTGTTGTTTACTTACTTACTTACGATTTAATATAAGTTATATTATTTGGAGAAACTAGCTGTCTTCAGTCCCCTACCCCTGACCACGACTGGTGCAAAGCAAGCAAAACGTCGGAGCGTTCTTAAAATAATTGGCAATAAGTTAACTAATACAATTCGCGTTTTAAAACCTTTAACATTTTTACTTAAATATGACTGTTTTTATTTATTCTACTGCTAATAATTAATTGACAATATATATTTTGAGTTTTCTACTAGGAATGTTTTAAATAGCAGTTGAAAAAACTCAACCGACCGGTTTTCTTGCGACACCGTAAACATGACACTTAACAAATAATATTATCGTTACGTAAATAAAGAAAAAATAAACCTAGATTATTTATTCGTGCGTGTAAAATGATTAGTAAAAATGTGATTGCACGACAGCTGTTGCATTACATAAGTATTTAGAGCACTAAATATATTTTATCGTGTTACAAATTGTTCAGCAATTCGTTCGCATTCACGATAAGACGCGTCCCGACATATTTGGCCATAAATGCAAGACTAGAATTCACTATAACTTCAATAATAAGAAATAACATTTAACTGCTAATATACATTAAATATGCATATTACATTATATAATTATTTTGCTTCAACATGCGGAAATCTACACACTGAAACACGGTTAAACTTTACGCCTTTTTATCTGTGGACGTCGGTTCGTGACCCGGACGGAATTTCGATATTCCTACCATCCATTTAATATCCAGATTTCCAGACGAAGTCCGACATGTTTCAGAAAAAATATAAATTCATGAAACACATATTGGACCCGGTGGGGTCGCCCCACGATACGTTGTTTGTTAGTCATACTTTACCATTAGACAGACCGACGAATTTATCAAAGTACATAAGTATAAGTAAAGTCTATCTATATAATTATGTACCTACCTCCCTAAATACAGTATTTTTTTGAATTACCATTGTGTTTCGTTTTACGTTTCGTGAAGTTTATCACAGTATCGTTGAAATAAAAATTGGTTTTTGCATTATCCGTGAACAAATATACAACTAAGAATTTCTAAATGCACTTTAATAAAACATTGTCATATGATTGATAACCATATTTAGATTAGATCGTTTCATAATTTTTATGGTCCAGTGGTGGGCAAAGACCTCCTCTTATATACGTGAGAAAGGGCTTGCAGGATTATAGCTCAGAAATAAGTGATGATAACTGTCTTACTTTCAAACTTAGAAGTCTCTCTTCCTTAGAAGAATTTCAAAAACTAAAGAGACCTGGGACTAAACTCACTTATTAAATGATTACCAGAAATTCCGATAATGAAACTACTTTCGTCCCGAAATTTTCTAAGAGTAACGCAACTAGGTAGTGCAATTCAGAAAAGGTGTCATTCCAGCGAATAACAGTTAAATTCTTTAACGATTAGTGCCCGCATGCGAGGCTCGGAAATTTTAATGACTGGGCATTGCTGAGCCACAGAATACTGAAAAAAAACAATAGGGAAAATCATAATAGCGCCTTATGTAATACTGTATCCCAGCTACCACCCAACTAATCTATAGATATAAAATTACTAAACAATTAAAAGTAATCAATTCTAATTTTAAATACTAGATAGCTCGTTTCATATACGAACTACACCATTTTGGATGACTCCTGACGGCCTCACGTTGGCGGTTTCAGATCTTTTCAATATGCTGCGTGCTGGGCATTACTTAATAGTTGCCTAGTAACCGGTAGATCTGTTACACAAGAACTAATTTTATGTGGCCATTTGTGTTAGTATTTCACAGATAAAATAAATATGATTACGTTTTATCGCTATAGTAATTGTAATTTTGTGTTGTCATAAACGAACTCGCTAGTCGTTTTGGACTACCCGCTTTAAATGTTATTTGGGACTTTATAATTATTAGAATAACATTCTCAATCATAAAACTACTTGGCTTAAGCGATAAGTGAAATACGAGCACACATGTGCCTGCCCCATGCCCAATGCCCCACAGACGAAATTGTACCCTTGTTTGTAGAATAAACAAGTACTACCTATATTAAACTTATTACATTTATGTATTTTTTTTCAGACTATGTGACATATAGTTGAGGCTACTAGAAACACTGCCTAGTAACAAAAAACAAAGTTTTCAATAAGGAGGAAAACAATTTTCGGTCACTGCGCTCTTGTAGATTAACATTTTTGCACTATAAACATACAAATAAGTCAATTTATAAAATTGCAGTTAGGTTACTCTGGTTCTAGCGGCCTCAACTTATCTCACTGTAACAATAATATAGTGCCCTTTATTTATTATATTTCTCTTTCTCTACTTCTTTTTATCAGATTTGGTGTTTTAAAATTATAAATAGGCAGCATTTTACTTTGTCTGTATTAAATATAAAACAATTGATGCTATCTGTGGCACTAGGGCCGATAGATTGATAAGGCAGGTTTTCACGGTTCGTGTTTAAGAATCTATCAAAGCTTTGAAGAAATATATTTATTATAACAACTTTTTATAAGCTATTTATAAGTGTTTACAGGCATTAATATGCTTCCATTATAATAGGGGTATTATATAATACCATTTATACATACATTTTCCATTAGTATACAATTAATATGATTGTAACTCGTAATACAATACCTAGGTATTTGTGCTTTGTTGTTTTTCTAGGCACTGCAAACAAAATAAAAAATCCGTTCATTCACAAACACCGAATGCCTACTTGAAAAGATATCTTTTGTTTTAAAACTGTTATTGTAGTAAGTTGTAAAATGAAGCGTATTGTTAGAATGTATCCCATATTTTTTATTATTATTAGGGGTAGTTTAAAACTATTATACGGTTGGCCTTTGTTTTCTCCCAATTCCGTTTATTAAAACCTATGTTTCCGTGTACTACAGAATGCAAGCGACCATTTCATAGTTATATATTGAGTTTATTTGTAGGAATTATAGTTATTTAATTATTGAATAGGTATATTACTACCATTGATACCACAGGTGGGACTAAAGCAGAACACAAAATGATAGATAAAATATAAAAAATCTTGGAATACAGATGTGCATGTAACAGATTTATATGGAACCGACAGTCTTATAAAAAAAGGCGCACAAATTATATTATAAGTAAATATTATATTATATTTTTACACAGCTGGAGAAACAGGCAAACATGGGATACACTTCAAAGAAACCTCAGCCTTATAAAATTTGTATAAAATGGATTTAATTACACGCACATATAAAAGAAATTGTTTTAGAAACTGGTTCGACGGTGGAAATCGAACGAACGTCCCGGCCTAAGGACGATGAAAGAACTCAATAAGCATTTTAACGGTTTTATACGTGAAATGTAATGTTATTAATCATTTATGGGCAAGTTTAATTTGTATATTTCGCGTTTTGAACCGTTAACAGTGTTCTCTATTAATGTGTAACTGTAACTACAGACAGAACTCGACTAAATATATAAAAAGGAATAAGTGAAACAGAAGTATTGTAATGGTTTAATACTATAATGAATTAGAGATTAAGACGCAGTGTCTACAATAGATACAGTCGTGGAAAATATAAATATGCGGGCAATAGGCGTTATACAAATTGAAAGGCAAATTAATTGACTCGACTAACCGAAGTCAATGTTTCGGCTTTCGAGTCAAATAGACAATATTGTCCAAGGCCTTTTCTTGCCTTGGAAGTGAAACGATTGTTCTATACATTAATTACGTATTTTAAGACAAAGGTGTGTAAGTGCATAATGATGTCTAAATGTTACCTAAGTTATTTAGTCAAGTGAATTTTCTTTATTAGTGTGAGCCTTTTTCATCTTAATCTAACGAAACTCCATTCCTAACCAATAAGCTTGAAGCGGCCAACTTGGGGGGGGGAGGGAGATGTATTTTGTTTTATGTTTACAGGAGGGCAGACAAGCATGGTGTTCTTTTGTTTGTATGTGATATACCCCAGCCTGTAGCATCTAAACAAAATGCGCTGTCGACCTTCTTTGACTTTGGATATTCGGAAATCCACAGACTGAAATGGAAACGCGATTAAGCTTCACGGCTTTTTCATCTGTGGACGGTGGTTCGTGACCCGGACGGGATTACAATATTCTTAACACCACTTAAATATCCAGATTTCCATACAAAGTCCAAAGTGACCCGGAAGGGATCGAACCGACAGCCAACACGACACGTTGATTATTAGACACTGTTACCAGTAGACCAACGATCCCGTCTTTTAATTCGCAGTCAAATTTTCTTTGTTTTCTACGCAAGTGTCACATATTAATAAAACAGTTTAAAACGGGGAATATTTTATTTATAGTGTGATGCTTTACAGCAAAAGAGACCCATGGCTAAAGTATTCGAAATGTGGGGTTGTATCTTGTAATACTATTTTTTAAATATTAGTATCAGTAATATATATGTTGCCTTTAAACAAGTAAAGTAAAAAGTGTGTTATTTCACACTTATTTTACAGCACTATAGTCTTTGAGTATAAGTAACAAGTATTAACTATAAGCGATCTTTACACTTCCTTGCAGTTTATATTTCAGCTCGTGTTTCAAAATAGTTCCCATGAGAGAACATAATAGACTATTCAGCGTTGCTGCATGAAATATTAGAATTTTATTAAATCCTTTGAAGTTAATTATGGAAGTTAAAACTTTGTGGAAAAACCAATATTGTAACATAATTTTATTTGTGCCAGCGACTTGGTGCGCTAAGAATATTTATTTTTGGCATTTGTTTTTTGCAAACTCCTTGTTTATAAAATTAAACCGTAACCCACGACGTAGGTCGCGTCCCTTCTCGTCGTTCTTGCAAGTTAATCTTAACAGATAGACACACAGCGTCGCGGACTTCGATTTAGATTACTTAAAGAGGAATCATTATCTCATGCATATTTTTTGGATATCTTGAACCGCTTTTGCAGCGTACGCCTCGAAAACCTATAATGATGAATGTATCTTCGCTTGCATTACACAAAAATAATTTTTCAATTCGAACATAGTTCCTGAGATTAGCGCGTTCAAATAAACAAACAAACAAACTCTTCTGGTTTATATATTATTATAGATTTTATGTATACAACTATATACATTTTTCTAATATAATAATCTCGAACCTTTTAGTAGCTGACTATATTAGCCTAACTTTTATATCGAAGATAGATAAGACAATTGCACAATGATAATTAATCTTACGATGAGTACGATATTTATTTCAGAATCCTGAACTTTGCACTCAGATTTAAATACAAAATAATTAATACCTATTGCAGAAGTTCAAACGCTGGCTCATTATGACTCACACGTGGTAATAAATTAGTAATTCGCTTCGTCAGTCTGTGAAAATGCAAAAAAGTAGGTATTTAATTTAATGTAAACTATTAATATGAAAATTAATTTACATATAGGGAACAATGAACTTTCTACGTAAAACGGGCGATCAATTTTAAGTGAGCAGTTTATATGATAAATTAAGTGCCAGTAAACAAAGATATAGTGCTTAGTAATTTTACAATTAAGTGGTAAACAGCTAACGCTGTTGTCTATTTCATAATTTGAATTTTCATATCTCCCAATCCTCTTTTGTTTATAGTAAGTGAAATCCCGTTTCCCCCCAAGGGACATGTGATGGACATATTTCTGTGTCCGTTTCACTGATCGTTTCTTTTACAGGCAAGTAGTTAAATAAATTTAAAGGCAAGTAGTTGATCAGAATTCTGTGCCCCGCCTAACCAAAACAATCTACTGTTTCCCCGGGCTTCAAATCCAGGACCTCTTTTTTGGCCTCTTAGGCGATCTATTTAGTTTAATTGCAAAAAAGAAGTCAATATGCCAACTATTTTCAAAACGACTTATATATACAATTTTTCTCACTATAAATCAGTCCTAAATTACATTTTTAAAATCTTTCTGCCATGTCCCAAAAAAATGTTTAAATAACCGAATTTTAATTTCAAATACTCTACGACTTAGTACTAACGTAAAATCATAAAGTTGAAAACTCTTCTAATTCCCGTAAGCTTGGTGCAACATTAAAGACAAACAGTGAAACGGGTTTGCAACCAACGAATGCCATAATAAAAAGTTGCTCAAGGGACGCTTCGAGCTAAATGATGCGACGGCTGGAGCGGCCAGCGTGGAAACTACCTAGATTATAATTAACTGTTACCTTTCGACAGATACTAGCAGTTATACTTATTTGTGGACGCAACTGGCCAGTTACTATTATTTTGTGTCACGTGACAGTAAATAAAAAAAAACAAAAGATGAATCGAATGACGTTCAATCCGAAGCCGAATTTCAAACTATAGGTTCATTTTTGTTTGGCAATATAAGTAATAGCATAAGTATAATATAAATAAATAAAAACATATTTCTAATTAAGATAGGTACTTGTAGACGTTAAATGTGCATATTTTTGAATTAAAAATAATAACAATGTACACCGAATAAAAGATGATTATTTTGCCAGCCAACTTTTGTAAAAGAATATATTGTGTTACAATTACTTTGGTGCTAGGCGATTTCCAGTAATTCATCCGAAAGATGTTTTAGTTGCTGAAAATCAGATAAAATTATAGCTCCCTAGTTTTACTTAATTCTGTAAATTATTGTATGTCAGAACTTGACATTTTATAGAGAAACATACCATTATTTCTTAAAACGCACGATTCCATTTCATTGAATACGCTCACAAGTAAAGACTTGCGATCGCGTATTTACACGACTGGTCGCACGAACAAGCTCTTAAAATTACAACTTTTTGCGTTTGTTCACCGTTCTGGCTGACCACTTATTTTTTAGCACTTCCTCGCCAAAATTAATAAATATACATAGATATACTTTCAGACCTGTTTAACTCGTCTCTCGTGGGTCTTGGATGGTATTTTTTAATATTATAGAAACGGTCCGAATCCGTAGATTATCTGTCTAGACTCTAGAAGGTAGGTATCAACCAAAGTAATTGTGATGAAATATTTTCATCTATTAATAAATGGCGTAAAATTAATAAATGTATCGCATAAGTAGTAATCACAATAATTTATATTTTAGTTTTTACAGTAGGTAATTGATGTAATAATGTTACTCACCGTAATTGAATATAATTTAATAATATATTCTATCTCTGATAGGTATTCCTTTCCTATTCCTTTATTTATTTATATTATTAGGATTTTTAAATATAAAAGTACATGTTATTTTACATTCGTCACAAAATATCTTTTCGGTAATTATATTTAAGACTATTTCTTCTTCTTGGAACAAAGTTAAAAAGTCGACGATTAATGAAAGGACTTTTTTCATTTTTGTTGTACTGCTCTGGCAACAACACAGCATTATCAACACTTGTAGCAGAAAAAGCGCTTTGTAAATTTATTGAGTGTTTCTTCTACTTTAACGATTAAGTTAAAATAAAAAAATTAAGAAAAACCTAGGAAAGATTAAAAATAAACATGCAATGTCATACCTTACTAATAAAAAGGACACTGCGCGGTATAATATTAGACTTGCGCCTTTAAAATAAATCAAGTTTAGTAATAAGCGCGAAAGGCGCTGATTTGGTAACACGGCAATAACAAAACAGACTCCCGAGAATGGACGATAGCATCCGAGAGGACTCGAATCATTCCAAAACGTGATCGTGCTGTTTGATTTGAAAACAAAATTCAGCCGCTCGCTGCCGGCGGGTGTTCTCGTTGAACCGAATTGCAGGCTCAGTGCGCGAGCAAGCGTGATACGGAATGAACGTGTGGTGCGTTTTGCGCGGACGTTAAAATTGCGATTTATTTTTTTTGTTTTGCGATTTATACAACCAGAATTTAACACGTTTTGGAGTATAAAGTCGGACATATAGAAAGTTTTTGATGTCCCCAGTTTACTTTTACGCAGTTCGCGCAAAGTTTTTGACCAAATTATTTGTGAATTTCCGTATAGACGCTTAAGACAAGTGAAAAAGACATTTCGAATAAAATTAACCCTTTTGTACATTTTCGCAACAGTTGCGAAATTGTGTTCAAAAAACACTGGCAATTGTGGAGGGTGAGACTTAAAAAAACCGTCCTCAGCCAACTCGTTCGGATTCAAACTGTGGTCAGCGAACGAAAAAACAAAAACGCGTCGAAACATTTCTCATTGCAACTTCAAATTTTGTAGCGACTATTTGAAAATTCTTGTTCATCGTGAACTTTTCTACGCATTTCATAAATTATAGTGGATTACCAACGTTACGTTCGTGTCTTGGTGGATCATTTTGCGATTTAGAAGCGCTCACCTACATAAACCCTGGATATCCATTAGTGCCTTCGTGGTTTTTACATAATGTCTACTGCCATAATGCATCAGTCTGCGCTGTACGACTTTGGTGATCTGTTCTTGAAGGTAAGATTCATATTTGTCTATATTAGCATAAATATACTTTACGGCCCATGTGGGTAATTCCTACATCTTACTACAAATAATATTGTAAGATATCAAATTTATTTCAAAGATAGGACCAAAAACCGTTGTTAAAATTTAAATTAACTGTTGCGTTGGTCAGACTAGATCGATGCATAAAAAAATAATATAATGTTAGTGCTTATTTCTGTCTTAACCTCGAAAATAACAGAAATTGTAGTTGCTAATGTAACTTTTCGCATTTTAAATGTTAAATTACAAGTATAAAAAAAATCAAATGTCATAAATTCCGATCTTCAAAAAATCGTAACATGTCATTTACTTTAACCGTATTTCTAACTCCTTATGTACAAATGTCAAATAATAATTGAGTACAGATTCATTCAACTTTATAAGATCTTTTAATTACTTTGGTGTAAAATTAAATACATAATACAATAGAACTACAATATATAATATAGAATTACAATAGGTAGGTATAATTACACCGGACCGAAAGGTACCGGACCAAAAATTAATTTGTAAAATAAATACTTGTATGTTAGCTATTTAATTATTTATTGAATTATTGATATATGAATCCTAAAAGTGAAGCAAAATATGACCTCATTTTTTAAGGTCCAACTACGACGATTTGACATAAATAACCTAAAAATACTGGAGTTTATTGTCTATTGTTTTGTCACGTCTAAAGTCTATTATTATCGCCCTATAATAATAAGTAGGTAAATATAAAGTCAATAAAATGTATGTCAAATTCACATTGTGTCAAAAATAAAATCGATTATTTTCAATGGTTAGTTACCGAGACATGTGCTTATCGGCGGAATAATAAATGAAACATTTCGCGAATTGGTTCAACGTAAAAATGTTAGGTTATATTCTTGGTGAACATTCGTCTTAGAAAACCGCCAAGTCGGTACATAGTGCTATGTAACTGCGGGCTTTACAAGGTAAGTTGCTTTTCCCTCTGTTGCCTTATACTGCCTAAGTCAATGGTTCCTGCTACCGTAATTACAGTTTACGGAAAATCTCTCAAACCAGTATTAATAAGTGCACGTTGCTACAGATTGTTGCGCGACCAGTCTCAGTGTAAGAGAACACGTTAAAAATCTGATAGAACTAGTCGAATAGTGAAATAGAAAAGTAAAAGTTATCTTTGATTAATAGTCCTCTTTTAGGGCGTTAGGAATATTACAGCTAGTACATCCCTAGCAACGTTTACAGATATCGCAAAAAATCTATTGTTTTATTCAGTTAATGCAGCTCGATCAATGGTTTTTCATTAAAAACTACGATAGAGGAATAGATAGAATACGAAAAAACTACGATATCATTTGATATTATAAACTATAATAACTCGTGCATTAAAATGTAATCACTAATGAATAATTCGTGTATTATATGTAGGACAGATCGATTATAAAGTTATATATTACATAAACGGCATTATTCGTAGGACCTTATGTTATTACTTGACAAATCCTTTCAAATCTCAGCAGGGGTGAAGAGCAGACTCAACTAAGTGGTGTGACTGGTGTGGATCGCATTATGATACTCGCACGAAATAGAAAAATGTGCTTTCACTGATCGCAATAAGAACTACAGTCGATCGCTCTAGTATTTCATCTTTATTCGTGGTAGCAAAGTAAAACCGGTTCTATTGACTAATTCACATGGTTATAAATCGTTTGATTCTCTTTTACACTACCTGCTCACGGTTTTTGTGGTTTCTTTATATTGCGTACAGCCACTTGTTGCTTAGGGTTGTCCTGTTTTATATTCACCGAAGCATATAACTGCGGCGAGATTTGAGATCTTTCGTGGATGATCAAGACAAAATTCACCTATATTTTTAAGGGAATAATAACAGAGAACGTATTTACCTATATAATGGGCACTATAAGTAGGTACGTTTCATTTGGTTTTTAGCGTACAATAAATAATTTTAATTATTAATTAATTACCATTTTAGTGCAAGTGTGTCGACTAAAAAACATAATCAGACTTTATCAAAGCCGTTTTTATTTACCTAGAATATAGTGCTAGTTTTTTAGCAGTAGCAGTCTTAGTCATTTATGTCATCGTTCTTATTTTAGTGTGTATGTAAATTAAATACATTAAATTCGAATTTTGATGATCGTGGACATCAAAGTTTAAAGGTCTGATGCTCAAAGGTTTTTGTGAAAACGTTTTGAGCTCGATTCAATTGTCAACATTAATATTAATTTGTCGAATGATACGAGGCCAGCTTTGAAAATTATTTCGGTATAAATACTTGTGTTGTGATTAGAATACTTTAAATTGGAAGCCAAAGTTGACCGCTGACTTGTCCTTTAAATGTGTTCGTTTCATTCTTTAGTTGACATTACGTATTATCCTTGGACAACCTTAGGACGGTTTAATCGTCTTGTCACTTTATAATACTATTAAAATCACTTGTAATTATTTCGCTCACGAAATCGATCGACAGTGGGAATTTTGAAAGGTGCACCGTGCCCTCGCCTCTTTTTGTGTTTGAGTTTTGGCCGTTGAAAAGCATCTTAACCGTTGTGCTCTTAAATACACCTACAACCGTCTACCTGCTTATTTACAATACTCGCCATTATATTGATTTTTTTTACTACTTGCCAGACGAGATAAAAAGCCCTTTGTCCGTAGATAGAGCTTTGTTCGAATTTCTACAAGGTTGTCCCATAACCGAGGGATGGATAAACAATTGGAAAGTAACAGGCAGATTTGCTTTTTGTAGTTAATTTATAACGCTTAAGACAATACCTATGCTTAAAGTCTTTTGAAATGTGATTTACGCTTCTCACTAAATCTTTATAATAACATTAATTGAAACTTCAATATAATGTTTGAAGCAACTTGTTTTACTCGAGTAAGTATTCGATTAAAATCTTCGATTGTTAGTTGGTCAGTAATCCACATAATCGCTAGGGTATCGGAGCGTGTTATCGCGCTATGCATTATGTGGAATAGCGCTATACCTAAACCATAACAATAATATTTGCAACACTATTGAAACATTAAATATTTTCCATGTTACCCTGCCGCTGTGTATTATGTATGTACAGTTAACTACAATTATTATTATACTAACTACCTTTTGTATTTCATTTGTAAATTTATCCCATTCAACTTACATCGCCACATGTTGTTATGATAAAATTGCGTCTGCGGATCGCTTATTCAATGCCAAATTTCGGAGTTATCTGCTAATTCACATTATCTGTTCAATTTCGACTCGAAACGAACGCTCGGTATAAGCCCGGTATGAATGTAAATGCACACATTACGTTGACCCCGCCTTATCGCAGATAATCATATCATTATTTTTGTTATCACAAGATTTTTCCGACGACACATCATAGTTCAAAAACCTCAAATGCAAATATTAAGCGTGCGTTTGTAATCTTCGTGAGTACAAACTTTCCGGTTTTCGCAATCTGTTAGGCTTCTCAAACGGCCGGTTCTGGCTTCGAGTCGCCTCCGTTTCCCAACTGCTAGGTAGGCATTGCAGAAACCTTCGAGTGCAGCGCAAACAATACGCGTCGGTCGTGGGACCTGGTTTCCGATTATTTCCTTCCATGCGGCGTTGGCGAAATCTCATTTCGCGTGGGACGAGGCTGTACCAGAGACGAAGCTTCGATAGTCAAGGTCTGTTTTTCTTTCAGGCAACACTAACTTCACATATTAGCTATCGCATTAAGTATTGCGTAGATTACATCCAGTACGTTACGAAATGAGTTGCCGTAGTGGAAACTACTTCTAGTCTAATGCAACCGGTCGATGTTACCCGATTAACGCATCAGCGCACTGAGTACGATTTCAATCTAATTTTGAAAACGTAACCTGCTCGTTAATAATCACATTTTTATTATCCGAATGACTTAATCTTGAGACACTAGTCGAATAATTTGGGACACATCATCGTAAATGAGTAATTCTTACATAGATTATCTTTAGTATGAATAATAGTGTTATCGTAAGCTTTAGTCCTTTTACTCATTGCGGATAAGTAAACCCTTTATGCCCTAATCCTGGTCTCTCTCATCTCGACGCGCTACGTTCTTACAGCAAACATGAGCCGAGACATCTATTACCAAATATGAATATTGTTTGAATTTTTAATATGTGGTTCGCCTTGAACGAACTTCGTTAACACTGAAGATTCTATTGCGCTAAGGTTTCGACAGTTGGTATAAAACAGGGGACTTTAAATTAAAGTCAAATGTAACCCGACCCTGATACGCGGCTATTGCGACAATCTTAACACCCACGTGTTAGGTGAAGATTCGACTTCACTCGGTTTAGTTAGGACTATGTAACCGTCGACGCGATTTCATAATAGTTAAATTGAAATAGTCTAGAATTAAAAACTAGTTATCACTCCGCAACCAGTTTCAAGTGAATGTCATCAATAGATGTCGCTAATTGTTTTAGCAGCAAATGTGAGAGTTCATTGCCGCGAGGACGGTGACGAATGCCGCCCACGCGCAAGATTATACATTATGCTAGAATAGATATTATTTTCATAACGCCAAGTGTCGATCTTGTGATCAATAATTTCGTACCGATCGTAAACTTTGACTTTCGTCCTCACATTAACGTTAGATATCGGAATTAATTCCGACCGATGCAATGCAAACTTTGACTTAGTGCGCTCCTGATAAGCAGTCGCGCTCACGTGTCGAAGACTATTATCGCAAATCGTTAACGTGTTTTGTTATTAAACGTGAATTTTAAATGTTTCGCATTACACAGATCACGTTGCAAAGTATAAAGCATTTCGCCCGGATAACTTGACATTTGTGCGTATTCTTCGCGAGAGCCTGGAAAACGTTTGCGTGTTTGAACACGGCTTTAAAATTAAGAGTTCAAACAAGTTAATAGTCGCAGTGAGTACTTAAATACATTGATAATGCATATCTGAGGTCTTATGTTGGAGTGCAGTGCATAAACAAAGGGTGCTGTGCTATCTTATCTCGACGACTGATAACGTCTGGAACATTATTAGTGTTGCCACAGAAAACAATGTGCCCTGTGTACTCATATCTTTCAAACCTTTGTTTATGCTCCACTAAAGTTCGTCTTCATTGCTCCATTGCTTATCTCTCGAGACGCTAAGTAACAGTATCAGTGTAAACTAGTCTATCACGGCCGAAATTGTATCGTGCGAAAGACTAGTGAATCCGCAAAGGTAATGCACTTCGAAAGCCAATATTGGCACTATTTCAAAATTCAGTTCCGATTTCCGTTTCACTTTCAAGCGTGTAGAAATAGCGTCTGCTGTGTACATTACATGCGATATCGATACTTAATCCTGTTGCGCCCATGTCGAAGGTTCGACTCGGTTCGGCTGCAGTTTTGGCACACATTCGCCACAACTGTTGCATCACAGCGCGAGAATCGAGCACAGCGTAACACTTTTACTGTAACCGCGGCGTGGACCGGCCGCTTTGCCTCTCGTCTACCCACTTTTGTTGCTCGTTTTTACATAATTGCCCGTAAAGAACGTATCAGCTCGCGCCTTACGCAACAGCAAAACATCATTTGATATTCTGGTCGTGCTTATAAGAGGGTCACTGTTTCGTGACTGGTCTAGTTTTGAATAAATGCTCTTATGAAGTAAAGCAGATTAAATCTAATGACCCGGCTACAGAGCTGCTCTGTTTATTGTTCGCGTCTTAATGATTATGAGAATGGCTTTTATATCCTTCACCTTGATGGTTTCATGCTATTTTTCGCTTATTGTTGCTTATAACATCCAACAAGTTTTGTATTTAGAAGTGTGCTATATTTACTCGATTCATTCAGAGGTGCGTATTAATTTACAAACTCGTGCGACCGAAACGGTTGTAGAAAATATTTTAAAATTTTCCTTACTTTAATCAACGCGCCCTTCATACAACATCTACAATGAAAACCGCAGAGGCTATGTATGGCACTACCATCTCTGTTCCAAAGCATTACATTGTATGCGATACGATGTCTAAGGTGCATTTCAATAACGGCGTAAGCGCAATCCAAGTAGAGCGACATGCCCTCAACCGAAACGGCTTTAACTTTCTTTTCTTGTTTCGTAATGACATGGACGAACGGAGAAGAGCCTTCAGCGCACTCGTTATCGCATCGAAGCCATGGCTTTTCAATATTCCCTTGAGTTAAGCGATACTTAACGCACCATTTCTCATTTCACGGTGCCCAGAAACGATTAAATTGAAAATTATTTTACTCGCGTTGCAGTTTATTGCTCGGTTTGTGAGGGCAACTGGCTCGGTGAGAAAACTCATCTCATTGATAAACATAGCTCGAGTTTTGAAATCGACTTCTAATAGAAGGATAGAAGATATTGCTTTTATATAACTGCGTTAATGAAGTTCTAAAAAAACAAATATCTGAGTATTGTATAAGGAGTGTGTTAATTAAACTTAGTACCTTTTCAAAGTTTATCGTTTTGAAACCGACTACTCGGCTGAGGTCACTATTGAAACAGATGAG
Organism: Leptosia nina; assembly: GCA_963661955.1. Taxonomy (NCBI): domain Eukaryota; kingdom Metazoa; phylum Arthropoda; class Insecta; order Lepidoptera; family Pieridae; genus Leptosia; species Leptosia nina. Next base: position 4,100,009 of record CAVLEF010000004.1, on the reverse strand, counting down.
CGCAATAGTGGCAGCGATGCTCGAAGCGTCACATTGCGCATGATTCGCACGATTGCAGTTTGCATAAGAGCATTGCACAAACATCGCCATTACCACTATTACAGCGATTATAATCCGCGCGTGATGTCTTGTGTGCTCGCGGGCAGGAAGAGAACTTTCGAACTCTTTCACTTTTAGTATTGTTTCATTGTGCTCGCCTCGCTCCTTCCTATCTAACTCCTCTTCCTTATCCCTACTATTTTATATTATCACGCCTGTCTTGACACTTGTGTCTACAAGACTTACAGCACAGTAGAAACTATACACCATACCGTTCTACGAAATACACCCTAATGATGTAATGCCTTGAAAATAACATCGTCTTTATCAAAATCCGAAATAATTACGTGTTGTATACATTTAAAAAATGCTTAATATTCCGTATGGAAATGGGGTGTCACCCCAATTTAAAAACCACTGCGCAATAGGGCACCTGTAAAACGAAGTGACGACCTCGTATCATAAGCTTGTATGTGTCATCCGACTGAACACATTGTGTTAATGTAAAATTATTTATGGATCCGGGTCTAATTAAGTTGGTCATTACGATGTTAATTTAATCCGTTACAAAATACAAACTCACCCCGCCACGCCTACAACTAAATCACAAATCGATTCATACTCGAGTATTGTTCTTCAAACACACTGATTTGATATTGTTCACTTCAAGTTCTCTTGCCTCTGTCGAGACTGCTTATGAGTTTATTTTGCTCACAATTTGTAGACGCTTTATCTCTTTGTTTGTCTGTAATGTTATTATTTATTGTAGCAACATTAATCACTACAATAGACGGGTAATGAACATCTTAACCACGTAAATTACGTTTGCATTTGCGTAATCCAAGTACCATATTGTATAGAGCTAAAGGAATAATTGCCTGTTTTCTCATCGTGTAAATAAATGCCAATTAATAGAACGCAGTTGCATTTATCACTTGTTTATAATAATGGATATTTAAATATACACGGTACTTATCACGGACTAGCGTCAAGTCGTCACGTCCTATTATTTATTAGTTCTTATATAAATGGCGGCTTTTTGTTAATTTCAAAATGGAATCGGTTGAAAACCCAATGATAAATCCTCGAAGAGTTTCATTAATAATAGTTTAAACCCAACGTTAAGGAAATAATGTTCTTTTACGCTTTATTTAGTTAATTAAGGTCTCATTCTTCGTTTTAATTAAAGTAATTTAAATTAAACCGCCTATTGCCAACTTGTTATCTGCCATTTATACACGAGCCATGTACGGAAACCACCGAGGAGTGAATTACAAGTAAAATTAAATAGGTGTTACGCTACAGGTGTTCCTCCGGTCGTTGAGCACGTACTCGGTATCAGTGATAGTATTTCTGATCTCCGTTTATAGATAGCAGCAGTGTGTCAATAATGAAAGTGGCGCATCGCGGCGACGGTAGGTCAGTGCCGCGGCCGTTGCATAATCTATGTCAGCCTCATCATCGTGCCAATTTCGGAACACTCGATTGATGAGCACGTACGCTTCCTATTCGGCGCGTATTCGGTCGCGATCGCTCATCCATCAAAACATTACCATGTAAGGAACCAACCTTCCTACCTACATACAAACTAGGGGCTTCCTGAAACCGTGAAGCAATAAAGTCTGCAGTGTTATTCCAGAGGTATTACTGGTTTTATAACATCTCCGTTGCACGGTTGTTATGTGCGCAAGAGCATAGCGCAAAGGTCAGGTTTCTCTCGAGTGACGGAAGTGTTGAGACTCTAGATGTCGTCACGAAGGGATTTAAAATTCGTGTGTCGTTGAACTTTAGGTTCAGAACTTCCCGGTTTAACGGTCAGAATTTTAGCTCGTGAATTCCGGTTGCCAAAATTCGATAAGCGTGGAAAGGTGTAGAGTTTCCACTTCGCTTACTGTTTCGAACCGCAGATTGTCATGCGATGGATGGATATTTCGCACATAATGTTGTTTTACTTTTCTATTCATGATTTAACTAATTTATAATTCAATTATATATATGTATTTGTATAAAAGCAAAGCCAATGAACTTCACAAGGTCCCCTTGTGCTTCCTTCTCTGTAACCTTAAAGAGAGTTTCCTTAAGCAAAATTCGGATTCCAATCGCAAAACCTCGCTTTGTTATAATGAGCAGTCTACTTTTGATGGGTGACACGATTACAACAGCCATCTAAATTCTTAGTTAATAGGTTTTGTAACGTAATATTAGAACGTTTGTGTTCAGTACGTAATCTTATATTACACTCCGTTATTATTACCGAGGTTATCTAAGCAACAACGCAACTGGATACACGTAATGTGGATGTAACCTAACATTAATAAATTAATGCTGGAGTTGAATGACTATTCACTGCTAATCTATCAATCAATGGAAGGCTTGTTATTTAACACTGTGCATATACAAGCGTTTTTAGTTTGGCTTATTATTAGTTTCGCTCTCTGCGCTACTCTGTAAAATTGTTTATACAATATACTATTTACTATTTTAAATAACACTATGCACTATTGCGCTCGCAACGACTGTGTGGTCATTAAAGATTGCCGATAGCACAACATTATCAAATCGCAGCTCGCACGCTCGTGCTTGGTTGCGCTCGAGTGGATTCGTACCGTACCTACGAACTCAAGGGCCCATGAAATGCAGTAAAGCATGCACGTGAATTATTAAAGTGGACTCTCGTGTTTATTATGCACGTTAAGATTCTAGAAAAAGGTGCTTCGTTTAATTATTTGATCGCGGCGAACCAACCCTTGCTTTCTGAACACTAACAGTCGTTACGAAGAACCTCTTGTCCCGCCGTTGAAAATCTATTTATTATTTAATTACTAGCTCTGCATTATCGTGACAGCGTCGTTTATGGGCCATAAATTTTGCTACCTGTGCACAGAAATGTTTCGTAATTATTATGACAGCGAGTTGCGACGGAATTATGTACCCATCGGCCATCGGGTGAGGAGTCAGCACCGTAACAAGTGGGGTGATCTATGATGTGAATGGCACGCACCAGTGCTTTATCGTGGAAAACTTTAACGTACTTTTCCTTTCGCTGTCCCGGTTCTCATTAAAAAATGCTAATTAGATTTATGAGCTGTGAACCTCAAAGAAATTCTCGAAAACCTTATCGTCAGCCAACAAACAAAATATTTAATATTTTATGTGACGCAAGTTGATAACTTATCCGAAACTAGTCCAGTGAGTTCAGAAGTTATCGGCCTGACCCCGGCCGATACTGTTTCCTATATTTCACGGCAGTTTGTTCAACCTGCTCTTTATTGTCGCTTTATTTACAACTTGTTGGCGACGAACGGCTAAAAATAATCTCACAAGAGTCACGTCCGGTTCACAAAGCCATCTTTCTATGAACTTTACATTAGTGTACACATGTTGCTTATTCGCATGTCTTTTATTTTTTTGTTTTGTTCCTAACCACTAACAAAATGGACGAATTAGTTTTGTGTGCTGTTTTGAGAATTATATTAATTTTCGTTTATTTTACGATTTGTTCTATAGTCTAATGAAATATTTCTATCTGTGCGATGCGTGGGCTCAAAAGTGACCAACGAAGGATTTAAATCCAAACTTGTCTTCTAAACTCCATTACATTATTCTAGTAAACGTCAAAACATTCTGGCATTGTTCAAAATGGGCGCAACAACAACTTCGCCTTGAGGAGATTGCCATAAATAATTTGATTTAAAAATACAAGACGAAAGACGTCGCGCCGAATTATATTTTGCTCTTAAACGATTTAACACTTCGCTCGAATTATTAAGTATTGTGTTTAAAGGCCGTTGGAAATTGACAAGTGCCAAATCGAGGTGTAACAATTTGATCTAATTCGCACTGTGAAACTTCGGGCGGATGTGGCACATCTGTTGCCTTGGAGACAAAATAATAATTAGCGAAGATGCCTGAGAATGGAGCTTGCTCGCATAATGTGTCCCACACACTGTGCTCCTCCATAGGGTTGTCGCCAGGCTTGGAACTATTTCTAATATTATTACAAATTCGACTGTTTGTTCGGATCTTTTCTATAAGGAAGAATGGAAAGGGTTTAATTTAGCACTAAGTGAATATATTTAACTACAAAACGATATTTCTGAACCCCATGACCTAGGCCGCTGAACACAACACTTTCGTGTTTAAACTCGTTAAAATTTTAATATTTGTAAACCAATAAACAAATTAAAAATAAGTAATGGTAAAAAATAATGTATTTTAAACCCTATAGTCTCGTTTTACCGCAAGAACACAACCCCAGCGAAGGACAATGAAGTACGAACGACTTGTAATTGAGCAATTGAAGCAGCTTGCCTTGCCTTACTACAATAACTTTCTTGACTCAACAGGATGTTACCCACATGAGTCCTATTATTTTACTCTTTCTACAGTACATGAAAACCCGAAAAATGACAAGTTCATATAAACGTTATCGTAAAACAGCTGATGATAGAAAAGCGGTTGGAACTATCAAAACTTTTCAGTATAACGTATATCAGAGCCATATCATTTCCTAGCAATTTCTGAACTTATTTAGAAATAAGAATAAAAAAGTTGTCTATTAGTTTGATTTGATATTTAAAATCCTTTACATTGACACTAGCTGAGCAAAAACTAATAAAGATTATTAGATTACTCTCTGTAGTCGTATGTTAACCAGATTTTCTACGTAAACCGTCTTGTATAATAATACCATGACGTAATAAATACCTTTTACAGACACGTTCTTATTGCACATTACTGTTACTTCTATTACCTAATACAAAAGCGCAGCCTGTGTATTTATTTAATATATCTTTACACAACTTGAAGTCGCATTTAAAGAAATGAAATAATCTTAAGTAAAATGCTTTAAAGAGAGTAAAAGAAAGAGAAATAAACTGCTGTAAATAATAATATATGTACCTAAGTTTACGTTTATTATGCTAATTGAAGGAGGGTTCTCGCTCGCCTTATTAGTATGTATAATGGGTGGTCAGATAATAAGAATAGTAATTATATTAAAGCGTATACCTGTAAAATAGGTGAAGCGTTCTTTGATGGGCCCATTCGCCTCGCGCGAAGGTCAAGCCGCTTACTCACCGCCACACACACCTACAATATTCAGAAAAGAAAAAAAAACACAAAAGGATTACACGTAATTAGCGTTGCATTATTGAGTAGTTAGTCTAGAAATGTTTGTCAAAATTTGCTGCCATTACTTCCCCACAAATAAATAATAAAGTTCACAATATTCTCGTTAAAACATGTATTGTATTTACTGGGTTTTACCTTATAGTGGTTTTTTACCATAAAGTTAACGTTCCGTCGTGGAGGTGTGGCAAATGCGTAATTTATTTAATCCTTAACAATTATCATTAATTACATTTTGAGCAAGAAACGTTATTATAATAAATTGTCCCATTACTATTAATTACACGTACCTATATTATTATTCTCCGCGTATTGAGATCTATTTGCAAAATATTTGAGCTCGTCCGTCGCCGCAAATACATATTTATAATATGTATTTACGGCGGAAAAAGAGGCCATTAAAACTGCGGAAATTAAGCGTGTCGAAATTGGCCACGTTAATTGTATTAATCGCTTTTTCGTCTTATCTGAAATGAAAAGGTTCAGACTTAGGAATGGAGCCCGTCGGGCGTCAATTGCGTGGTCAATGTTGCTAATCCAGTATTTCAGTGGAGTTGTGAAAACGCCGCGTTGCACAACGCGAGCGCGTGTTACCTCTTGATGCAACACTTGCAACGATACCCCCGCTACGGGACAACCTTCGATTTCCCTCATTATGACACGCCGCCGTTTACTCGTCAAATTCTATCTCATTGAAAATCCATTTATTTCTATACTTCACACGTACACGCAAAGATGCTGTGTACCCGCTAAGGTACATTCGGTTACGCAACGGACCTACATTTCAGAATCAATGTTTAGAATTCCAATTACTAAACGCCGACCTGCGATCAATATAAAACACATTTAAATTACAATTTAACATTCATTTAGCTCAATGGCAGTTTGTAGATGAATCTTTATTTATCGTACGCCACCGAGTGATGGGATGCAAAACGAATTTTGCGATAGAAACGGCGATAATAATTATTATTTACACGAAGACCTACATTACGAAAGAGTATAATAACAGGTAGAATGAATAACCATGTTCCGTGAGCATAGGCCGAAACCAAGGCTTCTAAAGACAATGCGTCGGCGCAGGGACACGTAGTGGAATCCACAGATTGTGAACGTAAATTGTGATTATGTCAGCTGTTCCGAAGAGTGGCTCCGAGTTGTATCCGAGCATTGTCTTACAGATTACGCACGTGGGCTCTCTTAGCTACAGAGAAAGTGGCACAGCTGTCGGCAAGGCCGTCTTCTCGATTTTCGACCTTCAAACTCGAGTTTCCGGGATGTACGCAATAAAATTATTCTTAAAACTCGAATGCGACCCGCATTGCGATTGCCTTAATGTCGTTAGCTTAAGCGTTAGGTAAACGCGTTAGCTAATGGATCCAATTTAGTCGACTATTACTAAACGAATTCGTATCGCCTTCACATCAGAGAATATATAATGTTGCAACGCTCTAAGGAGTATTCTTCCTATTATTTTGAAATTGTACAAGCTTATTGTTTAACTCCTTTGGAATCTTACAGCGCACTGAATAGATACGTATCATCGCTGTATAATCCAGACCACGTTTGAATTACACATGATCTGCCAGTAGTCTATGATGCGACTCGCGTGACAATAGCAGTATGTGATTGCAACATCGTGCGCGGGAGTTGCAGTCGCGTGCATCACGCTTGACAACTGTACCGTAGATCCGTAAATATAATGTCTCCATAACATGGCGTTATCACTGCGCCGGTTGCCGTAAAATCGAGAAGTAACAACGCTGGCCTATTTAACTCATTCAAGTACAGTACTCCGTAAATACCTGTTGTTGTTGTGGCAGAACATATTCAATTCTTTAGGACTTATAAACCATTATTAACCGTAATTATAGGCTTTTTCCCTATCAATGTTATGTCTACACACAAATTAAATATAACCGTGTAACTATCTTTGTACCTAACCACACAACAAATCGTTATATATATGATTGGTTTCATAGAATCGCCGCGTGGTTTTCAATTCACAATGTCATATTGATCACTGCACAGCGGGCCTGTTGTTGAAATATTATATGCTGTTTTGCATGTGATATTCGACTCTCTGCCCTACAATAAAATTATAACGCAGCTTTATTAATAACGCGATAGCAGAATTCGATATTTCAAATCTGTTTTTTTTTAATGCAAGTCATTAATCTAACATGTACTACATACCTTGAATCATGAACAGTTTTGAGGTACTCGGGTTGAGGTAGGGTGAACTATACTTAGAATATTTTAAACAAGTGACTTAATTGCTTCGTATTCATCGTTTCTGATACTTGCAACCTTGATGTCGAGTTCGTTTACATAATTACCTTTACTGCAATAGGAAATTAGCATATTTGCTTATAGAGTACATATACAGTGTTTTTATTGTATATTCAAATACATTTTTAATCCTTTCCGGATATACAACAGAGAATGTAAACCTACATTTTTTTATAAAGGTTTCTAGTCTCCATGTATTTACGAAAACGTTACGATACGTTTAAAAACGCGTGAGTCACTAACGGCGTTAAATAATAATAATTTCGTATTAATTCCGAGCGGAAGTGGCAATTCAAATCGCTGACGAAGGCATATGAAAGCAATTGTCACATTCTTTTGCACTTACCGTGTACGGCAAAATATTGCATAGAAAACGAAACTGCTATAGAGAAAATCGAAGATAACACGTCTCCTATTTATAGAAGTTTGAGTTTGACCGTAGTTTCGGCATCGGCTCGGCCAAACAACCGCCCTGATTGTCAAAACTTTAGTGTTAAAATATTTCTCATAAAACAATTCTGAAATACTTGTGAATTCTACAGTAGGTATTGTATCTATTCGATGTGGGCAATGTAAACAGCGGCGATACGCTCGCTGAATTAATGTCCCCAATTCAATTGAAGTGTTTCATTAGCACAAGTGGCCGCGATTGCTTCGTTGATCGAGCGCAAAGCTGAACTCGCAACCGTCACTTGAGATAATAGAGAATGACTACTAAAAATCTCCATTCATTCTTTATATTCTTTCTTGTGGCATCTAAAAGAATATTAGTATAATTTTTAACATCCTTATTAGTACCCAAACTTATAAAAATAGATAGAGCATACCAGTTAACGATAAAAGTATAATGTCTTGTAAGGCCCAATATCCGTTTTAACAGTTAGTATGTAAAATTATGTTGTATGTTACCAAGACTACTTAAATCCATGCTTATATTCGTCTCTTATATATAAGTAGTTAATACCAGTTTGGTCTGATCGCCTTATCGCGTTCTACCATAAAGTACGCGTAAAAATTAATTGTTTTTAATGTGGAACCGTTACGTTGAATACGTACAGCCACTAGAATCAACGAAACCTTTGGTATTTATATCTTATTGGTATATTATTGATGATATTGTATTATTATTTCTAGCAACTTTAAAGTAAACATATTGTAATTTTATGAGTCGTTAACGCATCAGTTACCGTAGAATATATGCTTGTTTTTATCTACTCGTTCCGAGAGAACTGTGTTGTTATTCTCAGAACTATACCACAAGATTTTTTTACACATTAATTTTTCGTTTGCGCAAAAATACTCAAAGTTCTGGAACTTGCTAGATAGTGCAGTGTCATTTGTCATTATCGATATTAACAGTGACGTAAAGTGGCACGGATTTTCTATACATTACATGGCCCAAGATATAGACCTCGTCATCCGATTTAATTAGCGCTCGCTCGGTTGCATTGCAAGCCGTGTGTATCTACTGAGGTCGTGACACTCGACGTCTTGCACTGAGTGGCGCAATGCCCTATGCATGGTGTGTTGGAATTGCCCTCACAAATAAGTATAGGTTCAGCTTAAATGAATACAATACTCAAGAGACTCTCAAATGAAAGTTTCTATATTGCCCGTCATGTCATATTATTCCAACCTTTCTTTTTTTCTAAACCTATTTAGTGCTTAGAGAGATACTGTGTTGAAATGTTCTTAAATAAACGTGATGAGTTCCCTCATACGTCAGTTATGATATTCTTGTTAAACAAATAAGAAAAAAATCAATGACACCAAATATGTATTGCCCGATGAGTGCGTGTGTGGCGAGTGGCTCTACCACACTTCGACACAACATGACTAACAATTAGCAGTAAACAGTGTACTTGAGGTTCCCTGCACTGCGAAGCATTTTTACGATCTTCGCAAATAGGAAGATTCCTACCTAGTTATTTACTAACCGGTTATTATGTGCTTGTGTTTTAAACGACGCTGTAAAGATATTAAATCTAATAGGCAGCAACATAACATTACACAACAATGCACTGCTAATGACGTTGATTACGTTCGAATAAAACTCCTCTCGCTTACTTCACAGCGGAAAATAACATTATCACAATATTATTGGCTTTATTTTTAATACACCTGCATAATAACGGTAACATAATAAATTTTAGTTTTTTTGCAAACGTACAAGAATAATGAGATAAGATTAAAGTGTCTTATTAATGTTAAAGTATTTTTGTAGCTCTTTACAATGGCTGTGTGTGTTCAAAGTATCTATATTTACCACTATGACGTAGGTGCGGTATCGAAATAATATCCGAATAATCAGAAACCAGTAAATCGAACCGGTAATAAACGCAGTGTCATAACACTAACAGATTTATTACAGAGATACCTGCATAACGCGGTAATGATAAGTAATGACCGTACGAAGTCGTTTCTAATGAAATCGTCGTAAATCGCTCTAGCTACTGTAATTGCTTTGTTATTCGATGTCAATTTCAAGCCTCCGCATTAAAATGATCCGCTTTGTTCTGGGCAAATTAATTAGCTCGGCGTTTTCCGGACGCCGCGGCCGGTCGAGATCAGTTTTACTTTCTTGCATAGGAAGCTATCGCTTTCATCGGAGACCGGTTGAAAGCCAGCTAGATACTTAATAATTTTATTGAACCCGTGCGCAGGAGTACTTTTCCGCGTCTATACTTATTACGCGATAATAACTTATTATAATTTAAGTGAGCGTTTTAATATATTCACGCCTTTTCCTTATATAAACTTAATAAATAGCTACTAATAATTAAAACACCGGTAACGAACCGGTTTATTTTTTTCCAAGAACGTAAATCTCTGTCGACTTATGCGATTATTTATGTAACGTTATAAATTATTGTTTGAATACCGTTTACTAAATGATCTTCTCTTTATTTCAGGTGAGCCCCGATTACATGGTCGATGGTGGAGTAACGAACTCTGTAAGTTGAAGTTGAAATGTTCATTTTCAAGAAAACGATGACCGATGCGCGCTGAACTCGCTATTTCGGGTTCAATGTGTTTATTTAAACGTGACGTTGCGATTTCAATTGCTTTTAACACGTAGCGTGAAATAACTATCGCTGCTAATTTCTTGCTGAGGCAATGACGTCTCAGATTATTTACGCGTTACCTGACTAAGAAACGCTCAGTCGACTTATAAAGCCCATTTCTTAATCTCCAGGTAAATAATAGACCGATTGTTATCTAAACTATTAGATACATTAAAAATAAATTAAGTACTAAACGATCATCCGACCCTGGTTATATGTAGAGGTAAAATTGGTTTAATCGTTTCGACGCCATTCAGAGCGCAATAAAGGAACCCCGTCTACAATAAGCACACTAGAAATAAAAATAGCCAAAAGCTATTAAGCAACCTTGGAGCTAACATTGACCTTGCAATGTCGATGCACTTGCAACTAGCCTCTCTTTCCAATACGGGCGAGGTGTTTATTGGAATTGTTACTTGTGAAGTATTTGACATACGTCATGACTCAGTAGATTTGTGACTATCGTGTTTGTTGACATAGTTACTCCGAACAATTTTCGTTGTATCGTTTTGATAACTTTCTAAACCTAATGCCTAACGAAAAGCTGCATGGACAAAAGAATAGGGTGCACGCGTTAGTCATAGCGATGTTTTCCTTTGTATACATAGTATTCAATGTGCGTGAGTCAGATTTTACAAATCGCAGGGAAAGTATGGTGTGACGCAACAATAAAAATTGCACGGACAAAGAAATTGCTGGTATGAGATATGATTGACGTAAGGGCCCTAACGATCGTCACTAATGACCGCCATTCATATAGTTTTATTGTCACGGATTAGTTATAGCTAGCTCATTAACTCGTTTTATTGGGGAGCCGGTCTCACTTTTAACATAAAAAGATTCCGAGAAGGTTTATTAGTTAACGCGGCTGTCGTGAGTGACGCTGTTTACTTGTTCCGTTCTGCAAATCGACGCTGAGACAGCTTTCTGTTGTTGCATCTATAAATAAGGAGGTGCTAAAAGCGGCCCGGCCTGGGGACGTACGTATACTTCCTCCGCTTTGAACGTCCGAGGGGTAAACATGCTCGACTTGAACGGATTTCTTTGTTGACATTCGCTTTACGGCCGCTTCACCTCGTCCGAGGTTTATGGCGCGCTCGCAATAAACAAAACCACTCCCGACCAGTCTTCTCCTTAAACCAAAACTGGATCGCTGTCCAGCCATCACCGTGGTCCGTTTATTGCATTCGGACCTACCTCAAATCCCTAATCTATTATTTCCTAACAGGCTCTTAACAAGTTTTCTTACATGTCAACAAAGTACAGGTTGTCGTCATAAGTTTGAGCGGAGCGAGTCAACACGGTGACTATCATTGTTTATGTCAACGAACCTATATGCATTAGGAGCGTTCTTAAATACAATGTAATGGACGGCGAACGTTAGTTGACAACGATTTAACCATTCTCGAAACATCGGCCAATACGTGATATCCTGTGCTCAGCGGCGAAGATTCAAAATTAAATATGTCGTATTGCTTGGAATAATAACCAGAGGCAATTGTTCTGTGGATATTCAAATAAAGGTGAACGAGTGATGGAATTTTTACCATAGCCGGCGCGTTCTCGCATCGCAATCGGAGTGGACAGGCCATCTACATGCGCGGTCGGTCTGTTCGCGTCCGGTCTTACTCATTGAGCATGTAACGATTTTAAATATGAGCTTTAGTCATGCGCAACAACTTAACTCGCCTATTATTAAGCTCTGTACGGATAGAAATCTAATTCTGTTTCCTCCCCAACCGTAGTGCGACAAGTGTTCGCTCCAATTACGTTTGCATCGAATTTCTAGCCTTTGCGGGAGAGCACCAAGCCGTACGAATTGTCACTACGGCTCTATTATTGGAGGGCACGGAAATATTTACGCCTATATGTGCACTTGGACTGTTATCTCTTGTTATAATGAGACCGGTTGTGGTAAATGCGTCATTTATATAACGACACACAGTTAAACAGACAGCGCTCGCTTGTAACGCTCTGTCACAGACTGATTCATGGCTCTTTGTTTATGATTTGAAAATACTACATTACCTTGAATACACTTTCGTATAGGAGCCTAATTAAGCACTGTTTATGCACCTACAATAAAGACATCAATATTAATGATAGTATACCCGCCGCGTAAATTACAATCGTATATTAGTAAACAATATTCGAATGCATAATGGCATCGTAAAGTTTAACAATAGAAAAACAATGTACGACGTACATAATAGGAACCGCGAGCTGCCTCCCTGCCCTTTACGTGCGAATGGGGGGCAGAGTTTATATAAGACAGGGGGCGAGGCGTAAGATTGAGAGGTTAATGACTATATTGCGATTATTGGAAGCTGTTTGTGGGTCTGTCGCGAGGGGAGACAGGATCTCGGCGCTGGTTATTTTCGCGCAATCATCCAATAAACGTGATGGTACCAATCGACGAGACCCTCGTCTTGGCTCTCGAAGAAATTTACCGATTTGGACAATCTGTCAAATTTGTCTTTTACCTACCGACCGTTTATGTAACGTGTTGATCGCTAACTACTAAACCTTCATACAATGTCTAGACGTTAATTTGAAGCTTGATTAGTAAAAATAATGCCATTAATTACTTTGACTGAGTGCTTTATATCGTTAAAAGTTCATTTAAATATAGAACGCATTTGATTAAAACCAATTAAGGTTCAATTAAGCTACGAGTGGTATCTCGTTTGGTCGTCGCTGTATCAATTGTCACAGACAGTCTTCGTAAGTAGAGTTCATGCTCCGTGTATTGTGTTGCAGGAAATAATAAAGGGACGCACAATGAAAACGTCTCTAAGATTATAACTGATATCATTACAGGGAGTAATTTCGAAGCACTTATGTATTAGCCATTAGGGGCGTGAACTACGTGTAAATGTTTTGCATGTTTGACACGAGCTGTGTTTAGTCTAGCCTTTGTTACAGAACTAGGTTACCTTTAAAACGTCAAATCTTTTCGCGCTCTTCATTTGAATTGTTAAAATCGATCTCTACACACATTTACATATTGCTGAAAACCAGTAACCTGAATTCGGAGCTTTGTTGCGGTGCGTTGCCCCCGAGGTTATCTAGAGGCGAATTATATTTAGCGGGACCCTACATACGTTCAAGAATCGCGAACCGCGAGGTGTAAATTTTGCTGATTGCAAGAGTAAATATACATGCTGTCATGGTTGTTTTCAACCGGGTCGTTAACCACATGCGGTAACTTTTACGAGAATAAATTACACTATAACATTTAGTACTAACCCTATTCATTTTTTATCTTAAGGGTCTAACGCCATAGTGTCGTTACTAGTTATTTAAATTGACAATAATAAAATGCGAAGACATATTTTAATTCTTTTGTTTAAAAGTTTTGTTTACGCTTATCCTCATTAGGATTTTGTGCGGTTACCGGTTTTCGTAATGTTGTCTTTATCATTATTGCTATGATCTTGTATTCAGTATATGAGTTTAATTCCGGTTTAGGTATTACATCATGAGTTTGGCATGGTAGCACATAGAATAAGGACAAAATACAGGACGTCACAAATACTGATACGGAAACATCGAACAAACAAGAAGTGCCTATACATTAAAGCTTTTCAAACGAGTTGATAGTAAATTTCGACAGATTGTCATAATTAAGGTACTTCCCGGAGTACATTTACAGTATGTGAATGTCGCCAACAAAGACGAGAACAAACAATTTATTATGCTCGAAGTGGCCGCGTGTCCACACCGTTGACACAATCGTCTGATAATTACTTAGGCATATAGAAACATAACATTGCTTTGGAAGGTTTTCATTCCTCGAATTGAAAGTCTTATTTCAATCACATGTGAGATCTTTTCGTGGTAGATGGTTTGCAAATTTATTGAAGCATGGTTAGGATATTGGCGCAGTTGTAATTGCCAAGTAGTCCGTACATGCAACGTGCAATATTAGCCATTGAAGGCCAGAGGGATGTTTATACAAATACATGCTAATGCAAATTGAGCGGCGAACAGTGAGGGCCTGATTACCTTTAGTTTCGAACGCAACAACCGCGGCCGTTTGAAATCGACAGTGATTACAATTTTCCCCAGAGCGCGGTAAGTCGGCGCAACGTCCGATGGAAAGCGCTGAGCCAATGTTCCGCTCTGATAACTCTTTAATTACACATCAGTCACCGTTTTCCTTCGACACCTGATGACCGTAGCGCCAACCTTTGAGCTTTTCGCCCGCACGTTTCGTTCGCTATTGTGATCATCAACCTTTTCACTTCTATATCCAAGCGACTTATTAATTTTTCTATAATAACTAATAAATCTAGTATTACAATACAACACAACGAAATTTGTATATATTTTTATAATGAAATATTTTATAGTCCGTTTACACACGGGCGTATTACATAAAAATTGAATATATATAACCTAAGTAGTATTATTATACAACTATTAAACCTGTTCAAAAATAAGAATTGAATAGAAGCCGTATGCGGTTACAATTCTGCGGCGCATTTATCTGATAAATTGTTCAAAAAAGGTAAAGCTTAATGCGGCGTCTGTTGTATACTAAAGATCAAAACACAAGTGTTTTCGTGTTTACGACCATCGGACGGGGAATAGGCGAATAGAATATACAATGATGTGTCATTCACATCTATTGAGGCCGCATACAAGATGCGGTCTATCATACATTTAGGTAGGTATCTTTCGAGGTTCCGCGTAATTTTGCAGCGACTAGCCTTTTGATCTCTTAAAATGTGTTGATTTCTAATTCTTTAAATGTCATCAATTAGTGAAAGCAAACTGCAAGTTATATCAGTTATAGCGCTGAACTATAACGTCATATTTGTTTTCACTGTTTTATTTATATTGTGCAACGTACACATACATAGCTCAAACACGCGATCTATAAAGCTGGTCCAAACAAAATTTAATTTTGACTATTGTTCCGTCCCTGTTATAACAAATCCTAAGCCGACCGATAATATTTAATACGACGTCCGATGCATTCAGAGAAGTAGACGTGCCAACAATTATAATACATTGCAACCACGAAACGAAACGACATTTAGTGAACAATAGTGTACAATCACAAGGAGTGTTTGAGCACAGTTGTTAGAGAGGCGACGCGCCCGCGCCTCTCCGCCATGCATTGTTATGGTGATGTCTTGAGCCAAGTTCGTCGATCCTCAGAAACAAAAGACTACAAACCGAACATTTGCATTTTTAAACTCTACTAGAATAAGAAACAGCTATTGGAAAGAATACCCATTTTAAACATAAATAATTCACAACAGGAGACCGGACGCGATCTGGATGGATGTAGTCGTTAAGCACGGTTCGCTCTGGGGCTGTAATGTGTCAGTTAGGTTTAGTTAATTGGAAATATTAACAATTTTAACTCAAAGTCGCGTCGGGTGTTGTTGCCTATAGCAGGTAGATACGTCCCTACAGTGCCCGTCTTTTTTGTTAACCAGCAGGTATCGGACCCTTCGTTGCCATATAGTATAAACTTTTTTGTTCTTAAAAATCAAATAAATTTATCCTTCGGAAATTTCACATTTAAATTTTTTTCTATTAGTCGTAATTAGGAACTCGAGTAGGATTACGACAGCTAAAAAAGTTTTGAAATACTTTTTAATCATTATCATCATCATATTTGTGTTTACATATGTTCTATTATGATTTTTGGAAGTAGCTGGTGTAAAACTTTGTTCTTTTGTTTTCAGAACCAGTCTCGACCAGTGCAGACAATGAATAGCGCGTTGGGTCCAGTCGGCGCGACGACGGTCACCGCCAGCGTCGGCTGGGAGCAGCATCCAGTTTTGGCCCGTGCTGCGTCTGTGCCCGCACAGAGGGCGCTCGCCGGTATCCTGAACAGCTTAGGCCATCGGCGGCTCGAACGCACCACAAGCGACCCAGCACAACCACCACCCGCTACCAGCAGATACAAGACGGAACTATGCAGGCCATTCGAGGAAGCCGGCGTCTGTAAATACGGCGACAAGTGCCAATTTGCGCACGGCATGCGGGAGCTACGTAATCTCCAACGCCACCCAAAATACAAAACTGAATTGTGCCGCACTTTCCACTCGGTCGGATTTTGCCCGTATGGCCCACGTTGCCACTTCGTTCACAACGCTGAGGAAGCGAGACGCCGTGAGCCATCTTCGCCCGGCGGCTCCTTGGCATCCCTTTCATCGGGAGTTTCTATGGCATCTTACATGAGTGACGGTTCCCGTTCCCCAAGGTCGCCCCACTCTCCGCTCGCACCACAGTCCCCTATGGCTCCCCAATCGCCCCCGGCTTTGTCGCCTCCGGCCCCTGCTTTTGCGTTCCGCCGTGCGCACTCCCCGGACCCCGAGGAGGAACGGCTCCCAGTCTTCAATCGCCTTTCGTCTGCGTTCGGCGACCTCGTGATCGCCTAGGTGCGAACGACTAGTCCTAAGTTAACGAATCGAGCGTAGCGTTTAAGAATCGTCCGTCACCTTAGTGCCTACTCGACGTCTTCCAGACAGCGGCCGAGCCGTCCCGCTCGTCGCACCTTCGCCCGCATCCCGCTCAACGAATGATCTCCAGTCTACCGACGCAACGTTCGCAGCGCGTTGCCCTGTAATTTTGTAAAAATAAAAGTGTTCTCTGGCGTCTCGAAAGTTTGCGGTGTGAACATAGTGGTATATCTACATCTAAGTTATCGGCACGCACTTGTAAATGGCACCTTATAATTTTAGAATATTTATTGTATAGCTCGCGGAAGTCTTCCCGATGCGATCCTCCGCCGAGCGGTGGTCTCTGTAAAGTTAGTTAATAGTTGCATTATTTATTTCGTAACTGCCTATCCGCGCTCGGAACCGTACCGCGAGAAGGCGCTCGTGATCTATTTTTAAGGATTAAGATAATAATTTATTATTTATTTCGAGTCTCTTAACTGTAATGATTGTTGTATTCGTAGCTAGCGATGCCGCACCGCATTCGGACGAGGCATGCGTCGACGGGACCTGGCTCGTTTCAGATCTTATGTCCATCTCTTCCACTTCCGGTACCTCAATGTAATTGTTTTGCCTCAAAATTGCACAAGTGGAACGGACTGACCGCCTGAGCTTTGAGGGGTTTATTCTCGAAGTTGTAATGTTTGAAGAGCGTAGTTCTCGCAGCGTCGTCGAGGATTGCAAAATAACAAACGCCGCCGGCTATATCAATCATCTGCATTTGGTTTAAAAAGTATCGAAGCGGTCCTGCAGCGTGCCGCCGCCGGCGACTCGCCTGCGAGGACTTGTCTTTTTTGCGTCGGGCGAGGGCGCGCAACGAACGTAAACCTGTTTCACAGTTTTGGTGATTGCTTTTTTTTCCACCGCATTAAAGCCCCTCTCGCTCGACGCTATCTTCTCCGGACGCAAATAAAAATCTCGGAATAAACCCGTCAATGTCTCATACCGACTGTACCGACGTGTACGATCATATGTGTAGTATAGTATACCTACGGAGATGCTTATCAGCGACAATAGAAGCCAGTTGAAACGGCGGTGGTCGGCGCGGCGCACTGACGGACCTCCTCTCGCGCTTCCAAGCCGTCCGAGCGTCGCGCTTCGGCCCGACACAATGAGTGCCTTTTACCTTATAACAGATATAAATCGATTATAATATTTAATTTTTAGTTTATCGAAATAGATAGATTGTTTATTTATTGTCTCTTTTGAATACAATATTCAAATTGGCACAGTTTTTTTTTGTACTTTTGACAGAGCTATAAGTGATTAGTTTCGACGTAGAATAGTTTTTTCTTTGAATTTAAAGTGTGATATTTTATAATATTTATATAACAAAGTTTAAAGTTAATTAAGGGACCAATTACGTGATTAGGAGAAATTCTGATAGAAGCGGACCTAGATGTTTTCTTCGACCGAATACCCTCGTGCCACATTTTGACAATATTTTTGTACTAGATAGTATTTTTGAATAATAAATAATACCATTTCCGGTACTCGGTTTTGTGTCATTTGTATTTCATAGAACCGAAAGGGTAGTGTTATTTTGTTAACCAATGTAAGTAGTATTCAAGTTTATTTCAGTTTTTCTCCGCGTCAAACGAGTCGTTGCATGCTGACCACTAAAAGATAATAATTTTGTACCTAATGTTAAGTTAGTTTTAAGCGTTTTCATAAAGTTCGCAAATATTATTTATTATCAGTTCATTACGAATTATAAATCATCAAAGCTGAATTATTTAATTTCTTTCTGTATTTAAAAGGACACTTATTATCATTACTTTGTAACTTAAATTTAGTTTATAACTATATCATGAGTCATTTAATGTAACAGGCATTAGTTTAAAACTGTAGTACCTATGTCACTTATTATTAAGTATTTAATTTTTTAATTTAATTTTCAGTTTAAGTTAATCTTCCAAAAAATGACTATATAATATACGGACAAAACAAATTTAAGGCTAAAGCTTGTTTATGACATTTTCTTGTAAGTTTTCTTATTTTCAAACTGCATTTTTACTGAATTATAGTCAAAATAATAATACGTTAATTTTATTTTTATTTTTTTACCCATCCGTCTATCCCAAGCACAAAGAATGTAGCAAATCATGTAGCATAGCAACAATAAGAATAATATTATCAAATGAATAGTGAGGACAAACACTGTTGTGAAACAGCTCGTTATAACAATGGAATCGAACCCGGAACCACAAGCTTACAATAGTTTGCAACGTTTTTTGCGGCAGTCGTTACGTAACCTTAGCACGAGAAAAGGCGTTGGCGAACAGGCTTGGATTGTATACGCTCTACAACATTAGTGATGTGTAAGTATGCGATGGATTAAATAATCATATACATAGACGTTTATAAAGAGGACCATGTTGTAAAGCCATCATCACCGACCTTTTAATAGTTTTCGCTGCTGTAGACCGGGTCTTCTATAAAGGGCCTTTATCCACCATACTGACCAAATGTTGGCCAACCATATTTCTATGGGATTGTTGTCCCTAAGACTGATTGCTTCCTGACGATGTTTAAGCTGTATCAATTAAAACAACCAGTCCTAAAACTAAGAATACAGCTAAGAATTTATAAGTACACGTAGATTATTAATATGTACATTGAACTAAAAGTACCAACCAGAAATAGTAAAAACGCATTAACTTTTTATCGCTAAGTGCAACCGGCAGAACAATGGGGCTTTAAAATTTGAAAATTGAATGACCTTCAGGTTGAATAACAAAAAGCTATGTTAAAAGTTTTTACTGATCGAAAAACCAAAAGCCATAGTGAATGTCGATAAATTGTTTTTGATAGTATGCAATAGGTGGCAATGCCACCGCGGTCGTGTGACGGGTCGAATAAATGGCAGGAATGTATAAGTTATATAAGACGTTAACAGGTTCGATTCCTAGTGTCCATTTTTCTAAACGTGTCGTAAATCTGGACATCGGGGGTCTGGACATCTGGACATCCTTAATTTTCAGTTCACTTTACTGAACCTATACTAATATTGAAAAATTAATGAATTTGTTTGTTTACTTGAACACTCTAATCTCATTTGAGCTATTGGTTCGAATTGAAATATTATTTTGTGTTAGATCATTTATGGGGGAAGGCTTTAGGTTATGGCTCTGATAGAATGATTACTCTCTAAAAAAATATTCGCGACTAAATATGTCTATCTTTTAACTTGGAAGACCGACGGGACGGGGACGACAACAACAAAAATAAACAATATGATGGCCAAAATGACTATTCCATGCGGACAAAGTCGTACGACACAACTAGTCAATTATATAGTGAAAATATAATAATATATAAAAAACAAAATCCATCATATTGCTTCAGTAGTCTAAAACACACGAATATCTTGCCTTGGTATAGGGATTACTTATGAAAACGGCTTCGCTGCTTCGAGTGGCTTCTATATTCGATTTCATAAGCAAAAAAATTATTTATTTTACAAATACCAACTAGCATCGAGTTGCAATTCCCGGAGCTGAGTCGGCCAGTCTTGTAACCGAACACCGAGATAAGCCAAGCCTTGACAAAACCACTCGAACATAGTTTAGAGAAGGCTATAGGACCTCTAAGTGTGTGTAAATACAGCTCCTTTTCCTCTACAACCGGTAGTCAATTTCCAGAAACTAAGTACGCAGTGGTCTTAATTAACTGCTTTTGATAAATAAACTGAATGAGGCAATGTGACTTTTATACAAATGCTTTACCGCGTTTTTATACACGCCAGCCATAAACATTGCTCCTTTGTTATTAATTGATTAATGATGACCTCATCATTTGATGAATTAAACTCAAATTAAATGATTGTTTAGCAAAAAGGGTATCTCGATATATTGTAATGCTGTGTGTTCAACTAGTTCGTTCGTTTTTTGGGCTGTTCAACCGACTGTATCAGAGAAGAGGTTCTCGACGTTTCGCCATCACGTGTGGACGGCATCATCAGGAGATGTTGACTCCTCGATTGCTCGAAGAATTAAGAACCTCTTCTCGCTCACATCAGCCGAACAGCCCGAAAGACAATGATATGCTAGTTCGTTCCTCTTTCACGTAAGAGCTTAGACTCGCTGCTATATTGCGATTTATCGGTCTTCAACCAGCACTAAATGGTGATGTTAACGGGGCACGAGGGTAACGTAACCTCCGACTTCAAATCTTCAGGTAATAGATTATTAGAAAAGGAATAAAAATTTTAGCCGACCCGGAAATTAAACACTATTATCTTTCGGTAACTGAATTCGTGTGCAATCACTACACGTAGTTGAAATAAAACAATTTATAACTAACCTCCAAAGGTCTTTTTCGATGTATTGAATATATCCGAAGTTCCAAAGTATCAAAGGTACTGAAAAGTATCGGAAAAGCCAAGCCATAATAATAATACTTTAACTATAAAAGCTTTATATTATGGATAGACTTTGAACAAAGGTTAGGAATTTACCATAGGTCCATATGGACCAAAACAAGCTGTAATACCAAAACTTGAACATAAACCACTTTATATTTAGTAAAACAAGACAAAAGGCATTCATTGTCAATCACACAAGGTGAGACAATGTTTACTATTCTTCATTGAGGAGAAAACTTCCGCTAAAAGACAGTTTCCTTGAAGAGAATTGCAATCTACGCAAACTATACCGCGGCTAATATAGGATGATAAATTGTATACGATATATGTACAAAAAGTATCGTACTTTGTAGGGTAAATATGTATATAATAAATTAAATTCTGATGAAAGAAGTTTAAGTTAGCATGGACACCAAAACATTTGAACAACGATGATAGGGGGACAGACAAGCGTCGGGTTCACTGGATGGAAGGTACTCTAGCAAAATAACATTTTAAGATGATGCACTGTCGACTTATTGAGGATGTAGACAGAAACTGAAACGTGGTTAAAATTTGTCGGCTTTTTCTTAAGCGGAATTTCGATATTCCTACCAAAAATGTAATATCCAGATTTGCGGAAACAGTTAAACCCAATAAATACTGTCTATAGTTTACGGAAGTAGTACTCATTTAAATAAAATACTTTAACGGTTTAAAACGCGATATATTAGTCGGGCCGAAGTAAAAAATCATTTTCAAATAAGTTTAACTAATATATCGCGTTTTAAACCGTTAAAGTGTTTTATTTAACGGTTATCCAATAGATTTGCTATGTATATTATATACAACGCCACCCCTATGTCAAACTTATCATCACATTTTAACCAGGGTGTAAATATAAGGATATTTATTTAAAGCTTCGAGTTGAGCCGCCTTAAAATTCTTCTATCAGTCGACAAATTCAACGCAAGAAAGTAAATAATAGACAGAGTGTTAGTTCAATGATAATAATAATTGCATCTGGATGTGTGATAAGGGGTTCCATTATCTAATATTTGTACAACGACCGACGATTAGATAAGAGGAAAGATTCACTTTGTGTATTTATAGAAACACATTTTGACAAGTCTCTTTTAATTTATATATAGGGAGTTAATATACTCTCGCTGGAGTTCTAGTCCCGGCGGTGGGAACGGTTTTATATCGAAGATTATAGAAACAGATATCTGATACCGAAGTTGCAATATTCACTATCATTTAAGGACTTTTAATTAAAGTTTTCTAGTAGTATTCTGGCCCAACAGGACATTTGTAAAGATGTCAAATTAAAAAAATCTGAAACGCGTTTCCTTAAGTTGATTTCCTTAACTAAAACCAATTACCCACAAAAAATTGTAAACGACATTTTATTTTCTCTATTTAGTTACAATCCATAAAGATAAATTAAGATGTTGTTTTAAAGTATTGTAAAGATAAAAACACGAGGAAAGCCACGTTTCAAGGTTACATAAAAAAGGAAATCGCCAAAACATTCTTTCGAGCCGTTCCGTGTTTATTTATGGACTTAGCTGTTCGCCATCGATAAGACATTTTTTTCCCTTTCAAACTATCCTTTTCAATAAAACTCGAATATTTATACATATTTACATAATATGTTTATAGCACATTCTGCTTACATACTTTATCTCGTTTATGATTTTCTTATAGATTTGTGAGCCGTGTTACTCTAGATTTACATTAGGTCTAGTATTAAGAACCTGATCTAAATTTGACACACGCCCATTACTTTTTTATCTTCATTTAATAGGCTTTAGCTATTTACTAGGTTATGTCACCCGTCATTTACTTAAATAAAGGCGTAACAAGCTCGTAATACCTGTTCTTAATGTATGTGTAGCCAAATTAATGGGTCGCGGATTCGATTCTCACCAACTTCAGCATGTTTGTAGATAATTTACATTAATTTGGAGGTATGTCTATTGCAATTCCGTCCGAAACCGAACAGGTAAAGCTGTGACATATTGGATATATGTCACGGCTTTACCTCTATATAATATATACCTTTACAAATCTTTATATCCTAAAATAGGTTGACATCCCATTTAGTTAGACATAGGGCCTTTTAATTAGCAGACCTCGTGTTTGTCTGAAACACCCCAGTTTATAGAATCTAAACAAGATGCGCTGTCGATCTATATTGGGTTTGTTCAGAACCCACAGACTGTCTTTGAATTTTGATATTCCTACCACCCCATTAATAAACAGGTTTCCAGACGAACTCCAACATATTTCAGAATATAAATTGATTAGAAAAATGTTGGACCCGGTGCGATAAAACACACGACCCGTTGATTAGCCGTACATTGCTACAATTACACCAACGAGCCGGACAAATGCTAATGTTTATTTTTCAATTGATTGTGTCCATTTTGTGTATCACGTAAAACACAAAATGAATAAAGATTGAGCTTATCGGCAAGTGACCCGGCAGCTTACGATATGGCATAATTATTTTTACAACCGTCACTAGTAATGTCGCGTAAAGAATACATTTTTATTAAAATGTAAAACCATATTGTCGCGTAGAAGGTATCTGGGTATAGTGGTTACATTAGACCTGAAACTAACAAAAGAAGAAGAAAATTCTGAGCGATTACTTTGCCTTCTGTACGTTGATACACCAATTTTATTTAATAGTTAACAAACATGAGGAATAGGGTCAAATTGTTCTTGGTGGCCAAAGGCATTCCAGCTTCTTAATGCCAGACTCTTTCGTTAAATACAAAGTAAGGTTGGTAATAATATAATTCACATTAATTTGTGTTCATAGGTACAAAGGTATTAAAAATATCTTGTTGGCGAAAATTAAAAACATCTACTTATAAACTAATATCCGCCTTAAAAACTCGGTACGTTTACCTATCGGTTTAGTATACCCAACAAAAAACTACATTGGTAGTGTAAAAACATCATTTTTTAGGAAAAGTTATTGAACTTGAACATTGAACTTGTGAAATAGTACCACTATTATTTTAACGTGATGTGACTCAATCCCAATATGTGTATGAAATACTTTTTCCCTTTGTGAGGCAAGGCACTGGGCCTAATACTTCAGAAAGTAAACCAACGGGAATAATATGTGTGCCCGGGATTCGTGCCTACTCTTCGTTAGCAAAATGCTAGGCAATTAGTCTAACTATTGAGTTAAGAAGCGGTTCAGAATCAGAAAGAAAGAAAGAACCATAATTTTCGATCCGCGAGAATGTAGAACTTTGATTGTCTTTTTGTCTAGATAACTTCAAACATATGTGGCCGCAGTATTGAGCACAAATGATATATGGCGTAAGATTGTATGTTCTGTTTGCTCTTGTGGCGCCATCTATGATCCATTTATTTAAAATGAGTTTTTATACGATGTGACTGTTGCAAATGACTGTATCCATATATACGGTTCGCAGCAATCAAGACAAAGGCCCATAAAGATACGCACCATAATGTTAGACTTTACGTAACACGACCGAGCAAAACATACATATCGTTACTATGCTATCGACACAGCTTTAATTTAGCTACTGCATTATACGGGCAGCCTTCATAGCCGGTTTCTTTTTATAATAGAGCAGGACAGACAAGCATCTGGTTCACTTGAGGAGATGAAATGCCCCAGCCATACAACATCTACACAGGATGCGTTATCGCCCTATTTTGGCTTTGGATATTCGGAAACTAACGTTTTGCCTAGCATTGTGAAAAGTACAAGACACCCTGCATTCAAATTCAGGGTAAACGATTTGCTATAATAATAAATAAATAATGTAAAATAAACAGCTTTTATTTCCTTAAAAAACGATTATTGAACAGTTATCGGATATTCTGATCATCTTATAATATCAACTTATCTTAATCAACAACAATCAACTTATATATTCACCCTACACAACAAACGTACTCAATGGAATCGTCAAAAGTGGTTACCTGTACTGTTTTCATAACGCACATATGAAATGGTCTTGCGTATTAATACAGTTAAATATTGTATAATTTCAAAATAAATAAATATAATTTTGCTTGAAAAATTAATGTTTATGTTCTAATATTTAAAAAAAATGTTTGCCTTGAGGTGCAAAGTAGCATTTATCACGTGACGTATACTGGAAATATAGAAGCAATTGGTAAAATACCTGCTTCACAGTTTTGTTAGGTAAACGTCGAATTTATAGAGTTCAATAGCCGAATACTTTTTATTTGAACAGTACCTATTTAAAATTATCATTAACAAAGATTATTTATTAGGTAGGCGCATGAACTCTCGAAACAGCGACCTCGCTTTGACTATGCTTAGTACATCGAAACTGATTAAAGTGTATAAACTTGCATGACTTTTTTTATAACCAATACATCTATATTTACATCAATAACAATTATTAATATTTCTGAGTATTTTATTTTAATATCAAAAAATCTTCAATCTGTTCAAAACACTATTTGTGTTAAAAGTATGTATTATTATTTTTAAAACATCAATAAGTTTTAATGATCGTCAGGTGGTTTGTTATCGATTAATCCCATTTCCCCTATGTTCAAGTGTTAAGGTTGAAATTACATTGCGCAAGAGGTGCATATATCAATAACTAAAAAAAAATTCGACGATGAGGTATAGGACTCGGTAGCTCAACTGGTAGAGCAACAGCACGGACCACTGACGATGCCGGTTCAAGTCCTGCCCGAGTCGAAAATTTTTTCAATTTATTTTCGATTTTTAAATTAAACTTTGCTTACTCAAGAAAACAAATTCAAGAGGGTGAGCAAAACACACACAGGGTTTACACCAGTACAACTACCTCATTACCTCAAATGCCAAGTCTAACGTTTGCCATCGATTAGCAATACATTTAAAATTTCCTTATCATAATGTCCATCGTTGATATTCATTGAATATCGTTAGTACGATGACACCCAAAGAGTCAAAGATGGTCTGTAATCAGCTAGGTCAATAAACTTTTAAAAATTAATTAGTCATAAAATCAAAGTGTACATAAATAAAGCCATTAATTTTCATTAGCTAGGTCTTATAGATCATTACAAAATACATAGTTATATTTACGAATGTTTGTATACATTGAATATACAGGACATACTTAAGTTGGGGCATGAATATTTAATCAAGTGTTCGTAGTTAAACACCAGTCTTATTAAAGAATGCTTCTAAAGCCTTAAACACACTACGAAATTCTGAAGTTAGAATATTGGTTTTTCGGACACCTCAAAATTATATTTTAATCTTTGTATTTATTATTCTGATATCATATCAATTAGTCTGAATACACTAGGCCCTTCTGGGAAAGAGCTAAAGGAGGTGTCAACTACTTCTTAACTTAAATTCTCGTAAATTATTTAATGTATACAACGAATGGATTAACAAATAATATACCTCACTTAGCTACCATTAAATACCTATAATATTATGATTTTATTTTGTGATTAATTAAAAAATACTCTCTCTCTACTTATATAATATATTTAAACTATAAAAATAGCCTTTCAAATCTACGCTATTAATGCACGACGCAGACAGGAAAATAAGTGCACGACACTGCACGGAAAAGTGCCATACGCTTATTGCAAGTGGTTTTATGTGGTTATATTCTATTGTATTGTTGGTAGTTCGATAAACTTTGTTTATAGCTAAATGAGCGATACAGTGGTCATTGACCCCCTTCCTGAAATAGTACATTACGTTGTTGCGTAGAGATTGCGCTGATACACAGTGCCAATTGAAGGCGTTTTATATCATAATGCGAGTGCATATTAAGCCTACTACTACTAATGGTGGCAATGTATGGCTAGTGATCAACGGGTCGTGGGTTCGAACCCCACCGGGTCAACATGTTTCTATTTTTTTCATTTATAATTTTTCTGAAATCTGCTGGACTTCGTCTGGACATCTGGATATTAAATTGGTGGTAGCTCTTGAAATTCTATAGAAGCACATAATACATGGATAAAAACTCATTTGTACTTCAATGACAGAAATAGGTCGATAGTGCATCTTAATTAGATGTTATTAGCTGGGGCATTTAAACCCTATCTAGTGTCTTTGTATGTCATAAAAATGAAATTTGTCATTTCGTAAAAGTATAAAATATGAATATTTAAAAATTAAAACCAAACTTTATAACCGATCGTTATCTACAATTTTGGATTTTTAAAGTAAGCGTCATATTGCGTATATTTATAAATTAAAGCCTAGGCACAATGGTTAAAGGTATATTTTTCATGAAATATATTTAAGATACAAACTCAAATCCGATAAGTTATATTCGTATCAAACAATATCTAATCTGACTTTTAACAGTCAGATGTAATTATGTACTTGATGTTTTCTACAAGCCTTGTGTCTTAGGCGAAATCCTCCTTAAATTAGTATAATAAAGATATAAAAAGATAATAGTATGTGTCGTAACAGTTAAAGAATGGCTTACAATGGTACTAATAGATGAATACTTACTTGGTTTAGTTTATATATTTTTCTGCGCTTTGCAACTTTTTTGCATAGACAATACGTACATATAAATGGCATGTTGATTTTTCTTAATGAGGAAGATATAGAGAATATCTTTTAAGATACTTATTATTAAGCCAAGGACATATATTCAATTGTATTCCTTTGAGACCACTAAAAAGCTAAGCTTTCAACATTTTAAATATCAATTTATTCAACATTTTAAATAAAAGATTATTTAAAATGTTGAATAAATTGATAAAACGGTAATGTTTTCAAATTAATGTGGGTTTTTACTGTAAACTATTTTATTGCTATTTCTTTTAGTTACATATGAATCCGAAAAATAAAAAAGATTGCGAGAAGTAGATAATTATATCATATCTCAATAAAATTGTCAAAAGGGCAACGCTTACCTTATCATTAAACTTATCTAGGATTAATTAGTTTTTTAATCAATAATAACATCATAAAGTGTTAAATAACTCTTATAAATAATATTTATATCTGACGGCCTGTGTTTTTTGCTTAGATGAAGATGAGTGAAGGGTATGTTTTTAAAGACAGTTATGAAAAAGGACTGATACATTCTGTCGTGTTAGGCTCTTTAGATGTTTATAATCTTGAAAGTGCTGTTTTAATTATTTATCATTTACGTCAAGTTCGTGTATCTACATCGATATTATCGATAATCTATAATTATTATTATTGCCATCACTTCGTGTAGTAAATGACAAATAAAGGACCTCGCAATAAAATAATAAACATGATTCTTCAAATTTGTGGATTAAATATTTCATCTGCTATCATATATTTGCATGCCAAATTTAATGCTTTCCGTTTAAAACAAAATCTGACAGGCCATTTTTTAAAGCAAGACACATTCTTCGGTGTAGAATGTAATTATAAAAACATACAAATAGGTGAATGACAACTTGTTTCGTGTTTTTTTTTTTAATTATATATCTGCGATTTAAATTATTTATGTCTTTTCATTCCACAAATAAATAAAACAAATTCCATCAAATCTTAAACGCCTTAAACGCGGGTTGGTCTCAATTGCCTTAATAATTTCGGAGGAGTTGTTAGTTTTCTTAATATTAAAGATATGAAGTTCCTCTCATCTCTCAAAGATTACATAACGATTTGTCAAAAGATATCGAACGGAGTATTACTTATTGTTCCGAAGAGGGGATAGATTTTTTAAACTTTTTTTTTGACTGAAGTAAATAATAAATGAAAGTAATTTGCACAACTCTAACTTACAAAACATTTTGGTGTTTACACGGTATGGTTTAAGTTTACAAAAGAGGGTTTACATCATACTTAATCAATAAAAGCAAACAAATGCAAAATATTCCTAACTGACAATAAACACACTCAATTTATTTTACGAAGGTAGTTAGTTTTTCCAATAAGTGGCTGAGTTTTTAATCGTTTCAGTGGTTTTAATTAAAAACCTTCACTTCCTATTCAGTAGAAAAGCGCATGACCGATAGCTAGGGTAATGAACTTCTTATCACAATACACCAATCTTGTTTTCAGTGCTTCAGACCAACACCATCTACACTAATTAATCGCGTCCCCTGTTTAACGATAATTAATATTTTAATCCATTCACTAAACTCGATGAGGATCTTCGTAAAAAGTTATTTACCTTTAGATATATGTGCAGTCAACGACCGGCTTAAAATATAGAAAGACATGAGAAGTAATCAAATTATAATTTGACTAGGTAAACATAACAATTCATCAAGTCCAACTACGTATAAAATATTGTAGAAATTTAAGGCTATCACTTGTGTCCCTACAAAAACCAAAGAAATGTATCTTAAGGAACGTTTTTAATGCGTAAATGAAATAAGAGAAGCTTAAACTTTAAATGCATATCAACCAGCTAAAACAAATAACACATAAACGCTATAAATATGGTCTTGTCATATCAGGTCGATGACAAAGCAAATAAGACATTTAAATTTCCGTATTGTTACATAAAGTATGCGCGTATAAGGATTGTAAAGTATTCCAAATGTGTGATCGTTAGTAAGTTGTTTAATCAAGTGTGGTCTTATCAGCACAATGTACTCGTACATGACCTAAACGGGGTCTTTGTAAGAAAAACCGCTTCACCGGATGCGTGTTTCGCTAGGGACACAGATTTTATGATATCCGAAGATACTATAAAATCTACGTCGGCATCGAATTTAAACTAAGTCAAAATTAATAAAACTTAAAACAAAAATGGTCCTGATAATCGTAATACATCATAGTTAAAGATAGCAAATATATGCAGCCCTACTAACAAAGATTCATAAATGTATTCTGTTTTATACATAAACATATAACGAGTTATATTTTATATAACTCGTTTGTCTTATTTTTATATATTTTTTTAGTTTTGATAAATGAAGTCTGTGGTCTGCTGATTTTAAGATACGCTGTGGTTTGACATTGACAACCAACATGAGTTTATTACGGTTTGACATTTGACATTAGGTTTATACTTTAGTTATATTTATTGTAAACAACTAGTTGAACAAAATGATGAACTTATGTATATATTTCCAATAAATCGTTAAGCCGTTTAATATTTACAACTATAAATTCAAAGTAAATAAAAGAGTTGTAAGGAAACACACTTATATATAATAAAGAATATGCCAGCAGTAGGATATCAATTATATTCTTTTTTTTTCAACTGGTTCTGATGACATGCGAAACTGAATAATTTAATTTTATCAATTCGAGTGACAAGGTCACGACTTCACTTTGTAATTTTAATCAGTTGGCCAGGCCCCCTATCCACCTAACTGCCGCCTCTACTTCGAATAATCGCGACTTGTTTTAAATCGATTTAAAAATGGCTTCAGCAATGTTAAAGTTGCTCAAATCAGAAGTAAGTGGATTTCTTTTATGAAACTTTTATGTTTAATATTTCCAAATTCCTGTTTGACTATTTTGTACTATAATTAACTACTACAGATTTAATTGGCCATGTGTTATGCCGCAACTAAAACTCAATATATTTTATATCAATCTTATGTATAGGTTGTTGCTTATTTTCTCACTGTTTATCCTGTTACTGGAAATGTAAAGAACAAAGATCTTAATACATCATTCAGATAATTTGGAATATAAAGTAGATTATAAATTATGTATGATATTGTGCCTGTTCTGTGCTGCGTAGTTGAATATTTGTCACTGTTTCATCATAATCCAATCAATAATTCACGTGTTGTTGTGATATTTAATGTAAAGAATTTTATATGCTATGATAGATATGTATCTTGTTTTTTGTTTATGACACCTATATCTAAATTAAACTGTATAGTTTTCAGGAAGATCAAAAATCATTAAAGCTTTATATCTCAATATGTAGAATAGATCAAATATGACAGAGTTTTTAAAATATGTTGTTCTTATCCTTAAGTCAATTAAAGAGAACAATTGTTTTTCAGTCACAAATACTCTTTAGAAGAAATTACAGCAGTGCAGCACCTACTACTAAACTATATATTGATGGCCAATTTGTAGATTCAAAGACAAGCCAGTGGATCGAACTAACTAATCCGGCCACAAATGAAGTTATTGGAAGGTATTTTAAGTTTTAGTTAATATAAAAAAAAATCATTACTTAAATAACTAACTATAGTTGTCTAATTGATAAAAGGCAAAATTGAAAAGGTGCATTATTGCAGAAGTTATAAAGAGAAGGAAATTAGTTGTTTACATGTAACATTTTCTTTTATTTGACTTCTGGCTATAACTATAAGTTTCCAGTCTTATTGTTACATAACTCTATGAATAACCCAATTAAATTTTTGCTAACACATTAATTGTAACATACTTGAAAATTGAAATATCATGTTATATAATTTTTTATCAACAATTAACTCAATGTAAACAATGTTTATCACACATACCTTGCAGTATCTGATAACATTTGCTTTCCAATTATTGTTTACATTTCTACTATCAGTATTTAGTGATAGAAGGATTTGTGGGGAAAAAGGGTTGCTATGCTCAACTCTTTGTTAATTGATGTGAGTCGTGACGTATTTTAATATCTAGCTGCAAGCTTAACAGATAAGCACATAGATGACAACACTTTTTTACTTCATTGCAATAAATAGTTACTGAAATATTTCACTAAAATATACTATAATTCTGTTTACAAAAGCATTGAATAATGATGTGATTTAGTTACCTAACTAAACATGACTAGAAATTTATTTGTACATAAAATATGCAAATTCATCGCCACTTTGTATAAACAACATTAATATGTAATTTCCTTACAGTCGTTTTAAAATGTGTTTGTTTTATTTTATATCCAATATATAATTTTTCAGAGTCCCAGAAACAACTCAAGATGAATTAAACGTAGCTCTCGAATCAGCGAAGAAAGCATACAAATCATGGAGTCAAAGTACTATTATGACACGTCAACAACTCATGTTCAAGTTAGTACCACAGATAGATAAATGACTTTGTTATATATAAAAAATTAAACCTAGTTTAGGCTAATATTTATTTTCATATTAATAGACAGTTCACCAAGTTTTTTATTACATTACAGCATACCTGTAATTTACGCGAGTATTAAATATTAAAAAAAAACGGTTTAAAACGCGGAGTGTATTTGTTAAACTTATTTTTTATTGCAGCATCCGTGGTAATGGGCTGACGTTATTAAATATATATTGCGTTTTAAACAATTAAAGCGTTTTTTTTAAATTTAGATTCGGACGTCTGCTTCGGGAAAATCACAGCAAATTGGCCGCAAAAATCACTGAAGAACAGGGTAAAACTATCGCCGATGCTGAGGGCGATGTCCTTAGAGGAATACGTGAGTATTTCGACTTAAGTAAAGCCATTTTTATGACGTTATGATTATTTGCGTATGTGTTTCGACATTTTTAAATATTTGCTGAATGTTAATGTCGAAGGTCAAGATCATTAAGTCGTTGTCATGCCATCTTTCTAACAAAAATTCCTAATATTTATCTTTAACGATTTCTAATTGTATTTAATCTAAAATTATTATTTTGAATAATGTCAATAAAAGAACTAAACATAAGATCACTATTTCAAAATTTTTCAAATGTTTTTACTCGGTAGTGAGTCTTATTCTTACAACATCGTTTTGTTTTATATGCCGTCATTAACGCAGCAGATTAATTTATGATATTTAATATTACAGAGCTGGTGGAACACTGCTGTAGCATCACAACACTGCAGCTGGGAGACTGTATCCAGAATATATCCAAGGATATGGATACGCACAGTTACAAGGTTCCACTTGGTGTTGTTGGTGGTAAGGAATAAAAATAAATTATGATAATTTACTACTACAATAGATTACAGATTCGAATTCGTTAACCCTATGTCCACTTCAATAAAACCTCTACTTTTTGTATATAGCACAAAAGATAAAAACATACTTTAAAAAATACAGGTGTCGCTGCATTCAACTTTCCCGTTATGATTCCTCTTTGGATGTTCCCGCCTGCACTTGTAACAGGCAACACTTGCATCTTGAAGCCATCAGAACAGGACCCAGGAGCGACTCTCATGATGATGGAACTATTACAGGAGGCTGGAGCGCCACCTGGTCTGGTTAATGTAAGAGATCTATGAACAATATTCTACACACTCTTTGAAGCCATTAAGCCCTTATATTGCCAAATATAAGGACTTAATGGCTTCAAAATTGGTTCTGGTCTCAAAGGCCCTGAATTTTTTATTGGATCATTCACAGTTATTTGTTTTATATTAGATAATATTGTGTAACTTTTTAGTTACCCATCAATGGCGCTACTCAAATAGTTTTTAATTTTTCTAGTATTTTTAGAAAAAAATAAAATATATTTCTATTCATTTGCTAGATCTACTAAAAATCGAAGTAACGGCCTGCAATTTAGTAGCAGTTATTCGGTACGATTGGTTAACACAGCCAAATTAATCAATCCAGATTTTTCTAGGTTGTCCACGGAACCCACAATACTGTTAACTTTATCTGTGACAACCCAGACATCAAAGCGGTGTCCTTTGTCGGTGGCGATGCTGCGGGAAAACACATCTACACTAGAGCTTCGGCTGCCGGTTAGTTTTTGATTATTTATAACAAATTGGCACCAAGGGTTTTAGAATAACTATTTAACTTAACACACACATAAAATTTGTTTTTTTAATATACTACGATTATATTTTAACTCCCAAGTTATTTAAAGTAAAAAAAAGTTTATTTGTCTGTAGTTTACGTGAGTAATACACATTAAAATAAAACACTGAATGCGTTTAAAACTATAAATACATATATTAAGTAGTTAAACTTATTTGAAAAATATTTTAACTGCGGCTCGACATTTCCGTCTCCCCGTGACCACGGCTGTTGCGTAGTTCTCGCCTTCCCAATAATTTTTTTCTTAAAATTGTCCAAATGCCAAACTTATGAATAACAAGTGCTTGTTTTTCATACTTACACATTTTTTACATATTTAACTTTTATTGCCCGTTTTAAAGTACATGTTTTTTGTACTTTGTTTCAATAATTATTTAATTGTTTTCTCGACTACTTGAAAGGTAAACGCGTGCAAAGCAACATGGGTGCGAAGAACCACGGAGTGATCATGCCCGATGCAAACAAGGAGCACACGCTGAACCAGTTGGCCGGAGCAGCTTTCGGCGCTGCGGGGCAGAGATGCATGGCCCTGAGCACCGCTGTGTTTGTTGGTATGTTTCAATCAATAAGATCTTGGATAGTGGCTATCGTCCGTAAATTAACACCGACTTTAGTAGCATCTGTAGTTTACGCGAGTAGTACACATTTAAAACGCGAAGTATATAAGTTAACTCATTTTTAATTAATACCTCGACCTTTTACGGCTCCAACACATTCTATTTGTATTTTTAAAAAAACGCATTTAAAACCCGTAAATAAAATATCTACATGTTTTATTTTTCTTTTATTAATCATTTGGTAAATGATTCGTATATCATTACATAGTCGACTGTTATATATCCCTATGAAGATTAGATCTCTTACAATTTATTATAATATTTTTATTTAAAGAGAAGCTTTATTTATAAATTTTGATCGACATACTTTATCTCTAAATGTTACTCTGATACAATAGTATTGAATTAGTACATTATTAGTTGTTAAGTAATAATCTTTTAATTGAATTTCCTCAATACAGGTGAAGCAAAGGAATGGATCCCGGACCTTGTGGAACGCGCCAAAGCCCTCAAAGTTAACGCTGGACATGTTCCCGGTACAGATGTTGGTCCCGTTATTTCTGTTAGAGCTAAGGAGAGGATACATAACCTCGTGGATTCTGGTACGTTACAAAATTGGTGTATGTATTTATATTTTTCGATATCACGATTAGATTTTAAAATAGCATTTATTTAAAGTGAAAGAAGAAAAATTGGTCATTATAAACCCTATAAGAAACCAAAATTTAAAGCAATTAATGTATAATCTCTGTTGTTAGGCATAGGGTAAATTAACTTATCTAACCGTTTCCATTGGCTCAATAAGTAGAACAAACTTGCCCTGCTTGACTGAAACTAAAGTTTGCATACAACGTTCCTTAATGCAAAATACTGCCTTCCCCAGGTGTAAAAGAAGGTGCCAAACTAGTTCTTGATGGTCGCGGCATCAAAGTATCCGGCTTCGAAAAGGGCAACTTCGTCGGTCCTACCATTCTGACAGATGTCAAAACCAACATGGAATGTTACAAGGAGGAAATCTTCGGCCCAGTATTAGTGTGCCTCTTCGTGGATACCTTGGACGAAGCAATCCAATTGGTAAATTCTAACCCCTACGGCAACGGAACAGCGGTGTTCACTACAAACGGAGCTACAGCGAGGAAATTTGCCGCTGAAATCGATGTAGGCCAAGTTGGTGTGAATGTCCCCATTCCGGTACCATTGTCAATGTTCTCATTTACTGGCACCAGGGGCAGCTTCTTGGGCACAAACCATTTCTGCGGTAAGCAGGGTATCGATTTTTACACGGAGTTGAAGACGGTGGTGTCTTATTGGAGACAGAGTGACGTCTCTCACACAAAGGCCGCTGTGTCTATGCCCACTCAACAGTAAAGCTATCATATGAATCTAATACTCCCACCTAATTTTAAGAAAAAGTGTCAAAAGCATTTATCATTATTTGTATTTCACGTTTATTGTTATTGCCATGTCTTCCATATCGTGTGATCTGTTACGCATATTTTGTAAGGAGTTTTAATATTTATTCAAAGTAAACATATATTTTCGAAACTATCTTTTATTTTAAAAATATATTACCACCCATTTATTCTACTACATACTATATTTGTTAATCCTTGCCCATGTATGCTAATAATATTATCCACATATAATTAATACATTAATGTTTCGGGGTTAATCTTTGTATGAAGTCTACATTTATTACACAAAGAATTTGTATTAATACCGTTCTATCGTTGATTATGACGTTTTGATAAACTCTTGCGCATCTTGACAAGAACTGTCAAATAGCAGTGCAATATTCTTTGAAATGTGTATTTATCAATTTAGTGTATTATAAACAAAGTAACGTAGAAACCAGTCTACTAATGTTCAAACATAATAATTTAAATACAATCAATTCAATTAGTAATAATATTAATCCCGCTAACCGCATTGTTTATAATAAGCGCTACATTCGGATCCCACAATAATAATCATTGTTTGTAAACATACATTCATTGTTTGGAGCAAACGTAATAGATTTGTAACATGACATCATGTTGTATCTAGCAATATGAGTTTCCTTTGTCTCCAATTACTTGACCAGTGGATATGATGGAGCAAGCACGTTTAATTATGAATAGCTGCAGCATAGCAGTGATCCTTTTGTTCCTGAGTCAGACGTCGGGATTGACTCCACAATGCAGGAATGAAAAGGGGGAGCCAGTTGATTGGTAAGTCAATGTATAAATTATTGCACCTTCTTTTTTTAAAAACCTTTTGTATACTTTTGTAAACAGTACAAACTTTATTATAGTAATTTATAAATGAAAGAAACATACAAAATATTATATTTCTGTCACATTAGAGTTCGTTTTGGATTATAATGCATTAAAGTTAACTTCAGATCTCTTGATGACCTTGCAAAACATTTTCTTTAATATATAATAATAAAAATTAGTCGCACCAATTTTAAGCTTGTTAAAATGGTTCAGATTATCTTGCATTATTGTAACTTTTTTTTTACTGTTCAGGTTTTATGTTTACAAGCTACCGAGAGAAAGAAATCATTTAAATCCACTTGTAAGGAGAGGAGTTGCATACATGCATTTGACTCCATCTAAATTGAGAGGTGGATGGATAATGTCTGATCTAGCTATTAGTGATCCAAAATCTATGGTTGGACGGACACTTGCACCATTATATCAGGTGAATACAAATAAGGTTAAAATAAAAATATATTTTTCTTTTAAATTACTCTTTATACATTTCAAAAACTGTTAATAAAGTGGTCATTACCACTTGTTAGCTGTCATGGTCCTACATAACCATGCTGCTGCGAAGCATATGAAATGACTGTAATAAAAAGAAATTGTAAATAAGTTTCACATTCACATTTCGCGTTTTAAACGGTTAAAATTGTTTTATTAAAAATTTTACTACTTGATTTAATTATAGACAGTACTTAATTACCATGTTATTTTTAATGTCCACAATCTTTAAGGAAAATATATTTTATGTTGTTAATATTTCCCAGGACAAAAATATCATATCCATGATCTATAATGATCAACCTCCATCAACAGAAAATAAACCTGACTTGTTGCAGTCTGTTGCAGAAATGTATTCAAAGAGCAAAAAAGGTTTGTAAAAAATATATATATTATGTAGTTTTAGGTGCAATATTAATTGTGCAAAAAATATTTTTTGTATATAACTTTCATGTTATTTAGGACAGCAGAAACAATCAAATACGAAGAAGTATAAAAAATTTAAACTAGGCGATAAGTATTATGACGACTACGATTTGGCTGAAATGTGTAAAATGCATTCAAGATTCATGAAAACCAGAGTGGAAAATGGTCATACAAAGGGGGTCATACTCGGGGACAAGTTCACTTCTTTATGGCTGGTACACTCGGTACCACGATTCCCACCAGTGCCTGATAGTAAGTTATTTTTCAATATTAATATTCAGTTTTAAGTCTGTCTTAAAATTCATTATTGAAATAAGGCTCCTAATATTACTATAATAACTATATTATTTTTAATATTTGCACAAGATGGCATTATTTATTAGACTGAAAAAAAATTATATCTAAAATGCTATGGATGTTCAAGTCCTGCACAGTCGTAAATTTTTATTAATCTAAAATACAATTTTAAAGTTATATTAATTTTAAATACGAAACGCTATAAATAATAAATAATTCAAACAACCATATTTCTTTTCCAGTGAATGGTCTCAATGGCACTTCATACAATTATCCAACAAGCGGCATGAAGTTTGGACAATCATTCCTCTGTGTCTCCGTCCAAACTGCCACACTCAACCAGATAGGAATGCAATTAAAGTACAATGAGCCATCTATTGTCTATCATCACCTACCAGCAGAATTTGAA
This sequence comes from Leptosia nina, assembly GCA_963661955.1. Taxonomy (NCBI): domain Eukaryota; kingdom Metazoa; phylum Arthropoda; class Insecta; order Lepidoptera; family Pieridae; genus Leptosia; species Leptosia nina. Next base: position 4,061,549 of record CAVLEF010000004.1, on the reverse strand, counting down.
AATGAGTTGCCCAATTTGATGGATGTTATAAGAAATAAGACTGTTGATGCTTCGCCCTGGTAAAGCGTTTTTTATTAAAGTAGGATTTTATCTTGAAAATGCACCAATAGATTGCCGTTGCACAATCTAAACTTTCGTATGTAATAAGGTGCCGCAAGGTACCGTAGGTAAGATGACGTGTTTAAAAGGTAACGAATAACGCAACGAGTTTTATACAATTCATATGAATTCTCATTATTGCAAAATAATAATAATTAAATTGGTTCACTATCAATGTTTTAAAACTCTAAATTATATTTTGAATTAATTGCTTTTTTTTTAATGAATTGCTACCATTAGACCAACGAGCTCGTCTATTTCAGGTACCACATAGAAAGTTTTGAGACTCTAGTCGGCCGCAAGTTCCTGTCTTTTGCAAAGAGCGCGATGTTCAATGATGATTTATACAGCGGTCTAGTAGCTGAAGTGCTGCAGTCAGACTTACTAGTGGAATCTTGGATGAATGGGCCTGGTACCTTAGACTCCGAATGCAATAGAAACTTTCAGTAAGTAAAATAACTAACACTTTGATTAAGCTATGATATTCATTTGTTTGGATATATTTAAGTTCTTGTTAGTAATAAATTAAATTTGTTTTAATAGAAGTAATGTTTACAAAGCTACTTAATTTTTCAAACTGTTCGGCCGTTGTAATTGAGAAATGGTTTACTACGGTCGAATATCTTGGAAATCAAAGTAGGTTAGCAATAAAATTTACAATGTATGTAACATTAGACATAGTCGAGAGACTTTTTCCCAGGCTAAAGTAGTCTTTTTAAATGTTTAAAATGTAACTGAAGGTTACACTTTGCCTATGAAAGCTTACATGTTCAAGAAAGTCATTGGGAAAATATTATGTATTTTACAATCTCTATACTTTCAGAGTACGAAACATAGAACGGCTCAAGTTTCCCATAGCAAAGATGTCATTCACATCACACAACGATCATTCGAAATGGGCAGTTGCTGTAGCGCATAAGATGCACAACAGCCAGGACACTAAAGTGGCGGACTACTGGGTCTGTGTTGGCGATATTAATAGAGCGGTAGGTCTAAAATAAGAATGTAGATTGCAACCTAGAACGTATAGCGCAGTCTGAACCTTAAATACCAGTAAAGCGGCAATAACAAGTAGGTTTATTGTTTTTCGTAAGTACTACCAGATTTCTAGTAGAAAGGCTCACCAATAAAGGACATCAGATAGTCTCAAATAAGTACAGTATGTAGTTCACGCGAGTGACGCATTTAAACACAACACGTTAAACGGTTTAAAACGCGAAATATATTAGTTATTTTTTTTACAATTTGTTGTAACTACGGCCCGACGTTTCGGATGTTTTGCAGCAGCTTGGTCTGCTTTGCGTTAAGTGTTTTATTTAAATTGTCTCTACTGCTGAAATATCTAAATATTCAAATAAAAAGTTTAGAGGGACATGTTTCTGTGTCGCGTTTATTTACAGTCGAGTAGATCAAACCCTGCTCGATCGAAACACTTTCGTGCTTAACGCTAAGCAATTAACCATCCAACTGCAAAGTTAAATAAGTTATACCGCATATATTTAATTAATATATGCCGATATATTAGCCTTAACACAGGCTTCTTTTGTAATGTAGCTTGTATTTTTCAGTTGCCACAAGAATCACGAGGCGGTGGAACAGTATGCACTTCCGGTCCCATACTGTGGGGTAACTTTGCTCATCTTATAGAGTCCGTTCAGACTTGTAATAATTAATTGTTAGTAAATTTATATTTCATGATCAGTTCGTGGCTTAATAGATCTTCAAAAGTGATATTACGTTTTAAACCTTATTTTGTAGTTATAAGTTGTACATAGTAAATTTAATCAATTTTGTATTGTGAAGTGAGAGGAATTGTAAATAATATATTTAGTAATTATTAATAATTATAAGGCTCTATATTTATTTTTAGTATTATTAGTGTTATAAAATTTTCTTTCTTTTGTACATACACGTTAGTATTAAGAAATCTAAATAATTGTAGTATTTCTGTTAGATTTTTAAAATACGTGATCTAGAATAGAATCTAAGCATTTAATGTTTTAAAATAAACGAATTTTCTTCTAACAGCCGTTTCTTTTAAAGCTGGTATGATATTATTTTGTTATTTCCTTAGATTTTTTAAATTCCCTAGAACCACACGTGCGATAAGAATTTAATAGCGCACTAGAAATATTGTGTATACTGTGTTAGAATGAACAAAATGTTATTTTACATTTTTTATTTAATTTTCCTTGTGTACTGTAACGGATCAGATATTAAAGGGTGGTATTACATAAATCTACATTGTAGAGACAATGAAGATACTCCCGTCGATTGGTAAAAATCATTATTTCTTCTAATGTATTCAGTAGATACTTGTTAGAAAACCTTTTTTATGATAAAGGAGGGCAAACAAGGATGGGGGTCCACTTGATGGTAGGTGAAATATCCCAACCACCATATCTCAATGAGATGCGCTGGCGATCTTTTTTGGCTATGGATATGGAAATCCACAGACTAATCTAGACGCAATTTCGATATTCCTACCACCCATCTAATATCTAGATTTCTAGAAGTCCAAAATGTTTCGGAAAAGTTGTAAATTGATTAGAAAACTAGAGGACCTGGTGGGGATCGACCCATGACCCGTTGATGGGCATTAGACCAACAAGCCCGTCAATTTTTCATTTATTTATGCCTCGCATTATACAACTAAGTGAATACTTTATGTATGACATGGAAAAGTGTTTATGTATTTACTTAAAGGAAAATATATTATGCGTTAATAGCCTTAGGTGTCCCTCATAGTAAGACTACCAGGATCTTTACAACTACAGGCTGCCCTTTGTTCAGTTTAAAGTAAAATCAATATTTATTAATAGGTGGTTTATCTATAAACCTCCGAGTGAGGAACTGCCTTACAGCCGATCAGGAAGTAATTTTACCTTCATCACGTCTGATGAAGCCATGCGATGGCATCCTTCGTCCCCTCCAACGAATATTAACGCGAATTCCTTACTACAAAATACACTATCGCCAATGTTCAGGGTTAGGTTAGGGGGTTTAGTTGAAGTTTCACGTTTACCTTATTTATGCATCAGGTTTTATAATTAAGAGGTTTTTTTTTATTTATATTCATAACCAACATATTACTGTTACCAACCAAACATGATATTTAGTCCAATGCGTTTTTTATATCTCTTTTGCAAACGCTCCTAACGCTGTGTGTTATTTATTTATAGAGTTGCTGTCATAATAAGCACCCATATCTATACTAATATTATAAAGCTGACGAGTTTGTCTGTTTGATTGAACGCCCTTATCTCAGAAACTACTGGTTCGAATTGTATTATTAAAAATATTTTTTGTATTGTTAGACCGTTTATCGGAGGCTTTAGGTTATAAAACCACAAACTTCAAAAATAACAGTTATGAAACAGTGGTAGATGTGAAAAAAACGTGCAAAACTATTTAAAAAAAACGCTTTAATGGTTTAAAACACGATATATTAGTTGAACTTATTTGAAAATTATTTTTAACTACGGCCCGACGTTTCGGATGTTTTGCAGCAGCCGTGGTCACGGGGAGACTCCCCCGTGTCCTTTAAAGTCCAAGTTTAACTAATATATATCGCGTTTTAAACGGTTAAAATGTTTTATTTATATATTTACTACTCGCTTAAACTACAGATGGGTAAAACTATTCATCTGCAAGAGTTTTTGTTGCGTTCTGTTATATATAGGCTATGTATGTATTAATGCTGATCCCTCTGTAACCAATGCCGAGTCAGTACTTGTGACAGCTCATAGGCTTTGTCTTTAGAAATTAGTGCAGTTCAATCTGATCATCCGCGCGTGACACTTGCCATCCTACTTTTATTCTAATTGACTAATAAAGTCTTTAATTAAAATAATTTCGTTTTTTAAAAAGGCCTTCGGCTGAATCCTTATAACAATTTGGTGGCAGCGGTGGGATACCGATGGTGAAGGTATCCTCGGTACGTCTCCGTCCTAGTTCGTTAACAAAAGTGGAAAAGTGATCTTTACGCGAGTGTCATAAAACGCAAAACATTGAACTCATATCCGAATTCATTTTATCCAAAAACATATATATGTGAACATTGAATCTCTGAATAATCAAGTGTTTAAATACCAAATCGTAATCGCTTATTCTCATCCGCCAAAGTGCCAAAACCTGTAAAGGAAATTTGTGTAACCTGTGTAGAATAATCACCGCGCAATCTTACCGCGGAGCTGTGTGTGTGTAACCTATAACCCTACGTCGTTCCGGAAGGATCTTCAAATTTTGACACTATTGTGTCCTTGGAAGGTGACCATGTTCCTGTATTTTATCTGCGCGTTCCTGTAAGTTCTATTTCAAATACTATACATTTTGTGAAAGTGAAACCGGTGAATTTCTAGTGTGTGTGTTTTTCAGTGAAATAATACGTACTTCTATAAACTGTTTAAATACTTATGTTCAAAATTTATTCATAACCAGCACTGTCGTTCTAGATAAGGAAGCTCCGAGGCTTATCGTTTTCTTAGAACTCGACTCGCCTCAGTACTAAACCATAACATAGTGGCCGTCTATTACACCGTACTGTTATTTGATTATTTTATTTGAGTTCTGTTACATTTTATTTTAAGCAAAATGTCTTTGAGGGAATTGAGTATTAAACACGAAAAGGTCGACATAGAAATCGGTACTTTATTTAAATTTATAAAATCATTTGATGGTACACGTGAAAAATTAAACTCATTTTTGTCAAATTGCGATAACGCAATCAGTTTAGCATCGGAAACACAAAAACCTATTTTGTTTAAATATATATTGTCACAATTGAATGGTAAAGCTGAAACGGCCTGTTCAATTAAAGAATTCGATTCGTGGGACCAATTAAACCATTTCCTTAAAACACAATTCGGGGAAACCAAACATTATACTCACTTATTAGCTGATTTGCAAGAGTGTCGTCAACTTAATATAGAACCTGTAAACCAATTCGCCCTACGAGTTGAGACTTGCCTGTCGAAACTATTAACCGAAGTAACTTTGTCCAACAAGAAAAAAACTGAGCTTCTCGGTCGCACAGCGGCAATGGAAGACTTAGCACTCCACACTTTCCTACTTGGTCTTAAACCTGACATTTCAAATTTAGTCCGTGGCAAAAACCCATCTACTCTTAATGAAGCTATTAATTTAGCTACATCCGAAGAAAAAATTCTCAATCTTTTCGCCAAACGCAATTCTCACACATCGGTTCCTCAGCGCCAAGGTTCAAAACCTAACTACTCTTTCAAGCCTTTTCCTAACACAAATGCCAGGCCCCATATGCCAAAACAACCTGATCGACATGACCCAATTCCATTTTGTCGGTATTGCAAAAATCAAGGTCATACAATCGAAGTTTGCAGGAAAAGAGAGTATAATAACAATAAATTCAAAGTTTCCCAAATCCCTCAATTCCAACAGCGCCATAATCAAGATTATAAACCTGCTCGTGTCAACTGTGTCGTTGACGAGAACGAATATTGTGACTCCAAACCACAACCATCTACCAGTACATATAATACTCAGTTTTATAACGACGATAGTCGTTTAAACGAATAGTGGGTCAACGGAGGTGTCTCGTGAGACCCAAAAATTTACCTTTAGCTATAACCTTAAACCATAACGACACCGTTTCTATATCCAAGGACCACACGGGTAACCAGCCCCAAGCAAGTGTCCACATTTCCAAAATCAGGGACCACACGGGTAACCAGCCCCAAACAAGTGCCCAGACTTCTATATCCAAGGACCACACGGGTAACCAGCCCCAAGCAAGTGTCCACATTTCCAAAATCAGGGACCACACGGGTAACCAGCCCCAAACAAGTGCCCAGACTTCTATATCCAAGGACCACACGGGTAACCAGCCCCAAGCAAGTGTCCACACTTCCAAAATCAGGGACCACACGGGTAACCAGCCCCAAACAAGTGCCCAGACTTCCAAAACCAGGGACCACACGGGTAAACAGCCCCAAGCAAGAGTCCAATATCATTCAAAACCCACTAAACCTGTTCATAAAATTCTTGAAAATGAGGAAATATATGAAATTTCATCCATTCCTAATAAAATGTATTTGCCATATGTTGTTGTGCAAACATCAGTAGCCAATAAACCCCTTCGGTTTCTTGTCGATACTGGATCTTCTATATGCCTCATCCAGAATTCCTCCATCGAATCCTTTTCTCACCTGCTACTTAAAGGTAACATAATTAAAATTAAAGGTATAAACAGTCGTGACGATACCATGGCCACTCTCGGTGATTTTGATATGAATCTCATATTTGGTAAAGAATCTATTCCCTTTACTTTCCATATAATAGAACAAGTACACTTACCTTATGATGGTATTATAGGAAATGACCTACTTACCCGTTTCCAATGTTCCGTAGATTACAACCGTCAAATCCTCAACTTAGAAAAAAATAAAATCAAACTTAATTTTACTGATCCAACTTACCAAATACCTCCTCGTTCTGAAATCACCGTCGAGTGCTCTGTCGTTAACCCTGAATTAAAAGAAGGTCTAATTTTAGATCAGCATATTAGTGAAACCCTTTTTATTGCTAACTGTTTAGTTAGAGTAAAAAGTAATAACCGAATTAACTTAACCGTCCTTAATACCTCTGAAACTCCTGTTAAATTAAATTCTAATCTCCTACTTACCTTACATCCAGTAGATTTTGAACCTTGTCTATCGAATTATATTTCCAATAAGTCTTGTTTAGATAGGACCAATGAGGTCCTTAATCTCCTTCGGGTATCACACTTAAATACCGAAGAACGCGAAGCCCTTTACGATCTTTGCTCTAATTATTCTGATATTTTCCACTTACCCAACGATATACTTACCTCAACGGATGCCATTCAACATGAAATAAGAACATCCTCAGACCAACCCATTAACGTCAAGTCGTATAGATTTCCCGAAGTACACAAAGAAGAAGTAAATTCCCAAATCAAAAAGATGCTTGACCAAAACATAATTCAACCTTCCATATCCCCTTGGTCCTCTCCAATATGGATTGTGCCGAAAAAAATTGACGCTTCCGGTCAAAAGAAATGGCGTGTAGTAATAGACTATAGAAAATTAAACGACATAACTATCGGTGAAACTTATCCAATTCCAAACATTGTTGAAATTCTTGATCAATTAGGTAATTCTAAGTATTTTTCGACCCTTGACCTTGCATCAGGTTTCCATCAAATTACAATGGCGCAACACGACGCCTGTAAAACAGCCTTCAGTGTTCCCCAGGGACATTTCGAATTCACTCGAATGCCATTCGGCTTAAAGAATGCCCCATCAACCTTCCAACGTTTAATGAACAACGTCCTCACTGGCCTTCAAGGAGAACGATGCTTTGTGTATTTAGATGACATCGTTTCGTATGCCCATAGTCTCCCAAACCATATCAAAAACCTCACAGAGATTTTCGAGAGACTCCGATCCTTTAACTTAAAACTTCAGCCTGACAAATGTGAATTCTTAAGAAAAGAAGTTGGCTACCTAGGACATATCATTACAGAAAACGGGTTGAAACCCGATCCAAATAAAATTAAATCCGTACAAGAATTTCCTATACCTAAATGTCCTAAAGACATTAAATCGTTCTTAGGTCTCATTTCTTACTACAGACGCTTTATATCTGATTTCTCAAAACTATCCAAACCACTAACAAACTTATTAAAAAAGGATACTCCCTTCGCATGGACTAATGAACAACAACTATCTTTCGAAAAGCTCAAGGAAAAACTCGTCTCTGCCCCGGTTCTAATATACCCGGATTTTACAAAGAATTTTAACCTCACTTGCGATGCATCTAACTATGCAATATCTGCTATTCTTTCTCAAGGTCCTGTTGGAAAGGACCACCCTATAGCTTATGCTTCCAGAACTTTGAACAAATGCGAAACCAACTATAGCACAACCGAAAAAGAATTGCTGGCTATAGTATGGGGTTGTAAAACTTTCAGACCATACTTATTTGGACGCAAATTTATAATCATAACAGACCATCAACCATTAAAATGGCTCTTTAATCATACCGATCCCAGCAGTAAATTGCAACGTTGGCGTCTTCAACTCCAGGAATTCGAATATGAAATAGTATACCGCAAGGGTAGATTAAATTCAGCAGCCGATGCCCTTTCTCGCTACCCTGTTAACCCTATATATCCTGAAAATTCTCCAAATTCCCCTAATAATGACTTAATTGATCCTAGGCTCTTAGACATTAGCCCTTTTAACGCTGAACCTTACGATTTTAGTCCTTTAAATATCCCAAGTCCAGAATACTTACCCGAACCTCTTCCCGCAATACTTCCGTCATCCGAAAATGCGACGTTAGACATTGTTCCAAACTCTATTCCTGAAAATATTGAAATCGAAAATCAACCTCAACCTTCTACTAGTACCGAAATACCAAATATATTATACCCGCATCCTATAATAAGAGAACCTACAATTGAACCTGCCGATACTTACACAAGATTTTTGAAATTACCATTATCTGTAAATCACGATACAATAATTACTGAACATAATGACAGCATACTAAAAACCCAAAATAAAATTCTAATAATACCTACATCCCTTGACCTCGATGAGTCTATTCCATATGTTCAAGAAATTCTTTCAAACTCATCAGATTCCGAATCATTTATTGCTTCAGAAAAAACTTTACATTCTTATAAACTATTTTCATACAACAATAAAGCCTACTATTTTTTATTCACCAAGGTGCATCACTTTGATACCTGCTCGTATAGTGATATCTTTGAGTCTATTAAAAACCTTCGGAATTACTTAATTTCTAATAAAGAACCTATCAATAAAGTGAGCATTACTGATTTCAAGAACCCGTTTGACAAACATGTTTATATTAAAATCTACAATATATTATCTTACCTGTTTCACAATACCAATATTCAAATTGACATGTACCATAATAAGACATACTATCCCAGCCCGTCTGAAGTACCAAAAATCCTACGAGAAAATCATGACATTCCTATCGCTGGACACTTAGGGTCCAATAGAATGTTTAACAGAATCCGTGAACAGTATTATTGGAAAAATATGCGGAGTGAAATAGAAACCTATGTAAAAAATTGTATTCCATGTCAAACAAACAAAGCTCTCAGAAAAATCAATCGTGCACCAATGCAAATCACAACCACTTCCACAACTGCCTTTGAAAGATTATCCCTTGACATAGTTGGTCCTCTGCCCGAATCCGGTACAGCCAAAATAAAATATATCCTAACTCTTCAAGACGATCTGACAAAATACTCTGTAGCATATCCGATCCGCAGCACTACCGCTGAAGAAACCAGCGAATGTTTAATTCATTTCATTTCCTTATTTGGCATACCAAAAACTATCCTTACCGATCAAGGCACGAACTTCACTGCAGAAATGTTTAAAGAAACCTGTAAATTTCTGAAAATTAAACAACTTTGGTCCTCGCCTTATCATCCACAAACACAGGGAGCATTAGAAAGAAGCCACTCCACCTTAAAAGAATATCTAAAATCATACATATGCGAAAACCAAAACAATTGGCCGCAATATGTATACACGGCCATGTTAGCCTATAATACTGCAGTGCACTCGACGACCAACTACACTCCTTACGAGTTAGTTTTCGGTCACAAACCCTTCCTGCCTAACTCAATATATGAATCAACTTCTAACGTCACTTATCCTGATTATATTAGAATGTTACAACATAGACTAAAGATCACCCGAGAAAAAGCCATTGAACATATTAACAAATCTAAAGAATCTTCAAAAAATTATTATGATGCCCATAGCCGCCCTATAAGTTACAATATTGGCGACTATGTTTACCTAAAAAACCATCTTCGTATGAGAAAAGCTCTGTCTCCAATTTGGAAAGGGCCTTTTAAAGTTATCAAAATAAATGGCAGAAATAGCTTAACATTATTGATAAATAGGCGACATGTAATCCATCATTTTGATGAAATAAAGTTAGCTCGCCGTCATAATAGCTAACTATATAATATATCTTATCCAACTATATCTTAATCTAGATAACCAATATTTTTAACATTTTAACATTTATCTCAGATATATCATAAGTATAGAATAGTCCAACTTATATATACAATAAGAGATAAGATTATTTAGTTTAATTATTATTTACAGTTCCATGTCCTCCGCACAGGAAATCTTCATCGAAACATCAAAAAATACATCCGGCATTTACTTCGATCCTATCGGGTTACTTAAAATAGTAGACGGTCACCTTAGTGTTGTAATTCCCATAGACATTTCTTACATAGAATCACACATTAAAAATCTGAACGGTGTGATAGGCAGCTCTAAGTTCCTGTGTAAGCAAAATGAATTGTACACCGATATCGAATGTCTCAACCTACTACAGCCTTTATCTATTAGGTACCATGATATTATTCAGGACTTTGAATCCATATCACATTTAATCGAGTCCAGACCCAAAAGGTCGGCTTGGATCAGCGGAGTTGGTACCGTTTTCAAACATGTATTTGGAACTATGGATGAGAATGATGCCATACAGTACAGTAACGCTATTCAACTCATTGAGAAAGATCAAACCGAAATATCTAAATTAGTTAAACAAAATATACTCGTTACAACTACCACACTTTCAAGCTTTAAAGACGCTCTAAACAAAATCAATATCAACGAACAACAATTAAATAGCGCCATTGATACCCTAGCTAATTCTCAACAAAATCTCACAATACTTTCCAATAGTTTACTATTAAAATCAAAGTTTAACGAAATTATCACTATACTAGAAAGCAGTTTATTGACACTGTCATTTAAATTAGAAGACATAATTAATGCAGTAATGTTTAGCAAAGCCAACATTTTATACCCGTCAGTAATAACTCCAAAACAGCTATTTTTAGAGTTGGTCCAAAACCATCGATTTCTAGCTGATTATCACCAATTTCCTTTGAGCCTCTCTTTGGAAAATATTTACACACTCATGAATGTTTCTGAATTAGCTACATATTATAGTGATAATAAAATAATATTTATATTGAAGATACCACTTGTAAATACAAAAACCTATTCCATATACCATAACATTCCATATCCTGTTGTTGTGGCTAACAACACGTATACATCTATAATACCATCTACTAAGTATATTGCTATTACTAGAGATAGGTCATACTATTGTAAGTTAGATAGTTTAAGTAACTGTAAGATACTATATAACTCGAATTATATATGTAATGACTTAAATGTGTATTCTAGCTCCGTTAACCCGATCTGCGAATCGGAGATAATATCAAAAGCACTAAATACTGTTCCTAATATCTGTAAAACTAAATTTCTAAGAGGACATATAGATATTTGGCAACCATTATCTAATAACAAATGGATATACGTCATTACAAATCCATCTAAACTGTCCATAGACTGTAAGAACTCCACTACCGAAATAATATTGTCAAACACGGGCATACTGAACCTACCTATCAACTGTATAGCATTTTATAAAGACTCAAGGTTAATACCCAAATATTCAGAAACCCTTCAATTACAACCTATTCAAGTTAATTTCAATCTAATAGAAAACTCCTGTTGCAATTCTGAAACTTTACAAAAATCTGAACGGCAATTACCTATCTTAAACCTCTCCAATATTAACCTTGACTCTATCACATCAAAACAATACATGACAAACCAGATTGTTGATGACCTCGAGAATATTATTGAAAAGCCACATATTGTATTATACGGCGCATACTACTCATATACCACTATTGTAATTTCTGTAATCATTTTTGTTTTTATTTTAGTATTTCTTTGTAAATTTGTAAGATCTGGCAACTGTCATCGCTATCTCAATAAAGGTAGAGTTAAACACGAAATTGAAAACCCTGAAGAACTGTCAGGAGTTGCTGTCGGTTCCTCTATACCTGTACCCAGACTCCGTTCATCTCCTATATAAACTCAACCCTTTAGGGATAAGTTTATATCTATCCCCGGGGGCTGTTATATATAGGCTATGTATGTATTAATGCTGATCCCTCTGTAACCAATGCCGAGTCAGTACTTGTGACAGCTCATAGGCTTTGTCTTTAGAAATTAGTGCAGTTCAATCTGATCATCCGCGCGTGACACTTGCCATCCTACTTTTATTCTAATTGACTAATAAAGTCTTTAATTAAAATAATTTCGTTTTTTAAAAAGGCCTTCGGCTGAATCCTTATAACAGTTCGCTCCGAAAACGGTTCAAAATACCCAAAAAATATTATGAATGTGTTCCTGTTTATGTGATCTTAAAGAATGTCCGGGACACAATATGTCTATCTTTTGAGCTTAACTTCCAAGAACGAAGGGACGCAAGCGACGTCGTAGGAAACATCTATAATTTATTAAGACTTTCGGGCATCAAATAACAATACTACGCGGAGGAAGTCGCTGGCACAGCTATTTATAGACACGATAATTCCTAATAGTAATATTAATACACTTGTTGCGTATATATGTACTTAATAGCCAAATATATTAACACAGCCAACCTATACCGACAATATAGCTATAGCTATTTACGATGGGATTGAAGACAACGAGAGCCTGAGTTCAGCATCTCGTGGGGTTTTACTGGCTGATGATTTGGGAGGAGTTTGGGTAGGACACACTGTGCCGAACCTTATTAACTTGAAACGTAAGTAATTCAGGGTATGCATATATATACATACAATTGCGAGATATTTATATGTCGATAAAATCTATCAAATCCTATAAATGTAACTACACCCAGATAGTTACACTAAATAAAACTACGAAAGAACCAATGGTGCTAGCAACTTTGACATTAGGGACACCCTCCCTAATCTTTAGTAAAAATAAGTTTAACTAATATATTCTTCATTGAAATGTGACGACCGCGTATACTACAGACATGAATGTTAATAGGCACCTCTAACCAGCAACAATAATTACAAAATTTCAGGTTCAAATCTTTCTGACCCAAACTTTGTGATGGATAAAATATGCTCCATTCTTAATTAAATACTAACATAAAATTAGAATATATAATTTATGTTTAAAGGTGGTCAACCGATAGTTCCCGAGGCAGAAATACCAAACGGTCACTCGTTTGTATGTCTCTCAGTAGATCTGTCGACGGTTAATCAAATCGTTAAATACTTAAGATCTACGTCCGCTCAATTTACCCACGTCCATATACCTAGGAGTTTGCATCACCGTTTGCCTGAGTGGGACTTCTCTGTGGTGCCAATGTATGTAAGAAGTTTCAAGTATTATCTGTGGGTTACACGAGTAATACGCATTTATAACTAATGTATGTATGTTTGTATGACCGTAACATGTAATTACTTCTTACCCTTAATCATATGATTAACGCACATACATACAGTATACGTGAGTAGTACACGCGTATACTGTATGTAATATTGGATATTATTTTAACTACGACACGACGCTTCAATTTCCAAATAAGTTTAATTAATATACATCGCGTTTTAAACCGTTAAAGTGTTTTGTTTAAAAGGCACAAGATGCTTATTATATCAAAGCTAAGACTCACTTTCAATTCCCTGTATAAAATTACTTACGAGTATGACGTATACTAAGAATTAGGGTACTAACCTAAGTCTACTAGTAACGACATTATAAATTTTAATTACTTCAAGGACAACATTACGACCCTTGGCATTCAACACTGCAGCTAAAACCCTATCTGCCGAGCTTCACGTTAAACCGCCAGGCGATAAACAGTGCTTATACAAATCATTTGCAAGGGCGAAACGTATAGTTCTGGATGTTTATGGTCAATCTGACCATGAATACTTAAGTACTGTTTGTGGGAATCATTACGGGTATGACGTTGCATAAACAATAGACTTAATAAGATAGTACACGACTACACGTTTCTAACGGTTTTAAATGGTTAGATACAGTCTTGAGTTGTTTTACAGAAAACGACTACAGATAAAGATATTCAGTACATTTATAAGGGGGACGGCGCGTACGCAGTCCCCACTACCAAAAATTACGCGTCCGAGTTATCCACATTAGGGATAATCGCAGAGGTCAACTCAACCGCAGTGCAATGGAGAAGTCTCGCTCTGGGGGAACCGCCTTCATGATCACGGTATCCCCTACGCCAGGTAAGTATGCTTTCATCTACGCACTGAGAGGTCTTATCCGAGCGACGACTGATCTCTACAGCACGATTCAGAAAACACGTTAGCTAAACGCACGCCATCTCTTGAGCTTCTATCGTACTAAGAATCCCATATTTTATACTGAATTAGTACCAGCGCCATCTATTCTACTTCAAATGTTAAGTTAATTTTAATAATAGTTTTACAACGCCGATAGTTTGATTTATTACTACGTTGATACGTTTTTGTTATTAAAATTACATTACATTATTTAAGTGTTGAGTTATTATTCGCAATCGGTTTTATAGGAAATGGCAATTGGTTTTGTGTATAACGTTAACTTTTCTTTTAGCATTCGGAACATAGAGAATATTTCACTGAAAATACCAGACCGCGTATTTTACTTCAACAATATGACGGATAAAATGCGATTCGCTGTCAGCACAGCGGCTCATTGGCAGAGACGTGGTTCTGGGTAAACACAGTACTGGACCTGTTTGAGTTATTTGGACAAAGAGGACACTTTTGGAATCGCTGGGCATCTGCTATGTTTTCGCAGCTACGACATTTGGTTGGCATTTGACAATTTTAAAATTAAGGAGCCACAGTGCTAAATAAAAATTAATGGATCATACTCACTACTCAGTGTTTTAAATAGAGATTTTTTGTGACTACAAATAAGACTTACTACCTAACATATAATATGACATCTTCCTACATCATCCGAAATCGATAAATAAACATAGTGCGATAAAATTACTACTAAAAAATAATAGCACTATTATACGTACACGTAATGTTTATAATTATTTATTACAAAAAGATGGTAAGAAAAAAACATAATAAGTATTTGCTTACCCACGAGATGACAAAAAATACAGATCGTATTTTGAATGTTGTTAGCGTAAAGATAGCAAAGCGTTACAATATTATTATAGCTACCACTAAAACTTACCAATTTTCTCCCAAGAACATCCGGTCAAAGTGAACATCGTTCCTCGCCACTTTGCCCAACTCAATCGTCCCACCATTCCATTGGCTAGCAGAAATCTGTAATGTTGGTTTCCGCTTCTGGCAGATTTGACAACTGTCAAACATACCTAATACATTCCTTACATCAACATAAGTAATATGTAGTAATTGATTTACTCTTTGTGCTAATTTAAAAATATTCAAAATAAAGTAACTTTAAACATACGATTAGTATCTTGGCACCAGGAATACTTGAAACCGGAAATTCAGGATATATCGTGATAACGGACGATACTGAAGATGGCTGATGGTTTGATTGAAGAATATTTATATAATAAGTTTTCATGAGAATTTTTAAAAATGAATTTGATTTTTTTTAATTTAAACTAATTTCTTTGCAGTCTTGTTGGAATGTTAACGTACAAGTGCCATATACAATCTAAGCATCAAGGTCAATAAACAGGTATGTCAGAAAATTAATCTGTTTTATAAATAGTACAATTTGTAATTAAATTTAAATTAGGCTATTTATTTTTAGATAGGAAATGAAGAAATAAATCAACTAGTATATTTATTAAACTTTGTATTTACAAAATATTCCCAACATCTACAAAACAAATGTTAGAAGTTCATAAGCTTGCAATTCTAGAATAAAAACTATATAAATAAAATGTATAACTATACAAATCTCAATCTTACAGTAATTTAAGTATATTTTGGAAAATTAATGAATATAAATAATTAATGAATGCGATTAATTTTTGATATCTCAGACGCTTTTCAGCGCTTTTTTGTGTTAAATATTAAGCATTAAAGACATGTTTGTCAAGTCAAATCAAATCATATTTCATACTATAACATTCATTCATATTAGTCATGGCAGTGCATTGTGCAAAATACATTCTAGTTTCATTTTTCGTTGTCGAGTCTAAGCGATAAGATACATTGACTATATATTATGTGTCAATCAAAATTAGTACATTTTTGGCACTAAACATCCACTTCCCCGTGCCTTCAAGGGACAAGTAGGTCGCTTCAAATTCAAGCAAATTCGCTGTTTAAGTGTGTAATAATACATCGAATAAAATGCCGTTTTAGCTCGATTATAAAAGCTAAGCTTAAGTCTGATATAAACAAATATTATGCTTAATTTTTTTGTGACTGTACCTTATTTGTTAGGACGCCATAACATTTTCAATATGTTTACAATACTTAGCACATTTCATACTCAATTTTTTAATTTCCCGGACGTGTTTCAGAAAAATTTTAATCATGTTGGACCCGATGGGCATCGAACCCTCGACCCGTTGATTTTTAGCCATACTACCATTACACCCATGAGCCCGTTGAAAGTATCCTATCAAGTTGATAATATCATCGCAGAAGTGTTTAAGCTTGTAAGTCCGAATTGAAATTTAAACAAAAATTGTTTCGCATCCTCCATCAAGCAAGTACAGAAAATATCATGGCGAGACTCTCAAGGACGGCATTCTCGTGAACCAAGAATCTTGCTTCATCTTCAGATAATAGGCGTCTCTCGGTGAGGGGGAGGTAAGGGCTTCCTCTAAGACCTTGAGGGCGCTGGTGGGGAGCACTTTGGCGCTGTATTCGGCTGCTTCGCCAGGCATAGTCACGGCGCAAGTCGCCGTTGATGAACTTACATCTGAACTAGGCGTTTCCGGGCGGCTGTGACGAGTAATAGTATTAAAAAAAATTGATCGGTGCTAGATTCAAATACATTTAACTGAAATTTAACGTGTAAGTTAGATCCCGTTTATAAAGGCTTTTATTTTATTAACTTTTATTTTATAAAAAATAAATGTTCTTTCTATAAAGCCTTAAGCAGAGGGTTATATTTCTTTGGAGATCTTCTCGTTTTATGTAATAAAGTTCTACCTGACTGGTTGACTAGGCGGTGCTAATTGTACGGGAGGGGAATACAGTTCCGCCGCAGATAAATCAGGAGTGTGCAATAAGACCACGTGAAGTCTGCGCGCGCGCAGTGAAGCACGTAATGCCCTTGCTGCGCCCCAAGTGCCCCAACGAACCGCCGCTGCGCCAGCGCTGCTCTCACCGGCTTCTCCATCCAAACGGGATAAACTTTCGCAAGCTGTGTCTGATGTTAATCCTGAAATTGTATAATTTCAAATAATAATCGGTGACACAGGAGTCGAATGCACGATAGATGTTCTTTCTTCTTCCTTAGTTCTTCTCGTAGTTTATAGTTAATGCACTATGCAATGTTATAGTTAATGATTTACAATGCAAAATATATTAATTAATAAATGTTCAAATACGATGGTGTTGCTGTTTTTACAGCATTAATTGACTCGCGTTTGAAACCGATCAAAATGTTTTCTAAATGTATCCTAGTTTTATATTGATACAAATTATTGTAAAGTTTACCTATATAAAACAATCGGCCTGCGTATGGATGATCTGAGGCGGCTGCAGCCAAAAGTGGAGCGAAGGTTCTGGCTACCCGCAGAGCGCCAAGCACATTTCCTCTTAAAGCCGTCTCCCAGCAAGCAGCACCTCCACGTCCACTACTACCAGCAGTGTTAATCACGGCCCAAACGCCTGGAAATTTTATTTTTGCAAATATATCATCATAATACTACATTATACTTAGATTATTTTGATATTAACCATTCGAAGAATTACAAATCGATACAGTTAAGTATAGTGACATCTAGTGTGTATCTAACAAAACTCTGAAACAAAAAAGCATCGTAATACGGCATTCTTCGCGAATGGTGTCAATAGGAGGCGCTAGCTGTACCATTAACATCTTATAGTTACTTTATAACCACGTGATGGGTTCAAAGACCTAACATTTGAAATTATTATTTTACCATAAGTCTAAGTTACAAATTTTAAACTTATAAACTTAATCTGATTTCAGGAAAAAAAAATATTTTAATTGAATAATCATTAAGTTTGTTTATAACTTGCATTAAAAAGATGAGTTTTTGAGGATGTAATAGGCAATATGAAAATCACAAGGACACGTAGGTGTGTATACTTGGATGCTAGAAAGGTCTTATTAGACGAAAACTACACATTTAACTTATTTTCGTGAAAATTAAAATAATAAAAGCTATAAAAAACGCGTGCTAAAATAGTTTATATAAACAATAATTAATAAATGTCGATAAATAATGTTTAAGTTCATTCTACAATGTTTAATATTTGGTTACTACTTGTGATTTGATAAGGGAGGAATTGAAAATCAGCGCTTAGAAAGCCTTGCTGGGTTAAAATTTTACTTTTTTTCATTCTTTTACTTGTAAGTACTTTTTATTATTTATTTTAGTTGTAGATTATATGCGCTGTGTTAATAAACGGAATATTTATTTATTTAATATATCAAAGACTGACCATGTTCACCGGCTGGTAAATGTTGAGCGGTTGCACGCGCTGCTTCTTCCAGCAAATCTTCTCTAGCAACGTCCAATTCTAGTGTGACCAGCCTTGGCGTTGGTTGGTTTTCAGGGGTTGAAGCTACGTGATTCTGAAGCCAGGATTCGGCGAGGCGTGCACCAAGACCGCCAGGTCGGCATCCAGCGATCACCCGCCAACCACGGCTGCTTAGATATGTCGCAATCTGAAGGTTGTTTCGTAAAAATGGATTGAATATTCATAATGTTTACAATTTAAATAATTTGATGGCACAATTCAGTTTCAGTTTATTCTTAAGGAAGTTTAAAAGTTCTTTTCAACTGTTGTGCATTGAAGTGGTACTATCCAAACTTGTCAGAAGTACTTTACTAGAGTAAGGTATTTCTAATATACTTAAGTTTCATGTTTGTACAATACTCTTTGTAAGAGGAGACAAGGGTTTCCCCAATGGTAGGTGGAATTCCCCAGCCAAATAACATACAAACAAGACGCGCTGTTAATCTATTTCGGCTATTAGATATTCGGAAATTCAGAAACTTGACGGCTTTTTCATCTGCGTACGGTGGTTCGTGACCCGGATGGAATTTCGATATTCCTACCACCCATTTTGTATCCAGATTTCCAAACGACGGCCAACATGTGTCAGAAAAATTATAAATTGGAAACGTCTTAGACCAGGTGGGGATCGAATCCACAACCCGTTGATTGCTACCATTGCACCAAGGAGCGTGTCAAAATTTCTTGTTTATTTATTGTTTGTGGAATATGTGGTACCTGTAACCCTAAGGCAGAGTCAACGGACGTCACAAGCACTGTCTTCGCGCTCTCAACCGGTAGCACTTCAGCCACCTTCACCTTCCGCAGTAGGTAAAGCAGCAGGGCGCCCACGATTGAGCATAGAGCTGCTAGCTGCAGGCCAAGGGATAACCACGTTAGCGTATCCATTACTGCCTGCTCATTTTATCTGAAACAATATTAAAAATATATTTTTATATTTGAACTGCTATTTATATAATATTTAATCATATATTTGTAATAATAATAGTATGTATTTCTTTTTATACACTTTATATGTTTAACCAATGGTAATTTCTAATAAATAAATCGGTATATTTAGCAGTTTATTAGAAGAGGAATTAATGCCATAAAAGCTTTTATTTACGTAAATAAATATGTATTTTATTTAAAATAAAGTAGGAGAGTTAAAAATGACTTATTTTTTATTTTTGCTACACGTTTTTATATCAATCTAGGTGCGTACGTTAAGATTTATTATTTTGTATTAAGGATACGGTCAATCCCTGTTTTATATAAATCCTTCACAACACTATACGCAATCAGAAACACAATGCAAACAAACGATTAACTTGTACCACAGACTATGTCTTTGTCTGTAAAGTCTGTGGAGTCTGAAGGCGATTAGACTTTAATTGTTCGTTCGTGTTTGTCAACAAACGGCGCTGTCTGCGGATGTGATTAGTAAATAAAGACGACAATGCCCATTCAAGAGACCGTTGATTGTATTTTATCTATCTAGTTAAATGGTTAGATCAAATTTACAAGATATACGTGTATATAAATTTACAAGGTATAATTGAACTGCCTGGTACCTTGGTTAGCGCAGTGCAAGAGTATAAATATTCCTAAGATTTTAAGAAAAGCCCAATAAAAAATACTAACTCAAATACTCCGTTTAGCAGTCAGCTATCATCTATATATTAATTTAAGAAGCTGAAGAGTTTGTTTGTTTGTTTGTTTGAACGTGCCAATCTCAGAAACTACGGGGTCGAAATAAAAACCAAAAAAATTGGGAAAATTATTCATCATTATGGGTTTCCGAGGCGTACGCTGAAAAAACGATTCAAGATATCCAAAAAATAGGAATAAAAGAATTATTCCTCTTTGAATGATAAAAAAAGCTATATAGGCGCAATGAGGCAGCGTGCTAAGATATTAAAACTAAATGCAACCTGTGCAACATTAACTAAGTTAGAACGATATAATTTTATTACTCAAGCACCAAAGACCAAGCATAAAAAAATATATATTCAATAAGTATTCTACGTCACGCTTTAATACGCGACAATAATTTGTTTCAGAAAAGAAAAAGAAAATATATCCGTTATATTATAAAGAAAACCTTAGATTTTACGCTCTATTAACTTTCCGTTTTCTTGTAGCGTTAATCGAGATTAAAAGAAATTGTGAACATATTTGCTATGTAGGTTAATTATTAATAAAGTACGATGTGATTTTCAAACGAATATGTATTGAGAAAAGATTATTACTGAATCTGTTACTTGGTAATATTTTTCTATCTCTCTCTTGTTAAAAATTTATGTAATTAGAAGATAACAGACTAAAATTTCGAAATATAATTGCAAATAATATGAAGAAAGTCTTTTTAGCATTATAATCTGTGTATTTTATTACTTTCCAAAATAAGAGATTATAGTTTTTCTATTTATATGAGAAAGCGGCATAAATCATAGAGTTTTGTATATTTATAAACTTGGAAGTTGGAGTTTTGTATCTTTAATACTTGGAAACCAATACAGATAATATTTTAAAAAGGTTTAACAATGTATTTATAAAATAATTAATATCATCCAAGACTCGGTATGTAATGATATTTCCATCTACAAATAATAAATTGGGCTCATTAAGACGCATTTTGCATAATTCATGTCCAAAATATCGGATGTAGCTAATAAACGTTTTAAACACAGCTCGGAACCGAGTTCACACTCAACAAAAACGTGTGAGTGTAATGTTTTATTGGCTATTGTTATTCACACAAAGCAAGATCATGGCCAAAGTCGATTAGCTTTTATATGAATAAAAGGAAATTTTTGAATTGAATGAAATTCACAAACATATTTCTTACTTTGTCCACACACGTTTATAGCTAAATGGTTAAAACTGTTGCCTAGCATTGCGTTTAACTCAAGAGGTCCTAAGATAGAGTTTCGGTAAGGCAGAGCACAGAAGTCGTTACTTGTTGGTTAAAAACCAGTCAGGAAAGTAGACACAGAAATCTGTTCGGCCTTGCATCGCGGAATTAGACTTTTTTTATATAAATATTTAATTAAAATGAAATCTTGAAATAAATATTACTAATCAATAGATAAAGTAATAATCTATCGAGATTGAAAAAAATCCGATAAAACAGCCTTCTGTTTTATCGGATCGGTGTGAATGCCGGTTTAAGGCCCTTGCCTTAAACCGGCATTCACACCGATCCGTGTTGCTATAACCAATTGAACTACTGTGTCCCTGCATGTATCGGATGATGAAGAATTTTGTGGTTTCTTTTCAAGCTAAATAGATTTTTTATTTACATATATAGTGCCGTCGTGTGTAAAAAAATTATTAAATTTTATTTTAAAATATTACTTTCTTTAAGTTATTGACTTATTATTAATGTGTAGTATATACATTATTATAAAGTACATTAATTTGGAAGTTTGTTTTATTAGTATTTCATTTTTATTTGTCTTACTAGGTCCTTAGCTTGCAGCGGCAAAATAAAGCTGGTAAAATCTTCCGTGGATATTGATTTGTACTATAACAGTAGTTTTAAGTTGATGTAAGCATCTTGAGATTATTACAGGCTACCCGTTGCAAACCGTTTCGTTGTAGACAGATTACCGTTACTCAACCGTCCATGTACTTATGGACCATCAGCTTAGATTATGAGTCGTTAAATTGAATAGTTAATGTAATTTTGTTCTCTATACGGTATATGGATTTAAAAGGTACTTGCCTTACTTACTATAATAAGTATCTACACGGTCTTACTTAAAACAATCAAGAATGTGATCATCCATTGTTTTGCATTTTATATTCGCCTCCTAGATATTTAGTCAAACATTTTGTTAAGATTTAATTGACTGATTTTTTTTAAAGATAGAGGAGGCCTATAGCATCTAAACAAGATGTGTCTCCCCGTGACCACGGCTGCTGCAAAGCATCCGAAACGTCGGGCCGAAGTTAAAAATCATTTTCAAATAAGTTTAACTAATATATCGCGTTTTAAACCGTTAAAGTGTTTTATTTAAAAGATGTGCTGTCGATCTGTTTTGGCTAAATTAATGTATTTTTTCTTTATGTTATACCAGACTCAAGTTATTGATAGGCCCATCTCCTTTCGTTCGCTAGTATCATACCTTCATTATTCGAATATTCAAAGCCAAAATAAGTCGACAGTGCATCTTGTTTAGATGCTACAGGTTGGGGTATATAGTGAACCCGGTGCTTGTCTTTCCTCCTCTACCATTAAAAAACATCGTTCTTTCAATAACAAATTATTACTTTTTCTGGTCTCGTCTCTGGTGTGTACCATTTCTAATATTCCTAGGAAGACATTGATATGCATGAAGCGTGATCTCAGCGTACATTTGTATAATTTGAGTATTCATGACTATATAATTTAAAAATCGAAAATAAATTGAAAAAATTTTCGACTCGGGCAGGACTTGAACCGGCATCGTCAGCTTTCCGTGCTGTTGCTCTACCAATTGAGCTACCGAGTCCGAGTATTCATGACTATTCCTAATAGATAACTGCATTAATGCCTTGATTTACATAATTCGATTCCCATTAATTTTATATCAAATTTGCACCGGTAATCAACATCTCTATACAACAATATGTGTATATAACATCTTTAAGATACGAAGCAATGCTTTGAAAATATTTTATAACGCGCTTCGTGTTGAAAGTATTATCCAATCAAATCTAGTATTTGTTTCTTGTTGTTTTTATGTTTGAAAAGCGTAAAATAGAAAGCGAATGCATCGTTGAAATAAGGCGCGTGTAGTTGATAGAAACATAATAGGTTGAAATAGACGGCCTCTTTGGTGTAAAGCATAGTATGGTTAATAAACACCGGGTTCGATCTTCACCGGGTCGAAAATGTTTTTAGTCACTTTATAACTTTCCTGAAACAAAGTCTGGAAATCTGAATATGAAATAGGTACCTAGTAATATCGTTCGTCCCAGTCAAGAAGCAACGTCCACGAATAGCTGTGAGTTTGAACGCGTACAGTTTTAGTATGTATGTACAGTGTAAACTCTATATAGCGACACTGAAGGGACTGTGCATTTTATGGCGTTATAGAGAGTTGTCGTTAAATGGAGAGAAGAAACATTGTATGAAAAACAAGCTAAACCAACCAAAGCCAATTAATTTCGACGCTTAAGAGAGTTTGTCGTTAAATAGAGTGACGTTACATGGAGTTTACACTGTATTTGATTTTGATCTTGTTGAAATGTTATATGGCAGTGGTACCTAACATCTAGTGAATCTCATACTTGTAAATAATAATACATTCTGTATCCAATAAGTGGATTATAAAGGGAAAATGTAAAGAAATATTGCAAATACACTTCACAATTTAATTACATATATATGTTAAACACGCGTACATAATATTAAAAATTGGCGTAACACACAACCATATTTTGACGTGTGTGACATAACGCCATTGTTTATTTTGGCGGGAACGCCGATGAGTGAAAGTTGAAAGTGGGCAGAATCATCAAACTATCGGTCATTGGTGTTGATTAGTTATTGTTTTTTACACTTTATGTAAATTAAACAACATTATATACGTGTATAATGCCTGTGAAATTAAACCAAAATTGACCGCAAAGAATCAAATTAGTACTGAATGAAATTACTTGTGAATTAAATTAATTGTATGTGACATTGTATCTAATGAATAAAACTCTTATTTCCAGATGTATCATATTCCTGTTGTGCTTTATAGGAACCCGTCGTAGGTATATGTATATTATGTTGTTATGTTACACCTAGCTAATGCTAGGCTAGGCTATTTATTATTTAATTTTACCGAGTTCATTAATCACACTTTTAGTACCTAGAACATCGGGTGACAGCCGGAAAGAAAGTAAAGGTATAGTATATATAGGTATATAAGTATTGTTTTAAGTAAATACTACAGCATACTACATAAATAGCTCTTTAAAACTGACCGTTTGAAGACCTTGTCGGGGTAATTTTCCTCGCATGGGTGTAGCTGATGAATGAGAGGAAACAGCCGCGTATTCAATGGCCTGTCTTATTGTTATTTGATACTTAGGAGTTCGGAATTTATACGAAATCATTTCCCTCCACGGATTTTAGTTGGGCTTATCGATAGCTAGTAAGCTATTGTATTTTCTATTTTAAACTTTCAAAAAATTGTACAAACATTATAACAAAATTGAGCTAAAATTAAAGCCGTATAGAATAGAAAAGTAAGCAGAAACTAAGATCAAAGACAGTCTTTTATCTCCAAAGATTCTTCAGGATGTTAATGTTAATTTTATGGCTTCCTTCAAAGTTTCTAGTGATCGTTAAGTCCATAATGATATGATTTCTACCTTCTGTCGTGTTTAACAAGTTTCTATAAAAACGTATCTTCCTGTGATAAAACGGCCTATCGCATGACATCGTATTAGAATTACAAGAATTAGTTAAGTAGATGGTTAAGCACTACAAGTCATCTTCTACAATATCTTTTATATTGTAGAAGATTACTACATCTTCTTTATATTATTAAAATTAACAATAATTTAAAGGCGTTTTCATAAACTGTATGTTCTTGTATCACATGAGAAAAACATTTCCTTAGCCCCAATTTATTTTCGCACATGCTCACAGGATATACACTAATAGCTCTTTCTCTCTCAGGGATCGTAAGTACGCTTTCCTGATTTCCGATTGAGCTTGAACACCATGTAATTGTGGAGTATCGTAGGCGGGTAATGATCCGGTCGGGCCGCTTGTGGGGTCACAACAGGGCCGCATTTAAACTTAATAAGGATACATAAATGAAAACAATACATCGTATGTGTAGAATAATAATAGTAATCTTTAGGAACTAGAATTTTATCAGAATTTATAGATTTAAAGGATATGATCATGGAATCATGATTGACGACAAATAGTGCTCATAGACGTTTTTGTAATAAGTTCAGTTTATTAAAGTAATTTCATTAAAGATTTAAGAAAAAAAAACGAAAATAAAACACTCGAACAGCAAATTACTATTACTAGCTTATTAGTTCTTTTAGTCCCACTTACAATAACTAACTTGACTAATTCAATTTTATACAATATTAAAGTTATGTTAACATATACTATATTCGTATTAATTTTAAAGAAAAATTAACAAATGCAGCCCTGTAAAAACGCTTTCTTGGCTACATGACATAATTCAATTATATTATTTGCTACAGCGTCGTAGGCTTTCTCAAATCAATTGAATAAGATTCAATATTGCTAAAAGCGATTCAATGAAGCGAAACGTCTTTTCCGTTTTGGTTGACACTTCTAAACTTTGAAATCAACATTATTAAACTGTATTTCTCACTTAACTAAACAAATGAGTAAATAATAAGACTACTAGACACATCATCCCGTGCTAGCCACAGAAACGAAAATAACAACATATTTTATCTACTTAAAAGCTGTAATTACCAAGTATAATTTATTTCAAATTGGCGCAATGATTTGCGAAACACGAAACAATTAATGAGTTCATTAGTTAGTTAATTCATTAATTTCAATTCAACGAGGTAACGGTGGTATAATATTTGAAGATCTAATCTATTTTAGATTGTATTTTTGTTTCTTTAATCTTATAAAAAGTATTTATAACTGTAGATTTTATGTTTTGAGTTAAACACAGAACACCTGTCCTAATAATTCTATTCAACGCAATCTGTCCCAATTTCGTTTCTTAACGAATGAGATAAAACAGAACGCATCGCGGGGAAAGTTGCAAGCTTCTTTAGTTACACCACACATTAACCTAAATAAAGATTTGAAATTTGTGGGTATTCGCTATGTTAATGTTCTGGTAAGCGATAGTTAATATAAGTATTATGTGTGGCCTATCTTGCCGCTAAAGAATACTAGAGGAGAATCTCCGCCGATTTAGGAAAGTCGCTAATAAACGAAAAATGATCACTACATTTTCTTTTAAATGGGCATATCGTTAAATTTATAATTGGAACATCTAAAAGTCCTAATTTAGTGCGTAAGTTTAAACATGGAACGCGGCCCATGGTTTAAAACTCCTTTATTTGACAAATCATCTAACGGTAAAGCGTATCAAATCTACTGTTTTTGCTTGCCATAGCTAATAGTTAACACTCAGAGACTAGAATTCGTGAGGCACGTACAGCCACTCCTAACATTCCATCTACTCGCATGACATACATACAGAAGGAGAACCGCCGTGTTAGCCAGCTTTATGTTTTTGCTCATTTTTTATAGTTACTTCATACATAATTCAAAACTTCATAATTGTCACACTGTCACTCAAATTTATGTAATAAAACTAGAATTGATTTTTCCGAGGCAAGTTTTGAATGTCTCTTAAAAAGCTTATATAATCAACTGGCGTCTAATTGGCGATTAGTGAAAGTATTACGTAAGCTTATTTGTTACATGGGAGTCGATTAGTATTTTGATATTTGGCAGTTATTTTTAATAATAACGATAAACTCTATTAATTGTAGCAAGGCCCATATGAAAATAGCATATACATTTAAATAAAACACGAAACGTCGGGCCGAAGTTAAAAATCATTTTCAAATAAGTTAAACTAATATATCGCGTTTTAAACCGTTAAAGTGTTTTATTTAAATGTGTACAACTCACGTAAACTATAGACAGTATTTAATAGCATATACTTTACTATTCACTTTTTTTAAAGTAATATATATGTAGAAATTTTATAAAAGAACTAAAGACCGTTTTTAACTTCATTTCAGCAACTGAAGGATATCATATAACTGGTTATGCCCGCGACTTTGTCCACGTGGAATATTCATTTTGGGCATCATACAATTTATTTTTGCAAACAACCTCTCAGCTCTATAAATAATAGCGAGTTTTGAGCGAAGTCGTCGTTCTTGCGAGTTTATCTTAAAAGGTAGACATGTACCTATTGTCGCTGACATTTTTTTGGGATAGATAAATTATTTGGTTCTCTGGTTTTGTTCACTTTTACCACTGTCTCTTCGATCCGAAACTCTTCCTTGATAAATTATTTATGCAACACAGAAAGTATTTTTCAATTCAAACCAGCAATTCTTGAGATTAGCGCATTTAAACAAACGAACAAACTTTATTTTTATAATGGTAAAATAGTTTAAAACGGAGAAACTTTAAATAAATATGTCTTGTTTAAGTGATTAATATTTCTTCTATCATATTATACATTTATGTCGAGGCTTTATTGATAAAAACTGTTAAGCACCTAATTACGTTTTAGCGAAGTGTTAACGATCCAACTTAAATATCACTTGATAGATCAACGTCATTTGACTCGATAATTGAGTAATTTCAGAATAGACTCGCAGTTAGTCATCAAAGCGTTATTTACAAACATTTGCAATTTGCATACCGGACTCAAGTTCACGTCTTGCAATGATTTATTATGAATTATGATCGGTAGAGTGACATAACTGCATTATGCCATTTATTATCGAACATCGTTAGTGCAATTTACAGTCCTATCGCATTTACATTATCAATTAGCGTATGTACTGACACTGGTAACCTAATGCCCTAAAGTTATCAACTAACACAAGGAGGACCGTTATAATTACTTATTTAGTGGCATTAGTCGTCAATGTCCAACAAAACAAAATGGAGTACTGGAGCCTGGAACTCTAAAATCGTCTTTGCTGAGAGTGCCATTTGCATAGTTGGAACCATGCGACGATCGTTTATATTGCTTGACGGCCTATTTTCTGCTTACAGGATGAACATCCTACGTGAACAGGCCCCTAACGAAGGCATAAAAGATGAAAGATACAAAATCTATACTAATATATTAAGCTAAAGAGTTTGTTTGTTTCTTTGTTTGAACGCGCTAATCTCAGAAACTATTATCTCTATTAAATAGTTATAACTATTTTGAAAATGGAATGGTAAGGGTATGAAAGCGCAAAAGGGCGCTTGCGCTGAGAGTCACTGTGAAACGGTCACATCAAGCCAGGATAATAAGAAAATAATAGTGACTAGATAGTAGGTATGTCCATAGCAGATAAATCTATTCGATTCTACAACACTTTGTAAGCGCTACACGCCGTGCGCTGGCGGCGCGCTTCGTAATGTTTAGAAAGTCTTTTTGTCACCGTGAAAGTGTTGTCAATGCACCTGACATCACCTAAGAGCATATTTGGTAGACATTCTTTCCAATACGTATGAGTATTCAAATTAAATGAATTTTATTATAATAGCTGCATATCGATTACAAATATGTACCAATAAAAGCTTAAGTTAATTTCATGGTTTGGTGAAAACGGTCATTTTCACCAAACCAAATAAGTAGAAAAAAATGCGTTTAACCAAACGAACGAACAAATGAATATTATAATAATAGGATGGATTTTCGTGTTTGAAAGAAAAAGCTTATATAAACCGTTAAAAGTTTAAACTTGAGTATTGAGCAAAAATACTCAAGTTTAAACTTTTAACGGTTTCAAGCGCGAAATAATAGTTAAATTATTTTTTATTTATTTTAAAAACAAAGTGGCATGTCAGATGCTTAGCAGCAGCAGCACGGTGAGACTAAATTTTAATGGGTGTTGTTAGTAGTTGATTTAGAGAACTTTGCTGGGTCCTTACAGAATTGACTCATGGTTTCCACTCGTTAAGTAAAATAGGTAAGGACGTTTACTTTGAAGCCTGGTGATGATTTCTAACATATTTTTATGGATGTCATTTAGAGAAATTGGCTATGTAAGGCAACTTGTACCAAATATGTACAACAAATAAAGCTATGTAGGTCTACCACGAATATCGGTGGGCGCCGGCCCAGAGGAAATAATAACGGTTTGTTTTATTGACATAGATACCGTTACAGATGGTACTTTTGTGCTCCAATAGTTATAGGCAGATATATCAGCTTTTATTCGACGATAGCAGATGTCAAGACTGAGTCAAAGTTTCTTTAGGAAATTTTAATTAAAAAAGAAAAACGCTTACATGAGAGCTTTAGCTTTTGTCCGTCTTTTTATATAATAAATATTATCCTCAAAGTATCGAGCAAGAAACATTTCTAAAGTGAGAATAACATAATTAGACACGTACACAGCTTCTATTTATGTATAACACTTGTAAATATATAACATAATAGCTGTGACAGCTACTTCGTCCGCGGGAAATATTTTTTTGAGGTCAAACTACATATTTATTTTTAGATAATTAAAAGAGAAATCATTATGTTATACACATTTCTTAATTACTTAAACATTAAACAACAGAAGCTTTCCTAATTTTTCCCTGATTTTTCTTATTTCTAAAAAAAATAATTGGCAATTCGAACTAGTACTTACTAAGATTAGCGCGTTAAAACAAACGTAATTTTCAGCTTTATTATGTTAGTATAGATGTCTTTCACTTCGTCATTACACCTTTCCAACAACCTTTATCAAACCTCCAATATCAATATTCTGAGCAAAATATTTCATTAAATACTTTATATAGTTTACGTGAGTAGTACACATTTAAATAAAACACTTTAACTTAATTAGTTAAACTTATTTGGAAACGTCGGGCCGAAGTTAAAAATAATTTCCAAATAAGTTTAACTAATATATCGCGTTTTAAACCGTAAAGTGTTTTATTTAGAAAATATTTCATTGATAAATTTCCTTATATGATTGCATAGAAACCTTGTAATTTGAATTCGTTTGACCTACGGCCGTACAATCACCGAATATCGTGAGGGTAATAGTCTAAATTCCTACATTTAACTACCGTAGCACATAATATCGTAACCGCTATGAAACAAAATCGTGGGAGGTTCTTACGCGTAATTATAAATACGGAGTCAAGGTCGACAGTTACTCAGTGTTAGGATACATAATTGCATCCGTTGATCGTATCAGCGTTGAAGAAATGTTCAATAAAACACGTTTCAAACACATTACAAAAAACACAACTATTTGATAAAATCCATAATAACTGCTGATTAAAAGGCTTAAGTTACCATAGTTTACGACTACCAAAAACCAACTACGATGGAACAGATGGCGCTAGCGTAGCAACTTCGACATTAGCGACACGCTCTATCGCAACTCAAAATCTAACCCAAAGCCGATGCTTTGATTGCGATGAATTGTCGGGACGTAGTTAAAATAATTTCTATAATATAAATAATTTCTATATTTTATTCTTCTTTCTCTGTCTTCTTTAACATTTGTCTGTAATACCATTATACTTATACATTAGTAGACTTTTTAATTAATAAATATATAATTTAGCTATTTTCATATTTGTCTTTCCAAAATAAACGTTAATTTTTTTCCTAGGCAATTGTGTTATTTTATAGAAAAACTGTTAAGTTTAATACTATTCTCTAACGCCATTCTCTTGTGCTATAATGTAGCAAGTGGTTTTCATATACGTAAAACATTATATCTGTTTGTATGTGTATTATATCCGTTGCGTTGCGTATGCGTGTTACTAGTTCTATTGAAACTCAAATGTAATTATTTTAACATTATCTTGATTTAGCTAGTCGGTATGTGGATATCATTTAGCAGTGATTACTCGTTAAAACAAATCGAAGTAATAACCTCGGTCTCACGAAAAGAAATCTTAACTGACATTTATGACTTCAACCACATAATCAACATGGTATTGCGTGTTTGCTTAGAATGACTTACGTTAAAAATATTACTTTATATGTAGGACAACACCATTTACGCGTTTTCTTTACTTAGATCTTAATTGATAAAGTAAATCATTAGTTGTGGAATATCAGTTCTACACTTCATAGCGAGATAGAAGAGTGTTGGGGATGTTTTAATATAAAATATTAACTGTTTAAATTAAACACTTTAAAGGTTGAAAACGCGGTATATATTCGTTAAGTGCCTTAAGAATAATATATAGCACTTTTCTGTTTTTTTTTATGGTAAATAAAAGTATTTATTTCACTTGATAGAAGGTAAAATGCTCCAGTACTATAACATCTCTATACGATACTATTTACCAATTTTAACTTTGGATATTCAGAAATTAACGGATTTACACTTCTATGGATAGTCTTTAGAAGGAATTCTAATATTCCTACTCGTTTATTATTACTAATATTCACCGACGGTGGAAATAAAATTGTAGTCAATAGACTTATTGTATTGATATCATTGAACCAGCTAGCCCTGCAACAGCCGTCTATACATACACACAAATTACACGTATACATATTATAAAAACAAATCATTATTTAGTATACCTACGCGTCTTTTGTTTTCAGGGTTTATATGGCATTATTAAAACATTGTTATAAGTGTTACTTCCTGGGGGCTAAAGTCACGAAACTATGAACGATTCCGTCGCCACCTTTCAATTTGCTGAAAGGCAATTACATATTGCGTGCGTTTTTCTCGTTTCCTTATTTATTTCCTTGAAAATGTGTTGTTTAATAATAGGGGTTAGATTCTCATATGATTGATGTTAAACTTTACGCGATTTAGTCCGCGTAGAATAGTTATTTTGGCTATCAAAATTGGTTTTTGTAAACCTCCTCAATTCATTAATTAAATAACGCGGTCGGTCGCGTCCCGTCGTTTTAGGAAGTTAAGCTTAAAACATATAGGGATAGTATCGGACATTTTTCTAGACCATACATAGGAATCATTCATTAATTTTTATACGTATTTTTGTGTATTCCCTCATCCTTTAAACCCTCTAAAAGGAATATATATGTCTGATTTCCTTCCACAATTCCCACTGTGTCTTGGTTGATGGCTCCTATTGGTCGAATCGTAATGTTTTATAGCCTAAAGTCTTCCTCGATGAATACTCTAACTAAGATAGATTTTTTAAATTTAAACCAGTCGTTCCTGAGATTAGCGCGTACAAACTCTTTTATATTTTTGTATAGATATAACGTTTAATTTCTGTAGTGGACATGATTGCACAAGAACAAGCGCTGAAACTTGTCGACACCATCGCTCGAGGCATCAACACAATGTCATTTCAACCTGTATTTAATCTGTCAAATTCCAAGGTAATTCAGCGGTCATTTTGAATTTCGAACTCTTGTATGTGGTTATTACGCAATCGTTACTCTGTGACATATTTAATGACTATATGTTTGTCTGAAAAGAAATAACAAGACTAGCTTACGAATTATATATCAAATAACTAAAAGTGCATTAAAGTTAAGGTCTACATTTATATAGATAATTATGTTCTCTTTTTAATGATAGAGGAGGACGTGCAAGCACGTCACGATGTGCTCTCTACCTATTTTCGCTTTGGATATTGAATTCGGATATTTGTTTAATATAAAGCTAGCCTATTACGCTTTGATTAAAATTACGTGATAAGGATATAGCAACGCGAATTCTAAAATGTGTCGAGGCTTTGACTTATTTCCATTAACATACGTTTTAGTATACTGAAAATAAATAGCATTAATGAAACATTGTGTATCTCTGAACCACTTTAATTTTATATTATTTTAAAAGATGTTTTTGCTTTTACTTTTTACAAAATGGCTCTTCTAGAAAAACTTGCTTATAGTAACATACACCACTTTACTGTGGACGGCTCATATGAAATTAAAATCATTTTAATTCATAATTAAAATTACTCACAATATAGTCGGATGGCGGACAACAATGGAAACACACTGAATTAATATTCACAATAAGCCGATCACATACTGTACATTGGAGGTCGTCGTTAATTAATAAACAAGACAATAAACCTTTGAGATTCATTGATTACATCACACTCCTATCGACTGTCTCACTATTGTTGAAATATTGAATGAATGTGAGGACAACATTCATTCAATATTTCAATTCTATTCTTAGAAGAATAATAATTAATGCTTTTAAGACAAAAAAAATAATAATTTTAAAAGTATATATATCTTTTTCTTCGTCTTCTTCTGGAAATCTGGATATAAATAACCGGGGTAGGAATATTGAAATTCCGTCCGGGTCACAAACCACCGTCTACAGATAAACAAGGCGGCAAGTGTTATATCTCTTCGGTTTCCGTCTATGCATGTTCGAATATTCAAAGCCAAAAAAGGTTGACAGCGCACCTTGTTAAGATACTATATTTAAATAAAACACTTTAACGGTTTAAAACGCGATATATTAGTTAAACTTATTTGAAAATGATTTTTAACTTCGGCCCGACGTTTCGGCTGCTGCGAATCATTTCCAAATAAGTTTAACTAATATATCGCGTTTTAAACCGTTAAAGTGTTTTATTTAAATGTGAACTACTCGCGTAAACTATAGACAGTATTTAAGATACTATATGCCTGGGGTGTTTCACGTACCCACGTACCTTATGCTGGTATGTCCTTCTCTATAATGAAAGAGAACACAAACACTCAAGAAAGAAACAAATGAATTCAACAAGTAATTAATTGACTTTTACATGTATTTTATTTCGTAATTGTTTTCAATTTAAGTCAAGTACACTCGAAACAATAATAATATAATATACATAGATCACAGAGAACCCATATAAATGCAACGTTCACGATCTCAACGATAAGAAAAGTTGAATGGCTTTTTCATAACGACGCAGACGCGATGACATGGTGGTAACTACGATAATTAAGCGGATACGAACTTCACGATTAGAAATAATATATCTATACTCCTTTTGTTTTAAAGAACCTTTTCTAGAACTATATATATTGTCTTTGGTAGGATTTAAAGATTTATAATTTCATATCTTAACTTTTTTGTTAACAAAAAATATCTTTGACTGTACACTTATCAAGTGCTACTTTTTTAGGCTGTGAAGGTAAAACAAAAAACATATTACATTCGCATTTATATAGGCTGGCTGCATTTATTAAAAACGAATCTCTGGGTTTTGAGTAATTCACTTTTATTACATCGACTCACCGTCAAATCAGCAACGGCATTACAATAGCATCACGATTATTAAATCTTAAAACTTACGTAATTTTTGCCTCTCTAGTCAAAGTAATGTAGCGAAGTAAAAAAAAGGGATCATTCACAATAAACCGAAAATTTAACTGAATTTCTGGTAAGTGACAGAAATTTGGCACCAAGTTTGGAAGAGCAATATTTTCATGCAATTATATTCTATCATAGTGTTATTATTTAGTTGGGAATAAAACATGTAATTGTATAATAGGACTAGCTGTGTCAGTGACTTCGTCCGCGAGAAATAAGTTATTTTGAATTAAATTTTGTTTTGTTTTAAAATTACCCTCGTCTGCGTCCCGTCGTTCTTGTAAGTTAATCTTAAAAGATAGACGTATACTATTGCGACAGAGTCGATGTTTAAAGTCTAGACTCTAGAGCCTTCCTCAATAAATGCTCAAACCAACACAAAAATATTTTTTCAATTTGAACCTGTAATTCCTAGGATAAGCGCCCTAAAACAGACAAAGTATTCAGATTTAATTTTTTATATAAGTTGAGATAGTTCGGTGTATTTACGCTGAACATTCCGTTAATGTTGAGAAGTAAAATATACATCAATCTCACTCTTGCTACGGATGTGCTATAACGCTATATATGTAGTAATGTAAACAAACATAAACCGAAATCCGGTAAACGTTCCGCTCATCACTAGTAATAGTATCAATAAGCATTTGAGCGCCAATTTTCAGCCCGCTATTATTAAGTATATGTAATATACATTACAAGTATTACACATCAATATTTCGTAAGCCAAAGTTACGTTTTAGCTCGGTTTGTGGACCGTGTCAGATAATCGCCAACCGTGAAATTTATAGTTGAAAGGATTACAGTGCGC
Source organism: Leptosia nina (assembly GCA_963661955.1). Lineage (NCBI taxonomy): Eukaryota > Metazoa > Arthropoda > Insecta > Lepidoptera > Pieridae > Leptosia > Leptosia nina. Next base: position 4,026,117 of record CAVLEF010000004.1, on the reverse strand, counting down.
TGTAATTCGGTGCTAATCTAGGTACTAAGAGCAAGTTTATAAAGTCTGTATGGTTCGTTGTAGATGGAATTTGAGGTTGAGTTAAGTCCAAAATGTACAACAAAAAGCTGGATTTGACTTGCAAAATTTTACTAGTTCCGATAGATATCGTGCAATTTGTTGATGGCTTTTAGCAAATTTTTAGATTTTATAAGTCACTCGTAGTTAGGCATTTAAATAAAACACTTTAACGTGGTCACGTGATCTCCCCCCGTGCCCACGAAACGCCGGGATGTAGTTAAAAAAATCAAATAAGTTTAACCAAAATATATCGTGTTTTAAACAGTTAAAGTGTTTTATTTAAATGTGCAATACGCGCGTAAACTACGGACAGTATCTAGGTATAAATTTTGCGGATTTGAACACATTTAAATATCTTTAATTAGGGTCAATAGTATGGTAAGTCCTATTAAAAGGAAAGGAGTTAAATTATTAACACTTAATTAACATGTACACAATTAATAACACATGAAAAATATTAAATGTGTCAAAGTAATTAGCACACGATGCCATTAAATAATGGTGTTGATTAAATACCTACTCATTTGATTGTACAGTTACAGTTAAAGCAAGGAGTACTAACTATCTCAGCGTTAGGTTTAAAACAATATGATTTTTTATTTCGTAAATATTATACGAATAGTATAAAACACGTATAAGTGTGAAAGCCCGTTTCCCCCTCGTGGGGCATGGGGCGAAAACATTTCTGTGTCCGCTTCACTGATCAGTTCTTTTAACGGGCAAGTATGTAGTTGATCAGACTTCTGTGCCCTGCCCGACCGAAACAATATTATGTTTCCCTGGGATTCGATCCCTCGCGCTTAACGCAATGCCAGCCAAATGTAGCTGTGGTTTAATTATGGTTACGTAATTTTTTTCGGCCAATTAAAATGAATTGCATGATCCATCCGCTACGAAGTGTTGTACTCATTATTGTATAAATAGCGAAACTTGATAAATAGCCTAATGACTGTCAGTAATTAAAGGTGTATTGGGGATAATTTATACTGTGTAATGGACGCGTGCGCCCTTTTTATAGACATTTTGTAATTGCGCGTAAGTTTTTCTATGCGTAAATGAATTACAATGAACTGGGTCAATCCACAATGTTAAATCCATCTTAGCCGGTTAAGGTTGGTACAAAGCGATACTTACCTTGGAAGACATTATTTTCACCTCTACACAAATAATTAAACTTATTATTTATATGTTTGGATCTCTTTCTACCAAATATTGGGTAAACATACTGTCTATAGTTTACACGAGTAGTACACATTTAAACAAAACACTTTAACGGTTTAAAATGGGATATGTTACCGCGATATAGACCGGGCTCTCCCCGCGACCACGGCTGCTGCAAAGCATTCGAAACGTTGGGCAGAAGTTAAAAATCATTTCCAAATAAGTTTAACGAATATATCGCGTTTTAAACCGTTAAAGTGTTTTATTTAAATTGGGTATACACTTTTCGACATTCGTCTTTCGCTTCATTTACGTTTCACTGTGAGATTATGTGGTAAACAGATTACAAGGAGCGTCAAATGACCCTTAGCGTGCAAAAATACTTATAATTTTTGCACACTTTGAAAAAACTCTGAGTAAGTTACAGTACTTATTCAAAACCTCAACGATACTTGAAGTATTTGATCAAAGTTGTAATGGAAGAAAAACATAAGGCCTTGTTGTTCCGTTTGCCTTGTACATAATTAACAAACCTTATTTACTGTATATACGCATATACGAGTAAGTTATATTTTTCAGTTCGCTTGCTCAGGAAAATTGCTTACTGTTAACTAAGCGAAACGGTCAAGGAAGGTCACAGTAAAGGTGACGTATGTAACTGCTTATTTTTTACGTGTTTAGGTAACTAGAAACTAATTAAAATATAGCGTCTCTTATAGAATTAAACAAGAGATTATTAGTGTATGAAAGTTAATTACTTTTCGTAAATCGTTTTCGAGGTTAGTGTAGCAGATAGCCGACTCATGATTATTTATTATAAGAACTTAATAATCTATTTTCAAATGTGTATATACACATATACACATTTGAAAATAGATTTTAATTTATATATAATATTATATGTATATAGTAAAAAAATTATAATGTGTCAAGTATAAAGGCATTTTAACAGCTACCTGCGTAAGTAATAATAAACTAATCTTCACATAATTAAAGAAATTACAAATAACGAGGACTTAATAACCTGTTGATGAGATTTTATGCAATAGTCTGCGTGATTATATGATTTTACTTGTTAAACGTCAAGAATAAAGAAAACGTGCTGAACGGGTTCGCGTGTAATTCTTTAATTTCAAGTTTTGAAGTAAAATATTAACACTAAAAGAATAACGTTGCAATAACGACTAGAAACTCGGAAATTTCACTGCTTATTCAAGACATTTTACATTTAACTATAATAATAAAATAGAGTTGGAAAAGTTTCAAAACGAGATGAAGCCGGCACACCGCTTTAATGTCTCTGGTATTTTTATTGTGTAATCTGTGGTTGGAGGGTACGACAGAAACTGATGTGTAGAGTCTGTGGAATGATAAATTGCTAATTCGTAAATAAATAAAAAAATCGTTTTTTTGTTATTAAAAGTTGTTAAATAAAATTCCAATATATTACTTATTATTAGTGTTTAATTATTAAAATAAGTTTAATCTATTTTCAAAAGCAAAGGCTCCATTACAGATACACATATCAGATGTACAGATTATTCAAACAGATTCTTTTACAGTAGAAGTATAGAGCATACAACAAATCAAAAGAATCGATTAAAACATATTTATGCATGAAAGGCATACCGTATTGAGATGAGTCATTTAATCCACTCTTTGAAGCGTGAATCTTTAGTATTGAACACGTGGGCGATCTTTTGTTTGATATAATGGCTGTAGGCACGCATTTTGCTTGATATGCAGAAGCGTATAAATCTCGTGTTGTCTTACTCATCTTTAATCTGTTTTTTATTCGAGATGGTAGTATCTTTGATTTAGAATATGTCTAATGATTTGCTTACATCTCGTTATGAAAAACAAGCATTTACTTGCATTAAAAAAGGAGTTATAACGCAATATTAGTTACCACACATGTAACTCGTTTAACGATAATTGTTTAACTATTATTTTGTACCACAATATCATATGTTTTTCCAACTTTTAAAGGAATATTTGGTTATTAAATGCCCTTTTTACTTAAATCCTATTGGTTGGTACCTCTGTAAGGTATGTTTATCTTTTTATGTTTAATTTATTTTAATAATACATATTATTTTATTATTAACAATAATTACTTAATTTCCTTAAAACTAAGTCTTGGTATAGACTAAACAGTGCCTTTTTGGCGACCTTACTTACGGTCGGTTTATGGCGATTGGTTTGGTATAAATGAATATTGTATTTCAATATAACAGTAAATATAGGATCGAAACGGATCCTAATGTTTAAAAAATAATAAAGTGAAACTTGCGCTTACTATATATATGATATAGATGATTTGAAGATTAATTATCTTCAAATCATCTATATCTAAATTACAAGTTATTAACGATTATTTCTAATCGATTTCATGTTTCAATTTCAAAACCTAAACGAATCTGTGAAAGAAGATAAAAGCTCATTTATAGGATATGCTATAAATTGATGATAAGCATTGCTTAACATAATCTTACTTTAGCACGAAATTTTGCGTAACAATTTGCATATTGCAATTTTACGTTACGTTACGACGATACATTTGCTTCGATGATAATGCAGCTGCAGTTTGTAATTATTTCTTTCGGAATGATTTATCTGGTATTACGTTGTCTATGGTAATACTAGGAGATGTATTACCGGCTTACGAAATGTATAATCGAATAAACTAACTGTCTGTATACGCATCCTGTCTAGTGCTTAGAAAATTCAACCGCAGATTCAGCTGCCCGAGGTCCAGAGTTCGACGAACCCTGGAATGTTAGTTGGCTTTGAAAACTTTACTATTGTTTCACATATTATTGCGCATATGCACTTGCCTCGTTAGCTCAATCGGTTAGAGCAACAGCACAGAACGCTGACGATACCGGTTCTAGTCCTGCCCGAGACTTTTTAAAATTTATTTTCGTCATTATATTTATGTTAGTTGGGTATTCATTTTTCTTTCTAATGAAATATTCTAACCTGAAGTTTTAAGCTACGTGTCTTGGAGAACGTTGTTAACACATTGATCGATGTGTTAACATAACTAAATTGAGTGCGATGTACTTCAGAATACAATATAAAGGTATCGTATAAGTAATATTCTCGAGTAAATTACTTAAGCAACCTACTTACTGTTAATCTGTTCTTTAAAACTTACCGAAGCTTAATTGTAATTATTTGTAATTCAAATATATAGGAAAATCTACAAATGGTTTTTCTGAAAAAAAAATCACATAAGTATGGTAAGGAAATTATAAAAAAAACACGCAAGACAATAAAACTACAAATTAAAGGTAATTTGAGGTTGGTAAGAACTCGGTCTCATTTAAAACTACACAAGTGAACTACTTGTTGGCTTTAACTATTACAGTCACGTGCAGACGCTAACAATTGCCGTCACCACGGGACTTATCGTCGCAACTATAAACCAACACCTTTAACAAAGGCACGGACCTAATAATCATTTTAAACGCTGGTAAATCTTAAATAAAACACTTTAACTAAAACTTATTTGAAAATTATTTTTAACTATGGCCCGATGTATCGAATGCTTTGCAGCAGCCGTGGTTATGGGGAGAATAAAGATGGGAGATGTTTCTGACGTCAAACTAGAAGAAAAAAGTAGCAGTTTTTACTTTGAATTTTCAAATAAGTTTAACTTATATATACCGCGTTGTAAACCGTTAGTGTTTTATTTAAATCTTTATACAAATTATAAAGATCTCCAAAACATGCGCAGGAGTGGAAACCTACGCTTCAAGATTTGTTAGGAATTTTGGCTTACGAAACTAATCGACGACACTAATTTTGTATGTCTGTATTAATCAGTATTATTTTATTGTTGGATATATAAAACATTTTAGTTATAACGGATTACAATATCTGTGTGCTTTTAAATAAAACAATTCTAATGGTTTAAAACGCGAAATGTATAGTTTAACCTTTTATTTACAAATTATTGTAACGTAATACTTTAACAAAAATAAAGTCAAAAAGCTTAGTGCTATGTGAAGATTTTAACGTTTCAGATTTGAATAATTAATTGTAAAGCGTCGGTATTTGAATAACAGCATTCGTCGGGATTCATTTGCTATCTAGACACGTTTTATTCACGTAAAACGCATTTCCTTTCTTAACACCTTTTATGAATGTCTATACATTCTTATCCTTTAACGGTTTATGCTATTATCAGTCTGAATCTATTGTTTATACTACTTAAGTAATATTTAACAAACAGTTTTATTGGAGATGGTTAATATTAGTATTAAAAGTAAATAAATGTACTGATGTGTAATATTTAATACGATTTTTAACGGGTTCATGGCGGGTTTTATTTTTTTAGGGCCCAAATTGTTACGAAATAATATATATAGTCTTTGTAAAACGCTTTGGAAAAGCTGAATTATGGTCGGAGAATCGAAATTTCGTCCGGGTTGCGACACCACAGAACCACTGGTGGAAAAGTCGTGAAGTGAAATCTACGCTTTGGTTTCAATCTGTGGATTACAATGACCATCTTGTTTAGACTTTATATGGCTGAATAGTCCACCTTCTATCAAGTGACCACCATGTTTGTCTGTCAAAAAAATGACGGAAGAATATAAATATCTTCTGGATCACTACGGTAAGAAGACGACGCTTACTTTCAATTCTCTATATAGAGATAAGAAAAACGAGTTCTTTTACACCTTCTAGAAATACAACTAGCATTAAAGTGTATGTAAACAAGTAGCGTTTCTAAGTGGATTTCCTTGCGAGTTTCCGCAATTTTGTAACAGCATTTGTTATGGATACTCCATTTGTGTTGAATGGTAATAATTCTTTTAAGCTAATTGAAGCTAGTTATTGATAAATATAACAGCATTTCTTAAAAGACACGACTTCGTCTAAAGAAATATCTCTTAAATGTAAGCGACATTTAGAACAACACTAAGTACTCATTTTTATGTTTATTTATCTCATTATACGAAACCATATATTTTACCGCCTCTGTAGCCACATGGTAAAGCGTAAAGCGCAAGAGATTCTGGGTTCGAATCCCAGGGAACCATAATATTGTTTCCGCCGGGCAGGGCACAGGAGTCTGATCAACTACTTGCCCGTTTAAAGAACGGATTAGTGAAACGGACACAGAAATGAGTGAGAGACGCCCCATGCCCCACGAGGGGAAAATGGGCTTTTACACATATACCTATTTGGGGGATACCAGACAAGAAAGTTGGGTTTTGTCTATTTTTTCGAATATCCAAAGCCAGCGCATCTTGTGTAAATGTTATATATCTGGGATATCTCACCTCCTATCAAGTGATGGCATGCCTGAACTCCTCTGTCATTAACATTTAACACGCGAGTAGTACACATTTAAATAAAACACTTTAACGGTTTAAAACGCAATATATTAGTTAAACTTTTTTGAAAATAATCTTTATCTTCGGCCCGACGTTTCGGATGCTTTGCAGCAGCCGTGGTCCCGGGGAGAAACGTCTGAAACGTTGCGTTTTAAACCGTTAAAGTGTTTTATTTAAATGTGTACTACTCGCGTAAACAATAGACAGTATTTAATTTTTTGTCGTTTTTTTTTGTTGTTATAAATTGTAGACAATTGTAATAAATAAGTTATCGGTACGAACACTGCGTGGGTTTGCGTTCGCACTTTAACATTATTTTGATGTAATATTATGTGGAATAATACAAGAAGTGTTTTATGTAATTAACTTCAACTTAAAATAAATTGCAAGACTAGACCACACTGCACATTCAGCTATCTCTAGGAAATTCTTTGTTGTCACGTAATCATAGACTAAAACCTGCAATTACTGTGCGCGAGCTTAGAATTAACTCCGCTTTGTCGCTCTTTAGTTATTAAGAGACCTGTAAAAAAACACGGAAATTTACAGCTTTGCATATTATAATTATTAATATTCGTTTTTCTGTACTCTCTAACTAACATGTTCGAGATTTACGTAAAGATTTCTAAGTCTGATTTAAAAATATTCCATTTATTCTAACATATCTAGGGCAAAATAGAAATAACAGATTCACGTTCCTTTCGCATATAAATAAGTAACACTGCATCTATAGCTCAACGGATAAACGTGTAAGTATTACCTAGAATTGCGTTACATGCCTGGATTCGAACTGTTCTGGTGGAGCAAATCACAGAAGTCTGATGAATTACTGGAATGGACACAGATTGTTTTTTCTTTGAACACATGTCGTCCTATGCTCAAAAGGGGGAAACTGGATTTATTTTTTATAGAACCGTCTTATTAAAAATCTAGTCCGCATTTTTCTTTAGATATCAATTACATAAGCAAGTATCATGGAAGATTTTCACATACTGTCTGGAACCCATCGCCAGAAATAATAAAAATGAAATTATTATAATTTTATTTGCAAATATAACCAAAGTACGAAACAGTTAAATAGTTTATAGACTTCAGGCTAGTCGAATCGCCGCAGAACCGCGTTCAGCGACCGTTCAACCCTACCTCCGTTATTTAAACAATAACAAAGTTTTTTAGCACTTGCTAGTTGGCGGGACGCTAATGACATCACGTCGAACGGGTGACGCCGCGAAACGACTTTTCCGCTTTCACGAACGCTTCCACTTCTACTGTTTCTGGTTGATTAATTTCGAACCAATGTGGTGCTTGTTGCTTACTACTGCTACTTACTATCAGTCTATACTAATATTATAAAGCAGAAGAGGTTTAAATTGAAGAAGAGAAGAACATGGACACAATGGGATGGATTAAAAAAATATGTAAAAGACGTTGTAGGTAACAGCTATACCTAATAATAGATTATTTTTCGCTTAAAGTCAAGATTTAGTTTAGAACTAAAAAGAACTACATATGTAACAAATGCCGTACGGGTCTTTGATTTGGGAAAATAATCTAGGACTTTTAAAGGCTTTAAATTTTTCCGTCTCTTAGTCAAGTCACGTGTTTAAAAAAAACCCTTATATAATCGTTTCGACGTATTTCAGCTAGGACCAGCAGATTGTTAAACTTAATTATGCAATTTACATACTGTATTCTCCGTCTACTTGAATATATGTGAAATTTATTATATTGTTTCCCGGTTCCACAGTTTGGGCGCGAACTCCGCCAAAACGAGTGAACGGATTTTGCGATATTATTGTCAAAGCAATTGCCGGGTTATCTAGTATTAATATAACGTACTACCAACCATGGGAAACCATGTGCTCTTTATGATATGAATAGTCAATAGTGTATACTGTGGAGTGCTGTAAGAGGCAGACATATTGAGGCTACCGTGCGACTAAAGAGGTCCCGGGATGCTTCACATATGTGTCGGAGGTTTTCATTGTGGGGTTTTAGTCGGTTTAAGTCCGACATAACCCATTTGCTCCTTCTGGGGCGGTGGGTATCCAAAAGGATTTCCCCACTTAAAAAAAAACGTACTACTAAATCTTATTATCTTTTGAAATAACTACAATTAATCAACCCGTCGCAAGTACTACTTAAGGTGCTTTGTATTGTGATCGGACAAAAAACAATCATTGTAACTGTTTAGTCACAGATTTTTTCGATGTTATTAACTATTGTATTGCTATTCTAACATACGCCTTCATTTCATCCTCTATTTACAAGTGGGTGTTTATAATCACTATGTTTGTAATTAATCGACCAACACCTTGCATTTAATTATTCTAAAAGACAGGATAACTTTGTCTGCCATTTGTTTGCCTAATTTTATGTTACGAGATCGTTTGTGTACCTGGATGAATAATGCAAAATAAAGCATTGATAATCAAAACGAGTTCCCACAGAAAAGGCATAAGAACTACTTGTTTGCGTTGTTAACCGGTAGCGTGGTACCCCAAAAAACACTTTACGACCTTGAATTGAGTTTTAGTAATTTCGCACGAAATGCAATTAGATAATATAGTCTAAATGCTTATTATAAGCAATAATGACAAAAGCTTGTGGATAATAATTTGCTATCACATAAAGGAAAATAAAACAGAATTATATCGTATTAAAGTACATAAAAATGCCAATTTAACAATCGATAATATAAATTAAGAAGAACCGTTAGTTATTGCAGGTAATATTACTTATCTATCTCCTTGGCATACTTAAAAATTAATTTAGAGATTTTATGGTTAACGGAACAAAGATTTAATCTTCAAATTGATTATATTCTAATTTTAAAATCTAATCATCAATCTAATTTGAACTCTATCCTTTCGTTGATAGAACAATAGTGTACGCTACAAGTCGTAGGTTCGAATTTCGCCTATGCCATCTATATACTATATCTTTATTACCTCGTGTGCATTGTCATGTACGAATATGACTTCATAGCTTTGTGAGTGGATATGGAGTTATTAGTTAAGTAGTCATATAGTACATAGTTGTCAAAGATTTGGTTAATCCTAATACGTAACTATTTATTTATTTGAAACACACTTTGTTTTGACTTTGAGGGTAGCATAAATAAATAAAGTATAGGAAACTAAAATGGGATTTTTTTATGCCCAAGTCACGCTCCGTTCGAAAACGATTTTAAAATTCATGACCCTTCTGTCGGTTAATGAAGCATGCACTCCTAATGAATGGTGTTACACCGTTTTGAAACCGAGGATATTAGCGTGAACACAAAAAGGTGGGAGATAGTGGTAAATATTTACGCTGGCGAAAGTTACTCGTTATAAGAAACTCTTAAGTGATTATGCACTATTGAAATTTCTTGTAGCAGATTATTTTTCAGTTTATGTAGCGCTGTGATTGTGTAATTGTGTAGATTATTATTTTTATGAAAATAATTACTAAATACAGTTCTTCAACAGTTACCTCAACTGAGACTTCCGGCATATTGATTTTTATATTTCGTATATTGACTACATTTCCCTTAGTGTTTTGTTTTCGCCAGTGAAACAGTGAAAAATAACTGTATAACAATAATGCGTTTTACTTGTATCGATCAAGTTTCTTTAATTTGCATGTATTACGTAAAAAACACGAAATGCATTATAGTGTATGGGCAAACAAGAATGGATTCAGGAAGTGGATGAGGCTTTTTACGTAACGCGTAACCGGTCGGTAACGCACTAAGATTAGTAGATAATAATTGAAAGTGAAGCTTTCGTCAAGTCACTCTGTGTAGACTATGGTTTTCTATCTAGAATGATTAAGGAACTTAAAAGAAAGGGAATATTATTAACAATACAGATGATCAATCGTAAAGACTTAATTTGATCATGTAACAATTCAATAAAAATTACAACTACGTAGTAAGTAACATCGGTCAAATTTTAAAGAGTTTATTTATTATATGCAACTAACATATTTGTTGTACTTTCATAATTTAGACTTGACTGCAACTGTTTTAACATATCAAGTTAGTAAACTATTGACTTACAGCAATCTTAAAGTTATTTTAACTCTTACTTACAACCGTGTTTTTATGTAACCAATAAATTTTACAAGAACATAGCTCACATAGCGACTTTTTAAAATTTTCGCAATCTAACGAGCTAAGTGGCCATTTAAAATTCTTACTCAATAAGTGAAATAATGTAGTTCCGAAGTATGTATTATTTTCTTACCAGTCATCGGTATACCATATATAAGGAATGAAAATTATGTAAAATACTATAACAATTATGCAACGAGAAGGACGCGAAATTCTGAAGCCTCTAGTTTTGAAGTATAATTATCTATTATTTTTATTACGTGTGTAACAACCTTTAACTAAAGCTATCTTAGATCCAATTTAAAAACAGAGATTGACTTATAAGAATTTAGGCACAGCCCTACAATGATCCCTAAATAAAGATTATGTCAACACGGGCTGAGGTCAGCCTGTGTTTAGCTGTGGCTTATGTTAATGACATCATGGCAATGTGATTAGATCGTATAATCATAATTAATATGGCTATTTATAACAAAAGTAAGGTGGGAGGTCAAAAATCAGCAAAGTTTTTACATAGTTCTTTATTTGATTGGAGGAGATATATACGTAAAATGCACAAATCCTAAATACTGTTAATTACACTTTTAAAATAAAACACTTTAACGGTTTAAAACGCGATATATTAGTCAAACTTATTTGAAATTAATTTTTAACTTCGGCCCGACGTTTCGGATGCTTTGCAGCAGCCATGGTCTCCCCGTGACCACGGCTGCTGTTAAAAATCATTTTCAAATAAGTTTAACTAATATATCGCGTTTTAAACCGTTAAAGTGTTTTATTTAAATGCTCAAATTCTGTACAAATAAGTAACATAAATTACTTTCAGTTAATATCTGACTTTCAAAGTAAAGAGAAATCTGCAATTTCTGCGCATTAATATGGAATTACAATCAATATTGACAAAGAAAGTATAGATGATAGCATTAAGAATTCTTTGAACACGCGTGAACAGTGAACACTCTTCCTTACGTATCGAAATCTAATATTGTATTTCGTGATAGATAACCAACATTCACTGGAGTTATTCGTTCCGCATAACTAGACTGGAAACCGTTCGCTCACATCCACTAACTGCTAAATAAAGTATACGCTAACACGACCAGTCTTAGAAACATTAGAAAGTTATAATAAAATTCATTGGAACATAAAATTCTTGTTCCTGATCAGATTAGTTTTTAATTGCACTACGTTTGAGCACCTGGTCCGAACATATGCTTAAAATCTTTCTACGTTTTAACAATTTGCAATCAACTAATAGAGTTCATATCTTCCAGTACTTTTGATATATCACTTAGTTCTAAAAAAAAATCTATTAAATACTGTCTATAGTTTACGCGAGTAGTACACATTTAAATAAAACACTTTAACGGTTGAAAAACGCGATATATTAGTTAAACTTATTTGAAAATGATTTTTAACTTCGGCCCGACGTTTGGGATGCTTAGCAGCAGCCATGGTCACGGGGGTTTAAAAGTTCTATTAATTTAAAAATCAAAAATGAAAATTTTTCGACTCGGGCAGGACTTGAACCGACATCGTCAGCTTTCCGTGCTGTTGCTCTACCAATTGAGCTACCGAGTCTCAAGTCCTGCCTGAGTCGAAAATATTTTCAATTTATTTTCGATTTTTAAATTATATAGCGCCATCATGTGCAATACATGTGAAAAATATTTAAGTTTTCAAAGTATTATTAAGTTTCATTTTAACAGATAAAATCTCCAATGTTAAGATAACGTCATAATTATACAAATGTAGGGACGGTAGAGACGATGGGCCGTCCTATATATTTTAAAAATATTGAAACGGTATACTAACTGGCCAACTGCAGTTATGATTAATAAATAATTTAACATTTAAGTTCAATATTCAAATCGAGATTCAACATTGCGTATTATTCAAATTCTTTGAATACATTAAATTCGATGTTCATAAACAACTAGGTTATCTAGAGTAGCTAAATAGATATCTTAATGGTATTAACGTAAGCTATGCAATAAAGAGGTTTTCTCAATTTTGATTTTTTGGCTTTAGGAATTGAACCCTGAATTTGGTTAAAATAAATTTTATTTTATGGCTTTTTTAAGGAATACAATTAAATTATTTCAAAGATATCTCTGAAGTTATGTATCTAATTATCTATTCTTTGATTTGTTTTAGAAAACCTAAAAATATTGTCATAGTGCTTAAAATAATTTTCATGCGGCGAAAATCTAACAAACTTAGAATTGAAAATTGGCAGAGACAATAAGGCGAAGGAGACCTAAGTTGGCGAAAATCTAGTTCGGTTTCAAAAACAATCTAATCCACAAGTGGATTTGCAGTTCCCAAGAATTTTCACGGTATATTTCCAATGCATGCAGTGCTATAAGTAGGACAGTCGACCGAGAAATCGTAAACACAATGTCCATGCAAATCTTTTGGAATGCGGGTGAAAATGCTTAGGTGCGATGTTTGAATTCTGATATAGGGATTCCGTGTCACTGTAAGAGCGCTTTGGACAAGAGTATCAACGCTTAAAATTTGTTTATACATTTTTTAAACCATTCAGAAATCTATATAAAAAAAATTAATAAGAGAAGTTGGTAGAAGTAGGTAACTAATATTTTCTGGTAGAAGTGGTCCATAGAACTCATAGGCGTTAATCATGATACTATTTTATGTAAAAGACACTCTTCTGTTATATGTTAAATATATTGACTATAAATGTATTTTTATTTAAGAATTAATGATGATAATAATTTAGTCATTACTAAATTCTTTACTTCGTGACTAATGATCTTTATTAAAATTCTATTAAGTAATTGACCTGGTGCATTGAGATTTTCTATTTTCAGTCATCTCAATTATTACAATTGCCTTTGTATGACTAAAGAAAGGTAATTGACGGGATATGTATTTAAAATTAACTCTACAGTTATATCATCATCATATTAACAATATATACCTAATATAAAAACAGGAGAGGAAAGCCAAAATTTACGCAAGCGCTATCACACATTTGATGTCTTTATAATGATCGTTTTAATAAACATTAATAAATCTAATCGTTACTAAAAATACTGTTAACGTAGCATATACAAATAGACGTCTTCAATTAGTTTTAAATACGTACGTGATCAAAATCCAAAAGGTTTTCAAAGAAATCCAAATAAAAGAGATTTTATTCACTAAAGTTCTCCAATACTCGTGAAAACACTGTCCACTTATAGAGTTCACAGAAAAATAAAAATGATATCGCAAACGTAGTTGCGTTTTAAGACAGCTAGCGTCCGCACGACCGTAAGTTTACTTTCGAACTAAAGGCATTATTTGAAGCTGGCCGGAGCAACGAACATCGCCTGCCTTGCCAGGAATGCTGTACTGCAACCTCAGCTTAGCTTTATTTTTCTCTACGTGGCTAAAACTGGAAAACAGAATACAAACAAGGTGTCGTCCGTTAATATCCGCATGCTTATCAATGCCATACGATCCTTCTATAATCTATATGAATAGTAGTAATTACGGTAACTAGACAGGACGTCAAAAAATCTTTAATGTAAAATTTCAGTTGAGTTGTATTTTGAGGTACCTACCTAAAATAAATTTAAATTTAATTTAAGTTGTAGCACATACATTTTAACTGGGAAATATTTTTAAGTACAACAATTAAAAAGTCAAAAAAAAATCAATATAATTTAAGTAATTCTAAATTTTAATCTAAGAAGCTTAATTCTATTAAAGTTTTTCGATTGTTTGTAACAAGCAATTCGACTTATGTATATTAATAGGAGAGATTTGATTTCATCATTAATAACGACACTGAACCATATTGAGTTTAAAATAATTACATATTACCACGCAATGAAAGGAAGGCCCAATACGAAATAAGATTTTTTTATATTGTTATAAACCTATTATACATACATAGTTTGCAATGTATTTGGCATTGCTTGACCTAACGGCGAGTACTTTGTTTTAGTTTATCAATAGAATTAAATGATTTTTTTATATGAGAATAGCACAGGACATAAAGTTCCCTATGGATTTTGTAATTACTTCTGTCATCATAAGTGGGAAAAGTCGAATAAAATATAAGAAAAGTCTTTTCACAAAACCCAAAGTTTGCAGAACATAACGCGCTCTATCGGAAACTCCGCGAACTAGTAATGATGGTTAAGTATGAGAACTCGACAACGTTATAACTTTGTAGAAATAACAAACTATTCAATGAAGTTGTATCGAATTGATCGATAATAAGATAAGTTTTGCCCACTATTTTGCTTTTTCTTAATACGTGTAAATAAACAATTAGTATGCAAGAGTTCATGTTAACCTCAAAATTAAACCTCGTAGTTGTTCCAACTTTTGCCGCCAGATGCTTCACTGATGGTCTCTTAGTATTTTGTAGAATGAAGCGCTGTTCGCGCTTGATTTAGGAATGTGGTTTGACATTTTGGATTACGTTTTATATCTAGTTTATTAAAAAAAAAAACATATTTATATTAAATATATTTTTCTAAACTTTAGTTAAATACTAGGAAACATTACTTAAAGAATATATATGTACACCTACTGAAATATTATTATTATTAAGTTTTCACTTTAATGACCATTACTTTTACTTGCGTTTAGAACAGTTACACTTTAGAATATCATTTGAAAAACAAATTCAATTCTTCCATTGGTACCTAATAAGAAAATCTAATCTTTATAATTTAAAAATCACCAAAAAAAACATCGAAGATATATTGAAAAAAATCTGACGTGCTTAGCGCTGACGATGCCAGTTCAAGTCCTGCCCGAGTCGAAAATATTTTCAATTTATTTTCGATGTTTTAATTATATAGTGCCTTCATGTGAAATAACATGTAAAAAATAATAAAGTCTTCAAATCTAATCTTAATTTCGATTCTTTCTACTTGCTTGAAACTAACATTTATTAGGTACGTACGTATGCTCATAACTATTTTTATATCTGAATAACAATACCGAATATAAAAAATTCTAACTTTCTTGTTGTTTACAAGACGTAACTGACGTAAGTTGAAAACTGAAATTAAAAGCTTGTAGCATTTTTTCGTAAAGATCTTTTTGTTGCGCTGCTTTTTTGTTCTGGACAGCGCGTTTTTTCCTTAAAGAGTGAGCAGCACTGCACTCAATATGGCGACGCCATTCGCCTCTGGAACAGGGCGGGGAGCACAGTCGCCGAATCGACACTATAACATCTACGCGTATTTTAATCGAAACGCTTGTCTTCGTGACTCGAACGCGAGTGATATTGGGAAATAATCGCGTGTTTCTGTGTTATTGTGTGCTGTTTGTGTTATAATATGTGCGAAATAGTGATTTTGTGGTGAAAAACGTAAGACTTTAGGGTAACAATGTCTAGCAGTTGACATGTTTATCTGTGTCGTGTGTGAAGATTTTCCCTTCGCGTGAGGATTGCGCTAGTGTGCGTCCAGCTGCGTTGTGTGCGTGACGTGACTTTGGATACGCGAGGATCCAATGATGGATTGCATTTCATTTCCATGGGAAAATAGGTAAAATCTTAATTTGCATCTTAATGCAAGTTATAAAACCGAATACAAGGAACGTACGAGACCCGTTCTATGCATGTTCTGACTACAACATAGGCACTTAGACGGTTTTTTGCAAAGCAGCCTTGACTCAATGAGAACACATCAATTTTGATAAATTTAGGAGCTTTTAGATTTCTAATTCGTTCGCTCCATTGTACGAGGCCAAAACCTTGAGCCATCTTACGAAATGTTTCCTCCACGGTTCATTTTGTAACTCGCTTCCAACACGTATAGCACATTTATTACATAGCTTTGTGCGCCGTCTTAATTAGAATCACAATAGACCTCCAATAAGACTTTCCAATTATTACGCCATTTATAGCAGAACAATGCTCTCGTATATAAAACTTCAACGCATAGAGCTTTTGTGAGCACGGTGGCACAGAGCTTGTAAAATTGAATCTTAATTTATTATGTTCATGCGGAGTCCGCCAGAATACGGTTCCCCTCTGTTCATTGCCTCTGGTTATCAGCTTACAAAATGACTCAGTGTATCCCTCTCTTGCGGCCGTTTAATCGTTATGTCTGTCCTCTTTTAACGCATATTGCGCGTTTTTCTTCTTTTGCCGCGTCATGTACCAGTGTTAAAACCGCAAGCACAGTGTTAAGAAAGTATTGTTTAGGTTGCATGCTGCATTGGGGCCCGAGATTCGTGGCGGCAGAATGTGACCTCAATTGATTGAGATTTTCTTTGTTTAAAGGGTCGGTAGGTATTAATAGGGATAAATCGAGGGGCTACTGCGCATCTGATACGCGCAGTAAGACTCTTGGTGTCCGTCCGAGACGCACGTGGGGTCTCGCGGGCGAACCGCCGCCGACACTTCATTGTGTTTACAAGTGTTTCATATAAATTATACGACTGGGAGGCTGAACCCATTTATTTTAGCTGCACTTAATTTTTACCAAACGCACGAACTTCGTGAAAAGTTTCGTAAGTGTTGGGATTCATGATCTGGTAACGCTTTTTCTCAGACATTTACTAGCCAACAAATTAAGTCTCTTTAATTTATCTTAAAACGCTATTAAACGTACAAATTTTGTATCATCACCAAAATTTATCGTAATACTAGCTGTGCCAGCGGTTTCGCGTGGAATAGGGCATCAAATTTGTTTTTGCAAACCTCCTCCACATCTTTATAATTTATAGCTGTTACCCACGATGTCAGGCGCTTCCCATTCTTGCAAGTTAATCTTAAAAGATAGAAATCTTCTCATAGTCCAGAACATTTTTTAGATCATTTAAAGATGATGATCACGTTGTTATGTTTTATGGCCTTTCGCAATAAATGCTCTAACCAACACAATAAGATTTTAATTCGAACCAGTAGTTCTTAAGATTAGCGCGTTTAAACAAATAAACAAACTCTTCAGTTTTATAGTTAGTATAGATTGTTATCATGAGTATAGTTAGCACTGGCATTGACAGATGCGCGCGAACAGCCTAAATGGCGACAAATCACTTTACTTGGCAACACTGGTTTCAGCGGAAATGTAAACTGCGTTTGACATGTGCACGAAAATTGAAGGCGAATGGGCTTGTTATGCTAAAATAGTTGAAATACGCAAGTCATATTATTCGTATAAGAACAAAGGAATAAATTAAAAATACACACGATTTTGTTTTTTAATCTAAGTATACTAATTTATTTTACCAAGTATTTCTTATTAACACCTAGAACTTACAAATAACATCTAGTACCCATAAACACATATTGTTTTACCGAAAAAAAAATACCAAGTAGGTATTTACCATCTCTATACCGTAGCGTACAGTCTATATAATTAGAGATGTTACTTATTTTCTAATGTCAAGATGTTCTATAATATTTCTTATGTTACAAGGAAAGTCTTAATCTAGCTTGATATCTTGCACTTGTTAAACTAATTGTAATATTTTTTTTCTATGTACATAATTCAGACATCTACGTTTTCTTACCCACATATAAAACATTTAAGTATTGTAATCATCCCTCTAATTAAACACCAGTCAAACATAAGTTAGTCGGTTATTTTAACTTTAACGATGTAAAAATATGTAAAAGCAATTGCTAAACATTCCTGCACAGTCGAAAAACGTTTTCCGATTCAATGAAATACTTGAAATTTTAATATCTCATAAAGGGCTATTACAATTCCCAGTAGACTCTGCCTAAAACACTCGATAAAACGAACGCTTACAAAGTAACTGCGTGTTGCTGTATTTTATTTACGAAATTCCGCTTTAAACTATTTTCGCTTTGAACCCGCTGCCATTGTTTCTATGAAAGTTTGTTTCACACTGCGAATTGAATAAAAATGATATTCGGCGAACCTTTAAACGAAAGCGGGTTTCATAAAATATCATTACATTCACGTGTTGATTTTATTTAGGTGTAGTTGTTATTGGTACTTTATAATTGTTTTAAAAAGTCAAGATTTAAATAAAACACTCAATAAGCAATCCTGGTCACGGCTGCTGCGAAGCATCCGAAACGTCGGGCCGTAGTTAGAAATAATTTTTTATATCCTAATTTTTCTGAATGTGATCGAACCTATGGCCCATTGATATCCGTACATCGGTACCATTTCTCCGACGAGCACGCCAAGGTTTACAATCGTCTTTTAATATATCTTAGCTACAGAGATTAAAAAGCGTTGATACATTCTCGGCGGCATTCTAATCGTGACGATAAAACAAGTTAATGAAACGTAATATACGTAAAATATATTACGTCGACATGTCTCTTGAAAATGTAAATCTTCATTTCAATTCGTTACTTCGAGTTTCTTGTTTCCATCAACGTTTATTTGCATAGAAATATGTATTCTATGTAAAGTCCGACCATTTCACTGCAAATACGTGTAATTTGTTGGAAGCGTTTAGGGCTCCAACATACGTAGCTTGTTCTGTTTGATTCATATCTACTATTACGGAACAAAGACGACTCACAACGTCCATCCTAATATGTACATGAATAACCGTTTCTTGTTTTATTTGTGGAAACAAATAAGTATATATTAAGTATATACCTAATTTTAACCTTATAATAACCAAACAGTTTTGGTCGATATAAAATGTCTAACTACAAAATTTCACTAAAGTATTTTAAACTTTAATTACTTTAAATGTTTTAATTTATGTTGAACACGCAGGTAAACAACGGACAATATAATTTTTAAAAATACGCAAGACTATAATCTACTTGGATATAGTTGCTAACACGCAATTCACCAGAAAAACGCCTATTACATGATGTATGATGATTTTCAGTAGTATTGAAATTTAGTAGTCAAAACCCAGTCGTGTACTTAGTAATTTAGGATTTAGACATTAATGCAACTTGCTTGTGACTACAACTAAAAGATAAACACCTCGGTAGAATATTTTGTTGATCTTAAGGATCGCGCCATATGTTAATTGTTCTATTCATCTAATGCTTCATAACCATTTATTTCGGTTCTATAGTTATTGAGACCATCGGAAGTCGGCAAGACAGTGCGGGAGGGGGTAACACCTAGTTTGTTATCAGATCGTAGCAATTAGTGATTTACGCTTCCATTTGTCGCATCCACTTCAAGATTACATTGTCCCACTGTGTTTGCCTATTTTATGTTGTCTGTATATACAAAAAAGAAGTAAATATTCGCTTCATTGGGCCAACGATTAATTAATTAAGCGTAAGGTCAAATCTTATTTTGTATTTGCTTGTTAGAGTTAACAATCTCTGAAATGTGTGTGTTGTAATATATGTTAAACTATAAGGAAAACAGGATTTTAACTAGGCTCTTAAATTTCAAGGAGAAATGAAAGTTCTCTTTTTTCATCTAGAAATTTAAAATCTCTTAAATTACTAAAACAATTAAGTATCTTTATACTAATATAGTCCTTGCTCTTTTTAGGGTAAATATATGAATACGCACGTGTAACTCTTTACATTGATTCTCTGTAGGTTAGTATATATTATAGTATTAGTACTATCGTGGCAAAATTTGATGTTGATAAAATATCGATTAAAAACGATGTTATCAAGTTATTTCCATTCAAGTTTATAGTAAAGATAAATAAACATTTACACAGCGTCTTATCTCAGCACTTTACATTACAGATAAAGCTTTGTCACAATATGACGATAACAACTATCTTAAGCAGATCAAACTTACAAGTCTATGCTTATACATACGTTTATCTTGGATTGCTGACGACGAAGCTGAAACGTAAAACGCTGTAGCGTTAAGTGTCGATTCTCCTAGATTCAAATTCCGGAATTATACTGTTGCACTGCTGAGCACAAGTTCAAAACATCCCCACTGCGGTTTGAGTTAATAAAAATATTAAAGAATGAATCATGCTTTACATAAAGCTATACTTAGTTATTTATATGTGTATAAACATAAAATAAGTGATATATAATATGCCGTGCTTTTATTGGCTAGTAAAGCAAGCGCAACTAATCGGAATTGGCTGTGGTAGCTCGTTTTATAATGGAAAAAATCTTTAGACTACAGTAGGACTTGGTGTCCAAAGCAGGCCTGCCTGTGCCCAAACAATCTTAACATGTTTATTGAATAAAAATAGTATGATTATTTTCGACAGACTCTTTACTTAACTAAGCGTATCATTAGCTCTTTTCAAAATTAGAGTCAGAATTAGAAAATCATATTACGCTCACTTTTAATGTTCCTAGAGATTTACAGGTGTGTAATAAATATATATATAATGTCAAAGTTCCCTCCTGTCGACTTGATTGAAAGGCCCAATATTAAGTCATTTGTTTTGTCAGCAAATCGATCGCCTTCAACAGATTATTCAGCCCATTTGCTTTAAGATATTTATCTCGACGTTTTTGTGCTACCTGTGCCACAGATGTAAAGAACAGTAGGCAAGTAATAGACAAATAATCGAGTTCTTTCGTTAATAATGTGTTATTAACAATGATTAAATTTGCAAAATCAGATACATTTAAAGTTAAGTTTGGAGCATATTGTTTATAATGACGATTAAAGTCGTCGACGACGACGAATATGCTCCAACTTGTCTAACAAAGATGGTTTAAACATTTACTCTACTACTGTGTTCGATTAAACGAGGAAAAATACGGAAGTCAAACAAAACAAAGAAGTCATAAACTTTCTGTCATAAGTTTCACAAAAGCAAAGCTAGGTACATCTCAGTATTACGCGTATTTAGAAACTTTCCTTATGGAATCCCTACTGAGCCTAATAGTCTGTGGCTGGTTTGGGCCCTAATACGATTTGCTCAATATTTTATCGGATATCTAGTAACGGACATTCGTTTTGCGAGCGAGATTTAAATCTCGAACTGTTATCATTAATTCCGATACTTCATTCAATTTAAGCTGGCTCGGTACCGATATTGTACTTTTTAAGTGATTGCATTTTAATCTACTTACGACCACTCGCTATACTTTATAATTTCACAATCCCCATTAATTTATTATGTTCTGTGGCTTCGGTAATCTTTTTATGTAGTTTTTTTTTTCAATGACAGAAAAGTAGAGACAGGCATAAGGTTCACTGGAAGGGAGGTGAAATGCGCTCTAACAAGCTGTGCTGTCGACCTGCATTTTGTCTTTAGATATTCGGAAATTAAAACGCGGTTAAAATCACGGCTCTTCATCGGTGGACGGTGGTTCGTGACCCGGTTCAGTATCTCGATATTAACACCGCCGTTTTACTTAATATACAAATTTACACACAATGATTAAAAGAATTGGTTTCCCACCATTATCCATACAATGCTATCATTAGACCAACGAGCCCGTCAAGGTAAGCCAAAAATATATCTACGCCACGTAAAGTCGTCTCAAACCTGATTACCATTAAAATCAGTAGAACGATAGATCCATCGTCCACACACTCATATCCTACAGCAATATCAGCCCGTGTTTAATATTATAATAAACTTTTTATTTGGCAACGTTTTGAAGCGAAACATTCCCGTAGTTTATTGTGATCCAATAACACGTTCAAAATGGACGTGTCCCTAAATATTTTAACATCAAACAACATGGTGAAAGATTTACAGCACAGCGTTGCATTTTTGGTGACGTTTACCACCTTGCTTAATTATTGCGTATGTATAACCATCACTACCTGCGGTAGCCTGTTACTTTTAAAGTTGTTACGATTTACAAGCATTAAATGTTTAAATTAATTTAATTAGCTACGGAAACTGTCGATAAACTGCTTTTTTATCCACTCTCTTGTTAAGCGTGCAACTTCTAAAAAAATAACATTATCCTGTTTATCATCCATGTACCTATTATGTATTCAACAGTTTTGAATTGTGATGTATGACAATCTTAAATGCCCACTTGACGTGTTAATTAAATGGAGCTAACATAACTGTTGGCAAGTATTAAATTAATATAGTAGTAAAGTTTTGTTACTTGGCTGTATGCCGGAGGAGTTCATCCAGTTGCAACCAAGTCTCTCTGAGCAAACACTTTGTGTATAACGCATACAAGTTAACATGACATAATATTAACTTTTCATAATAGAGCCTCAAATACACGAACGAAGTATTTGCACAGATTATGTTGCACAAATTTGCATGTTGTAATTCGAAATTTGAATCTGTATAGCTCAAAATTTAACTTGTATATAATCTATCTGCTGATCAAATCAAAAAATGACGATCATACTCGTAGAAAAAAATTGTACGAAAAAAATTATAATGTTTTACTGATATAGGGTACCTATATACTTTTCCTAATATTTTTTACGTACATCTATGTTTTATGAAATATGTAATAATACCTTGTCAAATATAATTTTAATACAAGTACCAATGTTCAATAAGCCAAAAGAAAATGAATTAGAAATGTAATAAATAAAATTTCAAGTTGTTATTATAATACAAAACATACGTTCTCTACAAATGTAAATGTTATAAAAAACAATACAAACCTCGTTTAATCTCTCAGAAGGGAGAAGAATATAAAAAGTGCCTCGTATTTTGTTTAAAATGTGTAAGAATGCGAGACAGGGGAGTATGTGTCTGTTGCTTAGAATTAATTACTTGTGTTGGTCTTTATTTCGCTTCAAAAATAGAGTGGCTTTTAAAAGACTGACTTCGTTCTACGCTTACTCGTTCAAACGTAGTTAATTGTTGGGTTAATGTTTTAGATTTAGTTAAACTGTAATTAAGGAATGAAGCATGGTCTTTCTTTGATACTTCAATATTCTCACGATTTCTTTATTGATAAGTGTCTACGAGTTGTAGTCTTATAAGAAGGATGAAACTAGGTATCTACAACCTTTTTTTTCAACACGTACTAAAATAAAATTTACTACACTGAACGAATTCCGGTTCAAAATTTAAATCTGTACGTTAAGTAAGCCCCTCTTAAATTTTCTAGTCATAATTGATGCTTGACATATATACTGTTTCTCTTGTAATATTTAATTCAGCTTATATAAAATTAAAATTAGAATTTCAAAATGTCTTTTTCGGATTTAGTTTAAATGTATCTATTTAAAAAGTTACATACCCCCCATAGTCACTATCTCTCTTACAATATTTACTTTGTCTTGTATATTTATTTGATACTTAAATCGTAACCGAATGTTGACGAATGAATACCAAAAATACATTTTATGCAATTGAGTTAATGTTTTAAAGTCAATTCAATTTCCAATCGCTGAAACAAAAATGGAATCGCGTTTCATTTGTCGCACAGCAAACTAATCTATTTCGCGGGCAACTTGTTGATGTTTTGTTGTTAACTTTAATGCCGTTTCTCCATCGCTGCCCTTAAAATAAATGCGAGTAAAAACTTTGCCGGCGCTAAAAGACTAGAGTATTTCGATCCGACACGTTTTATTTTTCGTTCTTGTCTGTACGTTCGCGTTGCGACGGTCCTTTTATGATAACAATTTTATTTTTTCTCTTATTACGACTGATATAGCACTTATCGTTTTGCCCTTGTTACACTGATTTTCAAATGAAAATTTTGTTTGATAATCGCAAAATAGTGGGAGTTTTGTTAACAGATTTTCTTGGGCCCGTGTGTGTGTTTCTCTTATATTGAAATCGAGAAATAAATTGATGAAAATCACCTTTGTTTTTTGCTGTAAATAGCAAATTTTTAAAATGTAATAATTGCTGGACATTAGTTACGTATTAGTCAATAACAGTTATAATTGTTATGCATGTACACGTCATCTAATGAAATTAAAAAAAGAGCAATATATATGGCATCTTCTCAGTATATTTATTTACCTGTAATACATACACCTTTTGACAAATTGTGGATATAAAACTTTTCCCTTAAAACGCTTTTATAATAAAGCTAAATTTCTAACAAACTTTAACAGAAAGTTTTCGGTATTTGGTACAAACACTGAGTTGGAAAATAGTTGTTACAAGGCTTATAACAAATTCCTACCTAACTACGATTCAGACTATAAAGTTAATGGACTGTTTTACTCCGCCACGTGAAATACTCTAAAAATATTTATTTTACAAATGTATTTATAAATTTCACACTGTATTCATTTATAAATAACTATTATTTCTTACATTTTAACTAAGCTCAATAAATTTACAGTACAATGAAGTCTTCCATTTTAAGCCCATAAAAAGTACCGATTACTCCCATGTTCGTCGATAAAGCCGTTTTAAAAAGAACCACAATTTCCACAATATCCCGCTAGCTCAAACATACAAAAACAATAAGCAAATAAACAGTCGAACGACGCCATAAATACATTCAAAGCTTGTTTGTGTAATTTCCTAAACGCTATCGATACTCGAAACCGAAAGTACAGAGCATAAACATCGCTTTGATCATCTGCTGATTTTCCCACAACGATTTCTCTTCAGATATGAACGGTTAATTAATTTCGAATTCTTTTCAAGGAAATCTTGGTTTGCGATAGACGTTCTTGTTAAATCTCCGATTGCAGTTGATAACTTTAGATTGGGAATAGCTAGACGTTACCAGTGTAATAAAGGAACTGTTTTTTAAACCTTTCACGGGCTTTCAATGGATGGAGCGTTGTTTAACTCCTCTTGCTTATTCAAAGCTTGCAAGCAGTAATTATTGGATAAATGGCTGATACAAAGCTTGGATCTTTTCTTTTACTTTTGTTAAGTCATTATTATTATTATAAATGAGGTTACATATGTTAAACAGAAAGTTTTAGCTTCTGTTTGTTTGTTACTGTAGTTGTAATGACCGAAATTTGTTGCCATTTAACCACAGTGGCAGTGATATTTTTTATAAGATGAAAGACACAATAATATCAGTTTCTTTGTAAAATGAATTAGAGTCTAAAACATTTAAAAAAAACCTTTTTGGCTTTTCTTAACTTTCACCTTTACAATAACATAAAATTTGAACTCGAAGAAACGTTAGAAAGTATAATAGCATCTTTAATAAATGTTCCCACGCTTAACCCGTTATAAATAGCAGATATTGACGATATGAACTATGGCAATATTGTCAAATGTTCGCCACGAGCAATGAACATAGAATAGTCAATAGCAAAGATCGCAGTGAATCAGCAAATAAAGCGACGATAAAATACAGTTAATGTTTGAGTTGGGAGTCCGACAAACAGTTTCGAAGTGACAAACGAGGTAGAGAGATTTGCCCGGCGGTTTCGAATAACTGAAAGTTGAAGCCAATTCGCCCCGAACGTGTTAGTGTTCATTCAAACTTCTATCGCCATTCTTACTTTTATTCGCTTCAAAACGCAATACGAACTCGCGATGTTATTTTATTTCATATATATTTATTTTAAAGGGATAGTTTATTATTTGATAACATTAAGTGTTGAATAAACAGATTAAACAAAGATCAAATCCCTGTCTTTCACTTTTACAATTATAAACTCGTATTTTGTTGGATGCCAAAAATTAATTTCATTTAAATGCCCCCACATAAATGGAATTGTTTCTAAAGATAAACAAGACGAAAAAGATACAAGCATTAAGTGTTTCTTTATAAATCACGAGTTTTAATTATGTGTGAGATCTGGAATTTTGACCACATTCCTAAATTAATATTACCTATTAATTAATCATTACTTACGATTAACAATAACGAAATATTAATATCGGCAGATAATCTTATCGTGTCAAATCAGGGTGTGATAAATGACCCAAACTTCACCATTACCTCATTTTCCTCAAAGTTCTGGAGCTGGAAATTTTAAGGCTCTATATCAATGAATAACCTCCCGGACGGAGAAGCATGAAGTTTCCTGTTAACTCTCCATTAATTGCCTCGTAACGCCCTGAATTTTATAGTGTACTTGGTAGTCACTTGTCTCACGAAAAAAGCGTAAAACGTTTATTTACTTAAAAAGAAAAGTTGACTAGTGGAAATAAAATAAGTCCGCCAAATAGTTAAGACATGCTGCCTAGCATTGCGTTAGGCACAAGAGGTCCAGGTTCGAATCCCAGGCAGAGCACAAGTCCGAGACCCGTTAAAAGTACCAATCAGTGAAACGGACGCATGAATTTGTCTGCCCACGGATGGAGACGGGATTTTACAAAAAATGTTCTCTCTAATGAATTAAATGGAAATATTGATTGTTTCCTTTTCGCTATTCAAACAGTATCTCAATCAAACGGGTTACAGAAGGTTTATCGTCATCGTGTCTGTAAAGAAAATGAACGTCTTTATTATAAAATATACATGTAACTTTGAACGTGTCACATGTCACTCTATATTAGTATTTTGAGTTTTGTATTTAAAAGGTTTTTACGTAAAATGGTTATTAATTATATATGTCGGAAATTATAAAAGAATTCGTTGCCTCGTGGTCGACATTGTGCTCTGACATTTTATCAGTGCGCACACCCGGCGTAGGCGACGTCTCCACGCAAGTGCTCCGAAAGTAGAGGCGGGCGATTATGAGATATACTAACGAAATCATTCGATTATGAAAATGTCTCGAGATATCTCGATTATAGCGGTTAGTAGTTACTAATATGTACTAGTAAGTAGAGTTTGGACGATTATGAGATATATACTAATGAAATCATTCAAATGAAATGTTAGTAGTTACTAATACCAGTAAGACGAGGTGGGTCGATTATGAGATATACTAATGAAATTATTCGATTATAAAATGTTAGTGGTTACAATAGAGAAGGATAATTAGTAGTTACTAATACTTCTAAGTTCTAAGGACAACGCACTGTGGCTTCTCGCTCGCTTTCACGTTTAGTATAATGTCGGATGTGACCCTTTTATTATTTTTTTATTATGAGCATATTCTATTGGAAGAGGGTATAATAACAATAAAACCAAAGGAATATTTAATATTTGGTGATATTTTTCGGCTTTTTATTGTTTTTATATTTGGGTTTCCCAAATAAATTACTAATTTCTTCGTAGATGGTCGCGGCCATTTCAGAAATCAGTCAGTCTAAAATAAAACGGTTAATGATTAACAATATTTTTTGGATTAAATACAAAGATCATAGGTTATTTAAATATTTGTTTAGAATTTAAAAAATACAAAATTGCCAAGTAATACATGAAGGAAATGAACATGTATTTATTAAAAGGTTATTTAAAACTAAAAGTCATATTTACACTTTTAGACAGAATTAAAAAAGTTAACTTACTTTTAAATATGATAAATCCACTAAAAGGTGAAAAGCGCCACGTCTCACAATATCGTAGTAAACAAAACAAACTACACCAGTATATAAAAGTATCTATTATTGTTTAAACAACTAAAGTCAAGGAGTGCACGTTTAGTAAGTATTACTAATTAGTATCATCATTCGATTATGAAAACAAATTAGTTACTAATCCTATAATCGATTACCAACATTAGTAATAATAAATCGATTATGCCTATCATTCATAATCGCCCACCTCTTACAGATCACAGTGACTTGAGTTGACAGACTGTCAATGTTGACAGTTGAGAGTAACATACCACAGAGTACACAATGCCCAATTTCAATATGGCGGAAATTTACATAGTACTAAAATAATAATTCTCCGACATATATATAAGTAATTGTTTTTAAATTAATACTTCGAGCAATAGAGAGCTCTCCTGATGATGCCGTCCGCTCGTGATGGCGAAACGTCGAGCACCTCTTCTCGTTCACGTCAGTCGAACAACCCGAAAGACTGATATGCTGCACGATAGCTGTGAAGGCCTTACACAATTTATTGGTTATTAATTATTTCCAACAAGTTTATTAGGAATTTATGGCTACGCTCTCCGACGCGGCAATGTCTAGCCGGGAATCAAATAGATATATGTAATTATCTTATGCAAAATATTCATTGATAATAATAATCTTCAAAGCGGCATCAATTTGTCCAGTTATTAATATCTTACTTAAACGTGGATTTATATTTATGGCTCCGCGCGGCTTCGATGATTGCTTAATTATAGACTTGTAGCGTAAACCAGCTATGGATGGTATAACTATTATATGGCAGGGGGAAATAATATACCTTACACGGAGGAAAATTATTGTAACGTAGTTTACGCGAGTGGTACCTACACATTTAAATAAAACGTTTTTAACGGTTAAAAAAGCTAAATATTAGTAACATACGTTTTATTTATTTTAACTGCGACTTACGACTATTATTACGATACTTACGCAAAAATTACTAAAAAACACATGGAGCATATGTATTATCATTATTTGGCACAATCTCCGTAGTCGTCATTTAAATAAATAAAAAATAAATTAACTAATACATTTCTCGTTTTAAACCGGCAAACTGTTTTTTATTATTATTTTAAGGTGTAAAAATTTTTCTAAATTAATAAATTTTACTTTACGATGCTTACAAAAGAATGCGGTCTGGGTTTCACACTACTAATACTTTAATGGTGGTGTATAAATAATCACCATTATTTATATTTATCTTCTTAATCGTCGGTGCTTATTCATAAGGAAAAACACGACAATCTGATTTTTACTTTAATCGTATCAGAAGTTTGTTTGTATCCACTTCTGATATGATTAAAGTAAACTTGGCAGCGGCACTCGATTCTTAATGGAGAGGAGATAGCGAAGAAAAAGGTTTTGGTCATTTTTTTTTTTAGTACACAGTTTAGAACTTTCCCGGACTCGACTCCAATGTTTATATGAGGCAGCTTGGGGGAGAATACACTAACTGCAATTTTATAACTACAGTTATTTTAATTTTCATAGTCTAAAAATTTTATTCTACAAGAGCACAGTGACCGAAAATGTTAACATAACTTTTACGCAAATAATAGTACAAATTTATTTTCGACTAAGTTAATTGCGTATTTTTATTTTTCTACTTACTGAAAATGAGGAATTTTGTTATTAGGCCACTCTGCCTCAAGCAGCCTCATATAAGCTCCTAAATGATATAATATAGCGTGTTTAACAATACATAGACGTAACTGTTTGCATATGATATATTTTATCTCTTATTAGTAAGGGAGAACTTAACTGTAAAGAATCTGGTTAGGTAGACATTTATCCATTGTGAATAGGAAAAAAATATTGAGAGTCTTACCTCTAATAGCCCGAAAAAACTTATACTCTTGGGACTCGCAAGTATCTATTAGATGGGCGCATGTTCTCAATTTTTGTTTTATAATATAATCAAACCTATTCGACAAAAAATATTAAACAATTTTTACTGTTACTAGATTAATCACCTATAAAGCAAATTAATTGTGCGGTTCGCGATCCCGTCCTCTAGAGTTTTAACTGAATATTTACAGTCCAAATGCAAACTGTTTAATTGTACGAATTTATCTTATATTATCGTTTACATTATTATTATGTACTTTTGCCGCTAAGGGACATGCGTATATTACGATAATTTCAATTATTGTTTGTATTAATATTCCGAAAAAGATATTTTACATTTAATTTCGGCACTAAATAGTTTTTATTATACTGTAAATTTCCTTTGTCCTTTAGTTTATTATCTGTTTAAAATTAAATCTAAAAGTATTTTTACTTAGAAAGACTTTTATATTTTTAAACTAAATCCCTTGCTCCCTACTCCTCTGTCCTTTATTTCTTATGAATATAAAAACATTAATATAAAATCGTTGTAAATTTATCGCACATTTTTTCTATCTATCTGTCTATATTGATAATCCGTATAATAAAGTAAAAAAAAAGTTGCATTTGCATAAAATGTTTTTGTAATAACTGATCTACCTTATCGGCACATATATAATTATATATATAGTTAATATCTTTAAAATTACGCGTTAACTGATAATGCGATTATGTAAGGTACCAAACGTTAATAGCTATAATACGTTAAAAAACATTAATATTGTTTACATGTTATTGCGCATGAAGGCGCTATATAAATTAAAAATCGAAAATAAATTGAAAAAATGTTCGACTCGGGCAGGACTTGAACCGGCATCATCAGCGTTCCGTGCTGTTGCTCTGACGCTGACGATGCCGGTTCAAGTCCTACTCGAGTCGAACATTTTTTCAATTTATTTTCGATTTTTAAGCTTTTAATACATTAAAATGTCAAGTTTTCATTGTTACATGGTTTCAGTAATTCAATTTTCACACTTATTCAAACCCTTATTAAGCGGAATAAGGAATATGGCAAAATAAACACGCAAAAGCTGCCTCACCTCAGAAAACGGATAATATTTTAACTAAGTCGTATTATAATATGCGTAAATGCTTTTAATTAAAAATATATTTTGCTGTATTTTTGGCAATTTGAGGAGGACATACAAGCATGAAGTTCACATGATGGAAGTTAATATACTCCAGCCATATAACATCGAAATAAGGTGCGCCGTCGGCCTATTTGGCTTTGGATATTCGGGTTCATCTTTAGACGGTGGTTCGTGGGTGGGGATCGAACCTACGTCCCGTTGATTACTAGCCCTACATTACGAATTACCATTAAAACAACGAGTCCGTCGAAATACATATGTTCATTTTACAATATTTAGTTACTGTTAGGGTTAATTTAGCGCTTGTCTTGAATAAATTAAACTTTGAAAGTTCATATAATTTTGTATGAAAAATCTGGAACAGATATTATAATATCTATATATTTTTTTTCAGTTCAAAATGTAGTGAAGGTAATGGTAACGTAGTAACTAACCATATATTTAAAAAATACTAAGTTAGGAAGTGTAGTTTTAAGAATCAAAATAATGTAATTCTAAATATGTATATACACAGTAGGGTCTGATTTGTGCAAAGTGTTGTTAAGTTTGTGCTAACGATTTCTCTATTACGAAAGCATTCAAACTATTGACAGTAATTCATTGCATTATCAATACAGCGTATAGAGAAATGTATGAAATTGAATTCTTCCCGAAGGAACGAAATTGAGGGTTTTATTAAGTTACGTCCTATTGTATGGTTTATAATAGCTATCTAAAGAAGCGTTAATTTTTATTAGTTTGCATTGCCAGGGCTAATACATATGTAATTTAAAATTTAATTTCCTGGCTAACTGTGAAGTAGAAGCTTCAAACTGCGGGTAAGTGTCCCACCCCGACTGGTCTATTTGATCTGTGCTGGAGGCTTAAGCAACGTGTACTAAAGCAATTAAGCGCGAGTATTAATAACATTTTATGGACTGAATTAACTTAAGTGGGCGTGATGTGGTTTTAATTATAAGGGTTAATTTTACGTTATGAGCTTATGTTACGCGTTAAGTATCTGTTTATTTTACTTAAGTGTAAAGACAAGTGTTTAAAAAGGGCTTAATTATGCTTGCAGCGGCTTAAGAAAAACCTTTTAAATATTTCTGTGAAAAACATCATTTATTATGTAAAATACCGGTTCAAACCAGATGCATGGTACGGACTAGAGACAATCGGCCTACAGATAATAATGATCTTGTTAAACAAGGTCGCGACACCACACATTACGTCACCTGTAGCGATAATGTCGTTTGTGTCGAGCTTTTATTTAAATTGAATTTATTTTTAAAATATCATAACGCAAGGATGATATTTGTGTATCAAATAATAATAAATCTATTGGTAAAATCTATTATTTTTATAAGAAAAAAATTATATTATTATTTTCTTTGAGTTTGACTTAATTACAAAGGGAACAAACGCTTACGTTCACACAAATTAAACGTACAACTTTATTAGTTTATTTTTCTTCAGGTTGAATAAAACTACAAATGGGTTTGAAAACTTTAATATTTTTCACATGTTATTGCACGCGATGGCATTATATAAATTAAAATCGATTAAGATTACTACTGGCGCAGGACTTGAACCGGCATCGTCAGCGTTTCGTGCTGTTGCTCTACAATTGGTTAGCTACATGCACCTCTCGCGTAATGTAATTCCAACCTTACTGAAAATCAATAGGAGAAGTTATATGACAGACGAAACTTGAATAACGCAGAACAAACGACTCCGGTGTCGGTTTGTTGGATGTAGTTAGATCAACATTGTTATGTGGGTTGTCCAACAATTAACTGAACAACATGCCGCCGACCACGGGCCTAGGGAATAAGCTGGCACTTTGTGGCGTGCATCCACAACTCAATGCCAAGACAAACTGTGTGTACTTATACTGATTTTCGTATTCTTAGATGTTGATCGCTATTTAGACGGCTTTATTTTGGTGCATCCTTTTTAATCGGTGTCAAGTTTTTTTAATACAGCAATGTTTCTTTTGAATACTAAAGTTCCGTGATGAGTGACCAATATCTTAATGGCTGCCAGTTTTTGTCGATATATTAAAAACTGGCATATACTAGCTGTGTCCGCTACGTCGTCCGCGTGAAATAGTTATAATTTGTGCCTAAACTATTATTTATTTTTACAAACAACCTTCTCAGTTATACATTAAAGCTGTTGTTACCTCTTGAAACATAGACATATTGTATAATATATTGCCGTGGAAATATTTTTAGATCATTTAAAGAATATTCATACCATCAAACGTGCCCGCAACAGAAGCCTTCAGAGATGAATAGTTTTGCCGTTTTTTTCCACATTTCCCCTCTGTTTTTTCGCTTCTGTAGTTTGGTCGCAATCTGTAGTTATATACTCTAAAGCGGCGGTCCTCGATAAATGGTTCAACTAAAACAAAAATTCGAACCAATAGAACCCTAAATAAACTTTTCATCTTTATAACATTAGTATAGAAAGATTACAATTTTTATATGTTCGTCGACACACCATTTGTGCTAACACATGTGCGTTCATTAAAAAAAGAATAAAAAAGACAGCGAAATATATGATTTTACTTGTTTGTGTGTGTTTTTAGTGTTTGTTTAAGCAAGATTGTTAGCAGATGTATTAACGCTAACTGCTTTCAATATCATAACACTTTACACGTTTGTTTTGTAAGGAAAAATACGCTAATTAACTGAGCTAACACGGGAATGGTAATAACGTGCAGATGCGATTTTCGCGCCGAAATAACTATATATACATTTTATTTTAAGTAAATAAAGTTAC
The DNA here is from genome assembly GCA_963661955.1 of Leptosia nina. Taxonomy (NCBI): domain Eukaryota; kingdom Metazoa; phylum Arthropoda; class Insecta; order Lepidoptera; family Pieridae; genus Leptosia; species Leptosia nina. The sequence continues at coordinate 3,992,479 of CAVLEF010000004.1, read as the reverse complement.
AAAGATTCGTAGTTTGTTACCATTTATGAGTACTATTTTCGTCTGTTATTTGGTAACATATAGTTCCCACTGTTGGGACTCGGACCTCTTATGAAAGTGTAGGCAAAGTTTAGACCTTGAATGTTTATTTTGTAGTCAAAAGTTTATTTCTTGTTAACAAGCTGTCGTATCTATATATCTTTATCTGGCAAAACAGTAACATTATTTGAATTTTCCACGGCAAATAAAGTGTTTAGACAGTAATGTTAGTTAATAGTTACATTTCCCCCGAAGCCTGACACAAACTCGATGTAAATAAAGAATGCTCAAATCGCATCAAAGACGTAAATAAAACGAGCGGCTCACTTAATTTTCCTTCCCGCCACAATTTCTATTGTATATTGTCTTGAGTCGTACAATAATATCGCTCGTTTTCCGCTCTTACAACAAATGTGTACGTTTTCCGCGACCTCTGTTCTTTGTTTAGCTATAAATAGGGTTGCCCTTGCTTACTGAAAAAGTGATGGCTATCGCGATTACTCTGTAAGTTTCGCCAGGCGGTACTTGTTTTGTTAACAAAATATTGTAATATTGCTGTCTTTGACGCGGTAGTTGGTGACATGGTAATGTATGGCTAGTAAATAACGGGTCGTCCAACATTTTTCTAATTTAGTTGTAATGTTTCTGACACATGTTGCCCTCTATCTGGAAATTTGGATATTAAATAGATGTTTGGAATATCGAAATTCCGTCAGGGCCACGAAACACAATTCTCAGATAAAAAAGCCATGAAGTTTAATCGCGTTTCGATTTCAATCTGTGTATTTCCGAATAAGTCCTAAATAAGTCGACAACGCATTTTGATTAGATGTTATATAGGCAGATGGCTGGGCATTTCGCCTACTATCAGGATCACTCATACTTGTCTGTCCTTCTCTGTCATAAAAAATACAATTAAAATCAGTTTATCGCAGTCCGTTTATTTGTCATAAATAGTGTTGCCTTCTTGACGAAGACAATAATTTGTATGCTTAAGTATTATAAATATCATTTGAATAACATTACAATACGATATATTTTAATTTATATTAATTATCTTTATTTAACTCATATATAACCAAAGAAAATCCTATTTTTGAAATCGATTTACCAGTTCGGGTACGTAGCAACCCTAAAAATAAATGCTATAATATTTTATCGTTCGGCTAAAACAAAATAAAGTTGCAGTGCATGTTTTGTGTAATAGTTTTGTGGTTAGAAGTGCATTTGTACGGGTTTCAAGCTCAATATTAACAAGTATATAACATAATAGGGACTAGGTTTTGCAAAGAAGCCCTTTAACACGTTGTTTGAATTACATTTAGCGGTTGCCCGGACAAGATTGCTATAACAGAAAAATAACCTGTTTGAAAGAAGGTAGCTAGATTATTTTCAATTTTCCAAATGGATAGTAAATATTTCATTTTTAAATTTTATAAGGCTTTAACTAACGATTTCAGTTTTTTAATTATCAATCAAAGCACATTGAAATTACATAATAAATCTTTCGCAATTTGTAAAAAGATCCTGTCAAACAATGGTTAAGTCATTGAGTTTAAGATGGCATGTAAAATTACTACTTAGTCTCACTCAGATCAATCAATCGTTTAGTTTACTCTAAGGTGTAAAGATACTTGTAACAGTTTAAAACACGAAATATTTTAGTTAACTTATTTTTATTGAAGATGGAGAGTTTCTAATGTCAAAGTCAAATCTGATTCAGGGCTCCTGCTTAACATGTCATAGTTAAAATAAGTAAGCCAATATGTTTCGCATTTTAAACAGTTAAACGTGTAACATTTTGACATATCGCCTAGTTCAAGGCCTGTTCGAAAATTTCATATTAATCCAAATACAATTCTCTCTAATAAGTAATGATAAAATGCTATTCTTTTGGTACTCCTTATCAACAAAGTGACATAAAGTAACGTATCAAAGCCAAATCGATGTAGAGGTGGCGCCTGACAGATTTAGCTATAAAACTTTGAGGAATGGAGGCAGTAACAACGTGATAGGTAAAGTTTGACGACGCAAAATGTGGCATGTCGTATTATCTTCGGAAAGTGCTGTTCAGACACTTCGATGTTTGACACGGACTCTTATTATAGAAAACTTGTTAAGTAGTAATATGTAGGTCTCTGGAGTGTGTTGCTTAATTCCTTTGTATTTATATAAATATATATAGGAGTTGAGTTTTACTGGCAGCGTTCTATAACGAAAACTTTTAATTGTCTTTTACAGAGGTTAGAACCTAATGTATCTTGTGGCTAATGGATAATTTGGGGTCCAAAAAAATAACCAAAACTTCAAAGGTTTGATGTACCTACTACCTAAATAGATATAAAGCACGCTATCGTCTTAGTAAACCTATTTTATTGTTGTAAGTAATATTCTGACGGAGAAACATATTTTTAACCCAATTTTTCTTTAACAACATAAAAACCGACTAAATTCTATAAGTTAAATCAACTTCAACTTTTGATTTTCCACGTAACTCAGGAATACGTTATGACTTCTACAAATATTCACTGTTCGAATCGAAAGTTGAATAACTTTTCGCGTCTAAAAGCTGTTCCACACGGCGAGTACTATCCCAGTTTACCTAGAGTTTATCTAGCTATAAAATTATTCACCAATTTGTAATTCGTGCAATGCATTTTCATATCTATAAGTTGCTATATCGTATTTTAGTGTATACACACACGTATAGCGGGCAATAAATCGTATCAAAATTTAATCTTCATTAATTGAATAACTGGTTTACTTAATAAACTTAATTTTATGTCACCCTATTATACAATTAAGTTATTTTATTAATGTTCCATGATTTTTAATTATTTAATAGGATTATTTCGTCACTAGCAAATAGTAATTAAAGAGTCTGTTCAGTTTTAAAATTTTAAACAAAGCCGCAATAAACGATTAAAGGCTTCGCTTATTCGAAACGACATACATATATATATCAACAGTTGTTTATACGTTCTAATATGTAAAAAAATAAGATAAAGCAGATATATATCTTTAATTAAACTACTGTTGTTTACTACTTACTTAAAGTAGTAAGATTCCGCATTCTGAATCTAACTTATGTGAAAAAAGTTGGTATTTGGCGAAACTTTTTTGGCCACTTTCGCCAAATACCAAATTCGACATAGCAGATGGCGCTAACGTAGCAATTTTTACTTGGACGTCAGAGACATCCTCCATCTTTAGTCTCCCCGTGACCACGGCTACTGCAAAAGTATTGGATCTAACTATCAAATATTTTTTGTGTCAAATAGTAGTAGTAAATAGTATCAAATACTATCGTGAATAAAAACACTTTATGTCACCCTTTGCAAACATATCACATCGGATTAGTGAAATACTATCAATACACGGCCAGTTTGACGTCTGTCCATGACACGGAACCCCACGTAACGACGGAACGCTCTGCTATCGGTCACCGGATATGACGTCATCACTGCAACTGGACGAGGGACGCGTGACACTTGTTTTCAACAAATTAATGTCTGTTCCATTTCGACGTTCTGTTTTTTACACGGCAGTCGGCGCAGATTTGTAATTAACGAGCGATATTACGAGCTATCTGTGCTGGAACTGAATCTTTTTCTTTTTAAGGGAAACTACACAGTTGCACACGTCTTAAAAAACACTTAAAACATTTCTTCGTAAATTAAGAAGACAAAGAAATCGCGTCCTGACTTTCATACATTACCAATGCATGTATTCTAGAAATTGCAAATATTCATATTTTTAACTTTTTAACTTCTTGATTCTCCCCCTACAGGCATGGAATGCCTAAACACCTTTCGATATGAGTAGTAGCAATATCTTTATTGTATTTACAATAAAGAAGTCAAAAATGTATGGGTAAAGTGTTAGCAATTCCAGTTAAAGATACGTTATCGATTAGCACAAATTGTCGTACTGTATTTCTGGGTTTGAGTTATAAGAATCTATTTAATTTCTATCCATACATTGAATTATCAAATTCAAACACACGTAACATTACTCATTTCAAACATAGTTCAAAATCGTTGCCAATAAATCTTGTTTTATATCATATAGTGTTAGTAAAGTAAATGAAATGTACACTACACTAAGTACTTCATGCATGCAAACCTACGTACGTAAACGGTTGTTCGAGCTATGTGGGTGGTATTGATATTTATGGCATCATCTACCCTATTCGCTTGCTTTAAGATTGATATTCCCGTACGTGCAATAGATAAGACAGTAGATTTACGACTCTATAGTCACTTAGCGTCGATCCGCAATACTTAATGTGCAATCAGCCGATGCGGTTTTTATATTGTCCTTTTTATCTTGGCTAAGCCACTATTTATGTTCTCTGGTGTTAGAGATACCAGTGTTCATTATCGGATGCTTTTGCTAATCAAAATTCTTAGATGAATTAGCACGAAGCTTTTAAAATCGGTGAGCTCGTTGCTCCAATGGTAGCAATGGCTCATAATTGACTGGTTGTAGAAGAGTGTAGGTTTATTGTAACGATGTAAAACATGTTTCTAAAAATAAGTTTATAATTTTGGATAAAACGTGTGTTAGACTTGAAAATTTCGAAATTCCGACCGGGTCACTAATCCACCAGCCGACGGGTGAGAAGCTGTAGATTTCTGAATGTCCAAAGCTTTGTTTCTTTACCTCCTATTAATTGGTTGTTGGGAGTAAAATACTACTTTACGCGACTAGTACACATTAAAATAAAACACTAACGGTTTAAAACGTGATATATTAGTTGATCCAATTTGAAAATGATTTTAATTTCAGCCCGACGTTTCGGATGTTTTGCAGCAGCCATGGTTACGTTAAAGTGTTTTATTTAAACATTCTCAAGCTTATATTGCTTCTCAAAACGAAAAATGTTATACTAATAAAAAATAAATGTGTAGTTATCGGAATAATAGCTACGTTCGCAACGTATGCTAGTACACGTGTTTTAAATTAAAACACGTGTACTAGCATGTTAATAAACAAATATTAAATTAATTTAGATAAAATCTCATTAAAAATAATTTAAGGTATTATGTTCAAATCTTTATTCATCAACGTCCCTCTCTCTGCAGAAACAGAAATGATCTAACAAATTATCTTTTACCAAAGCTTCATCACAGAACATAAATAAGCAACAAATTGGTAAAGATGAATGGCGCAAAGACAGAATTGCGCCTTGTTATTTGGACACTGATTTCTTTATTCATCGCTCATAAATCTTGCACCCCACTGAGTTTGATTAAAACATGTGCAAGACTTGTGAGAGCTTCGCTTCATTTCTTTTATTGCTCTAGATCCTCTCTGTTAATGACTCTAATACGAAAATGACGGAAATATTGATATATATTATAAGTAACTGGGCAAGTGTGTGTTGGACTCGTACATACGAATAGTTCTGTTGGCTGGGTAAACTAACATTTTTTCGTTATACATATATATACAAGTAGTCATGTGCTACGATTTATTGGTATTGAGCAATGATAGTCAAAAGATAACTTTTGATAATTTTTGTATTGTAGCCACCAATAAATATTTATTTTATTTGATTATATTACAAATTTAAGTAAATATTTTTTTGATTATTTCAAGTTCCTACATTTTTATCATATAAAAGATAAAAGGGAAAAAAAGTTTATTGTATGGGAGCGCCTTATAAATATTAATTTTGAAGTACTTCTTAACTTATGTTCTGGTTAAAGCGACAACAGAGAACCTGAAACTGCATGAGAGCCTGGTGATCGATAGGCAGACGGACGGATGTCCAGAGTATTATTAATATTATATATATAAACGTTGCGTTTTAAGCTCCTAGACAGAACAGAAACTATTTCCAACAATGAATACAGATAAATCATTAACTAATTGAATACTAATATTTGCACTAATATCAAAATTAGTAAATCCAATTAAATCCACATGAATTAATTAGAAATATCTAACGCAAACAATCAAACTGTTGCGTCGATGGTCTAAATAAATTTAATAACATTCTAATCAATTGATCATTCCACGAATAGCAGATATATCACTGCTTCGATTTGAGATTATAATTATACTAGCTATTAGCATTCCGCAATTAAATACATTCAGTTTAGTGTTGGTTATAAGCATTTCCTTGTTGGCCATACATTGGCCATTTCTTTTTTACTACTTTATTATAAGTAAATACCCTTTACAATGTTATTGTAGAAACTTAAAGATTAGAGGTGAAGAATACGCCTTCGTAATTTTTATCTGTCTACACCTGTGACTCAATTAAACGCGTAGGGTTTATAGTAAAAGGTCCTGAATTCGAATCAAGGGGAGGGGAATATTTTCGTTAAACCTGGACATAGTAAACAGATCTAACTCTCATATCAATATAACTATCGTAATTAAAAGCGTACAATAAAATAGATACAAATATTTGTTTGTTTTATGTCGCACACAGAGAAAAGGTGTTTTCACATCTCAGATTTTTTTACGGTGTTTTCATGGAGTAGGTACTCATTTTTTAAAAATACTTTCGTATTTTGTCGTTAATAAACAGATAGATTTAAAAAGTGTAAAATAAACATTTTAAATTCATAAATTTCTCCAATTAAATTGACGAGCTGTGCCCGCGACTTCGTCCGCGTGGATAGTTACTATTTATGGGCATTAAATGTATTTTTCCAAACATCCTTTATTAATTCGGCCCGTCCCGGCTTCGCACGGGTAGACATAAATACGTACAGACATTTAAGTTATAAGGATGTTTATCAAAACAATCATGAATCACTAAATTAAAAAAATGCAAAGGATATTTTAAGGGCAACAGATGCCCCCAAAGATGAATGTGTTCCCGTTTTTTACACATTCTTCACTGTTTCTTCGCTCGTATTGATCGCATCCCGATGTTTTGTAGCCCCGATAAATGAACCAATCGTTCCTGAGATTAACGCGTTCAAACAAACAAACTCTTTAGCTTTATAATATAGTCAGTTGTTGATACTTCGTTTTACACGAAGTAACCGTAAGCGTCAGAATCTTTCGAATCTTACACAGATTCGCTGCTTGAGAATGTTGGAATAACGAGCGAAAAATCGACTTTAACCGTGAGAGGATTTAACACTTTATTTCCTCGCTTTACTAACTTGTGGGAGCTTGTTTTACTGACTTTTGAAAAGTATAGCAAGAATCTTCACAATGAAGTTTTGATTCAGGTGATGTATTAAGCATTTATACTTTATATTATTTTAAATCTTGATCTACCCAAGTTGATTTTTTTTTATGTTTGTTGGTTGATAGCGCAGTTGATGCAAACTACGCGTTGATACATTAGTAATATAAATTTTATAATTTTTCCCAGCTTAACAATTGATTCGTAGCTACGAACAATTATTAAGGTACTATAGCAAATTGTACAACGTAAAGGTCTGGTGAAATATTATAAAAAGGGTTTACTCCAGTTCAGTGGCTACAAATTTGACAAAACAGTAAGGAGCAATCTCCAAACAATTAATAGGTATGACCTACTTAACAAACTTTGTGGACGATATAATAAAGGTTGCCCCTTATAATGGCGACTGCTTGCTTTCAGCTGCGGTCCGTATTATTAGATTAACTTGACAAAAGCCAGTCGACTCATCGCTTAATTATTACGACTGCACACAAATCATCCTTCTTCATTATCCTCGCTCTTTAGAGAAACTATTTTTATTAATGAGGACTCGAGACGTTTAAACGTGCACCTATTTTTAGCGTGAATATGCAAAATGAAACGTTGAATATTAAAATGGAGCACGTGGTCGCACGTGTGTACCATTTTTTAATTGAATCAACAAATTAAATAATTTAATGAAATGCATATGAATTTAATACGTACGTATATGTACATTAGTGTGTGAACCGAGACGTGTTTGACCGCCTCTGTAGCCAAATGCTTAAACGTATTGCCTAGCATTGCATTGAGCGCGTGAGAGTTCGAATCCCAGGGAAACAAAAAAAATTTGTTTCGGTCGGGCAGGGCACAGAAGTCTGATCAACTACTTGCCCGTTAAAAGAACAGATCAATGAAACGGACACAGAAATGTGTTCGCCACATGCCCCACGTGAGGGAAACGGGCTTTCACACTATATATTAAGTGTTATATGTACATAATATTAAATTATTCCTTTTTGTTACAGAACTTGAACACCACCCAACAGTCAATGAGGCATCTTCATATGACTTCAGTGGACAATGCGGTCGCAAACCACGAAAACGGTTGCAAAGAAGGGAGCTTCAAATAAGACATCATTTAAAACGAAACCCGTAAAAAAGAGAACAAAAAAGAAAGTTGTTTCCCCGAAAAAGATTAAGGCTTTACAAAAATCTGTAAAAAATTCTAGAAATAATAAAGATGACGATGCAGATAGTAAGGAAAGCGATGATCAACTTAAACCAGAATCTCCGTCACCGTCGACGTCCATTGAAAACTCAAAAATGTCATCAAAAAATGATAATCTCACAAAGAAAACTAAAAAAGAAACCAAGGAATCAAAAGATATGAACACAACTAAAACCAAAAAAGTAGTTTCAAAGAAGCCTGGAAATGCTGCAAAGAAAAATAAACCTAGCCCCAAAGTAAAAAAAGCGGCGAAAGATGTCGTGGATACGGAATCTAAAAAAAGCGTTGATACACCCAAGAAACTTACCAAAAGTCAGAAATCAAAACAACCCAAAAAAGGAAATAATTTGGCAGCAAAAACTAAAAACATCTCTGAAAACCTGTCGGAAATCATTGTAAAACAAGAAAAAAATAACGACACTGATTTATCAGATATACCAGTTACTGAAAGTAAAAAAGATGATAACACCGAACTTTCCGATGAACCTTTGACAGAAACACTCGAATCTAACAATAAAGAAGATCAGAATAAATGTGAAGTAACTAGTCCAAAATCAACAACCATTATTCTTTCACCAAAGACTCCTAAGTCTGATATAGAGAGGCCACCAAAATTCTTTACATCTACTAGATCCCCGAGAACGGTTGATATAGATGTTAAGTGCTGCAAAAATTCTAAAGGTAATTTAACAGCATCAGAACGATTTCTACCCTTAAAATGTGAAGCGACGATTGATGATATCAAGGAGAAAACTTCTTCAAGCGCATTCGTTGCTCAGGGACCTGATATAGATGTGTATACATTCACTGAAAAAGTAGATTCACCTAAAAACATTTTGTCGGATTTTAGAAATCCAATAAATAAAACTGTAGGACGTGTACGACCAATAGCTCGAGTAAAAGGCACAGTAATTGACAGAAGAGGAGAGCCTGAGAAAAAGAAATATTCACCTCATAGACCTATTGAAGAAGTTGTAAAGCAGCTAAAAGCTAGTAAAAAAACTGAAGAAACGAGTACAAGTCAGCAACAACCAAGTACATGCGATTTAAATAGCCAAAGTAGTGTAATTGATGAACCGAAACCTATAGTCAGCAAGTCATATAAAATGGTTGCAAGAAAATCTAGTGTTACGGGAAAGCCATTTAGCCCAACTAAGTTTCTGGAGCAAGAAACTTCTGCAAATAAAATATGTGATGATGACTCGACAAATGTGAAGAAATCAAAAATTAAGAAACAACTCAAGAAAAATATAATGTCCGATGAAGAGATCGATACCTCAAAATTTGCCTTAAGTACTACTATAAAACACTACAGTTCTTCCGAAGAAAGTGTAAGTGAATCTAACGATGATAATATATCATCAGCATCGGATACGCCGAAAAATAAAAAGGCGAAAAACAAGAAATATAAACGAATAACCGACAGCTTAAAGAAGAATACATCTAAAGAACTCAAAGAACTTTCAAAAGATTCCTTAATTGATCTCAAAGATACAACTAATTTGTTAGGGAATGAAAAACCTAGTAAACGACGTCTGAAATTACTGTCAATGTGGACCGGTCCCAAAAAACATAGAATGGCTTCCCTTAACGCTTTGGCAAAGGTACATTGCTTGTACGAAAATGAAAGCAGAAGCCACGTTGAGTTAGGCCTTATGAGAACTGTAGAGAGGCAACCTATTCCAGGTACCTCTAAAGCGACAGTTCCAAAAAAGAAGGAAACTAAATCAAAAGAATCGGATAAACAAGAGACCACCTCAGAATCAGAGTATGAAAATAAAAAAGAAAAGGAGAAAGATAGCTCAGACAGTTCAGACGACAGTCCTCCACAAAGAACTCTAAGAGGTGTACCAGGTATTAGAAGTGCTGGCAAATATTGGGACCCAAAATCGTCGACTTCCTCAAGTGAAGACAGTGAATTGGAATGTAAAACTAAAACGAATGTCGAAAGAAAGAAAGCTCCTGCTAAAACTGTAACCGTCAAATCGGATAACGAAAAACCATCTCCTAAAATGAAAAAGACAGCTGGTGTTCCTATCAAAAAGAAGCGCAACAGAACCGAAGTCGTTATGGACTTAAGAGACATGGTGGTTCAAAAACGCATGGCTAGCTTGAACGCTACAGCAATTCTAGCAGCTAGCTACGAGAAACGTTCACCAAAATCTAGTAAGGACGATACGACTTCTGACTCGTGTAGTGATGAATCTTTTTCTCAGAAGCCAAAAAACGTAATAGATTCCGGCGTAAAGTCGGAAGTAAAAAATGAGGAACCAAAAAAGGAAATTGAGGATTGCCCACTATCAGATAGGAAACAAAAAGTCGAGGTGATTGTAAATCAAGACACTGATGTGACGATAACAGGGGTTTATTCGACTCATCATCATGAAGGTTTCTGTACCGTGTCGGGAATGCAGTACCGTATTTCTTCGACAAGTCACACTCAGACTACAGCTACAGCTAATTGCGAAAAGGTAAGCCTTTCTCAGTTTTTTTTACCAAATTCCCTTCAATGTTTGTGTGTACTTATAAGTCACTAATAAAAATGACGATTAAAACCTAACGCCGTTACGTAATAAAGATCGTACCGTGGGCGTTTTGGATCTCATTAATACCCGGTAATGAAGTAAGTTCGACGTAAACACGCCTCGGGACTTTATCCCGCACATTATCCTTCATCGCTTCACCTAAATATTGCAACTTAAATTGAACCCTTTGCTGATAATTAAACGATTCATTTTCATTAAACACTTCAAATAATTAAACTTGTAAAGATTTCACATAAAGGATTCGTATAATCCTTGACGGTAATTGTTTTCTTACGTGTCTTATATTGCTTGTGGTAAACATTATCTGATTTCTTATTGGGCTCATAAGATTTCTATATTATTAATACAGATGCTAAAATATATGTGTCGATTTCATAAATAAATTAAACACTTTAAAATTTGTTAAAACGCGAAATGTATTAGTTGCCCTATCAAACCGTTGAAATTGTGTCGTTTATTTCTGTACCACTTGCGTAAATCACCTATAATACCATACGTAAACTCAATTAGCTTACTACAATACCCATAAGATTAAATCTTAAACTTCGCAGGAGGGATGCTCCCGAGACGATGGTGCAAGGTACACACCGCTCTCTGCTCTGTCTTCCATGCAGCCGCCAGCAGAACACACACACTCACACCCAGGTAAATAACAGGAAATTATAGGCAGTTTTAAAGACTATCAGAATCAGTAATGGACTATGCATAGAATAGCAATAAATTTCTCTTTAATTATATGTATTTTCGATAGTTTTAATTGAGTTTTTTATCGAACTTACACAATTCATATATGAATATTATTTGTTATTTGTTGTTGCTATTACAATACCTTATAATATAAATGTGTTTAGTAATTATTAATAGAGAAAGTATTTCCAACAGGTTATTTATTATATATATTCATACTTACATAACACTCCTATTGTCAATGAAATAAGACATTTTTAATAATATTACTTACCTAACTATAAAAGGGACATTTCTTACTAACTTCAAACTACCTTCTCTTAAATAAACAGATGTCTTTAATGAGTCCGTTTCGTGAGTCACTTAAGTCTGTTTAATTAGTAAATTCAATTAATGGAATATTTTGTTGCTATTAGTCCTTTGGAAGTTTCTGTTGACAAACAACATCTTGCAGATTTGGTATGGAACTACTACGTTAACAATTATTTTATTTATTAAATTTATCACACTATTGGTTTAATGGTCAAACTTAAAAACAATGCTACTTATAATGGAGGAAGTAAGTTCATTAATAGAATATTATATGCGTATAAAACAAAATGTGATTATTAAAAACCTTCATATACTCTAGAATTTATTAGAGAAATAGTGATTCATCATCATCATCATTATCAGCCCGTTTGGGTCCACTGCTGGACGTAGGCCTCTCCCAAAGCCTGCCACTCGGCCCTCTCTTGAGCTTTATTAATTAATTTGCTGCCGGGTACTTTCATCTGGTCATCTGCCCACCGTGCTGTTTGTCGTCCTACACTGCGTTTGCCTAATCGTGATCTCCAATCCAAAATGTAGACAGTGAGCACTGCTAATAAAATAAAAAATAACAAAACGAGTGTTATAAAGCCCTTGCTTTTGGTGGACAATATTGAATGTTTTTTTTTCTATGAAATTCCTATAAACGCGTTAATATTTTGACAAAATAGTTGATTGCTCTATACTTATTTCTTCATATGCAGTGTAACATATTTGCTTTAAATTTTATAAAATTAAACGTTTGACAAAATAAAAATTTCACCCTCAACGGGTTGTTTAGTTTGCTACCCTACACCAGTATAATAAAGGGGAAAACAAAACGCGAGAATTCAATGTTATTCGAGTTAATCATACCCCGCTCTCGTTCGCGACTTGCTGCTTTCGTTTTGTTTGCTGAGCGAGTGGGTGACAACTTCCAGATAACACATAATAATAATTTTATTTCCCATCACTTCACGCTCTGAGATAGCGTTTTATTTGTTAAACTAGGAAACTGTTTCATATATGCTCTTTATACAAGATGTATTATCGATGCTTTGATTGTAAAATTATATTTATTTGAGCGGCACTCTTAGCTGTGGGCTTATCAAATATTTTCATGTCCACTTAACTTACCACTGATTTATTTGTTGCTGCTTTGTTTTGCAGTAAAAATTAAGCATACAATTAGGTATTTGTTTAGGAGATATGAAATTAGTAATTCAGGAATTTTGGAGTATATTTAACCATTATGTCGCAATGTGCTAAATTTGCGCTATAATGTGCCGTCAAGTAAGTAGTTTTTAAGTTATTTTCTATACATACTAAGCATTGATTTTTCGGATGCACAAGAGACTATTGTAATTTTTCTAAAAAAGCAGTTCTTAATATGTGGACATAATCTTTTATTTATATTTCAAGTAATAGTTTTCGCGTGAATGAGTGGCAAAACTTTCATTTTCAAGTTATAAAAAACATAGTTACAGTTATAAAAAAATGATTTTATCATTAAGTTTTACCTTTTTAGGCCGTCAAACACAGCGGGCAAAAACTGGTTCTAATAACTGAGATATCGCTGACTGTCTGTCTTTTTAAGAACATCGGTATATAGCCTATTAAATTATGTTTTTATTATTTCAATTGAACCAGAACCTTTAAAAAGAACAAAATTAATATACTTTAATAATAAGCAAGGCAATAATTCATTTTATGTAACCCTTTGGATGCGAATCCGACTCGCACTTGGCTGGTATTTAAAAAGACAGCTCAGAAAACATCAGTTCAACATAAAAGCCATACGGTATAGAGATTTAGTTTACACTCAAAACATAACAGGGATCGATCGCAGCGGTCAAACACAGGTTTATTTTGACCCTTATATCCGCAAACAGTTAAGTGGCTAACTAGTCAGCTCGTGTTGACATGACAACTTATCACGAGTTATAAAACTTAGTGGCCAATCGTGCTTTTTATGTTTTAAGTTCCAACCACATCTGGTTTCGGAGATTCATACTTAAATGAATTGTAGGTATATAGAATAGTATTGTTGTTTGGTAGCAGGTTCGATGCTTCACTAAACGTGTTCTAAATGCAAAATTTTCAAAAATACTTAAATTTTGCTTTCTTTTCTTGTTAGACTCGCACCCTCTTAGGGTTGTTTAGTCGTCCCTTTAGACTACTTTAATTAACTGGTGGCCATTTGTATTACTTGTTATTTTTTTATAATACTTGTACTATATCTATGGGGATAAAACTTATTTATCCCCTTAGATATAGTACAAGTACAAACTATGCCTATAATGAACTGCCTTGTGCCGTATGCCTATAATGAAATGAAAATGTAAGTTTTCGTAAAATTATCTCAATCAATAACTATATAGACTTCCAAGAAACTATAAACCATGAAAGCTCTCTACGTTTGCTTTGACTCTATAAAATGTTGGAAAGCTTTAACGAAGTTTATTTCTCAAACTTTATAAAGAAACCTTAATGAGACAAACTGTTTAAAGAAAAGAAAAATTAAAAACAGTCAGTGAGACGGTTGGGAAATGAGTCTTGGAATTTTTATTGTTTACTTATGAGAGTCTCGAGGACTTTTGTTGGAAAACATGTACAAATTGCTGTATGTTTCTCGATGTTTAATGTTTGCATGTTTTCATTGTTGATTTTTCTAAGACTCGTAAAACGCTCTTTTAATGCTAGACGGGAAGCTATAGGCGTAGATTTTTCAATAGAATGTGAAATGAATAAAACGGATAATGCATAAATTATGCTGTTGTGTTTTAAACAATTTTGTGCACACTAAGGAGTTGAACTTGGAACTTCTTATATTTACTGCAATCTTAAACATAGTGTACAACTTTACACTACGTTTAGATTGTATTAAATACCCGAAGTTTAAGGTTTTTTATTGTATTTGTCAACAGTGCCAGAACTCGGTGGACTTGCGCGACGTCCCGGTTGCTCTAGTGCTTTCTCAGCGCCTTCGCCAGCAGCACATCATGATCCAGGTCAGTGCTGCATTTCCTACTCTAAGTATGATGGGAAAAAGTTATTTAAGTAGTTGGTTAGAACATTTATCGAGGAAGGCTAAAGGCTATAAAACATCGCGCTGCGAAGATACAGTAGGGAATGTGAACAAAACGGGGGAAAATTTTAATCTCTGTGTGTATCAGATGCGTACGTTGCGAAAACGGTTCAAGACACCCAAAAAATATGAATGATTTCTTTTTAAATGATCTAAAAAAGTCCGCGACACTAAATATCTATTTTTTTAAGATTAACTTGCAAGAACGACGGGACCCGCCCGCGGGGTCGCGACCGTCGGGACTCGACAGATGTCGTGGGCAGCTTATAAAACTTTTAGCAATGTTAATATTTATTATTATTAATTATTACTGTGTGAAATACACCTTACATCCAAAATAAAACAAAGCACAACGTTACTATACGATAACCGGATATTACAGTTTTACACGGAGCACATACATATGTAGGTAATGCATTAAATTGCCAGCTTAATTTTACGTTGTAAGCGGACTTGCATAACTGAAACCGTCGAGCTCTCTAATGAAAATGCAGTTCAAAAGGTGAAACAAACAGGGTAAACCAGGGCTGGTAATCATTGGTAATTCTCTAATATACCGTCCTAAATGTTTAAAGATAGAATTGTTTATTTGCCAATAGGACAATGTGTATAGATTATTCCGTAATTTGATGCTAACATTTTTTTACATGACCACGGCTGCTGCAAAGCATCCGAAACGTCGGGCCGAAGTTAAAAATCATTTTCAAATAAGTTTACCTAACATATCGCGTTTTAAACCGTTAAAATGTTTTATTTAAATGTGTACTACTCGCGTAAACTATAGACAGTATTTTATTACTGTTATTGTAAAAGTGCGTGTTTCTTTTTAAAATATTGACAATTAACAATAAGTTTTAATTCATCGATGTTTATGAATGTATGAATATTAATCAGTTTATTTTCATTATAATAGGGCATTACCTACTTTAACTGCTATTCAATCCAAATGTACTTTGTACGAAAATTTTGAAAGGCTACAAGTTACAAGCGGCGAGTTTACAATTTATCAAGCTGTCAAGGCGCCAAAGCTTTGCGCTATCAGATGTCAGCAGCCAGATTTTGAATAGACGATATGTAGACCGACTATTCTTAACGGCGTCATTTAAACTCTCCTTTTTCATAGTTCACTTTCTGCGTGCAAATCGTTAATTTTCAGGGTTCCCTAGCCAAAACGATTTGTATTAAATTATCAGAATCTTAACTATCACCATGTATGTGTCACTGTAGATTAGAATATATATAAAATTGTATATATACGTTGTAATTCTGTTGCGTTATAATTGTCCTTCCCAGCATTTTTAACACCCTTCGTGTTAGAGTTATCTTGCACTGGGGCGTTTTTATTTATTTATTTATTACTATCGTTTAAAGAGCTCCTAAATAGTTTGTGTATTAAAAAATATACGTTATTGTTTAATTGATTCTATGTATATATGCCTTGTACTTAAAACAACCGCAAAATTGGTCGGGATCGTGTAATTTCGAAACATTGGTTTCAACTGAAAAAGTGTCAGACAGATAGCATTTAAATAAGTGATAAAACGAAATGGCTCTCCTTGTTGAATAGAGCACCTTATCACCTTAATAAAATTCATTTCTCCCCACTGCCAAGAGACAACCCTAATGCCGCAAAGATTTGAGAGTTTCGTTTGATATCGTACAACTTCCCTCAGTTTCAAGCCAACATTCGGTTAAGTAATTAATTCTTTTGCCGTTGCGCTTGAATAAATCACTTTTCTGTCGACTTGAACATTAAACGCGGCGTATTTTAAATTTTAAATCAATTCTCAGCCATTCATGAGACAAAAGTGTGAAGTAATAAAAGAATAATAAATTTTCCTTGGAATTATTTTACACTAGCGTTTATGTGCGACGCGCTATGAATTGAATGTGATTTGTGATGACGTAAGCTTTACCGGGAGGCATTCAAGCTTGGATTTAGGAGAGAATAAAACGGTAATTATTTATTTAACTGCGTAAGGCGGAGGCTTATGTTTTATTTGTACGGACGAAGGCTTCGTCGCTTGTGTCAAGAAAGATGGCGCTCCCAACAACAGTTTTAAAACCGTATTTGTCATTTTATATAATTTATTGTGTATTTTAAATTATTTTCGACAAACATGTTGTAGTTTGAAGAGGTAAGAAGTAGAAATTTATTGTGAAAATTCTATTCATTAAATATTGTCATTTTAAACAAATTAAATAGTTCAATGTAAAGGTAGATATACAATTACCAGTATTATAGTCATTTTTGGAAAGTGAAACACATTAAAGTATTTTTACCTACGAAATCTTATATTGATACACACATGTAAAATACTTAACCACGAACGAGAAATAATCACGAAAAATAAAACTACACTTACGTGTGATTTGATAAGATCGTGGGACCCGACACGTTACTCGAGGACAAATTATTAAGGAAACGATGTTCTTGAACATAACATAGCAGACGCTTTGCTCCATCGTAAAGGATTATTGGATGGAAATGTGTTCTCATTCGTTTCATGACTTTCCGTAACGTTTTGTTTTATACTGATTTTTATCTCGGAACATTGGATAAAAATATTTAACCTCATAATCTCGTGTTATATACGCAAAAATATCAGATATAAAAAACATTATCTTTTTTATAAAAGATCCAAGGATCAAAGCTATATTTCTCATAAAGAAAATAATTTTATAAGTAAATTTCAGGTAAATTGGTTATCATATTACAAAGAATGGGTATAGTAGAGTAATTATAAGGGTAATACAAACCTATACAAAACAAGGTAAATTTTATTAATGGAGACTTTACCATTGAAGTGTGCATAAAAAAAATGTGAAATCCCAGTTCCCGCCGTGGGAGATGGGGCGAACACATTTCTGTGTCCGTTTCACTGTTCAGTTTCATTATTTACTGACAAGTTGTTAATCAGACCGTTTCGCCAGGATCTGTTTCGCTTAACGTACCGTTTGACCATTTCGCTATAGTGACCGGTGACCGGTGAGAAAAAAGGAAAATATGGTTATAGAAAATGGTTAATTTTTTTCTGGTTACCAATATTTTGACTCTCGTCGACCCAAGGAGGTGCAAAATCGCTCCTCCTAATATTCTACAACTATCTTATTACTACGTTTTCAGGACTTAGATACCTAATAATCGTAAAGTTGTGTTGTCTAACTAATACATTAGGGATTAACATCCCTGGATTTGCTTCAGCTAATATCACTCTCAAACCGCACGCTCAGCGCTACTGTTAATCGAGCTATTATTAAAATATCACTAGAGATCATAATTGCAATCACTGACACATTATAATGTCGGGACTGAATAAGATGATGAAGTGATCTGATGATTTATAACAAGGAGTGGTCTAAACGGTTTATCGCGATATACATATTTATTAAATTTATTTGAAATTTAATTTAACTGTGGCCCGACGTTTCAGATGTCCCCATTATAATTTTCAAATAAGTTTAACTAATATATATCGCGTTTTAAACCGTTAAAGTGTTTAAATAAAATTTGTACTACTCACGTAAACTACAGACAGTATTTAAGTAGTGTTCTGCGACATTAGATTCGATAAATATAAACGTGAAAATGTCACCGCTTTGCTTTGCACTTAGTCCCGTGGGAAATATCATTTTAAAGAGCTTATTTATAATTTTAGAGTGTCAGCTTGTACGTGTTAAAACAACTACTTCACTTTATATGTAACAGGTTTCCATCTTACAACGTATCCGGCGTTCAATTTTTAACAATATTTAACGCGGGTTATAGTAGAAAAACGTCTGTTTTCTTTATTATAATTCAAGCATCAAAATTCGTCTTAATAAATTTAGCTGTTTTTACCCACAACGTCGCGTTCCGTTGTTCTTGCGATAATCTTAAAAGATAGACATATAGGGTCGCGGACATTTTTAAATAATTTAAAGAGTACAATCATGCTTTTATACATATTTTTTTCGGGTATCTCGAACGGTTATACTTGCGCATGCAACGGAATCTCTCGGAGATGAATATCCTCGATAAATTATGTATCTAATTTAAAAAAGATTTTTAATTTCGAACCAGTAGTTTCTGAGATAAGCGCGTTCAAACAAACAAACTCTTCAGCTTTATACATTAGTAAGGATTAAGTAAAACAATAAATACAACAACTTATTTTACTCAACCGTTGCTGGTTATTTACCACGGAAGAAAATTACAAGGAACGAGAGAAAGAAAAGTATCACCATCTTCATTAAGAGAAGTCCTTAGATAATAACATAACACAATCTATTTGCGAGCGCGATCGTAAAACAGAAACTTGTTATCGTAAATTGTGAGATGTACGGTAGAATTGACTTCTCATACGATACAAGAATCATTGCGAGCTCATGCAAGACAATATCTTATCTGTACGATAATATAACGTGTTCTCGATGCAGATTTACGACCAACTCAATATTGTTTCAAAGCATATTTATCAGAGGGTTTTGTTTTCTAATTTTTATAATATACACTTTACAATCTGCCGGTGCACGATTGGTAGGTATAGACACAAGTAAGCACTCCAGCCATATAACGTTTTAACCACAAAGCTATACATTTGAATGTTAGTAACTTTCGCGGGATATTTGGGTGAATTTTCTTCGAAAACTACCAAACGGTATATGCCTGCTTTTATTTTCTACAAGTAAATAATTGTCAAATAAAAAAATGTTTGAATTATACACGATTGACAGAGACGTATTTAACTTCTTTTATAATAGCCTCCATTAGTACTCGACAGACGAGATGGTAGGTGTCCCAGCCATATAACACCCAAACGATGTGATGTCGACTTATTTTAGCTTTGGATATTCGAAATACACAGATAGAGACTGAAACGCGATTAAACTTGATGGCTTTTTCATCTGTGGACTTTGGATCAGATCACGCACCACCTGGACGGAACTTAGACGTTCCTACCACCCGATTTTACATCTTTAAGGGTAATATATTGGTAGTGTATTATTTTTTTTAAACTTCGAACCACAGTACACCTCCGCTAACCGTTGGTTATATGTAATTCGATAATATTTGTTCGATATTACTCCACAACGTATGATACTTCGTGTAACTTGTCTATTAACGTATTATTCGAGCAAAGAGGAAAGAACGCAAAACTTTTTCAATGGACGCCATGTCCATTAAGCCTGCGGATACACGTGACCAATTTACTGTTATGAATAGATTGGCATCGTTGTTCGGAGCCAGTTATTGTTGACCGACCCGGGCTAATAAAAAAACAATATTATCCAAACGTTTTTAAACTTATGTTGACTGAATCTTTTACGTTATAAGTATATACAAAGTTTTTAAGACACTAATGTCTTTAGAGTTTGAAAGATACAATGGTTGGCAAAGGAACTACTTAAATAAAACACTTTAACGGTTTAAAATGCGATATATTAGTTAAACTGTTTAACTAATATATCGCGTTTTAAACCGTTAAAGTGTTTTATTTAAATGTGTACTACTCGCGTAAACTATAGACAGTATTTAAAGAAACTACTTTTGTTTACATTTTGCTTTATATTTAAAATATATATTTTAATGCCATCTTCCGGTGTAAATATTTTTCTAAATTTTCGCATTACATAAATTACGGTGCGGATTTGATAAACGCAATATTAACGATCTCGCAATTACTCATTGCCTATCGATGTCACCTTCAGTCGTCATCCAATCAATTACATGAGGTCGAAAATAATTACATTTACTCCATCAGAAGAATAAATCTACTTTATATTTGATCAAATATATAACTATTATAAATACTGATATTTATTATATGATTAACAATTAAAATAACATTTTATAATATTTTGGAAATACAATGCCAAATTTATCATTCAATATCCAGACGTTAATATCTGTATACACATTAAAATTATACATATTTTTGGTATAAGAAAATACCTTTTTAAGTATTAAGCAGTACAGCACAAAAGTACTGTACCAAGTACTTACAAAAAGAAATACATTTTAATATTTTAGTTAGAAGTAACGATTTAAATAAAACACTTTAACGGTTTAAAACGCGATATATTAGTTAAACTTATTTGGAAATGATTTTTAAACCGTTAAAGTGTATTGAAATGTGTACTACTCGCGTAAACTATAGACAGTATTTAGAAGTAGAGAGACTTATAGTAAATAACCGATATAATTATGACGGAGGCTGATAGTAAACGTTCACAATTTTACTGCCGTCTCCTCGATCTAGTAAATAGGACAAGGAAAATGAAAAAGGCCAATTCCCCGAATCATTACTATCAATATTGGATCACTCATCACAGCCGATAGATAGATGTACGGCCTCTTCTCATTGTAGTGTTATTGTGGGCAAACGTGCTTATGAATTAGCCAATATGCGGTTTTCTTGATTCATTGTTTAGCCAATAATACCAGAATTAATAATTGTTCTCCTTTTGGTTCTGAATATCTGAAAATTGGGATAAATATTGATGTAAAGAATTCAAGTAAGGACTTGAATTCTTTACATCCCGAAACACAAAGTTTTTTAACGGCTTGTATGTAATGTATGGCTAAAAACAGTTTCAGTCAATATCCAAAGCCAAATTAGGTCAACGGCGCATCTTGTTTAGATGCTATATGGCTTGGGTATGTCACCCAGCATTAAGTGAATCCCCAAGCTTGTTTGCCTCCTCGTTCAAAAAAAATCTTTACAAACATTACTTTATTATAGATACTCTTCGATATCTAAACTTAGAAAAATTAATGCAGCTGGCTATAACAATGCCAAAATGGACGTACTAACTTTAATGTGGTAACTGTAATATTTTAAATGTCTTTGCAACTTGACTGGTGCTGTCGTGATAATAGCTAACGTTATAAAGTTTATACGTTCCCACGAAAGCACTTTACTTAGTAATATGAAGTCTCCGACTTGCAGATATGATAAAGTAAAAAACTGTCTTTTAAGACGCTGTGCAGTATCTACTTGCATTGTACGAGTGCAACGTGAACTGCTTAAGTCGTGTGTCTCAAACTGTAGACAGCATCTCGAACGAACTCCCCAGTAACGGTCGAATTTAGTACAAAAGAATCCGTCTCTAATGAGAGCGTTAAGGCTTTACGGCTAAGCTTCACTTCAGACTATAAAAGAATGAAACGTACCCGCCTAGCCGGCTTTATTTATAGAATTTTAAAACATCGCGTGAATTGGTTATTAGGACCTTTTTTGTTCCGGTATTATTATGTCTTTATTCTATTTTACTTATTCTTTAAGAGGGCATAAATGTCTTCTACTTAAGATGGTTTATGCTAAATTAAAAGTACATTTCATTAATACAAACTTTAGCCCCCTTGATCATCATTTTAGTCACATAATTTTTGGGATCTATCAATCAATAAATAATTCGGAAATAAGTATTGAATATGTAGAGACAGATAACTTGACGTCAGTAATAATTCGTTACAAATCCATTACATCTTACAGCGCTCATAGAATATGCAAGTGCATAGACTGGTTGCTTCAGTAATCCTTCAATGATAACAATTTAACGCCCACTGCTCTAAGTAGTAATTGGATTATGTCGGATATTCAAAGGATGACGTAACGAGATTTCACTAAATACTTGAGTCTACAGTCTCCACTTTCCACTGAAAATTTCAATGACAATAGGATAAGTCTGGATTTTTTACCAGATTAGTTTCTCAGCAGAGATTTTATTAGAACCGCTCAGGGACCCGCTTTGGCGTGGTCATCCTTGGCCCAGTTAATCAGCGATGCAAATATGCGGCTATTAAGTGTTTATGTCACGAGACAATATTAAAGTAGCTCCGTGTCATATTATCTATTTGACGTAATTAATGTAAGAATAACCCAAAGATTGTAGGCACAGCAAATAATCCAATATAAGGCGGTTCTGTCTTAACAAGCTAAACACACAGATAAAAATATAATTATATCTTTTAATATTACTATTAGTCGCCGGGGATACAAATTAAGTATTTTAAATAATATAAACGGCGACACAGTGCATCAGTTCAGCCAGCTAGATATAAGTACGTTTTCTTTTTAAATTTAATTTAGTAACGACACTTGTATTTGAAATATAAGTATTTTAATATCCATTGAAATATTTCCATTTATAACAGGTAAGATTCCCTCCTAGGTGTATATTTAATTAAGTCATTTAAAATAGTACAAGAAAAATTTGTCGTAGATTTTTGCAGAAAAACATAGCGCGGTCGACAAAAAATACATAAATTATCGCTCGGTTAACTAATCGCACTTAAACTAAAAGTAATGTCGGAAATAGACGGGACTTGAATAAAATACCGGCGCAGGACATAACATAGGGTTGGCGATTAATAAAAGCAACGTAATTTCAAAATTAACGATAATTCCGCCAATAATTAAAATGTAATGTATATCTATTGCACATATTTTTTTTAACAAACAAAAAGTAAGTAATTTAAAAATCGAAAATAAATTGAAAAAATTTTCGACTCGGGCAAAACTTGAACCGGCATCGCCAGCGTTCCGTGCTCTACCAATTGAGCTACCGAGTTCTACACCTCATCGTCAATTTTTTTCAAGTTATTGATTCATGCACTTCTCGCGCCATGTAATTTCAACCTTAACACTTGCGTATTAAGGTTCAACGTCTTATGCTTTGCAGCTTAAGAAATCATTGGAGATGAAATTACAAAGTTATAATATGAAAATTCGATTTATTTTCGATAATAATAAAGTTTTCAAAAAGTAAGTAATCAATATCTAACATTAGACATTAAATGGAGTATACACTTAACAATATAGAAAATTAACTTGTAAATTATCTTTTATTATACATAATGTATACCGCTTCGTGTCACAACGGTCAATAGTGTCGCCTAGAATTGCGTTAAGCCCAAGTACCTACTGGTTTCAAATATTGGGAAACATAATTACACCGGTCGACCAGTGAATGAAAGACTGATTATGTACTTGACTGCCAATCATCGATTAATCAACCGCAACGTGTATATTACCATAAACACACGAAACGCCAAATATTTAATTAACTTAATACTTTTCGTGAGTGCCACCCCTATAAAAGGTAGAAGCTTATTATGAAGGCAATATTCTGTTACGCGAGCTGAATTTATATTAACTCGGTAAATGTCATCCTTTGCGCAAATTAGTTAAGAAGGTGCTACTTTTAGTTTGCTATAAAATCAATATTTAACACATCTATATAGAGTAGAAATAACTTGAAATTTAATACTGTCTATAGTTTACGCGAGTAGTACACATTTAAATAAAACACTTTAACGGTTTAAAACGCGATATATTAGTTAAACTTATTTGAAAATGATTTTTAACTTCGGCCCGACGTTTCGGATGCTTTGCAGCAGCCGTGGTCACGGGGAGACTAAAGATGGAGGATGTCTCAGACGTCAAAGTAAAGAATTGCTACGCTAGCGCCATCTGTTCCGTCGAAGTTGGTATTTGGCGAAACTGGCCGGGTCCTTACAGAATTGACTAACGGTGTCTTCGCGTTTGCTGGTATGCTGTTTATTGGGATCCAGAGTTTTTAATATGGGATCCCAGGTGTTTGATAGTTTGAGGCCGTCCTCCCTATTGAAATTTCGGTGTTTTTTGATTTCAATTGCTTCGCGTACCAATCTTGGAAAAAATCGACTCTCCTTTGCGAGGATTTTTGGTTGGTCAAAGCGAATGTAGTGATTGGGCCCTTCTGATGAGTGTTGGCATACCGCAGATTTGGAGAGACGTTTATGTTTTATATCCGCGACG
Organism: Leptosia nina; assembly: GCA_963661955.1. Classification (NCBI taxonomy): domain Eukaryota; kingdom Metazoa; phylum Arthropoda; class Insecta; order Lepidoptera; family Pieridae; genus Leptosia; species Leptosia nina. Next base: position 3,967,701 of record CAVLEF010000004.1, on the reverse strand, counting down.
TGTTCTTTAATTCTGTTTGAGATGCTACGCTTTGTTTGGCCGATGTAGGATAGGCCACAATCACAATCCAGTCTGTAAACGCCTGCATCTTGTAAAGGGATAGTACACTTGCTTGGTTTCAGGAATTGCTGAATCTTCTTGTGCGGCTTGAAAATTGTGTCAATAGAAGCTCGATTTAGGACTCTGCTAATTCTATCTGTAACTCCCTTCACATATGGTAGGTAGGCGGGCTGACGTTTGACTGTGGGTGGCTTGTTCCTGTTCCTGGGATGCTGCGGAGGGACTCTCAGCTTGTTCTTGCATAGGACCTGCTTGACATGCTGTAACTCCTCATTTAAGTGGGCAGCATCACAGAGACGGCGGGCTCTCTGAAACAAAGATACTCCGACAGAACTAAGTTGGCTGGGGTGGTGATGTGAGTCACCGTTCAAATACCTATCTGTATGGGTTGTTTTTCTAAAGACGGTATGCCCAATATTACCGTGTTCATCACGAATTACTAAAATGTCTAAGAAAGGTAGTGTGTTATTGTCCTCCTGTTCCATTGTAAACTTAATGTTATTGTGAATTGAGTTAAGGTGTGTAAGAAATGCAGATACTTGTGCTTTGGGTAAGATGGTGAAGGTATCATCTACGTATCGCTTGTAAAGCTTAGGTTTAACCGGGGAAGAAGCAAGGGCTCTCTCCTCAAAGTCTTCCATAAAAATGTCAGCAACTAAGGGTGAAACTGGAGAACCCATGGCTACCCCATCTACCTGAACATAGAAATCCCCATTCCAAAGTAGGTACCCGGTTGTCAAGCAATGTTCTAAGATATCCGCATATTCTATAGGCATGTTGTGTTTAATAAGTTTGCTCTTAATAATTTTGATACAATCAGCTATAGGTAAGTTTGTAAAGAGTGATGTGATGTCAAAGCTTACCATAACCTCATTGTCCGCTACCTTTAGACCTTTAATAGTTTCTACAAACTGATACGAATCCCTGACGTGAGCATTTGTATTTCCCCTGAGGGGGGCAAGTGTTCTGGATAAGTGTTTTGCTAGTTTATAAGTGGGCGAATCTATTTGACTAACTATTGGACGTAAGGGATTGTTTAATTTATGAATTTTAGGTAACCCGTACATTTTAGGTGGCTTCGGGCAGGCTGTGATGAGATGTTTGGCGTCGAGGTTTAGAGTCGTTTTGTACTTGTTAATAAGTTCCGACGTCTTTTTCATTACTTTGGTTGTGGGGTCCTTTGCAACCTTGTTGTAAACCGCGTCGTCATCAAGTATTTCCGACATCTTTTGTTTATAGTCCGACGTATCCATCACGACCGTGGCGTTTCCCTTGTCAGCACGCAGTACTATAATATCTTCATTCGCTCTTAGTTGTTTGAGAGCAGTCGACTCCGCTAGGGAAAGATTGTGTTTAGGCGGCTTGCTGGAGCGTAGGATACAGGATATATCCTGCCGTATTGCTTCCGCATCTTCCTTAGGGATGACATTTTTGAAGATGCTTTCCTCGACGTAGCTGATTATCTCTTCGCAAGGTATTTTTCGCGGCGCCGGAGCAAAATTTAGTCCTTTGTTTAATACTTGAACGGTGTTTTCATCTAAATTGACTTTTGAGAGATTGACAACTAAATTTTGACATTGACTTTGATTGTCATGACGTTTATACAAGTTAGTTTTGTCTGTGAGTTTTGGAACAGGAACAAGCCACCCACAGTCAAACGTCAGCCCGCCTACCTACCATAATATGTGAAGGGAGTTACAGATAGAATTAGCAGAGTCCTAAATCGAGCTTCTATTGACACAATTTTCAAGCCGCACAAGAAGATTCAGCAATTCCTGAAACCAAGCAAGTGTACTATCCCTTTACAAGATGCAGGCGTTTACAGACTGGATTGTGATTGTGGCCTATCCTACATCGGCCAAACAAAGCGTAGCATCTCAAACAGAATTAAAGAACACGTCGCGGATATAAAACATAAACGTCTCTCCAAATCTGCGGTATGCCAACACTCATCAGAAGGGCCCAATCACTACATTCGCTTTGACCAACCAAAAATCCTCGCAAAGGAGAGTCGATTTTTTCCAAGATTGGTACGCGAAGCAATTGAAATCAAAAAACACCGAAATTTCAATAGGGAGGACGGCCTCAAACTATCAAACACCTGGGATCCCATATTAAAAACTCTGGATCCCAATAAACAGCATACCAGCAAACGCGAAGACACCGTTAGTCAATTCTGTAAGGACCCGGCCAGTTTCGCCAAATACCAACTTCGACGGAACAGATGGCGCTAGCGTAGCAATTCTTTACTTTGACGTCTGAGACATCCTCCATCTTTAGTCTCCCCGTGACCACGGCTGCTGCAAAGCATCCGAAACGTCGGGCCGAAGTTAAAAATCATTTTCAAATAAGTTTAACTAATATATCGCGTTTTAAACCGTTAAAGTGTTTTATTTAAACTTGAAATTTATTTTATTTATACTGAAGGTGAATTTAATGTAATCAAGATCTCTATTTAATAATATACTTACCCAAACCTCGTTTTTGGTTTAAACCACTTTCATTCTATTCCACCTATTACTTTCCTTTATCGAATCATAACAAAGAGAATTTTCATATGTTTTGTATGAATACTTTACGATTTGCATCCATTGGCATTAAGATATATGTTGTACAACCCATTCAATTTCCATTTGTAATATGTTGTGTCAGTAACATTCAAGATTAGCTGGAGTAACCTTCGGGCGTTATCGTTGAAGGAGTTTAGTTTATAAGAGTAACATCCGACTACATATTAGTTATTAAGTAGACTAGAAAGTTTAAAATACATTTTTGGATATATCGTTTGGTAAAAGATAAATCCAAAATATTAAAAAATATTGGTTCATATTAGAAACAATATTTTTAACATTATATTTTACAGTAGACAAAGCCAGCAGCTAACTTCGTCTGTAAAGATTAATATTACATTTTTCTTAATTACTGTATATTTAGAAGACAAAGCTGAACTTTCAGAACTATTTCTTATATTAACAAGAGCTTTAATAAAACCTGGTTAAGTTTACAACTCGCTTGGAAAAGCAATTGTGACTTTACTCTTTAAGAAAGTTATTTGAGCTGACTAATTTTTAAAACAAAGAAGGCGCGACATAGGTACCATTTTACATTCATTATTATAAGTAAAGATTTTCAGTTATTTTTTTCGGTTTCAGTTATAGGTTTATAGAAGTACCTCAATTATTTTTTACTGCCCAAAGAAATGAGGTTGTCAATTCGACTACAGAGCCTAATGAATATTATGTAGTGCTTTAAAATTTGAGATTGAGATTGAGATTTGGTTTTCTTTTTTTTTTAACAACCTCCTCATCTTTATAAACTTTTTACTATATTTAACTTAGTATTTTATTTGCTCCACCCACGACGTCGTTCTCGTCCCGGCGTTCTTGCAAGTTAATCTTAGAGGAAAGACATATATACTGTGGATAACATTTTTTAGATCATTTAAAGAGGAATGATTCTTTGGTACATATTTTTGAGGTATCTTGAACCATTTTCGCAGCGCAAGCAACAAAAATCCACAAAGATGAATATTTTCCACATTTTCGTCGTTCCTATTGGTCGCATCGTGATGTTTTATAGTCGAAGCCTCAGCCTTCACAAACACAAAATTTCTTGCAAAAAACCTCTTCAGCTTTGTATGTAAGTGTAGATTTTTTAATTTTATTTGTACCTACGATGTTATTACATTACCAGTGTTTAAAGGGTAAAGTTGAAATAATGCAGTTATGCGGTAACAGGTGCACAAACATCGTGTGAAGAAAGCTTTTTCTAACTGAATAAAAACGAAATACTTACTCATTCCACGGAGGCGTTGATGCCAAGAATCGATACTGAAGCCGTATTTTCCGCTTTATGGATTTTTAGGGGCACACAACCCAAAACTGCGAAATTAAACTTTCTATTGAAAGAACGATTTCGTTTGATATTTACTGATATTACTGTCTAGGCTACATTTTCTACTTCTATTTGAATTGGAATTAAGGCATTCAAGCTTTCCCAATTTCATTCTATTTTACACAAAACAACCTGAACCATCGGGAAACACTTATTTATTTTTATTATTATTTAGATTTATTTTCATATTTAGAAATAATACTTATAAACTTTAATTCAATGCAACAGTAGAAACTAAAGTAAATTAAAAATATTTTTTTAACTACAAACTTTGAATTTACTTAAATATTGTTTAGTAATAATTATAGACGCCTACAGATTACATTTTGTGATTCAGTCTAAAATCTAACTATAAAGTAATAAATACAAATATTTTTACCTAAGTCCTTGCATTAACGTTATAGACATAAGAGTTAGAGTACATCGAGTCGGGCATTCTTTAGAAACTAAAAGAAATATCAATTCTTCAGATATATATAGGAATAACAATAATTTTATAGAAATGGTCTCTTGAAGTTTGTCTAAGCATTTTCTTGAACGCGAGTAAATAAAACACATAATTTAATACTTTATCAGTAATATTCTGTATCAGTGCAAAGAAGATAAATATTTCAGCCAAAGCAAATAGGATACAAAAATCTGAGGCAATTTTCAATTATTCACTCGCCGATTGTGTGCCCGTATCGGGGAATAAAAGCGAATATTTCCGTTGGGTCCATTGCTCAATCCAACTGGAAACCTACTGTTTTTCATACGCCCACAATTTGTTTTATTGAAAATATTTCCCTCACAGTTCGTTAGATAGATCGAAATAGTAATTTTCCTATTTTTATTTCAGGTAAGCTTTAGCACGACACCAGTATATCTTATATCGTATAAGTTTTAAAGGTAAGTAGTTTGCTAACTATACACACACACAATTTAGTGACTTACACAATTACAATTATGGTCACTTTCATAATATGATTAAGAGATCAACCGCTACCCATTTTGGTTTGGAATTATATTATACTTTGATAAATATAAGCAAGTCCAAGTACATAACATTATATTTATATTTTGTTATTATTTGAATACGTATACCGAATGTGCAATAGGCACCATACTTCCCAGTTCAAAATTGCCTTTAAATAAGAATCGTACCATTATCACGCCAGCAAATTATCTCTGTAGAGGTTCTTGAGTGCTCATAAAAGATCCACTACACTTATATTGGGGTAATATCTGTGATCTCGGTCATGCAAAACGGCTGAGATCTTGAGGGTAGGAAAAAGCGATATAATGAGATCTTATCGCATTAATTCATGTTTATACGACATTCGTGCGAGATTGTTTTTACGCATCTAGGGTTTAAAGGTTGACGGGCTTGTTGTTCAGGTCTGTCCAATGGCAGCATTATAGGGCTAATAACTAACGGGTCGTGAATTTGATCCTCATTGGTGCTAATATTTTTCATCTAGAAGAGTTTGGCTGAGGTATGTCACCTTCCATCACGAGAACCTCATATTTGTGTGTTCTCTTCTATGATAAAAAAGCCAAGGGAAAATGTGAAATTAACTAGGATCTTTTGTTTAATTAAGATTTGTATTTCAATGCAACATTGTTTGTTAATAAATTTCAGATAATAAGGATATAGTCTTAATTAATTTTGAAAGCATACAACATAGCTCGGTAGATTTGGTTTATCTTTTGATGTTTTAAGAAATAGAGGCAATAAAAGGAATATTTTTTTTCAAAGCTTTTAATACCGGACGTTGTGTATTACCCTTAACTGGTATCATGAATATTTAGTAAATTACAGTTACCATAGCAACAGATTAACAAGCTAACAAAGCATAACGCATGATTTAATCATTTATAGTGAATCTGACTGTATGTTTAACAGCGGTTTACACGTATGGTAATATACTGAATTACAGCCTTCTCAGTGCTCGGCGTTTAATTGTATATTGCTACTCAAATACAAGTCGACAAGGTAATATTATGTAGCCACAGTCACTAATTTTCCTTTATTTGTTTCCAAATATTTTATGCTACACAGAACTTAGTAAACAATTTATAACTCAATCCCGCAAAATTTATACGAAATTGGAGAGGTTAGATCGATTCATGTTTGCTTATTGAAGTCTTAACGGTTTCTCCTATTTTAATATTTATTTATTTTGTTGCAGTTGTTTCAATTCTAACGGTTTACATCAGCCGTGATACATACAAAGAGATTTATGTAATTTTTGAGTTATATATACTACACTTAATTTAGTACAAATGAAAACTAACATTAGCTTGCAAGTATGACCAACGTAATATTATCAATCCCATGCAATAAATAATCACTTATTTTTGGTTTTTTAAAAACTGCCGTAAACTTTAGCTAGTCTAATTCGAATAGCTTAAAATAAAGTAATTCATGTGCCCTCTTTGGACAGGAGCATACTTAAACATTGTAGATTAAACTCATAACATGTAGTAACATGCTTTTATTAATTCAAAATTTGAGTTGTACCTTCATGATTATAAGATATTAATTCCTATTCACAGATAGGGTTATTTTGCGGTTTTCTTTGTTCAATTTGTATAATCAAAGATAAAACTATTGCTACAAAAACTACTGAGTTATAGGTACCATTCCCAACATTTTACTTCAGCCAATTAACTATCCTTTTTATGGATCTATGGTCAGCCATAACTTTCTCTGTAGTAGGACTGATCCTACTACAGAGAAAGATTTCTCGAAAGTAAGTGTTTGTTTGGAAATAGTCCAACCAACAAACAGGTATTTCCAACATTACAAAATCTATTATATTATGGTAATATGTAATGTACCTACTTGGGGCTTATATTTACATACTAGCTGTGCCTGCGACTTCGTCCGCGTGAAATAGTGAATTAGGGTAGAAGATTTAGAGTTTTTAATTATTGAGGCTGTTTATAAGTTTATGTAAAGGCGCATTTAAGGCAGCCAATCTATGGTAAGTGTTCCTTTGCCGCAACACTCACCTCACATCACTCCTACCCTAACTCCCACTCTCATTCCTACACTCACTCCCACGCCCACGTCCACCCCTACTCCCACTCCCACTCCTATTCCCACACAGCAAAGAAGAAAATTTCATTGTTCTAGCTTCAAAAACCACGAATTTCCGTACGAACTTTCATCCCCCTTTTAACCCCTTACAACCCCCTTTTCGCAATAAAAAGTAGCCTATGCCCTCTCTCAGACCATCTGTATACCAAATTTTATTCAAATTCGTTAAGATGTTTTAGCGTAAAAGAGTAACAGACAGACAGACAGAGTTACTTTCGCATTTATAATATTAGTAAGGATTTTGTTTCCAATCTTTGTCTGTTAATTCTATTAATGTCATAAACATTTTGCTTGAAACATATAGAACAGCGGTTAAAATAACCCCTTCTTCCTGCATCCTTCCAATTTCGAACAATGGGTGCACAAGCACTGCACCGCCACCGTCGTACCAAGCGTTTCTAGAAGGTACTTCCCGCGTTCGCTTAGCGCATGCGCCGTACTAACTCCATCCCTTTCCCGCGTATTGCGCGGCAGTCTCTATTGCGCATCGAGACGCGCCACTAGCGGAAACCGTACGCGATACCAAAACATCACGATGCTTGCCGACTTGCAGTCGCAGGATCGTCAACCCTATTACCACCAACGTGGCAACATCTGCCTCTCGTCTCCAACAAACGGTACTACTGTTTGTTTATTTGTATGCTTGAGACGTAGAATAGATGCTGAACTGTGCTTAAGCTTATAACGCTTTAGTGACTAGCAGTGCTTCGCGGTGTTGCCCGCGTTTTGTCATTCACTTAATTTTGAGTGTTGTACTTATATTTTTATTAAAAGCTGCATAAGAACTCTTAATATGTTTTTGCGTTTTTTTTCTTAAAAAATCGTTAGTATACAGGGTATCTATCCCTGTATAAAACTCAAAACTTTCACATTAGGACCATCCGTTTCCGAGGTTAACGCGGTCCAACAGACGAACCCTTCAGCTTTATTAGCAGATGATGATTAGGGATGTTTACACGTTAATTGTACGATCGGGCTTATTGCGCATCGGTAGTTGAATTGTGGGTAGAAGTAAAGGTCGTAAGGTCGTGAGGGTTAAACCCCCGACTTGTTGCGTTGGGCCACACTGCTTGACAATAACAACGGATGATGAGCGACAAATGAAGCACATTTTCCTGTTTACTGATTCATTCATAACTCCATAAATAATTGATATGTGCCTACGTCACTCTTTGTTATGTTGTCACCTTAAGCTACAGTATTTTTGTACAGCTGTTTTGCTAAGCTTTTCACACATTCTTCTTGTGCTTTTATATTTATTGAATACAATAAAACATTTTAACGCAACAAAATCTTAAAGATATATTCAACCGGTCTTTACATTAGTGTCTTAGAAAGCATTCGATACAGGTATTAGACTTTCTTAATTTATATATGCATTTTTTGTAAAATATATCTAGTATTTTAATTAAAAAAATGAACGGTTTAAAACGCGATATATATTAGGTAAACTTATTTAAAAAAAATGTCTCCCGTGACCACGGATGCTTTGCCCCAGCAGTGGTCAATTCCAATCAGTTTAACTAATAAATATCTCGTATTAAACCGTTAAAGTGTTTTATTTAAATGTGTACTACTAGCGTAAACTACAGACAGTATATGTAAACGATCATAAGGAAAGGAACATCTGTCTAACATTTAGCCATTTTGTGATCTATACGGTTGACAGGTGAGTAACACTGTAAGGTCGCACGGGTCGGGGTGACCTTTGAACAAGATGCAGCGGTCTGTCACAGTAGCCATATGTAACTTAAGGCTCTGGTCTCCTAGAAACGTAGGTATCACTATTATGTGGAGAGAGAGTAATATAACTCTGTCTCTCCATAGATAAATACTCAATCGAATAATAGTTAAATTAATTCGCGAAAGACAAGGATCAACTGACCTGTAAAAGTTTTCCAAATAGGCAGTTTAATTAATAATAATAATGTAAAATTGAATTATGAACATACCTTATTACTGAAAGATAAACATATAACAGCGGAAGTTAACATTAACCTCAAAATAATTATTAATTACCGCATGTCCTTAAATAGAAACGCTCAGAACAAACTCTTCATTGCAAGTAACTGCTGTAGACTGTAAGCTAAGAGATTTTCTTGCAGGAAAATTTCTTTCTTTATTCATATGTATCCAATATTTTAGGTATGTTAACACCGTAGACGAAATTGGACAATGGTACAAGAAAATTCCTTACATACAATCCTATAGTACTAGATCTTATGCCAAGCTATACGAGCTTATTTTTTTTATAATATCATCATTTCTATTATGAAAAATATTTTTAACGGTTTAAAATATATTAGGTATTATAGTTATCTATTTTTAGCTAGGCAAAGGTCGGATCTAAGTTAAGAGTAAATATATATATCGCATTTAATGTTTTAACGTTTTTACTAAGATGGTAGGAAAGATGCGTCTGTAGTGTATACAGATGTTGTTTCCTACTTCTCTTGTATCATAAAATTACTTGTATAGACAATAAACACAACATAGTTTATCTTAAGTTCAACTCCAAATAACTATAAATTTTCCATGTGCGAGTAAAAAAAAATAACGTAGATTTTAGATGAATATTAATTCAGTGGACCAAAGCAATCTCTTAATACCGTAGCTATGAAAAATTTGATACAATAATATTTCGTACATCATTATTTCACCGGAGCAGAAATGTTCAAAAAGCGCTTGTTGAAAAAACTTTTATGTTTGCAAAATGGACTAACGGGCTGCCGACGTAATTTAACGACCGTCGTAAAGCACTTTGCCCCAAATTCAAAACCTGTGAGACTTTTCATTTCTCAAGCGCTACGAATCAATCGCTTTCTAAAATATACGTAAATTCGAATTATTATAACGAACTTTGCTACTGATATTTTAAATTAAGAATTATTACTTTATTCGATTGTTTCAACCTATCACATCTCCTCTTGCATAGGTGAAAGATAGAGTTAGAAGATCTTAGGTCCACTATGGTGCTAATTAGCGGGGTACCCGAGCTTTAGCAACTACCACCGCTAAACCAATGCTCGTAAGCGGGACTGAGGGCTTTAGGTGCTGTTGAAGGCACGGTAGTAATGGCGCTTTCTACTTCAAATCTTTAGGCAGAAATTTTCATTGCAGAATTGACATTTCGCGCGCCCAAACTGATTGTACTTATCACTAAGGTAGTGGTATTTAATATGTTTGGTTTAATATGTCTATGAAGCAATAATCTACAACCAAGTCAAATGCGCATACGCATCACGATGTTACCGACCCGGTCAACAAAGTCTCTACCCGTTTAACTCGAGTACATTAATGTAAAACTAAATTATTCATAAATAAGCGTAACCAATGCGATTGAGAGAAAAACGATACAGTTCAGGCGTCTTAAGAGCTTTCGAACACCAAAGGGCAGTAACGATCGTAAGCTTATTAACGACATTATATTACGCGGTATTGGCGTTTTATTCGAAAAAGCTGAAATTACACGGGTTCTTTTATGAAGCCGCTGATTTGATTTCTCTAAGATGATTTTTGTTATATCGAGTAACACACTAAAAGGTTTTAAAAGTACCCCAGTATTTTCCTCTAATACAAGATAAGCTTCGATTTATATTTATGTTATCTGTCTTAACACCAAATGTAAAAACCTATCTCAGATTGAAGTTAAGCTTACGTATTAAATCCAAAGTAAAGTGTGCTTAACCATTTATGTTTTAATAGAACTTACCTACTCTTGCATTACGATTAATGGGATTTAAACCGTATAAAATAAAAGAATAAACTCCAGAAGATACATAAGACTTACCACACATTATGGAGTGAGATTTAATTGTACAAAATTAAATACTCACAATCGAAGTTTAATTGAATATCAGTTTTTATAACCCGCAAGCTCGTATTAAGTGGCGATAAAAGGTTTATTTCCGTGAATTCAATGAAAGAGCTATTAAAATTACAAATGCTATTAATAACCGTGAAGATTGAATATAAATAGGTTGTCGGGTAAGTGAGTGTGGGTGTTTCATTGATAAACGAACGATGATAACGCGAGTAGGCGGCTCTCGACGTCACATTAGTTCGAAGGGATCTACGACGTGGTGTGTTTTAATCTGAATATTAAAGAGATTCTAGGAGCTGCCGTTAGTTTTTCGCGTTGGCGTGTGCGTGGCGTCCAATAGGTCTTTTAGATAATGGTAGAAGAACAATAGGATATGATTAAAAATACTTTAAGAATTACATAAAAAATATCTAAAATAGATTCATTTTTAATAAATAGTTCTGTGTAAAACTGTATTGACTAACATTTGTTGTAATTATTTCGTAACAACAGTGTTTATTTCTTAATCATTTAAGTACACATTTAACGGCTCAAAACCGAAATATATTAGTTTTATCTTATTTATTAATTGGAGATTTGAAATGCGGTTTGTGAGGCAGATTCTTTGCATCAGCCGAAACAAACATACAAAATAATTGTGTGAATATAATATCTACACATGTGTATATATACTTGCTTTACACGATAGTTTTCCGGAACACTGCACTGTATGGCTGCTAATTTAAAATAACTCTTTAACTTAAGGGCCCGACAAATTTTTTTTTTCGCTTTAATTTTTTAATCCTATGATGCGATTTATAACGATATAACACCGATATTTGACATTTCGAATATTAATCTTTTTCTATCCTTTAACAGTTTTTTGTACTCGTTTGAATTGGTTTTTAAAAACTACATAATAATGTTTTCCTGGGACACACTCCATGGTAGTGGTGGTCATATTTTTTTAGTTTTCATACTTTCGATAGGAGAAAAAAATTTATATAAAATGTTCCTTACTGTATTCTTGGTGCTGCCAAAACGCATTTCACTTCTCATTTTATAGTCTTGCTTTGGCCAAGCTTGTTCATATATTAAGTTCATGTTTCTCGTATATTGTATAACAACAGTTTAATATTTTCGTGACTTAAACGAATATATGAAGCTTAGTTCCGAATACTATAAAAGTGAAAAATAAGCACACTATTTTAAACGGCCTATTAACTTCTAACCTAGTAACTTCCAACAACACTGATAAAAGATGTGTTGCCGACGTTAGTGTTGACTTTAAGCTACAAAGTTGGATTTATTGACAGCAGTTACACAATATATGCTTACACTAGTCTTGCCGCGTCATCTGGGAAAGGTGTAAAATGTTAAACCAAAACTTTCATAAATTACTCGTACGTGTCGCTTTTAACGATAGCAATAAGGTTATTAAAAAATTTAAAAAATCTCAAGTTGTAATCTAAATCTAATTTTTTTGTAACACTAATAGTTTATATACAATTATATTCTAAAGAAAAATATCATGAAAGACATACTATTAATCTATACTCTAACTATGGGTTCGAATGGAATTTTTTTTTGTGTTTCATCGCCCTGTATAGTTAGAGGCCTATGTTTTATAGACTATAATGACTATTCGAAATGCGTTTCTAAAGAAGACTTTTTATAAAAACCATTACGTTTATTATTAAGATTACATCACTACGAGCAATATACAACAAAGAACGCATGTATACCACTTGACCTACAATTAATAAAGGAAATAGAATAAATAAATACCTATCGCCATTTTCAATAACGGAGTAATTGATCGGCGTCCTGAGTGGTAAATGAATTTACATAATACTGATATACTGTGACCTTTGAGCGCAGGCTGACGTGTGAACCGCCCACGACATGGATATCACCCGTTATCCATCGCAAATACTGTTCTAGCTATATAGACTACACGTATGTTCTTATTTAATCGAATTGTTGCAAAACGTCTTCACATCATTAATTACTTAGAACAATAATAAGCCATATCTTATCAATTAATTTATATGTGTCCAATTATTATAAAATAAATTAATAAAATAATACAAAGTAAATACATATATACCTTCAGTTGGTTACATTACTTATTCTTATGCTTCGAGATTATTATAAAAATAACAATAAAATTTGCATAGACAAACTCGTAATTAAAATCAGAAGTTATGTTTCATAAATTAGCTTTAAAGTAACGATTTGATTTAAATTATGCTTAAAATTTCCGATTTTTAAAATGATTCATCTATACTAATGTATAAAACTGAGGAGTTTGTTTGAACGCGCTTATCTCAGGAACTATTATTTCGAATTCGAACATGTCTTGGAGTTGTTTAGTACATTTATTGAGAAGGCTATAAGGTATAAAACATCACCATACGACCAATTAATAAGAGCGAAGAAATAGTAGGAAAAGTGAAATAAAAAACAACGGTAAAAATATATTCAGCTTTGAGGGTTGCTTTGCGTGCGCTGCGAAAACAGTTCAAGATACCCGAAATATATATGAAATAATAATTTTAAAATTACCTAAAAAATGTCAGTGACGACGCGACGGTGCGCGCACGACGTTGTGGGTAACGGCTATTTTATAAAAGAGGTTGTTTGAAAAATAAATAAATATCATGACCAAAATAACTATTCTACGCGGTCGAAGTCGTAAGCAAAATCAGGTGTATTTTTAATAAAAACCCCATAACCTCGCGCGTAACGTTAAAACTGAGATACACATCGTGCGCTACCAAAATCCCCGTCCCACAGTAGCTGACAGGTTATTAAGTCCAACAGGCTTACCGTAACCGTCACAAACTGGTTATCGATACGATCAAAGCGAAAACTATTAATTACAAGCGTTTTTAACTGAAAACGTTCCGTCGTTGTTGCGTGCCCGAGTGATTTTACCGAACTGTGAAGGTATTATGCTATTCCAATACACACAACTGGCTTTCACCTGTCAGTTCTCGTGGCGTGGTAATAGGGTAGAGCGTTCATCAAAATCATTTTAGTTTTTGCATTCAATTATTTCATCCTCGAAGCGTTGCTTTACTGGTAATGTATAGATGTACGATCTATACATTGAGAAAATCATATTTTTTTAATCAGAGGCAGACAGACAAACGACGTAAAATACTCCAACCATATAACATGCGCTGATGACCTTTTTGGTCTTGTATATTCGGAAAAAATGTATGAAAAAAGAAACTGCTATCTGCCCGGCAGAGCATGGCAGGAGATAAACTACGTCGATCAGGAAGACAGACACAAATATATGTTTCTCCTTTGCCCCGCGTAGAGAAACGGAATGTCACGAATATGTACTTTTGAAGTGATTCTTACAAATTACAAAGTCATAATACGATATTGAATGTAAAATAACGTTATTCCATAGTGCATGGTAGGTAAGTGATACTGAATGTAATACCGACGCCTGCCCGATGAAACGTATTCATGCATAATTCATTCATTTCGTTCGTTCACTAAATCCTTCAGAGTTTGTTTTGTTACAGGCTGATTTTACGTTTTTATGAGAGTTTATGTTCATTGCGTTTCATTCTACGAATTAAATTGATTAAAAAGGCCTTGATTATAAAGAAAATTAAATATAAACATTCTTGCTGACCCTACTTTTTTATTCATTGTATTAAGATTACCACTAAAATGTATACCTACTAGGACAATGTGTTTGATGATTTCATCTGAAAAATCTAACCTGAGTGTCCTTGCCGCAAGCTGTCTGACCCAAGCCTTAATTGATTAATATAAAATAGATTTTTAAAATCTAATTATTTTTCACATTTTATACCACATGATGGCGGTATTTAAAGTAAAAATCGATTTTTGATGAAAAAAAACTTACGACACGTACAGGACTTCAACCGGCATTCATACATGCAAACGTGTGTGGATACCGCTTCAGTCCCTGCCCGTGTCGTATTTTTGTTTCAATCTAAAATCGATTTTAAAATAGATTTTCCCAATATAAAAAGTGCAGATTAAATTGGTAAAACGAATAACAAATCTAACAAATACTCTTAGCCACAGCTTAGACATAAAGTAAATAGTTACAAAGAAATAAATAGATGGCGTTATAGCAAAGAGTCAGGCTCCATTGTTATGTAGAGCTCGGTCGAGGCTTTCTAGGTCAATCGAGACGGTAATTTATTTGGGGCAAACTCGATACAAACACTGACGACGCTGTAGTGGGAGCATCACTGTGATACGGCGAAAAAATAGATGTTTAACTATGCGGATTGAAGATAGTGTCGCGGTGATTTATTTTATCTGTTTTCTATGAATAAAAGTCCACTTAAGAGGAGCAATGGGGTAAGAGTTGTCGGTTTTTTGATTCTCGTATAGTTTTTTTTACGTTCAACTAACAGGCGTGTTTCTATGCGTAAATGAATCTTATAGGAACATCAAAAAATCACTTTACTGCTCTTCTTAGCAATGAAATATTCCTATAATGTAGGTCTTATAATAACTGTTTTGATCGTGGCGCCATCTGTGATCTATGGGTTGTAACCGCCCATTATGAGAATTAAAAAATAGTTACGCCTTATAAATAACGTGTTGTCTGTAGCTTAGATAATAATAATACATTAATTTCATACAAGGTAAATAATATTTGTGTTGAAGAACACAAAATTAAACGTTTTCGCAGCCCTAGCTTAGTCGTTAAATGGAAAATTGTATCTAAACGGTGTGATGAAAATATTTAGCGAAAATCTGCGCTGAAGTTGACCGTTATTATTTATTCACTCCCTTTGACCTTGCGTTAAATAATGAGGTCGGAAGACTTGCTGAGTAATCCTTTAATCAATTTAAGCCTTATTACTTATTTCGAGTTTATAATATTTAGTATCAACATGTTCAAGGCGAAATGTTTGCTACTTCTGATAGACCAGAAGTGTTATCAACGCTTTTGTATCTCCCAATGTTGGGAAACAGATATGTAAATAATGCGCGAATTACAGTATATCAAATTTTATAGTATGCTGTATCCTGAATATTTAGATTTATTTTATAACACCATTAAAATATAACACATAAAATAATTATTTATTTATACAAGGCTGACCAACTACATACATAATAAAACTTACAAGATCCATTTGTAATAATAATAATTACTCCTTATGTGTCTAACTTAAAGAATCTAATGTATGCACTTAAATGCAATTAAATACAGATTCGAAAAAGGAAACCTTTTTACGTAACAATTAAAACCACAGATAAATGTAGGTTACAGATTAAACAAAAAAACCAAATAATTAAAATTTATGGATGGTAAAATTTTTAAAACTTTTTTCTTGAACATATTTGAGTTGAGGAATAAATCTAATTGGTCAAATTTAAAAACACAATTGTACAATTTACACATTGCCTGAGTGGGTGAATTTAAACCGTAGTCATTTTTACAATGTTTTATGCACAGAGGACTACTATGTAATAATTCTGCAATTAAATGATGGGACGCAAATTTCGATATATTGTAGAAGAGATGGGCAATCAATATGATTATTTAACAAGTTGTGGAGACATGTTAACAGTGCAGCATTTCTACGTACCTCTAGTGATTGGATTCTTAGCTTTTTAAATTTAATCTAATCTATCTTCCTATTTCTGTATGTGGTAGATTTTATTAACGTAACTGACCCTAGAGACGAACTCATTTGAACACACTCTACTCTGGTTATATATCTCTTGTAAAACGGATACCTAACTACTGAATTATATTAGAAGACAGATCTTACTAAACAATTAAACAATAATTTTAAGCACAGAGTTGATTCAAAATTTTTAGTGTTTCGAAATACAAAACCAAGCATTTTTAAACCCTTTTTTACAATGTTAAATATATGTTTCTCAAAATATCCATGACACGAGCCGCACTCGAACCTGCGACAGTCGGTCGCGGCCACGCCTTCGTCATTTAATATTCCTAAACCAAACAAATAACCTGCAACTCAAGCATTGAATTGTCGTTATGTCGTATTGTATTAAAATACATCCCCTAACGGGATAAAGGAGCATAGATAGTTACATTGATACTCCCATATAGATGGTTGTGTTGGTGGTAGATTTTGTTACTCCCACTGCTTTGTCAGTCTCAGCAAAAACACTTGTTTGTAATTTAACCACGCTGGCTAAATGAATGTTGGTTGATCAAATGTGCCTTTGTGTTTTTGTCCTCGCCTTTACCGCCTACATGTTAGACCAAAAATTTTAAGCCGTTTCCTCCCGTGGAACATAGGGCGAATACATTTATGTGTTCGTTTCTCTGGTCGGTTTTATTTAAAGGCAAGTAGTTAACAGACTTCTGTGGTCTGCCCGACTGAAATATTGTTTTTTTTTTTCCGGGATTCGAACCGCGCTTTACGTAGTGTTAGGTAACAGTTGTAACCATTTAGCTGTACACAAGAAAAGTCGTTCTTCTAATGACGACGTGTTTATTTTCTTGGTAGATTAAAACTTTGAGGGCTTTGAAATAAGCTTTTATTAAGCTTGTATAAAAAGAAGTTATTTCATATAGGTGGCTAACGATGGCTTGTGGAAGAAGCGAGTGTATAATGTATATCGCACTCAGCTTTACGGCTCTGTCCCTCGCGGTAATTTCCTTATCTTCCCACCAAATCGTAATTACTTTTCCTCTAAATGTTTTTGCGGGATTGAATTACGTTTTGTTTTCAGCCCGTCGCTATGTTTAATAGCTTAACTGCTGCTTTCATATCTAAGGATTATGATAAAGCCGACATACCAGCGATAAAATAAGAAATCTTTTAATTTTCAGGTGTTTCACCATGCTTGTGTCATTCATTTAAAGTTGATTTTTTGAAGTTACATTTAGAATTATAACTTTTAAATTATTACTATTTTATTTTAAATTATAGCGTCGATACATACAAAGTCCTAACATAATTTCAGTCGAGAATCGTTTAATTGCCTGTAAATTAGTAAAATATCTACTCAATCTCTCTATTTAAATTTCAAAAAGCTTTTATTCTAATAGGTTGTTTATGAAGATCAAAATTAGATAATAGTTATAGATGATACGTACTTGGTATATAGGTAATACTGGAATAAGAAACACAATGGCAGAGACTGTCATTTAATAATTATGGATATAAACAAAGATTTATAAGCGAATGTGTACATATAAATCGGTATGCCCATTGTAGTGTCAATATAAATATGTCTCGAATACAATATTCGCACACAATACGAGTCTTAAAATAGCGTTGCTTAGAGATGGGACAAGTAACAGTTACAAGGTTTAACTGTTAGTGTTTGAAACTTGAATAAACGAAGACATTTAACTATCACGTTATGTTACTTAATTACAAAATAATGTTTAGGTATTAAGAAGGCTGAACTGTTTATTGAATAGATACACATTTTTTCACCTTAAAAGCCCTACAATTATGATTATGTTTTTAAAAGGCCCGGAAGCATCATATTACCGTAACCTAATGACGTCACTGCTTCTTGAGATCGAATAAAATGTTAGTTGGGTTGATAAAAAAAAAAACATGGCCTTTACATTTTATAAGTACTCCACTTTTATGTGAAAGCAATACAAAGAAACCATCTGTTATTTATTTTAGTTCCTCGTACGGATAATGTATAATATCTATAAATCAAAGTGAGATAAATTGTGTTCTTCTAAATACTGACTATCAGTCTAGCTGGCTGAACTCTTTACCCGGCTCAGTGTATTTAAATGACCATATATAATAAATAAATTGTCCCATCACTACTATCTCAACTCTATTTACCTTCAAAGTTATATTTATCTTGGCTCTACAGGATCGTTTTCCTTATTGAGGATATCGTATAACTTAACCCACGTCGACTAAAAATGTCTGCGTACTGAATTGTCTATGGATTATTTATGTCTCAGATTATAAAGATGTTATTTATAATTGACGTTGCTAACGAATATGCCTAATTAACAACGTACTTATTATTGAATAATAATTAATTAAGTACTATTATTATTTAATAATAATTACAATTCTAAAATTTTTCGATATATCCCAAATTTTTTTAAGAACATCGACTGTAATCAGACTGTACACTAAAATTTTCTCTACTAAGAATGATAGACAATGTCTCTTAAACTCAAATTAAACTGATCTATGCTAAGGTAAGAATAACTTCTAGAAAATTGAGTATAGCTATTTACCTAAAAATAAGTTTCGCGCCATTCTTAGTTTTACAAAATTTGACTGTTTTTATTATATACTATGTCGATGACTTTGCCAGCAGTAGAATGGTTATTTTGAGCATCAACATTATTTTTAAAACCTCCATTGTAACTGTCACCCACGACGTCCCGTCGTTCTTGCAAGATATTATTCAAAGATAGGCATATACTGTCACGAACATTTTTTTCAGGTCTTTTAAAGAGGAATCATTCCTTCATACATATTTTTTGGGTGTCTTGAACCGTTTTCGCAGCGTACGCATCTGAAACCCACAGAGATGAAGAAGATTTCCCTCGTTGTGTTCACATTTCCCGCTGTATCTTCGCTCCTATTAGTCACAGCGCGATGTTTTATAGCCTTTCTCGATTGCGCGTTAAAACAAACCAACAAACTCTTCAGCTTTTTATATTAGTAAAGATTAGATTTCACGTAGTTCGGACGAATAGCTAGAAAACTCCAGTACATAACTATAATTTTACTATGTGTACACTAACACGATTAGTTATTTTCGGAGCGTATTTATAGAGCATCTATTTCATAAACTTCGTGTAGCTTTACTCGGAAACAAAAATAAGTTCTATTTATGATCCTTAAGTACTTCAGAGTTCTAGTTTGCCCAGTGAAGGTAGTTTAATAGAAACACTGTGACATAGTTGCTTTATCTTTGAGGAGAAATTGACTTTCAAACTTGTTACCTACGTTATCGATAACTCTCAAACTTTGATAAACTTCGATAACTTCGCTATCTGCTTATGCTGCTTTGACGTCCACCATTTTTTCTAAAGATGACGACGAGATAAGCTGGTAAGTGTTTTAGTAGGATAACAGGTTTATCTTTTTTGGTTCATCTTAACATAATTTCTACGTATATGCAAAATTGTATATCAGCTAAATTATTTTAAACTAAGTCGTTGATTCAATGGTAGCAATGTGTTTTTCTTAATCATAGAAGAAGAAGCATGGCATCACTTGATGGGAGGTGAAATACTGCAGCCATATAACATCTACACAAGATGCGCTGACGATCTATTGGATATTCGAAAGCTACATGCATGATAGCTAGGATGCTACAATGGATAATGGATTCGATTTTCGCTAGCAATGTTATAAATGGAAAAACCGTGAATTTCAACGACTTTTCGGGTTCAGTCTACGCATGTACGAACGTCCACAGTCAAAAAATGTTGTCTTCATCTTGTTTAGATATTATGTCGTTAGAGCGTATTACCTTCCATCCAACCTTCAGTTATAAAAAAAAAAGCTTGTGTAGTATTTTGTTTCGTAATTTAAATATTAATGTTAGTAAGGTTTTATATAACTAGATTATGCAAATTGTTATTAATTCTAAATAAATTTCTAGCTAACCATTACTCTTGTCTTTAGAAAGGCAATATATATGTCGAAGTATGCGATCCAGAATTGTTTTTTTTTATAAATTGGTGACGTCGGCAGCACCGACGTCATAATTGTCAATATTGTTAGAATGGTCCATTTTTACTATTGAAACACTTTTATAATTGAATAATAAAAATAGCTATAGACTAGACGTTCGCTCTCAGAGCGCCGTCCTTCCAAAAGTGCCCTGCGCTACAACGGACGGCCTTATATAAGCACGTAGTGGGGGATTTCAGTGGAGCGACCGACGTGAGTCACTTGTTTACGCCGTTAGGAACACGTGCAGCGATGACGTAACGCATTGCCTGTTTTGCGCCGATACGACCATCCTGACCGGCTGTGCGCGCTCTGCACTAGCCGTTTTGGTGTTTTACTGATGATTATTAATTTCTGAAACTGGTAAATTTTAATCTTTGAGATTGGTATCTGTGAACCAGGTTGCTAATAATTATTATGGTCAGCAATAAGATTCATCTGACTGAGTTTAGTGTATACTGTAGTGTTATGTTGTCACATACACTGTGACACCAAAGTCACGCACTCTGTGGTACCAAAGTCGTGTACCCTGTGGTACTATTGTCGTGTAACACATCACAATCGTTACAGTGACAAATTATATTGGTAAAAGGTCATTTTAATTAACTGTTCATTCCACATGACAACAGTTTAAATCAATTGATATTGTAAACGGTGACTTATTTAAGTAAACTGCTCATTCC
The DNA here is from genome assembly GCA_963661955.1 of Leptosia nina. Classification (NCBI taxonomy): domain Eukaryota; kingdom Metazoa; phylum Arthropoda; class Insecta; order Lepidoptera; family Pieridae; genus Leptosia; species Leptosia nina. The sequence continues at coordinate 3,946,500 of CAVLEF010000004.1, read as the reverse complement.
ACATGACAACAGTTAAGGACTAATGATATTGGTGATCTTATTTTTTTTTATTTTATTGAACTGCTCATTCCACATGACAACAGTTTCGTGTTTTTAATTTTATTGAACTGCTCATTCCACATGACAACAGTTTCGTATTTTTTTAATTTTATTGAACTGCTCATTCCACATGACAACAGTTTCGTATTTTTAATTTTATTGAACTGCTCATTCCACATGACAACAGTTTCGTATTTTTAATGTGTAGGCGGATAGCGAATACAATTATAGACAACATATGGTAAGGATAGGTTGGAGACAGGGCGATGCTGCATAAAGCAGAGGCTCTAAAGGATGATTTGACTAGGTCGATGCTGTGATCTAGGCGGTCCTGAGCGCCGCGGACACAGGGGAATAAATTATTATTTTTTTTTGGATAGGATTTCGCTACCGCTGGCCGTTGGTGGGCTCCAATACCCCAACGTGCATCTTTTCACATTTTTTTTTTTTATTGGCCGTTGGTGGGCTCCAATACCCCAACGTGCATCTTTTCACATAATATTTATGATTGACTCATTAACGATCAGTCGCTAAGAGCAATAATATTATTAGGATTAGTCAAAGGACTAAATGAAGTGAAGAATAAGTATTGCGCCTCGCTAGGTTAACAGATTAAATGGAACTCACCGGGATTTGTCAGATTGTCTCAATCTGAAGACTGTTCGGGCGTAGCAACTTGTTGTGCAGCACCAGGTGTGCGAGAAGTCGCCACTGTAATGCCCGAAGGCAGTTTCATCTGGAGGCGATACGGCCATCTGGGTGGTACCGCCAGGTTATGGAGCGCGCCGAAGTTGGCTATGCGCAACTTTGTGCGCTCGCCCATGGTGACCGACAACCTTCTTCACTAGATAGCGGTCATACCATCCATCACAGTCCAAAGCGCTTCATCACGTCGTTTTTTTTTTTTAATTTTTAACCAGACAAGATCATAGGTCAACACGTTAACATCGATGAACCCAAGGTTTCTAACTCTTGAGCTTCTTCTTGAAAAAGTGCAAGTGTTGAAGCTGAGGTTTCCATTGGTATTCCATCATTGCCATCTGCAGCATGCAATTTCCTTGTATCAGGCTGTTGAGCGGAGAAGGTAGGTAATCCCACTTCTGATGTCGAAGTATGTGATCCAGAATTGTTTTTAAAATTGGTGACGTCGGCAGCACCGACGTCATAATTGTCAATATTGTTAGAATGGTCCATTTTTACTATTGAAACACTTTTATAATTGAATAATAAAAATAGCTATAGACTAGACGTTCGCTCTCAGAGCGCCGTCCTTCCAAAAGTGCCCTGCGCTACAACGGACGGCCTTATATAAGCACGTAGTGGGGGATTTCAGTGGAGCGACCGACGTGAGTCACTTGTTTACGCCGTTAGGAACACGTGCAGCGATGACGTAACGCATTGCCTGTTTTGCGCCGATATATATTATTAATATGTAAAGCAAACCTCTTTCATTAGAAATTTATTTTCACGGCGACTTAATGCACGCAGCTCAAACTAACTATCCTGACTAAATAAAATATGTTCGCCCACTTTGTAGAACACTTATCGTATTTAAGTTAAGCTTTTGTTACTTTAAACGTCGCAATATGCACTCGAAATCATTGTTTACTGCTACTTAAATGCCGGGATTACTTTCGCAGTTACTTTAAATGTGGAACAATTTTTATTCGCTTAAATAGTCCCCAGTGTATAAATCAGACGAGGTTTTAGTTCCCACTAAATGTATGCAAGCTGTATGCCAAATTAGTTACTATACTTTGTCCAATGTAGGATGGTACGTTTGGACGTTGTGGTATATAATTGGTTATGAATTCGTATGTTGTCGGAATCTATATACCAAATATTATTATGAATAAAAAAAAATAATATTATTTATTACACATGGGCAAGATTATTTGAGCAACGACGAACGAAAGAGTTGCTTGTGTTTTATGATTTAAATTCTATAGTATCATAGATTCTTATTGAATCGTTTAGTAAGGCACTTGAGCAAATGTTCGCTATCCGTCAATATATTCAAAAAATATTCAATACTTAATACAAGGCAATGACTGTGTCTGTTCAACGTGTCATTCTAAATTAGACAAAGAACAATACATTAAACAGGTCTGTGGACTTGTTTATTACGTTTAATTGTTTTTGGAACGTGGCCTTGTAAAAAAATAGTCGTACACGACCCGCGACGTTCACTTTAAACGTCTCGAAGAGTTCGAACAGTTTCGCCAAATCACTTTGATAAGTTTAGAGTTGAGTCGAGAGTCGGGAGTCGGTAGTCTGCAGAATCGCAGGCAACTTTCTTGGAATTCTGCCGAATTTCGAAGCTGCGTAACTTTATTCGTTTCCTTATTGCTTTTAATAAATCACCAAACATTGTTTAATTAAAGCGGTTCATTAAAGTGTTATAACGCTGGAATAATGTTTATTCCCGCAAATATGTAGTGAACAATTTACGCGAATTAATGCGGGAAGCCGAAAGCATTGATTACACATTATTTTATACGTTTAAACACAGGGCCCGTTTGAAAAGAAAAAGTTACTTCTTGAATATTTTGAGTGACGTCTCTGCGGAATGTATATTTGAAATGTAATCGAACTGCGCTTATAGTATAGTTTTTTAGTATGATTTAATTGATTAGTGACAAATTTATTTTATCATCACTTACAGATAGTAAAAGAATAAGATTAAAAATAAAAATAGTGCAGAGCAATAACATTAAAACGAAAATAAGACGGGACTCATACCCACGACCACACGAACAAATTGAGTAAAGCTCAACTTTTAATGTAAATTTTGGAACGGCCACGGATGCACTTGAGCAAATAATGAAAACAAATTACATTAAAAATAAACGCCTCCTCAGCGAAGCGCGAAGGTGTCATGACATAATTTTATGATCGAATAAAAGTTTACGTGCTAACAACGTAAATTATGCAATTTTATTTCTACCTTGCACTCGAATGAACAAAAAGGACTCATTTACATGCCGTAAGCGTTGTGTTTCCGTTTTTAAATTCGCATTTTCTCCCACATTTTATAACTATTTTCACGTATTTTTGGCTCAGTTTAAATACGCGTTCATTTCATTTACATTTTAGCTGTCAAAAACGTAAGCGATTGAGCGCTAGTAATTGTTTTGTGTTGTATTGAAGCGAAGTAATGTTTTAATATTAATCGCGTTTATCAAACCTATTATAATATGCTATGTAATGATTCCGAATATTTTTTTATGAAAACGCAGGACAATCAAGCTTCCTTGCATGACAGACTTGAATTTCAGTATTCCTACCACCTACACAGTTTATATCGAAATTTCCACACGATGTTTCAGAAAAATTCTGAACTGATTGGATCGAACCCAAGTTGATTATTAATTATGCATTATTACTATTGGACCAACGTGCCCGTCAGAGCCCGTTTGATAAATGCTTAGCCTAACCTTACGCTTAGTTACCTATTTCATTAGAATGTCATATGTATGTTAATACGTAAATACTATTTACTCTGTTCATTAAGTAAACCTTATTGTCTCATTAATCTTATCTGTATTAATAAGCTGAGTAACTTTGTTACGTTGTGTAAAATGTAAACTAGTCTTTCTTAAGCATGTTTAATATTTATAGCTTTAATTCTAAGCCAACGTTCGAATAAGATAAGTTCAATTTGTCCTTACATGTGGCGTAATTAAGTTACTAAGTTAAAAAGCTCTAGTCTTTCATTATTGCCTTAAAAAAGAGCAAGTTTTAAAACTATTTAACGTTTCCATTAGCTTCGGCCATCGAAAGTTAAACTTCGCAGTCAGCTGAAGCTTCTAAGTCCACTTCACTAACCTAAATTCAGAAGTTTCGTCATTAAAAAATCTCTTTATAAAATTAACGCGATTTATCTTTATTGTTTTGTAGATAGATTATAATTTGGATGGATAAGGCTGGTATGGCTTTCAATTATGTACCATACAAATTGCATATATTTGCATTACATTATATGTATTATAAATCTTCTTAAACACATTATATAGGTACACATTGTATTTACAATAGGCCTATTTCATCTATGTACTTTCCAAAGACCGTATCAGTTGTAGATATTAAATATGATTACGACTCAATCACGATTTGAACCCAAAGTGTAAACCTCGTTTACCAAGATTATATACCTACTGTTATTTTTATGTACCTGGCTAGTGTGTTTAATTTATGCATAAGCATTACCCTTAATTTATAGCTAAAATCAGAATCAATTTACCAAAGAGATTTCCTTTACGGCAAATTGGTTCCGTGGAATTCCCTCGATTTCTATTCAGCCATGTCTTACGTTCGGTTTCTAAAAGGACGGAATAGAAGTGCTTTAAAATTAACTAACTGCCGCAATGCAGTTACGTTGCCGCCAAAACTTACTTCATATCGTATGAATGGCGACGTTTTCGAGTCACTAACACGTTTCGATTCTTGCGAACTACGTCATTTAATAATGAGCCTGATATTATAATTGCTGTTTCGATACTCTATTTACGGAATTATTAAATGTTTTGTTTGTTAAAGCACTACTTCGTACTACTTTATAATGACAGTTGGGTAGGAGATAAAATTCTCACAACTGTAAGTCTGGTTGTCAGGTGAAGAAGGGGTATGTTATTATAACAACTATTTATTTTTTTGGAAGGAATATATAACATTTAATCAATATAATTATAAATTCTAATGCAGAAGGCACTGAGTTAAAATACTAAAAGGCATTAAAACTGTAATTTTTAGAAAAGCCTATTGAAAAACTATGATCTCCGGAACCCATCGCAATGTGTCCAAAGCACGTCACAAAGTTGAGGACACGTTTGAAACCGAAATTGGGTTAATTAGCTTCATCTTAGGTTGACACGACTTCAAAATAACAATAGATCGTATCTCCGTAACATCGTAAATAGGTTACATCAAAACAGTACTCTTGCATCTTTATAATTTCCTCTGCCATCTTGTGTACCAAAATAAAAATATTTATGTTGGGCTAAGATAACGATGACACAAAATATTTACTATAATCTTGAATAAACGTCGAAAAATAAATGGTTATTATAACGAAAGAGAACTCTTTAATAGGTATATATATACGGACTATTATTAACAAAATCTTGGATCTTGCAAATAACAACAGAAATTAATTATATTACGTGGAGACAAAAAACCTCTGACTCAATTCGCACACACAGTGATCTTACGGTTCGTTCCTTTATACCTCAAATGAAACAATGAATAATCGAAGTGCTTGACATGAATGTTAAGAGCGAATATTCAGTTCACGCAAGTCTGATAAAAATTTCAGCGAGCTTAAATCAAAAGTCGTTTGTGGAAGCGAAACCCGGTTGCGAAAGCTCGCATTTGTTATAAGTTTGTTTAGTTTTCTTCAGCACACTTTTAACCCTGTTTACGAGGCTTAGATGCTGTTACATATTCAGTAAGTTACATGTTTTTCATCAACGGATTTACGGATTGGCTTTTCTACCCATTTAAGATGGAGGTACTGTAGAAGTTTGTGTAAAGTGTTCTCGATCTAGTTGAAAGACGATCATTTTATTTATATGTTCGTAATTTATTATCAATATGGACGCAATATTTTTCATTTAATTTGTTTTATTTTGAATAATTGTTATAATTTCCGTCATTCAACATGACCTAAGCCGACAGCACAAAGACGCCATTATCAGTAGTCGTGTGGTTAAAAGTTATTTATCGAAAGCGGTCTTCGTTCACGCGGGATTTCTCCTTTCAATTCTGTGATAGCGATCCGATTTATAACTCACTATTATGTTATCTCTGTTAATAGCTTTTTCTATTACTAGCCAGCGCTCTCTTGAAGTTTTCCGCGAGCTTTCATTCGGATACATTCGCTATAGTAAATTGAAAAATATATTAAGACAAATATTAAAATAGCATGTAAAGACTAGTAGTTAGAACAAGAAGACGTGAAATCTCTTTATTAACCTGCTTCAAAATAGCCCTTACAATATTTTGGGTGAATCTACGGGCAAAAGGCGTAATGTAACTTAGTTATTCAAAATATAGTGTTTTTTTGTACCTGTCGCAAGTAACTAAATATGTACTGATTAAGTTTAGTAACCTGTTCATTAAATTTAAACAACCAAAAGTGGTTTTTTAAACTACTTTCTAATGAAAAGAAGAAGGCAGCCCTAACGCTTCTTCGTAATTGATCACGCTTCTATAGTTTGACCGAGGCAGTTCATTGTCGGTAAAGCGAGGCCGGGAAAACAGCTGCGAGAAAATTAAGCTGTATTGAGAATATACTTTTAACGGTGGAAGTGGAAATCTGAATGTTTATTTGTGAAAGACACCTTTTGTACTTCAAATTTGAAATCGTTACTTAATAGGCTCGAAGGCTTAACTAACTAATGACTCGTGCTTTTTAGATGTCTGAGCTGGTATGGGAAATATTAATTTGTATTTATAACTTTTGAGACTTTCAAAATGAATATAAAAAACTAAACGCTAAATTCTGGCGACTTCGAGTCCTCTATATATGTCATATTATATTGTATATGTATGTGTATTATATTGAATATATTGGTAAATTTTACATTAGTATTTATGACCCAATCAACAAAACAATAATTATAAAGAAGGTTATCGACACTTTATAAAAAAAAGAAAAATAAGAAAATAAAAGTTCTTACTGTGACAACCCTGCAGTAAAGAGGGTGCGCAACTAATGCGCAATACCTACTCATTGTACAGACAATGACAGAATTATGGGCCGTCTGTCTATCTTCATAATAATTATCGTTGGAACGCCCTTTTACTTTAAAAGTGAAAGTGGGGCGTATCGAATATTGTTCACCACTTTTAAAACAAGTTTTAGACCTCGTTACGTTACTTATGTATTATACAGATTTATGTATTAATGTAGATATTAATTTATCTTCTTAAACATTTACTAACGATGATCCTTATAAAACATTAGTTTTGTCGCTCAAAATTATTTCGTAAAACTATGCCAACTTTTAAAAACTGTCAAACGCGAACGGACCGTTGACAGGTGTAAATTAGAAACTTCGAACTAAAACACGTAGGTGCGGTAGCATAACGGATACCTACGTTGTGCATTTAAAAAATTGCTTGCTCCAGGAAAATATTCAAAGAATTTATCAACTAAGTTTTGGTATCTAAACGTTGAATGCGGTATAATACGAATTTTCAGTTTTTTAAACAAGTAAATAATAACAGAAGATAGACAAGACAATAAAATGTATTATTTATTTAGTGATTGAATAAAAAGTTTAACTAATTTATACACCCTAAAAATACAATAATAAATTAATGGTATGACATGCGGCTTGTCTAGATTTTCCTATAGTCATAGATTTATTGTGCAAAGATAAACATATTTTCATTACTTACTAAGAAACTACCAAACCATAGTATTAAGTAAGAACTTTTGTATACAAACTGCACAAAAAAAGTCTTATCTAAAAATTTAGGGTCTTCGGCGCCACAAGTGCGGACTGCCCTGCAACACTGACCTTCCGACATGACGAACAGTTTATTCACATGTTTGTTTGACAACTGAATGGGACAGCCATTGTGAGATAAGCTTTATCTTATCTCCGGTTCATACAAAAGGCCGACGGGTCTTGTCAATTATTGAGTCGCTTGTTGGAATTATGGCAATCGTTTTAATATTTCACTAATGTTTTTATTGCATAGAATTTAAAACAATTAGATACTTATTGCGACACGTGACAAAACAGCGTGACGAATAAATAAACATAAGACGAACTTTGTTACAATGCGAAATTGCAAGCACAAATTTTCGATTAATATTTCCGTTTGTACTCTATTTAATATACATCATCATTCCTGTAATAGTTCCCACTGCTGGGATTATATTCTCTTAAGATGACACCTTCCCCATCCATGCCAGCCAACGTGACACGCACTTGTTTAAATTAGAGAGAACGTATCACATTGTACTCTAATATACAGATTTTAAATACACAACTGTCAATCGAATCGCCGTGCTAATTAGCTTTGCTTGCACTTATCGCACGCTCATTATAATCTCTTAGACGCTATGCATTATAACCATAAATACAGTTACATATATTTGAGCAATATGAAAAGGGACTGTAACCGTAACACTGTACTTTATAAGATTTGAAAGCAGCTTACACATTAAAGCCTTTCTAACTCGTCCTCGTATGATTATGTAGGACATATTTTGTATGTTGCCTTTATATCTTTTTCATTAGAACTATCAACATTTGCGTAATAGAGATGAAAATGTAAAAATAGAGCTTTTAATTAAACGCGCCACGCTCGTTCGTCCACAGTAAAAGGCTGTTAACTAAAACACATTTACTTTAATATTTAAATTTAATCAAGTTAACAAATTGAAACCTACAGTAATTGCCTTTAACTGTTGGTGAAATGTTAAAAAAACAAACGAACTGAGTAGGACGCGATGAGCTCAGTTTTAATACAGCGATCGCTACGGCCGGATGCTTTTTAATTTAGCTTTCTATGTATAATTAAAAGTTATGGAGGTACTGCCCAGTTCCGAAACAACAATGGGTTTCTTTTTACGTGGATACAGCGTTGAAAGTATTGAAGTACCCTTTAGATGACAGATACGGCAGCATAAGCTTTGATTTAAACTGATTGGATCGTTTAACTTATTAATCAAATATCTAAGAAAAATTTTCGACTCGGGCAGGACTTGAACCGGCATCGTCAGCGTTCCGTGCTTGCTCAATTTATTTTCGATTTTTAAAATTGTATAACGCTTTCATGTGCAATAACATGTGATAAATATTAAAGTTTTCAAACATCTAAGAAACTTCTTTATAAATTTCTGAAACATGCTGGAATTCGTCTGGAAACGTGGATATTAAACTGGTGGTAGGAATATAGAAACTCCGTCCGGCTCCCGAACCGTCCACAGATAAAAAAGCCGTGAAGCTTAATCGCGTTTCGGTTTCAGTCTGTGGGTTTCCAAATATCCAAAGCCAAAATTTTAACTTAACACCTTTGTATTAAGAACTGGAGATAAAAAAAAGTTATAAGTATGGACTTCAATTTTGTGTATTTATTTGACCCATATTTGCCGATTAAATTACATAAACAACAGTGTCCATCATTTTATTTTATCTTACGTTTATCAGCATTTTATTAATTATACAATATTAAGCTAGTGCCATCTGTTCCTCATACACCAACTATGGGGAACAGATGGAGAAAGTAGCTGTGTCTTTACAGAACTGACTCACGGTATCTTCTTTCCTAGAGCATCCTAATTCCTAAACGCCGGTTGTAGTTCAAATAAATAAAAAAAATAGTTTAGCAAATACATTTCTCACTTTAACTGTTAAAGTGTATTTGATTTATATGTGTACTACTCGCATAAACTACATACAATACTTAAAATCAATAAAAAATAGTATATATGGCCAATACATAGCTAATAGAATATTGATTAAGAGTAAATAACGCTATATAGAGATGTAGATAAATTTATTTACTAACATAAGCCACACAAAAACATTCAAAACTTTTTACTGAATAAAAAAAATTAAGATTAGCATTTTAAATATAAGCGAAGGAAATGAAGTATAGTTTTATAAAAGAAAAATAAGCCATTAGTCGTAAACTTTTTTAGCAAACACGCGATATTTTACGGACGGTTGTAATGATTATAATCTTATAAAATAGTGTTTATTTAATGTTATCTATCATGTATATAAGCTTGTTATAAAATAATTACAATAACAACAACGAGCGTATCAAAGAATAACACAATAAGCCCCAATGATTAACTAAGATAATTTCAATCTTATTTTAAGCCTTTTGTGATACAATTCTTCGAACCGGTCTAAAACAAGGGTATAAAATAATTAATTAAAATTTAAACAAGTATTCTTTTAAAAGCTGTCTATGATAATAGTTATATCAAGACCGATAAATGTGTTAGTCTATATAATAATAATAATAAAAATTATTTATTTAAAAGTTGCTCACAAACATAAAAACTATGAACTAAGATTAACTTAATAAGTAAACTTATATATATTACAAAATATACAAGGCTGCAAAAAAACCTAACTATGGCAACTTCTAAATAAGGAGCCACTCGGCATAATGTTACGATCACACTTATGTTGCAACACTGATTTTCAGTGGCCCCCGCCTCTGGAGAAACAATATGCGTTTAAAATTTACTTTTAAAATATATATGTACAAATAAACAACTTATGCGCTAACAAGTGATACTCTACATCAAACACACGTACATCTAACGTGACACATTATTTTATTTTATTTATATATCAGATGTCTGTCCAGGCTTTTTGATTTTAATAGTTTTGTTGAGGTACATCTTCCGAGTAAAATAACTTGAAATTAAAAAGATTTCCTACTTTGGACGGCACGTAAACTTGCTCAGTTAACAGCTTTGACGGAAGTCGTTAAGCTCTGCTGGAGGTCGTATAGGTTTAAATAACGAACAAATTGACAACGATACGGCCACAACCAATTAGAATTTATTGAAAATTAAAACGGCTTTTACTTTTACTTATTTGAAAACGATATTTGGCGAAGTGCTAGAACACATACGTACATAGTTCTTTTATATTAGTCGTTATACCATTTCAAAGTGATTCATTTAAAGTGAAAATCCGATTTCCATGCGTACCACGGATTATATTATATTGATTTCTTGTCTAGCCTAGGCTATTTATGTTTTTATGTTTAATCATTGTTGTACAAAATAACCTACAAATGGAGTAGACAAGCCTTATACAATGTCACCCAGACATCCATAGATATTAGCTGGTAATACTTACGTAGATACCCTCTACCCGACCGAGATACTATGTCATGTTTTCCCAGTACTTGAATCTAGGACTAGGCTTAACGCAGAACCCGGCATTGCTTTTACTAAGTCATAGAGCCAGTAGCAGTCTTTTAAAAATCACTTTAATTCCTATACACAAAATTACAAAGTCGTAAATTTCGTACGATAACACTGGGCGTAGTACTAAAGTCTATCATTAGTCATCACTCTGTTCCTAGATAATTTGGCTATAACAAACGATGACACTGGCTCGATTTACGACCAAACGGAGTATTTTAAAATGTCGTCCTTGAGACTAGCAGATGAAGCGAGTGACGCAAGAGAGTTTTATAGCTTATCGATGTTTGTATGGACCAGTATTAATCTTATATACAAGTCGATTTCATAGGTATGCGCAAAAAAAAACGAACTAGGATTCTTATATATTACATGTCAAATAGATATAGATTACACTAACGCTGACTAGAATAAAAAATTTTGGGATGATAAAAATATTTTGTGTTCTTGCCACAGTACAAACATAATTAATTATTTAATTGACTTTGAATCTCTCCGCGACAATATATGCCTATCTTTAAATATTAACTTGCAAGTACGACGGGAGCAACCGACTGTCGTGTGTACGATTTAAATCTATAAAGGTGAATTGCAAAAACAAATTTGGATACCTAAAATAATTATTCTACGCGGACGAAGTCGCCGACAAACTAACTGTTAGTTAGCAATAATTTAAAACATGGAAAAATTACATCAACAGGGTCATCAGTTGGCGTTTAAATTTTTGTATGTGGGCTTTCAAATGTCTAAGTTGACATCGCATATAGTTTGATGTTATAGAGCTGTGGCGTATCACTTTACATCAAGTGAACCTCGAGCTCGTCTGTCCTTCTCTATGATAAAAAACCGCGTCGACTGAAAGCTTCAACAAACAACACTTACTTTGTTCAAAGCTTGCTTTATTATTCAGACTTAAGTATTGTCTGTGGTTTATACGAGTGGTGCGCATTAAATAGAACATTCTTAACGGTTTAAAACAGGGATCGCATTGTGTAATCGATTTCCCACTAATATGTTGGGGGTTATAAACTGTTAAAAGGGATTTTTTAATACTAAAACGTATTACGCTCACGTATAACGATCTCTGTAGCTAAATGTTTAAACTGACATTGCGTGAAAGGCGAGATGTCCTAGGTTCGAAGTCCGAGGAGACAATAGATTGTTTAGGTCGTATATAAAACCGATCAGTGAAACGGCCACAAAATATGTCCGCCCCCATGCCTTACGAACCAACAGGATATCATAAATTATGTAAGGCTTTCAGGGCCATCGTCAAGCAGATCATTGTTTTTCGGGCTGTTCGGCCGAAGTGAGTGAGAAAAGGTTCTCGACGTTTCGCCGTCTCGAGCAGACGGCATCATCAGGAGATGTTGTTAGCTCCTCGATTGCTCGAAGAATTGATTTCTATTCTCGCTTATACGTCGACCAAACAGCCCGAAAAACAATGATATGCCAAACGGGATTTCATTAAGAATATTATAAAGCTCGCATGTATTTGCGAATATATTGAAACCGCGTCATTTAACATAACACACGGCATGAATCACAGGACACTCATTGCCTGCTCATTGATCGCCCTTCGTTTTATTGCGCTTGACTTCCATTTTAGTTGTTTTTGTGTTCACAATATTATCCTCTGACAAATCAATCCGTGTAGTAATACCGACTACGAAACTAAAAGAAAAGATTTAGGTAATGTATGTTGGTTTTTTATTAGTTAGTCTGTGTGTGTGGATTTTTGAAAACGGAAGGCGTGGATCAACATTTTAAGAGAGGGTATTTTCATAAAAAATAAATTTCAATACCTGAAATAAAGGCTTTAAATGTTGCTCTTTGTTTTTACAGAAAAACGCAATTTTGTCTCTCGTTGCCCTTTTTGTAGTGTAGATAAAAAACTTGAGGTTACCTTTTTTTTTGTACTTAACTTTGTTTGTTTATTATAACTTAAATACTCTGTAGTTTACGCGTTAGTACACATTTAAACATTTTTTTACGTTTTAAAACGCGAAATATACCTACTATTATATCAATTCTGTAAACTGACCGGGTAGTTTCGCAAAACACCAACTGCGACGAAAGATGGCGCTAGGCATACAAGTTTTTACTTTGACATAAGAGACACCCTATCTCTATCTTTCCTCTCCCCGCGACCACGGCTGCTGCGAAGCAACCGATGGGTCGGGCTGTAGTTAAAATAATTCTAGTAAGTTAAACTATTAAAATATTTTGCGTTTTAAACCGATAGTGTTTTATTTATATGATAACTTATTTTTCTCACGGCGTTTCACGTCATAAACATCAACACAACGTAAACATGCGCACATACCTCCAGTATCTAGCACCTGTATGTCTCACAAAGCTAGGCCGCAACAGTGCATAATTCAACTATGTGTCATAATTAATACATAGAACAGAATGCGTTGATACGAGCGTGCATGATATTAGCCGCATAACTAATCATTGATCTCGTCTATGGTTAAGCCGATTTGAATTGTTATGGCTTGTGGCTACAGAATACCGATAATAGCCTACCTTTCCTGATAAGAAACCGTTTTGATATTGAACAACCCCTATTACAATAACCAACAAGATGTGGGCGATAACTTAAATTGATGTTGCGTCATCGGCAACCCTGTATCTGATAATGAGGTTTTGTATGTTTAATTTGTACTTTGATATCCGGAAATCTTCTATTCTAAGTGTTGTCAATAAATGATAAAAATATTACGTATAATATAATTCTTGTTACGCTCATGTTGTGTGATAATTCCATGAATGAAATTCTATAACGTCTGCAATAGGTACATTGCTGTGCAAACAAGTGAATTACAAATAGATTTGCGTGAATCAGCTCTGCAAACAAAATATATTACCCTGTTTTTAGTGCGGTAAGCTCATCTAGCTATGTTGACAGGATTCGAGCTTACTTGTCACTTTGTCGGGTTACGTTCAAAAGTAGCTAGAGTAAAGGGAGATTCGTTTTAAAACGACTTAAGTCAAAGCTATTTTGTATTAAAATCCAGTGTTTAAAACCCGGAGGAGATAACTGTATATGTCATTAGTGTTTTTTTGGGATTCAAATTCAAAACTTCTGGCGTTTAATACAGGACGCTATTGCTTTATGGTGCTGGTTATTTTAACTCCTAAAAAAAAATATCTTTTAGTCGCTATACTAGCAATCGAAAAATAGAACAAATCTACAGTGATAAAAACATATGCGTATAAGTAAATGTATTTATTAAGAAACTTAAAAATCGAAAAAATTTTCGACTCGGGCAGGACTTGAACCGGCATCGTCAGCGTTTCGTTCGTTTTTTCAAATATTAATGTTTTCAAACGTTATTAAGAAACTGTCAAAGTTGAAGGGTTTCTATCTCTATAAAACAAATATATCCTTGCGCTGTGTATATAACATCACTGTAATATCAATGCAGTAGCACAGACACCGTGATATTGCGCTACTGACATTATATATGTATGGATAAATACTAGAGATGCGCCGAGTGACACTTTTGCCAAGTAACGAGTACCGAGTTTTACTCGGCAAAATTTTTTTTTCAACCGATTACTCGGCCGAGTAACTCGGTTTAATCACATTTACCGGTATATATATAGGTTCTCACCGGTCAAGACGTCGGCTCGTTCTCATCTTCTCGAAATTTTGTCTTATGACTACCCTGTCATTAGTAAAGTTTTGATTTTAATAAATGAGATTATCAAAATTTTTCCTAAATTACTAATAAATATTTTATATTAACACCGTTGTTTAAATTATATCTAGCCAAATACAATCTAGCTTTTTTAAAACAATGTATATTCGGTATCAAATAACCGAGTTATTCGGCCGAGTACGAGTATCAAAAAACCCGTCGAGTACGCAGAGTACCGAGTTCCAACCGAGTACTCGGCTCATCCCTAATAAAGACTTATCATTTCCCTACCTCTAAAGTATCCCTCTGTCAATTATGCTGCATCAAACCTTTACCAAATTCCTAATAACAATAGCGTACGTACAAAACGATATCTCGTTCTTGGGAACCTTTGGGTAATTCCAACAGCCAATACGAATTGACTTGCATATTGTACGAACCTTTTCTTTGTATAAGGTATTTCCTAGTAAAAGCGACTTGTTCCAACGTGCTGCATTTGCACTATATTCAAACCAAGTGTGGCGTTTCAAAGCTGGATATTATTATAACAATTTTATTTAGTACTTCAATATTGTACAATTAAATATGATACATATTGTAAAACTAACTGTGTCCATGACGGTGTCCACGTAGAATAGTTATTATAGAATAAAAAAATATTTATACTGTCTATAGTTTACGCGAGTAGTACACATTTAAATAAAACACTTTAACGGTTTAAAACGCGATATATCAGTTAAACTTATTTTCGGATGCTAAAAATCATGTTCAAATAAGTTTAACTAATATATCGCGTTTTAAACCGTTAAAGTGTTTTATTTTAAAATATTTATGAAAAGCTTTATCTAAATTGTAACTGTTACGCATGACGTCGTCCGCGTCCCGTCGTTTTTGGCGAGTTATTCTTAATAGATAGACACATATTGTTGTGGACATTATTTAGATCATTTAAAGAGCGATTATTCTGTCATACATTTTTTGGTATCTTGAAACGAGGTCGATCCAACACGTAAATAATTTTTCAATTTAAACCAGTTTTTCCTAGGAATAGTTCAAATAAACAAACTCTTCAACTTTTACAATATCAGCATAGAAAAGCATGTTTTGACAACTTATAAAAAATCCTACTATTTCTTTATGAGAACTATGAGTAGCTCTGACTACTTAATGTTTCAACAAATAATAAGATCGAAAAGCTATAATAAAAAAGCTCTTCAATTGACCGATAATTTCACGCGACGCATTACATTGTTGCACTGAGTGTCATTAGTTTTTACATTACATTAACTCCATTTTCCATCACATAAATGTGGTTTCATGTTTCAACTGCAATTGTACATTGTATTGATTACATATATTATCTGTATACATTATATATTATAAGAATGGAGATAACATTTGATAAATGCATGTTTTTATGTTTGGTACTTGTATTAACTCCTTAAGGTCTTACAGGAGTAAGAATGATGAAGTATTGTGTATTGACTTAGTAACTTTACATTAAGTTCGAGAGTTTTTGGATTTTAATGCCGCTGTCTACTGTATTTTGGCTTTACATAATCGGAAATCCACAGACTGAAACCAAAACGTAATTAAACTTCACGGCTTTCATCTGAAGATGATGGTTCACGATCCGGGTGGAGTTTTGTTATTCCTACCATCCACTTAATATTCAGATTTCCAGAAGAAGATGGACGCGGTGGGGATCGCACTCACGATCCGTGGGGTATAGCAATTAGCATACATACCATTCTACCCAAATTCGCCTTGCAAGAAGGTGGTTTTCTCATTTGTGATCCCAATTTTCTAAATAACAAATAGCTATCTAAGTCATAAAATAACCAACGATAACTTTTTCGTTTCAGGTAAGAACCATAATAATTGGACAAAATAAGGTAACAAAAGCAGTCTAACGGTAAGTAAAACTAACCGTGTTTTCCTCAATGAGTTTTCCGTAATCGGATATATGTAAGTTATACGAAAAACTGTGTAAAACTCCACAAAACATGAATATGATCATCTGCGGCCGCGAGTGGCTTCCGTTTAATATGACGTGAAATTTTTATCCTTTCTGAACTGGCTCGAGGGGCGTTCGGAAATCCGCACTCTTTATAATGCCGACGCGACGTGACGTTTCCATTGCGATCTCATACCAGGGTTGAATAAAAACTTATTGAGTGTGAATCGGAAGCGGGCCCCCGACAGACTCTGCTAACTTTATTAGCTTAAGGTTTCAATAGCCGATCTGTTCATATAACTGATTCACTAAATCTATAAACCTTATGTTGTATAAGATAATTAAATAAACTAGTTTTAAATTGTATTCGCTTCATTTCGATTTTTGGCTAAGGCCTTAGAATTTTAACTATCATAATTCATTACACACTGTGTGTAATTTACGCGAGTAGTACACATTTAAATACTAACGCGATATATATTAGTTAGTTAAACTTATTAGACGAAACAGGCGGCGCTAGTGTAGCAATTTTAACTTCTTTAGTCTCTCCGTGACATAGTTAAAATAGTTTTTAAATAAGTTAACTAATATATATCGCGTTTTAAACAGTTTTATTTACACGTTAATTTATAATAATAAAAAGATACATTTTTAAATTATTCTACCTTACGTAACTACTGCGTTCCAAAAATATTTTTCATAATATTTATTCAGTTAAACTCAATCAAACGTTTTAAAAGTTCGAATTTGTTAGTCCTTATGTATAGACCTACTGTGGTTAAAACTTTCGATGACCCTATTGTAAACTAAACATCCGGGATTTACATTAAGTGCCTTGTAAAAATGTTTACAACGTAAAAAACCTTTCGTCAACCCTAAACACGAATGCTCGATTGTCAGACCTCTTTGTGGACTACAATGAGGAATAAAAACACATCCCGCTTTGTTCGGACGGGACTATTGCACTGACTCACCAGACATCAATCCCCTCCCTGTGTACCTACTCTAATAGATAATGCACGTTTGAGTGTTCCCTCTGCTTAACCTAGCTATATATTTTTCATGTTCAAAGCAAATTAAGTTTACACAAACTACATTAATGGCAAATCAGAAACTTTTGCCGGCATCCTGTGTATAATACCGGTCATTGAATTCTCCACAGCCTATTTAGGCCTAAGTCTTATACTCGAAACTGAATTCGCGTTTCGAAAGCGAGCTATTTCACGTGAAAACTATTATCGAGATAATTCGCGATCGACAAACACTTTTGACGAACGATTTCGCAGTAACGGTTAAAGAAACCGTTAAACCGGTTCCGCGCAACATAAACCATTTGTGCCCGCGATATTATGAAACCCGTAGGGCAGAGATTTGTCGAGCTTCCGCGTTTACAGATTGCAACTGGTAACATGCTATAATCCTCTCAAACATCAATTTCTCAACGACGTGAACGGAGCGTGCTGAATCACCGTTTTTGTTCCAATAAACTGTGACTTTCTTTGCCTGTTCTAAAATTCTGGTCAAAGAACTTCCGCAATAATTGATATTTAAAATCCTAGTATGAAGTGGAGCATACACAGCCAAAATTGTGAGTTTCATCAATGAAAATAAAAAGTACTTGCCTTATCAGACAAAAACCCTTATTTGTATATGTAATTATAGTTTATTGTTAGTATAAATACCACGGAAACGTCCCTATTACTACTACTACTACTAGTCTGTATATAAAATTCGAAAAAAGACTGCTCTTTCATCCCCTTTCGCGTGGTTTTCAAAATTATTTATTACATTTTTTTAAAACAAGGTCAAGGTTGTAAGGTCAAACTTCTATATTACCAATTGTTATATTTGTCTAGACAAAAAGTTAGACAACATTTATTAATTTAAAGGCGGGCTTGATCGAATAGTCTGCTTTAGGAAACTCCTACAAAAGAAGTTTGAGATAATTTAAAATAACATAAATTAAATTTGGAATTTCCTACTAACTAGTAAAGTAACTAATAAATTGTGTAAGGTTTTAACGGCCACATTCTGCATATCATTGTTTTTCGGGCTGCTCATAATTCTTCGAGCAATCGAGGGGTTAACATCTCCTGATGATGCCGTCCACACGTGATGGCGAAACGTCGAGAATCTCTATTCGCTCACGTCGGCCGAACAGCCCGAAAAACAATGATTTGAGTAAAGTAACTATTATTAACACTATTAATTAACAAATAAATCAACATTAAAATACAGTTTCGTCACTGATTAATGGAAAAATTCCGTAATTATAAACATCGTTACCGGCAAAAAATAATTGCTTTATTAACTAAGTAACTAGCGATGCAAACTTGACTGGTTGCTTCGGTTTTGTATCTATTGTTGTAACTCGTTCTGGTATCTCAATTTACGTCATATCTTTGCAAAAAGGCGAATTCAGCTGTGTCTTTAGTCTGTCTTTAGAATCCACAGTTGAATTTGACAAGTTGATTTTAGGTATACATAATATTACAGTAATTCTAAACCTTGTAAAGTCTGATAGACAACTAAGAAATTAATATTATCAATAACAGGCACTTGAAATAATCAACGAAGTACTTATTTATATACATATTTAATATGAATATATAATTAAAATACAAAAGAGATTTAAGGGTTCAAAAATTCATACAATAGTTCAATAGATCATAAAATGGCATCTTTGCCATGGGATTCGAAGGCAGGACCTCTCGCGCTTAACGCAATGCTAAACCATACCTTTAACCGTTTGGCTACAGTACCGCCTCTGGTTAACATTAACTGGTTAGCACTTGATATATTAAAAAAGGTTACAACAATGTAGTAAGTGGTAAGGTTCTATAACTTCATGTTTGAATCTAACTAACTTACTAGTACTTAAGTCTAAGTACCTATAGGCATATTTTTAGATAAGTATTTCATATTCACGTTTCTTAACATTTATATTTATACATATTCATTGTTATGATTTTTCAGTAAAAGGAAATCTGAAAACCCCTGTTTTAAGCTAGCTTAATATAAATGTCTGCTTGTGACAAAATTTTCTTCATTTGTAAAAAAAAAATGTTTAGAATCTGCAAAAATAGCAGATTACATTGGCGATCACTGCCAGTAAAACATAGTAGTCTACAAAACAGAAGCGAATTCAAAATGTGCGTGCTTAACATATTTTAATAGAATTTCAACCTTCATACATAACTTCCTTCTTCCCTATTGACTTGTCTCTGCAAATATCATAAAGATTCCCTCGTATTCGCGACTATTAAATTACAATTTATATATAATGTTTTAGGGTACATTTTTCGCAAGCTCTCAATAGTTAAAAGCGTTAAGCGCGGCATATGGACCTGGACTCGAATCCCGGGCAAACAATATTGTGTGGCAGAGAACTACTTGCCTGTAAATAAATATGATTTTTACGATACTATTACAATAACATATGTAAGTGTTTATTAAAGTTAAAAACGTTGTAGAGTTATACATTTTAACGTAACTGTAAATATTAAGATACATAATGCGGACATAGGTTCTTATCAAATGTTATTGAATGTAATAAATAACTGGGCGTAATAAGACAATTTTAATTAAATTTTCTACTATCAAAAAACTTATAGCCATCTAAGATGGTTTGTTTGTTGAGGAACGCAAAAATAATCAGAAAGTTGCATAAACCAAGTTATGTAAAAAGCAAAAAGTAGGTATTTTCATTTCCCCTCTGAAACGTAATAAAGAAGCAACCCAGTGGATCGCAGCCTTTACATAGTTTAAGTTAAGATATCCGTAACCGCTTCTAGTTTGAAACTTCAGAGAGGTTTATTTCAGACCTCTGAAACCTTAAGTGCCTTATTTAGCGCTTTGATGTTTCGTAGCTAAGTTGAATTCGGTTTGTCTAAACCGGTTAACGATTATCTATTATACTAATATTACTGTTAGCATTATTGCTAAGTGAATCGATTAACGCCCCTATTTTTCGACATACTCTATGAAGTAAGGTTACATACATATAAACAAGAACAGGAAGACATACAGAAGCCAAAAAGTAATTGTTTTTTTTTGTTTGTATACCACCCACGCATTCGTCCTAATTTTTCCGTAAGTAATTGCTGTTTTTCTTAAATATAATATAAATATCCGAATATCCAAAGCCAATAAAGGTCGACAGCGTATGTTCCTTAAATGTTATAAGGTATATCTCTCTCTATTTTAAAAAATGCGTATTATCGTCTATAAAATTCTGTATAGTTTAAGTAAAACGTAACAGTGTATCGAAATCGTCGGTATGTCGTAATAGATAAGGGCGACCTTAACCTCGCGTCGCCCGTTATCACTTATCAAACAATAAAATGCGATAAAGACGCCGGCTAAGTGAAGTTGGCCTTTCACTTCACTGTCAAATAAACATTTAACTGATTGACTGTACATTTCAACAAATCGCATCTTACGCACTGTTACTTGTTACGTCTTCATCTACCTTTGACTAATTCTGTTTGCTTTATATATACTTACTATCTCCGGCAATAAACTGCTACTACTTGACCTTCGACACAACATTTTTATGATACATACAATATATTGTTTAGATTTTATATAGCTGGGGTGAAACACCCATCATAACATCTAACCAAAATGTGCTTTCGACCAATTTTAGTTTTAAATTTGAGTTAATAGAAGACAGGCTTGCATAAGTGGCTATCGATAATCTTCGTTCACTTACCTAGATTGTACCCATACCATACCAAACTCTACTTTTAATTTAAGGCAAAACCTAAGCTGCGTTTTACATGTCCACAATGCAGCCGTTGTAAGGCAGTAGATCAAGCACAAGCTTATAAACAAAATAAGATAATATGAATTTAACATAACTTCCGCTAGAGGGAAGCTCTTCCGCTCGGGAATCCCCGAAAAACAAATGCGAATTGTATGTAAAATGCCATAATACACATTGCGTCATCCGAAGCTCAGAATCGCGAATGAGAGCGGGCATTTAAAAAAAAGAAACTCACGTATTTTGTTTTAAAAAGCATTGTTTGGTATTTTACAGTCACAGCTTTTGCTCGGCTCCATAAACAAAACTGCCGTTTTGTAAGTAATGACCACAATTTATGCTGCCTCTATTTCCTATTTCAAAACATATTATGAAGACAAACATAGTTTTTATTAAGACTGAGATGTAAGTGTTTAATCACTTCACATTTACATACAATTTTGTTGCTCTTTAGTCATTAAAGGACGGACGCATTTTTTATTATGCTACTGTGATAATATTATCGCCTTCGTTACGTTGGCAACGTAATAAAAGGATATTTTCTTAATCTCACCTCAAAATTATATTTTTTTTTATGTTAGAGGAGGACAGACAATCATGCGGTTTACTTGAATGTAAATGAAATACCCGAGCCTATAGTATCTAAACAAGATTCGTCGTCGACCTGTTCTGGCTTTGGATATTCGGAAATCCACAGACAGACACGGAAACGTGATTAAAACTGCACGGCTTTTCCATCTGTGGCCGATGGTTCGTGACCCGGACGAAAATTCGACATTCCTACCACCCATTTAATATCCAGATTTCCAGACAAAGTCCAACATGTTTGAGAAAAATTATAAATCTATATATCCGTTGATTATTAGCTGTACATTGCTACCATGACACCAACATACGAAACATCGCTTTTAAACACAGTTACCATATTTACTTAACTTAAACACCTTGGGTAAATGCTTAAAGATTTATGTACAAAATGTCTTGACAACATACTCTTACTCAGTAATTAGAGGTCGACATGAATTCTGTTTGAATGAAGTAAACTCAGCGTGTGGGCAAGCCGGCTAGTCACAATGACACGACGGCAATGATTTATTGACCATCGGCCACCTTTTGTCCACCTAAGGCGCCTCGGCCCATCAAGGCTAAACGCCGAAAGAAACCAGTCTAGTGCGAGTCAGGCTCGCGCCCAAAGGTTCCGTATACAAACAGCAACAAAATGGTTTGTTATTTAATGATTTAGTTCATTTATTTTCAAGTATTTATTAGTATAGTAGCAACAAAAATCTTACAGTCTGGTGACAAACAGACTTCGGGTGGCTTTGTTATAGTCCCATATACCCTTTGG
The DNA here is from genome assembly GCA_963661955.1 of Leptosia nina. Lineage (NCBI taxonomy): Eukaryota > Metazoa > Arthropoda > Insecta > Lepidoptera > Pieridae > Leptosia > Leptosia nina. The sequence goes on along the minus strand of CAVLEF010000004.1, from coordinate 3,923,829 downwards.
GTAAGGAACCATAAAACAACCTTTAACACAAAATACGTTATCAAGAAACACGGCGCTTGCGGAAGACTACCGTTATTATCTCCACGTAACAATTCGTTATTATTGCCATCACTTTCTTACGCTAACGAGGCTCCGTTTAAACGTAAAGGACAGATGTATTCCATAATCAATGGGAGCAACGAGGTGTAGTGACGTCGACAGGATGCGCCGGCGCAGCTGGCTGGAACCTTTGTGTTTTTATTTTTCATAAAAAGAAGATTTGTTTCGCGCGGTTTAGCTTCGTACAAGCATCGTTTCCGTAATGGGAACGGAAAATGTTAATGAGTGTGTATGTGTTAAATTAGTGGCTCGTAGCTGTAATTTATTGGAATTATGGTTTCGAATGCCGGCAATTAATTAGTTAACCGTCTATTGTAGTGGTTATTGGTAATTAAGTTGGAAAGGATGTGAGGACGAGCTATGAACAGGAATTTACAAGTGAACACAACGTTTTTAGTAGTTTTATTATATACTCTTTACGTTGCTTTTAAACCATAATTTTTTTTATGATAGAGGAGGTTCACTCAGTGGTAGGTGAAATACCTTAGCCATATAACATCTAAACAAGATGCGCTGTCGAATTATTTTACAGCCTGAAACCTAAACGCTAATCGCCAAAAGTCTAAACCTCACAGCTTTTTCATCTGTTGACGGTGGTTCGTAACCCAAACGGAATTTCGATATTCTTACCATTTATATATCTTCATACATATATATATATATCTACAACTTTGGGTCTGTTACAGTCTTAAGGCGTATGCTAAACCTTGGTAAAATTTTAGCATGGCTAGAATATGTTTATCTCTTTTCAAATTGCATCATCTATAACACGAAAAGGGCAAATAAGAAGTAATAGCAGTTACAAGCGCATTTTTAAAAATCTACTTTTTAATAGATCTCCGATAAAGTTGGTGAAAACTGTAACAGAATATAACGTAATACTAAGTCAATCTTGTTTTATTACATACCTGTAAGAATATAACAAGTAACCCTCGTTTAACTTCTATTGAAGGGCAATTAAAGTCAATCAACTATAACCCCTCTCTCCTCTCCGCTATTAGACACTACGTACCAATTTAATGAAAACATTAGCAGCGGTCAGTAAATATAATGTTAGGGTTATGCTGCATCATAAGACATACAGATAGTCATAATAGATAAATGATACATAGGGATTAAACACGATTAAGAAGTTCAAAATTAAGACTTTATTTATTGTACACTGAACTTGTACTTGTATTCTTCAATTCGTACTAGTAGGCCTTGAGATTAGCGCGTTACAACAAACTTTTCAGCTTTATAATCATATAAGTTTTCTGTGCGGTTAAAAATCTTCAGAAATAAAACCGATCGCGTAATTTTCAATTAACATTTGACGCATTGCAATAACTAAGACTTTTATCGAATAAGGATTATTCATAAATATCTCTCCGAATTTGTATTTTAAAAGGCTTTGATACCAATTAAAATCACATTCTCGATGCCAAAACGACTGAAGGCTGCAGTGGCAGATCGGAAAAAATGTATCGCTCCTATTAAAACGCGGCATGCCCATTGATTTTGTTAGGCTGTAGTCTCACGTACGTAAAACGTAACGCGTTACTGTCTCAAAATTCTTAAACACCTCGGTCATGTCAATACATAATGAGACAATTTAAATAACTCCAATAGCAAAGTGTTTATATAGCGCTAACATTTATGTGCACACTTGAAGGAGGTAATAACATTTTTTAACCTTCAAGCAGTGTGAAAAGTTCGCCTAACAGCAACGTAGTTATTTTTTATAATAGAGACCGACAAACATGTAGTTCCCTTACCAAAAGTTGAAATACCTTTTTATTTTAGTTGAAATAGCTTTTTTTTAATGTTGGACCGGTAGGGATCACACCCACGACCGTCAAAGTGAGACAGCAGCCTTAAACATTCTCATACCAAATAAAACAAACGCGCCTTCAAAGACATTTATTGAATTATTTCGTAATTATTGTACATTCTCCTGTATGCTCGATTGACTTTGAGACGTGTTTGGAATAAGAACACGCTCGCGTAAGCGCGCGTGGATTCCGAACCCCTCAGATTTCAACTGGATTAGATTATAATCTACACTGATTTCTAATTAATTAACACGCCGTGAACTTTTCAATTATTAATTCGTCGAGCTTTTAATTGCATGCATAATGTCTTTCAAAGTGATACGATATAAAATAATGTAACGTTGTGTAATCTTTTTATGGACTTTTCATTTGATTTCAAGTGCCTTTTGCAGTTAATTGATGAAATTAATTGAAATCTAATTTAAACAGCTTCTATGCTGCAACTAATTTAATTATTACGTCTTAACTTTTAAACATACTTAGAATTATTTATTTAATTCTAAACAGCAGTCAAATAAAGTTATAATAATATCAAAGGTTAGTAGTATTTACGTAACAATTGTGTGTGCATATTTTTATATATTAACTACTTTGACTTATTTAACCTTAACTAACAACTAGTTAAAGCTTTTTAATCTTCAATAAATATATAATGTATAACATCAAATGCTTATCAGGAGCCGAAAACCAACTAGTTACTAGATAGTTCATAAAAAATAAAATAGAATAACTATCAGAAAATATTTTCAAGGGAAAAATAATGAAAATGTTATTTTTTATTACTATTTTGCCTCTTCCGCAGCACCGAAGAATATTTGAAACTTTTGCGCAAGCATTTCAATGGCCGCATTAATGCGCAAGCGCCGGCCAACAATCGGCAAGCTTTCGCGGCCTCTCGGGGCGTCAAGTGTGAATTGTCGATTTGTTACTTGCTCGCTGTCCTACTGCATTTTTAATGTACACGCAGACACGAGCTTACGGTCACACGGTTAGGCGCGCCTAATGAGAAAGTTTATCGAGCGTTTATTGCGTAGTACAGCCTAGCGGGAAGCTTCGCCGCGTCGCCAGAGGCCGCAGGTGTGCCCGCCCCCCGCTGCACCGCCCCGCCGAGCCGCTACGACGCAGCTTTCTTTGGTACGCGCCACTTCACGCCAGTCGACTGTCAACCGCGGAGGCTAGCGGTCGTTCCGCTTTATGCGTACAAAAAAAGCGCCGCGCCAAGTGTAAACACGACGCACCGACCGTGCAATGCTTCCGTTCGCGAAATAACCGCAATGGATCACCGGTTTACGTCTTCCGTGACACCCCGATGGATTTGCTGTGTACGATTGTGTTGTTTTATTGTAATCGTTCATATTGCGTTGTAGTGTCAGCCGCTAAGCGGTAAAACAGTGGAAGTGTCTGTCAACTTTGTTTGTGGAGCGTTCTGGTCAGCGAGGTAGCTGTAGCCGAATTTTCCAGCTTTTGAATGTCGCCGGCCGGCTTTGCGTCTACAATCGTTATCTAAATTTCTCAAAGCTACGTAAATGGACACAGCTCGCGGGTGTCACATTACCATATTCAGAGAATGTCAACAAACTATTAAGTATTCGTTTGGTCAATACAGAACTAATGTGCGTTCTGATTTGCGCTAGAGATAAAGCTAGGCTGTCGATATTTAAAGTTTAAGCCGTTGTTAAAAATCAACTAGACAAGATCTATTTTTATTAAATCTTAAAACAATTCTGTAATGTTAAAGATTGATAATGAACAATTACAGTATCCCTCTATGTTCGACTTGTTAAAGCGTCATTCTCAAAAACAAAACTAACATAGGTGCACGCGAAGCTGCGAGCAACTAATATATAACTATTGTTAAAAGTTCTCTTTTAGAATTTGTCGTAAACATAGATACCATCTGCTTTTGATATAATCTTAGGAGTGGTTCCAGTGTACGAAGACTTGATAGATTTGGCGGTATCAATTAATGCCATCAGTGTACCCAATGCCCTAGTTAGACCAAAGACAGTTGAGATGTTACGGTATGTGAAGGCTCAAAATAGCAACTCGTGTCGCCTATATTGCATTAACAAGTAACAAATGCCACAGAGTATAAAAATAGTTTATTAAAATACCACACAAACTAAATTTTGTTGTAGGGCATTTAATTTTTTAGTCTTCGTTAATTGAAGTAGCCGAAACTTAAGTTAGTTTCGGCTATCATAAGAGAATGTTGCGATATTTTGTTCGGATATTAAATTTAATGCTTGTAGGATATGCTTAATTTCTAATGTTTCTTTAATGTTCGCGGATATGCAAAATTCAAGCTAATCATATCAGTATATACTTGTTCTCTGATTAGACAATAGCGATAACAAACCATTTTATAACTCCGAAAAGATAAGCGCTTTCGCCAATATACTTACAAAATCTTGAAAATTTTCCTCTCGCGGAATTGTTTTAAATTACACCGCAGAAAGATCAGAAGTCGGATAAACAGTCGGCATCAATATCGTTGTTTGAATAGTACCCACTTATTAGTATTAAACGAAGTGAAAGGCCTACTTTCTCTAGCCCTCCGGCCCTGCAGCTTGAATGTTCTGTTGCAGAATTTCACACTACAACGATAGATATCAGTTACACAGATTATAAATAGAATTATTGGCCATAGAGATTATCTCTAACTTCGTGTTGGCGAGTTTGTTTTCTAACAAGGTGAAAGTTGCTGACGGAACATTACATTTTATTTATCTTTGATGGTTCATCAAGATTGTTTAACTAGATTTCCTCTAAATTTGTGTAAAAGTCAATTTAAGCTTGTCTTTCGGTGGCTCTTTTCAAAGCCTCGTCGAACTTCGGCCCGTTAGACGGCCAATATATATTTTTTCCTCGGTTCACGCCCGAGGCGCGACGTATGTCGGTCAACACGATTCTATTGTTCATCTTTGATTTGCGAGTGGATTTATTCTTGAGAATCACTTCCTAATACATGCTTTCTAATATTCTCTTCCGTTACACGTTCCCGTTAAAATTAAGATAATGTATACAGCCGGCAGGCAGTCACGCGCAAATCAAGTCTAATTGATTTGATCTTTTGCGGTGTACGCCTGAGTATACGTGAACTTAAAGCTAACTTACGAGCTCCACACTTAAGTGGATTTACGCAAGCTTAGCTTATATAACTAACAGTAATTTATAACGATTGTGTAATGTAATAATACAGTTGCTATTGATAACTTCTGCAGGCTCGAATTAGAACAATATTTATACGGTTTAATACCGGATTCAAATTCGCGGAGAAATCTTAGATGTCGCGTGACCCTTATCGCATTATACGTTATCGGTATTGATAATTGAAATCTTGATTATTAAACAAGGGCCCCAAATTAAAATTGTATCTTAATCTGTGCACTATTTTTATACCTTGTTACGCGTCAAAATTGTACCGAGGATTACACTTGTAAAATGTTAAAAAATTATCATAAAATCTGAAGTCGAACCGACGATTGCTTATAAGTCGTAAATTTAAGTACTCTCTGTGTCATCATATTTTCGATCTTCCTAGAATCCCTTTTTAGTTATTCAAATGTACACATTTATTTAAGTAAATACTTAGTACTAAATAACATACAATATCGTAAGACTAGACTTGGCCGTAGTCACAACAAATTGGTATCTAGCCAATGTCCGTTGCCAAGTGCACTGAGGGGTGGCACTGCCCTTTTCAATTGATACCCAATGAACCAGTTCTGATTCATAATCAGAAATTAATATTGCATTATACGTTACGCCTATTAACACTAATAAAACAACGGAATTGCATTCGAGATCGTGGACATCTTTGGGCATACGCCAAGTGACTTTGCCAAGCGAGTTCTATGACAGTTAACGTAAATTAGCCAGCATAACAAGCTAAAATAATTTCCTCGAAAGAGCTCAATGCCTTGAAAAATACCTGAAGCTGCACCGTTCAGCGTAATATCTCCGCAACTCGCGTTGATCGTTCGCCAACAGTCTTGCCAAATATTTGTACTTGTTTCGCCATTATCTAATACATACCACATTTTCGATATGACATTTATACGAGACAATCAATCCTTTGTAGAAATAATCTGTTCATCGTACTCAGCCCGCAATGAATTGAATTCGCTAAAATTGTATCTTGAATTATTCAGCGTCCCTTAGCACGTATGATTAGGGACATAATTAGGCTTTATTTATGTTACGTCCGTTGAATATCGATGCTTATTAAGGCCGCATTACGAATTCGTCAAGTAGTGGCAGGTAAGAGGGGCGGAGAGGGGTGCGGGGCGGGTCTTCCGTCGACAACAGCTGTCATAGCAGCTGCCTATGCCATGCCGGGTCTGGCGCACGTGCGACTACACCTATTATTTAGACCACTTTTTTAATCTTCAAATGTTACGGAAGGTCCCAAACGAATCGTACACCTTAAGAACCCTTCGTGTTCAACCTACGTAAATATAGCAATTAACGCGATGTTTTTTACTATTCTCCAATACTAGGAAAGATAAAAGCCGGTCTGTTATATAACGATAATAAACAGAGTTTCGATTTAACGTTTTGACATGAGTTTCCAGTGCACGTGACGTTTGTTTATGTGCCAATTCAAGGCCGCTTGCATATTGCGACGTATTCAGCTCGCACAGACAGAAAAATGCTAATGCTTTACGTAATTGATACAATGTAAAACTTTAAAAAGAAACAAATGTGCAGTTTTAAATTAAGAATAATTTCCATGAGATCGAACTACAGTATACGAACGAATAAAGAGAAGAACCATAATTCGTTTAAGAAATGAAAAAGGCATTTTGGAAATTTTATATATGAGGCCGCTAGAAGCAGAGTAGCCTAACTGCAATTTTTATGACTAGACTTATTAATATTTTCATAGTAAAATGTTAATTTACAAAAGCACAATGACTGAAAATTGTTAACTTATTTTTTATGCAAATTATAGTTAAATTCATTGTCGTCTAAGTTAATTGCGCGTTTTTATTTTCCTCCTTATTGAAAGTCATTATTAGGCCACTCTGCCTCTAGCAGTCTCATAATATCTTGAAAAGGAGTTTTGCTCTGTTTCGAAGTTTGCAGTCAAATTATTGTAGGACTAGCTTGTGTCAATACAGCATGATAGAATCATTACTCCAGGCGTAACACCAAAATACCCACCTTTGGAAAGCTAAAGATGTTCAATCCTTGAGCAAAATACTCGAATCGAATCTCGAAGCAAGCTTCTGTTACAAATATAATAGGGCAATAACTATTTATGGAACAATGGTGAATCGCTTACTTGAAAATCAAATAGCACGACGGCTTGCACCTCCTGACCCGACAGCACCGCAATGCAGTTCGCTGACACTACACAAGAGCTATTTGCTTCTATACCAATTTTCATTATTATAAATCAACATACTATGTTAACTACCTTCTTTGCTTGCAAATGACATCAATTTTATAATTTTTAAATGTTGATTTACAGGCAAAGTATATTATAATATAAATTTAAGAGGTATTTGATATTAAAGACCGAACTACCATTGTTCTACCAAAACACAGTGGGTTCTAGTGCCGCCTGTATTGTCATTTTTTTTCCAATCGATTTGCAATAAACATCGTTGTGCAATCAATTGCGATGTTATTCAATACCATTCCGTGATATGGCGTTATAAAATTGTAAAAGGTCATGCATCAAATAATACGAATTGATCAAATGAAGTGTTTCCGTTATTAATTCAGCGACTTAGCCAGTCTTGATGTTATACTCCTTGAGTATCGTGCGTAGTTTACGCCAGTAGTACACAATAAATAAAACTTTCATAACTGTTTAAAACGCGATATATATTTTAATCAGCGTCTGAAAAGCACTCCAAACGTGTTTTTTTTTGCGTTTTAAACGGTTCAAAGTTTTATTTAACCCTATATTTTTGGTTATAGGTAATCGACTCTTAAAACAGTGCCTTTACATTGTTGGATAGCTTCGTAATAGAACAGTTTGCGTGGAAAGTTGCTGTGATATATCCTGTGATGTGCAAAAGTTAACTTTGGATATTTTTTTATGTGATTTACCAGTGCCCAGTACAAACCGAGTACAAAAAAAACGGATAGATTTATATTTACAATGAAAGAGGAGTGTAAGTTGTGTAGTGTAAACGGATGGTGCGGGAGTCAGGGAACCACGGACTTCTCTATTAGCTCCTTAATGAGACCAGCGGTCCAGCACCAGGGGAGCATGGACCCGAGGCATGACGCCGTACTCCTATCGGCGTACCTGTTCAAACTAGGTGATTATCCATTATATCCGCTTCACGATTACTACTCCAACGGCGGTGAGTATCGTGCACTTAGAGGTAGATTCGCACCCAGACTAACACTAGAACTAACGAGTAGCGTTAATAAGTAAACTATACTTTGTTCAAGCGGAGTTTGACAGGAAAATGCCTTAAAAAAAAATCGATTTCAAATTTAAAAAATTTACGACACGGCCAGAATTCAAAGTCCGTGTGGTATTATTTTATATATTCGTGAATTTATTTTTAACTACCACCTGACATTTTAAATTGTTAAATGCGTTTTATTTTAATGCAGGTACTATAATATATTATACATACATGATTAATTATTTAGTTATTAAAGTTATCATACTTACACTCTAGATTTGAACTTCCTTAGGGATAATTAATTAATAGTCTAAATACTACCACATCTCCACAGCTAATTGTCAAACTTATCATCATATGATGGACAAAGTGTAGTGCATTTTATCACATACTGCATGTTGGTTTTATATCTTTAACAGATTTAAGGATTCGCTGAGAGTATGTCGTTCGCGAGCAATTTAGTATATTTACGTCTTCAACGAAGATTATCCACATAAGTTTATTATGTATGGCTACGATTCTAATATAAGAGAGATTTTTAGACTAGAAATTATAGAACCGATTTCAGAACGACATACTATTTTTCAGCGATAGTGTATCATTCATTTTTTTAAATAATTTGTTTATTTAATTTTGTTACACCTTACATACATTTGTTTCACTATCAGTATACTTTAATTCTGTTAAGTAATCGGTAAATCTGTAGTTTACGCTAGTAGTAGTTACACATTAAAATTTAACACTTTAACGGTTTAAAACCCGACATATATTTGTTAAACTTCTTTGAAAATTATTTTAACTACGGCCACACGTTCCGAATGCTGTGCAGCAGCCGAAACGTCGGGCATATAAACAAGTTTAACTAATATATATCGCGTTTTGTGTTAAAGTGTTTTATTTACATATATCCTGATTCCTGACTCTGTTTTATTAATTCTAAAATAGAGTTCTTTTTAAAGGTTTGTTCTTCATTAGGAATTAAGCGATACACGTCACTTTTCGCATTGTTCTCACATAGGTCATCGTTGTTTCCATTGGCGTCACGCGGACGTATGCTAATGCCTATTAAAAATTATAATGTGGCGATCGTTTAGTTTTTCTCTGTCATTTACGTCTCTTCATTTGTAATATAATATAGCGTTGCACGCAAAAGGAGTGGTCAATTTGTCGATTTTTCTTTGTACCGGCGACACGGTGAGTAATATATTCAAATTTAAACTTGTGATAACATTTGATAAGAGATTACATACAATAGAGAATCTCCACATATTATTTCTCTTGTTACTATAACAACGAATAAAATTAAACCCAAGTTAATTTAATCGAACATCGAGATTTTTATATAAAGCTATCACGTGCTAAAGCAATCATTGAAAATATTAAGGTTTCCGACAGAAACATATTTTGCACATGATGACACTATTTAAATTAAAAACCGATTTTTAATTGAAAAAAATACGTGTGGCCCGGAACGCTGTGGCTGAACGGTTCAAGTCCTGCCAGTGGCGTAATAAATGTCAATTTATGTTATATTTTAATTAATATAAATATAATAGAATACGACATAATACAAATATTTTATTAGCCCACACAACAAGACTGATAAAGCCGTTTTTATTGATCCACGTTTTTTAGACTCGCTCTTGGCCATTTTTATTATTTCACTATATTACATTGAATCTTTTGCAAAGTAATACCGGCGACCTCGCGTACACATCCGCCATCTAATCCGGATGTTAAGTACCACTTTAAGCTTCCATTCTATTACAATTTAAAGCACAGGCTTCAATGTTAAATTTAAATTAAATTGGAATCGAAAAAATATTAACTTCCTCAATTAGTTAAGTATTTTTTTCAAAACGCTAATCGTATTATTCTTAATTTGATATAACTCTTTCACCTGTTTCCGCGTGAGGCTTAAACTTGAAGAAATTTAATTATACTCGATTTTAATGTTTTTTACAGATTTTTAAATAACCCGTTTCGTTTATATATAGAAATGCTGTATCCAATCACAACTTAATACAAACACCTGACTTAAAAAACTCGTTTTGGGAACTTACTAGAAAAGGTTATATTGTAAATACATATCTACTTATTAAACTTACTAGTATGTCTATGAGGTATCTTAAATGTACCTATTATAATATACAACTCAAGAATAACCTAACCTTGTATATTTATGCGTGAAAGTGTAAATAATACGATCTTCTCATTCGATAAACTGAAAATATATATTATCTTTATGACCTAGATAACGCACCTTCAAAACTAATTTTTCATTTTCGCTCCGTTGTTTTGTTTCCATTCGTAAAACTGTATACAAATAACTAGACAGCCCCCATGTTTAGTTCAACGCTTCGCATAGTACTTTATACGCGAGAGGTGCTAGGTTCAAAGCCCAAGGAATTATAATTGTTTCGGTAGAGACAGATTAATCAACTTGCCTGTATATAAAATCAATGATTAAAACGGACTCAGATCTTGTATTTTTCTTCTGCCACTCAATAGAAGCAGAGTCTGGATTACGTTATGATGCTATCACTCGTAGTTGAGCACAGTTTTATGATTTACCAGTATTACGTAATCTGGATACGCAGAACGCGAAAACACGTCGACGTAGTTTCGACTTAAGTACGTATATCCCTATTCGGAACTGAGATTACGGAGCTGTTATTTTACTCTGTGGCTTTAAAATACATGTTCCTAGATAATCACATCACGATTATTTAGGCTTCAACACAATGTGTTAAGTAAGAAGCAAATCTATAAATATCTTTATACTCGGCGAGTGAAAGAACACAGTGACGTCACAGGATTCTCCGAATGACTCATGAAATCTTATCCCCATTACGGTGTAACAGGAAAATGGAAAACGCGAATCTCATTTAGAATATACTCTATTTAAGATTAAACGTCTTAAACAGCTTTTCAATTATAATCCGGTCTTAATGTTAATGAATTTGATACTTGAAACCGGATGGTTAGGAGACAAAATCTATTCGTTTGTACTAATAAATAAAATTAGCGAGACTCATGACATAACATTACATTAGGATTATATGAATATATAGTAGGTGTATACATTGTTTCGAATAATTTTTGTTAGCGGTCGAAACCGCTGAACGCCGTAGTCTACATTTATAAGACCAATCTCATCTTCACACGAAACGATATCTGTTTTTGTGTGTTTGATAAATTAGTGCAAAAAGTGTTGCGCAATAAATTATAATTTCAACGACATAACATGTGCGTCATATAAAACTATCGAGCGACGTGCTGACAAATTTCAATTCAGTAAAATAAACGTATCCTATGAAAGCGTTGAGCTTCACATATTTATTCGTATCTGAAATAAAAGTGTTCATAAAACTGTAGGGTAAATAACAAAACACTCGAAAAATAATGACAAACATTTTCTCGATAAACGAACGAGCTATAAAGCTCCAGGTTTTCCGCCGTTCAAGCATAGCTGTATTTATTCTAACATAATGGGGGGGGGGGGCTGACTTTAACTCTCGTATATTTTTGTATTATTTCTATACTAAAATATAAAGAGTGTATTTGTTTGTTTGTCTTTTTGTGTTGGTTAGAGTATTTATCGAGGAAGGCTATAAAACATCGCGCTGTTACTAACAGCAAGCGAGAAACAGCAGGAAATGTAAAAAAAAACGGGGAAATTATTAAATTAGAAAGTGGAAAACGCTTTAAGCTACCCAAAAAAACATGTAAAAGATGATTCCTTTTTTAAATGATTTAAAAACTGTCTCCGAAATTATATCTCTATCTTTTACGATTAACTTGCAAGAACGATGGTACGCGACCGACGCAGTGGACATCAGCTTTAATCTATAAAGATAAAGATGAAGTTTGCATAAACATTTTAATACCCGAAATAACGCGTTCAAAGTCGCTGACACAGCTAGTAAATTAAAAGTTATAATTTTTCCGCGGAATTTTTACCTTATTAGATAAGATAAATAATCGATAAACATACTCGCTTTTATCAAAAATCTCACCTTTCATTTGGCGGACGGCTACTTTGTTATCGAAATGTTGTCTTCTACCGACAGTAATATTATTTAAGTGTGATATATCGCTCTCTCCTTTATATGACAGTTAACCGTGGCGAATTCATCTACTTCAAGTGTAAAAAACATAGGTTACATTTTATATTTTTATGTGTTTCTCATATGCTATCTTCAATTTCTTAATGCATTAAATTTCAAATTATGTAAACAATATTAATTCTCTTTACTGTGATATTTCTTACCTGTCGTTATTTGACAATTCACATTCCTCTCAGACACATATACACTTGAGTTTCGAGATAAAATCAATACATAGTTTATTTACGTGTAGTAAAATTTGTACACATTTGTAGGTAAAGTTTTAATTGCTAAAAATGTTTACATTGACATCAGATTCAGTTGTGTAGATAATACTTTTATGTAATATAATAGTTTGTGCTAATAAAAACTAGGTTGATTTAAAATCTGTAGTTCTTTCTCTGTATATACAACTATACTACAGTTACATTAAGAACCTTTTTAACATTTCAACTTAATTAAGTATATTATTGTTTTAAACCGTTAAAGTGTTATATTTAAATGTGTACTACTCACGTAACTTCTGACAATATTTAATTCGTATTACTTGGATGATTATTTAATTCTCAACCTTGATACTTAATCATAAAGGTGTTACCATCTCACATTGTTTGACAGTATCATAGGATCACATCGCATCGAGTCCATTGTTTTAACGCCAGTTTTTGAACGATTGGCCCTCATAGGACTCTCGTGGCCCCCTGAAAGTGTTTATTTCCATCCGGTAAAAAACAATGACCAGTGAAGCGTCGCCCTTTGATAACTCCCCTAACGAGAACAGTAGGCCGTTCCAAGTGGCTGGATGCAATTCCAGTCAAATTCATTATTGGAGCACGTGGAACTCTTTGTATTCATACTTTACGAGAACACGACATTTTAGTTAGTTCCTTTCGATCCATTATATCCCATTGCTGGGAACAAGTCTGTTCTCGTATATGAAAGGGTTTTAAGAACTTACACCCACCACGCTACTTCAGTATAGCTTGGCAGTTTAATGTTACCGTTGACAATCACCGCACTAAATTGTAGTGTGATAATAACTGAGACCGATTTCTCAGAATAATACGGAAGAAACATTTTACCATACCCAAGATTCCGTGATCTGCAGTCGAGTCCACAGATCACTAACGAGGCTGTTATTATGATAGCGCAGTTAATGTACTATCTTTCTATAATTAAAAAATATTAGATTTAAATTCACCGCTGTATAAAGCGCAGTGTTTACTGAACACCACAGATAAAAAGCCATCGAGTTTAATTGCGTTTCGGATTTGATGCTTATTTTCATTTCCCATCAAATGAACCCCCATCCATGTCTGTCCTCGTCTATCATTTAAAAAAACTGTTACAATGCATCCGTTTATTCGAGTGTGTAATGTTTTATTTCTTTCTATTTGATTTTTATTTGAACAATAAACGAGAAGGTGCATATAATTTATATGTTTTCCGTAAGGAAATATATAAAAATCATCTTATTGATTTTTTAGGTAGTTTTATTATAGACCCCTGCTAGCGATGCATTCATAGGAAATTGACTCATTAAATATTTATAAAGTGCCTCACAATAGTTTTAAATTAACCATGAATGCGTGATTTCGATTCGTCATATGTCGAAGGGGTAGTTGATCCCTCTATTCTTTTGTCAAAAACAAATGAAGTTAAGAAGTGGTCGATTCGAAATTTAAAACGATTTACTAAAATTATATAATCTTATGTATGCGTATTACAAATTTATTATGTATATGGTGTTTGAATAAAACAAGATAAATACTGTCTATAGTTTACGTGAGTAGTACACATATTTTACACATACATTAAATAAAACACTTTAATCACGGGGAGACTGCAAAGCATCCGAAACGTCGGGCCGAAGTTAAAAATCATTTTTCAAATAAGTTTAACTATTATATCGCGTTTTAAACCGTTAAAGTTTTTTATATAAATAAAAGAAGATAATTTATTTAAAGTTACAAAATATTTTGTTTGTCTATCTGTTGAATAAATAAACTGTATTTTTATACAACTAAATTAAAAAGAAAAAAACATTTGCATATGAAACTGCTGCTTCGTTTTAAGTGAAAGTTAAAGTTACAAACTCACTATTAAACTCCTAACACTATGTTCAGTGTATTGTTTGCATACACTAAAACACTTTTGAGCTTCATTTATTCGTTTACTTCTTTAACTAAAGCTAAAAAGTTTCGCAATATTAATTAAATTCTTTGCATGTTATTTAGTGAAATCCCATTCCCCCCGTGGGGCATGGGCTGAACACATTCCTGTAACCTTTTACTGATGAGATGTATTCGTATGTTTAAATACATTACCAGTTGATGTTTCAAATTTATCCTCTGCTCTTTTGAACACTCTGTAGAATCGCGACAAACAGACACACAAACAAAAAATTTTGACGAATCTAAACAATTTTAAATTTTTAATAATATAAGAATAAAATAAGAATAGCTTTGTGTGTAAGTGTTTTGATGTAATAGATATACAACTTTTAAGTCATTAACTTTTCGCAGAAACAAATTTTACCCTCAATTTTCACCCCACAGTCGACTTTCGTGGAACTATTCTTGGAAATGCCTGATAAAAGAAACCTGAATAATTAAGGCTAGCTGCGAGTGGTGGCGTCCTAAATTAGAATCAAGAATTTATAGTTGACACATTAACTGTACTGTCCTTTGAAGATAAGCTAGATTATTAACGGTATATTTTTATTTTAATATCAACACAATACACGCTTAAATAAGCACGTGTGATTGATTGCCTTTAAATGAATATTAATATTATCATTCTATCTGAATTTATTAACTGGTATTTTTTTTTACTCAAGTACAAAATATATTAAAATAGTAACAATTTTAGTTAAAAATAGTTGATATTGGTGTCCATGTATTTCGTCACAACGGTTTAAAAATATGTTTTTAAATTGTATATTTATTATTTTTGTACAAAAAAATTATAGGTTATGTACCTACGTAGATTAATAAAACTCCTTTCATACAATCTAGTTTATTAAAATTCTTGTGTCCGTTTATCTTAATGTTAAGTATATATAAATAGTAGTGTTTTTACGGAATAGCGCTTTAATTTCATCAGAAAATGTTGAATTATTTATTGACAATAACAATGTTCATTTGCACGCATTCATTGTGAATGATATCAAATTGATGTATGGTTTTCGTAATATCAATATTTTGCCGCGGAGCTTGCCAACAATATTTAATAGCGCGCTCTTGTTTCCTACTAAAATATTTGCGCTTTACGAATCATGAGATTTAAACTGCACGTGTAGTTAGTTTAGAGCAAGTTGATATATTTTCCAGCGGAGAACTTTAGCTTAGTCTATTAAGAATTAATGAAGGATAATAGCATAAATAGAATAAAAAATAAACAAAACATCGGTAGCATCTTAGCATACAATGCTACCAATGTTTCATTTATTTTCTAATTTAATCAACTGGTCGTAGGTTTTTTTTAAATCTTCGTCTGGATATCTGGATATAAAATGAATAGGAATATTGAAAATTCCGCCGAAGTCACGGACCAACGTCCTAAAAACTCTATATTACTTAATCGCGTTTTGGTTTCAATGTGTGGATATTCTAGCCAAAATAGGCCGACAGCGCATCTTGTTTAGATATTATACAGCTGGTTTATGTCACTTTCTATCAAGTGAACCCCAGCCTTATTTGTCCCCCTCTATCATATAAAAAACAATTATCGTTTATACTTCTCAACCGCAGAACACAATTGTGTCGTTTTCTGTGTTCTTGACTACATTGTCTGTGGTAAATATTTTATGGCGCCTTTAGCTGGACAAGTGACGCACTATTTAAATGAAATGATGCCCAGAACTTGTGCATATAGAACTAGTGAACAGATATTATATTTGATTAATTTAGAATCGTATTGTTTCAGGTAAGCCGTGTTCGTGCACGTATTGTGATCCTATGCCACGCACGCCCTATGGTAAGTTTAAGATAACCAAACAAAAGTCATGATCGTTTTATATAATAAATACCTAATTTTAATGGTTAATATATGAAAAACACATTTAAAAAATGCTAAGCTTTAAATATTCGTGTGAAACCTAATACTTAAAAATCTCGTATGTCCTTGAAAAATATATTTTTTGCTATTTAGAACGAGGTAGATTTTAATTGCACAGCTGTGTTGTCTTACAAACCTAACTAAAATACCGCACATACTTCTAAAGAAACAGAAATGAGCGCACCTCGTTATACGGAATATGCTCATAGAGGCTGAACGACTGACATAATTATATTAGTTCATGTTCAGCCTTTGTCCAATTGAAACCAGCTATGACACAGTATAATATTACAAACAGTAACGACATCTTAATGCTAGTCGCCTGCTAGAGAGATGCAAAAAACATTATATGCTCTCGTTACAATATTTTATTTTAAATTGAATAATTCTCTTTCAACTTTATATACAATTTCAGAAAGACATAGCTTTATATTTATTTTGCTATGATTAAGCTAATTAAAACCAAAATATCACTGAATAGATGTGTATTCTAAATAATAGGAATACACACCTAATAAGAACAATGGCTTATCATCGCTAAATACTTGTAAATATTTGCCATAGTTGTAGATCACATTAAAAAATCTCTTCCCACGCACCCTACTGTCTGTTTGTATGCTAGAACCAGTGCAGTAATCAAGTAGGCAATAGGTCGCCCGCATCGTTCCCATGCACTATTCACGTATACGTGTGCCTCAAAAAGCGTCCAATAAACATTCTACCCTTATACTTATGCAGAGCGGACGCTTTAAAGTGTGGGAACATAGCCCACTGAATAATGCATTGAGGAAGATCATATTTTTTGTAATTCTTACGTCATAGCTCTCGGTTACAATACGTTTGCGATCGCTATTGCTCTTAACAAATTTTATAAACTGTTACTCGATACAATGAAAATATTCAAACAGTATTATGATTATTTTTTTAATTTAATAAACGATTTTTTTCTTAATGAAGTTCTTAGTTTTTTTCTTAGTAATATTATTTCTACATATAATACTATTTAAACTAAACACTGTTAAGGGTAAAAAAACGTGAAATGTATTACTTACTAATTTACTACTTATTTTAACTTTGAATACCGGTATTTTGGATGTTTTGCAGCAGTCGTGGTAGTGGTGGGATTCTTGTTTTCTTGAAATGTGAACTACAGACAATAGTTATAATTGTTATTTAAAACTCGTTACGAAACACGTTGCAAATATGATTAATTTCGTCGCAAACAGTTACTTGTTTAGGTTAGGGCTATAAAACGGGAAGCATAGAATAACACGATTATTAAAAAAAGTTCGATCACATAAAGACGGGTCACGTGTATTCTATATCTAAATATTATTCCACAAACGAAACATATCGCGTTACATCTCAGTAGAGCAACGTCGGGTATATTAATAATGTCATTACCATTGGCCCAATAATCCCCGTTAACTAATTGCTCGGGTTTAACTCTTGACGTCAATTAAATTTCGTCACTCGATTCGGTTTTCGATTTTACGAGGGCTCTGCACAGCTCTGAAATGTTCGTTAAAGGCTTTAAAAAAGCTTTATTTCACTTCCATGTTTAGTCGGCAACTGCTGTTTGTACGAGTTTAATTGCTCGGTTTTGTATGCTTAAACAGAACTGATCTTGTCCTTACTTCTTTGTCGCTGTACAATTCTAATTCTTATTAATTATGTTGAGATATCTCGCTACAGTTACATAACGTAAACAAAGGAAGTTAGCACTTGAAAATTATGTAAATATTTACAACATAAGGTTTTAAATTATATCTTCGTATCTTAGTGCGTATGGACAATTCTAGACAATATTTATAATGCGGTACCCGTTATTCATATCAAAGAAGAATCAATATAGACTGCAAGCTAAAACTAACTTCACCATTTATGCTTACATTCAATAAATTGTAAAGTGTTAAATAAAACGTTTTAAACATATGATTTATCCACTTCCTCTGCTAACAGCGGAGCTTCGAAAGCAATAAATCTTAGGCGTTGGGTAAGTATACTTTCTTATTCAAATAATGTTTTTCACTTGATCAAGTTTAATAACATCGACGTTTTATAGTCTTCGTTGTCTTTGTTTAAAAATACACTATTAGTCATAATATCGTAGAATTCAACAATTCTTTTTCAGGAATTTCTTCGTCAATTTCTTAAATTGTTCATCTTGTTTAGCATTTTATACCAAAAATGGATGAAAAGAGGACCCAAACATATAATTTAATCATAGAACAGTACCCGCATCTAAAACCCATCCATTTCAAATCACCCTTACTTATAAATGGCCAATCCAACAATTGAACTATAATTAGTGAGAATGGGGAGATATTCGGCTTCAGAAAATTTCCGCAGTTTAAACCGAACTTCGGAATTAACAAATTCTTGTACCACAAAGGCTATATTATATTAATTATTAAATAATCTTTATAAGCTATTATCCTTGTTGTGTAGTCGAGGTGAAGTTGAGTAAACTCGATCACGCTCTCAAAAAGTTGTGTCAAGTAGAGTTGTGTTTTGTTTTTATTTTATCCGGATATGCTATAAACTTCGGTTTCGGTTAATTCTGCATTCCCATCTTCAATAATTAGTGGGACTGACATCTCTTTTCTCTTCACACTAATTGCCACCCACGCACATACCCGAATGAGTAATGCGTTTGTTTTTTGTCTTCAATCACATAAACAGTTTATTGTCGCTTTTATTTTGGGTTAGTTTCGTGCGTGGGGTAGTTGCGTCAGAGGATAGATGGAAACCTATTACGTCGGTATTTATAGACATCAAGAAGTCAATATAATATCAATATAGGTAGGTACTTATAGACTTATAGTTGTCACTGAATATTCTTGATGTATGTATTTACATACAATCAAAATAGGTAGACAGAGCTAAATAGAAAAACTGAAACTTCCGCAAAAATAGAACAAGCTATTGTCGACATTGTTTTAGGCGCGTGTTAAGCTGAAATTAATGCCGATGTAAAAACTTACTGAAGTTTGCGCTAGATATCAAAAGTACTAATATCTTAATTTGCAACGCTAAAGATATTTAATTCAATTACTTATAAAGCTCAGGGTGTTAAACAAAAGAAAACAGATTTCGTCGTAACATTTGTAGACATTTCCGGTGTGCAATATGTAGCTTTAAAACTACAATAAGCGGCTGATATTTTGTATCTTATCTCGTTGAATTATTCATGCCTACTTTGAAAGTGGCTCATTGAATTTAGGCCACATCAAAGAGATTTATGATTAATTCGAATGTTTTTGGGTCAAACTATATACTGCGCGACATTACCTAATTTCTCGCGTTGTCTGTCCCTATTTACCATTTAACTTTTTTAGTTAGAATTCTTGACCTGAATGAGATGTTTCGACACTATGAATACATTTGATAATCAGCGCAAGACTATATGAACTATACTTTGGCTAATATAGAATAATATATTTGACAGGTCGTCTATGCAATGTTAAACTTTTTTTAAATGTGTATGCGCTGTGGCTGCCGTTTAGTGATTTTCAACAGAGTAGCGTACACGATAGAAAATTTATGACTTATAAAATTCAACCACTGTATTCATATTTCTTAAGGAAGTGTAGGAATGAGGCGTAATATAGTATAATTATTTTACTCATATCGGTATCACACATTTTAAAGCCGCTTCCTTTATTTTGTATATTGGTAATTGAATAAATTCCCTATTATCAATTGTCAAACTCTTCATCCTACACTAGACATAGTATAGACGCTCGGGCTACGAAACTGCAAGGCCAGATTTACATTGTCATAATTTATCCGCTTCCTTGTATTCGCCAGTGATCTCACGGTTTGTTATCTTCTAGCATTTTATCAATATCCGAGTTTCGAGATAATGTAAATACGGTACGTTATGTAAATCGCGCTAATTTTTGCGAAGGTCGGCGTGGAGACCTCGCGAAAGTCAGTTCCGACCTCGGGTATATCATTGAAGCGATATCGTGATATGCGCAGTTATTTGTGATGATAGTCATTTGTTCCTCTTCCTTCGCCGAATTAATGTCCGCGTGCGCGCGCGCGGTCTGACATGATTCAGTTATGTGGAAGAAGATCTATGCAAGTAAGTGATTATATTTATAACTATAACCATTATTAGAAACGTTGTTTAAGTTATCGATTCAGCAAAAACACGTGTTTATGTACGTTCTAATTTAATTTAATAGTTTATTGCGTCAGAGTTTTGAAAGTTGAGTTTTTCCTTAATTGCACAGCTAATGACTGCTTAAATTTTCGTGTGTAGTTAAAATTGTGTTTTTTTGTCATTTTCTAGTTGATATATGTAATAGTTATGTGTCCAGCGTTCATTGTTGCTATGAACTCGACTTTTCTTTTTTATAAAACAAAGATAATTAATAATAATACATGGGCGTTTCCGCGGACAATACAATTGTGAATCTACGAAATATTGAAAAAATTACATACATTAGGAACAATTGCATATTACACATCTTTATATTTCATTAAGCTTCATACTCAATTCGTCGAATCTTGTTATATTACGATATAGATGACCTATGATAATTAAAGCAATTGCCTTGAATTTATTCGCGAAACGAACATATTAAATATGCTGGAAATTGCGTAACAATGTTACTTCTTTGTTTCAATTACAAGCAATCAGCCAATTTATTTGTAATAAGGCGAAAATCTTCTTGTGGATTTTATTATTATTTACTTAGTAGCTATTTCATCTTCGTCTATAACGTATAATTTTAAAACGTAAATTAAAACTACGTAATTAGCCAAGCAATATGTATTATGTCTGTCTAGAAGAATTCTTGTAACAGGTGTACCGAGCATCTGTTAGTTTACGTATTT
Source organism: Leptosia nina (assembly GCA_963661955.1). Classification (NCBI taxonomy): domain Eukaryota; kingdom Metazoa; phylum Arthropoda; class Insecta; order Lepidoptera; family Pieridae; genus Leptosia; species Leptosia nina. The sequence continues at coordinate 3,902,520 of CAVLEF010000004.1, read as the reverse complement.
CTAACAGAATACAATTGGTTTAAATCTGACTCCTTCCTTTTGTGAATATCAAAATAATACATTTTATCAGTTTGATAATCTTCGCATTTGCGTCGCAATTATTTAACATTGATAGCCCGCGAAATAAGCGATAAGATTAACTGTTTCTTTTTTACTTTTATTCCTATTTTAATATCGTGGGTTCGACTTCCTCCGTATCTTGCCAAACCCGTTGTTTGTAAGTAGGAGAGAAAAAAGTCGTTTTTAAATTGATTTCGAATTTTTCTAATAGGTTTTTTACACACAAATGTAAAAAACCGAGTAAAGTGACTTCGCGCTTCTTCTTTATTTTGTGAATTTCCGAAGGTCAAAAGCAAAAATATAGTAAAGACCGTATGGTTGTCTTATATCTAACAACCCTATTAAAACACTTCTGTCAATTATTTATAAAATATCTAGTTAAAATAGACATAGTAACAAGCAAACATACGCAAAATTATTGTTCTATTGTTCAGAAAATAAATATGAGTTAAACATTTGAACGAACGGTTTTATATTGTTTACACGAATTAATAACACTTGTTACGAATGGCTAAGGACGTGGTATTTTCGGCTTGACGAGACCTATTTTTAGAAAATGTATCGAGAGCTTCAGACACTCTGTCTTTGAGTTGTTTAATTGAATGATAGAGTCAAAGTAAAATGCTGTGTTTTATTACTGAGAGCTTAATCTTTTTATGTTTTTGCTTTCTTTTTCGTTACGTAAATACGAAATTATAAACTGAGATTAGATACGAAAATATATAACTTTATAAAAATAATGAACTAAAGTTAGTAAAAGTTACTGAAATAATTCATGCAAGAAAGATATTGTTAAGTTCCCATTAAAAAGGATTTAGTGTCACTTTAAAGCGTCATGGTAACTTGAGGAACAAAAAACAGATGACTCGTGAAAGAGACTTGCAAATAGTCTTAGATTAAAAAGTCGTTTCGTGTTTATAACGCGTTATTGCTTCAACTTACTTTGTGAGAAAAAGTAGAGAGTTTGTTACCTGTATACCAACTGTAAAATCTTGTTTCAATAAATCAAAAGTGCTCGCAATGTACCAGTTCTAGGCAAGGTCTCAAAGGCAGTGAATTTTCTAAGGCAACTAGTAAATTGTAAAGTTTAGTACGATATACATCATATAATAAATGATGATGTGATGCTGCCATACCAATATTCTAACTAATTTACAATGAAACACCAACTCTCATAATTTCGTCTGAGAGGTCACAATTAATGACCTGTGTCCTAGTCCTGTGTAATTTAAGAAATAGTCAATAATATTCCTGAGATGTTCGAGCGATTAGTCTCTTTTTTAAATCAAATTATGACCTTGTAAATAATGTAGGTACATGTGTACACACAAAAGTACAAAGTTGTTGATACCCAAACTAACAGATATGCAATAATTTTTTTTAGCCATTGTAACAAATAAAGACTACTAAGAAAGAATTACTAAGAAGAAATTTGTACTACTTATTATTTAAACTACAGACGTAGTTTAAACGAGTAGTACAAATTTAAATAAAACACGGTTTAAAACGCGAGCCTCCCCGTGACCACAGCTGCTGCAAAGCATCCGAAACATCGGACCGTACTTACAATAATTTTCAAATGTTGGTTTAATTAATATGTTTCGCGTTGTAAACCGCTAAAGTTTTTTATTTAAATTGGAACAATTCTCCAATAAATAATACCACAAAATCATTTTCTCATACTAATTGTTTATAAATAACTACCGAATTACAGTTCATCGTGAAAGTTGTTGATACGTGATAACATCCTATTGATAGATCTAAATATTGCTGGAATATAATACGAGTGATAATTTAATATCTATTATCAACCAGAGTTATTTGATTAACTACGTGTATATATCATTTGAATTTTGGTTTGTTTGGTTTGTCGAATGCCATTCTATAATGGACGTATTAACTGAAATATTTTCCTCAATTTAATGCTAGAAGCTATAGTTGTGTGCTAGTTTAAAAAAATCAAACAAAAATTATCATATCTCTCTCGATATGACTATATATTACTTTAACTTGCTTGTTGCATAAATACTGTCTGTAGTTTATGCGAGTAGTAAACATTTAAATAAAACACTTTAACGGTTTAAAACGCGATTAGTCAAACTTATATTTTAACTTCTGCCCCATGTTTCGGATGGTTTCTCCCCACGACCACGGCTGCTGCAAAGTTAAAACGTCGGGCCGATGTTAAAAATAATTTTCCAATAAGTTGAGTGTCGCGTTTTAAACGTAAAGTGTTTTATTTAAATTGCTTGTTACATGTTGTAATGCGTTCAGAATTAATTTAAAATTGCTCATTTCAGTATTAATTAGTGACATAGAATGATTGATTAATGCATTGTTCAACTAAAAGCAAAAACGTTTTAATTAGTTTTTATTTTCGCTTAAAAACTATGCCACATTTACATATGAATTTAAATCTACATATAATTAATAGCTCTTTCACTTGACTTACGACGAAATGAGAGATATTTTTGTAAACTAGTGCTAGAGAATATGTAAAGCTCTGCTTTAATCATAAAAATATACATCTTGCTTAATTCACCTTGCACATTGTGTCTATGAAATTAATTTAAAATATATTATGTATGTAGACCGCTTATCAGTGTGGCCAGTTCTGAATACTAGTTCAAGGCAACTTACAATATGTGTCTAATAAATTATTAAGCTCTGAGCTTGTATCATTTTATACTGGCCTCTTATGGTTGGATTAACAATAACTAAATATAAAAATAAACATACCTTTTATATACATTGAATTATGTTATAAGATTATCAACTAATTGATTGGATTTCCGCATTGGTTTTGAATAACTTCTGATCTTAAGGCCTTAATATTGCAATGAAATCAACAATTAATTTATAGGAATGTGAAAAAGATATACTTTACAATTTCTGATACTGACAAGCTAAATATGGCTGTTAAACGATGGAATTACTTTTTTATTACCTTTGTCCTAGATCTCTCTAACATTAAACGCATATACATAGAAGTTATATGTTAAGCTATGATTTTAACAGACCCGTTGTGATGGCAGCGATGTATGGCTTATAATCAACGGGTCGTGGGTTCGGTGACCCCCGGGTCCAAAATTTTTCTAATCGATTTATAAATTTCCTTAATCATGTTGTGCATAGTCCATGCACATATAGACATACTATAAGACGTTGAACCTTAATATGCAAGTGTTAAGGTTGAAAATACATTGCGCGAAAGGTGCATGTATCAATAAGTTGAAAAAATTCGACGTTGAGGTGTAGGACTCGGTAGCTCAATTGGTAGAGCAACAGCACGGAACGCTGACGATGCCGGTTCAAGTCCTGCCCGAGTCGAAAATTTTTTCAATTTATTTTAGATTTTTAAATTGTATAGTGCCTTCATGTGCAAAAAATGTATAAAACATAACATGTGTAACATGTAAAAAATAATAAAGTTTTCAAAGACTATTTTCTTGTTTCTGTTTATCGAAAATTCGTGCGGTGCTTACCTCCAGCCCTCGTTGGCACTTTAGTTGACCCAAAATATATCGTTGTTTATCTTTGTATTACTATGACTACGAATGGAAATGCCCGATTTCGTTGGCCATTGTTCTAATAACATAGATAAGCTAGAGATCGCTGGCCTTCTAACAACCTTAATAGTCTTCAACCGTACTATGTCTTCAGAGGAAAATACTAACCTACTTCGTACATTTTTAGGGTTCCGTACTTCACTTTTTCTGTGTCTATGCTTATGAGTATGGATCACCACAGATTGTTGAAACATTTGATGCTGCTATTTTAACAGAATAAATATTTATATCTATTCTTTTTGGGTATTTTTTTTTAAATAATCTTATTTAAAAAGAATAATACGAAATAATTCATGTGCAAGTTTTTTTTTATTATACGTTATTAAACAAGAACATAAGTTAATAACTTCAATTATATACACAATTTTCCTTCACAGTCTCATCTAAAAAGAAGATTGATGAGTGAAATTATTTTCGCCCCGTGGGGCATATGGCTATTGTTTATCAGGACGACGTGACCTTTTAGACCCTTTAGACCTACAAATATAAGAAATATTGAAATTTCGCCTTAATACAATGAGAAATTGTCTATCTAGTTATATTTAGTGATACAGTGGGCATAAAATTTATATAAAAGCATGCAATGCAGTTGTAACTATTGAGTTCCTAATTTATTAAAAAGCTTATGAGCATAATATAGCCCCGAAGTAGGGCAGCCCGACCGCATTTCAAGATCTCATTTCGCTGGCAAGTCACTTGCCGGGCCTGCCCTCTTTTCTCTGTTTTTTTAACCCAAGCCAATTTCGTGGCTTGTTTTCTTTCTTATTTTCGATGTTCCCATCGATCTATAGGAATATTATTAATAATTATTTTTTGTGTGAGAATTAGTTATACATTCTCCGCTTTTAAGAAAAATATATTATTACGTGTTAAAGAAAAATGTCTGATTTTGACACATTTTAATTTGAAGTTGCATTTAAACTTGCAAATTTAGTTAATGAAGGTTTAACATGACAGAGATGCTTTGTAAATTGCCACGTCGTGAGAGTCGCCGACAATAACAGGGAGCATACCCTTGTCATTGTCGATATAGTTGCGTTTAAATATTTCCAGACTTTCTATTTTCCAGAATCCTTTATTCATAGCACAATATCGAGCTGTGAAAAATTTGAACGTATTGGCAATATTTTCTCGATACTCGCGCTGCGCGAATAAACTGCGACTGGGAACAATTTCCCAATGTTTATCTACACCTCCGTTTAATAATTGTAAACCTCAGTCAGTTGCAAATTGCAATACAGCCGGTATTTTTTAACAATAAACAAAGGTCTACTCTCTGTGGAATGGCGTGCTTTGTTGAAATGTACGCTGATTTAGTTTATCATTGAAAGAGGCAGGCAAACACAAAAGTTAGGTAGTTAACGCGATGTATGTGAAAACCTATTTAAATCGTGATGAAAAGACAATAGCTGCTACCGGCGCAGCTTTTTATGTTTTGTAAGTAAAATATTTAAAATAAATACATACTTGTTTACTAGTAAAACTCTGCTCTCTTCAGCTATCCTATTTTAGTAAATGCAACCCCCCCCCCCCCCTACTTACGTTACTCTCTTCTTTTTCTGAAGTACATGTATCAGTCACTATGTTGTTAATGTGATAAATTTAATACGTTAATCCGTTACAATTGTTTCACTTTTTTCTAAGTTGCGTCATCGAATATTGTTTATCACTGTCGTATTGCGTCATCATTTCACTCCCTGACCAGCTATATCAAAATCCTTCTGTATTATTAAGATATTCATTAGATTCACTAGGATTGAAAGAAAGTACGCCAGGGGTCCGATTTCGCAAAAGATGAGGACACAAACTTATTTATTTTTACCTCATTATATTATCTAAACTGAAGTATGAAAACTTTAATGTTTTTAACATTTATTGCACATGATTCAAAAACGTTTCGGATGCCACCCGTGTCGTAATTTTTTATATCTAAAATTGATTTTTAAATTAAAATTATTATAAATGTTCAAAATCCCAAGATATTTTTCTTATATTCCTTATTATTATGGTTTTAATTGACATAAAAATATATAAAATACTTATTAACAAATTCGATCTAGAAGAAACGTTTGGACCAGAATTGATACTTATCTTTTTTCCACACATAATAATCTATATTCCATTTTATAATCTGTGGCAGTGAAGGGGACAACCCTTCGCTCGTTCAAGGTCGTAGGGGTGCACTGACGATACAATTAACTTTATTTATGTACTCACGTACATCGCCGGTTTAAATTGCTCCACAATGCAGCGTTGTATTTATAATTCAGGGCCCGTATTTGCATTCGTAACACCTTAATTATAGAGTTTTGTTAATTATTTATATTGGTTTATTTATTTGAGAAAGACTACAAAATAAAAAAATTAAATTATATATTTTTAAATAATAGAGCTCATGGGTATGATAGCTAATAATTTTTCTCCGTCGCGAACCGAGCTACGACCATCTATAGACCAGTCATAACCTGTCGTTTGTCCCTCACTTTTCAATACTTAGCATAGACATAAAAGATATATTATTATATAGATTCGCCTGGCGTTGTTGCGAGTACAACGCAGATAATGTTTTTTTCTACAATTTTTAACTTCTCATCGAGATACAATCACAAACTTTCGCATTCGGTTTTTTGTACAAATAAGAGCATTAAGTTAATCTGTTTTGATGTAGTTAAGGAGGAGCCGTTTTAGTGTAAATAAACACAAATTGTATACGCTCCTTGGAAATAACGCTGAACTTATTGAATAATCCATAAAAGCTTTTGGCTGAACAGCAAAAACTAATTATCAACTAAACGTCGGCAGCGACCGCATTAACTGAGTTCGCCACACTCGCTTGTGTTAAGCCACCACCACCTCGCGAAGCAACATCCGATGACGCAATATGTTTCCAGTCCCACTGCTGGGAATAAAAGAGGGCGTCCCTTTATCTCTGATACCTAATTATATCTAAGATTATGCCTTTATAACGCTAGCTGAGTTCGTATTCGTCTTGGGTTCTTAAAAATAGATCCACGATCTATAACCGAAGTCTTCGTGGAGCTAGATCAAAACGGCTTTCGGCTTTATATAACGTTAAATACTGTCTATAGCTTACGCGAGTAGTACACATTTAAATAAAACACTTTAACGGTTTAAAACGCGATATATTAGTTAAACTTATTTGAAAATGATTTTTAACTTCGGCCAGACGTTTCGGATGCTTTGCAGCAGCCGTGGTCACGGGGAGACTAAAGATGGAGGATGTCTCTGACGTCAAAGTTCTTCGTCAAAAATCATTTTCAAATAAGTTTAACTAATATATCGCGTTTTAAACAAGTTAAAGTGTTTTATTTAAATTTATATAACGTTGCGAATATTAGTCCCAGTCCATAGATAACGTAGTCTTCTAGCAACTTTGCCGACTAGTGTCAATCTAGTGCCTCGTAAATCCATGACTATTAAACGATAATCGCACAACCAGCTCCAGGTTTGTGCCGCCGCTCAGCACACACAGACTATCAACAAACATATTAATGTATTCAGAATGCAGATATTGCAGTACGATTCAGCCAATGAGTTTTTGCTAACGCTTTCTGCGACATGTTTGCATTTTTGTTAGACGTTTTATTATTGTGTAACTGAAAAATTAGGCTTACCTCCAGAATTACAGAGGTTTGATATCTGGGATAACAAAATGTGTTTATGATTATGTAAATTTGTTTAAATTGTTGATTCTATAGCGATAAACTCTAACCTCGAAATAATATAACGAGCGTTAAAATTATTTTCAAAACATGTAGGTCTATCTTATCGTAGATGATCAATACGACATTTTCGCTGTTAACTTGACCGAGTGCCAAACATTTTAATTTACGAACTTGTCATGATAATCTGTAGAATCATTTTTTATCTGTGGAGGTTAGCTGAAAAGCCGGGGGTAATGCACGAGAGCGACGAAAAGAGAATGAAAAAAATGATGAATCTATCGCGACTATTCGGGGACAACGACCTCGCGAATACGATCTTTGACTCTTGTATGAATGCAAAAAACTCGATGATTTCAATAAAAATGGCGGAAATCGCAACATTCGAGATTCGTAACTAAACTTGCATTATCCGTTTATTATTGCGTTTGTAATTTGTCAATATTAAGTTAAATAAAAACAAATATTTTCATTTCTCCGTATGATATTGTAATTAATAGTTATTATTATGAATTTATACTGAAGAAAAGACTCTCCAAACAATGTTTGTTAACACAAACTTCACTAAAACTTCGATAACACCCAAGTCTATAGACTAATTTGGTTATACTCACATAAGTGCGTACAGTTTCGTGGAGACATTAGATAGGTATAGAATTACGTAATAGTCTGGGTTATTGACCGCCGTTTTTACGTATATACGTCAAACACCATGATCTCATGCCTTTAGATAACCATATTAGTCTTTATTTTATACGGAAAAATTCCCATGCTGCTATAAATTGTATTAGTGCACATTAAATTATGAACGACAAAAAGCGGTACGCTCCATCGCTCAAATGCTCATGGCAAATGAAGCCAGTGCTTTTTATTAAAATGCTCATTACCCGTTTTGGCATGCGTTCGTTGTGAAATTTATTGTATCCGTAACACAAGGCGGTCGTTAAGAGCTATTACGACATAAACTACACTCGGCCCTTGGCAGATAAGACGAGAAGTTTTTATATTCACACTTTTTACGAGTCTTTCAAGTGAACCGTATAAGCGCGAAAACGGCTAATTTTGGAGCATCCGGGAAGTTTCATTTCAATTTCAACGAAATCTGCACAGTTTTAAACGCGCAGCCTTGCTTTAAAGACGTAAGAGTTCCCGGTTTCAAATCGATGTTTAGTCGGGACGAGTATATAAGAATCACTCCTCTTAATAATTTCTATTAGCGTATTGAACTTGTGTATAGAATACGAGACTTCTCTTGTTGTCTATTAGCTAGTTAAAGAAATAAATATTTGACACTATCATATTAAATGTTATCTCGAGTCCAACGTGAAGAAAACGTTCGCAGCAAAACGCGAAGCTAGTTATGCTAATGAGAACGAGAAATAAATACTTGGAATACATGCCCTTCAGATGTTGCGAATATTAAGAACAGCATGCGTAGCCAAGGAATAATGAAATATGAAAACCAGATTGATTAGAAAAACCGCTAAGCTAACCGACCCATAAGCTTTTTCATTCGATTCAATACGAAAAGCATGTATATACTGTTTGATTTAAATTATAAATCAAACACTTTAACGGTTTAAACCGCGAAGTATATTAATTATACTTGTTTACAAATTATTTGTAACGACAGCCCGACGTTTCAGATGCTTTGTAGCAGCCGTGGTCATGGGAAGACAGTCTTCTCCTTACCACGACTGTTTTAAACCGTTAAAGTGCTTTTATAATGTGTAGTACTCGCGTAAAATATAGACAATATTTAAATTACGATTTCCCTAGGTCTGAATGAATCATTATTATTTTAATTACATTAAAATTTTCACACTGTTTTTAATATGTAAGTCCAATCGATGAAAATTTAATATCAGATTTCTAGTATAGAACTTGACCCACCACGCCAGGCAAATGCTTGTTGGGAGATGACACGTGTCGAATCTTCTGGAATATGCAATTTTTCACACGCTGTACATAAAAATAATTAATTTTGTGTACGACCGGGGATCGACTTTTCCCACTTTTATTCCTTTTCATAGCACTAGTGACTACTAGATCTACGCGGCAATCTGAATAATTTAATTAGTTACTCTATTAAAAGGCTCTTGAATGTTTCAAAATCACTTCGCACCTAATAAAGCATAGTTCGTCGAAATTTGAAACATTCCACTTTTCGTCGGATCGCGGTTTATGCGATCTCAAAACCGATAGCATTGATAATAATTGTTCCACGGCACACAATAGCGGTGTGAAGGAACTCGGCATAGGAAATTACGAATTCAATCACGAACTCCGAATACCATGCATTAGTGTATAGATAAACGATGATTTTCAAGTAGCATTTTCAGTTATAATTGGGTAATTAAGTTAGCGTTATAATGCGCTATATTCCTTTACGAGCGTAATTAATGGGTTATGCTTATATTATCTTTTTAAAGTAGGGATAATTTATGAACGTCGTCATTAAAGGTGTTAAGTGTACGGCTATTTTTAGTAAAATAAACTTCTTTCTATTTTAAAACAGTAGTTATACACCATTTGCTTAGTTTCATAAATAAGTTTGTTTAATAAGGATTTAAGGTTTCGCTTTTTTGTTATAACTTATAACGTAAATTAGAAATCCATTTCAGATTGAAAAAATAACGACACAGGCGGGTCTTGAACCCGTACCCGCAGCTATTTTGTGTTGTTAAAAATATTAAAGTTTTCAAACTTAACGTACATTAAAACGAAATTATATTTAAAAATAATTACAACATTAAAAACAAACAAAAATTCGAGAATTTTCCCTGTTATTTATGCTACGAGATACAGCGCGCTTTAATTTTATTAGTCGTGTAATGTTATTTAAATTGGCGTTATCTCACACGGTAACATCAATATGCTATTGAAAGAAATCATTTGCACATATTTGCATTAATTTACTCCTTCATGAATCGTTAAAACTAAGTAATGTGGTTGGTACGAGAAATTTTTCGTAGCCTATTTAATCTTTTACTTGTTATTTCTACCTTACAGCTGTTGTCTCGACAGACAAATGTTTTATTCACTAAATAAATAAATAAATATTTGTAATTATTTATTCGTTGAGCTGTTTCTTCTTAAATGCTTCTATTATTTCGTGTATTTAAAATTATATTTGTGAGTAAGTTCTAGAAATTCCCTTATGTTGGGTTGACTTACTTTTTAAAAGCTTGAATTTAAAAGGTATAAGTTAAGTTAACTCATGTCTTAACATAGAAATATTTTGTTATCTTGCAACGGCCATTTAAACGTGTTTCGAAAGTGACATTTTCAACTGGATTGACACCTTAATAATTACACAAAATGAGATATTAAGAAACACGCCTTAAGCGATGGCTAGCGTATGTTACTTAGCGTAATTTTGTTTTCGGACAAATTGTTATAATAAGCAAAATAGAAACAACTTTATAAGTACGTATATCAATTGGTTGCAAAAAGTTTCTTAAATAACAAATATAATTATTAATTATTTTTTATGGATCTTTACACATCTACATTTTCACGCCTTGATTATAGATTTAGCTCCTAGTCGGAAGCCCAGCTAAAGCAAAATAGAAAATTTTAACCGTCTAAAACGGCATGACGTTTCGCATGTTTTGCAGCAGGCGTGGCTCCCTTGGCGTGCCATGCATGCGGCCATGACCAAAGCTGCTAGGGCCATAGTTAAAATAAATTGTAAAAGAGTTAAGTTATACATTTCGCGTTTTAAACCATTAAAACGAGTACTTCTTGCGTAATCTACCGACCGTGAGTAAGATAGATAATACAGGTCCCCAATTCATTTTACGGGTGGGTGGCATGATTTAAAAGATCGCCAAACATGGTTACCCTATCCCTGTAGTTTTAACACCGCAAAGCTCGCGATTATCTAACATAAGTGGTATAGCGAAGCCGCGGCAAAAAGCCGCGCGCGCGCTTTTTGCGGTACGCTGCGACGAGCCTAATTGCACGCTCTGTGTCGGTAATTGAACGGTTACCAGCCGGCAGACGCTGTAGTGTTTGCTCAGCGATTATGCGCACCCACTGCACGGTTTTTACAGATTTGTATTCAGTAGCGATCGAATTTGAATCGCTTTTGCAACGTAAAACATTTACAAAAAGGCATATTTGATATCTTTGTATGAGCCAAATAACGGGTTTTTATCTTTATCTATTTTGCTTGGCGTCTGTTCGTATTTGATTTCAATATTCATGATGACTGTAAGATTCCGACGTTCATACATACAATAATTTATTTATATACAAATTTACACGTCACTATACTACAGATTTTTATGATATTGACGGTATACAGCTCAGATATCAATAAATGGTTATTAAACAATATTTTTCTCTAAGTGCTTATGAACTTCATTCAGATTCTATTCTACTCGATTTACTTAACTGTCTATATATAAGCAATCCTTCTTAGTACAATAGAAAAGCTTTTTTGAATATATTCTCATTACTCAAGCCCTTTTCTCCTAATAACTGTACGATTATAAGTTGTTTGCGTGTTACGATAATTTTTCTACATGCTCGTTAAATGATATCATTTGCATAATATCGAAGGGGTCTTAATTAAATCTTAATGTAACATAAAAATTAATTTATTCGACAGATATCGTTATATAAAACACATTTAATAAGGCTTTGGTCTCTTATGGAAGCTGTAAGCCGCATATAGCGTAGCGCAGGACGTCCTATCAAGATCCTTTAAATCCTATTGGTTAGTAATGGCAGTTAAGCGCGAAGATGAAGTTTCGTTCACATTAATAGTCTACGAACAAGGCTAGCGGCAAAATACTAAGCTAACGATGCCCTGAGAATAGCTAGAACGCAGCGCAAAGCGTTTATATGCCGCTTACTGCTATGTCAGCATGTCAAAGAGACAACAACAAGACATTTCTGTTATACGTGACGAGATACGCAACTTACAGCCTTATAGGAGACCGCAGCCTAACTGTTTTAATGTCAAGAATGCTATCTGTTCGATCTTAGCCTTTAAAAAACTTCCTTGATGTGAATTCAACTGAGTATATGTTAATTGGCGTGTATCCGCTTTGTGTATTGAACAAAAAACTTTTTCTTTGAAAAGCATTATTTCTTAAGAATCTGATCGTCTGATATCAAAGCTATCACGGTCGGTAGATAATAGAGATATTAATTTTGTAAATCATTTGTTTTATTGAATAAAAAAGCTCTAGAAAATTATACTGATATTTTATGAGAGATATCACTACCCCTAAATTGTACCTTTAACAGTTTCTCCTTGTTTTGAATTTTAAACAGATATTTATAATTGCTAAGAGTTCTATGTCCACATATATACTATGTACTTATCATACATTTTAAAATGTATTTCCTTGTTTCACCCTATTGTTTACACGGACTATTGACTACTTTAATTTGTCAGCTAGCTTCTTGACGACCAGAAGTAGCTTTACAGCTCTTTTATTTGGGTTGGTAAATTCCAATTTTCGAAAAACATCCTTTATTATTTCATCTGATTCAGCAAATGAAGAAACTAATTTCTGGCTCTTCGCGCAACAATAACAAATTATTATAGCTTGACAAATAAGTAGCAATCGAATCGAACGACACAGTTTATGAGGACAAGCTATAAAACTTTGTTGCTTTATACGGCTCCTAGGCACGAACGTATTTATTACAAAGTTAATTCTTAAAACTTACCGTCCTCAATAATTGTATCAACAAACAAGTACAATTACGTAAATTGGTCGTATTTTGCTAAATACATCAGATCGTTATCATAACACAACAGTGATTTCGAATTTTTAAGTTATATTTTATAATAAAGCTGAAAAGATTGTTTAGTGTGACGCGCTGACCCAAGGGCGAACTATACAGATGGAAAATATGTTTCGCGTTATGAAAGACTAGCTAATCCGACGAACGTTGTTTTGTTGCTTGTCATATTAATATTATAAAATTATGTTGATACAAATCTAAAAATAGTTGCTTACAATTTGCAGAAAAACCGTTTTTAAGGTCTTGCGAGTTAATCTTAAAAGATAGACATATATTGAATATACAGAAACATGAATGCAATCAATCTATACATTAGTATAGATTGATTGCAGGTTTCTACAATGACGAAAGTCTTCAAAGTAAATTTTATGATAAGTGAAAAAAATCAACCTTTAGTTTTGCTCTGAATGTGTATATGACCAAATCAGGCTTCTTTTTGTATTTAATAAACTGTAGGTATCAGTGCTCGCTGCGACTAGAGTAATACGAATAATATAAGTAATAGAAATTACACTATGTCGTAAATAAAAAATATGTCTTAAATTTACTATTTGAAATCACACTTTTAGCAATAACTAACCAATTAAAAATATATAATACATTTTAATACAACCACACACCTTGTACACTAAAGCCGATCTTAAGAGCCAAAGATATCTCAGAAGATAAACGGACTGCACAATGAAACCGGTAAATAAATATATAAGTGCAAAAAACACTTCGAAAATACCCCCTTAAGAGCAGCTGCAAGTTTAAAGGACCAAGGCAAACCGCCTGTTTATTTAAAGCCGAGTTTTGCAAAGCAAATTGAGATTTTTTTCTACGAGATAAATACGAGTTGCAATTTAATGATGCGAAAATAGATCATTTCTGTACGGCGTTAAGGTTTACGGCTTTAAACAGATAATTTATTGCAAGTAGCTGTTATTTTAATGTTCGATAAGATACCACCGCGCTCAGTATATTAGTGTCAGTTGACGAGTGAACTTTAAAAAACTATGGAGCTGAAATCGCTTTATAAATTACTGTCGACCACTTGTTACTTCGATGGTTAACAGGCTTAATTACAACCTAAAAAGGATAACTTTGAACTTATCTTGACGTTTTGAACAAGGTTAAAATTAACACATAGGTACTTTAGTTCGAAATTAGTGTCTCGATATAGATCTATCCATCTAGCCTCAAATAAATTTTATTTTTTTTATTATTTCTTAAAATTATATGTGAAAAAATTGTTATTTGCTACCTTTTTACTAATTATAACCTTTCCTGGAAGTGTTTTAGTAAACTCTTTTAAAGATGAGACTCGATTGTTATTCAGTCACCAATTTCCGAAATTTACGTGAAACAGCTGATCTTTAAAACTAAAATGCAATATAACATACCAATTACATTTTTACAATAGTTAAAAATATGATTAAAACGTCATTAAATAAAACGATGACGTAGAATTAAATTAATTAGGATGTAAAGCAAGTGAATTAAATTACAATAATAAATATATATTTAACAGGGTAAATAATGACGTCATCACAATTTTAACTTAGTTTTGAAAGCTGAGAGCAACATTAACGGAACGGATGCACCTGCACTATATTTATGGTCATTTTATCATCTGTTAAAATTATTTTTTATCTGTTTCTATTAATCTCACTATCTCAGTCATATCGAGATTCCTATCTTGACAATTGAACAGGTGAATAATTTAAGCCATGTTTATCCTATCTCTGAAAAGTGTGTTTGTTTGTACGATCGGACAAAGTATTTCACTGTTAAGTTTAAATAGATCGAAGCATCGTGGGATCTAGTTAAACAATAAAAAACTAAAAACAAGATAAATATAACTTTGAAAGCTTTGGGTTAAACGAAAAACTTAAGGCAACATTTTTTGTACTGGATTCAAAGCTCATGAAAAAAATGAGCATATATTTGTCCTCACTATAACTTACTAACTCAATTTCTAAACAACAAAAAAAAAAAAAAAAAAATTTTTTTGGGAAAAAAAAAAAAAAAAAAGGGGGGGAAATAAAATTCGCGGTTTTGGCTCCCGCGAAAGGTGGTCGTGAAATGTTTATGAAGACTAACTTAAGCTACGACAAAAGGTAGGCAACACTGAGAAAAACAGAGTATTGAAAAAACACGACGTAAAGCTCGAAACGTACGGATACTTAAGACGCTTTATCGGATGAAACGAGAGAAGTTGCGTGTAGCCAATTAGCCGTGTCCCCTCAACGACTCGCCGAGCCGACCACTCTCAGCTGGTAGCTTTATCTGAAAGAAGTGATATTTAACGCGTAATCACTTTTAAACTAGAAATAAATCTTAATGTAATTCATATTTTTGTTTAAAAACCAAGAGCACTTTACGTACAGCTGTTTTACTTATAGTTTTTATTAATAACATCGATCGTATATATAGAACAAACGATCATAGTTACTAATATCTAAAAACCAATAATACTTTAAAAATATAATGGCATATACAAAATTTACTAAACATATTCCAAAAGAATATGAACAGTAGTCCAAGTTATTGCCGCCCCTCCGCCCTCGCACGACTAACTTCGACGAGAAATAACGGTATCGTGGCACACTAGCGCTATCTACTTAGGTTTGAACTAGCAAATATCAAAGTGGATATTATCATACTATTGTTATAAATTCGAATTTTTGTTAGATCATTATTTATTTGAATACAGTCCATATAGGTAAACCTACACAAAATCACGAAAGATTTAGATAAAACACTTTAATGGTTTAAAACGCGATACATTAGTTAAACTGATTGGAAAATGATTTTAACTAATATATCGCGTTTTAAACCCGTAAAGTGTTTTATTTAAATGTGTACTACTCGCGTAAACTATAGACAGTGTCTAAGTATTATAATACTATAAATACTATACAAGACGGATAGAATATATTTGCGTTTTGAGACTAATCGTCTCGTTATCTAAAATTATAGGCGTTTAAATTTATATTTCAATTAAATGCAGTCCCAATTCACGCGATTATTTTAAACTTTTGAGCGACAGTGATTAAATGAAAATTTTGTGAAATCGGAAGCGAATTGACGCCGCAAAATATATTATGTTTACCGCAAACACGGTGAAAGCTCTACTCGTGCAAAAATTCAACCCGACGTATTTATTGATTTAAAAGTATTGTACAATTGTAATGCGCTTTTAAATTATTAATATGATGAAATCGATTTAGTTCAGGTTTTATGTCACTAAAATTTATTCATTATTTAACTAGTCTAATATAGTTTTATTAGATTAGATTACCTATATAATTATTAATGCCAAGCCAACGTTACATTTTTAAATAAAACACTTTAACGGTTTCAAACACAACATATTAGTTAAACTTATTTGAAATGACCACGGCTGCTGCAAAGCATCCGAAACGTCGGGCCGAAGTTAAAAATCATTTTCAAATAAGTTTAACTAATATATCGCGTTTTAAACCGTTAAAGTGTTTTATTTAAATATGTACTACTCGCGTAAACTATAGACAGTATCCAACGTTACATTGTTGATTTTCAGAATAATCTTTAATTGTTTCTTTATTTATTACACTGCTAGCATATTAGAACAAATATATGTACATTTTGAAAAAGGAAATTATATATAAATTACTACTTCTATTTAAGGAAGAATGTATATTTCAAATATCTAAGTTGATTTTGGAATGTGTAAAAGTAAATAATCTTAATACGTCTACTAAGAGAACTTTATCAACAAATGCTCGCTTCAATGTAAAGTTCCATATCAAACGGAGGTGGGCGACCACATCCGTTCCCGACCTCAAAACGGCTGACGACACATATTTCAACACGAAGAGAACATATTTTTTGCTACATTTACAAATATGTTGTCCCATAGTACATTCTTTATAGCGCAAAGCTTTGTAAGAATAAATCAAGATACTATATTATTAATCGCTCGAAAAGGAAAGTCAAAGATTGGCTTATCTATTATTATAAAAAGTATTTTTTTAAAAATTTAAAACCAATATGAATAATTTAAAAACTTACTACAGGACATTAAAGAAATACTTTTATTTCCATACATTATTATTAAGTTTCCCATAATTTTTAATCCAACACTTCAAAATATAATGATAAAGTTCGTAAATCTTAAACAGTACAGTAGTATCAACAATTTCATAGTAAAACATTTCGTTATAAACCGTTTAAAATTAGGATCAATGAACTCGAAGTTTATCGATTCTTCTTGCATTCACGGAGTTGCTTTGTTTAATTTTTTTTTTTGGGTGAGCACTTAAAAAATTGAGTTACGTCAAAATATTACATGATAACATATAAAATGACGACAAATTAGCGAAATAACTTTCTTAAGTTATTCAGTCGTTTTAATTATGTATTAAATCGCATTATATATATTTTTCGCCCAATCTTCCCAACTTTGTCACAAATATGATGTATTTTTATCATGTAGATGATTTTAGCAGATACGAGCTAGCACAGCGTACTTTAAAACGCTTTCAATTAAAAAAAGAACAACTGAACTCTGAAAGCAATCCAATATCGCAGACATTGAATACAAAAAGTACTGAAAATCAACAGAAGCAATTGAAATACATACAAGTAAAATGATATGCAGAACAGACCGTTATATACTACCTACTTAAGTAGAAAGACGTGTTTTTATTAGGATATTCCATACATGTTTATTGTTTCTTTAATACTTCTAAAGTACAGTACACACAATTTGTTACAGCGACATTAAGTTTAAAAACTTCACACAACCTAGCCTAAATTGTAACTATGATGATTCTTTTGGTAACTGCATGTTTATGACATGACTATATATATGTATACTGTAGATATATGAAACCATCCACGTCAATGACACCTTTGTCCAACTTTCGACAAAGTTTACAATTTACAAAAAGTTATTACTTAAATACTGTCTATAGTTTACGCGAGTAGTAAACATTTAAATAAAACACTTTAACTGTTTAAAACGCGATATATTAGTTAAACTTATTGATTATAGGTATATGGGGAGACACTGTGTCTCCCCGTGACCATGGCTGCTGCAAAGCATCCGAAACGTCGGGCCGAAGTTAAAAATCTTTTCCAAATAAGTTTAACTAATATATCGCGTTTTAAACCGTTAAAGTGTTTTATTTAAAAGTTATTACTACACGAGAACACAATAGTACAATAAAACGTATTGCAATTATATTATAAAGAGCCGATTTCAATATAAACGCAACAAGCATTATTATCTTTATCGCCCTTGTATATCGCGACTGCGATATTTATAATCCGTAGGATGGCCCGAGCCGACGTTGCCAGCTCAATTAGCATGCATTAATGCTAACGGATACTAGATAAGCACTAGATTGCTCTATTGAATAGATAAAGTTATACTGGACGCCGGAAAACCTCTGTCAGACAGTGAAGTGCATCTTATTGAATCTTAAAGAGTTTTTACTTAAGGCTCTGGTCTCCTAGTTCGGTATATATGTAAGCTTTAGGCCGTATTTCTGTTTTGAATAATTAACACTAATCTTTTCAAGCTGAATCGTTATTTGTTTGACGCATTACTCTAAGAAACCGAGATTTTTGAACAGGTTTGAATTGAAAAATTATTACTTGTTGATTTATTTTAGGCGTTAAAACTCAAGTGTGAAAAAATATTGGGAAATATGAAAAGTACGGGATACATTATTCATCTTTCATGGTTTCCGTTGCAATCCGAAAACGGTTCAAACTACCCATAATTACTAAATCATTTATTACACAATTCGTTAAGGATATGTAATACTAATTTGTTAAGGAACATATTATATGCGTTTGAAACCCGGAACGACTTATATTAAACATCATAACGTCGCGTACTACTCTCCCCGCTCTCAATATAAGAACGATATGAAACGGAAACAAACCTTTTAGAGTTTGTCAGGCTTTTAAATAAATTAAGCGTTGACATGTTATTACATATTGATGCCGAACTGATTGATTGGCGCTAATTTATGGCGTATAAATGGGTCGAGAATGTTGAACTATGATATTTATTTGACAAATGTAACGTTTTATGAATGCAGCTTAACCGTAATTGATAGACAAATTGTGCAATGCGCCTCGCGTTGCGGGATAAATAAGAGCTTTACTTATTTCTTGCTTTCAATAAACAAAACTATTTTCATTAACAAACTGAATTAGAAGAACTTTACTTTTGACTAAAATAGTTAACAGTTACGTCTAATAAACGCGTACCTAGGATTCAGGAGTGCAATGAAAGGTCTTTTTACTACCATACCCTAAGTAATAAGGCTAAGTAATAAACCTTTAACATTTTTTTAAATGTCATTTGTCTATAATGTCCCATATTATAAATAAAAAAAAAACAAACCCGAAATTATCACTATTTTATCACCAACCTTTATTTTTAATAGCCATTTTAGTAGTTAATTTGTACACTTACTCTTTACATTATTATTTCATCCCGGTCAATAACTGAATAATTATCACTCGGTAAGCTATTTCCCCCAGGCCTCTAGCGATGTCAATAAAATATATTAATAAATTAATGTTTGGTATTTTCTCATTTTTAAATATTCTCATCGTTAACACCAGACACAAATATTCTCTAAAACAACGTTTGCCGGGTCAGCTGAATAATAGTTTTAGTAACTTCGAAAATATATTTCATACTAAAGATGAAGTTAAAATGAGTTATTGGTTAGATAGTAATAAAGGGTTTGTCTACAGGATACTACCAGCCTGCGGGTCCGTTGATCAAGGAGACCAGCGCAGATGCAGATCGAGCGTTGACGCGATATCATCCAGCGCCGCATTACCACGCTCCACATCCACCTGTAAGTGCAACATTTGACGGGCTTCTTGGTCTATTAGTAGCAATGTATGGCCAATAGTTAACGGGTCGTGGGTTCAATATTCGCCGGGTCCAACGTGCTTTTAATTTTTCGATTTATAATTTTTATGAAACATGGTTGGACTTTTTCGAAATCTGGATAGTAAATGCGTGTTAGGAATATATATATATTCCGTAACTACACACAGATGAAAAAGCCGTCAAGTTTAATTGTGTTTCGGTTTCTGTGGATTTCCGAAAATCCAAAGTTTTCCGAAAATCCAAAGTCCAAATAGGTCGACAGCGCATATTGTGTAGATGTTATATGGTTGGGATACCTACCACCAAGTGAACTTCTGGTGGTCTATCATTAAAAAATCTGTTCAAGGTTCATTTTCAAATCAAGTTCTGCTTAAAAGACTAAACAAGAAATATATTGTTTTTAACATTAATACTATATTTTTGAATAAATTATCCGCAAATATTTCAAACGTCTGCACAATTTCCGACTCGACCGCGTCCTGTTATTTGTAAGTGAAAATTTTAATTGAATCGGACCCCACTATCTCTGCTACTGTGAATACCGTTTAAATACTACTACTTTAAGAAGTAACGATTTTTCGCTTTTCGATATTATTAGTCAAACAAAAGATAATTGTCTAATCTCTAATTATCTAAGTAACGCGTTTATGTATTATAGATTTTATATTAAAACAAGCCGCGTAAATATAAATGCGTCTATAATGTTTTTCACTAGCATTTTGGCCTTCTTGCGAAGTTTTCAAAACCTCAGAAAGTCATGGAGCAGGAAGCCAATGGCGCAAATGAGCATTTATTAGGAAAGATCAACAAGGATTATGATATGTTTCGGCTTCTCATTATAAATAATACTAGTTGTGCCAGCGACTTCGTCCACGTAGAATAGTTATTTTGGGCATTATTCTCATCTGTACCAATTATTGCCGTTGCCCGTCCGTCGTTCTTTCCCATTATTCGTCGTGATAACTAGACGACTGCTCTAAGCATCACAAAAATAATTTTTCAATTCGCACCAGTAGTTACCGAAACTAACGCGTTCAAACAATCTCTTCAGCTTTATAAATATGAGTATTGTAAGCTATTAGTAAAAATATATCGTAATTAAAACGCGGTTTATGCACAGGTGCTGCAGCAGTATGGACCCTATTATCCCACGGACCTGTGCTATGGGCGGTACTACAGGCCCCCTGGACCCTATCATATACCACCACCACAACCCGAAGCACCGGTAAGAGATATTCAGCCCCCTACTCGTACATATATCAATTTCAAATTGATATTGTTATACTAACTTAATGGCTGTTGAATAGTGTGTTGAAAAAAAAATCGTGTATTAATACGCCGTAGACGTATAAACGACCTGTGCCCAGAAATGGGAAATTATCGACAAAGATATCTTAGAGGACGAGAACAACACTACAGTTGTATTAGTCACTGTAGCTGCTTCCCATATAAGGTTTCTGGTTATATAACTGTTGCTCACAATAAAACCACTGATCTAATATGGCTTTATATAAAACGTGCCATTGTATTTAAATTAAACTATTAAAAACCAATTACCTAATGCGATTGTACTGCAACGTAGAGATGTGCACATCAACGTCAAATCGATACATCCTTAATCCATACATAGTTCTTAAGAATGGATCTAATGGATTGTTCAACAATTCTTCGGTTAAAGCGCTAACCATTATTTTCTAGCCACTGTGCTGTGGTTACAGTACGGTTAATGGTAGTTAAATTGGCTCAATTACAGCACTAATTATAAACCAAGACTAGTTTTGTAGCTGAGAAAGTTGTTCATTGAATGTCTGAGACCAAACGAGCGTTATTGCAAGCGGAGAGTCTGGTTGTCGAAGGCCACGCCCCCTATGTTCGTACACGCCCACTTCAAGCGTGTGTTGTGTTAAGGGGCGCACGCGTCTATATCAGAAATTACATTGAATTAATTTTATCGATACTTATTATTGCATTGTATCTTTATATGAAATCGCAACGATGGATATTTTATTTTTTTAAGAAAGCTCACTTTTCCGTTCTAATTTTGTACGCAAACTTCTGCTTTGTCGCGGGAAATATTTTAGCTACTACATAATTATCTTGACACTTTTCTAAAAGTGTCTCGAATATTAATTCATGATATTTCCTTTTGTTGCTTTTTCGTATCATATTAAGCGAATATTAAATTAAAATACGCTCAATTTCAGATGGTCGGTGTTGGCAGCGAACCGTATCCGCCACCGCAATACTACGGAACTCCGCCGTGTTACCAACATTCACCACAGAGAATACCATATGTCGGTGAGTGAGATATTTACGCTAATTTAAAATAGGGATCGTTTTTATACTATTTAAGAATATATAGGTAAATTGTATACTTTCACTTGGCGACGTTTTATTATATCTTGTACCTTTTCGAAGTTAAAACTTTCACTTCAAAGCTCCAAAGGCACGCGATGTCGGTACCCACAAAAGAAACAAGTACAAAATACATATATTGATAAGCTATAAACAAAATAATATTAGATATTTCATATGTTGTAAAAGCAAATTAATGTTGCAGAGTATCGAGGATGCCCGTGCCCCTTAAACGCGTGTCCAAAAAACGTCCTTATTGGGCCCGCTACTGGTAAGGCCCCGACCGGTGGCGGCCCAGGGGACGTTCAAACGGCTCTAGCGCCGCCCGGGGGCGCCTTCCGACCGAAGGTGCGGGCGTGCGCACTCGACTCCGCTGCGGACACGCACGGAAGTGGGAAGGTAGGTTCTTATAATTTATTTCCCAAATTTTTCCCAAAAAAAATATATTTGCTTTTAACGTTGAACTTTTAGTTTTTTTTACAATTCAAATTTATTTCTGTCACCATTTTTTCAGTCTCTAAAAACCTAATAACATTGTTAATTGTAATGCTTTGCAGTTTTATTTACATACCATCATTGGCTTACTAATTATTTATTATTAATTTATCATCTGTACCTGTTTTCAATTATTACACATTATCAGCAATATATTAAAAAATACTTTCTTTTTTCAGGATCCTCCATTAGAACCGGAGCCTCCTGAACCGCCCACAGCAGCTGACGCGCCCCACCCGTGTCCGCTTCCTGCCATGGGTGGGGCATCCCCTAAACGCGAACTTTACGACGTTCGTGACAGCTTAAGAATTAACGGTGACATACCCGGACCGGAAGCGCTAGGACCGCCGTCACCGGCCAGAGGATCGGCGGGCATATGTGCACCACAACCACCACCGATCGCCCCCAGAAGAGCTCGTCTGGGAAAAGAAATGGCTAGGCGATCTCTAGCAGGAGACGACACCACATTACTCTTATCTACATCACAACCGACATCCACCCAGCAGGAAATTGACGATGACGTTCTTGCCATATCTCCTCCTATATGTGCTCCAATTGATCTCTCATCATCAGATGAAAGGTCAACTCCGCTCGTTGACGTCAAAAAAGAAAATGAAGGTCCTACTTATGCGTCCTTAAGAAAAACCGAAGCACAAGCTCTCAGAGAACATAACTCGACAGGATCAGATACCACCGCGTTAACGGATTCGGCTAAACCAGTTAAACGGAGATATTCCAAATCAAAACTTGAAATTGAAATGAAAGATGTGCAACTCGAGGACGTGTGTAAAACTAACGGCATTGGTGAGCACGTAAAGTTACAGAAACGGCGTAAAGTTTCGGGCGATCAAATTGAACCACCAAGGATAGAGATGGTCACGAAGGAAACAAAAAAGAGAAGCATCCAAAGTAAAAAGACATCTAAAACACCTTCCGAAAAGAAAACTTATAAACGAAAATCTGATTCCGTCAGTACTGAGACAAAGGCTAAAAAAATGCTTTTCGGAAGCGAGTCGGCCAATGACCCAAGGCTACAAAATGTCGCTGCGTTCAATAATAAAACATTGCAAGAAGATACTTCTCATATAACGCAGAAGACCAACAGTGCAGAAGTATTAGATAATCTTATAAAGAAAAACTGCATAGAAAGAACTGATGTCAAAGGTTATATGCCAGAAAGTGAATTGAATCCTGCATCTTTGTTCTTGCCTACTACAAATGCAAACAGCGCAAAGAAGACTCTCAACATCAATAACAACGTTGTTGATAGCAACTCGACTATAAGCGGGGTGACGCCTGAAACTATTGCCGCTGTTAGTCAACTAATTGAGAAAAAATTAGCTCACAAAAATTCGTATAAGCTAGAAAAAATTGATTCCCAAATAACGCATAACATCAAATCAGTATTAAACAGTAATGACCAAAACGATGCGCTACATAAATGTAAGGAAGATAAAAAGAATCGGGCGCTTGCTAGTATCGACAAATGTGTGGATATTGAAAGTGAAATTTGTAAAACTTCTAGTGTTAACAAAGACAATTGTGGATTAACAAAAGTTAAAAGTGAAATTGTGCCCACTAGCAAAGTTAAATGTGAAAATTATACCAAAACCATCAAAGCAATAAAATCGCAAAAGTGTAAAGTCAATACAGCAATATCGGACACTGAAATAAAGAAATTTATATGTGATAGCAGTTGTGAATCTCAAAACATAAAAAGGGAAAATCATGAGTTATCAATGGAAGGTCCCCTAGAGGAGAACGATAAATTGGACAAGATGGTGTCAGAAATTTGCAATACGTCAATCGATACAAATGGAGATCTCAAACGAAAAACAGTAGAAAAAGTAGTTAAATTACTGGTATCGAAGCGACAAGCGAAACTGGATGCTGCAGAAGCTACCGAAAAAGATATTGATATGGTGGATATGACGGACAAGAATGCAGACAAGACAAAGCGGTGTAAATTAACGTCTAGTGAAATAAAAGGGAAGGGTGTGGAAAAAGTTGCCAAGTTATTAGTGTCTAAGAAGACTGTGATTAAAACTGATGAGGCTGCGTTGGTGATAGAAGACGCATGTTCATCGCCGGTGCCCGGTCTTAAGGGACGGGCCAGAAGGAGAAGAAGCGGTGGGCGGCGCGTGCGCAGGGTGGCCACGCCCATCGCCCCGCCCGAACTGAAGCCGAGACCACCCCCTAGGTGGAGCAATGGTTGGAACTGGGATGGAGATTATTACTGCTCGAAAGTCTACCTCAATGTAAGTTACAATTATTTTTGCAATCAACTTAATCAAGTACGAAAAAAATGTGGCAGAAACATTCTCATCAACTTTCCCTTTTTTTTTACAATTTTTTTATCTTTTTAGATTTTATAGATAGTAAAAAAAATTTAAAATGCACAAAAAGCAAAACCAAACCAAAAAAATAACTAACATTTTCCGATATGTTGTTTTCGAAGAGGGAACTTTGACGTGACTCTTTCCGTATTCAAAAACTTTGCTTAAAACCTAGGAATTGTTTTAATTGTACTGAGCTTGTGTTTTCGTGCTTTGCATTTCTCATTATGAACGATATTCTCATGATGAACAGAACGACTCACGGCTAGACCGAACGGCGCGATGCTGGTCGCGCATGACGCACGCTAGCGGAGACCGCGTGGCGCGCGGCGACTGTGTGCTACTGCGGGCCTCACAGGCGCGGGCGCAGCCCTTCGTCGCTAGAGTCGCTAGTCTATGGGAGAACCCCGATGACGGTACATTGATTTTATTAAAATAAACATTATTATTTTCTAATATTGGTGTATTAATATAATGTGTTATAGCCTTTCTCGATAAATGTTCCAAGCAATACAAATATAATTTTTCAATTTGAACCAGTAGTTCATGAGATCAGCGCGTTCATCCAAACAACCTCTTCAGCTTTATAACATTAGTATAGATAACAAATTAAATGAGTTAATTTTATCTCTCAGGGGAAATGATGGTGTCGCTGGTGTGGTACTACCGGCCGGAGCACACGGACCGTGGCCGACTGCCGACGGATGCACCGGACGAGGTCTTCGCTTCAAGACACAGGGACGCCAATTCTGTTGCCTGCATCGAAGACAAATGCTACGTACTCACCTTCAACGAGTACTGTCGGTGAGTTTGAGACGAATATCTTTGTAATAGTTGATGATTTGAAACCACTAACACTTTGATGAGTCTAAAAATACTTTCTTATAAAAAAAAATATTTCACGGGCAGGACTTGACCCGGCATCCACAGCGTCCGTTGCTCTAACCAATTAAGCTATCGTGTCCTACACGTAATCTATAATGTATAATATATTCAATAATAATATACATGCTCAAATAAAGTTTAATCTAAAATCGATTTTTAATTTATATAGAAAAATCTTAATAAAACAAAAATAGGAACTGGCTGGAAGTTGTTTAGTTTAGGGTCTATGTATATCAAAACATAGGTTTTAATTTTGTGTAAAACCTATTTTATGAAGATAATTAATGTAGGTTCCTATCCGTAGCCTAGCATGAAACATGTGTCGGCGGATACTTGGTGTGCAAGGATACTAGCCTCTGTACGATTTTATTTTTGAAAGAGAGATAGTTCATCATGAGCAATAACATGAAAAAAAAAGTTTTTATAACTTCTTTAATGTTTTTATGTATATAGAGACTACTATATTAAATATTCTATAATATATGGAATGTATTAGATCTGTTTTCAAAAACAATCTAACAAACCTAAATTTTTGGCAGGGTTTTGAATAAAATTTTATAAATATGCTTTGAACCTTTCTAGCCACATTCCATATTATATTAAAAATATGTAGTGTCATTATGTTACTTAACCTACAAGTATGCTCTCTCGTATTTAAATTAAAATTAATACTCCAATTGATTTCCTATCCCACGAGTCAGATAACTTACACCAAATGTCAAATTCCAGATACCGGAAGCGGCTAAAAGCTGCAGAAGAGGGCATAACGATAGCGCCATCTATCGTCCCGCCGTTCCCAGCTAACGAGGTGACCCCGGCGATAGCCCCCACCGACACCAAGCTGCCGCCATCCGTGTCCCCAGAACTAGTTCTCTTCTGCCGGAAGGTGTACGACTTCAGAACCAAGAAGATCCACGTACCCAACAAATGAAGGGTTCCTCGAACCATCCGGATTCCATTTTCATCTCTCGAGATCGGGGCGACCCCCAATATCAGTACAAACTTTTCAGATTTTGTAGCGCGTGTTATCGATCGTGCGGTTACGTTTCGTTGCTTTTAATGTCGTAGAATTTGTAATTGATTTGCTAATATTTCATTGGTCGATAATAATGTTGATAAAAGATGCCTTTTATAAAAAAAATAAGTAGCCGTAAGTGACCATGGACGCATAATTATTGTGTATAGAAAACCTTTCGCTTACGAAATGACTGTGCCCAATTTCTTACTTCCGTAGATTGAATATGTGATAGATATATTATCGTGGTTTGCGTGAAATCTTCTTAATTTAAGTACTACAGTGAAGCATTTAATTTATATTTCACTATTTCTAACAAGGGTTTAATTTCCATGTGACAATCCATCGTACGTTTCGATCGTACTGATGTTCTCCGAATCATTTAGAACGTCCAAACATTTCGGATATTCGCACAAAAATTAAGATAAAGTAATTTTATGTATTTTAGGCGTAACGTATTAAATAGATGAGAACTCTTTTAACGCGAATTCCTTTAGCGATGGACCCCACAATACCTCAGCTTTATTCCATAATTATCGGTTTAGATTGCTTCTATTTGAAATCTGTATGTCATTATGTGTAGCGACTAGATGTTATAAGATAAATAAAACTAGTGATTGAAACATCACATTTGAAAAGCTGGTCGTATACTGAAACGTTTCAACGGAGTGGCTAAACAAAATTAACTTACGTCTTAGTCTTATTACTTATGAATTAAATCTGGATTTAATAGCGTTTCAGTATCCAATCTCGGTTTAGTATTACAGACTTTATTATTTCTGTGTGTTACGTGTGTAAAAAACGATTTTTATTTGTTTTTTATAGTGGAATTATTTCAAACATTTTTTTAAAAGTAGATATTTTTCGTATTTTGTTATATGAACTTTTCACATCAGTTGAAGGGAATTGATTTGAACATTCCTCAAATCAATATACGTGACGACGGCACTTGAGGAAATTTTACTTTGAACATCAATAAAGACTGATTTTGCAAAAGTCATTTTACAGAAACGGATTTTTATCAGTTTGTATCGAAATCAATTTATATCGATTGGTTTACAAATCAGTGAGCGTAATATACATAATTTATTGTAAAAATTAACAAATGGGAACATTGTAACATATTTTAAAGATAAAATTAGAGTTTAGAAATATACAAACCATGTGTAATGTAAAAAGAGATATATTGTATTGGATTATCTCTTTTCATAGACAGCGTAACTTAAACTGAAAACAAGATGGAACTTGACGTTTGAGATTACGCGAAAACCAACATTTGGTATTTCCCGAGGGACCGTTCAAACAGCCAACCGGTCTAAGCAGAAGAATCATGTCAAAAAGTTGTAATACTTTATATTGTATGCTTCATATACTAACGTTATTGATCATGAAAGGTATGGAAGTGATGGTGGGAATTAATTACAAGCTGAACATATAAGCGAATGATTTAATCAGTCCTTAATCAGATTGTAAAGAAACTAGGGAGTTAATAAAATTTCGATATCTATGCACGATGTCCAACCAATAAGTTTGAGGAGTGCGCTCCTATAAATTAAATCTCAATTTGACTTCGTAGTTATTCTACCTTACATCATTTATAATCTTGTTATTGCAACTTTCCTTAGGTCATCGCAGATTCACCCGAGTGGTGTGGGAGGGAGGGGGTTATAGCGTGAGTTGGTAAATCACCTTTCAACAGATGAGACGAGAATGGTTGGTTGGTTGAGCGGACGTCCTTAAACTAAATTACCAGTAAATTGTTGGATTTTAAAATTCTAATCATTATTGCGCTGCGTTGTATTTTGTGTATTTGATTCGTGATTTGTAAGTAGATTGAGATGGAATATTTAATGTTATCAGTATCAGATCACTAAGGGCATTTATGTGTTGCTTATAATGGCGATATTTCCCTCAATCGGGTTGTTGCCTATCCTTCGGTTTTCTATTATTTTTGTATATATTCGTTTGTTCTATTCAATGAGATTGTCTTACTTCAGTATCGATTTTATTGACTTTTTCTTGAAATAAGTCAGCCTTTATAATCTCATTGATGTCTATTCCAAAGCTTAAGTTTTCTATTACTTCTTATTCTTTGCTTGATGCCAAAAATTTAGATGCAAACTCTTATTCTATAACAATACTATACCAATCTCCTTTTAATTTAGGCTATTAATACAATGGTATGTGTATATGCTGGTACATGAACATGATATAGCTAAAACTAGATGAAGAGCCCTCGGGGGACAAAACAAAAATTACAGTAGAAACGTAGACGGCATATACACATTCTTATTACTCGTTATTAGTTAATTATAGAATGATGAAATTCCATAATAATACTATAAGTGAGCTCTCCGTTGCTTGTAGGTGGATTGTTTTAAATGTTACCTGGTATTCAGCAGTTGCAACCCTCTATAGTCAATGATAATTTTTAGAATTAGGTGTATTAATTGATAAGGAGAATACCTTGTTTTTATTATTTATTTGTTTCAATGGAAATTATATAGGTATATTTTTATTATTGTAACCTACATAGTTACGTTGGCTGTAATTTAATATTGATGTAAAATTAATATATGTATTTTTATTTGAAACTGAGTTTATCTTGTAGCCTTTTTACCATCGGAAAATGCCTCCCTGGGTACAGCTCAGTGTTAAGCTGACATGTCTAACGTCTGCTCAAGCGGCTGCCGTAAAGGCCGCTATATACTAAAACGGGCGAAAACGCCCTCACCATTATTCCTCCTGTAGGGTTTCCGATAATCGTCATTAGCATGATGACCATTCTCCTATCCGCTGCCTGGTGGAAGTTTGGCAACTCCCCCCTCCCACTCCCAGGGTACTTTGACCCCATAGGGTTCCGGGTTTAACTTACAGCCTTTTCTAAGAAAGCTTCACTCCTTTCAGATCTTTAGGTTTATGATACTAATAATAATGGGTTAATATTAAAGAAAAACCAATTTGAAATTAAAATTAAATTTATTAAAATATATAACTCATAATATGGAATGAGTCATGTAAATGAGAATTGGTAAATAATGCAGCCCTTCTTAAAAAAAATACCAGCAGCAATTGCCTTAGCAATGGGAATAGTTCAATAAAAATTCTTACCTTCTCCAATAAACTACTTCATGAAACTTAAAAAATCAGGTATGTGTACATTATTAAAAAGTTATTGTCCGATAGCTCATTTAAGAAGTGGCTAATATTATTATTATTTATTGCTTTCCTATCAATTATAGTATTGACTATAAACAGACAATAAAAGATATCTATAATGTATATAATAAAGTATGTGTCTGTGATAGTTGTGAACCTGGTGAACTAAATATAATATTTCCCTTGTCTGTGAATAATGCATTGTCTTAGTAAAATCTTTCATCATATGGTATATTGCAAATTAAATAGTTTTTACATGGAAATACCACTATGCCTCCATTAAAGATATAATAAATGTTGTAATTTCAAATCCATTTGGTCTACTTCTGAATGGGTTAAGCTGAAAGCTTTACATAAATCTAAAGTAATATTTTACACAAATATAAGACCTTAATCTACAAGAATAACTTCAGTATTATCACGTCAAACATCATCTAATACATATTACAAACACATTACATAGAACAACAATAATCATACTGGGTTAGGCATATAAACAACAATAAACATATATTCAGCTATACCAATAAATGCCTCAAAAGTTACAACAACTATTTGTCTTCCGCGCAGTCTTATAGAATGCTTTACTGTGCATAGAAAGACTGTTAGATTTCTCAACTAAGTCATCAAGCTTTTCACCCCTCTCTAAAACTGCTTTGATAGTATCATGAAGAATTATTTTAGTCTCATCCAAATCATTCTGGATCTTTGTTAGGGCATCTGCTTCTTGTGGATTTTGATATTTTGCTAAATACTGAGGTAATACTGGAAAATCAACAGTGGTTTCGTTTGCAGTGGGCCAACTATTTGCAGGTACTTTTGCTGAGAAGTCATCCAACATCTTTGTAATTAAGGTGTGGGCTACTCTATTTGGGTATTCATGGTCAGATATCAAAACTCCTGCTAAATTATCAGCTCTAACATACACTTGTACCATATATTCCCCTTCCTTTACTGATTGTCTTGAAGCTATTTGTGTTCTCTCTACAATGGTTTTACTCACAAATGTCATGAACTCTTGCACAGAAGATCTTTGAAAGAAGCTAAAACTCTGTAGGTCATATGCAGCCTTTAATATTGTGGCGCTGGTCACTCCTTTATACAAAACCCCTAGACCGTATACTTTCACCATGATCAAAACTAGCCTAGCCTGAAAATTAATATGTATGTACTAAATAATAGAATGGTCTTTTCTATTTCTACTAAAGAGTGAAAGTAACTTACGTGTATTGGTTCAAGTAGATTAACGCAATAATAAAACTAAAAGACAATTTATTTAGTATTTCTATGTGTTTAACAATACCGTTACAGGAATTATGCTTTATTTATTGTTTTAATTAGACTTATAAATATATTTCAGATAAAAATAACATCAATTTGTTACATGAACCCATCAATTACACAGTAAACTCTTGGCTTTGATTAGTAATATATGTCGCAGAGTCAGACATTGATATTGTTCGATGGGATATCTTTGTAGTTTGTCAATCGTCAAACACTGAGCAAGTAACTGTCAAATAACTTACAGATTACGTATAGTCACAGAGTATAAACAAATAAATGTGAGACTAAAAAAATAAGGTATTTATATACAATTTTAAAAATTAAAAGCCCTCAAATCTTTTAAGACATTAGAATTTGCATGGTGGAAATAAAACATGTTAAAAAGACAACAAATCGATTGTAATTTCAAATCATACATAAATTAATAAACCAAATTTTTATGTATTGCTTTGATCTTGGCACTACCCAGGCATTCTTCTCCATTATATAATGCACCATATTGACCTTCTGTCAATGCTCTTAGATTTTGGTCTAACATAATTGTTAAACCATCATAATTATTGACAACTCTACAAGAAACTAGTGGTTTAGTATGTTGAAATCTAAATTGGCAATTAAGTATGTCATTTCTAGTTAAGCTTGTGGGTTCTTTATTAATCCAATGTGGTCTTTTGGTAAAACATAGATTATTCCATAAAGAAGGGTGTTTAGTGCCTGAAACCTGGAAAATAAATAATGCACTAGAATTCTATTAAGTGAAGTCCTATATTGTTTGTGTGGGCCATGGTTCTGTGGGTCTGTTTTACTAAACAGAATTCTGTACCCTGTCAGACTAAAACTATCGTTTCCATGTCATTAAAAACCAGGACCTGGCACATGTAATGTGTTAATATGTTAAACTACTGTGCCATTTAATAATTTATCCATAAATGTTCTATTTGTAATTTGTAATACTTACTACATAAATAGTATTAGTCTCTAAATCTTTTTTAAAAACAAAGTATGCATCTTTATAACTTTGTAGACCACATCGTTGACCAACTGTCCATTTGTGTATACCACTGTGTTCTCCCACTGTCTGCCCTGTGTCTATATCAACAAAATGTCCATTTTTCTCAGGAATAAACTGTAAAGTAAATTAATTAAGAGAATAAATCCATAAATAAATATACCTATACACTTTTGCCATTTTTTTTATATTGGTATTACTTAAAGGGATAGTAACTAACCTCTTGAATAAAATTTTTAAACCTCTTTTTGCCAATAAAGCAAATTCCAGTACTGTCCCTTTTACTAGCAACATTTAATAAGCCTTCTTTTCTTGCCAATTCTCTTACTTCACTTTTAAGGTAAGTTGCTAATGGAAACATACATCGTCTAAGAGAAAACTGCTTTACTTGGGACAAAAAGAAAGTTTGGTCCTTATGTTTGTCAATTGGTTGAAGTAGTCTTACACCTTAAAATAAATATTATGGCCATGCTTAAGACTTGGATGTTGTGAATAAATTTTCAGAATGTATATTTTACTAATTCTTATTTCCATATGTCTCAAAAGGCTTTTTAAAATTATAGATGTTCTTACTTTCATCATCCCTATAAGATTCTAAGTAAGGTCCGAAAGATGTATTAGCATAATGACCAGTTGCTATGGCATCAACCGCTAAATTGTTCCTGCAATGTTCATAAAAGCTATCAAATTTAATATATCTATTGCACAGTATATCTGGATTAGGAGTCAATCCTGATTCGTATTCTTTCAGCAGAACGGTGAAAACTTCGTTCCAATATTCCTTTATGAAATGTACTCTGTGAAGTGGAATATTAAGCTTACGGCAAACGAATGACGCGTCTTCGAAATCTTTTTCGTCTGAACAAAAACCAGCTTCATAGTTACTATCCCAGTTTCTCATAAAAACTCCTTCGACTTGGTAATCTGAAAGAAACATTTATTGGTTATGCTGAATC
This sequence comes from Leptosia nina, assembly GCA_963661955.1. NCBI lineage: Eukaryota > Metazoa > Arthropoda > Insecta > Lepidoptera > Pieridae > Leptosia > Leptosia nina. The sequence continues at coordinate 3,869,053 of CAVLEF010000004.1, read as the reverse complement.
TAAAAATATATATTTTAACTTGTTATAATAATACATACTAGCTCTTTTAAGGAGGTATGCAGCCACGGCGCTGTCTACTCCGCCCGACATCCCAACAGCAATTTTTCGAAACATTATTCATTGGCAAATTTTATTTAATGAATAAAAATTAAAAACATAAAATATTTGAAAATCCATGAATCCATAGATGCACACTGGTTTAGTCAACAATGGGTCGGACCATAGATTATTTACTTCCCTTCCTAAAGTAGGCATCACTACGCGTGAAGTTTTTTTTTATATTCTAGTTATACGTGGGATTCTTAAGGATAACCTGTGAAAATAATTTTAAATTTACAATCTATGTAACGATAAAATGACTTGACATTTTTGGTTGTTGACTATTGTATCTATTTGACACTTGAGCCTTGCTTTTTAGTTATCGGACGATTTCGATTGTTTGGAATTTTGCGGCTTATTATAGAGCTTAAACAATATCTAAAAATATGTCGAACATTCAACTGCAATGCCTTCTGGGGATTCAAGGCAAGGATTTCGTAATGATTGCTGCCGATCAGACAAATAGCCACAGTATTATGGTCATGAAGGATGGTGAGTTGCACATTCTTAGTAATTTTGGAAACTTATGAGAATCTTAAATGTACTCACTCTACATTTTTTTATAGATGAAGACAAGATCTACAAAATATCGGATAAACTTGCTATGGGTATAATTGGGGATTCTGGTGACACCAACCAATTTGCGGAATATATTGCAAAAAATATTCAGTTGTACAAAATGCGCAACAGTTATGAATTAGGTCCTTCTGCAGCGGCTAATTTTACGCGTAGAAATTTGGCTGAATACCTCAGAAGCAGTGTAAGATAATTTTTAGTTAACCTATCTTACAAGAAAAGAACGCTGCTCAATGATTAATGCAAGATAATTACATGTTCCATAAATCTTTTTACAGACACCATACTTTGTGAACATATTAATGGGTGGATATGATAAGGAGAATGGTCCTGAGTTATACTTTATGGACTATTTGGCATCTAGTATAAAAGTACCATTTGCAGCCCATGGTTTTGGAGGTTTCCTCAGTTTGAGTATCATGGACCGTCAATATAAGAAAGGTAATCATTTAAAGGTTTTATTTCCAAGCAAATTGATCTAGCCCAACTTGTACTGTAATAGATCTAAACATTAAGAATGTTTAACCATTAAACCATGACAATAGTCTTTTCATTTACTTTTCAGATTTAACAGAACAAGAAGCATATGACATATTAAAATTATGTGTTCAAGAGGTCCACAGACGTCTGTTTGTCAGCTTACCAAACTTCCAGGTCACAGTCGTCAATAAGGATGGTGTCAGAGCTTTGCCTGTTCTTAACTCAAAATCTTTACAATAATTTTCTAAGAATAAACTTAAAATTTGAATACTTTGTTATTTAATTATTTAATATTTATATGATTGTTGTTGGCAAGTAAATAAGAATGTTGTGCAATATTAAGATTTGTAGATACTGTGTTTATGAAGTTAAAACACTGTGGTATTTAAGTTGGCCCAAAAAAATTTCCATACTGCACACTTCTCTAAATAAAACCAAATTTTATATAAATAGGTCAGTAGGTATTAAAAACAGGGTACATTTTAATCTCTTTTATCATGTAATAAAAATATAAACTATCTATCTTAAAATTACTTTTTTAGGTGATGCGATGATCTAACCCCCAGATTTGTTTCTATCTGGACTTGAAGCGGCTGTGTTATCGAGATTCTCTGATTGAGAGTTATTTGCATTTTCATTATCACCACCATTTTCTCCTTCATTGTCTGATTGATCTATAAAAAAAATCCAAGCCTTAAGTGTTGTATTGCCAAACAATATGACTTGTTCAAACACTCTGATCAATAGAAGAGATACTGGAGTGTATCTACCCTATTTGCTTAATAATTCTTTGTAACATAATAAATACATGAGCATAATGTTTTATACTAAACTAATAAAAAAACTCTTCTAAACAAATGTGCCAAATTTACCTTTTTTATCAGCAGGCATATCTTCTGTCCTATTGGCTACTTGGAAGTGATATTCTAATTCATCAAAATCAAACACCTGGTCCGTTGGTAGTAAGCACGGCAGATATGCCGGAAATGTAGGCTTGCAGGCAATTACTTAAAAATATACAATACATAATATTAAAGTGAAAATATTTTCCGTAATTTACTGTAAATGCCAATTGAGACATGTAAGAATGATTAACTAAGGTAAATATTTCAATAACCACATGACAAAAGCTACTTCAAAATATTAACTCATTATATTTTGCATTTTAAATGAATAATGTGGATTTAACCAACTGAGGGTATGTATTAATTGTTAACAAATATGTATCCTTTTTTAATATAAAAAGAACATACATGGAAAAACTTGGTTATCCTCTGTATTAAAAAGGTTATGTGTTTCGCTTGTCTTTGCAAGAAATTTTGTTAAAGCTTTCTCTATATCTCTTTTCTGATTAGCAGCCTTCTCACGTATTGCTTCATATTCTGTAACTGGTTGCTTGTGAGTCTGTAAAGTATTATTATTTCAATAAAAATCATCAAACATCTAGACTTGAAAACTTCTATTGGAATCACTTATATCCCTTTAAAAGTAATTTTAAATAAAACAACAACTCACAGCACATTTTTGTTAGCTTAAATTTTAAACAATTTTCAAATAACCAGAGTGTTTCACATTTTTTTTGTAAAGTTTTTTCAAGCAACAAAGAAAGTATGCCCAACATTATAAACAATATACTTTTAGCATTCTACTTACTGGAGTTCTTATATAGGCATGCGGGTCTGGGAGTGATGGCAAATGACATGGAATATGAGGAGAGGGTTTTGCCTTTGATCCAGCTGACAACATTGCTGGTGTCCGTGGCACTGGTGCTTGCTGGGGAGATTGGATCACATGTCTATTGGGCCTCGCTGCATATTGTTCTAAGCCTTGAAGACTAATACCTATAATTATATAGCCTTTAAAACAACTGCATATTTTTCCACTATATGTTAAAACAGGTATGTACTTACCCATGTTTATTAATGCCAAGACAACATCTGATAATACTGGTTCCACTCGACCTGAATGTTCACAATATATTCTGGCTGAGTTGCCGACCTCTGTGAGAACTAAAAATAAAAGGGTTTATATTTTTCATATACATTGGTCGCAAGAATGCCAAAATTGGGATACTTACAGGACTGCAACATTTCTGTTAAAGTCTCCAAGCTCATTCTATCAGCACTTTGAAATCCACTTTCTAGAAGTACTGTTGATACAGAAATATTTAGAATTCTTCTACGAGCATCGCAATTGCTTTCAACTTTCTCTGTGGTCTCCGACATAATGCTCAGGGTGTCTCAATAGTTATAATGATATAGGATAAGCATCTACAGGATACATAGAATTAGAAATTTTTGTATAACAAACAAATACTAACACACAAAACTTTTTGCCACAGAGTACAGATTACAGACTTATTAATTTTTTAAATACAGACTGCTATAGCAATTATCTTTTTACGTTTGAGAATAATGGTAAACATAGAGCATAATACATTAAGACTTAACAATTATAATTGATAATACTTGTTGATAAATGAAGAGATCCTTTTAAAATTATGTATTTAGTAAAAAAATGGATATGTAATCATACTTTTATTATCATTAATTGTAATATATGGATGGGATATTGACAAGTTTTTGATTTGTCAAAAATGTTGAATTGTCAAACCTAATCAACAAGTTTGATTAAAAATTTGTATTTTGTAATTGAATTTAAGAATAATAAGTTGTTAAATAAGACAAGATCCTAACGTTGTTGCTTCCCTCTAGTCACATGATATTTGTCGCGTATTTAAGTAAAGGTTAAAAATGTTTATCAATATTCATGTATAATGAAAAAAATTGCTCCACAATAACACAATATATTCAAAATGTCGATACCGCCAATAAATTTTGCTGTTCCACCGCCAATGAATGTGCCGCCACCTTCTATTGCAGCTTTACAAACACCGGTTTCAAATACAGTAGCAAGACCGCCAATATTTAGCTATCCACCACCGCCTTTACCAGCTCGACCTCCGCCGCCCTTACCGGCTAGACCTCAACAGCCATATTATCCCACTGATCGTTTCCCGCCTCTGAATGTTCCACCACCTCCAGTTTCCAATATACCCCACTCATTTGTTCCGCCCTTTCAACCCTCTCAACCTCCACCAAAACCTAATTACAATAGAGATAATAATTACTATTATAATTCTTCAAGCCCTCAAACTTACTGCCCTCAATCTTGGAGTAAACCTAATCAAAATTCAGACTTAAAACCACCAAAAAGCTCAGATTATAAAGCTCGTACAACTAGGAATGAGAATCAGCATTGGTCATCGGGGGAAAGTGTAAGTTCATATAGAGCACATAGTCCAAGAAGAGAGATTGCCTATGATAGAGAAAAAAGGGAACATAGAAGTAGATCAAGACGGAGCAGGTCACGTAGTCCAAGCTGTAGTAGTCAATATAGTAGAAGTTCAGGTAGGGATAGAGAAGATAGGCATGCTCGGAGAAGATATGAAGAAGAGAGAGACTATGAAAATAGAAGACATTATAGCCGAAGTAGATATTATAGCTCAGAAAGGGACAGGTCCCATAGTCGTCAGCCAGAGTCTAGGAGAGATAAATATGAGGATATGCATAGACACTCTTCCAGCAGAAGTCGAGAACCTTCTAGCAGTTCTCATCATGCCTCTTCGCATAGATCTATGACAGATCGAGAGAAAATTCTAGAAGATTATAGGTAGGTACTTCTACAGCTTTTTAAATTTAATAATAAGTTGTACATGTATAATAATACGCTCTGCTGCTGTAACATACAGGAAAAAGCTCACAATCCACCCAAATGAACTTGCACGCCAACTGACCATAAATAAATATACTGTACGCCTGAAAAGACACCACATCATGGAGCTTCAAGATCGAAAATAGCTCCAAAAGAAAGAAAATAATTAGTAGGTGTTCTCATTGGAGAATGCCCTCTACATGTTAAATAGATACATCGCATCTGCTCATAGTCTGGGGACTGATCGCAGATAATAATAATAATAAAAAAAAAAAAAATGTATAATAATAAAAATTTTATTTTAGGAAGAATTACTGTAGGACTTCGGAAGATTTTATCAAGAAAATGGAAAAGTGGTCTAAGGAGCATAATTCTGATGAGGAAGAGGTATATATAAATATATTTATTTATTTATTGCTTATTTGGTAGTCCTACAGCTACATAGTATACATGGGTTAAACATACTTAACACTAAGCATTAGCCAAAGCATGATTACACTATTAGAAGAAAATACTAACTAAAGAGCACAAAAAAGAATATGGTGTAAAATACTTAATTTGCTTAGTAGTGAGAGGACACAGACGGACAGTCTAAATGAAGAAAGTCTTTAGTGTAGTGATAGTGGTATTATTTAACTTTCAAGCCATAATTAAATTTTGCATTAACATTAACTGTGTCCAACTTTTGATATAAAATAATTAATGTTATACAATTGTGGATTTTAGCCACAAATTATATCATGCAGCTTGCAAAATTTTTATGGAAAAATTATAACTATTTTTAAAACATCACGTAACTTCCACAACTATAAAATAGAGGTAACATGTGGCGGTGGAACAAAGCAAATTTAGTTGTAAAATTCTCTTTTATATTATAGACAGCATATATCAGTTTGTAATACTTTCTTTCAATTACAGAATCCAAAAATGTGGTACAGAAGCTCACCAGCTGAATTATATTACAAACCAATAGAGGGTGGTGGTGGAGTCGAGCAAACTCGAAAATTGCAGAAAATTTGTGAGAATTTCTATAAATATCTCATTGAAAGAGGACTTAAGGCTAGGCCGGTGGTCGATGAATTGCCACCATTGAAGCCACAGAAAGCTAAAAGATGCAAACATCATGGTGTGTATTTATAATGATCTGCATAGGTTTATCAACTTATTACATAACTGGCCGTGTTCCGGACTTCATCCGCATAGAATTTTAGGCATTAAAATTTGTTTTGGCAAACCACATTCAAGTTCATACATTTTAAGCTGTTACTTACGATGTCGTCTGTGGTACGTCGTTCTTGAAAGTTAATCTTAATAGATAGACATACCGCCACAAGCAAATTTTTTTTGATCATTTAAAGAGGAATAATGTTTTTACATATTTTGTGGGTACCTTTAACCGTTTTTGCAGGGATCGCAAGGAAATCCCTCAAAGATGAATTATATTTCTTTGTTCTTTCTACATTGCTCACTGTTTTTTGTTTTCTATTGGTCACAGCGTGATGTTTTATAGCCTAAAGACTTGCTAGATAAAGTCTAACCAGCACACATATATTTTTTCAATTACAAGTAATTCCTGAAATTAGCGTGTTCAAACAAGCTCATCAGTTTTATAATATTAGTATAGACAATAATACTAGTGTTTACTAGTAACTTATATTGTTATTTTCTGTATATAACATAAACTAAATTGATTTGTATAATCTGAGTTTTTATATTGAAGTGGAAAAGTATTACAGTAGAGCGTCGATTATCCGAAGTAATTAGGCGACGTGGGTGTTCGGAAAACCGGTATTTCGGATAATTGAACTACCTATATGTATCTTGATTCAGACATACATATTTACGTACAGATAAATGAAAACTATGTTTACATTTACACATATCTTTAGTGGCAAATATGAAATAACCAAAAAAGTGCAGATATGTAATCTTATAGTAAAACATGTGTACTAGGTAGCATTAACGCTTAAAAAAATCTTGCATTTTGGTCTGCCGAAGCATGCCACCCGCTTACGAGAGGCTAGATCACGTACTTTTTTAAGAACAGTTATTTAATACTGGTCGCTTTCAGCCTGTGTTTCAAACCAACGCAAGGCAATATGTAAGCCAGTAAATGCTTCAGAAGCACTCACTACGTTTTCATCTTCATTATCTGAACTTGTAGTTGATGTGGTGCTAGCGGTGGGGTCGGCCTTATTAGTCATGAGGTCTAAAATTTCGATATCCTGCATAATTTGGTACCTGGGGTCATCGTCGTCATCAACCTCTTTCTTCATCACATTCGTGGCAATCGAGATTTTTTAGCATATCATCATTTAGGTCGGGCGGGGGACCGTTGACCCCGCGGGTTAGTACGTTTCGGATAAGCGGTCATTCGGTTAAGCGACGTTCGGATAATCGACGCTCCGCTGTACACACAAATAGTTAAATTTAGTTGGATTATGACAAATACTGTTCTAATGTATACTTTACATTTGTTCTGTAGATGATGACAGTTCATCTACATCATCATCATCTTCTGAGGATGAAGATTGTCTAGACGAAGAGAATCTTCAAGGTTACACAGATAGGATGATGTTGGAGCTTCAAAGAAAACAGAGCCATCCACGACGGTTGCATTCAGAATTATGGTATGTTGTTTTGGTTGTTATATAATCTCTGTGAATGAATATCTATATAAAAAGACCAACTATTTGTAAACGTAAATATTGACATTATACAAACCATTGTGGTAATTAATAAATTTAGACAATTTTTTGCTAATTTTCCTAACAATAACTAACATCGATGCCAGGTTTAACAACACCGGCGAAATGAATGGAGGACCACTCTGTCGTTGTAGTGCCCGCGCACGTCGTCACGGTATTAGGCACGGCGTTTACGCAGCTGAACAGGAATTTCCCAAGTGTATCCCCAATCAGAGCAATATTGATAGGCTGTATCATTATAGGTAAGGAATCGGTTTAGTTAACAGCATTAGGTATGTTTGAAACATTAATAAGTGTTAAGGCTAAATTACATTGCGCGAGAGGTGCATGTATCAATAGATTGAAAAAATTCGACGATGAGGTATACGACTCAGTAGCTCAATTGGTTAGAGCAACATAGAACGTTATGGATGACGGTTCATGTCCTGCCCGTGTATTCTTTGTTGTAAATCTTAAATGGATCTATAATTTATGATATAAGGTACGTGAAAACACACTATATTATCAACGATTGTTAGAAATATTTCATTTTCTGCCATAACTATTATCAAAGAGCAATAAAGTCATATGTCTATAATTAATGTGTTAAAAGCGACATTTTGTGGGCTGAAATCCTAACATACCACTGATCTATATACTGACCATAACACTAGGCCATTTCACTTACAAACAGAAGACAGAACTTCTGATCCAGAATAAAGATATTATAGACGAGTGAATCAAAATATTATAATGCTTTTCCCGTATGATAACCCATGACCTGTCGAATTTAAAGCAATATGAAAGGACATTTCTATTGAGCCATGTACTAAACTTGCCCAGGCCTGCTGCCATGTAGTCAAAAAAAATGGTTTTTAATCATTATATATACTTTATTTACATTTCTTTTCAGGATAACAGTATCGCCGCCAACAAACTTCCTTATCAAATCCCCTACCATCATAAGTCACGACGAACACGAATTCCTTTTCTCGGGTTTCTCGATGTTCTCGCATTATAAGCTGGCGAAACTGCCCCATTGCAAGGTGATAAGGTTTAATATCGAATACACGATACTCTACGTTGAAGAGCCAGCGCCCAAGAACTTTACTGTACAGGAGTTGGATCTGTTTGGTATGTACTTTTACATAAAACTTATCTTATAAAGCTTGATTTAAGGTTTAACACGAACAAATATTTTTTTATAATACCATAAATGTTTAAAGTTTAATACGCGAAACATCTAAGATATAAAACTCTTGTCGTTTTCGTTGTCATACTGCTCCGAAACGGCTTGACCGATTTTGATGAAATTTTTTGTGCTTATCCGGTATCTATGAGAATCGGCCAACATCTACTCTCCCCAAAATGTTAGGGGTAGTCCACCCCTAAATTGTATTAATTATTTTTAGACAAAATTTTTAATTTCTATTTTTTTATGATACAACATACAAAAATACACACAACCATCAATTTTCACCCTTCTACGATCAACCCTTATTTTTTAATAGGCATTGTAGTCAAATTATTTATATGGCATAACAACGTTTGCCGGGTCAGCTAGTATTATATAACTTATTAAGTCGGAAGTAAATCTTTCACGAAGCATCCGAAACGTCGGGCCGGAATGAAAGAAATTAAAAAGAAGTTAACTAATATATTTCGCATTTTAAACCGTTAGAAGTGTTTAAATATGTGCCACTCTGTTTTATTTCACGTGATAATAATTCGGTTTAGATTAAATTTGTAGTAAATCTTTTAGATTTTTTATACCGGACTAATTTAATACAATATTAATGCAATAAGGTTATTGCGAGAAAACGAATAAGTCTAATATGTCACACGTTTTCAGAGGACTATTTATTCAAGGAGTTATTGGAGTTGATAGATTTGGATCTTGGGAAAGGCACGGAGTCAACTTGTTCTCAATTTCATTTCATGCCGAGGTTCGTTCGATATCTCCCCGAAGGTGGTTGTGAGGTTTGTGTCTTTTATCGGATTCAGAATTTCTTTGTACCGCTGATAATTTTAATGTAATTGTTATTCCAATCGCTTATTAAAAATTAACTATATATTTTTTTCAATGCGTGCTTCAAAATATTTACCTGTTCTAAACAACCAAAGACGCCATTAAAAAAGCGAGCGAGGTCCTTCTGACGACTTAAGTTTATTCATTAATTAAAGAAATAAAATATTAAAAGAAAATTTGACGTTTTTAAGTAAAAGTATTTTTTTCTTATACATATTTTATATTTTAAACTGAATGTGAAATCTACTTCGGTTTATAAGCTGAACAAAAATAGCATTAAAAATTGCCGCAAGACTCTTGCTTCCTTGTTTGCTACTATGGAAACTACATTTTTTTTGTAAATACTTTAGTTTTAAAAAAACAAATATGCCTCGTACAGAGTAGTACGTATTTTGATTTAGATAAATAGAAATGATTTCATAAATATTTTTATAATATAATTGTGAAGCAGTATTTTTAAATTCGGTTAAAAAGTAGTAATGACCGTTATTTACAGCACTTCTAAAATAAAACTTCTATAATAAAATCTAATGAATATTATAATTTGATTTGCAGGTGTTATCCATGTGTGAAGTTCTAAGATATCTAATCGAGGAGAGCAGCTTGCTCATCCCACCGGAGTCTCTTGCGGATGTTCATAATATGGATCATTATCACTGGCAGAAATTCGTTGACAGGATTAAAGGTATTGTTTTTTACTGATAGAGGAGGACAGAAAAATGTAGGTAAAATACCGCAGCCTATAGCATCTAAACAAGATGTGCCGTGGACCTATTTTGGCTTTGGATAATCGGATTTCCCAACTGAAACCGAAACGTGATTAAACTTCGCGACTTTTACATCTGTGTAGGGTAGCCATGATCCGGACGGAATTTGGAGGACATAGTATACTGTATTTGTTAGTTAGACCTTCGCTCTAAAGGGGCTGGTCGAGCTCTCTAAGCATTCTTCGTTACATATAACTTTTATTTTTATCTTATTGCGATAATAATGTTAAAATATTGTAATTTACTGCAATACATACTTAATTAATTACTTATATTCAATTCTCAACTACATACACCACTACTTCACAAACTACTTTTACACAATACAATAATTTAACTATAGGTCATGTTTAAACTGGCTAATTATGCTGTTTTCTTTATGTTGTAGGTATGATTGTAACATACCCCGGCAAAAAGCCATGTTCAGTCCGTGTAGATCAAATAGACCGAAGTCCGCCCTACAACATTAAGGAACCGGAAGAAGTCAAGAAGTTCTACCCGGAAATAGTGCATTTTGGGATAAGACCTCCACAACTGAGCTATACGGGGAACCCGGAGTATGTTATCTATACTAATATTATAAACCTGAAGAGTTTTGAACGCGCTAGCCTTAGGAATTACTGGTTGTAATTGAAATATTCTTGATATGCATCATTCATCTTGGTGGGTTTCCGTTGCAAATGTTGCGAAAACGGTTCAAGATACCCATAAATATGGGTCTGATGAATGATTCCTCTTTTAATGATCTAAAAAATGTCCACAGTATATGTCTATCTTTTAGCATTAATATGCTAGAATGACGCGAACAACGGCTTGGCTAAAAGCTATGATTTATAAAGATGAGGTGGAGGTTTGTAAAAACAAATTTTGACACCCAAGAGTACTAATCTATGCGAACAGAAGTTGACACAGCTAGTGTATAATACATGTTTATAATGTTTTAATATTACTAAATACCTGCAGATTCAAAGTTCTGAAATTTTGATTTTCAAGAAAAATGTTGTAATCTTGTACGAGATATTTTTAAAGGTCTTGTATGAGGTAATTTTATTTATTGTGAGGTCTTTTGCCTAGATATCAAAAGGCGTGGCGCTACTACGTAAAATATCGCCACCTGATCGCAAATATGGCGAAGCCTTCGTTCAACGAGCGTCAGAAGTTGGCGGCGAAGGAGGCGAAATTGCAAGAAATGCGCACGCAGAGCAAAATGAAACGGGACGTCACAGTTGCCATATCCTCCGAGGGGTTTCACACGACCGGTCTCATGTGCGACGTTGTGCAAGTACGTTTATTGATAATAGAGTTTCGTTCTCTTTAGGTCAAATATTGTGCATTGGCGTGTTTCTTGTCACGACTAAACTCTACGCAAAAAACAGATTACAGGAACTTTTATATAGCTAGTACTTATATTTATATAACTCATCAATTTTTACGGTTTATAACGCGAAATATCTTACTTAAGGTATTTTTTATTAATGTTATACACGTCCCGACGTTTTGTACCCTTTGAAGCAGCCCTAATCACGAGGGGACTAGGATGGATCTAATGTCAAAGTCAAAGCTGCCCACACTAGCGCCACCTGTTTTGTCGTATTAGATATTTTATGAAACTTGCTGGATCCTTACAGAAATGATTCATATATACACAAGTATATAGATTTCTCAGCGACTAATTACAGTGTTATTCCTTTTTTTTATAAGACTTGGATAAAAAAGAGTGGCTGCAAACTGCTATATCGTTTGTTATATGCTTTTGTTGAACTGTTCTAGCAAGTTGTTCATAGGTGTAGCTATCGGTACGAATAAACTATTTTTGAGATGCACCTTACTTTGACAGCTGATAAGTCGTAAGAAATATGGAGTTTGTATTAGTTGTATAAGGCTTTCGTGATGAAGATGACAACCACTCTTTAAAGACTTTAGTATTTAATAGTTTCGACATTCGTAATTGAACTCAGGTCCGCAGATTTGTGATATTTACTTTTATATAATTTCCAGCACGCCATGTTGATCCCGGTCCTCGTACGCCATCTACGTTTCCACAAGTCCCTAGATAGCTTGGAGGAAGTGATCGGGTACAGGTTCAAGGAGAGAGCCTTGTTGCAGACAGCTCTCACACACCCGTCATATAGAGAGAATTTCGGAACCAACCCTGACCATGCGAGAAACACTTTAACTAACTGTGGAATACGCCAGCCAGAGTATGGTGACAGACGGATACATTATACAAGGAAGAAGGGTAAGTTATAAAAAAATATATAATTAGTCTAGAAAAATGGCGTTGCCTCTTCAGTTGTATGACCCTTGTGTTTTATATTTTTTGGATACAGCTATAATTAAGACCCCATCTGTTACTCTTAAGTGCTTTCTTAAAATGTGTGTATAGATCCAGCAAGCCGTAAAAACAAAAGTAGTTCGCTTAAATAATAGGGTTTTGTTTTGTATTAGACATCTTATTTTGAAAACTTATTTTTTTTTATTAAACTTTTCATAAATATAATTGTTATTGCACATATTGGCATTATATAAATTAAACATATATTTAGATAAATAAATCTGTAATTTTATCTACATTTCATCACTTCTTAAGCTGTAAAAAATGGGAGTTTGAACCTAAATAAGTACATAGTAAATGTATTTATCCTTTATTTATTAGTATTCACTTCGATCTTTCCTTTCAGGTATTGTCACATTGATAAACATAATGTCCCGCTTCGGCAAAAGTTACGAGACGAAGTCGGAAATTAAACACAACGAACGCTTGGAGTTTCTCGGAGATGCTGTGGTCGAGTTCATTTCTTCCATACATCTGTTTAAGATGTTTCCGGGGTTGGCAGAAGGCGGTCTGGCTACATATCGCGCTGCTATCGTACAGAACCAACATCTTGCATTGTTGGCTAAGGTAATGAAGAAATATTTTCTCTCCACTCACAACTGAATCAATCATGAATCTTACTTCAAAGTGAGTATCAAAATAAAAGAGTATCTTTAAAAATCGATTTTAGATTTTAAAAAATACGACACGGGCAGGATTCGAACCGGCATCCAGCGTTCTGTACTGTTGCTCTAACCAATTGATCTACCGTGTTGTAACATTTCAATCTAAAATCTATTTTTAATTTATATAATGCTATCATGTTTTTTTCTTATAAAAAGATTATTAAAGATTTAAAATTATCTGTAGTTTACATGTTTAACAATACACTTAGTAACAGTTTGGTTTTTTGGTCCAAAGTATAAACCGTTTAAAAATGTTTTCATTAATTGTAAATACATAAACATAACGTTGTCTCGTAAACTGTTTCGAAATTATTGTACGAAATCACCATATAACCTCTTTTTGTTTCATTAAAATAGTATGCATATTTATTGTTTATCTGTGACTGTATTTGTATTTATACATTGAATATGATCCTGACTGAGAATGATATCTTCTTTTTATAGAATATAGGCCTAGAAAAATACATGTTATACGCACACGGTTCGGACTTATGCCGAGAAGTGGTCATGCGTCACGCGATGGCCAACTGTTTCGAAGCGCTCATGGGCGGATTGTTCCTCGATGCCGGTTTGGAGGTACGCCTCACAACTATTTACATTGTGCTTGCGCTTGTTAGCAATAAATAAATTAAAAATCGATTTTAGATTGAAAAAAAGAATATTAATTTCAACCACAAATTGTATACCGCGGGATAAGTGGATAGGATTTCAAATTATAATTTTTATGAGACATGTTGGACCTCGTTTGGAAATCTGGATTTTAAATGGATAGTGGGAATATCGAAATCCCGTCCCGGTCAGAAACTGCTGTCCACAGATGAAAAAGCCGTGAAATTTCATCTCTTCGGTTTTAGTCTGTGGATTTCCGAATATCCAAAGCCAGAAAAGGTAGAAAGCGTACCACCAAGTCAGCCCCATGCTTGTCTGTCCTCCTCTGTCATAAAAAAAATATATTTCTATGTTCATTGATTTACTCCATTTTATTTAAAGATAACGGACCGAGTATTTGCTCAAGCGCTTTGGCATAATGAGCTAATATTATACGATATATGGATGAAGGAACGCGCCCACTCGCTGCAAGAACAAGAACCGGTAGGCGACAGGCAGTATATCAAGGACTTTGAATTTTTACAAAAGTTAACTGTCTTTGAAGAGTCTATAGGTAAGTTTTTTATACACTTGGAACGCGAGTATATAGGTCTATCAGTTTCCTGGAAAGGGTAAATGTGCCACACTTTCTGTCGCAAAATTAATGTTGTTTTTTTTTACACACATTAGACATTGTTAAAGTTTACCACCGTTACTAACTACCATTAATAATTAATTACAGGTGTGAAATTCAAGCACATCCGCCTACTAGCGCGTGCGTTCACCGACCGTTCCGTCGGCTTCACGAATTTGACGCTCGGCTCGAACCAACGACTCGAATTTCTCGGCGACACGGTTCTGCAACTCGTCGTCTCGGATAAGCTTTACCGCTATTTCCCCGATCACCACGAAGGGCACTTGTCTGTGAGTAGACATTTTTATCATATCACTATGCCATGTCTTACATAGGATGATACAATACATAGGTTTGGCAATTAACAGTAGCAATGGAGTAGTCCGTAATAGTTTTGTGATTATTTATCAAATATATTAAAGTGAAGTAATAACATTTGTTATATATGATAAAAGTTCAAATTCTATTCAGTTTGAAGAAAAAACTAAGACAACGTCGGGACTTAAACCAGTATCTATAGCGTCACGTAACCTAACCAATTGACCGTCCCGCAAGTGCCAATCTTAATAATTTTTAATGTATATAGTGTCATTATGTGCGACAACATGTGAAAATTATTAAAGTTTTCAAAATTAACACCAATTACAGTGCGTGACGTCATTCGTCATTGTCGCCATTAAATAAACAATATTAAAACAGTTACACTTTAAAGGTTAAATATTTTTTATTAATTAATTTAAAACACTTTCTGAAAAGAAATCTGATTCCATATTGTTGGGAGTGTATATTTTTATTGTTTTATTATTTTATAATTCAAATTAGTTTGTTACAAGCTCTTTCTGCATCGCCTTCACTAGTTTTTTTTATAATTATTTTGAGACCGATGACTTTTATTCCAATATAAGAGAATGATAATATTTTAAAATTAATAAATTGTAAGCTTTCAAATAATTTCAGCTACTTCGCTCGTCTTTGGTCAACAATCGTACGCAAGCTATGGTATGCGATGACTTGAACATGTCTGAATACGCCATATACAACAACCCTAAAGCGAAGCCCACAGCTAAGAAGCACAAGGCTGATCTGCTTGAAGCATTTCTTGGCGCTCTATATATCGATAAGGTATGTTATTTATTATTTCTTCTCTTTCTTAGTTCACTTAAAATATATCTATGAGACTGTTGTATGATAACTGCAATTTTATAACTTGAGTTATTTGTATTTTCATAGTCTAAAAATGTTAATCTAAAAGAGGTACAGTGACCGAAAATTATCAACATAATTTTTACACAAATAATTTAGTACAAATTCATTTTTGCTTAAGTTAAGTTAATTGCGCATTTTTATTTTCCTCCTGATTAAAAATCATGTTTTGTCTATTAGGCCACTCTGCCTCTAGCCCCATATAAAATAGACTTTTGTAGTGACGTTTTGTAACTTGGGTTAACATGTTTTTATAGTCATGTTAAATACGAAATTTATAAACTTTTGGAATTTTATCAAAAATTGAAAAATAAAATACTCTGATCAAACGTTAGTCGGAGCAACAGCAAGATACGTTGTGGTCATGAATTCCAGTCCCACCAATGGCATTGAACTTTTTCAATTATAGCAATTCACCTTTCTGTAAACTCTTGTTAACGAGAAATATCATATAATACCGTTTAATACACGTTTTATAAATCAATATTTCACTTTCCTTTAAGCTGAACCCATGTTTGTGTATTATCTAAATAATAATTGAATATGCACAGACTACAATCACTCTATATTTCAGAACTTGGAATACTGTCAAGTGTTCTGCAGTGCCTGTGTGTTCCCTCGGTTGCAAGAGTTTATCATGAACCAGGACTGGAACGATCCCAAGTCCAAACTACAACAGTGTTGCCTCACGCTGCGTTCCATGGAGGGAGGGGAACCGGATATACCAGTCTACAAGTATTTAAGAGTCGTTCTTATTAATTATTTACTTTTGTGTGATTTAATTACTATGCTTTGTAAAAGTACTACTAACTTGTCCCCTATACATTTGTATTCGTTTAAATGTATAATTATATCAGCAGAAATCGAACCTGAAATTACCGCTGTTGTTATATCCCTGCCAATTTAAGTAATTACTGGACATCACTTAAACAAAAAAAGTGAATATTTCCACTGCAATATCGAAGCAAAAACAAAACAAAAGTGTCGAAAATCTGCTTCGTATTTTTTTGAAACTTAAAAGTTAATAAGCATATTAATAACGTAAGATTAGATCAAGTTAAGACGTGTCGTAGATATTACGTAATCAATTTACAATACATATATGTTCTTAGGGTTATCGAGTGTCTCGGGCCGACCAACACTCGTGCGTATACAGTGGGCGTGTACTTCCGTGGTCGACGGCTAGCGGCTGGCAGAGGGCACTCTATACAAGAGGCTGAAATGAACGCGGCGCAGCAGGCGCTTAACTGCGCTCATGGTATGTGTTTATTAGGGATAAAGGATTTAATATAGGGAGGACAGACAAACAAACATAGGGTTCGCTTTTTTTATTTCTACCACCTATTTAATATCCAGATTTCAACGAAATAAATTGATAAATTATTAGACCCACAGGATTAACTGTCCATACACATCTAAACGTCTGTTTTTTTTGTATAGATCTTCTATATATATTTGTATTTTTCCTATTTGTATGTATCCTTTTTAACTAATTAAACCTGTCAGCTGTGTTATTACTTCCTTTGGTACAATTTGTGTTATTGTGCTGTTATTTCCATTTGTGGTTTGTCTTCCCAGATATTATATAGTAATTCATCAACGCATTATTTCAGAACTGTTTCCACAACTGGATCATCAAAAGCGGGTGATCAAACGCGTTATAGCAAAGAACATGCGAAGGAAGCGCAAACGCCAGGACGGTGGTGACAAAACCGACAAAGACATATTCATGCGAGAAGATGAAGATAAAGTGCCCAAAGCGTATAGACCCGACAATAAGTTAGAAGAAAGCTCCGATTCTGACGATCCCACTTCTGATACTGAAGTGAAAGAGATTAAATCTGATGATGATGACGATGATGAAGCAAATGAAGACTCAGGCCTGGATAGTGATGGAGGCACAGATAAGTACCAAGACGTGCAAGTAAGCAGCCTTTTAAGCGATATGGAGAGACTGAAACAGGATCTCATTAATAGAAACGAGTATGATAAACTCAAAGAGAAATGTAGGAAATCAGACTCAGATAGTGATGAATGAGTTTCAATTGTAAACATGAAATCAATTAATAACCTTATTTGTTAAAGGTCAAATAACATTTACAATAAAAAGCGATGGAATAAGCAAAAAAGGCCTCTGTCTAAAATTCTTCTACCTGAAAAACGGGCAAGCCTAGAAACATATATATTTAGGAAACAGTGATTATTTTTCAGTGAAGCTGGTCCAAGTAGATAAGGTTGAAAATGCATTTTCGTTTCATTAGTCATAGTTGTAAGAAATATATTAATGACGATCGTTTTTACCATGTTTTAATGAATTTAAGTTTAATGGAATAATTTAGGTGACAGTGCAATATAGAAATGAAATCATTAATGACAAAGCTTCATCAATTTATGCATTGCGAGCAATTAATGTTATTGTTTTTCTAATAATCATTATTTAAAAGTCGTACTCAGCATTAATTTCTACTTTCTAGTTACGTTTTACGAAAGGAAAATCAATGAAATGTGTTACAAAGAATAGTCGACAGCTTATTAGCTGTAATATATCTAATCTTATTTCCTTATAACATAATGATTTTTAGCGTAGTCGAGTAAGAAATAGTATGTTAGTTCGTAATGATGTACGTTTATAGTTTAAGCTAAGTCAACTGAAGCTAATTTTGAAAATGTTCAGTTTGAGCTCGCTTATACCCAAGTTTGACTTGAGCTAGATTTCTAATCGATGTTCAACTTGATCTGGGTTTTAATCGACGCTTAATCGGACTGTTATCAACGAAGGACTTTTCCTGATTGGACGAGGATAATGCCTTGTGGAGCGAAGTGTGGTGGCTAACTTGTGTTAGTTTTGTACTGCATACTGCGCTCCATTCTGCATCGCTTCGGTTCGAAGATGGCGAAATAAAACGGCTTTGTGTTAATTGTATTGTGTTATTCACTCATTTTATTATTTGCTGCCAAGTGTTTTCTAAGCAATGAACTTTATATTATTTGGTAGATGTAAAGGAATCCCAGAAGAGTAGTATTTTTGACATTTAAAATCCAACACTTAAATAACGCTACATTAAGGCTAGTGACGTCACTATCTTATATTTACATTTTAACACCGATTGAAGTAATAGAGTGAGTTATACATTTATTTATTTATTAAAGCAGAGAATAGAACAGTTTTGACAATGGAAAACAAGGTGATTTATAGCACAGTATAAAAGTTAGTAACGTCGAAGAACCAATCAAGCATAGTTAAGTGAATCAAACGGGCAAATATTAATAAACCTTGTGCGTGCGTTTTATTTAGGCACATTCAAGGGGCTATTTATAATTTTCAGGATGAATAAAATCGACTTACTTTTATGTTGTTATGAACATTGTCTTTTGCGCTTTTTGCTTTTAAAGGAGAATTTTCAATAAGGTTGTTATAATGGGCAATCTTTTGTTATTAAATAAAAAATCACTTCTTGAGGATCTTTTCTCATTCCATGTTTACCATTATTATGTCCCATGTCTTCTACACTTCTACACCATTCTATGACATTGAACAGCGAAGAGGAATCAACTATAGTATATATATTATATAGTATAAATATAATATATATATTAGTTTAATTCCATTTAGTATTCTATATGTTTTACAGAAGGCAGACATAAAACTTCATTAACAGGTCAGAATATATTAATTTAATGTCAATGGTGTATAATAATATTTTCGTGGAGAATTATATATGATAAAACATATTAATGTTAGATAGTTACTCCATTTTACGCCTTTATAATGCATTTTATCAACTGACTATTTTTGAGGGTGGGTCCTACCCTATACGCCTGTCTTCAATATAGAACCAAGCAACAAAGCGTAAAGGCGACTGGTCCTGTTAGTTTACTTGCGCGGAGTGTAAGCCATTGTTTTTGATTTGGCACGTACATCTCCGCTGGCATCAGTTGGTCGGGCGCTTCATTATCTGAAACAATTGTTTTGTGACGTTGGTCATAATGGAGAGAGTATATTAACAGACGGGCTCGTTGTTGTGATGGTAGAAATGTATAACTAAAAATCAACGGGAAGTGGGTTCGATTCAATGTTTTTCTATTCAATTTATTTTTCTGAAACATATTGGACTTCGTCTGAAAATTCGGATATTAAATGAGTAGGGATATCGAAATACCGTCTAGGTAAACCACTGTCCACAGATGAAAAGCTGTCAAGTTTAATCGCGTTTCGGTTACCCGTGTGGATTTCCGATTATCCAAAGCCACAATAGATGGACAGCACATCTTGTTTAGATGTTATATGGCTGGGGCATTTGATCTATCATAAAGTATACCCTATACTTGTCTGTCCTCCTTATCATAACAAACGTAATCTTAAACACAGCCTTAGTTAAAAAGTAAGCAAAATAAAAATAGCGTACCGTCTCTGCGTATTTTCGCAGACGGCATTGTAGATTCTTGCATGGATATCAAATCTCCCGGCGCGTGCAACAGTAGTCGACCGACACCTTCGCAGCGTCTATAAAATATTAACGTATTACACTAGTAGTAGTAGTGTTATAACTTGATTAAAAATGGAAAAAAATACAACACGGGCAAGACTTTAACCGACATCTACAGCGTACCGTGCTGTTGCTCTAACCAATTGAGCTAAGGTGTCCTACTCGTTGTTCTCGGTCATACATGCACCTCTCACATAATGTAATTTCAACGTTCTTGATGAAAATCTTATTAAAGTAGTGATGGCAGGAATGTACCAAGCCGTACATGGATATCATTTTCATAACAAAGTTAATATGCATTAGCACATAGATCCTCGTGAATCATTTTGATCTAATCATTCAAACAAATTAAGTGGCACTAGTTGTTATAGTTCATTGACACGTTCAGTAGACTATTTTCCTCTCATATGAGAGACGAGAACCGTGCCCAAGTGTGGGATATTATTGGGTTGAAATATATTTTTGTAAGATTTGTTTATATGTAAACTACTTTGCTTAAAGATATATTTGTAATATTGGTGTACAAAATCTTACCTTAAAACTTCATTTTGTAACATTTGCTTTCTCGCTGTGGCAGAAAGAGTTTTACATTCGTTCAACCACACGCGAACTTCGTTAAAATCAGCTAATAGTTGGACCGCGGCTTCTTTCCTGTAAAAATTTATTTATTTAAATAAAGCATTTTGAACGGTTAAAAAACACGAAATATCAAACCAAACAAATTACTCTAACTAAGTTATTTTTTTATATGTAGGTACTACTCGCTTGAACTACAGACAGAATTTAAATAATTAAATGTTATGTTTTAATTTAAAAGTTTTCAGTAAAACAGTATTTTTAATTTCCACAAATAAAACCTCTACGACCTCAGTCGCTTAGTGTTGCCATTGTCTTACAATTATATTTATCGACCGATTTGTATATTTTTTTGTCTTTAAAAAAGCTTACGTAAACTTCACTTTAGCCACGTAGATATGGTGCAGCCAGGACTCGCACATTATCCTTAGAATCATATTCAGTGTTGTGATGTCGGTTGTCGCTTTTATTACAGGATGTAGCATTTTCTCTAATAAAAAAAATAAGATCTATTTATTATGCTGTTTAAAGGTAACTATATATACAAGTCAAATCCATTTTTTCGTTGTAACGTTTGTGTTAAGTATAAAGTAGTTAAATAAAACAAATATGAAGATTACAAAATAGCAACGGTTTCTAGAAAATAAAATAATTAGACCTATACGCTTTTATTTAGGTCTGTACTGGGACATAGTAAGCATATTTAAAAAAATCATAACATGTTGTACCTACCTAAAAATTCGTGGACATATACAGAGTGTTCGGGTAGAGCTTCAGTTATTCTTTTCCAGTCTGCGTTACAGGGGAAAATCATAGTTAAGTGCGCGAGACTCGTCGTGCCACATACAGAGGATAACATAAATGTTATTTCTTCTGTCGCATCCTGGAAATTAATATAAAAATCTCAAACATGCTTGGAAATTTTTGCATTATTTTGATAACCTTCTTCGAGAGTAAATAAACTTGCAGGTACTGGTCGAACAGCAACTAAATTACTGTGTAAGACCATATTTGTCATGTAATTTAAAAATGGAATGATCTTATACTCCGTAACATGCGAAGAAAGAGGTGATAGACATAGAGAGCTGTTTAGTGAAAAAAATATATACTGGCGCGTAAAATCTTTTATAATTATACTACTTATTAAACTTGTACTACTTAGTTTTAGTTTTCGCGAATTATTTGAGAAAAGTACTATACAAGCCTTGGCCGCAACTAGGCTTTGATGGACTTGACTTTTAACGTTCGTCGCTGCAGTAATTTATTTCCTTTTTTACTTTATGATTGTTATATGTCATACTGGTCCCCGTAGAAACCAAACCCACGACGTGTTGGTCCATGCATTGTTATAATTGAAATAATAATAATTAAAGAGTACTTATTACTATTATGTCAAATTTACCTTTAATTTCTGAATATTCACTTTCACTTCAGACACCAGTTTTTCTCGCATTTTTGCACACACGTTCTCATGGACACCGATTTTTCCTGTAAAGCATGTTTTTCCTTCTTATTATTCACAGTGACGACACATTAAAAAGTAGTTTTAATGTGTTAATTAATACAACATAAATCTTGTATTTTTTATATAAATTACATATTTTAAATCAAACGTTTTTTAAACATGATAAAGTTAAACTAGCATTTTACATGTTGCAGACGATGGCATTATATCAATAAAAATCTATTCAAATAAAGAAACGATCTCTTATCAATTAAGCTTGATTTGATAGTTCAATTGGTTAGCGGCAGCACGGAACACTGTGGACGCCGAAGACGACGACGTCCCTGCCATGTTGAAATTAGTTTTTCTAAAAATTATCTTAAATCTATGTTTTAACTAGCTTTTACCTGACTCTATAGTAGTAGTGTGGTCGGCGAATCTCAAATTATTTAATTGCTCCATGCAAGCGGTCATGTCGTTTTGAGCGATGCGAAAGAAATCATCCATCGCCCAATTATTCACGAGCCGACGAGTTTCAGCCAGGCACCATAAACGATAAGTGTGGATTGAATGATCTAGAAGGTAAAAGAACTTTAACAATGGCTGTGTTTTGAAATTGTCACGTTAGACAAATCTAAATAGGACGAAACAAAGAAAACATATAAAAAATTAAAAGAAGACACTAATACAACAAAATTGTTAACGTCAAATGAATTTTATTGCGCGAGAGGTGCATGCATGATTAGGTTGAAAAAATTCACAATGACGTGTAACGGTACCAATTGGTTAGATCAAGTGCTGTGATGCCGGTGGCGTCCGCAGTATCGTAAATTTATTAATGTATAAATTAGTTATGGGTATAATATTATGAAGCCTATATTTACTATCATTCGTTCATCGTATTTAGTTAATACTAGAACAATAGCCAAGAGAACAATAAAGAAATTCATACGGTTTAAAATATACTTAAATACGATCGATGTTTAAATTATATAGTGCCTTCATGTGCAATAATGTGTAAAAAATATTAATGTTTTCAATATTTTCTTATGAAAACTCAAAGTTTAATTTTATTTATATAACTTAAAATATACTATACCGAGTCTATGCAATATAGGTATTTGTTCGACAATCGGCAAGTCTTCTAAAGGAGCGCCCATTATGTAGTCCCAGGTCACTTCACAGTGGTTATTCAGAGATACTAACTCTTGAAGCATGACCGCGAAATTTGCTCCAGTTTCCGTAGCCTGTAACAGAATAAAAAAAAACAAATAAAATCGTTTTATAACGCATTAATAATTAAGGTATAAAAGGCATTAATAATTTTGAAACTACGATGCGGTAGACGTTACACGATTTTTAGTTATTTAATAGTCCAGTCAAATTAGTCTCATAGAGGTGAATTACCTTATTGAATGTTTTTTTTTTGAAAATGGGGATTTTTTATAATTCATTTATAATAGTAGGGTCTAAATTTTTAGCTCTATTAATCTATTTAAGCTTGAAAGTTTAATTTGACTGGATTATTCTTTTGCGTTTTTAATCTGAATAACTTAAAGGATGAAAACGTAGATAAAACATTAGGTTCGTACCTAATAATATACTTACTTCTGTCACAGTTATAGAAAGATCTGGATACGCTTTCAAAGACGTAGGCTTTAAGTTTGTCGTCAGTGTCGCACTGTTAAATAAAAAAAATATTACACTTCTCGATATCACGTTAAGGTCGACCTTCCAGGGCAACTCTTTAGTCAGTAAGGACACAGTAGTCAAATAAACTGAATGTTAAAAATCGATTTGGGGTATGGACACAATTGCGTCCGCCCACGCCCTACGTAAGAGAAAATAAATTTCAATTTTTCTCGACAAAAATAAGTACAAATAAAACGTATACCCAAAATGCTTATCCCACGACGAAGATGTTACATGACAACCTAAGGCGTCTGCTAAAATCCTTAATGCTGATAGTATTAGATCTGGAGTATCTAAAAGAATAACAATATTATATACTAAAACTACACTAGAGATATATACAAATATATATTATATTTTATAATTTAAGCGTCCACTTGATGGAAAGTGAAATACTCCAACCTAACATCTAAACAAAATTCGGCAATGACCGATTTTTGAATTGCTGAAATCTACAGACTGAAGCCGAAACGCGAATAAACTTTCCTGAATTTTTATGTGTGGACGGTGATTCGTAAATCGAGCGCAATTTCTCTATTCATCCCGTCGTGTTCGTGTTCAAAAAAATAACAAAAAATATCAATAAACATGTTCTACTGTATGGGAATCAAATTCTAGATTCTCGTTCTAAAAGTTTAGAGTCATTAAAGTTAAGACTAGTCTAAAACTAAAGGTACTAATTTTATACATTGATACTGTTTAGACCAACGAGCTACAGAACTTTTTAGACCACTTTTCGATTGCTCTAATAACAATAACAATAATATGGTGTAACTTACTATTTACATTGAAAGTTGAAAAAAGCCATTCTCGAAGATGTTGACTGACGCTCGGTGACCTATAAACGTTGATAGAATTGAATTAAAATCTCCAAGAACACCAAAACTAATGTCCTTTCATCCCTATTTATATTTTCATATATGTATGTGTCTATAGTATCTATACTGTCAGTTAACCACATTAGTTAGTTATAATACATTAAAATTAAAACAACATTTCATAAAAATACGTAGTTTCTGTAGTAAAATAGTCTGATCCTAACCCATATTAGTTTAAATACAACCTTGTGGCTAACGGAAATGAAGACCACCATAAAACAATATGTTCAAGACAACTGCCGACGTCACCCCAAAGAATATTTTGATAATATTCCGTCACTTTTTGTGCTGCTTTCTTGCTTGCCTGTAACCTGCCTGAAAATTGAGACATTGAAAGGTATTAAACAAAAACCAGTTTTTGTCGTCATATTTAACTGACTAGTCACACTTCTGAATACATATTTTTAAGATTTCTAGAACTACTACAACTAAATTCTTACCTGTTTTAAGCTTTTTAACACCCTTAGTACCCAATAATATCGGTGATATATTTGCTACAGTATCTAGTAATATCTCAATGTATATTTCTTCGCTTTGAAGTACACTGTTAACGTTATCTAAAAGAAAAAAAAAATACAGTATTTGGTGACGAATCATAACGACATTCGTCCTAGAGTCATTGTTTGTAAAATTTGTGTACTGGGAAAAAAGTAACTTAAGGTAACGCAATTTTTTACCTACCTTCATTAAGAAATATATCCAAAACGCATTCGTTGCTCAGGAGTGATGTGTACGGTATTTCAGAGTCGGAATTTTGCGGATTCAAAATATCTGTTAGCTTCTTGTGACCGTTTTTCGATTCAATAAGGCTTTGTGCTTGTTTCATCTTCGCCTTTTTGTTTTCGATGAACGCTTCTCGGCGTTTCTTTAGATCCAACTGCCTTGGTACAGACGAAGATGGCGGGGTTATGTGTTTTGTAAGGGTGCTGAAAAGTAATAGATACAAAGAGTTGGTCAAATTCAATGCAGGACAAATGGACACTGGTGGATTGCTGGTGGTCTTTTCTTGTATATCTAGTTTTCGCACACGTTTATTTTATGAGCATTAAACCTACCTACCCTAAAGTGTCAGTTAATCAGACGGTCCAGTGCAGGGCTCTACAAAATTGCTCCAGCTTATTCAAATAAATAACTAACAGAAGGGATAGATATTTTCATTCAAGTTTGTGTAATTTAAATATGTATGTATGTCTGTAGTTTACGCGAGTAGTACACATTTAAGTAACTTTCCCCCGAAACGTCAGGCCGTAGTTAAAATAATTTTCAAAAATTTTAACTAATACTTATCGCTTTTTAACCGTTAAAATGTTTTATTTATACCTATATATAACTTGTATACAAATTATCGAAAGCCTGATAAAGTAGGATAACAAACACCTTAGGGTTTTTTTTAAAACTAGCAGTGGTTTTTTCTTGTGCACTTATTTAAAATCTTTTAATTTGCTGTTGCAAATAGAGTAATTAACTAAATATGAAAACGGCTGGACTGTTTTTGATTGCATATTTACGTTAGGTCCAGTAATATACACTTACTGGTAAATCTCCAGACTATCAGCGCTGCTAGATGTCGATTCGTTGTCTGTATGTTCTTCCGGGCTGTACATTTGTACCAAGCAGTTGATAAGCCGGTGGCAATTCACTTCCGTGCGACTCTTAGACAAAATCTAGAACATATATTTCGTTAGAAGGAATCCCTATTACTTCATTAGTGATCAAACCCTAGGGAAACGATAGTTTTGGATAAGCGGAGTATAAGTGTCATTTCAACTTCTTGTCTGTAAATAAAACGGACACAGAAATGTGTTTGCCCTATGACCCAATAAGAGGAAACAGAGAAAGAACGTTACATACCTGAACTATTTTTGTTAGTGTGATAGCTTTAGTTTCACTGATGACACAAGGGTAGGTATTGCTGCATACATTGAAATTTACAGCAAACTTTTTGTAACTCAATCCCGTTAGATTATTGTATATTCCTACCAAACTGAAAGTAATGTGAAGCACATGTCAACGGTGCACAGTATATTTTCACCAACATTATACTGAATGTTGTTACGTTTACAAATAACTTGTGCGGTTAGAATTTTTTTATGCAAATGGCGGCCAATAGGGTAGTTGCAACCTACATCTACCGTCGGGCAAAATATATTATGCGATTACTAATCGCTTATATAAGAGTCAACATTAATACTAAACGTTAACACAATAAATTATTAAGAAATATTTATTGATATTAAATGCATTTGTAAAATTATAACTCGATTTTAAAGTATTGTTTTAACTTGTAATTTTTCGTGCGTACCACGATGTGAGATATAGACAGAGAAAGCATATGAGCGAGATGGCATGATAACATCCGCAATTTACAGATTGTTCCTCTAACCGCATTAGTTATATATACACACATTTTTAAGCTATGTTTTATTATCATTTTATACTAGTGTAATGTTATAATTTGCTTAATACATGGAGAAAAAACATAAAAAGTTTGCGGATTCGATAGGAGTTTGGACATTGAGTTAAAAATATAATCTCTACTTACCATAAGCAAGACTCAATCATCTTCCTCGAGTCTTCCCTACGGAGACAGGTCGATAATATCGTCGTAATCAAATCATTAATGGCTTGACACATAATAAAGCGTCTGCTACACAATTTCTCAAAAGCGTGGTCGTGTTTGCTCAACATTAGCGCATTTTCCTTTTTTAGTCTAGCTAGCTTCGGATTCAATTTGTAAAAGGATTTGACTAGTTTCGTTAAATACTCTATTATCTGATCTAATACCTAGAATACATGATTAGAAAATTAAAAAAGAAACATACCGTTGAACTTTCTCAGTTTTATTTTAAGAACTGAGAAACGTGTTGTTGTTTTTATAATTTGAGTTAAATTATATAACTGTCTTTTTTTTCGTTTAATGTTTACAATATCATGATACATTTGAAAAGCCATTTGATGGAGAGCAATATAATGCACACACAAGCACATACAAGTTTATTTATTTTTTACTCTCTATCTCGTCTATCCGAGACATATAAAATTGATTTAATTTTATATTCTAAAAATTCTTTTATTGTGAACTAACCTGTATATTCACCAATTCCATAATATAATTCCTGTTCGATAAGGAGTTCGATTTCGCTCCAGGACCACTCCATTTATTACTAGCTTGAATGATCACTTTACTTATAGCATAACAAACAATTTCCACCTCCCGACAATGTTTAAACAATTCCTCTTCCTCTAATGTCTCTTCACTAATTATTTTCCTACTTTTTGAGGTCATTTTTTGTTTGCCTAGTTGTATGCTTAGTGGGGTTCATTGCAATGAGTGTGGTATAGTATTTTATAAACAAAAAAATCGATTCTCAGCGATATCCGTGCCAGGCGAGTAAAGAAAGTTCGGCGTTTGAAGGCTTGTAGGACAAGTTGGGAATCGCTAACGTTAAAGTTTGTTAGCTATTTAACCTCGACCTTGAAATTATGACTGATTGTTCTGGTAATGAAAACTGAACGAAATTACGGGGCTATATATTTCCAGCATGAAACTCTTCGTGGGATTTGCATAACCCAAATTGATTCAAGGCTAATTGGTATTTATTTTTTTAGCCCAGTCATTATAGTAAGTTCACCTCGGAATTCGAGATACCCAGCTGTAAGTGTGTAAATACATACTTGCATATTGACACCCTAAAAGTTGACTCAAAAAATGTTGTGCTGTGCGCTTTTTTATAAATATCCCACTTCCTATGTTTGTTAGATGTATTTATTATCAATATTGTAGAATACAAATTTCTCAATAAATTTTGTTTTAAATTTTTTTATCGATGAACCGATTTAGAGCGCGGTCACAGCATCACTTCAGGTCAACCGGCGCTTCCGGTCGAAAACGCGCAGTTGATAAATCATCATTAAATCAATGACTATAAATGTTTGTCCAATTTTATTAACTATTATATTTTATCATTTTTTAACCGTTTTTCTAATCTATGCTTTTTATTCACACTGAGAGAAAAAAATACTTTTATTGAGAAATTTTTTTTGGGACAGGAAATATATACTCGATAATTATCAAGACAATATTTTCTTGTCTCAAGAATTCGTTTACTCGATGAAAGCGATTTTCATTTAATTTAAGTAAAGCGGTTTTGTTGTGAACTTAAAAACATTAAAATAATCATTGATATTATTTTCCAAAGAAATTGATAATAATAAATATAATATCGAAGAATTTAATAATAAATATAATAATCACAATGGAATTGCGCCACAATGACAGACAAAATATTTAAGGTTCAGCAATTTTCCCCTTAACCCATTTTCTATATTCTTTTCAATAGAATATGTAAATAAGACCTTTATGTAATACATTATTACGTATATTATAAGGCGGCAGTGCATCTTGTTTAGATATTACTCATTAGCTGAGTCGCGGACTTTTTTTAGATCATTTAAAGAGAAATTAACATATTATTTGGGTATCTTATACGGTTTTCGCAGCGTACGCATCGGAAACCCACAAAAATAAATCATTTGTCCTCGTTGTTTTCGCCCCTTTTAGTAACGCGATATTTCATATATAATTCCTTGATGAATGCTTTAACTAACAGTACTTCCTGGGATTAGCGCGTTCAAACAAACAAACAATTTAGCTTTATATATTAGTATAGATATGGCTTTAAAAAACTAAGGTAATTAAAATAAAACCCATAGGCACGTTTAACAACTGCACACTTTAATGAAACAAAATATAAAACAATAAACAGTACAGTTTAACAAAATAACAGTAGGTCTATCTTGAGAAGCGAATAGGAAGAGTATATCACAGAGTTTCGTAATTCATCGTTAAGCAACATATAAAATATTCTACGTATATTGTACATCTTAGCTAATTAAAAAAATATCTAGCTCTATATTTGCACCCGCTACTTTTTACCAGTTAACTTATTATTACGTGAATATTAATCAAACTAAACCTTCAGTTAGATACAAAGCGATCGATCGCTATAAGGTTTTGCTACACGTGCCTTGGCATTACTTTTTACGAAAGGTGATTATCGCTTTTCTTTTTATTTTTAACGAACAGACACCGATAGATTTGTTTCGTGAAGTATTTTCGTTATGAATTATGATCTTTGCAACTATCTAGTAAAGAAAGCTTTATAAATAAAAAAAATATATAATTTAAGCACCTTTAAAATACACCAATGATATGAAGATGCACACCACGCATAATTATTAAATACAAGTTTTAGCAATTTTTGTTTTAGTTTTAGCAAGTTTACGCGAGTGCCACACCATAAATAAAACATTATTAACGGTCTAAAACGTAAAATATATTAAATTATTTAATCATCTCGAAATCAGCTACTGTAAAGCATCCATAATATTTCACGATTTAAACCGTTACTTTTAAATTAAAAAAAAAGCTTAATCAGCATTTACGTTTCTTTTTATATACGAGAAGTCTAAATGTAGAAACGTGCGTGCTTCGCCGTATAATAGTGATATGTCAACGAGTCAAAACAACATGACTGTTGGTCGCATAAAAGTACCCTCAAAAGATTAATAGAGTTTTGTCACGAAGAACAATAAATTCGCAAGCTTTTCCGCAAATGAAAACTTCGTCAAAATTTATGCCTCTTTTCGTACGTTAATAACATTCTATATGAGAACTATATACTTATCCATGTATGATTTTAAAAACGGTGTTTTTAAAAATCACAAATTCAATACTTTTAGGCCAATACTTTGAAAACGTGAATATTGAATTGAGATCAAACTTTTTTGAATAAATGATTTTGGTATAGGTTTATGGATATAAAAAAAATACGTAGTTAGTTTTTCTAAACTATACAAATTATAAGAGATATATAAAATTTCTTGTCTCTTTCAATCCTCAGCAGTTTAATTTAGGAAGAGCGAGACAAAGTATTTACAGCATTCAGTGAGTACCCTCAAAAGACACGTATACAATAACATGATTTTCTAATCATAATAAGACCGCTAAGTTTATATTGTCTATGACCTGTCTAGGGAAGATATGGTCTACAGTTTATGGCAAATCTTTATACAAACACTTAATTCTGTGCTTAATCTATTTGAAACGCAGCGCTAAAAAACTTAACAATCATATTGCTTACTATTTACAATGTACTATTGAACACACTTTTAAAACAATTTTGAAGTAAATTATATTTAAGACTACGCCATCGCCAACGAGTTTCGGTGTTGCCTGATTGTTGAACGAAGAATGCAAAGTTTAGTTTACAAAAATATATAAAAAACCCAACAATAAGTGTTGTACACCAGACATTTTCGCGTTTCTAATATAAAACCAAGGTCAAATGACAAAACTCATTAAATTTATAGTTGGGGAAAATTACAACACACAAATAAGGATTTCAAAGTGTGAAAGAGATATCACCATCCTTTAGGAAACTGCTAAATTATCTATAGAAAGAGTAAAGGTCGATTAAAAGCCCCGGGTTTATTTCCGGGTTCTGTTTATTTTGATTCGATGAGCTCAGAAATTAATAAATTTTAATACAAAATTGATAAAGACTTTTTGACGAATTTTGTGGTATTGGAATATTAAAGTAACCCGAAAATCTTATTCTTACCAAGCAATCTCTTCTCATGTAAAACGCGTCTTTTAACAGTTGAGTTAGAAAAATATCAATTGTATATAAAACAGACGGAAATAATCATTGTGCAGTAGCTATTAGGACGTAGTCTTAGCCGAGAACAAGTAGAAAGAATCAATCCGGCATATCTATGCTCGTTACTGGCACCACGGGTTTCAGAGCTTCGTTTTTCTTTTGGTTCTTCTGCTTTTTGTGGCTGACTTTCTTCTCGTCGTCCCTGTAGGGTTCTTGGTTGATCGGTGGCTCGCTGGGCACGACATTAGAGCCACGGTTCACATTATTGTTATAAGCAATGTTTGCGTACTCTTGTAATAACGGAAACACTGAGAGGAGGAATTGGCAGAAGTCTTTTCGTATGCCGAACCACCCTAAAAGAGATTTAATGTAATTGGCATAGGTATTAAAACGACACGTACTTAAATAAAACACTTTAACGGTTTAAAACGCGATATATTAGTTAAACTTATTTGAACATGATTTTTAACTTCGGCCCGACGTTTCGGATGCTTTCCAGCAGCCGTGGTCAAGGGGAGTCTCCCCGTGGCCGGGGACCGGGACCGTCGGGCCGAAGTTAAAAATCATGTTCAAATAAGTTTAACTAATATATCGCGTTTTAAACCGTTAAAGTGTTTTATTTAAATTTGTATTACTCGCGTAAACTATAGACAGCAGTTTATTTTGTAAATTATTTTATTTATCGGGATGGTCATTAGTACGGGACGTCAAATCACAGCGAGTCTACATGACTACACTGCAGTATCGATGAGTAACTAGCGGAACTCTGACATTTCCAATCGAACCACCAAGCGTCTCTAGTGTCCTACGTTTAGTTACTGTTTAATTTTGCGGTTTTTTTTTAATAACCTACGAGTACATTGTCACGAAATGGCTAAAAGAGAAAACTCCATCTATACTAGCTATGTTATATATGCAAATATCCCACTAATTACTTAGTTTTCATCCTACCTAATTTACAACAAGTGGATCAAAACGAAGAACAGTATAATATTACAATTTATAGCTACTTACACTTATTCCCTCCTTTAGAGCTGAATGACATAATTATAAGAGTAGCGTAGGTGACAAATAGGGGACTGACCACTACAATATAAGTAAATGATAGGCTGTCGTCTAATTTGTTTGTAAGTAATACCTGAAAAAACACATATATTCAATCTCATGTAATACATGCAAGAATTGTAGAAAAAATATGTTTTAGTGAATGTTAAGTCTCAGTAGTAAAGCTTTATTCAGTTCCCGTTGAAATTAAATTTGTATTGTCGTGTTACATTGTATTTTCGATAAATTAAAATGAAATGGTGAAGCTCATGGGAGCTAGTGATATTGGTATCACATTCTGTGTGTGTAAATATATCAGGTGCTCACCAAAAAGACCAAAATAGGCACAACAGTAAACGTATAGGCCATGGCTGAATTAAAACTGGTCCGGCGTTGTTGTATGTTGGCTTCTGGCGAACGCAATAGTATTCCAGCAAACATTATACTGTATAACACACCTGTAAGATAACAGATACTTTATAATTGTGCCCAGCAGCAGCAGCAGCAGTCGAATTAAAGTCAGTGCAAAGTAAACAATGAACTGATTAATTTTACTTACCTACTAAACTGAGACACATAAGAATCCATAATGGTACAAACACAACTTCCCAAGACCAGTTTATAAAATCGTCTAACTTTAGCGCCAAGAAAATAAATTGTAGGATATTAACAGCACAAAATAGTTCCAACTGAAAAATAAATATTTCAATTAATAATGAACAATGTAAGAGCAACTCAAGTATATATATTAGACATAGAACTACACTATGTAAAATTTTTTGTAAAATTTTGATAATAGAGTTTTATATTTCTATTAGGAAGGTACATGTCACACACTAACATATTCTAGGTCTTGATTAGAGAAATGGCTCGTGTCAAATGAGAGGAGGTAGTGTATTGCAATAGAATTCAACAAAAATGTACTGTATGCAAAATACATACAGACATAAAAAAAAATGTTTCCCAGCAAAGATGCGTACAACCCTTTTTATTATATATGTGTAAATCGCATTTGCATCAGTTGTTTTTTGTTAGGAACCTTATCAAAATATACATACTTGTTACAACTTATTTGTCCAAAAAACACAGTGTTTTAAAGAGCGTACCTAACATGAATTAGTAGTATCAACGAAGATTAAACAAGAAATATATTACTTATTATAAATTTAGTTTAGATCAACTAAAAAATAGAGATACAACCAGACATTTGAGTCGCAATATAGGTTTGGTGTAATGAAATGTGCACTAAGTACTCTCGTAAACTATAGTTTTACATTGATCATAAATCATAGATAGCTTAAGTTAATAGAAAAAACAAACCTCATAACTCCTGTCATGTTTCACACACCATATACAGATAGCAATGGACACTATGCTTATAAAAATTAATGGTATGAAAACAAGGATCCAAACATGGCGATATGTTGTCAACTGGTCACATACAAGTAGCTCGAACATTAGCAATATCAAATGTATTGCTAGGCTTATTAACATAGCTTTGTAATGAATGTAAGCTTCACCTTCTAATCTGTAATGGAAATTTATATGTATTATAAATGGTAGTATATAAATGAATTTATTACTTGTAGCCAACTTTTTAAATGAATTCCAGTTAGTAATTAATAGTTTGTATTTAATACATGATAAATACACATTGTGAGTGTTTTCTTTCTGACAGACTATTTGTAATTTACATAACTCTTGTAATCCTTTACAATTACCTATTAAACTGTGAAAAATCTTGTCTTATAATCAATGTTATATACAAAACATATTTTTTTCAAATGTAGAATGTGAAATCTTATCGATGATAATACCTTAGACAAGATAAAACAATTTGTAACTCTAACGCATTTATGGATTATTGAAATATAAACTCTACAGACATAAACATGATGAGAGAATAGATAATTCATAGTAATTTTAATCAAACACAAGAAATCAAAACAACAAGAATAACTTCTTCTCTAGTTTCGAGCAAAGGAACTTGTAATATCAATATAACTCAGCACTATATCTTAAATGCAAATAAAGTATTTAATAAACAAACCTGAAGTGAGGATACTGCCACCAAACATAGGTTCCCACTGTAGCACCCAAAACGACCAGAAATTTCCATATCCATATGGGTGAAAATACAGCCCAGTAAGACCAAGAAATAGTGTTGTCCAATTTTAAAGCCAATAGCGCCGTAAATATCAACAAGCAGGTATGCACGACGAATTTGCTGCAACAAATTGTTTACATTAACATTTTACGTTAAAAATTACCCCCACATCAATCTGCGCTACCTACCTTGGATTGAAATCCTGGAATAAGGTTTGTAAATTCATTTCCCTACACATTCACTTAATATTCTTAAAAAAAATGTCAATAACATTGCAGTTTGGTAAACCTTGAGCTACGTAGATTTATGCGATATCCTTTTTAATTCTAGCAATTTTAGACAATTTTTTTACGTACAGAGCGTAATAATTATTAGAAATGTAATTTCTAATAATCATTACATAGAAAGGGAAATTTTTCAAAATGCAAATACCCTTTGATTTGCAACAATATATCTCAATTGTTATAAAATAGTAAATTGTCAGTAAATTTGAAGAACACAGATAAACCAATCGGCAAGATAAAAGGTATGTTATGCCCATAGAATTGAATGTATTTTATACTCAATCTATAGACTCCTTAACTTTAATAAGAATAATCATAATTAATAGTTGAAAAAAAATTTAGTTCAAAATTATTTTAAAAACCAGCATCAAAGACTATCACACCGTGGAATTGTGGGACATTAAAATATGTTTAATTAATATAGTCCAAAAAGGCGCCAACAATTTGTTCGTACAGAAGTGCCTATATATTCGGATTTCATTGATTTTGAACTAATTGTACAAAGTTATTCCCTATTCAGTTGGTATAATTATACACGTCGAACGTCATTTGTATCAATGGCATCGCTTTCGCCGAAGTCACCGGAGCAGAATGAAAAATCTAAACAGTACGACCGGCAACTCCGACTATGGGGCGATCATGGGCAAACGGCATTGGAAAATGGTCATATTTGCTTAATCAACGCAACTGCTCTAGGCACTGAAGTTCTCAAATCCATAGTCCTTCCTGGAATTGGTGCCATAACCATTGTTGATGAAAACAATGTCAGCGATGAAGATATAGGAAGTAACTTCTTTCTAGAAACTACAAGTAAAGGTCTCAATAGGGGCTCTGAAACCTTAAGGTTATTACTAGAGCTTAATGATGCAGTACAGGGTCACTCAGTACAGGAACCACCTGATCAAATCTTACAGGAGAACCCTGACTTCTTTAAATCATTCAGTGTTGTAATTGGAACTTCTTTGAATGAGAAGTTAATTAAAGATTTATCACAATATTTATGGGATTTAAATAAACCTTTTATACTCTGTAGATCTGTTGGGTTTTTGGGTTCTTTCAGAATTCAATTTAGAGAACATTCTATTATTGAAACTCACCCAGAGAATGAAAAAGTGGACCTCCGTTTAGATGTTCCATTTACTGGTTTATCAGACTATTTTGACAGTATAGTTATCAGCACACTAGAACTAAAAGACCATGGTCACATTCCATGGATTGTTATTTTGTATAAAGCAGTACAGAAGTGGCAAACAACAAATCTTAATAGATGGCCAATGAGTAGAAAAGAAAAGAATGAAATCAAAGATATAATACAGCAATTTATAAGGAGTGATGAAAATGGAGTGCCCATAAATGAAGAAAACTTTGAAGAAGCTATTAGAGCAGTAAATACTGCTTTACTGCCTACTTTTTTACCAGTAAAAGTTCAAGATCTCATTTACAGCAGTGCAGCAATAAATTTAACAAAAGAAAGCAATCCATTCTGGATAATGTGTTCAGCACTGCGGGCTTTTGTTGAGGCTGAAGGGAAGGGGAATTTGCCATTGAGGGGCGTTTTGCCTGACATGACAGCCTCAACAGAGCACTATGTAAAGCTTCAAAACATCTATCGCAATCAAGCATCAGTTGATGCCGAGATAGTCTACAGGAAAGTGCAACAAATTGTCTCACAATTACAATGTGATAGCATCAGTGAAACTGAAGTAAAGCTATTTTGCAGACATGCACATGATTTGCACTTGATAATAGGATCTAATATTGCATTAGAATACCAAACAGGAAGCCCTGTAGCTTCTTATATAGCAAGGCATTTAGAAGAACCAGATGTGATGATGGTACATTATATACTTCTGCGAGCAGCAGATATGTTCAAATCGGAACATTGCCGTGCCCCTGGAGAATGGGAGCCAGAGAGTGACATAGCTAAATTGAAAAACTGTGTCTCTAAAATTCTGAGTGATGTGTCATGTTCACCATTTCCTAAAGATGACCACATTCATGAAATGTGTCGGTATGGAGGAGCAGAGATTCACAGTGTGTCTGCCTTTGTTGGTGGATGTGTAGCTCACGAAGCTATTAAATTAATCACTAAGCAATATAACCCTGTTAACAATACTTTTATTTATGATGGAGCCTCAACTAATTCTGCTACATTCACATTCTAACTTATGTTACAGCAATAAAGAAAGAAATTTTCAATAAAGTTTTATTTCTGAACTCGTGGAGGATTTAATAATTTAAATAAATATACAGTTTCCTGAAAGAGGTGAATTGCGTTCATATAGGGTTTTATCAGTCATAAATTATATATAGTGGACATATAAAACAATAAATTGCAGCTATGTTATATTAACAAATTTAACAATAATTACAGGAAAACAAACCACATGACTAAGAGAAAATAATTTAGTGTTTTTTTGGCTTAAGTCCAGATGGCAGATGCATTGTATGGTATCTGTACAATAAACAGCACAGTATTTATATAGTGTGTATAGATCTGAAACTGTATTCATACAACGCAGCAATTATAAGATCCCAAAGGACAACTACAATTTTCACCTTAGCCAAAGTTTCAACCGCAATGCATCTACCCCATTGAGATAATACCGAAATAAGCGTTTGTCTCTAACAAAGCCCAAGTTTTCATATAGTTTCAGTGCTGGTTTGTTAGTGATTTCTGTTTCCAAGACAACTTCATCAGCATTGTCATTGATCATCACCTGAAATAAAGTCAAAAGGTTAATTTAAAATCTCTATTCTGTGTTTTTTATTATAATTTAATACTATAGGATAATGCAACTATATTGTTAAGAATATAACAAATCATGCATAGTTCTGATTCACTCATAAAATCAACTAAATACTATTTCAATGGTAATAAGGCATCTTACATAGATATTTTATATTAAAATATTACTAATAAAATTACCTGTATTGCTTTTTGCACTAACTTAGACCCAATACCCTTTTTCCTATACTTCTTATCAACTGCCAACATAGCAATGTAGCCTCTCTTTACAACATTGCGATGCATGTCTAACTTACATACAATGGCACCAATGCATTTTCCTTCATGAATCGCTAAGAAGCAGAGCTTAGGCCAATTATGTATAAAGTATCTATATGTGTAGATAGAATATGGCTCAGATAAATCCTTTTGTATTAGTCTCATTATTTCAGGCATTTGTAACTCTGATTCGTATGATATTATTGCAATCTCACCATCATCTTCCACATCTTCAATATGAATGGTATCTTTGTCAGTATTGCCAATAGGTTTAGTCAGGTGAACCATTTTTAGTATTATCTGTGTTTTGGGTTAAGTCACTACAATGTACACTATTTACAAAACCAACTTCACAAGGAGCTGCCTCTTGGGCTAACGGTTCACACCTAGATTCAATAATACCACTATTTGAATGTTCACTAACTCCATTTGAAATATTGTGATGGTTTATATGCAGTGAATGCGTTAACAACTCAGTCAACTTCTCTTCTTCTTCTCTTAAGCCTTTCTCAACAGCTTCTAAAGAATCTTTGGATATAATAGTTTTGTTTTTCACGTTCGCACAATTCGAATTCCCTCTTAGATTTTGTACATTGTCCTCGGCAAGGTGACTCATCTTGCAGTTGGTCTATCTATATTATTTACACATTCAAAAGAATAAGCTGATAGCTTATAACACACGGAAGCTTTTAAACAAATATTTTCTTGTCAAAATCGTAGAAGAGTATCACCGACATCTTGATGTTCAGCATTTGGTCACTTTACTTAATGCATAGTGATGACAAACATGTTACTACGTTTTTATGCGCTATAAATGACAAAATTGCTGGTAAAAATTTGGACATATGAAAATATTTCCTGCTAATTCAATAGAATTACAATAAAGTCGAAGTACAATTCTTCCACAATCACATTGCAAAAAAGATCGCATAGATTATATAGAAGACCATAATCTACGAGACTCTATAGTCTATGGTATAGATTAAAACCTAAATAAAATAATGAACGTAACGTAAAAGAAAATTAGTATTGCTCTATCCAAAAATAAGAAACCTCAGTTTACATACCACAGACTAAAAAATATGCAATACAATTTTATGACAACTGTATTATATAGATTATGCTTACAAGGACTTAAATTATTAGATTAATAATTTTTTAAGGAAGGAATATGTAATTTGTACTGTTGCAATTTAATTTATGTCTTTCTCGACAGTAACAGACTATCTTAAAAACGAAAAATTGTTGTTTTCACACCGTATACTAGATGTCGCTAGCAAAAGTTCCATATTATATTATATATGTACAATAAATGAAAGACGTGTTTCCATGAATTTTGTGATAATAATTAGTTTTCTTAAAGCACATTTTAAATTATAGTAAATAGTAAACATAACATTTGCATAAGATAAAAGTGGGAAATTTCTCAACTTGTACTTACTGTAATTTAATAGTTATGAATGAATAAAAATAAATAATAAAAATACTATCATTATTATTATTACTTTACTTCAACTAATATTTCTCGTTGTTTATATAAGTGTTACTGAAGTCGTATTAATACAGACAAATTATACCGTAATTATAATTTTTAGCACAATGACTCTTGCGACTTATTATCATTCATTATTAAGGGGCTGAAATACGTGCATAACGGCTTTATTATGTGTGTGACGTCAAAAAGGCAAACCGAACGGTCATTGCCCGTTGACCGTTCAGACGTCGATACAAAATCGTTATCTTTGTTCTAAAAGCAAAGGACAGACATAGAAGAGTTTAAAAATCAATCCGTTAATGCTTGAATTCCAAACCTTTAGCGACTTTACGTTTCAGTGGTTGAGTATTTGAGTGCTCGTTTTTCCACTCACGTTCAGTATTCACGAGTTACGTTCACGGTTCACGTTCAGTAACTCAGTCGTCACGTCAGTACCCGGTTGACAGCCGGTGAGGCGGCGGCGTTATGTCTTCCTAGCGATTTAAGATACGCGCGCCGCCTCTGCGCGATATTTATGTAAATTTGTAAATATTTTTTCTACATTTACAACAGTCGTGCAATATTATTTATATACTATAAAAAGTTCGGTAAAGACTCTTAAGAAAAAAAGAACTGTAGTCGTACAGCGCGAAATTATAAAATTTCATAAACTAATACGAGTAGCTAAGTGAATTGTTAAATATTTAGAAAACGTAACGTAAATATACTAAACGTCGAAGTGTAAAAACGCTTTAGTGCTATTTAGAAATTGTGAAGTGTTCGAGTAGGGAGTTATATATTTCAATGAGTAATAAAATTTCCCAAAAACAAATTATAGTACAGTGGTGTTCGCAAGTTTAATTGAAAAATCAGAAATGGCGGATCGGGAACGGCCTGCCAAAACCCCCATTAGGGTGGGCTTTTATGACATAGAAAGAACCATCGGGAAGGGAAACTTTGCCGTCGTTAAATTAGCCCGACATCGAATAACGAAGACTGAGGTAAGGTACCTACGATCGTATATAGAGTACTTTGTACTTTGAATAACAGACGGATGTATTAACGCACAGTATAAATCGCTCGTACAGTTTTTACAGAGGCGAAGGTTTTATTTAGTAGATCATAAATTGTCTAAGCTTCATAACAGTTATTTATTATGGGTTGTCAATAGTTCGTATACCACACGAAATACCCTATGGGTTAACAACGTTATGTGAATATTTTGTCTGACCAATCAAAGACGTTTTAATAGTTATAATTTTATTTTCATTCCTCTAAAGGAGTTAAAGGGTCGAAATTAATCTTGCTATGCAGGCAACACCATGGCGCGCATTTGGATCTACAAAATGTATTTGTTATTACGCAACTTGCGTTTTACAGTCTGCGCTCAACGTGCATTTTTCGTGTCGCTTTTACACACAAAAGGATAATCAGTTGCGTCTAGACAGCGGCATCCCTTTTATCTTCATAAATCCATTTTATTGAATATCGTACATATTGCTGTGAGGAAGTAGGAAAATAAATTCTCGTAGACCTGAAATTTTGCCCTATAATAAAAAAAATCCTTGCGTTTTGTCTGTATGTATCAGAGTATTATCAAATTAGTATTTGCGTAATTACATAATTTCTTTAGGATTTACAATACGATACAAATTCAATTACTAATTATTGTTTGTAACTGTAGTTACGAAGTACCTACGCTTCGTAGGTTCGTAGTACATTGTACATGTCCCTTATAGCCAGGAAAAGGCGGTCTGGCGGTTTGAATAACTTTTCACTTACGTCATTTAAGACAAAATACGACTAAAAGAGACATAATTGTATTCATAGAATAAGTCCTGGGGTGTTTATAAGTAATAAATTAAATAAATTAAAATAAATAATTTCAATCACAGATACAACCACAGAATCTAATGTAATCTGTCCCTTTTTTAAATTTAGTCTTCTTAGTTTTTTAATAATTCCTAACAACCACATAAATATTGTCTAGCAAAACTGAACTGAATTACATATATAAAATAAAATTAGTTTTTAGTTTATAACTCAAAAGCGTACGAAACCTTATTTAAATTAAGTTATTTTCCTGTCCATGTTTTACGTTCAGTTGCCTGCAGGTGCAAATGCCAAGTATGGAGAGGAAATACGCGCTGCATTTAAATTAGTAGTTAATTTGTTTTTAATGTGGACCGTAGAATTTGTTAGTACGTGTTACGATGTTTTAATTAACAATTGTTAAGTAGGACGAAGTGTCACCAAAGTTCAAAACACTTTATTGATTTGACACTTTACTACACAATCACCATTCAATCTACATAATGGAAACTTAAGCTTTAAAATTACGAGTAGATATTTAAATAGATGAAAATTACATCATTTTAATCCAAAAATAACATTTTACTGGAAATGGCATAATTGAAATGTTATTGAAAAGAAAACCTTGTACACAGGGCATTATAGCTAAATAGAAAACCTACCTTCCTAGGCAACAAATTAAGAAAAAAAGTACGTCTATGGACGGTTTGAAGCAGCGGTCGTATAAGGTTAATAAGCTAATTACGTCAAATGTATACATATATCAGGTAGTAGACAAAAGCACGCTAGTACACCTATCTGAAGCAGAAGTAGGTCGTTGCCCGAATGCCGGCGTTGTGAATGAGTCACAGCGTTGCGTTTTAAATGGACGACTACACTTTCATTTCAAAGTTTGATTTATGTTTAATTAGAGTTTGTATTTGCGTTTAGAAAGGTGGAGATATCCAAATGCCTTGCGCTTCAGTAACAAAAAGTCGTTTTCGATTAAAAAAGATTATAGCGTATTTGTAGCTACAATAATAACAAAACAGGATATTATTGTGAGAAGTCTCGTAGTGTTGATGTTCAAACGACAACGTTACGTTTGTTTAGCTATGTAATTTACGTCTTTCGATAATAGATGCAAAATAAGAACCTCTGTAGGAATCTCTGACAATTCGTGCCTCAACTATTTCTTAACTCCACATTGTAACGGAGTTTCGCTGTTATCAATCTAAGTTGTAGGTAATATTTGAACGAACCCTAAAAATAATAAATTGGCATAGTTGTATTTGAACGAACAAATGACTATTCCTGTACTCGAATATGGGCGAAATATTTAAGCCGTCTTAATGATAGCACCTGCGAAATATTTCGAGGAACATAATCATCAATCAGCAATCCACCGTAGTCCAGCCGCAGTCGGGTGAGGTCGATCGCTGCCGCGTCCAGAAATACCACGGCTTCGGCGACCTTGCGTTCGGATGCATGGCTCGCTTTGTTTTTATTATTTGCGTTTTTCCCGTGTTAACTGTTCCAAGGTGATGGTCAGATCGGTACATCAGCTCGCTTGTGTCCGCTTGTTTGGTAATATGGAATTTAATATTTGGTAATTTTGTTAGACCAGAAGAATTTCTCACTGTAATTTTTTCTAAGATAAATAAAGCGAGCCGTGGAATGGGCTATTTTTGATGTTAAAATAGGAATCATTGAATAAATATCTCTTGGCAATTTATATCAGAAACTACGCAAAAATGAATGGCTCTATTAGTATAGTTTGTATTTTGTTATGAAAAGACTAATTACCGCATTTAAACGTAACTTGCTTGGTGACATCGTGGGTCCATTACCAAATTATTTAAAAAAATTGCGTTAAATTACTTTAAAATCTATTTGCGACTTATACATACAACATCGGACGTTTTTTTACCCAATGCCTCGTCTGGCAATTGTTAGTTGACCTCTCCGATATGTTAGAGATTATTAATACAGCAATGCCTTTGAAATGCCAAAATACCAGACCATTGTTTATCTTAAATAAAATTTTGTTACAAC
Source organism: Leptosia nina (assembly GCA_963661955.1). Lineage (NCBI taxonomy): Eukaryota > Metazoa > Arthropoda > Insecta > Lepidoptera > Pieridae > Leptosia > Leptosia nina. The sequence continues at coordinate 3,825,775 of CAVLEF010000004.1, read as the reverse complement.
GAGGAATGACAAACAAAACAGTGTTTTTGGGTGTTGGTTAATCTGTACGATGTGCCATACAAACTTACCTAATACATAGTCGAATATAAAACACAATCTGTTTTATACTCTGATAAATAGAACAATGTGAGTGTTAGAAAAGCTGTTTATGAATGCAATTTCATTCTCGAGTTTTTATAACCATTTCTCTGTCATGTAATAAATGCTAGTCTAACACGATTCAAGTAATTTGATTGATCTCACGCGCTGGTTTACTCATATTAAAGGCATTGGGAAAGTGATGTCTTCGTGGCATGCTAAGATGTTGGAGGACGTGACATATTTTCAGGCTCTCATACGTACATATACTAGTTATGCCCTGCAACCTATCCATGGTATTTACGAGTTTCCAAATCTTATTTTCTTAAAAGCCAAGAATACCAGTAGAGATAAAACGAACAACAAAAACAAATAGAATTGTTGTTTATGTAGTTAATTTGTTTTAAGTGAAGCGACAGTTTGTATATTAAACATTTATTAAAATTTTTGTTGTATTTAAGTATGAATATACATATAGAAATTGCTAAAAGACGAACCACTACATAAGTACATTTACATTGTTGAAATAAAGACATTTTTTAAGTAAAACACTTTAACGGTTTAAAACGCGATATATATTGGTTAAACTTATTTGAAAAAAAATCCAGGGCTTATGCAGAGCATCCGAAACGTCGGGCCGTTGTTAAAAAATATTTTCAATCGCGTTTTAAACCGTTAAAGTGTTTTATTTATACATTGTTTTTTTGTACCACTCGCGTAAAACACAGACAGTATATAAAAAGACAATGCCTATACAATATTTTATACTTACTTGTAGCGACTATTGGGTAGCTTAAGGCATTTTAAATCCTTAACAAAAATATGTCGAGGATATTTCTGCGTAGCGCACGCGCCCAGTTTACACTGGAGAGCTAAAAAATGTACGCTTGACGCAAATGTTATCTATTTCGGAGTTCTGCGTCAGAGTTTCATCTTATCTGCGCGCTATTTGGCGGTCACCAGTAGGTTCTTCTATATTTGTGGCCAAACTTACGTTTCACCTTACTGCTTCCATTTGCGTTATGTTAGTGACCTTACCTTATTATTATTTTCTATTGGGGGAACCGATAGATGACTTGATTGATTTTTATTCTGTAATATTATTTTAAATACAATGTCTCTTGTTTTAATTTAAATGTTATAAACGTATAAATAAATGATAACGTAAAAATATGTCAAACACAAAGAGATAATGATTATTATGAAATGGGATGGTGAGATAAAATCGAAATGTTTGAAAACTTGGTGTGTTGTGTGACGTCACAACATTTGTAATATAAATAGTATTTGATAGTGTTATTTGTTATCACTTATCAGTCGATAACTGTTGTAATCGCACGTACGTTATAAGCAGTGAATTTTTCCACGAGATATTCTCGAAAATTTTGAGATCTCACTTTCTTGTATTTGTTTTGATTTATCGAGACAATATTGTCTCTATGTATATTTACTTTCTTAGCTTCATAGTTTATGCTCCTAGTTTAGATATTTTAATAAAAAAATAATTAATCTTTACAGTTTTGTATCTTCCAGAAGGCTAATAAATAATATAAAATTTCATAATTTCGAAATTAAAAAGCAGTTTCATATCCTAGGTGTAGGTTGAAATTTTTCAATTAGGAAATTTCCTAGGACGAGAGAAGAAAAAACACACAATTATACAAAAACTGTAAGCACCGACCGTTACCGGTAAATTGAATCCAGGGCGTAGTGTGTAGGTATTTCAAAAAGGTTGTCTACGCCTGGAGGGTGGGGGTACTAGATTGGAGTGCACTACGCTTACCCCCGAGTTTCGTACTACGCTGTGGAGTAAAGTACCGTTACTGACGCAGATTGCGAGTTTTTCATGTAGCCACGATGTAGATACGTGAGTTATTTATGTTTAAACATCATGGATATGTCATAGAATTGCGAATTATAATATAAATTTCTCTAAAAGCTTTTTTTACCTTAAAAAACAAACGATAAAAAATAATACGATATAATAATTAGAATTTAGCTTAAGAAACGGAGGTTTGATAAATAAAAAGACTTTTCCACAAATATTTTTTTTTTGATACAAGAGAACAGACAGACACAAAATCTAGACAAGACGCGCTGTCGACGTATTTAGGCTTTGGATATTTGGAAATCCAGCGACCAAAACTTGACTGAAAACAATATTTGACTGAAAATATTTACTAATAGTCGGATCTAAAGGGACTACGGGAATAGAGGCGGTATATTTGTACATACGTATCTACAGTGTAAACATCTTTAGATGCAACACAAAAGCTTGTATTTGTGAAGAATATCTAAGGCTGTTAATACCGTGTTACTGGAAATGCAACCTATGCTATAATCTCGACAGGCTGTAGGGGTTGAAAGGGGGTTGCGTGCCTCCCTCTCGCACGTGTTCTATCTCGCTCGCACCAACCTATTGATCGACGTCTAGACTTGTTGATCATTGTGAGTTTGACCCACGGTTGGATGTCCTCCCATCTAAAGTAGTCCTTTGACATTTATGTATGTCCTTAGGCTAGATTTTATAATGCCATTCGCCTTGCAATCAATTAATACTTGAAAACAGTGACATAACAAGATACACTTAATATGATTTCATTATCGTATATATACAATTAAGTAAGTTTCTTTTAAATATGTAGTTAGTTTTTAACACACATTTAAATAAAACAATGTTTCGAATTCTTTGCAGCAGTCAGGCTGTACTCAAAATAAGTAAAAAATATATTTCGCGTTTTAAACCGTTAAAAGTGTTTCATTTAAATAAAACATTGAATATTCGTGTTATAGCTAACGAGCTCTAAATTAAGTAGTAGTAAAAATGATACAATATTCTTATTTACTGCGTAATTTAAGGTATTAGATATTTTTCAAAGAGAAATTGTTGTTTGAATTTTTTTTATATGGTTGAGTGATCACTGAAATAACAATCGAATAAGCAATTAAACTGATATTTTCATCATAAAAGGATTTAATCCTCCGGTACGTCAGACAGTGATATCAAATTGTCTTATGCTTTATCATAAGTAATTATAAGATAAGCATTGACGCAAACGTCTGTCGATATATGTGTGGATTTGAGTGGTGCTCAATTCTTGAATCAATATTGTAACATCTTTCGCAGCGTTGCTTTGCTTTGCTTGTTATTTTCCCCTTTACATTTTCCTAGGTAATTCAAAAGTATGTTTAAATCCATAGACAATGCGAAAAATACATAATAAGACGTTTATTTTGAATATCGAATAATATACGTGTAAAAAAAAAGTTTAATAAATTATACCTTATCATTATTTGTGTAGGCTGAACTGATTATAACCTCCTTCGTCTAACATTTAGAAAACCAATAAATCACAGATAAAATAAATTATGAAATCTCAATGCTTAGATCTGTTGTCATCAGACCGCGATATGGTAGTCACGAGGTATCAGCGATTAGTGGACTCTTGATAATAGTAATCGATGGTCGCCTTAATCACATTACCAACATACTCTTGTTCAAAGGACAGTCAATAACAGTATTTGCGTCATCGGGTACGGCTACATAGTAATTCTTAATAAAATGTTCACGATTATCAGAGTTCCTTCAACTACTGTGGGATGGTACTAAATTTACTGCTGTTTGAGTTATTTTTATTACTACTATATACATTTACAGTACTTATATATGTATATGCAAATCTAATTTTGTTTCTTGGTAAGATTTTGCAGTTAAAAAACGAAGGTCTATTAATATAATAAAACACTTACGATTTTTATAGATATAATATCGTTTTTTTTTATGAATATTTAAATACAACTAGTATTTACGCGAGTACAAATTTAAATCCATTTAAAATAAGTTAACTATTATATTGTGCATATTAAACCGTTAAGTCTCATATTATACGGTATATCTGTTAACTCTGATGAACCGTATATAAACTAACTAACTAAGTAGCTACAAAAACATTGGTAATTCCAGAAATTATTTGAGAACAAATAAAAAACGTCAATATTTTCTAATTTTCTATGTCGTTGTATCGTTTTATTTGCGTCAGAAGGATTCTTATTTTTGCTTCATCAATATTATATTATTTATAAAGTAGCTAAAAAAGAACAGCGGACCTGGAACCATGCCAATATGGTTTATAAAGTATTTTATTTTTAATATATCTTCTTAATAACTCTATTTTCGACAAAATACAAAGGTCGATCTTGTTTCATTAAGCTCTAGGTAGCCGTGAGTGACCTCCTCTATGCGGTTCAATAACACGAGGTTGATGACCTAATGACACTTGCCTGTGCACTTAAAAAATAATGTACGTCACTAATTACTAAATATATAATATATGCATATGTAAATCCGTGTGATTGACAGACGCTAGTACTTTTTATCCATAATTTGTTATAATTTTTATAGATTCAATGCTATAAAAATTAAACAATCGTAGGTGAAGACAAGTACAGACACATACTTATGTCTGTTAAATTTACCAATTCGTGTTACAGTCTCTATGTTAATGTAAATTAACGTAATCGTCAACAAATCGACATCCGCTTAGATTTATAAACAATTGTTTTGTTAATACATTTCTGGACAATTTAACTGTTAAGTATACTTTTAATTTATGTAAGTAACATTTACTTCTATGATTAAAGTGTGAAAATTGTGTATTTTAATTTTTGTATCATTCACATGAATATATAAATTAAGTCTTTGTATATAACGTACCTAATTGACGTAATGTGATATTATTTCCTTCAGCCTCTGATGGGGCCACATAATACCAGAGTGGGGACTTTAGTCCCAACGTAGCTGAGTGGTCTCCTTTTCGGAGGCAACTGTGTTTTATTATTTCAAATGTATTCTTTAGTAAATTAATATTTCATTTGTATTTTTATTATCTTTTTATATTTGAATCTATATGTTATGTTTATTTATTGTCTATTCTAAATAAAATAATTTTAAACACGATAACGAATGTTACTACGACCCCACGAATCAGTAATCGTGGGTCTGTCTCAAAGTGGTTATTGTTAATGGTTCCTCATAAACGGTTTAGGGTTTGAGGCTTTTAGTTACATATTTAAATAAATCTATACTAAACACGACTTTCGTAGGTCTACTGTCTAATGCACTCGACTGCAAACTAAAAAGACTTCTAAGAAATTGCTAGTAACAACCCGGAGATTGAAAGTAGGTGTCTCACCACCCCCTTGCCTCGTAGCGCATGTTAAGCCAGCGGTGCCGGTTGTCTCCACTAATTTAGTGGCAATAGTAGTTAAAGCCCACCAATGCGCACTAGAGTAAATTGGTGGGTATAAGCTCTTAAAAACTGACTGTACTGCACTGTTGAGAGCAGACCTACAGGCTACTCTTGAATCAATAACAATTTAAAAATCGCCCAATTTCAATCCATTTTATTATTTTAGACTTTGGTACACAAAAACATACAGATAAAGAATGAAATTTTACAACTATAGAGTATACAGGGCTGCCTTATCGCTCTAAGCGAGTTCTTCTAGGTAACCCGGCTAGAAAGAAACTTAATAAATAAAACTAGACAATATGCCAGAACTGACTGAAACTGACTTATTACTTAATAAACTATACAAAATAATGATAATAACCCATTCAATGAAAATTAGGAAAAGAAAAAGAAAGTTTAGTTTAGGAAGAATAACTTGATAACCCTTTGAATAATTTAATATCCAGATTTCCAAAAAAAGTACAACATATTTCAGAAAATTTATAAATTGAAAAATTAGAAGCATTTCGGACCCGGTGGAAATCAAACCCACGACCAGTCAAAACAAACCTTTCCGCAGTTCAAGTTAACAAGTTGAATTGAACAAATAACGTGATTCCAAATTTGATTTAACCGAACAGTAGGACATTGGTATGTTGGAACGAAACGACTCGCGTAAACTACAGATTAAACCCTGATAATTCAATAAGATACTGTCCCGATGACGTAGGATTCGTGCGTAGACTGGTGATGCTATCGAGACAAAGGGGTCAATGTCAGAGATGACGGATATTCTCAATATACGGAGTATTTTAATGCATTTCTGACACTAGACAAGTGGAGATACACGCGTAATGCACGTGGTAGATACAAAGTACATTTATGTACAGTATCAATTGATTGGGAACCGCCTGAGTTATATCATTTTGCAATTTGTCCCGTATCCTGGTTTACAAATAAAATTTATAGTACTATAAGAAGTACAAAGTTATAAGGAAACGTTTATAAGGAACTAGCTGTGCCCGCGTCTTCGTCCGCATGGAAAAGTTATGTAAGGCATCATAATATTATTCTTAAAAGATAGAGATATAATGTCAAGGACAGTTTTTCAGATAATCTAATGAAAATTATTTCATACATATTTTTTGATTTCTTGAATCATTTTCGCAGCGGACGTAAGGGAAGCTCACAAACATGAATTACTCCGTTATTTACACATTTTCCTTAGTTTCTTCGCTCTAATTGGACGCAGTTTGGTGTTTCGGCATAAAGCTTCCTCGATAAATGGTTTATCCAACTGCCAACACAACATTTTTCAATTAGAACTATTGGTTTCTTGAGATAAGCGCGTCCAAACAAAGGAAGGAATTTTTTTTTCAGTATAAAAGATGCACTAACGTATAGGCAAACAATTATAGATAGAGGAGACGTTTGGAGTTTTATTGAGTTCCATAGGATATTATTTGTAATTGTAACAAATTACTCTTTACAATACTTCTAACTTCTTCTTACTTCTGTTTAATCACTGTCCTAATTAAAATCAACCGTTACATGAAGTCCAAGCAAACATTTATATTTAACAATATTTTACGAAAATATATTTAAATATATATTGTGGTCAACCGAGTTGAAATATTTGTTCGTTGCAATATTTGTAAATATTTTATCATCGTGAATCATGTGCCTACGCCGAGTCGTGTGTATTTAAAACGTGTATTAAAACAAAAAACTGTTTCCAGTATGATTCATCAACGCCTGTTAGTTTACACGAATCGAGATGTACAGAATCAAAATCGATAAAAAAGACATAGCGAACATAAAAATTTTTTTATAATAGAGTGCCAAGCCTGGGGTTCACTCAAAGAAGAAATACCCTAGACAAATAACAACGAAACAAGATGAGCTGTCGAATTATTTCGGCTTTGGATATTCGCAAATCCACAGACTAAAAGCGAAATGCGATTAAACTTAATGCTTTTTCATCGCTAGACAGCGTTTCGTGACCTGGATGGAATCTTGATATTTCTACCACCCACTATTGCGTCATTGTTAATTACGTTATAGGAAATATATAATTGAGAATCATTTGAGTATTCATTAATAGTTTGAGTTATCATTGCTCTAATGCATTCAACGTCAAAGGTCTGAGGTCTCTCTGTAAATAATTAGACAGACGCAGAAAGCTGTCTTGTACTATATAAGGGAAACAGGGTTTAACTCTTCTACTATCCCTTCTCTAATTAATGTATCCATAAATATATACAAGAGGTACTAAGCGAGTATACGTGACACTAATCACACGTCATGTGAATATATTAGACATTACACGCTGCAAAACATGTATGTAAATTTTGTTGTTCGGCTCTAATAAGTCTGCAGAAAGTGACTGCCAATAAAAAGTGGAGATCGATGTAGTGCCGTGTTAGTTTTTTCAGTACTGCTATTGAAACGAGTAAATATTATTTTAATTAATACACTTTAACGGTTTAGAACGCGAAATATATTAAGCTTACTACACGGGGAGACCGTGACCACAGCTGCTACAAACCGAAACGTCGTAGATACAATAATTTGTAAATAAGTTTATTATATTTCGCGCCAACACCTTCAGCTCCATATTTTTCCGTGAATAAGGAACCGATGAACTGGCAACAGCGTTTATCCTAACCACTCTGCTAAGCGTGATTAGTATGGTCCCCAAAAACCCCAAATGAAAACCTTTAGGACAAAAAGGCTCTGGGATATCCTACGGGTAGACAGACTACCTGGTGTATGCGACTAGAAAATGCTGGATTCGGGTAGCCCCACGGAAAATCTTTTAGGGAGGAGGCCTTTGTCAACAGTCAAAATTCAGTTTTATTTAAGTGGAATTAAAGAGTTGAGTCCACATATTAAAACGCTTTATTTGTCATCCTCGATAAAAGGACTAGCTTCTTTTAAACGAATCAAACAGGTAATAGAAGTTCATAATGGTGACAGATCTATAAAAACCCAGAATTTTCCCAGCATTGTATTAGTTGGTTTTTATTTAGCATTTATCGGGTACGAGAGCTCGTCTTCAATCAGCTCAATTGGATGTTAGTGACGTTCTTTTGACGTCAACGCGTGGAAAAGGCAAATCACCGAACAACTGTACTCTTCCGTTTAAGATGGAAATCCGATTGGCACGTTGACACTTGTTCACAAATCTACACAAAACTAACCAGAGCCGCTCTATCGCTAGAGTAGTTATTAATTCTAATTTTTCAATTTATTTTTTAAATGTCGATAATAATTATAACACGGTTCGATAAAGTCAATTTTTAATATGTTATAGTATTTCCATTAAATGTTACATTTTGACTTTCATAATTACACATTTAAAATGCTATTGATTATTTAACACTTAAGTTTTAAAAAAGATAAGAAACAAATCTATGTTTCTAATATTTTGTATGTCGGTTCTCCTTGTAGATAATTGAATTTCTACGCTTGAAAAAAATAGGCAAAGAGTAGGCAAAGGAGATTATTATATAATATTATGTTTATTTTTTATATTATATTATATTATTTTTAACTACTTCATTATTGTTATTATATTATTATTATATTACACTACCTTAAAAAATAATATATTATATTATATTATATTATATTATATTATATTATATTATATTATATTATATTATATTATATTATATTATATTATATTATATTATATTATATTATATTATATTATATTATTTTTAACTACTTACTATTGCACGCCAAATAATAAATTGCCACCACCGTGACATAACGTATAACAAGATGCCTTGGTTTGCTGAATCGCGGAAATATGATAAAGAGTTTCAGTTCCACAGGAAATAAAAATCAGCTATTTGCTTTTAAATAAAACTTTGAAAGAATGTACCCTATATCTGGACTATTCTTAAACTTACAATGTAATATGTTTATTTGATGTGGTATAGATTGATAATCAAAAATATAATTTGTTACAGGTAGCAATTAAGATAATAGATAAATCACAATTAGACGCCAGTAATCTTCAAAAGGTCTACAGGGAAGTGGACATCATGAAGAGGCTGGATCATCCTCATATTATTAAGCTTTACCAGGTAAGGAACTTTAAAATTATGTTTTACCACCATCCGAAGTATCATAGTATCGTCTTCCCGTAACCACGGCTGCTATAAAGCATCCCCAACGTCAGGCCGTTGCTAAAACAAATTGTACGTAATTTAACTTATATATCTCGCGTTTCAAACCATAAAAATGTTCTTAAATACGAGTGTTTTAAACATGTTTGTCTCCTTAAGATCTCTATCTGTCCCCAAGATTCGCATCCATGAGACCTCGCTCGAAGGTTCTTTATCTTCAAAATATCCTATATTCGAAAGTAACTACTCACGAAATCTGTTTTCTTTAGAAATTCCGCAAAGAACTCGGTCGATTAGTAAACGATTTTCGCATACGAAATTTTCCGCTTGCGAAGATCATCTCTGGACAAACAATTGTGATTGTCTGTTTAAATCTACGAGTATTATGTAGTCAGTCAAGATCATCAAAATATTTTGCCATTTGCTTAAAGGTAGTTTTAGATCGGCGGTCATTTAACGTGCTCGTGGATACTAATACGACTATTTCGTACATAATAAGTCAATTATCCTAAAGACTTCTTGTACTAATTACTACTTAGTTATACTGTCAAAGCTAACAATGGCATTACTAACAGTAAGGCAAGAAGTATGGTTCCCTGAAAACCTCTTGAATTCAAAAAAGCTTGTTTCTTATTGTCTGTAGTTTACGCTAGCGGTACGCATTCAATAATCCACATCAATGATTTTTTTTTTATTACGATCCGACGTTGCGAATGCTTTACTGCAGCCGTGGTTTGGGGTAAGACCTTTTAAAAAATCACCTCAGAAACTTTGTAATAATAGAAAAGTTGGATATTAAAAGAAATTGACTAATTGCCTAACCATAAATATTAAGTCAGTAATAATTAGATCAATTTAAATAAAACAGTGTAACGTATTACAACATGAAATATATTACTTCAACTTCTTATATACTTTTATATATCTTTATAATCGTATATCTTCATATATACTTTTACGACGAGCCGACGTTTCAGATGCTTTGTAGCAGCGGCGTCGGGCTGTAGTTAAAATAAGTTTAACAAATATATTTCATTTTAAACCGTCAAAATGTTTTCTTTAAATATTCTATTCGCGTAAACTACAGACAGTATTTATCCTGGATCCCTTCTGATTCCCTCGCCCCCCTATCTGGTTAGCCACTAGGTGTATTAAAAAAGTACTAGCAGTGGTTCCGCACATCCGACGGTCTTGTTATTCTGGGTCGGTGAGCCATTCGAAACGGTACAATTGCTTGTACACCGTTAGCCTTATTGCAATGTTCTGCATAAGTGGCTGATGTCGCACTCAGCAAATATCACGCGAAATTGTCGCTGGAACGTGATCGTTGGATTGTTCCAGCATTGGGGTCGGTTCACGCGTCATATCGCAATATAAACATTAGGTATGTCTGTTATGTATGGCCGTTATAACGGGATTTTCTTTTTCAAAACACGTCGTATATAGTCAACAATTTATATAAAATGGGGAAATTCGTATTTTTATGTGAAAAATAAAAGGAACTTTCTGGACTCGCAACTGTATCTTGATGAACAAAGCCATGCACCTACGTGGGTCCGAAATCCGCGTCAAATCCAAAAATTATGATTTATGACGTATATAGCTGTATGTTTAATCTGTAGCTAAGTTGTTAACGCAAGCACAGAAGTTCCTGGGTTGGTTTCTCGTGGAAATATATCATTATTGTGGTCGTCAGGGCTTGAAATTTTCGCGACTTGTCTGTAAATAAAATAGATCTGACATTGGAATATGTCTGATAAGCCCAGCATAATAGGCAAACGGAAGTTCACTCGTTATTCAAGACAAAATAGTGCTGATATTATGTATGTCTACTGTCTAAACACGAAAATTATATAATAAAATATTAATCATCTGTTACTATGTATATTATTTAGGTATTGAAGTTTATCATCGCGATTTATTATTGAGGAAAATTTCTTTTAAATTGATAAACTACCTTTATGTGGGAACCGTAATCAGGCGGGCAGATTGTATGTTATTCAAATATGCGATAGATTATTTATAATCTTAATTCCTCTGCAGCCAAATGGTTAAACGTATTGCCTAGCATTGCGTTAAGCGCGAGAGGTCCTGGATTCGAATCCCACGGAAACATAAAATTGTTTCGGTCAGGCAGGCCACAGAAGTCTGATCAACTACTTGCCCGTTAAAAGAACGGATCGCCCCATGCCCCACGAGGGGGAAACGGGCTTTCGCTTTCGCTTCGCTTTAATTCTTAACAATTATTATTATTTGAAGGATACGTCAATTTTGAATGCTATAAAAGCTATTTCTAGTTAAAATCATGTTAATATTAATAGAAAAGTTTTAATTTGAAACTCTGTCGTGCCCAAACAAAGTATGCCTACTTGAATTGCCACACACAGTAAAAGCAACCTTACATTTTGTCTTAACAAGTTCCAAGACATGATTTTTTTACTTAGTTTTCCCAATAGCCATTCTATTTATCTATTAAATATTAATAATCTTATCACTAGCTTACCTGGCAAACGTTTTTTGCTATATTCAGTATTTCGACGGAGTTTGATTCCCATAAAAACCGTTCTTGTGAGATAATCTTAAAACATAGAAATATACTTTCGTAGACATTTTCGTAGATTCATTAGAGAATTCTTTCTTTCATATTTTTTGGGTATCTGGAACCGTTTTCGCAGCGCCCGCAACGGAAACGTTAAAAGTCGAATAATTTATAACCGATTTTTTCACATTTCTCTCGGTTTTGTCACACGTATTCGTCGCAGCCCGATGTTTTATAGTGTAAATACTCTTACCAGGACAAAAATATTTTTTCAGTTAAAAACAGCAGTTCATGAGATTTGCGAATTCAAAGACACAAATAAACTCGTCAGCTTTTTAATATTAGTATAGGTATAACTTAAATGTTATTTGCTCTAGAAACTGGAGAATTATTTACACCGATCAAGTGATGGTTTACTACAATTTAACGGCTTGTTGATAGTATTGTTATTGTGTGGTTTTCCGGTATTGATAAAAATTAATTATCAATGGCCTCCACTAGTCATCATGTGAGACTTTTATCGGAATAATCGCTTCCTAGCATTGCACTAACGATGATCCTGGGTTCAAATCTCGCTAAAACATCTTACTTAATAGTTCCATGAGGCAGAGCACAGAAGTCAGATGCACTAGCTTGTAAATTCAGCGTAACTGGGACAGAAATGTGCTCGTTCCGTTCAGCATATGAAAGAAAGACAGGAAACAGTACACGAAACGAGGAAACGGAATTTTCGTTTACTGTATGTCAATTGGCCCATTACGCTGTGGCCTTGAGTTTGATTTTCGTCCAATAAAATATAAAATAATCTTAACGCTAAGTTCGTTTCTTAGCATTAGAAAGCGTTAGGATCATTTTAAAAAGAGAACACAGAATCTAGACGCAATCTAAACTTTTGTAAGTACTGTAAAAATTAACCAACATATTTTTCTCATCCAATACTGTATTTATTTACGTGATAGTCTAACAGCTAATAGGCTTGTTAGCTAGCATGTAAATTGACGCAGCCTTAAGCACATCATTATTTTAGTCGGGCGCTCGTAACTTCGTAAAGTGCTCCAGAATACGTTACCCCTACGTGAAGTATCTATAGAATTTTCCTTGCTGTTACCAATTATGTAAAATTCTCAACCTATTGTTGCTGATATAGAATTTATTAGTAGCCATTGTTGAGGTTTCGTCGCTCTACGCTAATTTGTGACGTACTGGCCATTCCTACTATTCAACTCAACGGGCGTTACAAACGCGAATCGTATTGTTCATTACGTAATTCTGTACATGTTAACTCTATCCTGTTTGACTGACGAATCAATGTACAGACGTAACTGGATAATCTATATCTATACTAATATACAAAGCTAAAAAGTTTGTTTGTTTGATCGCGCCAATCTCAGGAACTGCTGGTTCAAATTAATTAAAATATTTTTGTGTTGATTAGAACATTGATCGAGGTAGGTAAAACATCGCGCTATGTCTAATAAGTGCGAAGAAACAGCGGGAAATGTGAAAAAAACCGATGCATACTCTGCGAAAACAGATACCCAAAAAATATGATAGAATGATTTCACTGTAAATGATCTAAAAAAACATCCGAGACAATATACGTCTATCTTTAAGATAACTTGCAATGGCGGACGGAAGAAAGGACGCGGACGACGTCGCGGGTAACAACTTAAATCTATAGTAAACAGAAGGTTTGTAAAAACAATTTTTTAAATGCCCAAAATGACTTTTCGACGCGACGCGGAAAGTCGCTGACACAGCTAGTTTATTTACATGTCGTATAAAAAAAAGAATTCTTATCTAAGTGACGTCGGCAAGTTGTTTGATCTATCTCAAGTTCAAATCCATAAATATAAGTGTTTCCTAAATAAAGTATAGAAATGTTTGAGTAACGCGGGCGTCACCACAGGCTGGTTCTAGTACGTAAGCAACATAACCCACGTGTTGCCAAGAGAATTATATGCAGTCTGTGGCTTTTTTATAATTTGCATAGATTATAATGGCTTCTTGTACGGATTTACCTTATCGTGAAGATATAATTACGTTTTAAACACAAAGTAATACCGAGTTCTCATAAAAACATAGTATCGTTGTATATTTTTCAATTTTAAAGGTAAAATATACAAAAACAATATTATTTAATTTAATTTAATATATGATTATATTATGAATAAAATTATATTAATTTACTAAAATTTATTTTATTTTTTCTCGATATAGAAAGCCAAATAAAAAAACATGGATAACGCAAGCACCTCTCCAGCTATTAAATTTTATAAAATTTACAGACATAAATCGAAACCTGACATTAACTGCTTTTTCATCTGTGAACGGAAAGAATTATAGATATAAACCTTATTGGAAACCCTTGGACCCGTGACAATTAAACTCACCACCCGATTGATTATTAGCAATACATTGTTAACATCAAATCAACGAGCCTATCACTGCAAGATAAACTCTTCTAAATGTACGAGATGGCCGATCTTTAATAATATATAAAAAATAAACTAATTCCTAATGGCAGAAAGATTTAATACACTTTAAATATAGACGTTGCTATCAGTACATACATAGTGTAACGATATTACTTGGGACGTAAATACGAATTGTTTACGTCAACTCTCTCACGCGACAATCCCGTGATCGCTAAGTAGCTTACTTTTTACTTAGGTAACTTTTTATTTCAAGTTATAAAGGGAAAACGTGTTAACTTTGTCCTGAGCCAAAAAAGGAAATATGAAAATCTAATCATTGGTTTTCCGGTACCTAGTAAAACATACAATTTATTAGATATTGTGTATAGTGTACGTGAGTAGTACACGTTTAACCGTTTAAAACGCGATATATATTATTCAAACTTATTTGTTTCCCCCCCGGGCCCGGGACAATTTCAAATTAGTATATAACTAATCTTACCTATACTTTTAATTTGAAATACTACTAGTATTTATACCGGATATCTTTTTAAATAATAATTTGTGTTCTATTTTCTTATATATCTTTCGACCGCAAAGTCTAATCCTAAAAGAAATATTTATACTATTTTGTACATTAAATTTCTGTTTAGATCTTCCGCCATCTATCGGCCTGACAAAATGAAAAGAGGAGCAAACTTCCCGTGCTTGTTTAAATTGGGTCAGAGTTGAATAGAGTAATACAGTCAGTAAGTAGATCAACTATAAAGTACAATACAAGTACCTTCAAAACATACATTATATAATTATTCACATAGAGAGTTGACATAACCTATGGTATGCATGTTGGATTTACTTTTAATTTTATATTCTTTAGAGAACTTGTAAAATAAAAATATTCTATTTTACTTTCTAACTAACATTTTATTTACGGACGAATCGCCTAATGAAAACTCATATATTTTTGGTTGGGACTGATTTCATTAAAGGTAAAAAATGGCGGATCCCTCCGCATCTAGATAGTATTTATAATATACAAACTTTGTGAGTCTGTAAGTTTACTTTGTCTTTTTAAGTTTCGTTTGAAATGAAAAGATATTATATTATTGCAGCTAAGAGATAAGTTAACAATGTATAGAGAGAAGGCTATAAACATAGCAATGAGTTTAATTATTATTTAATTTACTTATTCTGTCCATTAGAAAAGAAATGACTTTTCTAATTGGATCAGAAAATGCAGAACAAGTAAAACCTTTTACGTCTTTCGCACTGAGGAAATGTAATTTTTAGTTTTTATTTCTCTAGAATGGAATATTAGTAGAATATTTAAAGCAAAGGGTATAATATGTTTAATTAAAAATCCTATTAAAATGATAAAGTTTTCTAGCTTTATAAGTTGTTAGTTAAAATAAATTCCATAAGAATTTGCGTTTTTTTATAATTTTTAGTCGCCAAATTGTCCTCGTAGACAATAGCTTTTGTTGTATTATGTGGACTTTTTAAAAAATAATCTGGAGCGTTTTAAGTAGGAAATCAGGAATAACACATGTAAGGCTTATTGTGCTTTCAAATTGTCTTACTAAAAATAAAAGCTTCTTTAGGTACCATGTTATTAAAAACTTTTTTATTCTATTTAAATTCATATAAATATATATTAAGCAATCAGGGGGAAAAAGAAAATCACTGACCATAATCCTTGTCATGTCTTTAAATAAAAACTGAAATGGTAAGACGAATACAATAATCCTTCTGTTCCACATATTTATAATATTTTTGTAACCTTCACATGTTGCCAACCCTTTTCGACTATTCCACCGCCAAGGCACCTATAGATGTCTCAAATCATAAACACTGTTCTGCAATATCTGACATAACCTTTGTTTACAGGTCATGGAAACGAAGAACATGATCTACATTGTCTCAGAATACGCGAGCAAGGGAGAAATTTTCGGTGAGTCAGACAAACATTACATTACTACGAATACATTGTAATCAAACATTTCATTCAAATCTAATTTCGTAACAATTGAAGTTAAAAGGTATTTGCTGGAAATGAACTCTTGTATGTTTTTAACATTGCAGGAATTATAATAGTATGTTGACAAACTTGTTAATTTTTTTTGCTCATATCGTCAATTGCTACTTAGTAATAGTAAATATATATTTCTTGTTATAGTATTTCCCAATTTTAATTTACATAGTTTATTGTATGGCCCTTTATGTTTTAGTTAATACCGCTATAAGTTAGTTTAAAACTGACGGATCGACAAAGAGTACATCTGTTTATTTGTGTATTTCACCTGTAACTCCGAGTAGCTTTGCAAAATGGCCGCGAAATTATACAATTTATTTTTGTATTTGAAATTTTGAATTTGAAATCCGTGATCTTGGTCGGTTTCGAAAAAACACTGAAATCGTTACTTTAAGTAAGTCAGTCAAGAAAGAACCTAGTATAATACAAACTAGTTTTATTTAAATTGAGTCATTATTAAATTTAAAAGCAGGGCAAAGACTTTATATTATTTCTATAGAATAGATTTTGTGACATGAATGTTTGGGCGTTCTATAAACATTTTTGTATCCATATTTCGCATAATATGTGGGTTGGGACGATATTAATTGCTTGTCCGGGACAGAGCTCCCTTCGTTATTACAGCAGTCACGATATTGGCCTGATATTTGAAAAATAGTAGCAATTTGTATGATTTATTTTCGGCTTTATATACTTCAATAAGTGGAAATCGCGTCTCTTTTGTCTAACTTATTGAAGGACATAGATCCAAGATCATTACGTATTTACGTAAAATAGGAAATAATACAGACCGACCGGTTATAGACGTATTTATGGTGAACTATTATAATTATTGTATAGGCAACGTAAAATAAAATAACTATGTATGGACTAAGGTTATATTGACAACAAATATGTTTGTATTGTCTGCCGTTTAAAATATATATATTATTTTAATGGTTTAAAACACGAAACATAATAACTTTTATGTCAATGGCCCCAGGTTTTGGATGTAGCTATAGTCGCTGGGATCATTGCATAAAATAAGAATTTCAAATGAGTGTAACAAAAAAATTTCGCAGTTTAAACCGTTGAAGTGTTTTATTAAAAAAATGGTGTTTTAATTGTTATAAGTGCTATATTTAAATATAAATAATAAACAACAGCTAAGGTTAAATTTAACATATTACATACAAACTTAAGCAGTATATAAACAATATTTTTTGACGTTTGCAATTTGTTCAGTGTGGTTTCGAATAAAAATTCCAGTATCAATCACTCGAGTTAAAAATTATAAAATGTTTTATGATTATGGAAAGTTGCGTTGGTGTATCTATAGTTATGAACAATCATTGTTTCCACCCACTATAAACCAAATAAGTTCATCTCAAATATTAATAATGACTTGACTCAACAGTATGTAGGCGATACGGCCCACAATTATTGAGTAATACTCTCATTATAGCCCAACCGATATAATAACGATTTCGTGAAGGATGCCATTATTTTTTTAACTATTTCCTATGCCCATTTCCTGCGCAATTGATCATAATTGCAAACACACTTATTCGCAATAACGTTTGACTGTCATTTAACTGACTCCTAAAGATACAGACATAACATCCAACATTGCCTGTAGTTTGCGTAAATTTTCTAAAACAGGTAGTAGTAAATAAAACAATTTTAACGGTTTAAAATGCAAAATGTATATAAATAAGGTATTTAAAATGTGGCCTGGTATTTCGGATGCTTTAAAGCAGCCATATCCGCCGGTGTCCACAGCTGCTGTAGTTAAGTAAAATATTTTACGTTTTAAACCGTTAAAAGTGTTTTTAAATACGTAACATTCAATTTCAACATATATAACACGATCTCTGTCTATAAGACTGCTTGTATTTATCGCTGAAGCGCACCTTTTATTGCGTTAAGCACGAAAGGTAGGTTCGAATCGAGTTATAAAAGGTTATAAGGTATAATATATACGAAATAAGGGAAATAAGATTTCTATTGTATTTTCGTTTACGTGAAACTACAAAATTTGACTACATTAAAACTGTTATTTAAATTGAAGGTCAGTTTTAGATACGGGCAAGACTTGAACTGGCCTCCACAGCGTTCCGTGCTATTGCTAATCTTAATTTATATAATGCCATAATGTGCAATAACTTGTGAAAAATATAATGTCACATACACGTGTAAAGTGAAATCTCTCCTAATTAATACTGATAGTTTCTTCACATAAAAAGGCAATATAGGATTTCGCATTATAAGGATGACTGCCGCGGTATTTTTATCTTAAAATATTATAAACCTATCATAAAATATTGTTACCTTTGCTTATGTCTAATGATGTAAAAGAACGAAAATTATGTTTATAAATTTTATATAAAAAATATAGCTCTCAACATAAAAGGACAAAACGGCGATCTAAAAACGCTTAGGAAAGTCGAAGGCTATTCGTAAGTACTTGGCCGCTTAGTGTATGACGTAAGCAGGCTCGTAATGACGTCATCGCTCGCGTGGCGTGGGGCAAGGGGAGAAGCAATTTCGCGCACAGCTGACGATATACCGAAATTCATCCCTGCCTTTGTGGGAAATTCGTGAAATCGGACAATAATATTGGATAGTCGACATTTTCCACTGTGGCTGTGAGATTTGTGTAATTACCTGATAGACACGGTTCGCGTTGATCGTTCGCCTGATTTGAAATTAAAATTATGCAGATAATATTTGGTGTTTGGTGTTTGCTGCTATCAATTTTATTAACTATAATTTTCCTATTTCTCGACTGTTTTCCACGTTTTTCCTGGATTTTTTACAGATATACCATATACTAATGAATATAAACATTGACGAAATTATTTGAACTGTATTATTATTATTTATTAATTATTCATGCACTACCTCCGAAAGAATTCAGAAAATGTTATATTTTTGTTTTCACAAAAGTACATAACATTACATATAGATATTAAGCGAAATGTCTAGACTTAAAATCCAAGGGAAATATTTCGGTTGTACACAAATGAAAAAGTTTTAATGATATTAAAAATTAATTTGACCCCAACACAGATAAAATAAGTTTAATGAAAACATGATTTTTGAACATTACTTTAGATTTAAAATAATTGTAATTACATAAGGACTCTGTTGTTCGTGAGTTCGAGTCCTGTTTGTGATATATTTCATTCTTATATACTCGCGCAGATAAACATAAGCTAATTTGATGTGTTTATTTTACATTTTGTATACACATTGTTTTATAATTTTCTCATCAATTGTTACATAGAATGACCTCACTCCTAAGTACTTTGGGTATGACTAAGTCATCACGTTTAAGTAGGCAGTTTCCATATATTGTTCATCTCTTGTAGGTAGCACTGACGTTACTCTGTTTGTTAAATTTATCTACATTCAGATCTACTGTAAAATTTTATTGAATTTCTCAATATAACTTATTGAATTTCTTATATCAAACAAAAATGTTTTTAAATGTTGTCTATAATAGCGGTGCACAATAGCGGTATAATAATGGACGGTTTCCAAAAAAAACGATTCTTGTTAGTTAACTTTAGGATTGGCATATACGGTCACAAACTATTTTAGATAATTCAAAGGACACACATAATACTGTTTGAGAATGTAGAATGTTTTCGCAGCTCACGCAACGGAAACTCTCAAAGACGAATATTTTTTCCTATTTTCTCCGCATTTCCCTTTGATATTTCGCTACTATTGGTCCCAGCCCGCATATTTTATAGGCTTAAGGCGATAAATGATTCAACCAACACAACACATTTTCAATTCGATAAAGTCGTTCCTGATATAAGCGCGTTAAAACAAACAAACTCTTCAGCTTTATTATATTGTTATAGTTATGCACCTATTTCACACTCAAAGTCGCGGGTATGAACTAGTCAACCTAATATAAACGAAGGCGGCTAAAAATATTCGGGAAGTGCTCCAAATATTTCCTATGATGATAAATGTAGTTATGTCAATGTTATTCAAAACAAACATCACGGAAATAGTTTTTAATGAGTCACTGACAAGAACTTGTAAATAACGAAATGGATTCCTGACCATGACCAAAACGTGGTTATAAATAATAACACTTAATTATTTCGACTCGCCTACTGTCATTTTAATATTTAGCTTGGGTTAATATTCTAATTATGCATTTTTCCTCATTCTTTAACAATAATACTTATTTAATTATCTAGTTAAACCATAATTTTTCTCTTGTCAACGAATGCCCTATAACCGTTCTCACTGCTGGGACACACCCGAGTGGCCCACCAAGTCGGCCGAGTGCGAAATAATATTAATATGTCCATAATATGTCCTTGTGACGGCTGCAAAGCTACGTCGGGCCGTAGGTAAATAGTTTTCAAATAAGTTTAACGAATATATATCGCGTTTTAAACCGTTAAAGTGTTTTATGTATATGTTTTCTACAGACTATTTGCGTACACTACAGACAGTGTTAAATATGACATAATCATCGAACTTTTAGGCTATCCTTATACCGGTTTGTCGTGATGTTTTTCTTTCCTGGATGGCAAGGAAAATAATGTATACAAATTTAAATATTTTCAGGACACGAGAAAAAACATCGCGACCTCACGAGAGTAATGTTATATTTTTAGGCCCGGCTCTCACTAATCTTTTTGTATTAAATATCTACTTTACTCGTGTAAACTACATATACAAATCTAACTTCTAAACAATTTTTAAACATCTTCATAAAGTGTGGTTAATCAGAGATATTTTGTATAAATATTACTGTTTATTTTGTGGCTCAATGAGACTGTTTGTTGTTTTACTCTAATTTGACAAGCAAAGTCATAATATACCAGTCGTGGCCACTGTTAAATAATTTTATTCGATACTTCCATGAAGATATATATATATAGCTCTTTCGACGAGTTTGAATCTTTGTCGCGACATCTAAAACGTTACAGACTTGTATAAAAATTTATTATTAACTGAATTTCAGTTATGTTGGTCAATTAACAGTCTCTTGTTTTATAATATTTTGCTTATTGTAACTATATTTATACACCTTAGCTATATACCTCCAAAATCCGATCCATCATCGAAGACTATGTAATATTGTTGTAGTCTATTTACAATTATTTTGATGACCTGTAAATATCCTTTTGAAGCTGCTTCGCATCCAGCAGGCCGCTTATGTAGATTTTGTTCTTAAAATAGACTTCCTGCGAATCCAGGTCTACATATCCATTTGAATATTTTGTATTCGTCATCACCTTTGCTCTGTTGCATTGTATTTCCATGTGTATTTTTATCCTTTCGTTTTATATACTTTAGTTCTGCTACTTTTAATAATCCAATACTATTAGCATATGAAACATGGGCAGTCTTTCATGTCTTTTTAAATTAAATTAAAATGCTTCAATAATTTACATACACGAAATTAAGGAAAAGAATTCTGTAGTAAAGAGCGAAGCGGAATACTGCCTTCCCTAAATAACACAGTCATGTAGTTTACGCAAGTAGTACGCATCTAAATGAAACACTTTAACGGTTTAAAATGTGATATATATTAGCTAAACTAAGTTGAAAACTATTTTAACTACGGCCCGACGTTTTGGATGCTTTGCAGCAGCCGTGGTCACGGCGAGACATACTGGTCTCCCCGTGACCACAGCTAAGGTATAACTAATATATATCGCGTTTTAAACCGTTAAATTTTTTATTTAAAATGATTATATTTTCAGCATTAGAACCTACAATCTTGAAAAATCAGGAAAAGTTTACAATTGAGAATCTGTGCCCCAGTTTGCTTCAATTAAAATACGAAAAAATCAATACATTTATAAAAATAAAAGTGAAATGAAAATTTCTGTTTGAATTAAAATTGCTCTTTCATTCCAGCACTCCGTACTGTGAAGTAGTTCAATTCAAACTTCCTATATCATTTTCATTTAAAATATCAAAGCGTAGAATAGTTGGTTTTGCACCTGCATTTTATGAATGAATAATAGACGTACACCTGCGCTCGCCAGCTGATTTCATTTCTGAATATTGGAGATTGTAATAAAGAATTTGTTATGAAGAGTTTTTATTCAATTATTAATTAAAGGGTGAACATCGATTAATAAATAAAAATTATAAAGCCAAACTATCAACAGAACTATTACTGTAGGTTTAATATCTCTGCCCTTTATATCTACATGTTAATAATGACTCTTGTTATGAAAATGTAACCGTGAACATTTTCGTGTGAATTAATGATTTTTACTCACACGACCAAACGAATGGACTGTTTTTAATATTTTTCTTTTATTTAAGCTGACCCTTTGCTATACGATTAGATATTATTTCTAAACCGGAAAATCTCTTGATTTAAATTTTTAGTTGCAGTTTTCCAATATATTTTACACACGCCAGGTGCAACAAGTAGAAAAGTTTAATTGGAAAGCGTCAAGCCAAGGAAATTGATGAGAAACGCACTACGCGTCCGCTTGTATTGCCTCGCTAGGGGTAGATAAAAAACAATTGTAACTGTCTTTTGTGGAATGTGTATTGGTCTTAACGGACACCTTAACGTTACCGAGTTTAGAACACTGACGCAAGCCACCTTTATTACATTTTTATAACGATTTAACGTGACGCTGCCCACTAGATAACTTCCTTATTTTGTCCGTAATGGTTCAACGCTCAATTATCGTTACAAAATTTTCTGCTTATTACAGAATTAAGGCAGGTTTAACTGCTTTGTTTACCATTTTTTGTTTACATGTCAAAACTAGTAAAATATATATAAATAGATGAAACATTTAAATTTCGAAATATTTTGTAATGATTTTAAAATTTTGATAAAACATGTTAAAATAGATGATATTTGCATACAACCTAAATTAGTTCTAGCAGTTTTGGTAGTCTTCAACACTACCCGGATGTTAACAGGTGGGTCTTAGATTTTAATCACGCCTATAATTTATGTATGTGAGAGACTCGTACGTTAAAAT
The DNA here is from genome assembly GCA_963661955.1 of Leptosia nina. Taxonomy (NCBI): domain Eukaryota; kingdom Metazoa; phylum Arthropoda; class Insecta; order Lepidoptera; family Pieridae; genus Leptosia; species Leptosia nina. The sequence continues at coordinate 3,802,362 of CAVLEF010000004.1, read as the reverse complement.
GACGAAGATCAGGGTTAATAAACTAAGCATTTCTTATTGTATTTATGATTTATCGTTGAAAAACAAAACACTCGCTATTTTGTTAATTACGTGAGTTTCTTAGCTAATACCAATCGTATTAGTCACCCAAACATTAATTATGAAAATCATGTTTTAATCGAACTTCAATTAATTTATCTTTAATCCATATATTTTTATTCGTTGGAGAAAGATAAATTTTGTCGGACAACTTAATGTAATACTTTTTATTACATCGCGATTAAAGACCAAAAACAGGTGTATTTTAGGATATTTATTGTATTTTTTAACCTATAAGAATTAAATACAGTTTTAACCCCGGCGGCCCCTGTTTATTTTATACAAAAGCGACAGTCGAACCCACAACATTGGGATATTTTTCAGCTTTTTAATATATATGTATAAGTATCACAAATAGTAAAACAATAAGTACTATACTGATGAATGATTTTTGAATTAAAACCAAGCAAAAACTGTTCAACTCGTTTATATTTTGGGTTTTTCACACTTGTTTCTTGAGTGGTGTTTGAGAGGCCCTTGCAAAGGGACATTGGTGTTTTGGATGACGTCAAACAAACGGATTTTACTGCTCGGACTTTAGTATTGTTTGGAGTTTCCTTGATGCTTTTGACCATATAAACACTTTGAAATCATATTTTTTATGTCAAGAAGGATTATTATTACATAAAGAAAGATAGAATCTGGAATCTAGAATCTGGTTCCGTACCAAAAGTAAATATATTAACTATCGGATAAGACGTCGTTTTACTTTTGTTTAAACATTTTTTGCCATAAAACCTAAACTTAGGAATTTATATCTACGTCTACCGCTAATTACGACAAATAATTATATATGTATATACTATAAAAATCCCATTAAATCTCAACTTAGTTTATCTTTGACTAATATTGTTTTTCTATAGATTTGACAAATTTCTTGCTATTCACAGATGGATATCGTGGCTATAAACGTTAACAAGGTTTTTGTATTTTGTTTGGTAAACTTCTCTCGTCTTTGTTATGACGTATCTATATTTTGGTAAATGTTGTGTAGATGTGTAGATTTGGCTGGGGTATTCACCTCCCATGAACTAAACCCTATGCTTGCCTGTCCTCTGTCATTAAAAAATGTATTCTGGGTGTCCGTGCATTAACATAGTGGTTTAAATATTAAAAAATGGAAGTGCGCTCAAAGTAATTCCTTTGATGGAGTGAATACAAAAGGATGTTTGATGCAGATTACATCGCGAGGTACGGCCGGATGGCGGAGCAGGCGGCGAGGCGAAAGTTCTGGCAGATATTATCCGCTGTCGAGTACTGTCACGAGAGGCGGATAGTGCACAGAGATCTCAAGGTAAAGGAAAACGCTCTTGCATAATCATAATCATTCGGAAAGTAGTATTACATTTAAACAAAACACTTTAACGGTTTAAACGCGAAATATATAAGTTAAACTTATCTTATAGTTAAAATAAGTTTAACTAATATATGTCGCGTTCTAAACCGTTAAAGTGTCTTATTTAAATGTGTACTACTCACGTAAACTACAGACAGTATTTAAGTATTATAACAGACAACAATAATACAGTGTTGTGTACTGCCCATCTCATCCATCATGTTACAACTGGAAAATCTGGATATTAAATGAGTGGAACATCCTAATTTCGTCCGAAGGCGCGAACAATTCATATAAAGAAAAGCCGTGAAGCCTGAAGCCGTTACGGTTTCAGTCAGTTCAGTGGATTGCCTAATGTCCAAAGACAAAGTAATTTGTATTTAAATTATGTTCTTACTTTTCCATTAATGTCAAGAATTTATACCGTCGTATTCAAATAAATAGCTTACTCGAAAGAATGCCCAAGCAACTGAGCGCTTAAAATAGAATTTTATTTCTTTTTATATTAGAAAGAGAACTTTATCCCCGTCATTTTCATTGCAAGTTGCACGAGGCAGCTTGTTCGCAGAACAGATATGAAATGTGTTCTGCTTCTTTTAGTTCAAACGGTGCAAACTAAATTACTTTATGAAAAAATGTATGTCACATCAAAATTTAAAAGGCTGTTTATTAATTTATGTAATTTCGCATTTATCGCAGCCAATCTATGTTGTAAGTGCTACTTTGCCGCAACACTCTCACCTCACATCACCCTTATTCTAACTCCCACTCTCACTCTCACTTCCACTCCCACTCCCACTCCTATTCCCAAAAAGCCAAATAAGAATGTTCATTGTTCTAGCTTTAAAAACCACCTTTTCACAATAATAAGTAGCCTATGTCCTTTCTCAGGGTCTGACCATCTGTTTACCATATTTTTTCAAATCCGTTCACTAGTTTTGGCGTGAAAGAGACAGACAGACAGAGTTACTTTCGCATTTATAATATTAGTAAGGATAAATTAAACTTAAAAAATGGTTTACTTTATGCCACAAGAATATAGACTATGGGGTACTTGAGGAAGAAAATACACCAGTAGTGAAAAATCTAAATAACATATGCGCTGTTGACTTTTTTAGGCTCTGGACCCATGGGATCCCAAGAGCTGAAACCGATACGCGAGGTTACATGTAAAGGTCTGGAAAGTCTGGTCTATTTTCCAGACAAACATTATCACGTTTAGAAATATGGATTTAATGGAAATTAAACTAATTTATTATCAACCATGTTCTCATCGAATCGATAATTTATATTAATAACATTATAACCTCTAAACGTGAATATTTCACCGTCAAACTATTCTAGTTATTAGAAGTGTTACAAAGTTATTTCAAAGTTCATGGAACTAATCTTAAGTTATCCCATCCAGGCGGAGAATTTGTTGTTGGACGCCAATATGAATATAAAGATCGCGGACTTCGGGTTCAGTAACTATTACGCCCAGGGAGAGCTCTTGGCGACCTGGTGTGGCTCTCCGCCCTACGCGGCGCCCGAAGTCTTCGAAGGGAAGAGATATACGGGACCTGAAATTGATATATGGGTAAGTAGTTACTCCGAAGAAATCATAAAATGCAATAGTTATACAAAATCTCGAAGTATTCTTAATAAGTTTTTGTGTACACGCAAGTGCATACACAGGTGGGATTCGAATCCACGACTAACAGCTGTCTTACGTTAATCTATGTTTATATAAGTAACAGTTAATACTGTCAAACGATCAGATGTAAAATATTTAGTTTATCGATGCTAGATAAAAGGTACTAAGTGCGTATGTATTGTGTGTGTGTGTTTGTAAGATCACCGTAGCTTTTAAAAATTTAATTGATACATAATTTCAACGGATACACATTTTAACACCATTTAACTTACAACATAGTGATAGATCTGATTATTCCTTGAATTTTCATTACATTTAAATATAAATAGGCATTAAGAAGTAAAAAATTATTGTCATATATTTTTTAATTAGCTACTAATTGTTACCTAACTACATCACTTCTTTCTTAGATGCGGAAGTTTTAAGAAAATAAATTATAATCAGCGACTATGCTTTTATAAGGAAAATCGTTTTATTTTAATTATATTTCGCTCTTGAAATTTTAATTAATGAACACTTGAATATTTATTAGATTGCATATCAACTTCGTTATTTTAAACTAACGAAGTCTTACTCGAAAAGTTCGCGTATTTCAGTAATAGTACCTATTTGGGTATCACTGGGTATGAATGACTGTGTGCGGAAAAAGACTAAAATTTTTAGAAGACTATCTATTTTTACTGGCATTCCATTTAATAAAATTAATTGATTATTTAAATGAATTAAAAAAATATACGGACGATTTCCCTTGCTTTATAATATAGATGCGATTACATTACTACTTAATTTTAGGTTTTTCTAAAACTTAATACGAACGTAGAGTGGCAATTTTCAAATAACTCTGTTTTAACTTTTAAGGACATTTATTTGAACGATGAAATATTATCTTATAGTCTGACGCTCTTATTTCCCGTTGTCTTAAACATTTTTTTTAAATAGCTTTAGCTTTTTTATTTTATCTTCAGATATTTTATTATTATCGAACTGATTGTTTTTTAATGAATATTCCATATGACTTTTAGTAGGGAAGTCTTAATTAATATCAATATATTTTTAATATTAATGGAAAAACCAACCACAGGCGCGGAAATCAAAATTACAGAGGTAATAAGGTCGCTTCTGTGCCAATTTGATAACGGTCAACCTATTTCATATACATATATTATATAATCTATAACATTTCCTTAAGCGCGAGTGACCCAGGGTGTTAAATCCCGCGGAAACAATAGATTTTTTCAGTCGGGCAAAGACCAGAAGTGTGAAAAACAAAAATATGTACTTCCCCATGACGCACGGGGAGAAACGGGCTTTCTTTTTATAAGTGCGTGCATGCATCTTAGTTTTAAAAATTCAGCTACAGATAGACGCCATGGTGGGTCAATCTGCAAAACTGCTGGACACCGCCTGTCGCAGGTTCGAGTTCTGATTTTTCATTATTATTTTCCTTTTTTTTTAGAGTCTCGGCGTGGTGCTATACGTGCTCGTGTGTGGTGCACTGCCTTTCGACGGCTCCACTTTGCAATCCCTTCGAGATAGAGTGCTGTCAGGAAGATTTAGGATACCTTATTTCATGAGTGAAGGTAAGTACAAAATGCTGTAAACGAGCGAACATTTTCCCCTGAGTGGGCCATTTTGATGTGATAAGATTTATGCGGAACTAGGTTGTGAATATAAGATTTTATATAATATTCAATGTAATAAGTGGAAACTCACATAAGTAGGCTCTTTATAAAAACGTTTTAGCTTTAGTATGACAATTATATTATTATACATTTAATCTTACCATATTATGATCTTTCGTTGATCATCAAAATATTATTTTCTCACTTGATAATGTTGAATCTACCATACTGCTCCACGCAGCTTGGTGGGCCGTAACTATTACCTTTTCTAATAATTGATGACAACAGGGACGAACGGCTGAACTTGCATTCAGAGCAACGATATTTTCTATATTTAAAAAGTCTTAGGAAGAAAACAAGATGGCTGACTTTGTATATAAACCTTTGATAAGTTACCTCTTTGGTCGCCATGTTGCGGTAAAGGAGGTCGTTCCATTTTTAAATAACACGACAAATATTACGTAGTAATTTATTTGGCCACTAAACACGATATATATGGTTTTTCATACAACAATTGCCGGCCACTGCGCCACCAGTACAGCAAGTTTGATTTATCCCGAAGAAGGTTGTCAAAATAATGCTAAAAACTCTAAGCAGATAAGAGAAAATAATGTTTACAATTCAAATGAAGCCCTAAATTTCATTTTTATATCGTAAGTTTATGCGAGCTTCGATTATTTCTTCACCAAGGTCTAAGATCTCGAAATAATATTAAAAATGTAGTCGTGCGACCCTTGTCATTGTTAGTAGAGTGTCTTTTTTTTAGCTGTAAAAAGAGATTAGCTCTCACCCTCAGCAATATAAAATCTAAGCGAGTAGCGATACTTTGGATGTTTAATAATCCACACATTGAAAACGAGATTAAACAGCACTTTTTCTTTTGTGGACGTTGGTTGGACGGACGTCCGATATTTCTACCACCCATTTAATATGCAGATTCCCAAAGTCCACTATGTTACAGACAAAACATGTTGGATTTGAACGCCCGGCCCGTTGATTATTAGCCCTACATTGTTACCGATATTGTTGGTAAAATAATACCTAAATTGATTTGAATTTACATTATAAATACAAATATTATTTAATAATTTTGTATCTAGATACTGTCTAAGTTCGCGAGTAGTACACATTTAAATAAAACACTTTAACGTTTAAAACGCGATATATTAGTTAAACTTATTTGAAAATGATTTTTAACTTCGGCCCGACGTTTCGGAAATTCCATAGGGAGGACGGCCTCAAATTATCAAACACCTGGGACCCCATTTTAAACTCTGGATCCCAATAAACAGCATACCGGCAAACGCGAAGACACCGTTAGTAAATTGCAGACCCGCCATTTCGCCAAATACCAACTTTGACGGAACAGATGGTAGGTAGCAATTTTTTACTTGAGCAGAGACATCCTCCATTTTATCTCCCCGTGACCACAGCTCTGCAAAGCATCCGAAACGTGAGCCGAAGTTAAAAATATTTCCAAATAAGTTTAACTAATATATAGCTTTTAACGTTAGTTTATTATTTTGTATCTACATAAGAATTATTTAAAATTGTATAACATGTCGAATGTTGTATGTAATACAGATTGAACAGCAGTAAGATAATTACAAACAGGAACTGTATGTGTTTGTTGTGGTCAATAGTCAACACTATAAAACATATAGCCATAAGTCAGCAAGGTCGTTGAAATTATAGTTAATAGTGTGCAATATCTATTCTTCGCGGTACATTATAGATTACACAATCGTGAGTTAACATGCACAAAAGTGGTCATGTGACGTGTTCTCTTTAGTTTATTTTACTAAGGCATAACCTAATAGCTGGGTGCGGTCTGATAAAAACGCTATAGCAAGCTTTAAACCCTGTTAGAGCTACGTTTCGTTCTTGTCAAAATAAACCTAAGCCATATGTACCTAGGCTGATGTTATACGATACTATTGTGTTTATAGGAGACATAAACCTAATGGGTAATCAGTTTGTGATGAATGTCGTATGATTAAGTAGTTCTATGCATTCTTACAAAAAAGCGGAAGTATTTCACAAACGGTGAAAGGAATGAATGAAAACTTTGGTTTAATACATTTGTCCCTAAATTGTACTTATTATGAAGGCATAATTATGTTTTTATTGTAATTTGTTGATCGCTATAGTCTTATACGTAATCAATGGCAATAAATTAGGGTCACTAGAAAATATTGGAGACTTGCAAAAAATAATGTCAGAGTTTTAAAAGTCGACTGAAAATGTTTATCCCCCATCTTATAAAGTTTTCTCAGAACGTCTCTAAAACTATCTCACATGTAATTAACACATAATGACGTTAGTATTTATATTTTAGTGTTTGAGTTCGTAATGTTACTGTAAATAAACGTGATAACGATCGAGAAACTTCGCTAGACGCAGTCTTCGTTAGACGGAGGAAAAGAAAAGATTGTGGTTAATTTCGAATAACTGCTTGTTCACATCTATGAACATGCCAAGTTGGGGTAACATTTACGAAAACTGTATCGTCATGGAAGTCGAAAACGGCAAACTGTAAATCTTTGATCTTGTGATCCTTATAAACACCGCGATTATAATACTTATTGTATAAAGGTTAAGGGATATAATGGGGCGGGGCTAAATTATAGTGAAAATCAAAATAATTAAATGAAAGAATATCGAAAGTAATGCAATGACAGCTAAAAATTATTATCTCGACATCTGTCGCTACGCTGCGCTAACATATTTTTTTATCATATTTTTTAAGGTCGACTCAACACAAATGACTGAACTAAATCTAAACTTTAATATCGCGCGAGAGGTGTGCAATGTATCAATAAGCTGAAAAAAAACGAAGATGACGTGTAGGACGCGGGAGCTCAATTATTGGTTAGAGGAACAGCACGGAACGCTGTGAATGCCGGTTCAATTCCTTCCCGAGTCGTATTTTTTTACCAATTTATCGATTTATAATTGAAGTCTGAATGTTATACATATTTAATTATGTTTTTGCAAAATTAATACACACAAGAGTAACTACAACCAAGTCAAACTACGGTTATAATAAACTGAATAATGTATGAAATCGCACTTTATTACGTTTTGGTCTACTAAGCTATATACGTAACTGTGGTAATTCTGACGAAATTTTAACTAGCGCGAGTAATTATTATTTGTTATTAATTGCTCTGTAAACGGCATATTGTGCAAGTGTGTTTCCTACATAATAAAAGGCGCGATTTCCACACAGAACTATATCAGGGTAACTTGTAAGTGATATTCAAGGACACCCATCATTATTACACGTATATGAAGCCATATTGAAATTTTGAAATCGTGAATGGAACGGCATCTCATAAATAAGAAATGGCGGAAAAATCTTATGGGTCGAGATTTATTTGCATTACGTTTTCTTTTCTCCATTATCGTAGTAACATTTATTATGAAAATATAATAATTCAAATAATATTATTTGTAAGTAGGTATATTTACGATGGGACATCCATCTAGATAAAAAGAAGAAAGAGATTACGTTGCTTTTTTCACTTTGTCTACGTTATATCTTTTATTAATAATTCAGCAGGACATTTGGGCATTACGACATAACAGCACAATTTTCTTTATTTTTTACTTACTTTACCATAATAATACTTTGCTATTAAATATATGAAATAGACCATAAAATTCTTAGATCAAAGATGTTACAATCAGATTGACGTTTTCACTAATATATGTGATTTATCAATATTACAGTCATTTACGTTTGTATGTGGTCTATAAAAATATGTTTAGCCATCAAAAAATACAGCCATTGTGTAATTAGCGCTATCTACGGGTCTTAGTTTTGACGCAAATGATTGAATATAGATAAGATAGGCGATGTTAATAAGCCTTGTGTCTTAATACTTAATAGTCTTAATAAACGCGCTATTAACTATTTTACTGTAGAGTAACGCGTTACGCCTAGTAATTTACTGTGGTTGTTATGTACATAGAAAAATAACTCCTTATTTTAAATCGAATCCTAAATAGTAGTGGACAAACAATATTTCAAAATGGAGTTGACAATTGTCAAAGTAATTACTTTCGTCAATTGTCACTTCTTATGTATTATACATAACACAGATAATAACGAATTAAATTAAACTTAATCAGAAATATAAAAACTACATATTTTCTATGTACAAGAATGCTGTTTACGTTTACAGCATTTATAGGAGACCACAGATTAGAACAGCTATTTATTTTGTGCAAGTGATAATGTGCCGTAGTTATTTGGGTCATTCAATGAAAATGGCGTTAAGAATGTGCATCTAAAGTTCTAAGTTTTTTATTCTAGTTATTTCATATTATGTATCCATGTGTGAAGTTAAGGTTGACTTAGTTTTTTTGAGCCTTTTTTCGCGTGGTTCGGGTATTAAAAGTACCATATGAGTGACATGCAACAATCACGCGCCATCTTTTAGAGTGACTTAAACTAGTTAGGAAATAAATAAGTGCTATTCTATGTAAGTCGAGTACAAAAACTTTCTAGTCTGTGGAAATGAATCGCGAATACTTTTTAGTCTGTGGATATGAATCGTGGAATGATGTCGTGAGAGTAGGCATTGTTTACTACAGGATAAAAACATGTTACGACTCTCTTGATTGAATGCAAATACTACCTAAATCTACGTCATCCGGCCTAACAATGGTTTTGTCTTCTTCCATTACGTTGATAGGTTCATTTTGATTAAAATTCACCTCCATTTGCCATCGTTTACGTTGATTACTTGTGATTTGTGTATCGTGCTTTTGTTTATGTTCCAACAGTTGAATTGCGCTGTACGAGTGGAGTTAATGAGTAAAATATCATACAACAAGGGAAATTTTAGCAACAAAAAATACATAATATTCAAAGAAGCAATAATCAATTAATGAAATGAACATTGTTTTAGCTGTATGTGTGTATCGTAGTTTAACTATATGGTAAGAAAGCTTCGTAAAATGAAATGTAATAGAAAGCGTGATGTGGCAACACTTATGCTTTGCCAAAAAGATAGCTGAAGGATAGAGATCCGCATCCAAGTTAGCACATTCTATTTATACTTCTATGTTTCTTATGTATAACATTATTCAATAAAGAGGTAATTAATGACACAATCATCTTCCATATTTCCATGAAAACCAATCCATCTCGTTTTTCGAGTAACCGACTGAATTAATTAGCCCCCATTCAAATGTATGTGCATCGTTAAATATATCGAAAGTCAAACGCACTTGCACTGTTCCAGCTAATTAAATCCACTAGCGCTAATTACGAAACAACATTGTGTAATGATCATGACGGCGTATAATGGTGCATTTACGTTTTGTTAATTCAATAAGCACCTTTATGATGACCGAGCCCGAAATAAATTTACGCCTTCTATGTACAAACACGTCGGTGCTGACGTAAGAAATGTTAATGACTTTGTCTAAACACGCCGTTTTCGTGGCCTGCGTGAATGCAAGTAACGTCTATTCCGCTATATTTATCCGCTACTATGTCTGTTATCTTTATTGATCGGTAATTTTTCTTCAATAATTTGCGTACTTAGGAAAAATCACCTATCACTTTACTACAATTTAATTAATTTATTAAATTGTATTAAACACTTTCAACGTTTTAAAACGCGAATTTTTTTTATAACGACCGACTAGGTGGTTTGAATAGCGTCAATGATTACTTTACAAAATTTAAGCAAATTGAAGTTAAAGTAAAACACTTTAACGGTTTAAAACGCGATATATTAGTTAAACTTATTTGAAAAATTATTTTTATATTCGGCCCGACGTTTCGGATGCTTTGCAGCAGCCCCTCGTGAATCTCCCCTTAAATGTGTACTACTCGCGTAAACTATAGACAGTATTTAAATTGAAGTTAATTTATTATTAGTTAACTTACAAATATAATTCTGATTAAAACTTAATGTCTATAGCAACTAATAACGAAATTTATCTCTTTTAAATAAGATAATATTTTATTTTATACAATACACATTACTATAACAGCGTTTTAATCAAAACGTGATATATTTAAAACATGAATGAAAGATCACTTATTCGATTATGTCGAAACGCTTGGCTTTAATTAAAATCGTTTTGAATAAACGCACAAGTAAAGTTTGTTTAGTAAAATATGTAAAAAAATACGCTTTTAAGCGAAAAATAAGTTTTCAAAACAAGTGTACGACAAGACTTTGAAACAAGAACAACAATAATGGAAATGTTCTTGAAATGTTTCTTAAAAAGAACATTGTTTTATCAAGTCTCCGTTCCGTCGGGCCGTAAAAAGGTATTAAAAAGCCTTCTGTTCCAGTTCTACGTCGTAACGCTAACACCAACAACAGCTGTTATTTTATTCAGCAGATTATGCATAGGACCCTTGTGGACTGACCTTGTTCGACTAACACTGACTAACTGACTATATGTACGGAGTAGCCACCTTTTTTACGACTAGGGCGTCTAGGCTTTGCCTTAGCTAAAAACGTAAGAGTCCTTCTTTTATATAAACGACATGATTAATTTTTTATTACCAATATAAACATGTTCGTTATCGTGTCATTCAGATGTTGAAATTGTAACATAGGCATTCTTAAAGGATCATTGTATTCATATCGTTTACGTAACTTATTGAATTTGTTGAAACAATAAAACATGATTTTGAGGGACTTCTTGTTGTAATGGTAGCAATGTATGATTAATCAATGGGTCATTCCCCATCTGGTTCAACATGATTCTAATTAATCTGTAATGTCGAAAGTTTCGACCGGGTCATTACGACAGTCTATTTCCGAATATCTTAAGCTAAAATGCATGCATGACAGCGCATTTTGTCAAGATGGCGTATGTCACCTTCTCTCAAGTCCTTTCGTTGTCCGTCCTCATCGGTTATAAAAAAATGTTGTGAACAGTTAACATCGCCTAATACATAATGCATATATTAAAATATCTATATTCCTGTCTATATAAGTACATAATAAGCTGTATCTACATTTTAATGAAATAATTGATGTTGTAATTTTCTTTAACCATTTTTCGCAGAGGGCGCTTCTTTGGCCGAACAATTTAACACTTTCGAAGGCTACTTTTGTTGAAAAGGTCATTCTCTGCTAACCATTCATGTTCCAAATCATTCATTGTTAAAGAAACAGTTGAGTTCCGCAATTTCCATTGTTATTACCCAGCTTTTAGACTGGAATATCGATTCTGAAAAATTGTTTTAGAAGTTCCCATTTTTTTATTTATGAGCATTTTCATTGAAAACCTACATATTTACAATGTACGGTGCATCTTATAAATAAGAGATAAGCTTACGAATAATGTTTGAGTTTGAAGGTCTGTTTTAATTAAAGAAATTTTCAGGTATATCCTTGGAAATGTTTTGAGTAAAGTAAGAGTTTGTTTTAAATAATAAGATTGAGAGACTTTAGGAGTGGAAGTTGAATTTATTGCTCCTACCCGTGTTTTTTTTTGTTTAGATAAGATGTAAGTATAAAGTATTTTGTTACTTTACCCCAATAATCATAGACACTAACTAAAAAATAATTTGCTCTATGCATAATTGTTATGCGAAATCAGTAGAAATGTAAAGAGACTTCATAAAGGCCAAAAGTATTTTATTAAGTACGACATTGGACATGAGTTGGCCTGAGTAAGAAGTAAACAAAAGGCTATAATGGTGGAAATCGGAATTGAGAAATGGTTTTCAACAGTTAAGAATGATTTCTAAATTACGATTTAAAACAACTTGACCACCCAATTAACTTTGCAAAATGGCTGCGAAGGCCCCATATAGTTAACAAACACATTTTAAACATTAATGGATCACTGAAGGCAGACTCAGATATGTATCTGCTCTATGCATAACAGCATTGAAAAGGTCTCATAAAAAACACATACCCGGTTCTCTCAATTTTCGTAACTCAAAGCTACGGCGTAGCGAACTATAAATTATAATTTGTAATTGTCAATTCACATGTACTAAAACCGCAATAACATCGAAAAAGCACTACCGATATTCTATATCTTCATCAATAATACATTGCGTGCAATAATAATCTATGATTTAAAAATAAACTTTTTCTACATGTTATAATCTGTGGATTCTTAATTACTAAAATATATTCTGTACCCGATTTTTGTAATTACCTAGTTTCCAAGCAATCAAGAAATGAACGAAATAGGCTATATCTATAACAAATTTTTGCTATTCATAATGAAAAAATGTGAAAGTTCTGCAATATGAAGTCTGTGGTTAATTACTGTTACACAATTTAATTGCTAGGTTATGAAAGAATAAGAGTTAGTTTAAATTGCGTTTTATTAATGCACCGTTGCTTAGGTTTGAAGCATTAAAAGCCTAGTGTTTAACCAAGATTGGTTTTTGGACAATATTAAAGCCGATTTGAAACCCTTTCAGCCGACACCGTAGCGAAAGTTCGAGAAAGTGGGACATTTTAATCAATTTTGGCTAAGAACTTCCGTTATTCCTTTTAACTGGTTTTTATATCGAACCAACGGTCGTTTGAGACGAATTCCAAGATTTGGTTATAATCTTCAAAAATGTATAAATATAGCTTTGAATCATTATCCTGGCTATATTGAATATTTATTTTATTTCTTTGCTGGAATTTTGTACTGTAGACTGATGTGGATATTAATAGTTACTTTTTTTACAACCAAACATACAGATTGCTTTTTAGATATTTTCATGGATGAATGGATAAAATGAAATTTTGAATTTAACGTTAAATGTAATATCAACAACTTTAAAATTGTCTGTCCTCTATCAAAGATGGTCATACAAAGGTTTTAATTAAAAGCAAGTGCCACCGCGTACCACAACGAGTGCAAAGTACAAAGTGACGTAAATACTTTCATTACTTTAGAACTGTCGAGATATTATAGTTGGCAACGTTGCCAAAAATGGAGGTTGTGGCGAATATCGACTCAACGCGAATATTATCGTCATGAAAAATGTATTTTCCTGCGATTGACGTCAGCTCTTGTTGATAAATTTTAATGTGTGGCTATGATAGACATTAGATCTGGGTTCGATTATCATCAGGTCCAAAATGTTTGTGAATCATTTTGTTATTATTCTTAACATGTCTGGAAAATTTTGACAGTAAATGGGTTAATTTTATAAAGGCGGAAGCTAGTAAAGTTTTCATTTCAAATTTTGAAGCGCATATAGTTATCTGTATGTAATTATACAGAGATGTTTTACCTCCCACCATATGAATTCCATATTTGTCCTCTGACATAGATAGAATATCGTCATAAAAAAGTATTTTCCCACCATTGACGTCAGCGAATCTCGGAAAATATTGATAAAAAGTTTTGAACAGCTTATCGTCAAATTTTTCTTAAACTTCCCGCGAACCTTCAACTTTTATCAGACGATTATAATCTGCGTCACAGACTAGATTTATTGTGTGCGTCAATTGATACCTATTTCTATAGATCTAATTGCGAAAATTTATTGTTTTCTAATACGAGTATATGATACTGATTGTAACAAGTTATATAGGTTAGTAAGACACAATTTTACGTCTGCGATCCTATATAACAAAAGTTCTTGATCGGTTCAAGGACTAGTTTAGACCTGACCCAGTATGCCTCTTGGAAAGCCCCGTATTGAACCTTCATAGGCGACTGATAGTAGAGTATATGTATAACCAATACCAATAGAATAGACTGAAATTTGCAGTCTTAATTTTAATGGCTTACTATTACATATATTATAGAAATAAACTAAGAAATATTTAGTTGCCCACAAAACATTATTTATTAATTAAACATTTATTAAAAGTAACTATATTGCATCTGTGTGCTATAAATTCAAAATGTGTATTATAATAAAAAAAAATATGGAAGTGTCAAATGTTTATATAATTTTGTCTCTGCAATAATATCTCATAATATTTCTCATTTAAACTCGTCGTTAGTAGTTACCATAGTTGCTAGTTATACATGCTTGTTTACATGACTTTTAGTCGAGGTTACTGGAGCACGTCCTACCGCGACGCGACATCACGACTTTTTGGTCCCGCGAATGCTCGTAAAACTGCATCAAGTTCATGGTAGATGGCTTTACACTAAATTGAATAACACCCGCGCATTTTTCACACTATTGCGTCAATGGCCGGCCAGAGGCAACCGATATTTGCGTCTGAACGATCTATTAATAGCTACGCCTGGCAAAATTTGACCACTCATCGCATTTATTTTAGTAGGAAGTGAAAGAAGGTAAATAAAATAGTACGCTTTTATCGCGGCAGATGCGCGAGAGGGTTCAGTTAATGCTTGGTGGAACCCCATCCTTTTTACATCCAATTAAAATGTTCTGGCGAGCTATTTTGTCTGTGGACATTCATAGACGGTATTGCTTATTTATGCTGCCCATTTAGTATTCTCATTTTTCGTTGAGAGCCTTTCATGCTTATATGGAAAAACGGTCTACAAACATACTGGACTCGGTGGGAATCGAACTTGTAATCCGTCGTAGTCGTTGCCACCAACGAGACCGCCTAAAACACGAGACGTTTGTTTTCCTTTCAGAGCACCCAGTCTATTTTGGAAACCCTGGAAATAGTTAGGATAATATTTATAATTGAATTCGTCAGCTGTTTTGTTTGAAATAAGCGAAGAGCAAATGAAATATTTATTTAAGATTATTTCGGTAGCTTATTTATCCTGATCGGACGCCATCCTCTTTCGACACATGAAAGCAATTATCTGTATTTTAATTTAGTTGGCATGACGCATGGAAACTTAAGGAAAACATTGCATAAGTCGATTGCATAGAGATGAACATATTCACGTCACTGCGAACAATCAAACGTCAAATTAGAAACACCGAGAGCCAGTATATAATTTGCTGTCTTCATACTTCAAATTTTCCCGATATAATAATAAGAGATACGAAAGATACAATACTTTTGAATCTAATAGACAAGTGATCGGAGAGTTTTTAATGTAATTAACTAAATTTAATATTGCTTAATCAGGTATTTTACGGTTGTTTTTTAATAAATATATTTTCTCAGGGTCGCAAAAACGCATTGGGAATTTTTGCAAAAAAAAAAAAATTAGTAATGGTTAGTTTTTATATGTAGAATTAGTGTTGTATACATCTTTTATTGGATCTAACATAAGAATGCTCGTACAAAATAATATACAGGTGATGTATGTTCTGATCTGAATGAAAAATAAATAAATTATACGTTACGAACAAAAACTAACATGAGCCCATACATCGCTAGCTCTTAGGCTATTAGACAAGGACCTAGAATTAAAACATTTTCAAATAAGTTTATATCGATTACTGTAATTAGCGTCGTCAAATAAAATGGCAAACGTTATAATGGAAGCCCTTATTGTTTTACGTCATCGGGTTTTGTTTTGTCGTCATTCGTCGCCTTGTCTCTGTAACGTCTCATCAATGTTTATAGTTCCGCGTTTGAGAATGATTTGATGAAAGGGTTTAGTCACGCACACTCTTAAACCACAAAGACATTGTCTTCGCCGAAATTAGTATGTCCCTGTGTGCAATTACAGTGTTGATATAACTGTTTTCAATGTCGTATATAGCCCCTAAAATGTTTCCCCAAAAATTGTAACGCATTATTTTAACAGCAAAAATCGAATCGAAATAACAACGACATATGTTCCATAATACAGGTTTATTACAACTTATAATTTTAATAATTATAGCTTTTCGTCATAGAAAGTTTATGGTGTGATAAATGGTGTATATAAGATTTTAAAGAGAGTATGTGACCGACAAAATAAGTGTACCAACCAGAAGGCTCCATAAAAGTAGTACTTCTTTTCAATGTAATTGCATACGATCCTTTAATAAAATTTAATTTAATTTAATCAAGTTTAATAAAAGTCGCAGTGTAGTTCAGGCACTTTTAATAATTAAGTTTAAATCGTTAAAACAAAAACTACTTGGAAAGGGTTGGATAAAAATGTTTGTGGTATGGAGGAACACGCTCTAACAAGAAAAAAAAATTGTTCTTCAAAAGTTATTGCATTATTATTAAAGAGGACAATGTAATGTTTGTATGTATATGTTAAATTTAATCCAACCCTCGCTTCGCGTTTACAAAGAAGGCATCATTTCCTTGCCCTTTCCATGACCTTTCAGCGGGGTCAAATTGTCGTCCGAACGCCGATTCACGTCAGTTACTGACGTCATCAGCTTATATTTTACGCTCGCCGGGTATTCTTTCCATATTTGACGAGGGTGTTATATATAGGACGGCCGCGCACAATACATTTCTCGACTACCAACGCCCCGTGGCCTTACTTTCGTTGACTTTAGTTCTTTAATTTAAAAATTTGCGTAATTAAATTAATGAAATTTTAAGTTTATTGTATCTACCAGAATATGCATTGAAAGTCGGTTAATCCGTTTTACAGATAAAGTCTAAAAAATTACTGGTTTTAATATCCAAAGTAAATCAGTATAATCTTCTAATATATAAAATTCTCGTCTCAGGTGTTCGAACTTGAACTCATCCGAACGGCTCGACCGATTTTCACCAAATTTCAATGTGTAAAGTCTGAATAGACATTTTCATTCCCCTATGATAAGGTGTTCACCCTTATTTTTTTTAATTTTTGAACAAAATTTTTAACTTCTATTTTTTATATAACATACAAAATACATACAATCCCCAATTTTCACCCTTCTAGATCAACCCTTATTTTTAATAGCATTTAGTAAAATTATTTAATGGAAAAAAGTTTGTAGTGATAAATATATATTTGTATAGTTTGGAATAAACGTCGATTGATATATTAACTTGTTTGTCCCTTTATATTATTTTCTAACACTGCATTGCCTGGTAGAGATCGCTTTTTAACGATAATATATAATAACAAATCAACTGTCATCCTTAACATTGATAAGGACAATTTGACATTATCGTCGGTTTCTACTATTTTGTTGACGACTATCACCACAAACAGGCAAATTTATGAAGCATATTTTTCATATAATTTCATTTATTGATCGGTATCTACCACTACTTTGACGCACATTGTCTGAAGATAACGAAGTACTTCAGTTTGAGGAAAATAGGCATAAATAATAACAGTTAAATAATGCACAACTTTGACATACATCGAATCTAAATAATAATCCAAATTTTTATCACGACGGACATATAGAAATCCTTTATAGAGAATAAATATATTTTATTTTATTTTTATTTCATCACATACCCTTTATAAATCTCTATTGGATATAAAATTTACTTAGATAGAGATCTGTAAAAAGATAAACATATTCTAATATTTAAGTACAGTTTTATTTTTGGAATACATATTGTTTTTATTATATTGTGGTTGTTATCAAAATAACTTAATTATGTAATAGTAAAATACTGTCTAAGTTCCGCGAGTAGGCGTTACCGCGGCTCACCAGGCTGCTGTAAAGCATCCGAAACGTCGGTAAAATAATTTTAAAACAAGGGTTTAACTTATAGGGTTATATATTGTGCGATTGTTGAACCGTTAGTGTAATTTCGTTTAAGTTGTATAATGGACTAGTCCTTCTATCGTGTTTGTAGCGATAGAAGGCAATTTTTTTAGATACGGGAAAAGCACAAAAAATTTCATCAAAATATTTTGTGCTTATCCGATAAAATTGTATATATCTATTAATATTTTTTTAATTTCATATATGATTTATTCGGCAAGAGACATAAAATTAGACGTATAATTCCAGATTGCGAGTCACTCATCCGAAAAATGCTAGTCCTCGAACCGATGAAGAGGTACACCATAGACCAAATAAAGAAACACCGGTGGATGGCGACGGAGCCCTACGTAGCGCCCACCATCACAGCGGACCCGATGCGAAGCCCAGCTCACGTATCACACAGCCATGAGCCAAATGAACAAGTGCTACGGCTCATGCAAAGCTTGGGCATAGATCCTGTTAAAACCAAAGAGGTATGCAACAGTTGACAGTCAGGGTTCTTTACTTGCTATAAGGAGCAATCATAATTTTTCTGAAACGTGTTGGATTTCATTTGGAAATTGGATATTAATTGAAAATCGTCATTGGAAATTTGGGTGGTAGGAATATCGAAATTCCGTCCAGGTCACGAAACACCGCACATGAAAACAGCCGTGATGTTTAATTGCGTTTCGGTTTCAGTCTGTAGATTTCCCAATATCCAAAGCCAAATAGGTCGATGACGCACCTGTTTAGATGTTATATGGCTGTGGTACCTCACCTACCCTCAAGTGAACCACACGTTTTTCGGTCCTTCTTTACCATAAAAAAATATAATATATGCCTTGTTAGAGCACTTACCATATGTGGTTTTGACTCAATCAAGGGTGCAAAGTTAAAATATTGTTTTTTACGGAAGACTAACTTTTTACTTAAACGCCGTATAAAATAATTGCCGTAATAAAGATAAATAATTCTCATTTAAGTATTTTTCCCATAAACGCTTCCTATTTGTAAAATACTAGGTAATTATTTTTATATCATTAATTTGGGGACTAAGTTACCATTAACGTCTTTAAAAATATTGTTATCGAACAAACAATACGTAGTTTAATGAAATTGTAGCACGTAGACACATAGGCAAACTCCAGCGGCTCTGGAGTCACACAGAATGTTTCACCAACAGAGTCTTCGGTCGAACAGTTACGACCACCACGCAGCGATCTATCTGCTGCTGCTGGAACGTCTGCGGGCGCGGGCTGCCAGCGGTCTGTGTGAGGCCCGACGGCCCACGCGCAGACCCTCGTCCGTCGCAGACCAGGCGTTGGCCAGGGAGTTGCATGACGCTAGGCGAGAACATCATAACAGGTAAGGGTTTTATTCACTCTTTTGTTAAGTATTCAATATTAGTCTATATATTTATTCACTAATTACTAATTAAGTAACATCTATATCATATGCATTATTATATCATTCATGCATTCATTTTACATTACATAATAATAGATATATATACTTACATATACATGTGTTTTTGGTTATAAAACTTTTAGTTCCAATTCTCATACTTATAGCCACATGGTAACGTATATACAATAATTTAAACAACTAAACTTATATTTCAGGTTACTACACAGCGGCGACCAGTCGAGGGAATATAATAGAGTGACAACAAATGTGAGTGGACCTACAGCTGATCCATCCACCGCGGAGACGCAACGGCTTCTCTCCCTCGCAGGTGTGAATATGACTGAACAGAGGCTGCTCCAGAGGAATTCCGATCCCTCAGATTCTCATCGGAGCTTTCTTGTCGCCAACGATAGAAATGAAACTGACAGCACAAGACTTCTCTCCATGAGAAACGTCGACGTGGCGCAGTCGAACCAACGGCTTGGAACTAAGCTTCTAGAAACACCTACCCACAAACTCCTTGCCTCCACCTATGAACAGCAGCAGAACATTCTGAAACAATCCAGTGAAGACTGCAGGCGGCTGCTCCAACAATCCACCACTGTGGGCCCGGAGCCAAAAACAGCAGACGGCAGATTATTAACATCGTCCAGTTTTGATTCAAAATGTGCTATAGACGGTGGTAGAACTTCCTCCGTAGCCGACAATAGTGCCATCGCGACTTTTCTACAGAACTCTGCGTCTGCAACTAATTTTAATTTGGACTCCATGAAAATGCCTAACTCCACTACGTTTACCATGTGCTCTGAAGCAGCTAAACTTATGAATACGTTGCAGCAATCACCACTGCCACTTAAAGGCACGGTCAATTTAAGTACTAGTCCGATACCGACTCAGTTTACTGAAACTAAGCTGAGTAGTGTTTTAGAACAGCCAAAGCCTCTAGAATCGAGCAGGCTAGTTGCAGCCCAACAGCAAGATATCAATAGAATACAAACTAGTACGCCCCCATTTAAAGACTACGTAAATCATATACCCACATATTCGTATTTACAGAGTACAATACTGCCCCAAGTGTCTACTGAGACTAACCTCAATATGTCCACTGCTGCAGGGGAATTATACCAGAATACTCTATATAGGCCAGATAGCAAATTCTCACTAAATAGATATACGACTGGGCAGACGTATAACCAGACGTTACCGGGCACCTCAAACGAGGCGACAAAATTTCAACAGCAGTACTCCTCGTCAACAGACGAAGGTTGCGAAACGGATATGGAGGACGTGAACGCAACGGGTGGAGTCCAAAACAGATTAAGCTCATACGCTAGTTCCAGTTCAAGTAGCGGCGTGGTCACGTTTTTTAATAATAAGAGCCTTAGTCAAAACTTGAGCTGCGATTCTTCTCAAAGCAACTTCTCGGCGTTCGAGAGTATCGACTACCAATTATCAGATTGTTCCAGTGAACTAGCTAGCAGTTTACCGAGTTGTACTTCTAACGACGACCGCCTATCTTATGAAAACAGTTCCCTCGTTAATACTAGTCCGATGCATCCGTGCGTGTATATATCGTCGTACAATAATAAAACACCCGGCACCGGTTTTATAGCGCGACATAATCCTCTTAACTACCAATCCGCTAATAAAAGTTGCCCTCGAGCCGTCACACGGAGCCCGGTGGATTTTAGAGAAGGTCGTCGTGCCAGCGACGGTTTAGTCGCGCAACAAGCCGCGCAGGCCGACGACGCACAGAAAAATAGCATAGCGTTCAATAGCCAGAAACTTAACGAGAATTGCAAAGCGAAGGGCGTATTAGAACTCCATTTGGTCCAAAAAGAGGCTCAGAAATTGAAAACGCAATACCAATCGACTCTGCCAGCGGAGGAAATGACGCAGCGGCAAATTCAACATAATCAGTTTGCAGCGTCGTTCACCCCGCATTACTTGGATACCAAGAACCCAACGCCGAAGCGGATCAGTTTGCCTGAATCTTTCAATTATTCGAGTACTTCACCTCCGATGCCAGCTAGTCCAAAAATGGTTTCGCAAATGCAAGACACTTCTGAGTTATCGCACGGTTCCGTGTCGCAAGGGAGCAAACCTCCACTACAACAGCAGCTAATGCAACACAGACTATACCAACAAAAACGGCAATTATTACAGAAGCAGATGACCCCACCAAATCTTCCTGTGCACGAAATGACAGCGTTGCACAACATCCAAGTTGGCTTAAGCAGGCGACAAATGCTGCGGCAACAGAGCTACAAAATCGCGCAACAACAGCAAGTGCTACCTCCCTTACCTCTTTCAGAATCGGAGAGTAGAGATCTGATGGCGTTTCAAGCGATAGTCGAGGACCCTAACAGGATAAAACACAAAGTCGACGAGCATGACCCAGAAGAGTTAGCCAAATACACCTACCAGGGTTCGATGGAGATAAATATAGTAAATAAGGATAGACTAGGTAATGAGAATTGGTCGAACTTGCCGTCCAGCTTGCAGAGCGCGTGTCAAATATCGGAGTTGGGGAGGCGGGAGGTGAAAGACCCTCAAGTGGAGGGGGAAAGCAGTCACTCGTTGGATGCGCCGATATGGCCGGGCCAGTGGAATTCGTCTCTGTTCCCGCCACAAACCTGCTTTCAGGTATTCCAACAGATCAATTGACTAGATCACAACTAGTAAACTGAGGGGGTCTCAATTTGGGCCGTAGACTAATTTTCAGACATTATGTAACGATTTAACTATAGACTTTGTTGGGTCCAAAAATAGTCTACGCTGCAAATAAGAAGACCCTAAGAAGTTCTACTATATTGTATCACCGACGTAGACTCAGATGCAAGTCCATGAGTCTGTCACTGTTTAGTGAAGTAGTGTTGCACGCAGTATTCACCAATCGTGATATTATTACAAGTAGTTAGCCCTCGGTCTGTATGCTAGATCAAATTGGTCACATTGTAGAATTTATGAATGAGTACGACTTAGCCTTGCTGTACACGGGACCGCTGGTTGTAGTTCTGGCTGGTGACGTGTGTGCAGCGGCCCTTAGAATGCATGACAATAACTAGCGCTTTAAATTACTCATTTATTGATAGTCGTAATGCATACTGCCAAATATTTTACGAGTCCAAATTGCGTAGATAACATGATAAAATTGTATAGTTTTCATTCCGATATATCTTGTACTAAGTGATCGCGTAGCGTTTAGACATTATAGTAAAATAAGTAATTAGTGTTTGCATCGCTTCACTTGCCATCCAGTGTGCAGTTGCCCTAGTATAAGCTTCGTTATTACGAAAACTACGGAACTAATCGTTATTATTTATAACAAAGTTCGTGTATGAACCTCGTGCTAGGGTTACAGTTCTCTTAATGTCCAAAATCACAATGTTCCTGTTGTTTCCTTTTGATAGTAATAAACACTTAGGTTTTTATTTATTGTGTTACTGTATTATATAAATTTAGCAATGAAATGTACATACAGGTTTGTTATTCGTTAGTGATAATAAATTATAATTAAAATATTGTATGTAAGATGTGATAGCTTTATTTAGAAGCAAGTTTATTTAATAAATTAAAGTTTACACTTTGTTTTTGTTTTATTTAGTCACCGTTTTGCTTGTGCATGTGAAAAATAATAGATTGAGCTAGCCTTATGAGTGATATTGATTTTGACCGCACAATTCAAGTATTAAACACAAGCATACATTGTTATGCTGTATAATCATGACTTCCAGAACGAATATTATAATGGGTACTTAGTTGCAATTTTGCATGGAATGTTTTAGAGACATATAGACTTACATGTAGATGATACGTAAGTAATGATTTATATAAAAAAACGAACAAACTATATTTAAAATTGAATTTCTAAGTGATAACCAAATACAATTGAACATTATAAAATATCCTTGTAATTGTTTATTCGAAAATACACTATCTCTGAAATGTAATTTCCTTTCCCTTGTGTATGGAAAACCATGCAATCAAAATATCAGTTTTTTGAGGTTTACAGTGTGTTTTATACTTCGATTTCAGCCTAGCTGGCAAGGCCACAGCTTGCCGCCTTCAACGAATATGCTGCCACTTAGCGAAAGTCCAATTTTGGAGTTAACAGAACAAATGGAATCAATTTAAGCTTAAGTTATACTGCCACTTTTCGACAAACATAGCCTTATTCATAAAATACAGTGATTCCTACTGGCTTTTTTAAACGTATCGCAATAAACGTGGTTTATTAAAAGTCCACTGAACTTAAGGGCTAGAAAAATCGTAAAGTATATTGTAAAAGTCGTCAACCATTTATGAATAAACGTTGAATGTTTTTATAATTCGCTAATGTCATACATAAATACCAAATCGACGGTTTTATAGAAACGTTTTGAATTGATTTAACTTTACAACTTATATGTATCAAGTGTTATAAAAAATGTTTACAAACTTTATTTTGCACTACAATGATTTAGTAAGACAATTTTGAGTAATCTGTACTGAATTTTTGATTCAAAGAAATCGTTTTTACTAGTTAATATCCTAATATATGATGTGAATGATGCATTCCATTTTATATAATTGTTTTAAGCAATATGGTTCGAAAATTATGTGTAAACGAATGCGAGGCAGTAAATTAAAATATTTTTTAATCCATAAAAACTTACAAATAACTAATATTAATATTGTTTTATGCTAATCGAACGATAGCCATGTGGAAAAAAGTGAAAATTTCGGATTAGTGAGTCCGGGCGCAAATAGTTGCAGTATTAGTATAACCATTTTCCCAAGGAAAATACTGCTATATTATTAACCCTTTAAAATAATACAACAGTAATATTATAAAAATGACAATATGAATGTAGGTTAAATTGTTGTGAACGTTGATTAACTATCATACTAAGTAAGTCGTTACGCTTTTCATCTATCGATATTGTCACTCATTAACATTCTGTAAATACCATGTCCTGTATCTAACGACTACCGTAGTATTAACCTTGTATATAATAATCTACCTCCTAACGTTATTTAATTAATTTTTAAGGAAAAAGACTGAATTCTGTGTCAATTCAGATCACCGTCTTATCACCGTAGGAACGGCTCAATTAAAGCATTCCCAAACTGACTCAGGATTAAATTTAATTAATTTTCTCCAAAGAACCGACCAGTTTTATCGGCACTGGCTTAGGGGTAGTTTATTATCTCGGACGGAGTTATAAGCCCAATTGTAATAGCTAAGTGATGTTACAGATTACTGTAGATGCAAGTGTAGTTTCGAGTGTTTTATAGATACTAGACATATCAATGTTACGAATAAATTAGGTCCCGATTACTTCAGTTAACATGTAAAACATGTAGACAACGTCCAAATTTGTATAATAGGTTCGTTGAATTCCTCCTTTGCAATTGTATGTTCGAGTTATTAACTGCAAATGATTTTAAGAGTAAACCTGATGGTGTCTAGTTCAAAGCAACGCATTTAAGTCTAGCGTACTTCAATAGAGGCAGTAAAACAATGTTTCTTTGTAAACAAAAATGTATCTTTGCTTTTTGATCCTTTTACGTGAAAATGAACGAGCAATACTGAATATCATCAAGCAAATTTTGGCTGATATAGGTAATTGTATACTATAGCTACTTATTATAACTAATACGTAACGGTTGTCATTCAAATTGAAAAGGCATTTTCGACAATTTTAGACAAATTCGACTTAATTCCGCGTTTTCGGTCAACATATTGTCGATTCGGTCACATTGTACTCTTTACATTTTTTGAATCAGTTTTATTTAATCTAAATAGATGGCAATACTAACTATATGTTGACTATTCCTTGAAACGATAAAGTTAATTTTTTAAATAGCTTGATCTATCTGGTCCTATAATTGATTCCATTCAACATTTCAAACAATACTTCTTATAATGAACGAAGCTTTATCAAATCATAACAATAACTTACATACGTAAGATGTAATTAATATTAAGCATGTACTTATCTTTAAAATAGCAACGTAGTGTAGGTGTTTGGAAGCTTTTACACAATTAGACAAATATTACCATTGTATTATACTCTGTGGTCAGCGTAAAGCTGCAAACGTATTAATTTTAATTAGTCAATTTTATAATTACTTAGTATGGACAGTAGCGGTTTTATATTCAAATATTGCTTCATCACCAGCGTTGCCAGATGTACCTTCCTATATATCTTGCGTGGGTCAGACTCAGACACTCAGTCCATTTTTGGTAATAATGAAATTTCGTAAAAAAATTTAAGCTGTTTTCTTTAGTAATCATGAAAACTTTAATTAAAATAATGTTTTTAAAGAATTTTACAAATTCATAGGACAAAAACAACCTGGCAGCGCAGTTCAACACTCAAATTGCAATTCAGGTGAACGACGAAGTAGAAGACATTTAGAGACCATATTTATAATTAAAATTTGTAACACCTAGCAATATATCACTAAGTATGAAAGTCACGTATGGCAATAATGATAAAAATAAGATAAGATTTTAGCGTTGTTTTTTTGGAAACATTTGTCTGTATTTTCACTTGGGTGTAAATTTTTTATGCATTTCGGTTGTGATACGAACATGTACGATTGTTTAAAACTTAGACCGGCATAATACAGTATTTAACTTATTACATTTTTTTATTTGAATTCAACGCAGACCCTATAAATTAAAAGCTCTCTATGAAAGCGGTAGAACGTCCGCTTCAATAATTGATCGACACAATATGAAACAGTATAATTCTCAGATCCTTTTTTTCGTACATTTACCTAGTCTCTCTTTTTTAAATATTTTAACCCATACATAGTAAAACGTATTATCTGATTATGTATATATAAATATCGCTTCACTTTTTACACTCTATAGAAAGCGAATTAATCTATTCCACTATACAAAACCAATTAGCTTAAGGATTACATTTTATTATCACTGCCTAAATAGAAAAACTGATATAAAAACAATATCAGTTGGCACTCGGACTTCGGTCGGAACTGTTCGTGATAAACCGGATCATTTTGTAAACAGGTAATTATTTATTCTTAGTACAATAATATTTGCTAACAGAGATATGATAGACACCAAGGTTTTAATTCGTTTGGGGCGTGTTCGACACGGTTTTAGGAGTAAGTTTTTGTGTATTATCTGTAGAAAACTAGATTTCGTATGTAATTTTACTAGTAGAGTAATAATATAGGAATCAATGTTTACCGAAATCAACTAAAGACAATAATTATATTATTAGAAAATGGCCGTGCCTTAATAAACATTCTGAGCGCCAAATTCAAATCGTGTGAAAAACAATAATGTTTCGGCGGGACCAAAGTTGGAAACCATTGTTTTAATTTCGTTTTATATTAAACGAACAAATAGGACTATCACCGGCCCCCATATTTTATTATTGTGTTTATTACATGTATAAAATTTTCTTGCAGACATGGGACACAAGATCACAGAACTTCTTAGCAACGCAGAGAAGTTCTCTTACTCTTTCGAAGTTACTCCTGATATAACTGAAGATAAACTAAACAACATTTCACTAGAGCCAGCATTTTACTCAATTACATGGCATGCGAAGTTGTATGAATTCAAAGATCTAAATATTCCGCCTTTACGATTAGCTGAGAGCTTGGCAAATAAAAACAAAAATGTCTTGCTAAATTTATCGTGTCATAAATTGAGGAAACCTTATCTAAATGGTGTTTTGGATTATCTGAAATCAAATAATGTATGCAATTTGTTCGCTATACAAGGAGGTACACGTTTTTCAATTGTATTAAGTTGTTTTAAGTACATTAATCATTAAAAAAAAAATTAGTAAATTAATTATAGTGTATTAAATCAATAATTTTTTAACAATTTCTGTTTTACAAATTACAATTAATGCTGTACTGAAGATATTTTTTTTGCAGAAGGTTACGATGAAAACCTATCGGACTTCAAATCAACATCAGAGTTAGTAACATACATTAGAGAACATTCAGGGGACTTTTTCTCTATTGGTGTGGCTGGACACTGTGAAAAATTAGCCAGTGTTGAGGCTTTAAAAAGCAAAATGGACAGTGGAGCTGATTTCATTATGACGCAGGCATTTTTTGACCCGAATGTCTTCAAATCGTTTGTGGATAAATGTAAAGATGCAGACATTACAGCACCCATTATCCCAGGTGTATTTCCCTTTGAAAATCAGGCTGAAGTGGAAAGATTTATAACCTTGTGTAAAATACACGTCGACCCAAATGTTATGGAAACTATAAAAAATCAGTCGACCGTTCATATTGTAAAGAATCTAATTGATTTTATTTTGAAAGAGACTGATGTTAGACACTTTCATTTTTTCACTATGAATAAATTCGAAAGGGCGTCGAATATTATCGAAGAAGTAATCAAATCGTAAGTCAAATTTACTAAAAAATTCAAAAATTATTTATTAACAATAAATAAAACTTGTTTTGTGTATTCATGATTTTTTTTTCCCTGTCGCTGTCCCTAAATTAAGAAATTAACTTAAATTTTTAAAAATTAAAAAAGGTATCACATAAATAAAAATTAAGGCCTACTTTGGGTTGCTTCAATTATTCTACTCTATGGTAGCGTCCGCCATAAAGTAAGTAAGTTTTTTTACAATATTTTATCGCCTGGTAACGAAACTTTTAAGCCGAGGCAGTAAGGTAACATATAATTAAAAACCATAGGGCTATGAGTAAAAATCTGAATCGCTAGCTTGATGTGTCATGTTGACAGCATCAGTAATATAAAGATTTGACATTTGAATTTGATGGAAAATAGTTTAAACTTGGTTGTTCCAAAAGTAACCTAAAATAATAATATTATCATTTTATTATTACGAATTAAACATACTAAACTAGACTTGCAGGCGTTTATTTAAAAAAAACATAAACTCTATCATCCTATTGTACCCTTTGAACTAAGTGAAGGTAAGTCACGATTTCTTATTTTTAAATTTTTATTAGGGTTCCAAAAGTTTAATTAATGGGGATCCCTTCTAATAGTGTGGCTGGTTTTAGGTATAAGATGACCTTTCCTGACAAGCAACAAAGAAAACTTTGTTGGGATGCTAGAGATAAATACTGGGAATGTTTAGATGAAAATAATGTTAAAGATAGCTCTGAACATCCAAAAGCATGCACTGAATTTAGGAAAATGTTTGAAAGTTCTTGTCCCCCTAAATGGGTGAGCCACTTTGACAGGAAAAGAGATTACAATCTATTTAAAGTTAAAATGCAAAAGGAAGGCTTTGAACCCATTAAAGATGTATAAATGTTTATGAATATTGTGTAAATATAGTTATGTAGTAAATTATTATATACTTTGGTTTTATTTGCTTGCTTACCCTTAACAGTTATTTGATAGAAGGTAATTATTGTCTTTTTTTACACATAACATAACTGATGTCACTCTTAGTAAAACATTGTTTCTTTTCAGAACACCTGATTGATATGTTATAATGGATTCCATGGAAACTATTTTATTTAAATTAACTATTCCTACTTGTGACATTAATACTGAACTGTTACAGGTACGATTTTTATTACTATATGATTCAAACATGTTAGTATAGGAAATTTACATATATAGTAACATATAAATACAATAGCTTCTTACCATCAGATTTTTCTACATTACAGGAAATTCTTTCATCTTCAAGGAAGATATTTAAAAGTCATGAAATCATAGATGACATCATACATAAGCTGTGGGAACACATGAGTGCAAAACTATCGGAATTTGATGATCAATTGCTTTGTTGTACATGTTTTTACACTTTATTAACATTTTCAGAAAAGCAGGATGAATATTTGATGGAAATATTTAATATTTTAAATGATACATTGTTGCTAGAGCAAAGTAAGACCATTTATAAGGAAAAACTTTTATATGCAATGACATTAATGTATGGCTTTTTCCAATCATCATACCTTACTCAAAAATACAAGGTTTGCAATGATATATTGACTAGAATCTTAGAAGTAACATTTCACATTTTAATAGCCAAGGCTTATGAGTACTCTCAGTACACATACATAGCCTTCAAAACAATATCTTCATTTAAAAAAGTTATTGGCACCAATTTTCAATCAAAGCTATTTTGTAGAAATAAACAGATTCAATTGCTTAATGTAATTAATCATAACTGGGAGAACCCAATTACTGGAGTAAGAAACCTAAATAGAAGTATTTTTCAAACATTGATATCTGTTTTGGACAAAGATATTTTTCATGGAGTTATTGAAGAGATTAACACTTTTTATTGGAATAAAGCTAAGTTTCTAATGCTTACCGAAATAATAGAACAAACACATTGCACCATGTCTACAATGATGAGGAAAAACAATTGGATTGATGGATTAATGTACAGTTTACACAAACCAGGGCTCGTTTCCTGTGGCTCAGATATGTATTATGCAATTTTGAAAAAGACAAAAACAGATGAAGAATGGTGCAACATATTTTTAAAACCTTTGTTAAACATATTAGGCAGAGACTGCTACAAAGCTATAGAAAACTTTTATAATTACTGGTGCTTAACAACGTTGAAGAAATTTCCTTCATTGCTAGATATATTATTAAATGAGCTACTTGTAATCCGTGATATAGAAACAAAGCTTTTTAGCAGCTTAAGTGTCATGAAGCAGGGTAATAAAATTGCTTTATTAAAAAAAATTGAACATATGGAAGTTATAATGAAAGGTTTAGTGCATGTTAATCCACAGATTAGGATAAGATCATTTGATATTGTTTGTATTTCACATGGCAAATGTTTACCTGATGTTCAACAATATCAAACAGTTATAGAATTCTTGTCAAACAATATTAATTCAGATTGTACGGTCTTAAGGATAAATATGATAAATAGTTTTAGCAGTTTCTTGACATATCTCCACAATGCATTCTTAATAAATGAGCAACCTGATAGTTTATCTGATTTAAAAACATTCTGTCTAAATTTACAATATTTTCTTACAACCTCAATAAACTTAAATGGAAATTATCAAAGGAAAATCACTACTGTAAAGCTAATTGATGTAACCTTTAAATATATGAACTCAATTCCAAGCAAGAAACATTCTAGAAGAGTTACTAGGACATTGACTGATATGTTAAAAGCAGATAAGATATGGATCTTATCACAGAAGGAATTTACGATGAAATTGTTAAATTTATTAAAAGACCCAGCAGATGATATTCGGCAGGGCATTTTAGACGTGCTTCTAAATTATTATTCAAATGACTTGAAACATTCAGACACCTTTACTAATATATTGCAAGATGTAAAACAGTGCAGCGGAAGCAAATTCTTTTATGACATTGACTGTAGTAAAATAATGTTTAAATTAATGGTATGTATAATTTTAAAAGGAGAGGAAGTTGAACATAAAAATGTTGAAGTTTACTTCCAACACTGGTATGACCAGTTAGTTTATGAACACAATTTAGAGAGAAACATTGTGGATTCCATACACGAAGGAAAGCAAATGCACTCGATCTTAGGATTATTGCTAGTTATTTTTGAGAGCTGCTTAGAATATGGGTATAGGCTTGATATCCCAAGAGAAACTATTTGGAATATATGTTCTGTGTTAGAAGATATTTCAAAACAATTTATAAGCGATGAAAACAGCACTGTGAGTTATGATTTTTCAAAAATGAGTGAATTGGTTGAATCTTTAATAAGAAAGTCAAACACAACTTTGAAGGATCAGTATGACGAGACAAATATATCGGGCTTGCATCAAAATGTTTTAAGTTGCCTTTGGCTCAATGTTAAGGTAATATTGCGTCATTATTCCAAAATATTTTTTTTAAATGATATTATTTAATTACATATTTTTATCTATTTCAGATGTCCTGTGACCTCTCTGCTATTTTGATTGAGTATAATGCAGCTGATGAAACCATTTGCAGTAAATGTTTAAACACAATTACGCATGTACTTGAAACTTGCCGGCACAAAGGTGCAATAGAAGCTGCTGGAACAGCTTTAGGTAATAAAAATAAATAGCAATAATTTTTTTTTTTGTTTTGTATATTTACTAAATCAAAAATAATGTTTACAGGAAAGAGTATTCAGTATCTGACTTCTCTAACTGGATCTGATGTGTCAAATCTACCGTTTAATCTATTAGAGAGAAAGCTTGAGGAGTTAATAGGAGAGGCAAATAAAATGGCGTCCGTGACACGAAGGGGCGCTGGTCTTTCTATTATGGTTCATAGGATTGTTTCCAGTGATATGAAAAAAGGAAAGGTATATATCAAATATAAAAAAAAAAACATTATTATTAATTAAGTTATTCTTTAAGTTTCAGTTGGCTTACGCACGATGAATATTGACTATTATTAATATATTCATTTTGTTACAGCCCTTATTCCACTATTTCATAAATATTATGCTGAAGACTTGTACATCTTTCAATGGCACAGCAAATGAAGATAGTTGCAGTAGTGAGAATGATTTACCAAAAGCAATTTATATTCACTTTCTAACCAAGATTGTTACAGATAGTTGCCTAGCCTCAGAAATGATGTACTATTCTGCTTCTTTAGCAGAGCTGGCTTTTGGTAATTTGACTAGTCCACATTGGCAAATAAGGTGTGTGTATTTTACTTATGTAAATATATTTTTGTTAAATAAATAAATTATCTTTAAAAAACGAAAATATAGATTTGCTGAATTTTTTATATTAGCATTGGACTGACTGATTTTTAATATCAAATTCATTTCACGATTTTGTTTTACAGAAACGCGTCTTTACAACTCTACGGTGCCCTTATACCTAAACTAATAGGACAGAAAAAAGCCTCTGGGCAAGATGAAGAAACAGTGGCAACAGTCGCCTGCGATGAATTTAAAACACATTCACCTAAACTATGGAAATATATTTTGGACCAGATAGAAAATATTGATAATGCTGATATTATACAGAGTCATTCGGATCTGGTTCCCATTCTGTACATACTGGCAAATGTTGCTAGAAGATATAATTTTACTTATAATCAAGAAAACATTTCTGATCAATCAAAATTATTGTATAACTTAAAAATATTATTAGGTAGTCCAATATACACCGTTCGAAGGTTAGTTGCCAGTTGTATTTTAAATTTATATTCATTTCAAGAGATATCACATCTTCTATTGGACAGGATTGATGTTTCTGAGAATGCAATACATGGAGTACTAATCCTGTTAGAAGGCTTTACAAAAATATACAAAGTACTTATGACAGATGAAATTGTATTAAAAATGGAAGGTAAATATAAAATGATACTTAGTTGGCAGGCCTTATTCATATTTGAGTAAAAGTATATTTCAGAAGCTGTTCCCAAATACTAGTATTCAAAGACAGTCTATACAGGAAGTATATTTAGAAGCACAAAGAAATAGGTATATTCCAGGTGTTTTTGTCTGGGCAAATATAAACATTATTAATTTTATACAGATTGCCACTTGGGTGGAACTGGCAGAAAATTTACAGACAATACTATGTTTTGACGATTTCGAAATACACAGTGAGATTATATGTAACAAAATAGATAACAGCCTAGAGGTTTCTGAAGAGTTGCTATATGACATAGCAAAGGGTTTGTTATCAGCACATTTATCGATAAGATGCCAGGGTTTATGGAAAGTTCTTTATAGAATTTCACTAAAAGCTGAGCTAAAATCGCTAGTAGACAATGAATCTTTTAAACAGCAAATTAGTAATTTGGAATATAGAAACAGATATTTCATACCATTTGCTTCTAGAATCTTAGATGATGAAGAGGGTTTACTAAAAATATCAAATGTTATTTACTGGCTTTGTCACCCTAATACCACTGACACGGACATGAGGTTTATAGCTAGTCTGGCTAATAATGAATTGGCCACAAAATTCTTTAACTTGCCGGAGACTGTAAAAATAATATGCATAAAATCCGCTGTAATTTTGCTGCAAGATGAGGATGAAGATATCAGAAATCTTAGCACAAACTTTTATTTCAATATAAAAAAAGGAATCCTCTAGATACCATGCTAATATTTGCCTTCAAAACATACTTAGTGTAGAATTTATGAATTCTGTTCTAAAATACCCTCAAGAGACGAAATCTATCGTGAAAGATTTACATCAATTTATTTCTTCAACTATTTCATCAACACGGGATGCATATAATCCTTTTGCAAATGATTCCAAAAACATTTACCTTGAACCCAATATTTTAAAAACATTATTAAATAAATTGAGTGAAAAATATGAATAAATGTATATGCAATGTTGTAATGGGTTATTTTTATTTTTAAGTGCACTTTCTTTGCATTAGCAGGATTGTCAGCATTGCTGAAGAAAGCAAAAATAACAAGTTTTTCATAAAATTTAATAAATAATATGATAATGATTTCAAAGCTTTTTTATTATTTTAGAGAAATATTTTGCAATAATCTTAATTAAATCTGTAAATGTTTCAAGTTAAGCCAAAAAACTGTTACCTTGTTAGAATTTAGATTACTTATATGATTGCCAAAAAAATAATTATATGGTTAACAAATCATTTCATAGTAATGTTTTTGTGGGGGTGAGGTATCATCAATTTGTATAGATACAATATGCCGGCCTGGTACCATTACAAGACCTAGCACTCTTGGCTCCTCCGCTTCTCCGTCACTGTTCTTTGAGTATTCTGAACAAGCACCTGTAAAACACCATAATGACATTATATTAGTAGAATATTCATACAGTACGTTGGTTTTATACATATATCAATATATCAAAGATAAAATGTATACTTTGAATTTTTAATTATTGGATTATTAATAAAAGAATTTCAAATGAAATTACTGCTTATTAGCTGTTGTTATTATAACATGTTTGAATATACATTTCATCTTACTTAAATGTTTTCTAGAATCAAAATTGAAAATCTTAATATCTCTAATTTTTTGCAAAAATTTAAATATAATGAAGAGGACTATAGTATCGATTACGAAAATTTCGAGTAGAAGATATTAAATAAGAAAAAGAAAAAAGTGAAGTTAATAGTGCTACAAATGAGTCCTCACAAACAATTTTTAAATATCTTTTGCAGTTTAACTCATTATATATTTCAAGTAAAATTATAAATTATTTGCAATTTCATTAAGCTTTAAGCAATACAAGAGATCTTACCTAAGATTACATTGGCATCCCTGTCTGTACATAAAAATACGCCAATTAGAATTCTTCCATCGGTCATCTCAATCCTAAAATTCATGTTAAGCCATTTCCTAAGTTTTGCTTTTCCACCCTGCTCCTCTTCTATCTACGAAATCATTGGAACATTGGAAATTATTTTTAGTAACAAGCTAAACTGTAACAAAATAAACTTTAATATGCGACTCCTACCCTTAAGTCGACAGGTTCTTGAACAGATTTCATGGTAGGAGTTAATATTTAACTACAATATTAAATGCACATACTACAGTTCTACATGTATATTTTTATTCTTTAATTAAACGGCTATTTAAACCGATAAATTGATTATCGTTTAAGTTTTAACGCGCACTGTTTGTTATAATTCGCCAAAAAATAAATAATAATGACATTTTACGTCAATTTGTCAGATGCCTACTGTCAATATTGACGTAAATGTCAGACTGACTACGAATACGAATAAGACCATAACACGATGGTACTTATTAGGTATTATCCATTTCTATTCCATTCAAATTCTGAGTTTTAAAACCGCAAGATATAACTTTTAAACAAAGTATGTAGTGACCAACTATTATAGTGCATAGTTTGAAATTTGTAATACTATATTACACATACAAGATGGATCGCGAGGATTTGTTTATGAAGAAATTTAAGTATTATAAAAGAAATAACCCTAAGCCTTCTCTAGAACAGGTTATTTTATTTAATGATGAGTACACTATTTTAAAACAGGTGAGTCAAATAATTATTTAATAATATAAATAATAAAAGATAAATATACTAAGTATACATATTCAGTAGTATACAAACTACAGATTTTAAAAGTAAATTCTTGTATTATATTTAAATTGGTGGGGTAAGATGTTAAAATTAGCTTTGTTGTAAATTATATGTTTTATTTTTCCAGGTGAATAATATACCTCATACAAAAAATGACCCAAGAACTGAAATACTTGGCTTAAAAGACTTAAGAGTTTGGCAAAGTTTGGCATTCAGTGACCATCCAGGTTTTGTTATCATAAGAAATCCATTTACTGCTTTAGGTCAAAGGTATTGGATACGAAAATGTTTAGAAGAATATTCAAAAAGTCCAAACAAAAGGAACATTGATATTGACACCTCATTAAATGATTGGTGGTCCGAATGTTACAAGAGTGGAAAGTGTGATAAGAAATTTCAAAACAAACTAAGATGGACTACATTAGGATACCATCATAACTGGGACACAAAAGTAAAATGTTAATATTACCACTTTAATAAATAATATATTTTGAGTTGAGATTAAAATCTGGTAACTTAGTGAGAAGCAAAGTAATAAATAACATTACTGAGGTACATTTAAATGAAAATATCTAGAATGTGTGTGTATTGTGTGAGAATAGGTTTTATGTAATGCATCAGTAACTTACATCATCAGATCATATTATTTTTAACAAGTAAATTAGGATTAAAGAAAGATATTTATATTGAAATAAAGTTACTGAAATATGTGTCAGGTTTACAGTGAAGAAAGCAAAGGCATTTTTCCTTCAGAGTTGGCAGAACTCTGTGAAGTGGTAGCTCAGTATCTCGGTTATGAACCATTCAGGGCAGAAGCAGCTATAGTAAATTACTATCACATGTGTTCTACTCTGTCTGCACATACAGACCATTCAGAGGTTAATTTAGATGCCCCCTTATTTTCATTTAGGTTAGTGTTAGCTTATTTTTAATATTACATAAGCCAGTTTTTGTTAATATTGCCACTCATAACTTTAAACTGCATGCATACAGCTATGAGGATATAGCATACCCTTATCCTGTTCTTTTTTGTTTTTGGTCCTGAATCCCAACTTTAAACATTTTTAACATTATTTAAGCATTATTTAAATGATCACATCACCAAATTGCAGCCCTGTTGCCATAATTCAAATTATTTATTATTAAAAAGTGTGTTAAAAGTCCATTCTATTTATTTCAGTTTTGGCCAGTCTGCAATTTTTTTATTAGGCAGACACGAGAAGACAATAGAACCATCAGCATTCCTTCTAAACAGTGGAGATATAGCTATAATGTCAAAAGAAGCACGTCTTTGTTACCATGCGGTACCAAAAATATTGCCTGCTACAAAATGTCCGTGGAGTGATATTGTGCGTCCTGTACAAAAGTCAAATATACATTTAAAATGTATGAAGGCTGAAGATATATCTGAGATGAATAAGAATATTAAGGAGAACGAATGGAGAAATTTTGAGAACTATATAGCAGAATCTAGAATTAACATCAATGTGAGGCAGGTGTTAATGGAAAACCAGATAACCTTATAGTAATGTTTTTCTAATGTTAATGTTATTTATTAAAAATGTAAATACCAAATTTCTTTTTATAAACTAGTATGGTAGTTGTCGCCTCGGCTGTTTTGTTATGACTGAAACAAAAATAACTAAATCAGTAATAACGTCAATCAATATAGGGCCACGTCCGGTTAGTATTCTGGGCTCCGGGCTCCGTATAAAAAAAAAACAATAAAGGGTATTAAAAATGTCACTGAAATTTTACTGAATCTTATACATTAGAATTAGAACCAGTTCAAAGCATAAAATAGAGATGGCGCTAAATATAACTATCTATTATTATACCGAGTTATGAATTCAATTTTATTTTATTATTTATTCTGTAACCGTTCATAAACGAAAAGTAATATGCGTTAAAAATAGATGTTGGCTGGCTTTAAGGACTGCCGCCACTATAGTCCTAACCTAGTCTGCGATAGTACTTACTGGACTGAGGACTCAAAATTATCTCCGAGGAAGGATCTTAAATTTCACAGGATTTTTATAATGGTAGCAATGTAAAACTGGTCGTGGGTTTGATGCCCGTCGGGTCCAACATTTTTCTGATCAATTTATAATTATTCTTAATCATGTGTGAATTCGTCTGGAGGTCTGAATATTAAATGAGTGGTAGGAATTTTGAAATTCCATGCGGGCTACGAACCAATCTCCTGAGTTGACAAAGCCGTTAAGATTAATCGCGTTTCGGTTTCAGTCTGTAGATTTCTAAATGACCAAAGACTGCGCATCGCGTTTAGATATTTATATGGTTGTCTGTCCTCCGCTTAAATAAAAAACAGAAGCGCAGAATGAATTCAATATGAATTATTTGTAGTACCTCGGTCAGAGCGCTTTGGAACAAAGCCACTTTCGTTTTTCTGATGGTCACACAGACCCCAGAAACATTTAACGTAACTTTCCGAGTAACATTCGAAGTCGTCCTTAACTTTGAAATTGGCCAAACGTCTCTTACTCGGCTTGAAGCAATGTCCGCATTGCAGATTTAGTTTTTGTAACATTTTTAAATTTATTGGTAATTACTAGAATTTAGTTAAAACATTACTTTCTAAAGGTCAATTGTCACTGTCATTTAGGTGTCTTTTATAATCTTTTGTTATCTTCTTTTTTATGGTAAGGTAATCATAAAAAAGTTTTTAAAACATGGTTTTTCATAACAATCTCTTTAACACTTGAGTAATGTTTCTTTCAACGTATTTTTTTAATACAAAATTCTCCTGTCACAGTCTCCTCTTCAAAACGGCTAAAACGATTAAATTAACGAAAACCTCTAGAATTAATTAACCAACGTTTACTGCATCATCTACTCTTACTATACAATTATTTGAAAACTTTATTATTTTTTACATGTTATTGCACATGGAGGCGCTATATAGTTTAAAAATCGAAAATAAATTGAAAATAAAATTTCCGACTCGGGCAGGACTTAAACCGGCATCGTCAGCGTTCCGTGCTGTTACTCTACCCATTGAGCTACCGAGTCTTACACCTCATCGTCGAATTTTTTCTTGCCTTAATGCGCAAGTGTTAAGCTTAAAATTACATGGCCAGAAAGGTGCATGTATCGATACGTTGAAATAAAATCGACGATTTTCGATTTTTAAATTATAAAATTGTTTGTTAAAATGTGATTTCTGTTTTTCAGCGAGTTTAAACCGATCGCAATACAGGACGACTGTTATTAACCCCAGTTTAAGTAAATTAATTCAAGTACATAGTTATCGCTTAAACATTTCAATACATAAATATAGTATGTATTGTCGTATGCTTGCTACAGTTGTCGGCAAATTCTGATTAGGAATTCAAGCCAGTTTCGTCGGATATAAGCCTTATATTGCTTAAAGCTCAACTGCAGACCTGAAAGCATCAATATTCCGACTAGTTCTTTGTATCGGAGGGAGGTATTCACTGGGCTCCAGAATCGACGTTTAACTGCGTCGTACGATATCGAATCCAGCCCTTTCAATTCGACGGCAATGGCTGACTACAATACGTCACGATTTTGCCATTTGTGCATTGGAAATATCCCTTTAGTTTCCGAAGGGAAGATGATTATTCAAGTCTGAGTTGTTTATGGAACTACTGCATTTTAACTGCCTACTTATGATGTTTTTGCGACTTGGGGTTTATTTTTTTGGGAATAATTGAAATAAATAATAAAATTAAATGAATAGTTTTGGGATAAAAAGTAATTTTTCTTCTTAATATGAAAATTTATGAATTTTTTCATGTCACGATTAAGAAATCGCTTTTAACGTTTCCCCATCACAAGTAAATGACATCATCAGGAGCTGTTATGTGTTCCTCGAATAAGCGAAAAAAAGTACTGTCGCAAAATGACTCCGAAAGCCATAAACTATTTGTATTATATATATCATTTATATAGTTTTATTTTTAGATTAACACGTAAAAAAGTACTTATAAAAGTTCAAGTAATCGTAACGTATTCTGCCATTTTAACACATAAAACACCAAATCTATGTGTGTTGCAAGTTGTAATACTTGACAACATATCAACTTTTACAAAATATGTTTAGCATGCAGTTTTTACTAGTTTTACACAAATCGACGAATATTTTGACATTTTTCGCTAATATTATAAACGGTAATTCGTTGCGAAAGTTTTTATCATTTATTTATATATGCAAGTTTAATATACTCCAAACCACAGCAAAACAAAACAATCTATCCGTTCTGTTTATGATAGATATGAAGATGGTACGTAATAAGAGTCATACAATAAAAGCTGGAGTTAACGTCCCGCACTAACAATGGTAGGCAAATTGAGTTAGGTAGGCACATTGTCGTAAACAAACGCTGCAATTTGCCTGCATGTCGCCTCTCAAGCGATTAGATCTGAACAAGTATACTGTCATACGCAACCTGATGACTCCATAGCTTCGATCAAATTAATAGGAAGTGACGGATTGAGAAGCGCGTTCCCCCTTTCGTTGTACTTACCGCAGTATTGATTTAATTTACAGAAGCTTTTGTACTGTCTGTAGTTTACAATACTTTTTTAGTGGTTTAAAATGCGAAATATATTTACAATTTATTTTTGACTACTGTCCCCTGTGACCACAGCTGCTGTTAAGCATACGGATTGGGCAGTAGTTAACCACAAAATTGTTCATACAATTAACTAATCATTTCGCGTTTTAAATATTTCCAACATTTTTATTTAAAAGAGCTTTGTGAAATCGGCATAGGGCGAACACATTTCTGTGTCTATCACTGATTGGTTTTACAGGCAAGGTGGTCAGAATTTTGTTCTTGCTGAAATTATCTATTGCTTCCCTGGGGTTCGAATCCAGGACAATGTCCGTTTAATGAAATATAAAATTCCGCATATTAAACCAAAATAGCATAGAATATTTTAGATATTATGCCCGGGTATTATAACTTCCATCAAGTGTACCCCATCCTTGTCCGTTCACCTTTGTCATAAAAGAAATACAGTAGTCGTAATGTTAAGGCACAAAAAGACATAAACACACTTTCACTATAATATTAGTATGCATTTAAAGCCAAGACAAGTTTGTGGCTCAGTTGTATATGTTTCACACCGTTCACGTCTTGGTGGATGCATGTATATTCCTAAGTAAGATTTCAACCGATCTTATTGTTCCGGCTAACATTGATCCTTTTCTTATAAGCTATAATTTTTCTCTATCTTAATAAATACCCCAACGTAGACGATAGGGACTTCTGTTATACCTATGCTTAACAATTTTTTAGCTTTTTATTGTGACGTCATTATACAATAATCGACTTGTGATCTTTTCTTTTCGTCCGAATTATGGAAAGTCTCGCCTGTACCGCTTCTTTCGTAGACGTTAGCTTTGTATGTAAAATGAGAGCGGATACTCTTTGCAGCAAAAAGCTTGGTATTTTCTTTTATTGACATTAAATAGCTGATATAAATTCCGTTGGCGGATTACGAAATTTATTGCTCTCAAAATTAAAGGAGGCCGATTTCAATGGAGAGCGTTGACAGGTTTCGTTTATGGCTGAGCCGAGAGGGGTAAAAAACTAAAAAGCCTCAAAGCTTTAACGAACTTATGTCGATTAATGGTGTGCATTGATTTGTCAAGTAAACATGGGAAGCATACAATTCGCCATTCTATATTACTTAAGAGTTAACGAAGATAAAAATAATAACGGATTCACAAGCAAGTAAAAACGTGTATGTAACAATACTTTACGAAGAATTAAGTTAAGAGGAACTTGTGAAATTAGTGATAATTAGTTTTATTACAATTAAAATTATAGAAAACAGATCTAGCAATTCATAATAGTGAGTAATGATAATATATAATAATCCCTTCACTATATCTTTAATACTTCAAGCAACTAGCAAGTATTTTGATAACTCGTTTACGTTTTAAACTGTTAAAAGTGTTTAATTTAATGTCTACTTCTCACGTAAACTACAGACAATACTTAAGTATATGTAAGTTTTGACAAAATGTTTTTTTTTTGTAATTTTGTAAACAAGTACTCGTGTCACATTTTCCCTTCTTACCGAGTAATTAGTATATGGTTTTAAGTTCTTTATTTTTTGTGTCTCTCATAACTTTGGAAGCCTTCATTTATATGTTAAAAAAGAAGAGAAAAAAATTAAATCCAAAAATAATTTTAGTTGAAATTCAGTTACGCTGTATATTTCCTACTGCAATAAGTCGCCCCAGATCTGTGATGAAGCATTAAATATATTGGTGAATGTGTGCCCAACTAATATGAGCATTGAAATAGTACTCGTATTCATAGAATATAGAGGCCACAGATGCAATAACGGTCAGCGCTGTTTGCTAGCTCAGCACAAAGTACGAGCTTGTTTGTAAACAGCCTTATTGGATTCAAAGCGAAATTAATGTATGGCCGACGTGTGTTAGAATACTGTTGGTGCTACCTGAGATCAATCACTTGGTGTCTCTAATTGAATGGACATACTATTGTGGGTGCAATTATTGTTTCGGTGACTCTGACCATTGTATGGCTTTGCAGTACTTGTAAACAATGTCATATCTCTTTTTATCAAATACCGATCCTAGATCTTTGTTTTCAATCAATAAAACATTGATCAATGTGAGAAGGTATTTTGCCACTAGAACATAGGCACTAAGTAAAGTAGAATTTGTTTTTGTAACCTTTCTAACCGTAGAGTGTGAGTAGATCCTGTACAATCTTTTTTTCTGACAATTCTGTTGGAAAGTATGACATCAATACTGTCTGTAGTTTACGCGAGTTGTTCACCTTTAAATAAAACACTTTTAACAGCGTAATGTATTAGTTAAACTTATTTACACATTATTTTGACTAATGCCTTTCGGCAGCTGTGGTCACGAAAAGACTAATGATGGAGGGTGTCTCTAATGTCAAAGTAAAAACTGCTACGCTAGCGACATCTGTTGCGTTCGAGTGCTATTTTGCAAAATTTACCGGGTCTTTTAGCGTTTTTTATTGTGGCCTCGCATAAACTGCAGACAAGTATTTCATGTTATACCTCCTAAATGGATTGCCAGATAATAAAGATCCAAGTTGAATATTTGATAAAAACAACATTTATCCATATTATATATTTCATATAATATTTCGATAATGTTTTGTTTTTATATTTCATTCTAAAAAAAAAATACCTTGCTCTGCTCATGTTTTGCTTATTTACTTGTAGAAACGTTGGCGAATCAAAATAAATAACTAAAAACTCGTATTTAAGTAAAAGCTACGCGATTATAGATTGGAAAACATTTTTATAAGTCTTTCCATCTCTATAGGTAATCGAGTTTAAAACTCCATCCATTTTAATTTACTCAAGGGATTTTAAATAAACGGACTCCGTCTCATTTGGGCAGAGGTTCAATCAATCACTCGATTGATTGGGGTCCGTAAAATTGACGTCTTACCTTGGCGAGGCGATAGGATATTGTAATATTACTGAAAATCTTTTAAACTGTTTTACTTTTTGTTATAGCAGTTTATTAAGGTTTTTTGAAGACGAATAACGAAGCTAGATAGCTGTGGGAATTGTCAATATCATTACCACGGTCGTCTTACAATCGTTTTTCTTTCATAGTAGAAGACACAAGCATGAGGCTCACTCGATGGTAGGTGAATGACCTCAGTCATTTAACATCTATTCAATACGCCCTCTCGACCTATTTTGGGTTTGGACATTTGGAAATTCACAGATAGAAACCAAAACACGATAAATCGATTAGAAAAATGTTGATTAGTAGCCATACATTGCTACCATTAAGTAAACCAACGAGACAGTCAAAACAAATGAATATTGAATTATTTGTTGTATTGGATTCTAATGTTGTCGTTATCTAGGGTCGTAAGTTCCACCAAAAATAACTTAATTTATGTACTGTCAACCGCAACTTAGTATTTTATTTTACCAAAGTTTAAACACGTTTAATATAGCTATATGATTTAAATAAAACACCTTAACGGTTTAAAACGCGATATAGTAGGTAAACTTATTTGGAAATGATTTTTAACTTCGGCCCGACGTTTCGGATGCTTTGCAGCAACCGTGGTCACAGTCTCCCCGTGACCACGTAACTAATATATCGCGTTTTAAACCGTTAAAGTGTTTTATTTAAATGTGTACTACTCGCGTAAACTATAGACAGTATAGCTATATGATGTGAGAATATTAAATAACCTACCCGAGTTATGTAATACATTTCGCAAACGTACAAACAATATCGCGTACATCTAAACGCAAGTTATGTTATTATAAATAAACACGAATTTATCGCTCAAATAATGTTTATAAAGCAAAAGGGGATTTGCTTTTTTATACCTTTCGCGATCCGTGTTTCATTACGCGTTAGTACTTGTGCCCGTGAGTTTTTTCGGCTCTAGAAATGAGTGGGTCGTCCTAAAAATTCGCGGCTTGTTTTTGCGGCATAATTTTTCTGTTTTTATTCGCAGTCTGAGGGGCGCCTCGTTTATTTTCGTACCATGAGCAGCGTTATATTAAAAAAATATATAATATATTGCTAATTCTACGTTCATTGCATCTTTTTTTACTAGTCGTAGACTGGTAGAGCCCCACACCTCAGGTTGTTCAATTGGTAGAGCAACAGCACGGAACGCTGACGATGC
The DNA here is from genome assembly GCA_963661955.1 of Leptosia nina. Classification (NCBI taxonomy): domain Eukaryota; kingdom Metazoa; phylum Arthropoda; class Insecta; order Lepidoptera; family Pieridae; genus Leptosia; species Leptosia nina. The sequence goes on along the minus strand of CAVLEF010000004.1, from coordinate 3,758,159 downwards.
CGAGTCGAAAAGATTTTCAATTAATTTTCGGTTTTTAAATTAGTCGAAGACTTGGTGAAAGTTTGATGTGTAATGTAATTTATTATAATTAAAAACCTAAATATTCTCCACATGTTATTGCCCATGATGGCATCATACCTATATAAATAAAAAATTGATTTAAAAAGAAGAAATATAGCCCCGGCTGTGTCGTAAAATTTTTACACTCTAGAATAGATTTTTATTTAAGTTAATATATCATTTTATATTATATCCAAACAGGTTTGTTCAAACATTAGTGATACTCAAATAACATATAGTTATATACAATTTTTATATATTTTGTAATTATGATTATAATTAGGAGTTTAATACCAGCTATATAGCTAGTGACAAGTACAAATAAAAAAGCAAATACAAATTTAAATAAAGCACTTTAAACGATTACAAATAAAAGGAGTTGACAAATTTTTTAATTAAGATTCGACAGACGTTTCGGATGCGTTGCTATCCTTTAGAATTAACGTAAATCATTACTATGATTACTGGTAGATGTAGCGTGTCTCTACTAGTATTATAGTACAGCCAAGTTGTGGACTAAGCAATTATAGCACAGTGTTTATATCGCTGCTGCTGTACCACTCAACGCGCACAAATTTTAATTGGGATCAATTTTTAGTTTAAAAAGCAGACTGATATGGTTTTTTTACGTTTCAACCATAGTACATATACATAATATAATCTACTAGTGTCGTTATATTGTACGTGAAAATTTTTAAATATTTATACAATTAGCCAAACAACTCCATACATTAATTAAGCAGACATAAAAATGTGGCTACACAATACTCAAATAAATTTTTGAAAAGCTTACTTAGAATAAACTTGAACAAATCGTAGATTATATCTATATTTATCTTCTTGGTTAACTGGTACTTTTAAATAAATCTTGAACACTTGGGCCGTAGTTAATACATATTGTAAAGTTGAAAAGTGTTTTATTTACATGTGTACTAATCGCGTAAGCTCACACGTAGTATTTATGTGTTACTTTTATACTTTGTTATTGATGAATGATCGTTGATATAATTCATGTTATTCAAATAACGCTTTTAAAACATTATGCCGAATTTTTCATTCTTTTCTCGTGTCGCTGCGATTTTCAAGCAGCCGAATTGCCGAAAGCTGTCAGCAGCGACTGCTGTCACAAAGTTTAAATGAAATCTCGGGCCATGTCTGTAATTACAAACAACTCGGCGTAAGGTCGTCGCAAACGCCGTGGAGCGTGTAATGGACTTTTCTAGTATTCGTAACGTGAAAACTTTCACTTCAGCGGACTAAACGTCTTTGACAATGCGCTTAACGATGTTTTTAACTACTCGACTATTTCTCGTTGAATCGATTGTTTTATCGTCATCTGTTATCGTGATTATTAGATTCAAAATCCAGTGATAAGAACGTACCTTACATTCTTCGCCTACACAGGTAATCTCGTTTTCTCAAGGCATGGGCATATGGCATAGACACATTTCTGTATCCGTTTCACTGACCACATTAACGGATAAGTATTTATTTTTAGCAAAAGAAAACAACATTACACAAGTAGTTAAGGAATAACAATAAAGAATAAGGTTAAAATGCATTCGTAACAGTTTAACAAATAGTGTAAGAGTTATATGCAATAAGGAAAAGCAAGTAGGTGAATTATTTGCCTTGTTCAATTGAAACAAATAGTTCTTTTTCTCGGGGTACAAACCAGAATAAAATCGGAATGCGAATATAAACAAATTCTTTATTTACTAAAATATATTGCTTACATTTCGTCTTAGGGTCTTTAGGTCTTCTATCCTACATACAAGGATTTCCTGTGTCGTGGGCGGCTGGGCTCTTCCCGTGGATTAACAATAATTACGAAACAACTACATACTAAGTTCTTACATGTCTTTTGTCTCAAGATTTGAAAGCACATAAATACTGTGTAATGCCTATTAAAAAGAACAAATGTAATATTAATCGCCAAGGTCTGAACATTATAACACATAAGTATATATACTTAAATTTTGTGATATATCTCATTATAGTAGTTCCGAAAATTCATACCGATAATATCTACTTCTTTTAGGAGAATTCGCAATATTTATGTGCTTTAATTAAATCTACGATCATGTTTTGTTTTTTATCTACACCGTGCCATACAAATTTCACATGAGCACTCTTAATAAACGAAAATACGCCGTCAAAATTCAGCGTTCGAAACAAATTCGAACCGAAGTTTTTGGGTGTTCACAATTTAAGTAATGGCTTGATATTATTTTCACAGTATACACAGGCACATTGCTAATTAAATGCCGCTATATTAATTAGAAGCCCTTTTGAATACATAATTATTTTCAGGCAGCTGCCTAAATATCTACGTAAAGTAGAAAGGACGTCTATAAAAATGTCGAGTTCATTCACCCCCGGCGTAAACATTAAAATAATATTTCTTAATTAAAGTGGGCGCCGGGTTTTAATGAGTAGTTTTGGTATATCTTTTTCTGTCGAGGCGGCGCTTTGGCGATAGTTTTTTTTTATATTAAGATGCACTCAAAGGAGGGACAATTGCAACTGTGTTCAAATGAGAGGGGATGAGGGCTTTGTGCAATCAACGAGGTTTATACTCGGAGACGTGACGCGGCTGTAGGTAACTTGTCTTACGAAAGTAATGCAATGGAAACGCTGACTTTTTTTATTTATAAAGTACAGGTTACAGGATTATCGAATGGTACAGCCGGTCTTGTGTTATTTGCTGAAGGTCGATCCCGTTGCATAACACTTCACAATCTTAAACAATGAGTTGTGGAACATGTTAAACAATATCAGGCAACAAATACATAACTTCTATCTATTAGTATAGACATAGTTAACTAAATTAAGAATGAAATCGACAAATCGATCTTAGTTCGGTGTAAAAACAAGACTGTTTCATTAAAATCGATATAAGTAAAGACGAATAATTAAACTTTTATATCCGTTTTAAAACTTACAACTAATCTGATTTTCTTTTATCCTAAAAAGTTGAAAATAACATGCCGCCGAAAATCTTTTATCCAGACCAACCGACTTGCGTGCGAAAGATATTCGGCAATATTAGGTTTTAATTGATCCTATTTTGTTTAGCTTTTATCTACTTGGTTATTGTACGTTGTGGTTGTTGCGAGTCTTGCCCGTGCAATTAATTTTTTTAAATACTAAATAGATTCTAAATTTATATATGGCTATCATATGCAAATGTGATTGAGGAAGAAAGACTATAAAAAATGGAGAGTTAAAATCTGTATTCGTCGTAATTGAGAAACGACTCTACTAAGACTGATCGCGCCAGGACCGCGAGTGATGGCAACGCGTCGAGAATACGACGGCCGAACAACTTAAACCCAACACGTGTCGCAGTGTATGTTTCATATTTTTAAAACAAACGAATATTACTATGTTAACTTTTATATAACGTATTTTATATAAGTGTTAGTTGATGATCGTATTCGTGGTGTGAAATATAGTTAAGACGGGGACGGATCTAGAGCATGTAAGGCCTGGTTTTGATACTAAATCGTATGATTCCCACCAAATCAACAATGTATGAAAATCACAATAATATAAAGATTTTTACAAATTAATTTAAGTATATTGTTTGTGCACTAAATCCTTGATTTATAATAATAAGATAGGGACAAAAAAATCACAGACTGCCTCTGTAGCTAGATGGCTTAACGTGTTGCTTAGCACTGCGTTAAGCGCTAGAGGTCCTGGGTTCGAATCCCTGGATAACGATGGATTGTTGCCTTTAAATAAAACCTATCAATGAAACGGACTCAGATTTGTGTTTGCCCCATGCCCCTTGAGGTAAATGGGTTTTCACTTATATATGAAAAAAAATTAATACGAAAAGTCCATGCAAACATTTGCGTTTTAGTTCTATTAACTTTTTGTGACTCGTATGGATGTTTTATTGTTTGCCATTGTGGGGTTAACATAATAAAACAAAAACTGAAATAATTTTCAGATGGTAAATGAAGAACCAACTTTAACGGTTTGAGACGCGACAGTAACGGTAATGCTGTAGAGCAAAAGCCTCGGGTCGTAGCAAAGAAGTATAAAGGATTATATATATTTTTTTATTTTATAATTAAATTTAACACAAAGTATTTTCTATATATCTCTGTCCTTCATTCAATAAAAGTAATTAAGCAGGAAGAGATGGACGATACAAGTCTGACTTCGTGAGATTGAAGCCCGTTTTCGTGCTTCTATTGACGGATTAGAAAGTTCTAGAAATTCGTTACTTTTCCAATAGAGCTTTGACGGAGCCGTGTCTGGAACACGTCATCAGGCGTGGTCTAACGAAGTGGGGTCCGCTACGTGACGATAATTCGACCCCACGGGACCCCTTTGTGCAATCAGTGCGGTTTCTTACTCAATATAGGAGTTTTTTCGATTCCGTGACGGAAATCTAAAATAAATTGGGCGAATGTTGTTACAAGTGTGCGCTGCTGTCTGTAATGAGTATAAGCTTGCTAGTCTAGTGGTTAATCGACGGGTCGTCGACTCGTTTCCACCCGGTCTAATATTTAAATAAATGCATTTTTAAATTGTTTTAGACTAGAGGTCTGTAAGTAGTTGGGTCCAAAATTAATACAAATACTGCGAAAGCTGAATTTTTTCCACAGATTAATAATTTAAAAATCTATTTATGCATCCATCTCCGTGCTGCTAACTGCATGCGGTTAGAGTAGCAGCACGGAACATTCAGAATGCCGGTTAGATTTTTAATTTATTATTTATAACAAATTCCGTATTTTTTTTGTAGAGAATTACGCGCAAATAGTATTGACAGGTAAAAAACTGTTAAGGAATAATCTACAGGTAAAGCGTATTATATACAGATAAAGCCATGAGACAATACTAACAAATATTGCTTGTAGATACAATACAGTCATCGTCAAGAGGACAATTATTATCTATGTCGTTCGGATGGCGGTATTAAGTACATTATACAGATAATTGTAAATTTAAATACACTACACAGAAGTCTAATTATCAATAAAAGCAGTAATAAATATATTAATTTTTTTCCACAATATAAGTGCGTTTTGTATTTTTATCGTTATTAGGGCTATGATTGAAAGGTGGATTCTTTCTTTAGGATAAAACACTAGAATAGACGATTAAAAATACTGTGCTCCAACGTATTATTTATGTGAAGTGTACAAATGATAAATTTCCTTAATCACGAGACGGCGTTGCGTAAATATTTCTGATTTCATTGTGCTTCAGTCACGTCTCCGGAGAAAGAAATAATAAACTGTATAATTAGGATTTATAGGCTCTTTACGATGATTAAATACCGACGGTTCTCATTAAAACGAGATGTAGCGAATACTCGGAAATGAGAATTACAAATGAGAGTTTAAGTATCACATTTTAAAACGAGACAGACGCGTTGGACCTGTGGTTGGTGGTGGTTCTTGGTTCATAATTTACAGTGTACTTCTTATAAATATAGATTACACAGTACGACATTTACAATATAAAGAATAGTTATTAGATATGCCCCTACACGTGTAAGTGCGAGAGATCCCGTATCCTCTTTGTAGAGTGTAAATTAGACACACTTGTGTGTCTACTTTACTGCTCTATATATGTATGTCTAGGATTAAAAGCTGGGACTGTAAACTCTAATAGGTTATGCCTAAGTGTTAAAACCTATTACAGTTTTTACGCACTTCGGCATTACGCGCAAAATTATCTGCTTTGTGTTTTTATGCTGTGGAGGGGCAAAGTTTGGGGTATGGAGGAACTCGCTCTAGCAAGGAAGAAGATGTACATATTAGGCGCGTAAGGATTGCAACAAAAACTTGACAATAAATGGAGTGGCGGCGAGTTTCTTGCCAGTTCTTCTCGTTCGTTCTACGCCCTTGATTTGGGAACCGGTAGTATATGTAAATTTAGAGTTTTATCGCATTAATAAATTATATATATTTTTTTGAATCGGACGGCTGAATCGATATTTTTTTAATCATGAACACCCAAGAAGTATCGAGATTTAGGAATCAATTGTCTTTTTCCAAATAAGCTGATTAATCAGTGAAGCGTTCGTGTGCGTACTCAGAACGCGTTAATTAGACATTAGAGATTTATATGGCTATTCCTCTTGTAGCCTTCCCTTTGAAGCCTTAAAGGTTCTCGTAGGTTGTATTGTTAAGAGATTTCAACATTCGGATTTCATTCCTATTGTATCGACGACCGATAAATAAGATTGAAAACAAATATAATGACAAGGACAGGATTCGAACTCACGGCTAAAACGTTCCCTGATATTCTCTTCTTTATTATCTTCGAATTTATTCAGTCTATTAATATATAATAAAAAAAAAAGCTCCGATTTGTATAAAACCTTTTTAACTGGTTAAAAATCATTTTCAAAAAGTTTAACTTATATGCGTTTTAAACCGTTAAAGTTTTTTTTTAAATGTATAAAACCTTCTTAAAATACTTTTGAAAATCTGTTATGGGTAATGAAACTCCATAAAAAATACAAATCCAAAATTTAATTTTATGTTAAAAAAAACGATAGTAAAAATTACTATAACAGTTATTAGTAGAATATGATTTAAAATTACTTTAACTATTCTTCCTTTTCTATTAATATTTATATTTCAATGTTGCCAGCATGATACATACATTCAAGTTGGCAACACATGCTACTTGAATCTTTGAAAAGGACTGTCATGCCGTCTGTTTGTACGAGGCGACGAAATCTCTGAATAATTAAATACGAAGAGACATTTGGGCGAACACAGACCGTTTTTAGAACATCGTTTCTGCTACCGTTTTGTTCGGAATATTAATTATGTTGTTAAAATACACGAAATTCAATTAATAATAAGTACTTGTCTTATCTTATCTTCATGTAATAATATTTAAAAGAAAGCACATTAAACGTAAAAGTTGTCGTTATAGCTCACTCATCTAGAAGTGGTAGCTGCGTAGTGGGTCTTAAAATCTCAATCCCTGTGGGCAAAAGCGGATCCAGTTTTGGCGACAGGAGGGGGTCACATGATCGTGGTCAAGTCTAGAATCTTTAATTTAACGTACTGTAATAATAATTTGCAAATAAAATATATATGTTCAATTCCACCAGCCGGAACCAGCTAAGGGGGGGTCATGACCATGACCCCCCCATAGATCTGGCTGTGGGACAGTAATAGGTTAAAGCGACGATATAAAATTTTATTATGACCAACTAAGAGTTCTACATAGTTAATGGCTCATCCATAAAATATCAATATAATCACGAAAGTCTCTACTTATACATTAATTAATAAAAATTAAGTTCCTTTCAAAAACTAATTTAACAGGTTCTTATTGTTTTTAATTGAATATGAAATATGTCTCGTCCTTTATGTTCGTTTTTGAAGAATGATGAAAAATTCAACATTAGAAATGACAACTTAGTGAATTGATTGACGACATGAAACGGACAGTTCTACGTCTGCCTTAAGCATGGAGGAGAAACGGGACTCTCTTTTGAAGGCAGTCTATCATTAATACAAAACCATAGTCGTTTCAGGAGCTCGGTAATGTAATAATGAAAGATAAATTGGCAATTCTCGAGTAACTCTTTGGAGTGCAGTTTTGTTGCAATTTATAAAAGAAGTTGATGTAGTTTAGGTGTAATACAAATATTTTACTATTTATTGGTTTTAGTCGATTTTAGTAAAATTCGTAATTGTCCATATCATAAGTAGTTTTTATCTATACAAAATATATAAATTGTAATAAAAAAGGTTGTAATATTTTATTGTATTTAACATTTGATTTAATTAGTTAAATAGAACATAGTAGATTCACAGAAATAAAAAAAGATAATTAACCCTTGAAATAAAATAAAAATCGCTATTTAAAAATTGTTTTATCGTTTTAACAATATTTTAAAACAATACAATTTTCTTTTGTAGTTAAATGTAGGTTATTGTATGTATGTATGTTGTAACCACTACTACAATATCGATTTTTACGGCTCCCTTAGTATTTGCAGATATGTTTTTTTAACAACTTGACAATTAGGCTACAGAAGCCTTTTCTGTACATTAGAATGTTGCTATTATCCTAGAGTCTGCGACAGCGTTCAATAGTTCCACTGATGTCAGGAAAAGTTTTGTAGCTAGAGTGCTCTGTGATTTTAGTGGACGCGCTATACCAAGCGGAGTGCTTTTGTCGATTTTCAGTTAGGAACTACAGCGATCCCTAAAAAATAAAGGAACAATGGATATTTATTTTGATGAGAGTGATGGATAGCAAAAAGGAATGTGTAGATACCTAAAAGATCGTACGCAGTGAATTTGAAGGCACTCTTAATTAAAACAATAATATGTGCTACGTAAATACTAGTAGGAGGAATTTAAGTTCTAGTATTTTATTAGTACTACCTGTGTCAGCGACTTCCTATGCGAAAATTATTTATTTGGGCAGCCAATTAGTTTTTGCAACCTTCTTAATTCTTCTTCTTACTTATCAACTTAAGCTGTTACCCACACGTCGTGGTTCGTCTTTTGAAGTCAATTTAAATAGAATTTTTGTAGATTACTTAAAAATAATCATTCTGTCATACATATCTTGAACCGTTTTTGCACCGATAGCAACGGAATCCCTAAAAGGTGAATATTTATCCCAGTTTTTCCACATTTCCCTCTGTATATTCGCTCCTATTGAACGCAGCCTGATGTTAACCTAATGCCTTCATTGATGGTTTAACCAACACTAAAATAATTTTTCAATTTGAATCCGTCCGTACTTCCTGAGATTAGTGTGTTCAAACAAACAAACTCTTCCTAACCAAATCCTTTTATCCGTGGTTCAAGATTGATTCGGTTCTTGCAATTGAACGAATGGCACTTATTTATTGTTTTATAAGATGTTACTCTCTTATGACTTGGACCATTGTAAATCGCAGGCTGTTAAGCCAATGTTACAACAGATTTGCCGCTCCCGCTCGTCGGAAGCGCGATGACAGCACTACGCAACGTACTTGGGCGTGCCTTCGCAAATTTTTGCAGTATGAATATCTTCCTTGTTTCTTTTCAAATTTATTTTTCTTCTTAATTTAATGGCTTTCCTATTCTGAATGGATTCTGCCGATGTCGTGTTCATAATAGGCAAGGCGTGATAATATAAAATTGTATTTTTTTTAGACCAATGGTATTAAGAAAACGAAATGTTTAAACTCGTATTTGGATGGAGCCAAAAAAAAAACTTAAAACAAGGACATACAATATTATGTGAAAGCTGATACAGATGATACACACAAAACATAGAATACTTAATACACAAAGATCAAAGTTTTATATTATTAATCTTGTATCCTGGATACAAATGTCAATGTCACGTATTTGGAGGGAAAGGCATTGAAAAAAGTGTAATATATGCCTGGAAAACTTAGACTCAAACTTTTGCTAGGTCGATTTCAAAACTTATATTCTTTTCTCAGAATTTAATTTGTTAGAGTTACGATTTTTATTATGTATAAAAAACGACTTAGAAGTCACTAGACTTTGATTTCTGGCTGAGTCCAAAGCCTAAAAAAGTCGACAGTGCTTCTAGATATTTGGTCTCTTATATGAGAACAAATATCTAGACAAAGCAAAAATAGTTTTATGACACATCTAGAAGCCAAACGATATAAAAAATTAATTTTACGACTAGTTAAGGTGGAATGTTCAAAAGGACATAAACTAAGAAAATAGGTCTCGTAAAATTCGTCTGAAGTGTGACCCCAAGGCGTCGTAAGAGAAGCGAAGATGGAATGGCGCGAGACGAGTTCACTTTTACGATTGTTTGCTGAGACCGAATCATTACGTTGTAATATTAGAAGAAATAATTGTGTTTATTTATTTATTCTGAGATACATCAACAGATCGGAACATTTAAATACAACACTATATCGCTTTAAAATGCGATATATATTAGTTAAACTTATTTGAAAATTATTTTTAACTTCGGCTCGACGTTTCGGATGTTTTGCAGCAGCCATGGTCAAGGGGAGACTATAATTTTCAAATAAGTTTGGCTAATAGCGTTTTAAACCGATAAAGTGTCTTGATTAAATAAAACTACAGACAGATCGGAATATATATCATATTTTACAATGTCTAATTGATTCATCTATACTTGTATCGGATCCAAAACAATGTGTACAATACTATTTTCTAAAAATAAATACAAAATCTAACTATTAGTAATTAAAAAAAGATAAGTGTTGCGAGGTAGGAAGGTATCGACGAATAATATTTATAAAGCCAGGTATGAAATCGGCATAAAAATGTTTGTCGTCTAGGAATTGTTTTAAATAAAAATGTCCATATAAACTATGTAAACTAACCTTTTTTAATTAGGAAAAAACCCCATTTGATTTTTATTTTTTTTTCTAACAACTTATATGTACTTAATAATAAAAAAATCTTCTCTCCTTAATTTTAGCTGCTTTACTTAAAATATTGTGTTCGTCCATGAGTTTCTTATAAGAAAACCTACCTATGTCTTATTATTTTTACCGTAGATATTCTCGTAAAATATTTCTTAAACTGTCTAATTTCCACGGCAATGATTCCAAGCGCGGCGCCGCCTTAGAGTTTTTCCCTCATAACTTAAATGAGATCATAACGTCGCGAATCTCTCGAGGCTTCAAGAATAACAAAGAAAAAGGCCAAAATTACGGAGGTCGTGTAATTTTCGGGGCGAGCAACACAAAATGGGACCGCGGGGACATAGCGGGACCCTTCGCGATTATGTTGTGGCTTTATAAGCTTGTTTCATTTTATGGAAGAAATAATATAATGCGCTTACCTGTTCTTATTAAAGTTTAATCTGTAGGGTTTTTTAAGCTAATAGTTAAAAAAAAGCTGCAGTTTACATGCCTTTGAAATGTCTAATAAAATACTAACAAAATGTATTAAATTACTTATTTTTATTTCCATAAGCATAATATATTATACTGGGTACATACCCTACACAAGAAACTCGTTAAAACAAATGACAATATTTGAATGATATTTTCAAATATTATAGCGTAATTAAGGGGGGGGGGGGGAGGTTCCCGGCCCAGCACTAATGGAACATGTTCTTTTCATTTATGTAAGCATTTTAGTCTTGAAAATAATTTCGAGATTCTCTTAAAAACCTCTGCCTTTCTCAGAAAGCTAAGTAATGTCCGTGACGAGCCAATCAAGAGAAAGCATTTTTAAAATTGAAAGCAGGGGCATTTGTGAGGTTCTCTAAGACACAACCTCGTCCGAGTGGGGTACTTATTTTTATTTATGTGAAGTGCTGTAATTTCTTAGAGCTAAAAGCTCCGGGGTTAGTGCGGAATAAAAAGTTTCTGGAACGGTAAATAATAAATTGTGCCGCTAAAGGTAGAAATTTTAAGACTTTGTACGTAGTTAAAGCTTACAATAAGGATACTAATTAATAACTAGACTTTTAAATAAAATACTTTTACGTTGGGCCCTAGTTAAAAAATAATTTTCAAATAAGTTTATATATCCCGTTTTAAACCGTTCAAGTGTTTTATTTCAATATGTACTATTCGCGTAAACTACAGACAGTATGTAACTAGACTTATTTGAGTAGGTGGTAGAAAGAAATATTTGTTACAATATTCAAATACTAAATCATAGTCACTAGATAGCAATAGATATACCACATTTCTCAAAAACTTTGCATTACAATATTGGTAGTATTACGTAATATAATATTAGTATCTTCCATTTATATAATGAGATAACTCTTATAAATGTATTTTATTAATGTACCGACGTTTCGAATACTTTCCAACAGTCGTGGTTACAGGGCCGAAACGTCGGGCCGTAATTAAAATAACTTGTTCATAAGTTTAACTAAACCGTTAAAAGTGTTTAATTTAAATGTGTACTACTGTAAACTACAGACAGAACTTAAATTAGATAACTCTAATTAAAAAATCATATTTATTGATTTCCAATGATGAGATAGTAATTAATGTACGTTCTTTGTACATATTGATTGCCTCTGTATGTGTTGCCTAGCATCACCACGAGAGGTCCTCGGTTCGAATCCCGGGAAAACAGTAAATTGTTTCGGTCGGGCAGGGCACAGACGTCTGATCTGATCTGATATTTAACACAGAAATGTACTCGCCCCATGCCCCACGAGTAAAAACAGGTTTTCACTTTGTTTTTCTATGTATTTGAAGATTTTAAGACTATTTCCTATTTTCCATCATGACGGATTCCCTATAAATTATGAGCTCCCATATTTTAAAATTCTATATTAAATTTTATCTGCCACTAGAAAACATGATAATTTACTGAAGCAGCCGGCAAGCTCACTTGTTAAACTTAAACATACTTGAAAAACGAGTACTTATAATGGGCTCTACCATGTATAGACGTTGCTTTTACCTGTATTTGGCGAGTTGAATTAGTTCGCATTACCAACTGACACCTCGAGTTTAAGGCTTTGTATTTATTATCTCAAACGCATAATATGTTTTGTGGGCGTAGAAACAGTTTCTAGTTAAAACAAAGGGACAAACGAACAAGAAAATTTGGATACAGGAAAGAAAACAATGCTAATAACAAAATCCTTGTTTGTAAGTGAATAAAAAAACTGCCTAGAACACTATTATAATGAATTTGAAAATAAATGTATGCAATATATAGTGTCATATACAATTTAAGTATAGACAGACAAAAAAAACAAAAGACTGCTTTATAACGGTAGCAATGTGTGATCAACGGGGCGTAAATTCGATCCCCACCGGGTCTAATATGTTCCTAAGCATTTGAAAAACTTTGATACTTTTCACGTATTGCACTATATAAATGAAAAATCAATTATAAATTGAAAAAAAAAAATACGACTCGGGCAGGGCACGTAACGCTGTGAATGCCGGTTGAGGTTCTGCCCATTTCGTTTTTTTTTCAGTTAATAATCGATTTTTAATGTTCCTAATCAAGTTACAATTTGTCTGAAACATTTTGGACTTTGTCTGGAAATCTGGATGTTAAATAGATGTTAGGAATATCAAAATTACGTCCGGGTCACGAACAATCCCCCACAGATGACACAGAAAGCTGTGAAGTTTAAACGTATTTCGATTTCTATCTGTGGTTTTCCGAATATCCAAAGCCAAAATAGTTCGACAGTGCATCTTGTCAAGATGTTATATGGCTGGGACATTTCCCCTAACACCAACTAAATGCTTGTCTGCCCATCTTTATCATAAAGATGATATGTATTTGCTTACTTTTATTAAAATTCTAGGTAATACAAACAACAAGGGTAAAGTAAATATAGCTTCTGTTTTACAAGGAAAACAACCGGCCATTGGTAAAAAAGTAAATCTACCGGTAATACGGACTCGGCGACGTGTCCACTTTATACTTACGTAAAGGAAAAAATACTTGAAAAAGTAATTTTGTAAGATTTGTGATTCAATTTTTGAAAGACATGTGGTCCAGACCATTGGTATTTCAATAAAACAATGTTAAACGTAGAATGAATTAGTTAACTTATTTATAATTTTATTTAACTACGCTCTCACGTTTCGGATATTTTGCAGCAGCCGTAGTCACGGGAAGACTAAAGATAAAGAGTGTCTCTAATGTCAAATCAAAAACTGCTATGCCAGCGCTATCCATCGTAGTTGGTATTTGGAGGAACTAGGCGGGTCCTCAAAAGGGTTTTCTTCAAATGCGTATTTCTCGCATAAACTACAGACAGTGTTAAATCCTTCTAACAGAATCGGAATATATCTGGGATTAGTATTTGATAAAAATAACATTTAACTATTTACATGAACCCCACATACATGTAAATAACAAATCTAACGAACACATTTCGCGTTTTCAACCGTTATCAGTGTTTCATTTAAATGTGTACTGTTCGCGTAAACTACAGGCACTACTTAAATCCGATAATTCCTAATTCAAAACAAATAAACATCTTTCTCCCGTTAAACCGTTATCAAACGTTACTAGGAAAGCCTTGCACCAAAAAAGCAACCCTTAGAATTCAAATTAGAGCAACGTCAAACTAACGCAGTCCATGTTTTGAGCCTCAAAGCACTGTCTAAAGTGTCCCCCTTTTCGTTTGTGTCCAAATACCTAGGCATAATTGTAATCTAGCCACATTTCCGTATATCATTAGTGTAAGCTTTTCAACATTCCTATGCCGGAATTCCTGAGAGTATACATTATTCGGCACATCTCTGAATAGTCACTCTTGACCTATTTCGGATGTCACTATCATGAATTCAGAATTTAGAGGAGCAAAATATGTCATAGTTGTAAATGTTAAGCTTCAGCTCGGCTGCGACGCTTCGTAAATATGCAGTCGTTGAGAAATTAATGTGTCGCTCTCAAAGGGAATTTTCAAAGCGAAGATCGCTTTTATTAATTGTATCTTATTTAATGTTTATAATATACGTATAATATCAAGGCTCATTTATTTAAAGATATAACTACTTTATTTTTGTATTATTTGGCGCTTTTTAGAATATAAGAAACAAATATGTAATAATATGATATTTTAGAGATTTCGAAAAGTCGATTCGAAAACTACAATTTTGTGCTGCTAAGTAATTGTAATGAGTAATTTTGGAAAACTAACGACAAACTTTTAAATTTAAATAATCGTTAATATATATTTTTTAATCGCTCGTTGGTAATTCATAAAGCTATTCTCAAATAAAACACCTCGAACGGTTCAAAAAGTGAAATATATTAGTCAACTTATTCAAAAGTTATTTTAACGCTACATTAAGAACAACCTCCATGGACAGTCCCCACTGCTGCAAAGCATTCGAAAAGCCGGACCGCAAATAAAATAAATTGTAAATATCTTAAGTAGTATATTTTGCGTTTTAAACTGTTAAAAGCTACTACTCTCGTAAACTAGAGACAACATCTATTCTTTAATACCTTTACATCCCATTAATAGAAGTAATATAGAGCCTTTTTATTATACCTGCAGACATACCTACAAACGAAGCTCGTATTATTTTACAACAGAAAACCACACACAATTGTTTATAGACTACAAGTGATACGAGGTAATTAAGTTGCTAGCGCACCAAGGGATTTCGATTTGTTTCCGCAGAGCACTGCGGTCGGTCCGCCACGGTTCTGGAGACCTCTCATTAGTTGACACTAGACAGGCCCGCTTTTAAATATGCGCTCTAAAGGAGCTGTTGTACCCGGAAAAGGACATTGAATCCCTTTTTCAAGAATTAATGAGGGAAAATATTCCTACATGTTCGTTAGAGGAGTGACATTTGTTGTTGTAACTAGTTAAAATAAATAAAGGCTATTATTATAATTATTAATTGGAAATTATTTTACTGCCCGACGTTTTAAACCGTTAAAGTGTTTTATTTAAATGTGTACTATTCGAGTAAACAATATTACTATAGTAACTCAATTAATAATTATTTATGTCTTTTAATAATACACAACACGAACGATTCTTAAGGTCTATACTCTATAGGCAAAGTTTTAAATATAATTTGACATAACCTAAATAATTAATAACCTAAAGTGAAAATCACTGCAATAATTAAATTATTGTTCCAGCTATAATCAATTTTGTGTTAGAAGGTATTAAAAAGTTTAAAAATAAAAATTAATTAAAGTATTAAGCATCCTTGACATTTTATAAAAGGAATTTCACATAAAAAGCTCTCAGTGTCTGCATAAGAATTATGAAATAGTACGAACCTAATGAAAAACGTGAAAAAAGAATTAACGTTGTTTGGTTTTTATCTGTGCTCTTACCTCGAGGGTGCTTGATGATAAAGGAGATTTGTGTAATTTTCTGCAATTACCATAAAACGCATTCCTGCCTTGTACTTAAGTAACTATTCAAGTTGTGTTTAATGTAGACTATAAAATTTGTAATTACTTTTAATTTATTGCTCTTTATTCGAATTTCTAGTTTTTTTGTATAAAGTATAAAAAGCTCATTTAAACCTCTTTAAGATTCAAGTCTGTAGAGTACACATTAAAATGAAACACTTTTACGGTTTAAAACGCGGTATATACATGTTAAATTTATTGGATAATTATATTATGTTTGAAAACTTTATTATGTTTTACATGTTATTGTACATGAAGGTACTATATAATTTAAAAATCGAAAATAAATTGAAAAAAAATTTCGATTCGGGCAGGACTTGAACCGGCATCGTCAGCGTTCCGTGCTGTTGCTCTACTAATTGAGCTACCGAGTCATAAGACCTGCCCGAGTCGAATTTTTTTTTTCAATTTATTTTCGATTTTTAAATTATATTATGCTTTGCGACAGCCGTGGTCGCGGGGAGACTGCTGACATGGTGACGGCTGCTTCGAAATGTCGGGCCGTAGTTAAAATAAATTTAATTAATATACATCGCGTTTTAAACTGATAAAGATTTTATTGTAATATATAATATATTACAGATACTTTCTTAAAATTCAAAAAATATCAGATATTTTTCCATTCCAAAGTTCTTTCAAACTATACCATCAATTTCCATAGGAATGCTATTGAAGCGTAGATAATGTATTCGTTAGAATCCCGTATCTGGAAATGCATTTTGCAGGGTGGAAGGGTCAATAAATGGTTGTAAAATACAGCGTAGGGTTTGTACAGATAGTATATAATATTTCCAACAATGATCCAAAAAATATGTTTTTAATTTTACATACAAAATTTTCGATAAATTAATATTTTTATGTCGTTCAATATATAAATACCTCAGAGTTTGTCACTATGTTTAAATGTATTTATTTAGTACTTATTAGACATATTTATATTCGCTTATAATGATTTTAAAAGACGTCTTTCTCGAGTATAATCTGTGATACTGTACGAGTTGATTAATCTGTGGTATATCTGAAACTCTGTATAAACTTTATCTGTGCAAGATTCCCAAGTTTCGCGCCCTTATAACTGTCAACGCGAGTTATTCACCCTGCGTCAACTAGGGTTAAGAAGTTATCGGAGCCTCAGTGTGCTTCTCTTGTGGGGAAAGTAATAAAGGAGTTTGAATTTACACTTCGATTTACAGGAGAATAAAAAGTTTTCTGTATTGATAGTCTGTGGACGGAGACTTGCTTGAGTGCTTTGTGATTTTACAAGTTTCTGGGGTATTGCAAATTCAATAAAAAGTTTCTAATAATATAATGGAAGTATATGTATGAAAAAGTTAGTAATATTTAATCTTATGATATCTGGCCTAGGTCTATATAATGTATTTATGAGATGTATAAATAATATAATAAGAAATAATATATAATTAGTCGAAAATGTAAAAAATCTTGAAAACCTATAATTTTCACTTGTTAATAAACATGACAGCTTATTTGTTGGTAGCTCAATTGACAATACGAAACGCTGGCTGTAGTCGTGGGTTTGTATTCCTTCCGTTAAAATTCTTAATTTACACCTTAAAGGTTTATAATTAGTTTTATAAAATCGTAGGTTGCAAGAATAGTCCTTAATAATTCATCATCGGTTCAATGTTCCGAGAATTCAATGACAAATTGATGCTACATTGGGATTCAACTGTGGTTAGTCGATGAACATTGTCACAGACTGCCAATGCAGACCTAAATGCCTATAGCGTCGTAATCGGAATTAGTACAGACTAAGTTTCGCCACCACAGCACATAATGGTCATGTCAAATAATATAGTGTTTGGCCTATTTGGATATTACAAATGTCCAGACTAACGTTTTTCGTTACTTGTCATCCTAGAATGCTAGAGTCAACCAATTAAAAGTTGTATCTACGTTTTAAAATATGTTTTTTTTTTCTGGAAAAAAATCATAGTAATATTAAATTCTGTTTTTATTCGTATTTTTAATCTGCTTTTGCCAAGAACAGACTTCGTTAGTCATTCTATAATTTGTCTTTGAATATGCGATAAACTATCTATTCAAGTAAAAGTTTAAAAGTTGATGATTTGTACAAGTTTTTTAAAATATAAAGTAAAACACTACGAATTTTCTTAAGCTTTTCTTTCGTAACTTTTTATTTTTACTTAGCGTTTCAGCGCAACTAGCGGCAGTGTTTGAACTTTAAGAACTTTTTTGTAAACACCCAATTGACCTGTGCTTTGAGGATTTGTAATTACTCAGGCAAAGGTTGAAGGAAACTTGTGAAAATTCTCGGCCATTTGCATTTGGTATTAGCTACTAAGGCGAAGAAAATACGTGGAAGTTTCTCAGTATACAGAAGAAAACTGAACATTTTTAAAGCTTTTCCGCTTGTTAGAAGAGTTATGTTGCATTTCATTACGCTTTATTAGAAGCATTTATTAAAAGGCTTTAAAACTTTATCTTGTTTATATTTTTTTCGTTCTAGGAACACTAATGATTACGATGAATCTGTCTTGTTTTTATACTAATACTAAATTTAGGAAAGAGCTAAGTGATAGGAAAAAAATCCATAAAAACATCCCTTTATTAACTATGATGCAGCTTAAGTACATTATTGCGATGTCATTGAAAAACAAAAAGTGTGGGTAAACTCTTGTCCTTACGTGAGACATAGGCCAGACACATAACATGCCTGATTTACTGATCGATTTAATTTACGGGCAAGAGGTATTGATTAAACTATTTTTTTATTTTAAATATTGAGTCATACGTAGAAATAGTGACAATAAAAATGTTTGTTTGTAATTGTTAATTGTTATTCTCTCATTTTGCTCATTGCAGGATCCAGCCCTAGGAAGGATACTCGAATCAGCTCGTTAATTGTAAAACAGAGGCAATTGCTCAATAAATCTACGTCGACTTAACGTCGGCATTGAAATATTAACCGCACCCCGCTTTTGACGGGCGGCGAACAGCACCGAATTTATAAGCAAATGCCTAGAAGAATCATATTTCAGCTAATATGACATATTGACGGTGTATATGATAAATGAAATGCCAAAAATATTAATAAAACACCTCTTACTCTAAACTTATCTAAATCGTGCTGCTACTGTAGCAAATGGAGCTACCGTGTCCAGTTTGCGTAGAACAGCAGCACGGAACGACGACGGTTCAATCATCTTATCTTTTTTCAATCTATATATTTTTTTCATATAATGCCATCATATGGTATATTTTTTTAGAAGGTTGTCATTATACTTAGAAAGGATTTTGAAATATTTTTTACTTTGCATTCAGTAAGTTTTTAAGGAGAAAATATATTATCTAATGTAAAATATACTTAATGTCCCCAATAAAACCGTATATTTGTCATATGCTCAATAAAATTACATTAAACTACACACGCGAACAACAAAACTCTGCAAATGTTGGTAAAATGTGCTCCTGTGAAATTGTATTCCAGCGTTATAAGGAAATTAAATTTGCTCCTATACTCTATATTTTACAATAACAAATTGTTCTTCGGGTAACCTTTATTGGAAGGATTCCGACGTCGTGACCTAGGCACCTTGGAAGATTAATATACCTACACGAAAGTATGTAACAGCTTAGGAAGTCTTGGCTCAAATCATTAATTAAATACCCTTTTAAGTTAAAAGCAGTGAAGGTTCTTCGTGATGGTAAATATCGAGATTTAGAACGTTAGCAGTTTGAATTTGGAATATGTTTCTAATTTGTGACGGAAATTTGATTAATGGAAAATTGTTACATGTTAAATGTGATTCTTGTGTTTTGTTTGTTGTTTTTATTTTTGCTAAACTCTATCTCTTTTCGCTCCTACCCTGCTTCTCTTTACACCATAAAAAACTATTTGCTTAAACTTATAGTTGAAAATATAAAAATATATTTAATAAGGTATTTTTTGCTCTCCTATCGACGTTAATCAATTTTAGACGGCAATTTTTCAGCAACACTCTGTAATATAAAAAAATAATACACTTAAAATACGCGAAGACTACAAATTGAACTTGGCGATCAAAGAAGTGGTGGCGAGTTTCTTGCCAGTTCTTCTTGTTTGTTCTAAGCCTGATTGATTTCGTTCTTGATTTGAGAACTGGTCGTAAATATAAATTTAGAGGCAAATTTTAACTGGTGTGACGACCTACGTAAATAAATGACTTTTGACTTTGACTTTTGGTTAGTATAGCATATCGCTATAGTCCCAGTTACAATATCGTTTCCAGTAACGTATGATCTGTGTCGTCAAATAGTGACGATTATGCAGAAGTCTGCAGAGGGGTTGTGAAGCATCAATCAAGGAATTACGGCTCTAATCTCATCCATTCTGTTATTGTTCGCCCTTCGGAACACCACGAGCGTTTATGATTGTAATATCCAATCCACTTAAAATGCATAAACGATACACAGGACAAATTGACTTTGACTATGAGTCCTTAACTAGAGGTGTATAAATACGTAAACATACAGTTCAGCCCGTGACTTTGCCCGCGTGGCATCATATAATGTGAATGATATTATTAATACAAACAACCTTCACAACTTTATAATACTAGCATAGATGAGGCCTGTATTTTTCGAATGCTTTGCCCCTTTGACCACAGTAAACGCAATCGTAAATAAGGTAACTAATAAGTTTCGCGTTTTAAACCGCTAAATGTGACTTGCGTAAACTACAGACAATACTTCCATGTGTATTTCTAGGTGTCTTCTATATTGCTACTACGTACCTGATTGTAAGGGTTTCGTTAGACTATCGGTAAGGACTATATAATCAGTTATCAATTATGTATATTGTTATAAAGGTATTCTAACAATATGCATTCCCAATCAATTACTGGCTTTGAAACATGCATATTTCTATCAATATACATCTTAAACTTAGCCTCACCTACTCAACTCCCTTCAATTATGAAAGCCCAATTTCAATTCGGGTTCGCCACTGACCACGAACTCAAACTTAAACAAAGGATATCCAAACTTATTATCAAGTACTAAGTTCTAAGATGCTTCGAGGGTTTCTGAGTACTTTATCCTGATGCCTGGATTTCCTCGCAAAGTTGCTGAAGCACCTCAGGAAGCTGAAGATATTGAATACTTTCGTCAGAGCAGGTTTGTCTATATCTATCGAATTATTTATGTATTGTTAAATACATCTTCAGTAAGTACATATATATTGGTATACGTTCAAATACACAAACTATTTAGCTTAATATATTAAGCTGAAGTGTTTTTGTCTTTGTCTTGATCAGAGAATTTATCAAGGACGGCTATGTGCTATAAAACCTCGCAATGTGACTAATTCTACAAGCGAAAATAGAACGGAAAATGGAAAAATTGGGAAAAATTATTTATAATTTTTTATTTATTCATTTATTCATAAAGCATTTACAGCAAGAGCCAAACATGCAGTATGGGAAATTAGCTAGGAATCTTATCTAAGAAATATAAGCATCTAGATTTGAAAGACCCTGGATTTACTTTAAATATATTATTTGCGCTCGTTACTGTTAGGAAATTATTCAACAAACGAATAGTACTATTATATTATTATTATAGTACTTTGTGTTGGAGCCATTGGAGCCAACTGCGTGCGTCACCGCTCCTCCGATTGGTTACCGAGGCGTACGCTGCAAAAACGGTTCAAGATACCCAAAAAATATGTACGAAAGAATAATTCCTCTTAAAATGATCTAAAAAAAAGTCCAAGACGCTATACGTCTATCTTTTAAGATTAACTTGTAAAAACGACGGGAAGGGACGCGACCGACGTCGTTTGTTAAACAGCTGAAGTATATAAAGATGAAGGCGTTTACAAAAACGAATTTGGTTACCCCAAAGAAATATTCTTAGCAGACGAAGTCGCTGGCACAGCTAGTTATAAATATACATTGAATTATATAAGAAGTTAAAACTAGGTATCTACTGTATTTAATGGTTTTACCATTAAAAGGGTTTTATTTGTGTACCACTTGCGTGAATACGTAAGTTGGAACTAAGATGAAATAACCTGTGATGAAATTTATTTAATCTAAATGTTATTAAGTAAACAGATAACACCAATTTATTCGTATAAATTCTCACACCTCTTTATCTGAAGAGTGTTTTACTAACGTTTTGGTTAAAGCTTTACAGAAGGCTGTGGCATGTCGGTTCAAGTCCTATTCGTGTCTATCAAAAAAATGTGTCTCTAGTATGTTCGGATTTGAAAATAATGAAAAACTTCACCATTGTATATTATAAACGCTTTTTTTAAAGATTTGTATTGATCTGTTGTTTCTAGAATCAAAAGTTTATTATTTCGTCTCATTTGCTATGAAACCCTAGTACCATCAGTCGGAATAAAATCAAAATCTAATCCCATAACCACCATTACAATAAAATAAAATGGCTCCTTGAAACAATTGCCTTCACTTACCTTCTAATACCGTAAAATGTTTATAACCTCCACTTATAGTAATTTGGTATTTATGACGCGACGGAACCCCGAAGTTTATTGTTTCATGCTCGAGATGACGTAGAATAAACTAAGCGATTTATAGCAGCCATAAACACTATGCATACGACTCTAAAATTACCGGTTTTATACAGTTATTATGACGTTCTAACGACTAATCAAAACAGTTGATATAATCATTGCCACCGTTGCGTAATTGTAAACCCTGCGTTAAGCAAGTCCTGGGTTTATAACCAGATAGAATAAATAAACTTAATAGGGCAGCACATAAAAATCTAATTACCATAGGTGGGTGTACGAATTCTCCAAGATAGAATTAACCAGAGGCACAGACACAGAAATATGTTTGAAACACGTGTGACAACGGGCTATGTAAGTATATCTAAAAGGCTATAAAGTTTTTAAGATTTATGACCTTATTATTTCATTAGACTACTAATTAAGTAGAAGATGGAAGTAGCTTCAAATACGTTAAGATTAAAAATATTTCATCAACTTACATATTCGAGAAAACTGAATAAACAACGTTACCTTTACAAAACCTTTAAGAGGATTGTTAATTGAGCTATTTATCAATCATATTATTAAATTAAACAATAAATAATTTAAATACATAATTTCCATTATTACTACAAAAGATAGTCAATAGAAATGAAAGAATTTTTAATAAATAGATCGGCTCGTTCGCGAGGGATTAGACCCTTTATAACGAATGCCGAAGCATTCTTTTCGCATAGTTCTAATGAAGAAAGGCGTCGAAACTTCAAATTAAGATTCTTGGAGTTCCGTACGCGGGAATAAGATTAATGAAGTACGCCACCTGGGGGTCGCACCCACTAACGATGGGACGGGGCAAAGGGGCAACTAACTGTAAAAATAATAGCGGGAATCTCTTTTATAATTTGCGACAAACGAAACGGGAGTTTCTCATCCATTAGTCAAGTTTAAATTGTTGAGGGTAGATGTATAATTATTATAGCTAGGGCTATAAAAAGAAGACATGCTAAAAAATAATCTTATAATTTATGATATTAATATTTATGTCATACATCTTAAATAATAATTGAATACAACACGTATAAAGGGATAAAAACGCGAACTATATTTGTTTAGCAGACGTACGTTATTTTATACAGAGAAAGTTACAAATAATAATTAACCGACTAGATACTGGTTGATGTGGAAAATAGTTTTTTGCATTGTAATTAGTCGTTCTAACATACTCTTAAAAGAAATAGAACTAATTCTGTAAATATTATATGTTATTGCAGTTTACACAATATAAAAAAGTATTTTGTATTACTTAGCAAACCTTTCGTGTTTTAAAAAACAAAAATAACTGGATTTTATCTAATTATGAAGATATATTAAAGATATTGTTAGTGCTTTTTACAGTTTAACACAGCTTAAGAGACAAAGCGAATATCATTTCCGTAGCGGCCTGCTCAGTAATCATAAGCCATCTTTGAAACTATTAAGCAGCGAAACGGCGCTGCAGCACGGCCCCTATTCAAAAGTCCTTCATTCTGACGCATTAGAGCGTTAATAAGACAATATGTAAGTGTCTCAAACAATGAGAATAATAAAAGCGCATAATGGTGAATGAGAAAATAGCTCGTTGACTGTAGGCTGAATATCACAATGCGATGGAACAACAATGGCGAACCCACACTGATGCCTTGGCTAAATGAAACCGAACCGTTTCAAATGAGACGAAAACGGCTCGGGATTGCGGTGGGAAAATCATACCTCAAGTACCTAGGCTCAAATATTAACCCTTATATACAAATTCAGAACTCTTACCCTTTTAAAACAGTTACAGTAAACTTATAACTACTAAATTGCGTAAATAAATAATAGATAAGAATTTGCTAAACCAGTCTCAGCTGTGCTGCTGAATAAATGACACGCTCAGAAGCGCTTGTTTTCGGATTGGCTCGGGAACAGATATCTTGGATACTTATCCTATCCCTTATCTGACACTTTTAATAATTAAAATATAACTTACTAGAGTTACATAAGGACTAGTTAAGCTATTTGCAATTTATTTCAATTACGGCTCGACGTGCCGGTTGCTTTGTAAAAGCCGTGGTCGAGGGGGACGTAAGATGAAGGGTGTAATATCAAAGTCAAATCTGCTACGCTAGCGCCATCGTATTTATTATTTTTTAATACAACTACACACATAGCTGTGTAGAAAAAAACGAATAATTAAAATGTAAGTTTTTAAACAAATACATAAAATGATGAAAAATTTAAATTACCTTTATAAGTTAATTTATTACTTAACAGTAGCGGCCACACGGGATAGGTTGTAAAGCATGCCACATTACGGATCAATGTAAAAAAATGAATATTACGTGTTTTAAACCGTTAAAAGTGTTCTTTATCTGTACCACTCGAGTAAACTTGATCACGATTTCAGCTAATGTGGAACATTGAAATTTAATCATCGTTAGGTTCTTAGTCAAGTATTGTTTGTTTACACTTGTTTAGTAATTAGGTCGCGTCCGTTTAGTACCTGTGCATAGATTGGCTCGTGTTGATTATAAATTGACAAACAGGTTGAGCATGTTTGACTGGACTATGCTGTCAATTTACTTCTCAATAATGATAAAATGACATTCCTTTACATACAACTATAGGATAAAATTATAATAGAAAACACGAAGGAAATCATTTAATAAGTACCCCTAAAAATAAAACTACGTCTGGTGTTGTTTAAAAAAAAATTTTATTTAATTCTTGGTGCGCAATAATATGTCTAAAAAAGGCAGAGATTTAATAGTTTACATGCTTTGTAGAAGCTTCTAACCCATTATTAATTTAGTGTACACAATTGTTCTATATAAATGAAAACACACTTTTTAACAACTCATACATATATTAAAACAAAATTATATATGTATGAGTTTGAACTAAGTACTTATTTACGCGCAAATGAAGTAAACTTAACGTATTGAAATTAAACGTACGACTTATTTTTTTAAGAATATTCGTTGTCTAATTTATTTAAATTCTTAGAGGACAGCAGCATGTACACGTATGTCAATATTTAAGAAATACTACAAACGCTTTTTTGGAAATTGATAGGAAATCTATGGTAACACAGTTTTAAATACTGATGTTAGGTAATGACTTTAAGGGATTTTCCTCATTGATAATTTAATTTTAAAACAAGATGATCATTCTTAATTTATATAAAACACTAACAACGTGAAATCATCGTTAATAATAATTCTTATGTGCCGTGTCTTATTGAAAAGTGTTTACAAAATTACAGCTATGAACCTTTGGTGCTTATCTCAATGTAATGCAGTTTGTTCTGTCAATTTCAGAGCTATAAAGAAATAACTGATCTAGAAATAACTTCAAGGGTACTGTAGCGAGCCCCAAGGAATTTGTAATATCTCCCTTGTTTCATCATTAAGGTTTAATTTCAGCCAAACATTACATTTCTAGAGTAATATATTTGAAGGGCGGTGCAACGCTTTACTAATAACAAACACGAAATACGTTTGCAAATATTAATATTTAATTAAACATAGTTAAAACACAAAGCATGCTATGCTTTATAATGTCATATAATTTCAGATAACTCTCTTAACACCGTTTTACGTGAATTACTTATATCCTATTGTTTATTGTGTGGGGCATAAGGCAGACACATTTTCGTGTCCCGATCACTAACCACTTTTTACTTACATTATGTAGCAATATAATGAATACACAAAGAACATCTTACTAAAACATGAGATGAACGCGGTCAGTTTCGTCAAATATCCACTACGACGGAACAGATGGCGCTGGTGTAGCAGTTTTTACTTTGACATTAGGTACACCCTACATTTTTAGCCTCCCAACAAAGCTGCTGCAAAGTATCTGAAACGTCGAGCAGTAGTTAACCTATTAAATTCAGCGTTTGAAATATTTAGAAGTGTTTTATTTAAATACATTTTTATATTAAACCAAATGAAACTTTTGCGAGTAAATCGACTTGTAAATCTAACTAAAACATGGCAGTATGTTATTCCAATGTTTGTGGAGATTATATTAAAACGTTATATTTTTATTGGCAAGTTTTACTACAAGAGCATTACACAAAATTCAAAATAATTATTATATTGAGAAATTGACACGGATTGGACTTAGTAGTTAGAATTTACATGTTCCTCTAGTCTACTTTTTGCGAATGATATTTTCTTTATTATAAAATGGCCGACTTATTCACCCCATTTGAATGTAACAGTGTAATAAAGTTAGGCATACAATTTTACAGTTTGGTGCATGCACTATACGTTTATTACTTTTTGCTTGTCAACTATGAAGTTTATAGGCACAATTATTGCTGAAACGGTACGAAATTTATGGCGGCATAACACCAGAGGCGTTATAGTGTGTTACAATGTCCATCGATTATACCTGATAATATCCGCATAGCTTTTATGTGAAACACACGTTTCATGTTACTTTTACACGCGAACATAAAAAATTAGGTATCTTATCTGTAGACGAGACGAAGATCGTAAAAGTTTCCTTCGAAAGCATAAAAAACAAGAGCAGTAAAAACTCTAGGAATTATAAATTTTTCAGTCTAGCAATCTTCATTAAAACAGACTTTATAGGTGTTTTAGTGACGAAAATGTATCTTTCCTGGAACTACTTTGTGTAGTTACTTTCACTTTTATACCTTTGTCAAACATTTTAATCTCTACATATTAAATAATTATATAATTAACACATTTATAATTATCATTCACTTAAAATATCTATATACTGATATATAAAGCGGGTACGCGCTAATGGCACTACTGGTTAGAATTGAATTTTTTTTGTGTTGGTTAGAACATTTATCCAGGAAGCCTATAGGCTTTCTAACGTCGCGCCGTGACTAAAAGCGAGGATAGGAGGAGAAACAGCGGGAAATATTACAAAACGGGAAAAATTATTTATCTTACAGGGTTTTCGTTGCGTGCGCGAAAACGGTTCAGGTAACCAAAACAATATGTATGGAAAGATCAGATTCTAAAAAATGTCTATGTTTTAAGATTAATTGCAAGACCGACCCGGAGGGGACGCGTAGACGGGATGAATCTTAGGGGGAACAACTATAACTGTCTATAGTTTACGCGAGTAGTCGCGTTTAAATAAAACGCTTTAACGGGATAAAACCGAATATTGGGGTAAACTTATTTGAAGGGTTAAAAAATTATTTTCAAATAAGTTTAACTAATATATCGCGTTTTAATCGGTTAAAGTGTTTTATTTAAATGGGAACAGCTATAATTTATAAAGTTGAGGATGAAGTTCGCAAAAACAAATATTGACGCCCAAAATAACAATTCTATGCGGACGAAGTCGCTGACACAGCTAGTTAGATATACAAGTGTCTATGTGCAGTAATTGTTCTAATTATCTCTTTGTGTGTATATTCGCATATCTTAAAAGACAACTCCTTTCGTATGATTGACATTTTGTGTAAGAACCCTTATCTTACGATTAAGAATTATCTCATTATTAACACTCCTTTAAAATATAGGTGGGACTTGAACCAGCCGTGGCTTTGAACGCTGTGGATGCTGGATCAAGTCCCTGTGTCGTAAATTTCGTTTAATCTACACTTATAAAGTGCCATCAATTATATTCAAGCTTCAAATATGAAAAAGTGGTTTTCTATTATGACACATTTTTTTCGTTATTACTTTAAACTATGACCATATTACCCTTATATAGAAATAATATTAAAACTGTTATATAAAGTAACGTCTACAATGCTAAATCTAACAAATGAGATGCTCTGTAAACATTTTGTATTCCCCATTCCTGCGAGTGCTTATTCCATTCCACTTTGCAGATAATAGAATTCCGTGTGTGGGTTCCGTCGCTTCTAAACAGGGTTCAAAGACGTAACACTTGGAACTTGGTACATCTCATTTCGCAGCGATACAAGACAATGCTTTTAAGCGATTCGTCTAATGCAGGGCCCCGAAGCTAATGCCTTCTGTATTACTTTAACTTTTTAATATAACTAACAATAACGGATTGCTTTATGTGCGATATTTAAGTGCAAAGTAAGGTTTGGTCTGTATATTTAAACACTCGCTGTTCCCGCGACTTCGTCCGCGTGCAATAGTGAATTTGGGTAGATTTTTTATTTAGGCTACTTATTAATTTATAAGGCAGCCAGTCTGGGTGTAAGTGCTACTTTGCCGCAACACTGCCACTCTCACTCTCATTCCCAAAAAGCCAAAGAAGTAAGTTTCGTTGTTCTAGCTTCTAAGATGACGAATTTTCATTTTCCCTTATCCCTAACAACTCTTTTTGGCATTAAAAAGTTTAGGCCTATGTCCATTCTCAGGTTCTAGAATATCTGTGTACCAAATTTCATTTAAATCGGTTCAGTAGTTTCGGCGTTACAGCCGGATAGACAGACGGACAGTGTTACTTTCACATCTATACTAATATATAAAGCTGAAGAGTTTGTTTGTTTGAACGCGCTAATCTCAGGAACTACGGGTTTGAATTGAAGATTTCTTTGTGTTGGTTGGACCATTTATCCAGGAAGGCTATAGGCTATAAAACATCGCGCTGTGACTAATAGAAGCGAAGATACAGCGAGAAATGTAAACAAAACAGGGGAAATTTTCATCTCTGTGGGCGTCAGACGCGTACGCTGGGAATACGGTTCAAGATACCTAAAAAAAATTGTATAAAAGAATGATTCCTCTTTAAATGATCTAAAAAAAAGTCCGCGACGTTTGTCTTTTAAGATTAACTTGCAAGAACGATGGGAAGGGGTGCGATCGACGTCATGGCTAACAGCTTAAGTTTATTAAGATGACGGGGTTTGCAAAAACTAATTTAGATGCCTAAAATAACGATTCTCGCGGACGAAGTCGCTAGCACAGCTAGTTTATAATATATTTCAATTTCAATTTAAGTTTCAATTTCAATTTCAAGTTCAGTTTCAATTTCAGTTTCAGTTTCAATTTAATTTCATTTTCATTCCATTTCCAATTTCAATTTCAATTTCAACTTCAAAGGGTTTTATTTAAATGTCGTACATTGTTTTCCTTGGTATAAGTATGATTTTCCCTTGGCTCATGTGTAGGTATATGAGTACATAAATTTATCTCACTTTTAAACGACTAATGGTAGCCATTAAGTGTCCAGGTAACCTTATCCCCACCGGGTCCAAGATGTTTCTAATTCATTTCTAAAATAGGTTGGTGTTCATCTGGATATTAAACGACTTAGAAATATTGAAATTCCGTCCTGGTCACGAATAACTGTCCACAGATGAAAATTCTATCTAGCATAAGCCTAGAATCTATGTAGGTATGTCTGTACACATTTGCAAAAGCATCGTACTCAATTTAAAAAAAATGTTTTACAAGTAATACTTTATGCTTCGTTACACACGTATTAAAACAACAAAGCAAAGTACATATTACGTTTTACGCTAATGCAAAGATAAAATTGATAAACTCACCGATAATTGTCTTGGTCGGTGTTATTAATAATCAAGGTATTTGGATTGACAATTGCTTGATGCAGAAATTAAAGTAATTTGTAAATTTTAATACTTATTGTTTTCTTTTTAGGATAGAAGAAAGAAAGTACAGTAGTGAACGTTTTACTTTTTTTTGGACGTTCTACGGAAACAAAATTTGTACATCAAAAACTCATAAGTTCTTAGTTTCCATCTTATTTGAACATATTTTTTTAATAACTTACAGCTTAAAAGTAAAATTTGCCACTATTTGGGCAGACAGATTTAATTTCCAAAATAAAACTATTTTCGAGAGCTTCGATATTCCAGATTCAGATTTCCAGGCGAAGTCTGATGTTGAAGTTCGTATGTGGAGTTCAAAAAAATTATAAAATGCTTAAAAACTTGTTGGATCCGGTGGGGATTAAATCGACCCGTTGATTGTTTGCCATACATCGCTACCATTGTACCAACGCGCTCGTCAAAATCTAAGTCAAAATCCTTTGCTACCTTTAAAACCCTTTATAGCGACTGGTGGAAAAACTACGTATGTCTTCTAAGAAACGCAAAGTCAGTAACACAATAAATAAGTAGCGTTTTATAACACGCCATAAACACTGTCCCAGCTAGATTAATACGGCAAAAATATTACAGCATTAGTGTAAAAAATGAGAAGGCAGCACGTAATATTTTCATACAGCAAGTTGATTAAAACTTAATTGGAGTTTCTTAAAATTTGCATATTTATCGACCGGCTATGTAAATTCACACGTCGTCCCTAAATGATTTATATTGTAATGATCGCGATGAATCACAAAGCGTCGTGACCGTGGGTAATTGCTCCAGCAATCGAATTAATCCCTTCGTTCGGTTCTTTATGGTACAGTTTTAATAATTGATTCCAGCTAGACGTCAGTAAGTTTAAGGCGAGTTCGCGCAGGCGATATATTAACGTGTTTATTGATGCGTCCGTGAGCTGTAGAGTATAATGCCGGTGTAGCTTTCTGTAACCACATTTATAAGGGAGGACAGACAAGCATGGGATTCGTTCGATTAAAGGTATAAAGCATTTAATTCAGATGTGCTGTTAACTTATTATGTCTTTGGACTTTTAGTCATTTGTTTAGACTAGGGATATTTAGAGGAAGGAGTAGAAATTACGTGACCCTTAATAGGATTATCTCTACATAATGCTTATAGGCTCCTTATTAGACTTCGTAAACCTGCAACATTGTTCATAGAAATTAAAACGTTGTATGAAACAGGTTAATACTAAATAAAACACTTTTTCACTAAGAAACGCGAAAAATAATAAATGACTACGGTGTCACGGAGGGACGGTACCGTGATCATAACTCAAAACCATGCAAAACGTACTGATCTGCATAAGTAAAAATAAATCATCTAATACACATCGTATTTAAACAGATAAATATCATTTATATAACTTACGTAAACAGCGGCTCATACGTACTTTTAAGTCAACTTACACAATTGAGTTTTACTCTGGTAGAGCAGTGATTGTAATTTAAGTTTGTTTTATTTTATTTCGATTCCATTATTTTATTATCGGATTTACGCGTCTCGCAATTAGTGTAAATAAGTTAGCTTTTGTTTGTTTAAAATGAAATAGGAGAGATTCAATTGTTTCTTTGTTTTATCGGAATTAATGAATGAAATGCAAATATTATTATGAATAAAAGGTATTAACAATTAGAGTATTATTCTTGTATGCTAATACTGACCGCATTCTTAGCTCAATGATTAAATACATTGCCTAGCATTGACTGACACTAAAGTTCTTACTTGATTGCTTGGTTCGACACACGAGAAAAACACAATACATATCCGACACAGCTGTGCTTTAAAGCGATCATCGAAACAGACAGAAAAGTTTCTATCCCGTGGCCATCGAGGTGAAGCGAAATTAAGCTTGGAATGGTACTTTGTTAGTATTTTCTTTTTCAATATTATACAAATAATTATGCACATGGGATGTATGTAAAATACGTAATTTATTATTCTTACACATACAGTCACGTTTAGCTTTACTTTAGCAACGGCGTAAGGCATACGAAAATAAAAAACGACAGAATTTTTCACATCGTTAAAATTAAACCAAATTTAGTATATAGTTCAGATGGCGCTTCATATTTTCATTCGAAGCCGCAAGGAATAATAAAAGAGAACATTTTCCCATTAATGTTTCCTACCGACTTTTATAGCTTCATTTATATTTATATGTGAAAAAAGCGAAACCGTGTAGCTTTATAGTAATAAAACGTAATGAGGGTAGTCGAAAATCGCTATTGTTTCTGCGGGGGAGGCTCAATCTCGGAGGGAAAGTAATTTTGTTGGGATTACAGCTCTATCCGCGAATGAGCTCTAAAACAGGGCTGTGGTCACTCCCTTCCAGTCTCCTGTTCGCCTCTGTTTCACATTAAACGTGTTTATTTAATAAGGCTTTATGAGCTTGTCTTTTGTTCAGCTTAGGCGTTCTTTAATAATAATTAGGTATGTTTGATTTCCTTTTTTATTCCAAGATGCATTAAGAGATCGGAACATATACCACTTTTTACACACATATACAGTACAGAACATTTACCACATACAAAGTATTTTACATACTGTCATGGAATTGGCAAAAATATCGATGTTTTTTAACTTATTCGAAATGGAATTATGTTTGTATGTATACGAATTTTATCGTGCGATAAACAAAGACAAAAGTTCAAATATACCTTTTTTAGTAACATGTGTTTGTAGTAATTTAAAATCAAGGTTACTCTAAATTTTGAAGAAAATATTAGTATATATATATTTTAAGACGACTTCGCGTGTAGAATAATTTATACTCATAGGTATTGGCCGTTAAAACGACTTATATTTACGCTTTTTAAACCGTTAAAAATACTTTAATTTATCTAAAACTTATATAAGAATGATAACAAACTAATCTAAAACTGCACAGCTTATCCTGTGCAGTTGACAACACTTGAAAAATATTATCACCATCTCGACAAACGCCTCGAAACAAAACAGGTGCAAGGAACTTTATCTAAGCAGTTTTCATTTCATTATCTGTCACTCGAGAATCACTTGACACCACGTCAGCTGACATAATTCTCAGACGTGCGTGGAAAGATGTAGATTCCGTGAATCATATTTTATCAGAACTCAAAATGGCGAGCCGCGGCTGTAACTTGGAGTGTGTCACGGGGGAGGACGCTGGGAAAGACGTCATTGAATTTATGGGACCCGTGAAGATTATTCTGGTAGATCAGCCCAAGAATTTGTATATGAGGAAGCGTTTTGCCGCTGCTGCTATCGTTCTGGCCCATATGATGATGGGCGCGAATAGCATGATCATATTCTACTATTCTTTAAGCTTCAAGAAGAATACATGTCTATATGCTTCTCACATGGCGCTTGGAACTGCTGGGGTAAATTTTTGTTCTTAAAAACACGAATAAATTTATATTAAGAGCTTGTGAAGTTAAAAAACCCGAGCCCTCTTTGGCCGAGGAAGGGGAGACCACAACTATCCTTAGCTGGTCAATTCCTAGAGGTATTACAAACAATTGAAGCAATTGAGAAAAATAGTAAATGTACAGTCTCCTTAGATAAGCAGTTTATCTAGAAGCTTATTCTCAAATTCTGACAGGCACATTAGCACATCAGCTCAAAAAAAGTCTTTATTCGTATTAAAAAAAATAAGAGAGACACATGTCTACGTTCATACATTGGCATTAGAATTTGTGCCTTGCTAAGATGCTAAGATTGGTGTGCCCTTGGTCAAAGGCCTCCTTAAACCTTCCTATCCTGTACAACAACCCCGGTCGAATGACCTTCCATCTTTTTCCTTTCTATAGGATACAATTATTTTCCTTTCGTACTCAATTAAACCTTAACCTTTGTTGTAATCTCAGCCTGATCAGTTTGCCTATAAATAAAATCGATCAGTCGTACACACAAATGTGTTCGCCTCATGTCTCCCGGGGGCAAACGGAACTTTATTTATACATACATATATTATACAAAACCTTCAGTTTCACCTTCGCTAAGGTTCTAGCCCAATCCTTAAATATATAAAACACAACTTTCTGATATTTATTATAAGGCACTTTTTAAGGTTTTTAAAGAAAATACCTCTTAAGACTTAAGGCAACAAGTTGATAACTGCGATAACATACTTTGTAATGTAGTTAAAATGAAATTAATTTTGATGTCACATTTTAGTGTGAAGAACTATTGATTCGTAAAGGTTATTAAAAATAAATAATTACATTTCGTTAATTCCTGTAAAATATGTCCACAATTTGTACTAATATATAAAGCTGAAGAGTTTGTTTGTTTGAACGCGCTTTTCTCAGGAACTATTTGTTCAATTTGATTATTTTTTTGTGTTTAGAGCAATGTGACTTATAGGAGCAAAAAAGGGCAGAAAACGTGAAGAAAACGTGAAAAAAATATCTATCTTTGTGGGTTTCCTATCTGTACGACCTAAAAACGGTTTTACAAGTATAATAATTGCAGTATCCACTTTACACTTTACACAATGATAACATTTAACATCTCTTTTAAAGTTCCAACTATGTATGCCGTCGGCGATATTGGCTCTGCATAAATTAGCCGGTTCTACTGCTGTTATGAGGTTGCCCCATAGACCATTCGAACATGCGTTCTTACAGCTGTTCGCCATAATTTTCGGTGTCATGTCTACGCTTGTAACTATCTTCTTTGGGAAGTTCAAAATTACTATTCATTCAATAGCAGGTAAGTTATACCCATAGATGAAAAAACCGTTATGTTCCATCGTGCTTCGGTTTTAGTCTATGGATTTCCGAATGCCCGAAGCCAAATAGGTCGATAGCGCAAATTGTTTAGATATTTTATAGCTAGGGTATTCACCTACCATCAAAATCACAGAAAACAATAATTTATAGTTTTTTTATTACCTACCTTCTTGTATATGGGCTTTTTTTTCTAATTATCTTTTCAGGAGTTGCAGCAGGGGTCTTAGCCATCTTGAATGTGATATTTGGAACAGTGATCTATGACTATAAAGGCACTAGAATAGACATAAAAGAGCTCGGTCGTTTTCGAGAGCCCTTCCACAAAATGCACAAATTCGCCGGAATGCTGTCTTTTACTCTGTCTTCTGTGTGTTTTATGAGCGGCCTTGTCAAGCAGTCTTTTGTGAAATGGGCGCCTGTTAAAGAGATTCCGTATATTTCGATCTTGTTTTGTGTTTTTTATACGCTTATTGTATTGTATAAGCCATTGAAGGAGCATTAATATTGAGTATGTGTTTTATTTATAAGGTTCTAGTTAATTTGTATGACTACCTTGGTAGCCAAATGATTAAACTTATTGCCTAGCATTGCGTTAAGCGCGAGAGGTCCTGTGTTTGAAACCCAGGAAACAAGGCATTGTTTCGGTCGGGCAGGGCACCGAAGTCTGATCAACTACTTGCCTGTTGAAGAACGAATCAGTGAAACAGATACAGAAATGCGTCCGCATCACGCAAAAAAATTAATTTTTAAAAGAACTTATGACGTTACTAATTGCTAGTTACACTTAATTTAAAGTGATTTTTTTCTGTGTACATATACATATATTCATAGACAATAAACATATTTTTTTATTTTTATAAAAGTTAACCTATATTCTACTTTTTGTACATCTCTGTGTCAATTGTCAATTTGTTGTCAATGTCTTTAGACAAAGATAATCCATATATTTACTTTCGATTTAAATTCTTTCAATTATGGATATAACAGAAGAAACGCCAGAGTCCAGCTTAAAGGATCGAAGATCAAAGCAAGAGCGACATAGATCGCCCAAACGCACACCGCTTAGAATTTTAATAATTGAGCCGAGCGGGAAATATTGTAGAAGTGTCTGGTGTGCCATTGGTCTAGGAGCTGTTCATATCTTCATTGGAGCTACTGTGATGTCTGTTATCATCTTCTCCATCAAGGTGGGAGACACCCATGCTGCTTTGTGCACTATTGCTGTAAGTATAAGGTAGAGAAAAGAGTTTGATTCGTAAATGGAAAAAACATTTTATTACGACATATTTTGTTTTATTATAGAGTAGGATAGACAGGCAAGGAGTTTGCTTGATGGGAGGAGAATACCCCAGCCATATAACATCTAAGCAATCGGCATCCAACTGTCGTACTGCAAAATCGTAGATGAAAATTTGAGTTATGAAAGTACAAAATGTTAGTTTCTTTTAAATAAAACACTTTAACGGTTTAAAACGCGATGTATTAGTTAGCCGTGGTCACGGCTGCTGCAAAGCATCCGAAACGTCGGGCCGAAGTTAAAAATCATTTCCAAATAAGTTTAACTAATATATCGCGTTTTAAAACGTTAAAGTGTTTTATTTAAATGTGTACTATTTGCGTAAACTATAGACAATGTTTGTTTCTGTTATGACTTGTATGAATTATACGTACTTAACTATTTTAGCTCAATAGTTAAACGTGTTACCGTTGTGTTAAGCACGAGAGGTATTTGTTTTGGATAGGGCAGGGCACAGAACTCTCATCATTCATCTCAGTGAAATGGACACTAAGATGTGTTCGCCATTCTTCACAGAGCGAAAAGTGATGAACACACACATTTGTATTAAAACTCCTAGATCAATAATTACCCACAGATACAACCTAGATAAAACAATTTTATCCCTAAAAATAATTTCACCATTTATTTATACTAAATATAATTCATAATAATAACTATGAGATTTCAATATTAAATAAAAAAAATAAATTTATTTTTTGCTTTTTATAGTTTTTTTTTATGGAAATGTCGAGTGTGATATTATTATGTCGCATTGGGAAGAATAGGGTCTCGATCTGCGTGGTTATGCAATTAAATGACACACGTCAAAAATCTAATCATATAGAATCAAAACATTAATGTTATTGAAAACTATAATAATTATCCTATGATCTAATTTTAATATCATTAAAGATGCGTATGATTATAATAGACCCCGTTGGCGAGTACTGGAATGTTGTACTTTGCGCTGTGGCGATTGGTATATCGCAATTGTTGATAGGAGGTGTAACAACAACATTGTTGGTGTTTATTTTAAAGACGAACAGTGATATCCACGTGCCTTTGTGTGTTTTTGGAGTAAGTACATATACTTATAAGAAGAAGTGTTGACGTATAAGCACACGGTGGTTCGACCGTCGCGTCGGTCAGATCATGTGACTATAGCATATAGTCAACTGGGGTTGGATTTTTGAGACAATTGACTTTGTTGGACATTGAGTACTTTTGTTAGGTGTTCTAAGTAATATTTTTTATGTTAGAGAAGCACAGAAAACACGGGGTTCGCTTGATGGAAGTTGTAATTCCCCGCCGTAAAACATCTCAATAAGATGCGTTGAAGAACCTAGTTTTGGCTTTAAATATTCGGGAATGCACGGCTGAAACCTAATCTAGAAACTTTACGGCTTTTTCAATTGTAGTGGTAATACGTCAGCCGAACGGAATTTGCCAATATCATAATAAATTATAAATTGATTAGAAACATGTCGGGCCTGGTGGGATTCTAACCCACAACTCGTTGATTATTACCCAGACAATACATTCCTACACAACGAGTCCGCCAAAATAATAATGTACAAAAATTATCATATTTGTAAAAACTATTCATAACTTAAGTATTGTCTGTTGTTTACACGAGTGGGTTGTAGTTAAGGTACGCGATTCAAACGGTTACAATGTTTTATTTAAATACGTATAACTTAGGTGTCTGTTCTCGAATGGCAGCGTGTCAGACTATCGAACTCAATCAAGTTAAATTAAACAATTTAACGGTTTAAAAAGCGATATACATATATTAGCTGCGGTTACGTCTGCTGCAAAGCATGCGAAACGTCGGGCCGTAGTTAAAATAGTTTTCAAATAAGTTTAACTAATATGTATTGCGTTTTAAACCGTTAAAGTGTTTTATTTAAATGTGTAAAACTCGTCTCAACTAAAGACAGTGTTTGACACACATGAAGGCACTATATAGCTGCAAAGCATAAAATGTTAAACCTTAATTCGCAAGTGTTAAGGTTGAAATTACATTGCGCGAGTGGTGCATGTATCAATAAGTTGAAAAAATTCGACGATGAGGTGTAGGACTCGGTAGCTCAATTGGTTAGAGCAACTGCACGGAACGTCGAAGATCCCGGTTCAAGTCCTGCCCTGCCTGCCTGTCGAAAAGAAAAATCAATTTATTTTCGATTTTTAAATTATATAAAGACAGTATTTAATCAATCAATTTGTTGAAGCGTAGAAAAAAACAAACATCCATAATGTAAGTATGATAGCTTCTCTTAGAATTAAACTTTTTCAGTATCATTTTTTCTCAGCGGAGGCGATACTGAGTTTGAACTATGCAAATGGATGGTCCACCCCTATGAGATTGAGGCATAGAAGATTGACGCACATGCTGCTACAATTGTGCGCTATGGCCTTGGCTATAACGGGAACTGTGCTCATTACGATGGACAAGGGAATCTCCAGGAGTGCACACGGTTTAACTGGTAATTGAGGTTTTTATGCCCATTATTGGGCTACCTATGTGTTGTGGATCTATTCTAGCGTCTGCAACTGAACTAAGTTCAGCTTCATGTTTAATGTCAAAGCAGTCTTGACTTTAACTGTATAACTTATGCAAGTTGTATAAAAAGGTATACTTACGTTAAAATTAAACAATATCAACTGATTAAAACGTGATAAATTGGATTAGAAAGGCTGCTGAAAAGCAACCAAATTTAAGATCATAATTTTACATAACTTAATACCTAGGTATATTGTGGTTTAATACCTGAGACCTTGGTATATATGAAATTAGAAATCCATATAGATAAAAAGAATCACGACACGGACGGGACTCGAACCTGCATCCACAGCGTATTGAGCTGCTGCTGTTGCCAATTTAGCCACCGTGTCCGTCATCGTCTAATTTCTGTACACCGTTGATACATACACCTCTCGCTAATTGTATTTTATGTAATAAATTACCGAAAACTTACTTTAGACCTTATAAAGAAGATATTCACACATCGTGTCGCTGAAAGCATCAGTTTAATTTAATTTCTGCTGAGTTTAATTTATATTTCTAGCTGAAGAGTGTGAAATTTTGAACTTACTTCGTAAACAAAATAGCACAGTATTCGATGAAAACTACTCAACACAGCTGTTAATGTAACTAAAATTACTTTATTCAA
Source organism: Leptosia nina (assembly GCA_963661955.1). Lineage (NCBI taxonomy): Eukaryota > Metazoa > Arthropoda > Insecta > Lepidoptera > Pieridae > Leptosia > Leptosia nina. The sequence goes on along the minus strand of CAVLEF010000004.1, from coordinate 3,719,027 downwards.
AATACATCTAAAATTTTAACTAGTTTACAACTCATTTTCGCTTCGGGCTAAAGTGAGGTATTTGCTGAAGTTTAAATATTTAAAATATGGACAAGAGTTTGTTGATTGTATTAGATTTTAAGTAACTCATGGTTCTTGAATTAAAAATGGTATATCTTCTTAGTACAATTATTGGGAGTTATACTATAATTATGATTAAAGGTAAAAAACGACAAAAACAATAAAAAATATTTATTTACTAAAACATGTTTAATTGATAATACTGACAGTCGAATTTTTATAGATGTTGTTATTATTATATTCGTGTAATAATGGTAATAGGTGATGTGCTTTAAAGATTTATTTAGAAGTATGATTTTATTATATGTTTTGATTATACATTACTTCTGTTTTCAAAGGACGCATACAACGTATATAAATAGCTATGTCAGCGACTTCGTCCGCGTCGACTAGGAATTTTGGTCGGCAAAATTTGCTCCTTCCTCATCCCTTAAAATATAGCTGTTCGCTACGTCGTTCGCGTCGCGTTCCAAGAACAATGCGACGTGAACGACGTAGAATTTATATACTGTCCCGGACATTTTTTTAGATTATTTAATGAGGAATAATTCTTTCATACATATTTTTTGGGTATCTTGAACCGTTTTCGCAGCGCACGCATCCGAAACCCACCAAGATAAATATTTTCCCCGTTTTTTGCACATTTCCCACTGTTACTTCGCTCCTATAGCTAACGATGTTATATGTTATAGTCTCGAAGGCTCGATAAATGCTCTAAAAAAACTGTCAATTAGGACCAGTTCGTGAGATTAGTGCGCTCATGCAAAAACAAACAAATAAACTCTTTAGCTTTATAATATTAGTATAGACTATTTTAGAGATAAAAGCGTACTAAGATATTTCAACTATATATAACGCTTTTTTATAGTTACACAATTTACATCGTCTTATGCCTTATAAAACGTATGTTAAATTATACATATTTGAATTGCTTATTTCGTTTTAGGTGTGATAGCAGGCGTGTTTGCTTGCCTGGCGTTTTTATCGGGGCCTTGTGGTCTCTTCGGAGGACGGTACCTCAAGATTTTCCACATTACCTTCGGTATACCAACATTCATAGTATCATCTATTAGCTTTTGTTTTGGTCTTTGTACGTCGCCCTTTAAAGATTGGGCCGGGATAACTGTGGTGTATATCCTTATCTGCTTTGTAGTGTTTTATACGAGTTTAATTATGATAACTTGTTTTATTAAATATACAATGAGGATGTAAACACGTGTATCACTTAATAATTCGATGTGACTCTATACAATATTTTTTTATAGAGGAAGACGGCAATCAGATAAATATGTAATGTGATAATTTGTATGGCAGGGTTATTTCACCTCAAGAATCCTATGATCGTCTGTCCTCTATAAAACATATATCTATACTAATATATAAAGCTGAAGAGTTTGTTTGTTTGTTTGAACGCGATAATCTCAGGAACTACGGGTTCGAATTGAAATATTCTTTTTGTGTTGGTTAGAATATTTATCGAGGAAGGCTATAGGCAATAATCGTGCTGTGACTAATAGAAGCGAACATACAGCGTGAAAAGTGAACAAAACGGGGTAATTTTTTTATCTCTGTGGGTTTCAGTTGCGTACGCTGCGAAAACGGTTCAAGATAACTAAAAAACGCCTATTAAAGAATTATTCCTCTTTAAATTATCTAGAAAAAATGTCCACGACGCTATATGTCTATCTTTTAAGATTAGCTTGCAAGAACGACGGGAAGGGTCGCGATCGACGTCGTGGCTAACAGCTTAAGTTTATAAAGATGACGGGGTTTGGAGAACCTAATTTGGATGCCCAAAATAATAATTCTCGCGGACGAAGTCGCTGGCTCAGCTAGTAATAAATATAACGATGACTTGCTACACGCAAAAAGTAGAACATCGTAAATTTTTGTTAAGTGACTATTTTATCGCGGTTTTCACTATCAGGAGACGTGAGAAATGCTATCAGATATGAGAGTATGATCAATAAAATCAAATTAATACACTTTATAGTATGCATTTATGGATCATTACGGCGGTAAAATTTATGATATTGGATTTTAAAAATATTAGTATTAGAAGTAATATTACTTAAGTGTTATAATATTGTATGGTGCGAGAGTTGCATAAGTGGATTAAACTACATGATGGCATATGGCTAAGGGTAGCTCAATTGGTAGAGCACGTTAGCGTTTTGCCTGTGTCATTGAGTTTTTAGGATAGAAGGGCGATAGAAGTTATGGAAGGTGATGAAGCCATATAACATTTAAACAAGATACGCTGTCGATGGGTTTTGGCTTTGGATATTAGGAAATCCATAAAATGAAACCAAAATGCGATTAAACTTCACTTAACTCAACTTGTGAAAATATTGTTGAAACTTTCATGTGATTATAAATTCTGGTATTTTCAAAAATGATCAGATCTACCGATCGTGGTGGAATCATTAAAGCTTTGAAAATAGCTGGGAAACATAAAAAAGCAAATTCATGATAATAATGAGTCCTTTGTATGTATGTATTTGTATATGTATGTGAAGGGCGTACACAGTTTCTTCAATCAAGAATTTACTAAGAAAATATATTGTACTGCGTAGTCTTGTTATACATTGGATTTAATATCTCCCGCAGAGAACGATCAGTGCTATTGACAGATATGTTAATTCCAATTATATGCTTGCCTTCGGGAGGTATTTGAATACATTAGTGCATTCCAGTATATCTGTTTGTGAAATTGTGACGTCATGGTTCGCGCTCAATTCGAGATTTGGTGCGTTCCATTCGCATGCTCTATGCATATATACGTAGATAGATTTAAGTTAAATTAAAAATCGATTATAAATTTAAAACGACACGGGCGGGGCTTGAACCGGCATCGTGAGCGTCCCGTGCTGTTTCTCTAACCAATTGATCTACCGAGTCCTACACGTCATCGTCGATTTTTTTTAACTTATTGATACATGCACCTTTTGCGCAATTAGATTTAAGTTATAAATGTAAACAAACAAGTGAATCAAGGCTTTTTTTCCTGGGATTCGAATATGCCCAAGACCTCTTGCGCTTCACGCAATACTAGGCAACATGTTCGACCATTTGGCTACAGCGGTAGGCGGGAAATGGGAAGCTATGAAGATCATATGAAAATGCAGTAATGTAGTTTAATCTTCATGGATGCCTGTCCGAAACTATTGAACCGAAATTTTGCATATTTTGAGGTCACGATTTTTGACGCTTAGCGCAAAGCTGGGTTGTGTTTTACCGTTACGTTACAAAGCGTTTCTCAAGAGATATGGAAAATTATATCTCTTTGATTAGTACCAATTAGAAAAATATAATTTTATAGAAAATGATTATATTTATCTTGAAAATTCTTCGGCGATCTATTAATTCCAATATTAATCAGTTTGATCTCACGCAAATATTTTATCTGGAATAAATAATTTTGTACCTACACGTGTATTTTCCGTATTATAATAATTACCTTATCTACGGCGATGACATTCGCTAAATTTTTATTTCATATCCGGGTTTTCATATTAATCAAATAAATAGGTTGTTTATATAATATACTGTTATATTTATATATAATATATCTATCATGTGTTGGCTTAAACGTAATAAAAAGCTATTCCCAAGTACGGTAGATAAGAAATACAATGTAAATTGTCTTACATATGTCTCGTATGACTTGAAATGATTCATGGCTTAATTAACAATAATCTAACCAAAGATACAACTATCTGGAAATAAATTGAAAATGTAAATTGCCGTTCGTAGAGACGTAATGTGAAGGGTTCTTGTATGTAGACGTGACAATTAATTATTTCTAATTTTACGGTTTCCTTTGACGTAATTCTCTTCAAGACATACATTTTTCGTATTCAATTGTTTTATCGAAAACATTATTGTTTGAACTCGAGATGGTTTAAAGAAGATATGCTAAAGAGTCTTTCTTATTATTTCAATTAGTAGTTAATTCAAAATACAAAATCGGTAATTATCCATTTATATTTGATTACTGACTGAATAAAAACGCACTATTTGCGATTTGTTTTTTGATTCTACGATTATCAACAAGTGTCCAAAGTTTCTTCCATAAAACTACTAAGAAACAAACACAACATTTATTACTCAATCTGTCTATGCTTTGGTCTTCTGAAGAAATGCTTCAGAGTGGTCATTTGAGGATTTAGTTTACTTGATGGTAAGAATAGTGTATAGAGGAATTATTAGTCATCAGTTTTATAGAATATAATAATTTCTGCTGCCAGTTATAGTTCAATGCTTGTAGAAAAAGTGAAGTCCTTTATGTTAGATGAGGTAGATACAGCTTTCATGTGTTTAGTCGTTACTCTACTATTCATTGAAATTTCTTAGACTTCATAGTTTTAGTGAGTTTTATCTGCTAAAACCTACTCTTTCATGTTTACTTTTTATAATAAAATAATTATGACATAATTTGTTATTCAATATAATGATAATCACACGATTCAGTATATAATTGAATTCAAATGATTTATAATATTTCAACTACCACATACAAACGATAAAACATATATCCGATAATTATTTGCACTCGGTTATCATAATCCAAGACTGTGATAATATCATGATAATATCTAATTATAATCAACGGAACTCTGCCCCTCCAAAATTCATAGATTATCTAAGTAGTAATTAAAAGTACTTACGTATTTTTGGATAAGCTAACAAAACATTTGTGTGAAAGCCCGTTTCCCCCTCGTTGGGCATGGGGCGAACACATTTCTGTGTCCGTTTCACTGATCCGTTCTTTTAACGGGCAAGTAGTTCAGACTCTGTGCACTGCCCGACCGAAACAATTTTATGTTTTCATAGGATTCGAACCCAGGACCTCTCGCGCTTAACGCAATGCTAGGCAATACGTTTAACAATTTGGCTACACAGGCGGTCTAACAAAACATACATTCTGAAGTTTATTATGGTTACATTAAAAATGCTTATTCTTCTTTATTTCATGTTTCCGTTTGACATCGATTACCTCTGATACCTTGAATATTATTTTAATTATATTAAAATACTGCAGTAATTATTTACTGCATATTTTATCCCTACTATCAATTTTTTACTCAGTACGCTATGCATTTAAAATAAATTTTGACGCTAGGAAGAAAATAAAATAACTAAAATATTTGGAAAATAATGTAATATTATATTTTTAAATACACTCAAACAGTAATAACAGAATATCTCGTATCTTAAATATTAAACAGCTTACAGATTAAGTAATTATTCCAATTCGTTATTTCTCGTCTTTGAGATTCCGTACTCTTTAGTGGCTAAATATTTATTTGCTAACTAATTGGTAACTCTTCTTGAAGAAGTTGATGGTGGGGTTGATGATGATGATAGCAGTGAAACACGCCGTGAATGCAATAAGGGCATTGGTGAAGGCTTCAGACGCCCACATACGGAAGAATACCTTGTCGAAACCGTAGCATAGACTGATGGAAGAAGCAGCGAACGCGACAATTCCAAAGCAGATGTGCGTGATTTTGGAAATGTTTCCAGGGCAGAACCGTCTCCATTCGAAGGCATACAGCGAGGTGAGGCCATTCACAAGACTCACGGTTGTAAATACTAGGGCCACAAGACCTGTAAAGATGCCAAAAATGTTATCGTAGGGAATTGAGATATTTGTAATGATGTTTTTATTTCTAATACTAAATAAAATAGATTATACAATAAGAAGACAACTTAAAAGTTCGTCCGCTCTTGTTTTCTTGTGTTGCTTTTAGTTTTTAATTAATAAGCTTCTCTTACTCTATTTGAAAGCTAGAACAATAAAACTTTCTTCTTTGGCTTTTTGGGAATAGGAGTGGGAGTGAAAGTTCGAGTTAGAATAGGAGTGATGTGAGGTGAGAGTGCTACTTTAGCACAAAGTAGCACTTTAGGGCAAAGTAGCACTTACAACATAGATTGGTTGCCTTAAATGCGCACTTACATAAATCAATAAACAGCCTAAATAATTAAAAATTCTACCCCAAGTCACTATTCGGCGCGGACGAAGTCGCGGGCACAGCTAGTAATTAATAAATTTATTTACTCGACTTGTGCAAATTGCTATAATGGCTAATTTGCATTGTCCTTCTAATATAAAATTGCTAATTTTTAGAGAGCTAGAAACTTATATCTCATACAATATTTCTTATCGGAAACTATATTTATTGTCATTGATCCTTCGCCTTATTTTATCACAGCACGTATTTTTTATCTCCAGAATTTTATCAGAGTAAAGGTTAACCAGCCTCATTCAAGTATGCGTAAATTTTTTTTTTGACGTTAGAATGACTAAATGCTGGATTTAAAAATCGATAATAAATTGAAAAAGTTTTCGCCTCGGGCAGGACTTGAGCCGGCATCGTCATTAGCGTTGCGTGCTGTTGCTTTACCAATTGAGCTAGCGAGTCCTACACCTCGTCATCGACTTTTTTTTACTTATTGAATCGATTATTAAATTATATCGTGCCTTCATATGCAATAACATGTAAAAAATATTAAAGTTTTAGATGCTGCATGATTGACATATTTCGTATTTTTCTTGAAAATATTAATTCAGGGGCAAATTTTCATTTTTAAGATTTTCGTTAAACGTACCGAATCGTCCGTGCAAGGTGTTGAAGTTCCTGGTCTTGTCTATAATTTTAATAAAGCTACCAGCGATCGCTAAAGCAGCACCTACGACTTGCAAGATGGTGTGCGCCCTGCGCTTGTCCCTGAAGCGAAGAACACCAGACCAGCCGTTGTCAGCTGACAAACTTAGGATAGCTTCCGCCATGAGAAGTTGGTACTGAAAATACAAACAGTCAAAGTTTAGTAGGATAGATTTTTGTGACTTAACGTCTGAGACACGAACTGCTGGACTGATTTTGATAAGATTTGGTGATTTTTTTCCACTAATTATATACCTATTTACTATAAATTCAAAAGGCTTTAAACTATAAGGGACGGTTGAAACTAACATGCTATTTTTGTTATACCAACGTTGAACACATACTTGAATAATAACGTAGAGTTTTTTTCGACTTAAACCTACGAATATATTACTAAAAGATAATACAAGATTTCTCAGTCTGTTACATCAACGTTCGTAATAAATACTCACTTATACATTATTTTGATAATGACACTCTTTACAACGTTGTATTGCAATATTAATAGTCTTTAATTATAATTTAACAATAACTAGACATGCGACTTTTCATTTGAGTACTTTATTTTATCTTTTAACTTACCCCCACTACACATAAAACAATATGCAGCATAGTAGCTCCCAACGGTAAGCCATTCCTAAAGGAGAATATCAGAGACACCCCCACAACAATTCCGATCAACAGATGTGACAGGATATTAAGAGTGGCCTGGAAGATCTTCAGGGCGTATGCCCCACCTTCAGCTTTATTAGCACTTTCGGGGTCGAAAGTCATTTTCAATTCCGTCCTCTCGCTACTACACTATTCAGAAGAGTGACATGTAGAATATTCTATAATTTTATTTATGAGATCGGATACCGATTATGAATTTGTTATCGCCACTTGTAGTAGATTGGTCGCTGGACTCCGTCGGTTAAAGATTGAATTCAAAGTTATGCAACAAAAACTCCTATGTACGCCTTTCAATTTAAATTAATGCTAAAAAGAAAATTCGTGAGACAACATCGGAAGGAATGGTGTTCAAGATTTTTGAATGAATTTGATATTGGCAATAAATCACAGAGTGCTCGTCGTGCAAATTATATTCGTCAGCGCACGCGATTAAATTTAGCGTATTCTCCAGATATCACGATAAGCGTACACACAGCACATTGGCATATGTGTGAATGTGGAAGAAGTATAATACCAAATAAAACTTATCAATATTCTCTTAACGTATTTTATTCACCAATTTGAGATTCTACAGTGTAATATATATCTCATTATACACTACTTAACAATTAAGCGATATGATTTCTTGAAGAAGTTAATTGTTGGATTGATAATGATTATAGTTGTGAAGCAGGCCGTGCAAGCTATAGTAGCATTCGTGAATGCGTCACTAGCCCACAGTCTGAAGGAGAATTTGTCAAAGCCATAACACAAGCTGATGGAAGAGGACGCGAATGCGACGATACCGAAACAGATGTGTGTGATCTTGGAAATGTTGCCAGGGCAAAATCTTCTCCATTCAAAAGCGTAGAGCGAGGTGAGGCCATTCACAAGGCTGACGGCAGTGAATACCACAGCTACAAGACCTAAAATAAATACGTTTTTAATGAAAGAAAACAAAGGGTAGATATGTTTAAAATCTCCTGTTGTGTTCGTGTAGTGTCCTAAGTTCCAATCACTGTTATTATTAATGTAATTATTGTTTTGAACGTGTCACAACTACTTGTGGATTATAGTTTTAATTCTTTTTTGCGTTGACAATTTGAATTGACTTGTTTAATAAATTTTAGATATTTTGTATCACTCAATTTTACTGACGATTTTATTAAGCAATAAAAAGACGATGTGTACCAAATTTTTTACCGAGCAATTTTCACGTTAACATACTTTCAGAATAGGCAAAAAAAAAATTTTTTAAGTGAATTTTTCTTCAGATATACTAATCTGTTCTAAGGTAAAGTTTAGTGTATTATTTAGTATAACGATGTTATTTATAAAAAAAATATTACATATTTTTAATATAAGCATTTTGTTGCTGGAACTTTTTGTCTTAATATATTGACCACAAATTTTTAGAATAAGATGCATTAAAAACTTATTATTTACAACGAGCGTTAAAAATTGAGGAGACCGCTTGGTCCTTATAGCATAACAGGGTTCCGCACCTATTGGGTAAATAGGTATTCATATAAATTAAAAAAGGGTGTTCACCTTTAATTTTTAGGTGCGGTTATCTTGTTTTTTTTAAATTAATGATATATTTAGATGTAAATTTAACATAAGTTGGTAACCTTTTAAATAAATAATAAATAAATAAAGTAAGTAGGGTGGTCTAATAGATTTGCTGTCTTATTTGTGTGAATATGCCTAATGATATACTGACAGCAAGCTAAAAGAGCTGGAGTGTTGAACTCACCGAATTGTCCATGCAGTGTATTGAAATTTACGGTCTTATCGACCATAACAAGAAAACTCCCAACTAGTGCAAGAGCGGAACCTCCGACTTGTAGGATTGTGTGGGCCATCCGCTTGTCTTTGAATCTCAAAACACCAGACCAGCCGTTGTCAGCTGATAAACTTAATATAGATTCTGCCATTAGGAGTTGATACTGAAAAAAAAGTGTATTTACTAACCGTGATATCATGTTATAATGTAATATATTATGTCTAAAAGGTAATAATAAAAATATAATAATAATATATTATGTCTAAAAAGTTGGATATATAACAACCAAATTTAAGCAATGACTGTGTCGTTTGCGGCAATTATTAAAACCAAGATACTAGTACGGTAATGGATAAGATGCTACAAGTGTTGTTTTAATTAATTGTTAATTGCAAATTGCAATCATTTTTAGGTATAAGTTTTATATCTAACTAGCGACCCGCCTCGTTTCGTTCGGGTGCAATTCTGGTACTAAATACATTACAGAAAAACTGTGAAAGTTGTATATAAAAACCTCCCTCTTGAATCTCTTTAAAAACACCGCATCAAAATGTGTTGCGTAGTTTTAAAGGTGTAAGCGCACAAAGGGACAGAAAAAAACTACTGTATTTTATACTATTTATGTAGTGAGGAGTTTTCGTTAAGTTAGCAGATTCAAAATGTATATCTAGCAAACTAATTCATAAATGAATATAGCAAAGACCATAAGAACTGTTAAGAAATAAAATAATGTTAATTAAAGTGATTTAAAAGAAACCCGTTTACTGAGTAAAAGTACACAATAAAATATATCACAATGTATATGCGTACGACGGAACACTATTTTTACTTTAACAATTTTGTCTCTACTATTCATGTAATAAACTATATATATATAAGTAAACTATAATAAACTGTATTTTATTATTTGATCAAATAATAAAATACAGTTCATATATTATCTCTAAATTACTACCCGAGTTGTTTAGGAAATAACTTACTCCAATAACGCAGAGAACAATGTGCAACATAATAACATTTAAGGGCAATCCATTTCTGAAGGAGAAGAGAAGTGAAACTCCCACCACAATTCCGATCAGTAGATGAGACAAAATATTTAGCGACGCCTGAAATACCTTCAGCGCGTACGCACCACCTACTTCCTTGTTACCCACAATTTCGGGATCCACAGTCATTATGGTCCAACCACTAGCACCTTTCTCCAAGAAATGCCGTGAACAGCAAACTGGTGTATGATTTATTGGATCGTATATCAATAATGGTTTGTTATCTGTGCGATTTTAAGATTGGACGAAATATAATTATTTTGCTACCTGATTGAATTTATCATAATCGCCGTAGTACCCACACAGCCTAAAACTATCTTCCATCACTTTAAACGTGACCTGTTTTATATTTCTTTTTCTACGTCACAAGTAAATTTTACAACAATTAGTCTGTGTGTGTAAATTGTGTAAGGCTTTTGGTTTGTCGGCGGCCATCGTTCGTGTCATTGTTTTTCGACGCGAGCGGCGAACCTCTTCTCGCTCTCGTCGGCCGAACAGCCCGAAGAACAATCATATGTATAGACTATAGACTGTGCCTTGTTCGACCGAAATAATTCATTACTTCGCTACGTCCGCTGTGCTGTGATAATCGTAGATTTAATTTAATTTATGTAACAACATACAATTTATTGTAACTGAAATGTTTTATTATTAAACTGTAAGAGCAGTGGGATTTTGCTGTTAACAGAGTTTTTCTGTAGTTAGTAGTTATAGTAGTCATACATACATTTATTAAATTACTGATAACTCAAAGTGATAGTGATTTATCTGTCAATTACCTATCTATATATATATTTCTATAATAATCATCGAATGTTTTTCCGGTTTGTAAATGATTACCGTGCATTTTTGCATATGTGTGTTTGTAGGTATAAACTGAATAATTCAGAATGTTACTTTTTATTTTATTACTATTTACTGAAAAAATACTGTCATAGACTGTTTATGCGAGTAGGACATTAACGGCATTTCTGCAAGGACCCGGTCAGTTTCGTCAAATACCAACTTCGACAGATCAAATCGTTCGGATGTCAGAAACACCCTCGATCCTTAGCCAGCCTCACCGTGACCACGGCTGCTGCAAAGTATCCGAAACGACGAACCGTAGTTAAAATATTTTTCAAATAAGTTTACTGTTTAACTAATATATATCACGTTTTAAACCGTTAAAGTGTTTTATTTAAAATATACTGTAATTTTTTCAGTATTTGTATAAACATTTATGGTGAGGCTAAGCTTTTTGTGTAATAGATAGATTATATATTTATTTACTTAAAATAATAATTATTTGTGAGAATTAACTGTAAATTACTCGATCTTATTAAGACTTTAACTGAAGACTGAAGAATACAAATGCGGTATGCAATTTCTATTATTTTAATCTCAGTCTCTATATTAAAGGCATCAGTAACAGTGATTGTTCCATTTCAAAATGTGCGTATCGAGGACCATTATTCTTCTCTTCCTTTATGTTCAGATGCCATAAAGATACGCGAAGCTACACTATCTGCCGTGATCTATACCTACACAAAAGATACAGAGCGGGTTGCCATGATTAATATGGAATTGTCTCGCAAAATGAAAGATAAACATATAGTAAACTGTGGACAGGTGTTTATGTTAGAAAATCCGTTTGGGACTCCCTCCAGACCACACGAGTTCATATCTGATAAATGCCACTTTCTATTAAATGTTAAAATGGCATTAATCAAACTAAGTAGAGGTTGTTATAGTATAGGTTTTTCAATCCTTTAATGTTTTGCACATGATATTGTATACCTAAATCAAAAAAATTAAATTAATTGAATAAAATTTTACGTAGGACACGGAGTAGGACGTTAATGTTTACGTGTAGTATGTGTTTGTTTTTTTATGTATCGGAATCGAATGAAGGAAGTGTTATGATCCTTTTAAGGCCTATAAAGTAAACTTATAAAAATGACTGTACAGCCGATAAACTTTTTTTTTTTGTTGATTATTACGTAGTGTTCCTATGGAGCCACGAATACTAACCGGAGTTTTGGGCGAGAGCGTAGCGCTCGCCGCGGTTGGGGGGCGAGAACAAGGGGGCCCCCGGGGGGGCATCGGCCTCGGCTTGGACCGCCGCAATAGGGTAGGTTTGAAGAGCTGGACAGAAGCTCACCCGGGTGGGGATAAACTATTTTTTGGTTTTTTAATATTTAACGGTTTTAATATTTAATTTTGAAGCTTTTTGTATTAAAAACGTTGCTTTAATGTTTTTATTTGTATATCATTATAGTAACAGATAAAAACAACTCACATGTATAACGTATTCATATAATTTATGCCTGTGATAAATGTGGCAAGATCAAAGGGTTACCGTATTGTGGGAATCACAAACATCACATTTATTAATTAATATTGATTTTCCTGTACCGTTTAATACTAAGAGATAAGTGATCGGTTAAGTTTAATAGTATATGTACACAACAGACAGTTTATAGATAGTGAAAAAGTATAATTAAGTATTATCTATTTACTTACGTGAAATTCTAATTTACAGCTGAGTTTTTTTACTATAAAGGAGACATGGCATGGAGTTCACATGATTGTTGGTGATATATCCCAGCCTATAGAATCTAAACACAGCGAAAGCCACGAAAAACACGAAGCCAAAATAGGTTTATAGCACATCTTATCGACCTATTCGGGACACACAGCCTGAAACCTTCACGGCTTTTTTATCTGTGGACGGTTCGTGACCCGGACATAATTTCTATATTCCCACCACCAATTTAAAATTCAGAGTATCAGACAAAGTCCGGCATGTTTAAGAAAAATTAGAAATTGAAAAATTAAAAAAATGTTGGACCTGGTGGGGATCGAACCCGGGACCCGTTGAGCATTAGCCATACGTTGCTACCATTAGACCAACGAGCCCGTTGCATAGTTTGAATTGCTTTGTGTATTAGTGTATAGAAATACCAATATTTAAAATAGTGCAGAGGAGTATTTGAAACCAATACTTGTGATTTCGTACCTACTCGCGTATACTATATAATATTATGTGCTGTATATTATTGTGTTTATGCTGAAGTAAAAATTTATTTCTTGCCTAAATTAATGTCTTAAATCTAAACTTATAAAGCGTCTTAAATGTTGTCTGTAGTTTACGCGAGTGTACACATTTAATAAAACACTTGCAACGGCTTAATGCGTGAAATATTTCAATTTATTAGTTTTTACAACGACCCAACGCTTCAGATGCTTTTCAGCAGCCGTGGTAACTAGGGATAACGATAGAAACTAGAGATTTATTCATTGCGTTACCATCTGTATTTCCCATGGAATATTTACAAAAAAATCAAGTCATTTCACTATGTAATGGTCATCTTAATTATAATAATTTTAATTTCCCAAGGTATAATACTGAAGTAAGAATAAAATTTTAATATAAAATTATTAATTGTAATTGGATTTAAGACACAACTAAAATGTTATTCCTACCCTCATTCAATTGACGTATTTGTTTAGGAGTAGGTAACTCAAACAATATTATCGTATTGGTAATTGTGGCTGTTTTAATTATGGCATCGGTTAGAGGCTTCATTATAATTTGAGTCAGGTCGGACGGGTTCGATTCAATCGTAGCCTGTGGTTTGCATATTTAAAGGCAACCGTTTTGGCCGTAACTAATGGAGTTAAGCCTCTTAGAATGAAAATGTGGTCCATGTTGTGAGAAATAGCGTTTTGTTTAACGGTATTGCACGTGGCACATGTTTCGAAGAAGAAAGAAAAAGAAGTCAGAAAAATAAAAATGACTTAATTAAGACAAAGGACTACGCATGACGCTTTATTTGTAAACACACGGTTGAAAAATTGTTTCTGGAACGTCACTAGCGGCAAACATTTGAGGTGCGATAGGAAATTGTTAAACAACTATTCTCAATAAAATAGTATAATATAATGGAGCATATTAAGTTATAAAAAAGGTGTTCCGAAGGTATGTTTATTGTACTTTTTTATGAATGATTAATTCGAGCTAGGGGTATAATTTAATAAAGTGCTAAAAAATAAAAAATAAAATTTGTTTCTACGATACAGTATTCTCAGGCAGTGTACTTGCTACCTAGATTTCTTACTTTGTCACATTGCAGATAGATAAACACACACTTTCAACATTCACACTCCTGTAAGATTTAAAATACACAAACAGTAATCCGGTCGATGGATGAGGTGGTTAGATCAAAAGCCTTATTCCGACCACTTTTTGATTTGTTAAACGATCTTTACTAATTTTAAATAAGGAATATAACATAATTTTTTACTCTTACCTCAATCATATGTATACTTTTAAAACTATAATAGGTCACGTTTTTATTTATCGCTCACTTCTGTAACTTGTGCCACCAAAAGGCTTGAAATTGAGATAACTACTAGTGTTGCTAGGTACTTGATATATGCATGCGTAAATGGCCATCTGGATTTATTACTAGGCAATACGTAAATATCCTATATCGAAGGATTTCATAACATATTTTTGATATTTCAGTGGTTTCCTCAAAATTATGTACGATGTATTTACGCTTATATGCAAGATTTTATCAAAACCTAAACATTTTTTCATTAAACCTAATATTAGAAAGCATAGTGTTTTGCAATGTAGATCTCAATAATTAAAATGACGTGAGTTCGATCCTCATCGGGTCCAACATTTTTGTAATCAATTTATAATTTTTCTGAAACATGTTGGGCTTCGTCTGGAAATCTCGATGTTAAATGTGGTAAGGGTTGAAGTGGTTAAAGGTGGTAGGCAGATCGAAATTCCGCCCCAGTCACGAACCACAGTCCACAGATGAAAAGCCGTGAAGTATACGTTACGTTTCGTTTTAGTCCGTGCGTATCCGAATATCCAAAGCCTATTTTGGCTTTTGATATTCAGTAGGACGGACAGCGCATCCGTTTAGATGCTAGAGTAGAGGCTGGGATATTTTACTTACCATCAAGTGAACTCCATCATTGTCTGTCCTCCTCTATCATAAAAAAAGAGGTTTTTTTACAAGAGATAATAGTGATATGGTTTGCCGTGCAAAATATTTTCAATTACAAATTAAAGGTGATACTAATTTCGTTCACGTATAAGCGAAGTATTACAGTTATATCCTTGTAACCTTTGCGAAATTTCTATTGTTTTATTTGTATGAATGAAGATGAAATAGCCATAGCCATAACATTCGAACAAGATGCGTTACGAAAACCTTTTGTGGCTTTGAATATTCGGACATCTACAGGCCGACACCGATTTTAATATTATTCCATAATTTTAGACGAAGTCCAACATATTTCAGTCAGGGTCAAACGCACGACCTTGACTATTAGTCAACAAATGTTACCATTAGACCAACGAGTCCATCTTATTTATAACTAACTGTGCCAGCGACTTTGTCCGCGTAGAATAGTTAGTTACAAAATTTTTCGCAAACCCCGTCCTCACCTTTATAAATTATAGCTATTAGCCACGACGTCGGTTGCGTCCCGTCGTTCTTACAAGTAATCTTAAAATATAGATATGAACGGTCATGGTTTTAGATCGTTTAAAAAGAAATCATTATTTCATACTGTCTATAGTTTACGCGAGTAGTACACATTTAAATAAAACACTTTAACGGTTTAAAACGCGATATATTAGTTAAACTTATTTGACAATGATTTTTAACTTCGGCCCGACGTTTCGGATGCTTTGCAGCCCGTGGCACGGGAGACATGCTTTCAAATAAGTCTAACTAATATTTCGCGTTTTAAACCGTTAATGTTTGATTTGAATATTATGTCATTGCATACTTTTGCACACGCAACGAAAACTCTCAAAGATATATAATTTTCTCTGTTTTTTACACATTTCCCACTGTTACTTCGCTCGTATTGGTCGCAGCCTAATTTTGTATAACCTAAAGCCTTCCTCGGCAAATGTTCAAACGAACATAAATTTTGAATTTGAACCAATAATTGCTGAGAGAGGCCTTCACCTATAAAAACGGATCTTCAGCTTTATAGTATTACTTTAGATTATTTTACGTAAACATATCTTTTTTTGCCCTTTCAAAGATTAAGTATGAAGGGACCAATGGCGTTTACAAATATTTTAGACTATCGCACAACGCACACCCGTAACCCGTAATAGACCCCTGGTCAGCACAATTACGGGTCCCATTTGGACCTTCGCTAATGGAATTAAATCCAATTAGATTTTAGGGTTACGAGGTGAAGTTTACTGACGGCAAACAAATGCCGCCCTGTTACGGTTTGCAGCTGCTGTTTAGATTATTTGGGGCGGAAATAAATTTTCCACCTGACTGTGAGAGATAAAGTGGGTGTTACTTTGAATTATTGTATTTTTCATACAAATGTCTCTTCGTTTATTCCGGGGACAGCGCAAAAGGAGGGTTGGAAAATGTAAAGCGCGTGGGTTTTAGCAGTTGGATATTTAAAGGTCTAGATGGCTCAACGATTGTGATGTCGGGGTAGCAATAAATACGTAAGTAGTATAATTGAATGTTCATTGAACAAAATACTTTTAACGGTTTCAAACGAGAAATATATTTTAGAACACTTAAAATTACTATATAATTTTTTTTTTATAATATTATTGAAATAATATTAGGATATTATCACTTATTTATTGCAAGCCATTTAAGTGTACAGCAAATATTTTTCGAAGAAGATATGAAATCGGTGACTAAAAGTACTTATTAATTTCTATATGAATTTTCCTTAGAATTGGAAACATTACTATTTCCTATAAATACTTGGAACGACATTTTATTGCGTGATCAAGCATTTAAAGTAGACTGGTCTATTTATAATAAGAATCTAGTGCTATAACAAATTATTCTATACTTAGCACGCTTATGTTTTATTTTTAGAAAAGGTTTCAATGCTGTTTATAGAAATATCAAAATTGTATCCTGGAATGATCTTTGTATCCATTTTATCTTAAATATTTCACAATTATTAAGATCTTTTTATAATTAAGAAAAAAAATAATGTAAAAACTTGTCTTTTATTCGTTGTTTAGCAAAAATACGAATCATATTACATTAACCTAAAAAACTACATTTAAGATCGAAAATATAAGGTTAGACTGTGTCATTAACTTTGTTTTGAAAGTTGTTTCGTTCATATAGACTTTAGCTACATGAGGATTTAAAGGCAAATGGAGGTCGGTTTAAGAAATGTAATATACTTTTAAAAGAGTGAAGAATGAAAGTAGAGAACAACTTCAAAGCAAATCCAGAATTCAATAATTGAAACTAGTCTCAGCACTCGAGTCAAACACTCCAGCCGTACCGCGTACTCCGTCATGTTTGCGCCAGCCAGCGGTTGCAGCATATTTGATAAAATTCATGAAACTTTCCGTACATTTTCTCGAGTTTCTTACAACGTGTGGTTTTCGATCAAAGTTTTCCATTCCATCGAGTGGAGTTTTCCACATATCGGTATGATTAAGATCCGTTATTTGCGGAGTTTAACTTTACAAGTTTTCAGTATCAAAGTGGGATTTCAGGATTGCGAGCTGTGGAGTGGGTAGGAATCCTGAAACATTATTTCGATTGGGCAGGCAATATAAGGCTATTATATATGATTATATTAATTACTAGCTTGCCCGCAACTTCGTTCGTGTGGAATAGTGACTTGGGGAGGGATTTTTAATTATTTAGGTGTTTATTAATATGTAATTGCGATCGCAGCCAATCTATGTTGTAAGTGCTACTTTGTCGCCACACTCTCACCTCACATCACTCCTACCCTAACTCCCATTTCCACTCCCATTCCCACTCCCACTCCCATTCCCAATCCCACTCCTATTCTCAAAAAGTCAAAGACGAAAGTTTCAATGTTCTATCTTCAAAAACCACGAATTTCCATACCAAATTCCACCCCCCTTTTTAACCCCTTGCAACCCCCTTTTCGCAATAAAAGTTGTTCTTTCTCAGGGTCTAGATCATATGTGTACCAAATTTCATTCAAATCCGTTCAGTAGTTTTGGCGTGAAAGAGTAACAGACAGACAGAGTTACTTTCGCATTTATAATATTATATAGTAAAATATAGTATATAGTAAGGATAATACTAGATCTACGATTTTGTTTGCACTAAAGAGTGTTCGCGTTAGTTTTAATAATTGACGTACTTACTGACGTTATGTTGTACCTAATGAATAATAATATTCAGTTCAATAAACTTGGGTACCGCAACTATGACAAAGAGACAGTTAGTATTAGTCTAATATGTTGGTATTTTTGTGAAGAAATTCATAATTATTTGGTTTTTTAAGTGTGTGATATCAGTCCAATATCTAGTAAGAAAACAAATTAGAATTTTCAGAACGATGATACAAGTAAATGTTTTAATTAATTTATTCTTCTCTGTAATATAAAGATGAATAAAATTATTTCCTTTCTAATAAGACATATACAATATGTTCTTTGATTAGACATATTTAATAAAAGCCACTTATCAATGGATTATCTATAATTACTTGGACTCCGATACTATTCATCTTATTAATACTTGGATAATAATTAAATATTGATAAAAGTATGTTCTCAGTGTGTTCCAAATTCAAATCTGCACACGTGATTAGAGATAATCTTTTGGAAAACGTGATTTAATTGTTCAATATCAAGAATTAAAGTTTCAATTTAAGCTACTAGACTTATATTTGCTCAAAACGCATTGCATTGATTGATTGATTAAAAACAAAGTAATATTAAAAACGACGAAGAATATGTGATTTTTTTATAATTTGAATTACTTTTATGTACACTAGATAATAGTGGTCGCTACTTTTATGTAAAAGTTGATCTTTACTTTTCAATAACTAAGTCGAATGAACTTATTTTGAATTTAGAACAGATAAGAATAAATTATAAAGTATCAAATTCCTATTTCGATAAAAGACGTGTTAAATATTGTAGCAAAAACGTTTGAAGCACAATTCTATTTACAGTCCTTGTTATCTCCAAAGTGGCTTCATTTAGGATGAAAATTACAAGAAACAAAGAAAAATTCAATAACAGAGACATTTGTTATCACAAGGGACTGCTTTCATTTCGCGTCTCCCCTAAGCACTTAAGTTTACATTAAACTTGTCCAAGCGCGAAATTGATCTTTTAGTGAGGGGATCCTAAACGATTGTCTAAATTGCCACGTGACACAATTGATATTTCGATGTATCCGACGGACTGTGAAATCTATACAACGCCTCAATGGGCCTAGAATAACCACAAAGCTGATGTTTGCTTAGTCCCCACCAATAATACATAACGCATGCTCATATAAAAAAGCTATATATAAAGCTGAATAGTTTGTTTGTTTTCTTGTTTAAACGCCTTGATCAGCAGGAATTAATGTTTGATTTGATATTATTGTTTTCTCTTTTGTTCTAATTCCTTTCTCTGTTGGTTAGAAATATATCGAGAAAGCTTTAAGGTTAATAGTATGACGCTGCGACCAATAGGAGCGAAGAAATAGAGTTAAATATGGGACAACGGGAAAAAATATTCACCTTTTTTTTGTTCCGCAAAAAAGGAGAAACAAAAAATGTAAATACTGTCGATAGTTTACGCGAGTAGTACACATTTAAATAAAACACTTTAACGGTTTAAAACGCGATATATTAGTTAAACTTATTTGAAAATGATTTTTCACTAATATATCGCGTTTTAAACCGTTAAAGTGTTTTATTTAAACAAAAAATGTATAAATGTGTAAAAATATTGCTCTTTAAATGATAAAAAAATACCCATATGTAAATGTCATCTAACATTAACTTGCAAGAACTACAGGACACGAACGATGTCATTCGTAACATCTTTTCTTTAAACAAAGATGAGAAGAACGTTTGCAAAATACATTTGCATACACAAAATAACGATTCCACCGCTAGTGACTTAATAAAACGTTGTCTCCTTCCTGTAATTCTTTGCAAAGAATAAAGACACATGGCCAGTGAGGGTGTAACGATAACAACGAAAAAATATTAGTTTCATTAAACACTCACTAATTTTCTTATTTACTCGTTCCGGTGGATATAATATAAAGGAAGCACTATCATTCTATGATCTACAGCACCATTGCAGTCCACAAACGGCCATTGATCTTAAATATTTTATCCTAAATATAAGGCAAAATATACTATAATAAAAATCTCCTTTGTCAATAATAGATATTAATATCACATGTTTCTAACAACAACAACGGCCTATAATGACTGGGGATATGACCACAAAAGACTGATACCCGGTGAGTTGGAATTCCCATTTCTATAGAGAATACCACAAATCACAACATTTACTTAGTGATATCAAATGAAACAATATTGTATGATAGTCTGTACATGATATAGACGTGTGGTGAAGCAACAGGCAACATCGCTTATTGTTCTGAGACGTTGTAATCCCATAGCAATCACTCCGTTATGACTAACTGCCCAATCGGTTGAATTCTCAGAAATATAGTTCGATAAAAAATTATTATGGGATTTTTTAAAGGTATGAAAGAGAAAGTAAAGCAGATAACTTTGCAATGGTAACAATGTATGGCTCGTCCGAACCGATAAATAAATTATATAGAGGAACCTAAAATTATACTGTAACTAACTGTATATATTTTAGGTTCTAATTTAATAAGTAAGACTTAATAACAATAAGAAACACCTCAATGTCTCAAATCTTTTCAAATGTTGGAATGATTCATCTTAAAATCTTTTTCGAAAGTTTGCTTAAGAAATTTGTTTGCGTAAAGGTTTGAAACTGAGGATGTGAGATGGGGTCTTAAGCGAAGGGCAAAATACATCGTTCTCATACGTGGAGATAGGGACTTGTTACGCTGACTCTTAAATACTAGAAGCGACAATGATTATTATTTTTTAATATTAGAGGACAAAGAAGCATGGATTTACTTGATGGTAAGTATAACGTCTAAACAAGATATGCTGTTATTATTGGTTTTAATCCCGGTCCAGATGTCCAGACGAAGTCCAAGATGTTTCAGAAACATGTTATATAGATTATAAATATAATGGCATCGGTAGGTATTGTATGTACCATCCGTTGATTATTGGCAATACATTGCTATCTGCTTTCAAGTCGGTTACTTCATATAGAAAATGTAAATATTTTTAAAGGTCATACAATTTATTCTATTCAAATATCTAACTCTGATATTTTTTTGCTAATAGTGCTTAAAATCACTTAATGGTAATAATAAGGTAAATTAGTTAGAGTTACTTAACAAACAAAATATAGTGTTGTCTTATAAATATATATCATTTGTATCTATCACTATAATTTTTCTTATTTAGGTTTCCTTAATATTGTATAAACAATATTAAATTTTATTATAATAAATGTTTGTTGTATCGAAGGGGGTAGGTCGGTTCCATTACGGTCTACATCTGCGTCGATTCTCAAATCTAAGCGGCAGTGGGACGTAATCAAGGATTAATTTTCTACTCGGATTATTTTCAATCCACCTTCGTACGCTTTGGATGTCTTCAATTTTAAAGAGCCCCTCAGTAATTTCACTCACAAGCTATTTACGAAGATTAATTAATTTTGATAATATTATCCCTCGCGATTCTTACACACTTGGCTCGTGAAGTTCTAATGAATACGAAATTAGGTACTTTATACGTTTTAAATATAAATAAACAAACAATAACCCTTGGCCAAATTTATACAAAGCTACAATAGGACGGCAGCGCATCATGGCTAGATTTTATAAGAGGCATTTTACCTTTCATCAAGTGAAACCCGTGTCTGTCCTCTTCTGTCATAAAAAAGCAATACCTATTTTTCTCCACTTTTTCATCCAGCAATATTTACGACTAATAAATACGTATAACCTGATATAGTTGAAAATGCGAAATTTATGTGCGATATTTATCTTTTCATAGCTACTCGGGAGTCGGGACTGAAGGCTTCTTTCATTTTACGGCTCCGAGAGAAGATTTACGATGACGTTAAAATAAAATACATTTTATACTGGATGCGGGGAAATTAGAAAAATCTACATACTGAACCGATATTAACCTCTCGTATGGAAATCATACATTGTTCGACGACAGTGCGAGAGATATATTTTTTTAATATCGCGTTTTTGGGGGCGATCTCGTTATTTCTGAGTTCATATTTTCAGCGCACAAAGTTTATTAAAAAGAAACATCTTGAGTTAAACGACAATGTATAGCGCATATAATTTTTCTTGTGATGATTTTGTGAATATTAATTTACAAGAACAATATAGTTGTCTAGCCTCTGCAGTAAATTTTCAGCGCACTAAAGTACTTAGGTTTGGGTTTTGATCCCGGGGAAATTGTTTTGGGTGGGCAGGGCGCTGAAGTCTAGTGAAGTACTTGCCTTTAAAACGAATTGAACCGGAACATCTTCAGCGAATATTAAACGACAATGTCAGCATATTTTTATTTTGTGGTTGAGGAAAAAAAAACCCAAAAACATAAGTCGATAGTGCATCTTGTTTAGATGTTATATGGCTGGGCTATTTTACCTTCTCATAGTAATTAAAAATTAAACCATTCACAACTATGAATACTAACGTTTGTACGAGCCATTAGTTATTCAACCCTGGATAAAAGCGGTAGCAAACAGAAATTTTGATTAAAGAGTTTAATTTCCGCATAATTCCTACCAAATTTACGTACTCAAGTAGGTCTTTCCAACACAGGTATAATGAAGGAGTGAATTATAAGCTCAAAGTGTTAAGGGTGGCGTAACTAAAGAACACTTGGAGTGGCATTAATTTATTAACGACTGTAGTAATAAGGGTAGTTTGTAGCTTTTAGGATAAGCATGATATTTATTGCCACCTTATGAGGAAATGTAAAGATATTTCATACGTTACTGAGAACTAATATGTTTTGATATAACACTTTAAACGGTTTAAAACTTGAATCACATAAGTAACATAAAAAAAACAGCTTCAACGGTTATAAACGCGTAATGTATTAGTCAAGCAATCTCAGGAACTACTGGTTCTAATTGAAAAATTATTTTTTGTTGGTTAGAGCACCTATCGAGGAAGGCTATATATATATATATTGGCTTGCAAGTACAACCGACGTAGTGGGTAACAGCTTAAGTTTATAAAGATGAAGTAAGTACAATTTTCGATTCCTAAAATAAATATTATTCGCGTACGAGGCCGCGGGGACAGCTTATACCCACAATCCTTGTTAGTCTTTGCTTTGTCGAAAACACAAGAAACTGTAAAATACCCGTGAAAGCGTTATAAAATTCATATTATTCAGAAAAGCAATTATTATCTTTCCAGAGATGAAATTTAAATTGTCTGCGTTTGTGTGGCACATAAAAAATCAGGTCTTTGTTAAAATTTTTCTTGTCGGACACGGTGAAGAAAAATTCCTCGTCGGCATTGAATACTGTCAATATAGCTTTATTGTTTAGGTGTATTAAAAGCCCGAGCGTTCTTCGCTAACTCGGTTTGAGGAAAATTTTTCGATCAAAACTTGGAAATTAATTTCAACTGACCAACAGCGGGACAGCGAGTGTTGACTTTTCCTTAAGTAATTTTTACTTAGTTTTACACGACTTCACGTATAGCTTTTGTTTTTTAAAACGTTTTTCTTTTTGTATTCGAATAGTGCGTTAAGTGTGTCAGGTCTTGAGTTTGTATCTAGGGGTAGAAATAAATAGTTTCAGTCGGGCAGAAGATCGATTAAATACATGCATGTAATGCAAAACTGAGATATGTTTGCCCCATGTTCTAGATAGGAAAACAGAGATATTAAATTTTATATATTTTTTTTAAATAAAACACTTAAACGGTTTAAAATGTGATATATATTTTATAATTCGAAAATTATTTTAACTACGACCTGACATTTCGGATCGCTATAAATATATTTCGCGTTTTAAACCGTTAAAGTGTTTCATTAAAGTGTACTCGCGTAAACTACAGACAGTATTTAAATTTCTTTCAAATGAAATCGTAAACAATACAATTAACATTTTCTCATTTGACATCGATCCTTGCACATCTCATACAAAATATTAAAAACGTGTTAGACACGCTTCGTTCATATATGGGACGACATGTAATATTATAAAGTAAAATATTTTCCGCAGAGAAGATTGGAGCATCCACTATCTATGCCGCATTGAATTTAATCTCAAGAAGTAAATACTGGAAAATATAAAATGCCGGGCTCGTATGCAGTTTACTGCAAACCGGTTTGAAATTTACCGTTATTAACCGGTTCAAATCAAAACTAATAGCGTTTTCAAGTACCTATACCGTTATATTAAATGTGAAAAATGAGTAGAGCCAAGTCTATAATTTGCAACAACGATAAAAGTAGTTGACGGTTTAAATCAATCTTGCGAAAGATTATAGTTGATAAAAGCTGATTGATTGATGACAGGGAAATTGTGTATCCTTCGAAGTAAAATTTTGTAAAACAAAGAGATATTTAGCGATATTGCTATTAAGTTACATAAATAATAGTTATCTATACTAAAATGTTTATTCGTTGTAAAGTATTGTATCTTAGAATGGTTTTTTATACCTTAAAACTCGTATAATACCTCCGCGGAGGGATAGTCCGCAGAACTGAATTAATTCCAGTTTTTATATGCCTTATCTTTTTAGTATTTCACATTTAATTATCTTACATTATTGCTTTTGAACTAATATAACCTGACTACGACGCACTCCCTTCCTCTTTTTTACGATAGAAAAATGCTGCTACATCATATAATTTTTACAAAATTTAGTGGCATATTTATTCTATTCTATTTAATATTGAAAATTTTACGCATATTTTACGTTCCTTGCATAATACAGTCTAACATCCTGACAATTGAATAATGTTTTACTGAAGCCTTCTTCTTTACCGGTTTTCAAACTATCCGGTTTTATCTCTGGCACATATTTGAGGCTGTCTGTTGCAGACGGATATACTCTAAGGAAGTCCGCCGGTAGTGCGCCCCTTGCTTTTGCTATTGATGGCTGGTATTTTCCTCTGAAAGTAACTTCGAAAACAATATGAATAAAACCACAAAACGTTATTACCTCCTTTCCATCACATGAAAATATAGACGAAAAAATGGCGCTTTATGTTGGCCATCGTTAACAAAATATAAGTTCAACTTAAATACTGTCTATAGTTTACGCGAGTAGTACACATTTAAATAAAACACTTTAACGGTTTAAAACGCGATATATTAGTTAAACTTATTTGAAAATGATTTTTAACTTCGGCCCGACGTTTCGGATGCACTGCAGCAGCCGTGGTCACGGGGAGACCCGTCACGGCTGCTGCTGTTTTATTTAAATACGTTGCTCTTTATCAAGCTATGGAATGTTGGTATGATAAGAATAATAATTACTTGTTAATCTATTTTCGATAATATCAATAAGAGACAGATTATTTATTTATTTCTGTAAATTTTTATCCTAAAAATACTTTTGAAACTTCTTTACATCTAGTGTCAATCGTAATGATATAAAACTTACAAGACCACTATACGACTATAGAACACAGGATCATCTCTATAAGGACGCTGTGAGTTTAAACCTACCTCGCATACTTAACTTTTAATGGGCTCGTTGGTCTAACGGTAGCAATGTATGGCTTACGGGTCGTGGGTTCCATCTCCGCCAGCTCCAACATGTTTTTAATTTATTATTTTTCTGACATATTGGACATCGTCTGGAAATCTGGATATCTCTGGATAATCTGGTTGGGTTGTAGGAATAGGGAATTTCCGCCCGGCTCATGAACCACCGACTTCGTCTGGAAACGTGGATATTAAACGGGTGATAGGAGTATAGAAATTCCGTCCGGGTCCCGAACCGTCCGCAGATCAAAAAGTCGTAAAGCGTAATCGTGTTTCGGTTTCAGTTTGTGGATTTCGAAATATCTAAAGCCAAAATAGGTCATCTTGTTTAAATGCTATAGGTTTAGAAAACCCTCGCTTATCTCCTCCTCTATCATAAAAAAAATAACAACGTACATACGTATACTATACTTCCAGACTTAACAATGACTTTGCACCCCGAACGATACAACGAAACAATTAATTTCGCCAGAAGCATTCAGTTTGCTTACAAATGCACAAAAATCGATCGAATATTATTGGTAGCATGCAAACAATACTCACTCAAGTCAACTCTGTCATTGATAGACGATCGAGATTGAATAGATTTTTCTATCGAATCAAACAATGAATTCCTATCATTAATCTCTAGACTACCGGTAACGGGGCTTAAACGGACAATGATAGCTAACTAGTGGTTTTTGCATGGGCCCGTGTTGTTTCGGGCCTCTGTAGTTTTGGAGCCTCTAGGTTAGAAACTAAAATACTACTTAGAAGAAAAATTGTCTACAGAAAATCATTTATGCTACCTTATGTGCTAAGTTTTACATAAGTCAAAATAATATTGGACTATTGTTACTTTGACGTCTCTTAAGTGACTAAGGTAGTTGAACGCTTGATATTATATTGTACTTAGATCGTCATTATGATTACGTCCAGACTAGTTTATTACTCCTATTAGATAAACTCTTTAGATAAAAAGAAAATATTTTCTTAATTTGTATTGTCAATGACTATAAATATAGTATTAACGATATATGTATATATTGCGTTACTATACAAAGTTAATTTGTGCTTAATTATATTTAAGTGTGTAAGTTTTGAATTTTTTAATATTGAATACGTTTCAGAACTAGACTTAGCTCGGCGCCTCACAGGTACCGAGTCCGGCCCTGTAGCCCGTGATGTTATCGAGCGAGATGGGACTAATCGATTCCAGTACTCGCTTGACTTTCATTAAAACTATTGGGTCACCGATGGAGATCGTGATAAGCGCTCGAAGCCAGTTAACCCTTAACAGTCGACTCGACATTTTGTGAACACGTCCCATCTATCGCTACATCATTTGCGTCGAGGAATTATTACATATTTCACAGAATATCATACAGTAATATAGTTTTAGGTTAAGTCAAATTTAATGAAACCATAAGGCTTTTACTAACAAGTTTATGTATTAAAAACAAATCGAATACACACATTAAAGGTTCAAAGAAGTTTAAATTTTTCATAGGATTATAATGAATAAAATAGCACTTTCAATAACTTAAAATGAGACTTACAAAGTGATGTTAAAGTTATATATACTTTCTGATTAAAAAAAAAGACTAAAAATAATTCACATTTAAAAATAGACAATATCAGACAGACATACAATTTGTTGTTTTAATAAGAATTGGCAATATTATTCGTTGCTTTGACGAGTTTCGAGGAGGATTTGTTTTCATAAAATAAATCATTAAATACTGAAATCGTTTAAACCTTTGATATCAAATATAAATTTCAAGATGAGTACGTTGAACTTTACCAACTAGAACTCAGCGTAATAATTCAAATTGACGCAAATGAAATGAAAATAGAGTGCGACGCTACAGCGTCCCTAATTTTCGCCTCGTAAATTGTTGAGTAGGATCACAGAGCGATTTCATTAGAGCACTGATATATTGGTGTGTCCCGTTAATGCCGAATTTGTAACCGAACATAATTAGCTATGCTAATGTGAAACACGTACAATACAACTGTTGGCTTTCAATATTGAAATTTCGGGACGTTCTGCTTCTGATTGGTGTCTGTTTTGATGTGGCTAGTGGCGCTGTACTTACTTCTTACAGTCAAAACCTGTAATAGATTTATACCCATTTTGATATTCTATTGATCTTATTTCTCTTTCATGCAAATCAAGTGTTGAGTCATTATCAATAAATAATAACTTAATAGACTAATGTCCGCGGAATAAAACAAATGATAAGCTGTTCTTTAATACAAAAGCGTAAAACGATGGCTTAAAAAATGCACTAAACTAAAGAAGTCGTTACAATCTCATCAATATCTGATCTCCTCCATATTAGAGAGATTTAGGCCCTAACTGCCATGCTAAAGAGTTCCAATATTAAATCAGTGATATTAACCAGATCTGACAGCTAAACATGTTTTTTGAGATAGTAAGTTGACACTACAAAGTATCAATCTCTTATCTCCTCCTAACCTTCTATCTGCTAGAATTTTTTTCAGAAAAAATCGCTAGTTTCGAGAAAGTCTAAATTAGTATACAACAATATTGTTTATGTAAATTGGATAAATTGTAAAGAAAAGAATGTAAAAAAACAGCACGCGCATTTCTTCGATTAAATTCCTATACTGATGAATGCCTCAGTACCATTTCCATATGGTCGTAATTATCAAACACAGTAGGCAACTTTAAATTACCAATATCTACCTCAACCGTACGAACTGGTTAATTAAACTAACTACAAATGGACTGACTCGAAACGAAAATAGAAACGTATTAATACCAACATGCATTATGTATTTGAAACTGGTTTCACGTTGATTAGTAAAACGGAATACCGCTGCTGTTGAATTTCTTCAGTTTTAATAAGCTCCTTTGTTGGTTTAGTGGTTAACGAACTGCGCATTGCAAGATCAAGTTCCGGGTCGAGCGAAATGTTAATACATTATTGAGAACTGTATGCTCTAAACCTGTAGTTCCCGAGATTAGCGCTTTCAAACAGACAAACTCTTCAGCTTTATATATTAGTATAGATATATCAGTTTAGAATTTGGTAGTCGAAATTTTCAACACCTCTGTGCCTCGGAGAGCAAGAACACCTGACGGCTTGGTTATCGTTACTAATTTCGTAGCGTTGTTCTGCCAACCTACACTTGATCAGCGTGGTGGAAGCTCTTAAACCTCACTATTATGAGACTAGACACCAGTCCCAGTTGTGGGAAAGTAATGCAGTTGAAACGGTGGATAAGATCGATAATTGAATATCGATTACTAGTTACTATTCGAATTGGGACCTCGTTAATCTATCAGCGGGGTTCCTCTAACGCGGAAGCACATCTTTGATCTGAGCTTTAATCAATTGGTATCGATGTATCGATGTTCGAGCCATCGACTTCGATCGGAAACGATTCTGCCTACGCGCCGCGTCGCGTCCTATTCTATTAACTATGGTTTGATTAAGGTTCTGTGTTGTCTCGCCCACTCGTTTTGTTGTGCATTATTTCTGTGAATTACGGTGATTCTGTTTGCTGTTTTGTTGTCGTGTTTATGTTTTTTATACATCACTTGATTGTCTGTAAGGTCTGTGTGGCTACGGAACCATTTGAATAGGAATGTAGCTTTTAATCCCGTGTCATAATACACCATAAGGTCTAGTGGTTCAGTGCGCGAGTATGTGAGCAAATCTTGAGTTGCAATTTAGGTCAAACATAACAAATAATTTCCCTGAAAACTATTCAGTTTTTGAATGTTGAAATTATTTTTCAGCTAGCAGTAACTAAAAATGAAACAAGAAATGAATCCTCTAACTTGCGTAGGAAAAAAAGAAATTAATTATTATTTTATTGAGCTTTTCAAGATATCTTATCCTACTAATATTATAAACGTGAAAGTTTGAATGTGTGGATGGATGTTACTCTTTCACGCAAAAACTACTAAATGGTTTTCAATTAAACTTTCCAATAATATAGCTTATACATCAGAATAACACTTAGGCTACAATTTATAAAGATATTGTGTGAGCTGTCCAAAATATTACTTAAATACATTAAGTGTCAAGTAACTAGGAAGCTATTCTGGCGTGCGCTGCCATAAACGTTAGTTTCACATAATTATGTAATGTATGATATGATAGACATCATTTAGTTTAATTGCGCGATACTACGTAATCCTAATTCTGCGTAGACGAAGTCGCGGACGCCAGCTAGTATTAGAATAAAAATTTAAATCTTCTAATAATTTGTAACTTGTCCAGAATAGCCTTAAATATTATCATACATAGTTACTTATTTGCTATACTCTCTGAAAATTTTACTCTACATCATATTATTATAATGCCTTACGGAATTAAATTATACATTCCCGATAAGGAAGCACACAGTTGACATTAACGATATTTACATGTTCGCATCCTTACAAAGTTTACTTTTGTGAAGGCCTAACAAGGGATGAAATGTCGAAAAGCAAATAAATCAGGGAGTTTATAAATTTTGTCGCCTTCCCTTGGGACCTTGTTATGATTTGTTTATTGTTTGCCCCTGTCCAATTTAATTGTTTGCTATCCCTTCGCAATATGCCGGTTTATCGAGTTTTATTGTCGCGCTATATTGGCACTACGCAAACATAATTTAAAGAAATTGCGCCAAAGGTATCACGATATTTATTAATATTCTCGTTTATTTTTGGCCTGGCCTAACTTAAACCACGTTAAGTAAGTACGTAGGTACTTACTTAACCAAGAGACTAATGGTGGCAATGTATTGCTCATAATTAACGAGATGTGAGTTTCTAATCAAATTATAAATTTTCAGAAACATCTTGAAATGGAATTTCTGGAAAATTCAGATTCTAAAAGGGCTAAGGACCACCGGCAATATGTAAAAGCCTGTATGTGAATTTCTGCATTGCCAAAACAAAAAAGGTCAACAGCACAACTTGTTTTACACGTTTGTTTATCTTCAAGGTTGTCTGGAAGAAATCGCGATAAAGCCGCTATTCATTGCTACTTAATTTCTTAAAAAAAAATCTTTTAATTGTAATATAATATTATATAGTACTTTTTGTTTGCTACTTTAGCTTTACTTAATTTAACCTTACTTTGTCTGTCCTCTGTCAACCAAAAGGTTGGAACTAACATATTTCGCTTTTGAAAGCATTAATACGTTTTTTGTTTATTCTTTATCGGGATTTAACTGTTATTATAATTTGACAGGAGGGAAATCCAGCATAACCAACGTCATGCATGTAAGTTCAGGGACTTCATCAAGCAGCGATTAGGCTATCATCAATCTTCGCACAACAATGATCCTTTAACTAAGACCCGA
Organism: Leptosia nina; assembly: GCA_963661955.1. NCBI lineage: Eukaryota > Metazoa > Arthropoda > Insecta > Lepidoptera > Pieridae > Leptosia > Leptosia nina. Next base: position 3,687,884 of record CAVLEF010000004.1, on the reverse strand, counting down.
GGACACAGGATCAGACAGGGAATCTGCTACATTTGTCTTTGGTTGAAGATATATTGGCTATCATGCTTTTTCATTGGCAATGTATTTTATTTTTCGTACTATATATATATATATATTGAGACTACTAAATGTATTGCTCTATTGATTAAATGGTCACCGCATAAGCAGTAATCTTTAAATATCTTTATTTAAAAAAGTAAGTAATGATTAATGAAATAGTAAGAATAACAATAAGGAATGGAATATGTTCGTATATTAAACAAAAACTGCTTAGAAAGGGTTATTATAACGTAAATGAATTATGGATATTTAAATGATAAAAAAGCTTGGGGTATGGAGGAATCGGATCTATCAAGGAAGAAAATGTACACAATGAGTGCATAGGAATTTAATCAAATGTAAAACTGTAATAAAACTTGGCAATTAAAAGGAGTGGCAGCGAGTTTCTTGCCGGTTTTTCTCGTTCGTTTTACGCCCTAACTTGGGAACTGGTAGTAACTGTAAATTTCGGTATTAAATTTTTTACTGTTTTGACGTTCATAAGTGTACTAAGCTACCTACATGAACAAATAATTTTTGTTTTGATTTGATTTCATACACTTCTCTTTAGAACAAATAAGTAGAATAATTGATAGCTGCTTTTGGAGTAATTTTCCGAATAATAAACAATTTATATTACTTTCACGGGATTGTTACCTGAACTAGGCTATATGTAACCATTAAGCGTAGAAAGCTAATTACTTACGGTGAAATGTAAATACGGCAAATGGAGACACTAACATTAGATATTGTTTAGTAGGAAATACCGAAAACCTCGTAGTTTAAAACGTAGTAGTTTCTTTTATTGAACTACGGTTAAAGAAACCAGTATTTAATTACTGTCTATAATTTACGCGAGTAGTACACATTTAAATACTTTAACGGTTTAAAACGTGATATATTAGTTAAACTGATTTTTAACTTCGGCCCGGCGTTTCTCCCCGTGACCACGGCTGCTGCAAAGCATCCGAAACGTCGGGCCGAAGTTAAAAATCAGCTTCAAATAAGTTTAACTAATATATCGCGTTGGCCCGCGGTAACATACTATATTCTCCAGTTACACACTGCTATATTCACAGAAGTAAGAACCAAGCAATTACAACATGCAATATTAATATAACAAACGCTTAACTAGTTTTACACCATAGATAAGCTATCGTTACAAACTAACCTCAAAAGAAAAGATAATAACGGGACTGGAAAGACGGCTGTAAATATTCCATTTTGTAGTACCATTAGGGTGATTTTGGCTTATCTCAGATCCTGGCTGTGTGTGGGCTCTGTAATCGAGGCTATTAGAGCTACTTACGCCCGGCGGCACTCATGCTTTAGTTCTGTTCGGTCTCCGGACAAATTGCAGGATTGCAGCCTCGTGTAGAACCATGCTGTAAGACACTTTCGGCGTCGATAAATCTTGATAAGCCGCTTATCAATCGTTTCTCTAACGTTATTATTTAGTAGTATCTTGTTATAGTTTTATACGAATTTCGACCCTACCATATACATATACATACCGTTTCTACCTTTCTACACATTTACTTTAATAATACCGTAACTAAAAAATGGCAAGAAATTTGAAAAAAAAAAGAAGTTGCAACCCTACATACAACAAACCAATCACTGTACCAATTTTTATTAAAATTTGTGTTTATAAATTTTGGCCTATTCATTTTTACCAGATTTTACAGTCTATATAGGCTCTGTGGTAATTACAAGCATTATAAAACTAAGTAATATTTACTTAGTTATATGAAATTTGATTCATAAATTAAAAATCAATTTTAGATAAAAAGAGTTTACGATACGGGCAGAACTTGAAGCGGCATCTACAGCGTTCCATACTGTTGCTTTAATCAATTAAGCTACCGAGGCCTACACGTCATCGTCGAATTTGATTCATAATTTCTATTTCAATACAATGCTATAATTTATGATAATTTATGACGTTAATATTCTTCCTATATTATTTAACGTCAAGAGTTTAGCAACCAATTAATAATAACAAGCCTATAAAATTCAAAGGCACTTTCCCTAAGGCTTTTAATAGTTTCCCCAATGCGAGCTACTATCAGATCTTGTAAGTTCAAACTCGTAACTAACTTTAGAATTTATGGCTGCTTCACCCATGAATACATATAGATAATATGTGAATAATATTGTAATACTCTTGTTTAACATTTATTACGTTATGTTGTAATATGTTCGGTATTGTTTGCAAGTTTTTGTAATAAGACCTGGTATAATATGATTATGAAAAACAATAATAATATATAATAACTAGTGACCCTAACCGGCTTCTATCGGTACAATGCTTATACTAAATACACTACAAAAAAACTGTATATAAAAACCTTCCTTTTGAATCATTGCATTTATAAACACAATTGTCAGAAACGACTTTGTTTTATACTATGTAGTGATAGGCTCCAATCATTTAGTTAGAGCATTATATCTATGCTGTTTGCAAATTTTTGTATTAAACGTTTATAATTTGAAAATAATATAATATATTATATTACACTAACAATACATGCTAAGTATAATAAATTTAAAAATCGATTTTAGATTAAAACAATTAACGACACGGTCCGGTCTAGTCCAGTATCCACAGCTTCCCATGCTAATTCTCTAACCAACTGAGTTAGTGTCATCATCGAATTTTTACAACTTTCATGTAATTTCAATCTGAACTATTGAAATTTTAAGGTATAATAAACTTGTCTATTATCAGTTTTATCAGGGAACTACTGTTTTTGTGTACATGGGTCTTATATGTGCGGAACACATTTCTATGTCCGTTTCACTGATCGATTATAATTACAAGTAGCTGATTAGAATTCTGTGCCCTGTTCGATCGAAACCAGTTATTAGGTTTATGAACCCAAAAAGTCTCGAATTATAATGCAACACGTTTTTGAGATATGTAGCCCAAAGCGACGTCACAGAATCACAGTTTAGTCGCCATCTGTGTAATAATCTTGCAACTTGGCAATGGATTGGTGTAAAATTAATGTTTCATGATAAGCGGGCGTAGAATAGTCCTATCAAACTGCATTTATGTTATATGCCTAGGAGAGATAGCTTGTAAACCAAATGGGCATATTTTTATGTTTATAAAGCAATTCTGAGTTCATATTTATTTGATATAAGCTACAGATTGCTTAGTAATTTTACTGTGATGAAAAATGTTACACATTTAAATTAACGTGGTCACGGAGGCAACTCCTCCATCTACCTTTGACCACGGTCATAGTTAAAATAATTAATTTTAAACAATATAAGGTATCTAAGTTTAAAAAATATATTTAGCGTTAAAATCTTTAGTATTTTATTTAAATATGTAACATATTTTTAAGTTGATCAAATATACTCTACTATTTGTAATAAGCATTCCGTGCTCTGCCCGACCGAAACAATCTATTTTCCCCCGGGACTATAACTTAAGACCATGAGGGTGTCATAATTTTACTCATTTTTAAATAAAACACTTACCGGTTTAAAAGACGAAGTATATCAGTTAAACTACAGTCAGTATCTTACTAACTATCATTAATAAAGTCATGGTCTTTTGATAATTAAAACAATGTATAAATATTTTTTCCCCCAAGGAGGGGGGGGGGGGGTGCCCCCTCTCCCCCCCCCCCAGGGGGAAACCCCCCCCAAAAAAAAAAAATTGGCGAACGGTGGCCCGGAAAATCCTTACAATTTATTAATGATTATGTATGAATGTAACCAATGTGAAAATCGTGTAGGCACTATTGTGTGAGGTTTTAAGTAGTCAATACCAGACGGGGTAAATAGATGAACTTTTAAACTGGATGATATTAATATTATATCTGACATGATTTTCAGCATGTAACAGAATTATTAAAGAGATTAATTGGACGAAAATAATTGTAATTAATTCCCTTTCTGTAACGGTACCGTTTGATGTTAAACCGTGTGGCTGGAGGCTGTTCCTCCCTTTATTTTGACATCGGGGTTGATGACCAAGTTGAGGGCTCTTGAAAGGTTAAGTGCGGGATATAATTGAAAATGACAAGCTTGAATGGACGTAACATGACGTTTATCCTGCGTTGATAATTAATTCATTATGATCAAGATACATTATGTAATCACAGGACATAGGGCTTAGATACTGTATGGTGCCGCCAGAATTCCGCGGCTCAATTTCATTAAAAACGACTTAGCATTACACTACTCACATATTTAATATGATAAATCTGACGGCACTAATATATAATTCGAAATCTGGTATATAATTATACTTCTTAACATAATATTATAATTTAAACATATAATATAATGGTTACACAATGGCAAGAACGTCCTTTTTCTAAATAATAAAGATTATAGAAATATTAGGATGTAAGGATTGACGTACACTAAGTAACCTTGACGATATCTATTTCATTACTGTTTGACTGCAATGGCAAAAATAAACTTTAGAATAATATATGACTAATAATGAAAGTGTAATGATTTACGACTCCTTAATAAGAAAATATGTTCTGCTTGAAAGTCTGTCTCTTATTTGATATTTTTTTGTGATACTGTTACTGTAAGTAGTTCTTAAAGTATTAATATAATCTAAACACAACGAAGTAAATAAATATCCTTCATTTTTAAATCAAAGTGTAAGTGTAAGAAAATATTTTACTTGCACACGCCTAAAATATGCCTAATGACTGAGAAACAAATAACTAGTATAGGATATATAGTATAAGCATTTTCTATAAATTGGGGGGGGGGCGGGCCCTCCCCCCCCCCCCCCCCCCCCCCGGGGGGGGATTTTTTTTTTTTTAAAAAAAAAAAATTTTTTTTTTTTTTTTTTTTTTTTTTTTGGGGGTTTTGGTAAAAAAAATTTTATGGGGTAAAAACCGAAATATTTTTTTTTTATTTTTTTTTAAAATTTTTTTTTTTTCCGGCCCCCCCCTTTGGTTGTTTTTCACCACCCCCTGCCCCCGGGAGACGTTAAAGGTATATTATTTGAAAGACATATCAAATGATTTAAAAACTGGGACAAAACAATTTAATTTTGTTTCAAAATGGAATAAGTTTTTTTCGAGATTCTTTTTTGGGACTTTCAGTATACGCTGACCTTTATTCAAAGGAAAGAGTACAAGCCGCCGGTATTCGGGATATGTGCTATTAACATACTGATCAGATAAAGGGCGTTTGTGAAAATTTTGTGGATGGTAATTATGGGATCCATGATAGCATCGCAGCGTCACGCCCCCTACTTAATGTACCGCTGATAAATCCCCTTTTGTCGGCGATCTTTGAGATTGATGGCGATTAAAATTCGTTGCCAAAAATTCCTTCCTGTAACCTCTGATGACCGACGAAGTAAATTCATCCTAAGGCTTTTAGTACCATAGACTTGTTGAAACGTGCTCTTGTGATCCTCTAAAGACCACGATCGCTTCATCAACATGCGAAGCTGGAATTTGAACCTAGAACCTCTCTTTTCTTTTAGAAATCTAAGTTAACCATGTTACAAACAACATAACTGTACTGTAAACATAATCACTTATTTATATTGCAATACTATTATGTAGGTATTATTTCGTCTTTATTTATATTTCTAATATTAAAAACTTAGGAAGCTCCAATTAAGGTACCTTTTGAATTGTCCAAACAATATTATTAAACAAAGACGCTGCTCAAATACAAACAGAGACACTCGTCTGCCCAGTGAGGCAATAAATAATATTCCTCACAATTTAATTTCCCCGTCAACTGAAAACAAAATAAAAACACGAGAAGCCCCGATAATAACTCATACAATTTCGTTTTAATTGGTGACTCCTGTTGCCATCTGAATAATTTAATTAAGCACAAGTAACTCCACTAAGAAATATGAACCGGTATTCGAGGGCCGACGATTCAAAAGAACACAATGTAGCGCCTGCGCCGCGTTAATTAAAACATCGGTTAATTTCGGGCTTTTTATTCGAGTTTTAGAATCAAAGCTGGGCACTTGTTGCCACTTCCCACGCGAGCGATCTGCATACATTTGCGAGGTCTTTCATTCGCGTATTTAGCATAAAACAAGTTCAACACCAAGTCATTATGCAGTCGCCGATTTCGTGGTAGCGTCGCATATATTTACGCCACTAGCTGTGTCAGCGACTTCGTCCGCGAGAATTCGTATTTTGAGTATCCAAATTCGTCGACGACGTCGGTCGCGTCCTTTCCCGTTGTTCTTGCAAGTTAATCTTAAAAGATAGACATATAGCGTCGAGGACTTTTTTAGGTCATTTAAAGAGGAATAATTCATTCATACGTATTTTCTGGGTATCTTGAACCGCTTGTGAAGCGAACGCCTCGTAAACTCATAATGATGATTTTTCACATTTCTCGCTGTATCTTTGCTCGTATTAGTCAAAGGGCGATGTTTTATAGCCTATAAGCCTTCCTCGATCTAACCAACTAACCACAAAAAAAATTCCATTCATACCCGAAGTTTCTGAGATAAGCGCGTTCAAACATACAAACAAACAAACTCTTCAGCTTTATATATTAGTATAGATTATCAAAATATCATGAATGAGTCGAGCCAAGCATGAAACGGAGTTAACAAGTTTTAAGGGTCATTAACGCACGCGACGCGTACGCCGTTTATTTTTATTGCAACTAGCATCTGCTATTATGGGGCATTAAAATTAGCGTCCTTTGAATGGTCCTAGCTGCTGTTTTATAGACTGGTCTGTTTCATTTATTAGGTGGTACTTTAAGTTAATTAACGAAGGAAAATGTACTTGTTTTTGAGGCTAATAGAAAACGTCTCCTCACTTAAAACTCTAAATTTAACTATTGCTTCTGAACGGAAGACTACAGAAGAATATCTAAGGGCATAACATAGTTGGTACGATAGCTTGCAAGTAGAAAGCCTAATTAGACTTAGTAGCTGTCTTGGGAGTTTTGTCGAATCAGACGTCAATAAACACTCAGTTTAGAGTTTTATAAAGAAGAATTGTGAATAATAATATCATAAATGATTTTCAAAGACGACTATTAATACCCCAGAGCTCGGTTCGTATCGTTCTACTATTCTAATTGGCCCATTAACAAAAACAAATAAATAAAATTGTTTTCATAACTTAAGAGACTTATCAAATCTATCGTTATTATGTTATCTAGTTTATTTATTTCTTCATACCCACACACAAACTCACAAAGTATATATGTTATCTAAAGAGAGCCTGAATTATACACCTTTTAAATACCTATCTTATTCGAGGTAGATTAGTGTTTGTATTTACTAGAATTATTCTCTAGTCATTAACGAGAAAAAATTAGATGTCGTATCCCGTGTACGGTTAAGCAAGGCGAACATATTGGGTGGCTCAATTTTTTGACCGTCAAAGATTCGTGATTCTGAGCTTGCCCTACTTTATTGTTCCTCCAAGATTTGAACCCAGGAGTTAACGTAAAGCTAGGCATCAACAAACAGTGTATTTAACTTTTTTTAATTCATTGCATACCGTGGAGTTTTCACTAAAACTGGGGTAATACTGAAATTCTTTTGAATCTTTACTTTTAAAATCCCTTAAACATATTGGACGGCCGTAGTGATTCATTGCGGAGTCACCGACCTACGGACGGTAGATTTATCTCACACGTCATGAAATGTAACGATAGAAATGCCTGGACATATGTAGGATTCTTACTTAAATATTAAACAGAAAACAAATGAACAATTCCTCTAAAGTTATTGTATATAACGCAAAAGGATAAAACACTTTTAATGTTTAACACAAACATGAATTGCATGTAAACATAAAATTATTAAACTTCAAGGGTTTCTCCGTAGTGTGCGCTGCGAATAAGGTTCTAGATACCCAAAAATATGTATGAAAGAATTATTAATCTTTAAATAATGTAGAAAAATGTCCGCGACAATATTTGTCTATTTTTTTAATACTTACTTAGTTTCTGATTTATAATTTCTATTATCATTGACTCCTATAATAACCTTACAAAACTAATATTTAAATAAAATTTTCTTTCCAAAGCTATAGCGACAATACGAAATAGATCAAGGAATAAGGAGCTATGCATCTTCTTTATGTAACTTAGGTGAAGCTGTATAAGAGGTCTACAAAGCTGTTGGCAACACCCAGAGCTGCATTAGTGTACTTGAATTAATTCGCAGCTAAAATGGCAGGTGCTAAAGCTATTTAAATGTCTCCGTGGCGGTATCTGCTTAGAAAATTACATTGCATCCACTGAGGGCGAGCGCTCCGGGGCAATGCAGTTATGACGTCATTAGCACGTTATGTGACGTCATAACTCAGCAGATATCTTCCGACTGTCGGCAATTATAGCGATGGATGAGCCCGCACGTGCTCCGAATTGTGCGTCGTAACTTCAAAGTTTTCGTAATGGAATAAATTAAGGGCTCATATGTGAATTATGTGGTTATTGTGGCGATGGCTAACCTGGATCGGTTTGATTACAGGATAAGTTTCGGTCACGCAAGGCACACGAGTCTCTTAAATAATTTGATCATGAGATGAACACAAAAATGTGCCCGCTCGATAACCCATGTTGGCAAAACGAACTTTCACTTTATTTATTTTAAAGTTAAATTTATTGTAATATATATAAATAAATTATAACGGTTTAAACTCCGAAATATATTAGTCACTTTAATTATTTTAACTAGGTTCCTCAGTGACACTAAAAAGCATTGAAATGTTTTCTTTAAATGTCTACTACTCGCGTAAACAGATTTTCTAAATTTAAATATTTTTAAATTTAAAATGTTCGTATTCACATAAAAATGTACACATACATATAGTGATAAATATAACATAATACTAATTTAATAGTAATTAGAAACAAAACAACTAAATGTAATATAAAAGTCTCTTTCCAAGTGAAAGGAGAGATCCTGAAATCTTTAATAAAGAAATATATATGCCACGTAATATTTTCTTCAACTATTACTAGTAAAATAGTATCTTCTTATATATATTCGTATCATCTTAGTATTTTGTCTTTAGTCTAGGACTAAGGGTAATCTTGAATTTGAATCGTTAGGTACATAATGAAATTCCCATTCACAAACAGAGAAAAAGGACTCTACTTCTAGGATACTAGAAAAAAAAACATAATTTCTTATTCTATAAACCAGCCTCAAAGCTTCACATGGTGGAAGTAGAAAAACAAACATATATATTACCAAGCTCTCATTAATGAGAGTAGTTTGTCGACAAAGGATAATCAGTATATATCTTTGTTCTATCACTGCAATAACCACTTGTTTTTAATATTACCTTTAAATGAGAAATGCTGATTTTTTATTGTCATACATAATCCTTCTACCATAAGTTTTGTCTATACTATGACACAATAAAAGAATATAATATACACTCTAGAATTTTAAAAATACTAACTATAAGAATGTTATCCCTTACATGATATAGATAAAAGTCTATCGATAGAGCAAGGAAAGTTAGAGTAGCCGGTTAAATTCCATTTTTAATAATAAATATAAATAATTAAAATTCGCAAAAGAAAAAATTTAAAATTGGTTGCGCGAAATGTCACTTTTCGTCTCTCTTATGCTAAACTAACATATTTTCGTATTCATACATCACGTATTAGTAGGGATTTCCTTATATTCCTTCCTTTTGAAAAGCTCAACAAAACTGCATCATAATCATTCCGCTAAATGATGCGGAAAGGATTTGTAGAGGTGGGAAAATGTTATTTAAACCGAATCCGAACTCGGTCAAATATACATATTTATATGAAAAAGTTCGGAATTCGTGCCATGGGTGATTTTCTTACCTTTAAATTAAATAGATTTACTCTTAATTTATTATAATATGTAAGTAAGAATGTTTAGTTAAAAGTGACGAAGATAATCATTTAACTTTTAACTCCCTTTTATTTTATTTAATGTTAGTCGAAACGGTTATAAACTAACCATATGTAAAACATTTAAACAAACTTTGGTTCAACGTTGGCGTAACCGTAGTTCGGTTAATGGTAACGTAAACCGAATTTACAGACATCTCTATAAATAGTAACGGGCGCGTTGCTTGCGGGCTTTAGGAAAAAAGGTGCAGTAATTTGTCTTTACTTGGAGAATTTATACGAGGATCACTTGAGGGGATTTTCATATGAACAGTGTAGCGGTTGGTGAATATATTATTTGGAGTAAGGGATGAAATTGTGTGTGGTTAATACTTAGAAATATTGGATTACATTGGATAGTTTAAGGGTTCATAAAGGAGTTTTGGGACCGATGTAAATGGTCTGATCTATGGCGGTTAAAATAAGTATTGTCTGTCACGCACATTACAGTAGCACACATTTAAACTGTTTAAAACGCGATATATTTTATAAGCTTATTTAAAAAAAAATATTAACTACGGCCCGACGTTTCAGATACTTTGCGGCAGCCGTGGTCTCCCCATATAATCACGTTTTAGACCGTTAGTGTTTTATTTAAATGAAAACAGTAAAGATTTCTTATAAATAAAATACTTATGTATTTTGTATATGATGGGCTTAAAATATTCTTATTATTCTCAATTTATTCGTCTTATCTAACATAACACGAAAAACTTTGTATTGCTTTCTCGGGTCGTAGTTAATGTAAAAATAAATATTTAGTACTACTTATAAGCGTTTTAAACCGTTAAAGTATTTATTTTAATGGTAAGTTTCCGATTTAAAAAAGAGTATATTTAATAATTGGGTACTACTAATTACAAACTAATAAGTTTTACTATTATATGCAAATGTCCTATAAATAAGGATGTAGATTGATAACATACAGACGATTGTTGGTCTACAATGAGCTGATAACGAGAAGAAATTTTAACCCCTCTGCAAGGGGGCTATGTTTTTGAGGCTTCGTTACAACACTTTTATACATACATATTAGAATATTTACAAGGTTTAAAAACTCATGTTATTTCTAAATTAATAACTATATTTTAAGGACAAAAAAGGCTTTTTATTAATTTGATATGTGTTTAATGGCGTTATAAAAGAAACTGAGCCAAGCTTCTTCAACTTTCTCGAATTTTCGTTTTACGTAGATATCAAATTAACTTTCATGAATGATAAAAGAAAACGCATGACTTTTAGTTTTAAACTATAACTCTTAACTTATCAATACTAAAATTAATAAATTTCCGATAGAATATGCATGAAAGCGGCATATTTAATTAAATATATCTCTCCCCACGACGATATAAATAATGATTCAGTAGTTCGCGTGTTCCGAAAGTGTATGTCTCGGTGTGGTAATGAGGTCCCAGGTTCTCGGTGGGAAACTGATTGATTTTTATGTTAATAAACAAACTAATTTGTATTTCTTTATTTATGCTCTTTAATGGCTAATATATTCAGTTGCGTGTTTGTATTTTGTATCGCGTTTAAGTGCTTTTTATTTTGTCATGTTCCATTAGGCATAGAAACGTGATACATTTTATTTAAAATAGAATTGTTACAATGTCAAAATTATAAACTCAATTCGAGGGACATAAGCTGATAAATTAAATAAAATTAGGTGACTGTCTCTGTCTGGACTGTCGTGATAGTACACATTTAAATAAAACAATTTTAACGGCTTAAAACACGTAATATATGTTAAAATAAATTGTACAAACGTTAGATAATATATTTCGTATTTCAACCCGTTAAAAGTGTTTTATTTAAATACATTCCGGTTTTCCCTAATTATGTTTTAGCATAGATTGTTTGTCTTTCTTGTTTTAATTTATGAAAGTTTTTAATTATACCTGTCTATTAAAACAGTTTACTACGCGTACCAAGCCACAAAATCGAGTGAATAACTTTCTGAATACAAAAAATGCCCATTGACATTAAACTTTTAGTATAGAACTTCAGGGGAATTGTGAAATTTAATAAAATAGACAGTACTTCGAATTTATTGTTCGGCAGCTCCGTATTCCGCGGAGTCTAGTGTATTAATTCTACTCAAGTGAATTTCGCTCAACAAATATTTTGAGTGGACAGAAACAACATACGACTTACCGGATTGTTCGTAACGATGTCGTATTTTAAAATATACTACGACAACAGCCGTCGGGACTCTTAGGAGAATTGTTTTTCAGAGCTTTCCGAACAATGATAGATCTTTATTATATCAAGACTGTTTCAAAATGTTTACAATACATGGTCAATACTAAGCTTAAACTTAATAATTTTTCGGCACATTTGTGTTTTATGATAACTGATAAGGGACTTATTTAAAAATGTTGACTGCCTTAGTTCTTTTTTACTTCAGTATGCATACATATGTCAAACCAAAAGGTGTTATGCCTTTTATCGGACTATGTTAATTATATGTTATTTCTTAAGTATGTCAATGTATTTTTAACAATATAAATTGAAGAAATACATGTTTCACAAGGACCTTGGGAGGAAAAATATAAAGGACGAGAAAACATATTTGCTAAAAAAACAGTACTAAACACTGTCTGTAGTTTACGCGAGTATATCATAAACGGTTAAACTATTTGAAAATTATTGTTAACTACGGTCCGACGTTTCGGATGCTTTGCGGCAGCCGTGGTCTCCCCGTATAATCGCGTTTTAAACGGTTAGTGTTTTATTTAAAAGAAAACAGTAAAGTTTTGATTGTAAATGAATAGCATAACTGTCGATTTATCAGACTCGAACAAGAATGGTTCCATTTAAAATTAAACAAACAATAAACCTTTTGTAAATGTTGAAGTGTTTTAACGCGTCCAATGACGTATTTTATGTTCTGTATCAGATGCAATGATATATTCTGATAATATCATTCATACCAAGTTAATTGCAATCAACTGAGCTGATTCCATGATTCGATATAAATATTTAACAATCATCAACGACAAACAAGGCGATAACTCAAGCGTAATACCCACATTAAATCGAAAATAAGTTGCTTATTCAATAACGCGGGGTAATTATTTCCATGATCTGTATTGTTTCGAGAGGCCCTCTCGCGGTCGACATTTGCACTAACATATTTGTATGATTAGTGTCGCATTTCTCTAATATAGCTTCAATTATTTTATTTACACGCAAGAAGTTTTTTTGTGAAAGAGTAAGAATGACATACTTCAGCTAAGATGCGCTATCGCCCTATTTGCTTTGATTTCGGAAATTAACAGTCGGAAACCGAAACGCTACTAAATTTTCTCATCTGTGGACGGTGCTTCGTGACGCAGACAAAAATATTCCTAACACCCATTCAATATGTAGATTCTAAGATGGACTCCCAATGTTGTAAAAAAATACAAATTGATAAAAAAAGGTTTGTCCCGGTGGGAATTGAAATCACGACCCGTAGATATTAGCCATACATTGCCAACAGTCCCGTCAATTTGTCTATGTCGACTTCTGTGCCGTGCCCGACCGAAATTATATGTGTTCCCTCGTGAATCCTATCTAGGATTCGTTCCTTCACGCAATGCAATTGCATTGAGCCACCGACGCCCCCTTGTGGCCGATATCCGAACTATTTTATTAACATTGCTGCTATGTACAGTGTATACTAGTGTTTACCGTCTCCGGAGGCCAATTGAACACGTTTAATCTGTTTGGACCTACACAATCCAGGGTATTTTGTTTAAATTATTAAATAGATTTTTCTATATAAGTTACTAGTTTGGTCATAAATTTAAGCTGTTGACGTAGGTCGCGTCCCGTCTGGCATGGTAACCTTAAAAGATAGACGTATAGTGTGGTGAACATGTTTTAGATTATTTAACGAGGAATCTTTTTTTCATACATATGTTTTGGGTATCTTGGACCGTTTTTGCAGCGTACGCATCAGATACCTAAAATGATGAATAATGTTCCCTTTTTTCCACATTTCTCGCTGCTTCTTCCCTCCTATGGGCGCAGCACGATTGATGATTTGACACGATTAAAAGCCGTAAAACTTGCCTTTTCAAAAAAAAAATCAATTCCTACCAGTAGTTCTTGAGTAGCGCGTTAAAACAAAAAAAAGAAGCAAATTCTTCAATTTTATATATTAGTATTTGCAATACCTGTAATGTATTGAATACAAGACATTAGACTATTATTAACCCTTATAGCAATAATAAAATTAATAATTACACTAAAAACGCTGAACGTAAGAAGCCACTTAGCATATTGTACTGAAATAATATTAAAATTTTATCTTGATGGCACTTCACTGCACTGTACTAAACAATAATGAAATTTGCATTTACTTAAAGCATTTCTAAAACTTATAATGGAATACTGTAAAGCACGGAGCTCCATTCATTTTAGGCTACGGTCTCCTACGAACGCCCCTATCGCTCGGCTTCTACGATCGGCGACGCGATTGGCGAAGCGATGATTCTTGCGAATTCATGTCTCGCTTCGTATTGATTGGTGCTTTAGTCTGAACTGCCATTATTCAGTACGTTATTTATTTGTTTCAGTCGCACGGAGCGAATCGCGGTATTTTTCGTGTTAGCGACCGTTTCAGGGGCCGGTCGTTACGTGTGATAAAAGTTACTGTTGCTTTCTCATTTACTCGCTAATTTTGAAGTGTGCTTTGATGCAAACTGTTTGCGATGTGTCTATAGTTATTGCGTATGCGCACATTAAACGCCAAATTTGAAATCTTTTATGCCGTCAATAAAACGTAATTTTTGGCGTATGGGTTATTGACCAAGAGGATTTTTAATAATAGAGGAGAACAGACAACATCTGTTTCATTAATATCCCAGCCTAGCATCTAAACAAGATGCGACTATCGACCTATTGTGTTGGATATTCGGAAATGCACAGACTGAAACAGAAACGCTATTAAGCTTTTTCATCTGTGGAGGGTGATTCCTGCCCCGGACGTATTTCGATATTCTTACCGTCGATTTATGTCCAGATTTCCAGACGAAGTCCAACGTGTTTTAGAAAAATTAGAAACATGTTAGACTCGGTGGTATTCGAACCCACGACCCGTCGATTATTAGCCATACATTTTGATGTGACTACCATTAGTGATTCGACCAAAAAACCCGTCAAGATTTAATAGTATCTTAACGCAGCGTAACACGTGATTCTCTTAGTGGCTTTCAGCATTTATATGATGCCATAGCGTTAATGCTGCGTTGTGCATAGACGCCAAAATTTCTTTCGCCAAGACATTCCGCGGTATATAAAGAGTAAAGCTGTTAATGAAATTATTTCTGCTAAAGATCTGAGACGGGGCATTGCTCCGAACGCTCGCAGCAATTTGCATTTTGAATACTAACGACAACTTGCCGTACACTATACTAATATAATAAGGCTGTAGAGTTTGTCTGTTCTAGCTAATCCTAGGGTTCACTGGTTCTATTTGAACAATGATTTCTTAGACAAGAAGGCAAGGCAAATCATTTTATTGATAACAAAAAATAATAAAAAAGTAACAATGCATTTAATATCCATACAAGACAGAAGAAAATAATTATATTTTAAAACGTATTATTCTGTCCTACAAACCGAATTTCCAATAACTTGAGACTATATAAAATGCAGGCAACACTAGTTTTATAAAAGACATAATTAATGAAGAAAATAACATTTTTTTCGTCGCCATTATAATTTGTTTTGTATTTTTAAAAATACAGGTAATACCCTGGAGTCCAGCTTGTGCAATAATTAAACAGAATATAAAACGTAATTGCAGATACGAAAAGCTGTTTGTACTTAAGACGTTATCAATTTGAATAAAATCCGACAAGTCGGTTTATTGACATTTCGTGTCGACGAACACTCAGCGTAGGTATCTTTATTACTTTCAGCTACCTACGTAACAAATATAGCCCTTACGTGAGCAAAACATCGGTTTTGGTAAAAAATAATGTATATACAATGCTACATGCTGCAGAATTATAACTGCCTTCTTCTCTAGAATAGACACTAAATATAATAAATATATAATACATTGATCAAAGCAGCACGGATCGATGTGGATGTTGGTTGAAGTCTCGCCTGTGCGTTCATTTCTTTCAATCAAATAATTATATGCATTGGAACAATATTAGTTTTAATTCTTGTTACCAATAACGATTTTTATCTATCATACTATGTAATACCTGCTTCTATTCTGTGCTACCTGAATGATACAAGTTTATAACTCCTCGCCAAGGGATTCGAAAGGGTTCGCACAGCGCGAGCTCGTATTTGTTCTAACTAAATATTCAAAAAGATCGATTGTAAGCATCAATTCCCCTGGTTGAATAGAGAAATATTCGTTCGCTTCCCAAGCCGAAGCAATTTGCATGAAAATTTCATTATCCATCCACCCCGTACATTGACAACGTCAAAACATTCGAGAACATTCCGGGACAATACTCACTTTTCTAACTGATGATACTTTTTTAGTATTGTAATGATGAGGGGTTCTTTTGTTTTCTACCATACAGATTATGGCCGTCGTTGTCAATGTTTTGCTATACTTAGCAAACTTGCAACACCTACACTAAGAAGGACTTTCAATTAGGCTAACTTACGAATACATATTAGTCGAGGCCGGTAGCGTTATTAATGATGGTCTTTGATTGTGATGTCGGGAGTTAATATCTTTGTGTATATTCTGACACCTTCTTTCCGGTAAAGTGACATACTGCCTGAAAATTCGATGACAATCTTAAAATAAACAGAACAACTAGTAAAAAAAAATATTAATACTGGGAACAACATACAATAGTATGTTATAATTGTATCGCGCTTATGTTTATACATAAATAATTAAATAAACCTCTTAAGATTGAACAACAAAGTATGACACAGGCGGGAATTGAACCGGCATACATAGAGTACCGTGTTGCTACTCTAATCTGCTACGGTGTCACAAACTTACATACTATTATCTTGAAATGTAAATGTAATAATAATATTATATAGTCTTTAGACGTCAGCTGTCTTAAAACCTACATTGATTATAAAATGTCGTGAAAAATTTACAAAAGATTTGTATTAAACAGAAAAGAAAATATGTTTATAGCCTCTTTTAAAATAATCCCACTTCTGGGTAATATGAGTAGAGGTAACAATGTTAAATATAATAACATTTCAAAAGTGAGTAACGGATCCCAGGACACCAGCCATTTTCGTCCAGACAAAGCGATAAGCAGTGCTTTTATTAAATTTTTTCGCATCGCTTGACTAATAGTGTCCAGCTGACGCGTATCCGACAGACTTTCCCTTTTTCATTTCTTCATAATATTTATACGGATTGCTAACGGCCTTTTTGTGTTCTATCTTTCCTTGGCCTTAAAATTATTTTGTACAATGCTTGGCATTCCAACAGGACTCAGAATACAAATATTTTAATCTCGTTTAAAATCTTTGTATTCCGTCCGGATTATTTGTAATGTTAAAATAAATAGTGTCTATAGTTTACGCGAGTAGTACACCAAATTAAATAAAACACTTTAACGGTTTAAAACGCGATATATTTGAAAATGATTTTTAACTTCGGCCCGACGTTTCGGATGCTTTGCATAAATAAGTTTAACTAATATATCGCGTTATATCTCCCCGTGCCACGGCTGCTGCAAAGCATCCGAAACGTCGGGCCGAAGTTAAAAATCATTTTCATATAAGTTTAACTAATATATCGCGTTTTAAACCGTTAAAGTGTTTTATTTAAACGAGCAGTACTCATAGAATAAAACACTTTTAACGGTGTAAAACGCAAAATGTAATACAAAAAAATATACGTCGAAAAATAATTACAAAAAGCTATTTTACGGTAAAACTAATTAAACTTATCTTTAATAAAACAAATTGTTGAATTATTTACACACAAATGCAAATGATATTTAGTGATTAGGAAAACTAATTAAAGTGTTAATCAATTGTAATATATACGTAATATTTACAACTAAACTTATCTTTTTAGATATTACTTCAAATTTAAAAAAAGTCACAAAAAAATTAAATTTTGAATCATTATAAAAGTGCTATTCCCCTTTGTTGGTGTTTAGTAATTGTGTCTACTACAATTCTAAATAAGGCAGTATCTATCTCTATAGGACCGATAACAATACAACAGTTAATAATGGCAATTAAACTGAAGCGAAGTACGCAAATTGTTTCCCATTGATAGATCTAAGTAACCGAGTAATCAAATTAACTCGAAAACGCGATATTGAACATCTACAGCGAAACATTTGTCTCGTTCGCATTAATTATGCTCGTTTTGCGAAGTACAATGAGGGTGACCAGTTTCAGTGTCCCAATTAAAAAAGATAACACTGGCAATAATGGGAAACAAAAGCTTGCCAGCTTTTAAAACAATAGACCGAGATAATTATCAATCTGTTTTTATTGCAACGAAAAGGATGAGGATCCCACCAGTTGTTGTTTACGCAACTGGTGGATAGACACTATCGAATTGATTGCTAATTGCTTCTTATGTATATAAACTTTTTAGACTTAAATTAAAAAGCTACACGATCGGGACTCAAACTCAGGAGCGTGCTGTTGCTTTAACAAGCTTCCTTGTTCTTCCAATTTTCGTAATCCAATTATAATACTTACACCTCTCGCGCAATGTATTTTCCATCATAATACTTAAGAAGTGAAGTTCAAATTCAAACAGCATAAGAACTAATTGCAAATGTAACTTGTCTTTTATTCTTATCATTTTGATACCTTGAAAAAAAATAATTGCTGAACATACAAATATTATTATTTTTTAACGAGTCCTCCCACTTTGCAAAGTATGACTGTAAAATGGAACTTGGCGATAGAAATAGTGGCGGTGAGGTTCTTGCCAGTTCTTCTCATAAGTTCAAACGTCCTTGAATTGAGAACTGGTAGTAAATGTAAATGTAGATATCTTTAGTTTTTAACTGACATTTGTTACTCGTGTACCTAGTAACTTTGAAGTCCCCTATTAAGGGAAAACAGTTACTGTGTAAGTTACTTAATTATTTTTAGATAAGCGCATACGCATCGTACCGATATTGCACTGTGTGTTCTACTTGTTTTAACAATTTAAAATCATCGTATAAAATTACATTGTAAATAAAGTCAATAATAGATTCAGTTTAAGATAACGTCTAATTAAATTCTCGTTTTAAATCTTAATGTGTATCATTACGGTCACAGAATGTAACCGTGAAATTTAGAAGCATGGTTAACCTATCACTGCCCGATCAATACCCCTAGTACGATGTAGATTTATTCGACTCGTAATTTTTAATCGCGTCGTGGATTTTTAAAATTTCAAAAAACTAACCAATTGAGCTACTGAGTCCTACACGCTATCGTCTAATTTTTTCACCTTAGATTTTTTATTTATATGGTGTCATCATGTGCAATTATATGTGAAAAATATTTAAATTTTAATAAATTGGAAAATTGGAAGAAAACTACAAATACCATATTTTAAGTAGTACATAATATATAATAATCAAATGATATAAGTCACAAGTCATCCTTAATGTAAAACACTTTTAACGGGTCAAAATACGCTATGTATTAATTGATTTATTTTTAACTATACCACGATGTTTCAGAACTGGAACTGAAGTTATGGAACTTTATGGTGTGTTGCCTGACATTGCGTTAAGGATGAGACGTTGATAAATTTGGACACAGAAATATGTTTCCCCATGTCTCACAGCAGTATGTCAAACGGGATGTACTTTGGTCAAAAGGAGGTAAAATTCCTGTTTTAACGCGTAAAAATTTATTTTTTAATACGAACTTGTCGCAAACGATAAATTTTGTTAAGAACACATCTCGACTGCAAATTGCACTAACTCGTACTAGGTGCTTAGAACTTATCCGAGCACTCGACACGTCGATTCCACGAAATTCGTTAATTAATTTAAACATTCAATGCTTAATTATCGGCCTCTTCAATTAAATTCTCCTTTACTTTGTTAAATTTGTTAGCATTATGCCGTTATATAGAGTTTTATCTTCATTATTTTGCAAAAAATCATTTAAAATGTACAATCATTTCTAGGATTCTTATTTATAGAAATAAATAAATTATATAAATATTTTTAAAATCGAAAATAAATTATATAGTGCCTTCATGTGCAATAACATGTTAAAATAGTTAATGTTTTCAAACACAAATATGTTTATTTTGTTATCATCGATAAAAACTAAGCTAACATAACTTCCTTCGTCTCCCCGTGTCCACGGTTGGTACAAAGCATCCAAAACGTCGGCCCGTAGATAAAAATAATTTGTAGACAAGTTTAATTAATATATTCCGCGTTTTAAACCGTTAAAGTGTTTTATTTATACGTGTACTACCCTCGTAAGCTACAGACAGTTACTGATTTTTCATTTTTATTCAACGTTTCAAGATGTGCTATCGACCTTTTAAGTAACGTTACTTTCGTTGCAGTGACAAGTTATTATAGAGTGCATTCGTTTTTCTTATCCTAACAAAGCAATGTTTTAACATGAGAATAAGCACTGCAATATTGCCATTAAAAGTTTTTGATTCACTGAATCGAGATGAAGCAAATTGTCAGTTGACGACGTATATATTCACATATCCTGGCGTCTTTACGATATTTATATTTTGTTTTTATATAATACTAGTAGCCGGCAAACTTGTTTTGCCATATAAATAATTTTACTAAAATGTCTATTAAATAAGAGTTGCGTAGAAGGGTGAAAATTGAGGAGTAGATTTTTTTTTTGTATCAAAAAAAAGAAAAAAAAATTTTCTAAAAAAAATAATTAAGGGTGAACAACCCTTATCACTTAGGGGGATGAAAAATAGATGTTATCCTATTCTCAGACCTACTGAATGCACATATCAAATTTGCTGAAAATCGGTCGAGCTGTTTCGGAGGAGTTCGAGTTCGAACACCGTGACACGAGAATTTTATATATTAGATTATTGTATCCTTAGAAGGTAATCTACTCTCAAAATTTACTGACGACATCCTTATCGTGGAGGAGGATAGATATAGCACGGGTTTCGTGGCATTCCTGATGGCCAAGGACCCCAAATCCCCGTCAATTTCTAATTCGTTATATGGCTGGTGAATTCACCCAATCCATCAAGTGATCCCCTGCTGGTCAGTTCTCCTCCCATCGTAAAAAAAATTACATCAGAAAAATACGCGCTGTGGTGATATTTTGGTTTCGGAAAATTTAATCCAAAGCTTTATAAAAAAGTATTTCACCTGTGAAATTTGATATTCCTGCCACTGTCCATTGAAATGTCCAGATTTTTAAGAAATGTAGGGAATCAAAGCCACTTGGAATAACGAGTCCATAGTAGTTTATCTAAACTGTCAAAGTTCAATAAAATATGTAATATTATGTATACAAATGATCATAGGAATCTCTGGCAGTCGTAACTCACAGATCAATAGTGCGTTTGCTCAAAGCTTTCTTGCAAACCTGTGTTTGTTACAATAGAGAATATGCACAACATTCACGGGAATATTTTGCATCTGTTATAGGACACTGGAAATTTAGACAGGAATAGACACTGTGACACAGCAAAGCTTGTTACGCCAATACGTTTTCCACATCAACACCTTCATTGCGTTGTTAATAAACAGCTCTTCAACAGGCTTAAATGGGACAGTAGGGATTTAAGCAAGCCTTACTTAAAATTTAATTAGAGTTTTGTGACTTGACATTGATATTAGTTTGGACTTAGTTCTTAGAAAGTTTTTACTCTATTATGTATTAGATCTTAAGATTAAAAAATATAAGTATTAAATGCGGTATATCCGATATGTTTCATGATTATTATATATTCCGATTATTTCGCAGTGCTAGTAATGTTTACAAGCTGTTCGGCTTATGTAATAAAATTACTTTTCGACGTTTCACTATTTCTTTTGATGACGTCATCAGGAGATGCTGGTCACTCCATCCTGTGATGATGGCGATTCGTCGAGAACCAAAGAACAGCCCAACTCTAGGTAGATATGAATAAAATAACAGTAATGCCTACATACTGTTGTGTTTTAATATTCAGTTTGATTTAGTCTTTTTTGTCCCAACTGTTTACAATAGTCTATATCTCAAAGAACTTGCATGGCTGGTTCCGATAAACGTATACTGCCTTCAGCAATACCAATAAGTTACATAAACGCGACAGTTAACTCTTATTTTTATTGTTACACGCTACGAACTAGCTTATTGTTTACAAAGTATGAAAATGAAAAGTGTGTAGTCCAAGAAAACTCTTTTCCATTTCCCTAACATATGCGAGTGTAAGCGAGAATTAATGGCACCGTATTATTTATAGTCCAGTCATGTTATATGCAGGAATTATAATCTGTTTTATGTTTTACGTGTACTAGTATATTAAGATTTTAATGAATTATGTTTTTATTCATATATATCTTTAAGCTTTTCATATTAAGGTATAATGATTGCTTTGCATTTAAATATAAAAATATTTATTTTCGTTGCGATCGAAAGGTAAAAATTTTACACAGTCTTATTATATAGATAAAACACTTAAACGGTTGAAGTAATCGAAAAAATTAGAATTACTGCTCTGGCTGGACTTGCACCGGCATCTAACCAATTGAGCTACCGAGTCCTACGTATAATTTTCGATTTTTAATTAATATAGTGCCATCATGTGCAACACGTGAAACATATTAAACTTAACTACTAATACTAACTTAACTAAACAAATATATTCGTTGAATTTATTAAAAAAATATAGACTTTGTTTAAAAAATATTTTATTTAACTACCGCCCGCGTTTGGATGCTTTGCTCAGCCGTTGTCTTCCCGTGACCACAGCTGCTGCCGAGTTTAAGTAAGATATTTCGCGTTTTAAACGGTTAAAGTGTTTTTATTTAAATGTGTACTACTCACGTAAGCTACAGACTCTATATAGCGTTAATATCTAATTTCGCCAAATAGAGTATTTCAGATATTATAGTATCTTAAATTTAGTATCTTATTTATTGAAATGTTTTCCTTAACACATTGAAATAATTATCGTATAGATTAACTTAAATCATCTTAATTAAAACGTGAGTACTACATTAAAAAAAATATGTTAGATTGCACGTAAAAACAAACTAAACAATATATTTCGCGTTTTGAACCGTTATATCGTTTATCACTTGTACCCCAATATGATTTGCATCCCAAGCGTATTGGGGCGATATTCGTATTATTTTTCCCTCGGGATATACTACATTTCCAAGTGAACTAGCCTATTTTGTGAAATCTCCTTTCGGACTGTATATAAATATGTTTTTTTACTACTTTCGACGAGGGTGTAGTTAATAGTACCTCAATATAAAGGTAGTGTTTATGTTAAGCTCAATAACGCATTTTGTTTATAAGTCTATACGGTTTTTTTATATAAGGTTGCTACCTTTTGCTTTGATTATTAGCCATACATACATACATATAATTTTTCTGAAACAATGTTCCTTCGTCTGGAAATCTGGATATTAAATGGGTGGTCGGCAGTCAGAGTCACGATCTACCCACGTTTTTCGGTTGTTATATGTGGGTTTCCGAATATCCAAAGCCAAAATAGGTCGACAACACATCTTGTTGAGATGTTTTGTGTTTAAGGTATTTCACTATAATTATATATATTACATGTTACACTTTGTTAGTCGTTTTTTTAAGCGCCATTTCATGATAATTTAGCTTTAATCTTTGACCATAATTCCTACGTTTGACTAATATTATTAATTAACATTATTACTAAATATACCTTTTGCGTTGGACAACCCAAAACCCTCTGCAAGGAGGAAATAGGGAAATGGGATAATGGTCAGCTGACGGTACGGGCTGATCACCCGGCCTTCTACAGGTGTCCCCGATAGAAAATAACAATAATAGATATTTCTAATCTGTACTTGATTCAAGACCTATGTAATAAATTAATAAGTTTCCGATATTGTAATGACGTTTAAATGGCTGGGTAATTAATCTATGAATACAGAAGTCGCAAACAGCATTAGTTTTAATTAAAATAGCTTCATACATTGCATTTACACCAGTTACATTGTCAGTAGCGCGTTCAACACATTCATTTCTATCTAATAGCACTTAAGTCCACTGTCGTTTTCATTACAGGTGTACAGAATTTCATTATGACTTATGTTTAGGTAATATTTTTAGCTCTAGAATTGAAGATGACTGAAATCTGTTAGAATCAATATTTTTACCATAAAATTTAAAGCTCAAAGATGTTTTAAACACAACTGAACTGAAGTTCAATTTACCTAACTACAGACAAAGTTATTGTAAATGTCATTTTAATAAAAGAGGAAGCCCAAATACATGGCTTACAATTAACTTAGTCACGCGTATAGTCTAACTATGTATGTACACGCAGTTGTAGATTTTATTGTTCAACCGACCTAGATCCAAAGTTACGACATGGAAAATGTCAATATGCAGTAATAAGGTCCATTTGCAAAACGTGAATAATCGTTCACCGGGTCTCAAGCCAAGAATACAACAAAAGAAGTTCTGTTTCAACGGAATTTTACTTAACTGTATTTGGCATGGCCAGGGTTTTCAACCGAGTAATATTAAACTAGAAAATGGGTGATACTGACGTTGTCCAAGAGCCGAACAATGAAAATATACTTAATTGAAATAATGGCTTTATTTTTTACTCAATATGATGGTCACATCATAATTATTTATTTTATTAATAACAAAAGGGAAATTTTACTTAATGTTTTTTTAGTTTAGTTTTTAAAGCTGTATCGCTTTTTAGTATGTAATAATAATATTATTGATATTTTTTGATTGTTGTAGTTCCATTTATATCTAATCTATATTGTGTTAGCTACAATATTTTTTTAATCTAATGAAGTAAGTAAAGGTTCTTGAAATTGTCGCTGTATAAACTTTAAAGTAGAGTGTTAGGTCTACTGTTTGCTTTAGAAGTACTTTTTCCAAAACTCAGATTCAAATTCTTTCTCAAATTATCCGAATTGTTTTTTTCTGCTCATTATGTTAAGTACTTACTTTTACGTCTACACGAGTCCGTTTTTATTGCGTAAAAAACAATGCAGCAGCTCTTAGTCTAGAATGGTTTACTTAGAGCGTGAAAATTGGGTCTCTAGTTTACTATGAATTTATTCTTACGTATGTTGGCACTGTTTTGTGTCTACTCTGCGTCGCTTCAACGCAGGTACAACTTATTTCTTTTCAGATGTTTACTGCCTTTTTATTACAGACTGTAACATTGTTTTGTGGGGGCTATTTTAAGATTTATTATACTGCGGTGAGGTTTATTAGAGCTCATTTTAGTATACATGTATTAAGTTATTAATACTTTATAGAGGCTTGTCTCAGTAAATTATTGTCATTAATATTTTATAGGGCTCTAAAAACATTTGCAATCCTTCCAATGATTATCTGTTAGGCATAATTCTCTTCTAACACAGGAGAAGGTATTGAAAGCTAAGACCCCTAGAACCAATGCATGTTGAAGTACTGAACTTGTATTGGTGAAGTATTTGACAATTTAAGCTGACACCTCAAAATAACGTAAATTAAAATATATTAAAGTGGACAGGTATATAATTTTGGTAGTGAAAAGGCACGGTGCGCTATGGTGTGGTAAGTTCGAGATCCGCTTTTTTTAAATCTGTTTAAAATATAGATTTTCAACGTTTCAAAATAAACTGTAAACAGCTATTAAAAACTTTCCGGTACGAACCGAACTAACGACTCAGTACCCATACATACCACTATCACAACGAACTTCTTATTTCTACTTTTCTGATAAAACCTTACTTATACAAAACTTTAGTTCGTAACGATTCAAGTATGTGGTAAGGAGAAGTGGTAGTAAGGAAAATCTTTGCATGTGTAATTTTCAGCAACCTCAGAGAAAGCGCTGCAACGTAGAATAACAATGTATAATATTATTATCTACGTTTACGTGACTAGACGTGAGTTTCCGGATTTTCAAGTAGCAACATGTACGTATAAAGTAGTGAAAATTAATTTAATAAAGTAAGCTATGTTGCTGTTTAAAACGCTAAATATGTATTTAGCGTTTTAAAGAGTGTTATCAATTTTTTTTTCAATTCATATAAAGAAAATAAATATTAATACTATTTTTATATAAAATTAATAATATTAATATAATTTTCTATATGTTAGGTACTTACCTGTTTGAATAAGACACTTCCAACTATTTTAAACGCGACATATATTATTTAACTTATTTAAAATTTATTTTAACTACGGTCTAACGTTTCAAATGCTTTGCAGCAGCCGTGGTCACGGGGGCACTGAAGATGAAGAGTGTGCTTAATGTTTTCGAAGAAGCTAGTTTTCAGGTGTGCAGTTTTTTGGGATCTAGTGTTTTTATCATTAAATAATAATTAACATAAATAAATAAGTTATATAATTCTTGTTTACACCTTTTTTGTGTTATATTCAAATGTGTTTTACTCGCGTAAAACCATACTTACTTAGCTGCATTATAAATAAATACTGTTAGTTCCAGATAAGCGCATAACTATAAAATCTCTTTAGCAGTAAGATTTCCATTTAGAACGACTCGAATCAACCCGTTACCGTACTGGATCCGAAACGGTCTCAGAACGACCAAAATATTTTCCAGACTCTAGAATGGAAGCACTTTAAAGTATAATACCCTATTCAACTTCTTTTTAACGCTTCTTTTCAATTTTCAAACGTAGATTTTGTCGTGGGAAATTTTCTTGCTTTTCCGACGCAGTTTTTCACGCGATTTTGTATTTTATAATACACTGTATTATAAAGGTCATGTTTTGACACCATTGAATACAGTAGTTGACATAATTATTTAAAGGAAATTTGAAATATTACATTGTCGATATTTTTTTTGCTTTCTATTCCTCTCTCAAAGTAGTATATTAAGAATTTTATTCGGTCGTGAGTTTGATCCCCAAATTATAATCTTACTAAGACATGTTGGACTTCATCTGTAAATCTGGATGGAGAATAGGTGGTAGGAATATCAATATCTCCCAAACCACCGTCCATAAATGAAGAAACATTTATGGACGGTGGTTTGGGACGTTATATGGGTGGGATATTTCACTTATGAAGTGGACCCCATGCTCTTCTGTCCTCCTGTATCATAAAACAAGAGTACAATTATTAACTACAATATTTATTTATTTAGTAATTGTAGCCAATAAGATGTAATAGAAGTTCTGTAGGAAATATTTGGCTGTAAATTTATAACAGGAACTTCTGGAAGACAATTA
This sequence comes from Leptosia nina, assembly GCA_963661955.1. NCBI lineage: Eukaryota > Metazoa > Arthropoda > Insecta > Lepidoptera > Pieridae > Leptosia > Leptosia nina. The sequence goes on along the minus strand of CAVLEF010000004.1, from coordinate 3,660,648 downwards.
AACATTAAATAAGTTCAATTTGAAGTCAACTCGGTGTAGGAAAACGCCTAGCTTTTACAACGTTTTACAAGTTTCCCCGCAGGTAGTCTTACATCAAAGAGGATCACAAACGGACGCCCCTAGACAACACTCGCTAATTCACTTTGATGTCCCCTTCGCCCTACGCCCCACTTACAAACGCGACTAAAGCTGCGGTCTCCTACAAATGCAGTACGCAGCCTACATCGTTACGCCACGCTAAGATACTTAGTAAAAGATCCTACTGGCTCAGTACAAATAATACAATACTCACACCATCTCGTTATTAGTCGAGAAAGATATTTGGATTTTACAAGCGACGATTTGAAATAACTAAATATAATATAATAAAACGCATTTTAAGCGGTTTATATATATGCGTTCTATATATATATATATATAAACATTATTTAACTACGATTTGATGTTTCTAAAGAGTTTAACTGATATATTTCGAGTTTGGAACCGTTAAAAGTGTTTTATTTAAGTGTATACTACTCTCGCTAAAGTACTTAGCGCACATCGATGTACTTATGCGTGATTGAGTATTTAATGAGAGACAACAATAGAATATTTTTAAACCAGTAGGCGTAAGGCGACTTACGGTGCTTATAGGCGACCGAAACCTTAAATTTTAAAGCTGAAATATTATTAAACGTTCGCAATATTTTTTTCACAATTTGCATTGTTTTATTTGCGTTGTTTTCGCAAGTTTTCTTGACAGGCACGAGCTCGGCTTTAATGGATTTCTTGTAAGGCCAGTGCACTGGTTATGTCATCTAAACAATTTTCACTTCGATTTTCTGTTAATAATTTTCTCCTGTAATTAATTTTAAATGACCTAGGTTTTAAATATTTTTAACTTTCTAAATAATAAAGCATTTACGTTCAATAATTTTAAGTGATATAGTTTTTTTTATATTTTACATTTTAAAATAATAAAGTATTTAAGTTGACATAAAATAACATTTTGTTAGTAGTACCACATTGGCTATGGGTAAGGGTATACACGTCACGCCCTCTGTTGTTGGAGTCTCGTTTGTGTCATAATGTTTTTTTTTCAGTCAACCGTTGACAAACTCCGCAACTTAAGCTATCTTAAAGTGTTTTTGTTTAAGTTAAAGTGAGGTACTTATTGAGTAAAAATACCTTAAGTTACTTAATAAAATATGCCATTCATTGATTTTCTATTCTATTTGACAAGAAATGTTTATATTAAATCATTATGTAATAATCAGTCACACCAGTTAAAAACTATAGGCTCTAAACTAACATTACTCAATTCAGTGCGAAACGAACGAAAATATCTGCTGTGAACAATTAATGATCACGTATGTATATTCCGCACAGTATTAAAATATTGCAATATATATCGGTGTAACCGCATTCATTCCATACTTAATACTTATTAAGCTTTCAGCGATATTGCTTTGTGGATGCCGCTGGTTACATGCTTTCATAACGTAGATTGAAAACGATACAAAGCGCCCACAAGAACGCTTTGTGGCCGCCATATTTTATTTTTGTCCCGTTTCGCTCAACTCTGAACTTCGTTTCTTGTTTTACGTGTTTGAGGTCATCGCTCGACATGCCAAATAAAGGGTTAAAGCTCATGAGCAGCTTATGAACTTTGTAGGACTATACACATGTATAATCTGTGATCTAAGCGAGCACTTGTATTTTGATATTTATGCTCTCCTGTCAATGTCAAGTGGCAAATGTTTATGCTAGTTTAGTTGAATTCTGACTGCAATAATATATTATTTTTTAATATCATTCCAGTAACAACAAAGATTAAAAATATATAGTTTTGATCTCTTAGTTTGAATAAGTCTCAATTTAAATTATATAGTTAGTTAAAGCGCGAAAAGTAAAATTTATTAACAAATTATTGTAGAGGAGCTACAATAATTTGTAAATAAATTTAACTATTCGCGCTCCCAACGCTTCCGAAGACCACGGCAGCTGCAAAGCATCCGAAACGTCGGGTCGTAGCTACAATAATAATAAGTTTAACTAATAAATTTCGCCTTTAAATAAAACACTTTAACGGTTTAAAACGCGAAATTAGTTAAACTTATTTGAAAATCATTTTTAAATTCGGCCCGACGTTTCGGATGCTTTACAGCAGCCGTGGTCACGGGGAGATATTTAAATGTGTACTACTCGCGTGAACTATAGACAATATTTAATAAATTTCACGTTTTTAACCGTTGAAAGTGATTGTTTTAATGTGTACTGCTAAATAACATGCATTATATAGGTCTTTAACCGGATTACGAGTAAATAATACAAATTTAAATGAAAAAAGTTTTATAGTTATAAAGATTTTTATCTAACCGTTTAATTGTATAACGTTACCTTTTTAACGGTTTAAAACAACACCAGCTGCGAGAAAGGTATTATAACGCTGCAAAACATCACAATAAAATAGTAGTTGAAATGTATTGAATTAAAGATCTCTAGAAAAATGCAATGGATTAATAAAGACAATCAACAATAGTTCTTGAAGCGACCGTTCCATGGGTAAAAGGCGCAAATTAAATTACACACAGTAACAAAACAGCGAACGAAGATTGGCATAGCTCGCGCTTTGCGGTACAGCTGACGTATTTACGGCATAGCTACGTTCAGCCGTGTAATTTAATCGCCATTATGACACCGTAATTAATGAGTATTCCAGTTGACCTACATTGAACGAAATTTAATGTTAATCTTTACTATAATGCAATTATACACCTCGTTCGTCTGTACGTTTAATTTAATTAACAAAAGCTCGATGTGGAATGACAATTATGTCTTCTGTCTGTATATGTGTTGCTGGGGTAATAATATTATTGGCGTTCTTAAAAGACAGGTTAAGTTACAATTACTATCCTCCCAGTTTTTCTTTCTTTTGTAAGGTCGGTAAAATAAGCGGAGAAGGGGTATATAAAAAACTCACAATCTGTGACCTAAGACCTAAACCAGAAATAGGATAGAAGTACGCCCAAGGCACAACAAAGGCATATTTCAATGAAAAGTTTTACAGTTATTTAAAGATTTTTACTCAACCGTTTAATCGTGTAAACGTAAACTTTTAACGGTTTAAAACGACCCCGGCTGCGAGAAGCGTATTGCCCTTCAAAACAAACGAAACGCGGCACAGTTAAAATAAACTTTAATTAATATAGTTCAAAGGTAATTTATTTTAATATTTTCTAATAATTTAAGTTATAATAGATAGACAACTATATACTCATTATCATGCTGCCCAAAATAACCACCCACACAAAGTCGCGAACGAAGCCTAGTGTTATATTAAATATAATATTCAGCGGAATTGATGCGAACACGTAATTAACCACGCGAACTTTTGTTACTACACTTTAGTGAAATGCTTTCAAGTTGAATGGAAAATTAAATCATATTACCCTTTTCCACAGACAACATAATATGAAATTTTACAATATTTACCAAAGGCGTTGTTTCGCCTATAGCCTCGTTAATTTACGTGTTGTATAACCTCATTTTTAAATATTCGTTTCATCTATACTAATATATATTAATAAAGCTGAAAAGTTTGTTTACTTGAATGCGTTAATCTCAGGAACTATGGTTCGAATTGAAAAATTAGATTAGATAAATTAGGCTAAGGCAACAATCATCGCGCAGTGACTTTTTTCATCTCTGTGGGTTTCATATGTGTACGCTGCGAAAACGGTTTAAGACACTCAAAAAATATGTATGAAAGAAAAAAAAATGTCCGCGACACTATATGTCTAACTATCTTTTAAGACTAAGTTGCAAAAACGTGGGTAACAGCTCAAGTTTATAAAGGAGGGTTATGCGATAACGAATACGGTTGCCTAAAATAACGCTACTCGCGGACGAAGTCACTGACACGGCTACAGTACAGTATAGAATAAAAAAAATATTTTACTTATGACATAGGATTTGTGATAGTCAAATTTTGATTAAAATATTTCAAACTGCAATGAACTTTTACTAGATCAGCTAGTAAGTATACTACAAGTCGAATAACTTTACTAAATCTCACGTTAAATAAAGTTCAGCGACCTCTAAATTTGAGCCGTTCAGTGTCTATATTTAAACTAACATAAAAATCACCTGAGAAGCTACAAAAAATTCCATGTTTATACAATGAACATATTATTTATCGATTCACCATAAAAACTTTATGGAAACTGCATTTTCGTAAACATGGCATTCATGGTGTTGTGTTTCTGTCATGTTTTAATAATATCCTGAGCGTACAGCGGCTATCATTAAATTGAAAATAGATAGTTTAAGGGAACGAAGACCATATTACAATTGAAGAGAGCTGATATTCGGATGATATTCCAAGATCCGTATTTATTACCGACCCATTTGGGTAGGTTGTACTAATTTATAATGATGGAATGTACTTACTAAGATTTTTACATGCGCCAAGGAATTATTTGCGTAATGTAATAACTAAATTTCATAGTATAAACTAGCTGTGCACGCGACTTGGTCCATATAGAATTGTTATTTTATTATATTTGTATAGCATATAACCTCCCCAGCTTTGTAAACTATATTTTTATAATTATAGTACGAAGTCGTCCGAATCTCGTAACGTCCTTTTTGGGAGTTAATCAACAAATATTGCGGTGGACATTGTTTGATCATTTAATAAAAACCGTTCTTTTATACATATTTTTTTGTCTCTTAAACCGTTTTTCAGCGTATGCAAAGCAAATCCACAAAGATGAGATGTTTGCCCGTTTTTTCCGTGTTTCACACTATTTCTTCCTATTGTTCACTGCGTAAGGTCATAAGGCCCTAAAAAAGCCTTCCTCGATAAATGCTCTAACCGACACAGAAATATTTTTTTAAATCGAACCAGTACTTTCTAAGATTATCGCGTTCAAACAAACAAACTCTTCAGCTTTAATATTAGTATAGATATACACTGTTAATTATCATTTCGGAAACAGTGTTGTTTCAATTTATTTTTATTCTGAAACAAAGGTACAGTTTTCGGAACAAAAGCAGCTTTTACCCTTAAAACTTTCTCATGACCGCTACGAAATTCCAGCAGGTGTGTTGGTACATCTCTGCGGTAATGTAAATGCCTAAAGCATAGGCTTAGAGCGATTTTATTTAAATGTGTCTTATATTTTTTACCATGGCTCAATGCTTAAAAGCCTTGTATATAGTATTTCTTTAAATTCAAGCTCGGCAACAACGTAAAACTATTTCGGTCAGTCAAGGAACAGAATAAAAAAAGTAATTATTCATAACAAAAAAAAAAATAACGGATTACATCACTCAACTTAGTTCAAATACTTGCATGCAAATAAAACGATCATTGAAATAGACACAGAAATATGTGTGTCCTTCCCCACATGGGATTTCACAAATTTATATATCATATACAATAGTAAATTAGTAGAACGCAATTAATTATATATTTATGTTTGAAATCGCTGTTCGCTTATGTCTAAACTACGCTGAGACCCTTCCCTTGTGGTCCAGTTTACAGTAGTCCTTTGTTTGGACGATGCCTGTGGGCCGTCATCAACCGTTCAATTTTCCGTGGAAATAAGACCAGTATCGCTTTGTTAATTACACAGCGGTTTGCATCTGTCCTTGGATCACATTATCACTTTGATGAAGATCTTTTGTTCTGGCCTAAATCGCTTGTTTTGTTTAAATAATGTTTAACAGTCGGAGTAACGTACCGTAGTATATTAAATCTTTCTTGTTATGAATATAGGTCATATTTTATATAATACTAGCTGAGTCAGCGACTTCGTCCGGTAGAAAACTATTTAGGGCACAAATTTTTTGCATTTTGTTACCTACGTCATCGGACGCGTCCCATCGCTCGCGACCATCGTTTGGTTCCCGTCGTTCTTGCGAGTTCATCTTAAGAGATGGATATATACTGTTGCGGACATGTTTTTTGATAATTTAAAGAAGAAATATTCTCTGATACATATTTTTTGTACCATTTCCGCAACGTACGCATCGGAAACCTACAAAGATGATAATTTTCCCGTTTTCAGCGCAACAGACAATCTCTTCTGCTTTATATATTAGTATAGATTTTTATGAGGATAGACAGAAATTGAGTTTATTTGATGGTATGTAAAATATCCCTGCTATACAACTACATAATCTAAATTAAGATGTGCCGTAGATTTATTTCGCCATTGGATATTCGGAAATCCTCAGTCTGAAACCAAAACGCGATTAACTTCACGGCTTTTGCGGACGGTGGTTTGAGACCCGGGCGGAATTTCGATATCATCATGATTCATCAATATAATATCCAAATTTCTAGCATGGTTCAGAAAAACCCCGGAGTGATCAAAACCGCGACACATTATGTATGACACGTTACGTCACCTTAAGTCAAATATAATTGGATTTTTAAGGGTATTAAAATAATTATTTTTTCAATGGCAAATAAATAATGTTTTCTCTCTTTCGTTCTTACAATTATATGTTTATTTACGCAGTTACTAAAAAAGTTATCCAAACTTCATACGAAAAGATCTCGTTAAATGTCTTCAGTACAAACGCGATACATCAGCAACTTCAACTAAAGACTTATAAGCTTTTTCACGTAATAATAACTTTCTAGAAAATAGAATGTTTTTCGCAGAAAATACAACTTAACCGAAAAAGTTTTAACGATTTCTCCGTTGTTGCTGTCGTCTATTTTTGAGGGTAGTCATCATTTTTGCTCTTACCTATTATAGGGCATGTTTTTATTGGAGTTGATATCAAAAATCATTTCGTTAACACGGCAGACTACGTCTACTTTACTTATATTTACTAGTGGAACCCTGTTTTTCATACTAAAATCTTCTATTAAAACCTAAATATTTTCAACAAAATCGATTAGGCCGTAGCTGCAAGTAAAGTTTATAAGAACATATTTTACGTACGTTTTTATAAAGGGTTCTTTCTAGTCTTGGGAAAAAAATAAGAAGGATTAACTGTGCGGGGCCCTAGCTTCACATACTGAAATATTTAATTTAATTTGTATATATATAGTGGGACTCCGATACACGCTTTCTTGACGCAATCCCAACTGGCCACCGACCTGTGGGGCGGCCAAGATATCGCTGGAAGGGCGTCGAGGAAAAGGACCTGCGCAAGCTCGGTGTGGCCGAATGGCGAACATTTATTTATACAATAGGCATATAACAAAAGGTTAATCAAACTTAATCTAAAAGTAAAATATAATTGCTCTATCGGGACATGGGCCGAACACATTTCTGTGTCTTTTATTTTAGTAATCGATTCTATTTACAGAAAATTTCTTAGCCCGGACCGATCGAAACATTTAAATGTTTCTCCTAGATTCGAACGCAATAATTTTCGAACTTCTTGCAATGATAGGCCGTACTGGCGGTCGAATTAAAATCTAAAGACTCAATTTTAAATACTGTCTATAGTTTACGCGAGTAGTACACATTTAAATAAAACACTTTAACGGTTTAAAACGCGATATATTAGTTAACCTTATTTGGAAATGATTTTTAACTTCGGCCCGACGTTTCGGAGGGAGTCTCCCCGTGACCACTCACCCGTGACATTTTCAAATAAGTTTAACTAACATATCGCGTTTTAAACCGTTAAAGTGTTTTATTTAAACTAAATTTTACTTAAGTGCCGTCAGCAAAATATAAATAGTCTTCCCTCATCCATAATAATTATTCCGCGGGACTCCATCCCCATATTTATGGTTGTGCAATTAATTTTACGTTTATTACGTGGTATTCTTAATATGCAATGTCTGTTTCTTATCTAGGCTATAACGTTGCAACATTTTCGTGCTGTAGAGTAGGGAATGCTACAATTAACTTTAAATAGAATTTTCATAGTTTTATAAACTGACTTGACGTGTTCGAATTTATTTCATCTTTATTTAAACATTTTAATAATATAACTATATAAAGCCATGAAGCTAAATCGCATTTCGGATTTTCAAATATTCAAAATCTAAAATAGGTCAACTTCCATCAAGTGAATATCCTTGCCCACCCTCCTCTATTATTGAAACGTATGCTTATAATTATTTTTATATGTCCACTCATATGCTATGCACAATTTTATATATCTAAACTGTTATAAATTATATTAAATTTTTATATAGACTTAGAATCTAAAAATGTCAAAGCGAAGTGTTATGTTGAATGCATGTCACACATAACTAATGCTTAAGGTAAGGATTTTCAAAAGACTTTCTAAGTTACATCAAATGATATTTACATAAGCATTTGAGTAGTTCAGTTTGCTTCTAAATTGTTGATGCCGCTAGAAAACGTAGTGCATCCGTTGACTTGATATTGAAATAGTTCATAGACAAGTTGTAGTTAAAAAATACCTAGACTATCTTGTATCTTGTAAACATAAAGTATATGTAAAAACATTCATTTGTTTTTTAAATGTGTTTCCTTTTGATAATAAGAAATTGTCACTTAAATTTATCGTAACGTCCTACATTTATTTGGATAAAAATGTATAAACGGTATAGATAACACGGTCTGATTTTGATCGGCATTTCTATTAATTTGTTAAATGTAAAAAAGTAGTTATATCGATGTAACTACAATAGTTAGACATATTCTCTCGCGATGTTTTTTTGTAGATATTGATATATTCTATAATATAGTCGAAGATTTTTTTGTCCTATCAATTATAGTTTTCGTAGCGTATGCGAAGAAAGATATTTTACGGCTAATTTTTTTATGCCTTCCGTTGGTTTTAGTAAGAATTTGAATATATGCTTATAGTAATGAAGTACTAAATATAGCCTATGTTACTCAGTGATGATTTAGCTTTCTAATGAAAAAAATAATTATTAAAATCGGTCCAGTACTTTTTGAGTTTACCCATTACATACAAAAATACAAATCTTTCCTCTTTATAATATTAGTATAGACTATACCTTATTGTTATTTTTTAATCTACCATTAACCAAGCGCTATTTTAAGCTACAGCCTATAATAAATTCTTGAAAGGCCTTTCCTCCTTATAGGTAATTATTAAATTAAATCTGTTGTACTTTTAAAAACGTTTCATTATTCTTAGTTCCCACAGTGAAACTTCAGGTGCGTCTAGTGGAAATTGAAATAAGAACTGCTTCAGGTCGATCTCCACTTTAACTGGATTAAGTTAAGCTACTCAAAGTTAACTAGGCTAAGCTCAGTGCGCATAAATGGAGGCCATTTCCACCATTTCCACGCGCTGGACTTTTCTAAGCTTATTAAATATTATGGCGATAAAGTTTCGCAAAATCCAAGTAAAAGTCTCAGTTGTTATCCTAAGTGCTAGTAATATGTGAAGTCTGACGTTCGGAGTCGCTGTTTTTCATAGCTCCTTTGTTTGGCTCTTTATCGTGTGAATTATACCGCGCTCTTTAAACAGATGGCATGGTGTGTTATAATATATAACCTGTTCGTTAGGTGTTCTTTTCTGTATTTCTAAAGAAACCAGTATTTGTCAAAGTAAAATTAAAAGCCATGACAGGTGATAGACTTATTAAGGTTTTTCAGCGAGCGATTTGGAGTTTCCATTTTAAAAATTCAGCGCAATCACTTCGTCTGTAATTTTACCTACTCGAAACCTCAAATGAAAGTCGAGAATCCCCACAAACAGCGTAGATCTAAGGGCTTCCATATCAGCATGCATGTTGGTACTTCTGGCAAGTTTGCAAAATTTTCCGTGTTTTGGCATATGCAGACATCGTTAGCGAACCACAAGTGGTAGCCCAATTATAACTAACTTCGACTATGTCAGATTTCGTGAAGGGCCATCAATTAAATAGGCACGCGGATTTATCGTACACATTATATGGAGGAAAAACTCTGCCGACCTATTAAGTGAAAATTCGGAAAAAGTTCGAGGGTAGAACTTTTTCCGCGTTACGTTAACTGTTATGCTAGTGCATTTTGAATTACACAATTATTGACTCCTATGAAAATATGTTGGTATATGAATAAATAAACGAACAAAAATAATAATTTATCTTTATATTAAATTTAAATTACAAATCTTGAACCATATTCATTGAGTAGTATTTATTAGTATTCTCTTTGATTAAGATTATATTCGATTTTTTTTAATTATAGTAATATTATAAAAGCTTAATTAAAAAACGGACATATTTTAGTTTGATGCGCAAACATGCGAGTGGGGCCGTAGTTAAAAATAATTTTCAAACAAGTTTAACTAAAATATACCGCGTTTAAAACCGTTAAAGCGTTTTATTTAAATGTGAACTACTCGCATAAACTTCAGACAATATTCATTAATAAAAAAATCGACTTATAAACTACAACTAAAATTTGGTTTAAATGTATTGCCAAAATCCCTGAATCCTTTTCCCAACCTAATAAATGCCTCACTTAATTTCGCTTAACGCCTCACCTGTTAAAGCCATACTTCGAAGTCAAAGTTAAAAGTAATCTAGCTCGGACACTGTGTACTAGATTTGTTTCGTAACTAAACTAAAATCATTTTAGAGTTCGGCCGAGTTTGCTTTGGCGAACATCCAGCCACATTAGCTGGACTAGAAGTAAAAATTGGATCAGCATTTTGTAAGGATTTACAAAACTAATTAAACGGTTTTTCTATAAAATGCCTTAGCTGGCGACACAACGGTGTTAAGAGATTTTAATTATTTTACTGTGTAGGTATTTGCCCTATAAATCACGACATAACATTAGAGAATTTTGACGGTTTTAAACCTTAAATATATTTCTTTGCTTTTTAACGACAACTTTTACAACGTAGCCTTCACTCTATTTCGGAATTTTGAATCGTTAAAAGTGTTCGAAAACCAATAATAAATTTAAGAAACGCTAGCTTATCTTATAATTAGACTTATGACCGCTCTAAACTCCTATAAAATATATAAAAGAAAAATATGAAATATAGCAGAGACAAAAAACATATAACGTATATGTAACTACATATACAAGGAAGTAAACTAAGTATAATGAATTGTGTCAAAATAACGTTCATACCAAACAAGTCAAACATAAAATAACAAAGCACACAGAGATCAAATTGATATGTAAAAATTCATTCATCTTGTCCACTTAACCAAATTACATTTTTCATTCATAAATGTAAGGCATAAACTGGCAATTGAATAAATGTATAGGGACTTTTATGCTGACTGTACTAAAGTAAATAGGCAGAAACAGAGTGCTGATTCGGGTGAATCACGAGAAAAATGAGAGACACGCTATCGAGATGCGACCGACAGACAGACCCTAGTAATATAAATAGTATTTTATGCTCAGTGATGCCATTGGAATACTCTGACGGGTTCGTTTTTTAAAGGTCTAATGTTTTTTTTAATGTTAGAGGAGGACAGACAAGCATGAGGTTGATGGTAGGTGATATACCCTAAGCCCATAGCATCCAACAAGATGCGCTGTCGGCCTATTTTAGCTTTGGATATTCGGAAATCCACAGACTGAAACCGAAACGGGATTAAGCCTCACGACTTTCCATCTGTAAAACGTAAATAATGTAGCTATTGCTAAAATTGTATGTTTATTTGTCACATATATCAACTGTTATAATATACGGAATCCAATTTAACAGTGACTTATAACACCTTAATCAATATATACATTACATTAGAAATAATAAGAATAGTATTTTTGGGCATCCAAGTTTGTTTTTTTTGCAACCTCGTCTTCGTCTTTACAAATCTAAGGTGTTACCCACGACGTCGGACGCGTAGCGTCGTTCTTGCAAGTTAATCTTAAAATAGATAGTAATAGTGTTGTGAAGAAGAATAGTACCGTGAATCTTATTGTAAATCATTTTATGAGGAATTATGAATTCCTACATATTTTTTGGGTATCTTGAACCGTTTGCCAGCGTACGTATAGGAAACTCACAAAGATGACTAATATTTCCCATTTTGTCCACACTTACCGCTGTTTCTTCGCGTTTTATAGCTCTAACCGACACAAAAACATTAATTCCCTCTAGTAGCTCTAGAGATTAGCGCGTTCAAACAAACAAACAAACTCTTCAGCTGTATATATTAGTATAGATTTCTACAACGCTTGTCTGTTCTCGATTGTAGTCTAAAACGTGTAAGCCAGACTAGCGAGTGGCTAGTCACAGGCCAGTGAACTAGCAGAATCAGGACTCACGCTTTTGCTGGTCTTTCTGTCGCGTATTTCGATTGCTGCCCACGCAAATAATCTGCATACATTTGCAATCGGTACTTAATTCTGTCGTCGTTACAATTATAACTTACAAGCTTACTTATTGTCAACCATTTCTGTCTTAAATATTTAAAAATGTTTTGTGATTTTGTTATTATAATATTCATATATTGAATTCTATTTGATTTCAGCAACTTTACTTACAACCATATAACCTTTTTATAAAAAACTGCCTATTCGTTTTCCATAGACAATATTGATAGCGTGTTCTAGATGTCAATTAGCGACATCTAGTTATAATTTTACAAAACAAACTAATTCACTAACAGTCACCTATATGAGGCCTATTGAAAAAAATAACACTGTTTGAAGATAATTCTTTGAGCAATCGAGGAGTCAACATCTCCTTATGATGCCGTCCACACGTGATGGCGAAACGTCGAGAACCTCTTCTCGCTCACATCGGCCGAACAGCCCGAAAGACAATGTATATGCTGAACGATGGCCGTGAAAGCCTTACACAACTTACTGTTTGAAGACATTAATATTTTTGCTATTGCATATTAAAGCATTAAATAAAAATGCAATTTCAATCTTAAGATAAAAAGATTAAATACATTGGATGGTTGGAATCGAACCCAAGACACGTTGACTAACAGCCATAGATTGCAATCATTAGACCAACGAGCCTGTCGAATTAATTTAAAATCATATATAGATAATATCACTCCTCGATCGAACTTTATCGATTATTTGTTTCTATTCCATAAGTCTGTTACACGCAATTAAATCTAATAAAAATACTATCAAGAGTTATGTACTATTCAATAAGAAAGAAAGGGTTAACTTTTGTTTTTCCCCGTTTTCCCTCAACGTAACGAGCACCCTGTTTTGAGGTTAATTTGAATTTGTGTTTTTGTTACGGGAAGTTAAGGGGTATTTTTACGATAACAATATGCTGTTGGTAATATGTATATTGTTTTAATATATATAACATATTTAACAAGTATACACGTTTCTATGTATGTATCACTGATTTGTTACTATGTAAAGATGACGGAGTTGTAATTTTGGTTTACAATCATTAAATAATATAAAACTAATTTCTTATTACTATTTATGACTAGATATACAACTAATCTTAGTAAACCAGGTACCTAATAACAAATAATATTATCAAACTATTTTTAAACTTGTATTTACGTCAGTACATTTTAATTTTTATTAGGTCAAAAACCTAACTATAAGCTTAATTAAATATCCTTAATGATAAAAAAATACCGTCTATAGTTTACGCGAGTAGTACACATTTAAATAAAACACTTTATCGGTTTAAAACGCGATATATTAGTTAAACTGCTGCAAAGCATCCGAAACATCGGGCCGAAGTTAAAAATCATTTTCAAATAAGTTTAACTAATATATCGTGTTTTAAACCGTTAAAGTGTTTTATTTAAATCCTTAATGATATTCAAATACTAACTAAAAGCAAGTTGGCAATTATTCACTTTTCCTTATTTACTATTTATATAAGGCAGTAATTAATATGACAAATTGTAAATTAACAAAAGAAACAAATGAATATATATATAGAATATATTAGATTATTATTCTTTATTTATGTACGAGTTCATGGCGGACTAGCAAAGCTAATACAACAAAAGTAATAATTAATATTAAGTATAATTAATTGAAATCATTTACATAATGTTAATTACTATGGAATCAAATGATTTACAGTTAAACTGCAAAATCCTCGAGTTATTCATTTCAAATAGCTGTACTTATAATCTATAATAGGGTTGGTTGTAAAAAAAAATACGATTGGATTACAGAAATAAAACATAGAAAAAATTAAGTATTAATCCGAGTGTTTCAATCTATGGATTTATGGAAGTTAAGGGATTAGGAAGAGTCTGTGCTTGTCTGTTCGCTTGTGACGTAAAAAAAATAATAAGCGACAAATATCACCTACTAATATTTTACTACTACATACATAATATAAACCTCGTATAATGCGACGAAACAAAATTGTTAAAACCCCATTGCTGTTAATTCAGATCTTTTTCTAAGCTCGTTGTAATTAGGGGAATAAATTTAATATTCCGCCGAGGGAAACTCTTATTTGGGTCCAATTAATTATCTATAATAAGGCTTCGATCGTAAGGATATTGTAAACCAAAAATCAGGTTTTAAATATTTAAGCCGTGTTAATTTGTTTGGTGTAATTTAATGGAGTTTAATTATTAAAAGTTGCTTTAATTAAAACCTCCTTCGTTAATAATTAGAGTTTGTGTGAGGAGAATGTTCAGATTTAATTATTTCTTTTTAAATAGATATTTGGAATCTTGATTTCTATATCGTCGTAGCTAATGGGCGCCTTTTTAAAATTCAGTCGTTTATTACTTCTAGATACCAAAAATATAAAGCTGAGTTTGTTTGTTTTAAGTCGAGTATCTCAGGAAATACTAGTTCTTATTGAATTTTTTGTGTTATTTTCAAGCATTTATCAAGAAAGGCTGTAAAATATCAGGCTGCAGTCAATAGGAGCGAAGAATTCATGGGAAATTAAGAAAATCAATAAAAATTATTCATCTTCAACATCTTTGCTCTCCGTTTCTCATCTTAAGGTTTGCGTTGCGTGCACAGCGAAAACGGTTCAAGATACTCGCATATATGTATCAAACATTTCTTCTTCTTTAAATAAACTAATAAAAGTTCGCTATGCCCATCTTTTAAAATTTAACTCTCAAGAACAGTTGTTATGGAAAAAATTTGGTCGAAATAAGCTCGATAAGACTTCGTTATTAAAACATTAAAAGCCATTACAATATTCAAAAGTAATTTCCTCGTACGAGTTCCACTTACGTCATCAAAATTCGTCCCCCAAACACAATCTTCCTCTGATAAGGTCAAAATATCACTCTTTCGCTCTAAATGCAAATATTACCGCACCCAGGGGAGGTGTTATAGCTACGGTTTTGAGGTAAAAAGGACGAAAACAGCTCTAAATGGCAAGAAAGCGCTTTTTACGCTGACAAAATTGGGTAGTTAAAGATAATGTATGGATAGACCAGGCGCGAATAGGTAGCAATTTAGCTGCTATCATGGAATTTGGGACCACTTGTTCTATTTAGCTATAAAAGGTCAAAATTACATAAATCACTTGGTGGTAGGTGTCCCAGCCTTGTAACATCTAAACGAGATGCGCTGCTATCTTATCGTATTATAATTAAGGTTTCCTGAGATTATTCAACTCCAATAATAAAGTTCACAGCTACATATATATTCCGCGTACAATTTCAAGTTGAACGTACTTTTTAACTTTATATAAAACATCTACAAACAAACAAGATTCATACATCCATTTTAAAAATTACTTTGAATATTTTGGTATTGTATAAAATCTTGTTTCCCTCAATAAGACATGGGGTGAACTCATTTCTGTGTCTGTTGCACTCATAGGTTTAAATACTGTCTATAGTCTCCCCGTGACCATGGCTGCTGCAAAGCATCCGAAACGTCGGGCCCGAAGTTTTAAATCATTTTTAAATAAGTTTAACTAATATATCGCGTTTTAAACGGTTAAGGTGTTTTATTTAAATCTGATAGGTTTCGGCATAGTTGATTAGACTTCTGTGCCCTGCCCGATCGAAACAATCTATTGTTCCTCTGGGATTCGAACCAAGGACCTTCGCTCCTAACGCAATGCTGGGCAACACGTTTATCATTTAGTTACAGTGGCGGTAAAGACTATTTTAGTATAAATAACATGTAAGTAATCTTAGAATATGTAAACGTATGATTTTGATGGAATCGTTCCTGTAGATATTATGTGATACAAATAAATTTCTAGTAAGCCAATACTATAACAGAATTCATCACTATGCATTATAATATCAGAAACTGTATAATTTGCAGCCATTTTTAATGTTGTTAACACCTTAAAGACTCAAGTAAATTCTACTCATTACCAGGTAGATAATAGCAGTATGTTTTTTTTGTTGTTGTCTTGTAATATAGTTTTCCAAGGTCGTGTTGTGTGCTTCTTATAGATTTTGAATTATTGTACTATGAGTATAAACGTACATATATTTTAATCTGTAATATTTCTAACGCTTAGTCTGAGTTTACGCGAGTGGTTTACATCTAAATTCAAAAACTTTAAACGAATTGGGACGTAGGTAATATGAATTGTAAATAAATTAAAAATATTAAAATTATGTCATTTAAATATATATTAATATTTTATTGTTCAAAAGCAATTTGTATTTTTACATGTTTGGCTGAGTATAATTATTTTTAGCTAGAATTATTATGGTTTAAATAGGTATCTACAGTTAATGTTCAAATCAAATCATAAATTTAAAAAAAATCCTACGTTTTGACACTACTTGAAAATGCTCTAAGCATACCTTACCAACCTTTTTGTGTATTTAATTTTTTTCTTCTAGTTATTTCATAAAGAAGCCAATATTTTTCGATCAGACATAGCACCAAAACACACTTCAAACTGACTAAATCTAAAACTACTCAATCTCCAAAACTGACACAGAAATATGTATGTGCCAGCTACAAATGAGATATAGATTAGTTAATATTTAAATAAAACACTTTAACGGTTTAAAACCGATAATTAGTTAAACATATTTGAATGTTAGAGTTTCGGATGCTTTGCAGCATCGCCATTCGTTTAAAGCTGTAAAATGCGTTATTTAAAGTATATAAATTTTTCAATTTTCATTCTCATTACGAACGTCAATGAAGGTGAATATTTCCGGGATAGAAGCGTAGGGAAATGACCGTCCTGCTCCGCTTCGAATACAGAATACTAAAATGAATTGATTTAGTAGGGGTGTCAATTTTAGACATAGTTCCCGTGTAATTATACGAATTATTCGTTTGCTCTATGTCACTATAACTTCAGATGCCCAAAATAATTTCGACGGTCTAAGAAGTAACGACATTTTGGGCAAAAGAGTATTAAACTTTACTTAAAATTTTCCGCTCTATCGAAATCATCCATTGCCTAGATTACATTTGTATAGTAGTAATAAAACAGTTTTTTAGTTAATTGTGGCAGAACCGGTGTAGTTTATGCAAGTAGTACACCATTAGGGCAATTATATTTATTTAGTTTATTTCGATTAACAATAATTTTTACAAATTATAATCAAAAGGTTATTTTTGAAAAGCGGGTGTAGTTAAAACTATTTATAAATAAATTTATAATACAGTTTAAATCACGTTTTTCAACCGTTAAGATGTGCTTGGAGGTTATTATTAAACTATTTATAAATAAAACAATGTAGCTTCATACAAATTTTTTAATGTAATAAAAAAAGCTTTTAAATAAAAGCTTTAACGTTTAAATATTAGTTAATCTTATTTGTAAAGTTTAACTAATATATCGCGTTTTAAACCGTTAAAGTGTTTTATTTAAATGTGTACTACTCGCGTAAACTATTGACAGTACCTTTTAAAACATGCTGTAAAAACCTAGCATACAATAGGCATTCCAACTATTTTTATTCACTTGTGTAGCCGGTCCAGTAATGATATTTAATCTTTTGAAAAATGTCAACGTTTTAAACACATAGCTTAAGATGCCTCAGGCGACAGAATAATTTGTTCTTGCTTGTAAATCTCGAATTTAAACGTTTCTGGTTAAAAAGGTTACTTGGGTACAAAATATATCAAAAAGTATATGTAAAAACTTTCACATGATGGCAATCGATTTTAGAATTTAAAAAAAAACTTTATATCAAACATTGCGCAAGAGACGTTGACGTGTAGGAAACTCAATTAGTCAAAGCAACATGTACAAGTCCCGCCCGATTTTAATTAATCAGTCGTACATCCTTACAAACTTTGCCTTTATAATTAGAACTTGGCCCATACAAAACCAGCATAATCCCAATTGTGGGCCAGACTTCACAATCCCGTCATTAAAGCTAACGACATCAAAACACGTAACGATAAATAACGATTTGTTGTCGGTGTTTCTTGACAGATTTATTCTTCGTACACACACGTCCTTATTCGAGTCGCAGCTCATAAAGATGTCGTTACTTTAAATTAATTTCAACTTGCCTCGAATTAATTTTGTCTATCGTTATTTCTCAATAAAAGCTACGGTTATGAGGAATTATTGTATTGTTATTAGCTCGTTAGAAGATTTTTTGTGCGCCTTTCAACAAATTTATTTTAATACTAGCCGGTGCCCGCGATTTCGTCTACGCAGGATAAGTATTTGGAGTAGCTTTATATTAGCGTGGGGTAGAAAAGAACTAACATTATGACAAAAATATGTGTAACTAACTGTTTATGGCAGCGCACGCCAGAATAGCTCGCAGAATGGTAGGTCTTTCTCCTAGTTACTTGACATTTAATGTCATATTTTGGACAGCTCACACAATATCTTCATAAATTGTAGCCTATGTGTTATTCTAATGTATAAGATATATTATTGCAAAGTTTAATTGAAATCAGTTCTGTCGTTTTTGCGTGAAAGAGTAACAAACATCCATCCACACATGCAAACTTTCACGTTTATAATATTAGTAGGATGGTACTGCCACAGATTAAACGGGAATAAATGTGTTCTTCAAGCATAGAAACTTGTTTTTATGTCTTTTATTGTATATATATTCTTTATTTTATTATTGTTAATACAAGTGATAAACATTTTTAAGTAAGTGTCTCAAGGAATATTAATTTCCCCCGAATCCCAAGATTTGGTATATTTTGACGCAATGTCAAAATGGAAAAAAATGGCGGTTCTAACGTGTTACATCATCATCGTTATCGCCATCTTTAAAGAAGTAAAATAATTTAATTTATTCATACTAAAATGGTTGAGGTTGAACACAATTTGTTGTTCAGTTTCAGGTTATTATTTTGTATAAATTATTGTACCACGTGTAAGTAAAAGTTATAAAATCGTTTTCGATAAACTGATAACAGGGTGGTAGGACCTTACATTTAAGTACAAAACTCCTTATAAAATCTTTATAACAACTATTTTAAAAAACAAAAGTACAATGATTTAGTCTCTTCTATTAAGGATGTCATTTAAGCTCTTATCTTTATCAAAAGTAACTAGTCCTATGAATGTATTAAAGTAACAAACATCCATCCATTTTTAACAGATATCTTTCTAGTATAGAAGTATAATTATGGGACTAATACGATTGAAAATAAAACAATACGCTGCGCCGTTGATCATAGGTTTAAGCTGTACCTATCTTTGTCATAATTATTTCACATGTAAAGCGAATTATTAAAAAAGTTTCTTCGTTTTTAATCGCGACACCTTGGATATTCAAATAAACTGTCTTATCTCATTTTAATTCAGAGCTGTGAATAAGAAAATGAATCTCGAGTTTCAGAGGAAATTAACTTGAGCGAGGATTAAAAATTTTCATCAAACCAAGCTAATTAACTTCATAATTAAACTCTGCAATGTAGCTTCCGACATTCCGATATTACTGTATGGCTTGATTAAATCTTAAGTAACATAACATTATTTAAATAAAACACTAAAACGGTTTAAACCGCGATTTATTAGCCGAGGTCTCCCCATGATCATCGGCTGCTGCAAAGCGTCCGAAACGTCGGGCCGAAGTTAAAAATCATTTTCAAATAAGTTTGACTAATATATCGCGTTTTAAACCGTTAAAGTGTTTTATTTAAATGTGTACTACTCGCGTAAACTATAGACAGTATTTAACATAATATAAAAAGTTTGGTAGCAATGTATGGACTAACGTGCCGTGGATTCGATTCTAACCGGGGTCAACATAATTGTATTTTTTTTAAACAAACTTGCCCTATTGTTTGAGAAATTCGGATATTGAACAGATAGCAATATAGAAACTAACTACTGCTAAAACTAGTAAATCACGAAGCACCATCCACAGATGAAAAGTTTGAAGTGTAGATCTACTATCCATGTTTTAGTCTGTGGATCCGTGAATGTCTAAATGACTTTCGGTCAAGTAAACTCCTTGCTCATCGTTAATCGCAACTCTTACGTTATTTTAAAAGCCTGGTTCCTGTTCATTAAAAAAAAATTAAAATTGTTAGAAAAATCTTGGTCCCAGTGGGGATCGAACGCATGAACTTTCGTTATTAGCAATACTGCTACCATTACACCAGAGAGTCCGGAAAAAATCACTAATAATGCTTCTTAGAAATTTGTTAAAAATAACTTTTCTTAAACGAAATGCTATTTAATCAAAGGCGCTGAAGATCTGAAAACAATCAAGAACGCCAAAGTTGTACAATAGCCGGTCAAAAAGCCGAATTTTCATTTAAATACCTACACTTGGGTGAGTCTCCGGAAAACGCTTTGTTCGAAGTGAACATAGGACTCCGTCGCGGGAAAAGACCCTTCAAAACAAGCATTGTTAAATCTTTTTGAAGTCCCCAACTTCGTGTCATTATGTACGATTTAAGGAGGCAACTTTAATGAAGTGGAAAAGTTGACCGCGCTAAGATCGCCATTACTGAGTTACATTTAAATCTAACGGGCCGAAGTTACGGTGGGCGAATGAAGTTATGTTGAAACAAACGGGGGATTAAAACCCATATTATAATCGAGTTTTCAATTCAAGCTTGGGGTATGAACCCGCTCTAACAAAGAAGAAGATGTAAACATTAAGTGCGTAGGGATTGTAACGACAACTTGACGATAAAAGGAGTGTTGGCGAGTTTCTTGCCAGTTCTTCTCGTATGTCCTACGCCCTTAATTTGGGAACTGGTAGTAAATGTAAATTTTTAATTTAATAACTTTATTAACTTTAATAATTAACTGTTTTGACGTTCACAAGCGTACCTAGCTATCCACATTTTTTTTACATAAAAGAAATGACATGATGGACAATCAATCATTTTTCGTTAGAGTAATGATAGCAATGTATGGCTAATAACCAATACATCGTGACGCGTGGGTTAACTGATGAAAAGACGAATATTTGAATCCCGTTTCAGTCTGTAAATTCGTCTATATCCAAATCCAAAAAATTGTCAAAAGTGCATCTTGATAATACTACTAGAGTTCGAATTGAGATTTGAAAATTTTTCATTGGCTAGAGCAATTGTCGAAGAAGGCCATCTTTGGAAACGGTACGCTTTGAATATGGTTCAAAATACCCAAAAAATATGTATAAAATAACATAGTATATGTCTACATTTTATTAACTTGCAAGAACAGGACGCAGACGACTTCTTGGATAACAGCTCCAATTTATAAAGTTTGTTAAAACAGGGGGTTTGTTAATGCAAAAATCGCTGACTCAGCTAGCTTAATCTATGTTGCCTACATAAACATATATATGTACGTTTTGGGCTAGTAATCTTGTACTCGTCGGAAGTCATATAATAAAAAATATGGTTGAAAACATCATACACTTTTGTCATATAAGGAAACCTTTTTTTTTACCACTTACTAAAATAAGGTAGGTCAACAGCTAAGGTCGAAAATAATTGTGTGTTAGTATATTATTGTTATAATTGTTTGTTTGTAGCGCAAAGGATTATTCATTCCTCGCATTTTAAACTATGTACTGTATATTATTGTGTTTATGCTTAAAAAGTGATAGCCCGTTTCCCCGTTGTGGGGCATGGGGCGAACACATTTCTGTGTCCGTTTTACTGATTCGTTCTTTTAACGGGCAAGTAGTTGATCAGACTTCTGTGCCCTGCCCGACCGAAACAGTTTTATCCCTGGGATTCGAACCCAGGATCTCGCTTAACGCAATGCTAGGCTATACGTTTAACCATTTGGCTACATAGGCTATGGTGCCATCCATGGAATGCGGTGTCTATGCTTAAATAAAGAACTATCTTGCGTAAACAATAGTCTTAGACCTCAATTAAAAAGACCTAAGAAAAACTACTTTACTATATAAATGCTTTGTAATTAACCCTCCAAGTTAATTAGCATTATAGACCGGCCATTACTGAAAGCGGGTCACGAGTGCATTTCATAACAAGCTTAATATGTGTAAACTTTGACGAGGGTTGGTCACTAAAAACCTCTTCATTAGGGGGGGGGGGAATTTTGTGGGCCTTAAACAAAAAATTAATTTTTAAAGGGGGGGGGATTTTAACAAGACAATAGAGTAACAACCTAAAGTTGTCTACATAAAATATTATAAACGTTAAAGATTATGTTTCTTTTAATAGCAAAAAAATGTTTATTACAAGATGACAATAATAAAAATCATGTATAAAATTATAGATACGATAAAATCTTACGAACTTTAAAGATATATAAAAATAATTCACTATTGTCTGTAATATACGCGAGTAGTACTTTTAATAAAACAGTTTTAACGGATTAAAAGGTGAACTATATTAGTTAACTTATATTTAATTTATACTGACTACGATCCGCCTTGAGATGGTTTGCAGCAGGGATGGCCACGGGGGGACAGCTTAAATATATTTATTTATTTAAAGCCAACCACAAAAGAATATAATACAAAAATTCAATCATCAATGAAAATATGTATTATTTTGATTGAAATAAATATTTTTTTTATTAATGGATATTAAGTCGATATTCATATTTATAACAACCAGTGGTAACAAGTTACATGATACGAGTTTAAATAAGTATTATAAGAACCTTGTAATTATATAAGCAGAGAATAAAGTTAAACTTTCCAAAGTACACGGGAACAAAACAGCTCGAAGCTGAATTCTTAACTTTGATGTCTTTTTTAATAAGGTTTAGATGATTTTAGTTGGAAAAAGCGAAGTAAAACACAATAACTTTTAACTACAAAGGAAAAGTTCGTAATAAATAGTACCATATATATTTTCCAAGACAATATAATAGGACCGTTTCGTTCGTACCTTGTTTATTCGCATGAGGGGATAGAGAAAATGAACAGTTTATTAATTTAAAGTGTATTTATACACTTTGAGTAAGGAAAATACTTAATCCAACATTGTTTTAACAGACTGGGTGCGAGTTATTGTGTGTACTTGAAATAATTCTTTTTCTTGCTGTAATGTAATAGGGCAAAACTTTTTATAAAAAACAATCTCGAAGATTACAATTTTTTTTATCATAATAATTATTGTAATAAACAAAAAAAACTAGCTATTACATTTTATATTTCTAAAAAAGATGTCTTTAAATAAACGTAATGTAATACACAGATATCTCTTAAGATTCACCAAAATATTTACATAAAATACTCTAAGGGTTTAAATCGCGATGTATATTAGTTAAACTTATTTTATTGAAAATTATTTTACTTACGGCCCGACGTTTCGGATGTTTTGCAGCAGCTGTGGTCACGGGGAGACTAAAGATGGACGGTGTCTCTGACGTCACATTAAAAACTGCTACGCCAGCGCCATTTGTTTCTGTCGATGTTCATATTTGTTTAACTACGGTATATATTTTGATCAGCGAAATGGACACATAAATGTCGCGTGTCCGTAGTCCTCTGCGTATTATCGAGAAAACAAAAGACAAATAATATTAGTTTTCATTTTTTCGAAGGACTTATTGTGTCTTTTTTAATGTGTGCTAGTAAGTTTTAGTGTTATAATATTGCCAGAATAAAATATTATAATATCTTCATACAGAATGCATGCAATTTGTCATCAATATGGTAAGAATTTACGTATGAAAGCAATGAATTTTCCCCGCCAGCGGTACCCTCTGCTCCTAGATTTAGTGCGGTCAGTGCGGGATAAAATATTTGGGAAATACTTAACTAATAAATTTTTAGCGGGAAAGTGGCTCCCGGGCATAAGAGCTTTTGTATTCTTTATTTAAATGGGTGCATTATTCTTCTTGATTTCGTGCTTTCTTTTCTTCTATATTTTCTGGATTCTAATGAAAATAATTTATTACTTTTAAACCCTTTTTAAGGAATTAACATTTATTATTAGGCTGGTTAATTTAATGGAACCAATATAGGTAATCTTATAAAGGTGTTCAGTTCTGAGTTTGAATCCTACCTAGTCTCGCAAACAATTGTTTTTAGGTTTTCTAAGCAGACCCTACGAAAAATATACCAATGTATACATATATGTTTTTGTCATATAAGGTATAGAATGGGCACATTGATCAAACTTCAGAGTCCTGGCCTGATTCAAAACCTCAGATTTTTCACCCTTAGTACAACATTTAGTTACGGAGGTAGTTAATTGTAATGGAATGTAAACAGTGAAAAATGTCATTTAATTCAAACAAGAAAATATAGCAGCAACTTTATTATTCGTTTTACAATATGTTCTCGTGCCGAGTCGCCGTAATGTAAAATTCTTAGAATATTCAAAACTGCAGTTAAAGACTTATAAGGAGTAAGTTTTCAGTTAACATTTCCCTGGAATCATATTTGTAATAAGCGTTTGTATTTTATGAAGTCTAGAACAAAGAGAGCGCGGTATGCAGAACATTACAATTTCAACGCTAAATTCTTGTGAAGCTTTCAATTTGTAAAAGTTGTGAAGCTAAGAGCCACGGAACCTCCCTCTAGTTTCATACAAATTGATATTTACGGTAATAGCCGGAGTTTTTCCGGGGAAACTTCTGGGATAACTGGCGCAGTTGGATACAGCATCCGAATGGATAGGACTGCCGCGAAGAAGCGCGGTCTTACAGTTTGCTTTAATTATTTATCGTTGTTATTTTTGTAGAGTAACTTTCTTTAATGCCATAACTGTTAAAACAAATATTCCTGCCTAGTGTCTGGAGAGCTTCTCATACCCGTTTATCCCAATTTATCCCCTATTCCTGTGTCAGCTTAATGATTGCAAGAGCCGAGGAAAGTAATCAATAAGACCTCCAACCGAACCGAACTGTTTACCCCGGGATTCAAGCCAGGTCAACGTTATTGAGCTACCATTAAAGACCAGTTAGAAACGAAAATATTTTCTTCAAGCCCTTGCTGTCAAGCTGCTTCATTTGTGTCGTGTGTTGAGGATAAGGAGGTGGCCTATTTAATAATAATATTCACACAGGACAGGTCAAAGATGGAAAGATGATAATCCCCAGCCATATACATTCTTAACAAGATACGCTGTCAACCTTTGAAATCGAAAAGCTTCGGTGATTCGTGACGCAGACAGGAGTGCGATATTCCCACTACCGATTTAATATTTAGATTTCCATACGAAGTCCAACAATTGTTCCAGAAAAAAAAAGATTAGAAACACGTTGGTGGAGTTGATTATTAGCCATACATCGCTATTAGACCAACCTCTAACATCTCTAACACTCTATTAAATTATACATTATGATTATATAGAGCACATAAATAAGCCATCCGTTGTGCAGGCCAATAAATTATGCGGTGGACCACACGGCCCCGGTGCCCGGACGCCTGTCGAATCCAACGGGAACCAATTAGTCCCACTCGAGAATATTTATTTGCGGTTTTGGACAAACAGCGCGGCCGACGCTCCGTGACTTGACTTCTATATGGAATCAAAGGAATACGAATTTTTAACAGAGAATCTCTTTCTATATTTTTTTTCTATGTGTTATTATTTTTAACGGTTTAGATCCGAAATATATTTACTTATATCACGTTTGACTTTGACATTAGTGACACACTTTTCGTCTCACCGTGACCATTGCAGCTGTGAAGCATCCAGACCGTTTATCGTAGTCAAAATTAAGTACAACTAATATATTTCGCGTTTTGAACTGTTCAAAGTGTTTTATTTACAAGTGTACTGCTCGCATTAACTGTATACATTGCAAATGCGGTTAAATTTTTCAATATAATAAATAATATAGCTATGTAATTTCATGAAAATCGATTAGCAGAAGATTTTTTTTATACATATTTCTTACGTACTTCTACTGTTTCTCTACCCAAAGATTCTCTTATAATAGCGCTGCTTTGCTCCGGCCTGTATCAATTTATATACATAAAAAGCCTTTGCTTTATATATATATATAAATACAAAAAAGATATCAAATATTTCTCCTAATTTATCTAAGACATATCTGAAGAATGACTTATTTGCACTGTACTCTGTAGAAGTTTATTTCCCTATTAAAATCCGATCTAGAAATAATATAAATCATTTCGAGAAATAACTGGTACCAGGTTTGTTCGATAGCAAGCGATATTAAATGAGGGGAACACGAACAGGGCAAAAAGTCACGCGACAATATTGTTGATCCAATAATGTTTTGATTGATCACTTTTAGCACTTAGCTAATAAAATGTCGATTTACACAAGACGTTACCAATGTATACGCGATTATACTAACTTTGGCAGTATTATAATATAAATAGGTAATATATTCGAATAAAAAACTTTAAACGGTTTAAAACGCGAAACTTTATCATGAGGCCTTAACTTGCTAAAACTTTGTAGGATACGTGTCTATGGGGGGACGCTTTCATCGTATTTAAGTAAATCGCGTATCTAAAGTAACTACAAATAGTTAAAATTTTTTTTTTAAATCAATACTTAGGTCTAATACAAATTCCTACTTATCGATTCAATACGAGAAATAATCTATTTTCCACTACTTCTTTTAGCAAAGCATGAAACGCGAGTCTGTCAGTAAAATAATCTAAAATCAGTGTAACTAATATATCGCGTTTTAAACCGTTTAAGTGTCTTATTAAAAAGATCTACGATTTGAGAACATTAATATTTTCACATGTTTTAATGAAGGCAGTATTAATTTAATAATTGAAAATAAATGTAAAAATATATCGACGAAAATTTTTAAACTTAAGTGTTTTCGATTTTAAGATCTACAATTGCTAAACAAGTTGACACCGACATTCAACAGCCATTAAACTCTTAATAAAATGTTTCCAACATATTATACAATGTAGCGGTACCAATTGACGATAAGACTAGAATGAATTGCTAGACCTATCACATTTTATTGTTATGTCAAACACCGTTATTTAAAACGAGCCGGGAAGGGAAAACGTGGAGCAAATTTTGTGCTACTCTAATTTAACTTTAGCTATTGAACGACCATTATTAGGCTGTTGTCTCCTATAAATGTAGACAGAATTCAGTGTAACGCGATATGTTGCGCCAAGATGTTTGAGAGTTTTTTTTCTATCATCTAGTTTACGTCGGTTGACAAATAAACAGAAATACCTCAACGATATAACATCTGAACAAGATGTGCTATCAACCTATTTAGCTTTGGATTTTATATTCTGTGGAAGGCAGTTCATGACCCGGACGAAATGTCGATATTCCTACCTCCTATTTAATAACCAAACTTCTAGACGAAGTCCAAAACATATCTTTCCTTGATTATACGATCACGATCTGTTGTTTGTTAGCCATACATTGCTACCATTGACCAACGAGTCAAAAGCATTGTATCGACCAAATGCTTACGTCATTGTGTGAGAGAGACAACAATATTACAGTTCAATGTGTAGCGCGGATAGGAGACCAAATCCTTAACAAAGTTATTGCGAGACAGATATTGGTGTTAGCGTCAACATTAAACGTATCTCACAAAAACTTACAAGGGGACTGTGAGTATATTTATCTTAAGACTTGCTTATTTCTGTCAATCACATTTATATAAACATTTGTTCGTTTGCGCATTCTCTTGTAGAACAATACCAAACAATATATCCCAAGCCTATAAAGTATAAATAATATGTAAGTATTCCTTTTTCACTGTATCTTTAAAAAGTGGTTAATATAGTTCCTTGTGACATAATCCCATCAGATGTGAAATTGTTTGTTACTGAAAAAAAAATCAATAATCTATCTACAGACAACAAACAAATCTGTCAGGCTTCACATTTTAAAGTTATCTATACTGACGAGGTTGTTCGTCTTGTATTAGTTATGTATCGCTAATAATCAACGGGTCGGATTCTCGATTCCCATTTCCAACACCAAACGTTTTACTAATCAATTTATAATATCCAAATTCCGGGTCAAATGTCACCCTAATTAAAAAGCCGTTCGCGTTTCGATCTGTGTACTTCCGATTATCCAAAACCAAAATTGGTCGACAACGTATCTTTTGCTAAGATATGATATGGCTACGTTATTGTACGTACCATCATGTGAACGCCATGCTTGACTGTCTTTTCCTATCCTAAAATCTATTTTACTATGTAATTTTAATTTGTAACGATTTTTATCTGTATAGTCATATTGTTCCAGCCTATTTTAAACTTTTTAACAAGAGACTGTACAATGCACTAGAAGCTTAATACAGCCCCTTTGTGCATAAGCGCAACTTCCACCTTAACTGCGATAAGATTAAGTTTAAACATGTGAATTTATTCGCATGAAAAGTTTTTAATACCGCAGTTTCTATACACGAAACTTTGAACGGGTTCCCGACTTAACTAACACGGTCTACAGAACTTAGACTAGTTGGGATTGAAAATAGTTAGCTTTTTTCAGATAGTATAGCTATATCGGTTTTAATATTAAACTTGTTCAGTAATTTTGAAAACTTTAATGTTTTTCATATCGTGAAGACACTATACAATTTAAAAATCGAACATACATTGAAAAAAATTTCAACTCGGGCAGGACTCGGTAGCTCAATTGGTAGAGCAACAGCACGGAACGCCGGTTCACTATTATTGCTAACTATGTCCTGCCCAAGTCGTAAACTTTTTCAATTTATTTTCGATTTTAAAAATTATTCAATATTTGATGAGTTTAAATGTAATAATTTAACGATCTAAAGAAATGTCCCACTTTGTCTGTGTTTTTTGTCTTTTTCACACGTTGTTTATATTGACAGACAGTTATCTAATAACTAAAGATCTGTGCTCTGGCTGACCGACTATTTATTATGAAGGCACTTTTAAGTATATTGTTAAGATAACAGTTTTTTCTATAACCGATAATTTGATACTAAGGTAGATAGTTCTATTGGTAGCAATGTATGGCTATTAACAGTGGGGTCGTGGGTTTGTTCCCCACCAGGTCCACATGTCTAATCAATGTATAGTGAGTGTTTCTGAAACATATTGGAATTGGACTTTGTTTAAAAATCTTATATATAAAGTGGATGCTAGGTATATCGCAATTTCTTTCGAGTAACGATATTAATCGTGTTTCGGTTCCAGTATATGAATTTCCGAAAATACGTCAAACAACCAAAATAAATCAACAGTATAGGTCCAAAACATTTAAGAAATCTTCATGTAAAATAATAAAAATCTATAATCACAATATGAAGATAAATGTTTCATTCAACGTAGCGTCTAAACTATATATAGATTATAATAAAATGAATTATAAAACAAAGCCTAACTCAAACATAATATCAACGTTTGCGCGATACGCATAGTATTGGGTTTTGTTGCGTATTTAGCGAAATAATGTTTATCTATATTGCGCCGGACAACGGTTAACTTTTAAATTAATGAGACCAATACATTGAACAGAAATCCACGTCTCCGGCTGAGTTATGGCGCATTTCGCTCGTATTTTCCCCGTAAATTGTTAATTAAACCGCGCCAATATGCCACTCACAATAAATTCGCCCCTAAATTAGGTTACGTGTTTAACTTACCGTGTAGTTTATGTAAAATCAATTGTACGGCTTAAATGTGTAAATTTTTCTCTGTATTGCAGTTTACTAAATAACAGACGTTACAAAATTGCTTTAATTTTTTTTATATTCATTAATTCCTTCTCTTTCTTGTGCAAATATATAAATTTTCGACGGGCATGAAAACTTCGCAGCGGTTTATATATGCCACGGATCACCTTCACAATATTAACTATAACATATATCGATACTCTAAATTACCTAACTATCTTACCCTACTATATAGCTATACTATAATATCGACAGCTTTCTAATACAAACCAAAATATCTATCGCAGATTTTCATTCTAAATTAGATGTTTATATCAATAAAGTTAGTATCTAAACATAGTCATTATTTCAACATTGGGCTTTAAAAATATAACAATTTCTGAAAGTAACATATATACAATTGTATTATTTTATTTACTGATTGGCTTGAATCATACAAAGGTAAATCTTAAGGACATGTAACTGTGACAATACTGTAAAAATAAAGACGAAACTTTTAGGGACTCCTTCTCGAAATAGTATTTGACTTATAAGACAGGAGTTACAAATTTCGGGAAACAATTTCGCCTCCACGTTTTTCTCAAGATGTACAAACAACTACGGTCCCATTTTCTACTCGTCTAATAACACTCTCTGAGCGAGTGAGTTTCAAAGTACAAACGCCACGAAATTGTTTGCAAGAGAACTACAAAGAAATAAAAGTGCTGTACAGCAATGAATTTCTTAGAAAAAGCTAGGACGCATAAAAAGTAATGTTTTAACTGCGACAGGTATAAGGGATAAAGGGAATATAAAGGAGGTCATGAACGCGTCGAATCAGTACTCAGTGAAAACATTACTTCAGAAGAGCGTTCACTTTTGTTGATAGAACATACTGATAATAATAAATTACCTCATGTGGTGTTCAAGCAAGTACAGTAAGTAATTATAATAATCATATAAGAAGAAATATCTATACTAATATTATAATGCTGAAGAGTTTATTTAAGCGCACGAATTGCAGGAACTAGTTCAAATTGAAAAATTTCTTAAGTGTAATTACCATTATAATTATTTTATAGTTAGTAGTACTTAATATATTGGTAACAATCTTCAATAAGTTTTAAACTAACTATGCATTGACTTATATATTATGAATATTATATTATTTACCCCCTCTAGCCAAGTGGTTAAACGTATTGCCTAGCATTGCATTAAGCGCGAGAGGTCCTGGGTTCGAATCCCGGAGAAACACTAAATTATTTCAGTCGGGCAGGGCACAGAAGTCTGATTAACTACACGGACACAGAAATGTGTTTGCCATATGCCTCACGAGGGGAAACGGGATCTCACTTTTAATTTACAATACATTTCGCGTTTTAAACATTTAAATAGAGCTTCATTGAAATACAAAATGACAATACTTATATTAAATGTAGGTGAAAAGACACCACTCAGCTTTTATTCTACCTGCAAGTGAGCAAAACGTTAGCAAAATTGTCAGTGATTCCTACTAAATCCAACAATAATATGTTCCCATACTTTACATATAAAAGCAATTCAAAACAACGATCGCATTTCTCATCGCGTTATCTTATCCCATACCGTCATATTTTGTGACGCCATAAACGACTTTAGTTCGAAAACCGATCGCCTATAGAACGTCTGATAACAATTATTATTAAACTTCAGAAATCTGCACCGATTTCAGCTTATTAGAACCTTGAATTATTGACCTACCTTCAATTTAGTGCATTCATTAAATTTGCCTAACTGTGCCTGCGAGTTGGTCCGTAGAAGTTGAAACAAATGTAATAATATTTTCTAAGAGATAGATAAGTAGCAAACGATTTTTTTAATACAAATTTAGGTAATGTCTAGTATAGTGTAGAAAATTAAACTTAACTAAATTACTTGATAGTTAAAAGACTATCAAGTAATTTAGTTAACTGTATACTGAAATAATGCTAAACTCAGAATCTTGGTATTCCCGACCCTTCGAGGCTATAAGTGTTTTATTTGACGCGGTTATTTGAAGGTTAATGACAGGTTTAAGTAGTGAGGTAAAATCTAGGTCGCGCTTAATGCTTTTAAACATAATCGCGCCATAAATCTCCTTAATAACTTAATTTTATGTTCACTCGACAACTTTAATCATGGTGTCGCTGAAAGTTAATTTTATTTAGGGGATTATGACCCCTATTTCTTGTGGAAACCTATAGGATATATGGTTAAACAAAGTATGTAATGGAGCAATAAAAAATTCCCTATTGGACACAGAATGTACCCGGTTGAACAAGATTGTTTTAATTCGAGCTCTAATATAAAATTTATTGGAAGTGTCTGAGGTAAAGAAAAAAGCGAGAAGGGAAAAGTGGAATTCAGATTGAGAAATGAAATGAATACGAGGCTTGAGGCCTTTCGTCGCCGATGAATAATTTATTTTCGAAATGCGTTTTCACAAAATTACTTGCTGCTTATCGAGTGAAAAAACCCGACTACGTTGCTGCCACAAAAAATTTTTGTTAAGCGAAATTCTCTAACACGCTAAGAAATTTTTATGAAATCGTGGTCTTTTACCAAATTCAATGAAATTACAATTATGCAATAATTTTTTTATTGTTATTTCTTATAAAATAAAGTTTTGAATCTTTTGTAATATGTGATTTAGTGAAACAAGGAAATTCCTAAATTATAACAGTAATTTTTTTTTTCTAAAATGAAAAAAAAATCATCTTTATTTGCCTCTTGACTATCAGCCCCTAATAGTTCTTACTGTGAGGAAATCGGCTTCCCAAGAGTGTTGGCTTTATGTACCACGTAGACCAGAGCGGGTTGGTAAAAGACGATGTCACTAATTTTTGGTTCTTCTATAATGTCTGGAACGGAATTACCTACATTTCTAAATACTTGGGAAATACCACTAGATTAACATGATGGGTATCTGGTTGTTCTACTAGTGTATTTATTATTATTATTATTTTCTTAACGTCTAAGAAATAAATATGCGTGAAATATGCAAGACTTGTATGATTTTAAGTTTTCTTATTTCTATCTTACTTCTCTCTAAAATGCTACTTAAGTTTAAATAAACGGTGGTGC
The DNA here is from genome assembly GCA_963661955.1 of Leptosia nina. Lineage (NCBI taxonomy): Eukaryota > Metazoa > Arthropoda > Insecta > Lepidoptera > Pieridae > Leptosia > Leptosia nina. The sequence goes on along the minus strand of CAVLEF010000004.1, from coordinate 3,627,813 downwards.
TTCCTATTTTTAATATTCGTAGCTAAGCTATTTAATAGATAATTAAGTCAGTTTTACACCAGTTGTTCGAGAAGAAAATTAACCATAACACGAAAATGAGCTTCCTTTATTACAAAACTTCGCGCCGAGGTGTGGAAGTTGATCTATAAAGACTGCATAAACATTCAAATACATCGGAAAGAGATTTTCTGTATAGATTATCGCTACTTCGAATTGTTAGTTAACTTTTTATAATACAGAAGGATAGACAAAGCTAGAAGTTTAATTGATGGAAGGTTCAAATGGCAGAGTAAGATGTAATGCCGACGTACTTTGGCTTTGGATATCGCAGACAATCAGAAACGTGAATTTGGATTTTATGACTTTTCCATTTGGGAAAGTGGTTTATAACCCGGACTGATTTCGACATACCCATTTAATGTCTAAATTTTTAGACTGTGCACAAGCACTTTTTTTAATAAAGAGGAGAAAAGACATGGTCACTTGATAGTTGAATCAATGTCACAACAAACCAAATTGGCACTAGTTAAAAAAGTAAACTGTACTGCGATGAAGCTTTCTATAGAACTTAAGGAATAGAAGCTTATATACGAAACGAATGTCCGCAATGCAAAATAGATTCCTCTTAGAATTCAAGAGCTAAGCTAATTTTAAATTAGCTAAATCGAAAACTGTGAAATTACGCGAAATTCAATTAAAATAATTTCGTCTCGAAATAGTTGGCGATGTATAACAATTACTACGACGTGAAGTAATAAAAGTTTCTAAGAGCGCGAACGTGATGAAGGCACTGAGACTTTACGTGTGAAGAATAGACAAAATTGTAGGGAAGATTCATAGACTGGAGGAAAGTGGATTGAAGAGAATGTTGTGTCACTTGGAATGGAGACGTTTTATGGCGCCATTTTGTGAGATTAACAAGAGTGCAATTTTGAATGTTGTAAGCGCAAGTTAAAGTTTTAGAAACGGGGATGTCCTGTACAATAATAGGAATGTGTCTCCTATTATGATACGAGTACAGGCGTTATATGCTATACATGAAGAAAATTGGGAATTTTTAATTATATTTTTTATCAAATACGGTCTGTAGTTCACGCGAGTAGCTAGTACACATTTTAAATACACTTTAACGGTTTAAAACGCGATATAAATCGTACATCAGTACAACTTATTTGAAAATAATTAAACTACGGCCCGACGTTTCGACTTTAAAGATGCCGTTAAAGTAATTTATTTAAATATATTTTTTGGTGTGAAAAAATTATTGCAAATCCATAATCTGTATAGTTTTATATGTAAATTAAAATACTTCAACGGGTTAAAACGTAAACTATATTGGTGGTTTACTAATTAATTTCAATTATGGCCCAACGTTTCGGATGCTTTGCAGTAGTCCTAGTCGCGGTCTCCAAGCGCGGTAGATAAGTTTAACTAATATATTTCGCGTTTTAAACCGTTAAAGTGTTTAATTTTAATGTAGTACTCGGGTAAACTACGTAAACAGTACACACAAGTACACAATAATTTTATATAACTAATGATACAACGTGGTAGTTATATGTCTGTTTTTTTCACGAATGCGAAAAATATTAAAATCAAACACATTTCTTGTCCGTTCACTGATCCGTTCTTTTAACGGCAATTTTTTTGCTGCCCCAAAATTTATTTTCCTGGTTCGAATCTTACAATTAGGGAATACTTTAAATTTGTGAGGCATATTGAATGATAATCATAGACCACAGGTATTTATTTTTCCTATATTACTGGGGATCAATTCACGACCTAACTAAGCAAAGTCGGTAAATAGACCAACGGCTCGTCGACTCGTCGTCTTGTTATGTTTTTTGTTATTGCAGTCGAATTTTCTAGTAATAGTTCTTGTGGGCACTATTGTATGGAATTTAGTGATCAAGTAGGTACGTACATTCGCTTTGTGATCACGAATCAAGTCGCAATGATATTGCGTGTGTTATATTGCAAGCGATTGCCACGTCGCGCAAATATTAGCACTGACATAATGACGAGACCGCAGGCACAGAATATAAAATATAACAGTTGCGACATATTACCAACTAATTCACATATTTTCAAGAAAATGTTATAAAATCCAAGTAACTGTTAAAATAGTTGGTTAATAGTTTAACATATTAATTGTATTTAGGGTAAATACTAACTATTACCCACAACGTCGACGGCGTACAGTCGTTCTTGCGAGTTAATCTTATAAGATAGACATATACTGTAGGAGACATTTTTTTTAATAATTTAAAGAGGAAATAGTCTTTCGTAGATACTTTTCGTCTCTTGAACCGTTTTCGATGCGCAAGTAACGAACGCCCTAAAAAAATGAATACATTCTCTCATTTTTCAACTATCTCTTCGTTCCTATTGGTCGCAGCTTGATGTTATATAGCCTAAAACCTTCTTCGATAAATGGTCCAACGAATCAAAAAAAAATTCGAACCAATAGCTTCTCGAGATTAGTGCCTTCAAACAAACTCTTCAGCTTTATAATATCAGTATAGATCGGTTTTTATGATTCTACAGTCAATAGTAAAACTGTTACATTGTGAACTGTGCCAGAACCAATGGGATAGTCGGTTTGCATGTGGCGTGCCGATTTCGGGCTCAAGTATTATGTTTACACGTTACGTATAAGCTTAATAAGCTTTTGCTTTAATTACTATTTTAATGATAATGAGATTCAGTCTGTATCGGCGTGTGTCGCCCTTTAAGAGAATTAATTTTGCAGTATTAAATTTTGCCATACACACAGCAAGAGCTTTTGTTTGAGATCGGCAGACAATGGAAGACTTTATTAAATAATAAAATTCCAACAGTACTGATTACGAAATTGATACACATCTAATAAAACACTTTTAACAGGTCAAAACGCGATATGTATTATTACTATATATTTATCTTGTTCAAAATAAGTTAACTAACATAAATAGACTTATTTGGTGTTTTAAACTGTTAAAAGTGTCTCAATAAATCCAAATGAGTTCTTATTGCACTATACTTCTGTAGTTGGTTCTTCTTCTTTCAATTTACCTACTTAAAAAGAGAAATACGACTGGTTTTTCTCTTGACTCAAAACTGAGGTATGGGCATGTTATTTTTTTGTTTATTTATATAATAAATGTATGTGCAGACCATCGTATAAGGAACGAAAAATATCACATTTACCAGGATTTGAACACTGGACCAATGGTCTTTTTGTCCAAGAAGATAGAAGATGACTTCCTTCATATTCGTGTCAGTTATGACGTCATAGTCTTCAGTATAACATCGTCAAAGACACAAAGAAAACTTTCAGAAGCTTAAATTGGTTCAAACTTAGACAATTGCCATACAACTATTATATTGCATAAGATTCCATGAAACAATGTTGAAAGGAATCTACTAATGATAACATTCATTGAGGGTAATTCATTTTGTTACTTCGACCCGTTCATTTGGAAAAACAATTATTCGTCGCACAATCCAAATTAAAGCTTGGGGTCGATGCTGATCTTGCGTTTTAAGAACCTGCTGATTCGCATGGCATCTTGATAACGAGGCTATTTGACGATTCGTTCAAATCAATTCATTAGTGATAAAAATTATGGGAGTAAGCATTTTTATAAACTAGCTATAACCACGACTTCGTCCGCTTCTCCTCGTTTTTGCACATTTTTCTAAAATATTTTTAGACATTTGTATGGGAATTTAGATCTTTTTCGGTTTATTGAAACGTACGAAGGACTCAAAGATAAATAAAATGCTTGTTCCACATTTTCCAATAGTTCTTGGCATATAGCGCTGTTCAAAGCCAATCTTCCTTAATATCTTCAGTTGAATGTTCAATAATAGTTTCTGAGAATAGCGCGTTCAAACAATGCAACTCTACAGCGTATATGGAAAGAGGAAAGAGATAAAGGCGCAAGTTCAAAAAAATTAATACACACAGTAATAAAACTCTCAGTAGGCTATAATAACTACATGACATATTTACAGCGTCATAAGACGCCGTTCTTTCGATGATTCCAATTATTAGTTTCAATTTCGACTCTTTAAAAAAAACAAATTTAAGGTAAACTAGTATATTTCGCGTCAAAAGTGTTATGTATATCAATATATTAAACTATATCCATATCAAAGTCACAAGAAAATCCTTTAGACCTCAAGCAATCAATTTAAATTTTTTTTATATTAAAATATACCTATTTCAAGACATAGGTACTTGTCTTGCTTATATATAAGAGTATATATACTTATAGTGTGTATTTTATTAAATACCCAACCATAGCGAACTTGTATACCCCGAGGAAGAAACTATGTAAGAATGTTTAAGTTATTTTATTATTACGAATTCACCAAAGTTTGTGCGCTCAAAGAAAATAGTTCAAAGTTTGTAATTTTCCCGAGCAGTAAGAAAAATATCAGGAAAATCTTAACACAAGTTTTTAATATTCATTGCTTGTTGATACTGCTTTGGAATACATATTCTTTTAATTGTCAGTTATGTTATAGCTATTCCCACAGCTGGGAAATGGTAATTAGAAATACACTCCGCTGGCTAAATTAGCAATAATTAGGACAACTGTCTAAGAATGTGTATATTTTAATATACTTAGTATCCTATCAGAGAACGAATACACTATTTTAATCTTTAGTGATGAAATAACTGACAATCTGGACAGGACTTGAACCGGCATCAACAACATACCGTGCTGTTGACCTAACCACGACAAGGTAGCTCAATTGATTGCTGTTTTGACATGTGGTAAAGTTTTGTCAATCTATAATCGATTTTTAATTTATATAGTGCCATGATTTGCACACGTGAAAAATAGTATAGTTTTACACAATAGTTATTTTCGACTTGTGTCTTATCTAAGTATAATCGATTTATAATTTAACTAATGTATATTGTTCTAATTTGACTTTTTTAGTAAACAAACACTAAAAACACTTTAAGAAACTGGATATTAAAATTAGAAACTACTAATAGAAATCCTAAAAATTCATTTACGTAAATGGACTGGTTGAAATATCGGAAAATGTCGTTGTGGATTTTTCGCAAGTTAGAAAAATACACTATACTGCCTCTTATCAACAGTATTTAACGTAAGAGAGCTTTCAAATCGTTTTACGAAAGAAAACAAATAATAAAGAGGGGAATAAATCCATTATAGATCGTAATAAAAATCATTTCATTCAATAAAAGAGAAATATCCAAGTCAATCGAACTCAGAGACGTAATAAACACTCCGATATTAATTCAGAGACGCGATTTAAAATGAATATTTTCATAAGAAAAATTGTTTCAATCCGTATAATAAAGTAATCGCGGAGGGTTCTCCTCTTAGGTGCCAGTTAACGCCTTCAGGAGGGTTAAGTGGGGATAATTTCCCTTTGCGTGCCTCCTAATGATGAGTGGGGGACATTCTAGAAAAATCGGTTACAAGAAATGGTGCTTTAATTTAGTGGGCTTTTGAGTAATGTCATTACATAGATATAAAATTAGGAGCGTAATAATATACTAAAAGTGTGTCCAAGTTTTTAAGTTGCTGAGCCTTAGCTTAATTGATGATGTCATCTACTCGTGATGCCGAATGGTCGAGAATCATTTCTCAATTACGACGGTCGAAACACAATAGCCTTATATTTAAACAGTAGTATAGTTTAGGTCTCATAATAACATGGTTTATTAAACAACCTATAGCCGTCGGTAATTGAAAATTTCAACATCATCTGCGGGAAATTCTAGCAATTTAGGTCCCTATATAATCTGTGGTGATATTACACGGTTTTCATTATCCCGAGCTAAACACTATTAGGGAATGTCCACATCGCAATTCCGTGCGAGATATTTGCCTTAATTAAAACTTGTTCTAGTCCGGTCTGCGGAGAAATTGATTTCCTCTAGAATGGATTTAGTTTGAACGTCGATGTATTCCGTCTGGATCAAACTGTGATATAGTGGAATCTTTAAGCTCTGAAGAAATCTAATAAGACGTTAGTTTTTCTTAAAAGTCATCAATACAGTTGGTCAATTAACAGCATACACAGTTTGAGTCCCACCTAGTGACATTCTTTCGGTATGAAATGATTATCAGGTGTATAATTATTTCAATATATTCATTTCGAGGCTATTGTTGAAGCTTAAAAGGTTTTGCTATAACACTTTACTTCATAACGTATATAGATATACGTTTTTAAATAAAAATGTATATATAGTTATTATTTAAGTGATATTTTTTATTTACAACCTAGTTAAACGTAAAATAAATGAGGTCTTATTTTGTAAAATATATTGGTACATCGACGATCATTTTGAAGAATTATTATTGTACAGTTCACTGTATGTGTAAGTTTGTGGATCCGAGTATACATTCATACACACAGACACACTTCTTAATAAGATGAGAATAATTTTTGTACTCGAGTTAACTAAGCTAGCTAAATTTTGCAAATTAATAAAAAGAACTAAAATGCTCTACAAATAAATAAAGAGAACTTTCTTTGCTTGAATTGTAATACAATTATTATTTACAACTAGCTTTAACTATATCATGCCGTTTTAATGCTGGTCTTCCTATTTTCTTTTTCCTACCAGCCTACCACGCGTTTAGTTAAATACTTTTTGACCCATCTTCTATTATTTCTGCGTATTTTGTATTCAACAGATATAAGGTTTAAATACTGTCTGTAATTTACGCGAGTAGTACAAATTTAAGTAAAACATCTTAACGGCTTAAACCGCGATACATTTTAGTTAAACTTATTTGGAAATTATTTTAACTACGGTCATCACGCTGCTGCAAAGTTGTATTGTGAAAACTTTATTATTTTTACATGTTATTGCACATGATTTTAAATTATATAGTGCCTTATAAAAATCGAAAATAAATTGAAAAAATGTTCGACTCCGGCAGGACTCGAACCTACCAATTGAGGTACCGAGTCCTATAACTCATCGTCGATTTTTTTTAACTTATTGATACATGTAACTCTCGCGCAATGTAATTTCAACTTAAGAAATCATTGATGATGAAATTACAAAGTTGTAACGTTTGAAAACTTATTATTTTTTACATGTTATTTGCCACACGGAGGCACTATATAATTTAAAAATCGAAAAGTTGTATTTTATTTAATTACCCGCCCGCGATGCTGATACTAAATACATTACAGGTTAAGGCAGTCACATCTAGTAGCCTATAATCTACGTACAACTCTTTCCGCAGTAAAATGTCACAGTCCGATTAGCGTTCTATCGTTAGCAGAAGTTGATTTCACATCCAGTAACTTAATGGCCGCGTGCACCGATGTCCGGGAGCTCGAACATTTGTCTTACAACGGCTCTCATTAATTTACGAGCAATATCCCATCGCTTCACCAGATATCGTTAATTGGAGCATTGTCTATTACGTAATAGTTCACCATTGAATTTAATACGAGCGATCGCCTTTTAAACGCTTCCCACTCGGAATTCGGAGATTTAACGACCCCTTTCCGATAATGAATCGAATTGAAAATAATGAGGTGTGTCTGAGATTTCGAGGGTTTTAATTTTATATCTAGGTTTGCAGTGTAAGCTCGCTGAATTTGAATATTATGTTATGTAGTAGCTGTGCCAGCGACTGCGTCCACATAGAATAGTTATTTTGGGCATTGCATTTGTTTTAGCAAACCTTCTCTTCATCTTTATAAAATTAAGTTGTTACCTACGACATCGGTCGCGTCCCGTCCAGTACGTATCGGAAACGCACGGAGATAAAAAACGGGGTTTTTTCACATTTCCCGCTTTTCCTTCGTTCTTAAAGCAGTGCAATGTATTATAGCCTTTCTCGATAAAGGCTCTAACCAACACAAAAATATTTTTTCAATTCGAACGAGTAATTCCTGAGATTAGCATGTTCAAGCATACAAATAAACAAACAAACAAACTCTCCAGCTTAATATATGAGTATAGATTATAACCGTTACTCATGTCGTCCCCTTACCGTCGTTCTTGTGAGTTAATCTTAAAAGATAAATATATATTGTCGCATACATTAAGGGAGAATCATTTTTTTATACATATATTTTTAGGTATCTTGACACGTTTTCGTAGCTCATCCATTTCCCATTGCTTCTTCGGTTCTATTATCCGTATTAGTTTTATTTTCTGAGTGAGCCGAAACATATATGATAAATGACGGTATGATAAAAACACTTGTCGTTTGCATATAAGGCTATGTAATGTACCTTAGTGTCGACGATACGCGAGCTAGTTCCGTCGTACTACGGCCGAGGCCTTCCTTTCGATAAGGCGGACCGTTTTGAGAAATAAATGGATAGAACATTTTCTACTCAGCCATAAAAAACTAAGTGTACCTAAAGAAAAGTAGAACAGTAATTATTAAGTCTTCTAAGTTGGAAGTCCGTAAATCACATAAAACTTTTTAACGGTTTAAAAGATGAAATTTATTGGTTAACTTATATCTTCAATCATTTGAAATGTCGAGTCGTAATCAAAAATATATTTCGCGTTTTGAATCGTTAAGAGTGTTATATTTAAATGTATTATTATTAAACAACATGGCACAGCAATTGCGATATAAAAAACTCTTTATATCAGATAACATTAACGATAATATTGTAAATAAAATACATTTCATATTATATGTATAGTTGAAAAAATTAACATAAAAAAAAGAATTCATTGAAGCTTTTAATAACGAAAATTCGAGTTTCAATTGGAAGTAATTAAGTATTAAATGCAAGTACCAATTTTTTAAAAGTTGGCTGAATTTTTCAGGAAGCCTTTATAAGAGATAAATTATGAATTTGAATATCAATTGATTGAAGAAAACAATTCTTTTTTGGCTCCAAATACGTAATACTATAAAGAAACCTTTACAATGCATACATTTGAATTTTCTTGTGAATGACGTTATGTAAGAAATTCATATTAACGCAGATATCGAAGCTTTTCCAGACGTCACATGCAACGCGCGCAAAACCCATCCGCCGTCACGTTAATATGCAAATGGAGCACTGATTATTCCATCATTATTAGCAAAGTGCGCGCCGTGTTTCAATATATCACGGGTTCGACGGGTGTGTAAGCATTCAGGACACCACGACCAGCCAACGAATTAATGGGCCCACTGCGTTACATTTCGCAAACGCATTGAAAATATTGCCCACGCCGACGCGAACGGTCGGTTTGTAGTGTCGTGTTTAGAGTCGCTGTGGGATTACAAACGTTATTTGGAAATGGAACGAGTGTTGTTCTAATTCTAAATCAAAGTGCCATTTTGAATTAGAACGACACTCGTTGACTGCTCATTGGTGTAATGGTAGCGACGTAGGGCGTGGGTTCGATCGGTGGTAGAAACATTGAAATTCCGTCCTGGTTACAAATAATCCACAGATGAAAAAACCATCGAGTTTAATCGCGTTTCGATCGTCTTCAGTCTGTGTATTACCGAATATCCAAAGCTAACATAGGTCGAACGCGCATTTTTTTCGATGTTATAAGGCTGGGGTATTCTACTTACCATCGCGTAAACCATGCTTGTCTGTCCGCCTGTACCATTAAATTGCGATTTAAATCTTAATTTAAAAATAGGAAATAAATTAAAAATTTTTCCGACTCGGGCAGAAATTGAACCGGCATCGTCAGCGTTCCGTGCTGTTGCTCTACCAGATGAGCTACCGAGTCCTGCCTCATCGTCGAATTTTTTCAACTTATTGATACATGCACCTCTCGCGCAATGTAGTTTCAACCTTAACACTTGTGTATTAATATTATGCTTAGAAGCTTAAGAAATCATTGAAGATGAAATTACAAAGTTATAACGTTTAAAACCTTTATTATTTTTTACATGTTATTTATTGCACATTAAGGTACTATATAATTTAAAAATCGAAAATATGTTTTTTTTTTTTTTTTTTCGATATTTCAAACGTAAGTGTTAGGTTAAATTAGTACATTACATGCGAAATAATTCGACAATGAGGTGTAGGACTCGGTAGCTCAATTGGTAGAGCAACATCACGGAACGCTAACGATGCCGGTTCCATTTTTGCCCGAGTCGAAAAATATCCTTCAAGCATTAAAACAAAACTTGTTATCCTACAAAACTGTAGGTATTTAAATTTTTTTTTAATTATTCTTTGTTTTAGCAAATAACATTCTTTTAATTTATATTATTTATTAATGTAAGATAGTTATGTTCGCGTTTAAATTTGAGGCCTTATTTAAATTCCGCATTTGAATTTTAGGTCTAATTAAAAGCTAGGCTACCCCGTAGGTATTAGTGGTACAAATCACACAACCGGAAGGGCGATATTAAGCGGGTGAAAAATATTAATTTAAATTTATTCAGCCCGGAGCCCAGGCAGCCATAGCAGTAAATTAAGTAAGCGGAAGAAAGCTCATTTATTTTTGGGCGGATGCGGCGAAATTCACATCCGCGTTAAATACACAACCCGGCGAGAGGTAGGCACTGTTTTCAGTTAAAATTTAATTTCGGGCACAAATTACTGTCTTTTTGTTATTCGCTTTCTGAATTTTAGATGATGGAATTCGTTACGCCATCATTAATTCACACTCCAATTGGGATACTCGAGTGCTGTTAATGTTGTATAAAAGAGCTTTACGAATCTATACGTCAATTAATTCGCATTTTTATAGGCTTATACATAGAATACTTTTAACAGTTTAAAACGCGAAATATATTAATTACCTTTTTAATACATGTTTTAACTGCGACCCGTTTCGGATGTTTTGTTTAGACCTATTTAAAATAACCATTTTGTGTTATTCAGACAAAATATGTTTAAACTTCGTAAATTATGTACGTATTTAACGCATTTAATACAGATTTAAATATATCAAGTTGAACGGTTTAAAACGAAAACTATTTTTATTAATTAATTTACATCGGCCTGTAAAAAAAAACTAATATACTTTGCGTTTTGAACTGTTTTTAATATTATTACTTGATCTTTAAATTGCTATTTGAAAAAATATTTGCCATATATTTCCAAAACTATTTTATTTCTACTGCGTTTATATTAAATATATAATATACTAAATCCCTAATTTACAAAAGTAAAATTGGTTTACTGTATTACACAAAACGATATATAATATATCGCATTTACGATCTTACTTCATTTATATTTCAGCACAGCAAGATTAGCGTTCAGGTCAGGGCAAAGACAAAGAGCCTTATATTAAAATCCAGTCTTTCATCATGCTAGAAAAATTTCATTTGTCTATTACGAACTCGCATAGTGAGCTAGATAACTTGAATTCTTTGTCAGTATATTATGTTTTATAATGCAAAAAGATATTGAACATTATATGAAAATTATAAATCTATACGAATATATAAAGTTGAACAGTTTGTTTGAACGTGCTAATCTCAAGAACAACTGTTTTTAATTAAAAAAATATTTTGTGACGATTAGAGCATTTATCGAGAATACATAGATAAGATTGCGCTGTGTCTAGTAAAAGCGAAGAAACAACGGGGAAATTTGAAAAAAACTTTAACGAAAACGGTTCAAGATAAAGCATGATTCCTCTTTAAATGATCTAAAAACTATCCGCGACACTATGTGGCAATCTTTTAAAATTGACTTGCAAGAAGAAGACTCTTTGATTTTTCGAATATCCATAGCCAAAATGGGCAGTAGCGCATCTTGTGTAGATGTTTTATGGCTGGTGTATTTGACCTTCCACCAAGTGAAAGCCTTTTCTGTCCTGCTCTTATCTGATAAAAAAAAAATATTTACACCTTAGGTTTTCTTACATGGTGTACATTTAGACCTTATGCTTAAGTGAACAATTATAAAACCTCGTGATAATGATATTATATATTTAAAAAAAAAATACATCTACAATCATGTAACAGTTAAAAGCATTAAAACAACTGAGATATTGTGTCCACACAGTCTCTATTCATTAAGGCTATGGTCTCCTATATAGCGAAAAGTAGCACGCGTTATATTGCTCAATATTGTAGAAATGTCATGTTGTCTCTTTCACTAGCTACCACGTGAAAACCGTAGGTGTACAAAACGCTATAGTGCGTACGAAAAGTTTAATTTTGTACGCTTTGTAGAGATTGAAATTATAATACGGGCAAGAGCTTTTTGTTATAGATATACAGAAAAATAGTCAAGCATGAGATTTACTTTTGGAAGGTATTCTACCTTCCATCAAGTGAAATGCATAAAAATCAAAAACTCCAGCTATATAATATCTCGGCAAGATGCGCAGTCAACCTGTTTTGCCTTGGGATATTCGGAAATTTGGAATGAAACTAAATCGCGATTTAATTTTACTGTACAGAATCATTGTGGATAACGGTTCATATTGTCCTTCCCGTGTTTTAGGTTTTTTTGATCTCTAAAGATTCTATGTAAAATTAAAAGACTTCAAAAAATACTTATGCGAATCTTTCACTTATATCAACAGTTATTATTCCAGCCCAGTTAGTCTTTCGATCTAATTGTAAACAATCTAAAAGCGTCGTAACGCACGCTGCTATCGTATATAGGAGACCGCAGCCTAACCAACTGTATCGCACATCTGAAATACAAGAAGCGGCCAATTAAAGTTGACCCGCGACGGCCCGCTATGCACTCTTAATCAGAGTAGATACACGCTTAATTAATGTGATCCGCTTTTATTTTCGCTCAGAAAATTGGGTTTATGTATTCTACGCGTTTACGTTCATTGTGTTTTGGGACAGTGATATATTATGTTGTATTCCTCTCCCCTGGATTTCTTTTGTGGACTTAATGAGAACGTCTCTGTGATGTTTTCGGGGTTTTTTTTGGTGAAGCTCCTGAAATTGGATTCGCTTTATGTGCTTTAGTTCTGTGGACTTTGACCCGGCCGGCCTAACTACCCTTTGTTTTAAGAGGATTTTACTGAAATAGTTTTAGAGAAAAGGTTTCACCATTGTAGAGTTTTTAATTCTTATGGCTATTGTTACGGACAGTATGGAGAACTCTTTTAATATGTTATAGTTTTATAGTTTCTAATAAAAATAAAATGCGAGGTCCCCTTCCAGCAATTACATATATTAGTTAAACTTATTTGAAAATTCGGCTGCTGCAAAGCATCCGAAACGTCGGGCCGAAGTTAAAAATCATTTTTAAATAAGTTTAACTAATATATCGCGTTTTAAGCCGTTTAAGTATTTTATTTGAATGTGTACTACTCGCGTAAACTATAGCAGTATCGACATAACATTTCTCCCGTCCTAAGCTTTGATCCCAGGACTTCCTGGTTTAGTGGTTACACTACTCGGGAGTGCACTATGTTTTGAAATATATTTGAAAAGTGTTGCATTGTCACTGTAAATTTGATTGTACATGTTTATACCACTAGTAGACGTCGTTCAATGAAATTAGCGTACATTTGTAAATCAAAATATGCACGTATCAGTGATTGCAGTCACGTTGCAATAACGAAGCAATTGAGTGACAGACCCCACAGCACGTACAAGACCTATAATAATGTTAACTCCCTGCCTGTTCACCCTTTAGCTGCAATATTCAATTTACTTTATACATACCGGAACATGTTTGGAAAGCTAAAACTCAGGTCAAATCCTATGAAATATATTTAAGTCCAACCTAAGTTTTTTATCGAAATAAAACTTAGCGACAAAATTACCTCCACAGAGATGAGCAACAAAACAAAGCTTAACGACATGCATATCCGAATAGACCAATAAAAATGGAGTATAACAAATAATCTCCTCGTCTCCAAGAGATGGCAGCAAATAACGAAGACATACAACAAGAAGATGTGAAGGTGACTTTCGCCTGGCCCTGGTCCCATTCTGGATAAGGGTAGTAAGTAACAGATAGAGTGTAACGGAAGCAGGCGGAGGACTATCATGTGTCTACCATGTCACATACGTAAGTTGAGTTATAAACTTAAGTTAAATCGCCTGTCGCCTTAAATAGTTGAAGTATTTGACCTTCCATCAAGTGGAAGATCTCCACGCTTGTTTGTCTTCCCACTTCAATCAAGCAGTTATTTTTGAAGTTCGTTAAAAATTATTCTTAATCGAGAATACATAAGAAAACGAAAATTGTTTTAGTTATTTAAAATATATCTGGAAAAATAGGAGATAGTTTTTCTCCTTCAATCTATTATCTATTTTTAAAACTAGAAGAGATAAATTAATTAGGTGCTTGAATATATACCTCTCTAGGGTATACGGTAGCCAGTTGGATCAAGGTTGATCTTATTATATGTCAAACTGAAAATAAAGTTCAAAGATATTGGACCGTATAATTCGTGTTGTAAACGTTTCGTTTTTCCAGAACACAATCAATTACAAAGTTAGTTGGAACTTAGGGATTCACTTAGAAATTACGTGTTGTTGCTATTTTACTTTCTCGTCTATAATTAAAGCGAACTCTTATAAGAGTTGTTGACTAGACATTTTTGTTGTTTCAAAAGCAGCGTTCTTTGTGGAACGTTCTCTAATTAACAGCTAAGTAAGATGTGACAACTATATATAATGCTTTGTTGTTTTTGTTAAGCGTTTGACAATTCTGTTAGATAATCTGTGCAATATCAATACATTGATTGAATGTTGAGAGGACTTACTTTTTCGTCTTATGTTGGTAGTACATCTAAAATCGTTGTTTTTGTTTTGCCGCTCTCTTGCATACAGATCTTTTTAACAGATTTAATTAATTCTCGGCCTTTTATTTCAAAATAGCTTCAATTTTTATTTAATTAATTGAATTTGGGAGATATGAATATTCTATTTATTTTATCGATGTTTAATAAGTCTAGCTGTCTAGCTAAGTCATTTAAGTGCATAAGGTTACAATGTTCGTGAAACATAAATATTATGGTCGGGCAGAGCACAAATCTAAGTAAAACACTTTTAATCGTAAAAGGCGAAATATATCAGTCTACATATTTACAATTTATTTTGACTAAACTTATCCCGGCGTTTTGGAAACTTTGCAATAGCGAATCACGAAGGGACTGAAGATAGAGGATACCATATGTCAACGTAAAAATGTTTTCAACATCTGTTTAAAACGCAAAAAGTTCCCGTTTTAAACCGTTAAAAGTGTTTTATTTAAAATTGTACTACTTGCACTAGCTGCAGATAGCACTAATTGTGAATTTGCCTTAATTATGTTTTATTAATGATATAAAATAGTTGTATTATATACTCCGAATTTTCGTTTAATTATAAGAAATACAATAGGATTAAAAATGCAAAAAGCTTTGTCAAGTCAGAGCGAAACAATGCATGCAGTACTCGTAAGTAAACCTTCAGAAGTGTAAGCCCCGAAATTGGAGTAAATCCCAGTTTACTTAAGCCGACTTGCATTTCCAACTAATAACACACAAGCTCTGTGTACGACTCGATACGAGTTTGCTGTTATTATATCATAGTGGGTGCATAGTAAAGGCTTATTTGAAGCTAATATTGACCGCAGATAAATACAGCTTACGTCAAAGTAGATTGACAGCTACAGATGTCACACACAAATCAACAAACTTTTGAGAGACAGCCGTCCTATAAATGTGCTGTTTTACGAGACGTACTTATTTCTGTATTTGGTATTATTCTTTGTTGGCATTTTCTATATTGTGAATTATTTGTGGTGCAAAAAATAAGATGGTCAATATTTTCTTAAACTCTAAAAACTTTCTTTCATTTGTATATCGATAGTGTACACTCTCAAGTGCAAGGACTATTCTTTTATGATACAGAAGAATAGATAAACATGGTGTTTACTAAATAGTTGATGCGCTATCGACCTATACCCGACACAAGGAAACCGAAACGAGATTTATTCCAGACGACGTCTAACATTGTGATCGAATCCACAACCCGTTGATTATTAGCCATACTTTTCTACTATTACACCAACGAGACCGAATTAACTATTAATGGTAATTAACACTAATGATAAACCAAGTATTTTTCTTGTAATATTTGAAAAACAATAAAGTTTGCATAGTACATTTAGCGAAATCTTTCGTTAAGCTATTTGCGCACAAAACTTGCTAGGAAATATATTAAGCTTTACTTGATTATTTTGCTCTACTCGTAACATAGTTGCTACTGCGTCTATGATAGAAAACACGCTCGCATACAGAGCTTTATTTGAATGTGTTGTGTACAGTGCCAGCTAGATTTTGTGGATTACAAATGACATAGCTTCACTGTTCGGTGAAAATATGTACCGTTATTTCAGAAGTGTATACGTAATTAGCAATTGACTTTTTTTATTATATCTGTACTAATATAAACCTGAGAGAGATTGTTTGTTTGTTTAAACGCGCTAATCTCAGGAAATACGGATTCGAATTGAAAAAATATTTTTGTGTTGGTTAAAACATTTATCGAGGAAGGTTATAGGTTATAAAATATTGCGATGTTTCTAGTAGGAGTAAATAAATAACGGGAAAAGAATGTCCTCGACTGACTTGCAAGAACGAGGAGGCCCAAACGACGGGTCGCGTGCGATGAGACGCGACCGATGTCGTGGGCCGCTTTATAAAGATGTAGAGTTTTACAAAAATAAAATGTAGATGCCCAAACCAACTATTCTACGCGGACTAAGTCGCTGTCACAGCTAGTATTGTTATAGACTAGAAGAGAAGATCAAGATAATTATAAGCCTATTAGATAGTGTAACTGAAATAAGCGTCTTTTTATTTTAATGATAGAAAGGATATACAAGCCTTTACCATATAAACAAGAAGCGCTGTCGATCTATTTTTTCTTTGGATATTCGGAAATCAACAGACTGAAACCTAAACGTTAATCGCGTTTCGCTTGACGGGATTTTCATCAGTGCATGGTGGTTCGTGAACCTAACGGATTTTCTATATTCCTACCACGTGTTCAACAAGTGTCAGAAAAAATAAAAATTGAATAATTAGAATTCTGTTGGACCCAGTGGGGATTAAATCCTGGCATTAGACAAACGAGCCCGTGGTAAACCGACCAGGAAGTATGCGTCCTCTGACCCCGCTCCAGCACAGTGTTGGTTTTCCCGCCACTAACGCCCGCGCCACGTCACGCCACCATAAGCCACCACTGACCACCTCAAGCCACGTGACGTCATTCTCACGCCCGACAACCCTACTGCTCATTCGGATATTTCTAAGAATATAGTTTAGAGAAAAATTTCAATTTGATTATTTTTTTTGTTAGTCATCTAGCTTCAGTTTTAAGGGGTTGTAAATTTCGACACTTGTAGTGTTAAATAATATATTCCCTAGTAACTAAGTTAACTATTAATTACTAACACCATAGCCTTAAGTACTTTTCACCGGTTTAAAACGCGTTTCGAACAGGTATAAAGTGCTTTATAAAAATATAGTTCTTATATCAACAACACAAATTTAATTTAGCAAGTGGAACCTGGGGAGTTACTATATGTGGACAACCACGTCTCCCGCCCAAGATAAACATCAACTCAAACACTTGGGAGCATCTCGGAAAATATGCACTAACTTTGTCTAAGCATCCCTTCGCATCACATGAACTCAACACAAGAATGTTTCAAAAGCAAACCCCGTTGTTCCACTATTCTGGCGAACACGCGTGCAAGTTCCGAAGACAAATTTCCATCGAGTTGATTAAAGTTGTCAGATCCTAGATGCAATTTCTCCGCGAGCAGCAAATATTATTATCGAATTGGCTCGTAACTTCGTGACTTGTATTTGCAATGTGTCGATGTCCCTGTTAGATGTCGAGGGTGTGTTACAGAAATAGATAACGTAGTTTCAAAGTATTTACATTTAAAAAAATAAGTCGCTAACGCAAAAGTGAGTAGTTTCGATTTTTTTTTGAGGGTATGAGATAGACAAGTTACGCTGAAGAACAGACGTCTTTTTATAACCATGTAGAAAGATTGACAAATGCATTTATTACTTAAGCTTGGATCTAAAATAATTTTACAATAAACCATATGTATGTCTATTTATTTTTTACGTACCAGCAACACAGCTGAATCTCAACGCTACACAATAGCTGAAAGTAACTCCTGGTTTTCGTTTTGAAGTAGTAAAGTATGTAAATACATATAAGAATATAACTTCATGTATTTTAGTAACATGAGTAAGTAGTTAGATTTGTAACATAAAGTACCTACTTAAATATTCACATCAATTAACTGACAAAAAACAACAAACAAACGTGTTGCAGCTAGCTTTATAATTGGTATATGAATTTAGAAAAAATGAGATGGATATTTTTTCAGTGTTGGCTTACGTACCTTTCGCGCAATATAATTTCATTATGTGAAAAATAAAATACAGTCTTTAGTTTACGCGAGTAGTACACATTTAAATAAAACACTTTATGTTTATTCATTACTCATAACGTTATATCAAAGAGCCAAAAATTATAAAAGCAATTACGGAGATCCACAAAAAAATAAGTTGGTCATTATTAAAAAAGTCTTAAGCAGATTGGTTACATAGCTCAGCGCTGTAAGCGTCAAACTTTTATAATTTCGCGTTCCAGCAGATAAAGTTAACATTATAATGAAATACCAGGCAATTTCCATTAAGTTGTTGCGAAGGAATAAAAGGCGAAAGAAAACGGTACCACTCAGGGTAGTTCTAATGTCAAGTGCGGGCGTGAAAATTCTTTTCTCAATCGACTGACTTTCATGAATACTAATGGTTAGGGGAAGAAACATCAGCAATACAAATGGAAGGAAGGATAATGGTCTGGAGGTGCGCAGGATAATGTATTTATGTATTACAATTCGATAAATGTATTTTTCGCGTTAGGCGCTTGTGCGTTGAATTTGTCAACTTTTACATGAATGTATTTGACAACCGACTCTATAGCTACATGACCACGGCTGCTACAAAGCCTGCGAAACGTCGGGGCTTAGTTAAAAATAATTTTTAATTTTGAATGGGAACCTGGGCGGACATATTTCTGCGTCCGTTGTTATATAATCAGACTATAGTAAAAAATACTCTTTCTATAAAATTAGAGATGTGAAAACAATTTTTCTTTTGTCTCCAGAGAATAAGTTGTTCCATATAATGTATTCTAAAACTAGCACAGAGAATCCCAAAATAAGTGTACATAACGTAAGCTTGCTTTACTTGCGCTGTTTGGAAGTTAATATTTATACAAACGGTTGCGAGTTTACCGAAATTCTTCGCAGTTCTGCAGGAGGTGCAACGCTGAAACGTGGCGAAATTTAGCTCAATTTCCATGCAGAAAACTCTATGAAAATTCACAAGGGGAATGCTGTTCTTGTAATTGAACTTGCACCTTATCCGTGCGTAGCATTTCTACTGCGGTTAATTTGCATATAAATAAGCAAGGTGCTCCCTTTGGACTCAAATGCCAGACTTTACATTTTTATTAACGGAAACGCAATTACAAAAATTAACTATCTACTTGAGATAGTCATAGATGTTGTGTTTATTTGCTAAATTAATGCGTGCCACTATATAGTTGTGAAGCACGTAGCGTAGGTTCGAATTCCGGGGAAACAACAGTATCCATCACAGAAATCTGATCAATGATTTTTACTTTGTTAACACAAGCAACGCCCCATAAATTACAAACACAAATTCTACCTAAGAGGTTTGTGTTGTTTTTGGAATAATCCTCTATACCTATATTGTCCTGTGCACATATAATCTGGTGATACATTAGTCTGTATGCTCTTACCCTCGTATTCAGTTCGGGTGTGGTGCAAGTAAAAGCGGAATTAAATTGCGTAGCGTTTTTTATTATATAAATATACATCATTTAATTTGATTGATATAGATTAGAAAGCTCATTAATCTTAAATATATTGTAGAAGGTTTTGGTGGACTTTTTGCAATTGTACTTAGCTTTTCAAGCTGTAAAAGAGGTACTGCTAACTATTTCTGCGTCTGTTGTTTATACAAAGATTTAATCTATAAATCTAAATCAGGATTCAGTAAACTTTAAATGGTTTAAAACAAGGAATATATGATTCTCAGAAAATAAATGAGAAATATATACTTATTTATTTTGACAAAAAATAAATCTGCAAAGCATCCAAATCGTCGGACCGTGGTTAAAACCAAAAAGTTATACTATTTAAATAAAACACTTTAACGGCTTAAAACGCGAAATTTTTCTTTTCGAATGCTTTGCAGCAGGTCTCCCCATGACCACGGCTGCTGCAAAGCATCCGAAACGTCGGGCCGAATTTAAAAATCATTTCCAGATAAGTTTAACTAATATATCGCGTTTTATACCGTTAAAAGTGTCTTACCTTATTCCAAATTAATATTTCAAGCTTATAACTATACTATTCGTATATGTCGACTACAGACAAATAAGTATTTAACAACAATTGTTAAACGTTAAAAAGCTTATACTTGGACCATCTATGATTGCATGAAGGGACATAGCATCCGTCGCGCCGGTCACCGCAAGGCTGACGGCATCTGACATATATAAGCACATATTATATGTTTAAATGCCCAGTACACAGCTGCAGTTTAATACATATAGTACAATATCTAACTTACTTTAGTTAGATTTCGGCATTATACATTCAGACTGGAAATAAAGTATTAAATTTAAAATTGTTTTTTTAATGCATAGTTTCCAATTTTTTATTTTCATTTACTATGCGTAAAATATATTCAAGTTTTATACGAAAAATCCTGTTAAAGCTGTCGTGAACGTTTGGATTCAGTTTATCCTCAAAACTGTACCTAATTGGAATCCAACCCGGGCGGGCCAGGGAGTAGTTTGCATCCATCACTAAATGTAGTCAATATCCTGCTTCTATTAATTTTTAAGTAAATAGTGCTATTTTTAACCCACTTCGGAAATAGAGGGTTCTCAATTCAATTCGTAATTATGCATTTTTTGTATATACACTCGTAGCGAATATGTAGCGGGCTCTACGGAAAGCGTAGAACGTTCTTGCAGGTCATACTGATGGAATCAGCTATTTATTTATTAATATTAAAAAGAACACCTAAACGGTTTAAAACGCGATATATATTAGTAATCTAATTTGAAAATGATTTTAACTACGGTTTTCCGTTTCGGATGATTTGCAGCAGCCGTGATCACGAGGAGACCCTTCCCGTATCTTCCCGGCACAACGGCTGCTGCAAAATAATTTTCAAATAACGTTTATTAATATATATCGCATTTTAAACCGTTAGAGTGTTTTATTTCAATGTGTACTACTCGCGTAAACTGCAGTATTTTAACGTTATTGTGTATTTTCTTATAATCCTAGGAACATTATTATGCGTTATATCATTCATAAATTATATAACACATGGCGGTCACATTATATATTATATAGATACATTTGCAATAAAAACTTTTTCATCGCTCTGTGAGTTACTGCAGAAAGTTGTCAAAGGGAAGCCAAACTCCATTACTATGTATAAATAACATGATTTATGCTTGTAAAAGTTTCAAATAACTTAGAATGGTCGTGTATTTTCTAATTTTATTGTTACCGAATACTTTAATGCATTGATGGTGTTTTACTTGCTACTGTTGGATTTACAGGGCGTGTAAATTTTTATCTATATGGGGCTTAGAGCAGACGCATTAATATGTACGTTTGACGTTTGAAGTACTTAAACATACTACTCAAAACCTAGGGTATTATAGGATGCGAACTGAGAACCTCTCATCTTTACCATTGAGACAAGCAGGAAATACGTAGAAAATGTTCTCCTCTCCTATTGTAACTGAAACACGACAGAATCATCACCATCAATGTAATAGTTGGATCATTCAGTGATTATTTGAATAGGTCCATGCTGGCCAACAGTGTTGTTTGGACAGTCATGAGGCATGAATGTCGTTAAGACCATTATGTTGTAGAATATACTAAACTAAAATATTTGTCATTTCCACAAACTAAGAATATCATTTATATAATAAAAAGAGATGACACACATATCATGTTGATGGATTAACAAGTGAGCTACCATGACTATGATCCTTCATAGTGCAAAATCTTTTTGTTGTTCAAAGTCAAATGTAAGTCTTTCTCTTTATGAAAGAAGTTTCATGAAGTACGCATAACGTATACAGAAATTAGTGCACAGCGTCAAACCTAAGACCATCGTTTTAAAAGGCCACTAGACGTAGAACTCCTAAAGATATAAATATTTGTTAAAAATCGATTTTAGATTGAAAAAAATTACGGACAGGACATGTTTGTTGTTTCTTGTTGAAATTGAACTACCTTGGCCGACACAGTAGCTCCATGGTGGATGCCGGTTCAAATCCTGCCCGTGCAGTAATTGTTTTTCAATCAAAAATCGCTTTTTAATTTATACACTGCCGTCATATGCAATGCACGTGAAAAATATTAAAATATTTGTTTTTATTTAATTGTACATCGTAATCCTTTATTTTCACATCGAACAGCCGGTCAAAGCAATTGTTTTCCAACATTCAGGTTTATCGTCGCATTTTAAACTCATAAAGACAACAATATAAATATTCATCGCAATCGCTACTCATTTTCGGTCCGCGATGAACTTTATCTGAAACGTGTACAGTATTAAATGTATACAGGCTGAAAACGCCGCTGTAAAAGATTCCAAACAATAAAAACATTTTGTCGCGTTACGACCGAGTTCGTATATTTGGTGTGAATGTAAACGGCGCAGTTCATTGCTTTGCTTAAATAAATATGTATTTTATAAAACTTAATTTCTTGTAAGCTGTTTAATTTAATTTATTACTAGTTACGCCATTTTTAATAATAACTTGACAAAACATTACATTTGACACAAGCCTATGTTTAGTGTGGGTTAATCAAATGTTGTGTTATACAATAACATAAAATTAAAAGACAGAATTTACTAAAAATAAAATAATTTTTGTAACGAGATTTTACATAAGTTTCTTTTCTTCTTTTTATATTTGTCTTCTTTTTTCTTTCAATAAAATATTTGTAAGATTAATAAATAGTGTTGCTGTACCTACAATGAACACTGAGTATTTTTATGTAGGTAGTTTATGCGAGTGATATAAAATAGAAATCCCGTTTTCCCCTATGGGGCAAGGGGCAAGGGGCATTATTTAACAACATATTTTAGTAACGATAATAGGTTTTATTAAGTTAGTAGATCAGACTAAATAAAACACTTTAACGGTTTAAAACGCGATATATTAGTTAAACTTATTTGAAAGTGATTTTTAACTTTGCCCCGACATTTCGGACGCTTTGCAGCAGCCGTGGTCACGCCGTGAAGTGAAGTTAAAGTGTTTTATTTAAATGTATACTACTCGCGTAAACTATAGACAGTATTTTACCAGTTATATAAAAAACAGCGTAGTTCAATTGCCTTACAGATTTACTGAGTTGAATAATGTATTTCGCGTTTTCAAACCAATTAAAGTGTCTCATTGAGTACTTAAGTATATTCACATACATTTACTTTTGAAGAATTACTATTGATGCATTAAAGTAATAAAGCTTATTAGAAATCCTATCTCGAACCAGCAATGTAATGCGCCTTATAATCCTATCACGATGAGAACAAAAGCGTTTAGTAAACAAAGGTGCTGCGAAGCGCTGAGTGGCGAAATTTGAAATTTTATATCGGCCATAAAAGTGAGTGAGGTTACATTTGGAGATGGTTTAGCTCGGGGTTATATTGTTTGCTAATGAATGCAGCCTACCATGTTTTAGTATCCACTTAACTCGTGTGAGCTTATATTGGCGTTTACGGAATTTCCGCTGAAATTAAAAGTAAACAAAACAAATGACATTGTATATTTTGTTGTAGGGTCAAATACGAGTTTTATGATAGATAAGGACAAGCATGGGTCGACTTGATGGAAAAAATGAACATGGCATATATAACATCAAAATGCGCTGACGGAATTCTACAGACTGAAGCCGAAACGCGATTAAACGGTGTTTTCATGTATGGTGATTTAGTATGCAAATTTCCAGCCGAAATACCAAAAGTTCAGAATAATTATACATTGATTAGAAAACGGTGGTGGTTAAAGGGAGATTTTATATCTATTGACGGTGGTTTTTGTAAGAATTTCGATATTAACCACTTACTATCCAGATTTCCAGACGTAGGCTACCATGTTTCAGAAAAATGTAGATGAATTAAAAAAATGTTTGACGCAATCGAACACACGACCCGTTGATTATTAGCACTATTTTGTAGAATCACGACAAACAGACAGACAAACAAAAAAATTTGACAAATCTAAATAATTTTGAAAAATTTAAAGATAATAAAGTATACTTTTTTTTTTTATTGAGAATCCTCACAATTTTTTTTGCTTATTAGTGTAATGATAGGCATACAAATTTTACTCGTAAACATATTGTTTTAAGTTTGGAATTCACTTACATTTTTTGAAGGTAATAACTATAAACGATTATAATGTTCGTTAAGTATTGTTTGGAGTTTACGCGACGAGTACACGTTCGTTTTAAACTTTTTTAACGGTTTAAAACATGAAATATATTTTAGCGAACTTATTTATTTTACTACGTTTCGACTTGTCGGGTCGTTTGCCCCAGCTGTAAAACATCGCGCTGTGTCTAATAGAAGCATGTGAACGAAACCGGGGAAATTTTCCATCTCTGTGGGTTTAAGATGCGTACGCCGCGAAGGTTCAAGTCACACAAAAAATATGTATAAAAGAATGATTCCTGTTTGAATGGTCAAATAGAATTACCGTAATACTATATGTCTATCTTTTAAGATTAACTTGCAAGAACGACGGGACCCGAACGACCCGAAGTGGCTGACACAGCTAGCCTAAATACTGTATAGACAGTTTACTCGAGTAGTATACATTTAAATCAAACACTTTAACGGTTTAAAACGCGATATATTTGTTAAATAAAACACTTTGCCGGTTTAAAACGTATTAGTAAAACTTATTTGCCGGTATGCTGTTTACTCTGGATCCCAATAAACAGCATACCGGCAAACGCGAAGACACCGTTAGTCAATTCTGTAAGGACCCGACCAGTTTCGCCAAATACCAACTTCGACGGAACAGATGGCGCTAGCGTAGCAATTTTTTGCTTTCACGTCAGAGACATCCTCCATCTTCAGTCTCCACGTGACCACGGCTGCGCAAAGCATCCGAAACGTCGGGCCGAAGTTAAAAATCATTTTCAAATAAGTTTAACTAATATATCGCGTTTTAAACCGTTAAAGTGTTTTATTTAAACAGCTAGTCAATATATTGTACCTTTTGTAATATTATATTAATACGCAGCACAAATTGCGACAGCTTAATAAACGTCAATAAGTGTCAAAGACTCTTAAGATGCACAAAAAAATATCGTATATTATAGCAGTATGGAAAACAGCACGCATAGCTGCAACGTATTTTATTGCGGGCACCCTCATTTAAATTCGCGCCGCTCGTACATTCGCCTATGGGACATTGATCTACAACTTCCACGCCGAAGTTCCGTCGAACTATGCAAATTCTAGTTAACACTTTCAAACGCGCACTCATATTATTCCTGCTGCCACAATGTGTTGTGGTCTTTTGTTTTACAATACCTCTCTATAGTAACTGTTAGTGAACTTTAAATCTTTGTTAGCAGTTATTGAAACACCGTTAGTTTTGAGGTCAAGAGTGTACAGACGTAACGGTCATTGTTGAAGGACCTAGCTAATTTTTCAAATACGAGAAAACAGATGGCGCCAACGTAGCAAATTTACTTTGACGTTACATCCCTTCATCTACAGTCCCACTGTGTCCACGGCTGCTGAAAGGCTTACGATATGTCACGTGGTAGTTAAGCGAAAATAACTTTAACTAGAAATATTTAACTAGTAATGAAAATATAAAACCGGTCATTTAAAAATTATATATGAAGTGTTACCGGAAAATATCTGAAAGTAAGTCGATTTTTTGTTAGATATTTGAACGTTTGTACTTTTATTGTATATGTTATCAATAAAACATAAATGCTATTTTTTATTTTTATTATCTTTTGTAAAATCTGGTTCTATACTTGTGTCATAGTTGGAATAAATAGATTAGCTATGTTGTAACGAAACTGTAGTTTTAGCGTAAATAACACAACAAAATAGTCTATCAGGTTTAATTAAAGCCAACGGGGTTCCTGCATGGCGTTGAGTGCAAGAGGGCCTGGGTTCAAATTGCTAGAAAACAATAAATAATTTCGGTCGAAAAAAGTAAATTATTATCTACTCGTTTATAAATCAATCGTAAAATCTATCAATGAATTGGACAAAGTAATTTATTATGAACTTTGTGTTAATAAAACTGTAAAAATAAGTTTTAGGAGGTTAAAAAAGCAAACAAAATTAATGCAATTTGAATTAATTAACACTATGCGGTACTTGTCTTGTCTGAGAAACTTACTACAGACTCAATATTTGTCTTTGCTTGTCAGAGTTTCGTCCACAAATACTAACTTAGTATTGTTTGCATCAAGTTTTGTTTGATGTTGTACATCAAAGGATTTTTCATTTAGTTAATTGTATTTAAACGACGCCTAGTCGATGAATAAGACAATGAAAAGATTTAATTTTAGAAGGAATTATTCATTGAAAAGTTATTAGAAGTAGGATGTACTGATAATGGTTTTGGCGAGCTTTTTGGTCTAATGCTATTAGTATATGGCTAATAATCAACAGGTCGTGGCTTCGATACCGAAAGTGTCCCGACATGTGTCCAATGATATACTGTCTATAGTTTACGCGAGTAGTTAAATAAAACACTTTAACGGTTTAAAAAACGGATATATTAGTTAAACTTATTTGAAAAAGTGAAAATATCATTTTCAAATAAGTTTAACTAATATATCGCGTTTTAGACCGTAAAGTGTTTTATTTTAATATGTATCTGATCGTTTCGGTTTCATTTTGTTAATTTTCCAAATAACCAATTAAAAAAAGGGCTGCGGTATTTGACTTTGAAAAATGTAATTGTTAAAAATACTTATATTTCGCTAAAGCGTTTATTAGTGTACTAAAAACTCGGTTCTTACAACAACAAATACTGCCGTATGGACCATGAGCTATTTAAAATGGTTGCAAAGCCGTATACTATTTATATATCTAATTTTATTTAGAGGTTATATTCGAGAATTTTTAATTTACGGTCGTGGTTAACACATATAATACATTTTGCGTTTTAAACCGTGTTTTATTTAAATTCGAGAATTTGGATTCTTCCAGAATACTTTTCTGTATAATATTAATTATTAACTATTAAGTTAAAAGTCTATGTTACGACATTGTACGTTACATTTTACAATCCAGGCAGTTGAAGAAATGAAGCCCACGATTTCACATTCCACTTGACTAGCATCACTAATTTCAAGCAACTAGATAACGTCCTCTTAATTATAATTGAGCCAGTGAGTGTCATTATCTAAGCCTACATCGGCATAAGGGCACTTCACACAGGATAGTCGCTTTGCCAGCACATGGTCGGTCGTAACCGTAAAATTTTATCGTTTTCGATGCCGAAATGATACACGAAACAATCTAAAATATGGCGGGGCACGCTTGGCACCCGGCCAGTCGTGTATTGGTAATGACAGGGCTTTACAATTTGTGACGTCATCTATTGTCACAAATGGATCGTAAATATTGCTTTCACTAAGTTAGGATGGATGAGGCAATATGAGATGGTTCTGCAAAAAAAAAATGTTAAACTGCTGCCACACGTATGCAAAACCCACCACAATAAGATCTAAGACTCACCACACTCCGCAGTGTGATTTGACTTTTAACTACAATGCAGGCGGTTTAACGTTTGTAGGCACTGGTGTGGTGATACCTCTTACATGGTTTATTTGAACGCGCTAATCTTAGGAACTACTGGTTCAAATTAAAAAAAGATTATTTTGCTGGTTAGAACATTTATCGAGAAAGGATCTAGGCTATCTAAAAAGTTCTGTGACACTATAAATTTTAAGATTAACTCAAAGAAAGAACGATGGGACGCGACCGACGGCGTAGGTAACAGCTTACCTATATAAAAATAAAGAGGAGGTTTGCAAGAACAAATTTGGATGCCCAAAATGAGTATTCTATGCGGACAAAGTCGCTATATAGATATAATTGAATACGAGAGCAATATTATTAGTGATATGTGAACAAATATATCACTTTAAAAACCTCAACAAAGCACATTTTCCATAACTCCATATAAAATTGAAGTTCATTCCGAACAAATACAACAATATTTCTGTCCTGATAGCATCGTTATGCAGAACATTGTAGCATCGCATGATGGTAAAACAAACGGAGGCACTTTTTATCGACATTGACGAGTAGTTTGATAAAATCGCGATGCATATCGATTGCATCAAAAGTTTGCGTGTCTACCCTTATAGATTCTGTTGGAATTTTATGTTTTATGAAATTGAACTGTATTTTCGCTTTTTGTTCGTGAGGGCGTTTGTTTTACATCCATAGAGACCTATTTTGACTAGAAGACTATTCTAGAAAGATTACATACGATCTCTAGGGTGTTTAGCATTGGCACTGAGACGAATGTATGGTTAATAATTTAAGGGTCGTAGGTGCGATCTCAACAGGGTCCAACATTTTTATAATAAATATATTATCTTTCCGAAACATGTTGGACTTTATCTGGAAATCCGGATATTAAATGCTACAAACTTTTCCATATTTAGCGCTCCTATTATTGACATCGCGATGTGTTTTATATATATAGCCTATAGCCTTCCTCGATAAATGCTCTACCCAAACACAAAAATATTTTTTCAATTCGAACCAGTAGTTCCTGAGATTAGCGCGTTCAAACAAACAAACTCTTCAGCTTTATATATTAGGCCCCAAGAGATACTTAACAGACAAAATGCATTTAAATAATTCAATTTAAATGCTTTCAACATCCAAGTAAAGGGGGAGACACAATAAAAAATACAAATTTAATAAGCTACAAAGGATCAGACCACAAGCTTTTAAATCCGCTACGATGATTAACCCTAAGCCGCCATTAAAAATAGATAACACGAAATAATGTCGGGACGGTCCCCGGAGATCTTGCACGTGCATTGCAATCTCCGAGTACTGGTTTAGGCAATATGATTTGGAAATATTAATATAGCTATTTGGAAAATAATGATTGTAAAGCAGTATATAAATCCATACTACTAGTGTTACTAAGCTGAAGAATTTGTTGGATTATTAAATCAGATAATATAATCATACGGGAAAGGAAAGAGGTGGGGACAGAGTGGAGAATGGGAAAGACATGGAAAATTATTGAACTTTGAGGGCTTCCGTTGCGAGCGACAACGCTTTAAGAAACCAAGAAAAGTTTATTAAAAATTAATTCTTCTTCTTAAAATATGATCTAAAAAAAGAATGTCCGGATTAGTATCTTTTAATAATAACTTGGAAGAACGATGGGACGACAGCCATAATATATTAAGATGAGGACGAGGTTTGCAAAAAAATTTCTACCTAAGAGCTAGTTTATAGATTAATTTAAAACACATATGATAAAATATTTGATTATAAAGTTATTTATAGTTTTTCTTTACTCAAGTCAGCACAAAGGAAATAGTTAATGTTTAGATTACATTACACGAGGAGCACGATCAATAAGTTGAAGAAATTAGATGAGATCAGACTAGACAGTAGTTCAATTGGTAAGAGCAGAGGCACAGTTGCCTTGCATTTTTTCAATATATTTTTACTTCCAACTATTTGAATGGTATCTAAATATTTTGTCATAAGTTATTGGGTTGCTCAAAATACTCAAATAAAAGCCAGACACCGGATTCCTGAATTCTAGCATTCTAGCCGTTACAACAGCAGATAATATTAATTTTGCATTTCAATCTGCGAAATGCTTCCGCGGCAGCATCTGGTCCGACACAGGCCGATTTGATATGCACCCTTCCGTCCGTGCCACCGGACGTTGTTTCAATATCTACGCAAATATAGTCTTGTAGTATGACATCTCTGTTATTGTAAAGCGACTATATGAGACTGCTAGAGTCAGAGTGGCCTAATAACAAAATACATGATTTTCAATAAGGAGTAAGTAGTAGAAATAAAAATGCGCAATTAATTTAGGCAAAAATTTATTTCTACTATCATTTGTGTAGGAATTAGGCTACTCTGCTTCTATCTGGCCTTATATCGCCTTATATTCAGAAGCTAGAAGGTAAAAAATTCCTCCACTAACTTGACATATAAAAAAATTTAAGGAGGATTTGGGTTGGGGATTTTTTAAAAAAAAGGGGCTATCCCGTGGTAGCAATGTATGGCTTATCAATGAGTCAAGAGTCAGAAATACTGTCTACTAGTTTACGCGAGTAGTCAACACATTAAAAAAGAAAAGAGTAAAGTTTAACAAATTCGCGATTTCAGTCTGCTGGATTTCCAAATCCGAAACCAAAACTGATCGACAGTGCAACTTGTTGAGATTTTATATGGCTTTATTTTTATGGGTATTTACCCACCCATTATGAATCCCATGGTCTGTCCCTCTCTATCATTAAAACAATAACATTGCTTTTATTACATGTATACTATAATATACAACTTTCAGTTCAATTAATTTAAAACCTCTTCATAATAAATACATAGTAGGTACAACTTAATTATTTTTCACGTGTACAAGCATATCATTTTGTAAAGTACTGTCTGTAGTTTACGCGAGTAGTACACATTTAAATAAAACACTTTAACGGTTTAAAACCGAACGGCTGCTGCAAAGCATCCGAAACGTCGAGCTGAAGTTAAAAATAATTTTCGAAATAAGTGTAACTATATACTCGCGTTTTAAATCGTTAAAGTGTTTTATTTAAATATAATTTTGTTTCAACATACTACAGATCATATAAAACAAAACACGATTACTTTTTTGAATACACGAAAATGTGTATACGAAGAGATATCGAAAAGAAACATGAAGCGAAGCGCCAAATCGCTCGCGAAGATTTTTTTATTGAGATGAAAAAATAATTAATATTCATCAATACAATCTTCCGGTTCACAGCACTTGTACATTTGAATAATTGGCTGATTTTTATGCAGAGGAATTAATGCAATTGGTACAACGATTTCATTATTTCTCCACTTCAGTCGAGGCTACTGTTTCTGAATTGGAAATTGTAAGATACTGAATTTTCAGCGGATCCGACGGAACGTTGATGAACTTATTGTGTTTTATGAATTTATTCTGTCGAACTTTAACAATGCCTGTTATTTGTGCCTCCTTGTAATATTAAAGAGTACGTACGTACGGTACTGTACATAACTATTGTTGTTTGCAGAATTTCTGTTGTATTATATTTAAAACTGTTATTAAGTGTTGTTGCTCTAACCAATTGAGCTACCGTGTCCTACACGTCATTGTCGTTTTTTTTTAATTCTATAGTACGATCATGTGCAAAATGTGAAAATTATTGAAGTTTTTAAAAAATTTACTAAACTAAATAAGTACAGTTAAATGTGTGTACTTATAGAATTTATTAATGACACAGTAGCTGAATTGGACGATAAAAGTTACGCTGTGATCGTGGGTTCATGGCCCGTCTCGTAAAATTTTCTCTTATCAAATCTATAATTTATGACTAAATATATTTATTGTCTGTTTAGATTTTAGTATTTTTTTTTTAAATATATGCCAACATGAAATTGGTCAATCTTCTGATATTTATTTTACATAAATATATTATAGTATATTATCACTTAGGTTAATGATAAATATTAAATGATCAACTATAAATACCATATGATTTTTTACTTATGTTTAACCTGCAATCTATTTCACATGCTTCGCAACAGCCGTGATCACACCGAGAGATGTCAGGTCGTAGTTAAAAACTAAATTAACATTTTGCTCACTAAGCCGTTAAATTTGCTTTCTTTAAGTCTATAGTACTCGTGTTAACTACAGACAATTAAAAAAATATATATTAATAATTATATCATAAATATATAGTACGTAAGGCCAAGATTAATTATTTTGTTAAGTACAGTACGTAAAGCGTATTATACCTACTGTACAGCTGAAAACGGAACGAATTAGTGTTACATTAGTTTCAGGTGGATCCAATTAGGCCGAGGCTCGTGAACCATAATGCGTAAAATCCATTCAATATGCGTGTACGCGTGACACAATATAATTATTCTAACGCGCAATTAGCGAAACCGACGCCATTAAGTTAAAGTTCACGTTAAATTAATGTAGGTTGGAGTCACTCGAAACTTCCATTATCGTTAAACACGGGAATGCTTAGGTGATGCGTCTTTCGAGAATGATTAGTTTAATGTATAGTAAGTAAAATTATGTAAGTAAAATTTTGGATTCGGGCAGGACTTGAACCGGCATCATCAGCGTTCTGTGCTGCGTATTAAGGTTCAATGTCCTATGCTTTGCAGATTAAGAAAATCATAGAAGATGAAATTACAAAGTTTTGAAAACTTTAATATTTTTTAACATGTTTTCAAATAATTATTGTCTTTGAATAGTAATACACTTTAAACAAAGACTCGTATATATATTAAAACGTTAAGAATAGTATTATGTAGGTAATTATTAAACACTTGATGAAAAATACCGAAGTTATCCCTTATTTAATACCGTTATTAAAAATTAACCAATTTTAACTATATAAGTTACATACGCTTATTTCATTTATTACATACTCAGGTATAATTGTAGGCCTAAATCTAGAAAAACGAATACCAACATTCATAATTCAACATAATTTAATCGCTATATAACTCAGCTAGAATTTCATAAGGGCTAAAAATAATTGGATGGCTTGTAAAACGTTGTATGCAACACGCCAGAAAATGGCATGTTTGTGGTTGCATTGTTTTGACAGTTAGCGAGCCGCAAATCACGAATATTCACGATGAAACACAAACTAGAGCTAGCTATCATAAACAATGGCGCTGACTGCGTTACGGCATAATTTAACAGGTAAAACGCATTAATAAGAACAGTGCTCATTAGTGCTCACTGCTGTTGCCCTACTGATTTTTATGTAGTCTGTGCTATGATAGTAGACCTTAGTATAATTATTGTATGTTATTATTAATTATGAAATTAAACAAATTAGCGAAAAAACATAATTTAGAAAGCCTTACTGGAGGGAATTGAGAAATTATTTTTGTGTTGTTTAGAAGATTTATCGAGGAAGGACATAAAACATCGCGCTGCGACTAATAGAAGAGAAATGTGCAGAAAACAGGGAAAATTCATCTTTATAGGTTTTCGTCGCATATGTTGCGAAAACGGTACATGATACCCAAATATTATGTATTGTTAGGTCGGAAAAACAATGTTAAACTCTTAAATATTCATTTATTATCCAAAATTAGGCTTAACCGACAGAATGCGCGCCAACGTTCGTATTTGACAGTTCCTGAGCTAGTGTCGGGACGCGCGCGGTAATCGCGTCGCACTAGTGTTGTGTCGTCCCCGCTAAGTCGGAGGATTATTCATATCAGTATGAAAGAATGATTCTTAAAAATATCCGCGACACTATATGTCTATCCTTTAAGATAAACTTACAAGAACGACGGGACACGATGTCCGTCGGGATTTATGAAGATGAAGAGGAGTATCGCAAAAACAAATTTTTGAAGCTATAGAATAGTACTATGCAGACGAAGTCCTGGCACAGCTAATAACTAATATATTTCGCGTTTCCGCCAATATTTAATCATATATATACGAATACATAATTCAATAAGTACTCTAAGTAACTCTGTTACAATCTTAATAAGCTCGATCCCCCTTAAGTTATAATCCTAATATTATAATATATATTATTATGTAGCCTAATGGCGTCTTTGCTTCCGATATATTGCTTTCTCGCGTGATGTCGTTACTAACATCTGCTGCTCACCTAGTCGTTTCCAGCGTCAGATAAAATTCGATACTTTATCATTTGTTTTCAAACTGTTTGCAACATATACTTTTTTAAACTTTTTTTTGTA
Organism: Leptosia nina; assembly: GCA_963661955.1. Classification (NCBI taxonomy): domain Eukaryota; kingdom Metazoa; phylum Arthropoda; class Insecta; order Lepidoptera; family Pieridae; genus Leptosia; species Leptosia nina. Next base: position 3,593,840 of record CAVLEF010000004.1, on the reverse strand, counting down.
ATGATAGACGAGGACAGACAAATATGTGGAACACTTGATGGTAAGTGATATACGTCAGCCTATAGCATCTAAACATGTTGCGTTATCGACCTATTTTGACTCAGAACTTGTATTTTTTCAACGACTTTTATTTCTTAGTACGAGAAAATGTTTTGTAATCGGAATTACACTATTAAGGTTTCATATACTTTATGCATAATAAACAAATTACATTGATTATAAAAACATTGAAAGAATATTGAAAAAAAATTGACTATCTCTAGTATCAGACTATTTGAAATGAATTGAAATGTTCAATATGATTACAGTAAATAGATAGAAGACGTATTTCAAAAAAAAAAATACAAATGTCAACTCCTATGAAATTTCCGTCTGTCGCTTACGCTAGTTGAACAAATTGAAATAGTTTTAACAGTCCCAAACGCAATATACAATGGTTATTTATTTTTTTTATATAACATGACAATTTAGTTGCTCACATCAGTTAGTGACCATAATTTACAGCTAACTGATCAATTATCACCTGGTAAGTTACAAGCCCTCCTCCCGCCCCCCTCAGGCGTCTACCGCTGTCATTTTTAGCAACACGTATTAGGAATAAGATTAAAAGCGGTCTTAACAAACAGACTAGATATTCCCTAGAAATGATTTAAATGACAAAACAATGCTGTCGTGTCAGCTAGAATATTATAAGTTTATTATAGGTTAAGGCATGCAAAACATAGTCACAGCAGTATAATAAATAATGAGTCAGCGAAGTTAGGAAACTATCAATGCAGCACTCATTAGCATAATATCGTGTGTTTGCTTCGACCTATTAAGTAAAATAGAAGAAATTTATTACACCGCAGTGCAAAGCTTTACTTATTGTACAAAACTGAATATTACTAATTAAATATTTATTGATGCGTGAAAATATGGCTGCTTTATTAAGCTATCTATGAACAGAAAATTAACAGGACATGGAATATATGTAACAATTTTCATTGCGGCTAAACATAACGGTCGTCCAACAGGCCGATTCTACTAATTCAATGACGTTTCGATCGAGTTTCGATTAAGATAATACTCGATCATTATCATACAAAGTCTTGGACGGAATCCTGCATATGACAACATGTTTAATTATTTCTTTAATTTAAAACAATTGGAGCATTGTTTTAAAGCAAAAAACTTTTTTGCTTTAGATTTAGACGTCATCTTTTGGGCGCTTGGCATATTAAATACTGTCTATAGTTTACGCGAGTAGTACCTACACATTTAAATAAAACACTTTAACGGTTTAAAACGCGATACATTAGTTAAACTTATTTGAAAATAATTTTTAACTTCGGCCCGACGTTTCGGATGCTTTGCAGCAACAGATCACGGGGAGACACTCCCCTCATCCCCAATCATTCTTAAATAAGTTTAAATAATATATCGCGTTCTAAACCGTTAAAGTGTTTTGTTTAAACGCTTGGTATATTATAATAATATAATATCAGCAATTAGCAGCAAGTAGAATGCTGTAGACTTTGTTATAAGTCCCACCCGTGTCGATTTTTTTTTCAATCTAAATGCATTCAAATACTGTCTGTAGTTTACGCGAGTAGTACACATGGAAATAAAACACTTTAACGATTTAAAACGCGAAATATTAGTAGTTAAACTTATTTGAAAATTATTTTAACTAATAAATACCGCGATTTAAACCGTTAAAGTGTTTTATCGACATAGATTTTTAATATTTACACCGTAACGTATCGAGTACGTGTATACCCGCTCTAGCTTATTTTATAATTCAGCGTTCTTTTTTGAAAATAATTCCGTCGTTATTGCAAACCCATTCAAAGTGTGAACCCGTCCAATATATAACCGGGGAATAAAACACAATGCATAATCAAACATCTCTTAATTACTCGCAAACGACTATCTTTATTCAAATCGTTACAAGCTATTGTTGCAACATAAAATTACAGTTCGCATTATCAAGTATTTCCCTTGGGTGAGGTGGCTATTAACGCCAACTGTGCACATCATGCCTTAGACAGCAATGTATTGCAGTATGGGATACAAACTGAGTTATGATTAATAAGCTTTGTTGCTTTGGTTGCAGTGGTATTTGTGTATTATATTATTGGTAGCAACGTTCTAATGTAACTTGGGGTTAGATTTTAGGTTCGAAGTGAAGTTCCGTTTCGTATATGTGTACTTGATTCGCTAATTTGATTGACCACAAGAATAGTTTACAAGAATAAAAACTTATAAATAATAAGCGGCCCTATCGCTAAACAGCGATCTCTTCCAGGCAACCAGATGTGAAGTTAGAAACAATCATTAGAAGGAAGTTAGGTGGCGCTAGAGAGGATCGTGGAAAAGGTATGTACACACTTTAACGTTTTAAAACGCGATATATACGTTAAACTTACTTGACAATGATTTTTAACTTCGGCCCGACGGATGCTTTGCAGCAGCCGTGGTCACGGGGAGACTACTAGACTACTGTACTGTATAGACGGTATTTAAAGGTATATATGTTTTATAAAGTAAATCGATTTTAGAATGACAAAAACATTTCCGACTCGGTAAGGACTTGAACCGGCATCAACAGCGTTTCGTGCTGTTGCCGGATTTTTCATAATGTGTAATCACATGTGAAAAATATTAAAGTTTTTATATGTATGTTTTTTCGAGTTTTAACTCCGGATGTTTTGTATTTAACGCTAAACAACGCAACGGTTAAACGTTAAGAGGTAGTCAACAATTTTATACGGAATTATATTAATTGCTTAGTAATTTGTTTAATGAGTGTGTAACAAAATTGCTACTATGCTAATAAATCAAGGTTTAAAAGAAATATATTAGGTAAATCCAAAATGATTAGATAAATGAGCACGAAAGCTTAAAAAAATGTGGTAAGCTTTTCGTTCTAGTTTGATTCTCATCCATTTCAAACATTAAATTAAAATTGCTTCTAAATATACTTGTTAGATAGATAGATTTTGTTTTTAGTAGCCAGTCGCTACGTATACAAATGAGTACAAGCTATGAGATAAAAATGCGGGCTTGATAATCTGTTATTTTCGGATAGAATAAGGCCCGCAGAATTGTTTGTCGACAATGATAGTTAGGATACGTAAGTGCACAAAGTATGGCAATCATAAAAATAATGCAAAACTAGCATTAAGTTGTTTATTTAATTTATCTCAAACGTAATTTAAAAAACCTTAATAATTGTATTATATTGATATTAACGATATGTAACATGTCAATTAATCCAACGGTAGGTAGGAACTGTAATGGATTCCATTCCCACCGGTTTCACCTGTTTCGCAAATATTTATTTTCCCTGAATATGTTAGACTTTGCCTGGATATTTATTAAGTGATAGGAGTAGATTAAAAATCGAAAATGAATTGAAAATAAAATCGACTCGGGCAGGTCTTGAACCGGCATCGTCAGCATTCCGTGCTGTTGCTCTACTAATTAAGCTACCAATTCCATAAAACGCCATCATGTGCCATAACATGTAAATAATATTAATATTTTAAAAAGTGGTAGGAATATCAAGTCTTTCGTCCGGATCACGCGTAAATGGAAAAGTAAAGTGTAATCACGTTTCGGTTGCACTCTTTGGAGTTCCAAGTACCAGACAATGCATCTTTTGAGATATTATAGAGGGATATTTCACCTTATGAGTATATTCTAAGTATAACATTTAGACAAAATTTTCAATTATAAGTACTAAAATATTTTTAATTACATTGTAGGTTATAATGAATAAATAATCTCGGTCCATAGGAATCTATTAAGCGAGTCATTTATAACGTTTTTAATTAAAACGTGCCACGAAGACAAGGAGTCAGTTTTTATCGTCCATTCCGAGTAGAAGTTCATTAACGTCATGCAAATATTCACTTAGCTATAGCGAACTAAAATCAACTGACCTGGATACACGTATAGTGAATTATTTCACTCTACAATGTGTAAGGGGAAACTTCTGTTTCAATTATGTTAGGATATTTATACTAATATATTAAGCTGAAGAGTTTGTTAATTTGTACGCGCTGATCTCTGGAACTATTGGTGGGAAATGAAAATTTAGTTTTGTGATAGTTAGAACATTTATGGAGGAAGGCTATAGGCTATAAAACATTGCGCTATAATTTTAATAAATTAATAGGAACAAAGGCGGAAAATGTGGAAAACGGGAAAAAATATTCTTTGTGGCCTTGTAAGCCTTTCAATATATCCAAATAATATGCATGCAAAAATGATTTGCCTTTTAATAATCTAAAAAAATGTCTGCATATAGTGTATATGTCTCTCTTTGCAAATTAACTGGCAATAACGACGGGAATCTATTAAGATGAAGAGGTTGTTTGCAAAAGTAAATTTAGATGCCCAAATTTACTATTCTACGGAGACGAAGCCGCTGTCATACTGGCTCGTATGATTTTCAGGGAGGCGAAAATAAAATGTGCAATTAACTTAGGCGAAAATGAATGTGTTGATGAATTATTTGTGTTAGAATGATGTTCGGTCTCTATGCTCTTAAATAGATCAACATTTTTAGAATTTTATGACTTGTCTTATAAAAATATGAATAAGACAAATCATAAAATTGCAGTTAGGCTACTTTGCCTCTAGCGGTCTGATATATCGTTTGTTATACGGTGAAACTCCTGAATATGGGGCGTAGTGATAGCCCGTTTACCCAATGAAGTTAAACGGATCGATTTTTAGAAAGAAAAAGAAAGAAAAAAAAAAAAAAAAAATTATTTACTACTAGGGCACATAAAAACACATGTTACACTTATTACTAAACATAAAAAAAACAAAACATAATTTTGTCTTAACAGTATAACTTAATATAACAAGATAGGATAATGTTGTGTGCTGCTAGTAGAATAGGATCTTCCTCAGTTTATATCAGGCTTTTTGTTGACCTGAAACTGATTTTCAGTAAGTCCTTAGAGTGTGGACAGCGGTGCCACACTCAAGTTAAAATAAACAAAAAAATAAAGTTGCTGTTGTACAAATAAAAATACAGTAAAATTTACAAAGAAAAAGTAAGACAAGCTGCATAAATAGAAAAAATAATTGTTCCATTCCATCTACATAATATGGTTCAGGGTTCAATATTATAGGTTTCCACTGACAGCGCCATCAACGCCGGTTTTTTGTAACGATAGCAAATATTCTTTGTACCGTCTCTTAAAGGTGGTAAGTGCTATTTTAGTCCTTAACGGGGGTGGTATATTGTTCCAACACTTGGTGGCACTATAAGTGAAAGCCCCGTGGAAAGCAGCCGTTCCGTGGGCGGGAACGCTTAACATATACAATGACGCCCGGGTGAAGTGTGTAGTATTATAGTCACTAGCCCAATGGAGCTTTTGATATAAATAGGTAGGGATCTTATATTTAATTACACCAAAAAGGAGGGAAGCAAAATGCAATTGTCTACGCAAATTCATTTTAAGGATATTATTATTATTTAAATATGGAGTAACATGAGTTCGTGGTGGTATGTGAAAACAATAACGTGCACAGGCATTCTGTACCCGCTGTATTAACTTTTTTGATGTTGAGAGTAGGCGAGGTCCATACACTGAGTCAGCATAATTAAATTTGGATAAGACCAGGGACTCGCAGATATTAACACGTAAGTTGACATTCAAAGCGTTTCTAATTTTATACAGCACTTTTAGACGGTAAAAACAATTCCTTACTGTATCAGATATATATTTTTCAAAACGTAGGTGCTCATCAATAGTAATCCCCAAATAACGTGCAGTTTTAACCCTTTCGATAGTCTTTCCTTTGACTTCTATATTGATGTCATTAGCAGCTATATCTGTTATCTGCTTTTTAGTACCGAGTATAATAAATTTCGTTTTATCTGGATTAAGAACTAAACAGTTAGATTCTGCCCAGGCCGTCACTCGCTTTAAGTCATTATTAATCTGATCAATAGCAGATCTTGCTTCATTTGGCTTAAAAGAGATATACAGCTGTATGTCATCTGCATACATGTGGAATTTACAATTGTGGATATGCTTCTGTATATCCGCTGTATAGATGTTGAATAGAGTTGGTCCTAGAATAGAGCCTTGAGGTACGCCCCTCAGCACACGTTTTTGTTGTGATCGAAGAACAGCACCATTGTCTTTTTTTATCTCAACCCTCTGACTACGGTTTCTTAAATAAGTATCGAACCATTTTATTGTGTTTTGGCTAAATCCATAATGACGTAGCTTGGCAATCAAAATATCCAAATTTAAACAATCAAAAGCTCTAGAAAAGTCTAAAAGAACCATTATTGTTCCATTGCCTTTATCCTGAGAGCAGATTACTTCATCTAAGACGCTAAGTAGGGCTGTAGTAGTACTACGTTTTTTTCTAAACCCTGATTGTACAGCTGGTAGAATAGAATTCGCTTCCACAAACTCCGTTAATTGATTACTAACAATCTTCTCTAGTACTTTGGAAAGGCAAGAAAGCAAACTAATAGGTCTTAAGTCCTTTACTTCTGATGGATTAGAATTCTTCGGGATTGGTCTAACGACTGATTCAGTCCACGAAGATGGAAAAGTGTTGGTCATAATAGAATCATTTATTATTTTTGTGATAACTACTTCTGAATCTGGTAAAGTTGAGAGCAACATATCAAGTGATATCCCATCAGATCCGCTGGCATTAGAATGCAATGACCGAAGCACTTTTAAAACATCTTGTGTTTTACAAGTAATTACTTTGTATGAACCTTTAATAATTGACTCAAAGTTAATCATTAAAAAATAATTTTAAAAGGTTAAAAAAAACGAAAAGCATCATCGTGCTATCTAAGTTTTGTAATAAAAAGTGGTAAAAGTCTTGCAAGAAAAAAAATTAACTGTTTCCGCCCGGGATCGAACCGGGGACCTTGTGCGTGTGAAGCACACGTGATAACCGCTACACTACGGAAACATGAAGCGTGATGTGGAAATAATAATTTGTATTAACTTAAAACAGTCACATTCCTTTTAAAAAGACTTACATATATAACAAATTGTTTGAGAGTATATGTATTTAAATATTAATTCCACATTAGAGCGCTCATTAAAACAATATTTATTATATATGAAAAATATTAACAATACATAGCATGGTCGTAGGTTTGTCTCCCGCCCGAGAAAACTTATCATTACTTCCAGACTATAGCTCCTATTACAACAATATTTATTATATATGAAAAAACCATTGATAATAAATAATAGCATAGCATGGTCTTAGGTTTGATTCCCGAATAAAAAATTAAGAACTATTTATTGGTTGGGCTGAAATTATTTTTGCGGCTTAAAGCAACGAAATTTAAATACTGTCTATAGTTTATGCGAGTAGTACACATTTAAATAAAACACTTTAACGGTTTAAAACGCGATATATTACTGAAACTTATTTGGAAATGATTTTTAAACGATTTTTTTTTGAATCGTCGGGCCGAAGTTATAAATCATTTCCAAATAAGTTTAACTAATATATCGCGTTTTAAACCGTTAAAGTGTTTAATTTAAATGCAACGAAATTTGCCAAAAAATACCATCTCTTTACAGTATTGTAAATAGCGTTTATGAAAAGGTGTTGTAAAGTGGTCTTATAGTGGCTTGCACGTGTGATGACGTCCATATCTTGCCCCAGATCTTGCCTGAGAAGAGGGGTGGACAAGCGCACAACAGCTGTAGGCAATATGACGGAAGCTTTGCCTTTGTACCAGGGTTCCATGGATTATGTTAGTTCTTAGGTGATATAATATAAACTAGGGATCAAATGTCCCGGTTCTTACTATCTGGAGCAAGGGACAAACGGTTCTGGGTCTATATTACAGAGGGATTTAACTTATCAGCAAGCGGTTGATACGAGTGTTATGCGCTGCTTATAATAACAATTTAATGTTTTACCGGGAATCAAACCCAAGACTCAGGAAACATATTTATATAAATTAAAAATCTATTTACATAAAAAAAGACACAATTATTTAAATCAAAATATATTTCTAATAATGCATTGTCTATACCTTATGTGATAAATACTAATTTACATAAATACTATTAACGGTTTGAAACATGAAACATTGGGCCGTAGTTAACAAAGAACTTAAAATTTTCACGTTTAAAACAGTTAAAGATATTTTATTCAAACATATTTAGGTAGACAGTCAGATTTCAAAGAATATAACTTGAAACTATAGCTTATAGTTTTCCAGAGATAGTAGGTACGGGTTGGGTTGCTGTCAATGTTATTGCATTGATTTTGAATATTAATATAAGATCACTGTTAGTACAGCGTAAATCGTCGGATTAACCAGATAATACCAGTTTGGCGCTATGTTGATACTAGATACGGAGCTAAGCTGTTTCAAAACGGTTATAATATTCCATCCATTTAAGCTTAGGCTTCTTCAAAAAATACCTTAGTAAAATTACTTCAATGCGTCCTTCCTACGACAGCGTGAGGTTAATTTGTTTGAAGGTAAAAGTTCGATTCTATAATCTAACCTAACTTAGATTTGTGCTGAAAATAAATATGTACAATGTTTTTGTCATACTGAAACGAAAACGTGAATCTACACTATTAATCTTGAATTTCAATATACCAAGTAGTTCTTAAAAATAACAGCCTTTACGGTTCTCTGACTCTCTGTCCCTGTCTCCCAGTGATCACGGCTGCAAAGCATCCGAAACTTCGGGCCGTAGTTAAAAACCATTTACAAACAAGTTCAATTGAAATATATCGCGTTTTAAACCGTTTTTTTTTTATTTAAATGTGTACTATTCGCGTAAACTACAGACAGTATGAATTGTGTTAATAAAAAAGAACTGACGCCTTCCGACTTTACATCAGCCGTAATGAAACGAATTAATTTGCAAATACAGTTCGCGTTTTAAACCGTCACAATGTGTTTTTAAGTAGTAAATATCGCTTGCGTAATGGTATAAAATAAATAATTACTACATAATGCATATTTTAAGGATGAAAGTTTGTATTTGTGGCGAAAGAGGTTTTGCCTTAGATAGGAATACTGGTTGAATTGTGCGCAGAGAAAAGATTAAATTTTTATTCCTATAATCTTTAGGAAGCGGCCGTTTTTATCGCAACCAATAAAATCGAGAAAAGGGAAAGTGGAAACCTTTACATGCGATCTCTGAAAGGTAATCGTACGTAAATCCTGTCGAACAAAGGGCAATCCTTTCGTGTCCATCAAAGGACCATATATTGGTCGGTAGAAGGGATTTTTCAATATGTAATTTTTAAGAGAATAGACTCAATCCTCTAACATCTTTCTCACTTGGCAAAGCTGGGGAGAGGTCCTTTGTCGACGCTTAACAATGAGACAAAAATAATGTTGTCTGTTTAGTTTTTCCTGTTACATTTTCCTTCTTATATTATGAGAAAGGTTTCCGGTTTCGCGAAATATGTCTTCGATGTTTTATGGATTAAATTATATTTGTCCAAATATTTACTATAAATCATCTCGGAAGATACGCAATTTTTATACACTAACATCTCAACAATAATCTACCTAAACAAAACTAAAAACAAGTATCAAATAAAAAAAAAACTGTTAAGTTAAATAGTTTTATTTTTTGTGCACTGAAAGCTTCATTTTTTTTAAATTTTGACATAATATTGTGTTTCACTAGTAGCCCTTCCATTTGTTTGAAAATGTGTAATCCGCCGTTTTGTATCGGTTGCCATTTTGGATATATAATGTGATTGGTTTTATTATATTGTGTTGTCATCTAAAAAAATGTGTGTATCAAATTTCAGATCAATCTGACAACGGGAAGGTCCTTAAAATTCAATTTATAATTGTGAACCAAATTAATAATAACGGTTCGAACTATATAAAACTGTTTAATAATTTAGTAATGTAGGTAGAACTACCGTGTTATAATATATAGGAACACAAAGCCTCCAAGAATATGAGAAGTTGTTATTTAAAATTGTACTTTCGTAGGGTGCTTTGGTACTTAAATATTAACTGAAAGGGTGAGACGTTCCAACATGATAGGAGCATTAAAGGCTTACAATGAACGCCTTCACCCTAAGCCCCTATAACCATTATAGAAACTGACTAAACACTATAATGAAGTGAATTAAAATATACTTTCCAAACTTTTCTTGTTAATAAAACACATTTAACGGTTTGAAACGCGAAATCTATTAGTAAACTTATTTAGATTTTTTTTTCATTTAATATATTATATTATATTTTAATTGCCCTATTGTGTTAAGAAAAATTACAATATATATAATACAACACAATAAATCCTATTTTTTTTTTTATTTTGTACACCAACACTAATATACAATACAATTTAAAAACTGTTGTTTTTATCTGTTACTCGGGTCATATAGACTCCAATATTAACTTATTTTAACTAAATTGTTTTAACTTCATCGTTGTTTATCTCAAGGGATAAACAACGATGAAGATCAGTTGTACATTAACTATTAATAAAATAGTCTGATAAACTAGAACTATACCTCTACCTACCTTTCATCAGAATGTTGATAGTATCAAGAACTATGAAATAACAAGACTTAATTAATGACTCGTAATTAAAGCATCCTGCGTAAAACGCGGCACTGTAATTTTAAATAATTAAACATTCGGCTGTTATTAACTCCTTGTTCCTATTCATAATTATGTAAAAGACCCCCTCGAAAGGAAAGGCAACAAAACGCGCAACCGTCGTACAATTAGACCACCGTTCCGGTCTGCGACGCAGTAATTCCTAGAGGTGGGCCGAATATGGTCTGAACCGAAACCGAATTATATATTTTTTTTAAAGAGATAGACAGACGAGCTGGGGAACATCACAGTCATATAACATCTAAACAAAATGCTCTGTCGATCTATTTTTGGTTTTGATTGAAATAAACTAAACCATTTATTAGACTAAAGTCGGATTCGATATTCGATTTATTCGAACCATTCATTTAATATCCAAATTGCTAGACGAAGGACAAGGTGTTATTTGTTAAAATATACTTTTAATTTTAAAAATTTTACTTTGATCATACATTGCTACCATTCGCTTTGAGGGAAAAAAATTGGCAGAAAATCGGTTCAATTATATGTTTGACGAATATATAGTATGTGATAAAAATTCATAAATCTTTAATTACAGCAGAATAATCAAGTAGCTGAAAGTAAAAAAAAATATTTGAAATGGATCTTAACGACGAATCCTGCGTTTCTATCTAATGGTGATTATTAAGGATGAATATTATGTCAGTATGTAGATTATTCTAAGTTCGTTATATAGAGGTCACATTTTAGTTAAAAGTAGAAGTTTTATTGAATTTTGTCTTTAACCGAATTTCGATTATTAAAAAATTCGTATTAGATTGCGGTAATTCGATTAAGCCGAATGGTAACGGACTTTCGGCCCATCTCTAATAATTTCATACCCGGCTAATTATAATTGATAATTTGCCACATTTTTTAGCATTTTTATTAGCTGCCTGAATGTAGGACTCCAGCGGACAGCGTGCTCTCACATAATTAAGCCCGTATCGCGCCAACCCGCACCTACTTTGCATATTTTGGTTGCACAAACATCGCCACCGTTTGACTGTAGGAATCAAGGGTTCGAGTTTTGGAACTTTACGGACGATAACTGTCAACTAATGCGACACGTGTTATGTCGTTGATACAATCACTAAAGTATGGAATATAAATAAATTGCAAGGCGACTACAATTCTGTATCCGTTTCACTATTTGGTTTTACTCGGCAAGTAGTTGATCAGACTTTTGTGTCCTATCCGAATGAAACAATCTATTATTTCCCCGGCATTCGATACATGACCTCTCGGCTTAACGTAATTTTAGGCAACACTTTTAACCATTTACTACAGTGGGTATATTTCCATTACCGCTATATTTATGTCCGATCGTTAGACATCAATAGTCTGTCTAAATATAATATATTTTTATGTTCCGTCCGAGAATCGTAGCTAAGTCTTGTCGCGGTAAACGCAATGCAAGACAGCTTAATACAACTGTTGACATCGCAACTACAACCACGCCTAACATAGCCAATATACTAAAGAATTATTATTTACATGTTATTGAACAAATTACAAAAAAAAACATTTAGCCCCTGTGACTCTAGGAAGAACAGGGGAAAGACAACATAGAAATACTGTGGTCTTGTGTTTTAATATTTTTTTTAATTTAAACTATATCTATATTTATTTATCGTTATAAACGGTAATACGATAGAACATCAACTGCAGAAGACGAAAGCTTGAATGTACATATGTATGCTATGAGCATGCGCTATATAGCATGCAGTGTACAGAAAAATATTTTGAAATAGATTTTTGCAAAATATACGACGTTTTACTTTTAAAGGTATATACAATTAATTAAAGTACTTTTGCCCGATTTGTATCGGCGAATTCGCTAAAAAGTCTTATTTAATATTACTATCTCAAGGGTTTTCCCCCCTTTTATCAAATAACCATTCGACACCTAAGTTTTGCACCGGATGACGAAGATTTATCTTACGTAAGTCGATTCTTTAGTGAGTTCTTATCTCCCCTAAGTGCGATTTATAACACCAGGATGTTTTAGATATTTTAATAAATCACAAATGCGTATCGGATTTCTAAAGTACCGCCCCAGTACATCCTTTTGGGGATCTGGCCACAGTTAAGAGAGAACCAGTTGCGTCATATACACATACAATACAGTAATTATTTACATAACTATATTACACCAGAAATGTATATCACACAAGGTACTCATATACTTCCGCGTTATCAATACAACAAATATAAACTTTTAATTATAGAGAATTACATTAACTGTCATACGTTATTTTTTATTAAGTTATTGCCATTTATCATTACTATGAAACAAATTATAAGCAAAAAGAAGCAGTTAATTTTTAATGGATTTCGTTACTGTCAATGAGTAAACTATGGCAAAACACAGGGCTGACGAAAGAATGTTAATCTTGTAAGTTCCTCTTAGAGCACGTGTCGTTATATAAAGAGCGACGAGATATTGTTATTTTACACTGAGTTCGTTAGTAATACAGTGTGGAATTTAAATTGCTTTGTATCTTGCGAATTTAAAGGGGATCGTGTACAGATTAGTTTTTGTAGGTTTACCTCGGATTTGTAGACACGTTCAATGTATTATGTGTTTTGTAGTCCCTTACAGCATTCAAAAAGAAATAAGTAAACATAAAAATTTACCTGAAGAAATTGAGCTATCGTGTCTTACGGTCAATTGGGAACGAGCGCGGAACGCTTTGGGTGCCGGTTCAAGTCCTGCCCGAGTCGAATTCTTTTTTTAATTTATTGTCGCTTTTTAATTTATATAGTGCCATCAGGTGCAATAACATGTGAAAAGATATTATAGATTAAAATAAAACATATAATTTTTAACTAAGCTCATGAAACTTTAAATAAATCATTTTTGACGGCCAATAACACAAAATATATTAGTTAATTTGTTTTAAACCACGTTTAACCCAACGTTTCACATGTTTTTAGCTGCAGTGGTCACGGGGAACACTTTAAATTAAAATGAAATATGTTTTTTGGTAGTAACAAAATTTAATACCACAAATTTCCATTAATCTAACAACAAGACTATCTAGGTAAGCTTTTTTACTATCATGAAAAAAAAACATATATATGAGAATAAGGCTCCCTCGAGCTTAGGTTTTATCAGAACTAAAAGTTAGTTTCGTTAACCAATTTGTCATACCGAAGCAACTTTAATTATTTGAAAAGAACTTTTCAGTACAATTTTTGTAACATAGAACAGTTTAATTTAACGGGAAATGTATTCATCTATTCTCATATAAAATAGCAAATGTGTGTTTTAGTATTTTCATCTTGTAAGCTAGTTTTTAAGTAAGTTCAAAATATGTAGAGGGTCCAAGAAACACAGTCCATAGATGACTTTGTCGGTATTTCGGTTGCAGTCTGTGGATTTTGAGTGTACTAAGCCGAAATAGTTCGACAACACATCCTGTTGAGATATTATATAGATGACGCACCTCCTATCATCCCTCTCCCTCTGTTTATCTGTCCTTTTGTGCTATAATATATTATATTGTAATATAAATCGTCATTTCTTTACGACTCTACACTCGACTGGTCTCTTTAAAGGTCCACAGAATATATCAAAGTAAAAATTCGACGATGACGTGTGAGATTCGGTAGTTCAATTGGTTAGAGCACGGAATGCTGTGGATGCCGATTCAAAACCCGTCCATGTCGTAATTTTTTTCAATTAATAATCGATTTTTAATGTATATAAACGTGTACTTAAAATAGAACAACAATTATATTTCAAATAACATTGTGTGGCTAAATTTGTTTGACAAATTATGATTGTTTACCGTAGGTAAAGATTGATATATTGTAGGAACACAAAGCTAAACCGCAATACATTTTGAATTGAAATCAGATATATTCTACTAATATTCGTTCAAAATTAATCTATTTAAAAGCGTGCGCATATATTGTATTGTATTCTATTATTTTGTATTCTATTGTAATACATACAAGATAATACCCCCCCTGCGACCACTCAAAGCTTCTGAAACGTCGGATCGTATTTTAAATAAATTGCAAATAATATAACTAATATATTTCACGTTTTAAACCGTTACATATATTGGTTTTATTATTTGTCGTGTAGTTCAATAAAAACGAGACAACAGTATTTGTAATCTATACTAATATATAAAGCTGAAGAATTTGTTTGTTTGTTTGAACGCGCTAATCTGAGGAACTACAGGTTCGAATATAAGAGCAAGGTGAGGGTAGCATATCATTGTTGTTCGGGCTGTTCGGCCGACGAGAGCGAGAAGAGTTTCTCGACGTTTTGCTATTACGTGCGGACGGCATCATCAGGAGATGTTAACTCCTCGATCGCTCGAAGAATTATGTCGACCGAACAGCCCGAAATCAATGATATGCTGAACGATGGTCGTGAAAGCCTCACACAATTGATTAAGGTGAGGGTAGTTTAGTTAAGCTTAGGTAGAGGCACCGGTACTTTTGAGTTCAATTATCGCATGGTATATATATATTTCTCGAATAATTTAATTCACATATACTATTTTACTACCACTCTGATGTCATGGAAGTCGGTATTCGGACAACAGAAGAAATTGACAAATATTTTTAATACTTTGTCTTTGATTTAAATAGTTTATTATCTTTAAGAAGATACATATACACTTATCGAGGAAACAATAATGTTTAAACCTAAATGTATTTAAGTTATTATTAACTAATCCTAAAATGTGCAAATTTAACATTTTTTTAAGATGTTATTACGAACAGGGCATTTTTTATACTGACAGTCAACTTATTGAATGAAACTGATCTTACCGTAATTGGTTCGTGGTTTAGGAAGTAACTAATTTTTAAGCTTTTGATTCTGGTTTAGTTTCTTTTAATATGTGAGATTTTTGGCAGACTTGTTTGAGTGTGTGCGTATATCATTCTTGTGAATTAAATAGTTTTTTATCTTCCTTTAGATCTAAGTATCACTTGCTTGTCAATTGAGTAGAAATATATACACGTAGCCGAATATCATCCGACCGTCTTATGTTTAACTTTGTAACACTATAACAAACAAAAGACGACGCATTTAGGTAACTCGTGAAACATTTTAAAACATCCAACGAGGCGAGTGCATGATTGTAATGAATACCTGTCAAGCTTGCGTGTGGGCGATCCACCAGGGCCAGGCTAAGTCGAACAAACATTTACCTTTCGTTGAACAGTAATTGTTTAAAATTGAGCTTAACTGTGTGGGCCCCGTCCGCGCTATTCGAACTGAGAACATTGTTTTATCTGTGGCTAGCTGTGCCGCGTGGTGTTACTCGTATTTATTTATTCAGAGTTAGTTTGTGGCAGTGAAGAAAAGAATATTTTCTTAAAACACTTTTAACAATACTTATTATGAAATGTCTTAGTAAACTTATTTACATATCGCGTTTTAAACCGTTTTACTTACTCGCTTAAAGTACAGTCTATGCTTACCATTTTTTACCCTTAACCAGAGTTATATAACTTACAATAAAAATTCTGATACCTAATATAATACCGTTCTTAATACATTCGTCCAAGTTTTTATAATATAAAATATTGAACAGCACTATAACTTACTAAATATATAACTACCACCCGAGTTTTATACCTTTTCAGCAGACGTGTAGGTGGTCGAAAATATCAAAGTCGAATTAACGACCCTGTTGCAATTGACTTAACCATTTATTGTACAAAATAAAAAGGTATTTTGCTGACAGATTTTACTTACTATATTTTGGTCTTAACTATGTATAAATTTACCATATTAACAGCGCAATAGTTTTCGATAGCAATAAATATTTCTTCTTGTTCTATATGATATAGAACAAGAAGAAATATTTATTGCTATCGTTATAGATATTTATTATATCGTTGGTTTTAGCTAAATTAAGCCACAACTACATCATATAGCCGAAAGGCTTACCACACATAAGTAATCTACCTAATAATACTTCTTCAGTTCGCAACAATTAATTTCTGAATTAGCGCAATCAAACAAACAAACCATCAACTTTGTATTAGTATAGGACACTTACCAGATCGTCTTAAGTTATATGAGTAAGTGCCTTTTCCAACAGCGTTGTAAATCTAATAATAAGATACTTTAATGTGAGTTTCATTCTTTATAGACTATCATAAGTTATATACTTAAATTTGCATTAATTTATTTTACATAAAAATGCAAATTTAAAACAATTGCATTTTAAGGGAAATTAGTAGATATTACTAGATTTAATGTAAGCAAAAATATGAACGAATAAATTACATTCACTAGAGTAATATGATTTAATAAATGGTTTCTGATTGCGTTTCATTTCTAAGTTTAATAATAATTGAAAATAGTACATTAATTTTTACTTCAGAATCAAATACAAAATAAAATACATTATTTCGCTAGCATTACCTTAAAAATACGGACGAAAATACCTTACTCTCCTTTAAAAAAAAACGGGTTGAAAAGTAAAATGTATTAATTAAACCTATTTACAATTTATTTTAACTAGGTCCCGACGTTTCGGATGCTTTGCAATATTGTCATCTCCTAAATTTTGCGTTTTAAACCGTTAAAAGTGTTTTATTAAAATGTGCACTACACTACATTAGCCTGTCAAAAATGTCTTTAATAATGTTAATATAGAAATTGCCGCCTCGCCACGATATTCGGTAGTGTGAACGACGAGGTGATTTGTGCGAATTAGTAGTCGCTCTGTACTAATTTATGCTTTTGTTTTGGTCGCCGTTCGCATCGCCAGTCGTCTTTATCTATGGCTTGATAAGTTCACTGTTATACCTTCCTTTCAGTGGATAAATGCATCGGTGGTCAGGTTAGACAAACAATAGAAAAATAATTACTCCATAAGATCGAGAAAACATAACAAAAGAATGTTATGAAAAATACGATTTTCTATTGAATGGAAAAATGTATGATAGAGGGACAAGGTACAATGGCAGCCAGTGAACCGGCGCTACAAAAGAGTATTGTTTTTGTTACGTCAGATGTATCGGTTGCCTTGTTGTGCCCGCAGAATTGAAACCTGTGATCATGTTTGACATACCGATATTAAGGACGAGTTGTTAACACCTGCAATACGCTTTTTTTATGCAGGAGATGGTACGTTAAGACATCTAAACGAGATGCGACCTATTTTGGATATTCGGATATCCGATTTTGATTTTGGCTGAAACCGAAACGTGGTTAAACTTCAATGCTTTTTCATCTGTGGTCTGTGTTACTCGGACGGAGTAGCGATATTCCCACTACCTATTTAATATCCATATTTCCAAACTAAGCTCAACATGTGGATGGATCAAACCATTGATTATTAGCCATACTTTTATTTGATATTTTTCCAAATAAGTTTCGTCAGTTAAACAAGCGTACGTTACACTCACTGTATATGCGACTTCGTCCCCGTGGAATAGTTATTATTTCTTTAAATGTTATTGTAAGATCGGTTTTAAAAATATATTAAAGTACTGTCTATAGTTTACGGTAGTAGTACATATTTAAATAAAACACTTTAACGGTTTAAAACGCGATATATTAGTTAAACTTATTTGAAAATTATTTTTAACTTCGGCCCGACGTTTCGGCTGCTGCAAAGCATCCGATTATATTAAAGTCCCTAAATCTGAACAAGCATATATAACAGATATATTTATTTATTTCATTTCGACCTGTCGTGATTAAATTTCTGGACGTCAGCCATATAACGTTAAAAAAATTTAAAACATTTTTAACAAGATTCGAACGCTGCACTTCTTATGCTTAACGCAATGACGTAACAATTGAGCCACATTGAGCGGTAGATGAAATAGTTTACCGTTAAAATGTAAATAACTTTTACATTATAATTCCAATCGTGACAACCTGAAGAACAGTATAGTTAGTAAGACAGTAGGAAAATTCGAGAACTATTGAACGTAGCGTGCTGTGTACAGACAAATGTATTTTGAGAAGCATTACACTTTGGAGAAAATCACGTTCTAACAAGTGCTCATACTTTTTTTGGAAATCCACAGACTGAGACTTGACGACTTTTTATTTGAAAGAGTGGTGGAAAGCGTAGCACCCTTTTAACATTAAGGCAGACGAAGTCCAAATTGTTCAAAGAAAGTATACATTGATTAAAAATCAAAATAAATAAAAAATTTTCGACTCGCATGACTTGACCGGCATCGTCAGCTTTCGTGCTTTGCGCTACCAATTGAGCTACCGAGTCCTACACCTAACGTCGAATTTTTTCAACTTATTGATACGTATGACCTCGGGTCGCGCACTGCTAAATTCAACCTTACCACTTGTACTAGAATGTGAAGTGGAAATTTTTCAAAGTTTCATTTAAAAATTAGTGCCTTCATGTGCAAACTGTAGAAAATTAATGTTTTCATACGTACCCTGATCAATACTTGTGCCAGGTGAGGATCGAACCTGCGATCCGTTCATTAAGATTACATTTTAGCACATACATTACTGTCGAAATAAACTTGGTTCTTGCAAAGCTTTTGAAAACACAGTATTATGTATTGACAAACTATTCAGTAAAAATTATTTCAAAGAATATAAGCAGGTCAAATCCAGTAACTAATAAATATATAATTTATAATAGTAAAAGAAATAGAACACTTTAGGTCTCCCCGTGACAGGGGGGGGGGGGAAAGAAAAGGAAACGTTAAAAATAATTCTCAAATAAGTAATAAATACATCGATTTTAAACAGTGAAAAAATTTTTTTAACATTTAGTACATACTAAACTTATAAAGTGTTATTCCGTTCTTTATAAATTTTCAAATTTAAAATTGTTGCAACAGCCCCACCTTGAGTGGAATGTTCTTCTGTTCCTTTCAGTATTCTGTGCCTCCGAGCATCCGTTATTCACAATCATAACCTTAAATTATGAATTTTGATTTATAACCTCCAATTAGTTTTATTAAGATGTCGATGTTTCTATTTATTGAGGTGGAAGGTTTAATTAAATAAAACCACCATTTATCAAGTGAAGGGAAAGGAAAAATGTTGGGTTTGTCGCTTCCATTATTTATTGCTCGATCGATTAGATGTAGCTAATAGCAATTATTGTCAGTTTGATCTCTCTTTCAATGCTAAGACTTCGATCTTTCTATGCTTCATCATCCACTATGAAGATTGTAAGATAAATATTCTTCATTTATTGTAAATCTCTATTATAATTATCTGTGCCTATTTTAAATACTGTCTGTAGCTCTGTCGTTTACGCTTTAATAATTTTTTAAGGGAAATTTGAAATATGCCTATTTTACTTATTATTCAATTTACTTATCGTATCCACCCAGTTAATTTAGTCCATTAATCCAACATAGGACCTCTTATGTTACGGGGGTATGTAACGCGTGTCCTTCATATCGGTGTTTTAGTTAAAAACGTATTCAACTAGAATATACAATTGCTTCTGTGAGACAGGTCAAATAAAAATAAACATCTTTAAAATAATTAGATACACGGACACAGAAATGTGTCTATCCAAACCCCAAATGCCACGTAGGGATAAAGGATCCACTCAACTAAATTCTTTTATCATATTGTATGTACCTAGTATATTCAATTTATTTAATACAATTAAAACACGCGATAATTATATTTCGCCCGCAAACGTAATAACGTTCGTGAATAAACAGGAATAACATAATAATTATGATTTGTGTTGCCAAGAATATAGTGTATATATAATGCATAGTTCTGTGTGTCTGACTGAAAGATTAAAATAGAGCTTAAATCGCTAACCAAGCAACTTAGAGAGCACTGTCTATAGTTTACGTTTAAATAAAACTCTTTTAACGGCTTAAAACGCGAAACGTATAAAACATAAGAACACTGTTAGTCATTTCTGCAAGAACCTGGCCAGTTTCGCCAAATATCAACTACGACGAAAGAGATGGCGCTAGCGTAGCAGTTTTTTATTTTGACATTAGTGACACTTTCCATCTTTAGCCTCCCCTGTACAGCATCTGAAACGTAGTTAAAATAAGTTCTAAAGTTTAATAAATACATTTCGCTGTTTAGACCGTTAAAAGTGTATTAAAGAAGCTTGGAGAGCGTTCTTTGTTTGTCGTGAATGACAACTTTTTTTTAAGTTTTGCTTTGAAACAGCCGTGACCATGGGGAGACCCTATTATCACCCCACTAATAAATTTCGCGTTTAAAACCGTTATAAGTTTACTGCTCGCGTAAACTCCAGACAGCATTTACTCGAATTATTAACAACGCTGTCTAAATCAATTTAAGTCTAAGTCCAACTTAATACCGCGATATTAATAAGACAGATTGAAACAGTAACTTAACATCTTAATGAGGCAAATCCACGCTGTCATAAATATGACTGTTCGTCTGTCTGTAATTATATTAATAGTTATATTTAAATTAGTGCACTTGGCAGGGCCGGCTAAACTGTTATACTCAAAACTTAGTTCATTTTTTACTTTTTGCTGTTGTTTTATATCTTTGCGTCTCTTTATTTTAAACGGAGATAGCATTGCATTAAGCACGAGTAGTCGAGGTTCAAATCCTGACAAAACAAGAAATAGACGCAAACACGTGTTTTTACCATGGGAAACGGAATTGTACTTTAATATTTATTTTTATGCCTAATATTAAAGTGGTATTCTTTTGAATATGCGGCAATTATATGAAACTTAGCGGCTTCATAAATCCCCAAAATAATTATTCCACGCGGACGACGTCGCGAGCACAGCTAGTTCAGGATAAGGAGTAAAGTGACTAATACCTAAATAACTTTTTCACACAACGTAACATTTATTGAAGCCATTCGACGTTTACCTTGAACCCCGGAGATAACTGGGTATAGTTGACCCTCAGTATTTGCCCCGTAATGGCCTTCAGTCTGTACGTCACTAACATTGTTATGGCCTCTGCGTCCCCGGGGGCAATCTCGCATCTGTCCACGTTAAAAGTAGCATTTGCAATTCGTTATTAGTCGTTTTAAATGATTTTTTATACAAATTACTTGCGCAATATTGTAGATCTGCGTCAAATTCGTGATATGCCATGTAGGGTATGCAGGATTTGACACTATATTATAAAAAGTCGTTAGAAATAAAAAAATATATACGTCGGGCTTTGAACCTTTGCAATATGGCGCAATAGTCAAGGCCGTTAGAGTACAATTACTTACCATTATATATTATTGGTTATATCAACATAGCCTTTATTGATGACTAGCTTGTGTCCGCGACTTCGTCCTAGTTATTTTGGGCATCTCGTTATTTATTTTCGCAAAGGACCTCCTCAATTTTATACATTATAGCTGTTATATAAAGTTTTTAAATTCGAACAAGTAGTTCCTGAGCTTAGCGCGTTCAGACAAACAAACTGTTCAGCTTCATAATAGTAGTATAGATAGGACTGCCGGTAATAGGCGATTATTCATACCTATCTACGCCATAACTTCATAGCTATATTGTCTGAAACGGCAAAACGGCATTTTACTTTAGGTGGTTGCAGTAAACAATATTTTTCTATCGACCGGGTCAGTCCCCGGGGGCTAAGCCTCCTCTTAATAGACTTAGAGACGACCCGAGGCGATCGTGTCTGCACCCCACAACGCTAAAGATTGCCTGTTAGAAGCAGTATTGTCTGCTGCACAAAAATATTTAAGTGATCGCATTCTATTCAATAATACTCTTTTAACTGTTGTAACGAAATGTATTCGTAACTTTATATATATATAGATGGATTATTCGTTATTTTAAATATGATATATACTTGACGTTTTGAATGCTTTACAACATACGCGGTCAAGGTATATATTTTGCGTCTTATACTGTTACGCGCAAATTATTCTTACGCAGAGCTTACGTAGTTTAAAGATATAATATAGATTGACATAATTTGACGAAACTATGAAAAAGCTGTGAAGCTTTTAGTCTTTGGATATCCGAATATCCAAAGGCATAATAGGTTGACAATGCATCTTGTTTAGATGCCTTATTTCACCTACCATCGAGTAAACCCATGGTAATCTATCTACCTGTATCCACAACGATCTAAAAATAATAAATATCAAATCTTGTATTATATAATGATTATCATTTAAAAAAATTAACGGCTTAAAACACTTAAAAATAATAATTTAACTACTATCCGACGTTTCGGATGCTTTATCAGAAATTCGAAGTTTCTATGTTAATTTATATAAAAAAACTATAATATGCTATTTAAAAAATCACTGGAGAATAAGCCCCAACATGAATTAATTAATGTTATCAGTTAGAACGAAAATTCCTTTGATAAATACTAAGAGCGTTATGAAATTCTCATAAGCCTAATTTACATCAAAGCTAGATGTAAATAAGCCAAATCAAACAGATTTATAGCCTTTAAACATTAATAAGTTCCAATGTAATAACCAATATGGGAATTTCGTGTCATCGTTACGAGAAATCAGCACGTGCCTTCGACATAAATATTCACATTGCTTAGCCGACGCTGCCCCTAGTTTTGAGACTATTTTTTAGGGTTCCGTTTTATAAAGTTAATCGCAATTCTATTAGTAAGATTCAGCTGTCTCTTCGCGTGCCTCATTAACTATATTGAAACAGATAAAATTATGACATAATAGGATATATTTCTGTTGTCGGTATATAATCGTCACAACAGAATACATATGTATGTAATGCAGATTTTTGATTTACCCCATAGAATAATCTTGAGGTTCACATTAAAGGAAAAATTTTTAAGCTCTATAATATATAATTAGATAAGATGCGCTATCGACCCATTTTGGTCGCAAAATCCACAGTTGAAACCGATATGCGAATTTATACCGCACTTTTCCTTTTGGCACTTAGATTTGGCTTCATATTTAGACTATACAAAAATTCAAAAAATGATTCACCAAGTTAGTAAACCCCTTGAGAATGGAACCAACGTTCCATTGATAGCTAACATGAATTTTCTGCTTTTAACTACGAGGCCGTCAAAATACCATATTTTTATTTACCTGCTGTGCTCGTGACTTCGTCCACATAGAACCCCTTCGTCATCTTTGTATATTATAGCTGTTACCCACGACGTCGCCCGGGTCCCATTATTCCAAGTTAACTTTAAATGTGTGATATATATATCGACATTTTCCTCATAAAGATGAATAATTTTCCCCGTTTTTCCACTGTTTCTTCGCTCCTATTGCTCCGCATGTTTTATAGCCTTTCTTGCATCTATTACTTAAACATAATTTTTCAATTAGAACCAGTAATTCCTGAGATTAGCGCGCTCAAACAAAAAAAATCTTTAGCTTAATAATATTAATATAGATAACGCTGCGGAACCCCATCGCTTACGGGAACGATACACACCTGACCGGCTCGAATCTCCCGTTGCGCTTTTAAACATAAAAGGGCTTTAGTATCAGTATTGCTTTGTAGGGTGACGCAATGCCTACTGTTCGCATTATTCGCATAATGTGGGTGAAATTTCGCTCCGGAATCGTTCGAATTCTTTTATTAGGGACTTTTATTTATAACCGGGGTCCGCACAGCAATCCCGGATTATTTGGCTTACAAATTATGTCGAATCCGTTAAGAATAGGACGCGCCTGTCAATAAATCAACGTCGGATTTATTGATGAAAGGCGACAAATATATAGCGCGAAATTAATTTCGTTCGGCATTGTGTCAGAGTGGTGCGGTATATATTAATGTTGAGCTACGTTTAATTAAATATAACGTACAATAGTTCAGTTCGCTAGATATCGTAGATTGAGGGTTATAATATAACTTCTCAAAATTATTGGGGTACTTATTTTTATAAATATGATTATATTATCTAATGTCTGTATAGATTATATTAATAAATCTGTAACCGTATAACTCGTACGACAATAAAATATAACTAACACCATTTAATTAATTTCGACGTTATCGTTAGAGATTGATAGAATTTGACGAATGAATGAAAACACAGTGATATTGTCTGTGGATTTCCGAAAATCTAAAGGTTCGGAATATCAAAAAAAAAAATTAGGTACTGTCGACTTAATTTAGCTTTGGATATTCGGGTTTTGTTTAGATTTTATATGGCTGTGGTATTCCACCTACCATCAAGTAAGCCCTGTATTTCTCTGTCCTGTATCTTAAAAAAACAACACACGCATTAAATTAATACTGTTTTACAATTTCCCTTCAATTATCTTTATTATTTAAGCACATTAATATCAGTACTAACTTAGGCATAGCAGTTCTATTAAAATCAACATTTTCTTAATTCTCTAGGGAATTAGAAAAGTTCTCTCAATCTGGTATAGCAGGAATTACTTAGTAAATAAATTCTTTATAGCTATTTACTAGCTATTTGAATTTGATATGTGCGTGAAATATTTAAGTGATATTATTTTTAATAAAACCACTAAGAACAAAGCTTAACTGTTTTATTTTTACTATAATTTAATTTTCTCAGTACTTTTTTACTTTACGATTATATGGACATTCCCCTTGCCTGTATGAGGGGAATGGGGCAGATATAGCTCTGTGTCTGTGACTCTAAACGATTTTAAGTAAAGGCTAGTTGATCAGACTTTTGTGTTTAGGCTAGTTCGAAACTATTTAACAGTGATTGTAATATTAAATGTAATTACATATGTACATTAATGCGCTTATATGTATTGTTAATGTATATGTATAAGTCTATCTATCACATACGAAAATGACATTTAATTAACACAACGCATGCATCAAATTGATAGTGACACATTTCGCATTGATGCGAATTTCATCTCGGCACGGGCATCATAAAGTACTGCCCGCGCCATTTAACATGAAAATCACTTCGGACTATATTATGACTGTGTGTCACGTTAATTTATGCGTCGCATATACTGAGGTCAACTTAGGATGATATATTTGCACGCCATTGAGTAACCAACGATGATAGCTCTTGGGTTCGAATCTCGGGATTGCACATTGTTCCGGTCGGGGAAGACGTGCTTGTTGGTCTAAAGATTGCATTGTATGGCTCATAATCAACGGTTCCACGGTCCCCACCGGGTCCAATATTTTTCTAATAAATTTGGAAATGTAGATAATAAAACGGTAGTTGGAATATCGAAATTTCGTCCGGGTTACGAACCGACTACTGATGTAAAAGCCTTCAATTTTAAAACTATGGATTTTAAAAACAGCATACCGGTAAACGCAAAAACACCGTTAGTCAATTATACCAACAACGACGGAACAGATGGCGTTAGTGTAGCAGTTTTTTACTTCGACATTAGAGACATCCTCCATCTTTAGTATCCGCGTGACCACGGGGTCGAAACGATGGGCCGTAGTTAAAATAAGTTTATATAATATATCTCACGTTTTAAACCGTTAAAGAGTTTTCTTTTTTACTCATCAGGATTAATTAACAAAATGATCAACACATTGTATGATTAAATGTATGTACACGCTCACATAATCCAGATCTTTACAATATTGTTCGCATCTAATCCAATACCATTTATATGGCATTAAATTGAGGGATTATTTCAGGCGGGTATAAATAAATTACTTTATCTACGCACGGCTGGAGAATTATTTTCATATTTGTTCGCTGTATGGGCACGTCTGCTATGATATTGGAACTAAATTGCTATATAATACGCTGTTTTTAATGTATTATGATGATTGTCTAACATGCAAATATTTTTTTAAGTACATTTTTAGTTTTATATATTGTTCTTGATTATCATTTAGCATTAGGATAAACACTCTCATACAACTGTTAATATAATAAATTAATTATTATTATTTTGTTAATTGTATAGGTTCAGAGTAGACGATCCAAGTTCCATAGCTTCGTTATCATGTCCATTTTTTTAGGATAACGAGTTGTCGACGGTTTACGTGTGTGTCCCCCTCGTGACCACGACCGCTGCGAAGCATCTGCAACATCGAAGTTGAAATCAATAATAAATAAGTTAAAAATCGATTTTTAGATAGAATAAAAATATGATACGATCAAGACTTGAACCAGCACCCACAATGTTCCGTGCTGTTGCACTCACCAATTAAGCTACCGTTTTTCAACCTGTTGTTCCATATACCTCTCGCGCAATGTAATTTCAACCTAAAACTTGAAGATGACATTACAGGTTTTACTGTTTACATAAATAAGTTAACCAATTTCGCGTTTTAAACCGTTAAAATGTTTTATTTTAAGTTATATGTGAATTTAGATAAGTAAAGTATTATATTAGCATTCAAGGAATTATGGGTTGCACAACAAAATTTTATCTCGTTCTATTAAGGTGAATGCAGATTTTTCAATAACGTACGCGCACATGGAAATCACAACACTTCTTATTTGCTTCGTAACATTCGCGTAAAAAGTGCGCAGCGCGTACAGTGTATAGTTTTACATGATTGCAATGAAGTTTCAAATGCGGTGCGATCAGCAATTACCTTTAGATATCTCGTATAAAATTTCTATAAAAATTTATAAAAATTCATCTACTAGTATCAGTTCTTGCTTCAAGTCGTATTCGCATAATGTGTTTAATGTCTCGCATGAATTATAATGTTTTCATTGAAGATCTATTTTCGTCGAGGGTGTTAAGATTTTATAACCCTTTCAGTATACTTTTTATGGGCTGTGGATGACTTGGAGCATCTGTGGTAGATTTATTTCGATTTCCTTTACACTTCAGACTTCCTCTACTTTGCCTATAAATTTCGGCGATAAAAAATTAACTACTGTTCTTTTTCGGGAACAATACTGAAATGAGATGCGGAAAACGTTTTTCTGGGGGTTTATTCTAAGATGGGACGCGATTGGGTTCTTCTTCTTCTTAGTTTAGTTATTTAGTTATAAAGAAAAATTACGGTATTAGAAAAAGATAAACATTTTGTGCATACTCGTGTTTAGATAGGATAGGAGCTAAAAGGAAGAAAATAATACTTACGATCTTATGTGATAGATGATATAAGTGATACTATAACAGATAAAATACTTCTTCTTCTTCTTACTTTTGGCTTTTAAAATAGATAATACACTACAATCTAAGTTTAAAATTATTAGAATGAATACAATTGGGTTTAAAGTTTAAAACCTTATCTTTTATCTAGTCTGATAATGACAACTGATGTCATTGTTACCAAAATTAATAAACTAATCTTTAAAAGGAAATAATATTATTGCTTCTATTACTTTGCTCCTGTTTGCGCTAGCGTCTGTCTATCGAAGTTGAGACACTGAAGGAGATGCGAAAACGAAGAGAAATATTTGTATCGAATGTCCAAGAATCAACCACCTCAATCTAAATACATGATGCATTTATTGCATCGATATAAACTTTATTGGCGTTTGGCTCTATGTATAGGACAGTGCAATAAACAGTGGCTCGGTTTACATAAAAGATATAGTGCGTGTTCTCTTGGTACTAAACCATCAATATTAAACAACAATGTGGGGTAACTAAAACCGGAGTTTTTATAGGTCTTGTTTAAAAAAGGTTTATGTCTTTTAAGTTTCTGTATAGTTATTAAAATTATTTAATACCGTAACTAAGTCGTTATTGCAGACTACGTTTGTTTTTTTATTTGTTTTTTCGACAGTGTGCCAAGTGTGTTGACTGTGGTACTTCACTGTCAAAGTACAATTGACCTATTCGGAGAAACAAAGTGTAACAGACCAGATTCGAACCTACAGACCTTTCCTTATCATGCTGATATTTGAAATTATTTACGGATGAATGCCATCGAAGTTATCGTTAGGATTCAACCAGTAAATCAGGGATTCCTTTTTCTTATGGGGGAATAAACCGTTTCGTAACGTAACGTGTTACGATGGCTATCTTTAAACAAATATTTACATAGTATAATATAAAATTGATATTACAATTTCAAATATCATTCTGCGTCACACGCCTGAAGGGGTGATGGTGTAAATGTTGTTTTTAACAGTTTTAAGAATTCGCACTAAAAAATTATAACTTTTTTATAAAACCGGGAATCGAACCGCCGACAGAACTGTAAAAAGCAGATGCACATTAAAATAATCCTCTCTCAGCATATCCAAATGAAGTTTCAAGTTTAATACCCCAGCGATGACGTTAATATAAACATCTTGGTCACATTTACAAAATAGCCCGACGACAGGACGATACGACATTTTTGAAACATGTGCAACCAATTAACTTCTTTTTCAGAGAGTATAATAAAGATAACAGATGAATAATGATCTGTGGAGAACGCTTTACGAATGGTTGCCACTCGAACTAGTGACAATTTAGTGAGGGCTAAAATAAAAACTGTTTTGTGGGTGGCATAGACTGATTAGAACAGTTGGGCAACCAGTTGCAT
The DNA here is from genome assembly GCA_963661955.1 of Leptosia nina. Lineage (NCBI taxonomy): Eukaryota > Metazoa > Arthropoda > Insecta > Lepidoptera > Pieridae > Leptosia > Leptosia nina. The sequence continues at coordinate 3,564,904 of CAVLEF010000004.1, read as the reverse complement.
ATACCACATAAACGATCATCACGTTCACTAACTTTGCTGTGGAAGGACATCACTCAGCTGTTGCTGCAATAACAGATTTGTCGCAGCGCCGATTTTTAGTGATGTATAGATAACACTTAGAGTAACGGCCTGAAGTAATAAGCTAAGGAGCTAAGGAGATATAGAAATTAGTAACTCTATGATATTGCTAAAACCAATGATTTATCATTTATAACAAAGATTATTATATAAAATATTGTTTGAGCAGGATGTTCATAATTAAAATTATTTACTCAATTATCTACTTAAATTTAGAACTGACATATCTACTTGAATTAATCATACAAGTTAAGTAAATGTCAGGCTATATGTTGAGGATATATAAGTTTTTCCTTTTATCCATTCTATTAATTTTTTTCCGTTTTTGTTGTGAAAATAAACTATTCAAGTAAAGTTCATTAATGAGTTATCCCTTAGTTTCAATTAACTCAGATACTGCCCTACTGTTCTTCTTGATCTGTGCCGGCATCAGACCGGCGCCAGTTCTCGCATTTGACAAAAACTCACGATTCGGCAACAATTTTTTGATCTTTCCATCTCTGTTCCTGGTTAAATACCAACTAGCGAGTTTCTGTCTTTATTTTCTGGATATGCGAAATACCTGTTACTAATTAAGCCTTGGAGTAGGCAAAAAGTCCAGGTAAAAATTCAAACGACCTATTAAGTAGAATTGTTCGGAAGATTGAGTGGTTAAATTCTTATTGTGATTACTTAAAAATCACAAAGAAAACAAAACATAAAATACTACAAAACAATACGATAGAAAGTACTGTCTGGCGTTTACGCGAGTACTCCTTTAACGGTTTACAACGCGAAATGTATTGTTAAACTTATACGTGAATCAGTACGGCAACTTTCGCCAAATACCAACTACAACGGAGCAGATGGCGCTAGCGTAGCAGGTTTTACTTTGACATTAGGAATACCCTCCAATCTGTAAGGATGTGTGACTGGTTTTTAATAAATAAAGTTCATCCGCGTGACCACGGCTGCTGCAAAGCATCCGAAACGTCGGGTCGTACTTTACATGAATTGTAATATATACATTTTGCATTTAAACCGAACAGGAAATTTTTACAATGCACCAAATATTACATATACTGCCTTCTTCCTTTCGTACAAAGCAACCGATTCCCACTGTTGGGATTCGGGGAGCTTCAGATCTTTAACCCCCATAACATCTAATAGTCCTGTAGCTTAACACCCGGCTTAGTTAAGTTTATTCATGCATAACTATCGGCTTAAGCTATTAATAATGTTCAGTTACAATTAGCAGGATAAGCAGCAGCTTAATTGGAATGTAGCAGCAAAGTGGACGTTAGCAGGTCGCAATAGCTGAACATTGGATTTATGCTCCGAAGATTAAATGGACGCCGTATCTAATGGATTGACTCACTGATTTAATGTTTTATTGTGAATTCCTAATCAAATTGCGAAAGGTATTCAACGATTCGATAATCCGATTTACTATGCAAATATAAATATCTTAATTTAATTAACTAGCTGTTACGGCAAACATTGTTTTGTTGTTTGCTAGATTAATATTATTATACTGACGCAAGTCTAACACATAATTGGTGATAACAATCCTTATCCTTACTAATATTATTAATGCGAAAGTAACTCTATCTGTCTTGTCTGACTGTCTGTTACTCTTTCACGCCAAAACTACTGAACGGATTTTAATGAAATTTGGTATACAGATGGTCTAGACCCTGAGAAGGGACATAGGCTTTTTATTGCGAAAAGAGTGTTGTAAGGGGTTAGAAGGGAAATGAAAGTTTGTTTGGAAATTCGTGGTTTTTGAAGCTAGAACAATGAAACTTTCTTCTTTTAGCTTTTTGGGAATAGGAGTGCAAATGGGCGTGGGAGTAGTATTGGGACTGAGTGTAGGAATAACAGTGGGAGATAGAGCAGGAGTGATGCGAGGTGAGAGTGTTGCGGCAAAGGAGCAATTACCATAGATTGGCTGCCTTAAATGCCCCCTTCATAAATTAATAAACAGCCTCAATAATTAAAAAATCTACCCCAATTCTCTATTTCACGCGGACGAAGTTGAGGGCACAGCTAGTTAAAAACGCTTCTTGCGCATCATAAACGATACACACAAGTATACTGTCATGGACATTTTTTAATTGACATTTAGAAGGGAATCATTCGTTCATTCATATTTGTTTGTTTCCTAAACCGTTGTTGCAGAGCACGCAACAGATGCACGATTAAAGATGACTAATTTTCCCCGTATTTCCACTGTTTTTTCGCTTCTCTTGATCGCATTGAAAAATTGATTCAACCAACACGGATGCGATTTTTCAATTCGAACAAAAATATTTTCAATTTTCACTATTAATTCGTTTTTAGTCATTTTCATTGTATTATTGTGTAAATTATTAAATCTTAATAAGTTTTTAGCATAAAAAAGAAGAGAATTACTTTTGACATATACCAATTCCCTGACATTTTATTTATCGAGTCTAGTTGAATCGTGATAAATAAACGTCAATATTGACGTATTTCATTTATCATTTTTTTCTATTTTATATAAAAACTTAGTTCGAAAATGTAATACGATGGTATGTGCAAAGGCACACATTGCTAATCGAACAAACAATACAAAAAGACTCGCATCGTTCCTCACCTGTCACAGAGATTGGCATAAATACGAAAGTGAATGATCGCCAAGTCAGCCTGTCAGCTCGCACCGAGCAATTAATTACTGTTTTAATTGAACATGTCGAGACGAAGGTCGATGCGGCTTACATAACAAATTAGCAACCATAAATGTTTAACCTATCCTTATGGATGACCTTTCTCTGAGGATCACTGTAATGAGGCTTTCGAAGGTACTTTAGGCGTCCTTTTATGACGACTTATAAGGACTATGAAGTTATGATAAGGCTCTTGTACAGAGATAAAGGTAAAAAAGGGTTTTAGAATCATCTGAATATCCAAAGGCATTGTTTAGATGTTATATGGCTGGGGTGTACCACCTCCCACCTCCTTGCTTGCCGGTCCACCTCCTATCAATAAAAAAACTTGAGAACTTAAGAAGCTAATTTGACTTCAAGGAGTTGATTTGACTAATTAAAATTTTAATTAGCGATCGTGTTTTTTTTATTTATGCTGTAAATAATTGTAATGTATCAAAATAAGACAACGGTTTAAAAAGCGGTTATATTGGTTAACTCATTTTTAATTTAAGTACGCCCCGACGTATCGAAATACATTTATGGTTTTAAACCATGAAAAGTGTTTTTTTTATGTGTACTACTTGCGTCAATTACAGACAATACCAATACCTAATTATGTATAATAGAAATGTAATTTAAACACGTATTTTAAAATATATTTGATTGTCGAGTATAAATATACTATGGTCAAATGGTTGCTGTATCTTATATGCTTTTTAAAGCATGGCACTTTGGTGAAATCAATAGCAAAAACATATTTGAGGATTTTCATCTGTGTGTATATTAAAACCACGCTGTACTTTGTCTGGAAGCTCGCAGTTGAAAAATAATAGTGAAGTTAAATCGTGTTCCAGTCTGGGGATCATTATATACCCAAATCTATAATAGGCCTACAACGCATCAACTATCGTCGAACCAAATTTTGATTGAATTAGGATAGTTCATTTAATACGTGGTCTACCTATTTCTAGAGCAAAAAAAAACTATTTGAAAGTTCTATAGGTTTCCTCTAGACCAGGTAAGTGCTTTAACGTTTCATTAGTAGGGGTTTGTGTTCACTGTATCGTGTAATTGAAAATCGAGTTTGAAGATGAAATTCGAGGTGAAGTAGGAGATAAAATGATTGTCAACTTGTTGAATATGATAGCATAGATATTTTCATCCCACAATTTTCTACTTTTAACCTGTCGTTTGCTCTTAGAAGCCTGTATATATTTGATAAATGTATATCCTTTTTAAACAACTGTAAATGAAGAAGGCAAATATTTACATAGTGTATAACTTGTAACTCGACTCAAATGAATATTATAAGTGTATCTTCTAAATTTAAATTATTGACAAACAGAGAGTCTATTGAAAAAAAAAATACGACACGGGTAGGTCTCGAACCCACAGTGTTCCAAGCTGTTTCGATTTCAGTCCATGGATTTCTGAATATCAAAAGCCAAACTTAGTCGACAGTGCATCTTGCTTAGATATTACATGTTTGGTTTGTTTCACCTTCCATCAAGCGGCCTATGCTTGTCTGTTAACCCTTATCAAAAAAATAGTATGTAGCTATTTCTTTATTTTAATTATTATATGCCACCTTACAGTATTAAAACAAACAAAACACTAACATTTAGATAGAACACTTTAACGATTTAAAACGCGATATTAGTAAAACTTATTTAAAAATGATTTTTAACTTCGGCCCGACGTTTCGGACGCTTTGCAGCAGCCGCGGTCACGGGGAGACCAAATTCAAATAAACTTAACGAATATATCGCGTTTTAAACCGTTAAAGTATTATATTTAAAGTGTACAACTCGCGTAAACTATATATTTAAAACACTAATATACAAAATCCTCATGACTCCAGCCGATCCCTTTGTATCGAAAACTTTCCAGACAGCCTAGGTCAATTTAATCTCAAAAATCATTCATATGAGCGACTAACAGCCAAGTTAAAAGCGAAGTTGTATAATAGCTTAAGTAATAACAGCGAGATCTCATCAAAATTCATCACAGATCGAGGTGAGAGAGCTCTTAAAGCTTCTTTTGAAAGGAGCTTTAGAGGATAACGGAATTACAATTGCGGTGTGAAAATTATACTAGAGCTAGATTAAATCCTGCCTGCCTTCACGGCTCAATGGACAGAGAGGCTGGGTTCGAATCCCATGATATTACAAATCTATACTTACATTTAAACGCTAAACAAACAAACTCGTTTGTTAGAACCCGGTAATCTCAGGAAGTACTGGTTCGAATTAAAAAAAATCGTTTAGCACAGTCAAGCTTTAGGCTATAAAACCTCAGATGTTCAACTTTATAAATTCAAGCTGTTACTCACGACGTCGTCTGCGTCTCGTCGTTCTTGCAAAGGACTGTAGAAATAGATTTTCAGATCATTTAAAGAGGAATCATTGCTAAATACACATTTTTAGGGTATCTTGAACTGTTATCGCAGCGTACGCAATCGAAACCCACAACAATAAAGATTTAAATAAAACAGTTTAAAACGCGATATATTAGTTAAACTTATTTGAATTTGGTCTCCCCGTGACCAGGCTGCTGCAAAGCACCCGAAACGTCGGACCGAAGTTAACAATCATTTTCAAATAAGTTTAACTAACATATCGCGTTTTAAACCGTTAAAGTGTTGTATTTAAATGTGTACTAGACGCGTTAACTATAGACAGTATTTAAAAATAAAGATATTTCTCCGTTTTGTCCACATTTTCGCTCTTTCTTCGCTCCTATTAGTCACATCGCGATTCGTTTCAATAAATGCTTTAACCAACAGAAAAATAATTTTTCAATTCCAACCAGTAGTTCCTGAGATTAGCGCGTTCAAACATACAATCAGACAAACAAACTTATCAGCTTTATATTAGTATTGAGTATAGATAAACCAATAATTTAAACAGACAAAAATATGTATATGTTTGTTGATATAAGATTTTTTAGATTTATTAGATATTCTAAAAAATGTGTGTGTGTTAGTGGATATTTAGAATTAATGATTATGAGGCTACAATTTTTCTGCCCACCGTATCTATTACAACATAACTATACTAAATTGAGACCCGACATCACACAATAGATGTTTCATCAATTTTGCTCAGTAAATCGTTCAATCTTGTATAAAATTCATGGGGTGTAGGTCTGAAGAGAATGATAAATAAGTTAGAGGCTCGCCCGAATATTCTCATTTAATACGTGACTTGTTTTGTGAAACCCGCCGATATGAGGATCCCGATAGCTCAACTTATCCGTTTTTATCCGGATTCAATTCAACCGGTTAATTTATAATCGTAAAGAGGTCATATTCAAAACAAGTTGTGCCAGCGGCTTCGTCCGCGTAAAATAGTTATTTTATTTATCATATGATTTATTTTTACAAACATATTTTTTTTTGATGCAGTATCGCTGTTATCCACAACGTAATCTGCATTTCATCACATTGTTGAAAGTCAACAAAGATGAATTAGTTGCCCCGTTTTTCCACAATTTCCCCAGTTCTTCACTCATATTGGTCGCTGCGTAATGTGTTACAGCCTAAAGCCTTCCCCGTTAAATACACTAACCAACACAAAAATAATTTTTATATTCGAACTAGTAGTTCCTGAGATTAGCGCGTTCAAACAAACTATTCTGCTTTATATGTTAATAGAGATAAGCTTCGAATACTGGGCAAAAATCTAATCTCAATTTTTTCTTCAACACTATTTAAATAAACTTTCTTTTGTTCCTACTGTCAGTTTCATTTTTGTTTGACTTGTCTTTTGGAAAACGATATGTTTGTCAATATTTGTTAAATGCATTTGTCATGTACTCTATGTGTACGGAATAAAAAAATTGGGGGTAGTTTAGTTTTTACGATGCGACGGCCGAACGTAGGTAGCGCTCGGTGTTAGTCGCTTTAAATGCTGCTCGTGCGAACTGTTTGTGTTTTTAATTAACACGGTCTATAATACGTATTTCTGACTGTCAATTAAGTATAAAAGTTAGCTCCGTCTTCGAGATAGTTCTTGCTTTGTTAAAGAGAGTCCGTGAGTGTGTTTTTAAAAGTGTTTAATATTCGTAAAATCAGTTAATTTATACCGGACCTTTCTTTGATTTTAATATATGTAATTGTATTTGATAATATACAGACACAAACTAATAGTGTACATAGTTCAGGATAATCACTGGACCGAAGGTATATTAGAGTACTTAGCCGAATGCTTATCGAAAGTTTATAACGCAATTTTCAGCCGTTTTCTGTCTTGTTGATAAATTATGAATGTATATTTTAAATATAGCAATGTAATTTAATGTTTGCAGACCAGTAAATAATTAAAAACTGTAAGTTGCAAATATTTTAGGTTTATATGTTAACACACTATTTATATCTTTTTAATTTATGCGATTTAACAAAAAAAAAAAAAAAACCCCCCCTTTAATTCAAAAAAAATAAATTTTTAATTTTTTTTTAAAAAAGGGGTTTTTTTTTTTTTTAAAAAAAAAATTATTTCGCCCTTTCTCGATTAAATTAAGGCCAAATTTAATTTTCATAAACAAATATGTTAATTTTAAATGTATTAAGTACTTAATGCTAAAGGATTGTATATATAATTGTAGTTATTTATATAATATATAATATTTAAAATAGCTAAGTAATTACTAACACTTTGGAGCTCATATTCTCTATAAGATATATATTATACACAAATTATAATGCTCATGAAACGCTAGTACAACATTTTTATAGTGTAGGTTCTTTAAAATTTGACTTCTATCTGTTTACGGTACGTAACGTAGCGATGTTTAAACAGTAGGTAATGTTTTATCTAATCAAGAATAGCTAGGCCAGCTAATTTCCACTATAAGGTAAAGCAATTTTCCGATACACCAACCGCTAATCAAGTAACAAAAACTATATAGATTAAAATCGAATGAATTAAAAAATTTATGGCATGTCTAGAACCGGCATCGTCAGCGTTTCGTGCTGTTGGTCTAACCAATCGAGCTACCCACACCTCATCTTCGAAATTTTTTCAACTTATTGATACATGCAGCTCACGCGCAATGCCAATGTTTGTTAACAAAAACTAGTTCAAACCGCATTTTATTCAGCGCGCGCCGTGTTTTGTTTTTAATTTAAAGATCCCCGCAGTTACATCGGCGCTGCTTAGAATTTCTTATTGCCCTTTACATCATTTCGTCTAAATCTGGCTATCAAACAATCCTTCTACCGCACAAAACACTCGGCACCACGTCGCCCGCATACATATAGTGTGAATTTAAACACAATACGATGAAAACATTATCGTGGGATGCTCTTAGGTCGTTAATACATTTTAAGTCATTCCGCGACTGGGGGTCGGGCTGAATTTTAATGGCCGATAGCCGAAAAAGAGGTTAGGCCCGCATTCTATCCCTATAGCGCGAAGACAAAAAGATTGAGATATTAATCTTGTCTGAGCTGTTTCTGGGAATATTGTTTAGAGATAGTTTAAGAAACAGTCCATTTGCTAGTCAATTGTATTTCAATGTAATCGATCAGAATTTGTGCCCTGTCCGACCTAAATTTTTGTGTGTTCTCGGGTATCAAACAGCGTTTAACGCGATGTTAGTAATTCTTTTATTAATCTAGCTATCGAGACCGAAACGATAAACTTGTTCGGTCTAGCAAGGCACAAAAGTGTGATAAACGGAACCAGATAACAGAATTTCACTTCATATTATAAAATAGATCACATGATTGTAAACCAGGCTTACTTTTATCGATCTAAAAATAGTAACGATGAAACAGTTGTATTAATAACTATTAAAGATCAAAGACTATATCAGTTGATCTTTAATTGCTTTAAAATTAACGATTACATATCAAAGTGGTTCCCCCCGGGCTAAAAAAAAAAACCAAAACCTTTTAAGCCCTTAATTAATTTTCGCATGTCAATTACTATAATGACAAGAGCTATGTCTACTTAATTATTTAGAACATATTTAATATGTGAAATAAGAACTCGGGCCGTAGTTAGATATTTTCAAATAAGTAATTAATATACGTTTAACCAAAAACTATATTGAAGGTAATTTAACTTCCCAAAAAATCGACATGTTATGTCTAGTGGTGATAAGACCTACTTGATTTGTATTATCCAAAAATCACATTAATTGGTAAAACAAGGCCAGTGTAACAAGGTCCCAGCAGTAGAAACCATTATAGTCCTGATGATGAATTCGAAGAGAATTAAAACTCCAGAGGAAGGACTAAATAAAGTCTGAGCAAGAATAACGTTCCGTAAATGTCCAGATACTTTCTAATTACAAAGAATTGGTCTGCTATGTTGGCGATGTGCCTCAACTTGATATCCGGTGTGCCAAGTAAGATCCGGTTCCGGGAGACCGTAGATACCGACCGAACATTTACTTTTTATTACCTGTGGCAACGGACTTCCTTTGTTTTGTAGAGCATTAAAGAAAATGTGTAGAGTACGCAAGTATATTTTCAGTAAAAGACACTTAACAGTTTAAAACCCGACATATATGACTTAATAATCCGAAACGTGGAGTAGTAAGAAAAATTAAAGAAGTCATTTGTGTCACTACGTGATGAAACCGTCATTTTAAAGCACTAATTTATAAAAATGGACGTGCGTTCCCCCCTCCAAAACAAGCAGACACGCTTCTTTTAAAAATATCGATTTTCGCCAAAAATAATATAGTTTATATGGTTAAACATACATAGTTTTTACATTTGCAACTCGACAACTCGTAATGTGGATTTATTTATAGTCTGTCTCGCAAGAAGATTGAGCTACTAAACTACGCGCATACAATACACTTGACTTTTATGCAAAGGAATTAAATAATAAACGATGAGGGTTAAGCACAGTATTTTTCTTGCAGCGATCATCATTCAACGTCACTCAGTAATGAAGCAAGGTTCCGTAGAGACGAAGTACATAAATCAGAGAAAATTATTCACTCACGCCCCTATTCGGGTTTTTGACTGATTTTTTAACTGCAGAATGTGTGTAATGAGATGTTTTTCACATTTATAATTGTTGTACTGAGATACAAATGAATGTGAGAATGTCGCCATATAAAATATAAACGTATTTCAGGAATGGCAATATTATTTATTTATTTCATTATTTATTGCAACACACACAAACACAAAGTATATATACATGTTTCCTTAAAAAAAAATACAGGTTAAAACGATAAATTATTCTTACAAGTTATGGAGTGCAATGGGCGGCCTTATCGCTATCACTCTTCCAGGCAACCCTTGTGTAAAATTAAATAATATATCATGGGAACGTGCAGGTCATGCGTTATTATTATTAATATTATATTAGTATGATAATAAAAATAGTATGTATATATCTACAGTTTAGACTATAAACATATGACAAATAATTGATAAATTGTGTAAGGCTTTCACGGCCATCGTTCAGCATATCATTGTCTTTCTAGAAGAGGTTCTCGACGTTTCACCACACGTGATGGCGAAACGTCGATAAACACCGAATGAAATTTACTTAAACACACCAAACAATCACAGCCTATAAAACAACAATAAAATTATAATATTTAACCTGGACCTGTCAAATTTAACACAATGTATGTACAAAAGCAGTCGATCCGCCTTCATATTTTGAGTAATGAAATTATTGGGTCTTGGTAACTCTCAATTAAAAGATAACAATAATAAAATTACTCGCCGAGTCAAACGACTGACAATACCGCTAAAAATAAATTATTTATTCTCAACAAACGAACCTTTGAAATTATCAAAACACAGGTCAACGGCTTATTAAATATTATTACAATACCTGTTATAAAGCTTCCGAACAACAATTGATTTTTATCGAGACATTATAACTAAAGTTAATACGAGGTAAGGCACCTTTTCAATATCAACTATATAATTATATGCGTTATCTACGCTATGAATTTTTCATTATGTACCGAAACATTTTAGATTGCTATTATATTTAATCGACTTGAAAAATTCTATCAAATGTTTTTAGCGTTTTTATAGCTATAATAATATCAAGATAACGGTTTAAAATAACAACAACTCGAGTATTATGATAGTAAAGAAAGCGTTTATTGTTTGTTTGAACAAAGTTACTGTTAATCAGTTTAACTTTAATGGTAATAACGGGCTCATTGGTTAATTGGTAGCAATGTATGGCTAATTATAATCAGATCGTAAATTCGATCCCAACTGGGACCAACATTTTTATAATCAATTTATATTTTTTCTGAAATATGAATCTTTGTTTGGAAATCTGGATCGTCCTCAGATGAAAAAGCCGTGAAGTTTCATTGCGTATAGGTTTCAATCGGATTTCTTTCTGTCTGGTTAAAGTATTTCACGTAAAATCAAGTGAACTCCAAGTTTGTCTGTTCTTCCCTATGATGAAAAAAAAAATGTAAACAATTATGAGATTCTGTCTATAGTTTACGCGAGTAGTACACAGCTCACGGATCATTTTCAAATAAGTTTAACTAATATATCGCGTTTTAAACCGCTAAAGTGTTTTATTTAAATTATGAGATTATATTTTTTACTCTCTTCTGTGTTTTGTAAGTTTTGTATAATTAAGGCTTAAGGTCGTTGCCTGAATAACTTATTATGAGAACGTAATTTTATCATGTAACGCATACTACACCAGCCTGTCTTCCAATTTAAAAAGTTTAATTAGTTTAGCTTGCACCAAACATATTATTACTATTACACTATTATTAGTATTATTAATAAAAGTACAATATTGAAGTATTATAAATAAATAAAGTTTTATATTGTAGTTCAAAGGAAGCTCTACTATTAGCTAAGAGTGATTTGGCTTAGGATATTAATAATTAAAACATAGTAGTAATTTTGTAAAATAAATCCGTCAGAACAACAGCCAATAGGAACAGACTGAAAAACATTGATGTACAATTTCTATTCGTGTAGCATTCAGACGAGTCTGAATCAAGAGATGTCACTACAGTCTTCTCATTAAAATTATTATAGTTTGGACGTTTACTGTATTATTGTATGTTTCTGATAACAAATTTCTTGTCTTCATTAGGTTTAAGTTGCCAATTTTATCTGCCATATTTTTACACTCTATTCATAGCATTAATTTCGACCTTTGTAAAAAGCTTCAAAGATTACTGCCTAACTTAGAACGTAAAAGTTCGTCTGGTTGTCGAAGCGAGGATAATCTGACAGTTCCGATCGTAGACCACGACGAAACCAGACGTTCCTCTTCAAATTTACGAGCGAACTTTCTCGCATTACTTTTCTTATCATTTACTTTGTATCCTTACAATCTTGGCTTATGGCTCGCAGGAGTCAGTTTTTGTAATACGTGGCCCGTTTTAAAAAGTAAATAAATATTATTGAAAGAACACAAACTGGACTCGAATTGACGATCAACTCATGAAATAAGTGCCTTAATAAAAGTAATTGAACTAATCTATTTTGCACGCAAAATATTATAATTTATAGTTCAAGTCTTCAGACTAAAAAAAGCACGCTTTATTTAGTCTGTAGACTTGACCTATAAATTCTTAAGTGTGTTTGCATCGTCTAAATAGGAAAAAACAATGTACGTTAATTTTAGGGACGAGGCTCGCCTTGTCTTCAAAAATAACAGAACTCTTCAGATCAGAACTCTTTTTGAAAAAAGATTTATTCGTATTCTTCCGCGATTCCATATGAACGAAGCCGCGTGTAAAAGCTATCACTTCAAATTGAAATTTAAAATTAAAAAAAATACTATCTCTTCATCTTTCTCATAAGATACATAATATGGTCATACAACGAAGGAGGTTTTATTATAGGAATTACAGTTACAACCGTATTGCCAATAAAATTTCGCAATGAACTTGTTTATAGGCGCACCGTGGGCGGCAGGATAAAGGTACAGATATCGTTAATGACAGCTATTCAGTAATCCACATCCAAGACAGAAGGAGTTTTAATGGTAATTAGTGTGATCCCGAGAGCAGGGTAAACGCAATACGTGAAGCTTACGATTAGGATTAACTATTTCGTACAGTCTGCCGTAGAACTAGTATAAAAGAAAGGTAAGTTAGTTAAATGCACAGTTTAAAATCCAATTTAAATAAAATATTAAAGAAACTCCTTTAATTAAAACACTTAAACGGTTTAAAACGCAATATATATTAACTACATTATTTGAAATTCATCTTAATAACGACCCGACATTTCCGAAGCTTTGCAGCAGCCGTGGTCACGTCACTTGGTCAGAGACTGCCCGTTATACTGTCTGTATCTACGCGAGCAGTACACATATAAAATACTTGTACGAATTAAAACGCGTAATGTTTAGTTAAACTCATTTTCAACTCTCCCTGTGACCGTTGCTGCAAAGTATCCGAAACGTCAAACCGTAGTTGAAACAATTCGTAAATAAGTTTGTAATAAACTTCGCGTTATAAACCGTTAAAACAGTTTTATTTAAAAACCTGTTTTATCACACTTATGAACGTTTTATACTAAGCTTCGCTCCGTTCTTTGCTCTATCAATATTTATTGCAGAGGTTTATATACCGCCCTTTCATCTTACTCCTTTTTTATTAGTATTGCTCTAAATCCGGTTCACTCAAGGCTAATGAGATTCGAACGCTTTTAGTACGATTAAAATAATGGTAATAAGTTTACATGTTTAGCAGCTAGTTAGGGGATGTTTGAATTGTAAATATTCAAATGTATTTTATAATAAAATTTAAGTTGGGATTGGATTCTTCCTATTTTACTAAACCAACTCAGCATAAAATGTGAACGAATAGATATTTATATATTTTTCATATATTAAGCAGATAATGTTAACGCGAGTACAACACAATTGAATAAAACATTTTAAACTGCTTAAAACAGCACCTCCTGCTCTCGCATAGCTCCAATAACGCCACGTCACTTAAAATAAATTAATGAATATAATTCATGGTTTAAACCCTTAAAAATACTTTTATGTGTTTTAATTAAAAATATATGTCAATTACAAGAACAATTAAGGACTTTTACGAGTAATATTACAAATAAGGTATTTAAATTTTTAAACTTAACATGATCTTTGAGTATTAATAAAAAGACAATATTGAAAACTTTATTATTTTTTACATGTTATTTCACATGAAGACACTTTATACTTTAAAAATCGAAAATAAATTGAAAAAAAAATCGATTTGTGCAGGACTAGAACAGGCATCGTCAGCGTTCCGTGCTGTTGCTCTATCTCGTGACAATTTATTTTCGATTTTTAAACTATAAAGACAATATTGCTAAATGAAATACTTTTTTATAGAACAATTAACGGGTCGTGGGTTCGATCTCAGGTTAAACATTTTGCTAATAATTTATAATTTTTCTGAAACACAAGGCTTCGTCAGGAAATCCTAGATATTGGGTGGATATATAGGAATGTCGAAATTCCGTCCATGTAACGAACCACCGATTAGACATCAAATATGATTCAAACAAAGCCAATATGGGTCAACAGCACATCATATAACATACCAATCTCATGCTTGTCTGTCCTCCTACATCAAAACAAAAATAATACTAAATCTATGAAATTTCCTTAGAAATACCCGCGCTGGCAAGTAATTCCACGGTTGATGATGGCAAATATTAGTCGTGGACTTTTTGTATCACATTAAATGACCCACCATATCGCAATTTCGGTAAAAAATAAACACGCCACAACATCAATCATCTTTTTGCACACCCAAAGAAAATGAATTATGCTCGCAAGTGTACTGTCTCGTGTGAAAAAAAAACGTGTGAAAAATTACGCCGATTACCCGTAATGACACAATGACGGCTCCGGGCATTTCGGGAGCACGAGTGCCATCACCCAAATTGATATAACTTCGACCTTCTTTTGGACGAATGTTCGTATTGTGGATGAACTTTTTCAGCGATTACGACACACATAAGGTGCGACGATAACGCTCTCGAATTAAATCTAGCGATGTATTTTACGCACGTATTCGTTTTCATATGAAGCTGTTAGAGGCAGAGTGGCCTAATAACAAAAATCATGATTTTCAATAAGAAGATAAATAAATAAAATTAAATTGTACTATTACTTGTGTCAGAAGTGTTAAAAATTTTCGTCCCTATGCTCTTGAAGATTGACTTTTTTAGACTTTGAAAATATAAATAAGTCAAGTCATAGAATTGTAGTTAGGCTACTCTAGCGGCGTCACATATTAGGTGCCTTAAAGAAGTTGTCCGTTTAATAATATGTAAAGTTCGTCTTCTGCTTGCTTTCTAAGGGTACGATGTACCTTTGGTTTTTGTTTATAGACTTGGGTAAGTATAGTTATAAACAAGTGGGTACTTAATAATTATATTTCTATTTTTTTTCTTTATCCTGTAGTTCAGGTTGCCTGGAAGAGATACGCAAGATTTTTTTATCTTTTATATTTGAAGCTTTAATCAATAAATAGATAAAGGATATTTTAAATCAAATGAAACAATAAAAAAAATCTACTTTTTCACATATCATAATGGTTAGTTTCTACATTCAATTTGTCTTAGCATTTCTATCGTTAAATTTGAGAATACACTTTTTGCGAATTGTAGATATTATACCTTTTGTTCTTTAAATAAAACACTTTAACGGTTTAAAACGCGATATATTAATTAAACTTATTTGAAAATGATTTTTAACTTCGGCCCGACGTTTCGGATGCTTTGCAGCAGCCGTGGTCAAGGGGAGACTAAAGATGGAGGATGTCTCTGACGTCAAAGTAAAAAAAGCTAGCGTAGCAATGTTTGTAATAAGTTTCACTAATATATCGCGTTTTAAACCGTTAAAGTGTTTTATTTAAACCTTTTGTTCTTGTTTCTAAAATTAATGCAATATTTGGCTTTTTAGTAGATTAGTAATTGTTCTTGTAACTTTATGTAATGTAATTAACTTATATGTAAATATGCGTAATACATATTAAAATATATTGTATTCAACCATTGTAGTAATATATATAACCAGCCCTTTGTTTCCCACAATTGGGACCAGAGCCTTGTATGAGGATATTGTCTTAATGCAATTGAGAAGATGACACATGTCACCAATTTATTGGTTCTTAAAAATGCCAGTGTTGTTACGATGTGTGATGTTTCCCTTGAGAAAATGTATGGAGATATTTAGTTACGACTAAGAGTCGAACTCCTATCCCCCCAATTTAAGTCAGATGCCCATTCCAATAATCACAGAATTGTAACACAATGTTCCTGTAAACAATACATGATTAGTAATCTACCTCAATATAATCTAAACAATTAATGGCGTAATAACTAATGTGATATTGTTAATTACGATGTATACGACCTATTAGATAATCGCAAGTATGTACATACACATATATGTTTAATACTTTAACTGAAACGGTTTGCACATTCCGCCTGAATCTTAACACTAGCTGTGTCAGCAACTTCGTCCGCGTAGAATCGTTATTATGGGCAGCCAAATTTTTATAAATCAACACCGTTACCCACGACGTCGGTCGCATCCCGTCGTTCTTGCAAATTAATTTTTATTTAGAACACTTAAAGAGGAATCATTATTTTATACATATTTTTTGGGTACATACGATATATTCGAACTGTTTTCGCAGCGTGCGCATCGAAATCCCCAAAGATGAATAAATTTCTCCGTTTTTCCCGCATTTCCCGCTGTTTGTTCACAGTCACACTGCGATGTTTTATAATCTTCTGCGATAAATGTTCTAATCAACACAAAAACATTGTTTTAAATCGATCAGCGCTTTCAAACAAACAAACACGTCAGCTTTAAAAAAATTGTAAAGATAACATTAATATTTTCTAAGCATTATATAGCTTACTAACACATATAAAAAAGAAAAATATAATTTTAATCTCTTTTAGATTTAGATTTACACAGGTGAGACTTCAAATCTCCCTGTTGCTTATTATATAACGTTGTTCAATACAAATTGTTTTAAATACAAACCTGACATTATTTACACAGGTGAGATTCGAACCACATATAGTATTATCGTACAAGTATTTTATACACCGACAACGACTTAACCAAGTCATAGGGAACCTCATCTCCCGATAGTGCTGGCTACCATTGTCCACGAAACCGTCTTCGCCAGCAAATACGAAGCTTCTTGTTCCGCATACCCTACATCTGGGTGAGCATCACATTGCAATCTTCCAAGTCATGACAATTCCTTAGGGGGGACCTTTTTGACTAAATCCAAACACGCGTCGCCAAAATGTCCGGTTATTTTGATGACTTTCTAGTTACATTCACGTAATCAAATCAAAAAAAACATTTTACAAGAATGTTTATGGCAGACTAACGCGCAACGGTACACCATACCAATTTTTTACAACAAACAATAGAATTTTATTTGAAAATAAACTTGCAGTGTATGTAAAATGCTAGACCAAATATATTTGTTCCGACACAATTTCGCTACCGTTCGATATAAAATATAACACGAAACGACCTCCGAGAGAAAATAGTGCAATGTTTTTCAAACTTTCCGATAACAACACATCGGCTTAGATTTTATTTTATTGTTTCGACGCTAGCGTGCATCATAGGGCTTTACGACTCACACCCGGTTGTGTTTCAAGAAATGATGGCTTAGAAAATTGGTAATATGACAATCTCTTCCATTCTACATCACAATCGTAGTACGTCGCGTTTTACGATAAATGAAATACAACGAAAGCTAAGCTCGGTTTCAAAACACCTACAGATAGCTAATTGTGTCAATAAGCCATCGAATCGCAAGATGACAGAGCAGGATTTTAAAACACTTTTAACGGTATAAAACGCGAAATTTATTACTTTCGGATGCTTTGCTGCAGTCGTGGTCACGAGGAGACTAAAGATGAAGAGAGTCTCTAATGTCAAAAACTGCTACGCTAGCTTCATCTGTTTATAGTTGGTATTTGGCGAAACTGGCTAGGTACTTGCAGAACGGACATATGGTAACGTCGCGTTTACGGGTATACTGTTTTTGGATTTAGTATTTCGTCAGAGAATGCCAGAAAGCGTCGCAAGCACTGGATGGTGCAATACGCCAGCAATATGACATCTAGAGCAAACGTTGTCGACCTATGACTTCAGACTTGCAGACACCGAATGAAAACCATTTTTCTTTTGGTTAATGTAGTTTATGATTCTAAAATTAATGTCTAGATTTTGATATTGATTGGACATATGTAAGACTCATATATATATTTCTTATCGATAACCTTCATCTTTATGTTCCTTCGGATTGCAACCACGATAAATAAAATATTGGTCAGCGCCTTCAACCATTAAGCCATGGAATTTCCATCTTATAGGCATAAATTAATAAAGACAGATTATTACAGATTACATTCAGATCCATAATCAAAATTAAAAAGCGTACAGAAATCTTATAAACCATAAAACACTTCGTCGCGTTCAAAGACGCACCGCAATTAATCCAGACAGTGTCAACTGGCGGAAAAGCGATTAATAACCAAAGCTGACTTGACTGAATTGCTAACCTTACCGGTTACCATGGCAACGCTGAATTCGCATGCAATAAATCTGCGAAATAGACGTGCCGGCCGAAATAAATTTTTATGCGCACCGTACGTATTGTTAACGTTTATTTGTAGCACAATTTGTTTGTGTTGCCAGTTATTTATATTTTTAATATATATTTTAAAACTTTTTTTATATGACTCTCACTAAAAATATCTATCTTAAATTCTGTATATAGTGTAGTACACATTTAAATACAACACTTTAACGGTTTAAAACGAGATATATATTAGTTAAACTTTTTAACTACGGTCCAAAGTTTAGGATGTAGTTACGGGGAGGTTACTTAAATATATATATATTAAACAAAGAATGAGTTGTGACTATATTGATATTATTAGACCAAGATGTTTGTAAATATCTCTAAAAAAGTCATTTAGTTGAAAAATGTACGACTCGGGCGGGACTTCAACCGGCATCCACATGGTTCCGGGTTGCTGCTCTAACCAATTGAACAATTGTGTCAACTGTCATAACACTACTATGAATATCTGCAAAAAAATATACACATATTTCAATCAATTAGAGTTCAATTATTAAAATAACAGGGTAGAGATGTGATTTTTTAATTTATTTAAAATATTTTTTTACTAAAATTGCTACTAAAATATTCCGTTTTGTTGTCTGTCTATAACTGTGCTATTGCACTTTGTCCCATAGTGCATGCATCGTGTGGGTGTCTTATAAGATTCGATACGAAGTGTCGTAAACATATCGAAACATAAGCGAAGTGCAAAGAAACAACATACGGTCAACTAACAAGCAATCCTCCTACCATTGTGCCTTCAGTACTCAACTGTTATTTTATTTGTTACGCCAACCGCACTCACGACAACTGTACATAACATAACAATAAATTTTAAATTTAACTTTAAACAGCCCAAAAACAATGATATGCTGAACGATGGCCGTGAAAGTCTTACACAATTTGAAAAACGAAAATTAATTGAAAAAAAAAATCGACTCGGGCAGGGTTAGAACCGGCATCCTCAGCGTTCCGTGCTGTTGTTCTACCCGAGTCGAAAATTTTTTCAATTTATTTTCGATTTTTAAATTATATAGTGTCTTCATGTGCAATAAACATGTAAGAAATAATAATGTTTTCAAAAAGTCTTACACAATTTATTAAACTTACTAAACATGTGAAGAATATTAACTTCACTTGTTATTTACTGCCCAGGATGGCACTATATAAATTAAAAATAGATTATAAGTTGAAAACTTTACGACAAAATTAGCTCAATTGGTCAACAGCACGGAACGCTGTAGATACCGGTTCAAGTCCTGCCGAGTAGTAATTTTTTTCAATTTACAATCGATTTTAAATTTTAAATCTACCTGTCTGTAGTTTACTAAAGTTGTACATTAAATCAAACACGTTTAACGGTTTGAAAGACTGTATATTATTTTTAACTTCGACGTTTTTAGTCCTGATATTCTTTTGCTGATATATATAAGGAACAACTGTTTTATTTCAATTACATTAATGTCATAAAAATAATATATAATAATATTATATTTTATTCGATACTATACGATACTATGATTTTAATCATTTCTATTACCTTTTTCACATCCTGCATAGGTCTGGATAACACTCTTCCGTTTAAATAAAACACTTTAACGGTTTAAAACGCGATATATTAGTTAAACTTATTTGAAAATGATTCGTAAACTATAGACAGTATTTAACACTCTTCCGATTGACAGATCATTTGAATAAGAAATAAAATTACTTCTTCATTTATAAAATATATACATCATTAAATAATTATTTGCGTTTTCGAAACATTTTTTTAATCGCAATTTAGACTTATTGTATCGTAAATCTTAATAGATCCTTGTGCCATATTCATCTATCACCTATCATTTTACGTTAGTAAGAAGATTACACATTTAGTAAGACTTCGAGCAATAGAGGAGTTAACATCTCCTTAATTTATTTTACTTACAAACATTGACAGTAGAATATTCCGCTTATAATACTGTGTTTCCGGGTAGCGTTACATAGTAAACTATTACGCGTTTGATGGTTTTGATTCGAAGAACTGTGTGTTTGAATTGACTGCTTGTTGACAATATGAGAGTCGCTGTGAGAAACTTTATGTATCACGTGTTTGTACTACACTTCATGGTACCTTGTATCATCCGTGTGTAAACAGACAGACTTTGATGTTCACGTACTTAATCGACGAATTATTAAAGTACCCTAATAATAATTTGGAGTAAGTAAAATTGATAACAAAAGCTTGTCAAAGTGATAGCTTTTTGTCAACCATATAAACTTTGAACTTCGTTTACATTTTTGCCTTGACTAGCTGTGCTCGCGACTTCGTTATATAGTTATTTTCTCCATAATGTTATTTACCTCCTTTGTAAATTATAGCTGCTATCCACGACGTCATCTGCGTCTCGTCACGTCTCTATCGCTAGTTGATCTTAATAGATAGACACATACGCTCCTTGACATTTAGTTAGATCATTTAAAAAAGAAACTTTTTTCTAGATAGTTTTATGGTGGCTATGACCAGACCGAGTTACTAACCACCCTTCACAAACGAAAAAGCCGGCAAGTTTAATCGCGTTTCGGTTTCAGTCTATGGATGTCAGAGTATCCACAGCCAAAATAGACCGACAGCGCATCTTACTTAATTGATATAAAGCTGGGGAATTTCGCCTACCATCAAGCGAACCCCATGGTCGTTTATCTTACACTATATACTTAGTCTGGCCATAAATACTGTAAATACAAAATATTATATTTGAATTTGGAATCTGATTTTTTTATATTATTGTTAAATGACTTATCTCGATTTGGCACTAATGAATTTTACAATATTTTTCGATATTAAAATAAGAGTGGGTGATAAAGAGAATAGAATTTTAAATTTAATTTAATGAAAAAAAATAAGTAATTAAGAAAAACTATATTCTCGTATTCAAAACTAAAATGTTATTTGTTCTGTCAACATATTCACAACAACAGAGGACGCTAAAGCGTTTCTTTCTATCAAACTCCATTATAACACCTACGTACAGTTACTTTCTTGGAACTTAAACGCGTTTACCATCTATTATTCTCCCATTTAGTCAAATTGAGTCGGCTGTAAAGAGCATGACATTAACATTTTAATCAGCGGTAATTACTTAAAAAATACCAACGCACCAAAAGGCCTGTTTAAAAACTATTTAACTCTACGCCATATAAAATATTTCTTTAGCAGCGAGCAATGATTATGCTCTAAGTGAAAGACAATGGGGCAATTTAAGCAATTTATATCTTTATCGACATTCTTACTGGCAACACTAATGCGCGTTTGGAGAATAAATTAGCTAGAGCGCGGCCCGGTTAGCGTGAACGATGGGTAAATATTCGGGTAGCAAGATTTCAAAAGAATACTATAGCATTAGTGATGTCCGCGACTCTGTCCGAGTAGAAACATTTTTTTGGGTGTATTATTTATTTTTACTGTTACTAGCTGACCCGGCAAACATTATTTTGCATATGAAATATTGCGACATAGTTTAATTACCACGAAAACCGTTCTTGTGAGTTAATCTAAACAGGTAAACATGTACTATCGCAAAGAAGATTAATTCAATAACATTTATTTTGGGTACCTTGAACCGTTTTTTCAGCGAACTCAATTGAAACTCTCAAAGATTATAAAATAACGGCACGGAACGCTGACGATGCCGGATCCAAGTCCTGCCCGAGTCAAAAATTTTTTCAATTTATTTTCGATCTTAAAATTATTTAGTGCCTTCATGTCAATAACATGTACAAAATATTATTAGTATTTTGAAAATTAAGATATAATCAAACAAAATCTGTCAATCCTTTCAATTATAAGATCTGTAATTAGATAGCAAACCAACTCTTAACGTACGGGATATTTATATAAGTGTTTTACGACTTCGTAGTTTGGCCATGAGCGCTGTGCGCGTTCTATGACTTATGTATATCTCGAAAGCCTCTGGTTTCTTGGATCGAAACAGCTAATGGACGATGTTATTACTCGCTACCTACAAAGAAAAAGTGCATTAGTGTACTGTAAGTGGGATAAAACTATTTGAATACACAGCTTAAGTAAAGTGCGCTGAGTGCTTCAACTCTCCTACATACAATAATTCGCGCAATTTATTGTAATTACGTCTTCATGTTAAAAGGTAATAAGTTCACTGACCCATGTACCATACATTATGTTGTGACGGGTTCGTTGGTCTTAAGTTCGCAATGTATGGCTAATAATAAATGGGTCGTGGGTTCGAGCCCCACCGGGGGGCTTCTAATTTTTCAATTTATAATTATTCTGTAACATGTTAGACTTCGTCTGGAAATTCGGATATTAAATGAGTGGTTGGAATATCGAAATTTTGTCCGGATCACGAACCGCCGTCCAAAGATGAAAAAGATCGTGAAATTTAATCGCGTTTCGGTTGCATTCTGTGGATTTCCGAATATCCAAAGCCAAATTCAACGGCGTTTTTAGACTTGTTTAGACGCTATAGGCTGGGATATATCACCTACCATCAAGTTAACACATGCTTCCTATGTCTGTCTTCCTCTGTAAAAAAATCATTATAAAATATGGAAAAATTTGCATAGCGCTTCTTATCTATGATGAATAATTCATTATTTCATTGTCTAATTTTTTCAGGTAAGCTTATACTTAATTTACCAGCTGAGTCGTAGCTGAGCGACTTCATCCGCGTATCATAGTTATTTTATGCAAACCGAACGTACGTCATCGGAGGCGTCCCGTCGTTCGGTTCCCGTCGTTCTTGCAAGTTCATCTTAAGAGATAGACCTATACTGTCGCAGACATTTTTGTTGATAATTGAAAGAAAAATATTTCTCTCATAGATTTTTTTTGTGTATCTGGAACCATCTTCGCAGTGTACGCATCGGAAACCTACAAAGATGGATAATTTTACCCGTTTTTACCGCTGTTATTCGCTTCTATTAGGTTCAGCGCAATGTAAGCCTTTAGCCTTCTTCGATAATTGCTCTAATTAACACAAAAAGATTTTTTAATTTGAACCGGTAGTTTCTGAGATTAGCGCGTTCAAACAAACAAAGTCTTCAGCTTTATATTTATGTATAGATATAGATTACTGTAAATTATAGTTGCTGTAAAATGTAAAATAATGTTAAAGAATAAACTTTACATATTTCAGAGAAACAAATTTTGTTTATGTTTTTCTGAAAATGCTTATATACTTTTCAATTTTCCAATAAATTTTAACTTGAAATCAATGTCGAACGATTGTTTTGAGAACGTAAAGAAGAATTAAACAGACAAACCGCGTTTAATACTAGCATATAAACAAAGCAATATTGAAATAATAAAAAAGTGAACGCTCTTTAATTACAATTTGTATCAATTATTTCATTTTCAATTTGTTCGTCAAATTTCGAAATTTCACCGCCGCTGTAACGTGAACTGTTTATATGGCCGTTTTATTTTCTTCGATTCGCAACTCAAAAAGATCCTCGAGTTAGTCCGGGTCTTTTTAAATTTGATATCATTTAGTTTGCGAAGTTCTGAGCATCCCCTTCTTTGACTCTTATCACGGTTAGTTAGCCAAGACCCAAGAGTTACTCGGGGGCTCTGAAAGTGGGCTTTCTTTGAATATTGCATTTGATGTCTGAGTTTGACTTATCTGGATTTGATATCTGGGGACCTTCTTGGAAGCGTATTTATCTAGGGCTAAAATATGTAGCTATAATATGTAATTTAAGTGGAAGTACAAATTAAATGATTTTTCAAACACTATTAACGGTTTAAAACGCGAAAATTAGTTGTTTTTTATTTAATAAGTCAAATAATATATATCGCGTTTTAAACCGTTTAATTGAAATGTGTTCTACTCCCATAACCTCCTGACAATGGTTGAGTAAGTCAGGTACACCACAGAAGTCTAACCAACCAGTCAGTGTCTGTAAACAATTTTATCTGCCAAACGGTCACAGACATGTGTCTGCTTCATGTCTATAAATGGAGTAAGTTATATTATAATTGATATACTATAATATATGTAACATAATTCCCAAAAATGAAAAATCGAAAAAATTGTCTTTGATTCATATTTTTAATAAGATTTCTTTTTAATATACCGACTGCAGCACAAAAGCAATAAAATATCTTTAAGTACCGACAAAATGACTTTCGAAATTTCAATTTCGGATTAAGTCATTAAAACAAACGGCCATCATACAAAACATTTTCATCTCGACGCGATTAAACGATATTTATGTTTCATTTTCGAAGATTTACACGTACCGGCATTACAACTATATACGACACAAAGAGAATACAATGATTTTCTGAAGCAAGTTCGGCGTATAAATAATTCATTGCGAACAAGCCAAGTTCTTAGAGAGTGTACCTCATATCGTAAAGTTCAAGAATGACAAGCCATAAAGTTTTATAACCTCTACCGCGCCGTCTCAATTACAATTACAAATTATTACAAATCTCAACTTTAAGCTTCATTATATGGAATACGTTAAACCCTATCTTTACAAAGTTGGGTTTTGTTCGTTCTGTGTAAATGTAGCTAATGGTTTTATTTCGATGCCCATGGAACCCACGTAAAGCTATCTACAGGGTGATACAAAATTTGATTATATCGATGAGGACGAAGAAGAAATTTTGGTGGACATTTTTTCCTTCATGTCCTCTAATAGAAAGAGTCAGCAGACAAATATCTTAAGACACTTGTCAGTAATCGCCTATTCATTTTTATATGAAATACAATCAAAGAAAACTTTTTCATAATAACCCTATTACTTACTCGTAAAGTGGACACACACATTACATCACATTTAACCTTACTACCAAAATAAAAATAATTCAGAGTCATGACTCACTTGCCGAATGCACTGTTTAAGTGCGTCCTGCGTTTAAATCCCGGGAAGATAAATAATTTCGGTCTGGCCGAGTACAGAACTCTGATCAACTTGTACATGCTTACTTGTCTATTGTTTACGCGAGTAGTCTTCCTGTCACCACGGCTGCAAAGAATCCCAAACGTGGGGCCGTAGTTAAGATAATTTGTAAATAAGTCTAACTAACATATTTTGCGTGTTGAACTGTTTTATTTAAATTTATATATGCTCGGAAATAAAAAATACACCCACACACAGACACAGAAAATTGTCGTGACGTGTAGAACATTTAATTTAAGTTTGCATTTGTCTGTTCCAAAGATTAGTATTACAGAGCCCTGTATACGAAACAAAACGAGTTACATTGTAGCTATTTGTAATTTCACGCAAACACTTGCAACATTGAGCTTTTACAGCTTTGGGCTTTAGCCGCGACTAGTTTTTAAAATAAGTCGAGTAAAACCGATAGTGTCACAATTTAGGATTCCGCGGGATTTATTTCTACATAGTTTTATCGCTCTTTTGCCAATAGTCGATGGTTTGGCTGCCAACAATGCAGCGAAACGCTTTGAAAGTTAGACAAGGGTTAAATTGTAACTTATAACAATGTAAAACAGATAAACTTACAAACACTTGAAAGAATTTTTAACTAAGTATGTATATGTATGTATTATGTTTGACGGGCTCGCTGGTGTAACGCTAACAGCTAATAATCGTGTCCTATCGTGGCTTCGATCCCCTCCGATTTTAACATGTATCTAATCAATTAATTTTTTTTTGTCTAGAAATCTGAATATTAAATAGATGGTAGGAATATGGGAACAAGTGAAAAAGCCGTGAAGTTAAATCTCGTTTCGGTTTGAATCTGTGGATTTCTGAATATCCAAAGCCAAAAAAGATCGACAGCGGCTAGCGTACTTCACCTACAAAATGAGAAAACCTAACTACATTATGCAATTTAACATAAACACTTTTATAGGTCTAAAATGCATAATGCATTAGTTAAACTTATTTTATTTAATTTAGCTACGGGTGCGGCGTATGCTGTGCAGCGGCCGTTGTCTCTCCTTCAGTTCGTGTTTTAAACTGTTTTATATTGTTTATATTCTTGTAGATTCTATATTACACAAATAAAACATTAATGCATAAAACGAGTCATTAAGTATCCTATGATCTATCTTTTGATAATACATATTAAACAGTTCTATTGTATTGAGATTTCAAAAAAAATAACAATTATTATAATAATTCAACAACACCTAAAAATAGGCTATGTTGCCAATCTAATAGGCACCTAGATAGCGAATCACACACCTGATTTCAGTTCTAGCCTAAAGCGAATTAAACCTTCGCCCGATTCCCTTTTTATTTTTGCCCTGATTCTGATATCCGGATAGTGGCAGGCAAGTGATAAAACACTGAAAGACATGTGACTATAACTCTGTACTGAATTTCATTTGCCTGTTAATATTAAAGCAAAGAGTGTTTTCTGCTACTTATTTAACTATGCGTAAAACTTACTTTTTAAATTCGAATTTAAATAGATTTTATTCTTTCACATTTTCAACGTAACTCTAACACTATTATACTGTGATTGTCTAAATAAAACACCTTTAACGGTTAAAAAGCGTAAATGTATAAGCTACACACAAAGTTGGGGAGTAGTTTAAATAATTAGTACCTAAATAAGTTTAATTAATATACTTCGCGTTTTAAACCATTAAAATTGTATTTACAGCTATTATACATACATAAATTACCGACAGTGTTTAATATGATTGCTCCATAAGCCAGGCCTCACCTATTGGCCTATTGCTAAAACAGAATGCCGAATGATACGAGTCAATCGTGACAAAGTGATAACCAATCGAGAATCCAGTGTAAATAGCAGAATCAGAACTCCGACCGGCCATTAAGCGCTGTCTTAGGGCGCTCACCTACATGCGTGTCGCATAGTCTGTAATTTGTGACATAGCTAAGATTACTATGCAGTGATTTATTTACATAAAACAATTGTAGGCCGCTTTCTTAGAACGTTTATGTGTTATTAGGGTTAAGGCAGATTTTCCTTTTTATTATCGCGGTGTATCAAAGAAAGTGTCCCTGTTATGGGACATGTTGATTTTACAGTTAAAATAAAGTATAAGACATCTTGTAATCTTCATCTAAGTAACAAAATTTGTACGTAGAACTTAACAATAGATAACAAATTAAAAAAATACATATGACAAAATCGAATTTGACACTAGTTTACCAGGTCGGTTCCAAAATCAAGGGACTGATCACACGTCAGTACTTTGCCCGACTGATATTTTAATTAAAAAAAACACAAAAATTTGTGTGTCCAATGGTCAATAAAGGGAAATCTATTTCACTATATAAACTATATACTATACCAGTGAAAGAAGAAAGTAGTAAAGTTCTTAAATCAGCCGGGTGGGGTATAACTTGCGTCGGGTCATTTTTGACCGACAGAAGTTGTCTTAATCCAATATTTCCTTATTGGCAGTGAATTACAACGTGGGCAATATCTGTGCATAGTCCAACAAAAGCTTATTAGAGAATAAATATCGCGATATTTTTTCCATTTCCGCCAAATATCCGCCTGTAAATTGTAAGAATCGTTCATGAGCATTTTCTGAGCCATCGAATTTTATCCGCGATAATAAAATTATTCAGATATCCAATACATTGCCGTGGTTTCTCTTTTGAGAATTCCTTATGATTATGTACTAACGAATAATGTTATAGCGGTTTCCTTTGTGTACAGTCGACTGGCTCTAGCGGGGATGTTTCTTATTAATTTTACTTATAGGCTGTTGTTAGAATTACCTTATATAGTATATTTTATATTAAATTACTATAACTTTATTAACTTGTAACCTAACGATATTTATTAACTTGTAAGTTTTTTTTATTATGTATTTTTTATATTATTAGTTTGAAAACAAGTTTGTCATTTGTTTTTTTTATTTTATCTCAAAATAACGTCTGTCTATTTATTGCAGGTATGCAATGAAACTAGTTTTTCGTGTTTTTTTTTCTAACCTGAAGTCTTAATGTGACTATAATTTGAGTTTATCAATTCTTATAAGCATCCATTTCTTATAAGCTGAGGGGCCATATGGCGTGTTCGTATACTGTGTATGAATTAATTCGATAGGTAGAACTGTCAAAATACATTAAACAAGATGGCGATTTTTGAACGATTACCCTCATACTCTAGAAAGCCCCTATTTGAAAAATTATCGCTATCCATCAATCAACAGGCTAACTTGTCGCAACACGTATTTATTCTGTCACGCTCGCGCACACATGACTCATTGTGTCAAACGTAGGGTTATCAGATGCAAAACTGAAAAGTCCATAGAGACAAGAGGGTAGTTTGTAATATTTAACTAGTCATTTTATTGGTTCGACCGCCTCCTAGCTACATTAGTTAGGCGTGTCACCTAGCATTGTATTAAGCGTGGGAGGTCCTGGGTTCGAAATCCAGAGAAACAAAAGATTGTTTCGGTCGGGCTGGGCACAGGAGTCTGATCAACTTCTTGTCGTAAAAGTAACGATCAGTGAAACGGGCACAGAATT
This sequence comes from Leptosia nina, assembly GCA_963661955.1. Classification (NCBI taxonomy): domain Eukaryota; kingdom Metazoa; phylum Arthropoda; class Insecta; order Lepidoptera; family Pieridae; genus Leptosia; species Leptosia nina. The sequence goes on along the minus strand of CAVLEF010000004.1, from coordinate 3,536,123 downwards.
TAATAGTATATTTTGATATGACTGAAAACTAGAATGTGCGTTTTTTGTAACTTGGCATTACACTGCCTCTATATTATCTTGCCCTCATCGAACTCCAGTGATGCTATTTGTGGTACAATTTTGCTTCCTTCCTCCCCTTCTTCTGTTTATATACAGCTTTCTTGGGTATATACGTATTTTGATTTAACATATAATTAATTCTTAACTGTATCTTCAAAACCTCTTGACAAAAATGATAAAAGTTATATGGTTATGTTCATAGTTCATATTTCTTGGGATCCGCTAGTACTATACAATGAAAATATCTACTCCAATACAATTACCCTATCACTTATCGTAATTATCGACTTCATACGTGATTAAACATGTACGTAAAGTACTATTTACTTATTTTAAACAGAACCAATAAGGGAAATAAAACATAGTATTGTATATTTATAAAATATACAAATGTTTAAAATTTATTAAAAAAATTAATAAACACAACTACCAACGAGATTTTCCATGACGTGAGTTTAATTTAATATGTATTAACTATATTGTATTAAATGGATAAGGTTAAAAATAATATTTAAATTATTGTATTTATACATTATCATTTGTTATGTGTAAACCCTTCACATTAAAAAGTTAGAAAGATATTGTCTGTATTACGCGAATAATGTTTAAAAAAACAGTTTTAACCGATTAAAACGAGATATATAATATGTATATTAATTAACTTCGAAACATGAGGCCATAGTTAAATTAAAAATAAGTTAACTTATATATTTCGTGTTCTTAAACCGTTCAAAGTGTTTTACTTAAATGAGCTAAGTTTAATTTCTTTGCGTATGGTGACCCTACAGAACCAAATGTAACGTTAACCCCCCAGCGCCGGCGAGACTTGTCACTCAGTTGCGGTCTGTCACACGTCAACAGACGAAGGCGTCACGCGAAATTTGAATACAATTTATAGTCTGTCCCTTTCAAATGCTAATTGTTGAGCTTTTTTGTGCCGTGATGCAAAATTGACATATAACAATGCCAGGGGGGGAGTGTTTTGTACGGGCTGCTCTTTGAACTTTCGTTTGGGTTTTTTAAGGCGCGAATTAACAAGACTACCTGTTAAATTTTGAAGGGCAACTCTTTGTCATATAACCAAACTGAGAAAGAATATTATGGAACTGATTAATATGACACTGGCGATACTCGAACCTGTGCCTTAAAGTGGCATGGTGTGAACACTTTTAGGTATATCTTTTCACCGTTCTAGGCTTCAGAGCTTTTGTACCCTGCTTGAATGAAACTATTTATTGCTTCTCCAGGGCTTGCATCTAGGACATGTTAAGCTTAACGCAATGTTAGGCAAACGTTTTACTATTTTGAGCTACTAAATCAGTCGAAATATACTAAAAGACATATATGGACGGTTTACAGCTAGTTTGAGCGAACCTTACACCTAGATGGGTCGGGACTATCGTTAGTAGTCTGATGAAAACGAGGGACGTTTTAGGAAACTCCTTAACGGTTCACAGTAGGTGTTTGAACTCTGTTTATATTGATAAAAGAAATGAGATAAAATCGATTCAAATTTAACTAATAAATATCGTGTTTTAAACCGTTAAAGTGTTTTATTTAAACGTGTACTACTCGCATAAACTACAAACAGCATTTAGATCAGTTCTATTTAACTAAATCAAAAACGTATTACATTCTGCGAAGTATCTTTCTTTTAGTTTAGCTTTAGCCAGTTATTTTTTTATGTTGTTTATAATTTTAGGTATGTTGTTAAAGTAGTTCGTAAATACAAATGAAATACAAATCACTCGCACGTTATTTAAAATTCAAACATAGTGTGTGTGGTCGCACTCACATTTGGCATAATATTGTAGAGAAACACTTTGTAGGCATGTTATAATAATTAAAATACTACTAGCATTATTTGCCCATGCATAAAATTATCATAAACTGGCCTCATTAACCAGCTTTTCACTCGTAAGATATATGATTGACTGTAAGATGATCGTAATAATATATACATACGGATATCCTAAATTGTATTTTATTACAACGAGTTAAAGTCCAGTTTGTGTTAACTAGTTATGGAGTCTAGTTCCTTTTGTTATAGACTTTTTTGTGAGATATTAATTGTTTGACTCGTTAACTCGTTGATGGGTTGTTTGAATTCGGTTTCTGTCATATTTATTTGTGTATTCAATATTAGCTTTTTTAATGATTCAATCATTATTATTAATAGTTATTTTAACCATATTGAATACTAGCTGTGTCAGCGCCTTCGTCCGCGTAGAGTAGTATCTAACCTTTTTAAATTTAAGCTATCACCAACGACGTCGGACGTCTATCTTTTCAGATTAACTTTCAAGAACGACCTGACGTTCTTGAAAGATAGATATATAGTGTCGCGGATATTTTTATAGATTACTAGCTGAGCCGGCAAACGTTGTTTTGCCACATAAATATTTTTACTAAAATGTCTATTAAAAAATAAGGGTTGATCGTAGGAGGGTGAAAATTGAGGATTGTATGTATTTTTGTATGTTGTATCATAAAAAAATATAAATTAAAAATTTTATCACTTAGGGGGATGAAAAATAGATGTTGTCCTATTCTCAGACCTACACACAGAATACACATATGAAATTTGGTGATAATCGGTCGAGCCGTTTCGGAGGAGTTCAAGTTCGAACACCGTGACACGAGAATTTTATATATTAGATTTAAAAAGGAATCATTCTTTCATATTTTTGGGTATCTTGAACCAATTTTGCAGGAAATCCATAATGATGAATAATTTTCCCATTTTTTTTTTCACATTTCTCTCTGTATTTTCGCTTTTTATTAGTTACAGCGCGATGTCAGTCAGTCAGTCAGTCAGTACCTATAATTAATTATAGTCTGTAACACGATTGTCATCGTTTCACAGACTATAATTAATTATACAGTAAGTACAATTTATCTCAAAGAACTACATGACGCCACTCAATGCATTTTTACATTTGTAATTTTCGTGTCTTGTGGTTTTCGGATAAACGAACTATTCCGATCATCAAAATCTTCTTTTCAAATCATAAAATACATTAAACAAGATTGAAATTGGGTAAAAGCTACTTGCATTAAGATTTAGATAGAGTGTGTCAGAGCTTAGTAGTTTTAATTTATAGCTTTTCTCGTTAGTGGCCAATAAATTGTTTGAAAATACGATATCATAGATCATTCATAATGATGATACAACATATTATAGTTCTTTCAACCTGTTTCCCAGTGTTGCTGGTATTTAAAATACGCGCATATGTTAATATAACATCTATACTAATATTATAAATGCAAAAGTAACTCCGGCTTAACTCCTGAACTACTGAACTGATTTAAATGAAATTTGGTACACAGATATATTAAAGCCTAAGAAAGGCTACTTTTTAATGCCATATAAGGGTTGATAGGGGTTGAAAAACGGGAATGAAAGTTTGTATGGAAATTCGTGGTTTTTGAAGCTAGAACAATGACACATTCTTCTTTGGGAATAGGAATGGGAGTGGGACTGACTTTAGATTTAGATGGGAGTTAAAAGATGTGCGAGATGGAGCTAAGTAGCACTTAAACTAGATTGGCTGCCTTAAATGCGCCTTTTAATAAATAAAGCCTTAATTAAAAAATCTTCCTCAAGTCACTATTACACGTGGAGTAAGTCACGGACAGCTAGTTATATAAAAGTATCATTCAGCTGGTAATATCACAAATTTCTGCCTATATCAAAAAATATAAATTTAATATATAAACAACATATTTTACTTTGTTTAGAATTGCCTCCATCTCTGTCAACAGTTCTTAGTTTGTTAGAATGTCCCAACATAAAGGATGTCAATTAACTTTTGAAATTTTTATTGAATTAAATTTCTAAAAATCTTACCAAAATATTACGGCGTTAAATTTCTATAATAAAAGATCTTGATGTAAATGTTAATATGACATCTTTCTAGTATTTACCTCAATACAGTAATGTACACGATCTGTCCTGACAAAACTGAGTAATCTAAGCACTACGGCTTTTGGAATCCACTTCCATTACTTCGGATTATGACATAAATATTTATTATGGCAATAAATAGGACTGTCCCGGGCAGAATTATCCCTATTTTATACTTGGACCAATAAAGGTTATTGCGCATGGAGATGCTTAGGTGTAAAGATTTTGTTCATTGCATATTTACTTCCTGTAATACTGTTGTTTTGTTTACTAGAACGAATTTCCAAAGGTTCAGTTAACCGAGGTCGAATTGAGATTTGCTTCTAAGAATCATTTTTTGTTCAGGCGAGTCTGTGTAATGGTAGCAATGTATTGCTAATAGGGTCATGGATTCGATCCCCACCGGGACCAACGTTTTTCTAATCAATTTATAATTTTCCTGAAACATGTTGGACTTCGTCTGGAAATCTAAATATTAAATGAGGTGGAAGGAATATTCAAAAACTTCGGTCCATTGATAAAAAACTCGAAGTTCAAATGTCAGCTTGAGGATTTCCGAATATCCAAAGCCAAAAAAGTTCGACAGTGTCTTGCCTAGTTGTACGTATTTCACATACCGTCAAGTAGTTGTACTCCAGGCTGTCAGTCCTCCTGTATCATAAAACAAAAGTTGGAAGGTAGGTAGCCCTCTTCTTCCTTGGCCTTCCATGCTCCCTTGGTCTCTGTTATAACCTCTAATTTAGTGGTAAGCACTAAATCCGTTGACTCGTACTGCCGTGTAGTTCTAAGTCTAATCAATCGATAGCAATCTCTATCAAAATCGTCACAGATCCAGAACGTAGGTTAGTCGATATATCTATTTGAACATTCATTAATCCAGGTCAGACACTAATAACATTGGCTGAAGATTAATAGCCAAGGCACTAATAGAATACCCTGTCACACACGCAACCTGCAACTTATAAAATTGAAGCAAGGCGTGATAAATTAGTCTTATCCGTCACAATTGGTCACGGAACCCATGCAGTTACGGGTTTACGAACATTCCTTAAGGGATATACATCGATTGTTGTGTTTATTATACTTTCTAGTGTGAGACCCAATTTTACCAAACAATAATGACATTGATAACAATAATAATTAAATAATAAGTAATACGAAAATATTAAATTAAATTTAATTGAAAATGATGCCAAAATGGTCTTGCGTCAGCATAAATTGCAGCACGGTTATGCTACAGCAGTGGTTTGCAGCAAAGCCCTACTGTTTGTCTGTTAGACATCGCTTATACAACCATACATTTACAATTTGATATTTCAATATCATTATTTGTACGTGAAATAAGTCTTGCCACCTATAGTGGGATTCTATTTTTTCCCCGTACTTAAGCGAAATAATATTAAGTTATACAACTTAGAATAAAACACTTTAAGTTTTAAAACGCAATATATTGGTAAAATATATAAAGGTGTACTACTCGCGTCTTGAGACAGATCTATACAACTTTCTCGAATGTTCTAACAAAAAGGAATTTTTCAATCTAACTGTAGTTCCTGAGATTAGCTCGTTTAAATGAACAAAAAACTCTTAGCTTTATTTATTAGTAAGAACACGTTTAACGCAAATAAAAACTCAGTAGTACATTTTCGATTATTTGTTATTTCTAAATAAAGGATGATTATGCCCCTTTTAACAGCCTGAAGGGCCTAGTAATGAGTCATTATGTCACCAATGTGTTGCCGGAAGTACGCTCGATATGCGAAACGCCGTCCCCTAGAAAAATAATGTGGGAAGAATCTGATAATGCCGATAACAATTTCTCCTTCCTTATCTAGATACGCTGACTCTTGCGCCTCGGACATAAGAAGATCTACTTGACAAGCTCGACCGTTTACAAAATTTTTGCATCCGGTTTATATTTGGCCTTCGTAAATATGATCATATCTCTACTTACCGTAAGGGAGCTTGGTTGGCTTCCCATTCGGCTTAGACGTGATTCGCATACTCTACACCTTCTGTACTCTATCCTCTTTAATCCCAGTGCTCCTACATACCTCAAACGATCTTTTAAATTTTTGGGCCCTTACACCTATGGCCTGCGGTCTGCGGAAAGGTTTATACTAGAAATTCCCAGTCACTCTACGAACTTTGCTGGTCACTCTTTTTCCATCTCTGCTGCAAAACTTTGGAACTCTCTACCTGACTCCGTCCGATTAGCTCCTTCCTTGTTTTCCTTCAAAAGTCTTTTATATAAACATCTACTGTCCTTATCATGTTAATAAATTTCACTTTCCTTTTTCTATTTTTTTTTTTATATTTATTTTGTGGGTTTTTATTATTTTTAATTTAATTTAAGTTTATTTTGTTTATTTAATAAAATTCTTGAACTGTAATTTAATAATTTATTGAATAGGATGGACTAATATAAATAAGATTATTTGTTATATTAATAAAAAAAAATAATAAATAACAATTCAAGTTGTGAACTATGCAACTATTGATGCACGCGATAATAAAAAGTTTTTGCAAATAACAACTTCGTTACAAGCTAGATCGTAGTTATGATTTAAAATGAAGAGAAGATCAACACACAATGTGCGTGTTTATTTTCACTTTAGCCTGCACCGTAGCCTGTACATTATTTTAATTCTTATTTAAGTCAGAGACATCTTTACTAATAAATGTAGATATTGTGTTATTAATTTTTTTTAAATAATTAAAACAATAATTTGTTTTTTAATAATATTAATAATTTTTATATGTTTTAATATCTATCTTAACTTAAAATTAAGAAATAAGGAAGGATCCTCAAATTTGTACTCCATAAAACAACTAACTCATTTCTGGGATTTTGTATAATTACATTGCCAGTTGAGGTTGCAAATTGATCAATAAATAAATATTTTTAAAGTCATAAAATTTAGAATTAGAATGTCTCAAAAGGCGTATTATTGTTTGAACGAATTCTGTAATTACAAGGCTGCCTGGCAGTGATATGAATTGCTCTTTAGGTTAATAGTTAACTTTCATGTGCGTTCTTCTTTGTAAAATCACGACAGACTAACATTTTTTGGACAATGCTCAAGAATTTTTCAAATGTTAAGAGAAAGACATAATATTTTATTTTTGTTTTCTTGAATGTATAGGTATTTCTACATCTTCTTTGGTGGTTAAATTTAATTTCTTACTTTCCTATTTTACGTTCAACGCTTAAATCACTTTATTAAAAGGTAATTAAGTTTTGTTTATATTCTTACTTATTTTAAGTCTTCTTTTGTTATGTTCAATAAAATCCCAATCTAAAATCTTAAATATGTTCCCAAAATTCGAACTCAAACCAAGTAAACATTAAAAAACTATTCCAACAACACTCGCATCTCGCTTTACATGCAAATGTTACAAACATGATACAATTCTAGGCGATAAAATGGTAAAAAATAAACTTTATTGGGTGTTGACGCAGTTAAAAGCCCAATTTATATAAACCATCTGACTTGTTGACATTTATTTAAAGCCTTAGCTACAAATTCATTAGGCGCTAGAGATAGTTAGATACCCCTCGGGCAATAAAAATTAGAATGACGATAAACAACCTACCCGGAGCGATTTATTGCTTTACGATTGAAATATTAATTTTTCTGGTTATTTTACTGGGCGACGGTTAAAATTATGAGATTATATTATTATGTAAACCTACATCCATCAAATAAATAATTCAAATATCGTTACAACCAGTTTCTCTGAGCGTATCACTCCTTACTTTGACATATATCCCCCGTGACCGCGGCTACTGCAAAGCATCCGAAACGTGGGGGTGGTGTTGTATCCAACACTAAAAGATTTGCTTAATTCGGATCAGTAGTTTCTGAGATTAGTGAGTTTTCAGTTTACGTTTTCAGCTTAATAATATTCAGCGCAGATAATATTATCACCTCAATAAACCCTTACCAAAAAAAAAAACTATTCGAAAATTTCAAAAGCCCGCACCTCGTAATAGATTAAATATGGGCGCCATTTTGTAACAAAATCTCATCACGCACAAAGCGTAGCTCTGTACGTAGATACTGTACCGAATTCTCGGAACAGCGTATACGGCAGTATAATGGCTTCCTGTTTCCTTAACCCGCCACAATGATTCTCCTAGACGAAAATTATAAAAAACCTCGACTGCACGTGAAATAAAAATAGAAAAATAACGAACCTCTTTGAAGGAGATCCTCTGTTACAGTTATAAAATACATTTTGTCTCGGTCTGAAACAATTCTGAAGAATATTATGTTTACAGAGCGCTAACAAGTAGGTACGGTGTGCTCGAAATTACTTCAGCTCTACTTATTGTCGATATCACTTTGTGACTGTTGTGTGTTGTAATAGTAATATTGCAAAATCATGTTTTTCCTCGAACGCGTTAACAGACAGTTCTCTGTCCGGCAAAAATAATTTACAAATTGCACGAGATTCAAACCCAGGATTTCCCATGCTTAGCGCAATGGTGTTTCACTATTGAACTATAGATAATAGTATTATATATTTGATATTATATAGTAAATTAGTTTTTTTATGTACTTCTTCTTTCAAACTATAAATAGCTTTTATAAGCTGTAGTACGTTGAAGTCAAATTTAAATAAAACACTTCTAACGGTTAAAAACGTAAAATATACTAGTCATCCAAATACTAAAGCATCCCCAACGTTTACGTATTAAATTAAAATAAAAACAAATTAAACTGTCATATACCTTTTTTATAAATTTTCAAGTTCCCAAGTTAGGACTTCATAAGAATAGGATCCTCATAAGAATGCCTTAATATTACACTATGGCCGACTACATATAAACGGATGCGAACTTTTAATTCGGGGATAAGTGCTATGGTTTTCTCGTTATTATTTCTTACAGGGAGAACTGTTCGTACAAGACAAATATTATACTATTTTTGGTATTTAAGTACACGAGCCATAGACCAATATGGACAAAATGAAATAAAAAAATATGTAATTATTGATCATAAAATACCGCCACTGTAGCCAAATAGTTAAACGTATTTCCTAGCATTGCGTTAAGCGGAGAGGTTTCGGTTCGAATCCCAGGGAAACACAAAATTTTTCGCTCGGCAGGGCACAGAAGTCTGATCAACTACTTGCCTGTTAAAGAACGGATAAGTAATGGACACAAAGTTGTGTTTGCCCCATGCCCCACGAGGGGGAAACAGGATTACACTACTAATCATATAATACTTATCATTATTTTTCGTAATTACATATCTTTATAAGATTTATTCCTCAACGAAATATTCAATTTAAAAAGTATAGGCGATATACAACATATGGAAATAGTCTAATCGTGTGAGTCAGCAGTTCGTAAGAGGCTTCTGCTGTCAGAAATAAGCTGATAAGTTGACGCTTCAATGAATTTGTAAGGTTTTGTTACGATGAGTTTGTTCGAAGCTTTAGTATCAAATACTTTACGTCGGTGAAAAGAACAAAACAAATCCGACCTCTTTTATAAAATGTAGTACTGTCTATAGTTTACGCGAGTAGTACACATTTAAATAAAACACTTTAACGTTTCGGATGCTTTGCAGCAGCCGTGGTCACAGGGAGTCTCGGCTCGGCGAAACGTCGGGCCGAAGTTAAAAATCATTTTCAAATAAGTTTAACTAATATATCGCGTTTTAAACCGTTAAAGTGTTTCATTCAAAAAAGGGGTTAAAAGGGTTAAAGGGGTTATAGGGGGGTTGGGGGAAAGGGGGGGGGGGGGGGGGGGGAAAAAAAAAAGGCAAAAAAAAAGGGGGGGGGGGGGGGGGGGGGGGCGAAAAAAAGGGGCCGGGGTCGGGCCCGGTGGGGCTGGCGGTGGTCACTGGGAGACTCCTCGGCTTACGGTATATCTCGTTTAAGTGTTTTATTTAAAATATGTACTACTCACGTAAACTATAGACAGTATTTTATGAGTATACACTTTTTTATATATAACTGTACATTATGTTACATTTCACTATATTGGAATATTTGGAATTAGAAACTCAATTGTTTAGAGTACGGGGCGCGGTGGATGCTGATTCAAGTCCTGTTCATATATTTTTTTAAACAAAATAATATATAAAATGCCATCATATAAAAAAATTTTAGTTTTTAAATATTTCTTAGTTGTGATTTTCCAATACATGTTTTTTGTCATAATAAATTTGACTAAGCTTATGTTTTCTTTGATACTAAGACGAAATAGAGTCACAAATTAAAACGACACCATTGTCCCAACACTATGTCAGGTATTTGTTCGCAGGGGGTCTGCGACACGTACGGCACATTCCTCAAACACCCCGCGGAACACATCCGATTAATCAGCTCACACGTACAAGAACAAAAATTCCTAGGAAATGGGATAATTTTTCTTACGTCGCTCGTAAGGCACGCTTTAAGATTATTCAAAGTCGAACGTGAGACTAAAGCTGAGTTTTTGTCTGGAATCTTCCAGAATTCTAAGTTTAAAATTATAATTATCCTGGTTATTTCGTGCTCGTTACTGTCATAGAGTTTACTTGACAGAAGGTGGAATCACAGCCATTTTCGTATACTTTATAGACAATATGTGCTGTCGGCCTAATTTAGAATTGGACATTCGGATCCATTATTATGAAATTTTGCTAATTATGCGGCTTAAAAATTGTCATAATCGACTTTGTTCACAGATAAGTGAATGTCAATTTAAATAAAACAAAAACGGTTTAAAACGTGAAACTGACGTTTAGGTTGCTTCGCCGCAGCTCTGGTAATGAGGACCGAGTCTCCAAGGATATATTACGCGTTTTAAACTGTTAAAGCGCTTTGTTTAAACATGCACTACTCAAGTAAACTATAGACAAGATATACTTTAAAAAAAAAATCGACTCGGGCAGGACTTGTAGCGGCATCGTCAGCGTTCCGTGCTGTTGGTCTACAAATTGAGCTACCGAGTCAAAAATGAAATTGATTCAAGCCCTGCCCGAGGCGAAATTATTTTCAATTTATTTTCGATTTTTAAATTATATAGTGCCTTTATGTGCAATAACATCTGAAAAATTTTAAAGTTTACAAACAAGATTTAAATAAGTGCTTTCTGTGTTCTCTCCAACCGAAAAATGCAAATTCAGAACTCTTAGTTAAGGTACCCACTTATTGTTTTCAAACTTAGTTGTTCCGTTGCGTATCTACCGTTTACGTAAGCCTACGTCTAAAGCTCTAAGTTTAAATACCAGATAGTAATAATATTGAGATTAAAAGCCTCCAGCGAAGGAAGTTAAAACCGAGTTCGTAACTAACAATTTATGTAAATATAACTTGTTTGTTTAAAACACAGCCTGCATAAATTATTTACTTCGGTCTCGAGTTAGCAAATAAATTTGAAAATAAAGCCTTCCTGTAATCACTATCATTTGCAATAGAGCAAACATAAATTTTCTATTATAATTATTGGTAGTGCGCAGTGTCAAAATTAACAATTTATATTACGCATCATATTCACTGAAGGTATTAAATTCAAATTTATTGCTTGTTACTACAACACTGTTGTGAAAATTTAATATAATAAGTAGACATTCTCTGAATAATAGATTATTATTGTATACGTTCATTAAAATACTACTTTGCTTCGTATAATGATTTATGAAAATCATTAATTCGGTCCCTTTGTTAGTATCGTTGTGGGAGTGATTTATTTATTCTATATTTATTTTCTATATAATAATAAAAAGCCCGCACATATCTAAACTACCACCATAGCTAAATTTTTAAATAAGTCTTTGCGTTAGGGCAAGGGACCCTGTGTACGAACCGCGTAAAGAAATAAAATAAAAAGTGAAAAATATTTTTGCAATTTTCTACAAACAAATGTCTACCATATTTTAAAGCATCGATAAATTGGTATATTACAAATACTGTAGCTAAATGTAACGTTAAGTTACGTTAAGTTTTTTTCTCTTTTAGTTATAGTCTCCAGTATCCAAATTTTATTGAAAATTGAACTCTTCTCGAAAACCAACAAAGTTTATGCAATTCTAACACAAAGATTTCACGAGTCATTGTGAATTGTACGTGCTAGAGACATTTGCTATGAGCTTAGAGAAAAAAACTAAAACGTGACTCTGCAAAGTCAGGACACTAATTCGAATACGAGCACGGAATCTTTGTTCGCATTGCTCTTATTTTAATGAAATATTACCACCTCATAAAAGGAAGACAAGAATATATTCTGTGGGGCTATAATTAAAAGTGACGGCCGCCATGGCTTAGTGGCTAACACAGTGCTTAGCATTCGATTCGAACCTGGGGAAACATAACAAAGTTAGTTTTGGCCACGCTACGCACATTCAAATTAAACCATTTAACGGTTTAAAACGCGATATATATAAGTTAAACTTATTTGAAAATTATTTTTAACTACGACCTGACGTTTCGGATGTTTGCAGCAGCCGTGGGCACGGGGAGACTTTAAGCACTGAAAGCTGATCAATTACTTGCCTTTTGTTATTACAAGTAGTTTATATGAAATAAGACAATTTAAACGGTTAAAATATATTTGGGTTTTTTTTTAATATGTTCCTGGATAAGCGGGCTCCACTATTATAATGAAAAGTAGAGCGTTATAAAAAGGAGAATATTTTGTGTCACGCCTGCCTGGCACACTTTTTTGCGCTTAACAATTACGAAGCGAAACAAAAAACTAATGACTTCAGAGGCCCTACGTTATGTTATAACTTTTTAATATAGAAATGAATGAAATAAACAAAAAACATATTTTCAATAAACTTTATTGAAAACGAAATATGCAATGGTTAGTATTTAGAAGAAGGATCACATTGTTCCATCGTGGTTAGAATTTTGGAGAATTCACTAAACTTACAAGTAACAATACCAATAAGAATCTGGTTTATACGATTAGTTCTTTAGGCTGTCAATTCATCAATTAGTCATTCATGCTATACAAGTACATAAGTAATAGAGATAAAATGCATCTGTTGGATATCATCTAAAAGTAAGGTGCCGTGGAACTAGTGGACCCTTGAACAATCGAAAATCCACAGACTTAAACCAAAATGCAGTTACAGATTATGGCTTTACCATCCTTAGATGGTGGTTCGTGATCCGGACGGAATATCTTTTAGTCTTATCACCCAACTAAATGTTCAGGTTTTAAGGCAAAATATAAAGTTAAAATTTGATTAAACTTGAAGAAACATGCCGGATGCGGTGGAAATCTAACCCACGACCCGATGATTACTGGCCATATGATATTCCTATCATTAGACCATCTAGCCCGTCAAAGATTTTAGAATTCAGAACTTTCAAACTTAGAACAATGATGTTGCGCGTTTCAACTTACGTAAATTATAGGGGAGACTTTAATTTCATTAATTCCAACGGAAGATAAGATACCGAAATTTGGGGAGCATTAAAACAAAAATCGTAGAAAACACGCATCACCGCGAATAATGAGCTCGACGAAATTGTAATCAAATCGAAACCACCGGATGCCGGTGTATTATTACACAAAAAAGCCACCGCAAATGACAACGAAGTTCGGCTCTGATACAGAAATCGCGTTGTATAGTAGCGCTTTATCCGGAGTCGGCTAATCGAACGAGGCAGGCCGATCGCTACCACGAAGATAACAATAATTAGTCGTAATGACGTCGCGGACCCTCGCTTTTTTTAAGTGCTGTGGGCGAGAGATGGGCAGATAGTGCGTCCATCAAATCGTATGATAATCGGGCGCGGTTAATTCCATTACCAATAATAAATGCACGCATTAAATTAGACCCGTCGAGTGAGTTTTCGATCCCATCACTCGGATTATGATATGAATAATTTATACAACCTATTTTTGTTTTGAATTTAGATTTCTATCTAAGATCTCGATCACGAACGCCTCCAGCGTTTGCGCCGATATACTTTTTGTCGGCTATACTTTTGTCAACCGCATCTAATGCTTTTTGATTAGTTTCTTTGCTAGAAATTCCATTAGGCGTTCTATTATATTGTTTATGTAATTTTTTAATGTTAATATTTAGTATACTTTCCACATGTAAATACACATGTGAACTTACATCTTCTATTTGAGATAGAAAAATAACATTACTGTGGCAGTACTTAAATCTGTTGTTGCTCTACTTTTGTCTACCCTTACTATTGGACTATCTCAAGTAATAAATTATGTAAGGATTTCACGAGCAATCGAGGAGCTAACAACATCTCCTGATGATGCCGTCCGCTCGTGATGGCGAAACGTCGAGCACCTCTTCTCGTTTACTTCGGCCAAACAGCCCGAAAAACAATGATATTTCTAAAGCAAAATTTGAATTCGCTTTGGTATAAATAAATAGTATTTGTTTAGATATGGATCACAGCTTCTTTGGTGCCTTTTATAGTTTCACCAAAGTCAAAAAAAAAAAAAAAAAAAAAAAAAAAAAAAAAAAAAAAAAAAAAAAAAAAACCTCGCCCTTGGGGTTTGGGGAAAAGGGGGATAAGAAAAAAATTGAGAAAGGGGGGGGGGGGGGGGGTCATTATTCATAAAGTATTTAACACAATGATAAAAAGGGAGTAAAGCTGGTACATGTTCAAAAGACCCACGCAGGAAATAATATTCAAACTGCGCTTTTACAGGTTGACATCAAGAACAGCATTGTTAGCTTCTAATATTCACATTTATCATAAAAATAAACTTACATAAATCATGCAACAAAGGTGTTTATTATGTTAAAGCGAGTATGTTTTATGTACAAGCGTCAAGAAAATTAGTTACTATCCCAATAATATTTTTATGATGTATGGATTGTGGGATGTATGAATGTTTGTTACTCGTTTATGCGGCAACGACTTGACTGTTGTTGAATAAATAAAAAATAATTTATGTAATCTCTTTAAAATTTAAAAATTTATTTACATACTTCAATAACTGTTTGTTTGTCTGTCTGTCGTGATTCTACAGAGTGTTCCAAAGAGCAACGTGACCGAGAACAACACCCAAGATACTCAGTCCGGCTTTTTTAAACATGTCTTATAAACTAATATATTTTTGTGAATTGAAATTAAGACTTGAAATCATTTGGAGTCCCTGGATTAATATAAAATACTTTTTATCTAGAAAATTGTACGTTTTGGGCAAATAATTTAATTTCACGTATACTTCAAACAATATTGCTTACTGTATATGCATTGCTTTGCTGTTTCGATTCTTTGTATACATAGTTCCACTGAGAAACTATGAAACCATTCTTCCATATTCTATATTAAATGCCATACCCTATACTTTGTACCATGCCCTAATTTGTCGACTCATCCTGATTCGTAAAATCGTCTTAATGAAGTACTTTTATGCTCAAACGATCGTTTTAATATCGTAATTAAAATTGATGGACTGGTCTAACGAACTACTTTTCCAAAGACAATATCAAAGAGACTAGTGTAAGGAATGAAATAATCTTGATTGTATATTGTTAAGTTAATCAACGTTTGGCTTGACGAAGTGTTAATTAAATGTTTGGATAGATTAGAGTTTTTCCTAGTATCTGTGTTAATATCGTGCTTCATATTACACGTCTAATTCACTTAGGTTTGATGGGTGATTGTCGAAAATTACAAAATTTGAACTTCGGCCCGAACAATGTTAATTATACAATTCTAAAAGATATAAGTCACACCACACCAACAAACACCAATATTTTAAAATAACAATGTCAATAGAGAATTATTAAAAAGATATGGATTTCTACGGATCATTTTATTTTTATTTAATATTTATCCCATAATCTAACAAACCCCACGCGCGGCTTAATTATTAAAATCGTATCGTAATCGTAAAACTGGTATATTTTTGTTTTCTCAATTTAAGTGTTGTCTTTATAAGCAATAGTATATATCCATTAATATTTTTTACGAGTATTGTACTATGCACAGTTGCACATATTTTTGTTAAACTAAAAAATAAATTATTTTTCAGGTACAATATAAATTAATTGCATTTTAAAATTTAACTAGTCGATACTTAAATATTACGTTATTTTTATTTACACAGGAAAAAGCTAAATTTTCCCTCGTGTTTGTCACAGTTGAACAGATGTTCACACAAAAACTTACATCGTTCATTTATTTGTTACACGGCACTTCCATTAACTATTTTCGCAATACACAGTTCACACACACACAGTTGCTCTCAACAGGATCACCTCACTTAACACCAGGTTAATTGGCCATAAATTAAACGGTGACTTAAAGGTTCACCTTGTTTTGTACGAAGTTAATTTAAAGAACATTTCGTGGCCTAATTATGTCCCTGTTTGTTGCCGTTTTTGTCTTTTTTCCTGGACTGGATCGACGATAATAAAGTTGGATTGTATTTTGTAAAGTAGGCTTTTTATAAGATAGTGAAACATCAAAGCATAATTAATTATCTAAGTAGTAGTATGTGTCTTATAAAAGTTGAACTATAAAATAATACTTATAACCCCCGATTACAACTCTAGACAGCAAAAAGATATACATATTAGTGCTAAAGCATATGATTCTTCGCTCCTATTGGTCTATTGGTGGTGGAAAAAAATTCAATTGAGCCCAGTAGTTCCTGGGATTAGCGCGTTTAAACAAACAAACTCTTCAGCTTTATAATATCAGTTTAAATGAGGCAGCCTAGCTTGCCTGAATTGAATTTAGTTACCATCATAGTAACAGAACATCTAACTAATCTTACTAAAAGTGGCACTTTTATAAACTTTTGTCAACTAATTAATGTCTGGTAATAAAATGTATGTGTGTAATACGAAAAATTTTCGTAGTTGTATAGAACATTTTGTTTCCGAAAGTTAGCTTCTGTGTTGGCCTTGTAGGTAGTGTTGTGTGGTAGGTAAATAACTAATAAGTTTAACTAATATATACCGCGTTTTAAACCGTTAAAGTGTTTATTTAAATGTGTATTACTCGCGTAAACTACAGATAAAATCGTTATTTACCAAACAAAACAATACATTGAAAAAAATATTTCTGATATTAAAAAAAAAGAGTACAGTCAGCAAAAGGAATGACAAATGCACAGACAGCATCTAATGACTCACGAATTAGTTCGCTCCCTAGTAAACACCTGTTGTTTCTCCTCTTAAATTAGCTCTCTTGACCAAGTCTAATTAATTGGATCAAAATGCCTTTGTTTGATTTACGAGTTGTATAAGTATGTTTATTATGACTATTAAATACTAAAACAATGAAGCGAATTGTTTTGAAAGCATTATTTGAAAATGATTTAACTAATATATCGCGTTTTACACCGTTAAAGTGTTTTATTTAAATGTGTACTACTCGCGTAAACTATAGACAGTATTTATATTATTTTATAATTACAAAGGACATACAAAATATACTAACAAACAATTCTTAGTCTACTAGAAATCAGCGTCTTTCTAGACATCTCTTGTTAACCTTTAAGATAAGTCGACTACATAAAGACACTGTTCTGTTAGGATATTCGATCGATCCTGACCTCGACACCTACGCTTAGATAAAACAACAGCGGACACCTTACAAACTGTGCTTTATCAAATTGTTTAACGAGAGAACGATTCGATTTCGAATTGTTTAAACTGTTCGATTATAGAATTTATAAGCCACGCCCATCGATTTTGAATACATTACTCGTTAGAGAATGTTAATATTGATATCTAAATATTTTTCATACTTGTAACTCACTAGTTACTCGCCCCGGTTTTGCATGGATGCAATCCTGATACTAAACATATCTAATGCAAAGTAACCGAACTAATACATTACACACACAAACATACAAATCTTTCCTCTTTATAATATTAGTATAGATTATTATTTAATCGATTTAACTAACTAACACGAATTTTTCATCTCGAACCAGTAGTTCCTGGGATTAGCGCGTTCAAAAAAACATACTAACTCTTCAGCTTTATATGTATAATAGTATAGACAGAGCGAGTTCAAAGTCGTAGCCAAAATACAGACTGATTCCAAAATACAATCCTGTATCTACTTAATATTTGTACAGTCGTCTGCAAAGGCTCTAATGAGAACCTCGTCTCTGTTAGCTGGTATTTGTTTAGGTACACAAACTGTCCACCTGTGGTTATCACTTGACATCTGCAATATTAAAAGTTATGTTTGCTTCGACAGGATTAGTCAAATAGAAGTAAGGTGTGAAGACCACCCTCACTGTTGGATGACACTTTTGGTTATAACCAAATTCCTTTTGTTACAACCGACCTAGTCGAAAATTATTTTACGGCCCGACGATTCGCTGATATATATCGCGTTTTAAACCGTTGAATTTTTTTATTTCAATGTGTACTACTTGCGTAAAATACGGACAGTATTTAACCGTCTTAGCAATTAGTTTCAGCTCATGAAACTTGAAATATTTTATTGCATAGAAAAGAGACTTATCTGGTTAGAGAAAGCTGTGGACTTGGTATTATCGAAATCAAATTAAAGAACTGATTTCATAAGATTATTGTAGTGGAAATCACCCATCGAACAAAATCATTTGTATATGAGATCTAGTCAGGTCAGACCAGACTATAGGACATTTTTCTTATAACATAGCATATGTATATTTTTATAAATAAAATTTAGGGCTGATCATTTGACCCATTTACATAACACGCTTTTTTCGACTTGTTTTTAACTATTGATCTACAGAGCACATGAAACAAAAAACCTTTACTCTTTTGTATTAATTGTTGTGAATATTATTAAATTAAGGTCCACAAACCTTTTTATCACAAATACAGATATGGCCTAACTGAACTTTGAATAGATAGAAAAAATCAAAATTGTGGAAATCAAGGTAGGTGTGTTAATAATTAAGATCTTTGTTACTGTTTTAAAAGTTTCTTTAAGTTTAAACTATAGTTTAAAATGTCTTGCGGTAATAAACGACGGTGATTCAATTGAATTAATCCATCAACGTCAGCGCAGGTACATAATACCAATTGTAAAGAAACTATTCCATACAAAAAGGTTATTCCTAACTAGCTCACATAAGTAAGGAAGTAATTGCCCAGCTTTTGTACTTTCCCCCTCGTCTGCTTTTATTAGACTGATGTGTCTGGGAAATTGGTTTTTTAATTACCCAAGTGTTCTTTTTCTCTACTCTCTCTAATTTAGGATTAATCCGAGCGTGTCTTATGGGGCAGATGCTCTTTATATTAACCCTCTGATACTATGAACTCGTTAGAAAAATCAGTGAGCACTTTTTACCCCGGTAAAGGATTTTAGTATGGCAATTCAAGGTTTTATTCTGAGAGCTTTAGGCTTGACCAATAATGCTTCAAATTGAACGTAGTCATTATACATTTTCGGATCTAAAACTTTTAAACGTTTCTCCCGTGACTCACAGAGTATAAAACTAAAGAAAAAAGACAAACACAATCTTGTCATGTAATTCGGTTATAATGGTGTTTAAAAACGATTCCATCTATTCAATCTATTTTAAATCGAAATATTTAATAAGTTTATAGTTTGAGGTTACTTTGCGACACGTGCATGTGTAAATGGGTATAAACAATACCAGTGGGAGGAAGAGAGGAGGTAATTTAATTGATAGAGAAATTGAACAAAATGGTCGTGGGTTTAAATCTTCTTTTTAATTTATAATTTTTTTAAATAAAACATTTTAATTTTTAACAGTCTCCCAGTGACCACGGCTGTTGCAAAGCATCCTAAACGTCGGGCTTAAGTTAAAAATCATTTTCAAATAAGTTTATCTAATATATCGCGTTTTAAACCGTTAAAATGATTTATTTAAATGTGTTCTACTGGCGTAAACTATAGACAGTATTCATTTATAGTTTTATTGCACCTAAATGAGATCTTATCTTCAAGTTGTAGACAAGGATAGATATTTGGCAAATTTAATCACACGTGAAAAGTAAAACGAAGAACTAACATTTTACAGATACATTTTCGATATTTGTAATTCTGAATATAATTAGTACTTACCTACGGTATTCATTGAAAGTAATGAATATTAAAAAAGCCAGACTAATGATGTGTTCTCAAGTCTTATAGGTAAAGACATATACGAAATGTTTTCTATATCAATTCCAAATTAATGAATAAGCTTCCCCGCTATTAAAAGCAAACACTATAAATCATTTCGGTGTAATTGTGTTTTGTTTTGCCCGAGGTCATCGTAATCAAACCCGCTTTATTTATGATCGGACTATAAATGAATATAGAAATAATTTTTATATGATCATTAGTTATCGATATTTTAATGGAAAACAGCGTAGTACACATTTAAATAAAACGCGTTTAACGGTTTAAATGGGGAAATATATTAGTTAACTTATTAACGTCGTGCCGTAGTTAAATATTTTGTAAATGAGGTAAATATTTTGCGTTTTAAACCGTTAAAAGCATTTATTCACTAGACTAGGGTAAAGTGTAGTTTACGGGTGCTGCTTATAGCATAATTTTTTGTTCCGAATCTCGTTATCGTTTGTAATTGTCATCTGACTCTTGCGATAACGCTGTTTACCAAAAGGGCTTAACAAATTTTATGGCAGACAAAGATTGACTTTGGATAATCGGGAATCCACTTCTTTTTATTTAAATTTATTAAACTTCTTATTTATTTATATTAAACTGAAACGCGATTAAACTTGAAAAGTCAAGTTCTGAGGACGGTGGTTCGTGACCCGGAAGGAATTTTGATATTCCTACCGCCCATTTCATGTCCAGATTTCTAGACGGAGTCCAATATGTTTCAGAAAAATAATAAGTTGACTAGCTGTGTCAGCGGCTTCGTCCGCGTAGTTATTTTGGACATCAAAATTTGTTTTTGCAAACTTCCTATTCAACTCTAAATTCATTCTGTTACCCACGTTGTCCACGTCCCGTCGTTGCTGCACGTGAATCTTAAAAGATAGATATATACTGTTGCAGATTTTTTTACATCATTTAAATAGGAATTATTCTTTCATACATATTTTTTGGGTATCTTGAACCGTTTCTAAGCATTCGCAACGAAAAATTTCCTGTTGTTTCTTCGCTCCTAACGCGATGTTAAAAATTTAATGAATAGCCTATATATAGCTTTCCACCATAAAATCCGTAACCAACATAAAATTATTTTTTTAAATACAACCAGTATTTCTTGAAATTAGCGAGTTCAAATAAAATTATTTTTTTAAATCCAACCAGTATTTCTTGAAATTAGTGAGTTCAAACAAACAAACTCTTCAGCTTTATATATTAGTATAGATAAGAAAAATTTTGGACCCGGATCCAACCCACGCCTCGTTTAATATTAGCCATATATTGCTACCATTAGGTACACCAACGTGTCTGTACAGGACTTAGCTTATTAATTCTCTAATCCAAGTTATCGGCCGATGTATCTTCGATCTATCCATGTATCTGGAGATAATATTGTTAACAGGAATGACTGTAGGCGATATAGTTTAATTAGTATGTCAACTGGGGAGAATTAATATAATGCGTATATCTATCTATAGAGTTTGTTTGTTAGCTTGAATGTTTGCGAGCGTTGGAGCGAAAAAACAGCAGGAAAAAAATGAAAAAAAACGGGGAAAATTAGCCAACTTTGTGGGTTTCCGATGCGTACGCTGCGAAAACGGTTCAATATACCCAAAAAATATGTATGAAACAAGTATTCCCCTCGAAACGATCTAAAAAAATGTCCGCAACGATATATGTATATCTTCCATGATTAACTTGCCAGAACGACGTGACGCGACCGACATCGTAGGTTACGGCTAACATTTATAAAAAAGAGGAGGTAGTTGCAATAACAAATTTGATACTGTCTATAGTTTACACGAGTAGTATACATTTAAATAAAATACTTTAACGGTTTAAAACGCGATATATTAGTTAAACTTCTTGAAAATGATTTTTAACTTCGGCCCGACGTTATGGACGTTTAAACCATAAAACAAATTTCGATGCCTAAAATAGCTATTTTACACGGACGAAGTCACTGCCCCAGGTAGTAATAGTCTACCCTCTGTAAGAAAGTTCTTGGGTTTGAATACCGGAAAAAAACGGTGAATTTTGCAGTGAGGCTTGGCTCATTACAATCGATCAGTGAAATAGATGTAAATGTGTGCTCGGCCATGCGCCCTGGGGGATACCGGATTTAATTTCGCTCCTAATTAGAGACTGGCAGGTCTTGAACGGGCACCCACAGCGTTCCGTGCTGTTGCTCTAACTAATTTAGCTACGGTGTCCTACACGTCAACGTATCGATGCATGCACTTCTTATGCAATGTAATTTCAACCTTACATACCTTTGTAAAACGTTAGTTTTATAACTAAGGTTCAATCATTCAAAAAATTATGTCATGTCAAATAAATTAAAAAACGATTTTTATTTTATATGCCATCATGAAAAAATTTAAGAAGACCCGTTGTCGACCAATCTTGCCTTTGCATATTCAGAAATCCACGGACTGTAACCGCAACGCGATTAAATTTCACGGCTTTTTTGTCTGTGAACGATCGTAGCTTAGACGGAATTTAAATATATCTTCCCAATTAAATGTTCAATTCCAGACAAAGTATTACATTTGAAAACTTTAACATCTTTACATGCACATGGTGGATGGATTAAGAATCGAAAATAAATTAAAAAAAATTTCGACTCGGGCAGGTCTTGAACCATCACCGTTAGCGTTCTGCTGTTGCTCTAACCAATTGAGCTGCCGAGTCATTGGTACAAAGCGTGATTATGGTAAATTCTACTTTAGAGTCTCGTCAAAAAGTGTACATATAAATTCTTCTTAAGATTCCATCAATAAAAACGTCTCAATTAGGACCCTGTTAGTTCTGTCAATAGTTTATTAGCACGAGATATAATCGATGTTGGCGAAACTGTTTTGATGCTGCGGGGTGCCCGATTGTAATTTGTAGAGTTCGGCTCAGCTGGGCGCCGACCCAGAACGATAGATTGTCTAAATTTATATCCTTCGACTATTCACTAATACATCAATATGAACAGAACCCCGACTGGAGTAGTTATCTCGATACGACGCAAGTAAAATTAAATTTGTTTCGCTTAGAAAATATTTAACGGTGCCTTATTTTGGTTTGAAAATGTTTAGAATTCAAATTAATATTTCTATAATAGGTATTAAATGTAGATAGACCCCAAGTGACTACCAGATCGTAGTTACATTAATAAAATCATTTAAAAATATGAACTACTGTATTCCACGTTTTGAACCGTTAAAATGGTTTAATTTGAATGTGTGACTTGCGTAAAATACAGACAAGACTCAAAAATTGCTTTATATTCGCATCTCATTGCATTTTACTGTGAAGAAGGACTAAAATATAGTATATACATCTATACGAATACACCTAAAGGTCAGAATATTCTTATATTTCGAGACGTGACGTAACGTTTTAATATTTTGTTACAGATAGAAAACGCAGCGACGTGAAGTTGAGGGGTAAGAATTTAAATTATAGCTGATTCAATCTTATAGACTTACCAACAGCCTAAAAGACACACATACAGTTTACCACAGTTCGTGCAGCTTTTCTTGTAGCGTTTTTTTTCTACCAATTGAGCTGTACTGTAACTCTAATACTTTTGCCTAAGTACGTACGTTACTCACTATATTTTTCAAACACTATAATCGGATCAAATCCACGAAATCGATCCCGCTCTATCGCCCTCCCGAATGGGTCATTGTGGCCCATAATTAGTTTTTGTCACTTCACATTGACAAATCCTGTCCGGGTTCCATGGAACCCTACTTGGCGCGAACCGGCTCTTATCAAAGAGAATATTATTTCAAACGCCCCTGTCAACCCCGATGGGCTTTGGAACCCTAAATCCAGTTTGTTATGAATGAAATTACAGAAATCGAATAAGGTAAACACAACTGAGAGCCAACAAAAGCTTGCTCGAAAAAAAGCTAAATTGAATTCAAATTGGTTTCGTCGGGTATTAGGGATAGCCGGGGGAATTTAAGGTACAATAACAGGAGCATAGTAATAATTTAGAGCGCGTTTGCGGAGGAGCATCGGGCAGAGGTGGTGGAATCAAAACAGATGTGTGATAATTGCTTTTGATTACAAACGCAGATACCCCTTATACAAATCTACTATATAAATCTTTATTTGTGATACTGTATCCAGCATTTAAATAAAACACTTTTAACAGTTTAAAACGTGGAATATATTAGTTAACTTGTTAACAATTTATTTACATTTTTTCCTTCCCCCCCCTAATTTTACCCTTAAAAAAAAACCCCCCCCATATGTAAAAAAAAAAACACAAAATATTCTCACGTCATACATTGTTTAACAAAAAATGCTTACAATAAAAAATAAACATATAATATAGGGACTGTATATCTATTTTTTAATATAACTCGTCTATCCTAAAGCTAACAGGGTTTTGATGCTTTTCAGTAACTGTGGCTGGTCATGGTCTCAGCTTCAAGCATCACAGGGTATAATATGTATAACTAGCTAATCTAAGATATGATGTGACATTTTTTAAAATAGCAGAATATAAATAAATTTACCCCGGGAAAAAGCCCCCCACAGTCAATCTTAACCGCCTACGTACATAATAATCAAAAATCAGCGTTCGAGCCAAGCATCAGTGCATACGTTTTAAAAAAACAAAAAAAAAAAAAAAAAAAAAAAAAAAGAAAGAAAAAAAAAAAAAAAAAAAAAAAAAAAAAAAAAAAAAAAAAAAAAAAAAAAAAAAAAAAAAAAAAAAAAAAAAAAAAAAAACCAACACCCCCAAAAAAACACACCACCCACCACCCCCAAAACAAACCCCCCCCCCCCCCCCCAAAAAAAAAAACCCCCCGGGGGGGGGGGGGGGGGGAAAAAAAAAAAGAAGGAAAAAAAAAAAAAAAAAAAAAAAAAAAAAAAAAAAAAGAAAGAGAAAAACACACCCCCCCCCCCCCCCCCCCCCCCACCCCCCCAAAAACACCCCCCCCCCCCCCCCCCCCCCCCCCCCCCCCCCCCCCCCCCCCCCGCCCCGGGGGGGGCGGCCCCCCCCCCCCCCCCCCCCCCCCCCCCCCCGGGGGGGGGGGGGGGGGGGGGGGCGCCGCCCCCCCGCCCCGCCCCCCCCCCCCCCCCCCCCCCCCCCCCCCCCCCCCCCCCCCCCCCCCCCCCCCCCCCCCCCACCCGCCAAAAAAAAAAAAAAAAAAAAAAAAAAAAAAAAAAAAAAAACCTCAAAAAAAAAAAAAATTTTTTTTTTTAAAAAAATTTTTTTTAAAAAAAAGGGGGAAAAAAAAAAAAAAAAAAAAAAAAAAAAAAATTTTCCCCCGGGGGGGGGGTTTTTCCGCGGGGGGGGGGGGGGGCGCCCCCCCCCCCCCCCCCCCCGGGGGGAAAAAAAAAAAACCACCCAATAAAGGGTTGGGGGGGGCTTTTTGAAAAAAAAAAAAAAAAATTTTAATCTAAAACAAAAAAACCGGCGCCGGTCGCATCAGTCAACGGAATAGGCGGTCTCAGATCATCAACAGTCTCTTTATTTAATGCCTTAAATTATTCTAAAAACTATTAACTTACTTAGCTAGCGCTATTTACATTAATAATTACGATGCAGTTATTTCTAATTTCGCACTTACTTAAACACTAATGATAAAAGAAGCGTTTAGTCCAACGAGCACACAAAGCCAAAGTCCAACAGGTATGCAAATAATAGTTTTAAAACGTTCACTCCGATGTGGCATTTGAAAAATTGAGGGATTGAAACTTGCTAGTTTCAACATTAACTCGCGCTTACCTGACGCCGCGGTTAACCATTCAGATGATCGTTCTTTGTTACCTCCAACTTATTTTCTAACGGCTTCGTTGAATTGAATTCTGCGGTTGTTTGCTTAACTCGAGTTTCGTCGGCGCAATCTTCGAGTGTTTCCTTGATGATTTTGAGGAAATGTCTTTTAGTGTAAGATGGAGTTAAACAATTGCTATATCAGATAGGTCACATAATATCATAACATAGGTCGTTAACAGTACATTTACGTTACAATACATTTCTAATTTAGTAATTCATGGTCGTTCTAATTAGCATGCTTATAATTTAAATATCTGTACATATTAATTATGTCTACCCGTGCGAAGCCGGGCCGCTAGTAAGGTATAATTTAATAAGATAGGAACGCTTTAAAAACATATATTTCTCAACTTATTTCAACTTCTTATATTAAATTAAATATTCGTTACACATACATACATTTTGCACACAGTAGCAACAATAATCATAACTTTATTATAAACTGCTATTTTAACAAACGTAATCAATTTACCTCTTATAATTCCTACTTACGCTAATAAAATCAAAATAACGACGACACTTAAGAGATCACAATCCAAGAATTATACCATTGACAAATAATATACTATTGCGCTGCATGTTGCACAAGAATATGAAAGGGTATGTATATCTGGTCTCGGAAAATAACTTTTAAAGAGTTTTTAAAGATTAACACTGACAGTTTTAACTCGAATTCACTGCCAACAGCGAAGCGTGCTCTCTTTCAAATGCGAAACTCTACCGATTCAGTTCTATCAGTAACTGCATCAAGTTCTATTTAAATACTGTCTGTAGTTTACGCGAGTAATACACATTTATATAAAACACTTTAACAGTTTAAAACGCGATATATTTTAGATTTTATTGAGATTATTTATTTGAGAGTCTCCCCTTGACCACGGCTGCTGCAAAGCATCCGAAACGTCGGGCCGTAGTTAATATAATCTTCAAACAAGTTTAACTAAAATATATCGCGTTTTAAACCGTTACAGTGTTTTCTTTAAGTTCTATTTACTGCCACAATATTATAAATATTTCCAAACACAATCAATCAAGATACTGCAATTTCGTTTCAATAAGCAAGCACAGACTTTGTTTAGATTTAATTCAGTGGCCCAGCTAAGCGGATTTCGCAGTGAACTAAATAACCAAGTAAGGTAGCATCTCGGTGTCCATAAATAAGCTTATCTCTTTTATAGCCAATTTCAAGAGCTAAAATATCGTTAAAAGGAGCTACCATTAGCGTAATCACTCCAATAACGTCATACAAACATGCGAAGTGAAACCCTACCTGTTGTAAACGGTTCGTATTTATTTAAATTTTATTCTCACTTCTAGAACACGATTTGAATTTTTAATTAAATCCTTAGCTCTTGGTTAAATCTGAATTTTATTGTAATTAAATAAAAACCTTTTTGCATTACAAATAACTTAAATTAATAATTAAACTTAAGGGATTTACATATTAAACAATAACAATACTTAAATTATTTACATACGTAATGTTACTCACAGAAAATTATTTAAAAAATACACTTGATGAATTGATACTTTGTCATAATTATTAGAGTGATAACAACGATACAGAAGACACATTCCTGTGTCTCTTACTGTGATTTTCACTTTAGTTCAAAACTTCTTGAAGGATTCTATTTTTAAAAAAGAGTATAAAATTTATAATAAAGATAGTAACGCAATAAGGGTTATTTCAAAAAATTCAACGAACTAAACTTCATAAAATTGCGAGTAAAATAAAAAAAATATATATATTTTTTCCACTTTTCAACTGCAAAAGTGCACGTCAAATGCTCGTGGTACTCGGTAGCGTCGGCATTTTCCGACAGATATAATTTTATTTCCCGTTTTTAAATTGGGAACGCCAGAGAGTAGAATTAGACATGTGTCAGTTGTGGCAAACCGATGCACTACGGACGTGACGTCACGTACCAAAGTTCCCTGTATTGAGTCCGTGGGTAGTAATAAATCTTTTATTTTATCGACACTTTTTAAAAGTTGTATTGCCTTAGGAATTTATTTATTTTTTAATAAAACACAAAATTTTACTTATTCATCATATACAGTTTTAAAAATCTTTTGTAACGTCCGGTAAGTGAGACCCCTTCCCCACCCCATTATACCCTAAAATCCATGCACAAAAAAAAATATTTTCAAAAATCGAAATTTCGATCTTAGTAATAAAAATTTACTAGCAAACTTTAATGTTTTCACAATTTAGTAAGAAGATTACTAATTAAATGTAGACATTAGGTACTTTGTATTTACGTCGTTAAGAATTTTTTTATTATTTTATTATTATTAGCTTAAAGGGTTTCCTTTAAAACTCAAAGGCGTTTAAGTAAATAATTCTTATTTACTTAATTGTAGTTTTCATTGCTCTAGCTCGCCGAAACTTTAGACATAATTGGTTCGCGTGCCATTTGCAATTTCGCTGTGGGTTTCTGATTTGAAATTAAGTTTTTATTACTTCGCAAACTTCAGTACTAGGCATTTCAACAGTTTCCGACGAAATCTTACGTCTTAATATTGGTTTATTTTACTGGGCTATAAATCCAAACTTTGATATTATACAACGGATTTACGATATGAAAAGATAATGAAAGTTCTTTGTTAAGTTGCTTTAAAGATAGACTTAGGCGGCTTCTTTAAGCCTAAGCTAAAACTAAGTAGCTTATTTAATCGCCTTCGTAATAAAACAGTATATCAAACATTTTAGAGCAATGAAAAATAATAATGCTGAAAACTGTAAAGGCAAAATGTAAGACTTAGGTAAGCTTACGAGGCATATATAGTCATGCAAAACATGAATGTATATTAATATTATAAAGCTGAAGAGTTTGTTTGTATGTTTGTCACTAATCTCGGGAAGTACTGGTTCGAATTGAATTGTAGATAGACCATTATCGAGTAAGGTTTTAGGCTATTGATATAAATAATCCTCCTACTTAGCGGAGACGACACAACACTAGTGTGACGCGATAACCGCGCGCGCCCCCGCACTAGCTGAGGAACAGTCAAATACGAACGTTGGTCGTGGAAATACGCGCATTTGGTCGGCTAAGTCTAATTTTGGATAAATATTTTAGAGTGGAACATTGTTTTTCCGTCTTAATACTATATTATATTAGACTGCATCTAATAGAGAACAGAAGAAACAGTAATAAAATGTGGAAAATGAGAAGGTTATTTGTTAAAGTAAATTTTGATCTCCATAATAACTATTCCTTGCGGACGCGCACGGAAAAAGTACGGTGGGTCACGACTTTGACGTAACCTATGCCTAGTACTGGGAAATAATTAAGTAAACATAAACGGTTGTGAAATAACTTACTAGTATCTGATTGTATGTTAAGTTTATTTACATTTATATCTCTAGGTACCTAGTAGGCGTGAAACTATATTTTTCTTATCTTTAACTAATTGGCAATGCTTTAAAATTAATGTATTAAGAATTTATTTCGATTTAAAAAAAAATGACGACATAAGCGGGGCTTTGATCTACCGGATCGTAAATTTTCAATCTAAATAGAGTTTTAACTTACATAATGCCATCATGTGAAAAATATTCAAGTTTCCAAACATAAAGAAGTCAAACATAAAAAAATTCCAATTAAAAGTAAAACGTTTACGACCTTGTAAAACAAATGAGTTATAGGAAGAACAGTAACATGGTTTGCATTGGAATCTTTTATTAATTTTTAACGACACACGATATCCAAATAAAGGTAATAAAAACATTAATCAGTGTTTGGGCGGGTGAAAGGCGTTAGATGTTTTTTTTTGTATATATCGCTCATAAAACGTAACAAAAGGGTGACACAGTTACCCCCTGCTGTTCCTTTATGTTTAATATTATTGGGTCGGTATTGGGTTTTCAATCGAAGCTATATTATAGGTTTTATTGTGGATCAAACGATAATGATAGTCGGACACACGTCGTGCTTCGTAAATCAATGTGATATGGAGCGGATTAAAAAAGTTTGTGGAAGTCATTTTTTATGATAGAAAGGGACAAACGAGATACGCTGTCGACCTATTTTCACTTTGGATAGTTGGAAATCTAAAAACTGAAACCGTAAAGCGATTACACTTCACGGCTTTTTCATACCTATCACCCTTAATATGAATACCATTTAATATTCATATTTCCATACTAAGTCCAACTTGTTACAGTACAATTTTAAATTAAATACTGTCTGTAGTTTACGCGTGTAGAGCACATTTTAATAAAACACTTGAACGGTTTAAAACACGATATATATACTAGATAAACTCATTTGAAAATTATTCTAGTGGGAGACTCCCTGTGACCATGGCTTAAGAATAATTAATCGTTAGTGTTTTATTTGAATTATAAATAGGTTTAAACTTCTGGGGATTGGGCCCGTTGATTATTAGCAACACATTGGTACCACTACATCATCGAGCCCGTCAGAATAAAAAAAAAAAATAGAAATACGTTTCATTCAAAACAACAGAATAAGTTATATAATATATATATATATATAAATAGAATAAGTTATAGTAATTGTTTAATTGTCGTTTGTGACAATTAAACAATTACTATAACTTATTCTACATACATTTAATTAAATATTAAATAAATACACCTTTTTAGAAAAAGAAATCCACACAGCTACGTTGGGACTAATGTCCCAGCACCGTCTGTGGCAACCTTTCAGTTGCCGAGCTAACAGCTCGGCAACTGAAAGCGAGGTTGTTTGTTTTTTATTTTTTTTCTATTATATTTTCATTTTTATATATTTTCATTTTTTCTATTATACACAAACACTGATACCAAACTCTTATAATTAGGTACATACTACCTTTTCACTATAGGTTTTTGGTTAATATTTCCATTCTCGGTATCCATTGAAGTGAAGCCTGCAACGAAATATTGAATTAGTGATTTATTGCATTAGTTATGAGACGTCATGTACAATGTTTATAGCGCAGTGGGCACGTCGCTGCGGTTAACCGATGCGGGCGAACAATGTTACCTATAACATATATCATAGACGTATATGGAAGTGCTATATATATACAAAAGACCGCAACTTTGAGAGGTGAAACTGTATTATTATAACTGAGAAATAAAGATTTCATGTTGACGTCTGTGTGAATGAATTTTATGTTAGAGAATTCGAACCATCGATGAACTCCTTTGCTCTAGCACGTATTAGCAGTGTGTGTAAAATTATAAACAACTAGTTGTGTCCGCGACTTCGTTCGCGTGGAGTACTTATTTTAGGTACCACTCATATTTTCAAAGAACCTGCTCAATTTTGTAATTTGTAGGTGTTACCCACGCCGTTCGTTCTTGCGTGTTAATCCTAAAAGATAGACATATGCTGTCGCGAATATTATTTAGATCATGTAAAGAATAATTCTTTCATACACAGTTTTTTGTCAAAGATGAATATAGTAATGTTTCTTTGCTTCTATTGATCGCAGCTTAGGTTTATAGCCTAAAGCCAAAAAAAAAATCAATTTGAACCATTAGTTCCTGAGATTAAACAAACAAACGAAATCTACAGCTTTATAATATTAGATATATTTTTTACAATAAAAAAAATACACATTTTCTTGATATCATCGTTATAAAATCTAATTAAAATTACTTACATAACATCGGACTAAAAATAAATATAAAATATTGGATCCCCCTAACTAACTACAACAACTTCAATAAGCTGCAAATTTTCACTTCAGAGAGGAGCAATTCATTCAGTATTCAAGTATGTCAGTAATGATGAAGACCAGAAATAATAATAGGGCCCTGAACCTCGTTTGAGGTCCGCTCGCGTCGCCGAATTGCTGTTATTACATTCCACGGAAGCTCACTGAATATTGCGGTAATGTCTTGCATTATATTTTATAAAACCATTTTCTGAATTATTACTTACTTGGTATGGTATATTTTCATGGCGTCTTTAATTTCTTTATACGTGGAAGCTAGAGGCAATTTATAGAATGTTTAGTATTCAATAACAATTAGGTTTTCATAAAGCACTTTTAACAATTTTAACGGCTTTAAAGCGAAATGTATAAATATAGAGAAGACAACGGCTGCAAAGCATCCGAAACTCTTGACCGTTGTTAAAATAATTTATTAATAAGTCTATCTGTTTACATCTCGCGTCTTAAACCGTTTAAATTGTTTTATTTAAATTTCAAAATTTTCAAAGACATTGCTTCTCAGGAAGGAATGAATGAAGCTACAAAAGTAAAATGGTTATCGTTTAGTGTGAGATCTGTTTATTTTTATTTACAAAACTCTTTTCGTTCATCTAAGCACATTTAATTTTAAAATCTTCCTTCTCTGCGTCCCAATATCTAGATAAACTCTTATGAAAACATCTTGTTGTTTTTAATGGAATTCCCTCCCAGATATTGGATATTAGATACATCTGAAATTCTGTAGCCTCGGGTCCAACGACACGATTGAAATTCAGAAATTCAAATTACTTCGCGACTAACTTTAACAAAATTGCGTCCTGTAGTGAAACGGAACTTTGTGTACGGGACCATTAATTTATTCTTATTTGTGTTTTGTACTAGTGGTTTACAATACGAATACTATTTAAATAAAACACTTTAACGGTTTAAAACGCGATATATATAAGTTAAACTTATTGGAAAACTATTTTAACTACGGCCCGACGTTTCTAATGTTTTGCAGCAGCCGTGGTCAAAGGGAGTCTCTACCGAAAATAAAAATTATTGAAATAAGTTTGACTAATATACATCGCGTTTTAAACTGTTAAAGTGTTTTATTTGAATGTGTACTACTCGGGTTTCGCAAAGGGCGTCTATAATAATTCATCAGTTCACTATGTGAATTCCACTATCGTGTCAACAAGGGCAGACACGTTTATGTAATGTTTCACATACCTTTTTTTCACAAGGCAGTACTTAGTTGATTATTGTTGAGCAATAATCAAATCAATCAAATCAGGAAAAGACTAGTACGGCTAGAGCGTGGCACAAGGTTTTGGAATAGAAAGCATTTTTGTTTCAAGGCCTTTGCTAATCCTAAAAATATTCCCCTTGAATTTGTTTCACTAAATGTATTACATTTACACGAGTCGCTTGTTTGAATTAATTTGAATAGTGTAGGCTGGGTTGTGGTGTACACTTGACAAATAACTAATGCCCACGATACATAACAGTGTCGTAAAATATTAAACAGAATCATTAATCATACAGAAATTAAACTATACCCGGGTAACAATTTCATAGTTGACATGTTGCGTGGACGCCCATCAGAGGGCCCAGTCGATTTACATCAAATTACTTCAAGTGTCATTAGCGGATAGCTATATCTTTTTGGTTTTTGGCTCATCCGAATCTGGACTATATACCCTCGTGTCAAAGTCTAATTTCGTTCTCAGGACGATCACAGGACGCTTGAATCGTTAAAGTGTAAAAACAGGCTAAGAGCGAGCTTGGCTTTTACACGCAAAGAGGCTACATATACCTTATGTGGCACAAATGAAAAAAAATATTTGTCGTACCGGAACTTAAAGTAAGTTATACAATATAAATAATTCATTATATGTTTATATAGTTGTTTTTTAATATGGTTTGTTACCCCTCGGGGGAACTGGAATGGAAAAACAAAGAAACCGATATTCTTATCTTTCTGCCATTTCAAAAGCACTTTTTTTATGATAGTCGACAGACTAACATGGAATCTCTTGATTAAATACCCCATCCATATAACCTCTAAACAAGGTGCGCTGTCGAACCGACATATTTTGGCTTTGGATATTCCGAAATCTACGGACTGAAAGTGGTGGTTTGGGTCTTGGACGGAATCAACCCCATCTTTATTATAATGTTTTTTTAAAAACCAAAAAAAAAATAAAGTTTTAATGTAAAATATATAATATTATGTTCATGTGTAAATTAAATAATTTCAGATTAAGTTTGAGTTTAAACATACTATATACGTATCTTTAGTATGTATAATCGCAATAAAGAATCTTGCTTCGTAAGATTCTTTATTGCGATCACCTTACCTCTTTGAATTGTTGAACGGAACCCTAAAAAACTGAAGCAAAAACCTGGTCCCACGAAAATGGAAGCCACAGATGACACTCCGGTGACTTTAATGACAATTTAATAGCATCGCAGTCGCCGTGAGAGAGAACGTGTAATCAGTGCAAATGATAAGATCCCATTGCGTCGCCGTTTTTTGTTGAGACGAGTCGCTTCGTAGAAATCTCGGGCTTTAAGCAATAATTTGGGAAGGAATTAAGGACATGATCTGTTATCTAATTTCCGTAACTCGTAAACCGAGATAAGTGTCAGAATTGTTCTAAAATTATATGGCTTATTGCTTTAATTGTATGTAAATTATAAGCTGTTATAAGTTACGGCTTTATGAATTAGGTCAAACCATGTACATACTAGATGTTTTAGTTTATATAAAATAGAATAATTAGAAAACTTTCCTAATAACACTCAATATAACTATATATTCTACTCTTAAACTCCATTTGAAATTGCTTTTTTTTACATCTACTAAAATAAAGATACTTTGCAACTTTCGTTTCGAGTGCTTAAATAAAGTAATTAGTAGAGTTAGCCAAGATTAGTGTTGGTGATTCAGGAAAAAAAAGAAAAGATATACCCACACATATTTAGTCGTTTTAAAGATTTATTAAGTTGTATTTGGACTCTTTGCGAGTGGTACTTATCTATTTAAACACTTTTTAATATTATATATATATAATAGTTCAAAGAACTTACAAAGAAACTGAACAATATTTGTTACATTTATTCATATCTATTTCTTTTCGTGATTTCAATAGTATTCTTTTCTAAATTAGATCTAGATATTGTCTATAAACGTATTTCTCCAAATCTAAATCAAATAAAGATAGTTCGTTATAAATAAAAGCCGTTAGTGTGTTCGGTAGAAAACCCGCAGTAATTGCCATTATCAAAAGGTCAAACGGGCTCGCCTGATCTCAGATCGAATCTAATCCCTGACTCATTTTATTGGACAAAGATGCTCCATCAAACTAAAGGATTCTAAAAGTGCCCACGGAATAAATTTCTCGTTAAAATAATGTTACAAGGTACTTTCACAGCGGTACGCCGTTTTGGAATAATGCCACATTTTTATGCTTTAAAAACCCTGATAAAAGATTTTCGGGATAGATACTTGACGTTTTATATTCACTCCGAGTTCTTGTCATGCGCGGGACGACTTTTTAGTATGCGGGTCTGGTAGACGGTTATTAGTACGAAGTTTGTACGAAAAATCTCAAGAATCCCCCTTTTTCGAACGAGTTCTAGAGTTAATGTGAGTCGAATTTAAAGTTCGGCTTCTAATGTTTAATACATAGCTGATATTGCTTTTGATAAAGCGGTTTGAACGAATCTGAAATTTAAAGTGCGGAATACGAATGCTCGTGTTGTTAGCTTAGTCATAAATATGTAGTTGAGACACTTACGAGAGAAATTATGTGTTTATGTTTTTGCTAAATATCGCGCGATTTTTGTTTTTGAATTTAATAAATCAGGGTCTAAGCGGTGTAAGTATAGAAATATGAAAAAAAAAATAAAAAAATCATCCTTCATTTGTTTTATTTTTGAAAATACCTTCCTCCAAATAGGTTTAATTTACTTCAACTAATATACTGTGTAGTCTCTATTTTGGGACTAAAATATTATTAAAATGTTTATTTCGATGTTTAATATAATGTGTACTCTATCAATAGATAATACTTTGTTTTATTTACCGGTCATAAAGTAAATTGTACGAAAGAATAGAAACGTTCTCAGACCGAAACGAACAAATTATTCAAATTCGACATTCATTGTTCTATGATGACCTACGAGTTTCGTCTACATCATCGGTCATGTTATTTCATAGACAACACTTAATGTAAATTCAATCTTGTCGCATTGATGTTATATTGTTGAATAAAAGTTGTCTTGATCCGCCTCTTTTAGATCATGACTGGAATAATAAAGACGAAAATATGGGCAAGAGCGAGTCATATATAACTTTTAAGGTTCTTAATACCAAACGGATAAATATATAGGAGAAATGCTCACAATACTGCCTGTAGTTTAGGCGAGTAGTACACATTTAAAATGGTTTAAAACGCGAAGTACAGCAGTTTCTGCAAATCGAAATATCGGGCCGTAGTTATAATAACCTGTAAGTAGATTTAACTAATTTATTTCACGTTATAAACCGTTAAAGTGTTTTATTTAAATGTTAAGAATGAAAAGATCTTAAAGAACTACTAACAAATAGCAGTTCTTGTTGAGTTTGTCAGTCGCATCTGGTCGATATGTTGTATGACTGGGGTATGGATGGGGCATCAAAGAACCCAAGTGTAAAGGAAGTTTAAATATAAAGGATTCTAATTCTGTTTGTTTATTTCTTCTCTTTAAACATTATTACTTATAAGTTAAAGTCTTTTAAAAATAATAAAATATTTTATTTACTTGCACAGACAATTATGAAGGAATTTTATGTAACTCTTAACTAAAAATACTAAATCCAATAAAATACACCTATAGGATATTATATTACCTTTTAATCTAAACCATTTTGCTTAAGACTACTTAAAGATTAAACTACATAGTAGTGATAAGGATAAAATAGAGCACATTTAAGGCTTTAAAAACCATTTCGGTTGCTTTACGATATCTGTGGTCAAGATAATTGGTGTGCCTTATGATGGCAAAGGATCCAAAACGTTTGCTCGTACTTGAATTATATTATAAATAAGTTAACTAATATATTTCGCATTTTAAGCCGTTAAGTTTTTTTTTCAAATGTGTACTACTCGCGTAAACTATAGAGCGGCCTCTGTGGTATCATTTGGTCGTAACAATTAGTTTATAATATAAATCGTGTTTTGGACCATTAAAATAGTTTAACTGTATTTAAGTCTTTCATTACTTGATAATAAAATTGTTACCTATCGGTACGGAACTCTAAAAAGACAGAAATAAGATACAGTGAAATGTGGGTGTTTTTGCCTTGTAGTACTTAGCTAAGAAGTAAATGTATTAGGCTCATAAGAGCCGCGATCTATCTCGTGTACAAATAAGTCATTTATAACGAAGCACTGCTGTAACGGAGATTAAGTATAAAAAAACCTATTTTTCTTCTGAGTCGGGAAACGTGTTTGATTTGATCTCAAAGTACATAACGTGTTACGTACGTTTTCCGTTATTTATGTAAGTCATTATTTAACTGTATTTATATAGTAAAAAAACGCAAACGATAAAAATCCTATATATATCGTATTAGGATTATTATTTAACACATTGGGTCATTCTCTTTGACGTAGGACAGCTCTTACTCTATAGTAACATGTTCTAGAATAAAAATTATGTTGTGTCAATTTGCATTAGGCAAATGTTTAAGCTGACAGTATATATACTAATATTATAAATGCGAAAGTAACTCTATCTGACTGTTTGTGTGTCTGTGTGTCAGTCCGGCTTTAACGCTGAAACTACTGAACTGATTTAAATAAAATTTGGTACACAGATATTTTAGAGCCTGAGAAAAGACATAGGATACTTTTTAATGCCTAAAAAAGGTGGTTAGGGGTTGAAAAGGGGTATTAAAGTTTGAATGAAAATTCGTGGATTTTGAAGCTAGAACAATGAATCTTTCTTTCTTTTCTTCTTGGGCTTTTTGGGAATAGGAGTGGAAGTGAGAATGGGAGTTAGAGTAGGAGCGATGTGAGGTGAGAGTCGGAGTGTTGCGGCAAAGTAGCACTTACAACATAAATTGGCTGCCTTAAATGAGCTCTTACATAAATTAGTAAACAGCCTAAATAATTAAAAATTCTACCGCCACCATACCACGCGGACAAAGTCGTGGGCACAGCTAGTATAATATAAAAATGAGGTCCAAATCCTATCAGCAGACACTATTAAAGATATTTTATTGCTTTACCTTTCTAAAGCCTCTAAAAATTATTATTAGAACTGTGCAGAAGTTGCTCTGCGTAACTTAACCAATACCTTGCAAAAAAGACAAATCATCAACAAATTTGATTTTATTCTTTATAATCATAAAGCTGTAACATAATTTAAATTTATACAATGAAGTTGAACAAATACCAAAATATATATATTAAGCATAAGACGTTGAGAATATAATGCGAAGTGAATTATAATAGAGAAATACCTGGCTCATAACGTAAGGGGACACGCGGGACAATAGCACCACGCGCTCATTTCCTCCGCTTTAATTCCTAACAGGGCGACGGCGGTCTCAAACGTGGCTCTATAACAATTGTTTCGCCCGAGTTACTGGAAGCCACACGTCCCTACCTTTTATAATAATTTAGCCGATAATGCGAAAAATACGTGCCTTTCGCCGTCTCGGTGTTACGTGAGTGCCCGGTTATTGGCACTTATTGCTCTCGAATGAAGCCAAATTATAATCTTAATGTTGCTTATTCCCTCTCTTATTGCTGAAGGAAACACAGCTGTCGTTTATGTCAGTTCTGCTCGCGTTACAATGTATGGTTTACTTAGAATATTCAAGAATATTGGTTAGAACTCTTTAGGTAGCTTTACTTATGCAGCCCAAGCTGACTGATCTTTTTTTCTTTTATTAAACTATGTCCATCAGATTTAGAAAATGTCTTTTTTTCTTACAAAGTATAAGGTGAAGATTATTTTTACCACATCTTTGATGTTTTCAAAACTGGTTGATGGGAGAATATGAAAATATGCACTTAACAAATATCCACGATTGTCACTAACTCTAATGTGTGTAGCTGAAAC
Organism: Leptosia nina; assembly: GCA_963661955.1. Classification (NCBI taxonomy): domain Eukaryota; kingdom Metazoa; phylum Arthropoda; class Insecta; order Lepidoptera; family Pieridae; genus Leptosia; species Leptosia nina. The sequence continues at coordinate 3,497,559 of CAVLEF010000004.1, read as the reverse complement.
CTGATGTTTTTCGTAAATTCGGTCTATTAGTTAAGGTAGAGAAAGAATTCCAGTTCTTTTCCACCTTAAGTGATTCGCATGAAATTTAACTAGAACTCAGAACTTTCACCTGAAATATGTTTTTATTTTAATCATATAAATAATAATATCTGTGGTACATTTTTTGGTTGTATTACCACTTGTATATAAGTGATATGTTTTTTTTATATATATCCAAGTATAAATTGTACAGTTCTCTTTATAAACATAGAGATTAATTTTCTACTTTCCAAAAATACAATCATCTATATTAATATATAAAGCTGAATAGTTTGTTTGTTTGTTGACGCGCTAATCTCAGGAACTACGGGTCCGAATTGAAAAATTATTTTTGTGTTGGTTAAAGCATTTATACGAGGCTTTCCTCCCTATCGGCTATAAAACACGCCCTGTGACTTATACAAGCGAAGATACAGCGGGAAATGTGAAAAAAAAATTATTTATCATTATGAGTTACTGAGGCGTACCCTGCAAAAACGGTTCAAGATACTCAAAAAATATATATTAAAAGAATAATTCATCTTTAAATTAAATCTAAAAAAAGTGCGTGACGCTGTATGTCTATCTTTTAAATTTAACTTGCAAGAACGACGGGAAGGGACGCGACCGACATCGTGGTTAACATCATAAGTTTATAAATATAGAAAGGGTTTGCAAAAACGAATTTGGATGCCCAAAATAAACGTTCTTAGCGGACGAAGTCGCTGGCACAGCTAGTATTTTAATAAAACCGGCAAATTTATCAAGTTGCAAAGCAATATTTTGTTAAAGATAAATCTTATAAACATGGAGTAATCAAGCCTTCTGTATAATTTATACAGGTTCAGCTTTAAATAAAAACATAATAATTCTAATCCCACACCAAAAATGCAAGTCAAACTAAATCGCTGATGTAGGTAGTCCAAGGGGAGTAAAATGGAATATTTCAATTTCTACATTAAAGATTGACTCGTCTAAGCACTCAGGAGTGTCGATGCAACGATAAATCAATGATAAATGATTGTATTGATAACTAACTACGAAGGGCACTCCGATGTAGGAAATATCATTTTTCAACCCACAGAATGAACAAACCAGTAGGATTGTACTGTTACAATCACTATTCGCTCTGTTTTCTAAGTACATTTTCGCTACTGACCCTCACGTGAAGTGTACCTGAAGTTCACCACCATTCCATTTATATAACTTGTTGTGAATTTAAATACTAAGTACTTGTAATACATACCCACGTTACCCACGACGTCGACTGCGTCCAATCGTTCCTGCCAGTTAATCTTAACCGTTAATAATTCGTTAATCCAACACACTAAGATTTTTTTCAATAAGAACCAGCAGTTCCTGAGATTAGCGCGTTCAAACAAACAAACAGTCTAACTCTTCAGCTTCATATATTAGTATAGATATAGATTTAATTGCGTGGATGATTAAACTAAGTTGTTTCGTATCAAACTACACCAAATTGGAGTACACGCCAAGACTACCGTCATCACTTCGCTTTCTGGTTAATTCAGTGTTCTGTGTTTCAATCACACTGCAACTATTTCGTTCACTCACAACTTCTGTTTGTAGATAAATAAAATTATTATACCACTTCTGAAGCTTTGCTTTAAGAGCAACGATCTATCATATTCGCTTCGTTGCTGCTATGTTCAAGTGTGCATTAGTTATGCATGTGAATTTGACTTAGGGACTTAATTTTACTGAGAACGGTTAACTTTGAACTGTGTTTAAAGTTAATCGTTGTACTGAGATTTAAAATGTGATTTAAGAGCCGTTATCGAATTTAACATTGACTGTATTTGACCTATATTGACCATTTCCTCAAGGTGTGGGTTTGTTAATATTTTGTGATCATTGTCTACTATTTGTTAGACTGTATTTTAACACGTCTACTAGTTTACCCAGAGTTTAATCTTTAAAATCATCAATTTAATGACTAAGGTTATTCTATACGCATAACGATCTTTAACTGTTGTTAAAGAGTTATCAAATATTATCTGTTAAGATCTTTCTTAGTGGTCAGTGAACTGGGGTTCGAAATCCTTCGAATCCCAAGGGATTATGATATTTATGATGCCTTCACAGGCTCAAGGTGTATATTTTTTCATTTATCTTAATAATATTTGGAAATTATAGTAAATTTAAATAATTAAGGTGAACTAAATAAAGGCAGTGCAGAAACAACAAAGATAGATCGAATCGAAATAATAAACGGATATTAAACGTCTTCTCATATATCAGTAAAAAAAGTAAAATAAATATCAGCTCTCTATCTTAGTTTTGTTGTAATCTGTTATTCGCATCAGCTATTTGTCTTTGAAATATGACAATAAAGTACCTCACGACACAATTTATTTCCGAAGCCATCACAATGAAAATTCTCAAACAAAGAATCTATGTTATGATAAATCATTGGGTACTTTTGTTTTATTTTATAGTTTGCAATAAGTTATTCGTAATATTGAATGTATAAAGGAACTATGGTTAAAGCTATTTTTGTAGCATAGCTTAAAATTCGTGAAAAAAATTAAACATCCAAAGCCAAAAAAAGATATGGCTGGTATTTCATTTTGGATCAAGTAAATCTCACGCTTTCTCTGTTACAATAAAAAACAGATTATAATTGTATATTGATATCAAAAAATCAATTAAAAATACTAAATCAACTTTTAGTCACCTGATTTAACGTACTTTATCTTTAAAATGTATGTCTGTTCGTTTAAAGGTAATAGTTAAAATAAAATAAAATACCTTAACTAATATAATTCGCGTTTTAAACTGCTTAAAACACAAATACATGAAACCTCAATACTCCAATAATATTAAGGGTAAAACAACTGTTATAAATTTCGCGGACCTGGCAAAATTTTTCGCTAAGACGTATCTTGAAGTAAAACTATTAGTTTACCTCCCAGGCGTACAAACAATTAGATACTAGATCTAATTACTAGGTAACAGAAAAAGCTGTTCCTTATCTCTCATCACGGAGAGTTATTTAAACCCACCATTTGGCAAGAGTTATCTGTAGACGATCAACGAGATAACGATTTGTGTGGGGTATTAGATGGGTGTCCAACAGTCATAAATCTAAGGAGTGCTATAGGGCCTTTTTCGAATCACATTCGTGATCTGCACTACTAATCTTGGACTGGACGGACGGACCTCACTTGGAGAAAGCTTTCATTAGAAACAGTTAGACGAACATCAGCCTAATTGTACTTTTTTAATAAAACACTTTGACGGTTTAAACTCAGTCTCCCGGTGACCACGAAACGTCGGGTCGTAATTAAAAAAAAATCGGATAAGATCAACTAATATATATCGCGTTTTAAAAATAGTATCTGGTTGTACTTACCACTTTTCTATTTTCTTTTAAGTAAAATTAGACGTTTTTCAAAGTAGAGAAATTACGATTTTCTTCGTGTGGAACAAATACATTTTTGCGACATTGATCGGTTCTTTTACAGGCAAGCAGTTGAACAGACTTTTGTGGTAACTAACCCTACTTAATGTATGTGCACGTATTGAGGTGATTTTATAATGCACACTGGTTATGCCGGCGACTTCGTTCGCGTAAAATAGTATTTTGGGCATCAAAATTTGTTATTGCAAACCTCCACTTCATCTTTATAAATTTGTACTGTGACGCCCCGTCTCTCTTGCACGTTAATATTAAAAGATAGATCTATCTTTGAAGATATAGGGTAGGGACATTTTTTTGGGTATTTTATAACCGTTTTGCTAATAATTTTCTTTCGTGTTTCTTCGCTCTTATTACAAAGCGACTATTATATACCCTTACTTAATAAATGTTCTAACCAACACAAAAATATTTTTGTCAATTTGAACCAGTAGCCCCTAAGATAAGCGAGCTCAAACAAACAAACTCTTCAGCTTTGTAAAGTCCCGCAAATTTTTTAATAAATCTACCTAAATGTTTATTTTAAAATTTTATTTAAAATTTCTACAATATAAAGTTCGCCTCTATTCCAGTCGGGATCAAATGTATTTATGGACGCGCTTAACTATAATATTCTTCAGTTTTGTCTACAAAATATTGCAGCAAATACAACGTCTGTCGGAGCTGGGCGCATCGAATGCATCTAATGCATAAAATATGAATCGTCTCTTTGAATTTGTCATAACATAAAATAATTTTTCGCTATTTCTATATCGATAGTGCGAGAATTTGCATTGTGTTTGACGAGTGGGTCTTGTTATTTTTTGAATTTAGACTCGCCATAAAATTGCATTGTTAGTATAAGCACTGTTGATGTAAAATATACTTTTCAATATTCTCCATTTTATATATGTAGTTTTTAAATATGAATTGTATATTCTGTATTGTTTATTGTAACAGTGCGCAAACAATAGTTAAATCATAAGGAATATATTTTTGGTTTTGATTATAGGAATGTGTGTGTATTGAAATATTACGTAATAATTTTATTATTTATAAGTGGGTCCAACTCGACTGGACTTACTTATTACATATTTCGTGTTATAAAAGTATTGTTTAAGATGTTCTACTGGTAAGCTACAGACTATTGTACACGTATTTTTAGTGTATTGCGCTTTATAAGCATAGTGTATGAGTTTGTATTTAAGAAATTTTGTAAGAAATATAAAAAGTTTGTCGTTGCTGATACTGCAGTTCTCTTCCTGTGCTATATACTAAATCATAACAATAAGACAAACATATTTAAAACAAATACACTTTTAAATTGTGTAAGGCTCTCACGGCCATCGTTCAGCATATCATTGTTTTTCGGGCTGTTCTGCCGGCGTGAGCGAGAAGAGGTTCTCGACTCTTCGCCATCACGTGCGGACGACATCATCAGGAGATGTTAACTCCTCGATTGTTCGAAGAATTAACTCTATATATATACATATACTTCTAGCTTCTATTAAAATAAGTCCTTCTTTAGTTTATACAAGTAATACACCTTAAATACTTTTACGGTTTAAAAACGTCTCAAATAAATTCCCCCTAATTAAAAATTTTCATTAGAAATTTAATTAAAAAGCTTTAAATGCCTGTTTATAAAACCTGTTTGAAACTTGCATACTGTATTTTGTAAACTCGAAATAATCAATTAACATTATAACAACAACGAAACTAGTATTCACGTTCAGGAATTGCTGATTTTTTTACTCATAACTTTATGACAGACTGAATGTAAATATGCGCATGATTATACCGCATTATTACTTCAATAAGGACAACTGAATTAATGAAGCTTTGTTCTTTCGTATCTAATTTAAACTGACGTCCTCAAGATGCAATTTAAGCTTTACAAGGATAATTAAGTGTAGATATAACGTCGATATTGATGAGAAAAAGTATGTTATTGTATCTGTTTTTGTCAGTCGTACGGAATTATAAAATTGCTTCGCAAGTAATCTTGTCCGCGATGTAACGAATGCAGTAAATTAGTTGTTTTAATGACAATTGTATTGAGAACGGATTGCAACCGGTCTTAACTTAATATACAGTCAATCATTTTTGTAACGAAGTCATTCTCAAGAATGTATAAGTGAATACTGTCTGTCGTTTACGCGAGTAGTACACATTAAAAAAACACTTTAAAGGTTTAAAACGCGATATATTGTAATTAAACTTGTTTGAAAATTATTTTTAACTACGGCCCGACGCTTCGTCTTTGGCCGTGACCACGGCAAAAAAAAAAAAAATTTATTATAAAAAAAAAAAGGAAGGGGGGGGGGGGGGGGGGGGAAAAAAAAAAGGGGGGGGGGGGGGGGGGGGGGAAAAAAAAAAGGGGGGGAGGAAAAAAAAAAAGAAAAAAAAAAAAAAGGGGGGGGGGGAAAAAAAAAAAAAAAACTCCCCCCCCCCCCCCAAAAGGGGGGGGGGGGGGCGGGGGGGGGGGGGGGGGGGGGGGGGCAATTTTCCCCCCCCCCAAGGGGGATTTTTTTTTTTTTTTTTTTTAAAAAAGGGGGGGGGGGGGGGGGTTGACGGGGGGGGGGCCCACGGCGCCCCGGGGGGGGCCCGGCAAGACCCCCCCGGGGGGGGGATTTTTTTTTTATTAAAAAAATTTTTTTAACCCAAGAAGTGGTGTTGGGGCCCCAATTTTTTTTTAAAAAAAAAAAATATTTTTTATTATAGCATGGGGTGCACTTGCTGCAAGGCATCCTGGAAACGTTTCGGATTTGGATATTTGAAAATACACAGACTGAAATCGAAATGTTAAACTTCACGGTTTCATGCGTTGACGGAATGTCCGATATTTCTACCAACCGCTTAATATCAAGACTTCCAGACGAAATTTAACGTGTATTAAGAAAATTATCACTTCCTGGTGGATAAACATTAAGTTATTGCGGTTAATCCCAAATTTATCGATTTAACATTGATATCGCATGTTACTTAAAAATAAGTTAACTAATATTTTACCATTTTATCGTATTAAAAGAACGCCTTAACCAAAAATGCCAAAAATAATTCTGATTTAAACTGTTACAGTTATTACCGTCTCCATGAATTAAGAAGGACATTATCGATCCCAATTTATCCAACACTGCACAATCGAATCTCAAACATTGACAGCAATATATTCGAAGTAAAAGCCGTTTGTGGTAAACGCCATTCAAATCAGATTCAAAGCCTTAAAACGCTATTAAATATATCGTAAGGTAAATATGGAGCTGGGAATATTAGCTGAGTGATTTACTGAGCAGCCAAATTCAGCAATTTAGACTGCTCTATGGATAGCTAAGCATATACTGTTTGCTACTAAAAAGACTACTAATCACTCCACTGTTTCTACAGGCTTAGTAGAATAGCGTCTTTGGTATTGGCATTAGTTGGCATTACAATGTTCTACCCCCATCTCATCTGTCTGGTCTGTTGGTAGGTTCTCTATAACTGTTTCTTTCTATCAGTATCTTTTTTTATAAAACACTTTTAACGGTTTAAAACGAGAAATATGTTTTTTACACTCTATTTTAACTACGGGTTGACGTTTCTTGTTTTAAACTGTCAAAAATCCATGTTTATCAACAATAACGCTTAGTGGTAAGATCGGACCCGCTGCTCTATATTATTCGGTATAATCACTTAGGTTACTTCTATAACTTAATCTAGTAAATAAATAATAGAAGGTTTTACGGAAGAAAATAATTAGAATTAATTAAACAAAAATTGAACCACGTACATACATAAATGTTGGCGCAAAAAATAACCGAATCGTCTTGAATTCAAAAACTAATAACCGGCGTTCGCTAGCGCTCTGATCGATTTCCTAAGCCAACTACGGTATTACAATAAAATTGATTAGGTCCATTAGTTTCGGTAATATCTCGTTGTTGGTATCAGATGTAATTTAATCCCATAATGGAACTACCAGTTTTCCCATTATATTGACGAAATAGTAGACTTTTTTCGTTGACGCTGATTTTTATGTTTTTGATTCAATTTGTTTGAAATACAAATAATACACGTATATCTATCTTAAAGTTAGAAGTAAGCAAAGATGATAACAGTACGTAGCCGTAAATGAATATGTACTTAATTAAAATGTATATAAATAAAACTTTTAACGGTTTAAAACGCGATATGTATCTGTTAATTTTTTGCAATTTATTTTAACTACGGCCCGTTGTTTCAGATGCTTTGGAGCTGCCATGGTCACGGGGGGACTGAAGATAAAGGATGTATGTATGTCTTATAATGTCTGTAATTATTTAACTTAAAATGATATAGATTCCTAATTATTTAATGCAAAAACCCAGCGAGACCCGGACGGAGTTTTGATATTTCTACCGCCCATTTAATATCCAGATATCCAAACGAAGTCCAGAAAAATGTCAGTCAAATTATAAATTGATTAGGAAAAATGTTGGACACGGTGGGGCATCGAATCCATGTGAAATCGAACGAACCCCTTCAAACATGCTTTAAAGTAAATACGTATTAGCTAAGCATATGAATAAAACCCCTATATCGTAACTAAATTGTGGTACAACTTTGAAGCCTTTTCAAAGTTATTGGAAGTTACCTGTTACTATGCAAAATAGGCTAGACCGGATATCAATCGAAAATTTAACAATATCCCAAGGACCAGATGAGCGTTTTACGCATCAGCAACACAACCAAGGTAAAATTGTGTGCGAAGAGAGAATTTTCAAATAACACTATACATTGCTGCTTTATAAGTCACTTTAAATCGAAGTATCTAGAAAAATAAGTAATGTATGTTATCTTGCAAAGAGAGCCTAAAGTTTGGTCAATCTTCGTTCACCTCGTCACGTGCGGACGAACTATCTTCACTTTTATTTTTAGCAGATGAAAAACGTGCCTTGAACAAACAAAAGCGAATGTTTTGCTTAGAAAGCTTAAGTTCGTGCTGCTTCCGCAAAAACCAGGTACCTACTTGAAGTGATTTAGTCGAAGACTCGATTTATGGTTCACAACAACTATTCAAGCGCTGTCCATAGTTTATGCGAGTAGTACACATTAAAATAGAACACTTTTAACGGTTTAAAGCGTGAAATATACTATAACTCGATTATTTATAGTATATGGAGTATCCGAAACGTCATTAAAATAATTAAAGAGTATTTTATTTAAACACTTATTACTAACTAAAACATATTTAATACCTATTTGGTTTTCATTATATAATATAAATATTCTATGTATTTCAACAGCAATTTTCATGAAATTTCTCATTGGTATATGCAGAACTCATGTTTCGTTTAACAATTCAGTAAAGAACTGTAAGTAGGAACGCTGTTTCATTTGCTTTTATCTTCAATTTGTAAAATTGTAATAAAAAAAGCACTTTAACGCTTTAAAACGCGATATATTAGTTAAACTTATTTGAAAATGATTTTTAACTTCAGCCCGACGTTTCGAATGCTTTGCAGCAGCCGTGGTTAAAAATAATTTTCAAACAAGTTTAACTAATATATCGCGTTTTAAACCGTTAAAGTGTTTTATTTAAATGTGTACTACTCGCGTAAACTATAGACAGTATGTAATAAAAACAGATTAAAGAAATGACACGCACGGGACTTGAACCGGCGTGTACAGCGATCCGTGCTGTTGCTCTAGATAGAGTCTAACTGATTGAGCTACTGTTTCTCGCTATCGAATTTGTAAAACCCATTGATACGACCTAGATAATAATAATCCGCAGAGTCTTAATCAATCAGAAATCTATTGAACGAATGAAAGGTAAAAACCGCGATCTAAAAATGAATATTTGAATACACAATTCACTCGATGAAAGCTTTCAAAGCCCACAATTAAGCTCCGCTGCACTGGGCAATGGAGGTTAAATCCCACTAAAACTACCGTTCTGACCCTAATCCCGCTAGTGTATCTGAACTACTAAAATTTCATGTATAACAAAATAGTTTGGATTAGACGAAATCACGTACAATGTTGTAAATATGGCTTCGATGCCTTTTTATTTTGTACTTTCATGTATAATGAACAGTTGCAAGCAAGTCTTCTTAAATGCCAGAGGTCCATGGTTCGTCTGATTAACTTCTTTTTTATGATAGAGGTAGCATGGGGTTTTATGGAAAGTAAGGTACCGCAGCCAAATAACATCTCAACGAGATGCGCTATTTTGTTTTTGAATATTCGGAAATTTCTTAATTATTCCACTTAAATAATGTTAGATGAAGGCTTCGACATTATTTAAATGTTTTGCAATTTATAAACTAAGAAAATGCGACTAAAATAAATTGTAAGTATCAAATATATATATATATATATATTTACAAGTTAATTACATTTGATAACGATCGATCGATCGTAAGTACTCGTGTCTAAGTATATAAAAAATAACTTAAACTCATTATTCAAAGTTTAGATTATAAGTTTAAATAAATGTTTTATGTATAAGTAAATAGAATGTACGCTATAAAATTAAAAACCAAAGTTAAATTTTACTAATTACGTAATCTATATTGGTTTTCTTAAAAGTGCTACAATCTTAAATTACATTTCTAAACTAATACAAACTTTAGCGATTTGAAATTGTGAAATCGTATACAACAGATCAAGCCACAGTCAGTTACAGAAACACTGTCAATTTATATAGATAACATCAAGATATTGATAAAGCGAGCTGGAATGTGAGGCAAGTGCTTTTCATAAGACCGTAGTACAAAATAAGGTTAAACAAGAGGTTTATATGAACAAAGAGAAAACGAACAAAAATAGTCCCATTCTTGCGATGTTTCGTCAAGAACGAAAAATATTGTAAGTAAATTAAATGTTTATGTAACACAATTAATTGAAACGAGATTATTGATGTTTGTATGCTCTACATAAACCGAAGTAACGGTTGTAACTACGGTTTCGGAAAATTGGTGGACGATGTGTAGAATTTGAAATTGGAAAAGCCACAACAAACCAGAACAAATTTTTAATAAAACACTTTAACGGTTTAAAACGCGATACATATTAGTTACATTTATTGTAACTACAGCCCGACGTTTCGGATGCGTTGCAGCAGCCGTGGTCACGAGGATTTTAAACCGTTAAAGTGTTTTATTTGAGTGTGTACTACTTGCATCAACTACGAGCAGTATTTAGTAAACCCAAAAACAAACAATATTTTACTTAAGGTTTGTTAATTTTTAAATTACATTAAAGCAAACTTGACAGCGGCTTACGAACTTATAGTTTAACTTTAGTTATAGTTTTGTTACGATTTTATTATAAACTGCCCGCGTGATGAATAGTAATAATGTATATGCTTTATTAATAAGTTTCTCATATAAGTGATTCTTGTAATCTTAGTGGGAAATAAATGTCTTTAAACCGAACTGCTAACTTGTTGCTATATAGAAAAAATGTCAGCTGTCAATATAAGTGTTTAATTACATTAGAAACTGTCGTTAAGATTATTTAAAATTTCCTTTCATTTCATCTTTCGGATTCGGCTTCGGATAAAAATGTACTCTCAAATAGTTGAGACTAGCAATAACGTAAAAGCAATTCGGCTGCATACAATGTAAGTGGAATCCACTGGGCAATAATACCGAAATGCCATTACGAACGCTCCTATTGATTTGTGCTCAGCCATTTCTATTGCATTTGTACAGATTACGAATTCATGGCGGATAAAGTCATGCGTCAATCAGCTTAATAAGCAATTCAAATTCTGTTTAATCCCACGCATGCATCAGCCATTATGTATGCAAGCTCACCTCAACACGGAATATTGTTAATTCATTATCCAATGTTATTTTGTTAATGTATCGCTCTAATTACTATGCTCTTACGCAAATGGTGGGATTATTCAATTAAATCAATCAGTTTTAAAGATAATTCAAAACTGTTACGTACGTATACTCAAATAGATTTCTGTATATACAAAGCCGAAATAGTTCGACGACGCATCATATTAAGATATTATATTGCTGGAGTATTTAGCACTACTTACTTCAGTGTCAAAAGAATGTTTCTAAAACCTAATCGTCTTTAGAGCATTTAGAAGTACGAAAAGAAGCAGATAGTGGTACACATTTAAATAAAACAATTTAACGGTTTAAAACGTGATATAAATTTAGATAAACATTAAGCAAACGAGATAATTAAAAGCACAAACTCACAAATGGAACTTTAATGTTCTGAAGACTAAAATTAACAAAAACATGTTACATTATTTTAATAATAAGTTGTTAAGATTATACAATTAAATTTAATAGCAGACCAAATCGATTTTAATAAGGAAAACGGAGAAACCAAATCAGTAGTGGAATAATGGCAAAGAACAGAAGTTCTTTTGCATCGTGATATAGAAAATGCAAGCGGCGTGATAACATAATTACTTTTATTACCGGCGAGACAGGACTTTGTCCGTCCAGGGTTACCAGTATAACGTTTCTCAACCGCGACCGATAAAGACCATCATATAAACAATACGACAGATACTTTTAACAACGTATGGTTAATAATCAACTGGTCGATTCTTATTCAATTATAATTGTTATATAATTCATTTTGGACTACGTCTCTAAATCTGGATATTTAATCGGTTGTAGAAATGTACGAAATATCTTCCAGGTCACGGGACAACGTCCGTAGAAAAAACCTTGAGTTTAGGCTGTGGATGTGTGTGTAAAACAAACAAAACAGAAACTTACATTTGGATTTTTAATAGTGGGTTTGAAAAGAAACAATTATACGTAAAGTAAGTAAATAATTAATGAATGATGAATTTATAATATAAATTTGAAACGCTCTAAGGTAACCCTCTTCATTACGTAACGCGTTACTAACTTAGTTTAAATTAAAGTGATAGGAAGTCGGATGTAGTAGGTTGTCCACCAAGTTGGTTTTAGATTTTTTTCAATCTTTTTAATATTGAACATCTGGCAACCCTATCCTTGATCTATAAATCACTGGAGTGATTTAGCCGACAAAGTAACTGGGAGGATGCGTCTCTGATTGTATAGTGGTTTTTAATTCACCTTTATTACTTCTGGTGTTGGCGTTAGTAATTACGAAAATTTAAATTTAATGGAGATTTTTTCTTCGAATCAATCATAATCATGCCGTTTTGGTAATACGATTAGTGATATAAAAATTCGAATTCAAATAATTTACTCCACACCAAAGAATTGTCCATACAATTATGTGGAAATAAAAAAAGAACAAATACATTATTGGTTTAAAATTACGTTACATACATACTTTGCTGTGGAAGGAACTAGCTGTTGCTGCAAGAATGGATTTGTTCCGGCGCAGCTTTTCAGTGATGCCCCATGGATGACACTGGTGATAGAGATCCACTTTGTGTTTTAATATAATATAGGTGTGTGGAATCTCGTTTCCCTCCTCGGAACATGGGGCGAATACATTTCGGTGTCCGTTTTATTGAAGAGTTTTATTAACGGGCAAGTTGTAGATCAGCCCTTGTCCGTCCGAAACAATTTATTGTTTAACGAAACCCAGTAATCAAACCCAGGGCCCAGAACACTGTCTCGCTTAAGGCAGTGCTAGGCAAGACGTTTACCTATTTAACAGGGGGTGTATAAAGGTTAATTTGTATGTTTTTTCTGTACCCTGTATAAACCGCACTGAATAACGGGTACGTAATAACGGTAAAGTCACGTTCTTTGTTTGATACATTTATCGTTAGTTTTTAGTTAGTTAGTTAGTTAGCAGGCTTATATTTGTGCCGGAATTTCTATATTTCTAATTTCTACACCCATTAATAATTTAAAACCGCGAAGCTGACTTTCTAAGGAATTGAAGACGGAAAACCATAATTCATTTCGTAACGTTATAATCCATATCAGTTTTGAAAATCTAAGTAATGTGTTTTGCATTTTGTATGACTTTATCTTATTTATTATAGCTTACCAGCAAACGATAGTGGGACCGGCTTGGCCGCGGGCGAATCGCGATAGAAAATTATTAAGAAAATTAAATGATCTACCGTGTACTAGCATGAAGATGGTCCTTCTATTTCTCATTCATTGTGTCTCCCGAACACAGGATTAAAGGGGGTACAATTTCCATAGTCCGATATTATAAAAAAGACACATTTTAACCTCCACACAAACACACTACAACCTCTTCATAAACACAAAAAATTATTTCACATTTAAATAAAAAATTTTAACGGTTTAAAACGCGATATATTAGTTACACTTATTTGAAAATGATTTTTAACTTTGGCCTGACGTTTCGGATGCTTTGCAGCAGCCGTGGTCACTACCACTAACTAATATATCGCGTTTTAAACCGTTAAAGTGTTTTATTTAAATGTGTGCTACTCGCGTAAACTATAGACAGTATTTTTTTCATATTGTCTATCTCTTAATAATTAATTAGTTTACATAAGTTAGTTTTTTATCAACACAAGTAATTTCTTGACATTAACAATACATTTTGATGTTTGTTTTTTTCTTACCTACCTACTTAATTCAGAAATTAGCCTAGAAACAGTAAAAGAGTGTTTGTATAAATAAAAAATAAAATCTTACTGAATTATTCAAATGGAACATAACACTTGCTTCTATAAATAATGGGGAAAAGGGGAGACATTTAAACTATCGTGTCTACATTGACACTAATAGTATCACGCACTGTTGAAATTGCGTAGGCAAGACGTTTTGCTAAGCAATCTGTTTATCTTCGTGTAATCTTCGGTTTTGGTGTTAAGTAATTGGTGTGTCGTTTACATAAAGATGGTGGTAGCATTTAAATCAGCTTATTATATCCAACCTACGCCGTAGTTAGATCAAACGATGGGTGGCAACACCTTTAGATATAATAGAGAAGATATCACGCAAATATATACGTATACAATACACTACAATTTCATCTATGTGTGTGTACGAACACACTCTTTTTTCATACAAATGTATATGTGTATGTCAGTTATTTTTAATACTTTACTGGAGTTACTCCCCTGATTTTTCGTTAATATGAGTAGACATATTTTACTTTTAACGGATAATCAAAATATTAATTACAACGAAATAAATGGCGCTAGTCTATAAGATTATATTATTGCAAAGGATCCAAAAAGTTACTTAGTCCTAAAGTTGAAGAAACAATATTATATTAAACCTCTCAAAGCAAGGCTAGAAGTAAAACTAACCTAATCTCCGTTATTTATTTTATTCCCAACATCTGTCACGACAAAAACTTCGACAACAATACATTCCCACCAGATGTCGCTAATAACCTAACTTCTTCCATAGGCGTCGCCGTCGTTCCGTTGTTTACAAATCCGTTGATTTCCCAGTGACACTTGATAGCTTGTAAAAATAAACATGAATAGAAATGCGACCACGCCTTGACACGACCGAGTAGACGCCTACAACGCCCATCACTAATTATTATAACCGGTTATAAATGCCGTAATTAGTGACCTATCGTCAGCACCTGTTGGCTATAGCAAGAGTTTTGAAAGTGCATTTTTGACTCTAGGGATCAATTGCCTCTGCGCAGATACCTATGTAACTATACTAACTAAAATTTATCTGTAGATGAATAGCGTAAATAACCAATTCATATCTTAATAAGATTTAGATTCTATTGCTGACGAATTTTTGTAGTGCTCTAGAGTCGAACTCACGACCTTGCAATCAAATCAATATCAATCCTATATGTAATTTTAATTGTTGAACTAAAACTTAACTTTTTATTGTTCTTGATGACAATCAACCACTAATTATATAGTTTAACGTGTGCCCGAGTCGAATTTTTTTTCCATTTATATTTGTTTTTTATATTATATAGTGCCTTCATGTGTAATAATAACATGTAAAAAATAGTAAACTTTTCAAACATACATATAACTTAGGCTGGATTCTGACCAGCTTTTAGTATTTGTATTGTTCTCACTTAATAGAATGGTCGTCATATTCATATACTTATTACCTAAAACAATTGCTTACTTGGTGCAACTTAATAATATTTAAATAAAAAGACCTCAAGTGTTTGAAACTACTTAGAGTCTAAGAGACTTAAACAAACTTAAACAGACTTGTCACAAAAAGACAAACTCACTTTCTCCTTGTATGCTGTTTGATAGTTACTATTTGTAAAATTTTAAGTACCTCAAACTTCTTATCCAGGCATTAATATAGCAAAAGATTCATTACCTCCGCCAGAGGTGTAACATTACGATCCCCGCATCAGATGCTTATCATATAATTTGATATCGGCACCATGCATTTTGAGATAATGCCCTGCTTCCGAGAAATTGTCAGAGATGTACCTAATGTAGTCGAAACTGAAGCCGAACTCTCTGGAGTACATATAAGTCATTCAGTCTGTGCTACTGTACTTACACACAAAATTATATATATATTACCTACGTGATTTATCAATAAAGTGTTAAAATAAGCAATGTTAAATTAGTTACTTTCATATGATAGTTTATTGTTGTTTTGTCTGGAGTGTGGCGCGCTCAGCAAAGTATTTTTTACGGCGGGCGTAAATAGAACTATTTAATTTAAAATATTAATTTGATAATGATAAATTTCCAACTTAATTTTATCTTATAACAGATAAAACTTCAAAATGGATTACTTTATTTTAATTTTCACTTCATTTTGGTATTACCGAAGTTCGGTTAATTCTCCCCGATTTAACCGAATGTGAATTTCAACTCTTGCCATTATTGATTGATTGAACCGGTATTCAAAGGCAGGCGAATGTTCAATACGTCTAATTCTATAGTGGCTTATGGATTTGAATTGCCTACACTTATCTCTAGAATGTTTGCGAAATACGAATATATTGAATTGCTTAATAGAATGGAAATACTGTTAGTCTCATGAATTACTTGAATACATCGTGATATTAACGAATTAAATATTCATATAAGCGCTTATTCAATAATAATTATCAATTGTAGAGTTCTAACATTGATACACAATATCATTTAATACTCGAATGAATTGTTTTAACTTTTAATGGAAATATGATTAAAGAAATGCAAAATACATTAAACGTAAGAAGGTTTTTTTATTAATCTTCCTGAATAATTAGTTTAACTTAACAATATATATGACTTATAATTTTTTTAGATTTATTAAAGGAACTCATAGATTCTGAGATTATAACTACCACCTGTTTAGTAAGTTTGGAAAAGCGAGTAGCGACGCGACGATCTCAGCGACTTTTGGGTAGGTTCGTACTTAAACTTGCTTCTTTCGTTTCGCCGGTCGATGTTGTACATGGCTTGTAATATATATGTCATTGTGATCCAGTCGCTAGACGCCTTCGCATCGGCGAGGTATTCTCACTTCGATTCCCAAGCAATAACAACATCTTTGTTCAGTTATCTAATGTATTTTTTGATTCCTTGTAATCCACGGAATTCGGAAGCAGACCATTCTTGTACTTAACGTAATATCTATCTGAGTCTGAGACTATTTAAAAAACACTTTTAACGGTTTAAAACATCCCTCGAGCGTGACACGTGACCGCGGCTGCTGCAACGCATTCGAATCCGTAGTAAATTAAATATAGAATAATTAAACTAATATATTTTATGTTTTAAACCGTTAAATGTGTTTTAATAATGCGTTATAACCGTTGAGGCATGAAGGTGGCGCACGCGTCTTAATTAAAAGTGCACCGCATTATACGATTTCTTATAATAGTTCTTAAATCAATATACAGCCAAGGGCCCTGTAATTACAGTAATTACGTTGAAGACAAATATTTACCAGTATTTACTAGGTGATGTTTAGCGATCGCCCACACGTCGACAGCTAGCTATTAAAACCGCGGCTCCCTCGGGCCCGAGTCGGAGCAAAAGGAATCCGCTTCGTGAGTGCAATTAGATACTTGATTGTACAATATTATAAGTCATGTTTCATGCTTTAAGGCCGTCCTCAGATAGCGAGATATAATATAATGACTCTAAGTAACGGTAGTTTAAGTATTGTCTGTAGTTTACGCGAGTACTCCAGAAAATATATTAGTTAAACCTTTTTAACTGCGACACGACCATTCGGAGCCATGGTCACGGGGGGCCGGCAAATGGAGTCAAATTATCACAACCGTCTCTTCGTTATTGTTAACTAATATCAAAAATAAGTTAACTAATACAACTGTACTGTGCTGGTACAATAATTAATAGGTAATATTAAACCTCTATTTTACTGCACTAATTAGCATAGCTAAGAAAACGAATAGAAGAACTGTTAAACAACTGTAAGCAGAGAGCATACATTAACGTAGAAAGTTGAATCGGAGAACAATGTATGTTTAATTAGCGTTTGAAATTTTTATTATTGCAGTTTCTACATAAGTAGTTTAGACTTTGCTCTACATTCTAAAATCTTGATTGCTACTGTGTAGTTGTTCTATTTTCGCGCTTTGAAACGTAAACGTATTCAACATCCAAATATCCAACGCCAAAATAGGCCGACAGCGCATCTTGTCTAGATGTTATATGACTAGGGTATTTCACCTCCCATGAAGTGAAGTCCATGTGTTTCTGTCCTTCTCTTTATTAAAAAAACATATATGTATACTACTCGCGTAAACTAGGTACTAGGTAGCTAAACAAGACACTACAAGTAAACCATTATCCTTACAGGGGCTGACATAATCTTTGAGTCTGTTTCACTCTTTGATTTAGGCGCGGGCAAGTGAATTTAAAGCATACAGAATTTAAATTAGCATACATTGTTTTAATACTTTTTGCGATTCGAATCGAAATTGGAAAGGCATTTCTTTAACTACTGAGCTAAGAAGGCTTCTGCATAGATTAATTTAAGTACTCGATCGAAAGTAGCGTATTTACTTATTATATATTCTAAATTAAATTAAATGTGACCAGTTATTTGATACACCTGTCCAATTCGCTCGCCAGTAGCTGATTATGCACCACAAATCCCGACTTTTCCCAGTTCATTATTGTAAATATTACGAGTGTCCGTACGTCATTCCGAGATATCTCCTGATAAATGTATTGCAAATACACTGTAAGCCGCGACGTCCACTTGACACTTGGCTGTACCAGTAATTGCAAAATGTGGATTTCCGACAGAACGTCACAATTCCGATGGTCAGCTTCAGATAATTCCGCTAACCGCTTCTTGAGGTCTGTCAGGTTGATAGGCATAACGGCTAGTCGCTATTATTAATATCGATGTGAAATAACATTATGTTCTATACACTTACTAAATATAAGGAGAGATTTACTTAAAGGTACAAGTATGTTGTGCTTATCTATACTTAGATGGTTAGAGGATGTATTGAGGAAGGCTTTAGGAAAAAACGGGGAAAATTATTTACCTAAGGGTTTTCGTTAACTACTGCTGGATCTAAAAACTTATCCGCGACAGTATATCTATCTTTTAAGATAATATCGCAAGAACAAAAGGACGAGGACGACGTCGTGGGTACTATACTTTATAATGGTTGTTTGCAAAAAATTGACCGTTTTAAACTGTGAAAAAGTGTATATTTATTATGTCCTGTACACGTAAGTTATAGTTTAGTTTATCAAAGCGAAATTACAACAAAAATATTAAGTTATACATATTTTGATAAATATTTATGACGGTGTAGCGGTAGCGGACGGCTTGCAATATAATACTTGCCTATACTCATTTTTGTTTAGGAAAATCGTCATGGTGGAAATCCTATATTATAGTTTAAACATTTTCTTTTTACCAGTAAAGCTAACCATTCCAACCAATTTAATATAAACATTCATTTTAGGCACCTTCTAACATCTTCAAAAGCACAACTTTTTCACGTCTTTACAAGTTTACCTCCAAATACATTTCTTCATGTTTGGACTATTTATCGATTAAGTTTTTTGATTTCATGTGAATACGTAGCTTACTTTGTTATAAAAGTGAAAACTGATATTTAATTACCCGTTGCAAATAAAACAAGTCACTCGGAGCGTCTATTTCGCTATCAATACACGTTAACAAGTACTGTCCTTTACTGGCCCGGCAATTAAGATAAAATTGACGTAAAATATGTGAATTGCGTTTTATATCTTAAAACTATCTTCGCCAGGTTAGTAATCGTCGGGTTATCCTGTACATAGGTTCAACTTGTATACAACTTATCTAATCGATGTTTTATGTTAGAGAGAACAGTGTCTATATGTTAAGGTTTGAAAATGGCATCTTTTCTATTAACGTTTCGCAATTATCGATGATAAATTAAATGTTTAAATAAAACACTTAACGGTAAAACGCGATATATTAGTTAAACTTATTTGAAAATGATTTTTAACTAATATATCGCGTTTTAAATCGTTAAAGTGTTTTATTTAAATGTGTACTACTCGCGTAAACTATAGACAGTATTAAATTAAATGTTATCTTGTAAGTGTATTTTAAAAGCAGCTAAATTTATTAGAAAGTAAATAATATTTTTCTAATATCTCTATCTATACTAATATATAAAGCTAAAGAGTTTGTTTGAATGCGCTAATCTTAGAAACTATTGCTCCGAATTGAACTCTTTTTCTGTTGGTTAGATCATTTATCGAGGACGATCATAAGCTATACGACATGGAGCTGTAACAAATAGAAGCGAAGAAACAGCGGAAAATGTGGACAAAACGGGAAAAATTATTCACCTTTGTGAGTTTTCGCACTCACGAACTCACAAAATATTCAAGATACTAAAAAAATATGTTTAAAAGAATGATTCCTCTTTAAATGATCTAAAAATATCCGCGGCTAATATTTATATTTTAAGATACATGAAGAACAACAAGTCTGGCCACTTTATAACTTTGCCTGTATAAGCGTTGCACGAGTTCTTCTATAGGCCACCACGAATATGTTTGAAAAAGTTAAAAACGATTTCGAACTACGGAAATAGTTCCGAAAATATGTGTAATTAAACGGAGATCCGAAGTATTCAAATTTGAGGGACTATTGAGCACAAAAGTAACAGCGGAAGGAGAAATGTGCTCAAGTTCAGCAATAAATCTTGAAAGAATGCTCCGGCCGCTCCCGAAAGGACCCAGGAGCGTTCACCTTCTATTTTCCCGTTATTTATGAGACCATGCCTTATACCGCGGCCGAGAATAAAATGGATAACTAAAATAAATAGCTTGTATCACTAGCTGTATCCCGCGGCGTTACTCGCGTTTCAGTTAAACTAATTTAAGTTTACATCCTAATAGGTTAATCTAATGTTAGATACTGTCTGTAGTTTACACGAGTAGTTGAAATTGAAATAAACTGCTTTTAACGGTTTAAAACGCAATATGTATTAGTTTAGCTAATTTATAATTTACTATGAATACGAACTGACATTTCGGATGCTTAAAAGTTACCGTTAAAAGTATTTTAAATAGCGCTAAAGTTTATAAGCATGGTTCATTAGCCATTTTGTCTATATTTTTACAGAAAAGTATACTTCGTGCATTTTACGTTTCAGTAATAGTTCTCCATGGGTGGTACAGAGACATTATATCGTTTATGGACTTTACAGATATCGAGTTATTTAACACTAGCTGTTGCAGCGACTTCGTCCCCTAAGAATATTTATTTTGGGCATCCAAATTCGTTTTTGCAAACCCCTCTATCTTTATAAGCTTAACCTGTTACCCACGTTGGTCGCGTCCCTTCCCGTCGTTCCTGCAAGTTAATCTTAAGAATTAATGATAAGTCTAATCATTCATTCTTTCATACATATTTTTTGGGTATCTTGAACAGTATTATAGCGTACGCCTCGGAAACCCATAATGATGAATAACTTTCTTAAGTTTTTTCGCATTTCCCGCTGTATCTTCGCTTGTATTAGCGACAGGGCAATGTTTTAGCCAATCACCTAACCAACACAAATAATTTTCAATTCGAACGTGTAGTTCCTGAGATTAGCGCATTTAAACAAACGAACAATTTTACAATATTTTAAAATATTCAATAGTTTTAGATTAGAGCGTGCTGTCAAAGAATAAAAACTTTGGTTATGAAAACATTAATATTTTTCACATGTTATTGCACATGAAGGCACTATATAATTTAAAAATCGAAAATAAATTGAAAAAATTTTCGACTCGGGCAGGACTTGAACCGGCATCGTCAGCTTTCCGTGCTGTTGCTCTACCAATTGAGTACCGATCCTAACCATGTCGAATTTTTTTCAACTTATTGATACATGCACCTCTCGCGCAATTAATTTCTACCTTAACACTTGCGTATTAAGGCTCAATGTCTTATGCTTTGCAGCTTAAGAAATCATTGAAGATGAAATTACACAGTTATAACGTTTGAAAACATTAATATTTTTCACATGTTATTGCACATGAAGGCACTATATAATTTAAAAATCGAAAATAAATTGAAAAAATTTTCGACTCGGGCAGGACTTGAACCGGCATGTCAGCTTTCCGTGCTGTTTCTACCAATTGAGCTACCGAGTCCTACACCTCATCGTCGAATTTTTTCAACTTATTGATACATGCACCTCTCGCGCAATGTAATTTCTACCTTAACACTTGCGTATTAAGGCTCAATGTCTTATGGTTTGCAGCTTAAGAAATCATTGAAGATGAAATTACAAAGTTATAACGTTTGAAAACATTAATAGGTTTAGTTTATTAGCTCAATTGGTAGAGCAACAGCACGGAAAGCTGACGATGCCGGTTCAAGTCCTGCCCGAGTCGAAAATTTTTTCAATTTATTTTCGATTTTTAAATTTAGTGCCTTCTGTGCAATAAATTGAAAAATATTAATTTTTCAAACGTTATAACTTTGTAATTTCATCTTCAATGATTTCTTAAGCTGCAAAGCAAAGAATTGAGCCTTAATACGCAAGTGTTAAGGTAGAAATTACATTGCGCGAGAGGTGCATGTATCAATAAGTTGAAAAATTCGACGATGAGGTGTAGGACTCGGTAGCTCAATTGGTAG
This sequence comes from Leptosia nina, assembly GCA_963661955.1. Lineage (NCBI taxonomy): Eukaryota > Metazoa > Arthropoda > Insecta > Lepidoptera > Pieridae > Leptosia > Leptosia nina. The sequence continues at coordinate 3,475,164 of CAVLEF010000004.1, read as the reverse complement.
AGCAACAGCACGGAAAGCTGACGATGCCGGTTCAAGTCCTGCCCGAGTCGAAAAAATTTTTTCAATTTATTTTCGATTTTTAAATTATATAGTGCCTTCATGTGCAATAAAATGTGAAAAATATTAATGTTTTCAAACGTTATAACTTTGTAATTTCATCTTCAATGATTTCTTAAGCTGCAAAGCATAAGACATTGAGCCTTAATACGCAAGTGTTAAGGTAGAAATTACATTGCGCGAGAGGTGCATGTATCAATTAGTTGAAAAAATTCGACGATGAGGTGTAGGACTCGGTAGCTCAATTGGTAGAGCAACAGCACGGAAAGCTGACGATGCCGGTTCAAGTCCTGCCCGAGTCGAAAATTTTTTCAATTTATTTTCGATTTTTAAATTATATAGTGCCTTCATGTGCAATAAATTGAAAAATATATTTTTCAAACGTTATAACTTTGTAATTTCATCTTCAATGATTTCTTAAGCTGCAAAGCATAAGACATTGAGCCTTAATACGCAAGTGTTAAGGTAGAAATTACATTGCGCGAGAGGTGCATGTATCAATAAGTTGAAAAAATTCGACGATGAGGTGTGGACTCGGTAGCTCAATTGGTAGAGCAACAGCACGGAAAGCTGACTGCGGTTCAAGTCCTGCCCGAGTCGAAAAAATTTTTTCAATTTATTTTCGATTTTTAAATTATATAGTGCCTTCATGTGCAATAACATGTGAAAAATATTAATTTTTCAAACGTTATAACTTTGTAATTTCATCTTCAATGATTTCTTAAGCTGCAAAGCATAAGACATTGAGCCTTAATACGCAATGTTAAGGTAGAAATTACATTGCGCGAGAGGTGCATTATCAATAAGTTGAAAAAATTCGACGATGAGGTGTAGGACTGACTCAATGGTAGAGCAACAGCACGGAAAGCTGACGATGCCGGTTCAAGTCCTGCCCGAGTCGAAAATTTTTTCAATTTATTTCGATTTTTAAATAAGTGCCTTCATGTGCAATAACTGTGAAAAATATTAATTTTTCAAACGTTATAACTTTGTAATTTCATCTTCAATGATTTCTTAACTCAAAGCATAAGACATTGAGCCTTAATACGCAAGTGTTAAGGTAGAAATTAATTGCGGAGAGGTGCATGTATCAATAAGTTGAAAAAATTCGACGATGAGGTGTAGGACTCGGTAGCTCAATTGGTAGAGCAACAGCACGGAAAGCTGACGTGCCGGTTCAAGTCCTGCCCGAGTCGAAAATTTTTTCAATTTATTTTCGATTTTTAAACTTTGGTTATGTAATATCGGTATAAATAGTACAGATTAACAAAACACATCCCGGTTTTTGTTAATGAAAATTAATGGGAGCCCGCGTCGCGAGATTTATCTAAATTATAATGCTTTGATTGGAATAATATCTAATCTAATCGGGCTTTGATTTATAGAAACAAGCGTGTGGACTGTTAGTGTTCAAATATACCGAGTTATCTACGATTTACACGTCGTTTACAAAGTCCCCATTTGCATTTCTTATGACCTTCATAGCCGGTGGCTTGGCTCCTAATGGATTTCTCAATTTAATGCATCCTTAACTCTATAATTGGCTTTTAAGGAGATACGAGCGTCTTCTGTTTATTTGTATGGGATTCGATTACATTCTTGCGGTCGCCTTTTGTCATAAAAATGGTCGAACTGGTTTCGTAAAGCTCATACCTAATTGACACTCGAATTTCGTGATAGGTGGTCTTATCTCGTGATTAGGAAAGTGGATTGAAGTCGGCGAGTACAAACGACTTCAGTTTTGCGGTTATCGCTGTTACAAATTTTTTTGGCGTGCTTCAAAGCTCGCTTTTTCGTTCAAGATCGGTAGTTGGCTTTTAGCCGATAGATATATTTCTATATTTCCTTCCGTCATTAAAAACAAGTTTATTTTTAATCGCCATAACATGAAGTATCTTGGTGCTCTTGATATCTAAAAAATTAAACAAAAGCCCAAGAGACCGAGGCTCCGCTGGTAGTAACTAATTACTGAGGACCTGGAAACCTTGGGCGTCCAGAACTAAAAACAGGAAGTACGGTGTAGACGATGATAAACATATGAAGTGTGATGTCATTGAAGTGGTGCGGTGTTACTTCTCCAAAACTTTATTATTTTTACACGCGAACAATTCAACCTGTTTGCGCGTTATAATAATTTAAAAATAACAAACAGCGTTGCTTCGGCTGTCTTTTAAGTACCTATTGTTAGCTTTGAAACTGTTATTTCAAATAGTTTCAGTTAATACCGTTCTTTGAAATCGTTTCAGATAAGCATTTAAGCCTGTACGTTTGAATTGACTACAATTAAAAGGGTTCCTTAATATGACGCTATTGTTTGTTGACAACGAATTCGTTGACGATAATCCCAACACAATGGCCCTTTTCCGCCTGTCAAACGATGCCGGACAAACATTCCCGGCTGAGGCAGTAAGCTCCGAGTTAATATTTGTTGAACGGATTTAAACTTATAATATATATAAATAAACTTCCAAGAACCATTAAACCTGTAAATAGATAAATCAAATGGAAGTGGCGTAGCGAGTTCGCGATTCAACGAAATAAAAATCATCATAATTTGGCAGACATATTTATTCATTAAACCTTAGGCTTCATCTATTAGCACTATTTACAAATTCGGATGAAGATTAAAATAAATTAATTTAACTAAGCTCCTAACGCTAATATGAATTTGGTCATTAATAAACCAAAATTTGTACACAACACAAAAAAACGTTTTGGCTTCAAACTTTATTTTGTTTCTAAAATCAAAGTACGTTTTCGTAGATAATTAAATAAATGACTACAGCGATACATTTTTACTGACCGTACCTAAACAGTTGTTTTACATTCAAAACGTGATAACTAGTATTCCTTATATACTTTATGTCGCCTTCAAGAAAAATATACTTTCTCTGTTATATTTTTACAATAAATCCCTCATATTTACAAACACGTATATGTATTTATTGCTGAAGAAGTGAAGGCCTGCTTACGAGGCTCGAGTACTGAATTAGGACATACAATCTAATTAAACGATGATAAGGACTAGGTTAAAGTAGTTATAGGACCATGTTGAAAAAATAAACCGAAGGTGAGATCCTTTCAATGTATTTGAAAGCTTTGATTTAAAATTATTAAGACGCAGTTACTTAGATTATACAGATAAACATCAGACTTCAATAAAAAATATATCAAGACTTGAGTTACCATAAAAAAGTTTCGATTTATTTCCCACATGGTTCTCATGAGACACACTAAACTCGTTTATAGCAGAATAATAATCCACAGCACAATATTTCTACGAATCATAGACAAGGTTAGAAACAGCGCGTAATATGACATAATCTTTGATTTTGCACGGGGCAATACAAAGAAACGGTGCAAATACTCAACACCTATTAAATATTTACAACACACAACTTTAATCAATCATAAAAGATAGAATATCGCTAAGCTTTTAGTTATTTACATCTAAGAGTTCTGGTGTTGACCTTACTGTGATTCCATAAATACATTTATAAGTACAATTTTTTAATTTACAATTCGTCTAAAACTACATACAAAATTTATATAGTATGTTTCATAATTGCTGGTACAGTGATTTTTAATGTTACAGAGTAAATCACAAAGAAAAATAAAGTCACAGTTATTCGTACCACACCACCGCAGCTTTCACGAGTTCAAAACTAATTTAATTTTATCACATTCGAAAATCCTCGACCTAACGGCCGCACGCGTTCTCGTTTCACACTATTAAGTCCATATCTTTAGGAACTGAATGCCCGGTCTTCTATCGACAACATTTCGTAGCTGTGACGTCACACTACGACATCCCTCGAAGGGGGAACGTTGGTTGGAGTTTGCGGAGCTAGCACAGGTTGAAAACAGTGCCCGGTCGGAGTGAAGTCTTCCACTAATTTACGTTTCAGGACAGACGAGGACCCCACATACACATTGGTTCCTGGGAAGGTACCGCGTCGTCTTCGTCTCCAAATGATTGCGGCGAGAACGGCTAATCCGAAAGCTATCATTGCGGAAAGACATCCTAAGACTAATTCAGAGTCTGGGGCGCGCTCCGGCACACGTTCTCCCCTCATCGAACTCACTAGAACAGACATAAGACGATCGCCTTCACTCACTTCGACGTCTTGCACGCTCTCCGTCGAAACACGTTGAGCGCGGCTAGTATCTATTGTCATGGTCTCCGATTTTTCATTATCAACACCCGGCGTGCGAGAAACCAGTTCCACTTGAATATGATAAATGGTATCTGGCCACAGAGATAATGTAACTCTAGTGGAATCTGTGAATAGATTCCCCTTTAAACCACCTCCATCAACCTCCCACGTCACTAGATAAACACCGCGAGCTATCCTCGGTTCCCAAGCGATTTCGCCGATGACGAGAACTTTTTGATGAATGAGCGAAATTTCTTTTAGGATCCATTTGTGTTCGTCGTGGTTGGATGTATTGCTGTCGTGAGCTACCCAAGTTTCGTCCGGGCTGTAGATCGTTACAAGGCCTAAGGGATCGACAACTAGTACACGCAGTAGGGCACCTTCGTTGTTTGAAGGAACGCGTGTAGCCAGGGCTTGGGTTTGTATGATTTGTCGCCAGGGTCCTTCTGCGGCGCGACGCATCACTACGTAAACTAGGGGTGCCGGTCGAGTCGTAGCTCGGGGGGCTGGTGGGGGCCAACGAGCGAGTGCACCGCTTACTCGCATCACGCCTTCGCCTTTAGTATGAATTACTGGTTGCGTCTGAGACGCCCTTGCCGCTTCTGCGTGGAACTCACAAGCAACTTTGCAACCCGGGAACTGCAAATAAAAGTTGTACTTGTAGTTTACGCGCACATCATTTTTAAGTCTTTGGAAACGTGGTGCAAATACTTGAAGTTAATTTATTCGTTTACCATTGATATTCTAGTATATAAATAAAATATTTAATGCAAATGCAAGTCATTTTAAATATATACGTTGTGTATCTCGAACATAGGGAATCCTTTTAGTCGATACTTACACAAATGTCCTTCTCATCGCAGACCGCTCCCCACACTTGATAATTCGATTGGAGTAACTCACAATTCTCCCAGCACTGTAACAACAAATCCCTTTGTTAATTTCTTTATTGAAACAGAAATAATTACAGTCTAACATTTAGGAAGAAGCAATTGAAGATAAAGTATAGTGATAAATGAATATTGAGTACGCACTAATGACTTTCACAGAAAAATGAGATACAAAGTGGATAAATGACAGTGTTGTCTGTCAAATTGTTGAATATCGGATTGCTCGTGTGTTGATACGATCTTCTGTCATTACATTCGGAATTGGGACGAGCTCGTTAACACAAAACATCGAAATGGTGAAATTATTCTACGTCCACGAACGCATAACAAGGCGTCGAAAACATGTGACGATACACTACTATTATAAAGAGTATTTCACGATATAAACCTTGCCTGTATTATAAATGAAGATTATATTAAAAGTTCTAAGAGTTTTTAAAACTACCTGTATGATTGGATTGAAATTGTTTAGTATTTGAAATTAAATATTGTGTATTCTAGTGGATTCGTATCAACATACCTACATTTGGAAATAATTTTAGCGAGTGTTGTTAATTATTCCGTTGATATTAGTTTGAATGAAAGTGGCTTTCACTAGAATGATATTGTCGTAACAATCGCCTATAGCGTAATCGGGATTGGGTGGCTTGACGTCTAGAAATCCCTGTGATGGCCGGCTCGAACATTTGTCATTGGAAACACTCATTAGTTGGAGTTGACGTTAACTTGACGCCCACTCTCGCCTGACTAAGCTTTAATAATTATAAGAACTGGCAAACCACGATTATTAATTACAGCTATTGACAAAACGGTCTGTCGCTCGGAATCCGCGGCGCGTTTGAAGTTAATTTTATTGATTTAACTGAGTTATGATCGAGTTGCTTTGACAGTTTGCGTTTGTGCACCATATGATTCTATATTAGGATAATTTGTTTAGTATCTCCTTTTGATAGTGGTATACTACGACTAATATCGTAATTAAAACTGTTTTTAAAGATATTGTGAATAAATACAAAAATTTAAAATCTATACTGGAATAAAATAAATTTTACACCAGATTTAGGTGAAAGTCATTTGATTAAACTGTAAATTTTTCTATTTTTGTGAAAAAGGTAGCATGTAAATTTACTTGTTGATTATCTTATTTATATGTAATTTATTTTTAATTACCTTTCCATTACTCAATTTTATGTAAAACTGTATCTGACGAATAAAACTTTTATTTCTAGATGATTCATATTGTGTTGTGCTTTATGACAATCTGATCTTAAACATATTTTTAAAATGGTGAGAGTCATGTCAACTATAGCATAGATGCACGAACTAAACCTCATCCTTATTGTTAACTGTGAAACTTATCATCCTATATGAGACAGGGTGTAACAAGCTTATGCCGGCACGTGAAATTATGATGGCCGGTTTCCCGAATGCATTAGCAGATATGTTTATGTAGTAATACAGTTAACATGGAAACGTAATAAAATTCATTTATGCCTATAATGAGCATTGACTGCGGTATTATTGCTAAAAGGCCTTTTATCGGAAATGGCTTTCAATAAGCTTTCAAAACATCGTTTACAGCCAAGAGCTGCGTCAACAACTCTAAAGTGTTTGTATTCGAATTTCTATTACTACGAATCAACGTTCGGTATCAAGCGAAGCTGATGTATTTTGAGTTTCTATTTTTGAAAATAGCACAAGTACTGTTAAATTTAAAAATAAAAAGTACTCTACAGCAGCAGGATCTTTGAGCTAATCATTAAGTGACCATTGCAGCCTTTTGGCAGTTACCACTGTTGGGAATCGGGTCCCTAGATAATATAGGACCAAGACAGCCCTCCATTTGCTAAATCTGTATTAAAATTGTAAACCATTTCCACCAGCTTAAGCTACTGGTAACAGTGAAATATAACCAAGACATCTATCTACCCTCCCGCGGTTCTTTTATTTTAAACAATTTGTAGCTTCTAAACGCAGATAAAAATAAAGAAGGTCTGCTATCTTCATTGTTTAATTTAAAATATGCTTACCATAAAACAGTCGGGGCCTTGCAAACACGAAGACTCCCCGCCGGGTCGAGGCGTCGCAAACTGTGAACAAAACATTTCGACTCTTTAATTATATCTTCTTACATATATTATTTATTTGGATTCATCATACGAATTTTTATCCATTAATTTCAAAAAATAAAAATTAATGTATGGGCCGGTAACTGCGTTTTTTTACGAAATTAACGAATTACTGCAACTCGGGATGTGAAAGGGCTTTTAACGTATTCAGATAACACACTAAATGAATTTATTTCAAACATTGATAAAACTAAAATGAGTAAAAAGTGTAAGTTAAAGAATCACACACTTAAAGTAACTAAACAATTAGTTGTTATTCAAGTACTAGTCGTCTTAAGTACAGATACAAGTTTTCTTAATGTGAGTAAATTTACTAACGTTAACCTAAATGAAAATAAAATATCATTATATGTAGCTACATAATTTAGAATAAAAAAATCAAAGCCATACTAATGTTCCTTGACTTAAATTAAAAAATGTTATACAAACTTGCATAATAGCATTGAAACGCGGTATGCACGCAAATGATAAAGAAATTCACTTCATGCAAGCTTCATTTTACTGATAACGAAAAACAGGTCACAGTAACTAGACTCGGTTCCTTTAAAGTATTATTTTTCTCTTAAAGATTGTAAAATAATATAAATAAATTGTATACTTTATTATTTAAAAGCAAGCCTCTTCGTAAATTAACATTTTAAGCATTTTATGTATTTGACGAATTTATTGATAAACAGGTAGACAATGTTTGTTAGAATAAGAACAATCATATGAAGATACATAAAGCTGCTTGCTTGTCAGCAGGATCATTGATGTATATAGGTATAAACAATTTAATGCTTGCTTTAGTATCTAGAAATTTTAAAAGTTGCCTGTCACAGAGTTTTAATTTAGTTCCAACCGAGACGCGACACAATGTTGATAAAACTACACGGTATTTTTAATTACAAATTCCTCTAGATAATGTCAAAAGAAAACAAGAACTCCACTCGAAGCAGTGTGAGATATAGTTTATCCGTATATTCTGACCGCAAAGTACCACGACTAGCCTTTAAGTCCGTCTTGCGGTTTTATCTTTGAGAAGATGAACTCTACAGTGCTCACATAAAATAAGAACCCTCGAGTTGAACCGTTTCAATGCTGCAAACAATACGCTCTTTAGAAATAATGTTCGGTTCTGCGTTATTAGCGAACAGAAATATCGTTTTATTTACATTCTATTGAAGGAGTATACAATTATTTAAAACAATTTAATTACATTTCATTTTTACCACTCTTAGAACATCTTTAACTAATATTATAGTACGAACATTTCTGTGTCGTTTCACTGTTTGATTTACCGGCGAAACATTTTCTTGTCTCTCCAGAATTTGAACCTATCGCACTTTATGCCACCATTTTTATCACAAGGACAAAAATGGTGATCAACTTTTGGTGTTACAATTCGAACTTTGGACCTCTAAGGCGATTTGACCGCAAAAGGTTTATAAAATGTATTTACTATATAGTTACATATCCCTTACTTTCCAATAAGTTTTCGTATCGACTGCAATAAAGAAGTCGATTAAATATTAACGAGACTCAAGTCGTAAAATCGTGACTTTTAAGAAATATAACGTCGACGTATTTATCGTGCATATATTGAAAGTGCGTTTAATTATTCTCAGAAGCAATACATTACTCGTTATCTGGCTTGAGAGGTTTTATATGATTAAAAAGAGTCGGTAATGTATAGATAAGAGGCATCTGCCTACCGTGCTCGTTTTAATTGCTCGATAGGAAGGGACAACTCGACACAGTGGCTGGGCTCTTGTCAAAATCGACGTGAAGGGCTTTGAAAGATCACGGTGAGTCGGTCGTTTTATTTCTTTCGTACTAAACGATTTGACTCACTGTTGGAATGTCGGTATAATTACTTTTCGTACAATAAATGACATTTGAAAAGCACAACAAAGAGAATTATAATTAGAAGTTATGGATTTATTTATGTGAATGGGGACTCTGATCTAATTTATCTTTCGATTTATAGTAGGTATAATTCCGTTTTCCTATGTATAATATAGGACTGCAATTTTCACATGCAAGTAGACAGACTTGTGACAATGTCAACCTCCCCTGTTAAAAATTATATTATGTTTCTTCACAATTTGACTTCACGCACTTCTGTGGATTTCCAAATCTTTAAAGCTTTTAGCTTTAAAGATATATATGAATATAGGTTGACCGCGCATCTTGTTGAGATATTATATGGCTGGGTTATTCGCCTTTCAATAAGTGAACCCCAAAAACGGTTATTTTTTTTCTACCTACTAAATCATAAGGGTATAATTAAGTAATCCTAAATTAAGTAAAACACGCACAAAGTAGATAAAACACTTTTAACGGTTCAAAACGTTTTAAACTGTTCTTTTTAAACGTGTACTAGTCGCATAACGAATAATATACAATAATACACTATAACTGACTAAAATCATTTGTTGAGACGCGATCTACGTAAAGATTTAAAAAAAGGAGGGAAATTAAAATAAGTATTATACTTTATTCGTAAGACAATAAAAGCTTCTAGGCCAAGTATTGCGGCTAATGACGTCTGCCAGTCGCAATCAAACGACTCAGCCTCCGTTATTAGATGTAATCAAAGTAATTTTTCACACAATTTTTTTCGTGGCCTCACCGGCCGTGTTCACGTCAACTAATGATAACAAAAAATGTAAGTGCGAGAGCTTATTTATGAAGAAAATTACATTAACCTTTTTATAGAAGTGGCAAGCATGTGATCATAAAATTTAAATATGTATGTGCGGATAATTTTACGAAACGATGTGTATTTATTTTTGTTTGTACCTTAATATTGATGTGCTTTGAAATAACCGTTATTTGTTGTTAAAATAGTTTAGTAACCGGTTTTTAAGAGTATTGAGGTACTTAGAGATAACAATTGTGTGTCTTCAATTAGAAAAGTTGGTGACACAGTTTTTATAATTTTAGTGATTTAGAAATTACATTCATTTTTTTAATGTGACGATGACGAATAATGTAAATATATATAAACTTATAATGTAGGTGAAGACTTGTAAAATTACTGAGGTGAAAAATGGGTAGGTACAACAGCAGAGTGATGTCCATCCACATACACAAAATAAGAGGGTGTGTGGATTACCTGATTTGATTTTGATTTAATTAGACTAAATTTAACAAAGTAAATTGAATACACTTGAAAATTTTAATTTCATAAATTGAAATACCTTTTACGGTTCATAGGGCGTAACGCTAACATCTAGATAAATTACATTATATTTATAAATATAACGTGATTTTAAATAGCTTGCAATTGTAGTTCTCAATGTTTAAAAGATTGCCTTTAACTCAATATATTTAAGGCAGATAATATCGATTTGTTGCATAACATCTAATTAAACAATTTCACTTTTAAAAGTTTGACATTTGCAATCGAAAACGCAGATAAGCGATCGACTTCCGCCTTCCCAAATACTTGGAGAACTTAGCCAATTCAATTACCATTGTATTTGAAATATGAAAGTTAAACAAAAGCAAAGCTTCGAAGGGAAGTGAATAATGAATTACGATGATCGAAATCAAAAACGTATTTATGTTAGATGCCGACTTAGATTGTACTTGTTAAGAAGTCTTTTATTATTCTTTTCTATTTGTTTTGGTAGATTGAAAAAGTTAAACCTTTTCGAGTTTTAGGGTCGTCTGGACATGCCTTTATGAGAGGTAGATTTTAAAAACTATCGTGTTTTTTTTTTCAAAGTTATTAAAGTGTAAAATTAATCGATCGAATGACAAAGACTAGGTACATAATGTATCTAAAATATTTATATCAAATAACATTTACTAGTGTTTATTTTAATAGCCAGATTCGTAGTAGATCTATTTATTTATTGAAGAGGAAAAATCTTATATACTAACTTATGAATAAAAGGCGGCCTTATCGCTGAGCGCTATCTCTTCCAGACAACCTGAAGTACAGGAGAAATGAGATATTTTTTATGTCAAACCAACTAAGTTTCAATTGTAATTTTCCTAACACTGGTATTAAAGCCTTTTTCATTCAATAGTTAATCAATAAACTCAGTTGTTTTAGCGTTAAGGGGCAACATAGATATAAATACTGCCTGTAGTTTGCGCTTGTTGTACACATAAAAAAATTTAAACAGTTTTAAGCGCAAAATGTATTAGTTGAGCAGCCCTGAGACTCTCCAGGACCACTACTGCTGCAAAGCACCCAAAACTTTACAAATAAATAAAATAAATTTCACGTTGTAAACGGTTAAAAGTGTTTTATTTAAACTTTTATATAAGAAGTACGGCGCGTGTAAAAAAAAGATTGATAAATGTAACGATTAGTCCCAATAATCCATCAATTAGGTCAGCCATTATCGTTTAAAACACGGACCGAGTCAATATTTTAAACGGGCGAGGATAGGCATTAAAATTCGAAAGTATGAGAGTCAATGTACGAGGAGTTAATCTATCAACGTTTATGTAACGCGTAACTGCCGCTCTCCATTTATCATTTTTGTGGGTAGCTGACGCTCTTGGGGGTCAAGGCAAATGCCTCAATATAATAGGTAAATATAGAAATCGATAATGAGAAGCGTAACCATAGTACATCAATTGATATCAATGACTATTTGAAATGTATAGTTGTTTATCGATCACGAACCAGATATATTCACTTATGTAGTTGTCTTGATATAGAGAATATAAATAAAAGATAATAATTAATAAGCATACATTTTATTACCTACAGTTGAGGGTAGTCGCAATACGAATCATTCTACCATAGTTTTTTATGTTTAGGTAAACCTTAATGACAGGCCATTGAGTCGTGGGTTCGAACCCCACCGAGTGTAAATTCTAAATCAAAATGTATTTATTTTTTGAATAATGTTGGACTTAGTATGTAAATCTGGATTCTAAATGTGCGGTAGTAATATTGTAGTGCGGGATAATAGCTGTGTATATGAAGATATGTTTTATGTTGAATTTAGTTAATGACAAACGTATTATTGAACTTAGACTAATAATAATTCGATAAAAAATGTGAGTTTCCATCAGGGTCCACAGATGAAATGGTGTAAGAGTTTAAGAAGAAGCCTTTGTAAGAATTGTCCACTCTATGTATCTCAAGTATCCGTGTTGAAATATATCTCCGAAGCCCCGGCTTCTTACCGATACTAATGCGTAAAAGAAATTTACGCCGATCGAGATGTGGCATGACGCCAAGTCTCCGTGAAATGCAGAAGTAACAAAATCTAGCTGTAAAATATGCGTTCGCGATAGCTTATCTGCTCCAATAAAAGAAACAATATCACATGATACTCTAACTGAGATGGGTGGCAACATTAAGCGTATAACAGCCTTGAGTGAGCAAAACATCATGAATTATGATTGCGCATAAAGATAAAATACAATCTAAGCTAGCGCGCCAAATGGCGGAGAAAAAATATAATTTACTGAGTATAGTACCGCGTATTTACGCTAGGGTGTTATTTGATAGTAATTTATAGGGAGTTTATAACTTCTACTAAATTGGTAATAAAAAATAATCCTGATTTTGTGATTATGTTATTAAGCTTTACAAGAAGTTCAACATGTATTTATTTTTAAATTAAACACTTTAACGGTTCAAAACGCGATATATTAGTTAAACTTATTTGAAAATGATTTTTTTTTAAACCGTTAGTGTTTTATTTAAATGTGTACTACTCGCGTAAACTATAGACAGTATGTATTTATTTAATATTCGAACTACTGCCTAAAGGACATGCCATGACATTCAAACCGACTAAAAATATAATGGAACATATTAGAGACGGAATTTAATCTTCAAAAAAATTTAGTACCATTTATAATATCCTGTGGGGTTAGGACATTTATATAATCGACGCCGCCAAGTAATTCAAATGATAATTTTATAATTTAAATGGTAATTCAAACGTGATTGTTTGCTTTTCGTTTCGGAGATATGTAAATTACAATTGTATTACAAAATTTAGAAGGTAGCTAATTACAAAATTACAATTTACGGTATCGTATTCGCTGTGTTGAAATTATCTTATAATTTCTTTTGTAAAAGTTGATTGGAGTTACTTGCTTTTTTTAAATCGGCTTCAGGTTCGGGTTCGAATCTGGGGTTACAAATTTTTATAATAAACAGTACAAAACTAAGTAACTAGTTGAATGTAAAAAATCGTGAATTGTATTTTATTATAAGACCTATTTTTTATGAATAAAGTACCAAGTGACCTCTAGTTTGGGTACAGTTCTTTGGTGGTTGTTTTCACGAATATATTTTTAATACTGTCTGTAGTTAATGGGATTCGTACATATTTAAATAAAACATTTAACGGTTTAAAGCGTGATATATATTATAAACATTTGTTTACTACGGCCCGATGTTACGGACGCTTTGCAGCAGCCGTGGTCACGAGGAGACTAAAGATGGAGTGTGTATCTAATGACACAGTAAAAAATGGTTTTTCACAAGTCTGATAGAAAATTTCGGAGTTAAAACTGTATCCCAATAGTGGGAACTTTGAGAAGTTGTATCTAATACGAATATATTGATAAATTGTTTAGACTATATCAAGATTTGTTCTCAGAAGTTATAAGACACGTTCCACGTTACAAGTTATATATTAACTTACGTAAGGGAAAGGTCGCTAGTGTGAACTCTAACTGGATTCGGATCTTCATATTATACCGGCAATGTATTGTAACTTATAAGCTGTAATAGCGCGGATAAGTGAAAATGTCTGTTAGAACATTATTTATACGCAAGGTATAAAGTAGGTAAAATTACGTTATTGTCTGATGTATATACCAAAAGAAATGTGTTTAATGTTATTCTTAATGCAGACATATTTTAGTGTCTGGTTATTACTTGCCGGAACCTTATAACCTTAGATATTAATAACAAATGTACATATTTGTATTATATTTTAGAAAATGAATAACGTTCCTTTGTATAAAATATAAATGATTAAGTAGTTTATAGGTAGTGTAATGTTGGCAATGTATGGCTAGTAATGATTGGTCGTGGGTTTGAATCACTTAGAACAATGTATGGTTTCTCTGACACATGTTGGACGCCGCCTGGAAATGTGATCTTAAACAGTAGTGGGAGTATCGAAAATACCGTCCGGGTCACGAACCACAGTCCACAGATGTTTTTACCGTGAAGATTAAACGTTTTAAATTCAGTCTGAGGTCGAAAGCCAAATAAGGACGACAGCGCATCGTATTAGACGTTATATATGGCTTGGGTATTTCAATATCAAGTAAACCCTCAGTAAACGTTTATCTGTCCTCTTGTATCATAAAAAAATATTAACTGTTACGCTACTGTGTGGCTTTAGCAATTATCTTCGTGTCATCTTAGCAACAAAGGCGTGCAATTAAGAATTTTTCCACCGGCGTCGCAGCGGAAATCTACAATAAATGAAAATTAATTTGAAAACGCTGTAGGAAAGCAATCAGTGAACACAATTTATCACTTTATTTCAGTGACTCGATATCCAATAACCTAGTTTCGACTAAGAACACGGTCGGTTCGAAATTCAATTTCTACTTGTAAAAACGGTCTCGTAATAGAGTTTACCTTTGGATCAAATAAAATAACAAGTGCCGTACGGCGGGTATTCGTTTACCTTCTGCACTTATTTTCGGGGAGAGATTTGATAAATCTGTCGTGGCTTTTCTTTCAATATACAGTTGAGCACTCTTAGATTCAATCTCGTTTTATTTTTGCGATAAGAAAATAGCGCTGTAGTGTGGTAGAAGCTAGAAGTTGTGTATTCAACACAACTTCTAGTAAGACAATAGAAAACACTTTTGACGGTTTAAAACGCGAAATATATTACTTAAATCTAAAATATAAGTATTTTTACTGCTGCGCTACGTTTTGGATGCTTTGCAGTTGCCGGTTTGCGGTGAGACGTAGTTAAAATATATTGTAAATAAGTTAGTATAATTCGCGTTCTAAACCGTTAAGAGTTAAGTTTTATTTAAATGTCGCAACAGAGACAAGACTTAACTTAATACAAAACAAAAATTATAAGTTGTATCTACCTACAATACTGTACTGTAGTTTGATTACTAACACATGGAATACTAGCAAGACCCTAGTTATATTGAAGAATAAGCATAAACGAACGTACATACTATGTTTAATTAGTAGTCATCTTTATTACCTTAGTACCTCATTTAGATAAAAATCCCTTATAAGATTTAAGTACTCAATAGTATAAAGGTAAAGTTTTAATATTTTTAAAATACTTAACCTTCATATTACTTGTTCATGTGACCTTAAGAAAGCCATAAAGCTTTTGTGCAGTTTTATTACGCCAATTTACCGACATTAAAAACGAAAAATGAAATACACATCGCCGCTAGCAATAAAGATGGCACCGACATCATTAGGCCTCAGTCATGATATGAATTTTTCATAAAATATAGTCTTGTAAGGCTGCGGTCTCCTATAACCGCTGAACTTGACAGTGTAAGCATGAGATGGACCAGGCGACGAATGAATACACATATGAATTAATAGAAACCCACGTATTTTATTATAGCGTGTATATCAGGCCAGAGCTTAAATCCCATTTGTATTTTCCTGACCTCCCTACTTTTTACACGCGTTTGACAAACCCTTACAATTTTATCTTACATTGCAAGTTGGGCTATAAAATGTCGATATCGTATAGACGTGTGTTGGAATTCATTAGGATCTCAACAAAAAGACTTGGAGTTCACAAAACAGGAGATGCAACGAGTGATATTATTTAGATACAAAACCTGTTACACACACATTATCACACACTCTTTTTAAACGCAAATATGCACACTAACAGACAATAAAACATGAGCAAAAATTACACAGTGACATTGTCTTCCCAGTTAACTCGTTTGTTGTAAGATTAGTATTTCATTTGATGACGTAAAGTGTTGTGTTGTCTAGTTGAAGAGAAAAGTATAATTATAATCTTCAATATCTATCCCTTCTAAGCATAGAACACGTTTAACGGGTATACATTGAAAATAAGTATATATATCGCGCTTAAAACCGTTAAACGTGTTTTATTTGAATCCAGAGCCTTTATTAACATTATCAGGTCAATATTATAGACATCCTGCCAATTTTCTCTATACATTATAACAGTATCATTAAGTTTTTATAGCCGGTGCCTTTTCGACCGTCTGTAATTATTCGATTGCTTTAACTATCTCGAATTCTTTAACCATTTTTACGATAAAAGGATAAACGTTATGGAAACATGATTGGCACCTTTGAGGCCATAAATTTAAACCCGCATTATTACTATTCATTAGGCAATTATTCTAGGCAATAACCGGGCGTCCGTGAGGGTAGATGCATAATTTGATAAACAGATAAAGCTTAGCCTAGTACGGGTGCGAAAGTGTTAAGCATTTAAATCAGACACCGCATCGCTATAAATGGGTAACACGTACCAAATTTGATCATACAGCGAATAAATTAAATGTGAACACAATCAAGGTTTAAATTACTGCTTCATTCAGCGTCCCACACAATCGCCGTTCGCGACGTATGCGACACTTTGCAACCGCCGCGACGGGTGTATGTAGGTGCTTTAACATATAATATTGTACGGCATATAAATGTACGGAGAGCAAATAAAACGGTGCTATAATTTCAAATCATACGGACAGAGAATGGGTGTGGACGGCGCTCTCATTGTGTGGAAATGATGTAACCATTATTAAAAGTGTGGGCCGTATCCCCTTGAATATTTCTCGCAAGACGCGGGGTCATATCGGTATTTTATATCTCGGAGACAATAGCATACGTTTCCAGCTAGCGCTTCAAAAACTAAGTGGTCGAGTTGATATTCCAACGGATGCCGCCCACGCTATATATACGATTACACTAATAGACTAACTTACAAAAGATATGATGAACTTCCACAATAAGGCTAGCGTAACAGTTATTTCAGTTTCCCCGTGACACCGCTGCTGAAAGCATGAAATTTCGGATTTAAAAATCATTTTCACATATGATTTAACTAATATTAATCGCGTTTTAACCGTTAGCGTGTTTTATTTAAATAATCAAAATGATTTCAAACAAAATTGTGTGAAACTGTCAAACGAGACGAGATTCGATAAATTCAAATAGTTTATGTAAGCCATTACTTTTATGGCGTTTTAAATTAGGACTATATAAAAACAATAATTCTTTCATGTTATCAAGAAGGACGTTTTGTTACAAGTCTTTTAATCTACATATATGAGACAGGTACAGAAAAGTAAGCAGAGTGGTACTATTTATATGTAGTAGACATGTGAGAATAGGTTGTCGTATGGTTTAAAAATTAAATAACTACTATAAATATAAGCTATTTAAGACAAAAAAAAATGTGAACCAATGCTTCCTGAGATTAGCGGGTTTAAACAAAGAACCTCTACAGCTTTACATTATTAGTATTGTAACAATTATAGAGACAAGAATTTTATAACAATTTTACCTACATAATGGGTTTATATTTGGAATTCTACTGAAATTTATTCAGCTTCGAAATTATTAAGCCCTTCGCTGTCTCGCAACGTGGATATTTCTATAAAATCCCAGTCACAAATCTGTTCCTTTTACGATAGAGACTAGCAAAGGATTACGAGAAACTATTATGTTCCGCTTAAATTCCGAGAATATCCCCAATTTAAAACCTCCTTTGTAGATAAAAATATCTTTTACCCGGGCGCAATGTAACCGTAGATATAGTAAAGATCTCAATTCATTATCTGTGGTTTTAGATAAGTGATTACTAAATTAAAAACTTTATTATTATTTAATAGCTAATACCAAATTATTGTAATTCATGTTATATGTATATAATAAATTATACCTAACGAAATTTAATGCTATTTAGAATTGTAGATAATAAATTAAAAATTGAAAAAACTTCGACTCGGGACATAAACCGGTATCAGCGTTCCCTGCTTGGTTGCAATCTCTTGCAATCTCTTGGTTCATCAGCTCTAACCAAGAGATTGTTTTTTCCAATTATTAAAAAATATATTAAAGTTTTCAAATGTACATAATTATTTATATAATGGTTAAGTTTTAAGGATAGACCTTTATAATTAGTTAGTATTAAAACCGAATTTCTTTATCTCAGTATTAATCGTTTATTTAGAACTGGACGACCGAATCACAATTTCGATACGAACCATTTTTTCGAACACCAATTTAACAAAATCCATCCACTTTGACGGATACACCCTCGCCGCGGATTAAGCGTTCCATCTCGCTCTATCTCAGGGGTTATCGTGTTCTTGTCTCTGTCGCGTCGGTTTTTGTAAGTCTCAGAAGTTCCGTGGAGCATGCGACAGATGTGAGCTTGGATGAGGCTCGTAACGAACCGTGTTGCTTGGGATAATCAATCATATCACGATTTGACCGGTCACAGGAACTTTGTCTTATATTGAAGTTTGTTTTTACAGTGGATAAAGCCGCAACAAAAAACCCAATTGACAAGCGGGGCTCGAGGTTAATGAAGGATCATTAAGTTGTGAATTTCAATTACAGAATATGGTTTTTTCATGCAAATCTTTATGACGGGTTCGTTGGTATAGTGGTGACGTATAGCTAATAATACAACTGATACCATTTCGATTCTCGTGGTTTCCCTATAAAAACAAGTTGTTAGTTTTTAAAAATTGAATATTTTTCACATTATTGCACATTATGGTACTAAATTAATAAAAATCGATTACAGCTCGGGCAGAACTTGAACCGGCAACCACTGTTCCGGGCTGATGCTTTAACCAACTGAGCTATCGAGTCCTAAGTGAATAAGTTACTCGTACTTTAAAAAGGACATGAATAATTAAGATATTAATAGCAGTTTGGATGTTTCAATATTTAATTCTCCAAGTTTCGTAGATCGAAGCAGACTCAAATAAAAATATTCACAAACTATTCAATAACAGAAAACGGCTTCAAACAAGGCTGTGTAAAGCGTATCGCTAATAAATGTAAACTAGGGTTGAGACGGAACATAAAATAATCATAAATTCAAAAAGCCGCATTGAAACGATTATCCTAACAAGTCGACAACCCTAGCAAGTGCTGCGCGGGCGTTAAACCGACATAGAAATGGTTGCGTTTCCTATGTATCTGATTTAAGTTGTGACACGTCGTTTATTCTACTTACGGTTACTTGCAAGCGCAGATCCGATCGATTTATTGCCTTCACTTCTATAAGTAATAACAACAAATGATATTTGCACTCTTCAATAGAATGGACAACGGGCCAACAATATTTGTACGACATTTTAAAAGGTTCTATCATTGGTATCAAGTTAAATATTCAGTACAATTTGAGAAGTTCTTATTTTTGTGTCAACTATACAATATATATTTAAGACGGCAACTTCAAACAGTGTTTAGACTTACTAAGAGAATAATACATATATCCAAAGCCAAAATAGGTAGACAGCTTGTTGAGATGTTTTATGGCTTGAGTTTTTCACCTTTCATCAAATGAACCCGAGAAAGGCTCTAGGCTATAAAACAAGAGGCTGCGATCAATAGAAGTGTAGAAACAGAAGGAAATGGTTAAAACTATTCATCTTTAAGATGCGTATGCGCGCGTTGCGAAAACGGTATAAGAAATCAAAAAATATGTTTAGAAGCAATTATTCTTCTTTAAATTGACTAAAAAAAATGTCCGGAACAGTATATATCTATCTTTATAGATTAACTCGCAAGAACGACGTCGATCTATAGATTTAAAAGCTGAGGTTTGCAAAATTAAAAAAAACTGTTGGCCAAATTAACTATTCCTCGCGGACGCAGTCGCGGTCACAGCTAGTGTTTTTATAATGCTAGTCAGTGTTTTTGAATGTCACATAGCTTGTAGAACAATCAGTGTCTATCAGCAGACATTTGCAAAAGACCGACAAGGGAAACACTCCGTAGTCATTCAGCCTTTAATCAACGCTGTGCAAAGCTTTACATTGATTTGAAGAATGTTACTCCCGTTGTAATTACTAGACAAGATGGAGAGATTCAAAACGTACTTCTATCTGATTTGGGTTGTAAAATGTAACTACCT
Source organism: Leptosia nina (assembly GCA_963661955.1). Classification (NCBI taxonomy): domain Eukaryota; kingdom Metazoa; phylum Arthropoda; class Insecta; order Lepidoptera; family Pieridae; genus Leptosia; species Leptosia nina. The sequence goes on along the minus strand of CAVLEF010000004.1, from coordinate 3,454,864 downwards.
ATTAATTCCTATGTGTATTAGTATATGTATAACAATATAGAAAGCCTGAGAGTTTGTTTGTTTGAACGCGGTAATCTCTGGAACTACCTACTGATGTTCAAATTGTTTTTGTGTTATATTAAAGCATTTATAATCTATAAAACATCGCGCTGTCTCAAATAGAAGTGTGGAAACAGCGGGAAATGTGGAAAAACGGAGAAAATTATTAATATTTGTTGGTTTCCGATGATTGAATGTTTTCTATTTGAGTGATCTTAAAAATGTCCGCGACAATATATGTCTATCTTTTAAGATTAACTGGCAAGACGACGGGATGCGAACGACGCGAAGTCGTGAGCTAACAGCTAAAATTTATGAAGATTAAAAGAAGAGTCGCTAAGATTTATCAAGGTGTGCAAAATAACTTTGATATCCAAAACTATCGGACAAAGTCGCGGCCACAGCTGGAATAAAAAAACGCTTTTAATAGTTAAAACGCGAAATATATTATCATCGGAGTATTAACAGCATAGTCGAATTCGGCAGGTCCCAAACCCGCACATGGAAGACAAGTTCTTTCGGTTGTGTACTTGTTATAATGATATGCTACCTAGAACGCAAAGCGAAACTAGTCCTTATAACACATAAATGTTGATTGTTGCCATTATAAAATTCTCTTTCCAACACATAACATACCTGAAATTGCCAGCGTTGTTGATGTAATCGCATTAATTACCTGTCTTTATTATCTCTTAGCGTTCTTCATCTAGCAATAAATCCACCGCGATATGCCAGTACCTCGCCATTCTGCTTTAGGAATTATCAATCTAATATTCAAATAAAACAGTATTGACGGTTTAAAACGCGAATTGTGTTTCAGCGGTTATTAATATTTAAGTTTTCTTCTTTGTGATATATTTATTTCAGTCGTGGTCATGTCAAATTTGTTATACTAATATGCTACCCACGATAAAAACAGTTGGCGATAGCATAGCCTATTAAATGTACTCGCGTAAACTACAGACAATACATAAATCTTATACCTGAAAATAAATATGGAATTTACTTGATGGAAGGTGATATAATTAGCCTAGTATCTATCATCTAAACGAGATGAACTGATATTGGTTTTAAACCTACACAAATCCCAAGACAAAACCTAAACTTGATTACACTTCACTAATTAAGTAATATCCAGATTTACCAGATGAACTCTGACTTGGGGGGAAATGAACCCACGACACGTTAATAAAATATACTTTGGAGTAACGGGCTAGACGTAAACTGTAATGAACAGTTACTTTATCAACGTATTAAATCAATGCCTCGATACGAATCAGATGAGACCCACATCAAACCAAAGCGTACAATATCAATATCATTCGAGTGAACTTATATTTTTAACTAATCTGGAGCACTTTTTATTACAGCGTTTACGATGGCGGCGCGGCTTAATTTTTATCGCGGCAATATTTCAAAAGCATAAAATAAGAGTAATCAAAGGGTTCATAACTGAGAGGGCAAACGGTCGCATTCTTTAAATATTTGTGAAGGCGACCGAGCAAACAGTAGCGTTAAAAGCAAAGACATGCGTTAATCCAAGGTAAACAGGCTAAAGGAATGATCCGAGAGACACAAAGAGAGTGAAGGTCTACACTAAATTGGGGATGGACTAATATTCGGTTTATATTGTTGTCGATTCAACCGAACTTCGGAAAAACAATACTCCACTGAAATTCGGGTTTTTATGCTGTTAAATAAGACTATCGGTTGTAAGTACGTCCTAACAAGTCAGCATTTTTGACCAGTCAAAACATTATTATTGAGAACTACCTATGCTAGTGACTTTGTCTGCGTAGAATAGTTAGCGCTATCGGTTAAAGAGGAATCATTTTTTTAAGTATTTTTGGGTATCTTGGAGTCGTTTTAACATTACCTTTGTGCCATAAACCTTAGTCGATCCAACTGACACATCTGACCAACAGAAAAACATTTTTTTAAAATTCGATTCATCCTAAGATTTGCGCGTTCAAACAAACAAACACTTTATAATATTGGTATACATAGTATTAAAACCTTTCACTTTTACGGTTCGGTTTCGGTTAAAATAACAATGGCCCCATCTCTATACTAAAGGGTGAATAGTGAAGTGAGGTAATCCTTCCATGCAGGCCGTGTCAGAGCACGTTAGGGCGAAGTGCCGCAGCTTCAAATGTAAATGACTGTTTGGAACCGCTCAACAGGATTAAAGTATATATGCATATATGAAACTTCGTATGTACGTTGGTATCACCTCACCTTAATAGAGACATTTATTTCCATAATGTCAATAAGACGAAATTTCCATCTCTCGAATGTAATTTGAATAATTCGGTTTATATTTCGATCGAGGCGTAATAAATGGCTACATTTTGTCGTAGCATCATTGTATTTAATAGGAAGTTTATGTTTATTAGATCATTTACATTTTCAATATTTTCGACGTGTCAATGTAGCAAAGGTCAAAAGTGTTACAATCAATAAGATTTTCTCGATTAGGAAACAGAGAACTAAACTATTTAAACGGATTAAAATGCGAATACTGAAGATGTTTTAAATTATCTGGGCAATAGGAAGATTGATTTGATTTGGATTTGTAGATTAGTTAATAATTTCACATTTTAATAGACCAGATAAGCATAAGATGATACTATTGATATACCTATGTGTAAACCCAGCCATAGCAAAATTTAACAAGATACGGTCTACAGCTATTTTGGGCGTTGTATATTCGGCAATCTACACACTTAAATATAAATCAATTAGAAAAATGTTGGACCCGATGGGGTCGAAGCCACGACCTGTTGGTTATATTAGGATTCCTACCATTGGACTAACGATTTTTATATTCATACTTAGGATAGTAAAAGAACATTACAGTCTACACAAGTATCCCCTTATCGCTGCCAATAAATTTTAAATCGCCGGCGCAACTACAATTAAAATATAAATAAAAACAAAATATAGGTTTAAGTGCTGCAATAAACTGACCCCACGTAAATTCCTTACATCCTGGAAGCGATAACCCCCTTATCGTGGCGATGGGAGAGCGTATCCACAGCCGGGAGCTAACCAACTTGTAAGAACTTAATTTATGGCCAATTAAGGTGGTGTTAAGCTTAACACAAGTATAATTCAAGTAGCTAATACAAGTTTAGCGAACTAACTTCAGATACATAAAATACTCCGACAGGAGAGCTTTACATCTAGGGAAACACGGTCAACATGAGAAGTAGTCTACTTGGAGTTAGAAACTAATACTTGAATTATACGTCTTCATTTAGTGTAATTTAGTTTAACATGTAATTTTTTTAGTATATTTGATATTATAAGTGATACATAATTTGGTTTTAGGCGGCTCATAGACGATCAATATTATTGTGCAATTTAGATTACATAATACTTTGACGGCCACCCACAGACGCTTCAATGTCGTCTACACACGATCAATTTTACTGTACAACCCGGGATATTGATTGGCTATGGACCAATTATTTTAAACTACTGTTCTAGTCTATAGTTATTTTTTTTATGATAAAGCAGGGGTCAGTTGATGCTAGGTGAAATACGCTGTCGGCCTATTTTGGCTTTGGATATTCGTTTAATTAAAATAACAATCACTTTAAAGTTAAATTATTATTATATTATAATTGAATTTTCACTATTTTTTAGTATTATGGTTGTTTTGAGTTATTTTTAAGGATAACAAGTTTATCTAGGAAGCAATTGTCTGCATTAATCTAAGTGAGACGCTATCAGTAGACTATAATTTTAAACGCAATTAAAATTTAATCCCAAAGATATTGACGAGATGAATGATTGAAGTGACTATTAAACAAAGGGATCGTTCCATAAGGAGTACTGCCCCTTTATTGCTTATTGAACCTTCCAAATAAGTCTAATAACGATTTATGTATGGTAATAGTGAATTTATTTAAATACATCGAGCACATAAAGATATTCCATTGGAGATGTAATTACGCCACTATTCACTTGTCAATCACTTGAATGTTTTATTTTTATACTCCTCAAACAGGTGTCCTGACTTTATCTGTTGTTCAAAATTTAATATTGTACGAGAGGATCTGCCTTCGAATTCGGAACATAATTAATAAATTGAGTCAAACACAGAAAACAGCCTGTTAATATAATCACTGAAAATAACTAAAAAATAACTCCACTCTACGTTGGGGGAACTGGATTTCAATAAACAGGTGTCCTAAATAGACGCTACTCGAAGAATGATAAAGTTTAGGGTAACGACCGACAACTGTACAAAGAAGCCAGATGCTGCAAACAGTTTGCAACAAGCGGCAAAGTGAGTTCTGTAAAAAGTTTTAAAACACAGCTATAAATCAATGAAGGAGGCAGTGGGGGGAATATTTACGATGATGTCCGCTACGCTTGCGATAAATTTAAAGTACGCTTTGTAGTTGCCTCTGTGGCGATAATCATTGAAGATCTTTGAATTTGGGAGAGCGGGATTGTGACCCCGATTTTAAAATTCTAATGGTTGAAGCACCCTTTGACGATGTCTCTTTGAGCATTCCGGCAGATCAGCTACACCTGACTAAAGGTAAGGGCAGTCATGTATGTATCCTCATAGCTTTCGAAGAAATAGCCTATTTTAAAGAATATAATCATTATCCTTAATCAACAGAAACGCATAACGTTTATTAGACTACTAATGATTATTATGTTACAACTGCTTGTTTATTAAATAAGTACAGAATCTTTGTATTTTTGTATGCATTATTATTCTTCTGTTTTTGTTTAAATGTGTTTTTCATAACTTTGTTTTCCCCTTTGTATGGGTCTTGGGGTTTTCTGTATTGTGTTAAAACGTTGATAGTCCTTGAAAAATCAAATTTCCTACAAACTTTTCATGTTTTAGTAATCTGGTTGTCACTGAGTTAAAAAGCGTTAGTAATCGTTGTTTTGTGTTTACCGACTATTAAGTGGAAAGTTTCCAACAGGTACATCTTTTGTACACGAAATTACCCGGAGTTAGAAAGGATGGGTTTAAATTTTTTGTTAGACGAAATCGTTACGGTACAGTAGATCCAATTTAGTGTAAGACCACCGGTGTCTTTGTCGCATGGTCACGCCGACGATAAGGCAAGTGCGTTTGTACTTTCTAATTAAAAAAAGTTTGATGGAAATAAATTGGATCGAGAGACCTTTGACTCTTGATAGACGTCGGAAGGTAACGGTGCAACGTCGATGTTGGAAATAAATTAGCTTAGACGTTTCACGGTCGTTACATTCTGTGATGTTTAATTAGTCTACAGAATTCCTACTGAACTATAAATGGGAAATCATTTGCTTACATATTTGTAATTACATTTTTCATTTATATATTAGGTTTATCGATTAGCTGGACCGGTGTCCTTATTTCGATACATTATACTATTATTTGTCAGGTACAGGTCTTGGTTTTTACAGGTAAAACCAAGAAGCTTCACCACAGCGTATAATAAAAAGCATTGCAAATCATTGGTATAATATACCTATTAATGTATTGCTATTTTTCTTTGTCCATTAATTATTGATCTTTAATAGACTATAAACTAAGACTATAAATTATCTTGTTACTACCAGTAATAAAAGAAATGTAAAAGAACCAACATAACTTTAAAATGTAAACCCGGCTACTTTTAATCATCTGTAGTGCATACTCGTGGATATTAAAGTTATCTTCAGTAATAATTTTAAAAGATAACCCCACACTTATCCTCAAAATACATTTTGAATATTCAAATGTGAACAAAAAATGAGTAGGGCACTTACGTTATCACAAAAACGATCAAGACCTCCACTTCAGAAGGTAAAAACTAAACGCTATAGTCGTATAATGCCTTCAAGAACAACAAAAACAATGGACTAGACTCCGAGCTTATGTTCTTAACTTTCTTAGTTAGCTTACTTATCTTCTTAGATAAGAGCGTTCTTATGAAGTTAATTATCATTTCTGTTCTTGCTTCCCTTTTGATAAGAGGAAAACTTAATCTAGAGCAACGTGACATTAATGTAAAGGAATTTTTGGTCTTATAAAGCGTTATATTTTTTTTTTATTAATAATAATCGGTGACGTCATAAAGTTGTAGTCGTTCTAAGCGAATTTTTGACATTATTTATTTTAAAAGGTCCATAAATAAGTACTCTTCTCTAATGTGTTGTCAATTCTTCTGAATTATATGTAATTTTTAATAAGTAAGCTCTTTAACTAGTCTTAAGAAAGTAATATAAATAAATACCATTGTAAGACATTTAATGTATTAAAGAACTGTAAGATAGGAGAGATCAACAAAACTAAATCGTACTATCTTAGATAAGGCCACGATGTGACTCATCTTGACAAACGACTGTGTGTATGTTGAGAACTGAAGTAGGTAAACAAAGCTGATAGAAAGATCTTATTTAGTTTAGTAGCGCGGTATAAAACCGAAATAAATTAATTACAGAATATACACCTAACTCAACTAATTCGTGCCTAAATAAATAGTACTATAAGTAGCACAGACTCAACCACAAATAAAAGAATTAAAGGTTACGACGCGAAATAAAATTTAACGTCAGTTTGTGAACTGACTATAATTAGATAACACTTTTGATATAAACATATTACACTTTGCAACTGCCTCTGTGGTTGTGTGGAAGAGCGTAAGACCTGAATTTGAATTCCGAGAACACGAGACCAACTGCTTTAGAAGGTCGGAACACTTGTTTAAAAGAAGAGACAGAAGCCACACTAAGGTAACGAAATTTTACTTTACATATATAGAGACATTACTGAGAACATTTTCAGGGTTTATCACTGAAACTTAACAACACTCACATTTTGTAAGCAAACAATGGTTGCACTGAGAAGCTATTAGTGGTTACACATTTGGTGATAGAACAACAAAGATATCTTTGAATCGCACATTTAGCATCTGTCGTTCATGTGTCGTACTAGAATACTGGTTGAGCCAGAGATAATAAAATTGTAACTTTTAACCGCGGACTAGATATGTTGTCTTCTCAGGATAGCCACGGAGTTACGTTTGGGAATAATCTAGGTTTAATTCGTCACTTAATATCGTTTATATGTGTGCTGCTTGTAATTAATTTATAGACAAATTCTTTCATGTGCATTGATAAAATGATAATTGATAACACTTTAAAACGGCTTAGTCGTGGTCACGGGGAGACATGCTGCAAAGCATCCGAAACGTCGGGCGGAAGTTAAAAATCAGTCATATAAGTTTAACTAATATATCGCGTTTTAAACCGTTAAAGTGTTTTACTTAAATGTGTACTACTCGCGTAGACTATAGACAGTATCGAATGTAAAGGTAGTTCTTTTTATGACCAAGGAGGACATACTAGTATGGGGTTTATTAAAGGAAGGTGCAATACGTCAGCAATATGACAAACAAGATGCGCCGTCAAACTATTTTGAATTTGGATATTCAGAATTGCACAGGCTGGAATCGATACGCATGTTTCCACTTTATCACTCTTATTTTTGGATCGTGACTCGGACAGATTTTATATATTTTTACCATCCATTTTTAGACAGAGTTCATCATGTCTGAGCAAATTTGTAAATGATATTTAGAAACATTTTTGACTCGGTGGGAATCGAACCCACGACGCGTGGGTTAATTCCGTAGGTAATTATTACCTATCCTATCATAGGACCAACGAGGCCTGACTTTTGTTTCATCTACGATAACCGTATCGAAAATAATATTAAATTAAGACTTACGGTGAAGATTATTCTACGAAGCGATGTTATTTCAAGATGCATGGCTGTATCGCAAACCGCTACACGGCTAGATCCGATGTTAGAGTAACCCCGGTAACCTTAGCAGATTTTATACTATACAAAATGGTGATAGAGATCATTATCCGTAAATAGATATATATGAATTTACTCAATTCTTATTATATATTATATACAGCCAGAAGGGGAATTCGAGTCTGTATTACTGATCACATATTGACTATAGGCACATCTATGTACGTCCCGACCGAAATTACGCAGATCGATTGAATTGATCGAAATAATTATGGTTTCTAAAACCACTTTAACCATTTAAAACGGGATATATTTTAGATAAACATATTTAAAAAATATTTTAACTACGGCCCGACGTTTCAGCAGCCGTGGTCTCCCCAACGCGTTTTAATGTTTTATTTAATTGTCTACTACTTGCGTAAACTACAGACTGTATTTATTTATAATTCGAATTTCGAACGTAGAACGTAGAACTATTTATTTCATATTCTAAATGATAATTCGCGATATGGTAAAAAATTAAGGTGACTTTTAAAATACTTTGCGATCATTGTCGACGTGTTATTAAGTAAAGGATCATGTCCGTCCGACCGACACTGGTAACATTATAAAGAAGCGTGTCCACGCGTCCGAACAAAAGCTCGGACCGGGCGCGTCCGAACACAATGCACAAATTATAAACAGTCCACTTGCTTCAATACACGAACTCGCATCACTTCCTGTGCCACCCATTGTCACTTTTCAATACAATAACTTTTATTGAAATGATCCCGGTTGGCGTGGCGTATAGGCGGCCATTTTATTTGTTGGTTCGTGCGACGTCAGGGCCAATTTCAATTACGGTTTCCGCTCAAGAGAATGTGGCGAGGCGGTTTCGGTAAATCGTACTATCGACTTGGCAATTATAGTTATCTATCACCTTAACAGCTATTTCCGGTCATATTGTATAGACGTTACCTGTAACAAAAAATACGTTTGTAAGTTACAAATGTAAAATTGTCGTGATTGTACGAGTACATTGAATTTATAGAATTTAAATAACGGTTTAAAACGCGATATATATTAGTTAAACTTATTTTAGCTACGGCCCGAAGTTTTTATCGCGTTTTAAACTGTTAAAGTGTTTTATTTAAAAGTTAACTACTCGCGTAAACTACAGAATTTAACATAGGAGAATTATTATTATAACCTTTTCAATAAAAAAATAAATAAAGAGTGTCAGCTTTTTTGTAATGAAAGCAGGCTTATTAATAAGGAACTAAAGCCTTTTAAAGCTATTGTGCATTTACATAATGTAAAATTGTTGAAGTTAACATTGGCGTACAAAAATAAATGTAAAAACGGTTTATTTCTAAGTATTTAAAGAAATTACGCTACCCTAAAAACAAAACACTGTAAGCGCGAAATAAATAAAATATTTTGGACAGATGCCAAGCTCTTTGATTTTAAAATCAGTACAACACGTGAATTTCATACAAATAATATGAACTGAGATCTTATTTCGGCCACGATAAGATTATCAGCGTAAATAAAGTAATCACAAATGAAATGAAATTAAGACGGTGTAAACATTTAGAGGTATATTTTTATACATTTTACTGCGAATGGTGAGAGTAAATTATTCGTTGAAAACTCATAAAACGAATGACATAGATGTACATATAAAAGTACAGTCGGGTAAGAAATATTTCGACCAAATTTCAGATTATTTGACTTAGACCTAATTCGGTATAATTTGAAGATTCAGTAATAGAATAGTTAATTCGTTCTATAATGTATTTAAAATTGAGATTATTAGGTAATGGTATTATAATTCAAGCGCGTATCTATGTTTTTTTTGTTACTTAACTTGTGAATTTAACACACAATTTTGCATATTTATTAAATTAGAAGGTTAAAGTCTGAACAATTCAAAGAACCACTTGTATAAGTCTTGTCTTGCAAACCTAATTATTTATGCCTGCAATTGAAAACGAGTAAAAATTTTCCGCACTCGACTGTACACGGTTTCAAGCGTTGTTCGTAATTAGTATGGACGATGTGTGTCTACTTAGGAAGCCGTTAGGGTCTACAGCACAGCGGATCGATCATTATGTAATAACTATTGCTACTCATTCACGCCATGATCTAGGTCAATGAACTCATTGTACCGTTATCGGGGGTCGGGACACTTAAATTGAAGATATGGGACAATTAGTTCAAAAGGGCAGATCATGTTTTTGCTGTCATATTTGACGTAGTAATTCCGTTATTATATGAAATGACTGCTACTGTAAGCTTATCAAAAATTTTATGTTTTTGTCGATACTAGTAAGCGATTTAGGGGTGCTGTCTGTCTCAGGAATTTTTTTTTTTGCTTATTGAAAGTTTTTGTTTTGAACACTAACTAAGAAGGTATATTTGGATACTACTTGTATATTTATGATCTAAAAGTAAACCTCAGGTGGATACCTTTCATAGATTGATTCATGAACCTTGTTTAATTTTGTTTTTTTTTTACAGTAAAAAAATGATGATCGAATCGATGTAACAAAAACATCTTATTTTGCGCTAGAGGGGCATGTATGTTGACACTGTAGCTCAATTGGTTAGAGGGCAAAACGCTGTGGATGCTCGTTCAAATAATGCCCGGGTCGTTAATTTTTTTCAAACTAAAACCGATTTTTAACAATGAGAATACAGTGTAAACTCCATGTAACGTCACTCTATTTAACGACAAACTCTCTTAAGCGTCGAAATCAATTGGCTTTGGTTGGTTTAGCTTGTTTTTCATACAATGTTTCTTCTCTCCATTTAACGACAACTCTCTATAACGCCATAAAATGCACAGTCCCTTCAGTGTCGCTATATAGAGTTTACACTGTATTTGTAAATTCAACCGTGTATTTTAGAAAAAAAAAATGGACTACGAGCTCACATGAAAAATTGACAAAGATCGCCTTCCCTATTACTTTTAAACCATTCCACCCAATAGATTATTATTCAAGGTACACATAAAAAGCTCACGAGAATAGTAAACAAGGCATAAATAGCATAAACAGTTGTGTAAAGTGATCGATTAGTAAAGAAGTCACGCAGCCAATACGACTCACGTGACGATAGAACGCGTGACTTGTATGCCTCTATACGTTTGGAATTAGTGGCATTATTGCATTTGCATAGCGTTATATTAAATTCCCTTTGATTTTAACCGCTAATTAAACTCATTACAATTACGCTAGTTAGATTATTTCCGCTTACATCGCTCAGTTGTTGAGCGCTTACGATTGAGTGATCCTGGGTTCATAAAATAGGCACGGTGCAGCAGAAACAGCATAATAAAGATTTTTAAGTCAATATTACGGCTGCTTCAAAATATTTTTAATCCCGGGAAAACAATAGTTTGTTTCTGTCGGTTGAGGCCCAGAAGTCTGTTAAACTACTTGCCAGGAAATAAAACCGAAAAGTGAAATTGACAGAGAAATGTGTGCCCCATGCCCCATGATGCGAAACGACATTTTATTTTTAGGTCAATACTACTTTTATTTTGTCAAATAATTGCGTAAGTTGTAAGGGCCGATTTCGCTATACCTACATGGTGTCGTACCGGTCGCTAGCGCGCGACCGTAAGCTTAAAAATCTTAACACAGAAAGTAGAAATACCTACTCACCGGTTTGTGTGTGTGAACAACACAATATAAAACAATATACATAGGTATACTTTTCCATAACTGATACACATTTATTTGACTTTCATTTCACCTTGATTATTTGCTTCCGTTTCTGTACCTGGGTTCTGGGACTGGGTTCATAAACTTTTTTATTCAGCGCAATACAAAAAAGCCTAAATACAAATCGCAACAAATCCACGTAACCGTAAAAGTCCACCGGGACCAAGGGGTTGAGATTAAAAATGTAAATCTCTGTGAGCTGCGCAAATTATACCTAAACAAACGTGCTCGCACGGGCACAATTTAAAGCCTTAATTAAAATAAAACCTTCAAATAACTTATGCAACGTTGCGTAAGCGCTGCACGCTGTAACAATAGGGGTGGAATTCTTCAACTAGTATTAACCGACATGTAAATGTTAAAGACGGATTTACATCCTACAACAAATCTTATAAGAACTGATTCGAATAATTACTAAAAGGTTTTAACTAGCATAAAAAAAAATAGAAAAGTGATTATTCCTGTCAAAGTGTACAAAATATTAAGCTATCTCTAGTCATAACGACAGAGAGTGCCCAAAACAAAGAGCTGCTTTAAGTGTTGAAAAAAAAAAAAAAAAATTTATAAAATAAAAAAATTTTAAGGGCTTACCAACGTTTTATAAAATCGACGTAAGATTAAAAAGTTTATATATTTAATTTCGAGCTCAGGGTAGCTTAATTGGTTAGAGCAACAGCACGAAACGTTGTGGATGCCCGTATAAGTATTCCTGTCCGTGTCGTATTTTTTTACATATATACAATGTTATCATGTGAAAAATATTTACGGTTTACAAACACTTACCTAATATACTAAGCGTTCTTCATGTGAACAATTGGGCAACGTAATTTGTAAATATATCAAAGCTACGTTATTACTTAACGGATGTAACAATTGAATTAAACAACCGAGCCAAAGAATGCATCAAAGTTGGAGTCACATAAAGTTGTGGGCGAAAGAGACGGTTCGAAAAAGGAACGAGATTTTTTTTAATTTAAGCAAACAGACAATGAACGAACGCAGCTGGCGGAATGCAAAACGATTGTGAATAAAGTTAAGGACACATGTGATGCAGCCGAAACGCGCCAGTAATTTATGGGGGGAGTATTCTCCTTGCATATTTCCAAAATTGCAATACGAGAATCTCCATTCTTTTTAACGTTGCTAAAACAATGACGCTGACATTTCAATAAACGATCGGTTGAAACAAAATGAAAATGCTTTGTTATGTCAGTACATCGTAGGACTTTGCTTGGAAATTGATAGACATTCATAAAAAGTGAAAAATAATTTCAAATTCAAAAACGTTTAATCTATATTAATATTATGAAGCTGTAGAGTTTGTTTGGACACGCTCACGTCAGAAACTACTGGTTCGAATTAAAAAAAAATAAGTGGGTAGACCATTGATCGAGTATGATTTTAGGTTATAAAACCACAGCTGCGACCATAGGAGCGAAGAATAGTGTGAAAAACGGGGAAACTTATTCATCTTTGAGGGATTCTCTTGCGTGCGCTGTGAAAACGGTTTAAGAAACCAAAAATATGTATAAAAGCATGACTCTTCTATAAATGATCTAACAATGTCCGCAACAATATATGTCTATATTTTAAGATTAACTCACTCAAAACGACGAGACGCGTGTTACGTATTGGGTCACAGCTATAGTTTATAAAGACGAGGAGGTCGTTTGCAAAAATAAATACAGTGCCCAAAATAACTAATTTACGCGAATAAAGTCGCCGGCACAGCTAGTAATATTTTATACCGTATCTCACTTAAACACATCAATGAAAAGACGACAAACCCAAGACACAGAGCGACGTACAAGACTTCTAATTCAGATTTACTGATTGTAAATAAAACTAAGCAACGATACAATCTGTAACCGAATACCACTCGTGTACTTTTTTCTTGAGATAAGTACAGAGCCAGATTTCACCGATAGGAGTAACGGCGTCTGATAATCTCGCATCCAACTCGGAAAGGAAACGTACGTATTGTTGTGACTAGTGCCAGCCATAAACATTGGCCACCAAGCCTTAATTAACAAGGAGGTATTTCGTTCGGGATTTATAAAACTGCAAATGCCACTGGAGAAATAGACTGTGCTTTATTTACGCAACCATTGCTCTTCTAGATAACAATCGCGGGCAAGACGTATTAATCTTACAATTAAGAGATAGTCGGCAGTTTAAACTCTAATGGACCAGACCACAAGGTCCCGAGGGTTTATTCCAAATTTGGGTTTAAAAAATCTAGTGCCAGCCCAACGTCTCAACGTAACACATGTATTCTTTATGTTAGAGGTTTCATCAACGCGCCCGCCGTAATAAAAATACCAAACATGATTTTTTGTAAATGGAAAAATGTATTATATTACGTTTGTCGTTTACATTGTACGGTGATGTAGGGAAGGTAAACGACAATAGAGAGAAGAAGTCTTAATCATGCACGATCACTGCAAAGCATTTGATACGTCGAGTTACATAGGTAAACACGTTAAAAATACCTAGGTATAAAAAGCTGCTAAGTAATTTTGAATAATTAGGCGAATTCTGAAGGTGAATTCTGTCCCGTTTGAACAATCACTTCAAACGTAGTTATATGCCAATGTATGGCCTATGCCTTCTTACGTAAATTCAAGTAATCATCATTTTAAGTAACCGACTGGTTAAAGACCGAGGAAAAATAAATAAGTTAAGTAAATTATAAGTGCATACCTAAGTACCAACTCGGATCTATCTCTCGCTATTCGTATATGATACGTTTTATTAGTATTATATATTTATATAGTTTTGTATATTTAGTAATACGGAATGTATTAATTGCCAATAAAATTTTAATAGATAGGTACTTCGTTTCCATACAGCGGAGTTGTAAAACAAAATTTACATAGCAATCGTTAGAAATCGTAATATACATATAACCTAATAAAAAATAATAATTTGCATCGAATTCAATCAGTTATACTGTCGTAAATTCCGTTTGTAATGTTCGTGGCTATATGACATCGAACTATGGCTTCCCGCTGTTTTAAGCACCTTTTAAACTTTATTTTACGCGTCGTGTCTAACAATTTTATTCCAAAACGTCTATTTAATATATTTTACTAATTAATTATCGTAAATTGACGTTTTTATTAGGAATACGCGAATAGAAACACGATGTTATTTGATACGTGTAACTAATAAGGAGAGTTATGTGTTATCAAATGATTAAATTATCTCGTATTAATAGTAGTTTTAGTCTATTTTATGTTATTTTAGTCTACAGGTATTAGAAATTCTTGTAAGTATATATTATTATATGTAGAATAACTTGAAATTGAAATTATTTATACCTATATGTACATAGCTTCCACATGTATCGCTACATGTAGGATTTGCATATATATCAATATATAGAAGAAATTCGACTAAGCAGCAGCACGGAACGCTGTGGATGCCGGTTCAAGTCCCGTAATTAATTATTAATATTAATTTAAGACGTAGGTAGGATAATCTAATAAAAGATTAAGAAACTACAAGCTCTCGTTGTTAGAAAACAATTACAACTCGTAAACATCGTATGCAAATGTTATTGTGGTACTGCCTACGCGCGTACATAATAACACGGACAAGTCTCCGATTGATACTATCAATGTGTGAAACCTTTAATCAATGTAATATCCATATAATTTTAATGTTTAATTCAGGCTATTGTTTTTCGGCGCGCTTCGTCGTTTAAAAGCATTGTCATCGGTATAACTTACTAGCTGTGTCAGCGACTTCGTCCGCGTAGAATTGTTAAATTTGTTTTTGCAAACATCTACATCTTTATAAATTTAAGCTGCCCACTATTTAGCACTTTGCGAGTCGTTCTTGCAAATTAATCTTAAAAGATAGACATAAAGTGCCGTTTTCGCAGCGTACGCATCTGAAAGCCACAGAGATGAAAAATTTCCCCCGGTTTGTTTACATTTCCCGCTGTATCTTCGCTTCAGTGCGATGTTATAAAGCCTTCCTCAATAAATGTTTCTAACCAACACAAAAATAATTCTTCCATTTGAACAAGTAGTTCCTGAGATTAGTGTGTTCAAAGAAACAAACAAACTCTTTAGCTTTATTAGTATAGATAGATTGTCCCAGAGGCCTGGTACATTAGAGCGTAGACTCTAACAACAACGCAGTACCACAACAAATACACGACATCAAACCACAACCAATGATGACCTAGAGTGTAGTTGATGTCACAGGTGACACTGGGATAAAGAGTCATAGATTATATAAATATAATACGTTTTACGGTTTGAAATGCGAAATATAATGTTTTACACACTAATTAGAAGACTTATGTTTAAAAATAAGCTATAAGGTACTAAGTAATATATTTCGAGTTAAAGCTTTTAAAGTGTTTGTTTTAAATGTACTATCGCGTTAACTACAGATAATACACTAAGTAAGTCAACACAGAGAGTATGTTATGAAATAAAAATCTAATGTTTGATTAAAAATGGAGGAGTAATTATTACAGTGTATTAAAGTGTAAATTACGGTGAAGTTAAGACAAACCAAATACTTCTTTTGAAGTCGGTTGAATTATAAATCGTATTTTCGTTAAATTGGCAACATAAATTAACAATACAATACAGATACAATTTCGAATGAAATAAAACAAAAAGGAGCGATTTCAAAGGAAATGTCGTTGGCACGGCTATTGTGTAACTTGATATTTTTACGACTTAAGAAGCCATAGGAGTTCACTGCGCATTGAGGTGTGGGCTTCAAAACACCGAATAATACGAAATCACTTGTGGTATATCACTTGGAATAATGGAACAATGTCGATATTGCGATAAAATCACTTCTAAAAATATTTTGCTTTTTGACAAGTATCAAAGACGAGGTGGATTTTGTAAGGCTACTGACTACATACTAACGGAATTATGAATAATATAGCTAATTACGCAAAATATAATCTAAAATTTACTATGTCCATGCTTGTCCTTCAATAGATCAAATTTTTGCAGACCTTTTTTATTTTATATTACGCCTACATTTTTTTGGCATAATACATAAGCGTAGTTTTTGTATCATTTGGTAAGCTTTAAGACTTGCAGCAAACAAATGGGTAAACATAAAACGTAATTCAAAATATATACCTACTTCAATTTGGGTTTTAATCCGTTAGAATTAATTAATACGTATCATTTGCCCAAACATTTTTTTCTTTCGTTCTTTCCTTCAAATCTGTCATGTACTACTACATACGCAGTCTGTGGTTTACGCGAGTAGTGGGTTCACATTTCAATAAAACACTTTTTACGGTTTAAAACACGAAATATTTTACCTTCTTTTAATTGATCACGCCTGCTAAAAAAGCGTCTAAACCGTAAGGACTGTAGTTATTATTTTAAATTTCACTAATATTTCGCGTTTTGAACCGTTAAAAAAGTTTTATTTAAAAGAGGCAGGCCTACGTGCAGTAATCGTTAACCAGTTATCTAACTATCGCTAGCCACATAACGAACGACAATCTAAACGGCGGAACACATATTTTTTGTTCGGTTTACAATTTAAGTCGGAACCGTAAATTTTATTGAGACGTCGGTACAGCCGATCGCAGAACGAGATGGCTTGTCCTCCGGGACGAATTTATGCGTAATTCGTAAACAAATTGACGTATACGAAATACACTGTGAGGGGAGAGCGGCTCGATTTGACACGTCTTTTGAGATTCTCTTTAAATATTTACGATGCGACAGACCGGTGTGAATGTTTTCTCCCTTTTTCCTTAAATTTCTTTCAGACAAATGAAACGAATATGTCGCTCACAGATACTGCATTAATATGTAAAATCTTTCGTATTTTCTAGATTTGCGTTCCAAACAATAGTGATTATTTACTTCGATTATTAATTCCGTGATACAAAATTTGTTGGTTTCTTTTATTTGATAGAGATTGAGATGTATCTATCGCTAGTCGCTGTCCATTTGGCTTTAGATATTCAGAAATCAACAGACTGAAATTAAAACGAGACTGTAGACGGTGGTTGACCGTGGGTGACCCGGACAAAACTTCTATGTTCAATATCCAGATTTCCAAACGAAGGTCAATAGTTTGTGAAAAATTATTAATGAATTGTGTGAATGTTGAACACAGTGGAAATCGAACCAGCGACCCGTTGATTAATTTATTGGGAAATGAATTTTATATTCAAAGATCGTTTCTCAGAATTTTGGGATCACTTTTATGCAGCTATGTTTGGATCCTTTACGATATCATAAATTTGTGAAACAAATGCGATACTTTTGACAACATAACCTTTTCGAGTTTATGTTGGCATTTTTTTGTGAATTTTATGGGAGCGAACATAAAAGTTTGCGCTGCAAAAATCGTAATTTGAAAAATGGTATCAAATTGATTTTGAAAACAACTTCGATGATTTTTAGTGAATTATTATTATAAGTAAGTTTACCGGTATACCATTTTTTTTTAATATATTGTCATTCGCGTTTTAAACCTTTAAGTGTTTTTTTTATAATAATTAGTTATAAGAAGTTCTACATAATTACGGAATTCGAACCCAAGTCAGTCGTACGCCTTTACGTGCATACAGTAGAACAAAAAAGGTATCGCGTGAGACAATACGCCTAGGGTGGATTCCAAAATTAGTGTTGAGTGGCGTGGCCAAATGTACGCTACATTGATACGTGTTATTGGCCATGACAAGTAAGCCTGTCTACAGACGTATGCACTAGAGATGAGGGTAATTTGGTTTTATCCGCAAGCGAATTTCGGTTATGTTTCCTACGATTCGAACTTTACTGAAACGTCGAATCGTAATTATAATAAATAAAAAAATAAAGTTAACCAATGTATTTTGTGTCATTAAGTAAATGTTTATTAAATAAAACATAATTATATAATCAGATCGAAATAAGACACATCTTTGTTATAAAAGTAGGTAGTTATTTTTAATTTAAAAGGACATCTATTTTTCAATGAGATATATCTATTTATAGTATGATTGACAGCTGTTTTACATGACCTAAGGGAATACAAACTTTTCTTCTCTAGCGAACTTCGGTTAAACCTTATGAGAGTTGTATATCACACATCTCTAATGCACCCTATTCGTATTTTTGTCACAGCGCGCCTGTCAACATTCGTTTGTGTTTACTCAGATGAAACTTTAAACATTATCATTTCGGTTAGAATTCGGGAACAAAATTAGTCATGAATTTATTGCCCCTCATGAATTTCTGAGCGTCTTCAGCATTGGAAATGTCTTTAGGTAAGGTTTTGGAATTCCGATTGCGTGGTATTTTCATAAGTTACAACAAAGAGTCCAAATATGCTTTTTTATTTTAAAACATTTCTTAAATCGTCAACTAGGTACATTATAATTGTCAATATTGCTAATGTAATGAGGCTGCTAGAGGCAAAGTGGCATTACATCAAAACAGGGTTTTTCAACAAAAAAAAAATGCCCTATTAAGAAGTTAGGCGAAAATGAATTTGTACTATTATTTGTGTAAAAATTATGGTAACCGTATTCGGTCACTGTGCTCTTGTAGATTAACATTTTTGGAATATGAAAATATAAATTACTCATTACAAAATTGCAGTTAGGCTACTCTGCCTCTAGCGGCTTCATACTCGCCAATATGTACTGAAATTATATACTTCTCTACACCAACGTCCTTTAAAAGTAATCTTTGTTAATATAGAGGTATATTTAGTTTTTAATGGTCCATAATATTTCATACAAACATATCGGAATATTTGGGTCTCAATTAACGAGGTAATCCATTACGAAGGCAGGGTTGTTTTTTGTTCATTTGGGCAACAAAGACCCTTTCTTGTGAGCCATTAAACTTTCTACTATAACGTTACATTTTTAACATAAACAGTAATTATACTTCAGAGGTGTTAGAACCTAGCTTTATACTGCGTATATATATACCTATAACCGAAAAGAATTAAAGTAAAAAAAATTATAGGACTAGGTAGAATAAGTATCAATCGGGAATGTCATTTAGTACATATCAATAATAAATATTTAATATAGGTACTTCCTCTTCTACTAAACACAATATTTCTACTAAAAGTACCAATTTAGCTACTAATCATGTATTTTTTTAATTTAAATATTTAACGCCAGCTTTAAAGTACTGATGTAAAATGTACGGCGTAGGTATATTTGTCGGTAAAAACAAACATAAATATAGCAAATCGATGTACTTTATCATTAAAAATAATTTGTTCTCGACACTTAGTAACTTATCTTACTGTATTTTATTGCCAAACCAGACCGAGCCATAATAAACAGTTTATTTCTAAACAATCATTTAAAACAAAATACGGTCTTAAATTTTATCATTCACTGCTGGGGTCTTATTTTAAATACGACACTTAAAACTAATAAAAAACATCGGAATGGGCATATTTCATTATTTTTTCTCTCTGAAACAACGGGGTGCCGTGTTTTTGTTAGCTGAGTGCTGTTGGTGCGTCCCACGCAAGCCCAATCATCGTTCACACTTTAAGTGTTTCCAGTAGTTGGTATTACCTATATAATTTGGGTTCCTTTTAATCGTAATGAATAAGGATATTATTTTCTTTTAGAGAAAGCAAAACCAAATACTTTAAACATTTAAAAGTGGTACCCAGCTTACAATACATTTAGGTAAGAAACGCTAGTACGCAATCCTAGTATTATAGATGAAAATACTTGAATCTCAATTTAGTTTCAAACGCGGGAAAGTGAAATACTGTTTGATTTATTTTTAATACCGAGTATCGGATGCCTTTTAATAAAGAGGAACAATTTTAAAACAGTTTAAAAAACGGGATATTGCATTAGTTAAACCTGTTAGAATATTTTTTTTAAACACGGACGACGTTTAGAATAAGTTTTTAGGTAGCTTCTTGATTATTGTAGAGAGGTAATACAATTTTAAAAGATAAACATACAAATTTATTTTATAATTCGCATTTTAATTAATACGCGACTACCTAATAAAGAAATAATCTTAACTCTACAGAATATAGAGTTATGGTTATACGACTGATAACTATGATTCTTGTATTATCATGTTAATTTATTCACATCTAATGACAATTTAAATACATAAGTGTATGTCTATGAAAGATTTCAATAGAACACATACTGTTATCTATAGCAGTTGTTTATGTATTTGCTACGTGCTAGCATAATATCTAATGCATAAGAGGAACTTATAAAAACTGTTAGCTTACAAGCCAAGGCAAACTCGGAGACGCCATTTGAATTTCAAAACGCAGCATGTTTATCATCAATACGAAGTGCATTAAAATTCAAATGTTCAAATTGATACTTTGCCCTCTAATAAATAAGAGACGCGCACTGGATAAATTATGAAATAACTATGGAATACTTTTTTCTTGTATCGACACCTCTAGGAATTTTGATCGTAAGATCTGGTCTTAAGATAAGTGCCGGTCCCCTCATCAATTTCGTCCAAAATATTTGTGAAGATCGAATGGTTTTTATAGCTTTTAAGAGATTAATGTTGAGATAAGGAGATTTGGCGCGACGATTGGTTGGAATTTTGGAGACAATAAATTTTTACACCTCTTTTTTTATCCATACAAATTTTCCGAATTGATCAATTAATACGAATGTTTGTTTGTTTTTCTTGTACCCAGCAACGAATTAGGCTTGATTTTGTTGCATTGAAGTCAATCAACAATACACAAATCAAAATTGGCTAGAAAATAAAGCTCAAAGAAACATGCGAGCAAAACCGCGATGAAAACCTAGTACGTCTATAATGAGCCAGACGCATGATTTATTAGGGAGAAAATAGTATATCCCCACTTAAGATTCGCCCACCCTTTTATTGTGCGTACGCGCAAGCCCCGCCCCCAACGCATCCTACCGGGCTTTGTTTAAAATTATGAAACTGCCGATGCGTGAATATACTCATTTCTCATACTTGTGACACGGTAATAATGCTTGACAAATTATAAATAGCCGTCATGATGTTATTTTATTTTTGCTTTAATGACGTTTGTGGTAGTAAAAGATGAAACTGCGTTTATATATACCGCGTTGGCATAACGATTGCTTATTATTACAAGCTCTGTAGATCTAAGAAGAATTTAGGGCAGAACAAGTAAAACAAACCGTTGAAGCAAATTAGCCCCATCAGTATATTGAAGAAGGTTGAAGAAAAAGACGAGCTTTATTTGTACAAACACACATAAAGACAAACTCTTTAAGTTAATTCGGTACACACATTAGGATGATTTGAGCCACCGTTGTCAATAAAATTTGAAATTTAAACTTTCCCCACTATTATATATCTTAATTATATTGCAATGGCATTTTCTCAAAAGTAATATAAATTATTGTAGGCTATGCAGGTAGTCAGGGCTAATGTTTTTGATTCGTGCTAAACGATGAACATAGATTAATTTTACTACTGACTCTTAATTTGCCAAGAACTAGAAATCAAAAGATACAACCAACAACTAGACTATTGATCAATTGACTGTAATGGCCATTGTCAAAACGGTCAGCGAAATATCAGCATCGAATTTTTCATTGGAAAGTTGGTGAAACAAGAGCGATTATCCGACCGGGATGCTTCTCGAAATTTACGAGCATTAAAACTATCTCCATTTCATCGGAGGATCGAAGGCTTAGTCTTTAGAGGCAGCTGCCTTTAATCGAATCCCAATCAACTTTGGAACGACGCTAAATAGTTAACCGGAGTATTAAATATGTAATCAAAACTACCGCTTTCACAAAACTATTAAAGTCCCCGTCATATATTTTGTTAATCCCGGTAATACTGTTCGTGTTCGCGTTATTTATGACTATGATTCCGATGCTGATTAGTTGCCGGCATTTGTGTATAATTGGAAATCGACACATCACATGTTAATTAATACTTCGTTCTGTTGAGCAACGGAAGACGCATAGAGATAATAAAGCAAGAAAGGAGAATTGTCGTCTAAAATACACCGGAGACGTTGAGAGTTGCAACAAAAACAATTATAGTCTGAGCACAAGAGAAAAATATTTGAATGTATCGAATACATGCAGTACATGTTGCTAAAATTATTTGGTTATTTCTGTACTATAAGGTGGGACTACGTTAAAGGAATTAGTTAAAAATGGCCCACAATAGACAAAATAAAGAGCGACAAAGAATGCAACAAAAGCAAGAAGAAATTAAATAGAGGTAATAAACATCAGCAGAACGGAAGAATAAGATAAGCTGTATCACATAACATGCGATAAAGTCATAGCTTTATTAGTTTTAAAAACGGATCCATTTAGATAGAAACGAACAACAAACCATTCGATGGTAGATCGATCGTGCGAGATAAGGAGGGGTCATTAATTTCTATAATACACTGTAGGTGTCGGCTGTGGCCTAAGAAAACGGTAATGTCAAAAATTAGACAGCAGCACAATGGAAGGAGGATTAAAAGCGAATCGCTGTACCAGTAGCAGACACATCATTTATCAGCAGCTTGAAGTTCTGAATAATTTTTTTGGCCATATTCGTTCTGGCGTGTGGTAGAATTGGGATTTAAGATTAATTGTTGTGTTATGTTTTGATAACTATTATTAAGAAGATGACAAATTTGAAACACGAGGAATAGACCGTGAAATATAAAATATATTATAGATCGATTTTTACTTTGACGTCAGAGACATCCTCCATCTTTAGTCTCCCCGTGACCATGGCTTGAAAACACTGAATTTTAATTAATACATATATTACGTTTTAAACCGTTAGTGTTTTATTTATGTCTACTACTTGCGTAAACTACAGGCAGTACTATTTTAATTAGAAAACAAAATACATAAGATTTTTATGTAGAATTACATATTTTTTTTACTATTAATATTACTATTTAATCTTCAACGAATTAATAAAATAATAAGATCTATGATAATTTAGAATCATTCAAATACACTTACTACGGTTAATATATTTAAACTTCGTATTTAATTTACAGGTCACAGTTGCATGTTCAAATACTCGAGGCACGCAAACAAACAATATTTCAAATCAGCGTGTTCCTTACAGATAATTAGGTGACTTATCAAAAGCTGCGGACCAAGAACGATTGTATTGGAATCCAGTCACGGTTCGTAAAGTTGCGAATTCACTTCAAGACGTGACATATTACACTCTAACACGACAAATATACATTAGTAAATCTTGAAATTAAAGGAATCGAAAGGATCTGGCACTTCGAAAATTCAAGAAGATTTTAGATATGGACGTAAGTCCATAACGATCTTGCGTTCCCGATCTTGCTTAAACAGTGGTTTTGTAAAAGTAAGAAAGTAGTTTTGTGTAAAAAAAGTCTTTGTTTTGATAAAAACTTTTAGCATAATTAAACAATCAAATATTTGCAATAAAGCTACTACGAACATTAAATCGAATCGTCGATTCGAACTCTGTACCTTTGACAATCATACTGTAACTTTTGTTGTCATTTATTTCGTACCTACCTATTCCAATTTATTTATATTAAAGAAATATAACCTGAAGTATCATTTTTTGTTTTTATTTGTTACAACCAATACTAGGATAATCAAATATTTCGTCAAAAATGCAATAAGAATTTAAAATGCCTTGAAGTTTAATCGGATTTCCGAATATCCAAGGACAAACTACCAAGAAAAGGGGGCATTTTTTTGAGATGTTCTATGGTGGGTCACCTCCATCAAATTAACATCATACTTGCTTATCTTCTACAATGAAAAGAGTTTTTTGAGTACGGAACCCCTCATAAAGCCGTTACTTGATAGACTAATTGCCAGGTTCCGAAGCTCCACTGCTTTATAATTTTAATGAGATTCATACTCAATGAGCGTTCACAGCTTTTTCTGTAGCACAAGCCTTACTGAGCTTTATCGTCGAATTGCGTGACAATACACACTACATCAAGTCTTAACCAACGGTACGTCATGTAATTCCCAGTAACGATGTGTTTCTTTTACTGTCACATTGCGCCGACTTGTTAAAGAATTAACTGGTGAATGTATTGAGAGGTATTTAGTGTAATATATCGGCTCATTTGGAGGTCAACTGTCAGTTAAGGTACCTCGGGCGATAGTTACCAATCTTGTACAGCCTTTTTGTTCGATGATGACCTTATAATTGCCGTTTTACATAATAATAAGCATCATATGAGAAAACCTGATCAGTGGTTAGGTATATTTCACAAAGCGGTTGAAGACTTTTGGCTTTTACGAGGTAAAATACTATTTAAAAAAAATTCAACTACCCTTAAAAAGTTTAGCAACATAATATCTAAGACTTTTGAATGTATATCAAGTATAGAGATTGTTGTTATTTTCTAATAACAAAGATCAAAGCTTTTAACTTCAGCGTACGACTATTCCATCGCATTTCTCAAAATAGACACCTCCACCGTATCACAATACAGACCACATGAATCACAAATCCAAATGTAAGCCCATAGAACAAGTTATCGATACAAATCGACGACTTCACACGAAAGCGGATTGTAACATCAGCTTATTACCAGGAGACAAATAAATTCCATCACCATCGTTATCTTGGATCTTTAGGTGAAATCCGAAACCGTAAACATGCGCTGAGCATACAGTGTTAACTATTCATTCGGCGTGTCTTGGGAATATATTGAACAAAGGCCCCAGCATCCGACTATTTCTCACTACTTCGATGTAATCAGAGAAGACGACGTGTCGCCTTTATTTATGTATGAACAGGGCGCGGGCTGGGGTGGCCCAAACGCGAGATACAAACAGAATAATATTGATGACACTCAGCTCCAAGGGTCATGAATCATTAATCGTCGGGCCCTGTACGGCTCTATTACGACTGCTTCGGATAAGCCACCCTTCATGAGGTGAGCCGGCATACCTTACACTTGCCTCTTTCATAATTGATGAACTCATTTTTATGAGCGTCTCGTTCTTCCGGAGATTTTAGTGCCGACTTTCAGGTCGCGCTGGTACAGAGCAAAAATCCAAGATAAGAACAAAGGAAAGAGTCAAACACCCATTGTTAATGTAAAAAGAAATAATATTTGAAAACTTTATTTTTTTTATTTTTATATTGCAAATGATGGCACTATATAATTTAAAAGTCGAAAATAAATGGAAAAAAATTCGACTCGGGCAGGACTTGAACCGGCATCGTCAGCGTTTCGTGGTGTTCGTGCAGCGTATGCTCTATTTTTGCAGAGTCTTAAAAGAACGGTGAGTTACACCTTGTTATGATGTGCGAAATGATATAGATTATTATTATTATTATTTCAAATCATTATTTACGATTCAATAAAAAAATAAAATAACACGAGTAAAAAACAAAAAAGCGAAGCCAATTTAAGTTAATTCAGTAAGCAACAGACGTGGCTACTTCTAAATGAACACAAACGCAACAAAAACGAAACGGTTGAAAAAAAAGCAGGTCATTTCGGTTTGGACGTTGTTTATTTTTTATGAGCGGCTTTAGGACGTGCATCCGAACCTTGGGCTTTTTTAAACAAAATTTGATTCGGCATCGCTTGTAATGAATCTATACTTACATTACAAAGTCTAAACAAGTTGATATTTATTTTTACTTAAGACTTGGATTTATAAAACTAAAGATAAGCCTTTTCTATTTCTTTGCTCCTGTACTTCAGGTTTCCTGAAAGAGATCGCTATTTATTAGGCAAGCAATAAGGCCGCCTTTTATTTTATAAGTCGGTAGGTAAAATGTTTTCTCTTTTTATATGTTTATTTCTGCGTGGCTTATAAATAATAAAAATAAAAAAATATAATCTCTTTTAACAAGAGATATAACGTAAACAGTATTTTTATAAAAACATAATAACGAGGATTATATTACCTTTAATAATTTAAATTGAAAACATTCCTAACATTCACATGCGTTTTAATGTCCATAACGGCATCTTATAAAAGTCAATATAAGCTGTAAAAATTTTGATGGAATTTGCATTTTTGTGTGTAACAGCGATGTGCGTAAATAGTGAAATAATAAAGCTCGCTTCGAAAAAGGGTCTAGAAGGGGACGCCGGAACGCTCCTAAATTTCTAATCGGGATTGTGTTGTGAGATCGTCGGGTCTTTATGGCCACTTTTTGCAATACCTTCAGCTCCAAGGTGAATCGGATATTATTCTCAGCGATTGCTTTTGCATAACTCACTAGTTTGATATTTGATAGCCTCTTATAATGAACTCACATTTAATGGATCATATCCATTTTATCGGGGCTTTCTTAGCGGTGGTTAAGCGGCGTCTGGATTAATTCATGAGTGTGCATCGATCTTTTAAATATCAGGGGAAAGCGTTTTAGTACCTGCACTTTGTAGTAGAATATATTTAGGTTTTTTTTTTAAACTATCATAATTTTAGCGATGTCTTTAGCGTTTATATAAATGAGGACCAAGTAAAACCCCCTCCAAATTCTACCTTTTAAGAGAAGGTAGCAACCTTCTTAATATAAAGTACAGAAAGCTATGTATTTAGCATAGTTATTTAAAATCTAAAGAATATTAAATTTTTTATCATGATATAGGAAATGAAAGATTGGGTACATTATATGTATACTTTATGTAGCTTAATTTTTGGTAAAAGTAAATTGAACGTTAAACAACAACAGAATTACTTATTCCAAGTCAAAAGCTCCACAAAGTAAATATGACAAGTGAACTCTGTATATATTATCTTACTACTTAAAGGACACATTTTAAAATTCATCACGCGTCCACAGACTTGCCATGGATGAAGGCACGTTCTAACAAAAAAGCTCTAAAGCTTAAAAAAAGAACAAAAAAACCCAAGTGAACATATTTAAAAAGGACGCAACAAAAAATCGTTACGACAGTGCATGACAATGACGCTGTCTCCGCTCTTAAAATGAATTTCGTTACTCGAGGTATTCTGAGTAATTTTTAGCTGGCAACAATTATAACGGCTGTGGATGGTCATTGTGTTTGATAGGTCTGTCGGCTGAGACGAATGGCGCCAAATGTGACAAGTCAAAATAACTTTGTACTGATTAAAACTAAGCCGATGACCTCAATTGTCCGGACACTCTTGTGAACCTAAAAAGAATTGATAAAGACGGTGCTAACAAAATGGTGGGTATTAAAGCAATTTATTCATCAATACGTACTTACTTCGCGTAACTAGAATGTAGGTTGCATTTTTGACATACAATATGTAAAAAAAATCATATATAGGTACTTCTTACCTTATTTTTGTAGGTACCTATCTTTGTGCTCATTTATCTATATTTTTTTTAATATACAATTCTTAAATAATAGTCAAATTAGGTACAATGCTATTTTTGATAAAAAATATTTAATTAGGTAGTAGGTACGTACAAGGATAAACTATCATCTTTGTTTTGCCTTTTTGTATTTTCTATAATAGGATCTTAAATCTAATACCAGATACCGTTACCACCTTATTAGCCAGTTGCTAGGATACCCCAAAGATCCGAAGATCAATATCGCTGCATTTTTTATAATGATAATTGGTGCATTTCACGAAAGCACTCTGAACAAAGGCCACTACCTATCCTTCCGCCCTCGGATGCATCACGCACATCCCTTCACAAATAAAGTAAAAAACCTAATGCCAACCCATTGTGTTCACCTCAGCAGGTAGATGAGCAAAAAAGACCGCTAAAAGCGAGGCGTTATGCAAAAAATCGTTGATGGATAAGGATTACCGGCAGATGTCAATTTTGAAACGTGCGTGATTTGGAATATATTGTAGTGATGAATACAATCTACGAATTGAAGCGAGAAATAACCGAAAGGAATCTTAATAGAATGCGAGAAAATAAAAACTACGTGTTTTCAGTGTATAGCAATTTTATTGGTATTATATTATTTATTATATACGAAATTGATAATTATTTAACCGAATACAATGTTACTTAAAAAAGTTCAATCTAATAACATTATAATTTTGATTAGGGCTTGTTTCAGGTAAAAATTTGATTAAGATGACTTTTTTGATTAACTAAAAGTGCCTAATCGATATGCAATCCTTAAGGTCTCACTTTTGAAAAAAAGAAAATTTATGTAATTATCTTCTTAATCTACAAAACATAAACAGTTGTAGAACATAGATATACCTAACAGAAAGAACATCGTTTGTACGAGCACTCGTTCAAAAGCTCATTAAATGCGTTATACAGATAATAAATACGTAGACAAGTTTTCAAAACGAGTAGAAGGAATTTCAATGTTTTATAAAATCCACATTATAAATCAACATCAAGAAAAGGTCAATTTAAAGGGAGTTTATATACGACTAATTTAGTTCCAACGTTAGCCGTCTCGATAGCCGATACTTTATGTCCCATTGAAATCGAACTCCCGACTTAAGGACCAATTCAATGTTTTATTTTTCAGACCTCTTGAATTATTTCGTCAATAATTCGAAAAGTGAGCCTTTTGTTTGTCGTCTAGACTCATTGTTGCTTGCTTTAAGCGCTATATTTGAGTTTTAATGGCATTTTTACGACTTATTAAGCGAAAGAATGCTTCATATTCAAGTGGTTTTTGCAGATTAATCACGACTTTTGAATTAACACAAAGTTTATAGTTGCTGCTAACGTAATCTAAATATATTATTCGTTTCTTCGTTTTAGGTAACAGTTATTGAATGTAGGTACTTACATACGTAATAATTTAATTGCAACAATTTACAAAACTTCCCCTCCCATATTAACGACACAGAACAGCAACACTTAAATATATATACAGATTATAATTTATAGACTTGTACCTATACTGTCAATACACAACTGAATCGAAACAGATAATAAATAATTAATTAAGTTTCGTAAGTCGGAACGTACCTATCAAATAAATACTCGTTACTGTGACTGACTATTGAGAAAGTTCGAATAAATTTAGTACTTCAATGTACTATAAATAAGTAAGTTTTTCGTGCGTTTAAAATTATAACTACGTTATAATTTAGGTATGTTGAAATCTCTAAATAATAAAAAAGGGATTGTCCATGATATGTCTAAATCTATTTATAAGACATCCTTAACAATGTTCAATTTTCTCATATGTCATTATAATCATCCCAGTAAATTAGTAAGTAGTAATACCTAACATTAAAATAATTAATAACATTAGTCTTAAAGGTAATTCACTATTTCGTAGTGCGGTTATATGTGAAAGGTCGGCATTACGATAGGCAGTAGTTATTCTTGTTTATTTCAAAATGTGAAGCCTTATATCAATTTGCGATATAATGGCATTGAAAACCATAATTTACTGCTTCAAATTACAACCGACGGTGCTCAGGACACTGGCATTGATAACCTAACGTGATTGATTGCAACTGAATCCAATATTCGCAATATTATCGAGCTTCAATGCGAAACAAATAATACAATGGCCGACTTGATTTATTTTGTGATTGTTACGTTCCGTTCGGCCAATTTCAAATCTCTATTGCCGTAGGATTTTTGACATTTGACATTTTATACTGCTATCAATTTTAATCTGTTTAAATATAGAGACTATCAGTCACAGTTTATAATTTATGGGTTAGGTTATTTGATAGAAAAAACAACTCTTTACCTTTTGTAAGCATGTCGCTCGACACTGGGCTACCCTGAGAGGCGAAGACACCTCCTCCTCGGCTAACACACCAATCCATGATATAACGGAAAACAAGGAAAAACTAAATAACATTTTGGCACACATTTTCTTTGGTATCCCCGATAGGGTCGAATCTGAGTCCTTCCTTATCATAAACACAGTAATCCAAACGATAATGGCATAATAATGTCTTCCCGCGATACAAGAAATTCGCGTACTTACAAGTTACGAGCGTTCAAAATATCGTACTGATTGCAATTATCGTACTCCGATCGCGAAGTTTCAAACAGAACATAACGTTAATACAAAATAAATGACGAAAGAGCACAGAAAAAAATTATATCACAACTTAAATCGTGCGTCGATTTAATGTGTTGAAATCCGACGCTCACCGTACCGCGGTCGAATGCGAACTAACCACCCCGCGAGAAGAAGCTCTGCTCCCGTCCCCTCTGATAGTTAATTTTTATGGCTCTCTCGCTCTCGCGCAGGCATCCCCTCTTCTCTCTCGCTCGTACTATGAAATACACGATGGCTACTACTACGTATAAGCTTTCTCTGTCCTCTCTACAACTAGTGCATATTATATTTTATTCCATCCCGTTTCGTCCCGCGTTTGTTTTTCCACGGTGCAGTTTAGCGGATGGATATTGTCAGACAAAGACGGTGGTAGTAGAAATTTAGGGCTGTTCAAAAGGGGTGACAAAGAATCGAGCTAATTCAGGGCTCCACTTTTTATGGGAGCTCGGGCGGTAAAAAGCATCCCGCCTCTCTCGTTTGTTCAAGTTTATGGTTCTCGCGTCGTGAAGCCGTATTAATAATATTAATGGCTGCCGCATCAACAATAATGCTATTCTGTTATGGTTTTATGAATTCTTAATTTGTAAACGTCGGATTTATGTACGCGAAAACAATATGACGCGCATAACACAACACGGCTTTACATTTCCAAAACGTACAAAAAGCGCTTTCGTACGGAACTGTATACATACATTTCCACACAATAGTCATTATCTTGAGTCCAGGAGTATTTTCGCGAAAGGGATGTAGACAAAACCATGCAAAAAGATCAAATAAGAGTACAGCGAACGCGACAGTACGACACAGGATTTTTCTGGCTTTTCCTTTTCTGTACTCTAGGCTGTTCGTATTCAAGCCGATGTCTTTAATCTTCCACCTTCTTCCCAGACTTTGTCTAGACGTCCTAACGGACAGAGTGCGGATAAAGTATCAGACCTACCTCGTCGATTGTAATAATTCGTATTTTTTTGCTCGTAACCCGATCTGCATAGACGGTTAGATAACTACTGACCTTTTAAAAGTTTTTGTGCTATTAAAAGTGACGGGCTCAATTTGAGAACACTCATGCGTTATAATTTCTATTCGTTTATGCATAACGTGATGTTTCTCTATACCTACCCTTACATTGATAGTGAGAACAGGCGTCCATTGCAATATGAATTTATAACACATTAGAAAGTTCACTCAATGTTGATAAGAAATAGAGAATAGAAGAATAAGAATAGATAACTTTGATCAGGATTTAGTATTATTGTAATTATTAGAAGACTTGAAGTTTATTCTTCCAAAGAACAGTAGATTAATATTATTCTATTAATTGTCGGCAGAAAAATATAATTCCTTTTTTCTAGAATTCGAACCCAGTCTATTTACAGTGGTACTAAAGAAAACTGTGTCCAATCTGTGGGACATGGGGCAAAGAGGTCTTCCAAAGACAGGATTCTTGACACACAAAAAGTTGTCTGTTACAACTGTTATAATAATTTAATTCCATATTATCAATAAGTAAAAACAATATTATAAAGAAGAGATAAAATACTGCCTGTAGTATAGGTAACCCACACGAGTTACACATATAAATAAAATATTATAACGGTTTAAAACGCGGATAATTTTTGAGTGACAGTGAACACGGCTGGTATAAAGCATTAAAAAATTGGATCGTTGGAAGTTAAACGACATTTCGCGTTCCAAACTATTAAGAGTGAATTATTTTAAATTTAATAAGTGTAATGGCGGCCTGATTTAATGACACTACATGATTTGTATTTGTGTTGAATACTGTATTTGTTTTGTATCGTCGGTAATCGAAGTCTGGATTCGCGCTTATCGTCATGTGGTTCAACCATTAACTAGTCAATATTTTGGTTCGGTCAATTAAAGACAACAGCAAAGGCACTGCAGGGATTTATTGCAAAAAACGATGTATAAACTATTGACGTGAAAACAGCAATAAAGCCCGAACGACATAGTTCCGTTGTTCGTTTAAACAATTCTCGTTTATTGTTCGTCGGTTTATAGGCTACTAGTGACAATCCGCAATTGTACGAAATGTCGAAAGGTTTACGATATCATAAAGTGAGCGGGGTTAGGGCCAAGGCTGGGCGTTAAAATATTATGGCGGGTTCAGAAGAATACCCCCTTTATCGTGATTAGGTACATTGGTCGGTTATAATCGACAGAAAAGAGACGTAATCTTATTAATGTTAATATCAGTAAGTATTACATGTAGTATATGTGAGTAGTACGCGTTTAAATAGAACATTTTTAACAGTTTAAACAAGAAATATATTACTTAGCTTCTCCCCCTGTAACCACGGCAACCAGCTGCTTCAAATCAATGTAAAAATATCTAAATTAACATTTAATATTATGTAATATGTCATATGTAAAAATGTATGATATTCTTTGAAATAAAACAAAATGAACAGTTTAAAATGCGAGATATATTATTTAACTTATTTCTAATTTTAATCTAGTTATTTACAAACTCTATGATAAGATTAACTAACATGTATGAGCACAGTGGCAATTAAAAATACATGTTTTTCTAACGTATTGTGCAGAAATACATGTTCATAGTTTTACTAAGCCAAATATTGTTTTTTCCTAACAAAAATTGTTCAAATCAGACCACGCTCATCTAAATACAATCCGCCGGAACAAACGCTGAACAAATACACATAGTTAAACATATATGGGAGTTATATTGTACGAAGTTGCTGAGGTTGCAATTTTCAAGCCAGAACGCTGTTGGCATGCTCAAGTTGTACATAACATGTCGCGTTAGTAGCATTTGCCCCTAAGCTCTCCCTGTTACTTTCCGGGACATCTAAAAGCTCTAATTAGCTCGCTTGTTACAGAACAATATTACTTTTTGCAATCCGATTGTTTGTTCGGTTTATTAGCACCTAATAGATAGACAAGAAGAAAAATATACGGCTTGTATTATTTCTGAATATCCAAAGTCGAGGTGGTCAGCGATTGTTTAACTTATTGCCATACCATACCCATCATGTCAGAGTACCATACGACTATAGTAAATTATTTTTTTTTATACTAGAGGAGGAGAGACACACTTGGGCTTCACGACTTTTTTATCTGTGGACGGTGGTTCGTGACCCGGCAAAATATCTATCATCCTACCACCCAATTAATATCCAGATTTCCGGACGAAGTCACATTCAGAAAAATTATAAATTGAAAATTAGAAGTATGTCGGTCATTTACCATTAGACCAACGTGCCCGTCAAACCGTCAACGTTATCCTTGATAAAAGTCATCCAAACCACCAACAAAATCCAAATGTTTCTAAAACCTTCGGAAATAGTCTAAGAGACATAACAAATCCCGAATTTCGAACCGGGAACCCTGTACCTACCCTCGATCTGCAGTGGAGTATTTATACCATTAGACTATGAGACACATAATGACTAACTAATGATATATGTGTGTATTAACGATAAGATATAATTTGTATTAAGAATGATGAAGTCCAAAAGAAACCTCGTCTAGCCGACACAAAACAAACCTTTAATTACCAAGTTAAACATTATCAAACGGAATTTTATGACGGCAGCTTACATTGAAAGTGCAGCTTTGCCTGCCTCATAAATTTCGATTCATTAACTAAATTAGTAGAAGTTGGTATCATTCCAAGAGAACACTCCACCTTCAAACTTGTTTGCGCTTTAGTGCTTTAATAAATTTAATCTATTCTATTATTACTGTAATTTGGACTGTGCTCGCGATGTGTTTTCGTCACTGTAATTCAACAAGAAGCTTTTAAATCTATCTTCTTAATTCAAACTTAACCCTCAGCCTTGAATCACAGTTTGGTCTTAGTTGAAAAAAAAACTTCTAGAAAAATATATTTTTAAATAAAACACTTTAACGGTTTAAAACGTAAATCATTAAATTTTAAACGTAATTTAACTGTGGCCTCCCCAGTCTCACTGCTGTAAAGCATCTGATACGTCGGGCCGTAATTACAATAATTTTCAAATAAGTATAACTAATGTTTATCGCGTTTTTAAACCGTTGAAGTGTTTTGTTTAAATGTGTACTACTCGGGTAAACTATAGATAGTATTTAAAATATCATTTTGTTAAATTAAAAATCTAATTTAGATTGAATCCAAAAAAAACCATCTAGACCATACACGTCATCGTCGTCGAATTTCAATAATGACTACTAAAAACTACATATGTAAAAAGTCTTAACACTTGTTGGATTCAAACAATATAAGAATCGATCTCGCTCTGTCTTACTGCGAGAATTTCTTTTATACAATTAGTGATTTTTATACTTAACCATTTAACTTACAACTTTTAAATTTTCTAAAACGCAAAATACATAATATATATCTCAACTTATTTTTAACGACAACATTTGGACGCTTTGCTAGAGCCATGGTGCACAAGTGACCATGACATATATTTCAGATTTTAAACCGTTAAAAGTTTTGTTTAACTTTACACAAGTTGTGATATTAGTTGTTCTAAATGTAAGTACTTAGTCAGTTGCTAACAATATACGATACGAAAAAACACTCTAAAATAAACACAGCAGGTATATATATAAGATTGTAGCGACGCCAACGAATGTAAATCTAAGAAAGATAATATTCTCTGGAATATAGAGGACAGTCTACATTTTTATTGATTACACAAGTAAAAAAAGATCTCTCGCACAGTTATTTTTCAGATCTAGTATATTTTTATGTAAATAACTGTCAAATACGTACATAATATAATTTGTTTGATATCCTAAGCTTTTAAATTCTTCTTTTTTTCCTAAAAACTCCATTGCCAGCCAGCATTATAAGATCATAATTATTATATCTTTCTTTTAAGCAAACCTAACGTGTAATGTATTTGTAAAGTGTATTCTTGATCAGATTTTTGTAGATCTCATATATATAATATTTAAGAATCGTACTGTGGTATTTTTTTGCACATTTTATTTCGTAAAAAGCGTTATGATTTAAGAAAACAATCGTTGTTCATTATTCATATCTATTTTTTTTAACACTATAAATGTGTAGGTAATACAATATTATTAAAAAGTAATTATAACGATAATTTTACTATAATAGTTAAATTCAATACAGTAATGGTTAATATAATTCTACATGTCTGTCAATAGTCAGTAGTATAAACATAAGGAATCTCCACAGATTCCTGTTCAAAATCGTCATCATAATAATGCATACTTTCGTTTATTTCTTCAGTTTCAGCATTTTTATTTTACTCGCTGTTCCCTGTGAGAGTACAGACTGCAGACGTTTCGAGTGTAGAGACATTTTCTGAAGGCTAATCTGCAGATTAAAAACTGATATTTGCGTTCATATTACAATTTTCCATAGCCAGCAACGACAGATAATAAAAATGCAAATAATGAACGTAAAAACTTACGTATTTATAAAAAAGTATTCGCAATATTTTAGTGTTCTATCCGCTTTGTTTCAAAAGTCATTTATGTCTTTCCAAACAAATAAAAGGTACACAAAGCACTAACGTAACTGTAATTTAAAAGTATAAGTAACAATAGATTTTGCAAATTTACAAACAGGTACCTGTTTTTGCAAATTGTATAAAGATAGTAGCTAACGGCTTCTTTAAGTATTATGGTATCTAGAACAAAGAAATTCTTTTATAATAAAGACAACGTCAAAAAACCTCCAGTTACTTTTTAAAATCTCCAACAGATTTTTACACGTTTATTGTTTAGTGTCAAACAAAAATGTATTAAGTTTAAATTGAGTATACTTAGATTTGCTTCATTTTTTTATACCTAAGTAAACAAGGTATATAAAATTATATATTACTAGAGAGCAAGTTTTATTATTTGAATGAAAAACCAATGTAAGCGAATAAAAATTTAATAAAAAAACAAACAAATATCTAATTTATAGAACCAAAAACGTATAGGTCGTTTAAATTACATTCCAACATATACATATCAATATTGAGCCCTAGGCTGTTATGATATTTTATAACTATGTAATAAGTCTGTAGGTAGCGCAAGTTTAAAATTCTCTTAACTGTTTAAAACGCGAAATGTATTAGTTATCATGTTCATGATTTATTTTAACTATTTTTGATGATTTATTTTAACTATTTAAACATTTGAGACGCGGGTTTTAAAACTGTTTAAAGTGTTTTATTTAAAATCATTAGATTTCACATAATTACTTAGATTGACAGAAGTGGTGGTGCTAGATTTTCAATGTTAACGTTTGCCTATTATAGCATCGTGTAACATGTACATAAATTTAAACCATTATTACTTTTTAGTTTGACTTCGTTGTCGTGGGGTAAGAAGGTTTAAAACAAAAGAGGTCGGAAACTTCTTGCCATACACCGTCAGTGGCACACGAAAAGGTCACTTATAAAGAGTATTTAATAGACAAAGAACCATTCTAAAAGTCATACCAGCGATACCAAAGCAAAGATACTGTGAACCGTGAAAATTAACCCTAGGAAAAACGTGTTTCAACTTTCAAACTTCGAAAGTTACTCTGAGGTCTTCTTTGTAGTTATAAAAGAGTTTGTGGCCTCAAAGGAGACGATGAGCTGAAGACGTTACTTTGATTAGAACTTAGTTCCTTGTTGGCTGAAGTTTGACCGATCCTGACGTGAGATGCTATTGTCGGTACATGTCTTGTTCTTGAGTACGAAGTTGTTGCTGCGACTGGCGAAATAATTAGCGTACTACAAGTAGCTTTGGTGGAATTCAAATTCATATTGTAGAAGATCATTTACTGTATTTATCTTAAATTTAATCTGTAGTTTACGCTAGCAGTACACATTTAAATAATGTTTAAACCAAAATGTTTGAACACCCCCAGGGTTCATCTAGGTAAGATTTAACAGCGAGTAGTATAGGGGGCTTTGAAATAAGAACGCCTTGTTCTATTTGTTTTATATAAATAACAATGATACCGCGATGTGAGTGTAACTACTTATCACTTTTTTTCACTAAGGGGAAAACTAGACCTTTGTCCTTATATGATTACTTTTTAAAATATACCTGTAACTGTCTTATACAATGAAATATGAATATTTATATAGTTTTATTTACTAAGTTTGTTTAGGCAACAGACATAGTTTTGAAGTTGGCCTTTTAATAATAGCACATTTTGTGCGTAGGGATACTACCCTGGTGATCCCATCTGTGTCCCATCCCATCCAGGATGTGTTGCTGGACAGGATGCTTAGTCGTATTATATATTCATAACTAAAACGAACTTTAACGGTTTAAATTGTGACATGTATTAGTCAACTTAGTCCCCCTGTGACCACGCTGCAATATTAAACGTCGGACCGTAGCTAAAATATATTATAAAAAAGTTAACTACACTATATGTTTTACACAAGTAAAAGTTTTTTTTTTAAATAAAACACTTTAACGTTAAATACGCTATATGTTTAAACAGTTATAAATCATTTTCAAATAATTTAATATATCGTGGCGTATATTACCAACGTCAATGGTGTATTAATTCTGAACACATATTAGACGAGCTAGAAATATCTTGACGATAAAGAACAATGTTCAATATTCGGTAGCTGTCTTATTTTATAAGTTAGAACTTATAATGAAGTTTAAAACTTAATTAGTTATAGTTAAAGAATTTTGGAATACTACCAGTATAATACGATTTAGGTTGAAAACAAAATCTGGTAGATCCAAGACCAAGCTAGGCCGACAGCGCATCGTGTTGAGGTGTTATATGGCTTGCTATTTCACCTGCTATCGAGTGAACCCCTTACTAGTCTGTTCTTCTCCATCATATAAAAGATATCTGACTTCATTTTATATCATATTTTCTCTCTCACCCCAAGTTTCGTACAACCTTTCGGAGCGGATACAACAGTTTTTTCTAGAAAAATGTTCCCCTTCTGACGGACGCGTTGTGAGGATGCAATTTCCATAAATTTTACACAACGTGAACATGGTCCCCATCCAAAAAGATTGGACGTGACCGCATGATTATGGCTGACGGTGTAATGCCTATATTATAAGATTGATGGCATCAAAATATACACCGAAATTTGTTCGCGTATTTTTTTTTAATCGAAGATACAAGCATGGGGTACCCCAGCCGTATATCTTACACGATGCACTATCTAGGAGACTGATTGAAACACAGAAAACACAGAAGTGTGTCTGCCTTATGCTCCAAATAGGGGGCATAATATGACTTGACTCACATTGCATATACTATATTATTGGTTAATAGCGAATTTTATTGCCGTATGTGCATTAACTATACTAATATAACAAAGCCAAAGATTTTGTTTAAACGCGCTAATCGTAGAAACTACTCGTTTGAATTAAAAAAAAATATGCCGGTCAGATAATTATCTGAGTAAAGCTGCTGCTTTTGCAGCGGCCGCATTGTAAATTTTGGAAAAAACGGGGAAAAGTATTCATGGTATAGGGACTCTGATGTGCCAGAACGGTTCCAGAAATTAAAAGATATGTATTAAGTTGAATTTTTAGAATCATTATGGTATATAATGTAATTACATATTAAAAACTCTGGATCCCAATAAACAGCATACCGGCAAACGCGAAGACACCATTAGTCAATTCTGCCGGGTCCTTGGCCTGTTTTGCCAAATACCAACTTCGACGGAACAGATGGCGCTAGGGTAGCAATTTTTTACTTTGCCGTCAGAGACATCCTCCATCTTTAGTCACCCCGTGACCACGGCTGCTGCAAAGCATCCGACGCCGGGCCGAAGTTAAAAATCATTTTCAAATAAGTTTAACTAATATATCGCGTTTTAAACCGTTAAAGTGTTTTATTTAAATGTGTACTACTCGCGTAAACTATAGACAGTATCATTATGGTAGTCAAATTTGATCGAAATTAATGCCTTAGGTTAGAGATGTATAAACATAATAATCTTGCATATAAAAAAACAACGTTTGCCGAGCCAGTTAGTACATATAAAAAGAGATGTCCGGCACAAGACAAGGCTTTCTTCAACAACTCGTAAATTTAACGGTCGAAGGATTCCTTATTTCCCTGGACTATTCGCATGTTAGCGAAACCCTCCTTTTATGGGGGACAGTAAAATTTTGTTATTAATGCAACCGCACTGTTGCACTGTTATTCAGCGGAGAGCTTACTTAGTTGCTTCGTGCTTTTATTTAGAGTTTTATTTTGCGTTGGTGCTAAAAAGGCTAAGTTACTACTGCTACTACTATGACAAAACAGATGGCGCTAACTTAGCAGATTTGAATTTGACATTAGGGAGACCCTCCATCTTTAGTTCCCCCGTAACCACGGCTGCTGCAAAGCATCCATCAAAATAAGTTGTAAATAGGTTGAACATTTCGCGTTTCAAGCCGGTAAGAGTGTTTTGAAGGAAATTTTTACATCGTTAAAACTATGCGTAACTAACGTTTTTACATATTAAAAATAAATGGAATAAATTTAACTTGGTCTTTTTTATCTGTGGACCAAGGTTCTTGACTCGGAGGAAATATCGATATTCGTATTACCATTTAATATCCAGATTTTCAGATAAAGTCTAACATGATTCAGAAAAGAAAATCTATTATGAAATAAAAAAATAATTTTGAAAACTAAATGCTTATCCCAAATAACACTCCTGTATCATTTCTTTATCAAGAGCAACATAATATAATTTGACGAAAAAATAAAAAGGTTCCTCATTGGAGGTGCTGGGATTTGAACCCAGGACTTTCAGCATGCGAAGCAGACACTCTACCACTGAGTTACACCCCCGATGTATTGCATTGCGAAAGTAGACACCGTTTTATAAGATAAGCTTTGCAATTGGTTTCCTAAACTTAAATACTACCTATTTTTTGTACTATCTAAAGAAGTCAGAAATCGTATCGTAATCAGGTATACATTTTTAATCAATATTAATAATTCTCATTGTTAAAAATCGAAAATAAATTGAAAAAATTTCCGACTCGGGCAGGACTTGAACCGGCATCGTCAGCGGTCCGTGCTGTTGCTCTCTGACGATGCCCGTTCAAGTCCTGCCCGAGTCGAAATTTTTTTCAATTTATTTTCGATTTTTATTTGTATAGTGCCTTCATGTGCAATAACATGTAAAAAATAATAAAGTTTTCAAATTCTCATTGTTATTTATATTTAAGCTATAATATTTTGATAGTCTCGTTGGTGTTATAGTAGCAATGTATGTCTTATAATCAACGGGTCGCAGGTTCGCCACCGGGCCCAACACGCTTCTTATCAGGTTAACTTTTCTGAAACATATTGGACTTCTTGAAACCTAAATTAATTGGGTGGTTGGTATCACGGACCGTCCACAGACGACAAAGCCGTGAAGTTTAATCGCGTTTCAATTTCAGTCTGTAGATCTTGTTTGGTTCAAACGTATAGTTATATATTTAAATTTAATATATGAATAGGTGAGAAGTATTAACCTAAATGGATTACTGACTCAGCCGAAGTAATACGGTGACTCAGTGAAGCCGTAAGGCGGACTGCTTTTGTTTGTGATTGGTCGCTTCATAACAGGAGGTAGGCTTATACCTCGTAAGGCCATTAAATTATCAAATTACTCCACGCCTACCACGAATCGTGTGACTAATTGGTATTAGAGGTGCTATGTTTTAATTAAATTACTCATAATCTAACGCTCTTAGGCTACGGTCATCTATAAACGCGATCAAAAACGATACGCTGCGTTAAAAACAGCGGCAATATTACGGCCGTGAAACTTAGTCGCGTTTCGGTAACAGTCTAGATTTCCGACTATCCAAAGCCAAAATAGGTCGAGAGCGTATGTTGTTAAGATATTTATTTAATAAGGCTTACCAACTTGGTACACAAACATGTTTTAAACTACTTAAGCTAATTATAGTAAAAATAATTCTTATGTACCTAACTTAGTATGCATAGCGTTGACTGTAGATATGTATATAGAGCTAGAGTATTATAGGCTGATGTATATCACCTACCACCAAGGGAACTCCATGCCATGTCAGTCCACCTGTATCATTACAAAAAAGCTATAATTATATAATAACTAATACTGTCAGTAGTGTGTACATTTTTTGAAAAACGATCCTTTCACAACTAAACAATTGTGTTAAAATCGACGCTTACCTTGCATTATAAATTGAAAAAATTACGATTCGTACAGGATTTGAACCGGCATCGTCCAGTGTTCCGTGCTAATTAAAACAATTAAATAATATACCTTTAATAATGCGGGATATATTAACTTATTTACAATTTATTTGAACTCCTTATTGCCCGATGTTTCAAATGCTTTTAGAGGTACATCGGGTCGTAGTTACAATGAGTTTACTTACCTATATATTTCGTGTTTTAAACCGTTGATAGTGTTTTATATAAATTTGTACGTGTTGTTGTTGTAAATGTTGTTAGTTTCTTTTAGACATCGCTGTCGCTAATTTGCAGCATTTATAGGAGACCATAGCCTTAAGGTTGAAAACTCAAGCACGTAAAATTTTGGACAATGAAGCCATTTCTGAAGCGAATGGGAAATGTACGTTAATTAAGGGTGTTACACAAGAGATTACGTTTTACTCGCTCTTGATTGCGTCTTGGTGTACCGAGCTTAATGGAGCTTTTCTCTCTATGGTTTTTTTATAGCTTCAGTAGAGATAGTATTTCCAAGATGGTTCCTAAAGTACTACCGTACCTTTATAAGACAGTTCTACTTTGATAATTATTTACGAAATTGTTAATCTCATACGAATAAATTAACTGTTGTCCCCGTTATCTAATATTATAGTTACAAATAAAAACTTTTAACGGTTTAAAACGCGAAATTTATGAACTAATTTTAAACGTGTTATGTATAAAGGTACGGTTTAAACTAAAAACACTCACTTATTATCATATAATTTATTTTGAAGTATTAGTCTTGTAGTTGCCCATACAAAAATGTATGGAATATGGAATTTTTACTTATTATTTGAATTTTAAAGTCAGGGAAAAGTATAATCGTATTCATCTTTTTGAATCGTTTGAGGGCTTTGTTCGTGGAACGATTCAAAAAGCAAAAACTTGTATGAAAGAATTCCTTTTTAAATTATCTAAAATAAGAGCTACAGTATATCTATGTTTTAAGATAAACTCGCAAGAATAACGCGACGCGGAGGACCACGACATCGTGGGAACAGTTCAAATTTATAAAGATGAAGAGGAAGTTTGCAAAAACAAATTTGGATGTCCAAAATAACTGTTCTCGCGAAGGACGTCGCTGCGCAGTTAGTAATTTATAAAGTTAAGAAGGTTTGCAACAACATCACTCGATGTCGCTGGCGCAGCTATAATATTATAAAGAACATTCACAAAGTAAATAACCAATTGACATAAATCTAGAGAAATAATCGTAATACAATACCACGGCATATTAAAGTGCTAATAAGTCCCTTATGTCATTCGACGCAGGACTATTATTTTTTGTAAGGGACTGCGAGAACTTTCAATATAATTGCCCTGCTTCCTTCAAGATCCTGACAGC
The DNA here is from genome assembly GCA_963661955.1 of Leptosia nina. Lineage (NCBI taxonomy): Eukaryota > Metazoa > Arthropoda > Insecta > Lepidoptera > Pieridae > Leptosia > Leptosia nina. The sequence goes on along the minus strand of CAVLEF010000004.1, from coordinate 3,411,920 downwards.
TGAAAGGGCATTCTTTGACGTGCTCATTGTCGGTACGGGTTCACCATATTCAAAGCTCGTGCTTTTTTATTGAAATATTTAAAACTGATACTGGTTAATAAGCGTCATTCGTAGATTTCGATCCGCGTATTTTTTAACAGTCAGCAAAAACGTTTAAGTATCACTTTAACGGTTTAAAACGCAGAATATATTGTTTAAAATTGTTCACTAATTATTTATAGCTGCCCGACGTTTCGATGCTTCGTAGTATTTACAGGAGACTAAAGATGGAGGGTGCCTCTAATGTTAAAGTAAAAAATTGTTACGCTAGTCGTCGGGCCGTAGATAAAAATAATTTGTAAAAAACGTTGATATATTTCGCTTTTAGAATAGTTAAAGTTTTTTATTCACATGTGTACAACTCGCGTAAACTACGGGCACGTTTAAATAATTAAATTATACAGCAAAAGGGCCCGAGTATGATTGGATATGTGCAAGAAATAGCTTACAACAGTTCAATTAAATAAAAAATATGTACAGTCGTGTAGACACACGTTTTAAAAACCAAAGATGGTAAAGACCACTTCAAAAATAACATCATTATATCCATAGAGCAGAACCATGGGCAAACGTTAGTGCTTGAGTGAAGTCATAGTTAAATAAAAACTTTAACGGTTTAAAACGCGATATATTTTACTTAAACTTGTTTGTCCGTGTATGTCCGACGTTTTGGATGTTTTGTCTGTTCTTTGTTGAGTCTCCCCGTGACCACGGCTGCTGCAAAGCATCCCAAACGTCGGGCCGTAGTAAAATTTTTTTAACTAAAATCGCGTTTTAAACCGTTAAAGTGTTCTATTTAAATAAGTACAACTCGCGTAGACTACGGACAGTATTTAAAGTCATAGTGAAAATTTAACAACCGCATCTCGACCATTAAACTTTTGACTCATAAACTTTTGAAACGAATAATATTCTACCTTTCTTGAATTATTTAAGTATATATAAAATACAATTACTTCCAACCCCGTTTCTTCGCCCATTGTAATAAACCTAGCAGTTGTCTTTATTCAACTTTTACAACATAATTATTTTCCAGAGTAATTTTCAGTTTATTCAAACGTAAACTCTAATTTCCACCGACTTTTTATTACGTGAAATTATGGGATACTGTAATAATTCCTTTACGAGCGTCAGTTGCCGTGTTTCAATAGGAAATATTCTAATAGTAATAAAATTTAATTGTGGCTGTAAAATCGTATAATTAGTGAAACTAATGGCAGTAACCCAAATCGGAGTTTTTGTTACGTAAGTTTAATTAAGCTATTCAAATTGATTAGGTTAAATTCTCTATATAATAAAATTAAAATGTTAGTCTTATAACTACTTTAGGGGGATTGTTAAAACCGACACAAGTTTAAGAATTTTTTTCATTGTGTTCCCTAATAATCCCGTAATAAACATTTTCCACTCTAACAAAGCGTAAATACTATTAACAGGTATGTCTCATTCCAGAAGTACTCTCACAATTACCTTATTTCCCCCGTGACCATGTCTGCTGCAAAGCATTCAAAACGTCGGGGCGTAGTTGAAATAAATTTGTTAATACCTTAACTAATATATTTCGCGTTTAAAACCGTTAAAAGAGTTGTATTAAACATTTGCCTTAATTTGAATGTTTTAGAGATTATGAGTTCAGATAGCCAAAGAAATCGTGTGACAGGCTCCGCAAAAAAGAGCTAAGACGAAAAAGGCTGAGAGCATTTTGTGAAGTAATTTGATATTGCTTATTCGGTTGTTTGGGTATAAGATTACAAGCAATTTATTTCAATATGGCAATTGAATTTATGAAGCATTCAAACAGTTCGAGTATATCTTTTATTTTCCATTCGCATAAGTCAATAAAGATTTCGCTATAGAACTAAATACAGTGAAGGTTGGTGCTTGTGGCGATAAAGTTTGATTGGCGATTATTTTATGCGATTCTAGTAGACTTTACTATCGAGAAACAACACGTTATTCAATTTTATCATTTATTGGATGCTGAAATTGTGAAATAAAACTCGAAAATGGCGCTTAATAAAAGGAAAAAAAAAAAAAATTTTTTTAAAAACCCCCCCCCTTTTTTTTTTTTTTTTTCACGGGGGGGGGGCCCCCCCCCCCCCCCCCCAAGGCCAAACAAAAAAAAAGGGGGGGGGCAAAAAAAGCCGGGAAAAAAAGGGGGGGGAACCCCCTTCCCCAAGCGCCCCCCAACATAACCCTATCTTGTTATATTAAGTTATACTGTTAAGAAAATTATTAATATACAAGGTAACATGTGTTTGTGGGCCGGGGGGAAAAAAAAATTTTTTTTTTTTAATCTATACTAATATATAAAGTTGAAGAATTAGTTTGTTTGTTTAAACGCGCTAATCTTAGGAACTACGGGTTCGAATTGAAAAATTTTGTATTGAGGGCATTTATCGAGGAAAGATAAGGGCTATAAAACATCGCCCTGTGACTAATAAAAGCGAAGATACAGCGGGAAATGTGAACAAAATTTGGGAACATTTTCATCATTATGGGTTTCCGAGGCGTACGCTGCAAAATCGGTTCCAGATTTTAAAAAAAATATGTATAAAAAAATGATTCCTCTTTAAATGATCTAAAAGAAAGTCCCCAACGCTTTATAACTATCTTTTAAGGTTAACTCGAAAGAACTACGAGAAGGGACGAGACCACGACGTCGTGGGTAACAGCTTTAGTTTATAAAGATGAAGAAGTTTATAAAAACGACATTGGATACCCAAAATACCGATTCTTGCAGACGAAGTCGCTGGCACAGCTAGTTATAGATAAGCTGTTATCGTACTCCTAAACTGGACCTCCCACAACGCTTGTGGCTTAAGATAGAGTAATGTTTTGCTGTTTTAAACGCAACAATTATATCAACGAATGATGTAGGTACGGTACAAAAATCGTAATTCCGTCCGGGTCACGAACCACCGTCCATGGATGAAAAAGCCGTGAAGTTTAATCGTCATTCGATTTCGCTCTGTGAACCTCCGAATATCTAAAGCCAAAATAGGTCAACGGCACATCTTGTTGAGATTTATGTAGCTGAGGTATTTCACCTTTCATCAATTTAATTTATTTTAACTACGGCCCGACGTTTCGGATGCTTTGCCGCAGCCGTGGTCATGGGGGACAATATGAAATGGCCTTAACGATTTTGCTGTCTGTTCTCTTGTCTTATAAAAAACAAGCTAGTCAAAACAGAAGTAGTGCTAATAATTTTAAGAATTTTGTATTAAAAACTTCAAAAACGAAATTCAATTTATCTAGCGCATTTTTCTTCGGTTCTAGGACATCGATATCTCTACAATTATCGATGGCTCGCGAATAGATTGCAATCTCGATAGGTTAGTTTAATCCGCAGATTTATAGCTCTGGTGACCGCACTTTAATCCGTAGAAAAACTCGCTTTGAGACGAGGCTTTCGTTTATTAGTTTTATATATTTGAGACCATATTATATAATGATATCTAAGCTTCAACGTCAATTTACTTAAAACAAATCTTTCAACTCGATATATGCGAGTTTATAGACATTGTCTAAGGTTTATTTATATCCGAAACTAGCTGTGCCAGCGACTTCGTCCGCTAAGAATATTTATTTTGGGCATCCAATCTTTATAAACTTAGCCCACGACAAGTTAATCTTAAAAGATAGACATATCTGGGACTTTTTAAAAAAAAGGGATTATTCTTTCATACATATTTTTTGGGTATCTTGAACCGTTTTTGCAGCGTACGCCTCGGTAACCCAAATCGATAAACAATTATTTTTCAAATTTTATTCACATTTCCCGCTGTATCTTCGCTTGTATTAGTCACAGGATAATGTTTTGTAGCTTATAGCCTCTCTCCATAAATGTTCTAACCAACACAATTTCAATTCGAGCCCGTAGTTCCTAAGATTATTGCGTTCAAACAAACAAACAAACTCTTCAGTTTTATACATTAGTATAGATTATTTTATCTATAAGTAAATTTATAAATCTTTTCAGCGATATCATGTTAGGGTTTTTATTTATAATACTAATATTATTAATTATTCAAGTAATATTCGGATTAAGCTTACAGTAACGAGTAATCAAACGAGAGACCCACAACTACAAACAAATATATACAAATTTTGGTGTAAACTATTTATTACGCTATACCTTTTATATAAAACACATTAACGGTTTAAAACGCGACATATATGAATTAAAATTATTTACATAATTTATGGTAACTTAGACCCAACGTTTCATGCTTTGCATCATCTGCGGTCTCGCGGTCATGGGGTCATCTAATATGCGATACCTACATTTTCTTCGTTGTCTATCACATCTCATGCTTCTTGTTACCGCTATTTCAATATACGCTTAAATCTACATTCCAAAACGAAATTTACTAAACCGACAATATTCTCAAGCATTCATACATAAAACTTTCTCACAGTAAGTACCCAAACACACTAATAAGAACGATAAACCTTAAGCCGTTCTTTGTTTTACAAATTACTTATAATTAACGCGCATGCGTTTATCCGGTATCATATAACGCCGCAAAGCCTTATTAGAACGATTTCAAAACGGAGCTTCGAAGTCTTTTGATCTATTTTTGTTTGAATATACCATAAAGTTCGTATGAGTGATCTGTGAACATCGGTGAAATAAAACTCGGACCGACAAAATAAATAAAAAATCAATAAGTTCGAGTTGGATCTTAAAATGGTTCCGTATATGAATAATGCGTAGTATTAATTATATGGTTTATGGTTTAGGGCGCTTATTTTACTCTTAAAGATTTACAAAATCACTTATAGAGGAAACTATAAATTTCAAATTTTTATTACATGTGCAATTGTATTAAAATAACAAATGAGGGTAGAAATGAAAGTTTCCGTGTGGTCTAATAGCAATTGTGCTATTAGACCGCACAACAAACAAACACAATAACACACTTAATAGAAAATGTATTTATAATTTATATGTTTCTTTATGCTCATTGAATACTCATTTTAAAAGAAAAAAAAATGCGTCAAATACTTAAAATAACACATTCAAGCATTTTGAAGCAATAAGTACAAATTATATTTTGAACATTTCAAAGTAAAAGCCATGTACATAGTACCCACTAAGTCAAATTATAAAATCAGTAAAAAGCTAATTAACAATTTTTATAACTATTGGTTAATTTTGCACACAGAAGAAAAAAAGGCCAAGATTTACCGATCCCTAAATACTAAACTCATCAGACCATGCTCGATCAATTAAAAATATCAAAGCGCGCACCAATAGCCCATCAAGCGAACAAAAAAACTGCGCACGAGTCGAATTTGATGGCTTAATAAGAATCAATTTAAGTCGTACAAGTAAAGAAATTGGGCTCGCAAATCCCTCCTTCACCCAGCATGTGCTGAACAAACATACAGACAGAGAGCTGTAATTATTTTAAATCATGCTTCGCAATTTCAGTTCGGCAGAACAAGATAATATGGACGTAAATTGTACCATCAGTATGGGCCTTATACTCTGTGTTTTGATGGTGTATAAATTATAAAGTTTAATCAAATATTGCTTGTCTTTCTTTTGTTTTTGTTCACGGACATATTAATATAATTTGCATATGACGGACATAAGGTGTGTTTACCATTAAATCATAGTTAATTATATATATATTACGGTAATAGCTACACAAAATTTGTTTTTTAACTCGTATAGATATTGAAATAGAACACTATATGATTTTAAACGCGAAATATAGATAATAGTTAACTTGTTTTTTATTTATTTTAATTAATGCATGACGTTTCTGATGCTGTACAGCAGACGTGGTCACGGAGCAATAAGGACACAGGGTGTTCCTACGGACTGGTGCAAAGCACTGAAACGTCGGATCACAGTTAAAATAAATTAAATAATTTAATTCCGCTTTGCTTTTTACACTGTTAAACTGTTTTATTTTAATGTGTTCTATACGCGTAAACTATAGACAATTACATAATATATGTCGTTAAACTGAATTAAATATATATTTACCTATTGATAGGTCGAAGAAAAGATTTCATTGAGATTCATATAGCTCAGAGGTCGGAACTATGCTCTGATAATAAGTAAAAAAATAATTACTATTTTTTTTTACTTTTCTTAGGAAATTATCTTATTTGAATTATACGTATGTCAAACATTATTATATTTATAATTATCATTATAAGCAAATAATATTATAGATTTAGGACAGCAAAGCATCTTTTCGTTAAACGAATATCATTCCATTTCGAATAATATAATTAACATCCATATCTTTATTAATTCTATATCAGCATTTAAAAACCCCACCTCGCGACACTTATTTTTTTTATTACTAAATGTTAGGTTATATTTCCGAACATACATATTTTATTGGATATAGCATAAGAATACATGTACTAACTGTATGTGATGTAAGTTCTGTTCAGTATAAATAAATCATTTAGGCATTAACGCAAAACGCTGGAACATAACTTTTAATTATCCATTGCAATATTAGACATAAAACTTTATTAAAAGACAAAGTTTCAAATCTTTTATCTGTAACTATTATGAGTTATACCATGTCATGACTCTTAAAGCAAATATTTGGACTCGTTGATTACCTTTGCCAACGTCGGCACCTTTTAACAATTACGAAATGGGAGCTTGTTACCTGACGCACAATATGTCGGCCATATTATTAGACCAGCCATAATATTAACAATGGAAAATTACGTAAGCAATTTCAAGGAAGTCTTAAAGTTTATTGTATTAGGTACACACCATTCTGCTTTTTTCGTATTTTGTCTGTGAAAGCGGTCTTTGCGTCAGAGAAACGTCATTATTGAAATGTCTGAGCCGAGACCACCCGTGACACACGGACAGGCAAAATGGGGAGCAAATGTATTGTTAAAGTAGCGAACGTGTTTTGTTTTGCGTAGCTAAGAAATTTTCGTGCCATTTTAATGTTTTTTCTTAGTAAATATCTTTCTTGAACCAATTATATTTGAATACCTATATGCTCCTACGTTTAATATAATAAAGGTATTTAAGTCATAATCTTACAAATATAATAGTAGTAATAAAAAAATTTGTTTAGACGTCATTAATTATTGCCCTTATTTTTCTAGATACAGATTAAATTAATCTGTTTGAAATCATTACACAGTTTAATACTTACCTAACTAACTTAAATTCTGAATATGTGAGTTGGTTATAAATATAAACTTACCTTTTATTATTGAAGTTCATTTGTTACTATGTTCAGAGTTATTTGAAACCATGTTCCCATGAATATTATCATTATAGGATATCAATCTTAATAGGATAATTGTTATATTAGAAATATATGTCGACTGAAAAAAAACGCCACAGGCGGGACTTGAAAATGTATTCACAGCGTTTCACTCTAAATAGATTTTAATTTACATAACATTACATGTGCAATAACTTGAAAAATATGTTAGCTTTCAAAGGATAATTGTGAAATGGCTCGAACACTTAACTTCTCATCAAAACCATGTTTGTCTATCTTATAAAAAACCGTGCAATCCGAACTTGCGTTCCGTAAGCCCCGGGTGGAATCGTTGGTGGTCACAGACGGGACAATTCCAAATATTTTATAAATCGCAAAATTCTCCACAACGACACAAGATTGCGTTCTCTCACGTCTAGCCATGCTATCAACGAATCATTTCTTTGAACAGCTTTAAGTAATTGACTTTAGGTTTTTACAGCGACGGAGACGGCTCTGAAACTTTAAGTTCTTTGTATTGCGATAAATTGATCAGTCTAGAACGGTGCATGATGCTGTACATTATATTGTCATAATTAGGTACCTCGTTGGTTTGGTGAATAGCGACCTTAATGGCAGCTAAGGATGACCAGGATTCAAGAATCGAGTTGAGTGAAAGATTATTTTGAAATTTTTAAATTGTCTAGGATCTGCTAGAAATTTGGAAGTACGAAGGGTCATACAAGCCCAGACCTTAAAACGATGGTCGCTGTTATCATCACTTATGCAGTGGCGGTAGTTATAATAAACGCTAATCCGATAGCAATCTGGATCTTAAAACCAATACGAGAGGAGACCTGTTCTCGGTAGGACATTAATATGTTGAAACGAATACCTATTTCTAGAAGCTATCAAATCCTTGCCAATATAATACGAACGATATTTCACGAACGCGGCCCTAACTTATCTAATAAGTAACAAAATACTGGCAACACAGCAAGAACAAAACGAGAAACCTTTATTTCGCGAAGTCCATTTGGCAGCGAGTTGATTACGACATCTATATAAAATTGTTCTTGATGGAAGTTTTCAATACTGCGCTCGAGATAAATCAAATAACGCAGTTGGATCCGTTGGCAAATGTGTTCCATCTTCGTGATAGCGTCGCGAGAGATGTTCTTTTAGTAAATGAGGATCTTAATTTTAAAAGCTTCTATCTTTCTTCGTATAAACAACAATACGCTACATTCTACATAAATTTGGAATAACATGCGTATATTTATTTATACCAAAGTGGTATTGTTTATTTATTTACACTTTATTGCACGAAAAAAATGAACAAAAATATAAACGAGACATATATACTAAAAATATGGAGTGCAATGGACGGCCTTATCCCTAATGAGCGATCTCTTCCAGGCAACCCAAGATGAAAGAGGAAAAAGTTTACGGGAAAACGAGATATGCAAGGTGGGCGAAAAGCGAAAAGTGGGTGTTTATGACTGAACGATACAAACAAAAATTAGCGCCATTTCGTGGAAGGTGAAACCGTGGCACAATACCGCGCAGAACATCTAATCAAGATGTGGTGTTGACTTATTTTGTCTTTGGTTACTCAGAAATCTATAGATTGGTGCTTGGTTGAGTTCGTGACCCGATAGGACTTCGATAGCACCAATACGGCCAACCCATTTATGTCAAGATTATTCCTGACCGGGTCCAACGTCTTTTGGAATAGTTAATAAATCCAGAAAAAAAGTGGACGGAATTCCTAGGCTCGGTGAAACAATAAATAGTGTTGTTTGGACAAACGTAAAAAAATGTCTACTGCATGCCCCACATAAAATAATAGAATTTATTTAGGTACAATACAATCATTTAAATTCTGCTTTGCCTTACGAAATAGGAAGCCATACATAGAAACAGTTTTCAATTTTCTGCTAGCTGTACACACGATAGGGTCTGGTCACACCGAGGCGCGACGCGATGCGAATTTTGCAGAAACAAAATATAACCTTATTAACTAGCCATTAAGATACACGTTTCATTTCTAGAATATTACATTTCCAAGTGACGTCGCGTATTCAGATCTGACAGGCTCGTTGGTCTAATAGTAGCATTGTTTGGCTTATAATGAAAGGGTCGTGGATTCGATCACCACCGAGTCCAATATGTTGGACTTCGTCTGGAAATCTGGATATTAAATTGGTGGTGGGAATATCACGGATCGGATCACGAAACACCGTTAAATCGCGGTTTGGTGTCAGTCTGTGGATTTTCAAATCCAAAGACAAAATAGGTCGACAGCGTAATTTGCTTAGATGTTTTATGGCTGGGGTATTTCCTTATATTACCTCCGATAAAGTGAATCTCGTGCAGGTCGTCCTCCTCTATAATTTTTATTTTTAAAAAAGATACGTCGCGGCGCAGCGGAGTATAAATATTTTCCATTTGTAGACTGTAGACAATATAGTTATCGTAAGTGTTAAACTACAAGCGTCTTCAAATATTGTCGCGTTGCATCGCGTAGTGTCTCGGTATGTGCTGACCCTTAGTGACGGACGTGGACAGCGGTAACTTAAGTGAAAATAGTCTTGAACACAATCTGACAATGCATTCATTATTGGAACGACACATCTGCGCGTCGGACTTCGATTTGCACTCGGGATTTGCAGAATTGAATTACTATCTCCGAGTTATAATTGCTCGTGATAAATTGAATGTGACTGCGACGATGGGTGTGTCTAAATATGATATCTATACGTGCGAAGTTAACTTTCGTGGAATTTTTGTACGCAATTATTTAGTAATACTGTTTTTAGACAGGTTTATTATCAAGATATTTTGATAGATACTTTGTTTTAAATGTAATAGTTAGCTGTTGTTTACAAATGATTTTAACTCCCAACGTTTCGGATACTCTCAGCACGCGTGGTCACTAGTAGACTAAAAAAATGTGTACACTCTCGTAAACTACAGACGGTATTTAAGATAACATTAGTTTTTTTGCGAATATATATTCATAGCTTATTTAAGGGAAATTTATTTATTATAGCTATAATAAAACCTGTATTTTCTACTTACAAGAAATTTTACTTTGATACAAAACTATTGACACCTTTTTCTAGTGCTCTCTTATTAGAATTCATTTCTAAAATTAATTAACAAGTATTTAAGTGTACTTTCACTAAATCATCACTAAGGCTTAAATTAGAGTATCTTAAAACATTTCATTGAACAACGTCGAATTATATTATGTATTTGTAACTTTGATTGAGTTCCAACCGCATCTACAAAGCGACGAATCTTTTAAACGCCTAACTGAAACCTTGCATTAAACAAATTTGGACACTGACAACAGTTATTACAGTTCAAATTGCACCAACCTGCACTGAAATTCTATTCACCGTCTGCTATTTTATCAATATCTAACCGTCGTATAGCCGACCATTCTATCCTGCAATCTTAGAACAAAACGAAACAAGAATTAAAGATCACTGTTCGGCGACCGAAATAGTATTGGACTGCATTCAAAACTCTTTGGAATTACGATAGTACCAATGTATTTGTTGCATCCGTTCATTCAGTATCTCGTCTTTTGTGTTCTATTGTGAGAGGTATTTTGCAAAGTAAACGTGTTTTGTAAAGCTCTGCAATATTCCTTTACTCAAACGCTTTTTAATCTACAGTCTTTCCAGCTTATCTGTTCTGGTGGTGATTAACAATACGATTTTACCCATTCATCGACTATGTATAATCTCGAGTACAATATTTCATGTTTAAAACCGTTAATAATGATTTTTTATGTATATAGCGAGTAGTTTATTTCGAGTTTTAATCGTTAAAATGCGTTGTTATTCCAATAAAATACTTTAAACTGTTTAAAACGCGAATTATATAACTAATTTAATTTATTATAACTACGTTTCAGGTTTTATAACTACAGATCATAGGATGTTATAGTATTATATGTAATCTGACGCGCTTTCTGTGTATTTTTATAAATTGTAGAGTGAATTAAAAGACATCTGTGATATAAATACAAAAATATCCATACAGATGTACATTTTTATTAACAAATATTGGTGTTCCATGGAAGAAAACCTATAATGTAATAATACGTATAAAAAATAAGTAGGTATATTGACGGAAATTTATTGTGATTGTAATGTGCTCATGTGTCTTATAGACGCTGTAATCAACTGTTTTTAATATATTATGACCTAATTTTGCTATATCCGAACAAAAGAAAATAAAACAGCTTTTGTTAGCAGAGCGTGGTTTCGATCCACGGACCTCTGGGTTATGGGCCCAGCACGCTTCCACTGCGCCACTCTGCTTATGCTTACACTGGTCGAATGTTAGGACTTTGTTCCATAAATAGGCACAAAACGAAAATAAAAAGAAAATACTTTTTATAGCAGAGCGTGGTTTCGATCCACGGACCTCTGGGTTATGGGCCCAGCACGCTTCCACTGCGCCACTCTGCTTATGCTAAAACTGGTTGAATGTTAGGACTTAGTTCCTTGAATAGGTACAAAATAAAATTAAAAAGGAAAGAATTTTAATAGCAGAGCGTGGTTTCGATCCACGGACCTCTGGGTTATGGGCCCAGCACGCTTCCACTGCGCCACTCTGCTTATGCTAACACTGGTCGAATGTTAGGACTTTGTTCCTTAAATAGGCACAAAACGAAAATAAAAAGGAATGAATTTTAAAGAGAGCGTGGTTTCGATCCACGGACCTCTGGGTTATGGGCCCAGCACGCTTCCACTGCGCCACTCTGCTTATGCTAACACTGGTCGAATGTTAGGACTTTGTTCCTTAATTAGGCACAAAATAAAATTAAAAAGGAATGAATTTTAATAGCAGAGCGTGGTTTATACTCTGCTTATGTCGACACTGGACCAAATTACGGGCATTTCTATAAAACGTAAGATTAAATAAATGTGTCCTTATTTAAGTTATTTATTTTGTATGATATCCTTCTATGAAGTACTTAATATACATATATTATAAGGCGTTATATAACAATTAGGATGCTTTGTTTGAGATGCAATAAAGTAAATAATTAATTGTAGTTTACGCGAGTAAACATTTTAAACAAAACACTTTAACTTATTTGACCATAATTTATTATTATTTTTACTTCGAAAGTCACAACATTGAACCTATAAATGGTTAGGTCTCTTAATAAGAGAATGATTTACCAAATTTACTGGAGGAGTTCAAAAGCTTTGACGCTTACGAAATGTATCGTGCAAAATGGAATTCTAGTTTGCACGCAACAAATGTACCCACGAGTATCTGATGAACTACGCTGGAACAGGATAATTAAGTTACGAGCCTTTTGTTCTTCGCTATTTATTACTTTGCAATACTTGGATTTCTGGTTTTCAAAGATTATTTATAGTAATCACCTCCCTGGCTCAGTCGAAAGTTAACGGACCACCTCCAGGTTTCTAGGAGTAATTCTATGTTCACCCATATTACTTAGTACCCAAACCATTTACCCCTTCCTTGAAATAAAACACTTTAACGGTTTAAAAAGCGATTTAAACCGTTTAGTAAAATATTTTGTTTATTTTTACACCGAGCTGACGATTTGGATGCTTTGTAGTAGCCGTGCCGCTTGTGACAACATTTCACAATTAAAACCATCAGAAGTGTTTTGTTTAATGGAGGTAAGTTAAATAAATTCAGAGAAGTTAAAAAAGATTATAAAGAACATTAATACAATGAAACATGGGTACTTTCCAATATATTTTAACCAATTTTCTACTTAATTTAAAAATCGAAAATAAATTGAAAAAATTTTCGACTCGGGCAGGATTTGAACCGGCATCATCAGCTTTCCATGCTGTTGCTCTACCAATTAAGCTACCGAGTCAATTGGTAGGGCAACTTTTTCAATTTATTCAATTTATTTTCGATTTTTAAATTATATAGTGCTTTCATGTGCAATAACATGTGAAAAATTATAATGTTTTCAATTTTCTACTTGTTGAAAGTTCTATTAGGTTACATCGCTGTGGATAGAAGGTTTTATCAGGCTTTTAAGTTGTACAGAACCGTTTATTTTCAAGCCCCATTCTCGTTAACACTATCCTGTACCTATGCGTGTTCTGAGCAGAGAATCCAACGATGCAATGTCGATACAAAGTGTAATGGATGTTCTTCGAGATTGTCCACTTGAATTTACACCTACTAAATATCATTAATTCATAATAAAATCCGCTTGTTTACACGCGAGCACTGAGACACTTTGCAAAACAAATGATTCGTTTAATGATATAAGGTCGGTAGAGCCAGAGTAGCCTAACTGCATTATTATGACTAGAATTATTTATATTTTTATAGTCTAAAAATGCTAATGTGCATATCAGATCAATGATATAGATTATATGTAATACAGACTAGCTTTACTTGCTGCTTTACTCTCTTTTTATTAAAAAAAAAATGAATTATAAGACAAAGCAAATAACTAATATTTTTTTTAATGTAAGTTGATTCTAAAAAATATTTTTAGGAACAATAGTAGAATTGTATACTATAGCTAAGCCTTAATTCTATAAATTACTATAAAATAACTTCTTGTCGATGTTCAAAGGTAAAACAGACGCACTTATGTGTTCCTGTGTATTCATTTCGTTTTCACTTATTATTAAAACATTTTTTGTTAATATTAAAGTTCGAAGGAGGAAAAATTTGTTTAAATAGTAAGAAAAGCGGAGACACTAATTTTCGAAATACCTACGCAATCTTACGCAACAACTTGTAAGTGCAATTTTCCGCTTATTCAAAAGAGGCAATAATGATCATTCGATTTGAATATAAGATACTGCGTCCCCGAAAAACGACCGCAAAGCAATTATTCCGATATAGGAATACGATAATGCGAGTATCGCTCGCAATTAACGAACAATCTCATATCAATTTCGTCGCGTTTAATGATTTATTTTGCATAAAATATTCATACGTTTCGTAAAACCCAGCGCCTTTGTAATTATTTTTGTATTGTTATTATTTCGCTTCTGTCACGCGAAGAACGCCCGGGGGGAACCGCTGATGCTTGGTCTACCGTAACCATCGCCGATAATTCGCTTAATTCGAGTAATTTCACTCAATTTCCATTCGAAGTGCATGTTTCGCTCGGGATCATTACGAAATTTTCAAAAACATCGGACTAATTCTGAACGCCCCGGGCGAGCGTAAAAATCTCTCAACATGCGCTACTGAATTATTTCTAAGAATCGGCAAACATTAGGCGCGATTGTTATACATGGTTCGGGTTGAAATTTCTCGTTGCGTTTCGATTATTATAATTTGGTTTCCGTTCGCTAAAGGGTTGTGTCCAATCATCGGATCAGGATAATTTTGTCTTTGTGACGTTGTAATTGATTGGTTTTTGTTTTGGTTAAAAAAAAATTAAAATTTCTTTAACATAAGTAGTACATATTAATAACAAACTTTTTACGGTTTAAAACGCGAAATTTATTAGTAAATTATTTTTAACTAATAACGCTTTGTTTTGCAGCAATCGTATGTAGCAGCCATAGACAAGATATTTACACTTCTACTATCTATAAACCCAATAGTTTTAAACCGTTAAAAGTGTTTATTTATTGAATAATTTTATGTTGTCATATAAAACAAAATAATAACAATATATGATTTCAATTATGTTTTTACTTAAGTCCGTTGAAGCTGTAATATATATTTTATTTATATGTATGTAGGTGAAAAATGTTTTCACTTTCGTGGTCCAACTATTATTTATGTCAGTATTTTATTCATTTGTTTTACAAAGCCTAACTTTGACGCTCAACTTTTTCTTCACAGTCAATCATGTTTAACTAGGAATCGAACTCACTATCTTTTGTTCTTAAAACTTGCCAACATTAACAAAGGAAGTGGTAAGTATACAAATACAATAAAAATTCTTTATTCGTAGAATTCATCGAATTGGAAATATAACGCCGTATCAAGACCTGTAACAAAGAAATTGATTAATTGCTAATTACAATAAAAGGAATTGAAACAATATGTTAGGACCTTAGGTAGATTTCGTTACATTCCCTGAACACTAACAATGGTGGCCAGATATTCACAGCAGCCATATTAGAAGAGGCCACAAAAGGAAACGGGAGACCACCACAAACCGATCGTCTGATACCATTTGTAATGTACGAGTGAACGAAACTAACAACCTGTAAATAAGTATTTTCTGTTTACGCAAGTAAGTAGTAAACATTGAAATATAACACTTGTAACGGTTTAAAACGTGAAATTTATTAGCTAACTTTATCTCAAGCGTCCTTCGACGAGTTAAAGTATATGCAATCATGGACGCATAGGCATTTAACACGTTGGGCTGTGTATATAATTAATTCTAAATAAGGAACTTAATTATTTTGCGTTTAAAACCGATGAAAGTGTTTTAAATAAACTCATAAATAATGTTATATAGGTGAGTTGTTTCAGTAAGATTTGTGTTGTGTTGATCCATTACAAGAAGTTTAACTACAATAAATCTTGATCCATTTCAATAAATTTATTTTTGGTTTAATAACACAAATATACATATACAGATAACAGATTTATCACCTTGGTTCGTCTGTTGTGTGTAATTTTATATTTAGGTCAAGAAACCCTTCCTCTACCAAAATAGCTGAAAATTTTACCAAAAACTGTCAGTACGAGTTATCTCTGAATCCATTTAAGTCCAACTTTTAAAATATCACACTTTTTTGTGTGGTCTCATCGTTTCTGACGAAGATTTACTTACAAGTGCCGGTGCATTATAACCAGTTTCAAGTTTTGAAAAAGTTTAATGTAAAGATCATTGACGAATTTGTAACAGAACAATGAATCGGATATTATAGTATCTTCTTTCATGACACGGGCGAGCGGATGTGACACTTAGGGTGCGGGCATGTTGAGGAATTAGAATTCAAACCACAGATTATATTTGGCTGTCGAAAATGTTTTACTGCGAGTATATTCACGTATAATAAAAATTAAATTGGGTACATTTTTAAGCGCGTACGCATATTTACTACCGTTATAGTAATGTTATATATAAACAAAGTATAAACGCATTTTTTTATAAATATCTCTTTATTAGTAAAAATAAATTGTAAATAAGTTAACTAATTCATTTCGCGTTTTAAATCGTTAATAATGTTTGGTTTAAATATGTACAACGCGTTTAAACTGCATGTTAAGTATGTTTGTATAGTACTTACATAATATGAGGTCACTAGACGCAGAGTAACCTACAAATTTTTAATGAAAAAAATTGAAAGCCTAGCAATTTTGTTAATTGCACATTTTTATTTTGTTATTAGTATGTTTTTTGCTATTAGGCCACTCTACTTCCAGCAGCCTCAATCATATTTAGACTCAAAAAGAGTTGTAGTATTAATGTTTAAAATTAAATCATTTTAAAGTCTGACTTGTGCAAGCCATAAAATACCACTTAAGTAGCACATATTCCCGGCTAACACATTGACTTGCCATTCTACTACAATTTATCTCTACCTAATGAAGTTGTAACGATAAAGTTAGCAAATCATACGTTAAAACCATAAATTTCTAGCGGGCTTAATAAATAATCCGTACGGCCTCTAACCAGTCAGTGCTTATCCATAAATTCGTTGCGAAATATCATCAGCTGGAAAACTGCAGGCGATATTTTATCTAAACGTACGCTTAGTATCTGTAAGCACGAGACTGCGTGACATCTAGTAATATCTAGTATTTTGCTTTTGTCAACTAAGAGACAATAATTATTAATAAATATATAATTATTCTGAAAATGTCTTTATAAATTCAATTGGTTCTTATATAAACAAATAATATTAACAAAGCGGTGAAATTTAAATACTGTCTATAGTTTACGCGAGTAGTACACATTTAAATAAAACACTTTAACGGTTTAAAACGCGATATATTACTTTAACTTATTTGAAAATGATTATAACTTCGGCCCGTTGTTTCGCATGCTTTGCAGTAGTCATGGTCTCCCCGTGACCACGGCGTCATGTCAACTTCGGCATGACGAAACGTTGGGCCGAAGTTAAAAATCATTTTCAAATAAGTTTTACTAATATATCGCGTTTCAAAGCCTTAAAGTGTTTTATTTAATCGGTGAAATTTATTCAATTGAAAACAGTCTGTTCAAAGTACATTTTAAACAGATCCTTGATTAAGTATTAAATGTCAAAAAATGTTAACAACACCTATTAAAATAATATACAGTATTGTATTGCTTAACAAAGTTAAAAACTTTTTAAAAGATGGAGGTAATGATATAGACATACATGTTTAGAAGTACAAAATCGCTCGTCGCTCCTCCTACGTATATAGACGCGTTCTGTCGACCGCTAGCGATCCTCTTCTGAGTGTTAAACGTATATCTTATATCAGGTTACAGTACCAAAGGCGTGGGCATTGACAAGCCGTACTTTTTTTACTTGTTTTGTTCTGTTCAGTCAACCATAGTGAAGGTTGACTCTGTGAGCATCGATTTGACGTCACCTGTCATCTGTCAATGTCAACAAACCACTGAGCCGTGAGGTCATCGAAAGGTGATCTAGCTTAAGCAATTATCAGTTGAAATTGACATCCTGTTTTCTCATCTCGTACGTAATCCTAAGTAAAACTGACTGAGAGAGATTACGGCGCTATTTCTTACAACACCTAGGTGCAAAAAAAATAGCATTCTATTCTTTGTTATTAATAATTAAGATTATATACGCGATTATTTTGGTCACAATTTTTATTTTATCTAGTACAAAATTTAAATACGATTTTAAATTGAAAAAAATTACGACATGTGCAGGACTTGAAGCGGAGTTCACAGCGTTCCGTGCTGTTTCTCTAACCAATTGAGGTTTTATAATCGATTTTTTTTAACCCATTGCTATATATTATATGTTCTTCATATTACACTTGAATTACAGACCATAGATGTTTTATCGTCGTCCAAACTTTAGTATCAGTTACGAAAGCAATATATAATACATACTAGCGACCCGTCTCGGCTTTGCTCAGGTGGAATGCTGATACTAAATACACTACAGATGTACTGTGAATGTTGCATAAAAACCTTCCTCTTGAATCACTCTATTTATTGAAGTAAACCGCATCATTATCCCTTGCGTAGTCTTAAAAATTTAAGCGACTTTGTTTTATACTATGTAGTGATGTATATCTATACCTTTTAAACATACTACATAGTTGAAGAGCATTTTACAAAAATACTCATTCGAAGTGCATCCTTAATTACAAAGCACCTCACGATAAATAACTTTGCGCGTCGTTCATTCTCAGCGAGGTGTCATCCTTGAAAAATAATTATGTGTGTAGTACGTCATGCTGCGCCGACACGGCACTTCAACTTCGTATTAAGATGTTGACCATTACAAGGACCATTGTTGGCGAAGATGGAGCTGATAAGCTGAAGTATGGGAGTCATTTAACGCTTGTCGCGTCGGATGCCCGGATTACGGGATTACGGAATTATGATGTCCCGCTCCGGGGCGATTCTCAAAAATGTATAAGGCTCACGTCGAGATAAGTCGCAAATTATGTCAGAAATTTTTGAAAGTCGACAAGAGTCGAAGAGTACCTTTATATGACTTTTATGAGAATTGCCCTCCAGGCTTTGTTTTTACCATTTGGTAGTTAATATATAAAAATGTTGTTTTTTCAAGAATAGACAATTTTTAAGTATACATTGCCCCTGTTTTGTTCACTAATAATAAATAAATAACTATGGGACTATCTGTCTGTAGTTGACACGAATACACTTATAAATAAAATTCTTTATAAGTGTTTCATTTAAATAGGCTGTTTATATTTAATGAAAACGTTGTATTGTGTTTAAATTATGTCTAAAATAATTGTGATATTCAGAGCGTTGAAAACGGCCTTTATTTTCGTCCTTTATAATACTGTCTTCGATCCTTGGAGCTATTTGCAGGATTAAGCTCCATATTACAGCCTAACATGAGATTTAACAGATTATCTTTCAGCTTTCAGCTTAGCAACAGATGAAATTGGATATTGTATTTTTGCTTCATTATTTTTTTTTTCATATATTTTCTATAGTGTTCTGCCAGCTAAGGACGACGGGGCCTCCCCTTTCTCGGTCGGAAGGGACCCGGTCTACTTATTCTTAATTTACTTATTATAATTTGACGAGAGTACTTTAAAAAGATGGGTTGTAATTTAGTATAGCTAACGAACTATTTAAAATTTTCCTGGGTTACTGGTGTTCGTCTTAATCACATTGCAAAATTAAAGTTGTAATCTAAAGATCTAGCTGCCAACTCTTTACTAGTAGAAGTCGTCACCTATAAAAATATTACTTCTACAATAAAATATTCTTTTAAAGATGAACTTTTAAATACAACATTTTAACGGTTTAAAACGCGATGTATTAGTTAAACTTATTTGAAAATGATTTTTAACTTCGGTCGCGTCCCGTCGTTCTTCCAAGTCAATCTTAATGGATAGTCATATGTCTCCTAGGAATCATCCGTCAAACAACATTTTTTGAGTATCTTGAATCGTTTTCGCAGCATTGGCATACAATACTCACAAATAGGAATAATTTTCCCCTTTTTATCCACATTTCCTCCTGTTCCTTCGCTCCTATTAGCCACAGCGCGATTTGATAGCCTATAACTATCCTCGCTAAATACTCTAAGCAAATTTTTCAATTCGAACTAGTAGTTTCTGAGACTACAATCAAACAAACAAACTCTTCAGCTTTGTGTAGTATAGATTAACACAATAATTTATTCCAGCCAGGACGTCCTCTATAAATTGTGCTATTAATGCAAATGATATAATCATGATTTACGCTGCATTGTTTAAAAATATTACATACTAGAAACTCCATAAAAGTTGTTAGTACCCACCGCTACGTGGCGCCACTAGCTACGTGCGACAATTCGAGCTAGAACTACTATATATTTATGAACGCTAACGCATGGTAATAAGGTTTAAAATAGTTCAAATAGAGCTTCATTTGTTCTAACTGCGTATTTACTAGAACTGAATACATATTCGTATATTACGTTAACATTGCAGTAGTTACGAACACGTGAATAAAATTTCATAAACGTAATTATATTAACATTACACGCATTGCGGGTTTAGTTATGTCCTAGGATATTAGGAAATAATGGGACAGTTTGTTCTAACATTTGTTGAAAATTGACAGATTTTACACATTTTGTAATTCCAAAAACTTAACTAAATTTTCTAGAAAATAGTAAAATACATTTTACGAAGACGATATTTTGGCTTTGGAGATTCGGTAATCCACAGACTGAAACAAAACGCGATTAAGTTTTCATATGCGGACGGTGGTTCGTGACCCGGACGGTATTTATTATCCAGATTTCCAGAGGATCGAGATGGAGCTCGAACCCCAGACCCCATTAACCAACGAGCCCGTCGAATACCTACTATCACCTAGCGATTAATTTATTAAAACAGAATTTAGAGAACGGGATCCGAACCCGTTGCCATCCAATTACCTACCGAACAACTCTATCTTGTAAAAATGCTAACTGACTCTTATAAACCTTTACCTCTAATAAATAGCGAATAAAAAGTTAAATATAGACAAAAGACCACTTAATAAAACCCTACTTGCTTATTCAATAAACGTTTGCACCGAGCACGATATACCCCACTTTGTTCTAAATAAAGTACAGTTATTTGTCAATGTGCATCTGTATTCTACGGGGTAAGTAGTTTTGTGGTGCTTTATTTACGAATATTTGAACGCAATTGCCTCGAGTGAAATATTATAAAACGTGAATTTGCAATGCGCTGAACTAACAAGTAGAATACCGACTACAGCAAGAGAAAAATGTCCCTGAGAAGAGAGGATTAAAAAAAATATTAATAACGATATAGATATCTATACTAATATATAAAGTTGAAGGGTTTGTTTGAACGCGCTTATCTTAGGAACTACTGACTCGTTTGTTAAAAGATTTTTGAAGGTTATAAAAACAGCTAGCTGCTACTAATAGGAGCAAAGAGAGCGGGAAATGTGAAAAAAAAGGGATGATTGAGATTAATTGCAAGAAATGGACGCGACGACTTCGTGGGTAACAGAAGTAAAGAAATTAGTTGTCATCTCAAAACGTAATTAGTTGCATTTTACATAAGGTCGTAAAACTCTCCAGATATTAACAAATATTAAACATTCACGAAATTCAATTTAAATTCCGTTCTGGTTTCTTAAAATACATCCATGTAAAATAAAATCTTTAAGTATCTCACTTACACTAATAAAATATTTTGAAATTTTCCCCTACAATAAAGATTTATATGTACTTTCTACATACGTTAAGGATAACATAAAAACAACAGGTACACGCGTCTAAGACAAATGCGATTCAATTTTTATCCGCCCTGTATAGCGAATCTACATATACAAATAGACTAAACTGTCTGTTGGTTTCAATTTAACGCTTTTAAAAGCTGGAACGCGAGATGGTGAGCCTGGTTAAGTCAAAATCAGGGGAAACCCTGATGGAGGAGCATAACAATTCTGACGTGCATAACAATCGTGGGGATAGTAAATAGGCAAGACTATCAGAAGCTTCCCTCAGGATAGCTGGCGTTAAAGACAAACAGACATTAAAACTCGATTTTAGATTGATGTGTTACTTAATTGGTGAGCTGAAGCAACAGCAAGGAACGCTGTGAATGTCAATTCAAGTCCTGCCCGAGTCGTAATATTTTTATAATCTATAATCGGTTTATAATTCATATCATATAGTGCCATCATGTGCAACAATGTGTGAAAAATATTAAAGTTCTCAAATCACTTTCCGAAATCCCACCACTATGTCACAAGCAAAACAGCGGAAAGCAGCTAGTGAACATCTAAATTTTAGAATACGGCTTTCACAAACAAATTCTAGCTATTCGCGGAACAATTTCACGCCCTATTTTATTCGAACAAAATTTCACAATTGAAAATCGACCGTAAACCCGCCAAGGCTTTTGTATTTTGGATTTTATTGTTGACTGTTTGAGTTTCTAGTTGATATTGGCTTGTTCATAATTTCACTTTTATTGTTTTCATACGTTTGATTTAAATTTACTGAATTAATGAATTAATTTTGTATATAATTTCAAATGTTTAACGAGAGTTTCTCTTTCTAGGGAAATAAAATTTAAGGAAAAATTAGAGGGGTATTGTCTTTTTTACGCTAAAAGAAGCAATGATTGTGGTAAAATATGTTCCTTTTTTCCTTAACCAATAGTATCGTAGAAGAAATTCTACCATTTTGCGCAACTAATTTCACTACCAATAGTAAGGAGGCTATTTAAGCTTTGAATCTACCGTAAATAGTGTCTTTTCTGGATCTCACGTTGAAAGAAGCTTGTATTAATATACCTAAATCACTCAGTAAATTATACCGCACTTGTGTTTTTTATAACAAAAAGAATCAACAAAATTGTTCTCCGTAAAAAACGTTCCTTTGTTTTAAAATTCATGCGAAATACAAAGAATTAAAGCGACTTTGAAAAAAGTTCTTTGTTTTAACTCGCTAACAAGCTTAAGAAGTTGCTCGCAAAAATCGCCTCTTATTAAAATAGAAAAAATAACTTTTGACATTATACCTAGAATAAATCTACCGGCTTTGTCTTGTTAGTTCTTGCTCAACTCCAAGTTGTATGTTTGACTTAAGAGAGGAGTGGTTATTTTGTTAGATGAACTAGAAAAAAGGAAAATATATTTTCCTTCTAGAGGTTGTAGAGGTATATTATAGCTAAAACACAATTATAATAGACAAACCCACAACCACGCCAATAACCGTCGAACTAGTTGCCATAGTAACCAAAAACTAATAGTATCGTTTACTTAAAAAACATAAATAACTTGAGTGAAAAAGTTATTATTTGTTAATATAATAAATAAACAATAAAAAATATCATATATAAGATACATTTTTCTTGATATACCTAAAGGGATTGTTTCAAGGAAGCCCTTGGAACAAACCTATATTTGTATTAGACTACATAAAGACGTAAAGTACAATTGGGTTGTTTCATTTGTCTGTTACGTAGGTTAAATAAAAAAAACATATTTTTTATCTTTATATGCAAGTGCTGAATTCAACACTTAATCAAAGAACTGTAGAAATAAGAAACCAAACATCGTTTAATTTAGAGGTACTGTCCTAAAAACACATTCGTGAAATTCCCCTTTTTAACATTTTCGTATCTATAATTTGAAATAAGAAGTCCATCAAAAGTCAGCCACAGATCATTTACAGTTCCATTATTAAGTATGGAATAGTTCGTTAAATGCACACCGCAGGACGCCACTCCGGAGCTAAGTGATTTTATTTGTGTACACATTCCGATGTGTATCAAATTACGTGGTCTTGTGGCCAGCTGCTTGATCGATAGCCAAGGAGTTGCCAGATTATGTCTTTGTAAATTTTTAGGTAATCTAGATCAGCAAATTGTTTTAGTTAGAGTTTACTTCATGGAAGATGCCATTAAATATCTAAACATGATATTTCGGCTTTCCATGTATTTCGGCTTTGGATATTCGGATATCCACGGGCTGAAACTGACTTGTTCATCGGTTGAGTGGTCCGTGTCTCAGACAGTATTTCAATATTCCCACCACCCACTTAATATCTAGATTTCCTATCACGTTTTAAACAAACAATAAATTGATTAGGCTATACATTTCTACGCCCCCCCAACAAGCCCGTCAAAAAATATCACATAACTTTTGTTAAAGTTTTTAATAAAGTATATAAATATTATATTTAAAGTTTTATATTATAATTAATTAGTCAAATGGTAGTTGATTATTATTTTTAACTATTTGTTTTATAAGGTCATATTAAAAAATGTTTATACACTATACATATTGATCAAGAATAACTTAAATACTGTCTATAGTTTACGCGAGTAGTACACATTTAAATAAAACACTTTAACGGTTTAAAACGCGATATATTAGTTAAACTTATTCTCCCCGTGACCACGGCTGCTGCAAAGCATCCGAAACGTCGGGCCGAAGTTAAAAATCATTTTCAAATAAGTTTAACTAATATATCGCGTTTTAAACCGTTAAAGTGTTTTATTTAAACAAGAATAACTTACAAAGATCGTGGATATTTTTGTTATTTCTTTGTTAAAGAATCAATAATCAATTATCACACATCTAATTATGTTTTAAAGTTTAACTTAAATACGTTGGAACTTTTTGTTTACTTTAGGTGAGTTTGACATCATTTATCTGGCAACTCTACTATCGACTTGCTAAAAGCGAAATATCCAGTGAAAAAAATTACCTCCGCGGGAAACAAATCCACAGACTATTAAAAGAGCGCTTATAAGGAATTTTAAATTATTATATTGTCGTGCTGGTGGTAATCAGATATAATTTCGTATGCCGCATATGATTCGGAATTATGAGTCCGTTTTGAATAAATCCTTTTTTGTAACTTAATTTAAATTCTGCGACACATCTTCATTTTCCATTTGGGGTGATAAATGACGAGATTGTTATCAGAAAATTACTTGAGCAACGCTGGGGATAGCATTATTATTAAATATATGCGACCTTTTCTGTTTAGCTTTTATTCAAGTATGGTGCGGGACATAGACACATAAGTGTGTCCGCTTTGTTTATAGTTTTGTACAGGCAAGCATCATTTGTTTGTTATATCGATGCTAAAACAACTTTTTTTAATCAAGGATTTGAGTGTAAGATAATCTGATAATCTATATTTTTTAGATAGACAAGTTATTGAAGAACCGACAACAGGTGAAAAAGCCGTGAAAATTAATCGACTTTCGATTTCAATTTGTGGTATTCCAAATATCCAAAGAAAAAATAGGACGACAGCGCATCTTGTTTAGATGCTATAGTCAAGGGTATATCACCTACTATTAAGTGAATTTAGTATTTATACAAAAAGGCTGAGTAGAGTTTTATAAGTACATATATTCTACTTCCATCAGAGGAACATCGAATAGATAAAACGATAACCGTTAGCAAAAAATCTAAAAGCATTCCACGTCACTCCATTTGAAAACGTGAAATCCGTTTATTAAATAAGATTGTGTCGAAGCGAGCCATTTGTACAGATTTCTATTCGGTACTGTATTTCGTATGCAAATCGTGAACGTCTCCGCAATCCTTATCTGGAAATGTCACTTTCAGCTGCAATCGATTTGGGCTGTGTATTCAGGAGAGTACAGCTTGGAGTAATATCTTTTTGTACCCGCTCAGTTTCTGGGTCGATTCCCACTGTTGGGAATGTGATCTCTAAGGTATAGGACCTTACCTAACTAACATCGATGTTTTAATTATTGTAGATTTACAGCGGCGCATTGAGGCCTTTTAATAGAGATAATAATGTTTAACGGACACAAAATAACCAATTTTTTATTAATAATGCTTTAGTTCGTCGAACGAGGACGATTGAGATAAAGACAAGTGAGTTATATTTCAGACAAAACTTAAGAGAGAGTAAAGATAATGAACTATTTGACAATGTGAAAAATATGGCGTCAATTACTGTTATCAGTGTTAAGTATAAATTTAGAAATAGTAAAACAGTGATTTATGTTAAAAATAATAATTCATTTAATTAAAAATCAAAAACCGTTTTTTTTTTAATTTGTCAAGTAATAAAACACACATTGGTCGGGCTTATGACGTCACTTGCTTATTAACAGTGCTATAAACGTTTGGTACAATTTCATATGGATGTCGATCATACGATAGACATACACCATTGGACAATTCGAGGTTGTAACGTCACTAGCCATATTGCAGCGGTATTTTGAAAATTTGCGTTCAGACGCGCATTTTAATTGATATATTGTGAAGCAAATATGTATTAAAAATGCAAAAACATCTACCACACAATATGAAGTACATTTAAAAAATCAATTAAATAGCCTACAGAAAACTATCAATACCGATGATTTATCGATAAAATGTCTAAAGAAATTCTTAAAAATAAAATATCTAAGGATTAATTCTATAGACTTCGAAGCCTTTCAGTTGGAAAAACACTTTACACAACCCGGTAAAAACAACGAGATCCTTTGAGCGACATTGCATTCGGTCCAAGCTGGATACGCCGTAAATCCTGAATCCGATGAATTTCACATCGGGCCAAGTGAACACGTGGTGATGGTTAATTCAGGTTTCCATTTCCACATCTGGGTGGGCCTCTCGAAACGAAGAGAGAATTATTGGAATTGCCTTTCATTGTCTGTCGTGCTTGGTTAATCGCTTCTTGAAATGTTAATACATGTATTTTGCCTCAATTATGATTATTTACATGTAGGAGCTTTTCTGGTTTTCATATTGATTGTTTCTTTATTTATTCTTGTTTAACTTAATGTCAATGGGAGCTGATATACAGCATAACAATGTGAATTGCAGGTCTGTTTTGATGTGTCAATATTTATCTCTCAGTATACATACTTTAGTACATAATAATCTATAATAAGGACATAAGGAAAAAAAAAAAAATTTTGTTTGTTTCTTTTATATGTGTTTGTTTTTGTCCGTTTATTCCTTTACTAATTCAACTAAAAATACACTGTTTATAGCATAAAACCATATACAAGCGCCCTCTTGTAACAGACAAGTTGGATACACGGTTTAAAAATTGAAATATATTGCTACATTGTAAGTTTTACTAATATATTTCACGTTTTAAACCGTTAAAGTGTTTTGTTTTACTATACTATAACAAAAAAAACAACACGTAAATTTTATTATTTTTTAATGCACCGAATTAAGTGATATAGGGAAAAGGTACATACCTTGCACATATACCTTATAAATAGTTACAGTAGTTTCTATAAAACTTTATACAATACTTTCACGCGTTGAAGCCTCCCTCTACTAAACTCGACGCTGATTGGCTGTGCTACCCTATTCTTAAATTACGCATATAAAATTTCATCGCGCACTATTTAAAATATTTCATAACTTCCGTTAAAACATCTGTTATTAAACCTTACCTAAAAAATAATATAGCTTAGCTGGAAAGGTCCTGGGTTAAAACAAGGTGCTAAATTTTCAAGCCAAGCAATATAATTTTAATATTGGTAATTATTCAAAGCCAAAGACAGTTATAAATTCATACACTAGCTTAGGATAAAAAAAACTGTTGCATTTTGAATTTAAATAATTTATGAAGTATATTTTCTTGTCAAACAGAAACGAAATACAAATTCGATTGAAGATTAGAAATAATTGTGACACAGGCGGAATTCGAACTACGCGACAACAACGCACCGTGTAGTTGCTCTACCAACAAAGCTAAAATGTGATGTGTTTCTTGTTACAAGTTTACCAAAACATTTTATTAATTATTTGAACATTTAAATAAAACACTTTGAGCGGTTTAA
This sequence comes from Leptosia nina, assembly GCA_963661955.1. Taxonomy (NCBI): domain Eukaryota; kingdom Metazoa; phylum Arthropoda; class Insecta; order Lepidoptera; family Pieridae; genus Leptosia; species Leptosia nina. The sequence continues at coordinate 3,384,219 of CAVLEF010000004.1, read as the reverse complement.
AATGTGAAATATTCGTTAACTGGTGCCCGCTCCTGCAAAGCATCCAAAACGTCGTGCCGTAGTTAAATTTACTAATATAATTCGTGTCTTAAACCATTAAAAATGTTTTATTTAAATAAAAACTATTTAATTTGTGTGTAAAGATTCTTTACGGGAAGGTAACCATAAACTTCATACATCCAACATTCACTTTTTTCTTGATGATTATAAGTAAGATATTCCATTTATTTAAATCAATAACTAACTAATACAAAATACAAAACAGGAGTGATTAAAATCCTTTCACTGCAAATACAAGTCCCATTAACAAAATACATTGTTGCAATACATATAAAAACAAGAGCAATAAAGCAGTAGGTCGTATCTGCGAAAACTTCGGAACTTTATAGCCAATTGACATCTAGACACGAATGCCACACTGCGTCGTGATCGAAAGAGCCTTAACCGACAACACGAGGCTTTTACAATGCACGATACGACATTTTTATAAGTTTAACAAATCGATTTATGTCCACACATTTTATTTAAGTAAGTTGTTGTACGGTGCATATTATATGTCCATGTGTAATTGATTTTATTCGGCTTTTATTCCTTTCCAAATAATCATATAATTTGTGTTTCTTACCGCTAAAGTAATGTACCTACGTACCGCTTTACGTAAATAACTCTCTAATTTACAGACAATACTTATTACTCATATTTCTGTATAAGAACGCATTCCTTCTCTATTTCTCTCTTTTTAGCAAATAATATTAATATGTAAATAATTCAAATGTCAGTTCAGATTAGAAATTTTAAGATACTTGCGATTAATTATAAGTTACGCGATTAACAGATTACTAATCAGTATAGTTGTACAATCGTACTAGTTGTGCCAGCGTATAATAGTTTTTTTATGGACACCATCTTTATAAATTTTAGCTGTTACCCACGACGTCGGTCGCGTACCGTCGTTGTTGCAAGATTATCTAAAAAGATAGACATATAATGTCGGACACATTTTTAGATCATTTAGAGAGGAATCGTTCTTTCGTACATATTTTAGGGTATCTTGAACTGTACTCAACGGATATTCTCAAAGATGAAAGGTGTCCCCATTTGTACCACAGCGCTCCCATTGGTCGCAGTGTGATTTTTTAAAGCCTTCCTCCATAAATGCTCTAAAAAACACAAAAATATTATTAAAATCCGAACTTATTAGTTCATAAGACGCACGTTCAACAACACTAGAGCTCTATAATCTTAGTATAGGTTACATCGTGTCGTGTCGTATCGACGGTCGTATCGCTACCCGCGCATACGTTATCTCAAACTGGCGATCGGGGCGTATCGATCCCTTGATTCGCCTCTCGAAATTAAGGAAATCGCTCATGGGGATATTATTCTCAACGCCAAAGATAACATCTGCTCTGGATAAAGAAGATTTACGCAGTACTTTACGAGTTTTTTCTTCAACTTGCTTTCGCTCTAGTTTCGCTTTGACACTGTTTCTTTTACGTTGCGGCTTTTGTGCGGATTAAGTCAATAATTAATTAGCTAATGTAACAACCTAACTTTTGTCGTTATATCGAATAAGTACCTTCTTTTCTTTTTTTTAACTTTAAGCTTTGCTTGTGTTCATTTTGGTTTGAAGTTAGTTTCTTGGAAATTGGATTTGAAATCGAGATACATATCTTACATTATCTAAGCACATGCTTAGATGGCAACTAAAATTCTTGTTTGTAACAAAGGTAAGAAAATGATTTTTAATCTCCCTAGTGATATAAAAAATATTTTTTTAATTTCTTATATATTCTGTCTGCATACAATGTGTGTTGCCTCATATTATTTAGTTTTTTGTTTACTATTTGTTTATCTTTTAAACATAAGTAGATGAAGAAGTCTTCTATAGAAGAATGGAGTGCAGTATAGGCCTACTGCTAACAAACCTTTTTTTTATTTTAGAATTTCTATATTTCCTTGTTTCTAGATACGTCATCGTTAAAACTTCCAAAATTGTAAAGCGAGTTTTATCAATATTTGTTCTAGAAGGATACAGTTTTAGAGTTGATGGACAGGTTTGATGACAATCCGACCCGGGTGGTCCCGCTAATTGCTTCGGCTACCTTTGGTGACAAATCGCTCTATGATAGACGAGATCGCTTATCAATGTGCCTCTCAGTGACTTTTAAATATCGACGATTTTTTTGTAAACCGATGACTGTAAAACGACCGTAAAATCACATAAGGTCACCTTAACGGAAGGAAACGCTACACACAAAACATATTTTTGTATATTTATAATAAATTCGGTCAAGCACTAGTCTAACAGTTGAACTTGCGATTTTGAGTTTTAAGCTAAGATTGAAAAAAATTACGACACGGGCAGAACTTGAAAATCGAATCTGACATCCACATCGTTCCGTGTTTATGATTTGAGCTCCCCGTGTCATTGAGAGTTATTCAATTTTGAATATAATACTTTTAACGGTTCAAAACTAGAAATGTAATAGTTCATTGTTTATTTATTTTAACCACGACCTGACGTTTTGGATGCTTTGCAGTAGGGGTTATGGGTAACTAAAGTGATGGCTCCTACAAGATTTGCTAAAATAAGTACTTATATAAACGAAGTAACTTTTAAATGGCATTTTACTTTTTTAACCGGTACACAGTAGTAGTAGTAGTAGTAGTAATTATACTAAACATAGTATACAAATATATGGTATTACTAGTATTTATCGGAATGATTTTTTAAATCCTTATTTAATGTACCCTATTTTTACTTTGTCGCCCCATATGACCTTAAATTTACAAATTAATAAATATGAAAACTTTACACTAAGAATACATTAAAACTGTCTACATAATGGAATTATTACTGCGATATAGTTTTTTTTACTTTATATTTTATTTGATAAATTCAATCTTGAACCATAAGCTGTTTAACACTTACTGAATTACAAATGAACTAAAACGCACCAAAGCCATTCTTACAGCACCATCAATATAAATTATCTTATATCCATTTGCTACGAAGCAGAAAATAATTATACACTAATTAATAAAATAATACTCAATTAATTCCACTCGAAATTGGATTCAACGATATGTATACAGAAATGTAATCCGTTTATTATTTGCACTAATGAGTTTTTCTATATATTTTAATAGAGCAATTACGACTACAAACTGTCCATTTAACTTATAATTATAATTGATGTTTAATTAATGACAAACAAAAGAAAAACCCACAATAATAAGACTAGCTGTGCTCGCGACTTCGTTTGTAAATAATTTTTGTTTTGGACATTAAAATTGGTTTTTGTAAACCCTGTTAAATTAACTAATAGCTGTTTCAGCGACTTCGTCCGCTAAGATGTTTATAAACTTAAGTCTGTTACCTACGATGTCAGTCGCGTCCTTTCCCGTCGTTCTGGCAAGTTAATCTTAAAAGATAGACTTATAACGTCGTGGACTTTTTTTAGGTCATTTGAAGAGGAATCAATATTTCATACACATTTTTTGGGCTATCTCGAACCGTTTTTGAAACCCATACTAATGAATCCCAAATTTACACATTTTTGCTGTATTTTCGTTTATTTCACCGGGATGTTTTATAAGCGGTAGTTCCTGAGATTAAATTTTAAACAAACAAACAAACTTTTTAGCTTTATATATTAGTATAGATAGGTGTCACCTACGACCTCGTCGACGTCCCGTCGTTTTTGTAAGTTAATCTTAAAAAAAACATTTTCGCATTTTTAAGAGAGGAATCATTATTTTTACACTCACCAACAAAAATTTTTTATTCGATTATTAGTTGCCGGGATTAACGCTTTCAAATAAACAAACTCTTCAAAAAAACAATAACATACAGGATTTCAGTACAACAAAAATAGTCTAACAAGGTCGATTTGGGCTATAGACAGTAATATAGACACTAAACTTTAGTAAATACACTAAAGTTTACGCGAATTGAAATAAAACGGTTCAAAACGCAAAGTATATTGGGAGATCACGGCTGCTACAAGCATCGGAAACTACATAATAATAAGTTGCCAACTGTTTATGTAACATACTCTAGATACAAACAAAACAATGTTTCTCATAAAATATTAGTAATCTACTTAACTTTTACTTTGTTTAAGTTTTGTATAATAGCAGTAAATTTATAGACCATCCATGTAATACCACCTACTAATACAGTTCATGCGAGTATTAAAACTTTTATAGCCCGACACTGTCAAGCATTATTTTCGTCTGGTCGCATTATGAAAGTTAGGGACTTTCGACGAACAGATACTGATCATGACTTTAATTGTACGTGGCGCTAACGTAACGTTTCATCCACAAGTGTCGTTAAGTTGGGCTTACATGTCGCTGCCACAATATTGCTTTGCTGCCTTATAAGATAATATCAGTTTAGCCTTCCTACTACCTATCATGGAAAAGATGATTTCTGTTTAATTGATTTTATTTTGATACCACTCACTTTGTACTAAGCAACTAATATATTAAATACTGTCTATATATTACGCGAGTAAATGTGTGTATGCACATATTAAATAAAACACTTTAACGGTTTAAAACGCGATATATTACTTAAACTTATTTGAAACGTCGGGCCGAAGTTAAAAATAATTTTCAAATTAGTAACTAATAGGTATATTACATACAATTTTGATCAATTGTGTTATATAAAACACTTTAATATTTTAAAACGCGATATATATTAGTTGAACTTGTTTAAAACGGTCTCCCCGTGACCACGGCTCCCGCAAAGCCTCCGAAACGTCGGGCCGTAGTTAAAATATTTTTTAAACAAGTTTAACTAATATATATCGCGTTAATTCTGTTTCTCTACCAAAAGTCACAAAAAAGGTTTTGATATACAATTTAAAATTACTTCAAAACTATTAATTAATGGCTACTTAATAAACAAATAAAAAGATAGACCACTCGATTTTATTCAAATAGAGATAAATGCTTATAAACAAACAAAACTTTCCGCCCTCCATCGATTGTTTACAGTTACGGGCTATTTAACAGAGGAACACTGTTAAAAGGGGTGCGACTCAAGGTAATTGAAATGGTCCATTAAAATTATAAATTGTCCGTTGTTATATTTGACGACTGTCATTATCATACATGTGTTTGTAATTTTGTAAGATTTACGAGTTAACTGATACAATAACCTCGTGTTGATAGTGCGGGTACAAAATTTAAAAAAAAGGTTTTTTATATTGTTTCCTTTAGTTTATACCAAAACAATGAGAAATTATTTGACGTCCTCACTTACTCTAATCACTGTCCTGAAAAAATGGTATTAAATTATTCCTAGCATTAGTTTATTTTTGGGACAGAAAGTTCTATCAGGTCTTCGAGAAAAAGCAACAGAAAAGACAGAACACAATGATTATTTAACAAACGTGTTTTTTCTTTACAATGTGGAATGTTTTAAGTTCATTATGTATGTACCTATTATATTTCTTCTCTTAATAGCATTCTTCATTCGGTCGTGCTTATCTTGTTTATCAGCAGCTTTCATGCTTTTCTATACTTGCCTAGTCAAAGGCCGGTCGCAATATTGAGACTCGTTGTCTTTGGTACTTTGTAGTTCTTTAGAGTGTGTGATCTTGGTCTTTTGTCCACGAACTTTTCAAACAAAACCAGTTTGTCGACTATGTTGGTTTCCAAGTTCTCCTATTAGTTTTTATTATATTGTAAATATTCCAACACGACAATCAGGTTTAGCGGCATGTAAGCCGCGCATCATTTGTGTCTAATTTAGGCCAAGTTGATTTTGTCGTTTTCTCATTATGCCGAATGCCCGGGTGGCCGCCACTTGACAAGAGGAAATTGTCCTCAGGGATGAATAAAATTTCATTCGCTTCAAATTGTTTCGCATTAATATACTTTATGTTGCACTATTCGGTGACTCTAAGAAGCGGAGTTATTTCTCGTTTGAAGTGGAGCACTCTTTTCTTTTCGTCTCTGCTTAACATCAAAAAGTGAGTTTAAGAGCTTAATTTTAATTTTAATGTTTCTTTTATAGCATGTAATCTAAGATATATAGTAGCTGGATGATATGGTTGTCTTGTCAAGCTAATTAAATTTAAGATACGTTTTTTTTACATATCATATCCTTTTTTAAATTTCATGGTATTCTAATTATTGTCTAGAGATATCATAAGTGCGCAAGAAATGTATATATTTTATAAACTAAAATAATTTGTGATAAGAATATATTTATATTAATGGTTGGTTGATGGTATACTGAAATTAAACCAACAAATTTTGCTGGCTGTTAGTACGCCTAAACGCCCAAGAGATGGCGTTCGTTTAGCTGGCCTATTTTCTGAATCGCGCAGTAGAGATCAGTCGGTGCTCGGATAAGACCTCTCAGTGCGTAATTGAAATCATACTTACCTGGCGTAGGGGATACCGTGATCAGAAAGGCGGTTCCCCCAGAGCGAGACTTCTCCATTGCACTGCGGTTGAGTTGACCTCTGCGATTATCCCTAATGTGGATAACTCGGACGCGTAATTTTTGGTAGTGGGGACTGCGTACGCGCCGTCCCCCTTAAATGAGTCAATATCAATTTATATTAAGGATTTGGAATTAATCTGTTCTGAAATACACTACTCTCTATATGATATGTGCAAACTTATATTTATATGGTTAATAAGAGGAGCCATACGAGTTTCCGGTAATTTTTCTATAATATAAGTCCGGAGTTGTGAAAGAAGAGTACCGGTTATCGTCACTAATCTAGATGGTCGGTTAAGTCCACCAATCCGTAATAAACCAACGCGGTGGGTCTTTGCTCTTAAAATCCACAAGAGACTGAAACAGCTGGATTATAAGTAGTTTGAAACAGTTTTCGTATTAACAATAATATATACGTTTATTGTAATTAAAATCGACTGAAAAGATACAGTTAAAAAGCTCGTATCACGTTATGAATGCAATTACATTTTGTAATAAAATTTGATCAAAGTTAATTCAGTATTGGTTATGCATGGCAACACAATCAACATTAAAATACATATACAAGTATTATTTTTGGCAACCGATCTGCGGGCGAAATAATAAAAGCCTAATGAGTAGCTATTTTCAGCTGCGTTGAGCAAATTTTTGCTATCGTAAGAACGTATACTAACTATTTTTTAACTTTTTGAGAATTACATCTAACATTTACATACTGCGTAGCCTAAAAGAGAGGTAGTGAATTGCATTGTGCAAAACTAGGAATAGCATTAAATTGCAGATGATTTTTTATTCACTACACAATCCCCTTGGATACAGACACATTTTTATGTTTTACTGATTAAATCTAAGACAGATCAATCCTTCAGTCAGACTTCTGTAGTCACAATTCTAAATCCGGAATTCTATCACAGGTATTTTCACGATAAAACAATGCTAGGCATCTAGGCAATGCGCTTAACATTTGAGCTGCATTGACTAAATTCTTTGTATAGTAATTAAAATAATAATCTGAATTGTTCATTGTAATTAAACAATTTAACTTTCGTTTTGAATAAAATCCCTCCTTTCTTACACCTAGGTTTTAGATATATTATTGGGCTGTTCTATAATTACTTCCAATTTACAATAAAGAAACTAACGTTAAATTCATACAGAACAAGGTGTAATAAGGATATAATTATTATTTGATCAATAGACTCACGTTTTCAGAGAATTCTTATCAATTCAGATAAGGAACGCGATGAAATTGCTAATTGCGACAAATTAAACGTTTAACAATTTAAAAAAATTTAAAAAAAGGGTTCTATTAGTTAGAACCCAAAATATAGTTACTACCACGTTGAACATTGATCTACTCTTACTAGTTACTACAAAAAAGCATCTTATTTGTATAGGTTGCATTTTATTATTTGATATTTTAACTAATACTAATCTAACTACAATACAAAATAGCTTTAATTAAATTTAAATGATACACCTAATAATACAGGAACAGAAAACGACGATCTTCTGTTAATTTAGCCTTAACATATTATTATTATAAAGTATTATTTATTTGAAACATTTCTATTTTCAAGAAACACATAAATCCCATAAGTTCAAATTAGTAGCGTCATCTATGACCCTTAGGTCACAACTTAAAACATATATAAGTAGTAAGTAAATTCGCAATTAATTTAAAAAATCTATAAAAAAAAAATATATGTAGAAAAAACGAAAATAATAGAAATAAGACACAAGTTAAAACCAAGTAGAAAACAAAATCGGGATATAGTTTCAGTCTTTTAGGTTGTGTTACTACTGAATTTAGTGTTAGCGAAACACAATATATCACTTGTTACAACGTGTGGCTGTCAAGATACACTGACCGGAGCTTATCTTCGTTCGCTGGTCGTTATTCAATAAAATGTCGCCCCCATACTTCGTGCCGGGTCACACACCCTTATTTCCTCGTCTTTATAGATCCGTGGGACAACTGTTCGCTTAAATTAGACAATTGATGGTGGCTGAATGTTGGACACCATTTGTATGGTCCATTTAGCTGCAGTTAGTTGCATTTGCAAACTACTTAATTAGACTATAATTTAACAAAATAAATAATGGTTAAGACAAGACGTATATTAGTTTTTAACCATTTCTTGAATATGACCCGACATACCTTTTGCGTGGACTGTGACTTCTTGGTTTCTTTTTAGAACGCTTAACAGAAACAGGGGCAAGACCTATTTTTTTCTATACAAATATCGCGTTTCAAACCGTTAAAAGTATTTTAATTATTTAAATATGTCATGCACTCGCAATAAATGCAGATAGTTTTAAAACTAAAATAAATTATTATAAAAAATGTAGTGTTATGGAATGGAGAGTCTTAAGTTTGAAAACTTACATATGTTTTTACGTATTGTAGTATGACGTTTGTCGCAAGTGGTACTTTAAATAAAACGTTAATTTGTATAGGCTGGTCCACTTACAAAGATCTCGGACATGTTAATTTCAAGATTATTAACAAGCATAAAACACATTGTAGGTACCTATAACGACTTATAGGCGAATGATCGTCGAAGTCGTGAATAATCTAGCTGTTAAAAAACGGCCTAAACTAAATTTTTATCGCTTAATTTAAAAGGTAATAACACTCTTTAACTTTCGTTTGTTAAAACCAATATTTAATCAACACCATGATTTCTTCACTAATAATATTAAACTGTTATACTACAATATTAGGTATATACGAAATCCCTAAATGTTCAAGAACCGGTATTATCCTATTTAGACATTAAATAATTAAGTCGAAACAAGCTCGTTGAATTATTTAACAAAGCCCGTAGTTGTATCTAAGGTTGTAAGCGGTCCGCGCTATCTAACCACACCTGCAATATTTATAAGATTGTTTTCCAATCCACGATAACTTGTTCCCGATAGCAGTACCTGTTTCTAATAGTAATAGTTAAAGCACTTTTCAAACATTGGATTAGTACAATACATTTCTCCGTTTCCAATCGCAAAATTGAACATAAACTTTTCAATCGACAATTTTAAAGACAGTCCGACTGGCGGGATATCTCTTGAAGACGAGTATAGTTCAATTGTTAAATGTTATTTTAAATACTGTCTATAGTTTACGCGAGTAGTACACATTTAAATAAAATTTTCGGATGCTTTGCAGCAGCCAAAACGTCGGGCCGAAGTTAAAAATCATTTTCAAATAAGTTTAACTAATATATCGCGTTTTAAACCGTTAAAGTGTTTTATTTAAAAAATGTTATTTTGTTTACAAAAGATCTTAATTTTTTTTTTTATTTATTACTTAATTTCAAAGTCTACACTATATCTATACTAATAAAGCGGAAGAGGTAGTTTGTTTAAGTGCGGTAACCTTAAGAACTTCTAGTTCGATTAGAATATTGTATGTGTTGAATAGGCCATTTATTGAGAAAGACATTATGCTATATAATATTACGCTGTGACCAATATGAGTAAAGACATAGAGAAATGAATACATAGGGAAATGTTATCCGTATCCAGACTGCCGTTACTTGCGCTCCAATAGCGGCGCGTGATACCAAAAAAAAAATATACAAAAAAAATGTCCGCGACTGTATCTGTCTCTGTAGAAAACACCTAAGCCTTGAGGCGCTGTTGACCTCTTTTTTAATTTACAATTACGAATTGGTTAGAAATATTTTGTACCTGGTGGGTATCAAATCCACGACCCATAGATTATTAGCCGTACATCGCTTTCATTTAGCAAGCCTTTTAGGAATAAGCCGGCCGATCCAAGTCGGCGTGCATCTCGATCCTTTAATTTATTCCTTCCTAGGCTTTGATCGAAGAAATAAAAGGATTCCCGAAGAATGGAATTGATCCGAGTAATATCTAATAATGAGACACATAAGCCGTCCTCGATCGCCTTTTCTTATTCAGTCGGAATTTTCGATTAGTCGTGATTGATTGGAGCGACTTGTCTTTGAAGCGACGCGCGTTTTATGATCCGTTCTACTTCTTCAATCACTAGCCCTAATACGAGTAATATAGTATATGCAAAATATACATACAATATAGAGAAAACAAAATAGATAACAATACGTCATGTTGTTAACGAACAAAGGTAAAATTGTTGATCATTTTATTTTAAAACACTTTTTTAATGGTTGTAATATATCGGTTACTTTTAACTACGTCCTTCCTGGTCACGGCTGTTGCAAAGCATCCGAAATGTTGAGCTATAATTAAGACAATAATAAGATAACATAATCCGCGTTTTAAACCGTAAGAAGTGTTTCATTTGAATTTGTACTCGCGTAAATTATAGACAATATGAAATCTATTTCTAAATAAATCCTGTAAGATATTATAACACCGCTATAGTGAAATTTTCGTTCGGGGGCAGTGGGCAAACACATTTCTATGTCCGTTTCGCTGACCGGTTTTATTTAGAGGCAAGTGCTTGATCGGGCTTCATTGCCCTACCAAAACATTCATTATTTCCCTCGGATCGAACCTTAATGCAATGCTAAGCAACACATTTAATCATTTAGCTATACAAGTCAAATACATACATGTATAGTAGTATAGTTTTACATATTAGCCTCGTGTGAGATCTGAAAAAGTTACTTATACTATCTATACTATAGGCACATGCTTTAATGCAATTTGCGGTAATGTATCTACGAGCAAGATACGATTCCGTGCTGACTGCACAAGTCACTACAATTTCGCAGTTCCCGCCAAAACGACGGAGTAGACCTCGTTCTGATCAAACCGCTCCATATTATCATTTTACATTCGATTTTCCCATTCGAAACGCAATAGGTACGTCTGTTTGATTATAACATAATATTAATGTTATTGTGTTCAACCACCAACTGGGTACCAAAGCATGGAGTTCCTTTGATTGTAGGGAAAACACCCCAGCCTATAGCGTCTAAAAAAGACGCGCTGTCGACTTTTTTGGCTTTGGATAATCGGAAATGCACAGACTGAAACCGAAACGTGATACAACTTCACGGCTTTTTCATCTGTGGACGATGGCTGGTGACCAGGACGGAATTTCGATATACCTACCGCCCAGACAAACTTCAATATATCAATTCTGAAATTTTTCAATTTCAGAAAAACTATAAATTTTGAACCCAGGGGGAAGAAATTCGTTGATAATGACCCATACATTGCTAAAATTACAGCAACGAGCCCCAATTTTAATCAAATTATTTCACATCAAACAAGTACCTACTTCCTGAGATTATCTCGTTCAAACAAACCTTTCAGTTTATATTACCAAAATACTGTTTTTAGTTAACGCCAGTAGTATACATAAATAAAACACTTTTGACGGTTTAAAACGAGAAATTAATTAGTTAAACTTATTTACAAATTATTTTAACGTTTCGGGTGCTTTGCAACATTCGTGATCGAGAGGAGATCGGTAAGAAGAGATGTTTCTGTTGTGTTTTTTGGTGATAAGAGTATTTGCTTTAATGTTGTCTTGTTTCTTATTCTTCTTCTTTCATGCTTATGATACCTACCTTTTAATAATTTTCAAAATCCAGATAAGAATAAATGTGTAGAAGCTTAAATTTCCTTAATAGCACATATATAATATCGGGTAATCTCACGTAATACATTTAAGTAAAGGATTTGTGGACTCGAGAATATTTTAACGTCCATCCCATTGGGTTTACGACCTTCTAATGTAAAATGTTTTAACTTATATTGCTCTATTATATTTGGGATTTGGAATAATCTTAGGTATGAGTATGGGGTAAATCCCTACCAAATTATCTTTACGTATTAAGCTTTAGGGTCCTGCATGTATTAAGAATAAATTATATAACTATTGACATTCTTCATAAATAAACGGTTCTTTTCCTAGCATTGCGTTAAAAGCACGAGGTCCTAGGTTTTAATCCCGGGAAAACAATTATCTCCATGATTCATTTATCCTATGATTTGTGTATAAAATCGATCAGTCTAATTAATGGACGGAGAAATTTTTCATCCCTATGACCCACCTGTTTGTTAATAGTTAAAATAACTTTAATTTCGCGTTATAAACCGTTAAAAGTGTGTTTATCAATTACTCACGTCACAGAACTGCACTGACTGATAACTGAGGCATTTGTTATGTTCAAGCCACGTCTCAAGGGATGTCTTATCTATACTAATATATAAAGCTGAAGAGTTTGTTTGTTTGAACGCGCTAATCGCGGGAACTACGAATTGTTATAGCCTAAAACCTTCGATAAATGCATAGAGCATTTATCGAGCATAAAACCCCACGCTGTGATCAATTGGAGCAATGAACCATAGGGGAATGGAACCTGGATATCATCTTTGAGATTGTGCATGCGCTGCGAAAATTGTTCAAGATTACCCAAAAATATGTATAATGATACTTCTTTAAATGAGCTAAAAATGTCGCGGCAGTATTTGTCTATCCTTTATGATTAAATCACACAACAGTTTATCTATAATCTATAAAGACGTAAGAGGTTTGCAAAAATCAATTTTCATGCCCAAAAAACTATTATACGCGGACAAAGTCGCTGGCACAGCTAGTCGTTATATATTTATGAAGCTGTATAGTTTGATTCGGAGCCGTCCAAATTTATGTGTCGGGCATTTTTCCACAAAAGCACGCGAGGTCAGCTTAAGAGGGAGGAAACGAATTTGCCCTAATCCGCTGACTTTTATTTATTCAGTGAATTAATCTCGGCCCGCTGGGGACATGGGCCCTTACTTCCTGTTGCCTCCTACCATTGGTTTCCGAGAGAGATTTTTCGCACTACAGAGCCCACGAGGTTAGGATTTCTTTGATAATATTTATAATTTTCACTTGTTGCTTCAGTCTGTGGATTTCTGAATATTCAAAGCCAAAATAGGACGACAGTGCATCTAATGTAGTTATTATATGGCTGGTATATGTTGTAGTAGCGTCCATTCGTATATATCTTACTCTATATAAAAAAATTTCAAACTTCAACAGACTTTTACGTGACAGTTAAAATGGTAGATTAGTGGTAGGTCTGTATTCAAAACCAAAATAGCTCGACAGCGCTTTTTTGTATGTAATATGCTGTTTATCTGTTGAAACCCGCGCGTGTCTGTCCTCCTCTACAATAAAAAACAAGTTTTGTCCGTCACGGGTTCGAGTCCCACTCTTAACTATTTTTTTATTTAAAACGCATTTAGCTCATCTTTTTTATTAAAATTAGTAGGCTGAAAGGCAGCGAAAACAACAAAAAAATACGTGTTATATCAAATTGAGTACATCCTTTTTAAGTCGGTTAAAGCCATACAATACCTGTCCCCAGCAATCGCATTAGTGACAAATAAAACCAAAGCATTGCGTGGGCTTCTGAATTTTCTATTCAACTACCACGCAATAAGGTGACGGAAATATTTAACTCGAAAAATACTTTTATTTCTTTACGATTTGATTGGAGATTAATTTGGAGTCGTGTCAAAGTTATTATGACTAGCTTTTAGTGGAGTAATGGATTTTTTATGTTAATTGTTGAGTAAGTGTGAAAATTCACAATTCCGCTACCTATAATAAATATAGGAATTGAAGTGCTTATAGGAAAACAAGAACGCTTAGATAGGTCCATTAGTTACATCGGTTTTTATTGGCATTAAATAAAATACGTTTAATAGTTTAAAACGGAAAATATATTAATTACTAGCTCTGTCGGCGACTTCGTCCGCTTAGAATCGTTATTTTGGACATCTAAAATTGTTTTTGCAAACCTTCTCCACATCTTTATAAATTATCGCTCTTACCCACGACGTCGGTCGCGTCCCTGTCCGTCGCGGACTTTTTTTAAACCGTTTAAAGAGAAATCATTCTTTCATACACATTTTTTGGGTATCTGAAATCCATATTGATGATTTATTCAATTTCCGCTTTATCTTTACTGAAGTCGTCACAGAGCATTGTTTTATAGTCTATAGTCTCCTTCCTCGATAAATGTTCTAACTAACACAAAAATAATTTTTCAATTCGAACCCGTAGATCCTGAGATTAGCGCGTTCAAACAAACAAACTCTTCAGCGTTATATATTAGTATAATTATAGATATAGTTTTTAAATGCAGTACTGTAAGCATAATTACTACAGTAAATATAATTTGTTTAGCATACAGTACCTAGGTATTATATAAAAAGTTATTTTTATACTAATTTCATGAAACAGGCGTCAAAATATCAAAATGTTGGATTTGAACCCGATCTGCACAAAATATTTTCTTATGTGCAAATCAAGAAATCGAACTAATTGTGACTGTTTCAACGAAAGCTGTTTTTGACAAACAAATGTGCGGATTTAATATTTGTTTCAACGGCTGTTTTTAAAATATTGTACATCCTAAAAGTAGGTTAACGTCTAAAATAAAAATTCTACGAATCGCTTGTAAAAGAGAATGAATTGTTGTTGTTGATATATTTATTATCACAGCGGAAAACGGGAATGGATAGCTATTCCTGAAAACAACTTTTATAGATTCGTGTACCTTTGTTTTGAGTGTCATCTTGTGTGGTCTATACGTCTTTACGAGCTGCATTTGGTATTATAATCGTTACATCAAGATGTTCTTATACTAATACTTATTTGAATAAAAAAATGTGTGTATACGCATATAAACAATTTAGCACATTTTTAACGTACGTGCGAAACATAACCTTATATAAAAAAAAGTATATAATAAATAAAAGAAATTGTATAAATAATTTGGTGACCACGTCTACTCTAAAGATTTTCTCGTTTAAAACCGTTAAAATAAATATATTTTAATGAACAAAACACTTTAAAATGGTAGTGGAATTTTCAATCATGCATCTTCTTATTTAGACTTACTTAAAAGGAAATTCCTCTTCTAAAAATATATAAGTAACGATGCACTATAATTTATTAACAACGTTGTTTGCACTTATTTTTAATATTACAATACGAAATTCGGTCCGTTAAAGAGCCATAAACTATCGTAAAGTATATCGCGTTAATTTTAACCGGTTACGTAAATTGTACGCGAATTCGTGTAACGATAATGGCCGCCACATTTCCTACAGATAACAAACAGGGTCCATAAACTTTTCGATTTATGACAATTGTCCTAAAACATTACTGTATCTCAAAGGTCGCACCGCATTTGTACATGCAAAAATTCAATATCAAACCCTTATCTGGGTCGTCTGAACCTACAAAGTATCAAATTAATGGCATGTTTCCGGTTTTTATAGTGGTAATAAGGACATTGGCTTTAACAGTTAACGATTTTATTGTAATTAGTGCACAAATGCTCATATTAAGAGTAGAACATTAACGGAATAAATAACATTACTTTCGTGCTTTAGTCCCTCGCAGCTGTATCATTATTAAATGACGATTAAGCGATGTTAAAATCCTTATTCGATATTTTCATAGTTTTTTTAAATATTAGCATATTTAAAAAAACTATTACAATACAAACCATACACCTTTTAGATTTAGTAAGTAGTATTTTATTAATATATTAATTTGTATAACTTAACATATTAAAGATATCTTCTATCGAAGTATGGGACTTAGTTACTTACTTAGGAACATTTTGTATTCTAGTTGCATTAAGTGTAATTATTTTTAGTTTTTGCAGCAACAGCTTAGTGATGTCGGCTGTTGCTGTATATTTTTTTTTAATTTAGACTCGATTAAAGGTACAGAAATTACGTATTTTATTTACCTTATAATACCATGGACAAATAAAACCATGTGTTTGTTCTAACTGCTTTTATTTTACAGTCAGACAAAACTATTTTTCTTAATGTTATAAAGAATAAAAATACATGTTATTTATATTTATTGATGTTAAAAATGTGTGTGCACTGCGTTCACAGCATAGAGCCAAGACGGCAGTCGGTTATAAGCTATGAAATTAAATATGAACATTTACAACAAAAGATCATAACAATACAAAGATACATCAACGTGGCGGGGAATTGATAAAAAGTATTATTCGAAACAACAAGAAAACCTCTTCATTGTTGGAGGCAATGTCTCCCGCGATAGGAGTACAGACATTGAAATCTATTGTTTCTCGCAGACTTATCTTATTTGCATATCAAAGCAGTTCTGCAAATGTCCTATAGGACTTATGAATTTGTAAGAGGAAAAATTTTACATTATTAATTATAATTTTTTACTATACGAAACCCCGTTGTGTATTTTTTTAAGTATAAAATTAAAAAATATATTAAAAAATTGTCAATATTATTATTTTGACAGATTTATGTCTAAAGACTGTATTTACTTACTACACTATTTATTAATTTGAAGCTAGCCGTTTTGGGGTGAAATAGTTGTATATACAGGTTTTACATAAAATGGGGAATAAGTTTTGCTTAAGCCACGTCTGTTAACTGTATTTAATAAGATACAAGGTGTATCCTTAATATGTTAAATGTTTCAGAACTTTTTATAAAAAACAAGACATTTAATTACAGTCAATATTGTCTACTTTAAGTCAATGCTTGTAAACAATGAGACGGCAACCGTTCTGCTATTGAACATTAAAATCATATGTAACCAGGGAGTAACATGTATAATTACAAGATCAGGGCCGAAAGAAAAAAAAAGTCCCAAAAAAAAAAAAAAAAAAAAAAAGAGTTTGGAGAAATTTTGCAAAAAGCGCAACCGCACGCATTGCACGTTCGTCAATTTCAAGAGCCGGCCAGTTTCGCCAAATACCATCTTCGACTAAACAGATGGCGCCAGCGTTAGCAGTTTTTTTACTTTGACATTAGAGACACCCTCCATCTTTAGTCTCCCCGTGACCACGGCTGTGCAAAGCATCCTAAAACGTCGGGCCGTAGTAAAAATAATTTTCAAATAAGTTTAACTAATACATATATCGCGTTTGAAACAGTTAAAGTGTTTTATTTAAATGTGTAGTACTCGCGTATACTACAGACTATATTAAGTCAAGTCGGACCTTTGGTCATCATTGGCTTTTAGTTCAATACCAAATGGGTCACATGGCGTACTATTTATGAATAACAGTTCTCAAAATATGCTTTCGGAGCCAACTAAATTTAATAAACGCTGTATAATTTAATTTAAAGCACTCGTGCGTGGATGATGGCCAATAAAAACGATTTTATGGCGTTTTTATTATGACGCATAAGCGAATATGGGGCTGTGAAAAATAATGCATGTCTGTGGTCTGTAGGCAAGGTCACTGGACATTTAAAGGAGTGAAACATTTTAAAAACATGAAGAGTCATTTTGAAAGAGCCTGATTTTAGATGGTTTATTATACATGCGAAATAAACTTTTTCGTCTTCTATAAAAGATTATTGAAATGGTTCAAAACGAAATATTTTTACAAACACATTAAGTTCGATACTGCGACAGTAACTACCATTCGTGAACACTATTGGAACAAGACTCACGATTCAATCACTTAGCGATTAGGACTGAACTACCAAATTGAAGCGGGACTGTCGCTGACATTATTTCAAGATATCAAGTTGTCAATGACTATCTGTCACTTGTAATGACAGTTTGTCAATTGTCTATTAATATTGATCGTGCAGTATTCCCAATATTTAACGTTTCCCCACACTTTAAACCTCCTATCCGGTCCGTTTAGTGAATATAATAGTTGGCACCATCGCGTTAAACTAATACCAAAGCCCGGATATGTCTAAATCTTAATTAGCTATTATAAAGGGCGTATAAGCGCAGGCTTTTCAATCAATTGAAATGCAAACTTGTCTGTTAGTATGATACATTTTTTTTATACAACCGTTTTTGGTATAATTTTATGACAAGGAAGAAGATCAATTATTCTAAAGTCGCCAAGTTTAGACGGACTTAAGCATCGCAAGGTAGATCTTTCTTTTAGAAACAGAACCTATTAAAAAATAAAATCCCGGTTTACCCAAATTTGTAATAAAACACTATTAACGGGTATAAATGCGGAATAGGTTTTTCTATCAGGTCGTAAATTAAAATTAAAACAATTTATATAATATATATCGCGTTTTAAACGAAACAGGTTAATTATGTAAGTAATATCACTAAATTATTTTCTTACATTTTTATACATATGATTTGTTGTTGTATTTTTTATTAATATTCAAGTGATTGGATTTTTTAAATTATTAGGTATTGTTATGTGTTTTGCTGTATGACATGATACTTGTAACAGTGCTTTGTCACATAGAATAGTCCTCCATCCTTCTATCTCACAAGAACAAGTTTACAATTGAATATTGATGTTAAAATATCCAATAAACTTTCTTGCGATATGGCGGAAGACTTGGGGCACGCAGATACCACTGCCAAAGAGGGAATCCTTCGCCTATTACGGCCTGTGAGAAATATAATAAATAATAATTTCCAGATGGACGCAGAATGTAATATAGGACCATACTTTGCGAATGAACAGTTATCGACCGCTTTAATTGTAGTTTTTATGTCGAACCGCCGATATGATCTTTTTTACTGTTATATTACTGTAATTATTAAGAAATTGTTATATACCGTATGTGTTATAGCAGAAAAATATACAAAAATAAGTTGTTGCAATAGTAACTAATAATCAAAGGGTTCGATTCCTATAAGGTATAACCTGTTAAAAAAACAAGTCTGACTTGTTTTGCATCGAACCCACGACCTCAGAGTTTCCTGCTGCAGCTCTACAAATTGAGACTCTGTATTGTTTACTTTTAATCATAATAGCATTAAAAAAAACTATAGCAACGCCATTTTGTATCTAAAATGGATGCTTGTTTGTTGTACTTAATAGGAAACTTACAGTCCAGTATCCAACTTAGTCTTAATTCGATTTTTTCAAGTACTAAACGCAACGTTGAGAGGAATTCACCTTGCATTATTTATCGCGTTACATTATTAACTGCATATCCCTGGTAGATGGCTATCGTGTGTACACGCCGAACTGAGTTGCACGCGCTTCGAGTAACAGCGATACCAATCGTGCTGACACTGTTTCCATTGTTCCACGACACGTTATATTACCTACGTTTTTCTGTTAACGACTTCCACTAATCGCAACGTATACATGCGAGGAGAAATTGATTTATTTAATTTGAGACTGTATTAAGCAATCTTAAAACTTAAATGATATAATTACAAAATTAAATACTGTCTATAATTTACGAGAGTAGTATACCTTTAAATAAAACACTTTATCGGTTTATGATGCGAAACAGCCGCCATCACAATGACACGAGGTAGGAAACCATTTCAAGAAAATTGTATATGATTCCTTTTATTATTATTTTATGCATACAAAATTAAAAAAGAAAAAAAGAAAAGAAACGCTGATCTTGTAATAATTGTTTGTGAAATCACGTTTCCCCCTCGTGCGGCGAACACATTTCTGTGTCCCTTTCACTGATCTATTCTTTTTAACAGGCAAGTAGTTGATCGGACTTCTGTGCCCTACCCGCCCGGAACAACTTTTTTTTGTTTCCCTGGGATTGGAACCCAGGACATCTCGCGCATAATCTTCTTGTAATAATTAAACTTTATTATATGTAATTATTAAACTATTTCATTAAGACATCTACAATTTTCTACTTAATGTTAATATGATTAAACAGATGGAGATATTAAAATTTGAATCAATATTAATATTATACAGATGAAGAGTTTGTCCAGAATCAGGAGAACCAAGAAGTACTGGTTTGAATTAAATTATTCTTATCGCCAATTACTCTACGCGGACGTTGTCGCTGACACAGCTAGTAAGTATTGATAAACATTATTGAGTGAGTTTGAATAGCATTCAATAAATAACAATCGCCTACATAAATTGTGTAAGGCTTTCACGGCCATCATTTAGGAGATGAGGAGACTCCTGATGATGAGCCGTCCACACGTGATAGCGAAACGTCGAGAACCTCTTCTCGCTCACATCGGCCGAACAGCCCAAAAGACAATGATATGCTAAACAATCGCCTACGTTCATAACAATACAATGGAAACGAGCCCATTCGAACTTCTCACACTCATAACTCTTTTGTCGGAGCAATTATATTTAAAAATATTGATTTCATCTCGTAATATACTTTTATTGGGGTTCTAGAAAACTATGTTCAGCCTTTAAAGTTAGTGTGAAGATCGAAATCGCGTTATATAGACTTTCGTGAACAGGAATTTAGATTAAATATAACGATTAATGTACTAGGCAACTTTAAGCAAATATCTAAGAATTGTGAAAAACTGAAAATCAATAACGGTGCTATACAAGGGTGAACAAAAGCATAAACTACGTAATATTATAAAATGTGATTAAACATTTTCTTGTGTTATTGTAACAGCGTGACCCGTTGATTATGAGCCATACATTGCCACGACACAACAACAAATAAACAAACATTTTAAAATGACTTCTTTGCAACTGTATTGTGCACACATCAAAATCTGTCAAGCCGTAGCGCGTAAAGCGACACCCGCCATTCGTCCTGTTAAACTTACAAAGAGATCAAATTAAAAAAAAATCCACGTCCCAAAAGCAGAGGGCCACCATCGAATTTTTATTTGGAATATCCTAATGTAGTCACGTAATCCTTCTTCAGCCGTCTCTTATTTCGATTGAATTTCAATCGAGCTGTGATTGATTGGAAGGAGTGCCCGATTGATTTTTAAGTAGACTCGAAGAAAAACCCTTAATAAATTGAGCATTCGATACAAAGAAACAAACAGATAGGAGCCCTTACGGGGATTTTCAAAGGAATGCGATTAAGGCTTTCCGAAGCGTCCATCTTTCGAATTATCAAAAGGTGGATTCGATTCGATTTACAGATTATTTTAAGTATTAATGGATTTTGTTTATTGGAATTTTAAATCCCTTACAGAGGACCAGATTGTATAGATCCAGAATAAATTCGTGCTAAATGAAACGTTTGAAGTGCTATAGCTATATCCGTACTTATTTTTGTTTTCGAGAACATGTTAACGAATATATATGGCGTTTTAAATTAAAATTTAAACCGTTATTGTTTTTTTACATAATGGCTATATATTATTACATAATGACTATATATATATTATATTTATTTAATACAATAAACAAAAAACATCACACAATAAAAAAAGAACAATTTCTTTCTACACTAAGCAGTAACCAAACCACAATGGAATCTCGTATTACGTACAAAAAGTAAACATGGAGATGGATATAAATATTATATACCCTGAGGTTATAAGAGTGCCTTTAGCTAATGTATAACTAAATATTATTTATTCGCCCAAGAACCACATTATATTAGACCACAAGGTACGACCAGAATTAACGGAAACAGGCCTAGTTCAGCGAGGGAGCTGGGGACTGACAATGAGTTAGTATAACTAGAAAGGATATAAATATAATATGTTTTATTTATAAAGACAAGCTATTTATCGTAATGTGTTAACTATATGATTTTATTTAATTTCTAAGTATATAATTTGGACTCGTTTGTCTAATGGTAGCACAGTATGACTACTAATCAACGAGCCATGGCTTCAATCCCCGCTGATCTAACCTTTTTCTAATTAATTTATGATTTTTTAAAACATGTTAGTCTGGAAATATAAATCATAAATGGGTAATAAGAATATTGAAATTTCGTTCGGGGCGCGGAATATAGTCCACAGATAAAAAGCCGTTAAGTTTAATTGCGTTTCGGTTTCAGTCCATGGATTTCTGAATATAGGCCAAAACAGGTTGACAGCGCATTTTGTTCACTCACCACCAAGTAAACCACATGCTTACTTGTCCTCATAAAAAATAAAACTCCTATGCAAAAGGCCCGAAACATAAATTTTACTTAAAAATAAAATAACTAATATATTTAGCATTTTAAACAATTAGATGTCTCATTTGAACTTTCAATGAGTCTTGAGTACATTAATATTTTTATGTTTTCAAAACGTTATAACTTTGTAATTTCATCTTCAATGATTTCTTAAGCTGCAAACCATAAGACATTGCACCTTAGTACGCAAGTGTTAGGGTTGAAATTACATTGCGCGAGAGGTGCATGTATCAATAAGTTGAAAAAATTCGACGATGAGGTGTAGGACTCGGTAGCTCAATTGGTAGAGCAACAGCACGGAAAGCTGACGATGCCGGTTCAAGTCCTGCCCGAGTCGAAAATTTTTTCAATTTATTTTCGATTTTTAAATTATAGAGTCTTGAGTATTTAAATGAAACAATTTTAACGGTTTAAAACGCGAAATATATCTGTCAACTTAACTAGAATGTCCGTTAGGTACGGCCCGACGTTTCGGATGTTTAGCAGGAGCCGTGGTTTTCATTTATCTCGTGTTCTAAACCGTTAAAATATTTTTTTTACTACTCACGATAACTGTATAATATAGAATGCTTAGTAGTTAAATTTTTTAAAAACAAAGAACAATATTTCGGCGGTCTTATCCAGCAGCGCTAACTCTTCGATAGTTCCCAACCCTGTAATTACGCATACCGTAGGGCCGACTATAGAAGCAAAACCGCGTATGCGCATTGCAAATAGGAGGGGATCGCGGCCGAATTGTGGTGTTTCGGTTTCGTCGCAAAAATAATGAGCCCGTCTTTGCCTCTTGTTTGTCTTACGCTCGTTAAACTTTCATTATACGGTGTTCTGGTGAATAATTGTCTTTCCAGAGCTTACATAGAATTAGCATACGGTAGATTTATGTGCTTCTATCAATACTGCTATTTCTTATACGCAGACACAGTATACTGTGAATTTTCTTTGATTAAATAACGCTTTAGGTAGTCCAGAACTAGTACTAAAAAAGCTTACAAGTTTTCATTTAAGTCGAATAAAAATGACGATAAATTAATTTTAAATAGTTTTTTTTTAATGTCGATATACTTATTTCATGTAATCAAACGGAAAATTTAGACTACACTGCTATTTAGTTTTCCATTGTTTGTATGTAGATACTAACGCTTATAAAATACTTATATAAAACGTGATATTATTTAAAATTAGTATTAATATATGATTATAAATAAGGCAAACTAAATATTACTCGTTTTAAACCGTTAAGTCTCTTATTTAAATATTTCGTCTTTATTATATACTAGCAGTGTCAGCGACTTCGTCTGCGAGAATCGTTATGTTAAGCATACAATTTCTTTCAAAAGCGGGTTTTTGGTCTTCATCTTTATAAATTTAGCTGTTACCCACGACGTCGGTCGATATATTATAGCGTCGCGGATTCTTCTAGATCATTTAAAGAGTAATCATTCTTCTACACATTTTTTGGGTATCTTGAGCCGTTTTTGCAGCGTACGCCGCGGAAACCCATAATGAAGAATAATTTTCCCAATTTTTGTCACATTTCTCGGTGTATCTTTGCTTCTATTAGTCCCAGAACAATGTTTTATAGCCTATGAAAACTGCTCGCTAGCGCCATTTTCCGAAACCACTTTAGCTCCCCGTGACCACGCCTGCTGCAAAGCGTCCGAATCGACGGGCCGTAGTAAAATCTTTTATCCTTCCTCGATAAATGCTCTAACGAACACAAAAATATTTTTTTCAATTCAAACCCTTAGTTCTTGGGATTAGCGCGTTCAAACATACAAACAAACTCTTTAGCTTTACATATTTTAATAGATATAAAATATTAATTTTGTTTAAATAAAACACTTTAACGGTTTAAAACGCGATATATTAGTTAAACTTATTTGAACATTATTTTTAACTTCGGCCCGACCTCGGATGCTTTGCAGTAGCCGTGGTCACGGTGAGACCAGTTCAAATAAGTTTAACTAATATATCGCGTTTCAAACCATTAAAGTGTTTTATTTAAATGTGTACTACTCGCGTAAACCATAGACAGTAGTTAATATTAGTGTTGTTAAGTTTGTATATGAGAGTACATCTTTATTGTCGTATACACTCTCATCTTATTCGACTCTCTAGTCGAGATGTTTATTACAAAATACCAGTAACCGCAACCAGAAACACAAAGGCCACAAAATAAACTCAAACTTCCAGGAATACAACATTTTACATCGACTAATAAATTATTTATTCATACACAAAATAAACAAGCAAAGTTATGGGCCAACCGAAGCAAACTAAACAAAATATTCGATGAAGCAGCAATAATTTCAGTTACACTGTATTATTAATAATAACCGTAGACGGGTAATTTTAGCGGTATTGAATTTAAATTCCCTACATGCCGTACCTACATATTGAACTTATTACTTATAATTAAAATATATACCTATTACTATAATTAAAATATATATTAAAAATTTGATGACACGGGCGGACTTTGAACCCGCTTTGTTGCTCTTACTAACTAAGCTACAATTTGTTACAGTAATATGTAGCTTCAAGTCCCGCTTGTATCATATATAAATCTAAATAGTGTGTCTAAATTTTATAAGGATAGCATGTAAAGTATCTTCTTAAATATTAAGTTGTCTTTTAAAAATACTGTTAACGGTATGTAATTCTTTTTTTTAAAACTAGTTAAGTACAGTAGGTAAAATCACAAAAATATTGGACCCGGAGGGGATCGAACCGGCGACCCGTAGGATTAACCGTACATTACCTACACCAACGAACTAAATGTTAAATATGAAATGCTAAATCTATGCTACTTTTTATAAAGCTTTCCATAACAAAGAACCGTGTATTTAAGTAACAATATTAGTATTAATGTTCTCAAAACAACTTCCCATTTGTTATTATAACACAGGGTAAAATAACACGTTATTGAGATGTAAATCATGGCTCAATGACCGTAAAAAGTACGATTATGTATTTTTATTAAGTAAACAATATTTGTGGCAACTCCATGGGGAGCTATGGTGGATGTTGTTAATAGATTCGTGTTGGGACAACCCTGTGTAGCCACGTGCGTGTTAAATGATCCTTCAAGGGAAGCAATAAAGTCATTTTTTGTTGGCGTTTATCAATACAGATTCGGTAGGATAGGGTAACTAACTTCTAATTTAAAATAAGTCAAATATTTTTTTATAAAAGAGGACAACACGCACTGTCTGTAGTTTACGCGAGTAGTATGCAATTAAATAAAAACGGTTAAGCGGTTTAAAACGCGGTATATTTTAGTTAAAATTGTTTGAAAATTATTTTAACTACGGCCAGACGTTTCGGATGCTTTGCAGCAGCCGTGATTACGGGGAATCTAAAGATGTCGTAACTTTAACTTAAGAGACACTCGTCTCTAAAAAACTGCTACGCTAGCGCCATCTGTTCCGTCAAATACCAACTTTAGTCTCCCAGTGACCACGGCTGCTGCAAAGCGTCTGGCCGTCGGGCCATAGTTAAAATCCTTTTAAAATAAGTTTAACTAATATATATGGCGTTTTGGACCGTAAAAGTTGTGCTATCGACCTATTTTGCCTTTGGATATTCCGAAATCCACAGATGACATAGTTTTTGCCTGAAGTTTTGCCGCTGGAGGTGCCAACCTCCATATTAATTTGACTAATTACATTTAATTATTATATATATAAACTAATTAACTTTTTATAGAACTAAAAAGAGAATATTACAATCCTAATTTAATACAATAAAGACTGTATGTATGTTGTGTCTTCATGTAAAATAATTAATCGACTACCCTAAAGCTATTAATTTTACAATTTCAATTCTTTTGTATTTGTGTAAAAATATTTGTTTATTCAAAACTTTTAAAACAAATAACTGAATTTTTTAAAGCCTACTACATCTCGAGTTAATTGAACGAATATTATAATACTTCAGTAAAGCACTAATGTTACATGTAAAATTTTATTTTATTTAACATTTAATAGACCGTACATACTATAAATACTGGCTGTATATAATAGCACTAAGGTTTTATTATGTGAATATTTTTTACCGGAAACCGCAAAAGTGTACAAAAAAAAATCTGAT
Source organism: Leptosia nina (assembly GCA_963661955.1). NCBI lineage: Eukaryota > Metazoa > Arthropoda > Insecta > Lepidoptera > Pieridae > Leptosia > Leptosia nina. The sequence goes on along the minus strand of CAVLEF010000004.1, from coordinate 3,357,851 downwards.
CGAATAACAACAACGCTATGTAGAGTATATAAATTGTTTTCATGTGAGTACGTTGACAAAACAAAATAAAGTACTCTGATTGGCTAAACCTTGGAGTACAATCTACCCCTTCTCGGTGTTGAGTTTCAGACATGGAGCCAGGATATCACTTACCAAAATGGCTGCCGTTTGTGGCAATGACAGGCTTCGTGGATATGTCAAACTCGGTTTGTTTCAACGGGAACGGCTTGTATTGAAATCTGATAATATCGTAACACGCTGCAAAGGTTAATTGTAAATATTAATATTAATACGTTTACTTTGTTTTTAAGTACGTAATTTTTATTTTGTGGTTTGTTGATAGTTAAATCTAGTTCCTTTTGAGGAGACACATTTCTAAGTCTGTTTAACTGTTCAATTTTATTTACAGACAAAAAGTTTAGTAAAAGTATGTGAAATGCTTAACTGAACTGAAACCAGGTATTACCAATTGAGCTTTAAGTTACACCTAGTGCCTAAAATTGTTAGTCATATACCAATTGAGCATGGGACATTTCTTGTAAGTTCACACAAAAAGCTTCAATAAGTGCGCATACTTTTAACGTTTATTTGAGAATTCATTTATGTTTACGTGAGTAGTACACATTTAAATAGAACACTTTAAACGGTTTAAAACGCGAAATATATTCGTTAACTTATGTATGATTTATTTTAATTACGGCCCGACGGGGACTGAAGATGAAGGGTGATCCCGATAGCACAGTTAAATCCTTAACGCCCTATGCGACATCTAGTTTTATACCTACAGTTCAATTATTTTTTTTATTAATAATTTATTTATGTAATATTAAAAAGATGAAAAGACAAAAAATATACGTGTCTTAAAAGAGAATGTTCTTATATACGGACCTTTGTATATTTAATTTTAATGATTTAAAATATTTGTAAAGTTACACCAAATATTAACGCAGACATATATTGACTCGGGGGAACAAAATTAAAAACTTCAATATAAATTATATGTAGTTTTTTTATATCATGTATTATTCATCTAACTTATAAGTTATAGCGTAAGACTTATTTTAACAATAATCGCTTTCATTAGAGTCATTCATTAAGATCATTAAGATGAAACCCAAGCTAAAAAAACGCAGACGCAAAACACTAGACGAATAGTAATTTCGTTAGAGCTCAATGAGCACGTAAAAGGGGATAGTGGGGGAAGCTATACTAGAACAATGTGAAAGCAAGGGAGCTAACAACCAATGAGGGAATGTCAGGGCTTGAAGAGTACTTTGTTTTAATAGCACTACGCGGGATTAGTTTTTAAGTAGTATCCTAAACAATGCTTTGAAAATAAGGGGAGAATTGGACGCCATTTTTAAAAGAGTAGTTAAGGTATGCACCCTTTTTAAGCTTATGTGTTTAGTATATGCTAAGCTATTTCGTAAAGTTGGACTGTCATAAAAACACTTAAAACGAAATATATGAGTTACATTTAATTACAAATTATTTTATCTATGGCCCGACGTTTTGCAGCAGCCGTAGTCACGGGGAAACTAAAGATGGACGGGATGTCGATTGTCAAAGTAAAAACTGCTACTCTAGCGCCATCTGTTCCGTCGTAGTTGGTATTTGGTGAAACTATCCGGGTCCCTGTAGAATTGATTAACGTTGTTTTCGCGTTTACCGATATGCAAAAACAAAACCCTCCTCCATCTTTAGCCTCCTCGAGAGCACCCAAAACCGTGAGCCATAAGTTATAAGGCCACAAAAAAGTTGTAAAAGGCCATAGCTGTAATAATTTGCAAATAAGTTTAACTAAAATATTTCGCGTTTTAAACAGGTAAAGTGTAAGTGTATACTTCTAGCGTAAAATAGAGACAGTGTTAAAGGTTTTTTACCAATTTATAAAGGTGTGTAAATAGTGGTATTCATTCCTATTATGATTTTAAGCACATTAAACGGTCATTTTCGCTTATTTTGTGACGGTAGTTGTTAAAATACCGTCAATCTGCAACATTGCAGTATTAGAGAAGCGTGTTCCAACTTTTCCTCATACGAGAGAGGAGACCTATTCCCAGCAGTGGGATTACAACCAGTTGAAACGAAGCTATAGTCGTATGATATAAAATAATAAAATTGTACTGAAAACGAATTTTAAATAACAATGGATTTGGAAGTGGGCCAAGTAAAAATGAATTCCACTTGACATAGTTTACGGGTCTCAAAAATTCAGGTACAATCGCGTTCACAAGCTGCGAACAAGATTTTAAATTAAGTTTTCAAAATGGTCATGTTACGCACTTATCTCCACGATGTTACCGATAAGGCCTTTTAAGTCAAGCAGTAATAATTGTGAAGGTACAAACAACTTTCGTCGGGGCGAAAAAGGTCAATATTTTTAAAACGACCAGTAAATATACATTTAAAGAAATACTGTTTTATTTTGAGCGTTTGAGCTGGTCAAATTAACATCCAATACATATCAGTACTGTTCTATTTTTTAGCTTTTTTTATCTAGATTTAAGAACTATTCACAAACTTTTTTTGTTTGTTTTATTGGCGACGTAAGCAAGCATTGAATTCACTTGGTAATAAATAAATTACCCTATTTCATATAAGATTTGTTTCTACTGCTTAGAATATTATCAGAAATTGACAAATTCAAAACCAAAAGGCTTTCGATAAACTCACGCCATGTCTTACGCAAATGTTTTGCAAAAAATTACATAAGATTTACTTGAATTATTTGTGAACCGAACCCAAGAAAGGTTAATTTCATGCAAAATAGAACCTATAAAGAAATATTTTAACGGTTTAAAACACGAAATGTAAAAGTTATAACAATTAAGTAAAAAGTATTTTAACTACAGCCTGACATTTCGGATGCCTTTGCAGCAGCCGCGCGACATTCCCCCTATAACCGTATTTAAAAAAAATATATAATTATTATATTTTGCGTTTTAAACCGTTAAATATGTCCTACTCGCCATACTAAACTAAATAGAACCATACTAAGTAGAATCGACAACTATTAAACCAAACAATCGTCTGGTGTCACTATTTTTTTTTTGTATTAGATTCTGATGATTTTATTTTAAACGATATTTAAATATTAATCATATGCTACATACTAAGCGTTCTAATATGAAATTTCTTTGAAATTTTAACACACTAAAACCCACTTCAAAGCGGACACGCCGATTAGAATCTCCGTATGCAAGAATAAATTTGTCGTCAGCTGGTGACTGTTTGATGAACAGATTAAAAAGTCGGCGAGGGCGCAAATGGCGCATTCTGAGTTGGGACTTTAGAAGTTTTTACTGCACGTGCTGCAGAGGGACAGAAAAGCCTTTTTTGGCATTACTTCTGTTCTGCAGAGAACCTGAATTTCTCAGTTTCACATTTTGGAGAGACAGTTAAAACTGGCAGTTTTTATTAGAAAATTAAAGTCGAAAAGCAGACAAATATGAAATACACACGTATACTTGAAAACTTTAATATTTTTCACATGCTATTGCACGTGATCTATGGTTAGAGAAACGCTGTGGATGTGGGTTCAAGTCGTGCCCAGTGTCGTATATTTTTTAAAATTTATAATCGATTTGTTGTTTATATATTTTTATTCTTGCTCTTGCGAAAAGATGTGCAGACACACAGAGACTTACGCTAAATTAAAAACTGCTACTCTAGCGCCTATTTCGGTTTCGAAGCTTATACTTTTCAAATTCGGAACACCTCCATCTTCAGCCAAAACATTTAGCCGTAGTTAACATGTATTTATTTAATTTACATAACATTTAAATAAAACACTGTAACGGTTTCAAACGCGAAATATAGTGCTTAACTTACGGGCCGTAGTTAAAATGAATTGAAAAGAAGTGAACTAATACATTTTGCGTTTTGAACTGTTACATATGTTTTATTACAGTGTGCACTACTCGTGCTTAAGACTAAAAATGTTCTCATTTACCACGATTTAAAGTTGAAAGCTTTAAAAACTGCCGTTTTTACATTGCACTAGGAAAATGAATCAGAAGATAATTTCGAACTTCAAATCCGCACGATGTGGGTAACCCGGTTTTTTAAATCTTACACGAAAGGAGAAATATCTTAATCCCTCTATGTAGGTTAGATCGAAATAAAAATATTTCATCTAGGTTATGTACAATGTACCCTGTAATGATGTTGGATTAACCTGATTCTGCACTTTGATAAGAATTTTTGGAGCGGAGCGAGTACATTTTGGTGAAAATCTCAATTCGTTGCAGAGTTTATTATGTTTTTTAACGTTCATTTGTAAAGGGCGTCATTTGTATAGCGTTTATATTACTTTGAATTACTTCACAAATTGTAGAGCAACAACACAGTATAAGCGTGGTCTCGTAGGTTCGAGTCCTGCTCGTATCATATAAATAACTCATAAACTGGTAAAACAGGAGCTAAATGATATCAATATTTAAATTAATTTTTTTTTAATCCTCTATTTCATTTAAATACTTTTCTTTGCTTTTCCTTTATAACTTGATTAAATTAAAATGTAAATAAGTATCCTCATCTAATATTGCTGTAATCTGTCCTACTTAATATAAAATTTATGAACACGCCATCTTATACATTAAGAATATTGCTAACAATTTACTAAAAAAAAAATTAAATAGCTAATATAATAGAATACTTTGTTTAAGATTAACTTAAGTGTGAAATAACTATCAAGTGCACGACAAGGTTTTAGGTTCAATTCAGGAAAAACTGGATAAATACTGGAGCTAGTCAACATCTAATTAAACTTATAAGTAGCAAAAAGCCTTAGGTAAAGTACTACAGTCTTAAAAATTGTAAATTTTAATTTTCCTTCATTCTATTTTTATAAAAGGCAATTTTTACTTGTCCGAATTTTACGCGAGTAGTATGTACATTAAAATAAAACACTTTAACGGTTAAAACGCGATATATATTTCCCCGTGACCACGGCTGCTGCAAAGCATCCAAAACGTGGGGCCAAAGTTAATGCTTACATAAATTTAACTAATATGTATAGTGCGTTTACCTTTGAAGTGTATTATTTAAAAGGTAATTTTTAGCATTTTTAAAGATGTAGGTAAACATAAAAGATGTAGGCTTTTTTAAAGATGTAAAGTGTAATCAACATTTTTGGACGTATAATTTTACTACCTAAAAAAATATGGCCTATTATTATGCAGATTCAATGAAGCTACTAGTATCCCTCGAAGAGCGTAATAAGTACTATTACGTCACTCATTTAATCGCAGCTATACTGTAAACCACATCAAAGACCCTAAATTATCAGTCGCGTTGGAAGGATAATAAAACCCCGATAGCAGACGACTAGAGTACCTTAGGGTCCAATTTCGTCTGCCGGCTAATGATGTTAACCGAAACACGGGTTACAATATGCAAATTATTTTAGCCTTCAGCAAACCATAAGAGCCATAATGCCTCCACTGTGCAGTATCCTTTGAATTTTAATACGGTAAGTGGACCATCGGACACAGTAATTTTTGTAAGTTCCCTAAGCTCTGGGAGTGCATGCAATGCTAATTACTTGAGAAGTTTAGCAAGACTTAGATGTTAGAAAGAATATTCGCAAGGGGTTTAAAGAATTTTCGATCTTATAGACTAGTTGGACATCTATGTATGTATAAATTAGTTTAAATTAAAAATCTACTTATTAAAATACAGATTATAAATTTAACGAGAAAGGAGGTCCAATGAAAAAAATTAAATTACTCATTTCGATATCTTAAACGCACTACTCGAAATATTATTTATCGCAGCAGCCGAAACGTCGGGCCGAAGTTAAAAATCACTTTCAAATAAGTTTAAGTAATATATCGCGTTTTAAACCGTTAAAGTGTTTTATTTAAATGTGTACTACTAGCGTAAACTATAGACAGTATTTAAATTTTAAGCATTTTCGACTACAACTTTTGTAAAACAAGTAATAGCTATAAAAATATTTCTCTATAAACTATATTAATGGTCGTGTTTGTAATAATCGTTAAGTTAACAATAAGATTTTTATTTAGATTGTTGTTGAATTTAAAAAAAATCTAATAATATTACTTTATAAACCTGAAGAGTTTGTTTGTTTTGTTGAACGCCCTAATCTCAGGAACGACTGCTTCGAATAGTAAAATTATTTTTGTGTTGGTTGGACTATTTCAAAGAAAAACACTCGACAGGAGAATAAATCACCAACTGCACTGCGACAATAGGTGTAAAGAATCTGTTCAAGTAGTCCAAAAAATATGTTTTATAATCTAAAGCGATGCCCCCGAATCTAACCTCACAAGAATAGTTTTTCTAGCAAAGAAAGTTTAGCTAGTAGGATATGTAACTACAAAAAATATATAAAGGGTTTACACTGAAAAATTAAATAACACACATCAAAGAACTCATCCATCTTAACATAATCTCGCGCTGAGATTATCAACGAACAATGTTCTTAATTTAAGACGATTATGCTTTTGTTATTAAGCCTTCGTGAATAAACAAAAGGGTGACAAATAATACCGTTTTTGTTCAGCTCGAGATAGTTGTTATGGGGATTGTGGGATGAATTATAGAAGAGCTGTTTTGTTAGACAAAGACAGTATAAGTCATGATTCTTATCTCATTGAATTATAATTATTCTATGTCTATTTATATACTGTGGCTTAGTGGTTAATTTCGTTGCAACCTAGTAAGGATATCAGAATTTTGGAAATATAATAAATAGTTTTGAACATACTGACTGATGAAGCTTTTTTGTGATACAAGGGGGGGGGGTGGAAAATAAACCAACGCGCCGATGCGCTGTCGGCCTATTTTCGTTTTGGATATTTGGAAATGTCCAGAGTGGCAACGAAACTTTCTTAAACTAAATGACTTTTTCATCTGACGGACTGGCTCGTTACCCGGCGTAATAAAATAGGTGGTATTCCTACCACACATTCAATACCGTCATTCATATCTACATTACCAGAAAAAAACACACATTTCAGAAGAAGGTCTATTCACTAGGCATACGGTGCGAACAATTAACCAACGAGCCCGTTGCAACACGTAAAAGGCACGAAAATATTTCCTTGTAGGAGAAATAGGAATGTATTGTACGTGTAAATCAATCATACTCATCATTTATCATCATATAAGACATAAAATGTTACACCTTTTGCCAACCAGTTCACCACAAATGTCAACTAAGTAAAATATTAATTACGATCATTCTATAACTATATGTCTGTAGTTTACGCGAGTAGTAAACTTTTACATTAAACACTATAACAGTTTAAAACGGGGAATGTCTTGAAAATAAGCCGGGCCGTAGTTAAAATTTCAAACAAGTTAAGCCGTTAACGTGACTGTTTTTTAGTTTTTTTAATCTTAAAATTATATCAAATAACAATACAAATAATTTAGCCTAACTACTCCACCTTAATGTATATTATATTATAATAAATATTTTATGTCTGTCTGTATGTTTCGTGCGTCTGTATAATGTTGTAACAAATGTGAACAACGAAAATGCTTAGTGGAGAAGCTTAAATAAGTCCCGATAGTGCAAATAAATTAAAAATGGTAATTCTGCTACAATTTGTTATGGCAACACATCGGAATGGCACAATTAACGAAATATAAGCGTGATAAAGGCCGTAAATGTGAAATGGTCACTTAAATCACGTGCCACGCCCTCACTGAAATTATGTTTGCATGTAATGTTGTACCGCACATTTCATAGTTTAAGAGCTGATGACAGATAATGCTATTTGCTTTCGTAGTCAAACACGTAGTATAATACTGAGTGATCGAAGCTGTCCTATCAGCAGACATAAATAATATAAAATTTAAAAAATATACCTTATCGGTTTAAAACGTGAAATATATTACTAAATGTCTCCCGATGATCAACGATGCTGCAAAGCATCCGAAACGACGGGCCGTAGTTTAAATATAAATATATTGCGTTTTAAACCGTTATAAGCGTTTTGTTTAATCGTGTAGGTACATTTCTCTTTTAAATCAACTTTTGACAACATTTAGTGTTATATTATCTTTAGAAAATGCTACGGTCTTCTGGGGCATGTGTGTTTATACTGGTTAGAAAAATATTTAATAAGATTTTTCTTTGAAGTTTATATAGCAGACTTCTTGCCTTTAAAAACTCTTGAGGTCTTGTTACGACAAAATCACATTATATCTAAATTGTCACCAGCTCCTTGTCTACTATTAATACACGTTTCGTTTAATATCATGTACAATTTTCAAGTGTCAGCCGTTTTTTTTGTACTCCTTTGATTCATTTTTCAGTGCAGTACATAAATTTCCACAGATAATATTTTTATTGCCTTTAATACTCTCTGAAGTTAAAGACAACATAGCCAAACAGAACGGATGGCGCTGGCGTATTAGTTTTTACTTTGACATAAGGGACCCCGTGCAAAGCATCTAAAACGTCGAGACATATTTAAAATATCATTTCGAGTCTTAAACCGTTAAATTTTTTTATAAGTTGTTTATTTATGCTTTAATTTAGCATATACTAAAATATAAAATTTAAAAATATATATTTTTGTTAAACTTTCATTACTGCACGTTCCCATGACTAACTTTTTCAACTTAGCATATCCCCCGGAGGGGGCCCCCCCCAGGCCCCCCCCCCCCGGCACCCCGCACTAAAAGCACGTAAAACTGGTGAGAATAATGTTCTTTAAAAATTTTTTATAAGAATTTAAGGATCATTGTATATATACTTTGTATTTGTTGCAATTAAAATTAATAAATAAATTGTATAAATAAGATGACTATGACATTTTGCGGTTTAACACGTTAAAAGTGTTTTATTTAAATACGAGCTGTGTCCGCGACTTCGCCCCCATAGAATAGTTAATTTGGGCATCAAAATTTGTTTTTGCAAACCTTCTCTTCACTTTTATAAATTAAGGTCGTTTAGGCCCACGACGTCACATACTGTCACGGATTTTTTTTAAATAATTTAGAAAGGAATCATTCCTTCGTACACCTTTTAGTAACGTATGCCCACAAACTTAAATAATTCCCGCCTGTTCGATAAACACTCTAACATAAAAAAGATTTTACAGTTCTAGCCAGTAGTAGTTCCTGAGATTAACTCGCTCAATCAAGCAAAGAAACAAACTTTATTACAGAACTAAATTGATAAAATTGGAATGGCCGTAAAAGTATACAGATTTCGAATTACTCTAGCATTTCAGAAGGTATGAAACAAAAGGGAATTCATCGTTGAACCGCCGCAGAGCGTGAAATTGCCAAAAAAATCGAAATCCATCACGAATCAAATGACACTTTGAAATTGTAAAGCTAACTGAAGGACAAATTGGACTCCGAAAACAATTAACGGTAGCAGGCGATGCGAAAAATTGGAATAATCAACGCACGCGGCGCGAATAAAGTTAAAATTTTAATATATGTAATTTTTATAGGTCCACTCGTCACTTGACCAGATTCTCGGATGACCCAATCACTTCATGTGTAAACAACGAAACGAGAACACTTTTTGTTTGCTCGATCTTAATATTGTGATTTAATATTGGTTTATTTCGGGGAAAACAGGTACGTACGAGCTCCGACATGTTTAATGTAACTTTAAAGGAAACCCATCCTTTTGTAGCCTGGTAAACGATATGCATATGTTTTCGATATTGAAATTAATTAAAAATCGAGTTTAAATTGAAAAAATCTACGACGCGGGCAAGACTTGAACCGACATCCACAGCGTTCAAGGCCATTGCTCTAATCAATCTAAAATCAGTTACTAATTTAGATAATTCTATCATGTGATGAAATACATTAAAGTTTTCGAACATTCAAATATTAAAATTATTACAATTTACATCTTTTGCAAAAAACTACAAACGTTTAGGTAATAGTTTTTTAAGCAAAAGTAGTTTTATTAACAAGTAACGTAGATTTTGTGTTTAAAAAGGCAAAGTACAAGTTACCTTTATATGAATCGGTAATGCTGACAAAGATAGAGCGGCATTTTACGTCCTTGGTCATAGGTTCGAGTCTGTATCGCCTGTTTAAACATAACTTACGTATTGCATTTATATTAATAACAAAATCATGAAGAAATACGTCTTTAATTTTGTACTACTAAGACTTATATAAAAAGGCAAGGAGATTTCTGATATAAAAAGTCAAAGAAATATGAGCCATAATTGAACTTTCTTAAATACCATGATCGAATCAATTCTTTCGTTCGATCAATGTCTAGCTGCGAGGCATAAATTCTTCTAATGAGGCTGATCGTGCGCCCTCCCGCCCGGATGGACTCCAATAAATCCCTGCTATCAAATTATAATGGTCCATTGCATTTTTCAACATCACTCTTGTATTCATAATTAATGCGCATGTAATGGATTAGGGCCTCTGCCCACTAGTCCGCTACGTTGTCGACCACATTATTAAGAAACAAAATGCGACACTACTATGTCTACTGAATTGTTTGTTTTTAGATTCAGTAGTAGTTAGAGGGCGTAAAGAAAACTATTTTATTTAAAATCTGCTTTTATTTACCCCCACATGAACTCCTCCTTTTTAAACTTATATACCTAAAAATCAAGCTCGTTAAGATGCTCAGTTCGGCAGTTGAAACATATTCACTGAAACTTATATAATAATTCTAACCTCAAAATATTTATTATGATAATGAATTAGCTTATAAAATGTTTTCTAAGGGCCGTATTTAATGCATCAAAGTAAATCAAACCCGTTTCTGGAAATATATACGTTTACTCACCGCCACGTTGACGATTCAACACCAGTGAAATATATGTTAATCTGTGAGGGATTGAATAACACGCTAGACCGAGAGTGACTGACTTTATTATGAATATTACAGATCTACCTACATAACATGTTTAATATGTAAATAAATAAATAATCCGTTTTTTAACACTTAAAAACATAATTTACAACTAAAATGAATAATATTAATACCTACCGTTATTAACGTTGTGCCTAAAATGATCAGACTCGACAAGGCTTGCTAAGTGCTGATTTTCTAACAGAAATTAAAATTATAAAAAACATGTTTTTGAAGAATATTGCATAATATAACTGGCTTTGTAAGCATCTCTTTATCTTTTTAAATTTAAGCTGGTATCCACAATGTCGGTCCGTTTCGTCATTTTTGAAAATTAACCTTAAAAGATAGACATATTGTGTCGCGGACATTTTATTATATCATTTAAAGAGAAATCGTCATCTCAAAATATATACTTTTAGGATATCTTAAACCATTTATCGCAGCGTGAACATCGGAAATCAATAATTTTCCTCCTATTGATCACGGCGCGATGTTTAATACTCTAACCAAGACAAAATTAGTTTCCTCAATTCGAACCAGTAGATCCTGAGATTAGCGCGTTCAAACAAACAAATAAACTCTTCAGCTTTATATATTAGTATAGATTTCATAATGATAAAAGTCTAGCGGGCATACACCTTCAGCTATCATTTGTTGAAATACTATTTTTCTTAGCGAGGTATCTGCAATGACGTTACGACATAGTGTGGAGACACCTTTATTCTGACCGCTCAAAGGACGAACTAGCCGATGCAAGAGTTGACGGCCAGGAAATTGAGCATAGCGTGCCTATTAATATTTCAACTTCCTAGTGATTAAAATCGGTAATGACAACAATGGATTTTAGATTTTATTACTAACTACATACGGTTGAGTTTCGTGGCGCAACTGCGGCTAACAATTCACAAACATCTATGTCCACCATGCATTTCGCGCACCCCAAAGTTGGGCCTTGGCAATTTTAATACCCTCGGAATTAGCGCTCTCTGTATCCATTGGAAGCCGGATTTGCTCGTATTAACGACTTAATGCGAAATTGACCTGTTTGTTACCTGAAGACAAGAAGATCACTTCTATTTTAATTAAATCCACATTATATAGTTTACTCAAGAGGCGATCGATGTAATTAAATTTTACTCTAATTAGTGATAATTTTTGTCTATAGCTTAAGTATATAATTAAAAAAAAATTAAAAATAATTTAGAGCAATGCAGCACTTTGAAATCAAATGTGAATTATTTCAATCTAAAATCAATTTTATTTAATATGTTTAATAATAATTACAATTATTATTATCATTTTATTAAGTATAATTTATTAGTTGGTTATTTCTTTTGTATATTAAACTCCTTCTTAGTCCTTTCCTTTTTTTGTTAGTGCACAATATAATTGTACAACTTCATTGTTTTATGTGTACCAAACTGTAAAATACTTAAATGAGTAATAAAATTCTATACGGGTAGGCAAGAACCCCACCACGACCACAGCGTTCTCTGTTACCTACTACTCTATCAATAGAGCTGCTGTTTATGTTTGAAATAAAGCTAACACGTGAAAATAATACTTTTCAAGCTGTTTAAAGTAAAATTTCTGCGCTTGCCTGTTAATCTATCAAATTAAGCTGTAAAGTGTGGCAATGGAGTCTTAAAAGACGCGAAAAGTAAACTTCATTTGGCACAAAGAAGCAGCGCTAGGCAACTTATGATTTATGACGGCACGCTGTTAAGATTTTAAGTTACTTTGAGCATTAACATTAAGTTATTTTCGTAATATACCAACGTCACAACTATTTTACTTTGAAATTTTTGTTCCAAGTCGTTTATATGTTTATGTATGAATTTTTCACATGTCGTTCTACTTATGTATACCTACATAATCGTACTTAAATGATGTTTGTTAAATGAATGAGAATTTTTTACGATAGAGACAACCAAGGTGTGAATCACTTGATGGAAGACATCTCAACAAGATGACCAATAGACCAACGATGGTCTCTTGTTGGATCGGTTGGTAACCCCCCCCAGAAGAACGAAAGCGATGACCCTCGTGACATCTATCTATCAATGTCTACTATAAATCTTTACAGATAATAATTATTTCGTTGTGTTGTTTGCTAGTTAGACTATATTTATGTTTCGTCCTATAGAAGTTCTTATTTCATATTTTAAATAAACGTCTACTTCGTGTTCGTTAAGTATTCAAACCGTGTTTATTTGGACTATATTTAAACTCCTAGAAAGTCAAGTTATCGTAAAGGAAAGTAGATAAGGAGGAAATCCCATTTTAAAACACCACCGTTATACTACTAAGTTACACAACAGCAACGATACAAAATCGCAACTATAACATTTGCACAAAACACCTCTATCTCGTGTTTGCACATGCCTACATTTAATATTAATTATTTATCAAGCACTTAAAATCTAATTAAAGCGGTCGCTGTTAGCAAACAAAGAAAGTTGTTGGAACTAGCAAGTCAACTAGAACTTGACCCAAGTTTAATTATAAACTGAATGATCAAGTCCTGAGCACAATCACAAAGTTCAGGATCATGGCGGTGTTGGTTTAAGTACTTTTATGTTTCTTCAGTTTTGAAGATGTCGGGCGATCTCCATTTATTTGCTATTGGTATTACTTCTTTAAGTTTTGCTAACTCATATAATGTGTACGCTTAATAGTAAAAAAGGAGGTTACTTGATTGAAGAATCATCCAATAAAATAATAACAAAGACATGTCAGATTTGCACTAAGCTAATTCTTATTGCAAACATCTATAACTCCTATAGTCATTAAAATTAAGACCATTAACAAAATATTTAAACAGTTTCAATCTTAATTCATTTTTTATTTTAAATAATGCCATCGTTTGCTGTTGTTTTTAAACACTTTTAACGGTTTAAAATGCGAAATATGTAAGTTGACTAATTTTAAATTTATTTTAACTACGTGGCCACGGGGGACAATAAATGTATGATAAGTTAACTAATATATCTCGTGTTTTAAGCGGGAAAAAATGGTTTATTTCAATATATTCAACTCGCATAAACTAGAGCCAGTACTTACTGTTTATATAATTTAAACAATTAACATATGGTACAATAATTATAGTGACTAAAAAAGTTACTTACAAAATAATGTGAGGGTAGTTTTTTTTCATTAATTCGAATACAACATTTTGAAAGTTGATAACAAGAATGAAATTTGTATTTACCAAATAATGATTAAAAAAATATGAATGCTAATTCTTTTTAAAATAATTCTCGAAACGAAATTGTTTCAACAAGACTGACAGATACAGGGACGTTTTTTAAACCGCCCGCGGGTTCTGTAAAGCAATTTTCTTGAGTAAATAAAGCGTGTTTCACTCTGAAAGCATAACAAGGTTCCGCCTCTATCTGTTTTCTTATTCATTACAAATTATATTATTACTACCGGTAAGCTTACATTTTGATCTTTAGTTGTATACTAGTGAAGGTTTATATATTCATACAGAAATCATTTACTGTGTAAAAATATGCTTTAACAGTTTGGAATAAAAAGCAATTACTTGATTTTTTTAAAATAATAAGTTTATGTAATATTATTTACTTATGTAACAAAGTGTAAAACATTTTTTACATAATATATCTGTCATGAAGTAAAAAAAATATCTATATATTAAATACATTTCTGTATGTAATATATAGCCTTTAAAAAAACAGTTTTTACAGTTATTTTTTTAAATGCTATAGATTCCGGTTCAAGTCTCGCCTGCGTCATAAAAAAAATCAATCTAAATAGATTTTTATAAATTATCCCATTATGTTCAATTAAATGTGAAAAATAATCAAGTTTTCAAAGTTTTTTTTGTAAGTTTGCTTCTAACTAATCGAGTAGGTACCTACAATAAAGAAAGAAATATATATAAAACATATTTTTTATCGTTTTTGGTATATACGTTTTTAAATACTGTCCGTAGTTTACGTTAGATTTACACATTTAAATAAATCACTTTAACGTTTTAAAACGCTTTATATTTTAGTTAAACTTGTTTGAAAATTGTTTTTAACTAAACTTCGGGCCGTAGTTAAAAATATTTTTCAAACAAGTAACAAAAAATAGCGCGTTTTAACCCGTTAAAGTGTTTTATTTAAATTTACCTTTTTACTTAGTTATTCTAATATTTTATCTCACCTTAGGTTTTTCACTCAATTTAATTATGTTTGTGTTGGTTAGTTTGTAGTTAAAACGTATAAGTAATTTGTTTGTTAACTCTTATATACAATTTGTCTTATATCTGGTAACTTTTATCTACGTTTTGTTTTTCTTTATTGTATATAACTTTAATCTATTCGTGAAACTGTTAAGCATGCATTTTAACATTGTTCTTTATTCTTATTTCTTAGCTACTTGGGTAATGTATCTCTTGGTTGCCTTTAGCTAAATAAATAAATAAGTTCTGGTTAAAGAAAGAAGGTTCTTGTAAGCACCTTTACAGCACATCAAGGTGTAAACATTATTAAACTGTGGACGTATAAAGCCATGTTTTAAAATGTCGACCTACATCCAGTGCAACAATCCACAATGGATGTTTCGTCCACACAATACTGCTGCCGAGTTTGCCCAGGTGCTACCGGGCGCCGAATTTCACTTCTAAATTTTTAGTGCGAACTCTTGTGACGCTTTTAAACGTTTTTAAACACAAGTGCCGCTTTTGTTGCATTTTTTATATTGAAATGTGTCAAGAAAATTGTCTTTAAAAATGCTTTACGTAGCAGTAGCACCTTGGACTTGCACACGATGCCAATCGAATTCCCAAGTATCGATTACCACTAGACCAATGAGACCATTAGAAAAAGGTAAAAGACTCTTAAACAAAACACTTAACTTAACGGTTTAAAACGCGATATATAGTACTGTCCGTACAGTATTCAAGAGAAAACTTCCAAAAACAGTAAATAATTTGTGCATTCAAAAAAGTTTATTGGTCACAAGGAAATATTGTTTTGTACTTATTAAACATCAACTAAAGACCCAGAAAGAAGTTCAGTACACAAGATCAGCTGACAATTTTCTGTTCCTACTGTATAATAACTCTAATACTGTGTTTCCTTAAACCTTCCTTTTTCCCATATATGTTTTCGGTTCATCCCTATCTGTTCCATCTTTACTTCCGATATGTGTGTGTCTTGTAATCCACCAAAAACCAAAAAAATCAATATCAAATATAGAAACGCTACTTTGGTAAATACTTTATGACTTGCTGTTTCTAGCTGTTTCCGCGACTTCGTTATTTCCTGGAATAATTATTTTGGACATCAACATTTATTTTTCTAAACAACCTCATGAGTTTTATATACTCGTACTATAGCTGTTACCCACGACGTCGTCCGCGTCTCGTCGAGTCGTTCTTGCGAGTTAATATTAAAATATATGTTATGGTAAACTTTTTTCCGATAATTAAAGAAGAACCATATTTTCTCGTTTTTTCCACAGTTTCTCCGCTTCTGTTGTCCATCGTTATGTTAAAAAGCTTAAAGCCTTACTCGATAAATATTTTTCGAATTCGGTGTCAATTGAATCGAATTAGTAGTTTCCGAGATTAGCGCGTTCAAACAAACAAACTATACAGCTTTATAATATTAGTACAGCTATATTTCTCATTTTCTTTGGTAGAAGAGTATCAGACATTTTAAATAAGACACTTTTAACGGCTCAAATTAAACAGATTTTCTCCTCTGTTGTTAACAACAAAATATCGATGCCATTATATGGCAGTTCAGGAGTAACGCGATTATCTGTCGCTAAGCTCTCAACGGAATAACGTGTTAATGAAGTTCGCTGTTACAGGTAAACGTGCTCGGAAATGATAAACACGCCTCCGTAATTGTCTAACTAGATGGCGCTAGTTATCGTATCAAGTTACGAGACTAGTTTTATTTGAAAGCTGAATTTGTAGTTTTATCTTCGCGATTAAAACTTTTACAGAGACAGTTTAAGTGCTCACTGGTTCGATTCCCACGAATGGGTGATAGGAATATCGAATTGCCGTCCCGGTCACAAAACGACGTCCACAGATGTAAAACTGTCAGTCTGTAAAATAAATCAACAGCACTTCTTATTTAAGATAAAAATAAGTATTTGCTGATTTTCATGGGCTCGTTGGTGTAATGGCAATGTAAGGTAAGGTTTATTTTTCTAGTATTTATAATTTTTTTGGAACATTGGGTAGTACGAATATCCTAATTCCGAACCACAGTCCGCAGATGAAAAACCCTTGAAGTTCGGTGTCGGTCTGTGTGTTTCTGAATGTGCAAAGCTAAAATAGGTCGATAGCGCATTTTGTTTAGATATTACATGGCTCGGATATTTCACCCTCAGTGAGTGCCATGCGTGTCTGTCCTCCTTTTTACAGAAAAATTTGAAGCGTCGTAAGAGGTCGTAAGCAGTATATGATTAAATATTTCATAATTTTCAGCTCTCAGTAGGTATCTAATAATTTTCAGGTGAAAGCAGCGTCTGAATATCGAGCTGTGGGGTTTCGAGGGCTCTCGGCTAGAGGGCCGGTCATTTGGACGTCAAAGCTGACGCACCGACGGATTCGTGTATACAAGTACAATCCACTTTTGCAAATAAAAATAGCCCCCGTTTGTTTAATCTCAAAGGCACTCCATCCTTTTGATGTAAATGATAAACGTCAAAAATGATTCCCTTTATTTCGCAGCGAATGAGAAAAAAAATCAACTAATGATATCCGCTTTTTTGCATTTTTACGTTCGCGGATTACAGATGAGCTTTATAATAAGCGTGGCATGAAGTGAAAAAGTTTTCACGTTTTATCAAAGGTAAAAATACAAACATTTTGAGGCTTATGCTGTTTCATAGTGTTTTTTTAACGTATATAACCTATATAAATGTCGCAGTTAACATACTTTTAACTTAACTACAAATTAGCATATCATTGTCTTTCGGGCTGTTTGGCCGACGTGAGCGAGAAGAGGTTCTCGACGTTTCGCCATCACGTGCGGACGGCATCATCAGGAGATGTTAACTCCTCGATTGCTCGAAGAATAATTCTTTGCCTTACACAATTTACTAAACTACTTAAATTAGTTTAACTAATATATATCGCGTTTTAAACCGTTAAAGTGTATTATTTAAACCCTACTATATACAACTACTACAACAAAAAATAAAACGAATACATGTCGGTATTTATTTTAGTCATTTCACCACAGATGAAAAAGCCGTCGCGTTTAATCTCATTTCGATACTGTCTGTGAATTTCCGAATATCCAAAGTCAAAATAAGTCGATAGCGCATCTTGTTTAGATATTTTGTAGCTAAAGTATTTCACCTACCATCAAGAGCCATAAAAACTAACTGACTGAATTAATTGCGTTTTCTTAGGCTTATTTTAGCTTTACTAGGATTCAAAGTAAATTTAGTGGTTAAACCTTAAACACTAAACAACTGAGTCTGTCAACCAACAACCAAGCTTAAGTGTCTGTTTGCAAATAGTAAATACGATCTAACATCTTTCACTGTGTTTTTTGAAAAGGAAACCAATTCTACAATTTGAAATAATTATTCCAGAATACGTTCTTCTTCCGTTGCAATCAGCTGTCTATTCAAATTTCACACTTGTTCATACTTGCGTGTGTGGTCGACACCTTGATAACAAATGCGGGTCCATTCAATTCTTCGCGGTGTTTGTTGTGATACGATATTTGCTGTCTAATTATGGGATTAGTATTTTTTATTATGATAAAGAAATGTCGATAAAAAATGATAAACATTATAATTAAGTACTATCTGAAGTTTATGCTAGTGGGGACCACGACTGTTGCAAAGCATCCGAAACATTGACCGTTAGTTAAAATAAATTGTAAATAAGTTAACGAATATATTTCGCTTTTTAAACCACTAATAAATTACTTTACATACTTTACACAAAACTATACGTATTTTGGTTTAGGTTAATAAAATTATATATTTAATTAAAACGGTTTAAAACGCGAATTATATACTATTATATTAAAATGTACTGTTCCCGTAGACAGACAGTATTAAAAAAAATATATTTTTCATAACATTGTTTGTACAGAGTAAATAGTAGAAAGTTTGTAGTACTTACTTGGCACCAAATACCTTATAATGAGACCACCTTGAAATTATCTTCTTCTGAACAAAAAATATACATACATAGAAGAACAGACATACGAATGGAATTTAGCCCCCTTTTTAATAAGAAATAAAAAAAAACAAATTAACGATAAAATTAATGAAAACGGAATCAATAGATAGAATGGACTATAGGTAGATGTTTTGTTTGCTGTTTGACTTTATGCACATTAGACATAAACTACTAGACAGACGATTTGATTTTATAGGAAGGTAGCTTATTGGGCATTTAATAAACTTTACTAATATACGTCTCCCCATGACCACGGCTGCTGCAAAGCATCCGAAACGTCGGGCCGAAGTTAAAAATCATTTTCAAATAACTTTAACCAATATATGGCGTTTTAAACCGTTAAAGTGTTTTATTTAAATGTGTACTACTCGCGTAAACTATAGACAGTATTTACTAATTGTTCCAGAAAAGTTTTATATCCCACAAAACACTTTATACCTCTACGTCCAAAATTCTCTTGTAACTCGTGACATTTGATACTGGTACCAACGCACAATCTATTTTAATTAACAGTATTAAACCCGTCGCAGAAAAATTTAATTAAACAGCAAAAATACTGTAACAACAGTCCTTTGTCCTACATATTGACTGAGATTGATTGTCAGTCGGCATGTGCTAAACGAGTTGTGCGAAATAAAAGCAAATGTTCACAACCCCTGTCGTCATCCGTCACGTACACGAATCGTTTTATTGAACTCCGCTTCAAACATTATTAACTTTAGGTGACATGACGGTTTATTCCGATACACTTGGGTTGACTACCCCTGGCCCACTCGAAGTATCGAATCGGGCGCACAATGGCACTCTTAATCAAAATAATCCAATTTGGTGCAGTTTCGTGTTTTTTGTGTTATCTTCAAATACACTTTTTTCTAATAGAACAAGCATAGAATTAATTCGATGGAAGGTAAAATACTCCATATAACGTCTTAACAAGACCCCTTTCGATTAATAGCCATATGTTGATACTTGAAAAAGCTACTTCGCTTGGTTGAGGAGTTCGTCACCTCCCAAAGATGACATTTACTGTGATATCAAAACGTCGAGTTCAATATTTCAATTACGACGGCCGAGCCGCATGAAAACCCTATCAGCATATCTATACTAATATATAAAACTGTACAGTTTGTTTGTTTGATAGCGCTAATCTCAGGAAATGCTGGTTCGAATTTAAAAATTATTTGTGTGTTAGTTAGAGCATTTATTGAGGGAGGTTGTAGTTTAAAGTCACGCTGTGACTAATAGAAGCGAAGAAACCGCGGAAATTTATTGATCTCGGTGGGTTTCCGATGCGTACGCGGCGAAAATAGTTCATGATAATGAATGTCCGCGACAGTGTATGTCCATCTTTTAAGACGCGTCCGACTTCGTGGGTCATAGCTTACATTTATAAAGATGAAAAGAGGGTTTTCAAAAACAAATTTCGATGCCTAAAATTACTTTTTTATGCGGACGAAGTCGCTGACACAGCTAGTGCCTTTATAATTCGCCATTTAGGTCTTGGTTACTACTTGAGACGCTAAGACGAAAGGGCGATTACTAGAACTTCGTGGCTTTTCTAGAAGAACTTATGTCAATGTAATTATCTTGAGAACTGAATGGATTTTTCATCGCATCAATATCGTTACCTAGACTGTTCTTTCGGCGGCGTTTAAGTGCGTTCTTAGCGTAAGATAACGAGCATTGTTGGAAGTCGTCAGACCCTTTCCCGCTTTGACGAGTCAACCGTGAAGATTGCTTAGATCCCCAGCGACTGGCCCTTAACTTGAAACAGCCTTATCGAGATGGGATTAATTGCGGAAATACTACAGATAACAATGCAGTTATACCTATATATATATATATATATAAAAAAAAAAAAAAAAAAATTTCTAAAGGAAAAAAGAGCGTGATTTTCTAAAGACTTCGCCGCTTTTCCCGAAAAGATTTTGCCTAGAAGTAATTAAGGTACCCAAGTATTGTACTGCTACAGACAATACTTAAATATTACGAGCAGAGTAGTAAATATAATTTTATTATAACAATTTTAACGGTTTAAAACGCGAAATATTATTTTTAGTTTAATTTGGTCACGTTTACGTGACCCCGTATTTTTCGCGGTTTTAAACCGTTAAATTGTATCTTATAAATCTTTAACGCAAAAATCTACTCTTCTCGTAATACTCTCCATCATACAACTTTTACGTGTACATACATATATATATATATAAGCGTCAATAGGTCGATTACGCGAGTAAATACACTTAGATTACACTTTGGAATACAACATTTCTTAACGGTTTAAATAGCGAAACATATTCTTGCAAAATAACCGAATAGGTCGTAGTTAAAATAAAATCTAACATATAGCGCGTTTTAAACCGTTAAAAAGTGTTTAGTATAAATGTTATTTACTCAGTACTCTTCCACAACTTGGAAGTAGAAAATGTTACTACCCCTGGCAACCTACTAGAGCAGCGGGTTTTTTATAACTCTCTCCTATGCGAGAGGAGACGTATAAATAAATGTGGTAAAGCAAGGCTAGTATAAATTCTATGTGTATTAAAAAACTGCAACCCATATAACTCTTCTATGAATACAGAAGAATACTAAATTCCGAGGCAGGAACGATGCAATAAAATTAGGTTACCTGAATTTTTCCCCGCAATAAAACCAACTGAATTTTCTATTTGTCATTTTTAGAGGTATACGTTTGCTAGATAGAATTCTGAAACTATGCTCAGAAGACCAGAAAAGTTAATTTGGGTATCTCAATTTCCTTAAAATATGACAGATAAATTTACCAAACAATTTCACATTTATATAACACATTTTGACGGTTTAAAAAGCGATATATAACTAAGTTATTAAAACAGCAGCACATATGGCTGTTATCGTTGGTTCGAGTCCCGATTCATTTTTTAGACATTTATTTCACATTCACATTTTACATCACTTACACGAGAAACTTGTTACCACATAAATTAGAAATTATTAGATTTTATCACGGGGGTATTTTTTAAATAAATTTATGCAAATACTATCTATAGTTTACGCGACTACAACACATAAAACGCGATATATTATATTAGTCTCCCCGTGACCACGGCTATTGCAAAGCGTCCGAAACGTCGGGCCGTAGTAAAAAATATGTTTTAAAAAAGTTTGACTAATATGTATCTCGTTTTAAACCGTTAAAGTGTATTTAAATATATCAATGGATATCAATAATTCTCCGACTTACCGAGGACGACACAACACTAGTGCGACGCGATTAACGCGTGCGCCCCCGCACTAGTTCGCTGACTGTCCAATACGAATAATGGCGGGCATTTTGACCGCTAAGCCTAATTTTGGCAAATAAATGAATATTTTCGAATATATAGACTCAGGATGGCCTGTATCAGAATCTTCCATGTTTCACGTGGGTCAGAAACTCGAACAAAGTCACAAATTGATTCTCCAATTATTTATATCTCCTCAACTTCACAGATTAACAAAATATAACGCTAACACTCTTTAATTAGGCATTGACAACGATACTAAAATTAAATCAACTTAGAAACTGTTAAAGATGACGTCGAAAATAAGCGATTCGTCGAGTGCGTGGTGCGTTGGCGGTTCTTGATTCCGAAGTGCCCAAGATGGCCGCCCCGCTTCCACCGGTGTGACGTTCCGCAAGAATGGCGGCTGACAGACAGCTGACATATGTCATGCTGCCATTCTGTTCCGACGTCGTCGACAGCAAACGTAAAATGTCATGTGTCGCGCCGTCAAATATAACATTGTGTTTCTTAATATTATGCATCAATAACAATTACGCGTAAACTACAAACAGTAATAAATATGGAAGCATTTGAGGCAGTAATCACCCATCACAATTAACAAGTGATCATAATAACCAACGTTAAATTTAATCTCTGGAACGGAATAATTAGTGCAAAACAATAGAGCGAATAGAAATTCCGACGAAGTCTCGCGAAATGACGGAGTAGAATTTGCATCGCTGATTGCCGACCGACTCAATCAAGGATATTTAACAAAATTAACTAATTGAGTGGGCCCCCTTCGTCTTCAATGAATTAACTAAACAAAGCAACGTGTATCGGGGAAATCTAATAAGCTGTAATAAGGCGATTTTGTGGGCTCGCCCCTTGTAATTTCGTTAGAATCCCAACATGGCTGACAACAAATGTTTAATTATTGTTTTTCATGTTTTTGTTTATAAACTAGTCTTTATACTAGCTGTGCCAGCGGCTTCGTCCGCGTAGAATGGTTATTTTGTCGAAATTTGCTTTTGCAAACCTCCTTGTCGTCTTTATAAGTTATGGCTGCTAACTCCTGACGTCGTTCTTTCCAGTTAACCTTAAAAGATAGACATAATATACTGTCACGGAGATTTTTAAGATTATTTAAAGAGGAATAATTCTAAATAAAACACTTTAACGGTTTAAAACGCGATATATATTAGTTAGTCCATCACACAGTCTCCCCCACGGCTGCTGCAAAGCATCCGAAACGTCGGGCCGTAGTTCAAATAATTGTTAAATATCTTTAACTAATATATATCGTTTTAAACCATTAAAGTGTTTGTTTGTAAATATCCATGCCATCTTGGTTAGAATAAAAAACATCGTTCAGAAATTCCTAGTTATCCGTAAATCCGTAAGTTTCGCTGTTTAATTTAGTTAAAATTCCGAACAGTGCTTGTAGCTTGTTCTATGTAGTGGGAATTTTATGGCTCTCGTCTGCGCTTTAATGAAGATGAATAGCTTTAAAGTGCATTTTTCGAGTATTTTGTTTAGCTAGAGTTTAATATTATATTTATGTACTGTCTTCTATACGATGTGTAGAGATCACTTGATGATGCAGAAAGATGCTGCTGAAGATTGGAGGTTTTTCATGATGAAGGAGTATAGACAAGCTTGGAGTTCACCTCATTGATACCCCACCCCAACAAGATGCACTGTCGATCTATTTTAGCTTTTAACATTGGTAATAAATGTACTCAGCTGGGGCCCTGTTTATAACTATGTAAGTAAACGGATGATAAGGTCAGTAAAAATTTAGTTCTGCATATTAAGATTTTTCTTGTTTAATTTTCATTTGATATTTTTTTTTATAATGGAGGATAGAGAAGCGTGGGGTTTAATTGATTGTATGTGAAATACACAAGCCATATAACATTGGAACAAGATGCGCTATCGGTCGAATTTCCTTTGGATATTTTATAATAATTATATAAATATTGATTAGGATATCAATTATTAAATAAAATGTAAAATAAAAGTACCTTCAAGCCTAAAACTATAATTTTTCAAAAATGCATTATTGCTTCTAATTTTTTTTTATATATGTTGAGAAATAGTGAAAATGCATTTACATTAGACTTGCAAAAAATCGGCAGTATACGAATACCGAATTTCGGGAGACCCCTGACCGAATAGCAATATTAGGCAGTATTCGGCTGGATTTTTGCTCCAAAAACTTGTACAGACGTATGTTTCGCCTCCTTTGTTTTGTTCTAACTACTCGTTATTATTATGTACCAATTACTACTATTATTATTATTTATTTATTTATTTATTATAAGACAATTAACAGCGATAGCCACTTAATTAATGATTTTATCAAATTTATTGTGTACTTCTGTACACAATAGAATTAACTTAACAATAGAGTATCATCAATTAATTAGGACAAAATTTAAAAATCAGACAATTCTTTATTATACCAGTATCTCGAAAAGATCACATTTGGGTCTTAACTTGAGGAGACTTATAGGTTAAATTGTTGGCGAAAACGGAAGAGGTGCCTCTGATAAAATCGTTCTTCTAGTGCATAGTTGTTCGGTAAAATCGACAGAACTTCCCTCAAATAATATAATTTGTTTCGAAACAACTTACAAGCTACAACTAATTGCCAGAATCTGGACTTACAGAAATTAAACCAACTTCCTAAAAAAATAAGTAGAACAAGTAGGGGTAAAAACCGTATTGTGTTTGTAAAGAAACCGAGAAAGCTTTTTGATTCTCTAATATATAATTTTCTTGAGTTCCACCAATTATTACAATGACTACTTATAGATTAAACAGAAACAAAAATATGAATAATATATAATTTAATTATTTTACCAATTATTTCTCTTGACAATATATTAGGATTCGTTATTGCAATAATATTAGATATTGTATTGGCGAATATAATAAAAGCAGCCGAATAGGCCGAATACCGAATAGTAACCGAATATTCGTTGCAAGTCTAATTTACATTAAAAGTCACATGTTAATTTGTATGCGTGAAATCTTGGTATCAGCTTGACCAGTCCAATATAAAACGGGCTTTACTTAGTCTAGACAGTATAATGTGTGATTTGGACCGACAACAAGAGCATATTTTCAGAACAACGTGACAATATTATCTTTAAAGTTCATAATTTTAATCAAGGGTATCACTCGGTTCAGAGATGAGCTTAGTTAGAAGTTTTAAAGCCGTATCGTAATGAATAAGTACTGTTAAATTATTATATACTTAAATACTGTCTATAGTTTACGCGAGTAGTACACATTTAAATAAAACACCGCCGTGGTCACGGCTGCTGCAAAGCATCCGAAACGTCGGGCCGAAGTTAAAAATCATTTTCAAATAAGTTTAACTAATATATCGCGTTTTAAGCCGTCAAAGTGTTTTATTTAAATATTATATACTTATTAGTCATATTAAAATTAAGAACCTAAAACATCTTTAAATTAATAAAATAATACAATAAAATAGCAGCTTTTGTTGTACGCGCAAGAAGGTATAACGCTGATTTTCAGTAATGCCCCATTCTGGACATTAGAAGTAGAACACTACATAAGGTAGGTAGACCATGGAAAGCCATGCTCCTTCCAAATATGATAAAATCGTAGTTATTGTCAAGTGACGGCAAATTCTTTCTACTCCCACAAAGCCCCATCAAAATTAAGGCCAGAACGCGAGTCGCTAGCGATGCTATTTTGTTGACACGACCCCTCGTGTTTTGGACATCGGTCATCACTGTTAAATTTATAATACGCGCACAACAAAAAGTAAGTTTTCACGTAATTAGCCTATTATTATCTTCATTTTTTCATTCTTTATTATCATGTATGGATTAAATAATTTAAACAGTCAATCAATTAAAACAAAACAATATATGTATAAGTGTATTTTAATAACTAGTAATAGATTTAACTGTAGCCTGAAAAGAAAGAGGTGATTAGCACCAATATATTGCCGAGTACCGAATGTCGTTTGACAAATCCCGATTCAGCGCTTACACTGTCGTCCCTTATTGATAGAGCCTTGATGAAGGTCGGCCTTTCTTTTTCTGACATCGCTCTTGACCCGTCGATTGGGGTGACCATGTTGTCGACATTTATTTGGTCTTTTGTTGCATTAAAATAAGGCAATAGAGGAGAACAGAAAGCATGGGAGATACATTATTAATGTAAGGTAAAACACTCAAGCCACATATCATTTTAATAAGATGTTGTCGACCTAATTTTGATTTGACTTTGGATATTCAGAAATTCACTAAAACGAAATTGAACTTCGCGGCTTTTTAATCTGCAAACGCTGGTCCGTAAACTGGATGGAATTTTAGATATTTCTAGCACTTATTTAATATACAGCTTTCCAGACATTATTGAAAAAAGAAAAAAATTTTGGATCCGGTGGTGATTGAACCTCAACTTGGCGATTAGCCATGTATTGCTACCATACGCCAACGAGCCTATTATAATTTTTTTAAAACATTTTCACGTGGTTGTTAATTACGTTAAATTAATGTTATGAATACTGGGTAAATAATAATTAGTTTCGGTTGAACAGGCCACAGAAGTTTATTTTATTATAAACTACTTGCTTCAATATCGATTTTAGATGGAAAAAATTTACGACACGTGCAGGACTTGATTCGACACTGACAGCGTTCTCTGGAGTTTCTCTAACCGATTGGGCTGCCGGGTCAGATTTTAAATGTATGCAGTGCCATGTGCAATAACATGTGAAAAATATTAAAGTTTTCAATTATTTACTTTTTAATGAATATAGAATTCATGAAACATCATATCATTCATGAACATTCATAGAATTCTGTGAAACATGAGATGCAAAGAGTTTTCACTTTTATAAATACTTCAACGGAAATACTATGATAGAGAAGGCAGACAAGCATGGGATTCAGTTGATTGGAACACGATGCACTGTCGACCTTTTTTGGCTTTGGATAATCGGAAATCCGCGGACTGGAACCGAAGCCATTGAACTTGACGGTTTTACATGTAGACGGTACGTAGTCTTTGACCCTGATGGAAATGCGATATTCCTGCCACCCTTAATATCCGGATTTCCAGACGAAGTCCAACATATTTCAGAGAAATTATAAATTTATTAGAAAAATATTGTATCTGGTGGAGATCAAACCGACGTCCCGCTAATTAATAGCTCTACATTGTCACCAACGCGCCATTCATATCCTAATATATAAAAGAAACCTTCTTTCGTATTTGTCTGTACTGTAACAATGATTGTTATTTGTAATTGTTATTTTACTTAATTTTATTGAACCTTTAATTAATTGATCAGATCTATGGCGATGTCTTCGTGTGCACACTTCCAATTACTTTACTGTTTTTCTAACCATGTGTTATTGTGAACTATGAACGTCTAATTATATCTTGTGTTTATTTTTTTCTATTTCCTTCGTCCTTCTATCTATCTAGCTCTTTGACAATACCGATATTAATCAAGTAAGGTGTGTCTTGTGTACAAGACCATAATATACCTTAGTTAAAACAGGCAGGAGACTTTGTGCCCGAGTACACAGGACCAATGCAAATTGGTTGAGACCGTAACTTGGCTTCAAACTAAGTTTGCGAGCATCTCAGGCCTTACAACTCCCTCTAACAGCGAGATCGATGCAACTAATGAGTTTGAATATGGGTACAAGAGACGAGATAAATAAATAAATGAAATTAAGCAATGAAAAATGTTTTATAGCTGTTTATCGTTTGTTTTAGATGTCATTTTTAAGGTTCCTATAACACAATTCAACTAAAAGTATTAGCAATTAAAATACTGACTACATATATGTATATGTAAGTTACACTAACAGTTTAAAAAAACACTAACGGTTTAGAATGCGATATATTAGTTAAACTTATTTGAAAATGATTTTTCCCGACGATGACTGATGCCCGACGTTTCAGACGCTTTGCAGCAGCCGTGGTAACGGGGAGACGATTTAAATTATCTTCGAGCTCCAAACATGATGTATTTTAAATTTAAAACAATTATACTAATATTATAAATCTGAAGAGCGCCTATCTTAAGAATTACTGTTTTAAATAAAAAAATGTTTTTGTGGTAGTCGAACCATTTATAGAGGAAGATTATAAAACCTCAGGCTGCGACGAAACAATGGGAAATGTGGAAAAAACCAGGAAAATTATTCATTTTTCGTCTATTCCGTTGCGTGCGCTGCAAAAACGGTTCAAGACACTCAAACATAATATGTATGAAAGAATGTTTATCTTTCAAGATTAACTTGCAAAAACGATGAGACGCGGACGAAGTCGCCGGCACGAGTATATAATATTTTAAAACCAACAAGCTATGAGCACACGATAATTATTTAAAATAAACTTTTAATTTAAATTAGCTGTCAGGTCATTTACCAAAATTACAATCCTACGGATAGATATCTAAAAATTATTTCATATCTCTCATTGCATTATGTTTCATACACAGATGTTTAAACTAACATTTTGTTGGCATCATAATTCCTAATTGTCAAGTGTTTGCAAAACTAAATTAATGAGCCGACATCAAAGAATGTTCCAGTTATGACTTCTAAAACACCGTTGACATTCAACTGAATATTAAAGCCGTTGTAATTATGAAACTAGGGTCTTTGCAAACCTCTAAGGCTTGTCGCACAATGATCACCGGCCACACCCACGAAACGCCGCCGACAGATTCCATCCCCAAGTGTCCATTAAGCCTTTTTTTACTGAAGATTACATTGAAGCATGGTTCACTTGAAACGAAAGGCTGACCTACATCGACCAAATTTTAGCTATGGATATTCGAAATATCAACTTAAGGGGCGCGAAACGCATTCAATGAAACTTGAAGTAAGTCACTTGTACAGATGACTATATTCTACTTATGATGTTATTAACAATTCATGTCATTATATTATGGTGGAATTAAGTGAAATTTGAGGCTACCGTTGATCTCGTTACAGAAGCTTTTAAGCGCTTCCTAGATTTTAAGTGTTTTAACATTTGAACAAACACAAGTCGTTATAATACATACATTATTTTACTATATTGTTATTTAACGTAAATCGCTAACAAACAGTATAAATCAAAGTTATGAAGACTACCGGAAGTGACAGCGTGTAGAGCGGCCGTTATTTCCAGTGTGTAGCGATCCTTATGTTCGCACAAAGTCACGGCAAAGCTAAATAGTTGCAAAGCCTTTTCTAATTTTAATTAGTAGATTTCACGAAGGTCTTATCCACTTGGCTATGTAGACGTTTAAGTCGACATACAGAAATTATAAATTATAATGTTATTTAAGCAATGTTAGTTAAGTACGCCAACGTTTGAAAACAAATAAATAAATATAATTAAAAATAGAATACAATACTAACCATACTAAAGGGATCTAAAATAAATTAATAGCACGTATTATAAACTTAGGTATACACAAATAAAAAAGATACCTATTAGGATTGCTTTGCGGGGGGATAGATTTTCGGGCCCTAGTATGCCCTAGTAGCCCTTAATATGTTAAATGAAATATATCGCGTTCTAAACCGTTAAAAGTATTTAATTCATGACATTCACACGTAAGTAGGCGATCGGTCGCGGCCATACATTTAAGTCACCATTTTTTGGGCACATAGCGAATATCTCGCTCGTGTCCGACAGTTAAGCTTGTACGGTTCGCTGTCAGTGAATGCGCAACGGACATGGAATCTCAATAAAAGCGGAGTGAAACTCTTATTGGATCCCCGCTGTTCTAAAAAACCTAGAACTTTAACAGTATAAAGTTAAAAGCAAGCAACTTTTAACTTTGGGAAACGTTTTGGTGCACCCCCACAGAGTGCGATAGCGTAAGATGAACCAAAGTCACTAAATAAAGCCCCAAAAGTTATCGATGCAGAAGAGACCCACTGTTGGGACTATGTCATATATGTCAATAATTACCGTTTACGCGACTAATACACATTTAAATAAAACACTTTAACTGTCTCTCCATGAACATGGCTACTGCACAGCAGCTGAAACGTCGGGCCGTAGTTAAAATATTTTCCCATCAAGTTTAACTACTATACATCGCGTTTTAAACCGTTAAAGTATTTTTATATTAACTAAATCTTACATTTTGATAATTCAAGTCTGTAAGTTGAGTGTGTTACTGTTCCTCTGATCAATAACGCTCAGTAAGTAAGTCAAAACTTTGATTTCAATTTTGTATTATTTTTGACAGTAAGTAATATAATAAAAAGACTCAACGCAATTGTATAAACTTTCGAAATATACAACTATCAATATATGAAATCACTTCTTTTATGTTTTAATTTGCAACAAATATCTTAAACTAGTTGTGGACGCGACTTCGTCCGCATATAATAGTAATTTTGGGCATCAACATTTGGTTTTGCAAACCTCCTCCAACGTCCCAGCGTCCCGTCGTTCTTCCAAGTTAATCTTATAAGATATACATATACTTCGTGGACATTATTTGAAATCATTTAAAGAGGATTAATTCTTTCTTGCTTTTTCCCCCATTTTCCGCTGTTTTTTCCTTCCTATTAGTCCCAGCGCGATGTTCAATTCAAACCAGAAGTTCCTAAGATTAGCGCGTTAAAACAAACAAACTCTTCAGCTTTATATAGTAGTATAGATTAAATTCAATTCTTTCTAAAAATTACATCAAAAATAAAACCGTGATTTGAACGAAATATTTTTAAACATAATCGTCACTGAACATTACATTACAAAGCGAACATTAAATTAACTTCACATAAATTAAAACTTATTTTCATTTCGTAAAATATTAAATATCTTCGATTGACAAATAAGTTTAAAAGGGGGGCCGCAAAATTTAAGTACCTCGGATGCCTATAACGGACACAATCGTCAAAACAAAAACGCCCGGAGTGCGGCTCTCCACAAGGTGTTGGGGTGTTTAAATTGCTGACCAGGACTACAAAGATAAAGATTTATAAAACAGTCATTAGACCGATCCTTCTATACGGCTGCGAAACGTGGACGCTAACACTCAAAGATGAGGAAAAGCTTTTGTGCAGAACGCAAAATCTCGGATTCTGGGGAACAAAAGGGGGGGGTTTTGCGGCCCAAAAAATCAATGGAGAGCTCGCTCAAAACCCGACCGGGCCACGTCGAAAGAATGGAAGAGCACCGAAACGTCAGAAGGCGTATCTCGGAATCCAACGCCGCCACCCGTGGCCGCCCAAATACCGCTGGAAAACCGTTGGTATTAGTGTTGCCGGGGGGGGGGGAAAAAAAAAAAAAAAAAAAAAACATTATACAAAAAGGATCATCAACATCGTTTCATAAACCTGACTGAGTCATCCTCGAACATAAAAAACATATTAACCAAACAAATCGAGTACCGCCTTTTTTGAAGTCGACTAAAAATATAAAACTCTCGCTCTGCGCTGTGGAAAAAAACAGCGCTATTTTTCCTAACGCATTCCTAATTGACATGTTACAGACAATAAGCCAGATCGTTGCAATGACAATATAGACTGGCTACGGGAAACAGTTTTATTTGCTCCGCAGAGCGTTTGGATGGGACTTTTTCTTTTCGTTGTATATGGGATGCGTCCCTCATACCCGAAGCGTTGAATGAAACGTTTCATTCAGTTAAAACGGTCCCGATGATTAATAAAAAATACGGAACGCCGAGACTGCGATGCACGAGTGTTTGAGGAGGTATTTGACATTTTATATCACGATTGTTTGTTTCCCTTTGTGTGGATGTAGAAATTAATATAAGCTTTTGTCTTTGTGTATGATTTATATTTTTCAAAATAATATATTTTGTAAGACCGTTCTTAAAAATACAAAGCTCAACATTATCTTTTTATGATTAAAACGCGCAAAAAAGATTATTTAGTACTATTTCTGACAATTATTCCAAATTTCTTAACTAATTGTAGATTTGAAATTTAGAGGTATAAAATGTATAGAATTGTCATATATTGTAATCTAAATCAGTATCTCCAATCTTATACATATTTTAGTGAGTCGTAGATTATTTTAAAACATTATTGTGTAAGATATTTATTAGGTCGACAAAACTGAAGAGTTTGTTTGTTTGAAAGCGATAAGCAACTGGTTCAAATAAAAAAAATCATATTGGTTAGAGCATTTATCATTTATATAACACGCAATAGGAGCGAAGATTCAGTAGTAAATGTGGTTAACAATATTCATTGACGGTCCGTTGCGTACGCTGCGAAAACTGTACGGGATAATATTGCCCAAAAAACTATCCACGCACGAGCCACCAGCCAGTATAAGAATAATTGTAGTTATCTGCGATCGCAGTCAATTTGCATGACACAGGCGCTCCCGACCTTTAAGAATAAAGTCAAGAGCACTCAAAGTAAACGCACTGAATAGGAATAATGCAGACCACTCGACGGGCCAAAGCATTGGGAACGAGTGCTTATTTCTGTTTTTATATTTCATTATTGGCCCTCTCATCTCATATTGCACTCCATTCGGATTCATAGAGGCCGCCATAAAAGATTGAAACGTGAGAGGCTATTTGAATGTAGTAATTGCGAGTGCACCTTTTTTTAATTCAATTCCAGTCGGCTTCGGTAAAGCCGGAATGCACTTCATTGATATCGCTATAAAGTAATGAGTTTTTTTAATTGTGTGCATTTTTTTTTTCAATTACCAGCGGAAGGGATGGCTAATGGAGGTAAAACAGAGCGGGCTAGTTTCCTATTTAACGTTTTAGTAACAATCAATGCGTGTTTTTGTAGAGAGAACTGAACCAGTTTCTCTTAGTATTGAGTAGATATTTTCATTAGTAATAATGTACTAAAATAAAAAAGTTTTTATGTACATATAACATATTTTTAATACATTCATGTGTAAATACTGTCTGAAGTTTGATGATGAGTACACATTTAATTAAAACACTTTAACGGTTTTAAACGCGAAAAATATTAGGTAAACTTATTTACAAACTATTTTAACTACGGCCCGACGATTGCTTTGCAGCAGCCGAGGTCACGTAAAATAGATTAAAGATAAATAGTAACCGTTTCACCTGGAAGCATTAAAAAAAATATAAACAAGTTTTTTTTATTAGTTTTAATTGTTTGACATTAATGATGAATTTTCTCACTATTAATAAAAATATGAAATAATAGAGATAAGAAAAAAATATATTTTAAATATTATTAGAAATATAAGTCATTTGCATTTTTTTTTCGCCCAAGTAAACATCACATAGTATTCTGTTGTCTTCGAATCGTGGATTCGATCCCCATCGGATCCAACATATTTCTGATCAATTTACATTTTTTATGGAACGTATTTGATTTCGTCTGGAAAACAAGATATTTTATGGGTTTTAGCAATATCTACGATCCGGG
Organism: Leptosia nina; assembly: GCA_963661955.1. Taxonomy (NCBI): domain Eukaryota; kingdom Metazoa; phylum Arthropoda; class Insecta; order Lepidoptera; family Pieridae; genus Leptosia; species Leptosia nina. Next base: position 3,324,182 of record CAVLEF010000004.1, on the reverse strand, counting down.
TCACGAACTACCGTCCACAGATTACACAGTCGTGGAGTTTAATCCCGTTTCGGATGCAGGCTGTAGGTGGCCTTCTGTTATATAGCTATTTCACATACATTGAATGACCCCCTGGTTTGTCGGTCCTCTTGTGTTATAACTTAAACAAGAAATATATCGTTTTGATTGAACAGATTGAATTATTTTCATGTAATCTATCCCTAATGCGAGTTAGGGGTAATTGCGGATCAACATGAAATATTAAACAATCCTTCGTATTGTGTTCAAATCCATATTATGAACGGTGTGCGACTCTGATTGATTTCGTTCGTGAATTGGGCCAATGTGAATTCAATAAGTTTCACATCACTAAACATTGTAATTGATGGTTCAATTAAAAGGCTTTCATGATATTAACATTCATATTCTGCAAAGTTTGAACGAGATTCAATGAATTGCGTTTCACTTGAAACTGAAATTTCTACTGAATATGAGAGAGAAGAATGTAACAAATACACATTATGTATGTATTTCTATCGTATTAAGGTATAGTGTTCATAGCTGATCCAGCATTAGATGTTAAAAGTATGTATACAATCATGCGGTTCTCTTAATGGAAGATGAAATACCCTCCCATAAAATATGTCAATAAAAAGCACGGTTTTGTCTTTGGATCTGTGGAAATCCACAGACTTCAACAACTTCATGGCATTTTATGTCCAAAACGGTGGTTCGTGACCCGGGTTTCCATATTAGGAATATCGAAGTCCGGGTCCCCCTTTTCATATCCAGATTTCCTGGTTTTACTACTTTTTAATCCTTTAAAGGCCTTTTTAATTACATCGTTAAGTAAAGAAGCTTTAATAGTATCGTAGCGATAATCTATATCACTCTTTTAAACTTTGTCCATTTTGTTTTGCCCAGTCATAATATTTCCTTCGTGTTTTTAAAGTTTTCTACTGGTTAAAAGAAAATAAGCAATTATACGACGACGCGACGGCATCTCGAGTTTGACTAATATAATTTAGAATATTATAATAAATGAATAGAAAAAACTACAGAGTCAAAATAAAATTACCTTTTTTAAACTCCCCTACTTCGAATACCACAAAAAACACTATCTTTGATAAACCAATAAGTACATATAAAATTAACAATTAACACTTAATAGTTTTTCATGGAGAAATTTGGACCAATCTCTACCTTAGAGGTAAATAAATAATTTAATAAATAAATAATAATTCACTTCGATAGGATGCATCTTTTAGAAATCTTCATAATAAAAATTTAAGTAAAAAATTTCTCCACGCCATCTGCTGTTCTGTTCACTTTATATCTCAAGCTAGGACGACTAGGAATCAGACGCTCGGAAAATTATCCTGAAATACAATTAAAGCGTAACGCAATTCGTTTTAATTTTAACCCTTTCCTGCCACATTTTACAATTTCAACTCTTTAATTTATAGGCAATTTGCTAATAGCATTGTTTGAAGAAGCGTTATAGGGTTTTATCGTCTCTGTTGTATATTATATATATAACTATACTGTTACTTATTAAATACAATAAATTAATTTTACAATAAAAGAGTTTAAATAACACTTCTAACGGTTTAAAACGCGAAATGTTAGTTAACTTATTTACAATTTATTACTGTTAACCGTGAAGTGTTTTATTTAAGTGTGCACTCCTTGCGTAATCCACAGACAATACGTGAGAAATGAGCTATAGATATTATGAATTCCAAAATTCACAGTTTTTTCCGACTAACCGAACAATCGGCGTTTCAATAAACGTCAATGGTTTAAGCGCGATATATATTACTTAATAAATTTATTTATTTCCAAGAATGGTAAGCGAAGTAAAAATTTCAATAAGGAGGACGGCCTCACGTTGTCAATCACCTGGGATCCCATATTAAAAACTCTGGATTCCAAAAAACACCATAGCATACCAGCAATCGCGAAGACACCGTTAATCAATTTTACAAGGACCCGGCCAGTTTAAAACCAACTTGACGGAACAGGTGGCGCTAGCGTAGCAGTTTTTACTGTGACGTCAGAGACAACCTCCAAATTTAGTAATTGTTTAGTTAATACTAGATTTAATTAAGTGTAGTTTAAGATGGATATTAAAAAAATAAAACTTTTAATTTCGATACACTATGTAGTTAGGTACAGTGGAAGAACTTCTTAAAATGTACTCTAAAACACGACTTCACGAAATATTTCAAATATTTTTTAAAATATATAAATTTGATTAAAACACACATAGCATAAGCTAAGTTACTTAATTGACCGGATATAGAAAAGGTCGCGGAAGCCTTAAAACTGGTCTAGAGGTGATTGTGGCCGCTTAGCAGCGTATCGGATTCCAAAACATAGTTTCCGATTATACAAGTGATTAGTTCTTCCGCTCTAGATGCGCAACACCAACTTTAATGTGTAAACCTGCTCAGAAAGGACCGACAGCTGTAGTAAACCAAAAAAAAAAATTAAGTACGACCCAAAGTTTCAATTGGTCGGGTCGCAGTTATAAATAAGTAAAATATGAATTACTAAATATGGTAATGGTCTAAAAGCAATTTATTTTTAGAAATCGTGGGTTCGATTTTTACAGGGTCGAAAATGTTTTTAATCAATAAATATTTTATCTGAAACACTTTGTCTGGAAATTTGTATACAAAACGGGTAGTTTGATTATCAAAATTTCTTTCACGAACCATCTTCCACAAGAAAAAATTGTTAAGTTTAATCGTATTTATGTTTGAGTCTTTATATCTTCGAATAACTAATACTAATATAGGCCGACAGCGCATGTGGCTTAGATGTTATTTGACTGGGATTTATTGTGTTTCCGTTTCAGTTTGTATTTCTGAATATTAAAACCAAAAAAGGGTCAACAACGCAACTTACTTAGATGTTATATGACTGGGGTAAACCACCTTTAATTAAAATATTATATCTAACACTTGCTCTCCTATATCTTATAAAAACAATACACTGGTCTCCCCGTGACCACGGCTGCTGCAAAGCATCCGAAACGTCAGGCCGAAGTTAAAAATCATTTTCAAATAAGTTTTACTAATATATCGCGTTTTAAACCGTTAAAGTGTTTTATTTAAATGTGTACTACTCGCGTAAACTATAGACAGTATTTAACAATACACTATTCAACATTAAATTGGGTTTTGATATTTTCTAATTGGTCTATAAGACGTATTTTTCTCTAATGCATTTCGCAGTTAGCAAATTCGATTCCAAAATTCCAAATTAAATCCACTTCTAAGCATGATTGATTGCGGGTATAGTACGGGTCGCTAATTCCAAAATCATTCGCCATATACAAAGGATTGATGGATTCATGCGTTAATTAAAAATGATGAGCTAAAGTTCATCAACGATCATTAACCTACTATAATGTGATAGTAACTATTTATTGCACAAAATGGGTCGACAGCGCATCGTGCTTAGATGCGATAGGCGGCGGTATTTCACCTACCATCTAGTGAACCGGAGGAGAAGAGACAAACATGGGGTCCACTGGATAACCACTGATAACTGTGACATCTAAATAGATCGACAGATCTATTTTGACTTTGGGCGTTAGTACATTAACTGTCGGTAGTTTGAAACCGAGACGAAATTTTAATATTCCTACCGTTCATTTATATACAGATTTCCCAAAAATTCAACGTGTTCGAGAACAAATACAAATTATTTAAATAATACAATTTCAACGGTTTAATACGCGACATATATTAGTAAAGAACTATTGAGAAACACGTTGCAACTGCTACGGATCGATATCACGACCTGCGACACTGCTTTCTCATCAATTTCGTTTTAAATAAGCCTTTCTAATTACAATTATTTATTTAAGTTTATCGTAATATATAAGCTTATTTACTAATAGCACTTGGTCGTTCGATAATGGCCTAACTTCGTAACATATTTCTGAAGATAACAAAACCATTGAACACATCTCTAACGCCGAAAAGAAATGCCTTCATTAACAGTGTTTCAAAATTCTCTTTTTGAGATTATAATTAGCAAATAATTGCTTTGCGAAATGTTAATTTATTCTTAAGTAGAAAGTTTCAGCCGTCATCTTTGTTTGATATGCAAATATTAATTTATATTTTACTTTATTAATTACGCTGAATTAATGTCAAAGATATTTCGTATTTATCCGGCTGCTAAAAGGGACAAGGAACATTAACATTGGATTAGACTGTCTGTAATTTACGTGATCAGAACACGTTGAAATAAAACACATTGAACGGTTTAAAACGCGAAATATATTTCTTTAAGTTATTTACAAATCGTTTTAACTAAGACCTAGATTAAAAAATAAGTGCTGTCGACCAATTTTGTTTTGGACCTACAACATAAGACATCTGACTGTGAAAAATGCCCTTCCCACCGTGGGGTATGGGTCTAACACATTTCTTTATTCGTATCACTGAACGGTTTTATTAACACGCAAGTAGTTGATCTTCTGTACCTTGCTCGACCGAAACAATCTATTACTACACCGGGATTTGAACCCAGGACCACGAGCTACTAACGCAATGCTAGGTAACACGTTTACGAATGTTAGGGCGTTTTAGACAGACTATAGATAATTATGTATTTAATATAATAAGTATTTTTATAATACGTTAATTAAAGGGAATTAAATGAAAAAAACTGCATTTTCCGATCAACATTACGCAATACAATCAAAGCGTAATTGCTTTAACCTATATCCATAACACTATCAGAACCATTGTCTGCGAATTGGCTTAAATGTGTATTTGCTTTAACTTATATCCGTTTCGATACGGTTAAGTGCGGAGCAATTTATTTTTAATCGAACAGATACCTATGGGGCATGGCGGACACATCTCTGTGTCCGTTCTGATCGACTTTATTTAGTGGTAAACGTAACGGGTTTTTTTAATAATAGAGGTCGGACACGCACTTGATGGAGGGTGAAAAATACCAGCCATATAACATCTTTCAAGATGCGCTATCGATCAATTTTGGCGCTGGATGTTCGGAAATCAACAGACTGAAATCGAGATGCAAAAAAACTCGACGGCTTTTTCATCTGTGGGCGGTTTAACTTTAACCGTTTAAAACGCGAAATATTTTAGGTAAACTTGTTTGAAAAGTTTGACTTAAATATATCGCGTTGTATACCGTTAAAGTTTTTTATTTAAATGTGTACTACTCGCGTAAACTACAGACATAATTTAATTATTTTTTTTTTTAATATTCCTATAACTCTATCTTTCACACGAGTTAGCAATAGTTGTAGCTATAACAGCAATATAAGAACAGCGATCTAAATTCGTGAAAATATTTTCGGGAAAGTTCGCCGTATTTTTGCTAACAAATCACAAAATAATATTGTTACAGGGTGTCCTTAATTGTACGAAAACATCATCGTTTTGTTTAATCAAGACCCGAATCGCTCCTCACTAGCTGAATAAACTGGAATGCTTAAATTAATTTCGGTAAATCAACAATTTACCGAAATTCGCGTTAAGGAATTGTGAGTTTAATTAACTAGTAGAACCCAATTTACTCAAATAACTCATACTATATAAAAACCTATCTAAGTTGTTCGGTAATTTTATTCCACGTTTTCAATCTTTTTTAACAGGTCCTACCAACAAATTATTATTTAAGTATTGTCTGTATTTTACGCGATTAGTAGCTACTTAAATAAAACAATTTAAACGGGTTCAAATGCGAAATGTAGCTAGTTCATAAGATTTTGTATTTATAAACAACTCATTTAATTCATTTTGGATATTTTAGGGCAGCCGTGGTCAGTCCCTCCGTGGCCTGGCTCGAAATTTTGCAATTCAAACCGTTTAAAGTGTTTCATTTATTTTCCCGAGATACAAAGTTAGGACCGAAGTAATTGAGAAATTTAATTAAAGAAGTTAAGTAATGTGAAGGCACACAATTTGCTACAATATATCACACAGGCGTTTTGAAAACGCGATTAACGCACAAAATTTAAAAACTAGTTTTTCCCATGTTGGGTTACTAAAATCTTATGACTGGTTTTATTAAAACATATTTTTTCTCAGGATTAATTAATCCGTTTCAGCAGAAATATTATATTGTATAACTATTTATATGCCGACTGTTACCTTCCTATTGATCCTCTTATCCGATTAACAAATACTGATTCCCACAAATACACTGCGAAGCTTATACTGTAACGGAAAGCGCATCAACCAACGTCACAATTGATCAAACATGAATGAATGAATATTTGATATGAATATTTAATCACAAGTATTATAATAATAATTAAAATAATTATTATTATTATTTAAATATAAAATCTTATTCTACCATTACAGTACATGTTAGGTAATTTCCGTTATTTACTTTTAACCCTTAAAAAAGCGAATAGTTGTAAAGTTATTTTTTATTTAATTAAACTGCAGCTCCACGCTTCGGTTGCTTAACGCAGTGAATCCACGTGTCCACCCGTGATATCATAAGTTAGATAATATATTTTAAGTTTAAAACTGTTAAAAGTGATCCATTGAAATATAATGTGCTAGTTATTTAATTAATTCTTTAGAATTGAATTCATTGAATACCTTATCAACCTTAATCATTCAATTTGAATTTTACGATTTTGAAAACTTTTTATAGACATAAATATAAAATGAGAAGACGAGAAAACAACCTGTGTATTATAATGAACATCTGTATATATGTATAGATGTTTTATAAGGATTATTAGTAACTGAAATCATATACTTTTTTAATACCAACTAGTAATATAAAAAGTATTAGCTTTTATTTTATATACTGTAAGATGTATCGCTTGTGTTAACTACAAATAAACAAAATGTATATTGGCCGAGGTATAAGAACGTTTTGATTGAATAATTCTGAGCATTCCTTTTTTTGTTTGTTAAGTTATGGTGAGTTTTATTGAAACTATTGATACTTACTGTTATTTACGGTATATGAACTATGGTAATTATTAGCGGCAACCCTACAAACTTCAATACAATTAAAATTAAAAAAAACTACGCCCGGATATTTCGGATGTTTTAAGCATTATTTTAACTAATATATATCGCGTTATAAACCGTTAATAATTTTTGTTTAAATGTGTTCTAGCCGAGCAAACTACAGACAGTAATTAAAACAATGTTTGCAATAACTACTATCAAAAGAGAAATACCACAGATAATACAAACCACAGCTAACAGAAGCCAGTGTCTATTATCTATTATTTCATAACTCGTTGTAACTGTCCATTATACAAAATGGAAGCGCAGGATTTCAAGTTCATTAGACCTGCATCTCGTTAGCGTATAGTCGAGTGCTTTTCCAATATTGGTCTTCTGGACAATTCCAATAGGGCTGCCAATAAAAAATTCGAATGCAGGGCTGGAATACGACGGTAAGAGGCATTGGATATTTCGTACGGTCGTTGAATTGAAAAAGATATGAACTTCGTTAAGTGGACTGAGTCTTATTTGTTTACTATTGTTTGAAACTTATGAGTATATTGAAATCGGCTGTGACCACATGAAATCTTTATTTTGGACGTCAAAATATGTTTTTGCAAACTTAGCGTGTTCAAATGAAACAAACAAACTTTTTTTATTACAATCCAACATTTCGATTTTTAAAGCAGATCACTTGGATAATTAAAATGATGGGTATTCGATGCAGTGGCGCCATCTGTTTGCTTATTATTCATATTTGCGAAAACTAAAGGATCCGAAAAGAATCTGACAGGATTTGCGTTTAACATGTTAAGTGTGATTGGTGGATGGATGCTACATGAAAATATAAGTAGTAAGTAAGGGTATATTTAATTCAGAGTAACAAGTTACTTAATTTTATAGATGTGTTAATTGTAAATCCTTGTAATTATCGTTATTTTTATATAATTAAAAACAAGTGTACTGTTAGCTGTATTGAAAAATATAAGCACTTTATCGAGAGATTTTATTTTTTAAGAACTTAATTATCGTTCATATTCGCTGCTAAATAACAAAATGAACCACGAAAAAACCCGAGCGGCCAAATTTGAAAAACAATGATAGCGCAGAATTAATTCCGCTAGAATAATCTACGTTGTTAATTTACGAAATAAGGTTAAACGTGTACTCCTGTTGAAATATTTATTCAATGTGAAAGATGAAACGTGTGCTCGGCGCTTTTGTTGAATAATTTATGTTTTATTTCTCATACAGTCCTCTTAACATTATACCTAATCTATACAGGGTAACTAAAAATATATCTATAATATGTTGCACAGAATTTAAATACCTTTTTATAAATTAAAATTAGATAAGATATACTTTACTTATAAGTCCATTTCGGTATATTCATTAAAAATAAGAATTTGTTGAAGGAAAGATAGGATTTTAAACGCATATATATTTAATTTCCGAATTTAAAATTGATAGATTTGAAAATTTACTTATAGGGCACTGACTTTGTACACGTAATTTTGTCCGGAGAAATCGCATTCTAAAATTAGTAATATGGTAAAACTAGTATTATTCTATTTTTATAACAACTAATCTTGATGTGTTGACGACTTATTATGTGTATATGTCTTTGGATATTGGTAATATTCTTAGACTGAAATCGAATGCGAAGTGTCACGATTTATATACGATTCATAAACATCACGATTTTCCTTCTGATGACTTTTCGATATCCACCACTGGATCAACGGAATCGGATAGTAATTCTACCAAATACCTTTTGTCTTCTTTGTCTGGAGCTTAAGATCTATTTATACATTAATTCTAAATATACATTTTAATAAGGAAATCTGCTTTCGGGTTCGTTCTGTTTAAGGGACCCCTTGTTAAAGAATAGGCCGTAGGCGACATTCATTTTTGTACGCAAAAATTGTTCTTATCTTCGCGTTTATGTAAAATACAACCTCAATTGTGGCAAAGTATTCTTTGGCTTAGAAAATAAGCTTTTTTGGCGGAGTGGCTAATTTTCTTGGGGACTTTTTTAAAATTGGTTGTTGATAATGTTATTTTGTACATTTGTAGAAGTTGATTTAAGCTGCAATAATATGCATGTCTCTATCTACTGTGCGTACTCTTAATTACATTATATTATGGTAAAACTGTATGTAATGTGGTTAATTGGGATTATTTACGAAAATAGTCTCACATGTTTACGGAAACTGCGTTAAGAAGACTAGAAATGATAATGTAGTATGTATGTATTTTAATAACAGAGAAAGACGGAAAAGCATATGGTTCTATGGTGGTATACACTAGCCAACAAAATGTCGATCTATTTTGGCTTTGGATATTCGGAAATCCACAGACTTTTCACACCTTTTACATCCATGTCACTGTCCACACAGTTTGTGATCGAAACAGAATTTTTATATTCTTACCTTCTATTCAATATTCAGAATTTTCAGAAAAAAAATACACTGATATAAAATATTTCGCACCCGATTGGAATCAATCCCACGATCCGTTGATTATTATTATTACATTACCTAAGGGTAGAAATAGGGTTCTTTTTATAAATCCTCAATGTAACAATTCAAGAACCGTTCTGGTCATTTAGTCGAATTTCCAAACAGAGGTAACATTTCTTCAATTTCAATTAGGGACCTGAAGGACGGCTGAAGAGTGCGCCGGCGGTTCATAATGCGGTACTTGACATAAGGGTCTGACCGTGGCTACTTCGACAGCTTAGCATTGATAAGGCGCAAGAGATGAGAGTTGCGCGATTTTTTTATTGTTTAATTATTCATATTTAATTGCCTATATACATAAAACTATGCAAAGCAGAAAAAGGTTGATTTAGAACATTATCTTAAACAGTTGTATATCATAATATGGTTGGCGTAACTAAATTTTAATGGATTTTACAATCTAAAGTTTCTTTTTCTTAAGAACTAGTATCCTATTTATATGTATAAGTAATAGTAAATACATATTTAATATTGATATTTTTCCTTCATTTCGTTTAAATGGGGTACAATAATATATATTCTTTTCCATAAGTTTTATAATGACTTATGAAGTTATAGGTAAATAAATTAATTAGGGTTATTTATTAAGTGTTTTGTTTATGATAGGTAATATGAGGTTCTCTTAACGGTAGATGAGATACCCTAGCTGTACAACATCTGAATAAAATGTGCTGTCGACCTTTTTTGGTTTGGATATTCGGAAATCCACAGACTGAAGCCGAAACGCGAATAACTCGCGATTAAGGCTTTCTCATATATGGACATTGCATCGTGACCCGGACGGAAGTAAGATATTCCTATATCCAGACGAAGTCCAATATGTTTTAGAAACATAATAACCTACCATTACACCAACTCTCCCGACATAAAACATTTTAGTTATAAATTATATACTTAGTTATATGACTATAAGTTCGTGAATTAAACCCTCCCGCGGAGTTTTACCCATTCTACAGAGTAGAGAATGAAAAGTCATTTTGAGCTTCGAAATAGCCTTTTAAAATGTCTATGCATTTTATTTGTTCTTTTTTCATTACAGGTAAATTTTACCGCTTATGCCACTTCGTTGAGTATTTAATTATGTTTAATTAATTTTCGTTTTCACTACATCTATACTGATATATAAAGCTAAAGAATCTGTTTGTTTGAATCTACTTACTACTTAGAAACTACTGGTGGAGATCGAAAAAATATTTTTGTCTTGGAACATGTATCGAGAAAGGTTAAAGGCTATAGAACATCGCACTGCAACTAATGGGAGCGAAGAAACAGCAGGTAATGTCGATAAACGGCGATAATTATTCATCTTGGTGGGTTACCGTTGCGAACGCTGCGAAAACGGTTCAAGATACATAAAATATATATAAGAAAGAATGATTCCTCTTTAAATGACCTTAATAAGTGTCCGCGACACTATATGTCTATCATATAAGAATTACAAGAATGACGGAACGCGATCGATGTCGTGGGCAACAGCTTAAATCTAGAAAGTTGAAGAGTAGGTTTGCAAACACAAATTTTGATGCCCAAAATAACTGTGCAACGCGAGCGAAGTCACTGACACAGCTAGTATAACATAAAATTTATTACTCACTACTTTACTTTTTTCATAAAATAAGGTTTTGGCCATAAGATATTCTGTGCTACAGTTTACTATTTGGGAACACTGTATCGTCTCGTCTTATCTTTCCAGTTTCCAGCACTATCTGAACTAGCCAACTGGATTTAAGGTTTTACCTTCTTCCTCATCTTACGTTCTCTGTTATCTAAAGTTGGGCGGCGACGAGAGTCAGGACTCCAGCTCAGAAAACTGATCTATAGCCAATTTTTATGTGATCTATTAAATTTAAAACAAATTGAAGCAATGAAACATTTTCCTACATATTTTCAAAGTGAAAAGGATCCTTTAATTTATTATTTGCTGTATTTAAACAATTTATTTATCAGCTATAGTCTATTCGTATTGAAACGCAAATTTGTTTTTCAACATTATTTACTTATAATTTAACATTCATGTTGTAGTTATATTGGTTATAATTAAAATTCTATTTAGGCATTATTCGAATTATACAATTAACCAATAAATAATTAATTTCATTAGCTACGATCGAAGTCGGCTTTTTAACGTATTTTTTGGTTGTAAATTCATGTTTAGGCATCAAAGAGAGTTTGTTTCGTGACATAGAATATATAGATATTTTTCTGGACGAGAAAGAGAGCACGGGGTTTATTTGGTCATCGGTGAAAGATCTCAGCCATAAAATCTAAACACGATGTGTTGTCTACCTATTTTCGGAATCCGGGATCTAAAATAGTAATAAGAACATTTTTCTTAATTAGCTGATATAAGAAGCCTTCAGGGATTAATCAAGTACTATAATAATAAAGAAAACATATTTCTATTATTTCAGCGGATTCCCGAATCATCCCCTAATTAGTTGATAGAAAAGCAATATTTCCTACATAAGCTCTACCTTAACTATCAAATCCCAATTAGTACATGTCACCCACCGAAAACGTTTATAATTCATAACTCCGTGTCTTCATGTGATATTAACGTCCTATACCTTGTCTAATTTAGGATGACACTTTTGACTATTTATAATAAAAAGGATAGTTTAATTTAAATAAAATACTTTTAACGGTTTAAGATGCTAAATGTATTAGTTAACGGCCCGGCGTTTCTGTTTCGTGGCTACTTATTGCATTTCGCGTTTTAAACCGTTAAAAAGTGTTCAATTTAAATATTCTACTCACGTTACACGTAACGTACAGACTTTACATAGGTTAGTTTATAATCGTTTGTACATGTATTCGCTTTTCCATTCTACAACAGGCGACAAGTCTAATACTATTTTTATTATATTTTTTTTACTTATTAATCGGGACTTAAATGTGTGTTTATGAAAGAATAATGGATAGAAGTATATTAAGACTTCCGTTTAATCTTATTGTTCACATGTTAGGTAGTGTATGTGGCTTAAATAGAATACTGTTAACGATTTTTAATAAGAAAAATATGAATTTACTTTTCCTTAACCCGACGTTCCAAAGTCTACAGTTGTATATTATTATTTTTAGGACACGCTACTTATTAGATGGTGTATTGACCATACATTAATGAAATGTTTCAACGACGTCAACTGACAAATTTATCATCCTATATTAGACAAGGTATAGGTGCTATTACCACTTAATCCTTTACTGTGACCCTCTATTCATATGCTAATTTTGACCTATTAGAACGTCACATAATCTTAAACGGGACGAAATGATGACAAATTAAGATGTTGAGATGATAAATGAAGTTTCTTGTTGAGTTGGTATATTGAGATTTAAATAAAAGGTGATAAAACACTGCCAATGTTAGAAGTTAGTTAGATACATCTTTAGTAATTACTCATATTTTGTATACATCTTGTATATTTTTGGAATAGAAACGGTGAATATATTTGAAATGTCATGTAAACAAATATTTAGCAAAATGATAATAGAAAGGTTAAGTCCGTTTATTTTGTATGGTCCTTCGAGCCGGAACGTGGGCTCTTTTAGAACGCTAAAAAAGTGTTTCGCTATACATACTAAGACGCTGTTATAAATTGAAAAAAAAATAACTCTGTGGGTGCCGGTTCAGGTCCCGCCCAAGTCGCAAATATTTTTTAATCCATAAACGATTTTGAATTTATAGAGCGCCATAATGTGCAACAACGTGTGAAAAATAATAAGTTTTTAACCACTTGTGTTAATAAACTATTTATTTATTTATTTTGTGTGAAGTAGTTTTACGCAATTAAATAGAATTGTTTATACCTTAAATTAAATAAAAACAAAATAAATTGTTTCTGTATAACTAATGTATTCTATATTTTCACGTTACGCAAATTTAATTACCGTAGCCCCAACCCCCCCCCCCCCCCGAGTTCCCATTTAAAACACAACACTTCTAAATATCGCGTAATAATTGACGTCTAATTCCATTGAATAGAACATTTTCCCGTATTCTCATTTCATTTGCCGACACGAATATACGAGGATGTTCGAGCACGTATAATTTAATCTACTTAGCTTTAATTCCTACTCAGATAACGCTACGTAGAATTTTTCTCTCGACTCAGAAATAAATGAGAAGCTTTATTCATTGTTTGTGAAATCATATTATTTCAGGTCGCTTGCTAACTTTTCTTGGAGTATTTTTTGCTTCTCATATGTGTCTTATTTTCTTCATATTCTCTAGTCATGGTTTCTTGGTATTAATTAAATTAGAACTGTTGGTATGTAGACCGAAAACAGTTATGTAAGTCTGATTTTATTATGTTTTCTTTCAATAGAATAGAATACGTTTATTCAGAAACAACATTTACAATTAAAACTTAATCCGATACAAATCAAATCTAATTAAAACAATATCAAAAAGTATATAATGAATTGGATGTACTTACAACCTTTTTTTAAATAAAACACGGTTTAAAACGTGATATATATTAGGGCTTGACGTTTCGAACGTTCTGCAGCAGCCGCGGCCACGTGGAGAACAGTTTTAAAGCCTTAACATGTTATATTTAAATTTGTACTGCTCCCGAAAACTACAGAGAGTATTTGTAACTTTTTACTGAAACACTCAAAATTTTACCTACCTCATACGCCTCCGTGAGATTATATTTTATACGCTTGCGTTAACTTTCGATACGCTGCGTACGGTTCGAATCCTAAAAAACATAACAAACGGTCGAACGTCAAGTGCACTAACGAAAGATTGACTAGAATCTAGATATAATTTGTGGCTTACACCCCTTATTTTAAAGCTATACAATTATGAAGAAATTTATTAGACAAACTAACTTTGCTTAACCTGCAGAATAAGACACTTCAAACAACCTATTCTTAATATTGTCTGTAGTTTACGCGGGGAGTACACATATAAAATAAACATTTTTATACGTTGAAACGTTATTTATATTAGTTACATAATATTTAATTTATAATAACGTTTCGGATGCTTTCCAGCCAGTGGTGCCATTTATTTTAAAAAGCTCACCAACTTAAAACAATATTAACTAAAAAACAACTGAAGATCGTAAATTTACGTGACGATTTTAAACCATTAAAGTGTTTAATTTAAACCTACCTTAAACTGAATATGTTCTTTACAGTAGGAACTAAGAAATGTTATGACAAAGACAACATAACATAATTAAAGAAAACCTTCGGAACACCTCAAGTGATTCTGTAGAACAATTTTTATTCCTATAGCATTCGTAGGTCAAAACTCAAGCGCCCTCGAAAGCTATCTTTTGATTCGCAAAGCCAATACGATCATGCGAACGGTGTCATAGTTCAAAGAATAAGCGATAAAAAACACGTCACTTGAGACGGCTCTTCAGACAATGGGGTGAATCTCGTATCGTCGCCGTTGTGCAGCTGGCCGTAATTAGTAACCCTAACTAAGTTATATTAAACTTGGCGTTTATCCAGGCCTTTGTTTGCCATTTCATATAGGCTTGTATCTATTTTTTTCGAGCCAAGTGACGACAGAGTTAGGAAAAGAGTATTACTATAAATTGTTGAATCATGTTGAAGTGTTCGTTGGTATAATGGTAGTAATGTATAACTAGTAATCAACAGGCCGTGGGTTTGATCCCCAGCGGGTTCAATATATTTTCTAACCAATGAATAAACTTTCTGAGACATTGAATCAATTTAACGAATATATTTCGCGTTTTAAACTACAATCCGACGTTTCAGATGTTAGATACTTCAGAACTTGCAGAAGTTAAATTTGTTACATAAAAATAATATTATCAATGACGTCATTGTTTTATTATGGTTATTTTAATATTCGTGCAATACACACTTACCTGTTAAGATTAATTATCGAAAAATACTACGTACTAATTACTTGTACTAATTTATTCATTCTAACAAATCAATTGCAAGATTTATTTGTATTTTATTTAACTAGTATTAGTTATGGAGTTTTTTTACGAAATAAAGACAATTATCTGCGCAATCAAGTTGCAATGAAATTCGTAGATGTAAGATATTTCTTTTGAAACATTTAATACAGGTACAATCGCACAGAGAAATAACAAAGGCGAACTAATTCGCGTAATATAATGTTTTATTCAAAGACGTGGGGATAAAAGAAACTTCTAACATCCCCTAATTAGCTGCTAGACAACTAGGTAACTACATAACGTTCATTAGCCGGGTCATGTTCGACTTTCCTTCGTGTTTGCTCAAAAGAACTTAGGATATCGCTTCTATAAGAAGTTAGAAAATCCTTAAATGTTTATATGAAGATTTTTAAAGATAACATAAGATAACGTAATCTATACTAATATTATAAAGCTAAAGAGTTTGTTTGTGGTGCGAATTGAAAAAAATATTTTTCTGCTGGATAGACTTTTTATCAAGGAAGGCTTTAGGCTACAGAACATCGTAAAACCGTTCAATGGTCAAACAAATTCATGAAAGAATTATTTCTCTTCAAGATCTAAAATATCCTTGACACTATATGTCTATCTTTTAAGATCTACTTGCAAGAACGACTGGACTCGAACGACAGGTCGCAAGTAACAGCTTAAATTTATAAAAATGAAGGGGAGGTTTGCAAAAACAAATTTAGATGCCTAAAATAAATGTTTTACGCGGACGAATTCGCATCTAGTTTTATATTAATTAGAAACTCATGTGAAAAAGTAATTTTTATTTTATTATTACGTACGCCGAAAGCAGTACAGTCGAAAAAGTAAGAACATCCCTACCCTCAAAAACCCTTCGATATTTGAAATCGCCCATAGACTTTAAAACAAAAGAACTCCACCCCACTATAATATTAAAATGGCGGATTCTCTAGAGGCTAGGTTTAGAAACATGGGTAATTAGTGCTTCATTGTTAATGCTTGCCCTTTGATTAAAAGCGAAGCTTATATAAGGCCATTGTAACTTTAAAATAAAGAATGGTTCTGCATGCAGGACTTTAGTGCAAGTATATAATCTATAAATAGTACTTATGTTGAACACCAGCTATGCCTACGACTTTGTCTGTGTGAGATAGACATTTTCGGCATCTAAATTTATTTTTTGCAATAACCTCCTCAGGTTAATAAATGTTACATACTCTACTTACATACTCAAGACGTCGTTCGCGTAGTTCCTGCGAGTGCGTCTTAAAAGATGTACCTACATATACTATCGCGGTTTTTTAATACAATAAAGAGGCATCATACATAATAATTAGACCTACATATTCATTGGTATCTTGAACCATATTGGCAGCGCACGTAACGGCAGCCCTCGAAGCCCTCTAAGAAGAATAGCTTAAAATTATAATCCCTAAAATTATAGCGTTAGAACAAACAAACTCTTCAGCTTTATAATATTCGTGTGGATCTTAACATGGCGCAGGTACACTAAGGCTTTTTATATATGCATAACGTGTAAATAACGTGTAACTCGTACTTGTCATGAAATCAAACTCTTCCCCGCAATTTATTTATACTTTACATATATATATTATTTATATTAAAACTAATAGCAAGCAGATGTTTTATTATGATGAGTGAGAAAATACAGACAAAATAAATAATAATTAACAAAAAAACTTCTCCTTAATAAAAGTACTACTACACTTCACTATCACGCCTAGACAAGAGTAGGGGTAAGAACCCCTTGCGAAATAGCACTTCAAGTTCAAAAGCTTATGTAAACGTAATTATTCAGTGATTAATTAAAAAGCGGAACTGATAACAAGAGTGTTTTTGTTTAATTTTGTTTAAAACTATAGAAATAGTTAACATTAGATGTGTTGTCTTCCCTTTAATAGTAGTTTTTATTTTTAGTATAAATTTGGAGTTTACTCAGATATGTAATAAATATTTTTCCAATGATAGAGGACAACAAACAAGGGTATGGCTTACTTGAAGGTAGGAGAGGAGATATACTAAACTACAGCACCTAAACACTACGCACTACTACCTAAACTAAGATGCGAAAAATCTAAATTGAAAAATTATAAACATGGACCTGGTGAGGACCGAACCCACGACCCGTTGATTATTAACAACACATTGCTACCATTAGTCAAACGAGTTACGCCCGTACTGCATATATCGTCTATCTCACAACGCCTTTTCGAAAAACGATAGCAAAATTACATTGGGGTAAACGGAACTTCATTTTGTTATAAACTTCTTCTGTAGATTTGTAATAAAACACTCCTAACAGTTTAAAACTAGAATATTTCGTGTTTTAAACCGTTTAAAAGTTTTTAACTTAAATACTGTCTATAGTTTACGCGAGTAGTACACATTTAAATAAAACACTTTAACGGTTTAAAACGCGATATATTAGTTAAACTTATTTGAAAATGATTTTAACATCGGCCCGACGTTTCGGATGCTTTGCAGCAGCCGTGGAGTTTTTAACTTGTATTTTAAAACAGTGTATCTTGAGATCAAATGTAAGTTAGATGTTTAATCAGCAAACGTTTTTATGCTAGTCCATGGAATTCCTTAAAATAGTGCAGCGATGTTTTCAATTTTAAAGAGTCGACAGAACCTGTATTTGATTTTAAGCTTCTGATACGAGAGAAAACTTTTACTGGGAACGTTCATAAGGTTTTAAATTTCAATTTCAGCGGATCACCGCGAGCGTCCAACGACGCGTACGATGGTTAGAAAAAATTCATCAGGTAAGCAAACTGACGATGTAATATTTCTATATTGTTGGCTTTCAGTTTTAGATTGAATTTAAACGTTTAGAGCTTGGTAACTCCTCAGACTGTGGAGGGTGGCACGTTTTTAGAGATGGGCGATGTGCGGTTTAAACAGAAACCGACGTTCAAATGAATTACGGTATATGTACGTTACACATAAGATGTATACTTTGTTAAATGCGCTAATTTGAGAAACTACTGGTTCGAATTGAAATTGTTGTTGTGTTGGCTGGACCATTTATCGAGCAAGGCTTTAGGGTACAAAACTTATCAGGCTCAAACCATGAGAAGAGAAGAAACAGAGGGAAATGTGGAAAAACGGTGAAATTTTGTCATCTTTAAGGACTTCTACTTCGTGCGCTGCAAGGCGATAAGAACAAAAAGCTGTAGAGTAAGGATTGATCGTAAAAAATCTCACCCTGGGGACATCTCTAAACTAAGAAGGTTGTATGCAAAAATTAATGCAAAATAACTATTCTTAAATGAATGACGACGTCGCGGGCGCATCTAGTATCATATAATGATACCTTAAAAAATGAAATTTATTCACTAACTCAAAAATTTTTTGCGAAAATTCATCTTTTAAATAACAATATATGACGCACAATGGGTTCTAGCTTATCTAATTGACGCCGTAAGTCAAAATAGTACTATTGCTTAAGTACAGTAAAGAACATTTAATACTGTCTGTAGTTTACGCGAGTTGTACACATTTAAAAGAACGTTAATTATGCGACTAGTCATAGGGAGGCGGACGTCAGCCATGGATCTACTGTTATTATAAATTTTTGAAGCATATTGTAACTTAAGTAAGGTAACTTTGGTTTTTGCATTACAAGTTCATTTTATACGGTTATATGTGGCGTGATGCAATTTCCAAATGGATGACTTTTCCATGCATTGAACTGAGTAGGTTAAATTCGTTCGATCAATATAACGGGGGCATAATAAAGATCTGTAACTGTAAGGTTCAAAAAACAGAATATGAAAAATATCCCTTAAAAAAAAAAAAAAAAAAAAAAAAAAAAAAAAAAAAAATATTTTTGGGGGGGGGGGGGGGGGCCCCCCCGGTTGGGAAAGATTTTTTTTTTGTATAACTACACGTAGTTACTATAAACTATTTCCTTCCATTTACTCACGTATTCCACCTTCACCATTTCTATATATAAGCTTTACCTTTTAAATTAATAATTAGACTAAATCACATTCTGATTCTCATTACACACCTTACCTACTAATACATCCCAATCGGACCTATGTCGATTTTAATTTGAACCTAAGCATAGTGAAAAGCCATAACTTTCAAAAGGAATAAAATACATTACCAACACACCCTGTACACAACGCGTCAGTCGCAAAAACAACGTAACAAAATTATTGAAAGTTTAATCCGTTTATTTTTGGCGAATAAAAGTTAAAAGTCCTCGGTAGCGTGTATTTGCCCAACAATTACATTCACTTTGTATATTTTATTTGTGAGCGTTAAATTTTTTCATTCCAATCTCTCGAAACAATTTCGCGTTTCATCCGGTCTAGTTGGGATCGCAGAATACATAATAGAATCAGAAGGGATGTTCCGTTACAATCATGTGCTGCGTTGTAGTTCTACCCTCCGCCCTTCACAACCAACACCAACGTGAGTCTCGCGCTTGTCAGAAATGGCGCTTAAAACTATTCTAAGTTGTAGTAATCAACATTGTAATTGTTTATTTAAAGTCCAAAATTGTTCCTTTACTGCTGCCGTAAGGATAAGGTAATATAATCTAGATAGACGGTTACCGTAACGCGTTTCTAATTTAATCTCGTGGTGGTGGTTCACCTAAATTAAAATATAGGAAATATTTTAATATATCTTTAAATAAAACACTTTTAAAACGCGAAATATATCACTTAACTGAAATTTAATTCAACTACAGCTGAAGATTTCTGATGCTTTGCAGTGCACTGTCACGGAAAAATTTAAAATGGATCTACACATAAAACACATGTGGAATAATAAAACTTCGAGCCCTTAAATTTATTTAAAATAATTTATCATATTAATCAGTAATTATTAGTACGGTTAAACACAATATGACGTATATATGCCATCGGGACTGACCCGATAGCTATCAAACTACTCCATTTTGGAGTAGTCGTGGCTGTGTCCTATCGATTCTGATTTGCTATGTAGTCTGTGGACGAAATATATCTGGCCGTACCGATGTATGCGTTGAATATTTCATCTTGCAATGTTGCAAGTTCGTTTCATGTGTTCCGTGCAGGCTAGACCTAATTTTTAATTATTCAGAATTTTAATCTACTTCAGTTGCCGAAAAGTTTACAACGATGTTAGCTGTGTAGAAATAAAGAAAAACATAATCTATTTCCAATAGGAAAACTGCATATTTTCCGTCAGCGGCTCAAATACAATATTATATTGTATACGGCTCTGAATATATTTGTTGATTAATCGATGACACATAGTAAAAAAATATTTTTCCCTAATGGGGCATGGGGTGAACACATTACTCTGTCCGTTTCACTAAGCAATTTTATTTCCAAGCATATAAGCTGATCGACAGTGCTCGATTGAAATTATTTATTGTACGGTATTCGAACCAACGACCTCTCATTTTTTAACCATTTTGCTACGGCGGCTTTCAATAGATACGTAAGTATAAAATAAATTTTTGCGATATAAAATTAGTGTCATCTGTTTAATATTAACACATAGTATGAACGCACAATGGGTTCTAGCTAATTATACCACGTATAGTCAAAATATTACTATTGCTTAAGTAAAGATAAAAATGACATTTAGACAGACAGTATTGTTTCTAGTTTACGCGAGTTGTACACATTTAATAATAATAAAACAGTTTAAACGGTTGAAAACACGAATTATAAGCGATTATAGTCACGAGGGAATCGTGGCATCAGAAACGTCGAGCAAAATAAAAAATAAATTTACTAATATATTTAGCGTTTCAATCAGTTAAATGTTTTTCGTTAAAATTACAGTAACTTCCTATTAACCGATATATATTAATATTTACTAAATTCCTGTAGATTCAACTCATAGTATCTTAGTCATGAAGTATTCAGTTTCGGAAAGTTCCGTAGTGCTACATTATAACTGAACCAAGTCTGGAGGCACGAGAGGCCAATAAATAACAAATCAGTCACCAGCATAATGGGGCTATTCTTCAACAAAGGAGTTAAAGTTGGCTTTAGTTCAAGGAGCTCCTACTTCCCGACCGCTTGCATGTAAGTAGCTGTTAATGACATTTTAGTCAATTCCATTTAAAACATTGCGTTTTCAACAGCTATAAAGATGCTGTATCGACACTAGTAGCTTTAATTCTTATTTCAAAATTGGAAAACCAATGCATGTCTTTTGGATACCCATACATGAGTCAATTCTGTAAGGTCCCATATATTTTCTTCAAAAGCCAATCACATTGACACAGATGGCGCTAGAGAAGCAGATTTGACATTGACATTAGGGACTAAAGAGGATTCCCTAGTCCCCCCCATGATCACGACTCCTGCGTCAAAATGTATTTTAAATATAATTGAAAATAAGTTAATTACTTACAATAGTTAAAGTTTTAAAGCGTTTTAAAATAAGTGTCACAATTATAACCTTCTCCTCATTTTATAAAATTACCCATCTCGCTTTGGAAGATCATTACAAGACAGACAAAAACTATCGCTGACATTTTTTTAAATCATTTAAAGCGAAATCAATACTAATAATTTTCCCCTTCCCGTTGTAAAGCCACAGCTGAGGGTACGCCTGTGGAATCCCTCCAGATTTGGTCCACACAGGTAGCCATCACTATCTGATGACAGTATCCCTATTCGCCACCTGGAGATGCACCCGGTGGAAGTCTACCAGCTTCCCCCCGTAGGGTACGCGCTCCTACAGGATTTCGGGCTACGGTATATAAAAACAATTTCGACGTTTCATAATATCCGTACATTTTCGATACTTACAAACGCTGCTTAACAAATAACAGTTTTCATTGTCTATATTGCTTTTGTGCAATGGAACGAAAGGATTACCCGTATTGTATAGGGATTAAAGCGAACAGCAATAGGCTTCATCACATTTTCAGATGAGGCAATCAATTTTAAAGTCGCCGATATTACAGTCGCATCGGTTTCGACGAGTGTGCATTTTATATTACGTAATTAAAATTAATTATCGCTGTACGTTAAGATTGTAGTTATATATTTTTTTTAATTTTTTTACACAGTGAAGTTCAGAATAATATAAGTAAATAAATCTGTGACAATAAACATGAATATGTTGATAAATGATGTTGAATGATAATAAATGTGTGTAAGTAAAGTACAAACAAACAAACAGTACATTCGAAATTCAACCCGCAATTTTTAGGAACTGAAATATAATGGCTTATAATAATTTAATTTACTTAAACTACGTAGAGCAAACAATATAATACACTTTTAACGGTCTACAACCGTAATTGTATTTTTTTAATAAAACACTTTAACGGTTTAAAACGCGATATATTAGTTATATTAGCAGCAGCCGAAACGTCGGGCCGAAGTTAAAAATCATTTTCAAATAAGTTTAACTAATATATCGCGTTTAAAACCGTTAAAGTGTTTTATTTAAACGTGTACTACTTGCGTAAACTATAGACAGTACTGAATTGTATTTGTTAAACGTATTTCCTATGTATTTTAATGACAGAGCCGAAGACGACGTATCGAGAAATGAGTAGAAACCGTTACTTAAAATACCGTTTAAATAATAATTTTCGCGTTTTAAACCGTTACAAGTGTTTCACATAAATGAGCATTATACTACAGAGAGTACTTAAGATAAACCCTATCAGAAGCTACATATTCAAGGAAGTCCTTATCCATATAAAAATCCAATACGAATACTGTTTTCAGAATTTCCTATTCATGCGCATATCAAGAGACTATAAAAAACACTGCATCGCGCTGTAATTTTATTAAATTTCAGTGGGATCGTTAACGCGAGTCAGAACTCTGAATAAAACATAACCGGTGTTGAAAATCGTCGTATTATTTATTACGAGCGATTTTATGGCTAATAACAGTTTTATAAGGCTTTTAACGTATGCTATTATACAAAAATGTATTTCATACATTTTAATAATATCTAACTTCAAAGCAAGTGTATATACGCGTAGGATAACGTGACTCAAAACAGTAGTTCAGATTTAAATAAAATGTCTGTGACAATTTCGTCTTTATCTTATACTATATTTTTGGGCGTCAAAATTTCTTTTAGCAAACCTCACCATCTTTATAAATTTAAGATGTTTCTCACGACGTTGGTCGCGTCCCGTTGTTCTTAAAAGATAGTCTTACCGTGTTCTTTTTTTTCAGATAAATTAACGAGGAATCATTCTTACATACCCATACATTAATCCCAGCGATGTGTTGCCTTTCTCGATATACTAACACAAAAAGAGATTGTTAATACCCTAATAATAAGTAATAGTTCCTGAGATTAGTGCGTTCAAACAAACAAACAAACTCTTCATCTTTACATATTAGTATAGATAATAAATACGAGAAAGCAATAATAACTACATTTTACCCCTTATTATAGCTCCTTTGGAATTTTAAATTCGAAATTTAAAACATTTAACGTCCATTTTTAAACAAAAGACTGTCATTTTACAACCATAGCGCACAATTACAATCTAAGGCATTCAAATTGTGCTGCATTTAAACGTGGTAAGGTGAAATAAATCCTATTACAATAGTGGTGAAGTCGAAAATCGCATAAACCAACATCACATGAAACGCTGAAAAATCTTGGTTCCTGTATTTACATTATCTAGATTCGGACAGCTCGCTTTCATCTCACGTTTTGGATATTCGGAATACAATTTGCGATAGACGATTATGCTGGCTTTCCCTTTGTGGTTTCGTTTATGTTTTCCGAAATAGGATGGATTTTACAGCCCCGTGTGCGCAAACATCTGCCTTTGCGATTTTTAAATCGACAGGGCGGGCGTAAAATCATGCAAAATACCTTTTGAACATGATTATATCTCTTCAAATTGTGTTAAATTGTAAAAAGAACTTATAACAGATTCGATTCTTACATTGTCTATGACATAGATGTTTAAATGTTAGCAATAAGGTTGTTTTTATGATAGAGGAGGACAGACAACCCTCTGTATAATCATTATCATCATCATCATCTTTTATTTCAAAAGTTGCTTACAGAAATAAAATCTATGAACTAATATTAACTTAATACAAAATATAGAAAGCTTAACAAAAGAAATAAAAATAACTGTCTATGGCAACTCCTAAAAACAGGAGCCACTCAGCATAATGTTACGAACACACTTGTGTTGCCTATAGCCTATATATATTACCTACATAACAACTATAGCATTTTAACAAGATGCGCTGTCGACCTATTTTGACTTTGGATAGTCGGAAATCCACAGACTAAAACCGAAACATTATTCTATTATATACGTTTTAAATGCTTTAATTATTTTAGATGTGTATTACTCGCGTAAACTATAGACAGTATATACTATGACGTTAAACAACGAATAAATGCAAAGGTTTTGTAGAAAAATCCAATTTCTATATTCACACGTTTTATTAAAATTATTGCATTTTCGCCACGAAATAGAGCAATAAGTCATAAAATATCAGAGAGTATTGTAGTTTTGACCTACATTCTGGCTCAGTACAAATAAATCTTCACTTCTAGAATTTTACTTTTGTACGCTTTGACCCACTAACAAATTATTGAAAAATTCGCTGGACAAATTTTTCAGTCCTCGTTTTTGATTATCTCAATTTACTTTGCAACACATTTGCAATGTGTTAAAGCGCATGGTGGCAGGTTTGACTCTCAGACGTTTATTAATTGTATCCAATACAAAATACAAGAAGTGAATACGTGAATGCGAACTTCCAATAAACAATGGTTATATTTATTTATTGTTTTGTTGCTTTTTACATGAAAAATCCTTTGGTCATGGACGTGTAACGGAACTATTTGTCATCAACGCGCTATCGATGACATTTAGGACCACTGACACATGACTGACAGTTTGTCATTGCCCTTGTTTTGATACGTACTGTTTTTTAAAGGCTTCATTAATTAACCCTCCCATAAACTCATTCTGCTTTTTATATAAATCTATTTAAATACTTAATAAACCGTTCGTTAAGCAGTTAAAACAAATGTAATTTAACTTATTTATTAATTTTAACCTCAAAAGTACTTTTTGACATTAGAAGTAGAGTAGAAATAAATGTAATTACAATTTGAATAAAAATAATAAAAGTGAAAATAATATAATCACGGTTACGACAAGACTAAAAGCAAAACCCTAAAATTCGCTTAATAAAAATGTTGCCAAAAATGTTCTTGTACAGACATAAGATACGTAAGACAAGCCCTTTATGATTTGCTACGTGATCGCGAACACTTATAGTCACTTTCAGTACGTATACAAACCCTTTGTACTTTTCGCCTGTTTTTAATTAAATCGGACTGTTATTAAGGTGTTATAGTAAAAACTTTACTATTTGAATGGTTTGGTGTACATTTTCATCGAAGTGTGATGTTTTTTCTTTGAAAATGTCCAACTTTCAAGAATTGCTATATATAGTATTAATCGTAGACTTATAATTTATTTCTATGTAAGATATTTTTTTTTGTTTAATAATTTCGCTTATTCTCTAAAAGAGAACCCATCTAACTGCACACTCCACATTATTTTATTGAAAATAATTTCCTCTATATTTCCCGCATTTTCCATCGCATTATACTCGGCAAGAGCGATGCACCTGCTCTTTATGGCGGTATAATAATTGAAAATTGTTGATACAGTTACCCGTTAATAATATCGTAGACGCCTCAACGTGACATTTTAATGTTTTATACTCAACTTCACTTGGTAATGGCTCTCGATATTCAGTCGGTAGTTGGAGGCTTTTATTTTGTCATTGTTTCGTGATTAATTTATTTATAAGTGCTCTTTTAGGGCAATGACTCCATACTTTTGAAAACTTTAATATTTTTCACTATATAGACTACATACTTTTGAATGAATACATACTTTTGAAAACTTTAATATTTTTCACTATATAGACTATAGATTTAAAAAAATCACGACAAGGGCAAGACTCGAACCGTTACCCACAGCGTTTCGCGCTGTTACTCTTAACAATTGAGCTATCGCGCCAATAAAATGTAAAAAAAGTAATCTTTTCAATCTATTATCGATTCTTAATTCATATAATGTACATACTTTAAAATTTGATGGTACAGGCAAGACGAGAACCTCATTACCTCTCGGTAGCTCAATTGGTAGAGCCACAACACGCAACAATGGTCATGAGTGGGTCTAAGTCTTGCTCGTGCCGTGGAACTCTACAATGCCTTGCAAATAATACGGTATTTATAATTTTATCAATCAAAAGGCAATAAAACGCTATTAACATTTATACAGCAAACTTATATCTACTATATAGTGTAAATCTATTATATATAAATAATAATTAGATAAGAAATGGCAATCAGTACTAGTCGCAGCTGTGCTGCTGAATGCTTGACACACTCAGCAGCGCTGGTTTTCAGACTGCCCCGGGTATAGTAAAAAACTTAAGTTTGTAAAATGAGTTTACATAACCTATTGTTTAAAATTTTATAAATATAAATAGTAAATTATTTTTACGTATTCATTTATGTCTTTATTTGCCTATAAAATGTGTGGTCAATCTAATCACTAATGGCACTTGTAACTCGACAATGCGTAACAAAGAACGCTCTCAAAGGTCAGAAAAGGCCGAAAAAGCCTCGTTAATAGACAATAATAATTGCACCCATTCCTACTCACTGGATAAAGTGATTCGAACTGAGTAAATTGTCCTAGCTACTAAATCGGCTCCAATTTATTCGACGGCGCCTTTATCACGCTTTCAGTGTTAATTGAGACATTTGCACAGAAATTACGGACTATAGGGCGAATGAGAGGTCAGTGAAATACGATAAAGCGCGAATAGACGGCAAAAATTGTAACCGCAATTAGGCTGCGGTCTCCTAATAACGCAGTGGTTCGCGAATAGCGTCAGAATCGTATTGGGGGGCTAATCCCCGACCCATTTATTATTAGCAATACATTGCTATCATCAGATCATCGAGCCGATAGAATATGCAGGCCACTGACGAATAGAATAAAATAATACGCGTTGCGCTGTTCGCTACAGCATTTATATAAGACCGCAGCCTTATGTAATTTCGCTTGCTTGACATGCAAATTGATGTTACCCCACTGTGCAATTTGAATTTAAAATGCATCCGATACTATCGACGTTAACATAAGTTACGAAACACTAGATGTTTTGCTTTTTTTAAACACAGAACGAGTTGGTTTGATATTTTAGAATTAATATGATGTATATTCATTCTAAAATATTGAATAATTTACTTTTTTAATAGTTTTTAAAAAACAGCACAATCGTTTCTAACTTTATAAATTCAATTACTTAATTCCTATGTAGGTAGTTAATTTATTCTCTTGACAGTATCATTCCAGCTTGTTTAAGATAGACCCTTAACTTTATTTATCGATTTGATTCTCAGTTAGAATAAATTATATTTTCGTTTTTATTATTTATGTGTGTATACGATTTTTGTTGTATTAGTATATATTGCATGCTATCTTTTTGTCTCATCTTTTTAACTTTTACTATTTAATTGTTCGCACCATTGTCTAGTAATCTTTGTATTTGTATCTGTTTATGCAATAAATTATTTTATTATTATTGTTTTTATGA
The DNA here is from genome assembly GCA_963661955.1 of Leptosia nina. Taxonomy (NCBI): domain Eukaryota; kingdom Metazoa; phylum Arthropoda; class Insecta; order Lepidoptera; family Pieridae; genus Leptosia; species Leptosia nina. The sequence goes on along the minus strand of CAVLEF010000004.1, from coordinate 3,296,175 downwards.
TGTCGGATTCATATATAACAAGATTTGTTTAATCCCTATCAGATTTTCGCCAATTCATCGCCATCGTATCGTCATCATTATACATATTTTTTATATGAGTGTTCACTAGATTGTACGTACCATATAACATTCAATCAAAATGCTCTGTCCACCTATTTTGCCTTTGGATATTTGGAAATCCACAGACTGAAATCTGAACTTGACGGCAGTTTCATCTGTGGACGATGTGAACATTGATTATCTAGATTTCCAAACGAGATCCAACAAGTTTCAAATTATAAAATTGCTAATTGTATTATCTAGGTGGGGTAAACCAGGCATCAAGATTACTATCATTACACCAACAAGTCCGGAGTCAAATGGATAGTATGGAATATATATCTAAGTATTGAAATAGGTAAGTAGAATAAGCTAAAGCTTTCTGAATAAGCTACAGATAAGCTCAGCAATAGCTTCGCTCTAAACACAGCAAGTTTAAACACTTCAGCGCAGCGCGATTCGATTCGAATCCTCCTAGAAATCCCGTTATTACGCCAAGGTGTCAGGGGTAAGTAACCGTGGTATCTTGAGACAGCAATAAATTAGACAAATCCGATTTACACGTGCCGGGGCGGTGCCGATACGGCATGATCGCGTTTGTTTAGACAAAAGGCAACATTTGTCTCGCCAATTCTCAATTCTAAATTGAATTCGTCTTGAAAACGATACAAAGGATAGCAATTTATCAGGGGTTATAAATAATGCGGACTACGTTTCAGTTACGACGGGAATACGCGACGTATTGATTGTTATTATGTTAAATTTGTTTCACAGTGCTTCTGTGTCTTTTATTTATTTATATAGACTGGTTTATCAACGTTAATAATCTTACTGGCTGTGCTCGCGACTTCGTCTGTGTGGAATAGTTATTTTGAGCATTAATTTTTTTGCAAACCTCGTCCGTTTGATTTATAGGACGTTGACCGCCTCCCATCGTTCATGCGAGTTAATCTTCAAATATAGACATGTACGCGTGAGATTTGCGCGTTCAAACCAACAAACAAACTCTTTAGCTTTATATATTAGTATAGATTCATCTTTTTCGTACGTCATACATATATAAAAGTTGGATTGATTTTAGCCGTATAAGAAGGGCTCGGGCCGAAAACAAAAAATAGAAAAAACCTAAAAGGGAAGCGATGCGAGGCACGTACGAGGCAGTCAGCCGATTTTTGCGTCACGTACGCGCAGAGAACTTTTATTGCTTCCGAGAGGTGTAATTGTTATGGAGAGGATACTTATAACTCAACTTTGACCCCGACTAACTAGGGCGTTAATGAAGTGACAAGGAACTGTTTGTACGGGATAATGTTTTACTTCTAATATAAGGGAAAGCTATATAAGTCAGCGTGACAAACGCAGAATAACAAACGGTTCGTTGGAACAAAGATTCTACCTACGTCTTTACAAATGTTATATAAGCGATAAGTGCGTTAAAATGATAATTATAATAATTTAAGAATCGATTTTTAAATACTGTCTATAGTTTACGCGACTAGTACACATTTAAATAAAACACTTTAACGGTTTAAAACGCGATATATTAGTTAAACTTATTTGGAAATGATTTTTAATTTCGGCCCGACGTTTCGGATGCTTTGCAGCAGCCGTGCCCCCGTCTCCCCGTGACCACGGCTGCTGCAAAGCATCCGAAACGTTGGGACGTAGTTCAAAGAATTTAAAAATAAGTGTAACTAATATAAATCGCGTTTGAAACCGGTACAGTGTTTTATTTAAATATGTAAACGCCTAAACAATAGCTGCAGCTTCTTTCAGTTCGTTATTAAAATAACTTAATCTCTTTCAAATGGCTATAATTAATCGCATTCCGGTTTTCAGTTAATTTAGCAGTTAAACCGATAAGCGACTATTCATTAGGTAATTTTACGAAGCGAGTCACGCTTGACCTAACTAGAAGTCTGATTGAGCAATTTTCTGGAAACGGTCCTAACGCGATAACGCCTAAATTAACACGTTGCTAAGTACTACTGTGCATGCGAGTAGCTTTTGTTTACAATATTTGCTCTATATATAGATAAGATTCCTTTAATATATGCCCTAGGTTAACAAAATAATAAGTATTAAAGAAAATCTCGCCTTTGTGCCGAATATATATGAATCGATTTTATTGACAGATTTTATCTATAATGACGAAATTGATTACACTTCTAAACCCACTATCGCTTGTGCACCGTAATTGATAATTCTATTGGAAAAGTAGAGGTTTTATCTGAGTATATTCGATTTCTAATAAAACTTAATTATGTTAAGAAAAACTTAGGTAAAGACAGATCTCAAAACGATTCAGTACTTTTACCTACACACAAGAGTCTGTAATAATATTATAAATGTCAAGAGTTTGTTTGTTTGAACGCGCGAACTACAAGTTCAAATTGGAAAATTATTTTTGTGATGGATACACAATTTATCGAGAAAGGCTTTAAAGCCCAATAAAGCTGAGGCTTTAACATCGAACAAAAGGGAGCAAAGAGAGAGGGGGAATGGGGAAAATTATCAATCATCAAGCATGCAATGAATGCAAACCATGCAAGCGAAGTCACGGCCACAACTAATAAATACGTATAATACTGATTTGAGTGACTTAATCGCGTTTGTATATTTGAAAATTTGAAGTTGACTTGACGTTTATTCTCAACCCAAAAAATGAAACACAGCGGAGCATTTTCAAGCAATGAAAGGCATACAAGGCCAAATTTAAATTTCCCCTGCACTTTCGGCAACAAGAATGTTAACTATCGCTCTTTAAAGGTAAACTTTTACACGGATGGAATCCAATCACATGCACTTTGCGAAGTATTGCTCCCCCATCCGAGGACAAACTTGCGAACTTCAAACGACCGAAATGCGCTTGCACTTGTCAATTCTCTGTGTGGGTTAGAGAATTCATGATGGACGTCCTTTCAGGAATTTCGCATATGTAGGGAATCGTTCTTAGGTTCGCCCGACTGCAAAAAGAGAGTTATGTTTTTACAATGACATCAATAACTAGCGACACTTGCTCGCTCGGGTGCAACACTGATACGAAATACACAACGGAAAAACTGTGAACGTTGTGTATAAAACCTTCCTCTTGAATCACTCTATCTATTGAACAAAACATCATGAACTCCGGTGCGTAGTTCTTAAAGATGTAAGCGCACATAGGGGCAGAATACGGCGACTTTGTTTTATACTACGTACTTTTACTTATCAACGGTTATACTACTTTTAAATATATTTTCAAATTACTAATTAATAAATGAAACATAGTTTTAAATGAAATTTAATGGTCTAATAGTAGTAATGTATGGCTAATAATCAAAGGGTCGTGGTCATAGGTGTGATCCCCACATGGTCTAAAATGTTTGTAATAAATGAAACTAGATGGACTTTTGTCTAGAAATCTTTTAAAGGTGGGAGTGGAAAAGTGGGAGGAATATCAAATATTCCGTCTCTTGTATGAGCCATTGTCCGTAAACGTGTTTCGATTTCAGTCTGTGGATTTCCAAAAAATCCGTAATTGACACGCAATGTTATATGACTGGAGTTTTCACCTTTGATCATCGTAAATCATAAAGAAGTCATATTGTCAAAATATTAAGAAGTTTAAGTTACACAAAATTACTAAACATTTTGCAACTCGATTTGTTTCATTAAAATATCTTTTATTTTCTATCAGATAGTATAATTTACAATTAACCTATTGGATAGGACATTAAGTGTTATTTATAAATTCGGTCGTCGCCTATTCATTATTTTGAATTTTTATTAAACAATAACAATCTCTCATTCGAGTTGAAATTAAAGCTGATCCATCTTCCTTTTCAAAGTTCGCCGATCATTGTTAAAAAATCTCAGTAAATTCTAAAAATACTTCAATGCACGTGTTCTTCTTATAGCTTAATACTAATATTTTCGCGGAAAACGATCAATTTCCACAGTGGCTATTGAAAACATCTGTTGTATAACATGCTGGAAAATTCCAAATACGCCTTTATCGCCTAGACGTGAAAAATATTGCTACAACACGCCGTAATTCTTCGTATAAGTATATAACTTTACAGTGGGTTCTTTATTCAGACTGTAGCTAAATGTAGACCTATTATATATTTCGGGTCCTTAAATTATTCCTATTAACTTAAATAATCTAAAATAAATACCTAAGAAGGCCTTAATTAAAAATAAACATAACTCTATTTAAAATTATCGTTACTGTAAGATAACATAATGACGTCTGTCTATCTTCCATTTGAATGTATATTAATTTAAAAAAGATTAACAGTCTAAAAAACCTTACACAAATGGCTTACTACGTCTATTTCGCTCGATTGTCAGAAAAGTTCGGGAAATACAGTTCAATGTTGTTATAACAATACAAACGTGTTTCTAGATGGATTTTCCTAGGTTATGTGTAAATTAAAAACAATATAATATTGTTCTCAATGTTAAGTAACTAAAATTAACGTTTAGTCCCGGGTACTCATGGGGCACCGCAGTGTTTAGAGGGTTCTGGTGGGCCCTCGTCCCTAGTAAGGTTGGTATCATCAGCTCGAACATCTAGGATGTAGTGCCACCAAGATTTACCACAGCTCCACGTCACAAATGCCTGATGTGGGCGTACAGGTCCCCCACCTTTATAAACCCCCTTATATCTTTTCCTAAAACAAGTGAATCGCAAAACGGTACCAAGAAAAACGTTCCAAATAAATATTTCTATGAAATTCGACAACCGATTTCAATGGAGAAGCAAAGGGAATGAAAAAACAGGTTTTTCACATTCAACGTAAACAATGGCTTCCATGTAACTGTGTATTTGCACAAAGAATTGTTAGTCAGTCCCTGAAGTGGTGTCGCGTACTCGAAAATGTACGAAATGTTGCAATTAAGGTCTTAAACATTAATGCGTTTTATTTCGCGTCTACCGTCGCACCGCTCTTCAGACATCTTTTGGGAAGTTTGGCAAAAAGAAGACCTGTCATATTTGAGAGGGATACGACGCGGAGGGCCTTTCGAATGGGCAATGACCCGACGCGTTGAAATCTGCGCATTTAGTCACGATATTAATGATGTCTCGTTTTCAAACTTTATACAATTATTGCTGATTTTATTGTCGTTATATATTGATGTCGAAGTTTTTTTTTTTGTCTAAATAGATTATTAATTTATTTATTGGTATCATTTTTACCAACATTAAAGTTTACCGAAGTAAATAATCTCAACGAAAATAAATCTTTTCAACTATCTATAGATAATGAGGCCAAAAAAGTTCTATAAAAAATTAAACAAGTAGATGTGTGGCGCCATCTGCCGACTATTATAATAAACTAATGAATCTGATCTAATCTGAGGAAATGCCAGTAGGTATACCTACTTATTAGGTGTTTTAATAAAAAGGGTTGTTTAACCAAAATATAGGTACCTATAGCTGAATTCTAAAAAAGATAAAAGCTATTTTTTTCACGTTTACTTAATTTTTTTTATTGTTGGTTAAAAAAAATCGCCACACGAACATCCCTCTACCGTATACCACGCAATTTTATTGTTAGGGCAACAGCACCGAAGACTTAGTGTTGTGTGCCTTGTACAATTTTTGGGCTTTGTGAAAATAATAGTGCTTTAAAATCGATAGTTACATCCCTCAGTATAGATTTCACATTCACGGGCTCGATTGTCGATTTTTACCTATTTAATAATCGATTATTGCCGAGGGGTGCCGGATTACCATATCAAAGACCACGATCCCATGTTCAGTATCAATTTGGTGAAACATCGGTGCTCAAAAGGCGAAAGACGTAAGGCCGTTATTCGAAATATCTTAGAAATACTCGAACATTTCACTTTTGCCCGCGTAATCCGCTCTGATTGTGAGATCGTTGCTCTAATATCGATGATTCACGCAATTGAATGTTTCAGTTCGTTCCGATGAAAAATCCATTGAGAACAATATTGACTATAGTATGACACAACAATGAGTTAGGGGTTACTTAGTAGCTTTTCGCTTCGCTTTTAGGGGCTCACTTGATGGGTGGTGAAATACCCCAGCCATATAACACACAGGATGCGTTGTCGGCCTATTTTGGGTTTTTAATATTACAACTTATGTAAGTAGGCAAGTAATTAATTACACTTATGGGTTCTTCTTTACATAAAATATTTATAGTCCTTTCTTAGGATCCCAGGGATATAACATTAGCCTATCCTTTGATATGTTTGTATTATGGATGGAGGCTAAAACATATAATCACTTACCTAGAACTATTAAAGGGACCAAATCATTCAAATTATTAAAAACTAATTTAAAACATTATATTCTTAGCACCGTTAAATAGATGCAAATAATACTTAAACTAAAATATGCCACAAAGTTGCACCATCTTATAATTAAGTATCTATTATCTATTTATTTACTTATTAAAATACAGATTTACAGCTAAGGTCGAAACCGATTGTATATTAGTATATTATTGGAAATGTTTGTATTCAAAATAGACGAGAGAAGTATTTGAAACCAATTATACAACGCATATAATATTATGTAATGTACAATATTGTGTTTACGCTTAAATAAATGTCTTAAACGATATTATAATTGTAAGATATTTATCCAACTTTCTTTAACTTTAAATTTGAAAAGAACTAAGTGAATTGACTATATCATTGAAACATACAAACAAATTTAGAAAGATTTTTTTCTAAAAAGTCAAGTTTTTCAAACAATATATTTCTTTCCCTAGGAGTATAAAATTGAAAACAACGACTCGCAAAGGCCTATAAATATTAAATGTATGAAACATTTTCATCAAACACGAGTTTTTCAAAGGCATCCCTAATGTTGTGCGGTTACATATACCGCAAAAGGTTCCCCACACGAGATGGTGAACGTACTCGAGTACCTTTGTTCGTAGATCAGGTTATAAGCTGGCTTCAGAAGGGAAATCGTGGCCGGATGCGTCAACCATTAGCTATTTTGATAGGAACATGGATCATCCTATGAGAATACTAAGATATACTATATATATAAATATACATCCTAAGATAATAAATTAATACAAAGTAAGTAAAATCCATTTCCCTCCATGGGGTAAACATTTTAAGTCTGTTTTACTAATGTATTTTGTTTATAGGTAGTTGAACATACTTGTGTACTGTGCCTAACCGAAAAAATCTACAGTTTAAATAAAACACTTTAACGGTTTAAAACCCTATATAAATTACTTAAATGTTATATATTAGTAAAGCGCGGTATTAGTTAAGAATTTGGCGAAACTGACCGTGCAAATACCAACTTCGACGATACAGATGGCGCTAGCGTAACAGTTACAGTTGCAGTAACATCGGGCCGTAGTTATAATAACATTCAAATAAGTTTAACTTATATATATCGCGTTTTAAATCGTTTTATTTAAATATGTACTCACTCCTCGCGTAGAATTCGAAGCTATGACCTCTCACGCTAAACGACGAGGCTACATGTTCAACCATTTAGCTACAGAGCCGGTCAACAAAAGAAAAGTTACTACAAAAAATAATACTATTTGTTATTTTATCACAAGGACCGTATAACGTAAAGGCAACTGTTTCTTATTCTTGGTGCTTTCTTTGCAGGCGATTCCAGAAACTTCTGTAAATTCATTCGCTCATTTCCATCAGTCGTCCTTAGTCGACGTCTTGAAAATAAAATAAAAGACATATACTAGTACAGTACTGGATTTGTTAAGTCATCGCCTACTCTTAACAAGTAAATGTAATTACGTTGTCACTTAAACATCCTTAAACCAAGTCCAATAATTCACTTGAATGGAAATACTTGCTTTAAAATGTCATTTAATTTATCGTGAAGTGGAATTTTTAGTTGAAAAACATACTAAGTTGGTTTGAATACTTTAATATTTATCACATGTGATGGCATTATATAAGGAAAAAGGACACGGCTCAATTGGTTAGAGCGACAGCACGGAACACTGTGGATATCGGGTCAAGTCCTTAAGATCTATTGAAATCGATAAAAATCGATTGTTTTGCTCTTAAATCTAGAAAAAATCGAGACCAAAACAAATTTTTATGTTTCTATACTTGTCGAATACATATTAAAATTATTTTATTACATTTACTAACCAATAAAATAAAATACAATAGATTATATGAAGAAAAAATTATTTACTACTAGGGCATAGTAGTAAATAAATTTTTCTTTCTTCTTCTTCTTCTTCTATTATATAAAAACTATGTTATTGTTTTAAGAGAGGTATCTGCTTCATTTCTACGAAAAAATCAATACTACTGGTTACTATTCTTTAAGACACTTGAGGCACTGCAAAATCAAATTCTACAGCCCTTAAGTTAAAAGTTTAAACTCATGTTGGTAAGCATAAATTAACTTTTGTTTTTAATAGACACCTCTGAACTTAAACCTATACTAGTCAATAATTAACCACGCAATTTGAAGACCTTCCTAAGTTTTAAAATGTTTTACGAAAAGTCTCAGTGTCCTTCTATAAAAGAAAGAATTTATATTCAGAGCGTTTATAGCCGCAAAAATTCCGAATATTATCAGGGGTGGCGCCCTCTCCAGTCTCAGGTAATCGACTGACAAATGTCTCAGATATTTTACCAACTTCATTTTGCGGATGCCACAGATAATGGAGAACTCTTTACTTCGTATTCTTCGCGAGGAAATATTGCATACATTTTTTGGAAATGATAAAAGTGTCCTATCACTCTCTTTTTATTTTCCTGTGGAAACTTGTCGTTGAAGATGTTGGTACATTATGATGTTGATACAGTATATAGCAGCCTTCGCTTCTGCAGATTACACAAGTAGAACACATTTAAATAAACCACTTAACAATTTAAAACGCAAAATATTATTTAACTTATTTTTAATTTATTTTAAAACTATAGCCCGGCCTTTTGGATACTTTGCGACAGCCGTGATAGTTAATGTCAATTTTTTTTTTTCTCATATTTCTGCAAGAAACTTGGGCAATACCTATTTGATGTATAAAAAGTTGTGTATCACTAAAATAATATATTTTAACGGTATAAAACGCGAAATATATTAGTTAAACTTATTTAAAAAATATTTTAACTATGGCTGGACGTGTCGGATGCTTTGCAGCTGCCGTGGTCACGGGGAGACTTCTCACGGGGTAACACGGGGTGTCAGCGTACTAAAATTATCAAAAGACCTTCAAATTTGATAGAATTATTTCTTTATCTTTTGAGAAAATAAATATGTTTATTGCTTATAAAAACTTCAGCGTTACATTATAAAGAATACAATCTTTCAAATTGGTCCCTGCAAGTGTGGTCCTGAATTTTTATAAAGCATCCTATTTTCTTACCGTTCCAACAATAAGGTGCGAAATTAGGAGAAGAATTAGACTTCTCCGTCGGAGGTCGTGCCTCGACTACATAAGGTGTGAAGGGGAGAAATATCATGTACATAACAGCAGTTGGTACCACCCTAAAACGCGCGACTTAAGATAAGGAGCGCAAACCATAATAAAACAGTACTGCAACTTTATCATTTTGATTTATTAGTCTCGATATATTTTTCGCAAAATAGTGATGTTTCTATGAGACAATTTTAAACGATTTAAACGCGAAATATATTAGTTAACTTATAGGGTACTTAAACGTCGGGCTGTGGTTCAATTAAATTGTAAATAACGTTTTAAACCGTTAAGAGAATTTTATTCAAGCGTTTACTACCCGCTTAAACTATCTACAGATATTTATAAAAATTAGCCTTAGTAATAATATGCCTTTATAAACTCACATTAACATTCTTCATACAAAGTTTATACATTTCATATTATATTGGACATTTATAAGTATAGTTTTGAAAAATTAATATCACTTGCACTAAAGACATAATATTATATATACAACAAGACAAAATATGCATCCTATGCTATTTAAACCTAATATTATTTTCTATTATTTTATTTTGTTATTATTTTCTAGCAGTTATTGTCCTTCCCTACTGTCCGCAATTATTCTGTGTTCTAGGGGAACAAACTAAAGCCCCTCAGTATATAAAGGCACTATATTAAATTGGCTTATGACGCAAGTTTGTGGATATAAACGTTAGCGTAAATCAATCTAGTCAAGATTTATGTCGTCTGTAATAATAGTACATATTTCTTCATTTGTCGGTTTTTTACTTTAGTATTATTTATTGCGTGATTTAGAAAGAACAAACATATTAGTATAGACATATAGTGGCAGACATATTATTTATTGTGTATGTTCGACGCATTGATTTAATAACTGGCTAGAAGTTAATCATAACATTAATTAACCAAAAACTATGGTAATCATTTTTTTGGGATTCGAACCGAGAACCTCTCGTTTTAATCTCGTTACTAGGAAACGCGGTTTTTATTAAAGTTAACACCATATTATATAATATTGTAACTTGAGTAAAGACAACAACAAATATGGCCGATTTCAAAACATAGAGACCTAGTGATACCCTTAATAGAGTAGAGAGTAGAGACGCCACAGATGACACTGGGATTAGAGTCATAGATTATATATATAGGCGGAATAACTTCAATATTCAAATTCATTTTTATGGCGGCCTTTTATTAATTTTCTACGGCACTTAATTTTTTTCAGTGGCACTTCTATAGTCGTTGACTTAGTTTACATCGCCATCTATATTTGAATGTCGAAGTAAAGAAATTCTAAACCGTCCATTTTGATTCCACAGAAATTGTGGGTGTTTATTAAGTGAATTTTATTTAGTACCATTCGTTTAATATGTATATAATCCAGTGCCTATCAATATCTTGTTAGGAAATCATAATTTCATGTAAACTGTATGTTTGTTTACTAAAAATGTCAAGTTAGAAAAAATACACTGTATGTTATTATATGAATGCAAAAATACCTAATACAACGTACAATTCGTAAACAAAATATTATTTGTTCCTACAAACGAGAACATCCCTTCAGGCACAGAATATAAAAACACCAGTTTTATCGACATAATCTAGCACAGATAACACAAACGAATAGATGTAAAGACGGAATATATGAAAAATCTCCGAAAGGGAAAAACATTTCCTTGACGTAACCTCTTGTTTACCATCGGGACACAGATGCTGTACGTCATAAGCCCTTATTAAGCATTGCTTGTGTCTACACGACGATTTTTGTTTTATTATATAACAAGCGTTTTCCGCGATTTGGTCTGCGAAAAAATGTGATTATAAAACCACGTTAATTTCGAAGGTAACTGTATTTGTTTGAAGCTTAAAAAATAAAATATTATTTCAAAACACTTTAAATAGTTTAAAACGTGAACCATATTAGTTAAGTTATTTTTAAAGTGTTCCCCGTGAATTTAGCTACTGTAAAGCATCCGTAACGTCGAGCCGTACTTAAAATACGTTAACTAATATATTTCGCGTTTTAACCCGTTAACCACGTTTTTTTTTAATTTTTACTACCCCTGTAATGGTCTCTGGAGCATTCCTAATTTTTTTAACAACTTACATTTATGATAATAATCATCAAATGAATGCCAACCTACATATCAATATAAATAATATTAGTTATGTCTGATATTTTAACTTGAAATTTTACTAAATTTTTTCTGATGACCTGAGTAAGAATAAACCCCAAGATACGAAATATCTTCTTTCATAGTAAATTAAAAGTTATTGATTGCAATTTCTGTTCGTGGAAAATGTATTGAAATAGGATCCTTTGCTATTATAGGAATAGAAGCAATTTTAAACTTTAGTCTCTAATAATTTCCAAGTAATTGTTATAAGTTAATACTTCAAAATTAAATTACACTTTCGTAAGCCTTAGTGTAAGTAATTTTTACTATATTGTTGTACTTACAAAAACGTTGATGGTTCAGAATAGTCATTCGTGTCATTTTAAAGAAAATAATTGTTAATTTACAAACAACAAAATAAATTATTATTGGTTCATGTTCATGGAATACTTAATTCATCCGACCATTTATTTTTATCATTATAATTAAACACGATTTCACGTTACAAAGCAATTTTATAATTTAACAAACATAACATAACATACATAATAGAGAGCGTAAAGACAAATAAGAATAGTTCGAAGTTTTCACTATCATATTCATAAGAATCATTACGAAAATGAAGTAGGCTTATTGCATTCACATGCATAAAACATGAAATATGTAAAAAAATGGGAATATATTTTACATTCGGTCAGGTGTCGTGGAAATCCCGAGGGAAATCTAACTTTCCCGGAGGCGCAGACAGCAATCGATTCTATTCAAATTTATGATAGAGAATAACGCTTTGGGGACGTCATATGGAGCTGTTAATAAAGAATGACAATTTCATTTAGCTATTAATAAATTTATTATAGTATTAAACTAATATAGTGAAGGTGCTCAGACAATTATTGAATTGTTTAAGTGTTCAAACTGTTTTCGTTGTATTGTGATTAGTGCGTTTTCTTTTTTTTTTAAATTCATTTTGACCTAAACGGAGGGCACGTACTTTCAGTTTCGTAGATAACTCCTGTGCAGTTTCGAATTATTTTCCATTTCAGGGTCCGAAAAAAGATAAACGTTGTTATAGAGCCATAACAACGTATACCTTTATTATATTATACCATACCGATGCGTTACATTTCACGTTATGTTTTCTATCAGTAGTCACTTATAGCGATTGTCGAATGATGAAAACAAAAATTTTATTAAAAATTATCATAAGATTTTTTGATTTGATCGTATTTAAAATAGGTTGTTTCGGCGTATACACTAATAGTATATCTCTCCTCGTGAGTCAAAAAAGTTCCTTAGTAGGTAAATTAATTTAGAAAGAGACATTCGTGACTCGAATTCACCTGCAGCTTTCCAGTATAGGGAAAGTTATTTGATAAAATATTTCATCCTTGAATAATAATAAATAGAAAGGAATACTTTCTTATTGCATATAAGAAAGAAGCTCGCAGCAATATTTATTGTAATAAAGATGCATAACTGAGGACAGGTCAACATTAAAAAATGTATTAACAACTCTTTGTAAATACTACACGTGGAACCCTATCAATAGCTGTCTGCAACTGGCAGGTTCGGCGCCGACTTTTCACAAAAATTCGCGCCCTTATTTTATTGCCTCCTGTCCAAGATTAAACTTTGCTCCTCCGTTTTATAAGCTATCTTTATAATACTTTATCTCTAGATGTTTTGTGTGGTTTAGCCGTAAATGTGGGTTTTATTATGTTTCTTTCTATTTTCAACTCCTGCGAGGTATACTGCGGTTTACTTGATGGTAGGTGAAATATCCCAGCCATATAACATCTACACAAGATTCGCTGTCGACCTATTTTGACTTTGGACATTTGGAAATCCACAGAATGAAACCGCAACGCAATTAACCTTCACGGCGTTTTCTGTGGACGGTGACTTGCAGCCGGACCTACCCATTTAATCTGCAGATTTCGACACGTAGTCCAACATGTTTCAGAAAAAATATTATTCTGTCAGATTCTCTGATCTAATATATAGAAGAGGTGGTTAATATTTTTGAGAATCTACCCTCCCAACCGAAACTGAGAATTATCTGTCTCCGGGGTTCAAACTCAGTAGCCTTCAGCTTAACGGGGAGTAATTGATTTTGTGTTGGTAAGATCATTTATCGAGGAAAGCTTTAGGCTATAAACACTTCTATATGTCACGCTGCGACAGATAGGAGCGAAGAAACATTGGGAAATGGTAAAAAAAGGGGGAAAATAATTCATCTTCGAGGGTTTCCGTTGCGTGCACTGCAAAAACGATGCAAAAATCTTAAAAAACATGTATGATAGAATGATTTCTCTTTAATCTAAAAAATATCTGTGACAGTATATGTCTATCTTTTAAGATTAACTTGTAAGAATGATAAGTAGCTATAATTTACGACGTTTTCACAAAAAAATACTTATTCTACGCAGACAACGCGACGTTGCGGGCACAGCTAGTATAAAAGAAGTCTTATCTACGAAATTAATATAATTAACCTCTTTAACAACAATGAAAAATATTTTAATATAAACCTGTAGCTATTCCCAAACCACTTGAATATAATTAAATTTAATCTCGCTTAATATTATTTCAGGGCAAGCGAATAAATAAAAGTGTAACTAAAATAAAGAAAGAAGCATTATGGCAAGCCGCGAGCAACAAATCTCCATTTTAGAGGATTAAAGCCGCGCAGCTTTATAACATAACTAGTATAATATAATAGAGCGGATATGAACGCGTCTGAATATTTTATAGCTTAGGTTGCGGTCGTCTATGAACGCAGGGCGCTTACAGCGTCGTAGATAACTAAGATACGCGTTGTGACGTTCTGTGATAACATATTTTTGGGTCTAATCGTATTTTAAAGAGTTTATCGGTGTATACAAAATTGATACTAGCGTATGTCTCGCTTCGTGAAACAAATAATATAAAATCTTTAAATAAAACGCTTTTAATCGTTGTAAACACGAATAGTTAATATATTTTTACTGTGAAGCTGTGGCAACGGGGTTTATTAGTGAAAGCCCGTTTCCCCCTTGTGGGGCATGGGGCGAACACATTTCTGTGTCCGTTTCATTGATTCGTTTTTTTAACGGCCAAGTAGTTGATCAGACTTCTGTGCCCTGCCCGACCGAACCAATTATTTTTGTTTCCCTGGGATTCGAACCCACGACCTCACGCGCTCAACGCAATGCTAGGCAATACGTTTAACCATTTAGCGACAGAGGCGGTCGGTAACGGGGGGACAAATAAATAAATACGAGTAAAAATAAGTACATAATAAAATAATTTATTATGTAATATAATAAAATCATTTTGCGTGGGAAACCGTTAAAATTGTTTTGTTTAAACGTGTACTACAACTCTACGCTACAAACAACATTTAAGCTATTAAGTATTACAGAAAAAATATAATTTGCTGTGGGAAAGTCACCTCAGGTCTTAATACACTATATTTGGAATTATTTTTACGCTTTACTATAATTAGTAGGAATCCTGGTGGCCATGACCGCAAAAAAAATAGAAGTAGTCATATGTATTATTCCTGTGTGAGCAAATATCTTCCGCGGCGAAACAAAGACGAATGTTATACTAATATTGGTAAGTATTTTTTGTTGAAATATTTTAATACTCATGGTAGTTTCAGCCAACTTCTTGTTTCATTGGATTATCCGCTACGTGCTTGTTTATAGGAGACCAAAGACTTAGTCCACCTTCGCGAAGTGAAATTGAAGGCATATTTCATACCACTGTTGCAACTGAGATATTTATACACTTAAAAATTCATTCACTTCCTTCAGGAATTGATTTCAGACGCACGTTCTCATCGCGTATAAGGTAACGCGGAATTAAGACTTTTAAGAAAGTAGTTTGTTCAGAATTAGTAGTAGAATCCATTCCAATAGTTTCTACCACGTTCCATATCAATCCAAAATTAAAAAAAAAAACACATTAAGTTTTTTTTGTGTGGCATTAGATTGAATAATCGATTTTAGGTAAAAAAAACGGACAGGGCTTGAACCGGGCGAGTGCCGTGTCAATTGGTTGGAGTTTTTTTCAATCCAAATTAGATTTTTAATTTTTAAATACCGTGCTTATAACTAGAATGTATGTAGAAGGACTACTCCAATATTGTTGTACCTTTAAATAAAACACTTTAACGGTTTAAAACGCGATATATTAGTTAAACTTATTTGGAAATGATTTTTAACTTCGGCCCGACGTTTCGGATGCTTTGCAGCAGCCGTGGTCACGGGGAGACTTGTACCTTTTTAATCAGAACGTCGATTTTCCATGTCAAAAGTAGAAAGGTAGTCCTTTAAAAAAATACATATTTACACATCTTCGAGTAACAATGAATACCACTCTTTTGAAGAATTGATGGTTTGTCCTTAATTCAAATATTATCTAGAGGCTTAGTTAAAGTTTTTAGTTTTCATAAAAATACCGACGTATCGGTGTCTATGCACTTCGAGTATCGGATGAAAAACACCGTCATAACGGTTTAAAAGTATGATTTTTTAAAATTGTATATCGGTTTTTGTGTAGGTCGATTAGTGAAAAGTATATTTTTATCTAAAATATTAACATAGAAATGCAGCCATCCCCTTTGAAATCCCAGCTCGTCAACTAAGCCGCACAGTATTTATTGGAATTCGATAAACGCCACGTGTTATCAGCGTTAACAGGGCGGTATTACTCAAATAACAGGGGACACTTGCCGAATTGCTTCGAGAGAAAACTAATATGTGTTTGTCAGCTTACTGCGATCACACTTGCCCCAAAACTTTGACGTTTTATTAAGATACTAGCAGCGACCCACGACGTCGTCCATTCCGTCAGTCTTGCATGTAAATCTTTAAGGAAGAATAATTCGACATGCATATTTTTGCGTATCTTAAACCATTTTCGCAGAGCACGTAACGAAGAATCTCAAAGATTACTAATAATTAATAATTTTCATCGTCTTTCTACATTTCCCATTATTTCCTCGCTCTTACTATGGAAGGGTTATAGCTAAACCCTTCCTCGGCAAATGATCTAATACAAAAATTTTTCATTCGAAAAGTAGTTCTTAAGATTAGCGCGTTCAAACAAATAAACTCTGTCAGCGACTTCGTCAGCGTAGAATAAGTTATATTGACCATCGAAATTCGTTTTGATGTTGTTACTACATTTTATTTTTGAACTATTAAAATGGTTTGGTAACAGATGACATAATAAAATTAAGGTACATAATAACATTTCCTTACCCATTATCTTCGTAAAGCCGCGGGGTGAACGTATTATAGAACTAATTTCAAACGATAACATGCCCCTCAACCGCTGTAGGGTAGGAAGGAATTTTTTTAGACAAACGCTGTGTTTAATGAAAACTCCGAACCGCAATATGCCGCGAGGGACCGGCCACAGTGATTGTGGAAAAATTCAATACATGAATATTATACATAGTCTAGTTTGACGCCCACGCTCGAAGGGTCAGTACACAAATACACAAACCTTTGTCATATATAACATTCTCATAAAAAAATAAAACATTGAGGTCTTGGCAATTTTGTTCCGTTTTTAACGTTATGACCGTTCGACGTGCTCATTGGTGCATTGGTAGCACAGTATGGTCATAGTAGTTCGACTGCCACCAGGACCAAAACCAACAAACAAACACCGTCTGGAACATCTGCATGTTTCATGAGTTGTGGAAATATCGAAATTCTGTCTGACGGGTAAATCTGCGGATTGTAGTATCAGTCTGTGGATTACTAAATGTGAAATTTAATTAAAAGAAATTGTGACCTAAAATATTCCTCGTTTAAACACTTTGAACCATGTTTAATTTAAATATATTCTTCCCGCGTAAACTACAGACAGCGTTTTTATAAAAGTTATATGGCGGGGGTATTTCCACGACTTATGCAATTAACCCTATTTTTGTCTGTCTGTCAAAAAATATTTTTTAAAATACCCACAACGGCTGGCCGTGGGCAAAATAAATTGTAAAAAGTTAACTAAAATATATCGCGTTCCAAAGAGTTAAACGTCGTAATTTAATCGATAGCATTTATTATATATAAGTAGTCAGACTTTTTGTTCCTTGTTTAACTTAAGATTACAATGCAAAGCAACTGGATCTTTATATTAAATGTGTTTAAAGTTAATAATGTTGTAGAACAACTATGAAAGCCAATTTCACTTCCTAACTACAAACCATTGACTTAACGTGTCCAATATTTTCCTTTAAAATCCTATTTCACGGTCTCTCCAATAACGCAGTTAACAATTTCAATCACGATAAACCGGGTAAGTGAAAGAAAATGAAGTTTTCCCGGCGACAAGCGAATCTCCGGAGAGAGCATTTCCCAGGGCACACCGCCTTTTTAAATGTAAGGAGGGCAGCAACAAAAGAACTTAGAACATTAATAAAATATTGCATAGTATCGCGAAGGAAGCTTAATAGCAGCGGAAGGTGAGCGTAGGAATTTGCAATAAGCTCCACCTTTGTCTCGGGAAAGCGCTCTACCGCCCCCTTTATTTCCCAAGTTCCGTGCATTTCATTCAATATGTACGAAGAATAGTAACGGGACGCTGTGTGCTTTTCTTATTTAATTGCCATAGTGCCTAAATATTTACCTAAATTTTGTAGTAATTAATGTATTTGATTCGCCAATATTCTTAAAACTAAATGCAAATTTAAGGGGACACAATAGGTTGTAAATAACAATTATAGGCGAATACAGCAAGCAAAAACAAATATTATAAGAGAGAAGAGTAAATATTGTAAAATTTAAGTGGGAATTAACTTAACATTAACATATGAAGAATTAATGACACAAAAGAAAAATAATAAAAAACATTTTTTTTAATTAGATGAAGTTATCGACATTTTGACATGATGACATATGACAACTGACATTGACATAAAATTTATTAATATTTATAGTAATCAATGGAGCTTGTTGGATGTGTCATCCTAAATATCAAATGGGCAAATGGCTAGTTTTCTTGCAAAAAAAAATATATCAAATGGGGGAATAATCAACGGGGGGGTTTGATTCCCACCGACTCCAATATATTTTTAATCTGGACATTATATGTAAACAAAAGTCGTGAAGATTTTTCAGACTATGGATTTCAATTATTTATAGCTACAGTATCTTATTGACTGTGTTTGACCACTACTTGCCTGTTTTTCTCTTTTCCTACAACATCCAAGTGATGATACCAATTATGAAATAACTATTTAAAAAATTATTAAGCATATTTTACAATAGAAGAAATTTTTGTTTACAAAGCCTTTACATGCTAACTTCTATCATCCAATGATTCAAAATCAGTTAATAAAATGGTAAAGTACAAATACTTATCGTGATAACTTGTAGAAATATATTTTATGGACTCTTACAGCGCTTAAATTGCTAATAATTTTACTATTTGTAAAATACCTACCTACCTCACCTCAGGTAGGTAAGACTTATAGAAAAAGCGGTACCAAAAAGAATTTCACAAATATCGCGTCGAGTTTTTAGATAAAATGCAAATAGACTACGGGGACTAGTATTGACGTCATAAAATGCAGTTCCATCTTAGGCTGTGGTATCCAATAAACGCCGACTGACACGTAGAGGATAACATACAATGGCGCGTCAAATGCATAATCTAGGATTAATACTGTCTGTAGTTTACGCGAGTAGTACACATTTAAGTAAAACATTTTAACGGCTTTAAATAGTGGTTAAAACCGTTAAAGTGTATATATTACCCTTTTAGTTAAAGCCAAAAGTATTGGCAATCCGCCTATAAATTATACTAAAGAACAAAGGTATAAACTCCCCTATTAGTTAAAGCCAAAAGTATTGGCAATCCGCCTATAAATTATACTAAAGAACAAAGGTTTTTGACTTACAATAACAGCACTTTCATTTCCATAGTAAGTAGTTAGTAACGTAACGCGTTAAGGTGTAAGAGGCGACCACAGCCTTATCTAGAAAGTTCGCAAGTCATTATAAGCTTTTGTCCGCCGAGGTTTGGCTGGATCATTACTCTGCGTTCGTCACGATTCGTTAGACATGTAAAAACTCTACTCCTTCGGGATCAATATTGGGGAGTGATTAAAATTCGACCGAGGCACACTAAAAATTACGAAGTCCAAATTCATATCGAACAAAAATCAGCGAACTGAATATCTAGTATTCAGTTTCAGGGGAATATCTTTTCATGTTGTTTAATTAAGACTTTAGTAGTAAGAACAAATAATTAAACATCAAGCAGTGTATTGTCAGATGTCAACCAAGATCTATTCTATACATATTAGCACGTTTAAACTGCTTGTTGTTTTCGGGCGAAGTAAGCAAAAAGAAATTCTCGACGTTTCTTAATCACGAACGGACGGCACCATCCGATGTTTCCTGTGCTCGAAGAACAATGATATGCTGAACGATGGCCGTGGAACTTACACATTGTATATATTAAAACATTTCTTTTTTCAGATTATTGATGTATGTACAATGTGCATTATTATGTATATTATTTTTAAAAGAAAATCCCGTTTCCCCCTCGTGGGGCATGGGGCGAACACATTTTTGTATCCATTCTTTCACAGGCCAGTAGTTTAACAGACTAGTACTTTCAGCCTCTGCCCGACCGAAACTATTTTTTTGTTTCCCTGGGATTCGAACCAAGAACCTCTCGCGCTTAATGCAAGAGGCAATACGTCTTAACCATTTGGCTAGAGGCGGTCTTAATTTTATTTTTGAGGTTGTCATGGTCGTTAAAGCAAGCAGAAGTGTGAGCAGTTAGAATAATCTCTTTTTTTTTAATTTAGCAATATGTACATCCAAATAATTGTTAAAATATTACGTCATGTATTATTTAGATAAATAGGCATATGGGAACATTTACTTGTATAAAATAAAAATATATCAATAAAAAATTAATGATAGAAAAATATTTTTTCTTAATTGGAATCGTTAAAAATTGCATTTAGCATTAACAAATATAACCGCTGCAACTCCATTAAAACGATCATCTAAAGAGCTAGACTATTAAGGCTACATCAAACCGATCCGAACCCACAATATCGCTTTCCGATATAAATGGAAACATTGGTCCACGCTGAGGTAAATCTTTTCAGGGTTTAGAAAAATAATTGGATCGCTTGAAGAGAAGCAATTACATCCGTTGAGAGCAATTTCGATTTACTCCGCAGCAGTTTGGATAAACTTCCCCTTAAATGGAGTAACCGGGGCGGTATTGCCATCAAATTGCTTCCATGTTTCCACACCAATTAACAACTTAACGATAAAAATGCTTTAAATACGCGGAATATAACGTTTACTACGAAATTCTATGTTTAAAACATCTTTCTATTTTAAAACTGTACATGTCATAAGAGAAATTGCGTTTTTGGATAACTACAGCTAAAATAGAGTCACTACAACACGTCATGTAGGTCACTAACTCGGGACATTTTCATCCATATGATACTCCAGCCATATAACATCTACATCCAAATATCCAAAGCCAAATAGGTCAATAGCGCATCTTGTGTAGATGCTATAGGCTGGGGTATATAACCTCAAATCAAGTGAATTTCATGGTTGTCTGTCCTACTCTTATCATTTAAAAAAATCTACACTAGCGCTGTCGCAATGGATATTACCAAATTCTCATACTGGTCTTTTCATTTATGGGAGATGGTCCGTGACCGTCTCGTGACGGAAGTTCGGTATTACTACCACACATTTAATATCCAAATTTCCAAATGAAGTCCAACGTGCTTCAAAAATTAGAAGTTATTAAAAATATATTGGACCCAGTGGGGATGGAATCAACGGCCCGTTGATTATTCGCCATACATGTTACCATTACACCAAAGAACCCGTCAAATCATCTATGTAATAAACTTAGTTCAAAGTATAGCATAGTTGCTAATAAAACTTTAAATAGATTTAGTATTTCCTTCGCCAAGTAGATGTTTCAGCTTTCTTACTTCAATTAAACGAAAACAAGTTCTGAAAGAATGCTGAATACTACTTTAGATTTTTGACATATTCAAAATAAAATACTGTCTATAGTTTACGCGAGTACACATTTAAATAAAACACTCTATCGGTTTAAAACGCGATACATTAGTTAAACTTATTTGAAAATGGTTTTTAGCAGTTTCCCCGTGACCACGGCTGCTGCAAAGCATCCGAAACGTCGGGCCAAAGTTAAACATCATTTTATATTCACATTTTATATTTCTTTTATGATTTTAGTTCAATTGGCAGTTTCTGAGCATTATAAATGTAAAAGAAATATAAAATCGGCTTAACAACTGTATATCATATATTGTGCTTCAAAATATAGACGAAATTACGAAGGCTACAAATAGAATCCTCAAGGTTGCCTCAGAAAATTAGGGACCAGTAACTTGGTATTAACTGCGAGTTTCGCCACTTCAATGGGTAGGTAAGTATGGAAATGGAATTTATGACACAACTTTTATTTAGTTATACACACATTGCCTGTGTTAGCGACTTTGTCCGCGTCGAATAGTTATCGGGGAACGTAAAGGGGAATCATTTTATACATATTTTTATGGGTTTCTTAAACCGTTCACGCATCAAAAACCCACATTGATGAGTAGGTACTTGTCCCTAATGTTTTTAATAATTATTTTCATTATAGTTACTTTGAACAATTACGTTAAGAAAACTATTTGCTATTTAATTTCAATACGTAGTGAAAATATCTACTCTTTTGTGCACAATCTTAATGACTCGTGTTGTCTGTAACTGATAGGCTACTATAGTATAATACAATAAATCAATACAAATAAAACGTAAACTTTTTTTGAAACTAAGAAAAAAAAACATAAATGTTAAAAAACAAGATAAAACGCATTTTACATTTTAAGCGAAACAAAATAATAAACAGTTCGTATAATGCCACTTGCAAACATTAATATACTGTCTGTAGTTTACGCAGCTACACATTTAATTAAAACACTAACGGTTTAAAACGCAATATATACTCCCCGTGACCACGGCTGTTGCAAAGCATCAGAAACGTCGGCCCGTAGTTCAAACAATTTTCGAATAAC
Organism: Leptosia nina; assembly: GCA_963661955.1. Lineage (NCBI taxonomy): Eukaryota > Metazoa > Arthropoda > Insecta > Lepidoptera > Pieridae > Leptosia > Leptosia nina. The sequence goes on along the minus strand of CAVLEF010000004.1, from coordinate 3,273,535 downwards.
TGATATATAACGCGTTTTTAACCGTCAAAGTGTTTTATTAAAATGTATATGTATAATCTAGAAAAGTGTTATTCCACGTTACAAGAGCCTCCCGCTTCGAAGGATAGAAATTGTATTTGAAGCTTTACAGAAACTTAGGCATTAGCCGCAAACTTTCCTCTCGCAACGCACATGGCTGAGTTGCTACTAATGGAAGATTCCCGAGTTTTGTTAGGAAAAGGACTTCTCTTTTTAAAAGGAAAGACAATTGAACGCCGATAATAATATGAGCAAGACGCTTTGTATTTGTTTTTAAGAAATCCTAATAAAATGCTCTTTAAATTAACGTCTTTGTAACGTTAAGCGTGAGATGTCCTGGATTCGAATCCCCGAGAAACAATCGTAATTATATTTAAATATAAATATCGATTATGAAATATATTTATATATATATCGACTTATTTTAAGCCCTTATTACTTCAACGAGTTAGTTCTTAGTATTTTTGAAATAATAAAGGTGTGTCAAACTTCAAACAATTTCTAATGTTAAAAAATTCTCTTGTTCTCTTGCTCTTAAGAACATTAAGACTTATTGATTATTCCCACTTCACTCCCATTCCATTATTCATAATTCCTAATAATTATTTTAAAGTTTAGTAAACAAATTGAAACATCTCTATTTTTTAAAAAAAAAAAAAAAAAAAAAAAAAAAAAAAAAAAAAAAAAAAAAAAAAAAAAAAAAAAAAAAAAAAAAAAAAAAAAAAAAAAAGGGCCCCCCCCCCCGGTTTTTGGGCAAAACCCCGGGCCCGGGGGGGGAAAAAATGGGTTTTAAAACCAAAAAAAGGGGGGGGCCCCCCCCCCCCCCGCGCCCCCAAAAAAAAAAAAAAAGCGGGGGCGAATTAAAAAACATTTTTCAAAAAAGTTTAACTAAAAAATCGCGTTTTAAACCGTTAAAGTGTTTTATTTAAATTGAAACATGTGTCTTTCTACCGTTAACTGTAAATGTGCCAAATGAATAAATGTAAATGTGTATACTTTTAAGTTCCCACCAGTTAAATCTTCGTTCGATCGATAATCTCCTTTTATTTGTTCACAGTTAAAGCCATCTATCTGTATTTGGAACTCTCTTCCCACTAATATCAGAAAAGCTCAATCACTCCATTCTTTTAAGAGTTTGCTCTAAATGTTTTACGTATTTAAGTTAATTTCTTTCCTTCTCGTTACATTTCATTCAAAAACAAAAACATTTTCAACGGTTTAAACCGCGCAATGCGAAGTCAAACTACGGCCCGACGTTTCGAATGCTGTGCAACTGTGGTTAAAATAATTTGTGAATAAGTTTGACAAGTTCATTTATTTTAAACCGTTAATAGTGCTTTATGTAAATCCCGAAGAAACTAACCGACTATACATATATCTCTAACTAAATAATAGAATACAGTGTAACTGTTCTATAAGCTTTAGAGCAGTGAATCGAATATTCAAAGTACAAGTTATTCTTATTCCTCCTACGTCCACCTGATGGTAAATATTGGTCTCGTACCTCACAAGCAGGGCATAAATTAGAGGCTTCGTCCACAGCAAAGCCCCGAAATGCTCGAGGACTACAAATTTCAACCACGCTATTGGCGAATTGTAAAAGCTCATCTTAATACCGCATTTTAGTACGAATCTATTTTACATATATTGGTAACTGTATATGGTTTTATATATATATAACTTTGATATAGTGACAAGGTAAAAGTATCATATTATATTTGTAAATCTATACTAATATATAAAGTTGAAAAGTTTTTATCTTTGTTTATTTGAACACGCTAATCTCGAGAACTACTTCCAAATTCTTGATTGATTTTGATTAGAACATTTATCGAGGAAGGCTATAGGCTATAAAACATTGCGCTGTGATTAATATGAGCGACAAAACAGCGGGAAATGTGGAAAAAACCCAGGAAAATTATTCATCTTTGATAGTTTCGATGCGTGCGTTGCGAAAACGTTTCAGAGACCGAAAAATTATGTACGAAAGAATGATCTTTCTTAACGAAAGAATTCTTTTTAAACGACTTAAAAAAATGTCTGCGACACTATCTGTTTATATTTTAAGGTTAACTTGGAAATACGAAGAGACGCGGATGACGTCATAACAGCTTAATTTTATAAAGTTGAACAGGAGGCAAAAACAGATTGAATGCCAAAAGTAACTATTCTACGCAGACGAAGTCTCTGACACAGCTAGTATATTATATAATTATATGTCTTAAGCGAAATAAAAGCTCCATTTCATGGCTCTGAACAACATATCAGTGTCGTATGTGAACGAAATACGATATACAACAGCCGTAAAATGTAATCTTCAAATAGTAAAGTCAAGTTAATTAGGGCGTGCCACAGTCATCATATATTCTAATCACAAACTTGACTTCATTAACTGGCGCTAGTTACGTTGTTAACAGTTACAATAACAATTCGAATACTCAGCTAGTTAATTGAACTAGTTAAACTTAATATGTGGAATAAATTACAGCTGAAGAATAGGGTTAAGGGAACCAATGTATGAATAAAATCGAATCAAAAAACATCAGTGACATAAGCTGAAATAAGACCTCAATGGTATTGTGCTAGCAATATGGCTAATAATCAACGGGTCGCGGCTTCGATCTGCACTGGGTATTGATTATAACATTACTAATCAAGTTATATATTTTTACATGTTGGACTTTATAATGACTTAGTATTAAAATGTTTTACTGAGCCCGAGATTCGAACATCTAAAAGACTGATAGTTTTTTATTATAATACTTATCAGAGCCTGGTATAAAATAATCAAAAACATAAAAATACAAATAAACAAAAAACTATGAATGAATACAAATAGGAAGATATTTATAGATTATACAATATTATTTATTATTACAAGGCGTATTTTGATTTAATTTAATCGAAATTATCTATAAATAAAGTCGATGAAGTTAGATTTCGTTGGAAATTTTTACTTTCTAACAAAAAAAGCATAGATAGGAATCGAATTGAGAACTTCCTTTTTTGAAATCGGTTAAAAGAGGAAAACAATTTACGGGATGAATGAGGAGTCCATCCCGTGAAACGTTTTATATGGAAAATACATATTAAATGATTTTTGATATGAAAGTAATAATAAATAATTATATAAACAGTAAAAAGAATTATTACTGTATATACTGTATATATTATATTACAAAGAATATTTCAAAATATACATTAAAAAATATTCTTGTCTGATGTCTAAATTAGGAAAGACGCAAAGAGCCTTACACATTTTCTATAGTGTTGTAACGTGACAAAAATATATCAAATACCTCATATTATAACGATGGTCTTTTTTTCGTGTAATATATATCGGAATATAACGGAAATTCGTACAACAATATATATTTTGTTTCGAACGGGACTAACTTTTTCCCCTCACAGGAATCAAACTTTCTAGACTGCTCTCAATTTTATGTTGCATACAACTTATTGCCTTTTATTCTGTCGTGTTGCGCGCAATATTTTATTTAAAGGCAAAATATACAGTGCTAAAACTTATGGGTATCTTTGCGCACAGTGTTTCCCAAACATAACTCGTAACAATATAGCATAATATTAGTAGCGAAGGAAATAATTGATAGAAAAACAATTTTGCTCTCTGCTTGAATTACTAAAATTACTTTATATAATATATGTATACAGAAAATTGTATACGTTTCAAGTTTGCTCTACCAATTGAGCTACCGAGTCCAGAGCAACAGCACGGAACGCTGACGATGCCGGTTCTAGTCCTGCCCGAGTCGAAAATTTTTTCACGTCATATCTTGCTGAGTACTTGAATTTCCTTGTCTGTTTTACATTTTGTAACATTTCCACAGATATCATTCAATAACTAACAAATGTACTAGATCTATGTAATTATTCGTACATCTCATTACATTAAACACAGTTAACGGTTTTAAATGCAAATTATATTGACCTATAGAGGTGTAATAGTGACCGGGCCTGGGGCAAAGTATCCGAAACGCATTAGAAAATAAATTGAATTATATTTTCCAATTTAAACCGTTAAGTATGTTTTATTACATGTATTACAAGGCAATAGTTCCCCTAGCTTTTTAATCAATTCGATTATTTTAGTTAGAATAGATGATTATTAAAATTTTCGGAAAGGTATAGAGACATTAGCTTCTGTAACACCGATATGTTACGAAGAAACGTTAAAACTTAAACGTCTGAAGTGAAACCATTACAGACCCCATCCATCACGCTGCCTACTCAATTGACACGAGCGTCAACACTTAACCCTCACGAAGCTCTGAGCTACATGTGGCCCAATTGATCATAAGTTTATTATAGTATATGTTATAATTAATCTCTAACTCTATCTACAAAGTTCTCGGGTTAGTTTATGTTTGTTTAGCATTATAAATCTGTAAGATATAGTATTTATTAAGCTAATTTTTTCATCACTAGTGGTTTACCAGCTCCAGGTGGGGTCCTATAGAGGTATTTTATAGTGTGGTATAAGGAAAAAGGAGTTAAAACTCTAATTATTTAATACGATACTACAAAAAACTACAGCGCTGTCTTCGGAGTGTTGATACACTGTTTTGTTTTTAATTCTCTTTTTATTGGAAAAGTATTACACTACTTAAGAGATAAGAAAAACATTAACACCAGGAACGTAACTAAAAAATAATTCCCGTCATATAATCCTATCTTAAACGGAAGATTTATGAGGTCCTGCCCTCGAGTACGCGTACGTCAAACGTGATGACTCCTGTCAATCCTGAAATTGTCGACGAAAGTCTTTAAATGGTTTTTTTATGTTTGCATACACTCTCAAATCTTTCAGTATAAAATTATACTAATTAAATTATTAACACGTGATCTTTTATTTGTAAATCTTAGGAATTTTTTCTTCGTAAGCCTCGTACCTATACAATAGTACTAAATTAACAGACAGGTCTTAGATGAGAGAGAGAGAGAGATTAGATAAAAAAAAAAAATTTTATTTCGTAGTGAGTCCTGCTGCTCGAAACCAAATTTCCATATAGATGAAAGACGTCTTACAGTGTTAAATTTTTCACACTACGTTTATTATGATCGAAATAAATTTACCTGTAACCAAAACTTTACTTCGAATTCAAAAAGAGACACTTCAACTAAGCCAAAATTTGAGGTTGGAGACTGATAAAAATAATTCAAATGGAAAGTTCAGATCAAAGAGATATAATTTAAATACTTAGCAAACAATTTGTTTCACGAACAGAGAATATAAGATGGCGGCAATTCCAGAGCGAGCCGATATAATTTAAAACTGCAAAAATGTATTTGAAAATTAAAAACAAACAAAATACAGAGTATAAATCGTAAGCGGCCCGGAAGACCGACTAACTTTACCATTCATTTACAAAGTAAACCCCAACTTGAACCCTCGAAACTCATTAAAAGTAAATCCGGGTGCATTTTCTAAAGACGTTGAATTAAAGCTCCTTTAAAGAAATTTTCTTAAAACTGAAGGCGGTGCGCCTCATTTGCCACTATTGAGGCATGGCTTCGTAGCTCAATGCAACGCCCAGATGAACCTAAGAAAGTCAGCTCAGCGGTTTTCGTTTGAATTTTCTTATCCTTAATGCAATTTATTCTCCATTATATCTTACTGTGGGCTTAATGATCAAGCATTCTGACGCAAGATCTAGCCATCACTTATAAATTTACAACAATTGAGATTATTATCGAATTCTTGAGAACAGAATATACTTTACAAATATATACATAGGCCTTACAATTTTCTTAATCACATCACACCAACAATGCGTGCTTGTCCTATATATTATTATTTTAAAGATTGACAAAAGGTACAAATTGCAAGATGTTTCTTGATAAACGCATAGTTAGTACTAAGTCTTGGATTCTTGGAGATTCGACGTTTTACCATCACAACTGGATGACTTCATCTGAAGACTTCCAAAACGCAAAAGCTTTTAAAAATGGCCGCCCATATTGTTTGTGTATCAAAACACCATTGACACGAAAACGAATAAAGACAAACAACATCTATGAAAATTATCTTATCCCGAGCAATTTCGTTCTCTCAACACAATTAAGATTTTGAATAATTTACGAATCTACTGCAGTAATACTGCGATAGAACAACACGAGGGTTCCCGTCTCCCTGTTTATTTAATAACGTTGCGCCGTTCCGATAACCGGGAATTGTATAGAATCCACCGAGATCTCTCTAGCTAGGTCTAGTTATGCGAGTTCATATTGTTATAGCCGCAGCTGTGTCGTTTTGTCTGAATTGATTTTGCCCAGGAAATTATATTTTGAGGAACATCAAGCGTGGATAGCGTATGAGAATATTTTTGGAGATAGTTTCTGCGTAATTTTTCAAGTTTAACGCACTGTGTGGTGTTAATTATATTTCTTGCAATACTTCATATTTTTATTTATCTATACTAATATTTTAAAACTGGAGAGTTAATTGGTTTTTTGAACGCGCTAATTTCGGGAATTACTGGTTCGGATTTTTTTTTGTGTTAGTTAGACCAAATAACCAGGAAGGCTTTATAAAACAAAGTGTGGCCAATAGGAGCGAGCAAACCGAGGGAAATGTGAAAAAAGGGAAATTTATTAATCTTTGAGGGATTCCATTGCGTCCTCTCAGAACACGGTTCAAGATACATAAAAATGTGTACATATACAATAATTCTATTTCTTCAAATAATCTAATCAAAGGTCCGCGACGGTGTATGTCTATCTTAAAGCTGGGTCAGTCTGAAAACCAGCGCCGCTGTGTTGCATTCATTGGTACCGATTGCCATTTCTTGTGTATTTATTATTTACTAGCTGTGTCAGCGACTTCGTCCGCATAAAATAGTTATTTTGAGCATCAATTCTGCCCACGACCCGACACGACTTGCAGGACGACGTGAGACACTCGGTCCTGCAAGTTAATCTTAAAAGATAGACATAAGATTCGGGAATTTTTTGTATATAATTTAAAGAGGATGTTTCTTGAACCGTTCTTGTGCGTAGTCGGAAACCCATAATGATGAGAAATTTTCTGCGTTTTTCCACTGTTTTTTCGCGCTATTAGTCACATTGCGCTGTATTATAGGACATATAACCTTCCTCGATAAATGTTCTAACCAACACAAGAACAATTTTTCAATTCGAACCCGTACTTCCTGAGATTAGCGTGTTCAAACAAACAAACTCTTCAGCTTTATATATTAGTATAGATAGATATATATTTTTCATTCACCGAATTTAGTTATAAGTTAACTGTAAATATGTGAATGGCAAAAAAAAGTTTTGAACTTGAATTTTAAGATTAACTCACAAGGAGCGTTTTAAAGGTAATAAAATTTGGTCAAAATACTTCATATGCGAAAAAAAGTGTTTGCCGGGTCAGCTAAAGTAGTTGATATTTAGCGACATCTTGTGTAATACATGTGAAATAATATTAGTCTACAAAAGACTGTATTTTTTATATATGTGTGTATGATCGTAATGCCATTTTATTAATTTCCAAAAAACCAAGCCTTATAATTTCTATTACAAAATTTTGGTTCGTAGCTTTGGGATTTCAATAACGTGACATAAAAACATACATCAAAAAGATGAGAGTATCTCCCTAAAAATCTAAACGTGTTAACGCTCAGCGTAGCAGAAAATGGCCATCTTCAAAATTAATGGATATTTTATTGCATTCGAAGTTAAATTGTGTGTGAACATGATTGGAAATCTTTTGAGGTAAGATTCTGTTGTAATTTCCTTGATAAATCTACAACAGAAAAGTTGTAAGCTTATTATGGTATTTTTTTTAAGATAGAGGACGACAGACACCACGGGGCTTACTCGATGGTAGGTGATATATATAGCATCTAAACAAGATGCGCGGTCGACATATTTTTGCTTTGAATATTCGGAAATCGACAGACTGCAACAGAAACGCGATAAAGCTTCTCGGCTTTTTCATTTGTGGACCCGCACGGAATTTGTATATTTCTACCACTCATTTAATATCCCCGTTTCCAGACGACGTCCACCATATTTTACAAAAATTATAAATTTAAAAATTTTAAACATGTTGGACCTGGCGGGAACCGAACCCACGACCCAGTGATCATTAGCCAGACAATGCTATTAGCCCTTCGTTTAATTTCTTCATCACATTTCTCCGCAGAAGTGTTATCACAGTGAAAATAAAATTTAAAATTCCAAGAACTTAAATTGGCTCGTTTCTCCGCAGTATAAAAGAGTAATGAAAAGAAAATTCGCGTTTCAGGACACATAGATTATTCTTACTGAGCTCTTTTGTACGGAATTCGTGTGAAATTGGAGTAAAATTTCATGTAGATTGGTACCTAATTTCCGACAGAAACATTTATGACGGAATATATATTTTACAACTATTATAAAACAAATTTTAGACACTCGAGACTTCGAGACTTAGATATAGAGTTGTAATACTTATGTTTATATTTATATTATCTACATAATCTAATATTTAAAGCTGAAGAGTTTGTTTGTTTGAAGCACTAATTTCAGGAACTACTGGTTTGAATTGAAAAATTCCGTTTTTGTTGGTTAGACCAATTATAAAGGGGAAGGCTTATAGGCTATAAAACATTGCGCTGTGACTAATAGGAGCGAAGAAAAAGCGGAAAATGCGGTAAAAACGGGGTAAATTAATCATATTTGTTCAGGTTTTCGATGCGTACGCTGCGAAATTGGTTCAATATACACAAAGAATGAGAGAATGATTCTTCATGAAATTATCAAAAAAAGGTACACAACAATGTCTATCTTTTAAAACGAACTCGCAAGCGAAGAACGACGGGAGCCGAACGTTATTTTTAAAAAAAAAACAAAAAAAAAAAAAAAAAGGGGGGGGGGGGGGGGGGGGGGGGGGGGGGGGGGGGGGGGGGGGGGGGGGGGGGGGGGGGGGGGGGGGGGGGGGGGGGGGGGGGGGGGGGGGGGGGGGGGGGGGGGGGGGGGGGGGGGGGGGGGGGGGGGGGGGTTTTTTTTTTTTTTTTTTTTTTTTTTTTTTTTTTTTTTTTATGGGGGGGGGGGGGGGGGGGGGGGGGGGGGGGGGGGGGGGGGGGGGGGGGGGGGGGGGGGGGGGGGAGGGGGGGGAGGGGGGGGGGGGGGGGGGGGAGGAGAAAAAGGGGGCCCCGGGCCGGGGGGGGGGGGGGGGGGGGGGGGGGGGGGGGTTTTTTTAAATAAAGAATATTTATGGAAAAACCCCCCCCCCCCCCCCCCCCCCCCCCCCGGGGGGAAAACACCACCCTCCCCCACCCTCACGGGGGGGGGGGGGGGGGGGGGGGGGAAAAAGGAAAGAAGAAAAAAAAAAAAAGAAGAAGAAGGGGGAGGGGGGGGGGGGGGGGGGGGGGAGGAAGAAAAAAAAAAAAAATTTTTGTTTTTTTTCCCCCCCCCCCCCCCCCCCCCCCCCCCCCCCCCCCCCCCGCGCGGGGGGGGGGGGGGGCCCCCCCCAAAAAAAAAAAAAAAAAGGGGGGAAAAAAAAAAAAAAAAAAGGAGGGGGGGAGAACCCCCCCCCCCGGGGGGGGGGGAGGGGGGGGGGGGGGGGGGGGGGGGGGGGGGGGGGGGGGGGGGGGGGGGGGGGGGGGGGGGGGGCGCCCCCCCGCGCCCCCCCCCCCCCCCCCCCCCCCGGGGGGGGGGGGGGGGGGGGGGGGGAAAAAAAACCCCCCCGGCCCCCCCCTTCTTTTTTTTTTTTTTTTTTTTTTTTTTTTTTTTTTTTTTTTGTGGGTGGGGGGGGGGGGGGGGGGGGGGCCCTTTTTTTTTTTTTTTTTTTTTTTTTTTTTGCCCCCCCCCCCCCCCCCCCCCCCCCCCCCCCCCCCCCCCCCCCCCCCCCCCCCCCCCCCCCCGGGGGGGCCCCCCCCCCCCCCCCCCCCCCCCCCCGGGTTCCCGCGGTTTTTTTTTTTTTCCCCCCCCTTTCCCCCGGGTGTTTTTTGTTTTTGTTTTCCCCCCCCCCCCGGGTTTTTTTCTCGGGCCCGGCCCCCCCCCCCCCCCCCCCCCCCCCCCCCCCCCCTTTTGGCCCCCCCCCCCCCGAACGACGTAGGTCTACACAGACGACGTCGCTGGCTCAGCTAGTAACGTATAGGGTTATATTTTTTACCACTATAATATGTATGTATTATCATACATTAATGTCGAAAGAAGTAGTTAATCAGAAATTGTATAAATTATAGTGCTCGTGTTATATAATATATTGAAAACAATCAACGCCATTATTTCGAAACCTCTTTATTTAAATATAATAAAAATAATGAAACCATTCATAAGGCTCGGTATGACGATGCCGGTTCAAGTCCTGCCCGAGTCGAGAATTTTTTCGATTTTTTTGATTTTAAAATCATTTATTTCAAAAGTTGCTTACAGATATAAAATCTATAAACGAATTAACTTAATACAAAATATAGAAAGCTTAACAAAATGAAAAATAAAGATCTATGGCAATATGGCAAATATCTATGGCAACTCCTAAAACAATATACAACTTTAGAAACTGTAGATACTGAGAATATGCTTTTATTCAACAAAAATAACTGTAAACAATTTCCTTTTATCTTCTTTAATAGCCTTTGCGGTGTCGTTAACGAGAGGCTTCCAAAATTACTTCGTTTCAAAGGCTTCATTGGAGTCACAATGATTGTCTCCGATACTGTTCCCACTATCTCGTCAAATAACAAACAAGAACCCTTGAAAGGGCTCGGGCGTTGGCTTCAAGTGGAAATAAAACAAAATGAGCTTTTCTATTGGTCCCTGAAAGTGTTTCAAACTACGACTTTCTTACTAATAATAGTAAATAATATAAGGTTCATAAGAATAAAATGTTATATGGTGATGTTTATTAATAGATACAATTTAAAAGGTGTGGTAGTGTATGTGCAAATCATTCCAGCATAATGTGAAAACATATGATGATATTATTATAACATATAATTCCTGTCGAAAACAATTATTGTTTAAACATCCAATTTTAGATTGCTCTAACCAATTTAGTTTTCTAAAAAAAATCGAGTTTCGTTTATAATATAGTGTCATTATGTGCAATAACATTTGCAAAAGATAAGAGTTTGTATTGATTTTTTTTATTATTTATAATTATTTCTACACTTATATGTGTAGCATTGCCTATATAATTTGTAGTTATACCAACATCTAATCTATACTAATATATGTATAATGTTGAAGCCTTTGTTTGTTTGTATAAACATCGTCCTAATAACTAATACAAGCAAAGATAAAAAATAATGTAGGAAAAAAAGGGGGAAAATTAATAATTATTATGGGTTTACGAGGCGTACGCTGCAAAAACGGTTTTAGATACCTCAGAATATTTATGAAATAATGATTTCTCTTTAAATGATATAAATGTCTATCTTTTAAGATTAACTTGCAAGAATGATGAGAAGGGACGCAATCGACGTCGGGGTAACAGCTTAAGTTTATAAAGATGAAAAGGTGTGCTAGTTATTCTAATATGTCCCAAACTGCTAACAAATATTATATAATTTACTCTTGAGACGATAAAACCCCAAGTGTGAGGTGTATCAAACATTAGGCGTGCCAAGAACTCATCAAAGGAAATATTAGTTCTAAATATTGTCTGGAATTAACGAGAGTGGTACATATATGTACCTATATGAAATAAAACGTTTTTACGGGTTTAATACACAATATTATATCTTCATTGATTTTAGATATGCCTGCTTTTAAAACTGAAAACGGTATTATTTAAACCATAAACTATCTTTGCTCTTTATAGCTTGTTCAACAATTCTGTGGATTTTGCACCAAAATTCTCGCTTGTTTTCGGCGTTTAAGGTGCGGTGCAAAAATGTGTAAACAGGGGCACGGTCGTAAATTCTTTTGACATGGTAATCTGCTTGCCGCCTATATTGACGTTGTTTTCGACCCGAATACGTATGTGAAAAATTCCTTTTGTAATATTGGTACGTACCTACTGCCTATATACAATGTGCGTATAACTGACCTCTTGACATTTGTATAGGTAGCATGTAAAAGTGTCTATTACCAATTTTACTATGATTTGTATTAACAATAAGTGCGTCGGTACTTTTTTTTTAATGATAGAGGACAGACATGGCATGGGGTTCTCTTGATGGTAGGTGATATACCCCTGCCTATAGCATCTAAACATATCATATTTTGGCTTTGGACTTAAGTACGTACATTATATATAGTGCCAAAACCACGTTTGTTAAATGTAAAATAAATGGATGTCATGACAGATAAATAACCTTTGCGGTTAACGCCATCTAGAACCAATTTAAGCAACTACAGTTACAATTAACTTCATGTAATTGTATCACGAGATGACCACATTATTTCAAATAAAATTAAAATTTATGAAAAAAATACAATATTTTAATAGTTTAGTTACTTAAAAATTATCTTTGTAATAATAACATATATATTTTATGCCGTCTTTAGCAAGTAATAGACAGTAGAATACAGACTATCAACAATATATGTCAAGATTCAAATTCTAAAATTCACGATTTGCTTGTCATCGCCGCAAGCCGCTAACTTACATACAGTGATTTGTATTTTTTGAAAAGACAAATTTATATTAAACTTTATAACAAGACTTCACTTAATTAAGTGTTTGCTGTAATCATCAATAATGAGTTCTATAGGAACGGGTGTAAGTTATTCTCTATGTTTGTTTGGGAAGCTATTTTTTACATTCCATTCCACATTTGCCCTGATAAATCTTAAAAAAACTTCTATTCTGAGTTCTTCTAAACTGCTTTTGGACGCTATTATAAAAAGAGGTTGTATTCTTAAGTTATACCTATTTATGTGTATTATTTATAGTACGACTTGTCTGCATCACAATTCTCCCCTGACGGCAGAGTATTTCAAGTTGAATATGCAGCAAAAGCCGTAGAAAACTCTGGTACAGTTATTGGATTACGAGGAAAAGATGGTGTCGTTTTTGCAGTTGAAAAGCTAGTTACATCCAAATTGTATGAAACTGGTGCAAACAAGAGGATATTCCATGTAGATGAACATGTTGGGATGGTAAGTTTTATTAGGAGTGCATATTTTTTTATTATTTATTCCAATATCCTACATTAGGTTCACTTATTGTAAGATTTAACAATTCAAAGAATTTTCTATTTTTGTTAGTTACAATTCTCAGATTATAGTTTTATTAATCATTACATTGTAAAACACAACTGTTGCCTTTGGTTATCTATGTATCCTTAAAAATCCATAACTAAAGGGAAGTCTTGTAACCACTAAAGATATGAGTTGCTTTTCTTGTAGAAATTAAATCTTGATTATTTCGGAATGATTAAGGCATAATCTTTGAAAACTTTAATTTTTCTACATGTCATTGCACATGATGGCACTATGTGAACAAAAATTGAACGAATCCTCAGACTTGAAAGCTCAATCGGTTACAGCAACAGCATGAAGCTCTATAGATGCAGGTTTAAGTCATGCTCAAGTTGTAATGTTTTTGAGTTTATTATTGTAACTTTTAATTCATATGGGGCATAATCTGTCTCATGTATCTACTATCATTGATGTGGTACAATACAACATGTAGTTATTACAACCATTTAAATTTTTATTACATTACAATTGTACACATCAGGAATCAATCCCTGCTGTCCAGATGTAAGTCATTTTATCTATTACAAAAAAAATACAACACTGTGAAAGAAGTTTTCCCCCACATTTCACATTTTTGAGTTAGGGGTCAACTCAAATACTGTCTATAGTTTATGCGAGTAGTACACATTTGAATAAAACATTTTAATTGTTTTAATCGAATATTCGATATTATTTGAAGTTTGCAAATCATCCGAAACGTCGCGCCGAAGTTAAAAATCATTTTCAAATAAGTTTAACTAATATATCGCGTTTTTAACCATTAAAGTGTTTTATTTAAAATAAGGATCATCTTGCTTAATGAAGTATGATATAAAATATTTAATTGTCCACATCTCTTTGTAGGCTGTTTCCGGTCTAATATCAGATGCAAGGCAGATTGTTGAAACTGCACGCTCAGAAGCATCAAACTACAGATCTCAATATGGCATCCCGGTCCCATTGAAATACTTAAATGAGCGTGTCTCTATGTACATGCACGCCTACACATTGTACAGTGCTGTCCGTCCATATGGATGTGCTGCTATTATGGGGTCTTGGTCAGAGCATGATGGACCACAGATGTACATGCTTGAGCCTAGCGGAGTCTCATTTGTAAGTTTTATTTCGGTACCGATAATGTTGTCCTGAGTATCGAAAAGGACATCTCTTGCTGAATGCAATGCTAGTCAATATTTAACCATTGCACTACAGAAACAGTCCTCCAATATTGTTAATTGATATTTAGAGTTGTACTATTAAAACTAACTTAATACTTAGTTTTTTTGACCAGCAATTTTTTAAGTTATTTTTACCTGTGTGTACTTGTAATTGTTTTCTATTTATATGAATAATAAATATAGGAAATAAATTTGGCTGTAAATATTTAAACAATAGTCGATATGACTTTATGTATTTATGTTTCAGTCATACTTTGGATGTGCAGTTGGCAAGGCAAAGCAAGCTGCGAAGACAGAAATTGAAAAGCTCAAACTTGCTGATATTCCAGTTAAAGATCTTGTTAAGGAAGCAGCTAGAATGTGAGTAAACTTTAAAATTAATTTAAGCGCCATCTATGTTTTTTTGTTGAATTGAAAGTTCGTCCAATTTTTCTTTTTGCTATCTCCCATAATATAACCCACTTGTTGTATTGCTTGACAATGAAGTTTATGTAATACATGGTGCTGCAGAAAAAAGCAATTCAAAAATAACGGTAGATAAAAATAGTAGCATATTGTTGTATTTCTGTCTGCATATATGCTATTATATATATATTGACATTATTAATCAAATTATTTTTTTTTTCAGCATATACCTTGTCCACGATGAATTGAAGGACAAGCAATTTGAACTGGAGTTATCCTGGGTATCTAAGGACACAAATGGGCGCCACCAATTGGTGCCAAAGGAAATTGCTTCAGAAGCTGAAAACCAAGCGAAGCAAGCCTTGGCTGATATTGAAGATTCTGATGATGCTGATATGTAATTGATATAGAAAATAAATTTTTAATACAAAATTAAGGTTTATTTATTTAAAAAAAAATCATCTTCTTTACAATTTTTAACAAAAACTTAAAGAGCCTTTTCTCCCTAAGTTTTGAACAATATTTACTAACGATAAGAGGAAGACTCATGAGATATTAATAAAAAAAGGGACAATAAAATGCCCGTGGGACATAGGGCGAACATATTTGTATGTCGCGTGTTTTTATTTTCAGGCACGTACGTCATCGGTACCGAAATAATCTATTGTTTCCCGGGAGTTCGAACTCGGGACCTCTTACACTTAATATTAACCAACCAAACCATTTAGTTACAGAGGCGGCCGTTGACACAGATTTATTAGCGAGATTGCCAAGTACCTAATATAAATTAAAATAACTATTTGAGGATCATGATACGATGAGTCTGTATAGATTTTAATTTATATAATGCTATCGTGTGCAGTATACCACGTAAAAGTAATAAAGTTACAAAATAAAAATTAAAAGAAAATAAGGTCGGAACTGTCATTAGTACGGGACGTCAACTGACATCATAATTAAATGTGAAGTTGCCACTAACTTCGGCGTGGTGTCGTTGAGTTATGGCGGCAAAGTTAACCTTGGCTTTTCAAATTGAACCAACAAATCTCTAGAATGTAGAGAGTGTGAATTGAAATATAACCTTAAATTATCAAAAGAGATTATTAAAATACTTGTGTTTGTGCATCGTCACGAAAGAGATAATAATGAAGACTTCATCCAGACTAGGCCTCCTGCAACAACATAGATTTTGGTGAGGAAATCCGACAAACCCTTGGCCGTTTCTGTTACTTAATATCGTAAGTATGTTTTATTAATATGAAGGAAATTGGCGTTATTACGATATTATTGAATAAATAACGAGCCTATTACTGTAAAAGGTGAAATTGCAAATTTTTACGCCTGCAAAAGTACGGTCGTCAAACACATTACTAATTTCTAATGCTTTTTATCACTGAATAACAATTAAACGGTGTAGGAAATCTAGAATCGAATCTATATTTATAGCACATATTGTGTAGTGGTTAGATATGTATTATATAGTGTAAAAAAACATATCGTACCCCGGCAATATCTCTGATAATAATATTTATAAATATTTACTTGTATCATCAATTTTTCGGCCCAGTAGCAAAACTCAAACAAAAAGACCGTCGTATGGCTTCATAAACCAGAAATATTTAAAATAGAAGTTTTTTATGCAGGTTTAATTAAAATTGTTAATTTATTTGAAAGCTACTTATGGCAGAATTGTGATATTGATATTTTTTGTTAATAAAAGAAACTCGTAAATTCGCCTACAATTCATTGTAAACTTTATTCGTTAACCGTACTAGTGGATAGCAGAACGTAATGATATCACGTATCTAGAAATTGTAGTAGTACAATTTTTCTAAACATTTATAACAGAGATACTAGCACTTAAAATGTCGAAGATAGTAGATCTACCTGACGATTTCTTGAAAACTTTCATTAAACATATTAAATTCGTAAGTTTTATTGGCATAGATGTCTTTGATGATTCTAAGTCGAATTTCTTTAAACGGTTCTGGAAGCTACTTTTTACGTATGTAGTGCTCGTATCCACTGTTATTGGACAATTTTTATATTTATTTCTAAGCCATAAAACTAACGCGACGTTCTTGGACGTGGTGAATGCGTTACCTGGGACTTTGATGGCTACACAAGGTTTGCATCGACTTTAGGATATGTTGCAATAAGAAAAATAAAATAAGTTTAGTAGACTACTTGGTTTAATTGTAAGAAGTAGTTAACAAGGCTTAAACTTTAAATAAAGCACTTATCACACAGAGCAGCATAGAAGCCTGTGGGTGCCAGTTAAATCTCGCCCGAGTCGTACTTTTTTAGACTAAATAGATTTTTAACACATTTCACTCATCGCTTTGAACGCAAACTGTGACTGCTAAAAAACATACAGATCGGATTATATTTAAAAATTAGCCAAGTAATATATTTCGTGTTTTAATCCGTTTCAATCTTTTATTTAAATTACTAGGATTGTCTTGATTACTTTATTTGTATAAGGCAAGACCTACGGAGTTTTCAATAGAGTTTATGATGGGTCCCTATTTCATATTATAATGAAAACTACCCACAAACAGCAAAATAGAATCAACTTGGTCCACTATACTCCAATCGTCAATCAATATCAATGGTCATTATATCTATTAATATTAAATATAATATAACAGAAGACTCGATATTGATTTTATTGTAGGCAAATATTTTACAGATATTGTTAAATTGTGTATCATAACGGCCAAGAGGAACGACATAAGACGTGTTATATACAACATTGCTGAGTTATGGCCGACTAATAATTTTAAAGAGGAAAAAGACTCGACTCTTTGTATGTGGACTGAACGGTTACATTTGTTCCAGCGATGTAAGTATTCGAACATACAATCCTAATGGTAACACACCAATCAAATGGCGGCGTTATTGAGAAGGATTTCTTAAATAAAAATCCTTATATAAAGTGCTGTGTTTAAATTTTTCTGTAATCATCCAAAATTTCATTGAAATTGATATTTTATTTTAGCTACGCAGGATATAATATTTACTACACTACTAGTGTTGTCCAAAGTAGGTAGTTTTAAAATAATCGTATGATGTGATGTTCACGTGGAGACTATTAGGTACTTGTAGTGACTTTAGTTAACAATACCTACTAGTTATAACTGTGACCCGACGATATTGTAGCTAATAACCTGATTTATATTTAATTCAAAAACAATATGCGAGGCAGTGATGATTTCTTTCCCAACTTGTAAAAAAGATGCTTAAGTTTTAACGAATTTAAATATAATTTCAGTTTTCTACTTCTGTGGCTATATCGGTATCAGCTTCTACTTAGCAGTACCACTGGTGATGACCATTTATACTGGTTTTACCGAAGAAGAAATAATCTATCAATTTCCACTAGATACATACTTTTTCAGTTTCTTAAAATCCAACTACGAATATGCCATCGCGTATCTTTATATTTCTGTTGTGGGTAAGTATCATTGTGGTAAGTCGGTAACAGACCAAAAGTGCAACAGGTTCTGAGTTCGAATCCCGGGGAGATAATAGTTTGGGTCTTATAAATTGTATGTAAATAAAGTCCACAAGTTAGGAAGTATGTTGAAATCTTTTTGCCCCATGTCCAACCAAAAAAACATTTCACTGCTTTATTACAATGTTTTTGATTTTATAGGCCAACATTCAAGTTTAAATTTTGCGACTATAATTTTTATTATTTTAAGACGAGTATTCGGGGTAGTTAGACTAGACTGAAATTAACATAATTATAATTTCAAATGATCATATAAAATCATAATTTCCAACCATAAATTACGTTTTACCATATTTTTAATTTAAATGTGAAATTTAAATTTCTTAGTCTTTTATTTTTTTTCCATAGCTGGCACAGTGCATATGTGCCTCTACATAGCGACTGACTTTATACTTACGTCTCTCGTATTTGACGTAAGTGGTCTTTTAGCGGCGCTCCAAAATGATTTTACTCAAATTGATGAAAAAGCTGAAAATGATTTGTCTGTCATGACCAACATTGTAAAGAAACATCAAAAGTTATTAAGGTAAGCTTTAAAATTATTTTAATTTAAACCTTAAGACTATACTAATATAGAGTTGAGAATAATTCTTCTATATTGTTGTTGCAGTGTAGTAGAGAAGCTGAATCATATTTTTGGACCGTTGTTATTTACACAAGTAACATTTTCTTCGATCGTCATTTGCTGTTTTGGTTTTCTCACTATAGTAAGTATCGTTTAGACTAAGATAGAGATAAGAACAGAATCACAGCAACGAAACCTAAGGTTAAACTGTTAAAATGCAACAATAAGCTGCTATTAATTTTTTAGGTTGGAAAAGACCTGATAAAAAGTTTATTGGCAACTTTTGGCATAATCCTGGCAATGTACAACTTTTGCTGGTCCGGCCAACTGCTTTCAGATACAGTGAGTGCTTAAATTATTATTATTTTTTCACTTAGCTTACCATTATGACATTCGTAGTTTCCCGCCACAAATTCGAGTGTCGACTAAATTCGTTCCATTTTGTCTTTTATCGGGTATATCTCTCTCGCTTTAACACGGTGGGTCAAGATGTTATAATGATTTTGGAAGGACAAAGTATGGAAATAATGTCCAACATAATATGACTTTATGCATATTGAAATAGAAACACTTATACGCGGTTAAAGCACAAAATAATGCAAAAATAAGTTTAACTGTTTAATATATTGCGCGTAAACTACAGATATAGTATATAGTTAATATGCGTATCCCATGTCGTCTAATCTATTTATTTTGCCACTAGCTGTGCCCGCGACTTCGTCCGCGTGGAATAGTGACTTTGGGTAGAATTTTTAATTATTTAGGCTGAGTATTTATTTATTTTATAAATTTAATAAGAAACATGTAAATATAGTTTTACAGTGTTTCAGTTTAGTTTCGCATTTATAATATTAGTGTGTTATAAAAATTAATTACGACAGTCTATAGTCTTTACTCACACCCATTCCTAGAAAGCCAAAGAAGAATGTTTCTAGCTTCAAAAATCACGAATTTCCATGCAAACTTCCGCCATCCCCCTTTTCAACCCCTAACCCTTTTTTGGCATTAAAAAGTAGCCTATGTCGGGTTCTAGAATATATGTGTACCAAATTTCATTTAAATCGATTCAGTAGTTTCGGCGTTAAAGCCGCACAGACTTTCGCATTTAAAAATTAGTACATGATATTTATGTTGTGCAGAGCTCTGATATGGCGGACGCGGCATACAACTGCGCTTGGTACACAAGAGACAAGAGATTTCGAAAATACATTCTGGCAATTATTACAAGGTGCGTATTTAAATCTTCATACATCTACCGGCAACCTTATTGTCAGTTTAAAACTTATACGGTCTGGATACAAATCCGCGACTGGCAAGGCAACAAAACTTGGAATAAAATGAATTTTAATAACACACTTCAACTCTTTAAAACGCGATATATTAGTTAAACTCATTTTTAACTTCGGCCCGACGTTTCGGATGCTTTACAGCAGTCGTGGTCACGGGGAGACAAAAATAATAAAAAAATTGGCTTATAAATAAACTAAAATGGTCGCGTAAACTATAGGCAGTCAAATGAATTTGTTTTTTCTTATATATATCTTGTACTTTGAAAAATCTGGATAATTAATGGGCGGTAGAAAATACGAAAATATGTCCGGATCACGAACTACCGTCCACTAATTAAAAAGCCGTAAAGTGTGTAATTGCGTGTGTAACTACAGCAGCTGGCAACATTTCCGGTTAGTAATCAATAAAAAACCCTTTTGTATCGTAAACAAGCTGATATCCAATCTTACGAATTGAATGAAATCATTTTCAGAGCTCAAAAACCCTGCACGATGTCCGCCCTGGGATTCTCTGACGTCACTCTTTCTACCCTATCTACAGTAAGTACCTGCCCATTTCATCTGGTATCTTAAACCGTCTCCGCAGCTTTAACTAACACAAATTGATTTTATTAATTCGAACCAGTATTTTCTGAGATTAGTGCGTTTAAACAAACAAAGTCTTCAACTTATACCTAATAGTATACATAAAAAATTCAGACAATAACTCAAGAAAAAATTATTATTTACTTAGTAAGTTATATTACATATTAGTTAAGTTAAGTTATATATTAGTTAAGTTATATTTTATACCTTATTTAATTTGGGCCTCCATTGTTTTCAGATTTTGAGCACTTCGTGGATGAATCAAATGTATGAGGATATTGACGTCTCTTAGACTTTTTCGCCTACGCAGTAATTATAATTAATATTCTTTAAAATTACAGCCCACTAATATCCCACAGCTGGGTACATATCTCCTCTCTTTTCTCTTTTCCATTCACCCACCTCCTGTTTAGACCCACCTCGCTGTTCTAGTGCATATTACCACTCTCTAGCTAACACTACAAACTAACTTTCTCCATTATTGTGTACTCCAAGGCATGGTATAGTAATATTTTTTAATACTTATATTTTACAAGCGCAATATGAAAAAATCGCTTCATCTAATATCAAAATAATGGAATATCCAAAGCCAAAACATCGACATCGCATCATTATGTAAATGTTATATGGCTGGGGTGGGTTGGGACTCTATGCTTGCTTGTTGTCCTCTATCTATCAAATGATAAAAACACTAATTAATCTTAAAGATCAAAGTCAAAAATATATGTTAACACCTTGAGATTCGAACCCGCGACACTTCGCGTTAAGAAGAATATAGAAGAGGATAAATAATAAAACAATTATAGTCTGTAATAAGTATTTCGTATTGTCAATTTATGTGATATTTCAACAATTCGCAAAGACCCTAAGACAATAGGTACAAACCGTTACTAAGTAAGATGACTCGTATGTTTAAAAAATGTATTTACAATATAATCTCATTTGTTCGCTTATTTAAATATTTACAAAATATTAGATC
This sequence comes from Leptosia nina, assembly GCA_963661955.1. Classification (NCBI taxonomy): domain Eukaryota; kingdom Metazoa; phylum Arthropoda; class Insecta; order Lepidoptera; family Pieridae; genus Leptosia; species Leptosia nina. The sequence continues at coordinate 3,251,859 of CAVLEF010000004.1, read as the reverse complement.
TCTTAAAATTGTATACAATGCAAGGTAGATTACATACATTAATATAAATAGATAAAAAATAATTAACTAGTCTATTTACAATTGATTAGGTCCGTTGAGTTAAGCCCTGATACTTATTCTTGCTGTGGGGTTACTCTTGGATATAACTGTAACAAGTGGTATTCGTTAAAATAGAGATAATCAAAATAGAATTAAGTACTTAATCTAAAAACAAAAAAAAATGTGGCTAATAATCAACGGGTCGTGGATTCGGTCCCCACCGGGTCAATTCTTCATATCTTTTAGAAAAAGACTTTTAAATTAAACACTTTAAGGGTGGTAAACTTATTTGAAAAATTTTGCTCTTCGGGTCATCTTTGAAGCCATCCGTCCTACCAAGTCGGGCCGAAGTTAAAGTCGTTTTCAAATAAGTTAAACTAATATATCGCGTTTCATAAACGGTTAAAGTGTTTTATTTCTTAATGTGTACTACTCGCGTAGACAGTATTTATATTAAAACTTTGTCTTGAAATCTAGATATCAAATGTGGTAGTAATATCGATTCACCGTCCACAAATGAAAAAGCCGTAAGTTTAATCGCGTTTCGGTTTCAGTCTGTAGATTTCTTAATATCCAAAGTGAAAAAGGTCGACATCGCATCTGGTTTAGATGGCTGGGGTGTTTCTACCATTCATACCAAAAAAAGAAATGTACAATAAAAAAATTGTTTGGGAGCCAGTTCCAATCTAGGTCTTTAGGCCTTCACGCTTTTAAGCCTATAAGTTATGCAGTTAAAGTTACCATTGTGTACCAAGTGTGACATTTGTATTAATATACATTTATTTGTGCATTGCTCTTTAAACTAAGACTTGACACATGGCGAGTTTCTTGCCAGCTCTTCTCGTTCCACGCCCTTGATTTTAGAACTAGACTAAATGTACACACTATATTATGCTTACATATGGTAATTAATGATTATTTAAAGAATGAAGGAATACACTAACCCCCAGCAAGTTCCTAGGCACGTATCCCTCGTGCGCGTCGTCCCTGCACCACCACCACTCGCGCTCGTTGTCGTCCCCCTTCCTCAGTACTTGCAGCCTCGCGCCGGACTCGAACGAGAGCTCGTCACTGCGCGACGCCGTGTATGAGAACACCGCGTACACTATTCCGCTGTTCATTATTCCTAGTTTTTCTTGAACACCTGTTGATTAAATACTGTCTATAGTTAACGCGAGTGGTACACATTTAAATAAAACACTTTAACGGTTTAAAACGCGATATATTAGTCAAACTAGGAAAATTTTTAACTTCGGCCCGACGTTTCCGAGTCTCTGCAGCAGCCGTGGTCACTGGGGAGACTGGAAAACCCGAAACGTCGGGCCGAATTAAAAATCATTTCCAAATGTTAATATATCGCGTTTTAAACCGTTAAAGTGTTTTATTTAAATTACCTGTTGATTATCATTATTTAGTTATCAATGGGTTTTTGGACAGCACTAAGACCCATCTTTTCAAACCTATTAAAGTGCCACTGGGCAGAGGACTCCTGATCCACTCGCTGTTCCTATGCGGATTAATAGAGACAGATGATTTAATGTAAATCAGGCAAAAGACCAATAATTAACTCTTCAAATATGTAATATGACACGGAGTTGACGGCTGTCAATTGTCAAATTTGAATCAAACTTTGTTAACGTTAATTTAATAGATTTCAATCATTGGTAAGTTTTTAGAGAACTTATAAGTTACATAGATATAGAGAACATAGAAATATAAATATTTACACTATTCTCGCAATATCAATACTAAAATAACGGTAATTATGTTTACTTATTTATAACAACATATACAAATTGCAAACGAATGACAAACAGAATATAGTCGAGCAAAGAACTTAAGAAACTTACTATATAGATACTCGGAGCAGCCGTCGAAGCCTTCTTCATCCTCTTCACACTTTTCGGCAGCCGTCTCGTGGTCTGATAGCGTTGTTGCAAATATGCAAGCGCCTGAAAACCAAACCATAGTATAAAGTAGACTTCATATAATGCTTTAAATAACTTCGTAATTTTACTTGCAGGGATGGTAAAAGAAATGGTAAGGCTAATATAATATATATTTCTAATGTCTTTACATAAAACTAAATAAAAATAATAATAATTGAAATTGGTTGTTGAGATAAGGTAAAGCAATTCAATACAACATAATTTCTAAAGAACATACCATTATCAACAAGGAATCGAACCATTGGTAGATTGTTGCAGGACGCAGCGCAGTGCAACGGCGTCCATCCGTCTGAATCCTGTGCGTTTACATCGCAACCTAATTCTACCAGAAACCTGGAAAACAAACACATATAATAATTACATCGTTTTACGTAGAAACCGATTGGGTGCAGGTATATTTTAGAAATACAGTAAAATTAAAATGGCTGGAATTAAATACTGTCTATAGTTTACACGAGTAGTACACATTTAAATAAAAACGTGGTCATTCCCTTAACCGGCTTAAGCCGCCAGCATCCGAAACGTCGGGCCGAAGTTAAAAATCATTAAATAATTTAATAATATATCCGTTTTAAACCTTAAATTTTATATTTAAATGGCTGGAATATTTTTGGTAGCATTGGTAAATTAGAAATATGGGTTCACTTAAAGAAGTCTTTAACAAATATTCGAAACGTATGAAACCCGGTCCACAACTTCTTTACTTTTAATGACACTAACAATGCTTTTGGCAAGCTTGCAGACGCTGGCCATAGCAACTGAAAGATGAATCTTTAACTTTTAAAAGCACACCACTTACTTGACTATTTCGAAATGGCCGGCACAGATGGCGTTGTGTAGAGCGGTAATACCCTCGTCGTTGGCAGCACTTGCATTTTGCACCTGAAATTGATACAATAAGATGATTAGGCTTATTCGGACCATGTAAATTGTATTGTTATTACTTGAATTCGATGTTTTTTTTATTTGTGCAAGTTGCAGACAGAGCCATCTACAGGCATAATTCTACTTTATAATTTCCAACAAATGACATTTTTAAATTGTGCTGTCCCTTCATCGCATCGTAACACTATTAAAAAAATATCTCGGATGCTTTTGTAAAACTGCTCTCTCATTTTCAACACCTCATCAAGCATCATCTTTACCTTAACATGTTATTTTGAGCTGGATTTGAACCAGCGACATATTCTTGACAATTAGACAACAGTACCTATGTTGAAAGTAATTTACAACACCATTAAAATAAAACGACTTAGAACAAGTCGATATTTAACACAACAACCTTATCAGGCCTACGTAGGCCACTCACCTGAGTAGCAGTCTTCTTAACCAGCTCTAATTCTCCCTCCAGACTAGCATCTAGTAGAAGAGCGAGTGGGTCAAAACTAACCCGCCTCGCCAGCGGGGGCTTCCCACCCTGCTTCAAATTTCCTTTCTTAGATCTCCGCACAACATCATTTCTATCCTGATTCAAATCCACCGAGCTGATCTGCTCCGTCAATTCTGATACGTCTTCTTTATCTCCGTTCGATATGGATTTATCCTCCTCCTTCCTCTTGTCTTTATCGTCAGCATCGATTTCCGGGAATAGGAAAGTAGGGGGCATTTCTATTCTCCTATTTGTTAGGCCGTTTTTGCTGTTCCGAAGTTTGGGCTGTTCGCTGAGAGGAGGTTTCCTTATGGTTAACGGACGAGCTTTTATGATCATCTCGTTTGAGCTCCCGTTGCTGTTTTCTCTTTGTGAGTCGCTGTCATTCGTATCAATGTTGGGTGGGTTTGTTTCTGGTTGGTAGTCGTTGTTTACTGACTGCCTTGGCGGAGTCTGGAGAAGGTTATGTTATATTAAATATAATGAAATATTTTAGGTTCCTCGTTCCTTGGATTTAGGAAATTATGTATAGGTCATAGTTCAATTCCACTAATATTTAAATCAGTAACTACAGAAAATAAAAAAATAAATATCGATCTTACGTAAACAAGTGACAGTTGTAACCTCTAATGACTAATGTTGTATGGAATATACTAACTGTACGTGACCAACTCACCTTAATACTAGGCTTAGGAGGCAACGCGGGTTTGGGCGACTTATCAGCACTGACATCTGGAGTCGATAAGGGCGTGCTCGCACTTTGCGGAGGTGACAAAAGCAGGCTTTGCGACAAGTTCTGCGCGCTCAAGTTCGAGATTCCCGATGCGGTGTTTCTTATCTGGGTTTGGGAAGGGTTATTTAGGCTTTGAGTCTGAACCGTTTGCGGCTGTACCGGCTGGATTTTGGTCGAGGATGTCTGGTAAATGGGTGATGGTTTGCCGGAGACCTGAACCGATGTAGGGGCTACACTCGATACGGGCTTCTGCAATGAATGATGGTGATATGTACATGGGTGCGAAGCAATGGTGTGTGCTTGAAAAGTAAAAAGGTGGTGATGATGTTCATTCTATAATATCCTATACGGCTATAAGGTTATAAGACATACAACGAAGTGGTACGCGTTAAAAAATAAGAATAAACTAGAGTCGTTGTATGGAGAGTAAAAATAACACTTGAAGTATTATTTATTTTTGAGTATAGATACCAACAACCTAACAAGTTTTATTAAGTTTGGTAACGTCATCTTTCCTTTTCATTTTGCCGATAATACTGTATGGTAAAAGCATGATACTTGTATGTTTGTATATAGGGTTTACATTGTTATTTAGATACCCAAAAAATGTGTTAGTCTGCCCTTAATTAACAAGCTACCTTATATTATTAAAGCCAAAGTATCTAGCCTAGAAGCACTAAGCTATATAGATATTCTTAAAAGCTTTCATGATATTTGGCATAACAGCTTGAGTTTTGATTCGTAATTAGGAATTTGTTCTTTACACATTTCTGTAAAGACGTGTTGAAATCTACAAATAAATATTTAATTTACTATATAATAAATATCAAGGTAAACTCTATATACCATTTAATGACAATGAAGGTTAATGACAGCTTGATAATCTACTACAGACATGATACGATGAAGACGTTACGAACTTACCCCAAATCCTATAGAACTGCTAGCTGACGTAGTACTGGACAACATACTTGGAGAATTCCCTTTCAAATTCCCCTGAGTTTTTCCATTACGCGCCTCTTGACCATTGCTTAACCTGTTCTGATACGCGTTCTCTTTCCCTTCTTGGTTGCATCTGCTTGACGAGTCAGACTTCTGTAGCTGATATGTATGTTCTGGATATGTCGTTTCTTGGCTTAAAGGCGTCGCAAGACTCTTGTTGACCACAGATAATGGTGTGGAATGTACAGTCATATGATTAATGTTTGGATTCTGCTGGTTCTGGTTCTTATCCACATCTTTCCCATTGACTTTAACGTTTGCATTCGGCGGGAACTTTGTGTTGTATGGCAGCGTTTGATACTTAGGATCCGACTTGCTGGCCGCGAACTCGGGTGGAAATTCTTGCTCGTTGATCTTCTGTTCCTTTTGATTGCTGTTGGAGCTGCTGGTGCTGTTGGGGCTGTACTGTTTCGGGTAATCCGAGAACTTGTTAGCTTGATCGAATATGGTTTTACCGTCGTATGAGTTTATGCCCTGCTGCACGTGGTTGAATACGTTGATTTCTGGTTTGCTGGGATATTGGGCGGGGTATTGTTCTTGGGTGTGCATGTGATAATTGCCATTGTACAGTGGGTTCATCATTTGTTTCTGCTGCAAGTAGTGGGCTTCTTGCTGCGTAAGGTGGGACTGTATGTTATCGGTTTGTGTGAGTTGTTTTAATGGCACGTTATTCTGTTTCATAGCCTGAAAAGGAAAGGGGCAATATAACTAGCATTCTAGCAACTACATTTAGCTTTATTTGACTTAGCTTTGGTTGTAGGAATCCTCTTAAACTCCGATCTCTCTCTATCTATCGAATCTCATTTTGACAATAGGCCTTTCGTGTCGCTCTTTAATAGGGGAAATGTACAAGAGAAAATAACTAACCTGGAAGTTATTGTTATGAAGGCTCTGCGCGTGAGGAATATGATTGTATGGTTCTACGGCGGCGATGTTTCCCCTTGGTTGCTGGTTCTTTGGTTGGCTGATCTGGTTGCTTCCAGGGGGGTAGTTAGGCAGTTGTTGCATCGGCGTTGGGTTGTTATTTCTGGAAATGAAAAAAAAATATTAGCAGTACATTTAAAAACACGGAGAAAGATAAACCTGCAATATTTTTCGACATTCGACAACAATATAACAGTATATAACAAGATTGTAGTCTTGTAACCCATTGGAATTCGTTTATTTAATTATCTCTAATTAGATTCAACAGTACAAAAACTGTATTTAATTAAAACAAATGCAGAAACTCTGTCAGTATTAGTAAAACAAACAGTGGGTGAACTGTAAAAACTTTACTAGTCAGGTAAACAGTATAAGTTTTGTAAACTTCCAGCTTAACCCACATAGCGAATAGCTTCCCTAGATAATCAAGTATCGACAGTATGCGAAGGTTTTATGCGTTGTATTTTTTATGATAGAGGCCGACAAGCACGGCGTTTACTTAAAGAAAGGGAATACCCCAGCTATATAAGATCTTAGCAAGATGCACTGTAGACCCATTTCGACGTGATTAAACTTCACGACTTTTTCAACTGCGGTGGTTTCCACTGAGGGTGGTTCGTGACCCGGACGGAAGATTCCATATTCCTCATAGCCAAATTTTCAGACGAAGTCCAACATGATTAAGAAAGAATATACATAGAAATTGTTCAATTGCGAGGAATGAAATAATCGCGAATTCATACATATATTAAAATATTCAATATACGTTTATTATAACGTTACTTATGGTGACCTAATCAAAAATTTTTTAACCAAAATCCCTGCAGTAAAAAATTACGTCAACACTTGGAATTTTTAAAAACTCGACGTGAGTGTGACTCTTTTTAATATTTTATCCAACACACGTAAAAAAACAGTACAATTTTATCCGTAACTAGCTGTAAACGAGATACAAATTCCATCTAATTCGGTCAAGCCGTTCGAAAAAACAACACATTCAAAACCATTTTTCTAGATCATTTATCATTAATTATTCTACTTGTTAAATTTGGTATCACCAAAGTTCAAAAATATTCAAAAATGGAACAATTAATCCGTTTTAGTCCATACGATACGATTTAGAATTATCGTGACGATATGTAAGTAGAGCATCGATGAATAGGCCCCAAAATGAGATACACATAATGTTATCTCTTCGATCGCATAAATCATTCCCTGGCACTCATCTCCAACCACATAATCGACAAAGTTTCCTGGAGCTATCAGTGGATGTGCTGAGAGCGTAATATCTCTTTATAGACGTACGAAGCTAATGGTTGTGGCTTTTCATATCGCGCTTACGTCACATTGCGAATATTGAACGCGCTAGGAATTAATTAGAATACTTAAGAAGATAATATCTTCAAAATATGTATAAGGTGAGGCTAAGACATCGTTATTTTGTCGAAAACACTTTAGTTTTAATACCGATGGACATAGGATGTCAAAAATAAATACGTAAACAAAAGTACAGGAATTAACGTACTGATGACAACCTCGTTGATATAATGATAGCAGCCTATAGCTAGTAATTAACAGAGTTCAACATTTTTCTATTAATTTTTTCTCTGAAACATGTCTGTAATTTTGGATATTAAATGGTGGTAGAATTATTGAAATTCCGTCCGGGTTACGAACCACCGCCACAGACCTATAGCCACTTCCATCAAGTGAAGTCCGTGCTTCTCTGTCCTCTATCATAAAAAAGGATAATTTAGATTTCGTCGAGTCTTATGAATAAAATAGTTAAAGGGAAAGACATAGCTTTGTGTCCGTTTCACTGTATGAATTGACTCTTAGAATGTCTCGCGCTTTTGAAGTGAGTCTCAAAGGTTTTCAAACATTTTATTATATATATCGTGAAGTAATTGCTTATAATAATAGTTAATATTATAAGTCATATTTAAGTAAGATATTTTGTAAGTTTAGTGTTGAATTGGGTTCCCCCCCTCACAAATTGATATTTGAATGAAAGAAATAAATATTGGGTAAGTAATCTTACCTCTGCTGCGGTTGTCGATGCGCAGACGCCAGCTGTCTGTTAAGAGCCCGTTTCCTCAACAACCTTGCTTGCAGTTCCGAAACTCTTCTGTCGATACTCCGCATCTCTTCTTGCCGGGCGCCTAAAGCAGCCCGCTGTGCTGATAATCTGCCGTTCTGCTGCTCGTTCAATTTATTACGATACTGGAATATAGAAAGAAATTATTATATTCCATTGTCTATGTGTGGTATAAGAATAACATTAACAATCGTATTGCTATGAATAAAGTGACTTTGATGTTTTGTTTTCTTGAGTATTCAAAATAAATTTTCAAAAAAATTTCGTAGACTAATTATAACGTCTTTCATTACAAATTAAGTATGTTAAAAGTAAAACAAGACAGGTCAATCGGTTAGAGCAGCAGCTAAATTATTATTATTTACAATCTGAAAACACTTTTAATTTAGCTAAATTTCGTATTACGTCACACAATAAATAGTAGTTATTTGAATGAGAATATATATTTTTTTAATATTGGTATAAAATGTAGTATTTTTCGTCGTAATTTATAATCCCTAAAAGTTGCGACGCCAAGTCGTATCAACCCCATAGCAAGAATGAAAGTAAAAATAGAATAAACAATATCTGAAATTCTGTCCCAAACACTGATAGGAGGGAAGATAATAAAAAAAACCCATTCCCTTAAATGTCCCAAACACAATATACTTCATTCCATCGAAAAGCTATTATTTCACGATTTATCTGACCACCAATTCATTCTTGAGCTAAATTAGTTCCACGCGGATGATTTTTTCCATGTCATCGAATTGTTTAATGCGTGTATAAATCATATTAGTACTGGAGATTATTTTTTGTAATCAGGGAATTCTAAAATGATAACATTTAGTAATATAAAATAATAATTGTAGAGACAGACGCGTACAGCTTTGAAAAATTTAGTAGCTTAAATTTAAATAAATGAAAAATTTCCTTATATTTTTTTAAAATTTCATAATATCAACTGTTAGACCTCGATAGTACAAGTTGAAAATCTATAGAATTTAAATAATTTAAACTTTGTAAGTTTATTATTTTTGTAAAAAATTTAGGATGGAAAATACAAAAACAAGAAAATAAATTCTTTAAAAAATTGGTTTTTCTTTAAAACTTTTAAAACGAAAAAGATGATCGTCGAAGTTCAGTTCAATTAGAAATTGCCTAATACATCTGAGTTTTAAACGTTTAAAAGTGTTTTATTTAAATGTGTACCACTCGCGTAAACTACATACACAAATACTTAAATCTTGTTACAATAAATTACCACAATTAACAATATCGTCGACACCGCCCAGTTACACTATACACAACGGTAATTACGAGAGACCTTCGCTCAGGAACCATGAAATAGATTCGAAACGCGCTGTATTTTATTTACGCCAATAAATCACTCGCGGGGTCACGGCATACAAGTCCACAGTTCAGCTCTTACTGAATTGTCAAATTGGTCTTCGCTTTGGCACCTGAGTAGCGTCCAGTGACGTGTCTGAAGATCAGACAGATTTAGATACGGTTAGAGTGTAGGTCAGTTTGTGCAAGTTCAATTTGTAAAGGAACGTATTGTAAGGTGTATCGCGAATTTTTATATATTTTAACGTCGTTCATAAGAACAACTAAGTATTTATTTCTAGCGTTGTGTAAATAATTAATAAAATTTGAAAACTTTAATATTTTTCACATGATGGCACTATATAAGTTGAACATCGGTTATAAATTTGAAAAAAAATACGACGAAGGGCAGGACTTGAACCGGCATCTACAGCGTTCCGTTTTGTTCTCTTACTTCTGAATTATTAATATATAATGTAACCTAATCCAAGTCAAATTACAAGAAATATTATGTTAGTTTGTAAATATACATACCATTACGGTTTACCATGTGGAAATATTTTTTATTTATTTAAGAAACATAATAGAAACACCAAAGATTACAATTTTCTAATAAGAGAATGAAGCATGTAACATAGAGTTGCATCGAAAAATATATTCATAGATCATTTATATATAAAAGTTAAACAAACGTATCTATAAAAGGACCCTAGTTATGGAACGCATTTTTTACAAATAACATTTAGCTATTGGTGCAAAGTAAAACAAACGTTGGAACTGTCTATAATTTACGCGAGTTGTACTTAAAGAAAACACTTTCGTTAAATACGCGACATATTAGTTGAAATCATTTTCAAATGAGTGAACTAATATATCGCATTTTAAACCGTTAAAGTGTTTTATTTAAACAAACATTTGAGTTTGAATTAACGAGCCATCTTTTGTACAAAACTAAGGAGAATAATCGAGATACAATTATGTAGGGCGTGAAAAAGTACGCAATTTTTTCTCAAAATAATATATCCTTTAGAATAAAACTCGCTTGTTTAAGTCAGTCCGACGCACAGATGACGCGTCTTGGACAAAATCTAGTTTAATATAATACCAAAGCTACTAAAACAGAAACAGGTGTCCCTGTCGTAACAGTTTCAATAATTCGCGACGAAATAATCACGTCGTAACAGTGATTGCCTCTTAAAAGATGAGTAACGTCGCGTTTACGAGCGATTAAAGGCTGCTTATTAAAATCGTTAACTGCTTGAATTACCGTCAACAATGTTATCAATTGTAACGATTTATCGGTTTTGTTTCGATCTAAAATTTATGTATAGCATAATATTTAGACGTTCCCCATTGGCTCAACGGTTTAACGCATATCCTAGCTACATACCACCTAAACATTATGCGCTACCGGCTTATTTTGGCTTTGGATATTCGGAGATCCACGGACTGAATTAATTAAAAATATGATGGACCTGGTGGGGATCGATCCCACGACCGATTGATTAGCCATACATTGCTACCATTACACCGAGCCCCTGAAGGCTTCTTTAGTTATTAGAAGTAATAACTAAAGGAACGAGTTGTCATTGTCTTGAGAAATTATTTCTTATTCATATTTTTTGCGCATCGTATCTTGCGTTACAAAATGTCCCCAACCGATTGAAGGGGCTTGATTGCGTCTATCGGAATATTCATTGCCCTCATTTTCTATAAATCCGCTCTCAAAATAAAAGACTGTTCGCGCGGAGCGTCGTAATGAAGCAATAAATAAGACCAATAGTAGATTCAAGAAATCCTGTGACGCATTTTGTTCTACCGTTTCCTCGAAGAAGTAACTCGAATTTATTGTTGTTGGAACAGCTTACAGTTTCACTTAAATTGAACTTTACAAATGTTTGTGCTCCTAAATTAACTTGTGCTTCAACTTTACGGGTTATATGAGAATTAATTAAGCTTTCTGGAAAATTATGTAACTTCATAATTACTACTACTATCCTTACTATCTTTGAATTTGTTTAATTTTGTTATAACATTTAAGATTGTAATTGAGTTTTTTTTTCCCCTCAACACATTATGCTTCGTAATTGTTTATTCCGTCGTAGATCGTTACCTAAGGGCGGATTTTAAACTATATTGATAAAGTGTATAGACGAATCTTCAAACCTATCTCGAGATACAATCCCCGCTGTTCCCAAGTGGTGGTCTTTTCTAAACTAAAGACGATTATCTCATCTACACTTAATCGAGAACAAAATGAGTCACAGTAATTTTCGTGATTTGATAATGATTCTATTTATTGAGCCATCACAAAAGTACGGTTGGAATGTACTTGGCATGTTGTGATAGCAAGTAAAACTTCGTGAACCAAAATTCTACGTATTACGTTTTATACTTATTTACACTTCTGATTGAATCTAGGTATATACAGAGCTGCCTAAATCAAGTCCAATAAACTAAATAAACAGTGAGGGCATTTAGTCGTAGTCGTATTAGTGTACCATTTTATATTTTTCACTTTCCTACATTTTTCCTTCGTTTACAAATAACGCATACATTCCAGTACACTTCATTAAGTTTGTTTTTTTATCATTTAGACTTTTTCGTTTTAAGAATAATTTAATCTTTATTTAATAGTGACGTCCTACCCTCGTAGGGCACTGCACACACCGAATACTTTCTTTCCTTTCACAAATAATTGTATACAACATGTTCGTTTGTTACAATTATTAAACTAAAATTTAACACTGTTCGATATAATTCGTGTAAGTGGGACATAATGAGTTTTTTATATTACGAATTGTAAGAAACGAAATTTCTCTATCACTGTCTGTAACCATTAGCATAGTATTTATTTGTTAACAATTATCGCTATATTCGCTAAATCCATAAATGTTTTAGGTTTGATTCTGAGAATTAAAACGGTGTGAAAGCAACCTACTTGGCGCGAACTCACGAATTCTAGAGCAAGCGTCGACAGACATTCTATGTCATTACTACTATGATATAGAAAGGCTATGATATAGTAATTAGCTCTTCTGGTTTCTCAGGTTGACATAAGAGACCGAAAACATAATCTCGTGATAAGAGTTATGCTAGGCAACGCTTGAACGCGTTGCCTAGCATTGTGATTTAGACACGGTCAACTATTTACACAAGTGACTCTGTTAGACTCGTTGATTTAATCGTAGCAATGTATGGCTAATTGTCGAAGGTCACGGATCCGGTCACTAGGATGTAATAAATTCCCATTTCGTTGACAGTGTATGGCTTACCGAAAATCCAAAACCAAAATAAAGCTCCAAAACCAAAAACAGCTTATTAAATACTGTTTGTACTTTACTGAACACTGTAACGCTTTAATGGTTTGTTTTCAAAAACTCTGTGAGGACCCGGTCTGTTTGGCGAAATACCAACTACGACGGAACGTAGCAGTTTTTTCTATGACAGAGACTCCCTCCGTCTTTAGCTTAACCGTGACCGTGGCTGCTGCAAAGCATCTGAAACATCAGGCCGTAGTCAAAATAAGTAATATATAAAGCGTATTAAACAGTTATAGTGTTTTATTTAAAAGACAGCTCATTGTCGAAATGTTATATGACTGGGGTATTTCTCGAACCATCAAATGTATCTTTGTCTCTCGTATTCGTTGTTTAGTAAATCCAGTTGCTTTTTATTCGATCCGATTTGCACCTTTAAATGTTGTTACATCACTAATGCTGAAGCTTTTTAATCTAATGGACACGGCCGCCTGGAGCCTGTGATTAAACATTTTATCGCACGTAACTCTAATAGCTTTTGGTACATAGTTAGGACGAAGCTTTTATCTTAAATAAGGTTTAGACTAATACAGATAAACGTAATGTTTGGAGCTGAAATAAAAGACATCAACCCTATATTGTATATTAATCACGCTTTACGTGTTATGTTAAAATTGAAAAATATATACAAAATGGAATTATTATTTCCAGGTGTCTATTGTGATAGACTTGGGTCAATATCCTAGTATGTATATACTATATTAACATTAAACATTGTCTCTTTTTTACCCGAGTAGTAAACATTTAAATAAAACACTTCAACGGTTTAAAACGCGAAGAATATTAGTAAAACTTATTTAAAAATAATTTTAACTACGCCCCGACGTTTGGAATGCTTTGCAGCAGCCGTGGTCTCCAGTAACTAATTAAATGTCATTTTATTTAAGTGTATTAACAAAGTTTGTCTGCTAATTATTTAATTACCAGAATATATGACTTTCGATTTTGTTATATTTTAGTCGGGAGGCAATCTTAGTAAAATTAATAAGAATGTTCTGGTGGTGTGAATGCCTAATCCGACAACCTCGTCGGGCAAGAGTGACGTCGGGAATGTGGTAAATCGTGCTACAACCTCCTCGGAGACAATAGCGGACCAGAACCACTAAACACATGCAGTAAAGCCCTAACGAAACTATATCAGTAAAAAGATACATATGAAATTCGCGGTTCAAATTTTGGATATAGCCATGAAAAGATTATGCACAGATGTTCAGTTCGGCAGCGAGAACATTTAAAATTTGAAAACACTAACCATCAGCTCCCGCCTTAGTTTATCCAGCTCGTGGGCGGAGGGGGGCGCTGGCTGCACCCTGCCCCGCCTCAACTCCTCGAGCTGTCGCGTCAGCTCCTCCACTTTCGCGACCGCCACAGATAACTCCTTTTCTTTCTCATTGAACAGCGCTCGTATTGACTCTAAATCACTAGCTGGAATAGAAAGATGTACATTTTAAATCTAACATATAGGTTACTACTATAAAGCTGAAGAGTTTGTTCAATGAAGGTACTTCAGGTTCGAGTTTAAAAATTTTGCGTTGGATAGACCATTTATCGAAAAAGGCTATGATAGTCAATAGAAAAAAGTACCAAGTATGTAAGTTAGGGAAAATTATCCATATTTGAGGACGTCCGTTGCATACGTTGAAACCAAACAAAAAGATGTGTATGTAAGAATGATTCCTCTTTAAATTACCAACAAAAATATCTCCGACTATCTGTAAAGATCTATTGCAAAATTTCGGGCCATAGTTTGAATACTTTGTACATAGATTTAACTTATAGATTTCGCGTTTCAAAGCGTTGAAATTGTTTCATTACTATAACTTAGTAAAATGACTTAAATGCTACAATATTATAAATTACAAATAGCAACGAACTTAAATTTGCTCTAAATAACGAATCGTAACTTCTCCGAAGTTGTGCTTGCTAAAGTTAGCCCGTGTATATTTGGTATTAAAACTTTAAAAGTCGATAACGCTATTGATACAATTTTAATAAATAACATCTCTTTCTACTTTGTCAATTGTCTTTGTTTTCTTCGGCCGGGGTTAATTTTAGCAATTTTCATTTATACTTCTAATGGAAAATTTATACTTCAAATTTTTTACTGAAAAAAAGTTTTCAGTGTCGAATTGTAATTCGATTAGAATACACATCCAGCGTCGATTATTAGCTACAACTGCCTCATTGTTAGTGGATAACGAGATCCAGGGTTCATATTCCGGGTCAGACAAAATGTTAACTTTCATAAAGAGATAAGGCCTGAAGCGTGAAATATTCTCAACTTATTTCTGATCAAAATTTAACTACGGCCAGAAGTTTCGGATGCTTTGCTGGAGACGTAATCAAAATTCGCGTTTAAAACCGTTATTATTGAATTATTTAATGTGTAGTACTCTCGTATACTACAAAAGATGCAAAATTATACTTTGATTTTCAAGAAAACTCTCACCAGACAGAAATTTGTTAAAAGAGCATTGTGGTGTGTTTAAACAGCTGTGAGAGTCGTACAGGGTAGTATATTAGTTCCTAAAGGATAGTGCTACATACAATATTCGTGCGGTTGATATAATAGTACTATTATGTATGCAGGGAACACGCAATAACCCAGTCCTTCATCACACACACACTAACTAACCTAAAGTAATTTTATCATATGAAGTATTTCGCCGAGTTAACCTTAAAAGATACATACACATAACGTCGCTAAAGTCGTTTAAAGATCATTCAAAGAAGAATAATTCTTTCATAGATCTCGAACCGTTTTCACAGCGCGCGCAACGGAAACCTTTTACGATTGATAATTTTCCTCGATTTTTCTACATTTCCCTATCTTTCTTCGCTCCTATATGTTGCACTCTGATAATTTATAGCTTTAAGTCTTCCCAGATAAATGCTCTAACCAATACAAAAAGATTTTTAAATTCGAACCAGTAGCTCCTGAGATAAGCGCATCGAAACAAACTCTATAGCTTTATAATATTAGTATAGATAAACTACATCACATACAATATTCGTGCGGTTGATATAATAGTACAATTATGTGTGTATGTATCCAATAACCCAGGCCATTATTACAAATACCTAACTCTATTACAGATAGCGCCGAATCTTGTTATTGAGGGCTCTTGTTTAGTCTGAAGAGCTATTGATGGCTAAACCGTCAGTCCAGGAGGCAATTCATAGCAAGAGACTGCTCGAGAACTATAGAAGCGTAGATATTGATCTTGTTCTATGAGACAGCGTCGATGTCGTTAAATCTATACCAATATAAAAAAGATTTTTTTTTTCAATGATAGAGAAGGACGAGCAAGCTTTGCATCTACAGACTGTAACCGAAACGCGATTAAGCCTAACGGATTTTTCATCCGTGGTTCGAATTAAAAAAAAAATATGTTGTTTAAACCATTCATAATTTCCTTGACTGAAATATTGTTAAGTCTTCCTTACATAATATCAAGCTTTGTGAATAAACGATTTTAGTATACATTTATTGCAAAGTGAAATGATTGAGATATCTCGTCGGAATTAAAATTTAAACCTTTTACAGCGAAAATTTTAAAAAAATGTATATAGAAGGTTTTTCATAAAAATGCTTTGTATACATTTATTACTGTTCAAAGCGATGGTATTCTTTTATATAGCGGATTTTTACGGTCCGTGAGAATCATTCACCTTAGCTAAAGATTGAACTTATAAAAAATAGGGCAACAAATTTACGCCGTGGAGATTACTTTAACAAATAGACATTGAATTAAGGAACAGACCATGTAGATGTTTTTCGTTTTTGTTAACCTTTAATTTAATTTAAAAATCGAAAATAAATTGAAAAAAAATTCGACTTGGGCAGGACTTGAACCGGCATCGTCAGAGTTCTCCCCGAGTCGAAAATATTTTCAATTTTTTTTTCGACTTTTAAATTATATAGTGCCTTCATTTGCAATAATTCAAAATCGAATTTTAATGTTGCAACACTCGCATACGTTTAGTACAACATTATTTAAAAATTATACTTCATTGCTGCTGCCTCTCTCAGATATAACAATACAACGAATTATCATTCAACAGCTATAGAGAAACAATAAAATCGTTTCGAGATACAAAAACATTTGGCCCGAACATTTTGCCATTATTTGATGTTCGAGCAAAGGGTACATTTGTTTTCCATTTACCTTCCTTTAGAAACTAAATACAGCGTTCGTATACAAAACGATCGCCTTTTCTGGTATTTATTTAGGTATGGATGGTCGTTTTTTCGCTTTTACAATTGGTAACGATACTTGGATCTTTATGGTTTGATGACGATTTATAAGAGACCAGATCATATTCTTACACTGATAGCTAACTTGATGAAAAACGAATCAAGCCGAAATATATAGTAAATATTTTTTTAAAGCATGGAGTTCAATTTATACTACGATAAATACCCCATATAATAATGTAACACGATGCGCTGTCGACCTTTATTTTCCTTGGGATATTCAGAAATCCACATACCAAAACGAGAACGATTAAGCTTCATGGCTTTTTTATCTGGGGTCGGTGTGGGGATACCATCCACCCGAACTCGGTCTCGATATTCCTACCATTCACTTAATATCTAGATTACCGGTCTAATACTAGCAGATTTCCGAAAATGAATACTTATATCAATTAAATTGTACAATTATTTATATTTTATTATGTATTGTTGTTTAAATGTATTGAAGATACACTAAACATTGATATTATTTATACTATACTTATCATATATTATAGTCGTGAGCCACATTGTTAAGGATCTTCCAAGAAAAATCTTTTCCTTATTTCTCTGTTTAAACAATATAAAACTCTCGTCGTGAGAGACGTACTCTTCCATTAAAGATTTCATACGTTACTTCAAAGCGAAGGCACAAAGAATGTTGCAAGAAGTTACAGCGTTTAAACGAAACAATAATTCAAAGGGACAAATAAAGGAAAAGTTCTCGGAAGAGATAAGTCACTCTAACAAGACTTTACTGTTAAGTTCCGCGTTACCCTTTTTACGAGTTTTAATTTAAATTAAGAATCTCTTTACATTGAAAAAAGTTTATGACGCGAGCGGGAAGTGAACTGGCATCCATGTCTTTCCGTATTGCTGCTCTAACGAAATGATCTACCGGATCCTAGACGTCATTGTTGAATTTCTTCAACCTATCGACACATGCACCTCTCATGGAACGCGGAGGATGCTGTATGCTGATGAGTATAAGTCCTGCCAGTATCGTAAGATTTTTCTAAATAGATGTTTAATTTTATTTATGCCGTCCATTAAAAATACTTTTGTTTTAAAGCCTTGTTTATTTTAACATAAAACATTATTTCCAAAAATGTAAGCTTCCTACGATAAAGCAATTTAAATATAATATTTTTATACTCGCTGCAAAACTTACAAACGGAGCTCAAACAAACAAACGCCTACAACTAACACACCTTGTTGAATTTTTCGTTTCCTAGCTAGTATAAGAAAGATATCTTTCGATGTAGTGCTAAAGAAGTGCGATTTTTCAACCTAATAAAAAGAAAAAATCAAGGAACGAAACGTGCTGTGTTCGCAGTCTAATAGTTTGTTAATCTTATATTTCGTCACCCCTAGCGCCATCTTTATTCACTTTCGGTAAAGTGAAATCGATGTTGGTGAACACCGTCATACAATTACGTTTCTATAAAATTCATTCTGAGCGTGGAATCGCGAGCGTCGGATAGGATGTGAGTAAAAAATTCAGAAGAGTTAAAAATTCACTGCAACAGCCTTCGCTGTTCGCGTCATACATCAGACGTCCGCGTCGGTGTGATTTGGTCTCGTCTATTTTAAAAGATGTTTTTGGTTTTTAACCATCTTTGATCTGTTATGTTTGCAGGAAGACTAAAGTTAATTTTATTTAAAAAAAACTGTATCTTAACATGTCCTTAACTTTTTAAGCCTAATTATAACACTGCAAATAATAGCTATTTCTTTAATTGAAATAATTGTATTTTTTGTTGAATATTGAATTTGTACGGAGCCCTATAACTTGTAAGGCCGTTTAGTATAATGAATTAATCTTGGTATAGACATCGTCTGTTAAATATTATCTCTTTATTAAAACACTCGGAAATAAAATGTGGAAACATTACTTTTTAATAAAACACTTTAACGATTTAAAACGTGATATATATTAGTTAAACTTATTTGAACATTATTGTAACTGTAGCTCGACGTTTCTAATATATATCCGGGTTTAAAGTGAATTTTTATTTAAATGTACTAGCAACTAGAAACAATATTTTATAGAAGCTTGCTTTCAAAATATGTAGTTCGAAAAAATAAGTTAAATAAACGTTTACTTTCCACTGTATTTATCATCTATTAGAAGCGATATAGTGTACAATAGCTGACAAATTCAGTCAGCGAATTAAAACTTAGCCAATTAGTTCTGGTAATCATCCACCCACAAAACTTACAGTGATTAGCCAAAACGTGGTTGAACCTACTAAAATTCCCATTTGTATTTCGTAGCTAATGTTGCCACCGCAAAAACGCACCCCAAAACTTGATGTATTCAGACAATAATAAATGGTTTTACTCGTAAACGATTAAAATGAATAATGGTTGTAGCTACATGGCTTGGGTTCGCGTTTTGTTTTTTCACTTTGTTCTTAGATCGGAAGTGGTCGAAAATTTTCGCATAATCCCCATGCTTCAAAAGAATGTCTAGCATTACGTTGAGTGGGAGTGGTACTGCCTTCGATCCCAGTGTAATACTTAAAAATCAGTTTCATGTCAACAAAGACCTGATATAACCTGAATAAGATTCTGACAGCAGCAGCACACGACATTATTTTATACTGTTAAGATTAAATTATGTTCTATTTTAATATCTATTAAACTTATCATATATGTTTTTGTGTGAGTTGCCGGAACGCCGACTTGCCGGAAAATAAAAGCCGATAGTGAAATGTGTTCGTCTCTCGTAGAGGAAACGAAATTTCACGATGTCTTCAAAAAATCTTCCGAAAATTTTAAAATGAATATCTTAAAGACAAGTCTAGGATGAATTCATTTTCTATACATTACTAAAGAAAATTAAGAAAATTGCTCTAACCAATTACGCTACAGTGTCCTACACGTCATAGTCGAATTTTTTCAAACCTAGATACATAATAATAATAAATAGAGCCTAAGGATTATAACTTTGTCTTACATCTTGTTGCGTTTCTTTGACATATTCGTCTACAGATTTTTGAACATGCACTAGTCATATGCGAATTAAAATCAACGTGGTACCACACTTCATACATTCACGTACTCCAATGCTTTCACTGTAATTATCTTTCATTTCACGAGTCGTTGGTCCACAGAGACCTGCATTGAAATATCCAGGGAGCAGGGGAAATCGATTTTTCGTATGACACAGAGTGCGTGACTTGTGTCGTATCATTTGGCGACTGGTACTGCCGATTGCCTGTCATTGTACGTTATCGACCAAGATTCTATCGGCTGAAAAATTGGAAATGGAAAATTTCCCCTAAGTTAATGCTTGCGATGTCTCCCTGAATCAGTTAATGCAACTTAGACTGTTTTTTTTTAATAGATCAGAACATACAAACTTACTTAAAAAAAAGTAATGTAGTTTATTGCTTGCACACGAGAGATTGGTAAAATCGAACAATATATATAATTTATATTATTATTATTAATTATTTTATAAGGCGTTCCTCATTTCTTAACCAATAAATTGAATATAGGTTTTTGTTTTATCTAATGTTCAATGGCCTAACGTTTAATTTTAGATTATATTAGACTGCTTTGTTTGTATCTAATCAACTTAGAGAACATATTTAGATGCTGTATAGTTTCGTACTTCGAAAGGTTTTATCGTTCTTAGGATACCCATCCAGAGAATTCTTTATGGTAACAGAGATTTCTTTTAAGTAATTGGATATTTTGCGAATTCGTGAGAAAGGCGCTCAAAATCCTCTTTAAATTGGACGATCTGTGCAGATATTCTCGGATTTGATGTAATCAAATGAAATCGAAATAAAATACGAAGATAACACTGATGTGTTATTTTTGGTTAAAAATAAATACATTTGGGGATTACGTTATTTAAAATAAATTATTTCATATCTAAATATAAATTTTACTTTTAAATTTCATCCTCTGTAAATGCCTTATCTGTAATATATTTAATAGTTAAAGCAAAAGCGAGTTATCTAGGTCATATTATGGGATCAAGAACATTCTATTTACGTTGTTGCAGATTTGACATTAGGAATTTAATTAGTTAAATTTTTAGCTGTTAACAAGACTTGTTTACTTAGTAATAAGTAATAAAAAATATTTTGTTTTATTCCATGAGCTTTGATGGAAAAGAAGTGTAACATGGAGTTTTTTCATTAAGTAAGTAGGTAAAATGAAAATATAAACTAAAGGTTTTGTTCTGTATTTTTTATGATAGAAAACAGACAAGCGCGTACTTCACTTGATGGTAGATGAAATATCACAGCCATATGACATCTAAAAAAGATGCGATGTCGGCCTATTTCGGCTGTATCTAAAATCTACAGTTTGATATCGAAACGCGCTTAAACTAAACGGCTGTTTCATCTGTAGACAGTGGTTCGTAGACCCGGACGGACTGATCGATATTTCCACCATCCCATTATAATCACATATCCAGACAAAGTCCAACATGTTTTAGAAAAATGTTGTTCATAGTAGGAGTCGAACCTACATCGATTATGACCCATACTACATACATTGCTACCATTGTCCGTAAACTAGGAATTGTATAAATGACTAGATAATTTTGGAAAAATATTTTGTAGGTCTTGCTCTAGGCGACTTGTTCGACACACAGCAGATACGTGAAATTTCCGCTAAATAAAAGTGCATGTTTCGACCTCAACTAGTTTCAGATCGGAATGTCAAATTCAACGTTTCGATTCAGCGTTCAACCTCAATGCTGAACGAAGAGACGTAAATAGACTTACAATTTTTGTCTTTCAGTTCAAATATCGGGAAATATTTTTAGGTATATATAGTACTTGAAATACAATAGAAATATTCGTATTGCAGTACGGTTGAGTGGTTTCTACGTATTTGAGACTCGAATTTTTGCTCAAAACTGCTATGCGTTTACGAAACATACGTATATTTCAATTTGTGCAATTATTTCGGTTAAAACTACGAGTAATAAATATACATTTTTAAACATATTGATTTCTTAAATATATAAGATAGTTGAGGCATACGTAAAATTATAAGGCTTAGTGTTCTGAAGCTTACGCGAGTATATAAAAATTTAAATAAAACACTTTTAACTGTTCAAAACGCGAAATATATTACTTAAGTGCCACAAAAGCATACGAAACGTCTAGCCGTTTTTTAATTTAAGTTAACTGATATATTTCGCGTTTTAAACAGTTAAGTCTTTTACTTAAATTGTACATGGGTTTCGTCGCCATTTTGTAAAGATACTTGTCAGTCACAGTGGCGATGTTAGTCTTCAATTCAAATCAATTAAAAGAACAGTGTGGAGGCAATAAAAATTACTTCTATTACTCTAAACTATTATTATCTGTAGAATAACAAGAATAAGCCCACATTTCTTAACATATAAATGTTAAATGACATTGTTTCATTGCATGCAACTGCCACATGCATTGTCGGAAACAAGCCTGCGCTCACAGCCGTGGACGTACTTCGAATGAAATGAATTTTCACTCCAAGTGCTAAAATCAAATTGACTCGACCGTGTGATTTTTGGCCCATAGCGCTCTTGTTACTCCATGAATAATCGAATTTCGATTCGATTCATCTCGTTTTTCAATTTCGAACTTATTCGAGATGTTCTTTTATTAATGGAATTTAATTAAATGCACTGTGATATTAGTAAGGAGAAGAAAATTATATTTCAATCTTTAATCTACGTTAACTAAACTAATATTATAAAGCTAAAGTGTGTTTGTTTGAATGCGCTAATCTCAAAAACTACTGATTTGAATTACAAAATCTTTTTTCTGTTTCTTAGAGCATTTATTGAGGAAGGCTTTAAGCTATAAAACATCAAACGACCAATAGGAGCGAAGAAATAGTGGGAAATGTGGAAAAAAATATTTATCTCTGAGGGTGTCCGTGACGTGCGCTACGAATAGTAACCCAAATATGTTGAAAAAAACTAGTATATCTGTTAAGATTAAGTTACATGAACTGTTTTTGGTATATCAAATTTGGTTGAAATACTTCATATTATGGCAAAAGAACGTTTGCCAGGTCAGCTAGTACATATACATTATACATATTATGACGTAACAAATCTATAATAATATAATATCAGCTGAAGAGTTTGTTTGTTTAATTGACGTGCTAATCTCAGGAACTACTGGTTCCTATTGGCGAACGAGGCGATCCGATCGACGGGACGCGTCCGATGTCGATGTCGCATAACATTTTAAATTTATAAAGACGAAGAGGAGGTTTGCAAAAATAAATTTGGATGCTGAAAATAACTATTCCACACGGACGAAGTCGCTGGCACAGCTAGTAATAAGCCTAATATAAGCTACGATCAAAATATGTTTCCGAAACGCAACGATGTATCGTGTCATATTTTCCATGAAACGTAATTTCTCTAGTGGAAAACTAATTACGCCACAACGGAATAACAACTACGTTATTACAACAAAAGTTCCAATTTATATTATGAATACGAAATTTTACAATTTCAAATGCAAACAGCCTCCGACACTCACAGTATCTGTGATAAAGAATTTAATATCATTCGGTTCTCTTCAATATTAAAATCTAACCCACTTATTCATAAAAACCTTTGTTGAAAATTTTTACAGCTGAAGCACTGTAGAGACTTAATGAACCTTTTATTACACTTACTGTTTTAAGCAAGTCAAAGACATTTTATTTTAAATTTTACAAAGGAGTAAGTCTTTGTTTTTAAATCCTTTAACTTAATTAATAGTTATTAGGTATACTTCGATAATAAGTGAGAAAAGACAATCTTTTTCCATCCTTAACTATTTCGACGAAATAGAATACCACAGATATGGTTCTCGTAATCTTAAAACTTCGTCTGGAAATCTTTTATAATGAAAGGTGCGAATCGAAATTCTGTCCGGGTCACGACTACAAACGAAAAAGCCGTGAAGTTTAATCGCGTTTCGGTTTAAGTATGTGGATTTCTGAATATCCTAAGCCAAAATAGGCCGACAGCTCATCTTGCCTAGATGTTATATGGATGGGGTATTTACCCTTTCATCCACCCCATGCCTATATGAGATTTCACAAAATAAAATATCGTATATTGGATATTAAAGTTACAGAATCCGAGCTTTCAGTACATAGATGCGTACATTCTATTCAGTCTGAGATATGAATACTTGAAGTGTCATTGGCAGCCACAAACGCGGTCTGCAGAATAGACTAGATATTAATTGGGATGAAACTCGGAAGTTATCTGAAAGCGATAACCAATAGTAGCTTGCATTTGAAAGCCAATTGAGAACTGCACTCGTTATAACTTCTGAAATTCGTTTTCCGCGAACAGCGTCTTTAACTCAAGTCTGTATATTAAGGTGAAGGTCTTAAAGCGATTTGACGCAAGACAAGTTAAAAGCACTTCAGGTTGGGGGAAATCCAAGCAAATGGTGAGTTATTTTTGGAAATTTTTTCACATGTATTCAAGTTAGAAAACATTGTACTTAGTAAATAGTAAAAAAAAAGAATGTAAAAAATAAATACTTAAGTCAAATATTCTAAAAGCCGTTAAAGTTTTCACAGGGGGGGGGGGGGTTTTTTTTGGGGGGGGGGGGGGGGGGGGGGGTTTTGGGGAGGGGAGCACCTCACAGAATGGTTTTAAAAATTTTTATAAAAGTAGAAAACATTGTTTTCTAAAACCGAGTTAACATTTCCACAAACAAGGTCGTGAAAAACAATGAGCAAGGTACGAACTTGTACGAGTAGTTGTACTTTTGTAATTTTATTTGTCTTTAAGCGATAAACTTCTTAAGATTAAATATTAGTATTAGTTGATGAAAAATTTTGTAACTATATTTGTTACTCGTTTAATCAATCGAAAGAATTTAACACCGAAATGTTCTTAACTGAACCTTTATTTTACGAAGAAATAAAGAAAACACCGCCGTTAAATATATTGCCAAGCATTGCGTTAAGCGTAAGAGGTCGAATCCCAGGAAACGAAAATTTGTTTCGGTCGGCCAGGGCACAGAAGTCTGATCAACTACTTGCCTGTTAAAGAACGGATCAGTGAAACGGACATTAAAATGTGTCCCACGAGGGGGAAACGGGATTTCCCAAACTAAAGAAAACGAGACAGATAAACCAGTTAAAGTAAGATTATATTATAGACTTTTCTCAATTAGGTTACGGTCGTAAAAAAAGTGTTTGTTTGTCTCGTTTTTCATTGATGATATGGTTTCGACATTAACACTGATGGTTTTGACAAGTGCAAAATTATTAAAGCAATTAGCCACGCCATACATAAAATTCTTTATTTCGCCCGGGCGAAGTTTAATTAACTTTCTTATTTTAATTTCCGAGGCCGTTGCGTAAATAAAGTATAAACTTGATCACGATTTGTGAGGACACTAGAGCCAGGTGTGCTTTATAAGCCCTCCCTAAATGAACTTTGAATTTTTTACCTTATTACGTAGATAATCTTGAATTTTCAAATTAAATTCTCGATCCTAAATTGGATTTTTATCCTTTATGATCTTTTGTTATGAGAATCGCTTTCAACACAATCTCAAATCTATTATGTAAAAAAATGGACCATTTATTCTGTTGAAACAAATGCAAAATCATAAATTTGAAACTTATGACCTATCAAGTGATACTACGAACAGGATATTAGGACAAGTAAATTCGGGCTTGCATTTAACAATAACTAGATAGATATTTCGTGTGTTACGTAAGGCTTAGTAAGACTACCGCACCATCTCGTTTAAGTATCATGGGTGGCGTAAGTTTTCAAACGTATAAAAACGTTAATTAAAACAAATATTTAATTAACCATCACCTTTATGTTATTCAGTTTTTTTAATAAATAAAAACAGTATAAACTCCTAACTAAAGAATCAATGTTGTACGACCTTGTGATTCTATAAATAGTTATTTTTAACTAGACTAAACCAGTCGTGGTAACTATTGATCGACATCCATGGAAGCGGCAACACCTTTCATTTTAATAAATAAAAAGTATTGATTTTAGAGATGAGCTCGCTAGTCTAGAGTAACGTATTACTAATAGTAGTCGAAATGTCTAGATTCGATTTCACCGTACTAGATCGGTGTTTCTAATAAAAAAAATATTTTAAATTTCGTCTGGAAATCTAGATACTAAATGGGTGTTATATAAACAAATTGTGAACCAATCTACAGATGAAAAAGGTGCGAATTTTAATCGCGTTTTGCTTGCAGTCTGTGGATTTGGGAATGTCCATAGCGAAAATAGTTTAGCAGGGTTATTGAGATATTATTTGGTTGGGTTAATTGATATTCTATCAAGTGAACTCCCATGTTTGTCTATTCTTCTGTCAAAAAACAGTAGTACTCATTTTGTAACACACTGCGTTTATTTAACTGTCTAATTGTTATAATGATCGCGAGGTTTTTTTTATCTCTCCACTTTAATCTCCAGTAAATCTTTATTAATTGACTCTAATGAATAATAATGGGTCTTTAAAGCTATGTGAAAGGAGACCTGGGCCCATCTGTGGGACTGCCGTGCTTAATTAGAAATGCACACGTTAATTTATATAGTGCTCACAGAATGAATTTACATATTGATAAGCCGTTAAACATTAATTTTAGTATGCAACAAATTTGAATTTACATTGTTAATTTCTCTAGTGTTTGCGATGTTGCTAATTAGAGTGTTAGAATTAAATTAGGCACATCGATAATATGACTACAGACGTTAGATTAAATAAGACACTAGTTACAGAGTAACTTTAGTACAAACTTCTCGTTCTTAGTAAGTTTAGGTTTATCTACCTTCCACAATTTTTCTATTTTTTTTAATGATAGAGGAGGACAGAAAAGACTTGATAGTAGGTGATATTCCCCAGCCTATAGCATCTAAGCTAGATGCGCTGTCGATCTATTTTGGCTTTGGATATTCGGAAATTCACAGAATGAAAACCTAAACTAGGCTTCACGGCTTTTTCATCTGTGGCCAGTGGTTCGTTACCCAGACGGAATTTCTATATTCCTTCCGCCCAATCAATTTCCAGTTATAATATTTAGAAAAAATATTTAGTGAAAAATTAGAACCATATTGGACCCGGAACGGTTCGAACCCCCCCCCCCCCCCAACGGTTTATTATTAGCCATACATTGCTACCATTAGACCAACAAGCCCGTCAAAATAATAATTATAAGTAATAAATCATTATAATTTATAATCATCCTAGATACATAACTCCACAAATAAATCAGTTCATATTATAGTATATAAAATGATCGTGTCACGGTGTTCCAACTTGTACTCCTCCGAAACGGCTAGACCGATTTTCACCAAATTTGATATGTGTATTCAGTAGGTCTGAGAATAGGACAACATCTGTTTTTCATCCCCCTAAGTGATAAGGGTTGTTCACCCTTAATTTTATTTTTATCTTTTAGACAAAATTTTTAATTTCTATTTTTTTATGATACAACATACAAAAATACATACAATCCTCAATTTTCACTCTTCTACGATCAACCCTTATTTTTTAATAGACATTTTAGTAAAATTATTTATATGGCAAAACAACGTTTGCCGGCTCAGCTAGTATTTTATAATAGAAGACGTTATCCGTTAAATATTTATTCAAGCGAAAAGCAGATGTTTAGAAAAATATAAAAATGTGACTTAACGCTATTTACACATTTTGTCCCGCGAACATTATGTTAATGTAATACACGAGTAAATTTTTATGAAGCAAAAATAGCAAGCTGGGTTTTCGCGTCGTAAAAACAGATTCGGAAAAACGGATTTCACTCTTCATCACTTCTAAGTCTGGGATTTCGGTCTGTGACGGCGCGGAAACATATATCAATAATGAAAACCCTATATAACTTGGAGATAATATTAGACCGCTAGAGGCAGAGTAGCCTAACTTGAGTTATTTACTTATTTATATTTTATTAAGTCTAAAAATGTTAATCTACTCGTGCATAGGGCAGAGCACAAAGTGAAAGCCCGTTTCCCCCTCGTGGGGCATGGGGCGAACACATTTCTGTGTCAGTTTCATTGATCCGTTCTTTTAACCGGCAAGTAGTTGATCAGACAGTGCTCTGCCCGAAACAATTTTTTTATGGCAATACGTTTAACCATTTGGCTACAAAGGCGGTCAAGCGGCAAGAGCACAGTGACCGAAAATTGTTAACACAATTCTTACACAAATAATAGTACATTTAATTTTCGCCCAAGTTAATAGCTCATCTTTATTTTGCTCATATACTCATAATGTGTATCACATATGTATTATTTCATCTATTTTAAATTATGAAATTTAAAAACCAAGACCAAAGACCCAAAAGTCGTTTCATAATTTCAACGGAAAGCCAGAGTAAGGTTCTATCGTTAGTCAGCGGTTGCTATCACGACTATATTTACCTAAGCGCGTAAGCTCTTGAGGGTAGTCGCATTAATTCACAGATTAGTTCGCTACCTAACGGAAACTAATTCAACAGTTTACGTAAATTCAATTTTAACTTGTAACCCTTTCCGAAGAACTGACTTGTTATGTCAATCCCGTTTCTTTAAGTACGTAGTGTATTTTTACGCGGACACTTATTTTATTTATAATTGTGGAAACGAGTTCAAAACGGGGGGGCGCCCAAAAAGGCCACCCCACGGGGGGGGGGGGGGGCGGGGGGGGGGCGGGAATTCATACCCCGTATGTTTTAGCAAATTCGTTTAATCATTACACACAAAGAAATATTCAATAGTGATTACGCGAGTAGTACACGTTTAAATATTGCATATAAAATTTTTTAGAAAGCCCTCCCGGTGACCACGGCTCCTGCAAAGCACGAAACATCGGGCCGAAGTTAATGCAATTATCAGTCAAGCAGTATTTATTTTAAATTTTATTATGTTTTAATTAACAATCCTCATTGATATAATAATCGAAACGAAATAAGTATTCGATTCATGATAATGTTTCCCCCCCCCCCCCCCCCCCCCCCTAAAACAAATTTTTCAAAATTTGTTTTGTTTGCACACGGGCAAAAAAAATTACAAAACATGGCCGGTCAATGCAATTATAGCAAGCAGTAAATTTATTTTAATTTTCACGTTTTAATAACAATCCTCATTGATATAATCAGCGAAATATATTCGTTATGATAAGTGTGCCTTTTTGGAGGTTGTATTTAATATTATATTAGACTACTGATGCGACGCAGTGATGTTACTCTGGTACAACAAAAACGTACATAATATTTTAGGTAATGTTATATTGAAGGGTAATATGGTAATGCAGTTTTTTAATATCCTATCTATTTCTCTGGTAATTATTAGATTAATTTTTAATTTTGTCTTCTTATTTAAATAAAGCCTTGCACCTTTTTTGTGTACTTAATCGTAAATAATTTTTCTTGATTACGTCACATTTAAAAAAAAAACATGCCTTACTTTTAGTTCTTTTTGTAATTATTTATAAATTTGTTTTTCTTTACTTGTGTAATCCTTTATTGATTTATCTTAAGTTATAATTATTTTTAAACTATATATGTATAGCTGTAGAAGCACCTTATAAACAATAAATAAATAAAAGGAAAAAATGCATAATCTAAACGAAAAGAGTACAAAAACTGTGCTCCTGTCAGACCTTAGTTTAAACTGTAATATCTGAATATATTTAATCAAAAATATGCTTGAAAATTATTACTTTATGAATACTCACTAAGGGCTATATTCGTTTGCTTATTCCTATCGAGTTGGCCCCGTAGCGCCCGCAGTCGGCGTAGCTTTTGTTCTTGGGCTTCTACGCGTTCGCGTAGCCTTCGTAGCCGCTCGCCTTCTACAGCCACCTGTGATAATAAGTTAATTTATAAAAACTGTATTTTGTAGAGTCGGCAAAAAAACTTAATTCTTATTCTATATATAATTTAAATGCAATGTGTTGTTACCTATTTTTAATAGTAACTTATATCGTTATAAGCATCTGGCGCCAAACAGAACAATGTTTTAAAATATTGACAATCCTAACGATAACATTGTGTTATAAAAATTTACAATTGTACAAATTTTAATACAAAATGAATTTCCAATTATTGTATACTTATATGTAATTACATTTTCCATCATATGAATTGTATTTACGTAACAGAAAAACTAAGTACTGCTAATATCATGGGTAATTAAATAAATCTTCCATTAAAATGTTTTTTGGCCATCTTAAAAATACAGCAACATCGTTTGTGCAATTTTAATTTTGTCTGTGCAACGTCTTAAACAATGTAAAAACAAATCTAAAACAATTATCGGTGTAGGTAGTTAAGTAAATTTATGAAATTTAAAAAGCAAATACTCGAAATTTACATTTACAACCAGTATTATCGCTAAGTTTTCGCCCAAATGCCCAAATAGAGCAATAAAAATGTACTATAAAAGAGATCTCAAGATCACCACTATCCATCGCTGTATTACGCGGAGATAAAAAACACAATCCACTCGCTCAAATAAAATATTCACACCCTTGACTCTAAAAATGAATACGATGAAAAGGATAATTTATTCCGGCTGAAAGCCGACAATGCCAATCTTGTTTGTGTTATAGCGGTATTTATTCGCCAAGTTTATTTCTTTTAGCCAAACGATAAATATCGCATTAGGGTAACGGCCTACTGCCGGCTTAGAGATTTATTAACTCCGGATTCTAAATTATTTTCACTTTATCGCTATGAAAGTGCGAGACATTCCGGCGAATTAACGAATTAAGAGATAGCCGGTAGCTTTGTTTATTTTTAATTTGTTCTTTACGAGAACTCTTATCCGCACTCAAAGAACTTTACAGGCGGTGGATCAAGGCTCGCTCAAAGATTCATTGACAAAAGGCATCAAGTAAAAATTTTAATCCCACCTTGGCAGCTCAGATGCTTCATCCGACCTCGTAATTATTTTATTTCCATCTTTTAGAACACAGATTAGCTATTCGACTGGTTGTTTATGACAGTTAATTAGTTAGGCATTTAAAAAATACATATTGGAGAGGCATATACATATATAAGTAAGGGATGGCCATCTTAAATAAGATCCCATTTAGAGATAAATTACAATGATTTTAACAGAGTTGATTAATATTAAATAACCATTTAACAATACAAATTCTACAACGCAAGACGTGGCAATACAAAAAAAACTTGGAATACTGTCATGAGGGTAGTGGTGACGGATCATTATAGACCGTGGTCCGTGCTCCTAGACGCATTGTCCGATACAACAGAGCAAGCCTTTAATACTCTGGATGGAACAACAAAGAATGCGAGGTAAAGGATATCGTCAAGTGCACCGGCAGTGTCACCTGCGCACGAGTCGCAGTCCCTTTCTATTCCGAACTACCGTTAATCATAAAATTCATTATTGTCATTAATAAAACAATAACAAACATACGCAGTTTTAATGTTATTGTCTTCTTTACCTTTTAGGAAATTTAAACCTTATCTATTTCGGATACCTTTACCTAAAGTTAATATATATAACACCACAAATATCTATATGGTATTATACATTAATATTATTTAAGAAAGGCTTCTTTCAACTAACACTAACCTTATTTTCAACACCCTTTCGTTCAACCAAGAGCCAATTATCAAGAGTAAGCAATTTATCATAAAACACGAAATATCTAGTTAGTTCTGAGTGAACTAAAACTAAAAGATAAACCCACGAAATACGTTTCTCGAGCTACTCCCTCTGCTCTATAGAATGATTATAACTCGAATATTTCAAATTTCTTTCATAAAAATAACAAGTAATATTTCAAGTGAAAATTAAACCGACTTCAATTTGACTATCTGCAATGCTCAGTTCCATTTCATTTAATGAATGAAAATGCTTTACTTTTTAATAAAAATGCTCGTGTATATATTTAAAAGGAGAGAAGTAAATTACGTTATAACGTTAGATATCTACATTTATTATATATTATATAATTAAGTAAAAACTGATTTATATCTAGCATGAAAGATACAACGTAATTGAAATCTGTCAAAAGTTCGTTAGAATATTATTTCTGGTATTGCTAGCCTTTAAAATGATAATACCTGCTGGATGATGGGATACTACACATTTATTTTATTTTTATAGATATGCAGAGTGTGAATATAAATTATTTATAGTAAAAAATTGTGAAAGTGTCAAATCTAGTTTCCCCCTCGGGTCATGGGGCGAACAAATCGGTGTCCAGTGTTTCACTGGTCAGGTTTATTTACAGGCCAGTATCTAAGTAAGACTTCTGTGCCCTACACGATAGAAACAATCTATTGTTTCCCCGCGGTAAGCATCTAGCGCGTTTAAGCCTAGACATTACGTTTGACCTTAAAAATAACTAAACGAATATTTAGCATAGTATTGTTCTTTGGGCTGTTCGGCTGACGTGAGCGAGAAGAGGTTCTCGACGTTACGTCATCGCGAGCAGACGGCATCATCAGGAGATGTTAGCTCCTCGATTAGATAGCAAAAAAAGCTTTGGAGGAGGTTGTTTGCAAATAAAAATGTAATGTACAAAATTCCTATTCTACGGAGACGAGGTTGCAGGCACAGCTTGAATTATATAAATTTAAGTATAGCTATTTCTTATTTTATCGTGTTACGCATTAAGAGGGAATCTAAATTGAAAATGTAAAAGCTCTCTAAATAATGATTACTACCGCCTACGGTATCCGGTAGCGCAGATGTGCCAAGATAATAACAAAATTTACTATTGCTAACCTTCTTGCCCGTCTTACCGTTAGAAGGACGTAACTCGTTCAACAAAAAAGTACTGCCCAAATTTTAAATGATATTCTTAAGTTAAAAATCTTTTTAACACTGAAAACATAAAGGTTTTGACTGGCTGTTTGTTCTAATGGTAGCAATGTAAGGCTAATAAGCAACAGTTCGTGGGTTCGGTCCCCACCAGATCCAATATATTTCCAATCAATACATATTTTTTTCTAAAACATATTGGATTTCTATATTAATTATATATCATTGTCTTTCGGGCTGTTCGGCCGACGTGAGCGAGAACAGGTTCTCGACGTCTCGCATCATCTGGGCATATGCTGAGCGATGGCCGTGAAAGCCTTGCACAATTTATATTGGATTTCTGTTCAGTCTGAAAATCATGACATTTGTAGTAGGAATATCGAAAATTCTGTCTAGGTCACAAACCACCATCCACAGATGATAAAGCTGTGAAGTTAGGTTGCGTTTCAGTTTCAATCTGTGGATTTCTAGAATCCAAAGCATAATATGTTTACATCGCATGACGTTAAAAGACGCCGACATTTCTAACTATGATTATGGTTTTCACGCATATTTCTTTCTGAATATTATCATTAAAGCAATTTTATTATTTTAAAGAATATTAATTTTGTTTTTTGCTTATTAATATATAATTAAAAGTATAATTTTGTGAGCCTTATAATTATATATTAATAACTATATTTTACAGAAGTTAAATCCGGTACTGCGCGTAGTGTATGCGAGTAGTACACATTTAAAACACTTTAAACGGTTTAAAACGCGAGTTGTATTGGCATTAGCGACACCTTCCTTCTCCAGTCCCATCATGACTTGTGCTGCAAAGTATACGTGACTGTAAGCCGTAAATTGTTAATAAGTGAACTAATACATTACGCGTTTTAAACCTATAAGTGTTTTATTTCAACGTTAAATCCGCATCTATCACATATTAAATTCCACGTTTAACTCGTATAATATTTGAGGAATTTCATCCAACATTGTAACCCCAGGAGATGCCGAGAGTATTAAGAGATCCTTCATTTTACTAAATAATTTATCCTCAATGTACGTACGAGGACATAAAGCTTTTAAATGCTATTACTGGAGCCGTTATAAGCTCGTTTGATAGGATTTCACTCGTTCCTTACCGCTAATAGCCCGCTGCCACGCTGCGGTGGAATTAAGAAGTTAATGACAATATTTCACCAGTGAAGCTTGTAAATCTTTTAGTTACATTTATTTTCTCAAACATGCTTGGAAATTACTTTGACAACCTTACTTTACTCGGACTCGGTAGCTCAATTGGTAGAGCAACAGCACGGAACGCTGACGATGTCGGTTCAAGTCCTGCCCGAGGCGATTTTTTTTTTCAATTAATTTTTGATTTTTAAACCTTACTTTAGCAATACGTGAATGTAAAAGCGGCCAAATAAATCTATACTAATACATAAAGTTGAAGGGTTTGTTTGTTAGAACGTCATAATCTCAGGAACTACTGGTTTAAATTGATTTTTTTGTGTTGGTAAAACATTTATCTAGGAAGACAATGAGCTATAAAAATCGCACGGGCAATAATAGGAGCGAAAAACAGCGGGAAATGTGGAAAAAAACGGAGAAAATCATGCATCTTCGTGAGTTCCAATGCGTTCGCAGCGAAAATGGCTCAAGATACCCAAAAAATATGTATCAAAGAATGATTTGTCTTTAAATGATCTAACAAAGTTTCGACACTATATGTCTATCTTTTAAGGTTAACTTGCAATAACTACGGGATGCAACCGACGTCGCGGGTAACAGCTCGAATTAAAGATGGTGAGGCGGTTTGCCAAAACAAATTTAGATGCCAAAAATAACTAATCTACGAAATCGCTGTCACAGCTAATTACTAAATAAAATCAAGCAAATAGATTTTTCGGTAAGGCCGTGAAATACAAAAAAAACTACTAAACACGTCACTGATACAGAAATTCTCGAATTGTAAGATTTATTACCTGTATTATTTACCAGCGTATAGACCTAATGATTACAGTTTTAATATCATCATAACGATCGTCTAACGTATTATGAACATTTAATATTAAATTCATTAGATATGAAAGTAATTTGCCGTCATAAATTACTAATTTATGTACGGCACGTGAGAGCTGCTTTTATTGTGGCTCAAACCTTTTGAGAATTACCGATATAAAATGTTCTATAAACGTTACGTCTGTTGAAAACTACTAAGTTAATGTTGTTTTGTTTAAATAAAACACTAAATCGGTTTAAACGCGATATATATTAGTAAAATTTATTGGAAAATTATTTTAACTACGGCCCTACGTTTCGGATGCTTTGCAGCAGCCGTGGTTACGGGGAGACTAAGGATGGAGGGTGTCTCTGACGTCAAAGTAAATAACTGCTACGCTAGCGTCATCTGTTCCGTCGAAGTTGGTATTCGCGTTTTAAACCGTAAAAGTGTTTTATTTATATGTGTACTACTCGCGTAAACTATAGACAGTATTCGATGTTGTTTTGGTTTTGCAGTGAATTTATAAGACAATATTAGATGTTTGAATAACCACAGAACAGGTACATTGATATGTACATTTAAATAAAACATTTTTCAACAGTTTAAAACGCGAAATGTATTAGTTAAAATAATTTGTAAGTTACCTAATACATATTGCGGCTTTTACCGTTAAAATGTGTTTCATTTTAATTGTACTACTCGCGTTTTTCTCTATGTTTTTCTCTATATTTTATTTTAAACGAAATTCGATTCAAAACACGACGTATTACTTTTAAACTCGTAGTTTAACAAAAAAAATCTGATTAACATTTAATTAAATAAAATCCCATCTATAGCCCGTTCAATTTAGCCTAGATATCATGTGTTTACCCAAGAATTTGTATTTCTGATAGTTCACCGCATTTTCAATTTGCTACTTCAATTTGCAAAGCGCCGATGGAAGATTGAAAACTGGACGTTTACATAAAGATTTAGCGAACAAACTTTAACTCTATCGGGCGTTTTAATAGAAATCATTATTAGAAGAGGGTTTACTTCAATTTCTACAATAAGTAATTTGTTGCAAATTGAACCATTATAAAGTAACGTATTTTTTTCTAAAAAATTGCTACAATTTTTTACTTTGACGTCAGAGACATCTTCCATCTTTAGTCTCCCCGTGACCACGGCTGCTGCAAAGCATCCGAAACGTCGGGCCGAAGTTAAAAATCATTTCCAAATAAGTTTAACTAATATATCGCGTTTTAAACCGTTAAAGTGTTTTATTTAAATGTGTACTACTCGCGTAAACTATAGACAGTATTTGTATTTTTTTCTGTACATCTATACTAATATAAAAGCTGAAAAGTTTTGTTTATTTGAAAACTTTAATATTTTTTTACATGTTATTGCATGAAGGCACTATATAATTTAAAAATCGAAAATAAATTGAAAAAAATTTCGACTCGGGCAGGAATTGAACCGGCATCGTCAGCGTTGCGTGTAGTTGCTCTACCAATTGAGCTACCGAGTCATTGGTAGAGCATTTAAGTATTTTCGATTTTTAAGTTTGTTTGTTTGTTTGAACGCGCTAATCTCAAACACTCATGGTTCGAAAAATTATTTTTCTGTTGATTAGGGTATTTATCGAGGAAGGCTACACAGGCTATAAAACATGGCGCTGCGACTAAAATTGAGTCGAAGAATGATTTAAAGGATCTAAAAAAAGTCTGCGACAGCAACATTGCTTTGTCTATCTTTTATGATTAACTTGCAAGAACGACGGGACGCGACTGACGTCATGGGAAACAGCTTAAACTTATAAAGATAAATAGAAGCTTTGCAAAAACAAATCTGGATGCCCAAAATAACTTGCTACGCGGACGAAGTCGCTGACACAGCTAGTCTTTTTATCAAAGCGGGAATTATGGATGGGTGGTTTTTTAAACCCGATATATAAACTCATATATTATACCTGATGCTGTCGTGCTTCTTGCTGCTTCAAGTACCTCAGCCTCTGCTCTTTGGCGCATAGCAACTGGTGTTGGGTGTCAATCTGCTGTTGCTGGCGTAGTGCCATCGCGCGCAGTTCACCTAATGTCAGCTCCACCCCTTCCCCCAACTGGAAGTAACGAGAAAATCAACTTTAAAACTTAGTCATTTAGCAGATCTACTTTGTAGTACGCCTAGTCGTTTAGAATAAAAGACATGTTGATATGGTTTATGTATAATTTTGATAGTTATGTAGAAAACAAAGTCACTTTCATTATAAGACGTCTGTATGTTTTAGGTAGCGATGTTAATTTTCACCACAAACAAATTAGACAAATGTATCATTCATTCAACTCCAATAAGTAAGAATCTTAGTTAAGATTTTAAAATTAATTACAAATGCTATATTTTATTTAATTCGTCAAGTCGTTCTAATTTAACCGAAACGCGATTAACTTCAGGTCCTCTTCGTCTATAGACGGTTGTTCGACACGGATGATATTTCGAGATTCCTACCAGCCATGTAATATTAATATTTACAGAACATTTTTCAGAAGAATAATAAATAGATTAGAAACATGTGAATCAAACCCACGGTCCGTCGAGTAATAGCCATACATTACACCAACGAGCACGTCATAGTATGCACTAATAACTCTCAGACTGAAAATGAAACTAAATGTATATTTTTCTTCCTTAAGAGAAAGTTCTCATTAGAACTTTTCGCCATTACGTAATTGTTCGGAGAAGTTACTTTCACTCGAAAACAATTTACATTGTTACACTTTGTGTGTTTTGGGAGCAAGGCGTAAATTAAAAGCTCTTAAACAATCTAATCATTAATTAAAACCTGTAAATCTCTTCAGACCATTACGAAGAAATTGTCTTCAATTGAATAATACGAATATTATTTTGACTTTGTGAAGAGGTAGTTTTAGTAAATTTTTAACCTTTTTTTATGACAGTGGTGGGCAGACAAAAAGAAAGCTTAAAGGTAAAATATAGCCCGAAGAAAGGGCAGTCGATTTATTAATCTACAGACTAAAAACACACTCCCACGGAAATAACGATATTCTTACCACCGATTGCCAGACTTTACTGATGTGGTCTTGTGTTTTGGAATATTTAAAAATTAAAAAAATGTTGATCCCTGTCGTAAACGACAACCTACCCAACCCAACTATCGGGAGATTGGTTACCACTGGTCATATATGGATCACAAAGCCCTTCGAAGTATTTTAGAGGGAAAATTTCAACGATTTTAATCAAGCGTCAATATTTGGTAAGCCAAATTATTTTTGCACGTTATAAGTACCTTTAAGAAACAGAAAGAATATATATAGGTATCAAAGAAAGTGATGCCCGGCACTTCAAAGCAGATTCAACTGCTACTTAGCAGATTAAAACAACAGTTAGGAGACCTGTCAAAATGAGTAATTACCTCCATCCTTATCGCAAAAATGTGTATGAAATTCTTTAGAAAACTCCACGGTTGTAATGACTTGCTAAAAGATGATAAAAAATGTTATTAGGATGAATTCGTAGGCTGAAGGGCCTGAAAGGAATGCTTTGTATTTTACGTAAAAAATATTGCAGGACGCTAAATACATTCGTGTTTGTAAAGGTGTATTAAGGAATAATATCTACCTCTTTTCTTTGAAACTAAATATAATCTATAAGCTGAAGGCTCATTTATAAGATTAAAAAATATATAGATCTTAGAAAATGATTTACAAACATGTCCAGTAGAAACTGAACTTACGATACTTAGAGTTAAATACTGTCTATAGTTTACGCGAGTAGTACACATTTAAATAAAACACTTTAACGGTTTAAAACGCGATATATTAGTTAAACTTATTTGAAAATGATTTTTAACTAGTTAAAGTGTTTTATTTGAATACTTAGAGTTTATACATTACTGTACCTGTATTAAGTCCTTTAAAAGTATTCTCAGTAATACTAAAACTTGCTTAAGTAATTAAATGAAACATTTTTTACGGCTTAAAACGCAAAATGTACATGTTAAACATATTTAAAAAATGTTTTATTCAACAAATACGTTTTAAACCGTTAAAAGTATTTTAATTAAATTTGTACTACAAAGAGTATTTAGACGTGTAAACTACAAAGAGTATTTAGTTACTTAAGTAAGTAAAACTTTGAAGATCCACAATTTATCGAGTGAATCTGTCATTCGGTTCGGATTACGGTAGCGACTGGAAAATATGAGTGTCTTTTACAGATAGCACTCTGTAAGCCCGCGGTGGCTTATGTTCACTACTCAGAGATTAGGCATTGTCGGGTCCATTTTAGGTTATAACTGATGTTCAAAGGAAATAGGTCAACAGGGCATCTTTATAAGGTGTTATTATGTTGGGCATTTCACCATGGATTGTCTTCCTCTGTCATTAAAGAAATCTCTTGTAGAATCTTCATAGCATTAAATAAAATGGGTTTTCCAGCATATCATTGTCTTTCGGGCTGTTCGGTCGATGAGCGAGAAGAGGTTCTCGACGATTTGCCATCACGTGCGAATTGCTCGAATTCTTCGCACAATCGAGGACTTAACATCCTCTGATGATGCCGTGAAAGCCTAACACATTTTTTAAAAATAGGTTTTCGTTTGAATACATATTGTTGTACTAAAGGCTTATTCAAACTAACGTATCAAAGATATAGAAATTAAATCCTTGGGCTAGTTAGATATTTTAGTACGATTTACCACGTCCCCCGCCTCACGACTGCCTAGGACAAAGGAACAACTAAATATGAATGCGTTAAATAACTAGGGAAATATTTTCAAAACTATTCCAATTTTTATGCAGGTAAAATACCTCGAACGTAACAAAGATCGATAACATCAAATTTCCGTTCAGCAAAGCCCACGCAATTCGCGCGTCATATTATCCTAGATCTCTTGGAAACAAGACACGTGACATTCAATTTAGGAGACTATGGCAATTTATGGTGAATACGTCGCGAGTGGTTATGGAGGATAAATTTTGATAATTCACTATTAAAATAAACTATTGCCAATAATTGTAATAAGATTTAATTAAATCCGAAAGTCCAAATACTGTCTGTAGTTGACGCGAGTAGTACAGATTTAACGGTTTAAATCGCGAAATGTAGTTAAACTTATTTACCAATTATATTTTAACTATGGCCCGATGTTTCGGAAGCTTTGAAACAGTCGTGGTGACGGGGCGTGGTACGAAAGGTAGGGTTGTAGTTAAAATAAGTTGTAAATAAGTGTAACTAATACATTTGGCGTTTTAAACCGTTAAAGTTTTTTATTTAAATCCTTTTTAATGCAATTAAATTTTTTATATAGTAAATAAAAACATTAAAATAAGACATTTAAACGGTTAATATTCTTCTCAATTTGAGCAGTTAAAAATGTTTAATTAAAAAAATATATTGATATTTATTACTCTTATCATTTCGATTTCGTTTAAAGTTACATACATGTTAGAATCTATAGCAGATTATGGAATAAATTGAAGAAGTTAAAATCTGCTGAAACATTATTTCCTTCAAAGGAACATTAAGGAAGTCCTTATAGAAAGAACTTTTACACAACAATGCCCTTTCACTCGACATTTTGTCAACCCGCCACGGATCCCTCTAAAACCGCTGCCTCAGATATTTATGTGTTGGCACTTGTTGATAGCGGCTAACCATCGTATTGGAATACGAGGGATGTTCTGGACGAAAATAGAACAAAGTATTTTTAGAGACGTAAATAATAAAATAGTAGATTTGGAACACCTCAACATTAATTGAATTAGATGTAAACTGGATAAAATGTGTTTACATAAAGCTAACTTTGTTTTGCATGAACGATTTCAGTTTCACCATGTATAACATCCTAATTTTGATAAAGCACAAAAGGAGAGCTACATAACTCATTTTGATAAAAAGAAGTATCAATTTATAAAAATATTACATGATAATGCATTTTTAGATTTTTATAATCAAGATTTAATTATTTACTCTCATCTGTAGCATAGATTGAAACAAAACACTTTGAACGGTTTAAAATGCAGAATATATAAGACAACTTATTTTTAATTTATTTCAAAAACGGCCTAACGTTTCGGCTACGCAGCAGCCGTAGGTTTGGGATCGCGTATACTACAGACAATACTAAACTATAGATTTTTCATACGTCAGGTAACGTACTAAACTAGGTAAGTAATACATAATGTGTCTAATCACGGCCGAAAGCATAGCATATGCAAACTAGCGTTTACAATCTTGCCATTATAATATCATCCACGTGTTCACGCTAAAAGAACAATAGCACATTTAACAAGCAAACTTAAGCTAGAAGGTTACGCTCGAAAACCCTATTTCGTTGTAGATATGTAGAGAATTAGGTTAACGACAAAATAATGCAGGCGATACCGAGTCTTGGTTTACACGCGACATTACTTTGCGCATGCAAAATCCAGATCAGGAATCTAACTGGGTTACGAAGATAGAAGGTGCGTTCGCGCGACTTTATGTTTTGGTCTATGTGGATTTCTCAGTAGGTATAGTCCCAGTAAATGGGAAACAGTAGGTTTCCCAGTTTCGCTGGGTCTCCGGAATGAATGGTACTGTCCGATCTCGGAGGACCAATTATGGTCAGTTGAAGTTTTCAGTGGGTCAGCGAAAAGGTCAAAGTGGTGAGTTCTTAATCTCACTAATAAAAAATATTAATAAAGGGAGCGGGGAGGTCGTTTGCGAGAAGCGAGGGGCAGATGAAACAGTTACAAATTCTAAATTTAAATCTCATGTTAGACATGTTGGCCTTCGTCTTAAATACTGAATATTCAATGGGTGATAGGAATATTAAAATTCCATCCACGTTCATAGATAAAAAAAAGTTATAAAGTTTAATCGCGATTCGGTTTCAGTCTGTAGTTTTCTGAACCACCAAAGCCAAAATAGTTTGAATCTTGTTTAGCTGGGGTGTTTTACCTAGGATCAAGTAAAACCTGATTGTTCATCCTCCATCATAAAAAAATACATTACTATGACGTCAGATATAAGCCATAGTAGTTACTAGAATACTAAATAGTACAATCCAGGCAAGCGAGTAAATGCCAGAATCTGGGCGCGGTCGTACTGAATTTTGTATGGCTAACTATTTACATAACTATTGTAAGTAAAATGCGGCCGCATGCTTATGTTGAGCTCAGTCATATAAGCTAGCTTGTTTTAATAATGTAACTGCTATTAACAAAGGCAGTGTATTACTAGTAATAGTTTTAGCTATTCCATGTGTTGTTGCACATTTATGAAAAGATTAAAACTTATTACACAGAAAGAGAAATTTAAATAGGCAATGAAGGCAACGGTTAATTTTCAAATGTAACAAGAATTAACGAGAGGACAATTTTATTTGATTTACACAACTGATTTTATAGTGTAGTGTAAGTGTAGTATAAGTAGTAATAAAATAATTATATGATAAAAAAGAACCGATTTCAAACAATACAATACATAAAAAAATATTTTACATATAGCCGTCTGATTCCAAACAATAATATACATAAAACAATATTTTACATACAGTTGAAAAGAAATGTTCTAAAAAAACATGTAGAAGTCGGCACCAACGTTCAGTTAATATCAAAGCATTGGGCTTTGATATTAACTGAACGCTTATTGCAGCTGTAGTGTTTGAGTAGAACCTACAGTCCTTAGTACGTATGACACTGTCTCGTGCCTACTGTGTGGCGGGGTGCGCGGTCATTGCAGCGAGAGCCAAGGGGCGAGAGCGGACGTGTCGCCTGCGCACACAGTGAGTTGCCGAGCCAGTGAGATTGCATTATAAAGGCACTACAAGTGGCGACGAGGACAAAGGTCAGACTATTTAATTTATATAATTCAAATTGAAATAAAATAAAAGGGGTCAATGTACTAAAAAAAAAAAGAAATAATAATGATAAAATCATGAACACTCAAACCATTGTGAAATTACCTACAGGCAATTACAACCGCTCAAGAGTACAAGTGCATTTGTTTATTTCATTCGTGACTCGTTTTATTAAAACTATGTTAATATCGCTCATTGTTGTTTATAGTTGTCGAATTTAAGTAGCTACTGCCTATATTGGCATAATAGTGTCCTTATCGCTGGTGTCGCAAACAGGTTGTTACAAATTTTAGTTTTAGACTCCGAATAAATAACTACCCGCCGGTTCGCTGCAACTTCTAAACAACATAGTGCGGGTGCAGATGTTCATAATTATTATTCAATGTAAGTGCGGACCCGATAAAAGTTTTTATTGTGTTTCTATAATAATAATAATTTATTTGTCGGACCATAAATCCATACATTAATTTAATTAATTCTAATGTGCGTTAGTTGGGTTAGTAACAATTATAACTTAAAATGTATATTAGAATGTGTTAGTCACTAAAATTAAGTAGACAGAATACATAGAATAGGTGCTAGGCGCTAAGGGGGAGCATGGACGTCACTCCATCGTTTTAGCAGCACCGTATACT
The DNA here is from genome assembly GCA_963661955.1 of Leptosia nina. Taxonomy (NCBI): domain Eukaryota; kingdom Metazoa; phylum Arthropoda; class Insecta; order Lepidoptera; family Pieridae; genus Leptosia; species Leptosia nina. The sequence goes on along the minus strand of CAVLEF010000004.1, from coordinate 3,208,652 downwards.
TTTCACACACTGCCTCCAGAATGCTTATGGTGCTTTGTCGAACTCGATACATGAGGGAAGCTACACGCTTGCGGATGATGGCGTGGAAAGCAAAGTCTATGGGTCGGTATACAATATAGTTACTATTTATGTTTATTACAATTATACCTTAAGTTATATTAATTACGTACCCTCTAAAATGTTACAAGTGGTTTTAGACATTTATTAAAAAATGTACACATTCACTCATTACTAGGTTAACTAAATATTACATTCAAATTTGGACAGTATTGTTATTTAACACAACTATAAGAAGGAGGTAGTTGAACAGTATGTCTTGGTATTATTATCTAGCTTTGACGTCGTCGGCGCGAACGCAGCTGATCGAGTAAACATACAAAGATAAGCGATACCAGATGGTGCATTCGCACATCACATTAAGTTTATTATTTTTCTGTATTATTTCTAGACAGAAACATCTAGTTTTATAGTTTCATGAATTTGATTTACTTATAGTATTTTCTGTTTTTGCTTGAGATATATTTTTTATTTGTTGTAGGTTGTATCTGTGTGCGAAATTTACTTGTTAATTATAATAAATTTAATTTACATGTTTTTTAGTAAATGTTCTTTTATTTTTTGTTTAAATAATTTGTAGGAGTTTATTTGTTTAATTTTATTTTGGTATATTGTTATATATTTTGGCGTATATAAGTACCCACTATATCAACTTAAAATGGAATTGCAGACGTTTTTATATAAATCTACTAGTGTAAAATGTTACATCGCCCACTTCTATAATTTTGTGCATACTCATGTATAGCTAGTTAACTCCAAAAAAATGGTACAATGATACCCCCATTCGATTGGAAATAAGTGGTACAGTGATACCTCCATTAAATTGGAAATCAATGGTATAAAATACCCCCATTCAATTGGAAATTTGTGGTTAATTACACCTCCAGTAAATTGGGAGTCAATGGTATAAAATACCACCATTAAATTGGAAATTTGTGGTTAATTACACCTCCATTCAATTGGGAGTCAATGGTATAAAATACCACCATTAAATTGGAAAACATGGTAGTTTATACCACCATTAAATTGGAAAACATGGTAGTTTATACCTCCATTAAATTGGGAATCTGGCACGTAAGTACCACCATTAAATTGGAAATACATGGTAGTTTATACCTCCATTAAATTGGGAATCTGACACATAAGTACCACCATTAAATTGGAAAACATGGTAGTTTATACCTCCATTAAATTGGGAATCTGGCACATAAGTACCACCATTAAATTGGAAAACATGGTAGTTTATACCTCCATTAAATTGGGAATCTGGCACATAAGTACCACCATTAAATTGGAAAACATGGTAGTTTATACCTCCATTAAATTGGGAATCTGGGACATAAGTACCACCATTAAATTGGAAATACATGGTAGTTTATACCTCCATTAAATTAGGCATCTGGCATAGAAGTACCACCATTAAATTGGAAATTTACAAACAAAATCGCGAAAGGTTTTATTATTTTTTATGTCGCGCCTTTCAGCTCATGACAAATCTACCTACATTGGAAAAGTTGGATTTGGAGGGAGATAGTCATTAGGCCATTTGGAAAAAGTGGAAACGTTCATTAAATATATACTAAGAGGCTACAGATATAACAACACCGATGAAAAAAGGGCGACACTTCTACTTCTTGGTGGATCGGGCCTTCAAGAAATTTTCTATAGTTTCCCGGGTGCCAATGCTACACCCTCTGGTGATAATAATGTTTTTGACATAGCTATTCAGAGACTCGACGATTATTTCACTCTAAAGCAAAGCAAAATTTATGAAAGACATTTGTATCGTTTAATAAGACAAGACGAAGGTAAAATATTCGATAAGTTCTTAGTAAGGCTGCGGAATCAAGCTGAAAAATGCCAATTTGATAAGCCGGACGATCACCTAATCGATCAAATAATAGAGAAGTGCCTCTCTGTTGGTTTGTGAAAGAAAATTTTGACAATACGAGATAGTGTAACATTTAGACAAGATAATCACAGAGGCTAATACTCTAGAAGTTGTAAAACGTAAATTGGAAGAATATGGTCAGCTAAATAAATGAACAGAGGTGCATGCAGCGGAGTCTTCGAAAAATAAAGGAAGATTTAGCAGGAGTAGGTCCAGGTCAAATTCAAATAAAGGGTGTGGCAGATGTGGAAATTCGAGACACTTGTCATGTTAAAAACTGCCCGGCGTTAGGCAAAGTATGCTATGCATGTGGAAAAATAGGCAAGCAGTATTACAAGACAGGTATTCAGAAAAAGGAAATTGGAAGGAACTGATAGGAAGCGATGGAAAAACCTAGTAAATATCCCAGCCTAGAATCAAGGTAAAGTTTAAAAAATATAACAGATGATGAAGTCGATTATGTTTTTAAAATCAATAATGATGCAAATATAGAACGTGATGTGGGTATAAAAAAACTAAAATGTTGATTGATTCCGGATCTAAATATAACCTAGTCACTGACAAAATATGCATTGCACAACAAAAGCTTTAAAAAAAGAAATGAGTTGCAAAGCTTTTTGGGCTTCTTAACAACGACGACAGAGCCATTGAAACAATTATTTAGGAAGAAATTTGGCAAAAATGCTAATATCGAGGAGTTATGGACCCAAGAACAGAATCAGGCTTTTGAGAACTTAAAAATAAATAATCTCTGACCAAAATTCAAAACCTTGGATACTACGACATAAACGACAAAACCCAGGTTATTGCTGATGCCAGCCCTGTCGGATTAGGCGCAGTTTTGGTTCAAATTGATGCCAACAGACCCCGAATTATTGCTTTTGGGAATTGCACATTAACCGAATGCGAGCGTAGATACAGCCAAACTGAAAAGAGGCTTTGGTTTTGGTTTGGGCTATAGAGCATTATAATATATTTCTATTCGGCAAGGAGTTCGATTTAATCACTGATCATACACCCTTAGAGGTTTTGTTTGGAGTGAGGTCAAAACGTTGTGCTAGGATAGAGAGGTGGGTACTACGTTTACAGGCGTATTGGTATAACATCATATACAAGCCTGGAAAGATGAACATCGCAGATCCATTATCACGACTGTGCATAATCTCAGATTGCAAAAAGACCAATGACGACGAACATGTCAACCAGATTGTAGAAAATGCTAAACCATGCGCAATTTCTTTGACCGAAATTAAAATGCATTCAGAGCAAGATTCGGAAATACGTTAAGTAAGGCAAGGTATCTACGACAAGAACTAAGAAGATAATGTCATAGGATATAAGATCTTCGAAAATTAATTGTACTTTTTCGGTGATATACTCCTAAGAAGAAATAGAATAGTTATAGCATCCGTATTTCGGAAAAGAGTTCTAGACGCTGCACACGAAGGTCACCCTGGGATTGTCGGCATGAAATGACGGTTACGGACCAAAGTATGGAGGCCAAAACAGACAAGGATTCTGGATGCCTGGTATAGAGTTGTAAGGGCTGTACTTCAGTAGAATTACCAATTCCGCCAGCTCCTATGAAACGTCGGGAACTCCTAGATGCACCTTGGGTGGATATAGCAATGGATTTACTAGGGCCATTACCCAGCAATGATTATTTATTAGTCGTAGTAGATTATTATAGCCGTCACAAGGAAGTGAAGATAACGAAGACCATTACTAGTTGTAATAATCAAGCTATTGAAAGAAATATTTGGCAGCCTAGGTTATCCATCATCAATAACGGCAGATAACGGCCGACAGTTTGTGAGTGCAAAATTTAAAGATTTTTGCAACGAATGTAATATAAAACTTTTTAGTACAGTGCCTACTGGCCTCAACAAAATGGCGAAGTAGAGAGACAAAACAAAAGTATTGAGAAAAAAGATTTACAAGATAGCTTGAATGACTTCCTCAAGATGTATAATTCAACACCTCACTCTGTAACAGGGAAAACACCAACAAAATTGTTTTACAAAAGACAGAACTTAGAGGCAAAAATAAAGAACAAAAAGAGAGAGGAAAAGAACACGGAGACAAAAGAAGAAAGGCACAGAATGTGGATTTGAGCGGAGGAGACAGAGTTTATGTAAACCAAATGTCACAAGCTTGCCCCAAATTATAACCCAGCACCACACATACATGACAGACTCTGAGGAGAAACATATTACCTTTAAAGAGAGTAGAAGGCGAGTGGATATCAATGCAAGATATTTAAGAACCTAATCTGACAAACAACAGTAGAAATAAAAAAAAACAGTGAGTTACAGTAAATTGTTAACTTATATACTATTAAGAGTAATCAAGGGCAATTGTATCAAATGATTAAAAAAGTTTTTGATAAGAAAGAGATGTAGTGTTTGAGTAGAACCTACAGTCCTTAGTACGTATGACACTGTCTCGTGCCTACTGTGTGGCGGGGTGCGCGGTCATTGCAGCGAGAGCCAAGGGGCGAGAGCGGACGTGTCGCCTGCGCACACAGTGAGTTGCCGAGCCAGTGAGATTGCATTATAAAGGCACTACAGCAGCCATTGGGCTTCAATAAGCGTATGAAAGCAGCAAAAATAAATTAAATTAATACTAGGTTGTTTTTCTATCGTAATCTAAATAAATAACATATATTGACATACAATTTCTTAGTGAAGACTGAAATGTCGAAAAATATTTCGCCAAAACGCTGTGCTAACCCAGTTCGGTTATAAAAACAATGTAGAAATTTGTTCTTCATTAAAAGAAATTAAAAACCATTAAAGATAACAAAATATCTTAATTACCTGCAGCATGATGCCAAACGAGGCCCCATTCAGTGAAAAACATTACCACATCTAATGGCCGTAGTGTAAACTCTAGAGCACCTATTATTTTCATTGCTTGATACGCTTTCATTTCCAGCTAGTGCGAACAGATAATGTTTATCTATTTCAGTCTTTTTAGGTATATAAAATATTGTATTGTATAAAATATGATCAACAACACAATATTATAACTAATTTTATAAGTTGCCACTATTTTTAATAATAACAATAAAGTTTATACACTAGTACAACACATTGAACAACTCTTAAACGGTTTAAAACGTGAAGTTATGACATTTAACTACGAACCGAGGTTTAGGATATTTTGCAGCAAAAATAAAAATGAGTTATGTAATATATTTCGGTATTTAAATTGTTATTTCATAGCAAAATGTAATTACAATATTGTCCGCCGCTATTGTCGCTCAAAAGTTAATGAAAACAGGTATTCAATGTCTAACCTCATTCCGTGTCAAAACTAGACCATTACCAGTTTACTTGGCTTGAAATGTAAGGTCAAGGCCCAGCAGAGCTACCAAACGACTGATAAAATATTCAAGCTACTTACGTATTCGGCCTAAATCCTAGACTTTGATGAAAAGGTCACTCATTATAGCGACGCGCATCACTAGACACCCTTAAGGCCTTACGCCTCCTTCACTTATTTACCAAGTACATACAACGCGCATTTTCCAGCGAACTCTACAAAATATAACTTTAATCGAAACATTTCCCGCCAAACATGTGCACAGATGCAAAATAAAACACAGATTCTAAATGACATTCGAAGTTTGAATTTGTTTCAATTTAACAGTATACATCTGGCCTATTTAATGCACAGATATAAGAAAGAATTGTTACTAGGATTACAGATAATAAAACTATAACTTTAAATTAACTAGTTGCCAGTTTGATTATTTGACACTAACACAATCGCAATAACGAAATAAAGTAATATTTTACCTATACTTTCTCGTTAATTGCATTCAGCTCCTTTACAAACAAAACGCTGAACTAAGACCGAGTTCACGTGTTTGTGCAGTTAATAAATTTCTAAGCGCTTTCCTTTCATTGCAAGCCTTCAAAGCACTACCAAATTAATTGCTCGCGTAAAGCAAAACCGGCGCTTACAGTTTAATTCAGTGGGGAGTGACCTCCGCACAAGAAATGTCAGGAGTGTTCCGAATTAATATAACATCGCCCCTTTGTCTTGATAGAGGGAATATTAAATGTTATCTGTAGCGTCGTCATCAAACAGGATCATCAGAATGGTGGTTTTTTTCTAAAATAATACGCGGAAAATAAAACGAAAGACAATCGTGTAGTACAATCGACAACAAAAACAAACAAACGGGCAGGACTTGAACCAGCTTCCACAGCGTTCCGTGCTGTTGCTCCAACCAATTGAGCTACCGGGTCAATAAATAAATTTTTCAAGCTAGTCAATAAGTAAAAATCTATGCAGATCTATACTGTTCTGTTAACAATAGTTACGAATCTCTAATAGTTGAACTAGTGGTATAAATCTTTCGGGTACTCATGGTGAGGTCTATCGGTCTGAGAATAATTTTTGCTCAACATTCCCATGCCAAGTATATGGAAAATCTAATGAAACGAAGCAGAGTCGTTGGCAGACATATAAAAAGAGTAATTACCAATGTAATTAACGCCATTCTATCTGCGAGAGGGTGTAGCGAAGCATGTAAGCGACCCTTATGAATAAAACAGCTTCGTGTGAGCTTGGCATTATAAGAAATTACTATTCCTACGCGTAAAATCATTATACGAATGAATATAGAGCTTATTTGGTTCAAGTCGTGGACACCCACGATTCAGAAGGACGTAAATCTTTTACCGCGTTCTAGAACATCTATAAAAGGTTGACGGGATCATTGGTTTAATGGTAATAATCAACAGGTAGGGAGTTCGATTCCCACTGGGTCCAACTAATAAATTTTTAATTTTTCTGAAGCATGGTGGACTCCATCTGGAAATCGGCATATTTAATGGGTGGTAAGAATATCGAAGTCCGGGTCACGAACCCCCGCTCACAGATGAAAAAGCGTGAAGTTTAATCGCGTTTCAGTCTATAGATTTCCGAAGGTCGACAGCGTATCTTGTTGAGAAGCTTTATGGCTGGGTTATTTCATCTACCATCAAGTGACTTCTATGCGTGTCTGTCCACCTCTATCATAAAAAAAGCATATAAGATAAAATGTATGCGTTATCGCTAAAAATATTATACAATTATCATCGTATTACATCTAACTGTTTGAGCTGTTATCTTTTTTAGAAGATATTAAAACGATTCAACATTGATTTTGTTTCTGATTCATGATTATGCATTGAAAGTAGAATAAATGTCTTCTATTCTATTCTATTCTAAATGGCACATTGTAATAAATAATATATTACTAATTCGTCGTTCAAAAACGTATTCAATTTATTATTAACGACGGTATGTGTTGATATTTCGACAAAATCATTGAGATTCAGTGGGTAATAAATTCAACGCAAAATCCTAATTTCCATAAATATATTTTTATTCTATACTTTCGTCTTCAGTCTTTAATTGACTGAATGATTTACATTTTTCCAGTTAGGAATAAAAATCAATTTGCTATTCAAGAAGCCGTTTGCGTTTCTTTTAAGATGATGTCACGTAAATTGAGTTTTCGGTAGCTGTAATAAAAATTCATTTGGTTTCCGTTTCAGAGCAGAAATATAACAAAAACAACTCGCGTGACCTGAAAACAGCATTCAAATCGTCGTGTATAAAAAGTAAAGTGTACCGAAATAATTCGCATTTTAAACCGTTAGAAATACTCATAATATGTTTTGCAAAGAACTCAGCTTGTTAAATGTCTGCCTGGCTAGTTTTTTAACTTACCTCTGAAACGTATTGACTAGCAACACGTTTTTAAATAAAACACTTTAACGGTTTATAACGCGATATATTTTATTTAAACTTGTTTGAGATTTTTTTTTCACTACGACGTTTCGGATGCTTTGCAGCAGTCGTGGCAGCGGAGAGACAAATATGTAATTAAAAATCATTTTCAAACAATTTTATCTAGAATATATCGCGTTTTAAACCGTTAGAATGTACTTCTCGCGTAAACTACAGACAGTAGTAAATAGCTTTTCACCTAATACTTAGATTTTAAGAACTCGCATGAAAAAGCTTAGAATATATATATAATAATTATACTTGTTTATAGAATTTGAACCGACGACCCCTCAGTTATTAGCCCGTCAAGTAGTAATATCAATGTTTATATGTGGTAACATTAAAATTATGAATATTTATAGCTTCGGGTTCATGTCAGGGAGCAGAAGTTTATCGATTATTTTTCGCGACAACAAGCCGTGCAAAATACGCAAATTAACTTACAGTGCAATATTTAATTACTTTTCACGTACAATCATATTTAAATTATATACTTCAATATTTTCATTTGTTTTACCCTCGAGGATATGTTCGCTATTGTTCATGCAATTTTGAGAAGTGTATATAGGGAAGACTGTCTAAAAATGTAGACAAAGGCGTTTTATATACTCTATGTAGTTGGTGGCGAGTGGTACCTTTAAATAGAACACTTTAACGGTTTAAAACGCGATATATATTAATCAAACTTATTTAAAAATTATTAAAAAGCGTTTCATCTTAGGTGGTAAGGGTGGAAAATCAAACATTGTGTAAATTATAAATCAAATTAGATTGAAAAAAAAAATAACTGGCATCACCAGCGTTTCGTGCTATTGTGGATGCCGGTCTAAGTCACACACGGGTCGCAATTTTTTTTAATCTTTATTTTTAATTTATACAATGTATATAAAAAAATATTATGGTTTCCAACCATTATTAAAGGCGAAGCTATTTTTAAAACGCTAAAAATATTAATTAAACATTAATCATTTCCAACGCGTGACCACGGCTACTGCAATATATTATAATCTAATGTTTAACTACAAATTTTACATTCCTCTATTAGTTTAGAATATAAGATAGAATTACACATACACCAAGTATTCGTATATGAACGATAGTACTTCAAAATACTATTCAAATTGGTAAACTTTCTCACTATAATATGGGTCAAATATAAACATAGACGTTAAGTTTTCTGTAATCTAATAATAAATGTGTATTCTCTTTAGACGAGATATTGAACCGAATATTTCATGTGAAAACACATATTCACATGCGATACACTTAAAAGGGCCCTTACCTAAAATAATGTTGGCATTCGATGTTCATCGCGGACCTATTTACATAGGTTTTAGTTAAAGCCACTTCTTACCTCCTTTTACGCCATTATAGTCGTATCAAAGAATACATACAGTGCTTACATATAAAATCGTACCAAAAATATGGTTTATATATATATAGTTATGGAAAACCTATACTTTTTACATGTTGGTATTAAATACTGTCTATAGTTTACGCGAGTAGTACACATTTAAATAAAACACTTTAACGGTTTCCCCGTGGCCACGGCTGCTGCAAAGCATCCGAAACGTCGGATAGTTATAAAGCTAAGGAGGTTGTTTCCAAAGGAAATAGGTATGATGCTTAAAATAACTATTCCACGCAGACGCAGTCGCGGCCACAGCTAGTCATTTATAACAGCAAAGTGCGAGTTGTGATTTTCTTATTTTGAAACATCAAAAGTATGTTGAATTAAAAAGTTTTAACTGCTCTATTTTCTTTGTATAAAATAAATACTTTTTCTAATTGAGATGGATTTTTTTAAATAGTGTTAGTAATTAGTACTCTTTATCGTATTCTTTTATACCAACTTTATATAGAAATATAAATGTAATAATATGACCTTGTTCACGGATAGACAGGGTTCTGAAGTGCGACACAAAATTTTAATTTCAACCAGGATGACATTAAAGGCGAGAAATATCTCGTTAAGAAATTAAATTTCCTCCTCGCGATTTGATTAAACTCTGTGTAATGTTTCTCGTGTTTCGAGAGTGTGTTTTTTTAATGGCGTCTCATTAGTACAGCGTCTATGCAATTTAATTCATTACAGTCGCCCGTCTAAAAAGACTGGTAAGGCATTTCTGTCAGCGCGACTATTTCCAGGAAAATATAGTGAAGGGACGTTCAAAGAAAGTGTGCATGACAAAAATTTAAATATATCTCTGTCCATTGTAATCTTCACGTGGAATGTTTTTTTGGACATCAAAATTTATTATTGCGAACAACCTCCTCAGCTTTATAAATTACAAGTGTTGCTCATAACGCGCGTTTTTGCAAGTTAATTTTAAAAGACAAACATTTGGTATCAAGAACATATTTTAAATAATTTAAAGAGAATCATTTTTCGTTCATATTTTTTGAATTCTTGATCCATTTTCGTAGCCCACGCAACGGAAGCCCTCGAAGACGAATGATTTTCCCTCTTTTGTCCACTTTTTCCGCTAGTTCTTCGCTCTTATTGATCGCATTATGATGTTATGTAACTACATAACTGAAAGCCTTCCTCGATACAACAAAAAAAAAATTCAACTCTCACTAGCATTTCCAGAGATTTAAAAAATCTCTTCAGCTCTCTAATATTTTATCATTAATAATTTTTGTGGCGAAAAAAGATTTTCCGCGGTCTCATAAATATTTACCAAGAGCACTCAACGTCCAAAAAGATCAACATTTATGCCCGAGAAACGGTCGTGAGAAGGAGAAACTAAAAACTAGCTTTACGAAAATTGCTCGCATAAAGTTCTTTTGTAGTTGCGACATAATGGAAAATATGAAACATACTTATCGCGGGCCATAACCCCGCACTTACCCCCAAAGCCTTGACCGGGTGCCTTAAATTGTAGGCAGTGGGGTTGCTTACATATCATTATAGTTTCATTTTCCATGCTATTTGACGAATAGCAAGTGGAATATAGTGGAAAATTAGTTATATGTTCACGTTACACGTACCTACCTGTGTAAATATTTTTTTATTAGATGAATAGAAGCACTGTAACAAAGCAACAATGATAAGTCACAAACCCTAAACCATATGGCTTTAAACCTCCGAGCCGCGGTCAAAATAAAAGATATTCTCAAAAGATAGTATTTTATGCAGCGATATAAAATTTGTATAAAAGCTTTCAGAATTTAGAATATTTAAAACTTAAAATGTGATTTATTTATTTTTATTGTTAATGACTAATTTTAAACGGTTAATTAATGAGGACCCGATGAAAGTTTTAAACCGTTAGAAGTTACGTAATTGAACAAACACGAAACGGTGAACTATTTTAAATATTTAAGCCTGCCTATAAAAGTTGTATGTTGCTCATCAGCGCGTTTTGAACAATATATCTTAAACAACGTTATAAAATTCATAAAGCTAAGTTAATTTGGGGAAACGCGATCGATCAAACGTGACGCTTGTTGGCGGAAAATGTACACTACACGTTAACTAAACGAATTAGTACATATAGTTGGGTAATTCTCCCCTTTCAAAGAACGACGAAAAGGGTATAAATAATGGCTCCTAAACACATCTTTTGAGATTGCATCAACTCTTTCAATCGAGCGTTAAGCAGACGTGTTAGATTACAAAGACACGATAAAAGATCATTTTGCGTAACCCCGAACCACTTTTTGTAACGTAATAATCTTAAAATTTTAAAGAAATTGCCACTTTTTACTTATACATTTTTCAAATAATATTTCAGAGATATGCTCACTATAAATAACTTAAATAAGAGCAACTCACTAAATGTTAAACATGTTTACAAATTATTTTTACTACACGCGAAGGCTACAGATATAATATTAAATTAATAACAGAACTTAATTTAATATTTTAATTAAAACTTACAAAAATTTCTTATTTATACCAATATTTTTAAGCTGAACGCGCTAATCTCACGGATTTCTAGATCAAATTGACAAATTCTCTTAGCGTTGAATATATGTGAAAGAACGATATATTTTTCAAATAACTTTAATTAAATGTCCGCGACAGTTTATGTCTATCATTCAAGATTAACTCACGAGATCACTAATACTAAATACTTCACATTCTTACACTATTTCTATATTTCGGTTAAAAGTATTCAAAAACAATAATGTCGAATTTCTACTTCCATTTTTATTAAAGAACAACTGTAATAAATCAAAGGGATCTCCAGCCAAACTTATCAAATTAGATTTAAAGCGAATCTATCATCCATTCACAAAATAATTACCGACTGAAAACTGAAGGTCCGAAAAACAATAGCTCATCCCCACTTCACCTGTTTTGTTCAGTCTTTTCTTCTCGCTGACATTATTACTGAGCCATTGTTCGCTTTAGACGCTTTAAAAGCGTGAGTGGCGGTCTCAAATGAAAAGCTAAAATTAAAATTAAATAAGCTACAGCGCTGAAGCGTTGAGTGGTTTCGCTTAAAGTTACATAGCAAAGCACTATTGCGGTCGCCCTTTGACCGACGCTAAGGGGAATCCCCCGTTTCTCGCCACTTACGTTCGCTTCGAATAGTCTTTACGAAAAGGTATTTCGCAGGTTTTAGTACGTAAATAGCGTTGGTCTAGTAAAAACACACAGACAGTGAATTTGAAACCCAGTTGTTCATCTATACTAATATTTAGCTAGCAAGCTGAAGAGTTTGTTTGTTTAAACACGCTTTTCTCAGTAAGTACTCGTTCGCATTATAAAAATCCTTTTGTGTTGGTTAGAGCATTTATCGAGGCCAGATCTAATAGGAGTGTAGATACGAAAACGGTTTAAGATACCAAAATATATGTATGAAAAAATGATTTCTTTTTAAATTATCTAAAAAAAATATCCTTGGCATTATATGTCTAATAAATTGTGTAAGGCTTTCACGGCCATCGTTCAGCATATCACTGTCTTTCATTTAATTCTTCGAGCAATCAAGGAGTTAACATCTTCTGATGATGCCGTCCACACATGATGGCGAAACGTCGAGAACCTCTTCTCGCTTACATCGGCTGAACAGCCCGAAAGACAATGATATGATTATATGTCTATCTTTTAAGAATAGCTTGCAAAAAACGGGGCGCGACCGACGTCGTGGGTAACAGCATAAATTAATAAAGATGAATGGGAGCTTTGCAAAAACAAATGTTGATGGTAAAATAACTATTTTACGCAGACGAAGTCGCTGACACAGCTAGTTACTAATATGTAGACATCGTTGTCTCCGTCAATATGAATCTCTGAAGCTCCACTCTTAACAGTTAAGCTATAGATTCTTCCAGTGGAATGTTCCGCAAGTGGAGGTTCGAAATAAATAGCTCTAAAGTCACCCTACACGTCTCTAAGACACCCAAAATAAAGCCTATTGTTGGTCGCAATTACGGAAACCTTAATATGGTGGTTACGGAAGATTTATGGCCTCTAGCTTTTCGCGGCTCCAGTGTTTTCTATCTGATGAAAATTAATTAACGAAATTGAAAACTTCACACAAGGTGCAGGGATATTAAACAAGCGTTTAATACTCGTAGTAAAGATGGGAAAAATTATGAAAATAAATCATATTTAGTATACATATAGTATAGTGTTTAATTAAATAAGAATTTCAAATATATATGACGATCACCTAAATTATAATGTTCTGAAAGTGTCTAAGAAAAATGATTACGGTAACATATCTTTACTAATATTATAATGCTGAAATGTTTGTTTGTTTAAACGCGCTAATCTCAGCAACTATTGGTTTGAATTGAAAAAAATATTATGATATATCATTATTCGAGGAAGGCTTTAGACTATACAAATATTCTGAGACTAATAGAAGCAAAGAAAAGGGGAAAATTATCATCATCTTTGAGGGTTTCCATTGCGTGCGCTTCGAAAACCATCTAGAAACTACGTATGAATCTTCTTTAAATTATATTAAAAAATTGTCCGCGATAGTATATTCCAATATAATAAGATTTAAATATTGTCTGTAGTTTACGCGAGTAGTACACATTTAAATAAAATACTTTAACGGTTTAAAACGCGATATATTTTAGCTAAACTTGTTCTCCCCGTGAACAAAGTCCCCCCCGTGACGACGGCTGCTGCAAAGCATCCGAAACGTCGGGTCGCAGTTAAAAATAATTTTGAAACAAGTTTAACAAAAATATATTGCGTTTTAGACCGTTAAAGTGTTTTATTTAAATAATAATATTTACTCGCAAAAACGACGAGACGCGGAACACGTCTTGGGTTACGGCTAGGATAAAATAGAAAACTCAAAACAAGCATCGCGTTAACGTTTTCGGCACACTGAAAGAAAAAAATTAAAAGTTATGTACATTACATGAAATAATTATTGCTATCGCGAACGAATATGGCGTAAGGTCGAAACGATATGAGACATAAAACGTTCAATGGGCGCAATTTATTGGCCGTTCTCATCGGAGAGCGCCTATCTTTATTTGTGTCATAAAGGTGCGGCATCTGAGATCCGAAGTTTTCAATTACAGAGCACAATAGACAAAATATATAAAGCAACATTACTTCCCACTAATGTTATTAACGCAAGCACTTTTGAGGCTTGTCTGAAGCGATGTTTAATAATACTTTTATTAAATATGAAATGTTGTTTACAACTAAATAGAAAACAGACTGTTTTTAGATAGACTTTTTTTTTTATATGACAGGCACAGCGTCGCCCCAGACCTTTAATTTGTAACGAGGCTTTGGATTCGGAAATTTCCAGAATCAACACTAGACGGCTGTTTAGATTTACACTATACGGACTGAGCTTCTGAGCCGAAAAAAATTACGTCACGGGCAGGATTACCAATTAGCCATTATTATACATACATTGGCGAAAATGGAACTAGCCTACTGATACGTTAAAATACGATAAGTAACATAAAAGAACGAAGCCTGAGAATATTAAATTACATAATTGGGTATGTAATTAAGTCAACTTATGACCCAATTATGTGAAAGGTGCCGTGGAAATGACGCCATTTTGATTAGAACGATTTCGATTGAACGTCGAAAGCCATTAGTCTAGACAAAGCGAAACTTTGTAAGGTTTAGACAGCTTGCTTCAGTAACTACCAGTCAATTGTCAAAACTTTGTTATCTGTGCAAATGTTTTTGACGAAATCTATACTAATATGTAAAGCTGAAGAGTTTGTTTGTTTGTTTAAACGCGGTAATCTAAGGAAGTACGGGTTCGAATTAAAAAAATATTTTTGTGTTGGTTAGAGCATTTATCGAGGAAAGTTACAGAATATAACATTTAATAAAAGGCTTAAAATGGGTCCAATATATTAAAATTTGATTAAATAAATAATAGATTAGAAGTCCATTTAAATTAAAAAAAAATATGAAAGAAAAATACGAAACGGGCTGGACTCGAAGCAGTGTGCAGTACGTTCCGTGCTGCTGTTCTAACCGATTGACCTACCGTGTCCAATATCATGTGAAAATATAAAAGTTTTAGAAATAAATAATTGTGAGTGAAACTGTAAAATTGGAAACGTCTAGAACAAGTTGTAACCTACTTCAAGAAAATTAGGACTGTAGAACGCAACGAGAAAACGCTTGACACTTTTTCCAGGAAAAGGAAAAACCTTTTCAATATATCTTTTTGATATAAAGGTATTATCGCCTAACAAAAAATCCTTAACGAGAAGTTAGATTCATAAAACATTTCTGTAAAGAAAAAGAATTTTAGAACATACTCTTACAAGATAATTAATTAAGTATGATACACGAATTTTCCCTTACCTTTCAAATGTCATATTAAAACAGCTCTTTTGGCTTAATGTACGACTGTTAATCGCAGGACCATGGGTTCGATCTTCACCGGGTCACACATGTAAACAATTTTTTTTTTTTCTGTTAAAATGTCTTCTTCTGGAAATTTGCGAAAAATTAATGGGTGGTAGATATATTGAAATTCCGTCCACAGATGAAATAGGCGTGAAGTTTAATAACACTTCAGTTTCAAACTATCGATTTCCGAATGTCCAAAGGGTCGACAGATACAAAAGTGTGTTTGCTCCAAGTCACAAAAAAAAGGGGTTATGACTTGCACCCGATACGACTAACTTAGTTTAGTCAGAAAATTACTACCTTAACTAATCTACTAATTTAACATAAGAATAAATAAGTTTGTTTACTTTATTTAGCTTAGCGACAAAAGCCAAGGCGACATGCCAGCTAAATCGCTGTTTTAATAATAAACTTATAACTAGTTAGCAACAAAGACGACAGCGAGACATCTAACAACTGATTTTCAACTAATTTTGCTTCAAAGTAACGCGTTATATGTGGTGACACGAACTTTATTAAAGTTTTAAAACTAAAGCATGGAAAACATTAATTTCTTGTTTCGAAAAGATTTGAAATAAAATTCTTTATTACTAATAAATGGATAGATGATCTCGTTAGACCGATGTATGGCTCATAATCAATACGATTATCACCAGGTTAAACATATTTTTATAATTGTTAGATATAGTGCAGAAAAACTATACGTTAAATGGATGGAAAGAATATTAAATTTCCATCTCGGTTACCAACAACTGTAATAGAATGTGCTTTTATTCTTGCCAAAATGATAAGCTACAACAATTATAGCTATTTAAATAAAACACTTCTAACGGTTTAAAAGGCGAAATATAGCAACGCGGCTTCTAAAAAAGCATCTGAAATGTCAGACCATAGTTGAATTAAATAAAGAACAAGTTAACTAATATCTCGCATTTCCAACAGTTAAGATGTTTTAACTACAAACCATATATAGTAAATTCGGTATTATAAAATATATTTTACCCTTACTTGTTAAAATGACCAATTATAGATTTATAATATTGCAGACAAAAGGAACACTGCCAAGGGTTAAAGGATTGACAAGAGTAATTAAATTTCGCTGTCGGCTGTAATTATTATTACATTACAGACATGTTTTTGTGTCTGTTTCACTTCTTACCCATGATTTATTTATAGACAAAGTTTACATTAGAGTTTACGACCGTAATTGATTTGGTTTCCTAGGATTCAAACTAAGGATTTGAGCAACAGCACGGAACGCTGTGGACGCCGGTTGCTTTAGTTGTGCTCGTATCATAAAAATCGATTTTTAACCTTTAATCACATTTAAAGCTAACAATCAAAGTGCTTTAATGTAAATTTTCGAATTTTCCGAACCAATATTTGGCAGAGATTCTTAATTATGCCTGGGCATTTTACTATACATCCTCTACCGTCAAAAAATTCCTCGTCCGTTATTTTTACCACTTTAATCACGCGAATAACCTCAAAAGAGACCTCACAAATGCAAACAAGTACATGAACGAAATTGCTCAAACAATCTCTTAAAAGAAAGTTTTAATTAGAAAATAAAAGCCTTCGTTAATAATAGCCATAACTTTTCGCCACGGTTTCCACTCGGTCAATGAGATTTCCCTTTCAAATGTTTTTAACTTGAGTTATTTCAATCGGATCACATAAAAGGCTTCAATTAAATTTATGAGATATTAAATTTAAAAATTCTACCTCGGCTAACTATTAATAATACTAATGTGCTTTGAAAATTTTACTTCCCTGTTTACTCTGTATCTCACGGGCTCCTTGGTCCAAAGTAATCAACGGGTCATAGATTCGATCCCCGCCGAAAAACTTCGCCTGGAAATCTGGATGTTAAATGGGTGGTAGGAATATCGAAATTCCATGCAGGCTTTCACCCACGATCTACAGATGAAAAAGCCGTGATTTTAATCGCCGTTTTATTACAATCTGTGGATGTCCAATTATCCTAAGCCAAAATATAATATTGTGCTATTAAATAAATGAATTGTACGTATTATTGTTACGTACAAACAAATTCTTTAATACTTGTCGTTTTACGTAACCTATATAAAACCTCCGAGTAAAGAACGACTATCAACGAGCAACCGCTATTTAGTGAGTAAACATAACCCCGACCTATTAAATGCTTTCTCACAATAATTACTCAACTAGTTTAAATAAACTATACTCTATATTCCCGCTGTGTAAGACTGGCTTCATCTTCGTATCTAAATGTAAGATGATGAAGGACCAGTATATAATTGGTTATTTCTTTGACTAGCTCGTTGGTGTAATGATATCAATGTATGGCTAGTGATCAACGGGTCGTGGATTCGAAATCCACTTGATGCAAAATGTTCTTGATTAGAAATCAATAATAATTTTTCTAAGTAATCTTGGTCTTCGTCTGGAAGTGTGAATATTAAATGGTTGGTTGGAATATCGGAATTCTGTCCGGGCTACATATCACCAGCCATTCATTCAGTCTGTAGATTTCCGAATCTCCAAAGCCAGAATAGGCCGACAGCGCATCTTGTTTAGATGCTATAGGCTGTGGTATATCACCTACCATGAAATGAACCCCATGCTTGTCTATCCTCCTTTATCATAAAAAAAATCCTTATCTCAAATCCATACTCTATTTTGTCTTTTTTACCTTCTCTAGCGCAAAGTATTAAACAGGGCGTTCTAAATTCAAACCTTTTAAAAACACATTAAGTTTAAATTAGGTATTTTCCAGGGAAAATTGCCAATAGGTACTTTCCCTCGTCCACTTTCAGGTGACGTTGTTGCCACTCGCTGAAAACTTTACAAAATGTTTATTGTCCTATAATGAAAACATTCTAGGCCATAAACGGCGAAAGAAAATTTAATTTCCGCTTAACGTGGTAATGAAAATTCCATCGTTTTCATTATATTTTTGCGGGCGTCGAGATGGAATTCTAAACTATATTTCGATAGCAAATCGTTTAGACAATACGCCTGTATTATATGCAAGTGGTATATAAACAATTTAAAACGTGAAATCTAATAGATCATTGATCTTTTACTAAAGCCCGACGCTTAAGATGCTTTTAAGCAACTGCTCCGAAAATGAACAGCAAGGAGATAGTACTGAAAAAAACACTTTCACGGTTTAAAGCGATAAATATTAGTTAGTTTAACTAACATTTGGAGCAGCCGTGGTCACGGGGAGACGTCAGTGTTTTATTTAAATGTGTACTACTCGCGTATGTAGTGGTAAAGTTTTGCATCTAATAAATAAGTTAAGAATGTAATAGAAGGTTTAAAACGCGATATATTTTAGTTAAACTAGTTTGAGAATTATTTCCAACTACGGCCCGACGTTTCGGATACTTTGCAGCTAAATACCAACTTCGACGGAACAGATGGCGCTAGCGTACTAATTTTTACTTTGACGTCAGAGACATCCTCCATCTTTAGTCTCCCCGTGACCACGGCTGCTGCAAAGCATCCGAAACGTCAGGCCGAAGTTACAAATTATCAAACAAGTTTAACTAAAATATATCGCGTTTTAAACCGTTTAAGTGTGAATACAATTTAATGGGTACTACAAATGTATAGAATCACAAGACACCTAGAAGAGAAAAGAAGCATTGCGCTGTATTGAGCATGTTTCAGTCTCATTAACATAGAAATTGAACCACAGCCTGACGTGGACTGAATGCCGTAGATAATGAACTCAACTCTATAAGATTGAACATGCATTAGTATTGACTAGGGATAAAATGGATTCCTATGAGAAATTCACGACTAATATATTGGATTAGAGGCTCCACTTCCTTGAGCCTCCGTTAACGATATCTGCGTTGGAATAAAACCTTTGGACCATAAAACTATACTGTACTGAAATAAGACATTGGTAACGTGTCCACAGCCGCTGCAAAGCATCCGAAATGTCGCCCAGTAGTTAATATAAATTATAAATAAATGTTTATATTACCTACTTTAAATTACAGTAAATTCACCTTGACACAAAGTACTCTAAATTAACAAATACGACTTCCTAACTATTAATATTATGTATATGCATATTTAAATAAAACACTTTTAACGGTTTAAAACTCGTTTCATTTATTTTGACTAAGAGTCGACATTAAAAATTACGACGTTACAAACCGTTAAAAGAGTTTAATTCAAATGTATACTACTCGCGTAAACTGCAGACAATATGTAACTATATTGTTTTAAGGACGTTACAAAATAGCTTTATCTGTTTTTCATGTACTCTATATTTGTACTATGTATGTCATAGCAAAATGTGATTTTTCTAACTTAAAACCTTTCTTGTCTCATCAATTTATGTTAATTTTAGAAATGGTGTAAGAAAATATGATTGTACAGCTTACCTCATTTCTCCTAACGAGATCAGTCTTTTCATAGTCCGCGCGGGTGCGATTTAAAAGCTCGTCATCTGTCATAGTTGATTCATCAACCAATCTCTCATTACTGTTACAAGGATGATTTATTAGATCGGGTTGGTTCATTAGGTTGGTAGCGTTCTCGTTCAAGCAATTATCTTTAGCTAATTTTGCGTCATCGTCCCCACGTTTATCATGGCTCCTGATTTTGAAACAGTTGATTGACGTTTTCCCCTCTCTCGCTTCGTCTCTGTATTTATGTTCTTTCTCTGGTTTTGTTTGTTTTACTTTGAGGCGTTTCTTCTTTCCCTTCCACTTCGAGTTGGTGGATTTCGATGGGCTGTCGTCGCTACCAAAACTATCTGTACAAACAGGGTTCACCAAGATTTTAGTGGACTGCGCTTCGCGTTCTATCTTCCTCAGATTTAAGAGATTTCCGGAATCTATAATCGACGGTACAGATGTTGGTGACGCAGAATCATCTTTGGTGTCGGTCACTCCGTGTACTGATTTGGGGAGCATGTTTAATGTTTTCATAACGTTAGTGCTATTGTGACGTGTTTTGTTTGATCCGAGGGGTCCCATTGTCACCGGCGGTCCTCCTTTGAACAACAGCGCTGTCTCCATTGGTTGACACACACAAGCTAACATTTTCACTTTATCATTTACTATCGACAGTTATCACTCACATTTTGTAAAATATACCTGAAAACCTTTCTTATATAAGTCGAGAGTCAAGAATAGCTCTAGATATGAAATGTACAATAATTTCAAGTTCGTAGGGGTAACGTGTCGTAAATACTTCGCCGCAGACAACGTTTATTCTGATATTAAACTTGTCTTTGTGCCTTATTGCCGACATTATTTTGAACTAAAATAGAAAATATTTCTCTAACGACTTTCGTTTGATGTGGATACTTTTAAAAAAGATTGATTTGGAATTTTGTTTTGTTTGATGCTATTTCTATTTTTTATTTGATTGAACATAATTCACTATTTATGACTAAAAGCGATTGCGTTTCGCTTATAAAAATTGCATGTAAAATGCATTGAATGATTTAAATTTCATTCCAATTTGTTAAATCAAACGAATTGGTCGTTGACGAGTCAACAATGCGAAATGATGGCATGAAGTTCATTGCAATAGGAAAAGGCCATTAAAAGCTTTTATCCCAACGATCTGGCGGAAAATTAAGGTTTAAACTATTACTTCATTTTCTCTATTAAACTTGAAGAGGCTTGTTAAAGAAATACACAATTCATTTAAAGAAGAATTAGCGTTCTCAATTCGACTAACGAAGTTATTGAGATGCAATGAAGGATTTTATTCCACGGGGAAGTCAACTTTAATGCCAAGATTTCATTAAGGCGAAGTATGGTTGAAATTTTATTAAAACACTGAAGCAGATGTTACAAGTTAGTAATAAAATATATGAAATTTCATGCCATTGCAAAGTCATTTGTCTTTCTAAGCAATGTGATTTTGACGAGGATTATTATTGGGAGAGAAATATGCAAAATGGATACAATTTTCCACTTTATTAATTTTGTTATAAAATCTAATATATATTTCCCGGTTACAATATCTCAAGGCGTCGACATTGTGGTTAACAGGAATGTTACTTAGCATATCTGAGCTTTCAATAAGGAAATTGTGACATAATATAATACTGGAGCTTTTAAATTGGGCTTTATAGCTTTTAAATCTTTTTTTTCGACTAGAAAGTGGATCTCTCATTGTTTTGATATAATCTAAATACTAATATATTTAGCTGAAGAGTTTATTTGTTTGTTTGAACGCGGTAATCACAGGAACTGGTTTGAATTGACAAATTATATCTGTGTCGGTAAGAGCATTTATTGAGGAAAGCTATAAAACATTGCGCTGCGACTAGTAGAAGTGAAGAAACAGCGAGAAATTTGAAATAAAACTGGGAAAACGGTTTAAGATACGCAAAAATATGTATAAAAGAATGATCTAAAAAAATCTCCATGACTACTACATATTGACTCGCAAGAAAGACGAGACGCGACCGACGTCAACTGAAGCTTGAAATTATAAAGATGAAGAGGCTTGCAAAATCCAATTTTGACGCCCAAAATGGCTATACTGCGCGGACGAAGTCGCTGTCACAGCGAGTTAATGACAAAAGTAAATACCAGTCTAGTACAGAGTTTCCAAGAGAATATAACGAGGTAAAAAATTTACAATTTTTACTCGTCTTCAGGATTTCATTGCAAAAAGACACGGCATTCCAGTTCTTCGTCATAATGTCTTGATGCAAGCAAAATCTTGCGACTAAACGTTAAAGGATTATAGGCTATAAGACTGTTAACATAACATTCAATATGCCGTAACCCGATTCACCATTAAACCTTTATCAAATGAGTAGATCAAGAGATAATGATCAGTTACAGGGAAGAGCTGTGTTATGTGAATGGCAGTGAATCGTCTTCATGAAATATGTATGTGCGGATACGAGACGCTAAGCCAATTAAGTGAAATTTCATTATCGGGGACGGATTCATAATTTCCAAGAAAAATAAAGCTTGTAAACAAGATGTAACTCGTAGTTTATCTGATATTAAAGTTGGATTCTTTAATTGCTTTATCCTTTCCGAGAACTTCCAAGAAATCTATACTAATATATAAAGCTGAAGAGTTTGTTTATTTGTTTGTTTGAATGCGCTAATCTCAGGAAGTACAGGTTCAATTTTTTTTTTTTTGTGTTGGTTAAAACAGTATATCGAGGAAGGCTATGGGCTATAAAACATCGCGATGTAATAGGAGCGGAAAAACCGCGGGTAAAGTGAAAAAAAAAAAATTTAAATGCCCAAAATAACTAAACTACATGGGCAATGTCGCTCACTTAAATAAAACCCTTTGAATGAATTAAAATGCGAAATATAATTTTAACCACAACGCAACGTTTCGGATGGTTTTCAGCACTGAGAAATCTTAAAATTGAAACATTTAAATATTCTATATTACATATTGCATAATCTCTTTTAGGACACAATTAATTGGTTTCAATTTGACCACATAGCTTGTAAAAGTTACGTGTCACATTCTAATGCCTTAAGTTTAATTAAAACTGAGAATTGTAAGCGACATTTATAGGCCATGAGCGAATAAAGCTTTGTTTGGTAGTTAAAGTTATAATTGTTACAATTAAAGAAAGTGGCAAATGTCTCCTGATTAGTTCATAGAATTAAATATTTCATTCACGACTATAAGGACAAAAATATTATTTAAAAACGATGACTTATTGGTCTGTTTATAACATTGATCGGAGAAACAGACACATAAATGTGTATCTTATAAGTGATTTCGCTCACTCAGGCGCTAAAGTAGCAGATTTGTTTTTGACATTAGGGACAATCTCTATAATTATACTGTCCCCCCCCCTCTCCGTTGAGCCGTCAACAAAATTTTCAAAAATCAGTAAACGATATATTGCGCTTTAAACAGTTAACACTTGTGTTGTGTTTCACTTAAATGTACACATTTGATATTATCCATAGTTTAAATTACATCTGTTATCTTATTTTCCCCCATACAATAATGTCAACAGTCAATAAATATTTAAACGGTTATAAACAGGAAAGGAACAAAACAAATGAAAAGCAACAAATTTGAGTTTAAATGAAATTGATTGCAATTTGTTAACTTCAGTATTGTTAGCACACAATAATATGAAGCAATTCCGAAATAAATCATCAAATAAAACATTATACGACAAATCGTGAGTAAATTATCGTCGGCAAGAAACTTCCCCTATGTCATCTCGGACCGAATTAGTTTTGCGAACTCCGCCGTCTCTTGATTGTGTTGTTATGAAGATTTAGGGTTACCTCAATATCAATTCTTCTTGAATCTTTCTTCGATAGAGGACAGAGAAGCATAGATTTCGCTTGAATGAAATACCCCATATAACATCTTAACAAGACGTGCTATCGATTTTGGCTTTGGAAATTCGGAACTCCACAGACTAAAACCGAAACGCGATTTTCGATATTCCTACCACCCGTTTAATATCCAGATTTCCAGACGAAGTCCAACACGTTTCTGAACAATCATAAATTAAATACTGTCTATACTTTACGCGAGTAGTACACATTTAAATAAAACACTTTAACGGTTTAAAACGCGATATATTAGTTAAACTTATTTAAAAATGATTTTTAAATTATTTTATTTTTCCCCCCGTGACCACGGCTGCTAAGTTAAAAATCATTTTTAAAACAGTTTAACTAATATATCGCGTTTTAAACCGTTAAAGTGTTTTGTTTAAATCATAAATTTATTAGAAACGTGATGGACCCGGTGAGAATCGAACCCACGAACCGTTGTTTATTAGCCATACATTGCTGCCATTAACCGCAAATGGCGATTACTTCTTATCTTCTCCGTCTTACATGGAGAGACATGTTTTTTGTGGAACTTTTCGTAAAGAAATGTTAATTGCGCCAACCAAGTTTTAATGGTAATCAAATGCAATGCAAGGCGAATTCTTTATTAACATTCTGACAAAATATAAACTGGAAATAACGTAATCAAATGTCTTGAGTTCTTGAAATAACCCAGTCCCACAGTTGCGCTTAGGTTTACCTTTTAAAAGTACAATTTAAGAGCTAAGCTAAGGTTTGGAAACTTTAATATTATAAAAAAAAGAAATGAAAGAAAAAGAAGATAGACGGTATTTGAACCGGCATCCACAGTCTTCGGTGCCGGTGCTTTAATCAATCGTATAACGTATTTTTATTTAGCTAAGCTAAGCTTAAGAACGAGCTATCCAACTAAATAAAGATAAGGCTCTCTTAGAAGGCTTGAAAACTAAACTGTAAACAAGTGAGTTTAGTTGGCTTTAAAGTTGTCGTTGGTAAGGTAGTTTAGTTTGTTGAGTACATTTAATAACGATTAACATTTCATAAAACACAACTAGATCTATCTAAATTACAAATAATAATAAATATGTTTCTTTCGCAGAGTTATTCTCTCGCCAATACAAGCGTCTTCACGCGAAGCCGATAGAAATAAGACCTTTCAGGTGTCAAGGGCGGGAATTGGGATACCCGAAGATTACTTGTACGTTTCAAATGTCAATAAAAATGTGGTTTTATCTTTAGAGTCCAGAAATACTTATTCTTCAAAAAAGTGAGCAGCTTTAAACTTTAATTTAGTCTCTCTACCAAGCTCTTTAAAAGGGCTAAGCTATTTTTAATGTTTTTTTTTAAATTACTTCCTATAATGCTATAAGATGTTTTATATTATGCAAGTACATAAGGCCGTGTCAAGGGGCGTATTGGTATGTTCATTATTATCTGAAGGGTCAATTTACGCAAGTAGTGCACATTTAAATAAAACAATTTAAACTGTTTCAAACGCGAACTTTATTAGTTTAACGCATGTAAATAATTAAAAATTTTTTTTACTTTAAAACCTGAAATTATATTTCAAATATATAAATATCATGCTCTTGAAGGTTGCTTTGTAATGGAATTGAAAAATATACTTAAATAAAACACTTTAACGGTTTAAACGCATATATTAGTTAAACTTATTTGAAATTATTTTACTGCCCCTTTCGGATTTTGCAGCAGGCGGCCCCCCGTGACCACGTCGGGCCGAAGTTAAAAATCATTTTCAAATAAGTTTAACTAATATATCGCTTTTAAACCTTAAAGTTATTAAATGTACTACTCGCGTAAACTATAGACAGTATCAAATATACTTAATGCAAACAAAAAGTGCCTTTCACAGCAAAAAAAAATCTAAATATAATTCATGCATGTTTTTTCTGTACCTGGCGATGAAAAGAACAAGTCACAAGGTACGCCTACAGTTCATTCAAGATAAAATAAATTAAATATTTAGGCTTCATTTCAATCTGGGACGTAAGAGGAAATTGTTTCATATTCCCTTTGAAACCTAACCTCAATTACCGTTATAACCACATTTTCAATTCATGAATTATGAAAGTTTACTACTTAAATATTCGTGTTGAATGAATTTTAAAATCCCATAAAAGAGCATAGAGTTTATAGTAGGTTATTATTTGAAAACTTTTCACCTGTATGTTGATTCAAAAATACACATACTAAACAGTGTTATAATTTTGAACGTCGCGAAAATTGACATAAAAAAAGTCAATAAATCGAATGGAAAGCGAAGTGGGACTGTGGGGTAGTTTGCAATTGACCACTATCATTAAGTATCTATAGTAATTTGTCTGTTTGTGACGCCTTATCTCTGAAAAAACTATGCTAATATTAATCAGACGCATGTTATAAGTTATACCGACAATCTATACTAAGATTATAAAGCTAAAGAGTTTGTTTGTTCATTCGCACGCTCTAAACTCTGGAAACTACTAGTTCGAATTGAAAAAGTATTTTGTGTTGGATAGACCATTTATCGATGAAGGATGTAGGCTTTATAACATAACACTGCGATAAGCGCGAATAAAACGTGGAAAAAATGGAAAAAGCTGTTCATCTATTATTGTTTTCGTCGCGTGCGCTGCGAAAACTGTTAAAGAAACTAAAAAATATGTATAGAGGAATAATTCCTCGTTATGAGATTTTAAAAAATGTCGGCGACGGTATATGTGTATTTTTTTTTGTCTTTTATAGTTAGATTTACTCGCAAGAACGACGGGACGCGGACGACGGTAATGAGTTATTATTTATAAGTGGAAGGAATTAGTTTAAAAAATACAATTTTGATGGCCAAAATATAGTTATAGTATTTTTTTAAACTTACTAACACACCAAGGGCAATTATACTAGCATATCTAATCATTTTTATAACACCGAAGTTTAAAGCCGTTGAGTTTGGATTAAAATTCTTCATTTATTTAACTGGAAAAGTCAAGTATTATTCCCCTAAGTGAAATAAAAGGAGTTTCAACGCATTTCTCAAACGCTGACGAATGCTAAAGCATATTGGTTGTGAAGTATGAATATTTATAGCCTGTGGGGACTCGCAACGGCTGTCAAGTTATTATAAAAGTGTTTCTGCCATGTCTGTACGTGGAAATATAACATGAATGCCATTTGTTTTCTAAAATGATTACGTTAAGTTTTTTTTTAGATACTAGCAGGCGACAGAAATAAGCAAAGAACTTAATGTCATATATATTTCAAGTACAAAACGTTAAGGCTGGTGCCACTAATTAAGCTAGTATTGTATATAATTTAGCAAATTTATTTACGTCATCTTGCATCTAACATTCCATCATAGATAAATTATTATTATGCTTATAGCATAAATCAAAGAAAGAAAGATAAACTTATAGTCCTTATTGATAAAACTAGCAGCACATCGAATACCGAATATTCGGTTAGCTTCCTAACCGAATATCCGAACATTTTGCAAAAAAAATAGATCAAATATTCCTCCAAAATTCAAACAGATGTGATGCTTTGAAATCGCCTATATGGATGTATTTTGAAGATGATGTGAATATTTATCGTGATAACGGAAGAAAGGCAACTACATCGGGAATGTTAAAACTAATTCTGTTCTCAGAAAAGATGAATTTAAAGAAATATATTTACAATTATCGAGTTCTGATAACAAAATACATAAGTTAAGTATTCAGTATTTAGCCGAATAGTGAAAAAGACGCCAGATAAACCGAATATCGAATAATCCGGTAACCGTAACTGAATAATCGTTGGAAAAAAAATATGATCGAACTGTACATACCTATATACTAACAAATTTTAATTAAAAAAATACATTGCTAACACTTGAACTAGAGCTGAACTAGGAAGTAAATTATACATATATGCTCTCAAAAAATATATGTGCCATTTCTAGTAAGATAAAAATTTCTAAGCCTCGCTATACTATATACACACCTTTATATTTAACTAGGTCTCCAATTAATTTATCGAACTACTCATATCATGGGCAAGCCTTGTTACTAATTGTTAGACCACTCCCAACGAAACTGATACGATTATGTAAAATGGGCCTTTGATACCAAATATTTCATAATAAATCAATGTTGTGGCTTTGTTGTGGTTAATTGAATGTTAGCCAAATGTGGTGTTGCTAGGCCCGTGCTCTTGTCTTAGTCAATAGTTAATAGGTACGTAAGATTTAATGAACTTTGTCCTTTAAAAGTCAATATAATTAGATAATGTCTTTTTGTTTATACTATATAAATATAATTCATAATTATCTATTTATTTTGTACTAATAAACATTCTTTCGCAGTGAAAGACGAGAGGGTGAGAAGGAGTCAAAAAATATTTCGTAGTTGCTTCGTTAATTCTTCGTCTTTATAGACTTTGTGTAACTATTAACTCTCATTATAACAACCGGAATTATTCTTTGTAAATAGACATTTAATACAAACTTAATAAATGTATTGTATATCCTTATGTGGACCTGCTACAAAACTTATGAAATTTAAAAACTCTACTATCTACTAAAGACAGTTCATCTAAAATTAACTTTTATAGGTTAAGTAGTTGCGATCTAGAATTTTAGATTCTAGACAAACACAGTATAACGTCATGCCCACGCGGAACTAGTTTTATAACAAGAAATCTTGTTTGAAACAATAAACTCGCGATGTTTGTAGATGACAAGTCTCTAGTCTTTACCAAATGCCAATTCCGAGAAAGGGGGCCCTGCGGTACACCAGCGGGTTCCGTAGGAAATTAATTTTAATACGAAACCGCAAACAAACCGTGTCCTAAATGGGAATAGAGGTTTCAAGTCACGAACCACTCATCAAGACGCGGTGAGAGCAAAGATCTTAGAATACCGGAAGGCCAAAATATTTCGACAGCTGATCCTGAAAGACATTTTATACCAGAGTGGTCTTGTATACACTATGTTATAATTGTCTCATAAGTGACAAACCAATTAATGAAAAAGAAATATTTTCGACTTAGCCAAGTCACTTTTAACGTTTAGCGAAAGATATACCTAAGATAATAGATTTGTCGTACTGTAAATAAACATTTACTATACGACAAATCTTTTCTATTGAGTTGCAAGAATATTGGTTCACCTCTTCCATATTGAGGTGATAAATACTAAGAGCCTACAAAGTTGTTACGTTTAATACATTTTTTTTTTTTTACCTACTGATTAAATATTTCATTGATAAGTATTTATATCTGTATTTGTTATTATTAAAAACCTTTATACTAATTAGTAGCACCCTTACAGTTCTACTCCAATACAATACAGAGCTGGAAATATGAAACTCACAAAGCCGACATGCTTCATTTCCAACTATTGACCATAAATATTTAAGAGGTCGCATGTGGCCAACGTATGAATAGTCTCTATATAAATACCTGTTACCACTCCAAATACTGACGATTCACACAAAAATAAACTCTAACGCGATAATCTTTAGCCTCGAAATCGGACTTACGATTCAGTCCATATGATTGTAAATGCAGCCATTGATAACATTTTTCTATTTTTAGAGCAATTAAACATTTTTTACACATTAAAAGTTGAATTTTGTAAAATTGTTAGGACACTGTAACCGATAGCAAAATTCTAGAATAATTTGATATTTTAATTGATATGACGTATAAATAGGTTTCCAGGCATATTAAAACGGATCCTTTTAAACTGAATAAAACTTCACTCCACCACACGACACGCGGTTCGCGAGCCCCGATTTCAAGCGACAACCGTCCCAGTCGGAGGGTTGAAAGCCACTGAACAGTGAACTAGCGACGGGCACCGGCTCACTAAAGCTTTAAACCTGCGACCCCAACCCTCTTCACTTAATGCACAAAGAACAAAAAATGACAAAAGAATTCTAAGTCGCTAGCGAGTTCCTTTAATTGCCCACTTGACTTTTGAAAATTTCTAGCAACTACCTGCTCTATTAACCCGTAATTCGCTAAACGCTTATCGGTTAAGGGGATTTAGAGAGTTCCACGAATTGAATAAGTCACTGCAAAGTATTGGCGAAGGAAGCTGGTTGCGTGATTCGGGAGCTATTGAGATTCAACTAACCAACAGCGATATTGCAGCGAAACGAATATTTCACATGGAATATTCGGATTAAAGGAGTTCGCACTGAAATGAATTTCTCACACGAGGCAGCGTGGATAAACGTAAAATCTTACTTACTGGGCTTCGGAACACCAGCAGGTACGAAGTCGTGTTACAAATTCGATCGCAACGTCGAAACTGCTAGAATGACGGACGGAAGTTTGTGAATTGTTTGCATAATACCGGTACGCGTGTTTGAATACTTGTTCAATTTTCGTAAATGTTGTCAATTGTTATGGTAACAGGGTATGCGAAAATGAAAACGCCAACGAATATAGAACACCTACGGAACGAGTTCCAGAGACGAAAGGGAATTTTATTTGCAAGATACAAAGGTAGCTGAATGGACGCGAACCACATCTGATCATGATGATAATTGCAGATAATTTGAGATCTTGGAGCGCCGTTGAAAAGGTCTAAAATGCTTCGCCATGCTCAAGAATGTGTTGAGAAAGGGCAGCGATAAGGGCTTTATCGATGCATAAAGTATGTTATTATGAAGTTTGTGGGCCGCCCGTAAATCGCGCTGACCTAAACTCCACCCGAGGTGTTTGTGGTATGTCTTTATTTACACCTGTCGTAAATTTCGTGACCTCACTATAAATTAAGCTTGAGTGTGGGTAGGTTGGCAATAACACTAATGGAAGCACAGTAGCACGAAACTCTGCAAGTTCGATTATTATAATTATGTTTACCAAATTCTCGGTCGGCCTTCATTTCTTCGAACAACATACCTGGAACAGAAAATTGCGTGTTAAGTGACCGATTTCAGAAGTATTTGGTAGTTTTGATGGTTATTAGAAATTATGAGTGCCTTTGGTTATCCAACGTTATTTTTTACATTGAGTATTTTTGCATCAGAAATATAGACATTTTCGTTCCAACTGTATTCATATAACATTCATCAAACAGTCAAAATTGAGCTATTTATAGGCAGATAACTCTACTAAAGCCTTTATATTCAATATTATTATCATTATTATCTAATATTATTGCTAAGACTACTTTTATCTTTAATATTATCAGCGGTATGCTGAAGAAGTATTTACAAGTAGACAAAAAATTCTTTCATCGTAATCTTATAAACTAATCAACAATAAACCCCATTCCAATCTCTCGGGCAAACGATAGAACGTCTGTTTCGTATATCTAAGTAATGTTCAAAGGTCTGCTTGTAAGTTACGAACTAGACCGAAGAAAACTTATTTAAAAAGTAGTCCTATCAAATCCCCGAGGGTTCTCGTCAATATGGAAGCTCTACTACTACAAATCGATCCATAATCCTTTCTATAGGAACAAATTTAATGATATGAAAAGCTCGCCAAATTGTTTTATATCCTTATCCTTACTAATATTATAAATGCGAAAGTAACTTTTTCTGTCTTTCTGTCAGTCTGTTACCCTTTCACGCCATAACTACTGAACGGATTTGAATTAACTTGGAATAAATTTGGTACACAGATGGTCTAGACCCTGAGAAAGAACATAAGCTACTTTTTATTGCGAAAAGGGGGTTGTAAGGAGTTAAAATGGGGGTGAAAGTTTCTATGGAACTTCGTGGTTTTTGAAGCTAGGAGCAATGAAACTTTCTTCTATGGCTTTTTGGGAATAGGAGTAGGATTGTGAGTGGGTGTGGGAGTGGGGGTGGGGTGGGTGTGGGTGTGGGGGTGGCGGTTTGAGAGAGTGTGAGATGGGAGTTAGAGTAGGAGAGATGTGAGGCGATAAATGCGCAATTACATAAATTATTAAACAGTCTAAATAATAAAAAAATCTACCCCAAGTCACTATTCCACGCGAACGAAGTCGCGGGCACAGCTCGTTTTATTATAAACGACTAAACGTTACAAATATATTTATGTTTAATGTTTTTCTATATTTAAGAGATACGTATTTTGGTAACCGATTTAAAATGGAAGACAACATATCAAAGTTTTAATGTTTTTACATGTTAGTGCATGTGATGGCTTTATACATTCATTCTTAAAAAATACGACACGGGCTGTGCTATATTTTTTTTTTGCATATTGTTATTTAATTATTTTCTTATGGAGTTAAAATATGTACTTGAATTGGTATATGTACATATATAATTATAATATTACTATTCAATATTAATGTAAATTTTTAGTTTTTTTGAGCAAACGTCTTATAAAATCGTATCTTTAATCAACCTTCTGAACTTTTACTTTAAAATCTTCAATTATAAAGTTAACTAAGCTTTAATTAATGTAACAGTCTGTTTAAGTTACTAGACTAACACCATTGAAACAAAAGTCTTTATTTTATGTGATTATGAAGTGTAAAAGAAGTTCAATTTTGTGTAAATAATCATCTCTACTTTCAAATACTTGTTTTATTTCTACAAATACAAGTTTGTACGTCCGCACTCCAACTCATTCGGTTTATGGGGGCAATCAAAGAGCAATGTCCACTCTCCACTCAGTTTGATTATCCGAACTTAGCGTAAAACCCTCGTCTAGACGTAATGTGAGTGTGTGAGGGTCGCGCGGCAATAATGAGGATAATTTTACTGACTCTTACCTACAATAACGTGTCTGATGACACGATTTCTATAGAAAGCATCATTGCTTTCAATACAGCTAATATAACTAATACTAGCTGTGCGAGCGACTTCGTCCGCGTAGAATATTTTGGGCATCACAATTTGTTTTTGCAAACCTCTTCCTCTGTATAAATGTTACCCACGACATCGTGGTCGGTCGCAACCTGTCGTAACGTGTTGCAAAATAATCTTTAAAAAATAGACATATTATACTTTCGGGGACATTTTTTTTGGTAATTTAAAAAGGAATCATTATTTCATACATATTTTTGGGACTGATCTTGATACTTTTTCGCAGCACGAGCAACGGAAACTTTTAAAAATAAATAATTTTCTCCGC
Source organism: Leptosia nina (assembly GCA_963661955.1). Classification (NCBI taxonomy): domain Eukaryota; kingdom Metazoa; phylum Arthropoda; class Insecta; order Lepidoptera; family Pieridae; genus Leptosia; species Leptosia nina. The sequence goes on along the minus strand of CAVLEF010000004.1, from coordinate 3,175,750 downwards.
TCGTATTGGTCGCGTCGTTATGTTTTTAAAAACTAAAGCCCAATAAATGCTCTAACCAACACAAAAATAATATTTCAATTCGAACCAGTAGTTCCCGAGATTAGCGCATTACATCAAACAAACTCGTCAGCTTTTATAATATTAGTATAGATATTTTAGTAATTATAAACATCGCGAAGTAATGATCTAACGCAATCCCTGTCACGACAGATCGACAAGAATCTTTTTGATTAAATCGGATCCTAGCCTAGTCTTCCATACCACATAGTCGCAATTTACCATGCAAGACCATGGTCAAATGCTTTATTATTGATATATACTTATTATTAGAGTATCGGTTACAAAAAGGCACGTCGAAGTTATCAAATCTGGATGTTTACAGGCCCGAGACGTGTTTGTTCGAGGATCATTCTGGAAAGGGTGTCAAGGCAACGGTTTGATCTCTAATGAGCTGCAAACATACGAATGTTACGGCCGATTTAAGGACCTTTTGTGGTGCTTGGGTCAAATGTTAGAAGGGCGATCGGTGCAATTAATGATTTGACTGACTTTTGGAGATAGATTTTAAATGGAGTTTTACGCAATCGCTACCTACAGAGGGGCGGACTTTATTCAATATTTTTTTTGATAGAGGTGGACAGATATGTATATGGTTCATTGCGAACATTGGGTGCAAGGTTAAACACCCGAGCTATAACTCGATGCGCTGTCGACCCATTGGTCTTTTGGTATTTGGAAATCCACACACTGAAACTGATTTTTTTTTAAATTTAATTTATTATTATTATTTGTTTAGTAACATGTAGTTATCGAATCCGCGAAGCGTTGATTACTAGCTGTACATTGCTGTACCTTTAACAAAATTTACTTAATAGTTAAGATTTATAATAGAACCGTGTGCTACAAGTGCCACATTTCTAACAAGCAGACTTATTTTCTTTTCCTATTCTCTAATTACTTAAACAAGTGCTATGTACAATGCATAGCACTTGTTTAAGTAATATTTGAATAAGTGTAAATGTTTTAATCCTCTCCTGTCCTTTTTTAATGCCAAGTCAAGATAAATAATACATAATGTGTAAGTTGTTGCAACTCGCTTTTAAATATAAATATTATTTTGAACATTGCATAGACTAACACATATATTCATCTACAAATGTACAGATTCTAACGATTATATAATAAATAAGGGAAAATGTCGTATCATTAAAACTTCCGGAAAAGCATTTAAACGTCGAATTTCACTGTATTTTTTGGTGTAAAAAGGGCGCACTTCCATTTACAAACGTCTCAATTTAAAATTCCGCGCTGGAGAACGTGCAAAAGATCCATCGGAAATAAGACAGAGGTACTTATAAAAGCTCAAAGTTTTTGGAAGTAGAGCGTTAAAGCTCGAATTACGTACGGCTCCACTTTGACCTGTGTTTCTGTCTACGCTTGTAAACTTAACGAGATCCACAATTTGGATCATATGTTAAGCGTGTGAGAAAGTTGGAAATTAATTCTCGAGACGATGTAATATGAACGATATTTTATAGAGACCAACTTTCTTCTTAACATGTTTATAAAACGATATTAATTCAGTGTTATGGAATCTTGAGTTACAAGTTTAAAAGTTAAGATCTTTCGTGTTGTTTGCAAAAGTTAATAATAAGCAAATCGTATAATTATTTTATAAATTGTAGCTTAATTATTTTTATATATAAGCTATTGATTTTAATTGTTATGCAAAGTAGCAAACATGTTCGTTTTATGATTTATGCGACTGAAAGCGAAACGCGATACAACTTAACAGATTTTTCATCTTTGGACCGTGGTTCGTGACTGGATCAGAATAACGATAAACCCATTAAATATCCAGACAAAGTTAAACATAAAAAATACTGTCTATAGTTTACGCGAGTAGTACACATTATAATAAAACACTTTAACGGTTTAAACGCGATATATTAGTTAAACTTATTTGAAAATGATTTTCAACTTCGGCCCGACGTTTCGGATGCTTTGCAGCAGCCGTGGTCACGGCTTTTCAAATAAATTTAACTAATATATCGCGTTTTAAACCGTTAAAGAGTTTTATTTAAAAAATTTAAGATATTTAAGAGAAATCATAAATAGATACAACCTATGGCATCGAATCCGCGCCCCTACTAAGACATTACAGCAGTTGTAGGCATAAAATATAGAATGAGAAAATGGTAAGCCATGTAAACAAAAAATATTAAACACCCATGAACGGATAAATGTAGAAGAACTGTGGATCGCAAAGTAAATTAGAAAATGCTTATCCTAAATTCTAGCTAAGAAATCAACTGTCTAAGTAAACTATTTGAAAAATCTCAAAAATGTACGACACCGAAACGGGTCCTCAATAATTCTGTGCCTTTATCAAGAGCTACATGGGAAGTAGATGTCGTATTGAACACTTAAGTCACTCAGTTGTTAGGGTCGCAACCTCGGAACAACGTTTCAAGTTCACGGACGCTTTCGTGAATTCTTGACGAAATAAAATACACACACAACGGTGACTAACCGTTGTGTGTGTATATACTAGTAAATTATATTGAAATAGCTTCTGCAAAACATCCTAAACGTCGGGCCGTAGTTAAAATAATATTAAAAAAACGTTAAATATATCGCGTTTTAAACCGATAGTGTTTTATTTAAATGTGTACTACTCGCGTAAACTAGACAGTATTTTATAATGAAGTAGGTTAATTAAAATTACATTTAAGCATTAATTACTGTATGTATATATAAATATATGGCTCAATAGTTACGCCTAGCACTAAACTCGAGAGGTCCTAGGTACGAGTCCCGGGAATTTATAAAAGGTTTCTGTTGATCGGGGCATATAACTAGTTGATTGTAAATAAAATGGATCACTTGACAGAAATATATCTGTCATAAAATCCTGCATAACGGGAATTAGTTGTAAATAATGCTTATTGTACTCGTATCATAGATGCGGAATATAGTCTGAACGGATTAATTCATGTTTGTTATTGTTTCACATAAAAACTAAGTAACTAATTTAATGAATTTTTATATATAGGATAAGTACACCAAATTTTGAAGTATTCATTATTTACACACTACATAGAAAACCTCGGAATATAAAAGTTGTAATGTTAAAATGTGTTTTTATATAAAAAACACTTTAACGGTCTAAAACGCGATATATTTAACCTTTTTTTTTAACTACGGCCCGACGTTTCGGATGCTTTGTAGCAACCGTGATCATGGGGATACGTTTTAACTGTTAGAGTTTTTTTTTATGTCTACTTCTGAGGTAAACTACAGACACTATATTTATTAAGAACTATTATTTGTGTGAATGTTATTAAAACTATCGCTAGTGTCATTTCAATGTGCTATCGGAATTTTAAAGGGTCATTACGCGAATAGATCAAAAAGAAAATTGTCTAGTGTTTGGCAACCCTAAAAGCTGCGGGTTCTCTAAAAGGATTGAATAACACTTAAAAATAGTTTGCGTTTCTTGTGTACTTAAGATAAGTCTTAGGTTAAAGATAAGCCTAATGCTCATAGCTGATAAGCGAACACATTTTTACTGGCGACATAGCTTTCTGCAATGGGTATAAAATTTTTACGATGCGAAAACATCTAAGCTTAAAACTGGGTAAGATAAAAAAAAATTAAAAAAAAAGAATTAAAAGGTAATCCATAATTTTTCTTTTTGACACAATACATATAGCAAACACTGTCTGTAATTTACGCGAGTAGTATACATTCAAATATAACACTTGTACACGTGACCATGACTGCTGCAAAGCTTTCGAAACGCCGTAATTCAAATAATTTCCAAATAAGTTTAACTAATATATATCGCGTTTTAAACCGTTAAAGTGTTTTATTTAAATTAATACATATATCATCAAAAGTCGCAGTTATAAATAACTTAGCAGATTTAAATAAAACACTTTTGCCAGTTCAAAATGTGAAATGTGCGAATCAGATTACTAGCGAGGTAGATGTGACTTTGACAATACGGACACCGCCCATCTTCAGTACCCCTGTGACCGCGGCTGCTGCAAATACGAAACGTCAGGCCATAGTTGCAATAATTTGTAAATATCTCAACTAGTAGATTTTGAATTTTAAAGCGTTAGAAATGTTCAATTTAAATGTGTACTACTTGCGTAAACTACAGACTTGTGTAGTCTGTAATTTAAATAAATATTACAACATACATCTCTTAATAATAATTAATACATATAATTTAGTTATACCCGATTATGTATATCGGGATTTTATAATACTTTTTTTCATGAGTACAAGACTTACAGGTACATATTATGAACATTTGTTGTCCATTTGAGTTCAAGTTTATTTTTGAGGGATAGACCATATGAAGCTAAACTATTTTGGTCATTTTGCACGACATTTAATAAAGTTATACTGAATAAACGTACCTAGGTATTGTGTATAAGATTAGACGCTGACGTGTCGTAATAAAAAACAAATACTGAAATAACGTGTTCCTATTGATATAATCCTCTCACTTATAAGCGCTGCTTAAATGTATTTTCCCGAGGTAAACCAATCTCGATAAATCTCCGATGGCGACAAATCCTCCCCAAATATTCCTCAGCACATATAAATAAAATATGCCACAAACCCGAGCCGCCATTGAAGGTAGAGACGATATTTGAGGAATTTTAATCCCATCGACCGATTCTGTATGGGATTGTTCAATTGAATTTCACGCTTCGCCTAAATTATGCGACACTAGCTTTACGACTGGTTTTACTTGTCTGACTGAGTAATGATTTTGTATACAGTATGGTAGCAATGTATGGCTAGTAACAAGGGGTTTGATTCCGACAAGGTCTAACATGTTTCTTGCCAATATATAATTTCTGAAACATGATTAAAATCCAAAGCTGGATTTTTCTTAAATAAGGAGCTCTATCCTCCACTCCTCTAACAAAACTTAGATGTTTTGAACTCGATACCATTGTACTAAAAATGTAATATTTGTTTTGAAGTGAGTGACTAACAGTACTTTTACATCTAAACTAAAGTAGGTATGTTAATTTTACTAGCCAGTATAAATAAAATGTATAATTCGAAAATAAATTTTAAAATGTTCGACTCGGGCAGAATTTGAACCGGCATCGTCAGCGTTCCGTGTTGTTGCTCTACCAATTGAATAAGTAAATAGAATAGACAGTATAAATATTTATTTTTTTAGTATCTGTAAAATAAAAACACAAATGATTGGTGTTTGGTGGACAACAAACTGAGCTGGACACGGTAGGAATTCCCGAAGGTCAATTACAAGTTATTTCACAAGATATACTTAGATACACTATTTACAATGACCTAGATTTATTCCATTTAATTTATATTTTATATTAAGTAATTACTTTATTATTATGTGTAGTCAATTAGGCTTACAGCAGGAGAAGCAGCTTGAAAAATAAACAGCGGTCAAATTTTAAAGCGCTCACTAATGTCATAAGTTCACTCTACAAGTGAGTTCTTTCTTTTCTAGGTTCTAAAAAATATCGAAATAATATTTACAGTTACATTGAAGCTACAAAGAATATTGCTTTCGGGATAATTTTTCCATCAAACGCGCCTTCGGGATTAGGCTTAGATAGCATTGTGCGATTAATTCATCCAGTTTGTAAGGGGAGAGCGGGGATAGCCGGATAAACAGATATTGTTGCGCGAATTGAGTCTCATCGGGTCTTTATAATAATTGGGTTCACAATATCCAATACTATGCAATAAAAGGAAAAATACCGTTCGCCAATATTAATCTTTTATATAAAATTCTCGTGTTACATGTTAGTTGCCTTACTCCTCCGAATCAGCTTTACTAAATTTTTTAACCATATTTAGTTAGTTTGATGATCGGCTACAATCTATTTTTCATACCCCAGTAGGAAACACAGGGGTAGGTTGTGGCATAAAAATACGTACAACTCAAAATTTTACCCTTCTATCACAAACCCCTATTATTTAATAGCTATTAGTAATTTAATAATTTTTAATCTCTTGATTACTGATCAAGGATCTGTCGACTTTTTGTGAAAGTGTTTCACTCTTTTGAATAAAATTTTCCCCGAGGTTATGGAAAATCTATTTTTTTTAATAAAATTAAAAAATATATATTTTGTCTACACTAGACTTTACCTGGTTATAATTTATTTACCAAAATAACGTCCTCCGTCAGCTAGATAGGTACACACTTTCATAATAGTACTTCCTGGTATGATAAAGGCGATATATTTGCGAGCTCTCGTTACATGCAGTTATGTTGGTTCTCAAATTAAGGATTAAAATCATTAAACCGAATTATTACCGTTGTGGACCGTTGTTAATACCAAAACCGAAGTTCGGTTGTTTCTTTTGTATTGTCTGTAGCTTACGCGACTAGTAGGCATCTAAATAAACACTTTTAACGGTTTAAAACGCCAAATATAGCTACTTAAATATAATACTATAGTTATTATACCTTACTAGCTACGCTAACGCCACCTATATAGGATATTTGACTTTTATTTGATGGATGGGATATTTGATTTTTATATGATTTTATTAGACACCACACCACAATAAAATAAAAAATAAATGAACTAATATCTATATGTATAATCGGGTTTTACCTTATGTAAATATATTTTATAAAAATGTGTACTAGTCGCGTTAACTATAGACAAAACTCAATAACTATTAAAGAATTTACCGAACTTCGGTATTTAAGCCGAATTGCAGCTCATCTCTAATAATTATATAGCCACCGTGTACTAGTTAGTGGGTTGAAATCGCTCAGCTTCAATTATAAAGGAAACTAACGCATTCGGTAAATACACCGAAATTACAATGCGTGCGTTTAACTAACGGGGTAGCCAATTTGTGGTGGGCAATGTGTGCTGTACATGGAATATTCGCGGAGTGCTAATTAGGATTTATAGTCCAGCAGGTGTGGCAACTAGAAATATTTTCGCCAAACTTGGGTTTCTCCAGTTCATAACGGTTCTCTATATATGGTTAGAATTATTGCTATATTTGTGTTAGTTATTAGATGGAGCATGTTTTTTTACGATTGTTGCATTATCTACAAACGCTTAAGATACCTAAATAAACGACGTGGTTTCTTTAATTAGCTTAGATATAAATTATACATTTCTTTAGGCAAAGAAGTCTGCAACGACCAGGTGGAAGGAAGGACAGTAATATGACCGCTCCATACTAAGAGAAGCTCACTAAACCTGAACACTAAACACTTTTAACGATTTAAAACGTAGAATATAAGTATTAGTTAATTTTTCTGCGCTAGCGTTAGATTATCTATAACGATAGGGACATTCTCCATCTTCAGTTTCCCCGTGACCACGGCTGCTGCAAAGCATCCGAAACGTCGGGCCGAAGTTAAAAATCATTTTCAAATAAGTTTAACTAATATATCGCGTTTTAAACCGTTAAAATGTTTTATTTAAAGTACAGATATTTAAATTATAAGCATGCTAATTAAAACGACCATGAATCACTAAATTAGAATAAATATATATTGAACGTCCTAGCTGTTAACGTTTGTCTATCGCGCTGTGTCAGGAGCCGCTGCGAGCGTTCAGTGTTAGTGTCCCGTGCACATGTTCGCGAATTCCTAGCTCTATTTACTTCAAGTCGCTGCGACGATCTTGCATTTTGTTCTGCAAGACGAACCTGAACGTTCGACGATAGATTCTCTGGCTCGCGATTGGGACGCGTACACTCTAATACTTTCCAGACGATCATTTTAGGAAGAAGAATCACCAAGAAGAAAGACATTTTGCGCCTAATTTTTTTACGCCTTCCGTTGGTTTTAATAAGAATTTCTATACATGTCTATAGTAATCGAGTACTAAATATAGCCTATGTTACTCAGTGATAATTTAGCTCTCTAATGAAAAAAGAATTATTAAAATCGGTCCAGTCCTTTTTGAGTTTATCCGTTACATACAAAAATACAAATCTTTCCTCTTTATAATATTAGTATAGATGAAGATGTAAGTAAAGTCAACTAGAGAAAAAAGGGCGCACTCATGCACGATGAGCTGCAAAGCGTTAGAAAAGTCGAGTCAAATAATAATTACGTGAAAAATTAATTCCGACATAAAAGTGACTTGGATTATTTAGGACCATATATTTAACCTCGTTTCATCTGTGGCATCAACTCTATAAAATGTCATCATTAGGACTCTTCGTTTTGACAACGGCCTTTTTTTCTGGCCTTGTCTCAAGTTAGAAAAAAATACACTGTAATATTCAATTTCCCAAAACACAATACAGCAATATAGTATTTCTCGAGGAACTATTAAAATGTCGTCAGGGCGCCATTTAGGTGCTTATCGAGGCACCAGCTGTAAGAAACACATTAACATAACCTGCAATAAGTCGTTTGTGAAACGGATACTTTGGGATGTCAATTCGCGAAGGTTGTGTGTCATTCTTAAACATATTAGTGTCGTCTATAGTTTACGCGAGCAATTTAAAATGCGAAATATATATATTTTTGATTTATTGAAATTAATGTGTCGCGTTTGAAACTGTTAAAAGTGTTTAAATAGAACTAAAGAGGATAGACAAATATGGTTCCCTTGATAGTAAGTGAAATACGCCAGACAAATAAACAAGTTGCTCTGTCGGCCTATTTCGCGTTTTGATGTTTGAGAATCAACATAGTGAAACAGAACCACGATTAAATATGACGGCTTTTTTCTCTGTCGACGGTGGTTCATGACCCGGGCGGAATTTAGATATCCTTACACACATTTAATATCCTGTATGTAATTTTTTTGTGATCCTGACACAAAAGTTGTTAAGAAAGTTATTTTTAAGCAACAGGTGAAGTAAGACAAATGTATAAGAAGCCCCAATGCGCGCGCTTCTTCATTGATCTTATAATGTTGATACAACTTCTTCTGATGAAGCTTCAAGTTTCTCCTAGTTATTATATTTTGTTTTAGTTATAAACTTCGCTAGACTTCATTAGCTTATTTACCTGATATATACTACACAGCGAAGAAAAGGAAATTATATATTATTATATAATTAATAAAGATAGTGGTGTTCTTAACGAAGTTTTGAACAAATATGATTAGATAGTAAATATATATAACAGTAGTAAATAGTACACAACTAAACAACACACTACTATTATGAAAGAAGGTACTACAATTAAATAATACGCGTGAAGATTGAAAGAATTTTAAAAGTTTGCTAGTCCATATTTATTCGTTAGTAACAAAAAACAACAGGTCAGACAAAATGTTTGATGTTCGAATCTTGAAAATGAGGTATATGATTTGATACTGTATACCTTTGGCAAGAGCCAAGAAGTGGGTTTACATATTATATAAATGGATTCTGACAATTCGGTTTGGTTCGGTTCATGACTTCGGGTCCCGTAATTGACATTCATGTTTTTCAATCTAGAAGCAAATAATTCATTTCCACGATGAGATGTTTTTTACAGCAGTACACTCTCTCCAATATGTAATTTGATTCGGTCTTCATTCAAATAGTATCGATGAAAATTTCAATCGTCAACATCAATTAATTTCGTTTCAAAGAGATATCTGAAATCGTAAATTCGAGTGCTAATAAAGTCTTTTCATGGGAGAACTGAGTTTCGTGTTACGTTCGCGTAATTTAATTGAAAAAGCGTAAAGTAAAAAGGACAAGAATTATTAAATTCTTTAAGAGCTTTTGGTGATGCGGTTAAGTTACAATATTGAATTGTAAATATTCCTCGGAGACCATTTTGTTTGTTAAGATTGCAGCATTGGTAATGATTAATTTTCCTCTAATTGCCAACGATATAAGTAAAATAGAAAAATAATATAATTCTTAAAATATAACACTGTACTCATGAAAATTATAAAATCTGCCTATTCTGCTGACTGTACTTGTATCGCACCTACAGATTTCAAGATTACCCTCGTCTAAATCATATCATTTATCTCTTGGAAGCAGGCGTGCTAAGCAAATTCATGCTATAAATTACAATGAAAAAGCCGTGGTTTTAAAAATCGCTTACTTGTCGCTTCACGCGAAGATAATCTTATTAAGTTGAGTTGACGTTAAAATATCCTGAAATATAGAGGAAGACAATAAACTTATAAATTAAACACTTTAACGGTTTAAAACGCGATATATTTATATTAGTTAAACTTATTTGAAAATTATTTTTACTAAATTGTATAAAAGTATGTTTTTGTAACTTTTATATTAAATCATATACTATTAGAGATGTAAAAACATTAATACCGCGATTAGAATAAATCTATACCGATAAATAAAATAGGACTGTCTGTTTGTAATATTAAAATAACCGCTTTTTACTAATACATGGATGTATAAACGGTACACATACCAAAACAACATTTAATTTTTTTTGTCTGTTTGTTCCGGCTAATCTCGGAAACGGCTAGACCATTTTTCACGGAACTTTCACTGACAGATAGCTGATGTAATAGGGAGTAAGTAACATAGGCCAAGTGATTCTCTGAAACATCTAAAGAAATATGTATGAAATATCCATTTATTTTTCAATGATCTAAAATAACGTCCGCGACACTATATTATATCTATATTTTACAATTCATTTACAAGAACGACGGGGCGCGGACGAAGTCGCTGGCACAGCTAGTATACAATAGATCAGGAAATAAAACCGACAACGGCTATAAGCGATTGAATCGTCCTCAACAGCCGAAATCTAATGCGCGACAAATTCCGACAGCTGGCAACCCTATAAGGAAGTGAATACATTATTCGAAGTATTGGCGGTAAATGTAACTATTGAATGGGAACGCTTCCTTTGAATTGGTTTTATTGAATGGGCTTACCGCTTTCAATAAATTCCGATAAAGTAGCTCTTGATAGCTAGAAGAAATAAAGAGTTTCCACGAATCTAGAACCGAATACTGTTTTTCTAACCTGCCCCACAGCTGGACAAAGGACTCCGCTTATCTAAAATAGAGTATAAAGTGCGTTTTGTGATAGAGACGGATAGATAAGCATATGTTTCACTTGATGGTAGGTAGTAGGCCATAAAACATCCTGACAAGATGCGCTATGAATTGATGATTCACAGAAGAAAGCTGAACTTAGCGGCTTTTTTATTGGTCCGAGATTCGGACGGAACCTTCGATACTCCTACCACCTATTTAGTTTTCAGATTTCCAAACGAAGTCTGCCAAGGTTCAGAAAAATTATAAATTGATAAGAAACCCAGACCCGGTGAGGATCACACCCAGGACCGTTTGACGTTCATAAGTGTACTAAGCTACCTACATGAATAAATGACTTACATACATTGCTAACATTACTCCAACGACTGGACCCATCACGCTCCATTGTGGCTTTCAGCGACTACCACCAATAACATAGTGGTGATGACCCAACGGCTTAACTGACTCCTACTTCAAAACTCTAGTCAGTTACTAAAAAATAGTAATTATCTAGGTAGCACTTCGATTCGAATCCAGGACTTCTCGGCCTGAAGTTGAGTGCAATAACCACGAAACTCTAGCGATTTTAGACCAAATATTGTAGGTGTTACGTCTGTTGTTTTCATAATTTATTTTTAACGGTTTATACGAGGACTAAGTTATTTATGTTACGGAAAATTAAAAGCAAATATTTTCACAAGTCTGAAAGTTAATTCACTCAATTCAACAAGTCAAGAAACGGAATAAATGGGCATTTATTTTAGGTCTACGCCATTATGACAATATTAATAAGGACTTTAAAAGTTTTTCTTTTTAAATTTTTCTTCGCGACTGTCTTTTACACTGACAATTAAATATTCCGGCGAACAGCATTAACGGTATGATCGTCAATCTTTATTTAAACTGTTCTTTTACAATTAGTTAAGTTCTGTCTGTAGATTACGCGAATAGCATATATTTAAATAAAACACCTTTAATGTTTTAAAATCATAATGTATTAGTTTTATTAGCAGCTGTAGCTCCCCACAACCATGGCTGCCTCAAAGTTAAAAAGATAAATAATAAATTTCGCGTATTAAACCATGAAAACTGTTTTATTTATTATTGTCTTCAGTGGTGCTAAGTCCACAACAGTCAAGTCTATTGCTTCCTTAATCATTGAGTGTAGGAAGGACAAACATAATTTCGCATTTTTTAATAAAAGTAAGTAAATATAGATATTTGCCATACAGAGCAAAATAAAAACGCCGAATTAGTCTTAATACTTTTATTACCATGAGTCAGTGCCTTATCTAAGAGAAATTGTAGGGGTCATTTGAATAATTCAGAGAAATGTAAAGCCTTTACGGGGATTGAATTTTTTTATGATAGAGGAGGACAGGCAAGCATGTAGTTCGCTTGATGGTAGGTGTGTTGTCGACCTTTTTTGGCTTTTGATTTTCGGTAATCACAGACTGAAACTGAAACGCGGATTACCTTCTTTCTTATTCTACTTACAATATTCCTACCAACTATTTTATATCCAGATTTCCAGACATTCCAACATGTATATTCGGAAAAAGTAAAAACTTAAAAATGGTAGTTAACTTTTCATTTCACATGATTGCATTATATAAATTGAAAAATTTATAATACAAAAGGATATGTTATGTCAGTCTGCACGCGGTGTTAGACTGTGGTCTTCTATAAAGGTTACCACAGCCTAACACAAACAGAATGGTATATGACGCGCGGTAATCTGCACATATCTGCCATTATCCGGATATCTAAACGACATGTCATTCCGTGTCAAGACATAGCTATCCGTCACTTGTCACAAGTCTTTGAATATTTAATTTAAACACGACAAACATTCTCATTTGGTATTTAACATCCGCTTCTATTGCTTATAAACATTGAAATACGTATGTGTTGTATAACATTCGAAATTTCATTGTTTCCTTCTGCTTTAAAAATAAAATTATTTTAGACTGAAAAAAATGTATGCCACAGGCAGGACTGTAATTTTACGCAATGTAATTTTCCTTTACAATAAAATTAACGTAAAATTAAAAAATCAGTCAAAAATCTATTTTATTTATTTATAGATATTGCCGAGATGTAAGATACTGTCATGTTAATTTTTTTCTAAATTACCTACCTAGTACTTATTCACTTATTAAATATTACCGATGTTGTTAGCATCTTTATATAACAAAGAATCTTATTACACTTTAATTTAAATATTAATTTGACCTGAAACTTTGTTCTTGTTCAGGAGTGTAGGATTCCTGTGTTAGCTAGACAAACATGTGATTTGCCGTACCCGTAGGTAAGGGAAGTTAGAGCACTGAGTTACGTAACCAATCGGTCCCGGACGGACATTTGTGGATCATTAAACATTCAGTAGAAGTGGCAAACTTGAAAGTTTCTGAACGTTTATGAGTTGACTCTGTCTAATGGATCTGTACAGAGCTGTATTATAATAAATAGCTCAATGGTAGATCACACTGCTTTAAAACTTAATAATTTTGGTTAGGTATGGCAGAAGTCTTAACAAAAATGTTTATTTTTGCATCCTTATTTTTAGAAACAGTGGTTAATAATAAGTATTGTTGGTTTTCGTGAGAAGTACACATTTAAACGAAACACGTTAAAATAAATTGTAAATTACTAAAGTAATACAATTTGTTTTAAGCCGTTGAAGAGTGTTTTATTTGAAACTAAATTATAATTTACAGGCTTTTTTAAATGTATTGAGATCTAAATGGATCAACCATTCTTTACTTTGACTTTAAATAAATTGACATACGTAAAAAATCTTTCTACCTCCTGCCCCACGTGTGGGAAACAGTATTTCGTCGTTATCAAATAAAGAGTTATTTCGTAATATTCAGACCTCTGAATACATCTAATAAACACTTTTTTTTTTGTTCGCGTTTTCACCAAATGAAATAGTTAGAGAAGAAGTGTATCACATATGTACACAATATCAAGGACTATCCAATTGTGTGGATGTGGTTTTTTTTACTAAAATTATATTCAAAGTGCAATCTAGTTAAAACTAAAGTTTTACTTTAAATTACAACTGATCGCTAAATATTAAATTTAGTAAAATCTTAAAATATTCTATACATAAACATGTATCTTTCAAAACCTTGCACTTACCACAACTCACACCGCCGGAGTATGGAAATAGTTCGCCTACATAACTTTAGTACCGAAGTGTTATGTACAAAACACTACAGTTTGACACTTGAAACACAAATTCAAAGAAACTTGAACAACTTATGCTCCCACAGCGTACTTACCTGAAACAAAGAATTTCAAAATTAGAACTAAGGATTATACTTCTTATAGACAGTTAGTAGCTCTTGGTGTTTGCATAAGTCCAATATTGTTTTTTTCTGTATATTAAATCATATTTAACTAGTAGATTCACTTCAGTGTGTGGTAGTTCACCGTTAGGTGATAAATAAATATATAATAAGTAAAAAAAACAAGCTTTTTTTAAAAGATTATTAATAAATTATAGTAATCCACGTCATAATAATGCTGTAAGACTTCAACTACAGCAAGTGGAGTTTTTTTTATTGTTGTGACTAAAGTTTGCTTATAACTAACTAACAATTTTTATTTTATGATGAAGGAAAACAGACAAGAAGATCAACCACAACATTGCTACTATTAGACCAAACCGTCAAAATTATCTAATTCGACAAACACAGGCTTATGGCACCTTGCTTTTTATTTTTGGTAGGTACAGACCTATCTACACAAACAATTACAGTCTAAGAATCTCTCTCATTTAAATACTTGTAGGTCTTAAAACGGAATAAATATTGAACGCCTCGTAATTTTTACGCGCTAAGAGGACTTAGCGGAACGACTTGCAAATGAGTAAAAATTAATTAGCCGCCGCCCAAAACGTGCCCCGTATAGAGCTGACGGAAAAGCCCCATAATTGGATGGAAATGAAAAATTCGAACGATTACACTGACAGCGCGCGATTATTACACGAACGATGGAAATATTTCGGGATTCTTGTTTCAACAACGAATAACATTTCTTTACGATAGAGGGTAGAGAAGCACGGGGGGAAAGTGCGTCCATATAACATCTAAACAAAATGCGCAGTCGTCCATTTTTGCTTTGGATATTTGGTTTTTTGTCTGGACTGACCCGGACGAATATTTTGATATTCTTAAACAATATTTTCCATTTTTTTGTATTTGGATTGGATTTCACTAGATGAAAAGTGAAGTACCCCAGCCATGTAACAACTCGAAAAGATGCGTTATAGACGTATTTTTAACTTAGATATTCAGAAATTTATATACTGAAACCGAAACGCGATTAAACTTCAGGCTTTTTTATCTGTAGACGGTGGTTCGTGACCCGGGCGGATTTCGATATTCCTGCCTTTAATATTCAGATTCCATCCCTTTAACATTCAGATTAGAGTAATATTCGGTGACGTGAAACGTAAGTTTCCCTGTGACCACGGCTGCTGCGAAACATCCGAAACGTCGGGCTGCTGTTAAAATAATTTTCAAATAAGCTTAACTAATGTATATCGCGTTTTAAACCGTTAGAGTGTTTTATTTAAACGCACGTATAACCACATTGTAAAAATCCATTTAAATAAGAACAATAACTTTTCGCTAATAATATTTCGGTCCTCAATCCTTCAAAGTACCACAAGAGAACAATCTTATATTCTCTCTGTCAGTGATTGATGATGTCTGAACACTTTCTAGTTAGATAATATGAAATAAGTATAACTCGGTCATACATCATATTGCCGATAAAACAAAATTTCTACCTCTCATAAATGAGTTATGGCTATATTGTAGATAATTATTACAACAACACAATGAAAACATTGTTTATTACGAAATAAAAAATGTGCATGAAATTGACCAGAAAATTCATATATTAACTTTCTGGTCAATAACCTCTCGTGTTAGACTACTAGCTGTGTCAGACTTCATCCGCGAGAATCGTTATTTTGGGCATCCAAATTCGTTTTTGCAAACCTTCGTCTTTATAAACTTATGCTGTTACCCACCATGTCGGTCGCGTGACTTCCCGTCGTTTTTGACAATTAATCTTGAAAGATAGATATATACTATCCCAGACTTCTTTTTAGATCATTTAAAAAGGAATTATTCTTTCATACATATTTTTTAGGTATCTTGAACCGTTTTTGCAACGTAAGCCTCGGAAACCCATAATGATTACCCATTTTTTTTTCACATTTCTCGCTGTATCTTCGGTTGTAGTAGTGACAGGTGATGTTTTAAAGCCTATAGCCTTCGTCGATAAATGCTCTAACCAACACAAAATATTTTTTTCAATTCGAACCCGTAGTTCCCGAGATTAGGGCGCGATTAGTATAGATATATATTTTCTCTAAATGGAATGAACCCTTCTCTAAATGGAAGGATTTACCTTACATTTTCATTGTTGGTTAGTGCGAGGGTAACGCCATATACGAAGCCGCTAGAGGCAGAGTACTGCAATTTTTTGACTTGTTTTATTTATATTTTTATAGTCTCAAAATTATAATACATATAATAGTTTAATTCATTTTAGCCTAACTTAATTGTGCATTTAAATTTTTCTTCTTATCGAAAATCATGTTTTTTGCTATTAGGCCACTCTGCCTCTAGCAGCTTATATCTCTGACGATAAATTTTAATTGGGATCTAGTTAACAAAGAGTTTATTTACTACTTACAATATAAAATCTAATTGAACGAACAGGTCGATACAGAATATATTATATTTTTTTATTATCTTTAATTATTCCTGAATTTTAGCATTTTTGTTATGGCAACTCTCAAAAAGAGTCCCGAGAATACAAAAACTGGGTATCACGAAAACGTGCAACGGCGAGTCACGTTTGATATTCTGCCAGAAGTAAATTTAAAACAATATTCTCGGAAAGACGGCTGCTGTGCAAAATAAACAAACTCGGTGATACCCAATTATGAATTACTTCATAGGGAAAAGATGAGATGGTTATCACAAAACAAAATCAATTATACTAATTAAAATGAAAGAATGCAAGGTTAAAAGGCACTAGGTTTTAAAACACATAGAAAAAAAGAGGGAGAAATCTTAAAATGACTTAGAACTAAAAATCTTATAATTCATTTAAATAAAACACTTCAATGATTTCAAACGGTATCTATCAGTCAGTCTTCCACTGGAACGCTGACTGATAGATTGACGTTTCGGATGCTTTTCAGCAGCCGTGTGTCTCCGCGTGACCATGTTAGTTAAGAATAATTTTCAAACAAGTTTCATTGAAATATATCGCATTTCAAACCGTTGAAGTGTTTCAATTAAATGTGTACTACTCGTATAAACTACAGACAGTAGTTATCACGCTGAAAGTTATATTACGTAGCCTATATATTTTCATCGTAACAAAACTTCCTTCTAATTGTTTTAGCGTTATAAGTGTATCGTGAGACTACCAACTCCTTCTTCAATCTAGATAGTAAATTATTACAGAGAACTGCAAAAGCACGAGACCTCGCAACTTGTCGTTCCCCCGGCTCTAAGTTCCGCCAATACATTTACTCGGATTGCACTCAAACCTCTTGACATCTTGTAAGGACTCATCCCGACCTCCGTAAGATAAGATTACATTTTAATGGCATTAACTATTATAATTGTTTAACAAAATGAGTACCAAGTAAGTAATTATACATTTTTTGATATAACTAACGCCATAATAATTTAATTCGAACTAGTATTTCCTAAAACTAGCGCATTTAAACATACAAACAACCTAACTCTTCAACGATACAATATTAGTATAGATTTAGTTGCAACTAGTTCGTAATTGGCGCCAAGCAACGGAGTTACCGCTTCATTATATCGTCAATGTAATTAGCGATAAATATTTAAATAGCCGCACAGTTAATAGTCCTGATTCGAAATTTACAGTTTGAATTTTAACTGTTTATAGACTTCTATTCTTATAAGTTTTTTTATGGTTATATAATCTATAGCTATAATAACAATAAATAATAGAACATTTTGTTCTATTATTTATTGCTATTGAATTTGACAGTAATAAAAAAATTATAAAATTTGTAGAAAATATCTATAGTTTATATTAGATAGCTTTATTGTTTTATGAAACTTCTCTAAAGTTTTTTAGTTTAGTAGTAGCATAAAAATAACGATAATTCAGTTTTAGTTCTCCATTTTTGAAACCAAATCTTTAAACCAATTTATCTGTGTTTTAGGAGAAAACAACATTACTCTTACAAAACACCCCATCACAGGGCCATTTGTCGTCTGTCTTTGATTTTATTAACGTCCTCGGGGCCTCAGACAGTATTTGATTGACGTACGAAATATAAACAGGCATTTTCGCTAAAAAAATACGACTCTTCTAAATTTATTTCAGATTTGCCAGAGTATGTACGATTGGAATTTCTGAAGTACCTAACAAACGTGGACGGCCTCTGTAGTTAAATGGTTAAATGTGATGATACTGTCTATAGTTTAGCGCCCATGACCACGGCTGCTGCAAAAGCATCCGAAACGTCGGGCCGAAGTTAAAA
The DNA here is from genome assembly GCA_963661955.1 of Leptosia nina. NCBI lineage: Eukaryota > Metazoa > Arthropoda > Insecta > Lepidoptera > Pieridae > Leptosia > Leptosia nina. Next base: position 3,157,213 of record CAVLEF010000004.1, on the reverse strand, counting down.
ATCATTTTCAAATAAGTTTAACTAATATATCGCGTTTTAAACCTTTAAAGTGTTTTTTTAAATGGTTAAATTGTTTGTACAGAAGTCTGATCAACTACTTTCCTGTAAAGAAAGCCGATCAGTGAAACGGACTCAGAAATGTATTCGCCCCCACAAGGGCAACATATTAGTTATTTTATTATTTGGTGTTTCGGATGCTCTGCAGCAGCAACTAATATATTTGTTTTTTTAATGATAACCCGTTTTAATATTGGCTTTAGTTTACACGACTAGCACATGTTTAAATAAAACAGTCGCTGTAGTTAAAACAAGATAACTATACGTACCTATACTTCGCGTTATAAGCCGTTAGATGAGTTTTATTTAAACCCCTTTTTATTCATTTAAGCGTTAATTGTACAAAAGATGGTACATTCAGCTTTATGTAAATGCGCAAGCAAACTTATACTTTTTTAATTCCTTTTTTTAATAATGAAGGAGAAGAGAAATTCAAAAATATACCTAATTCGTAAATCTCAGATTCACTAAAAGCAAAGAGCATTTAAAATCGACGTTAGAGTTATACCAGGATCCGGTATTAAGAGATTTTGACCTGTATTACTTATATATAAAGCTGGATTTAGTGAAACTCAAACGGGCACAGCTGCGGCTTATCCGCAACAGGAAATCCTTGTCATTTTCCAAGCCAGAAGTACTACTCTTTAAAATTAGGAGCATCTCAATTTTATTGAGCCATAATTCAATGAGATGTCTATTCTATTCTCAGACCGATTTGACGGGCTCTTTGGTGTAATGGTAGCAATGATAATAAACGGGCCATGGGTTCAATCTCCACCAAGGTAAAGAGCGGGATATAATACTGTTTATGTCAAAATTGCATATAGAACCTACATATATATCAAAACGAATTATTATTAAATACTATATTAAATAAAATATATTAATTATCTAATGATATCTAATGAAAGATTCTTAAAAAAAAATTAAACGTACTTTCTTTTTGTAGTTACTTAATAGGCCATTCATCTATTCCAGTATTTATATCCCAGCAGAAAACAAAGACTGAATTCACATTTTAAAATAAGATTTCGAAATGATTGTCATTCGTCTTCATTAAAACTCCTTTGTTTTCTCTTGTGTATCTGTGGCGTTCTCGTAGAAATAGATGGGTATTAAAAATTGGGGTCATCGAATGAATGTGGGAAGAACTGAGTTGTCACATTGCATAAGATCCTAAAAGATCGGTCGGAAGCGTGTCACTGTCAGATGTCAACTGTCATCGAGGTAATGAAAACTGTTTTTCACGAAGTTAAGAATAGGAACCACAGATATAAAAAGAAACAGCGGAATATCTGTTCTGTGCCAAGTGATAACGTTTGTACATTTTCGATTATTTTATGTTGTACGTCGGTTTTACCCACCCAAGACGTTATATGTGAGCTATAAATTACAAATCGAATTCACATATTGTCTTTTTAGTATTTTAAAGCTTTGGTTATAATTTTACTGCTTTAGTTGACGTAGACGTATGGTAAAAATAATACATTTAAAACCGTTTAAATTTGATAAAATGCTCCCCATAACTAAGGCCACTGAAAATCTGTCGGGTCATAATTAAGAAAACGAAATAATATACATCGCTTTTTAAATCTTTATTGTGTTATACTTAAGTTCCTATAAAGAAGCATTAAAATTTTAATACTAAACTTTAACTTAAAGAATAAAACCAATTCACTCGCCCCATTTAATCGGCTATACTTCGTTATTATTAATTGTTCATGTTTTATACATAATGCGTTAATATTTCTAATTAAGACATTAATAAGCTAAAAGCTGGAGCGAGCGAAGTTAGAACAATAGAGTTTGTTCATATAACTTCATTATAAAACTTTACGATTCTCACATTTAAGTAATCAGCGTTGGATCATAATGTGTGTTACGAGAAATTAAATGATTTATTATTCAATTAGGGCGCCGCCATGTTTGTTAGGTTACATTAATATCTACGCACTATATTATGTTAGATAATCTTACATACAGCCTATATGGTATTGTAAGCGCTAAACTGGGTTACTATCCCGCTTAACAAGAGATAACGATTGGGATATTTTGCAAAAGTGAAGGAAATACCTTTTCAGACCTTTAGTGGAGTGCGTTACCAATTTATAGAATTTCTGTATGACAAAAATGTTTCCTATATAAGTTTTGACGACAAAAAATACTCGTACATGTGTTTTTATTGGCTGTCACTGTAAACGACTAAACCGTATTTAAAGCATTATTATATTTAAATAAAACACTTATAACAGTCTAAACCGCGAAATAATTTGTAAATAAGTTTAACCAACACATTTAGCGTTTTAAACCGTTAAAAGTGTATTACTTGCATAAACTACAGATAGTATTTACATTGTTATATTTGTCAGATTTATTTACATGTTATAGCTTTCAAAATCTTTGTATAAATTATTAATCGAATAATAATATTAAACAAATGTTACTCTTGTGTTGTGTAACGTAAGGAACAGCTCAGCTTCGTGAATAGAAATAATGTCAACTATTGATATAGATTTCCCGCTTAACTAGGTTAACTGTATGTTTTGAAGACCCAACACGCCGTTATATGCATAAATCAAACCGGATAACTCAATTATAATAATATTATCTATATAATGTATAAAAATCAGAGTGCTTTTATCTCAAACTTGATAAATTAACAAATTCGTATTTTTACCATTAACACATTTTAATATTGAAACGGATTAAAAATATTTTATTCATTGTGATGCTGTCGTCGTATCAATGTCAAGTTTGACAAAGCAACATAGCAGATGGAACTGCAAAAAACTTTTTTGTCAATTGTCATCGATTATAATATTTTTTTATAATAATTAATTATATGCACACATATAAACATTTTAATTACTTTGTTTGTACATATAATATAATAAAATATAACATTTTTTCCTAGATTATTAACAGAGAAAGCAAAGCAGCGGTTAAAAGCTAGCTTTCGTATTATATATAACACACAGCATCTTGCACAACATCATAAACTCGTTGGTATGAAATATAGTAGCAATCTCGTAAACTTTTATTTATAGAACAAGTTTCAGTTTATCATGTTAAATCGAAAGGCTGCAAGTGCAGTTAAGCAGCGGCGCAATTAACTGATATTGAGATCGTATTTAACTCCTCGTTCACAACGATTATAGCTTACTGTTTATAATAGCTCTGCCTTGATATCGCAAAGGTATCATTGATCGTTTTTACATAGCACATATTATATATTAAAGCAATAATAAATAAATAAATAAAATTATATAAAACAGCATGGAAAGCTAACATCGCGGGTTTGTGTCCAGCCCGTGTCATTTTTTTAAATAAAATATATATTTACAGAATATGCAGTGATGAGGAACTGTAGGTATTACTGTAAAATGTAAATAAACTTATTTTTTTGTATTTTTAGTATCAATGATTGCAAGGGAATCAAACAACTTTTTCGTTTGTTTGATAAAGATCGATCATATGAAATCTACAAATCTTTGAATTGTAAAAACGCACAAAATATCTAGGGCAGTTAAACACTTTAAAAGATACAAAATAATTAATGGCACTACAGAATCACAAGCTCCAACGCTGGCCTGGGAAAAAATATGAAAAATCCGAGCAAAACGTATTTCTAGAAAACTAGACAAACGAAATGTAAATACGGCGGGGCTAGTTTTATTTGACTTCAAACGGTTTGTTAGTGTCGAATGAAATATTTATATCGCGGAGAATACCGATTTTTCTTACACATGTATGTTTAATATCAATACAGCCATTTCGTCTCGGTGAAAAGTCAAAAATGTTTCTTAAAATGTTTAGTTTCGTTTTTTATCTGAATTCATATGACTATCTAAAAGAACAAATGACATTGCGTTTTCTTTTCCATCGCTTTTGTAAGTTATGAAGAGTTATAATCAAGTTTAATAAAAAAGTGTAAAACTTTAATTACGACCATAAGGTATTTTATTTCAAGAATATTTTGCTTCGAAATCTTTGATAATCATTCTAATTTAAGCGAAAAACGAGACCGAAGTTCACTTTTCAATAAAGCGCAAACCAAATAAATAACTAACCTTCTTAAGTCCAGCTAGTCTCAAAGCTCGCTGCAATTTCGCAGCCCTGGACGTAGATAAGTAAACAATCGGTACAGCTTCACCAGTCTCCAAAGAAATATCGAAGTCATTAACTGCCCCGCACAACTTATAATCTTCAAACTCTGCCTCCCTCATTATTTCTTCCTTCACTTCACCAGTCATAGGATTGACGTAATAATTAAATTTGGTGTCGTCGAAGCTGTTCCTGTGACTTTTCGTGGATATGTCACTTTCGTCAGACGGATAGGTGATTAAGTATTTGTCATTTACTATAGTTCCATCTGGGCAGTCTTCGATCGTGATGGATGGCGTTTTGGAGTCGGGGGTTAATAATGAATACGCACTCCACTTCACTCCATTGAATAAATGTCCGCACTCCATTGTTTGTCTGATAAAAAAGTGGGCGTCGCAGCTATATCTGTTTTCATAATAACATGTACTTTGATGAGCGTGTTTGGAAGATCAATTACCGACTAAGTACATTTTTAAAAACGAAAGTGGGTAGTTGGTAATTTTAAAGTACTTATCGGATCTTTAAATGTTAAATATATTAAAATATAGGTCGAAGAGAAAAGGAAATTGATTGAGCTTATATTTTAGGAACCGGAATTTTTCTAAAATATAATCCAACGAGTGTGTTTGAGTAATTAGCATGAGGGCCCAGTCTGAACCCTCGTCATAACTCTACACCTACCCGCCTGGACTTGCCGTTACGTCAAAACATTTTACGACTCGTATTGATATGTAACGCGATATTTTTATACATTTCACATCTGTTTTGAAATATATCACCTGTGACTTTTTGATATCTAGTTACTTGACATAGCTACTGTCGTTTGTATATTTATTTTCAATGTAATGTAGAATTTATACGAGTCGAAGAGTTTCCATTTCCATGTTTGGTCCATGTTGTTTAGTTTTGGGGATTTAGTTATTTATTACACATATATGCCTCCTACAAAATTTTTCAATTTCATTATTTTACGCACTTATAATTTATATAGTATATTTATATCTATATAAATATACTTATATTAATTGATATTTTTTACAAAATTATCTTTAATCTTCATTTAATTTGTGCATAATCACCTGAATACCTACATAATATGACAAAAGCATACCCCTCGATTCTATTAAAACGCAATTAACGCAGAGATAATTTGACAATCGATTTACCACCTAACAATCTGTTTGAATTGTATGGGATTAAATCATTTAAAATTTCAATTCTAATAAGGATTTAAATACAATAGTAAGAACTACACGGCTAAACTGCTGGATAGTTTTTTATTAAATTACACGACAGTACTTAGTATCTATTTACGCGAGCCAGTAGATAAAAAAAAACGAATCGTTTCTATCTGAAAATAGAATCGAATCGTTAAAATAATATTACACGTATAAACTGTCATTTTTAAATAAAACACTTTAATGGATTCAACAGGGAGGTGACCCCGGCTGCTGCAAAGAATTCGAAACGTCGTGCCGTAGTTAAAATAAATTTAACAAATTGTTACAAGTTTAATATAAATCGCGCTTTAAACCGTTAAAGTGTTTTATTTAAGTGTATACTGTTCAAGTAAACGACAGAATGTTGTTAAAATAAGGCGTAGAGTATTTAAATAATGCAAGATGTTAAGTCTATCTTGCAACAACAAATGTAGGCGCAAGTGGCGCCGCGTCTAAAATAAATTCGCAGACACAACAAAACGATGCCAAGTTTCGTCTTTGGTGTAAATACGTGTACGAGTATTGACCTTGCATTGCTGGCCACTTAAAGTTACATACGCATAATTAAAAAAAAATACCGTATTGAACAACATCGTTGGATAAACAGCTACGTCATCAAACATTGCTGTAAGCCTAGCACAAATATTGTTAGAACAATAGCATTAAAATCAATGCCTATTGTTCTAATAATAACCGAAAATAATAGACTTAAACTAAGTAGGAAAAAAATTACTTCGCAATAAGTACGTATTTTGATTTAAATTAATAAATGCATTAATTTAAGAATATAATTTTGAAGTTGTAAGGCTGTTCAAAATTATTTTTCATTAGATACTTTCGTACTCAGACGGATAGGTGGTTCATAAACGACGAGATTATGCGCGAACATAAAAATCATATGTCCTAGTCAAATTGAAAACCGAACTTTAATCAAACTAGACAGAAAACTATCAGGATACTTTTATCCACGGGTGTACTAACATAATCCCCTTCAGGCGTTTAAATTTTCAAACATTTTTAAATACATGCGCTTACGTCATCAATACTTAAAAATTACTATCAATCCAGAATGTCACACTAGTGGTAGTGTACACGTGTACACTTTACTATACATGAATGGAATCCGCAAATAGATAGCAAGGCAGACACAATAAGTCCACTGGTAAATGTCGTGTAACAAAACCGCGAAGCGATGTCGTTGGCCGGATCGTAATTGCATTCCTGGCAGAAGGATATCAACTAATCATGCTCTTTCCTCATTCTTTCGCTAAACTAAGTGCAGTGGGAATAGGGGAGTTCTGACAACCGATCTACACTAATATATAAAGCTGAAGAGTTTGTTTGTTTGAACGCGCATAGTTGGTTAGAGCATTTATCAAGGATATAACCATCGCGCTGTAACCAACCGGAGCTAAAAAACAGCGGGAAATGAGAAAAAAAACTGGGAAAATTATTCATCTTTAAATGATCGAAACAAATGACCGCGCCAATATATTATGTCTCCCTTTTAAGATAAACTTGCAAGAACAACGGGACCCGACCGACCGGGTAATACCTTTAAATTTACAAGGAAAAAAAGGAGGTTGGCGAAAACTTATTTATATGCCTACTATTACTATTGTACGCGGGCGATGTCGCTGACGCAGCTAGTGTGTCTATATATGGGGATAGGTATAAGAAATTCGGCTTCCGAATGAGCGCCATGTTTTTTTGCAATGTCATCCATGTATTTTTTTAATTAAATTATGGATCATATAAAAAGACAGCTATGTTTAATAAAAAAAATAAAATAAAGTATTAATGTATGAAAATATATATTATTTTATTTTCAATTTAATAAGTGCCGCACCCTAAAAGATGTTATTTCAGTTATAGGCAAGAAGTTTGCATCAAGATCTCTAGAATTTTATTGAATTTGCGTTTAGTAATATTAAGTAACACATTTCTTGTGAGAATAAAAAAAAAATATTTTGATATATGTATTCATTCTCATTCATTTAAATTTTCATCACGAGCGTTTTGTACGTTAGGCTACTAGTAAATTTAACACTTGATCAGATTCCTATGCTCTGTCCGGCCGAAACCATACATTACCTATAAGTCGTATCGATAACTGCTTGCGATAATGCAATGAACTCAACCATTGAACCATTAAGTAGAAATAACGATTACTTCCCATGTTTCTCCCGTCACTTTAACACAGTAATCCTTTATCTCCTCGTATGGAGGATAATGACGTTGCGCACAAAAGACGTCACTCGTGACACGAAGAATGTTATGTTATTCACGTCGTGTTTGTAAACACTTAGAACCTGACCTATTGTGTTGCTCACGAGCGTTATACACGCTTATTGTTTTAGATCTAGCTAACAGTCTTATCACCATTCAAATTTAAAAAGAAAAGTTTGTTATTCCTTAACAACCTAAACAAGTGAGAAACGAAAGAGCCTAAGTAAATATGAAGGTATGGGTTATATTGAAATTCTTTACAGGAGTCACAGACCACAAATGAAAATGTCACGAAGGTTATTCGTTCAGTTGCAGTCTGTGGATTACCGAATATCCAAAACCAAAATGGATTAACAGCGTGTCTTGTTTAAATGTTATATATAGATGGGGCTGGGATTTATAAACGTTGGTTCTCCTTCATTATAGAAAAAGTATGGTAGATATATAAATTAAATTTGGTAAGATCTAACATTTGATCATAGTACCTCTTAATATTTACACGAGTCTAATATGTATACTCAGACGAAACCATATTTATAAAAACGCTTTTATAATCGTAATTCTCACGTATTAGAAAAGAATTTACAAACATCAAAGATACGATAATTATACCGAATTAGTTCATAAACTAAAGTTATATCAGTACATTTATAAAAGTTTATTGCCAAATCTCCTTTGATGATTCAATATTGTTATCTCCGTCCACTTTCGACTTTTAATCACCGTCAACGTGTAACAAATATAGCCTTTTGACGCACCACTATTTTATATTTTAGACTGAAATGAGAATAAAACTTCACCCGCGTGCGCTCACGCAGCGCGAGTCGGTTTCAGACTGAACGCGACTAAATCAAGTGGGATATATAGTGTATTTTCATTTTCAGTGTGTCAACATCCGTACTGATTCATTGACGAGCTTATACAACTTTAATAATTTTCACATATTATCGCACATGGTGGCACTATACAAATGAAAAATCGATAATAAATAAATCAAAAAATTACGAGTCTTGTTTGTAGTTGTAGAGTGTTGCTCTAACTGTTGCACGGAACTGTACATGTCGGTTCAAGTCCTGTATGTATCGTATTTTTTTTTTCAAATTATAATCGATTTTTAAATTATAGAGCTTATACAAGTTTTATATGAAATAATACTTTTAAATAAAACACTGTAACTGTTTAAAACGCGATATATTTTAGTTAAACTTTTTGAGGATTGTTTTTAACTACGGCCCGACGCTTCGGATGCTTTGCAGCAGTAGTGGTCACGGGGAGACTCCCCGCGTTTTAAACCGTTAAAGTGTTTTATTTCAATGTGTACTACTCGCGTAAACTATTGACAGAAATAATATCTTTTTATTGCCAATTTTTTTTTATGTTTATGCCACCGACACTAACGGGAAGTGAGGGTATAGTAAAGACTAAGAATATTGCATTACTATTTAAAAGAAATAAATATATACACAACTTAAACAAGATATGTATATATATATAAAAAGTTATCCGTATTGATAGTTATCGCAAATTTGTTAACACTAATATTGTATACTGTCTATAGTATTCCTACCTCCCATTTCATATCAAGTTTTCCAGAAGGAGTCCAACATGTTTCAGAAGAATTTCAAATGTATTCCAAACATGTTAGACCCGGTGGGGGAGAGCAAACTTTTATCATTAGCCCATCGCATAGATAATAAACCCATCAGAAACAAGTAATTATAATATCCCTACTCTGTATTGAAATAATTCTGTAAATTATTATAGAAAAAAAAATGTACATAATTGTTGTAACTGTTGCTAGACCGAGCATTAAACTACCGACGAATATAAGTCGTGTGCACATAATTCACGAGAGCTAGGTCTCAGAGTGAGGTTTAATAAAACAAAATTCACATTTGGACACTTATCAACAGCGGAACTGTAAATAGCCATTCTGATGGCCCTTACTTTGATGATTTTCGATAGCGAGATTCACTTGGCACCGTTTCAAGTCGCGGTAAAGGCAGACAAGGTCGCGGTTATACGAATTAAATATATTTCTCGCACCGAACTTCGCATGCGGTTTTTATTGAATAAACATTGGTGCCGTGTTAAGGTCGTGGATAATGTCGTATTTTTATATATCCTGTAATTTGTGAACAAGCAAGAATCCTACTACTATTATAAAGGCGAAAGTTTGTAAGTATGGATGTATGGATGTTTGTTACTCTTTCACGTAAAAACTACTGAATGGATTTGAATGAAACTTTACCACAATATAGCTTATACATCAGAATAACATATAGGCTACAATTTTTGAGGTTTTTAATGTGAGGTCGTAAAAAAACACATTTTTTGCGCTTACATTGCAAACGCTGACTGAATCCTACAAGATAGATCAAAACAATGTACTACAGTATTGTACAACTTAAAAAGGTCTCCAAAAAAGTCCGTGATGGTATATGTTTATCTCTTAGGAATAACCCACAATAACCATTTTTTATCCTTTACTTTGTACGAGAAATAATGGCTTATTTACGAAGCGATTTTAAGCAATACAGTATTAATCCTTATCCAATTAAGTATCTTAAATACATTGTGCATTTAATAAAGATCAATATGGCTTTTTACAGCATGTAAATTAAATAAATATTTTCGAAGATATCACAGATTTAAAATGCAGAGTCATAGGAATTTCGGCGATAAATACCGGCAGCGGTGCCAGGCGAACGGGGCGTGGGGGGGAGCGGGGTAGGTGCGGTAGGGAAGAAGTGGCTCATCGCTGAGTGCGCGACCCGAAATCGGGCAGACGCGTGAGGGCAGACGTCGTTGACGGTTGTGTCCGTTTTGCGAATTTTCAAGGCACTAGCGATTTGATAAAAACGTATGGTCGCCTACTTTTAGTTATATAGGCCTAAGGTTGTTATTGCCAGGTTTCTTTGTGGTTAGGAGTTACACGTACAAAAGATACTTCATTGATAATTCAATTACTATATAGATAGGTTAATTAAATAGGCAAGGATTGCATTAAAGTACAATCATAACAATAACTACCGTACTGTATTTTTTGGAAGTATAGAAACAACACGTACTTAAGAATTATGCCGCGAAAGCGTAAGTCTAATCTTTCTGAAGCTCTGATAAAACTCGAAATATGAAAGTAGCTAGACTTAAGGAGACGTTTCCACAAGTCGAACTGCGAAGGCTTAAACAAGCAGAGCGTGAGGCAGCTCAAAGAGCTGCTGAGACACCAGAGCAGTCCCAAGATAGACGTCGACAGCATGCTGAGTATCTAGCATCTCAACGGGCTGCAGAGACACCCGAACAGTCTCAATCTCAAAGGAGGCATGTGTTGTTCGGGAGGAAAAGTAGTTCTTCCTTCAATAGACGAGCCTGTTGAACCTCTTAAAGAACTTTTTTCAAATGAAACGGATGAGTCTCGCCGTTTTTTTAAAAACATAAAATTTTTCTCACGGTCAGCTCTATGTGGCTTGCTCACGTCTTTCCAAAGCGAAGAATCTGCATGTTTATGCTGAAGGAAAAAGATCGTTAAATGTAGTTTATAGGAGCATACTGCAGTAGCGACCTATAGACCTATGATTAGGGCTCTGCAGTGCTTAGTTACCGTATTTCTTACTTATAACTAGACTAGACGGGACGAACCTGAAGTCCACGCGAACGAAGTCGCGGGCAAAAGCTAGTGAATTATATATTGAGATCGAAGATAAAAAATCTATACTAATATCACGAAGGTGAAGAGTTCGTTTGTTTCGACGCGCTAATCTCACGAAACTACTGGTTCGGTTTGACAGTAATAGTAAAATAACCTATTTATTAAAAAAACTTTGTTTCGACGCGCTAATCTCACGAAACTACTGGTTCGGTTTGACAGTAATAGTAAAATAACCTATTTATTAAAAAAACATTTTACAAGTTTCACGCCGCATTTTTACTTCAATGTATTAAAAACCTACACACCACATGTGTTAAAATAAAACAAATCTAATGTTTAAAACGCTAGTATATGTCAGGGTTTTTTACAGTTTAAAGTGTTTTATCTGAATTGGCCAAGGAGGTAAACGCCTGTCAAATGTCTAATATCGATGTCAAATCTATGTTAAATCCTGCCAATTCCTCCACAATGTTAATATTTCGCGGTAGAATTGGTAAGGTTCCATTTGTATAACAATTAGTAGGTACACTAATACAACATGGAGCTGAAGCAATGCGTATCCTGAAATCGGCCCTTAAAAACTCACTCAATATAATATATACAAATAATAATGACCTACAATCATATTAGTTGTACGTTAGAAGTTTAACCGACTTAAAATTGTATTAAGGGACGTCCGATATTGTAGTAATTAAAATACTATTTACTTTACAAATTACAAATATAGTTTACGCGAGTATACAAATTATTTATAACACTTTAACGGACAACGCGATATATAGTAAAACGAAAGGAAATAAAATGATAGTCAGTGATTTTACCTTTCATAGTATACAATCAAACAATCTGTTTTGGTTTTAAGGGCCGATTTCGCTATACGCGTTGGTGCTCCGGCCGATTTCTACAACGCCATTAATACATTACCTGTAAGCTATCTTCGTACATAATTAAGATGAAATACGCTCAAAGCATTAGCACTTCATCAAAGCGATTTTAGGTATACAGACGCTTTTAATGAGATTTACCAGACAATTAACAATCGCTAATTTCCAACGCAATCATTGTACAGCAATTAATTATTATTATATGCTTTACTATATGCTTAATTGCCTAATCATGGTGGATCAGCGAAGTCATTAATATTATTGTCTGGTCTGGTCAAAACCGTGAATCAATTGACGTATCGCCTAAATTGTTTGAGGTTAAATACCGGAAAATATAATTAATAATTTCTTAATTTTGTATATTGTAAATTATCAATATATAAAGCTGGGGAGTTTGTTTGAGCGCGCTAATCTCGGAAACTACTGGTTTGAATTGAAAAATTATTTTTTCAATGTAAGTGATGGTGTAAAAGTTATACATCATACTGGGTTTCCAATGCGTTCGCTGCGAAAACGGTTAATGATAAATAAACGACATGTAAGAAAGAATTTAAAAAAAAAAAAGTTAACTAATACTATAAGTTATGTTATAATCATTTTTAATGTGAACTGAACTAGTGCATATCGAACTATATATACTACAATATAAAGGAAAGCTCTACGACAAAACGTAACAACGTTGAGATGAACGTTCTGAAAAATATGGGCCGTTAAAAATGCTAATTACCCCAATTAACGTTAACAAAACAGCGTCGAAATCCGTTTATTTTGTAATTATTGGGCGTGTGTTTACAAAAAGCATCCTAAACGATTCCCTGTCCATCAATTAGAATAAGTGTCGAGATCCGGGAATGGCTTCGTCCAATTAGTGGGAGATTTTCTTTTTGCCTCAATCGACGATCTCTACTGAAGCGTCGGATCAACCGCCGATATAGATCTGACGGGCTCGTCGGTCTAATGATATATAGCTAATGAACAGGTCGTGAGTTCGATCCCCGTCGGGTCTAACATGTTTTTAATCTTTGGAAACTTTAATATTTTTCACACTATGGCACTATATAAATTTCAAATTGAATATAAATTCAACTGTCAAGGCGGAAAAGTCTACTATATATACTATATGTGTTCAATAAAAATAATAATAATCATTTACAAATTTGCGTGTTTGATTACCTTAGCAACGCAACAGCTTCAGAAAGTTAGCCAATAGAAATTAAGAAAATTGATAAGCGCTTAAATATTTCGTCTCGACACGCCGGTTTTCACGCAAGATCGAATTCACATGCGAACGATTTGATCTCTATCCTTTTATGCCACTTTTAAACGTTTTAAATTCGTACTAAAATAGTAATTCAACTACAACCTGAAAATCTATTGTGCTGAAACGGTGGTGTCGCTAGCGAGTTTTGTTATATCGTGAACTATATAAACCTTTTATCGTGTACAATAATAAATACAGACAAATACATAATCAATTTACAATTTGCGTGAAAAAAAAAAAAAAACCCCCCCCAAAAAAAAAGACCAAGGTGTTTTTTTCCCCGGGGGGGGGGGGGGGAAAATAAGAAAAAAAATAACTTAAATTAAAACCCAAAAAAAAACCGATACACATCAATATTCTTCTTATTTGATTACCTTAGCAACTCAAACAATTTAGCTGTCAGACAGTATCCAATAGAAATTAAGAAAATTGATAAGCGTTAAATATTTCGTCTGAAAGCACAAGCAGTTGCTTGTCTGAACGCGAAGATCGAATTTCAGGAACATGCGAACGATTTGATGTCTATAGGCCTTTTAAGTAAGCTGGTTAAGACACAAAAAATATGAATGAGAGAACGATTGCTCTTTAAATTATCAATAATATAAGTTGCGGGTAGCATTTTAAAGATAACTGAAAAACGACGGGAACCTGAACGACGGGTCTCGAACGTAACGAAACGAATAACCATTAGATAGTCAGAAATAAGAATAGATAGTACTAAATGAACACAAATTACCACACTCGAATAAAGTGTATCAATAAAGTTCTGTCATCGGATCATCAATCTAACATGAAGTGGGATACTTTAATCTGATAAAAACGGATGCTACGATGTATGGCACAACGAGATAAGGTCTTAATAATTGAACTGAACAACACCAATAAAAATAACGAGACAGATTTATTATGAAAAGGGAATAATTGCGTTTATGCATGATATAAGAAAGTGTGTACCTACGGGAACAAATTTTTGTTTTTTTTTTATGTATTTAATTTATTTTTTTTATTTGTATTTTTTATATACAATTGTAAAGCTATAAGTTATGTATAGTTCCTAAAATGTTAAAAACCCAACAACTTAATTTTAAAAAAAATGTTGACAATATACAGCCTAATACATGTTGGGTTAAACACTCCAGCCATATAACGTAGTCGTATTTTGGCTTTGGATACTCAATCGGCGGCCTGAAACCGAAACGCGATTAAACTTAACGGCTTTTCATCTGTGGGCGGTAGTTTGTGACCCGGACGGAACTTCTATTTCCCCCATCACCCATTTAATAATCAGATTTTCAGTCGAAGTCCAACATGTTTCATAAAAATTATAAATTAATGGACCTAATGGAGTTCAAACCCACGACCCGTTGATTATTTCAGCCACACAATGCTATTATTACCCCGACGAGCCAGTCAAAATAATTAGTACACAGGCATAATATCTCAGGTATTACACCTCAAAATATTATGCCATGCTGTACATATTTATAAGGTCTTCCGAGTGATCTGCGATTGATGGACTGTCCATTCATCAGGCGAAAATCTGTCAACGCGACAAGTCGGCCATGTTTTGTGTCGCTCTTTTGCAATTCTAACCCTAAGGATGATAGATGGAGTTCTTCATATTATATTTACCCCAAAATAACAAGTAGTTTAGGAGCTAGAAGTTTTTTAAACTAAACTAGAAGTAAAAATTTCGTGATACATTGATTTGTACATCGTACAAATTATATGTATCATGCAATATTATGTATGTGTGCAACTTAATATCAACGGTACGTTAATAAAAAAGGTACATGTGGCGAAAATCTAACTAAACCAACTGACCGCCTTCTAGAGAACAAACATTATTATTTAATTCAAGCCAACCCATTAAGACGAACCTTACACCTCTATTAAACTAAACAGTACTAAGTTATGCCTCGTATGCAACCGTTGGGATTAAAGAATTCTGTAATTACTGCCCGCAAATATTTTGCTAGAATATTGTAGCTGTGGGAATTTCTTTGTTAGTGCATGTAGTGTCTTCTATATTTTAAATACAAAAGCAATTAACCGTAATCACATGAATCCGTTTTATTTGGTTTTATACATTCGATGTATAAGCTTACGGTTAGACTAATAAATAAATATTTGATAAAAAAGTCGTTTATTCCCCGTATAATTTTTACAGCTAAAGAGATTGTATCGAGCAAGGCTTTAGGCTATATTAAACCACGCATGTATGACCAATAGAAGCATACAAAGAATAATGTGAAAAACACGGAAAATTATTTATCGTCAAGGGCTTCTGTTGCGTTTGCTGCGATAATGGTTTAAGAAACCAAAAATTATGTATGAAAGAACGATTCCCCTTTAAGTGATCTTAAATACTTTATATGACTATCGGTGTCATCACGTTTACCAGGTAATCAAGGCTACTGCAAAGCCTCCAAAACGTCAGGCCGTAGTTAGAATAATTTTCAAATAAGCTTAACTAATACAAATCGCGTTTTAAACCGTTAAAGTGTTTTATATACTAATGATACAGTTCTCGTACTTACAAAAATAATAAAACAGATTTTTGTTACATCCATTACAAGACGCCTGTTTCAACAGATACTATCAAATTTAAAAATACTCGCCCCTAAGGAATTTGACCCACCTAACCATACCGGTACGTTTTCCACGTTAATAATGCAGTACAAAAAACGGATTCGCATCGCATTGCCCCATTTCAAGTACTTTTCTCTGAAGCCCTTAATACGGTAAATGCAAATAAAAAGTTCATAATCCGCTCGTTGGAAAACTACGATGGCGCCGTAGAATTCAAATCAACATTTTTTCGTTTACCTTTAATTAACAAGCTCGCACGAAAAGCAGCGATTGTTGAGTTGTTTATTTATGGAAATATGGCTGTTTACTAAGGACGTTTGGTTTCAATATTCGTATGACAGAGGTGGAAAATGGATTATTATTACTAATAGACGATGAGCCCGATGGGTTGCAGTTAACGTCGGGTTGAAATGTATACTACTCGCGTAAAACAAGACTACGAAAAGTTTTTTTTTTATTTAATTATATTATTACATGGCTTTTAGACTATTAAATAATAATAGTATAAGCTTTAGATACTGTCTATAGTTTACGCGAGTAGTACACATTTAAATAAAACACTTTAACGGTTTAAAACGCGATATATTAGTTAAACTTATTTGAAAATGATTTTTAACTTCGGCCCGACGTTTCGGATGCTTTGCAGCAGCCGTGGTCACGGGGAGTCTCCCCTACCCTTAACTAATATATCGCGTTTTAAACCGTTAAAGTGTTTTATTTAAAAGTATAAGCTTTACCATCGCTTCTTTATACATATATTAAAATCTTGAATTCAAATTCCAATAGCAAGAGCTATTTAGTACAGAGATTTTTTATTAAAGAGACAGGAACTAGGTAATAAAAAAAGTCTAATTATTCATTTAGTTTGACGTTATGAAATTTGAATCTAACAGATGGCAGTTGCATCATTTATCAGACATTTGACAGATGGTCATTAGCGCGATTCACACGTACAACTAGGAGTAGGTCATTGCAGATTTATTATCCCTAATTCACTATTAAATTCATAATATTTGTCACTTATTAGCTAATTTTAAGTTAAGTTAAGTTGTTGATCACACCAAAATATCGACTGTTTTACTAATAAGTATTCTTACAGAAATATACGTGCACATACAATTATGTACACTTGGATTTCTCTCTGTCTTTAGTTTTGTTCTGTATGTGTGCCTGTTTTATTTAACGGTCAAAACGCGAAATATATTAGTTGCCTTATTTTTCTATTTTACCTACGCCCCGACGTTTCGGACGATACCATTTCGCGTTCGAAACCGTTAGTGTTTTATTTAACTGTATACTACTCGCGTAAAGTAAAGACAATACTTAGATTTTGTTTTGTTTTTATTATTATACATTATACTAGCTGTGTCAGCGAGAATCCTACGCGAGAATCGTTATTTCGAGCATCCAAATTCGTTTTTGCTTCATCTTTATAAACTAAAGCGACGACGTCGGTCGCGTCCCTTCCCGTCGTTCTTGCAAGTTAATCTTAAAAGATAGACATATAGCGTCGGGGACATTTTTTTAGATCATTTAAAGAGGAATAATTCTTTCATATATATTTTCTTCTTTCTTGAACTGTTTTTGCGGAAACCCATAATGATGAATAATTTTCCCATTTTTTACACATTTCTCGCTGAATTACGCTTGTATTAGTCACAGGGCAATGTTTAGTTTTTTAAGCCTTCCTCGATAAATAACCAACACGAAAATAATTTTTCAAATCGAACCTGTGGTTCCAGAGATTAGCGCGTTCAAACAAACATCTTCAGCTTTATATATTAGTATAGATAAACGATCTTCTTCATAAAAGTTTTAAAAATTTTTATACTAAATGAAGTATCTATGCAGTTGACGCTAAAGCCTCTTGTGTAAATTTTTGAATTCCAAAACGTTTCTGTAAAATCACATAATCATTTATATAACTTACATAATATGTATCTGGCTACATTTCCCGTATTAAATGTTCCCGTAAAACTCGAAATACTAATTCCAACTTCAGCAAACTAATTCCAACTTTGCATATTAATGTTACTAAATAAAATTATTCGGACGTGCAGCGTTTGCAATGGAATTATGAGGTGGAAATAGTTAACTGGACGGCTATCGATGTGCATACATCGGTCATGTGAGTTGAGATCGTTCGGATATTTCGAATTACGGCCCAGTTGACAAAGCCACAATACTGCAATATTATCAAACCCGTAATGTCTATTTATTTCTAATAATCTATTCATTTGAAGGAAAGTAATGCCAATAGCTCTTGCGTCCGCGTGAGTTGAAGCACAGTTATGCTACAACACTGACTTTAAGCAAAAACCTACTGTTCGTTTGTTAGACAGCGCTTATATTTTAACAACAGTGACTTAAGCGGTAACCATTAGTAACAAAGTATTCAGTAATTAGGACAATTATTGGCGTAAATAAACTTTCCGATGTAAATTTGGGTATCGTCATTTAAAACAATTAGGTAGATTACAAGGAATATCAAAAAGTAGAATAGAAAGGACGTTTTCAGTATATATTTTAAAATACGAATACGCTTTGTCTATGTTACGCGGGTATAAATAAAACGTTTAACGGTTTAAAACACAAAATACATTAGGTAACTTGTGAATAATTATTTCAACTTCGGCCAAAATGTATAACGAGAGATTCAGTAACGTAGCACAAGTCAAATATCGTTTCATCGGACAGTTTTGTTTCCTTTTTTTTTTTACAAATTAATTTTAGTTACAGACAAGTTGATCAGACTTCGATGCCTTTGCCGACCGCAACAATCTATTGTTTGTTTGGAATTAGAACTCAGGACGTCTTGTGCTTAAAGCGATGCAAACCATTTAGCTACAGAGGCGGACAACGTGAATGTTAAAACGGATCTGTATGGCAGTTTTTTTGGTAACAAGGAACAACTGTGCTAGCTTAGACCAAAACTATTTACTATCCAAAAATTCAAATTCACAGCTATAGTTTTGTTCTTATACTCCATAAAGTCATTGTAACGTAACACGACACACCGTGTTTTACAGTTGAATAATGCGAGAACGATAGAAAAGATATAATGTACGCCAATAAGTTACAGTAATTCACAAAGACGTCTCGCAACTTTTCACCTTCGACCTCTTTGTGACTCCGAACGTCTCATTACATCTATGTTGGATCATATGTTATCGGATATGGTTCACGATTTTGCCGAAACGCCTTACAAAGTTGCAATTTTATAACGCAGTAATGATCAACCGGCGCAAGAGTTTGTTTTTTTTGTGTCTGCTGTTCTTAAAACAATATACATATATGCAGTTTACAAGAGTAGCATACATTTAAATAAAATCTTTTTCAACGGTTGAAAAGGCGAAATATATTAGTCAACTTAGTAGCAGCTTTCGGCTACTACTCAGTCGGGCCCAAATTAAAAATAAATTAAATCCAACATTTCGCGTTTAAAACGTTAAAAGTGTTTAATTGAAATTCAATAATAATGATGAAAAAGCCAAGTTAATTGTAATTCGGTTTTAGTCTGTGGATTTTCGGATGTGAACGCCATTGAACGCTAGTCTGCTCTTTTTATCATAAAAAAAATGTTCTTGGTAATTTTCTGTCCCTTTCTCTAAGTTTGTTTTCCCACGCAACGACTATTTTTATAGTAACACAATGCTACTCAGATCTTTATTGCTTGTTTGTTCTATTTCCTACAGAGTGTACGTTTAAAAAAAATTTCAAGATCGACAATAGAAATATAATATATAATATTATCAAGATATAGATATAGTTTTTCGTGATACTAGATCACGTTCTTAAAAGGTAAGAAGAACAATATAAAGTTACTAGCTGACCCGCACCCACTTCGTTGGGTGGTAAATAGCCCATGTCACTGTCCATCCTTTTATTTAACTATCTCCACTTAAAAAAAAAACATCAATTCATCACTCCGTTTTGCCGCGAAAGATCGACAAACGACATCATCATTATCCACAGGCTGCATAGATTGTCTTTATAAGGATGTTAAAGTTGTTAATGATGAAAATATTTAAATGTAATTAATACTAAGTTTTCACTTCTGCCGGGAGTCCCGAAGTGTAACCCGGTTGTTTTAGGATAGATAAATAAAGCGATTATTGTAGAGCTTCTCTATAAACAACATTAGACGTTAAATTATTTTCTGGTAACAAAATATACTGATGGTCGGGAGCCCCGACCCGTGATAGGGCAACGTAAAGTTGCCCATGCGTAAAACATTCTTTTCGTAAATCAATTCCTACTAATTTGAATGTTTGGCCCTGGGATTTGTTTATCGTTAGTGCGAAAGAAATTTTTACTGGAAATTGGAGCCTTTTGAAGGGTATAGGCAAATCAGTAGGAATCATGGGTATTCTTGGTATATGAGCTAATTCACCAGCTGCAGGGCCGGTGATAATCTTCGCTACTATTAAATTATCTTTTAGCTCCTTTATAAGAAGTCTCGTGCCATTACACATGTTAGGGGGGTTTAAATTTCTGAGAAGCATTATCGGCGTGCCTACTTTTAACGACAGTTCATGAGGTGGTAGCCCAGCGGGGTTCAGAGAATTTAAAAATTCCTGGGGATAGTGTACTGCGTCCTCGATGTTAGTGACGGTGTCTATGGATTTATAGCACTTAACTTCACCCGGTACTTTCTGCATAATTAAATTGTTTATTTCGTTGACTGTTTCATTCCTGGGAGAAACTATTGCTCTACAACACAGCCAACGAAAATCATTTTGGTGTAAGTTTTCGATGTCAGGATATATAGCATTTATCAGACTATCTAAATTATGGACTATTTGGCCTAGAGACTCATCTAAAGTAACTGCATAATTGGTGCCCAAATTTAAAAATGGAAAAATTCCTTCTCCAAGTTTCAGCAGCTGTTGTGGAAAATTGCTATGCGCATTTCCATGTAAGTGAGCTCTCATGTTGGTGCGCAAATACAAATGTTGAACAGATGTCCAAAGTTGAGACGATTTTAAACATGCCTTCATAATATCTGCTCGCGTACCTCTGTTGACGACTGGAAGCGTTTGTCGGAAATCTCCAGCAAATACAAAAGTGATACCACCCATAACATTAGCAGAGCTTCGGAGGTCTTTTAAAGTACGGTCCACGGCCTCCACATGAGCTCTATGACTCATGGTGCATTCATCCCATATTACCAACGACGCGTCTTGCAGTAACTTACCAAGAGGCCCATTTTTCCGAATAGAGCACGTAGACCGTTGATCTAAAGATACAGATAGCGGGAGTTTAAACGTAGAGTGAGCAGTTTTTCCTTCGTTCAAGAGAGTTGCAGCAATTCCTGACGAAGCAACTGCAATCGCTATCTTCCCTGATTGCCGTATCTTAGCAAGTATCAAATTTGCGAGAAAAGTCTTTCCGGTGCCTCCTGGTGCGTCCAAAAAAAATAATCTCCCCATGTTATTGTTCACGCTATCCACAATAGTCTCATAAGCATGTCTTTGGTCTGGTACTAATTTTGGCACATTGTAATTTACAAACGCTGTTAGATCATTTCTGTTATACTGTTGTACCATTGTGTCAATAGTATTATTCTGGGTACGAACGGGAGAAGGTAATCCAAAATCACTTAAATTTTTGTCGTTTAATTCTAGAAGTTTGTTTTCTATTTCAATTAATCCTTCATTATAAATTACTTCAGTAAAGGGTAAAGTGTTATCCTGATTTTGTTGTCTGATACGATGTCTAATATCTTCACAGAACTGATCTTTGAAAGTATGCCATAACTTCAATGGTTCCGATGGTTGACAAAATAAAAGTATGACTACGAATAACTCCCTTAGTTTTTTTGGACAATGTGATAACGAAGCTTCGCTTAAAGTATTACCCCAATGGTCATCGTTTTCAAGTAAACCTCGGTCACGGCAAGCTGCTTGATACGTCTCTTTGACAAAACCGTTTACAGTTTTGAGGTATGCAAATGAGGTCGGACCGCGTACGTGGTGCAGTAGAATCCTAAGATAAAAACACTCCGATTGTGATGGATGTATCCCGTAGACTCTACCTAAAGCGGCATCTTTTTTTATCCCCGGATGTCCAACTACATCTTCACCACGCCTCCTTCTAGTGAATTTATTATTTGCCCATGTATAGTACTGCGGGACTTCATGATACAGAAGAGTTTTCGCGAATTCATCTTCATTACAGAGAGCAAAAAATGCCAGTAATGTGGTATTGCGTGGGTTTTGGATAACTTGATGAGCTGTCCCTGGTGTAAAATACACCCTTTGACCGTCTTCTAGATGAACAGCCAAATGCACTACAGTAGGATACCGGTCGTGAATGGGAAATTCAAATAAGCGCCAGACAGCTTCAGATGTGCTTATGTACCTGCCATTTAAATAGTTTTCGACCTCATCTTGTGGGTTCCTAAGGCTAAAAGTTGCCTGATCTGAGCCTTTATTTATATATTTACATATATACTTAATGGCTTGAACAGAGTGGCAATACTCCACGTTTATATGAGCGTTAAAAGTCTTACATAGTAGCGGGGAGTATGGAACAATCCACCTATTATCTATCGTCACCATGTTGCCCCTAATTTGTAGCGTAGTGCTCCGACCGCCATTTTCTGTATCGCGCCTACGATAAACTGGATACCCATCCTCTCCGGTTTGGGTATCGTTCATGAAACGGCGAGGGTATTTTTTTGTGCAGACACCGTTCTTCATGCATGGTGCAGCTAAATTATGCCCTCCGCAGGGTCCATGCACCATATTTTTAGTTATAATATTGTGTAGTACCGGATCAATGTCTTGATCGGGTAGCTCCGCAACTATGACGCTGTCGATCTCGTCTGGTTGTATTTTACTTTCTAGCCAGAACAGCAAATGACAATGAGGTAAACCGCGCTTTTGCCATTCCACACTTGCCATATAACATTTTGTTTTACCGAATATCTGTTCTTTGACAAATAATTTGATGAATTTCTTCATCTTTAAATGAAAGACACGGGAAATTATATCATGACGGTCGAAAGACCGTTGTCCTGGTAGTAGCTCCGCCTTAATCTCAGGCCATTCAGGGTTACATGTAAAAGTGACAAATAGGTCAGGTCTACCATAATTTCGGACGTACGTCATCGCGTCCTGCGTTTTCTCGTGCATGAAACGCGGAGAACCCGTAAATGACGATGGCAATATGACATGTTGACCGATGTTTGATGGGTCAACATTTGCGTCATGATTTAAGGCATCTCTGAGATGAATGTAGTCATCAGCCCTCAGTCTTTGTTGATTCCGGGAAATATAATTTAATCTTTCAGATATCATTTTCGCCATCATGTCAACACAATATTGACTAAATAAGTCTCTGTAATAATGTAACGGATTAAAAGAGTTAGTTCTAAACATTAATCTAAATGCATAAAATTGCATACATGAAACAGTCTTATTACGCGCAGAACCCTGCTGAGAGATAGTCAAATAATAACCGTCTTCTCCTGACACAAACATTAGGGGATACTGTAGTGGATCATAGGACCGATGTAGCTCAGAAACTCTCTTGAGCTGTCCGTCTCTCCCGTGTAAGACTATATCCCTGGGACCTTTGTCTTCATCGACTAAGAGAACGGCTACCTCGTTTACAGTAGGAGCATTATATCTGCCTCTGTGTGCTGTCTGTGGAGTGCGATCTGAATGAATAATTAACTTTAAATTATCTGAGGAGTTGAGTTCTAAATTTTGTTTAAAACTTTGTACATACGCGTTATGATTATTCAGAACGGTCTGTAATTCGCGAATTAAATCCATTTTTAAGGTTGGTGCGATGCTTGATCGCAACGATAATTGGTCTGCATCCGAAATAAAATATATTTGCAAGAACTGTGGGTTTTGGCCTGATGGTGGTAAAAGGCTACCAATGAGATGATACACCTGTCCTTCAATTTTAAAAGTGGGCATAAAATGACCTTCCCTGATTTCTTTAGCCCCAAAAGAAGTCATTTGAAAAAGACTATTGTATTTACGTGTATTTGTTAAAAAATGACCAGATAATGGATGGTTATTAGTTAAAAGATTTTTTATTGGTTGTGGCGGCTCCTGAAGGTTAGGAAGACAAACTTTACCTGAAGCACAGCACATACCATTAGGTTCATCCGCCCATTTCTTGGCAGAACAGTTAGAGCAGATCTTATTCATGACTCCGATTTGGACGGACGCTTGTTGTGCATAATCAACCTGCGGATCATATCTGAAAGCCAGTCTGTTGCTGTTAGCTAAACTTCGATTGCGAACTCTATTTGTGGACAACTGCTGTCTCTCTGCCTGAGCTCTAAGTCGCTGCAAACGCTCGACATTCGACTCGCTTTCGCGCAACTGAGAGGTCCTTACATTTTGTTCACGAAGACGTTGGGAACGCTCCAGCCTCGACTCTCGTGCACGTAACTCAGAGGTTCTCAGATTTTGTTGTGCAAGGCGTTGCGAACGTTCGACACTCGACTCTCGTGCGCGAGCCTGAGAGTTTCTCTGATTTTGTTCAGCAAGGCGTTGTGAACGTTCAGGTGAAGATTCTCCCATACGACGTATTCTTGCTGCCCGTGCTTGAGAACTATGGTTAGAAAGTTGGGACCTGGCTCTCTTAGGCATTTTCAAATGTTTAAGAAAGTGTTAATAGCCTGTAATATTCTAGCTCTGAAAAGAACTGTTGTTTAGCCCTGAAAAGAACTGTTGTTTAGTCCTGAAAAGAAATGTTTTTTAGTCCTGAAAAGAACTGTTGTTTAGCTCTGAGAAGAACTGTTGTTTAGCTCTGAGAAGAACTTTTGCGTAGGTGTAGTTTTAAGAATGAAGTCTAATAAAAATCGAACGAAAATGATTAGACTTCGCGCACGACCGCTGCATAGGGAGCCGACCGCGCGTTTGAGCCGCGCGGGTACCTTACTCATAGATCTAAACTCCCCTCCCGCACTCGCACCCCCGCCTTGGTGACCCAACTTCGCAACGCAGAAATAGTAATATTTTAATTTCGCCATAACTTCAAAACCAAACGTCCAATTTTAATCTTTTACATACCAAATATTATCTACATAAACTGTACTTAGTGATGAAATAATTTATTTTGATAAGGATTAATAGCATGAGTAAAATAAATGCGTTTAAATGTAGTCCAAAAAAAAATTAAGATTTTTAAATAAAAAAAATGGTTGTTGTGCCTCACTCGACATAGATAGGTATAGTGTGTCGCGGATTTTTTTGTAGATATTTATAAGATCTCCAATTAATTAGAACATTTTATGCTTCTATCTTTTATAGTTTAGGCAGCGTACGCAAAATAAGTAACTTTTCTGGTTGATTTTTTTACACTTTGTGTCCGAAAAACCCAAAAAATATTTTAAGAAAACCTATTTTTTCCAAAATAAAATTTTGCCTATGTTACTCGTAGATAATGTAGCTTTCGAATGGTGAAAGAATTTTTAAAAACGGTCCAGTAGTTTTTGAGCCTATTCATTACAACCAAACAAACAAAGTTTTCCTCTTTATAATATTAGTGTAGATTAAAATTGACGCAATGAGGAATAGTTTTGAAAACGGTTCAAAATGATTTAAGAATATTTCATATCGTGATTCCCATATTAATTTAAATTACTGCAATTTGATTAATTTATTTATGATATGTTCCGGTTTGACGTGTTTTTAGGTTGTGGTGTGTAACGTCTATATGTTGATGCTAAACAGATAGACGTTTGATATATTCAAGAAGTAGTTACAATGAATATCTGTGTGGGGCACAGTCTTGTCCGTATGTTTTCTAAATTGGTTTTAGTTAAATAAATCAATCTCGAGAACGGTTTAAAAAAAAATTTTTTTTTTACCGGTTTTGTAAAATTTTTCCTTTAAATGTCCAGGGCAGTATTATGCCTATCTTTTAGAATTTATTCGCAAGACGGGACGCACACGACGTCCCACGACGTAACGTAACAGCTATAATTTACAAATATGAGAAGGTGGTTTGCAAAACTCGCGCGGACAAAATGTTGGTCACATCTAGTTTAGAATAACTGTTCTCCGTTGTTTTGTAGCTCCCGACTCGCACTTCACCAATGTGAAGTTGTATTAGACAGTTCAGAAAAGATATTTCAAAAGAATTCAGCGCTAGCGTCTGCACCCCCGGGGTATGTTTGCTTTTCTTTGTAGACACGTAATACGTGCAAGTGTACAATATTGATAAACTTACCAATTCCTCAGGTGATCCTGGTTCCTTCATACCATTGCTCTTATCCGTGCTTCCCGTCTCTGAAACGAGAAATACTTTTATTAATACACGCTGTTTAATAAAAAACATTTTAACGGAAACTGAAGTATCCTTTTTTTAACTGGTGGTGTGAATGCCTAATACACCCCCGCGTCGGGCTAATCGTATCACAACTTCTTTGCAGACAATAGCCGACCAGAACCACTACACACCACCAGCCCGCTACCCGTGCATTGAGGGAGCCCTGGGAACACGTTTGTACGACTCCAAAGCTTCCAAAAAACTGAAGTATATATATATATATATATATATATATATATATATATATATATATATATATATATATATGTTGTCCACTTTTATGCTTTTATTCAAATTTCTATACGGTTAATAGATACATTGTCGGTATTATATGTAAGAGGTTGAGTAGTAAAAGGTATTTTGATCACGAAGTACACTTTCATTTTATATAGAACATTTGATACGGTTTAAAATGCGAAATATATTAACTTTTATATTTATATGCATTAATTGTAGTACTTTAATAATCAGTTATTAATGTAGATATATGTTTATCATCTGCCAAGTATACATTCATTTATTAGTTAGGATAATATTTGATTAAACCATAGTAAGTAACAATTTGCCAAGATAAACGAACTTTTCGAAACAATAACTAAAGTCAATTTGTTTCATTTCCACATATTCGGCGACATTCAATTAACTCGGTTGAAAACTTTACAAATTATAATGCTATTTGTTGACAATAGATGTCACTACTGTGACATGAAAGGCTTGATTATTGCTCGTGACGTCATCATCGAAGCTTCATCCGATGAATTGAAACAAATTAATGTGCTAACCATATTTAATATTGAGTTGAACGTTCTAGCTGTTTTCATAACGAAAGATGGAAACGTGACTTTGATTAATAAATCAATAACGCTTCTTAATAAACTCATTGATCTGGGGCTGGTCTTTGCATAGAATAATCGAAGTTTCAAAGTAATTCTAGATTTTAACACTTAAATATTTAATAGTGTAGTTTAAGCGACTGGTAAATATTGAATAAAATCACTTTGAACGGTTTTTAAATGGTAAATTGTGAGACCATGGATCTCTACTGTAAAGATCCAGTTACTTCCTCCAAACATCAACTCCGAAAAAGTCCGTCAATTTAAAAAAATAATGATCATGACTGCTGAAAAGAATCCGGAACGTTAGGTCGTTGTTAAAGATTATTTACTTTACACTTTTAAATGTTATAAAATAGTTAGATGTACAACCGAAAATTGATCTTCACAAACCAGTACATCCGATAAAATAGTATATACATTCATAGTGTATTCGCAATCCCAGCATTGCCCAAAGACAAGACAAATAAAATTGATCTAAAAATCTAAAACCTAATTATGTGAGTAAAGAGGAAGAACAAAAGAATGATTACTTAAATAGCGTTACAAAGAAAAAAGTAAAGCATAAGTAAGTATTTCATACTTCGAAATGTATACAAAACGCTCCTACACAACCTATAAAGCTAGTGTATCTGTAAAATAGTTTCAATTTTAGAATTGAAACTACTTTTATCATAATTATCATTGAGTTTCAGCGTCAGCTATTAGTTAATCAGATTTCATTATCGAACGACAAATTGCATTACATTGTCTATACAGCGGTATATTATGACACCCTAAAATTATTAACAGCGGAATCATATCCGACATTTAATAAGGCTGCGGTCTCAATGCTATACATCAAATACAAGTGACCCAGATTAATAGGTTTATAGCACTAGCTGTGTCAGCTAGTAATATAACCCACAGACTATAAGCTTTGTCGTCGTAGTATAGTTATTTTGGGCATCGAAATTTTGTATTTAAGTATTTTAAATTACAGCTGTTACAAAGGACGTCCAACGCGTCACGTCGTTTTTGTTTATTAATCTTAAAAGATAGACATATAGTGTGGCGGACATTTTTTTGATCATTTATAGAGGAATCATTCTTTCGTACATATTTTTTGAGTATCTTGAACCGTTTTCCCAGCGCACTCAAGGACAACTCTTACAGACGAAGAATTTTCTTCTTTTCTTCCATCCCACTGTATTATCGCTCTTATTGGTCGCTTCTCAATGGTTTATAGCCTAAAGACTTCCTCCATAAATGCTCTAACCAACACAAAAATATTTGTTCAATTCGAACTCGTAGTTTCTGAGATTAGCGCGTTCATATAAACAAACAAACTCTTCTACTTTATATATTAGTATAGATTGCAGAAGTGTATTGTTGTTGTCTCTTTCTAACGCTGGCATAGCTTGAAGTGTTAAGATATTTCGCATTGTTGTTTAAACTTGAAGTTAGAGGGTAGAAAGTTTTGGATTCTTGTTAAGAAAGAGACGTTTTCAACGTAAAACATGTAGTGACAAATAGTACCTAAGTATCTTGACCCGGCTATACGCTATCTTCAGAGATTATAGGAGACCATAGCCTTACGAAATTTTGACGACGTACTCCAAATTACACTGAGCGCAGGGAAATTGGAGTCAATGCGATTTACGCTAATTACCTATACGGCGGTGAAATGCAACCTTTTTTCCATTTAACGAATTTTCATTCGAAATTCGAATAACAGCAACGACGATTAAAAGAGGTTTTTGTTTACGGTGAAGGCTTTTAAACGTCGCATGTTTAATTACTAACTTTAAAAATGTTCTTATAGTATCACATCTAACTTTTCAAGCATTTTCACTTTTCTTGAGAGGAAGAATAGTCAGGTAACCAATTAAGACAATGGAGATTTATGTCCATTATATCTTGTGAATTTGTGTATTGTTGAGTTACTAATAATTGAAGTGGGGTCACGGGGACATGTGCAAAGCACCCAGGAAACGTCAGGTCATAGTTTAAATAAGTTTAACTAATATATTTCTTGTTGTAAAGCGTTTAAGTCTTTTATTTAAATATGCTCGCGTAAACTACAGACAGTATTTAACTAATCATATGTTAAAGCAATGTATTATTTAAACGACTTTGAGAGATTACATCGATAGAAGTAATTTTGGACATTTTGCTGACTGGAAAGAAACTACATCAAGATTTACCTCCATTGCCAGCTGCCAGCGACAATATTATGCCACATTTACTAGTTACCGTTTATCAGATGGGGAGGTCACGAAGCATTGTAACAGTTGACACTTTAATGATAGTTTATGCAACGATAAAATCGGTATCGCTTTCGAAACTTTCGCTGTCAATGAGAAAGATTGGCTACCGTTTAAATTCGATCGTAAGTCACGTCTGAGTTGTGTAAGCGATTTGTTAAGGGCTCATTTACGAGTTTCAATATATTTTTTTGTGTAGTGTATCGCTTGTATCTAGGAAATCGAAAAAAGATCGACTAAATGTGTTTAGTGTGTGTGTGTATTGTGTTTGTAAATCTTAAATTTTCTTGCGTTTCTTTAATGGGCCTATTTTTAAGTGATTAATATTTAATATTTGTATCGACCTATTCGACAAACAGTGCGAGTTATAAAAATTTAATCCATTGTCTGTGAAACAACATTCAAATCAATAAATTAAGATTTCTGCCAATATCAATAGTTATGGACGTCTTTTTTATATGTTTTCAAAACAAAAACGAATACTATATCAGATACGAACAACTATAAGTAACTAACTTGTAAATATACGTCTAACTAAAGTCAAGACTATGTGAAAACGAGATGCAAAAAATTTTAAGTCGGATACACTTGACACTCCTACATTACTTAAAACTCGATCTACGTGCATAAAATTAAGAATTTAAGAGTTGTACAGATTATATCTGTACAATCTTCCTCCCAAATACATTACCCACCAATTAATAGTTTCATCATACCAGTTACCATGATACGATGTGCCAATCTTGACAGATAATTACAGGGTGTCCGCAGATAGCCTCATTTTTGTGTTTGCTTCGTGTAATTACAAGCAACTAACAACGCCCACATTTAAGTAGGTTTGGGTCACGCGAATCAAATATTCGTCTTTGTCATGGTTACATGGTGTTATTAGTTAATTCTGACAGCCCGTTCAAGTTTATTGGCAAGGATTTTTTTACTAGAATAATACGTACTTATACATGGCACTTATAAAATTATGTAACAATATAAATATAAATGAAACAAACATGTACACATAGACGCATGAGGTTCATTTCATGGAAATTGAAATAACCCTTAAACATGTAACACGATGTGCTGCCGACGTATTTTTGGCTTTGGAAACTTTACTTATTTTTTATGTGTAGTCGTTGAATCCAAACCTGGGCGGAATTTTCGATATTCCTACCAATCATTTTATATTCAGATTTCCAGATGAACTCCTAAGACGTTTAAAAAAATGTTAGACCGAATTGGAAATAAAACATCCCCAAAGCGTTTACATCGTTTCAACCTGTTAATTTACATTGCTCCCACAATTGTTTGTCACCAACTGTGCTTGGGGTGCCACTTAAAGGGTTATAATAATTGAGACAAACTACTTCTACTACCAAAGTTCCAGTTGGTACTATAAATTTCCTTTAAGATTTTCCGAATTATTTAACCTGACCAGTGATATACAGTCGAGTGCTAACCATTGGACCAGAGAGGAAGTTCTGCGTTAGATAAATACAATACCACTCGCCCATACATGAGACACGTCTGTATTACTTTAACAGATGCGCATTCACAGTTACGTCCTAATGAAAAAATCTAAGCCCAAGTTCATAATGAGCCCTTTCCAAACAACGTAATAGCTTTTCCTATTAACACGTACGATCATTATGTACACGCGCTTATTTGCCTTTCATTGAGGAGTATAGGAAAATAAACCAAAAGAGATAATTAACACTGCTGACATAACGCCATTAGATTCTTATTGTTTTTTACTATACTAGATGTATATATAAACATATATCCAAATTTGTTGTGGGGTGTGTACTATGTGATACGGCAAACATTGGTATTAATAACATACGTAACAACAACGGTTCTTGGGAGATAATGTCAGATAGACATACGCTGTCGTGAACTTGTTTAGATTACTTAAAAAAGAATAATTCTTTCAAATATATTTTTGGTTACTTAAACAGTTTTCGCAGGGCATTACTAAATTATAGTATTTCAAAATAAATACATGTAAGTAGGGTAAATGTCAGATTTGTGTAATTGTATAAATAATAATAGTTTAGTCTCTTTCTTTTACTGTATAAAGCTTTACGAGCTTGTTTCGTTACTTTTTTATTTAATTTAAATTATAACATAGAGAGAACAGACGATAAACATACTTCTCATATTAAAATTTTACAGATGGAATGGAAGTATAGAAGTTGCATAGCCATAATTTATATACTTCGCTATTTATTTAATAATTAACTCCTTTTGTCATGTTATTTGTTTCTTTCAAATAACGGATAATTTTATAATTATTGCAATATTAATCTTAAGTAATATTGACATACAAATTATTAATAAAAAGAGTTTAGTTAACAGTAATCCATATTATAGATCTTAAGGAGACATTTTGGCAAAATACAAAAACGCTAAATAAAGGTAACTGATAAGCCAAGAATACATAACAATAACATATCAGTATACTATATATATTGATCGGCCATATTAAAATATACAATAGTCACTCGTAAAATTCAAATTACGCATGAAGTGGGCGTTAAACCTGTCCATTTCACGTGAACGTAAAAAATACGTTTTTTAATACAACGGGACGACATTGATGTATGTACAACTGGTTTTGAAGGAAATTCGTTACTCGTGTAGTATCGATACCGCATTCTTCCGACTGGTTCGTACCATTCTTTAAATCACATAAGAGCCTTCGCAGAAAAGCATATTCAATTAAATACTCAAGAAACTTAATTGAAGTTTGAATTTAGAAAAAATAAATCCCATTGTTTAAATATAGAATACAATAATTGAAAATAGAATAGAAATTAGAAATAGACTCGGTAGCTCAATTGGTAGAGCAACAGCACGGAACGCTGACGATGCCGGTTCAAGTCTTCCCCGAGTCGATTTTTTTAAAATTTATTTTAGATTATTAACATTTTAAATTATTAACATATTATAATAACTAAATACATTTTTCTCCCATTTTTATTAATTTTAGGTTGCCCCGAAGAGATCGCTTGTTATCGATGAGGCCGACAATATCACTCCATTCTACTACATATTTTTTTCTGTATCATAGGTGAAGTAAAGAATAAATATTTTTTCTATTGTGTTTTTGTTATTCTACGTTAAATAATTATATAACCGCATTCAGTCAGCAAAACTCACAAAGTTTTCTCTCCTTATAACAACACAATTTCATTTGTTTTTCCAAACTGTGACAAGTGTCACGAACTCGCGGGGCGCAGTTAACAATTCACAAAAACTCAGTGTAGCGATAAAAAATCTAACAGAGCAGAAATCGTAGTGCAATGTTTATTTCCCTAACGAGCACAAATTCCATACACGTTTTCGGTAACGCTTTGTGCCGGTTCGAACGTAACCCGAGTGCATAGAGTATACCAGGCGAACGGGTAAATTGGTCTGCGCAAGTTTTTTTTGATGTTTTTACCGAAGCGCTCGAAGATCGGCAGTGCGAAGGGCGATGCGAAGAGAAGCAATGTTTGCACTGTCATACCATGATGGTTCAACTGGAGCCAGAAATTTAGCCGAAAATTATCCAGCCACGCAATCAAAACTAGTAGTGAATGTACTATAGAGATTCGTTTCGTATCTTAAGGAAATAAAAATATAAGTTATAATATTTTTCACATTAAGTATATACATTAAAAGCGATATTAGATCGAAAAGTTTTACTGTCCTGTGTGGCATACATATTTTTTAGGTATAAAGTTGTAATAATCAATTCCGAAGTCGATTCAAGTAGTGTTAAAACACATATTTATGGATAAAAATATAATACGGTCGAGGACAAAGACCTAACCTTACCTAACGTACAACTAAAACCTACTCCTAGTATCTATTATACTAAAGTCATCTACTTACTTATCAGTATAACAAACTCACACACTCACTCCCAACAAATAAAAATAATTCTTCCTTTACGCGAAAGTATAACTACACACCTACTAAAGAAAATATTTATATAGCTCGCAATAACTACACGGCTTACTACTACTACATAAAATAATAACTTAAATAAGTTAGAATGTACCTATCATTCATATTTAAGAAGTACGCTCGCCGCCAGAAGATTTTATTCATCTATTTAAAATAGCTCGTCAGAACGAAATTCGTAGACCTGTTTTGTGTTCCGGAATGCTAGACGCGTTAAAAACACGAACAAAAAACATAACAGGAATTCATAATAGGGCGGCACGAGCTACCAAAAAAGGTAAAAGTTTCGTCGTTTTGTACTTTAAATTATTTATGTGTACAGCTATTTTAATTATGTGGAACGGGTTCTGAAATTCAATTTGTATAGTCTCATTCTTTACTCTAACTTAAATTGCGTTTACAATTTGAGTAGTGAATGAAAACAAGTAACAGCATTAACAACTTTTTACAATGGAAATTAATTAAAGTAATCCTAAGTTCAATTTAAAATCGATTTTAGATTTTAAAAAAAACGTTACGGGCGTTCCTCGCTGTTGCTCTAACCAATTGAGCTGCGTGTCCTAAACGTCATCGTCGATAATTTTCAACCTATGCGCAAAGTAGTCGTAAGTTTTTCTTTAATTAAACAGTAAAAGATATATATGTAACACGAATTGTATCTGGCTGTAACTCTAAACATCTATGGGGCATCACTAAAAATCGGCGCGCAACAGCTGAGTAATGTCCTTCCACAGCAAAGTTAGTGTATGTAATTGTAAACCATTAATGTATTTTTATATATACAATTTCTGTATTATTATAACATTCTTTGGTGTGGAACAAATTATTTGAATTTGAAACATTTCTATCATAGGAAAAAATCTACAAAATAAAATCTAAAGTAACTAACTACCAATTGCTTTTTATAATCTACAAGTAAAATGTCTATATAGTCTATATGATAGTCTGTTATATAAAACCTTCTTGCTACAACTCGTTATTTTCTCGAAGTGCCGCGTTCTTAATTTGAAAAATTAACAAATTGCTCACAATTAGTTCGCTTATGGCGCCATTTCTTGGAGCGTTTTGTCAAGTCAAGAATGCGACGAGTACTCTTAATGGCACCAAGTAATAAGTTCCTAGATAAATCACTAAGTGAATACTTTTTCAGTCGTGTTTTAGTGTAATTGCAAGGTCGCGTCGTGGCGTGGGAACTCATAATGGCTCCCAGTGGAGTGCCAAAACACTTTCCTTGAATACTGACTCCGAGTTATTGTTCAGAGGAACAAAGCTATTAAAGTTGCCTTCACTGTCTGGTATACTCATGATAGTACGCGCATAAATAAGTATAATGGACTCTTTCGTCTTCCTCCCTTTTTTGGAATGAATGATTTTTTATTCGTATTGTACTCGTTTACTTTCATTTTATAGCTTTACATAGCTTGTTAACTATGTTGTATACAGTACCAAAATTTTCGAATATCGAAAGCCGAAATAGGCTAACAGCGCATCTTATTTAGATGTCATATGGCTGGGGTACTTCACGAACGATCAAGTGAACCTCGTAAATGACAAGAAAAAAACTATCTGACGGAGAAAATGAATGCAAGTCGCTAATATAATAAGCTTTAGTAAGTAATAAGTTTATATAATAGAACACTAGTGTGTTATATTATATAAAGACATACAATTAAACATGGATAAAATATTATACGAATATAAGAAAATGCATAAATAAGGAATTTTCACAAGGAAAATCAATCTGTTTCATCTATTACACGTCAAATTAAGATATATCTGTGTAATTATAACATTAAACCTCTTCAACATTATCTACAACAAAATATTTTTGTCTTACATAAAAACATATACGTATATATAACCGCCTCTAAATTACTATTGTATTATTAATTAATTGATATGTTTCTTATTCTTCTAACCTTTTTCATAGTCAAGTATTGTTTTACGGAATCATACAAGTAAAAAAAAAAAAAAAAAAAAAATACTGGTCACAATTTATAAACCTACCTATATATATACATATTGAGCTGCAGGTAACCCGACACCCCTAGTCTATGAAACCAAGGCTAAAGAATGTCACTGATCAAGCTGGTCGGCTTTATAAATATGGAATTGATGATTAAAAACCAAACGTGGAGGTTTTATAAACCTCCTTTGCTGAGCTTAAAGGACCCGCGCGTGCTTCTATCATTGGAGATTTATGGCTGGTACTAACATCCGGTCGCGATAAATACCAGTCCTAATGGAATATAAACAGTCTGTTCGGCCACAGTTTCAGAAAATATCAGTTGACCTTAATCACTTAGAGATTAAAAAAAAAAACGTTTTTATAACGATTAAAAAACAAAACAAGTGATCTCCCCCCGCAAAGGTATTACGAGAAAAAGTATAGTAAAACAAATACGGTCTATAGTTTACGCGTGTAGTACACATTTAAATAAAACACTTTAACTAAGTTTACGCACAACCAGAACGCGATATATTAGTTAAGTCTCCCCGTGACCACGGCTGCGGCAAAGCATCCAAAACGTCGGACCGAAGTTAAAAATCATTTTCAAATAAGATTAACTAATATATCGCGTTTTAAACCGTTAAAGTGTTTTATTTAAATATAGTAAAACATTTTTTCTTATATAGTTCCTATAACAATTTAAAAAAGTACATTTGTTTGATAACATACTATTTTTTGAACTTTAACGCATTTTTAAAGTTCCTGAAGAAGGCAGAAATAATCGAAATGCCATATTTTGAATTTTAACGACAGATAGGCGACAGGCAGCTTAGTTTTTACTTTTTTAAGTCTTCCTCACGAAGTAGATACACAATTTCTTTATAGTTACTTAAAGGCATGCAGTACCATTAAACATCGATACATAGCAATTGCTTAATTTATACTGACATTTCAAGGAACAAAATATGTTCCGATGTAAATAAACCATTGTTCAATCGAACAAGTCTATTGATAAATACCAGAGAAATACCTTCATTTATTACCATCGTAATAAAGAAATGAATTTTTCATGGCTCCGGGCTGTCTTTAGGTATTAACATACATTATGAATATAGCAATTGTTAGAAATAAAATTTGCATTCAATAGAGTTGTGAGGATTATTTCTAAGCGCCTTTACGTTTTTGTGACCTCTGTATTATCAATCTTTGGCAATGTGTAGTGTTCTTTCCAAACAGAGAAGACCATCTTTTTTATTCATAATAGTTATTGAAGTTGATTGGGGAAGAATATGCATTTCTTTAAACAGTTTACATAATATGTATTTACTAATGTCCGAGAATTTCAGTTTACTAAATATCAATAACTCATAATTTCTTCGAAGTTTAAAAACTAATTAGAATTTGATGCTAGTCGTAAGATACTGTGCACTCACATCGTGGCGTAAAGTAATGTTTTTTTAATTAGAACAGCCAAGATTCACTGATGCTAGGTGAATACCGCAGTACATATTTTTATTCATACCTAACTATTTTGGCTTTTGACATTCGGAAATCACAGACGTGACGTAACGCGATTGTTAATGCGGGTTTTTTATTGGTGGACGGTAGTTTGTAATGCGATCAAAAATCGATATTCCTACCATCCATTTAATACCAGATTCGAGACGAGCCAAGATGTTTCAAAAAATATATAATTTATTAGAAAAATATTGGAATCGGTGGGGATCGTACCCACACTATTAGAAATTCAAAAATTACATATATATACCTAATATTAACTGTGAAAACTATTTAAATAAAACACTTTAACGGTTTAAAACGCGATATATATCTGTTAAACTTAATTGAAACTTATTTTAACTATGGCCCGACGATGCTTTGCAGCAACCGTGGTCACGGGGGGAATTTTCAAATAAGTTAACTAATAATACGCTTCAAAAAGTGTTATATTCAAATGTGTACTACTCGCGTAAACTACAGACAGTTTTAATGGTGAATGACTCGTAATATGAAACGTGAAGCCGCGTTCGTATCGTCGTTCCTCGTCGCAACTTTATTAGCAAAACAGAATAAATAGCTTTACCTCGTTATACTAATTCGCAGTGTCCATTAGTCTTTGCTTAATGTCCTGGGGCAAAATCCAGCTTGGTACTCGTAAAATGAATCCTTTGCTTGAAACATCGCTTCGCTCTCAGGGACATCTGACAAAGATGTCCATAATTCACTAGCACTCACTTAATTAGCACTCATATACTGAGTAGTTTTTTCGTAATGTCATTTTTACTTGTGGTTTTCCCTTTATTTTCAATGCGATAAAATGCGCTCTCCTATTTTTTACATTTTATAAACGAAAATACTAATTGAAAAAAAATGATCTTCTTTTGTTTTCTAAAAATAGTAGGCCTTCCTCAAAGACTTCCAAAAAGAGATGACGAAGAAAACAAGACTTTAGTCTATCAAGCAAGGGATACACACATTTGTGCATCTGTTAAGTGAATTTATTTACAAATAAGCGTAATCAGACGGCATAATACGTTATTATAATTTCCCAGAATTTGAAGCCATTCAGGCTTTTTACGCCCTAGATCAATGCAAGACACAATGCGGTCAAAACGGAAACTAGCGATGGCCGTGACTTCGTCCGCATGGAATAGTAATTTCTCGCAGTTATTTTTTTAGATAATTTAAAGAGGAATCCTAGTATCATATACTTTGTGGGTTTCTCTAACTGTTTTACGCACGCATAGATAAAAAAAACCCTTTTTTCACATTTTCTACTTAATCTCCCACTAGGCTCCCATCGGTCATTACGACTTACTCGATAATTGTTCTGACCAACATAGAAATCATTTTTCAATTCGAGCCCTGATCCTGAGATTGTGCTTCAGGACATTTAGTGCCACGCGCAAAAGACCCAATATGGCGTAACAATGCAAGGACAAATGAAGACTAAATTTAATGATAAAATAAGGTAAAAATATTAAACATATTTAGCATTCAAGTGTACACGCAACAAAATCTTCATTGTAAAGGTTTACATTGTTCTAAGTGTAAGCAATTAAATCCGTGGGTGGTAAGTTTTAACTTGTAAGCGATCACTCCTTGCTAGGACTATAATCTAGCGGTCATACCTGAGCTTCGGTAGTTAAGTTAATCACCAGTAATGAAGGGGCTGTTAACTTAATGACATCGTGGCGACCGTAAAAGAAATCTTTACGCTAGGTACTTTTACAATTTGAACCTGAACGGTCTCAGCTGTGACCGTTATATACTGGACTCTGTCTAGTCAAGTTTTTTTAAGATAGAGAAAGACAAGCATTCACTTGATGGTGGGTGAAATAGTCCAGCCATAAAACATCTAAAACAAGATGCGCTGTCCACCTATTTGAGGTTTGGTTATTCGGAAATTCACAGACTGAAAC
Source organism: Leptosia nina (assembly GCA_963661955.1). Taxonomy (NCBI): domain Eukaryota; kingdom Metazoa; phylum Arthropoda; class Insecta; order Lepidoptera; family Pieridae; genus Leptosia; species Leptosia nina. The sequence goes on along the minus strand of CAVLEF010000004.1, from coordinate 3,118,515 downwards.
GTTATCCAACTTCACGGTTTTCATCTGTGGACGGTGGTGATGTGATATGGACGGAATTTCAATATTCCTACCACCCATTTGGTATCTAGATCCCCAGACGAAGTCTAACAATATCAGAAAAATTATAAATCGAAAAATTACACACATGTTGGACCCGGTGGGGATCGAAGCCACGACCCGTCGATTATACCATACACCGCCTAACGTCAATGCATTCAAAAACTATAGTTATAGTTAAGAGTTGCCTATAATGAGCTTATTTAAATAAAACACTTTAACGGTTTAAAACGCGATATACATTAGATAAACTTAATTGATCATTATTTCTCCCCGTGAATCTCACCACGGCTGCTGCAGAGTATCGAAAACGTCGGGCCGTAGTTGAAAATCATTTTCGATTAAGTTTAAGTAATATATCGCGTTTTAAACCGCGTTTTAATTTAAATGTAATTACTATAGACGGTATGTAATGAGCTTAATCAAGTCCTTAGTTCGAATGCCAAGGAAATATTCTAATATCGGTTATGCGCGAAAGTCGCAAAGGAGTGACTTAAACAGGCATAAGTTTGTCATATTCTACCCATATTACTATTGTAACCGTTTTGAAGCTTTACATACTTACTTTTCTCATTACGTTTGGGAAGTTAAAGCATACGTTTTAGTTGAAATAATCAGCAGTTAACATGGATTTACCGCCCGGCTACCAAACGTTGTGATGAACTTAAAATTATAAATAGCTAAGCTAAGACATGGAAAGAAAAGAAAAAATATAAAGGTTATCGTTGCAATTAAAACTTTAAATAAATAACCCAAATACGTTTAAATAAAACACTTTAGCGGTTTAAAACGCGATATATTAGTTAAAGCCGTGGTCACGTCTCCCCGTGACCACGGCTGCTGCAAAGCATCCGAAACGTCGGGCCGAAGTTAAAAATCATTTTCAAATAAGTTTAACTAATATATATCGCGATTTAAACCGTTAAAGTGTTTTATTTAAATGTGTACTACTCGCGTAAACTATAGACAGTATTTAACCCAAATACGTATTACTTCAAATAAGATATGCAAGAGACATTAAAGTCAAAACAGATGAAGATCGATAGTAATAGCACAATATACGCCCAAACACATTTTGATTTGTCACAACTCGCGTCTCCTTTGAGGCAATCTCAATGCGTTTGAAATATATCTGAATCATACATTTGCTTTATCTTGTAGCTCAAATTCTATTTATCATTTGATAGTACTCTAATATATAGGATTATACAAACGAAAAACTGACTTTAAAACATTTTTGTCCATAAGCGCGTCAACAACGCTTTTTATTGTACAATATTTCTTTTTTTCTTCATCCAACATATGACAGTGGCTTAATCCATTAAAAAGAAGAACCATCAAGGTTTTTAACTTCTTTAAGATTCTAAACATCCTCTTAGAAGTGTTTGTAAGTTTAATTATACATTAATGAATTTATGCTCTCTAAAAATCTACACTGTTACTTAACGAAAAAAACAATGATTTTAATAATTAGAATAGAGAATACAAAGAAATTATTGACTTTTTCCGGCTGGGCCTTTTTTACTATACAGACAGATAGAATTGCGCAAGTTTTCGCACACGATGCTGTTTATCTTATTTTCAAATATCCTGTAGATAGTGTGCAATTCGTCAGACATGACAGCTGCTGCCGGGGGCCAGGAAGTAATCCGGCTTCACGTCTAGCTTTAACAATTCAAGCTCTTGACTGAGAGTCTTATTGATCTGATCCGATACGTATTCTAGACAACGGCATCGCAAAATTAATAAAACCGATCGCAATGAGATTATTTAATTTGGGATAATATTCGCCCCAAGTGCGAATCAATTACGTGAAAAATAGTAGAAAAGAAACACAGAAACTTGTTGGCTTCGCCTGAAAGTCTAGATATTTCCAATCCGACTGATAAAAATCCGTCAAATTTAATCGCGTTTCGGTTTCATTCCGTGGATTTCCAAATATCCAAAGCGAAAATAGGTCGACGGCGCATCTAGTTAAGATGTTATGTGCACTTACTACCCCATGCTTACCTGTCTTCACTATCATAAAATGGCTTTTTCACGCAGCGCGTTCATAGAAAACATTGGTACAACCGTGTGAAAATCTAAAGAATAAAATGAACGCATCGTGCTGCCATAAAAGGACGGGAACACATCGCCTGTGCGGCTACGTCTATTACTATTCCGAGTAAAAACACCGCATAGACATTTCTAAGTCTTCGGCTCGGCCAATGGTCATTGTGGGTATTATTTATCGTTCAATTTAACGAAGGCGGCGTAGCTTTTTGCCAGATGAGCAGGAAATTGATGTATTGGAGAATTCTTTTGCATCTTCACATATATACAAAGGTAGTTTATATCAGCTCCAAATAATGTGTGTGATTATCAAGGAACTAGAGTTTAAATAAAACAATTTTAACGGTTCAAAACGAAATATTTAAACTTAATATTCAGTTAGCTGAGAGATAGATACAATAAAATGATGGTAGTTTAAATATATCAAATATAAGATTAAATAATATATATCGAGTTTTAGACCGTTAATGTGTTTTATTTAAATGTGAACTACACGCGTAACTACACACAAATAAAAACGTCGGAATCAGGTTATATTTATTCACATACTTAGGTACTTAGGTACCTTTTATCTCCTACGCAAAGTTGTATAACCCGGTTATTTTTTTACAGTTATAAGTTTATATATTACTAAGTGTATAAAGTTTTAGAAAAATGGATTTTGTTATTTCTAAATTAATCTAATAAAAAAATCTAATTTTGCAGGTGGTACACATTTAAATAAAACGTTTTGAACGGATTAAAATGCTCTTTTAAATCTCGCAAAAGTTACTATCTATTTTTAAGTTTTGCGAAGTTAACTATGTCCCGATTTTTCGGTAATAATGTATGCGTTAATTTAATTTTCCGTTACATACAGATTACGAAACAAACATGATAACATAATATTTTGTCTTAATGAAAATGTTTAAAGAAATCATTTTTATAATCTCGTAGTTTAAATACTGTCTATAGTTTACGCGAGTAGTACACATTTAAATAAAACACTTTAACGGTTTAGAACGCGATATATTAGTTAAACTTAACTAATTGAGTTAACTTGACTAGTTAAGTTTAACTAATATATCGCGTTTTAAACCGTTAAAGTGTTTTATTTAAATCTCTTAGTTTGTCAATAGTAAAGCTTAATAAAGTGTATATCAGAAATTGTTGCTGTTCTACGACAGGCTTTGTAAGCATACCCACAGATCGATAGACAAGTTTAGAATTTAGGCGCCCTATTCTGGGTAATGAGTCACCAAGAGTTTATTGCACTCGCGTATACCGTGGCGTTGTGCAACCCACGTCCTCAAATAAATATGCCAGTAATAACTTTCCCATTGGAACCAAATCGCCGAGTCACGAGTCGCTCACAGTATGATCTAAATTGTGATATCTGCGTATTACGAATATCGTGTTGTTCTTTTCCTGTCAGTAGACCATTTAAAGTAAATCAACTTTTTATAGTAAGTAATTTTCTTTCAATATTGTCTGTAGTTCACGCGAGTAGTAGACATTTAAATAAAACACTTTTAACGGTTTAAAACGCGAAATATATAAATTAGTTATGAACAATGTATTTTAACGCGACGTTTCGCAGTTTCCTTTACAAAGACGTAGTTTTAGTAGACGCTGTGTAGATTAAAATATATTGTAAATAAGTCAAGTAATATATATTGCGTTTTAAACCGTTAAACGGGGAGACTGCCCGTGACCACGGCTGCTGCAAAGCATCCGAAACGTCGGGCCGAAGTTAAAAATCATTTTCAAATAAGTTTAACTAATATATCTCGTTTTAAACCGTTAAAGTGTTTTATTTAAATGTGTACTACTCGCGTAAACTATAGACGGTATTTAATTCAATTATTTTATTCTTGTTTAAGATCAGGATAGCTAGCGATCAAATTAACCACCAATGAAGCCTAAAGTTTGTCTCCTCTGTTCAAAAAGGTAGAAATATTTATAAGTACCTACAACTCGTTTTTTATTATTAATGAATTAATAATGTTTTCGGACTATCTTCGCATTCTATTAACACTCGTATTAACACAACAAATACTGTACTTTGTAATAAATATGATAAACTACTCTCATATGATAATACAGTCATTCACAAAAACAATAATACCTTGTTGTAAATACAAAGTTTATTTCACAAAGTTAACGACAGAGGCGCTAGTAGCGTGGCAAAAGCTTTCACTTATAATACGATCGATGCAACAGAAGCGTAAAACGTCAATTATCTGAACTGCAATTAATCTAATAATTCACTGGATTATATCTTAATTAACTCGTTCAATGCTCGCAGACAATTCGTTCGTTCACTAAGGCATTCCATTTGAACGCACGCTTAAGCTATTGCACAAATTCTGTTAAAATGTACTCTTGCGCATTTCGGTCCCGTGTTTATTAACAAGGGTTTGGGTCGTTTAAATGAAAGCGAGTTTTATTGAACGATCTTTCGTTTATTGAATAACTGACTTATTATTTTTAATTTCTAACTAAAAAAACTTATTTTTTAATATAGTTTAGAAAGTAGATTGATTAATTAAATATAAAACAGTTTAAATAGTTTAAAACGTGAACTACATTCATTTACATGGTTACGGCTGCAGTAAAGCATCGGATCGCCGCGTCGATTATTTTTTTAAATAATTTCTTCCATTATTTATCGATGGTATTCTATTGCGTTTTAAACAGTTACATGTCCAATTGACGTATTGTAGTATACGTCAATTGGAAACATGCGGAAACACGCAAGACTGACGGACGAAGCAAATACTTTGGAAACGATAATATCAACTCAGCATAAGAGTTAACAAGCCAAAAATAAATAGGTTCTACACTAAATTCTCATGTATGCCGGAGGAAGGAGACTCAGAACCTCACTTTTCCCGGCTTTATTTATTTTTTATCGGTGATTACTTGAACTTTAATGAGCGTTAGCTTAACATATTTACATATTAAATACATGAGAATATTCATAGATAACAATAGAACCATAAATGGTGGTAAAAGTTACCATCCATTGTCTTAATGATGGAAAGAAAGAGAGGAAAAAAGTTTAAATTACTTTCTGCTTTTAATAAGATTCCTTCACAGGAATCCTGTCTCGCTGGAAATCCTTCAAGTAAGGCACTCGCCTCGCACAGAATAATGAAAAAACCAAAAAGGGTATTCGATTACAATTTACAAACGGAGCGTTGTGACCAAAACACTTTTTGTGTGTCTGTACTGTGCTTTATCAAACTTCTTACACATCTTGCCAATCAATAATTCTCCATGTAGGTGCACGAAAAGTTAACTTATTTTTTATATATATATATATCCAATTTGATATTGCCATGACGACCCGCGTCCAGTACAATGGCGGTTTAAATAAAACTCTACCCCGTGACAAAGCATCCGAGACGTCGGGCCGTAGGTAAAAATAATTTTACAAATAAGTTTAACTAATATATATATCGTTTTAAACCTTTAAATTGTTTTATTTAGATGTGTACTACTCGCGACAACTACAGACAGATATTCTGTATTCTGTGCTGACCTGTTAAAAGTATATCCAGGGATCATTAAATACCCTTAAATTGTCATAAAGATTCCGATTGAAATATTTTCGGGATATTGGAGCGACGCAAGATATTACGAGATTTTTTGTCATGTATTGTTGTTTTACATATTGTGTTCAATATTAACATTCCGACTGAGGTTTTTAGGAATGCGTGGCGTGCCATTATTCAAGACGTACGTACGTAGTATTACGTATATAGGCATATAGACGCATAATCAGAATTCATTCGATTTTTTTACAGTATTATTATGTTCGGTGCTTTAATAAATCCGCCGTAAACACATTTCTGTGTCCGTTTCACTGATCTTTAACAGGCAAGTAGTTGATCAGACTTCTGTGCCCTGCCCGACCGAAACATATTTTTGTTTCCCTAGGATTCGAGCCCAGGACCTCTCGCGCTTAACGCAACGTTTTGTCTACGTTTAACCACATAACACAAGTTGCCCTTTATGCAAGTTTGCTTGAAGACTTGTCATATTTGTGTACCTTATAAGCGAACCTATTTCCAAGTGTCATAGTGACAAGTAGTATACCCACGTACCACCTACTCAGTTAAACCAAATAATGCAAGAACTCCAAAAAAGGCCCGTATCAACGATAGGTACTCGATCCTAAATAAGCAGGAAGCTATCCCGCTTGCCTAATAAACAAAGAGGTCTTTGTAATACTACACCGAAATGCAATTAACATTCTAGAGTTACGTTAAGTTGTGCATTTTTGTTAAGCCTACTGATAATAGTTGTTTGTGTAACAAGAAACGAATGGAATATTGACCTTCTGTTACCTAAATACTGTCTGTAGTTTACGCGAGTTGTTCGCATTTGAATAAAACAATGTAACGGTTTAAAACGCGATATATATTAGTTAAACTCATTTGAAAATTATATTTAACATCGACCTTCAATTATACATGGTATATATAATAATAAATTAATTTAATTGTTTAAAACCTTTTAACTAAATGAAAACTAAAGATAAACCGAAACTCTAGCTGGCACTTCTATTTCGACGGAGAATAATTTTGTAAAATGTAAAATAACGTTTAAAGTAACGTGTAAAATTATGTAATACATTATATGTACTAAGTAATAGTTATAACACAGTATATATATATTCAAATTAAATGTTATATTTTAATAAACGCCTATTTGGGTTTATAAAGAAGTTTTGTATACCGTTAAATTAAATGCGGGAATAGCTTGAAATGTAATGAGAAATCAAATGCTAACTGCAGTTCAGGAAACGCCCCTTATTAAGATTCATGACACAAGTCCGCAACGAAAGTACCCATTCAAGCACCTATCGTTTGACTCAAAGCTCGGTATTGCCTTAGGCTCCATTTAGACTACAAAATATAATATATGATATAGCACGTAGTTCGCAATATTTTATTTACAATGGACAAATCTTGGGATATATTATTAACCTGAAGAGTTTGTTTGTTTGACGCACTAAATTTAAAAACTACTAACTCGAGGTCTGCCATTTTGTTTTGGGCATCCAAACTAGTTTTTGCAAACCCCGTCATCTTTATAAACTTAAGCTGTTCGCCACGACGTCGATCGCGTCCCATCTCGCCGTTCTTGCAAGTTAATCTTAAAAGATAGACATATAGTGTCGCGGACTTTGTTTTAGATCATTTATAGGGGAATCATTCTTTTATACACAATTTTTAGATATCTTGAACCGTTTTCGCAGCGTACGCATCTGAAACCTACACACATCAGGTTGACGTTCACATTTCTCGCTGTATCTTCGCCCCTATTAGTCACATCGCAATGTGTTACCTTCCTCGATAAATGCTCTAAGAAATATAAAATTAATTTTTCAATTTGAACCCGTACTTATTGAGATTAGCGCGTTCAATCGATCAAACAAACAAACAAACCCTTTACCTTTATATATTAGTATAGATTATGCTGCAACCGATGTGAGCGGAGAAGCCGGGAAAAATGTGGAACAACGGGGATAACCATTCGCCTTTGAGGGTTTTCGGTTTGATGAAGAAGGCTCAAGAAAGTAAAAAATAAATAAAGTATGATTACATGAGTAAATGACGTAAAAATGTCTGCGTCCTTATATTTACTTATTAGAAATATCTTTTGTCTTCTTTTGTCTTTTATATCATAATATATGTGATTATATTTATGAAATAACTATATTTAGCAAGAAAAAAATGACATTTCAAATGTCCATATACTCTCTTCTTCAAACTCCAGGGTCGTGACTGATCTTCCTATGGAATTCCGCGTCTATCTTCTATCCATAAAGCACTTCATGCAAAGATACACTTCAATATACTGTGTATTTTAGTTCGTAATTGCAACTCGAACAAAAGATACATACATTTAGACAGCTTCGTCACGCGCAGCACGATAATCTTAGAGTGAACTAGCAAACACCACTCACTTCAACACAGAGAGCTGTTGAGTCGTGACAGAAGCAAACCGGAATGTGACAAAACTTAGTATGCATTAGCATTGATTATGCTCTGAAGTCACCATTTTTCATACATTTTGCAATAATTATTTATTTATTTAATTCTCTATTGCAACACATAGAAACGAAAAAAATATATATACATGTTTCCTTAAAAAATATTCCTAATAATTTCTAAACAAGTTATAACGATAAATTATTCTTACAAGTTATGGAGTGCAATGGGCGGCCTTATTGCTATAGAGCGATCTCTTCCAGGCAACCCTTGTGTAAAATCATATAAGGTATATCATGGGAACGTGCAGGTCATGCAAAACTTAACAATACACATAAATAATTATATACACACAAATTGAAAAACTACTAATTTGAATAATATACAGCCTAATGATTGTGACTAAGACAGACTGAAATACCCCAGCCGCATATAGCCACATTTTGACTTTAAACATCCACTAACTGATACCATAACGCGAACTTACACTTCACTTTTTCATTTGTGATCCACGGTTCGTGACCCAGACGAAAATGCGATATTTGTACCACAATTTTAACATAACGTTTGATGGATTTGATGAATGTTTCAGAACAATTGAGTAGGAGTCGAACACGCCACTATTTCATTAGCCACACATAGTAGTAACGAGGTCAACAAAATATATTTCAAAATTGATTTGTTATAATATTTCGTTAATTATTTATGGTATAAAAATTAGTAGCATAAATGCAATGAAATAATATTGGACACATAATTTCGAGTTAAGCTGGCGTTATAATTGGTTTCCCGAATATTCGTGTAGTAAATTATTTGAAAACATCACCCACACATCTCAATGTACCACAACACAGCCTAGATTTGTGTTAAAACATTCCAAAAATGATTTTTATTTAGTTTGTTTTTATGTTTGTCTTTCCTGTTGTTCGTTCCTTTGATTGATTTTAATGTATATAAAGCATGTTACAGGAACAGTTTCAAACTGTAAATAACTGATGTAGACCTTAATCCATAACGCCGGATTATCTCCTTCTTTTTTACCTCTTTCAAATAGATTAAAGAAAATAGGCCGACAGCGAATCTTGTTTAGATGTTATATGGCTGGGGCATTACACCTTCCATCAAGTTAACTTCACGCTTGTCTGTTCTCCTCCTATATTAAAAAAAATGAACAATGACGTCGATTTGTCGGTTGCATATTTTCTAACTGCTGTCTAGTTGTGTTCTTCTGTCAAGGATACATAATATGTATTCGGAATATGGTTTAATACAGAAATGTGAAACTAAACATCCAACTTATATTACCGAAGTATCAAAAACTTTCGTATTCCAACAACACCTTTAAAACAAGTTGAGGAAAACTAGAGCCGCAAAAACACGAACTAACCAAACTAAAATTCGTCCAAGCTTTTCAAAGCGCCTGTTATTACTGCCTGTTGCTCTTGGCTGCGGAAGATCGGACACGAATTGGTTTAAAATGAAGTTAACGTTACGATACGATAGGTTTCGACGTGGGCTGCCTCGCTGGAGCGAGTAACTGCTTCTCAGGATAAACTGTGGCGACAGAAGTATACCGGTGGATGTTTGATACTGTGCCAACTACAGCGAGGTTTAAGACAGAGCCAAAGTGAGATAAATTTACGAACCAGTAGATCCTGAGATATACATCTATGTACTTCAGTAGCTCAACGGTTAAGGCCTAGAAGTGAAATTAAATCCTGAAACCCACGGCCCCCGATAAAACTTGGCGCCAGGAGGGGGTCACATAGACGAGGTCAAGTCGAGAACGTTTACTTTACCTTTGATAACAATAGCTAGCAATAAAAAGTAGGAAATTTATTAATGTTCGTAAACGTACTGTACTTCAAAATACTCATTCTAAATTCTAAACTTAAATAATTTATCACATGATATGTAAGGATATGTTCACATATATGTTCGATTAGTGGTCCACCTTAGGCCTGAATCCAGTTTAGGGGGGAGGGGGGTTTTTTCTTTGAAACTAATACCTCCGGCATGTACCCTGGGTTCTTAGTCTATAATAAACTATGGTCCCCATTTCTTTCTCGTGCATTAAGCTATAGCGAAGTTAAATCGGAGTGTCATTAGGAAATAGGCAGCGTACGATAGCAGCCCAACGACTCCGGAAGTATGCAGGGGAGCCATTTGCATATTGCACCTGCGCTAAGATTTACGTTTATTACTCTTTGATTTTAGAGCTGAAAATTTCAGCTGTGTTGATTGTAAAATGTTAATGGGCCCAGGTGTTATTGTTTCAGGAACACAATATATAAACACGCCATCCCAACTGCACTTAGTGTCAACCTTGGACCGTTTAAGTGGAGATAACTTCGAAACAAGACAAGCATTAATTAAAAAGAAATTAATTAGAGAGTTTCGTTTTTGATTCACGCTTTGGATCTATCTCAACGCCTAAATGATATATTAATATATATATTACAATATTTATAAACAACATCTTTTATAAAACGTATGTCACTTTAAACACGGCGTTAAGCTACTCTGCTAATAACACATGAAGACACGGTCGGGACTTGAACCGGTGTCCTCAACATTCTGTGCTGTTGCTCTAACCAATTGAGCTACCAAGTTATCATCATCGACATTATTAAATTGAAATGTGTGTTAGCCATCACTTGTGCAACATAATATACGGTCTATCTACAGAAAGGTATACCTTATTCCACAGTTTTGCTAAAAAAACAGTTTTTACGGCTTACATGGCAAATTGCAAATATATTTCTCACACTATCCATCAATATAGGGCGGAGAATGAGCCGAAGCTAAAAGTCTGTGAAACGAAGAATGCACAGAGTAATTGTGGGAGCGAGGCGCTAACGGATATTTAATATGACGTCATCGGGGCCCTCCGAGGCACAGAGCATAGTTCCGGAGTCGGAGGGGAACAATACCGCTGTGTGTTTTATGGAACGGTACAAGTATTATATTTGTGGAAGATCTATAGTTTCCTATACTCGGTTATCCCTTTTTTGTGCATGTTAACTTACTTTATTTGTGGTCTTTCCCCACGGGAGTCTGTTGGATATTTAAAGTGTTAAATATTCTAACGCTGGCAAGTAAAAATGTTTTGTATGTTAGGAAAAATGTAAAGACTTTTAAACCGAACGGCAATTCAATCAATACAATACACGTAAAAAGGGCAAAATAAGTGTAGTAGAATTTAAATAAAACACTTTAACAGTTTAAAACGCGATATATTAGTTAAACTTATTTGAAAATGATTTTTAACTTCGGCCCGACGTTTCGAATGCTTTGCAGCAGCCGTGGTCATGGGGAGTCAAATAAGTTTAACTAATATATCGCGTTTTAAACCGTTAAAGTGTTTTATTTAAATGTGTACTACTCGCGTAAACTATAGACAGTATTTAAGTGTAGTAGTAGTTTTTTTAAGGTTCAAATCTTTAAAAATCGAAAATTAATTGAAAAAATTTTCGACTCGGGCAGGAGTTGAACCGTCAGCGTTCCGTGCTGTTGCTCTACCGCAGTGTCTCGCAAACTGTGTGCCGCGGCACACTGGTGTGCCGCGGGAGAATGTTAAGTGTGCCGCAAAAGATTTTCCAAGTTGCACTAGATATTCTGAGATTAATCTATAAACCAATTTCTGATAACTATAAAATTACCCAAAAAGTAATAATTTAACTAAATAACCCAGAACGCAGGTACTCGTAACAACAAGATGCACAAGCGAGGGCGAATTGGTTAGAAAAGCACTGGGCGTGGTTTTTTCCCCTACTCAACGTATTTAATAATGTAATTTAGCTTAGTGTGCCGCGGAAAAAAAATCATCAGTTAGCGTGCCGCAGACTAAAAAAGTTTGCGACACTGCTCTACCGAGTCGATTTTTTTTCGATTTTTAAATTATATATATAGTGCCATCATGTGCATGTAAAAATTAAGTTTTCAAAAACTTATTTCCTTTAAAGGTTATTTTGAAGTGATAAGTTTGAACTGTATGATAAACAAAAACTGTTCGGAAAGGGGTTGTTATGACGTAATAAACATTTAAATAATAAAAATGCTCGGGTTTTGGAGGAAACCACTCTACAAGAACAAATATGTAGTGAAGTATGGGAAAACAGTAAAATTAAGCTTGGCGAAAGAGTGGCGGCATGTTTCTTTAGAGTTCTTCTCCTTCGTTCTACGCTCTTGATTGGAGACCTGGTAATAAATGTAAATTTTAAGTTTATTTTTTTATTTAGTGTGACGTTCATAAGTGTAACTAGTGAATGAATACGTGATTTTTTAATTTGACTTACTTTAAATTACTTTAAATTGGATACATAGGTATTAGAAACATTGTAATATACAGAAGTAACTTCATACCCAGTTCCAGAATAAATATTTTCATAAACTGGCGTCAGAATTCCGTTATATGTATTATTAAAACCTCAAAGCCCAACAATAAAAGATTTAGCATTAAGTAACAGAACGAAAACCGTTATCAGAGCCTTTTAAATAGTATTTACTTATGACAGGACAATAAAATTAGCGATGTAGTGATACCCGCTGAATAAATCTCCAAGAAACCAACCAAGCAAGAATTGCTACTTTTAAGCCAAGACTCGCATCCGGCTTTGCTTGTTTTTTTATCGCTCAAAGCGCACAGCGAACATTAAAGTACATTCTTAAAGCTTCATATGTTATTTATATATCTGAGAGTTGTTGGTGACAGTTTATTCGCATTCAAGGATCGTAAATCGTGATAATTATATCTCGAAACATTCTTAGACGGAGGAAAATCAATAAATATTTTTTATTTAACAATTAAAACAAACAAAAACAAAGTTTGCCAACTTTAAAAAAACAAAAAGTGATAACTGATAATGTTTTATTACCTCAATATAAGACATCATAAATTATAATATAATTAATTGTCAATCAATCACGAACTTAATATATAGCAACAAAGATTTTATTTAAAAGATTTCAAATTTTCTATGTACTTTTGAACACACACTACACACTTCTAACGATTTAAAACTCGAAATGTATTAAGCAACTAATTTTGACTGTCGTCTACACATTGATTTTATACGAATACGGTAAACGTTACAATAAGATACTGTACGAAAAAAAACTAGAACTGACTTTATGTATAAGATAATACATAAAAAGTAATGTAATTAATTTTCAACCAGTTTTATAAAATAACATGTCTACGAAGTAAAGAACTGAGAAATGCTTAGAGGTTATAAAAAGCGATGCTTCGCTTATAATAACCGACCCCGCGGCGGAATAGTGGAAAGATTTAAGACTCGTGACTCTTGCCAACGCAATGGACATAGCTCCGTGACTGAGAATTCACTTTAGTAATAACTAATAACCGGCGGTAATTGCACAAAACAGCGTCTTACACAATCTGCGGTGGGTCTTCTCCGCTTTCAGGAAATAGGTAATCGAAAGTAACTCGAAATGGTTTGGATTTCATTCGCACTGTCCATTCATTGCAACCACACACGACTTACGTAATCTACTCGCGTGGGTTCCATTGGGAAAGTGTTAAAGTACACAAATATTTTTACACTGCTGTATTTTGTTTAAGAGATTGACAACCATTAAAGACCTCTCTAGATAATAAATTTTAGGTTTAATAGATACAAAGTCGAAAATATATGTATACATATACTTCTAAGAAAGTATTTTAAAAACTTCAATATTTAACTGTAAAATCTATTTTTGATTTAAAAAATACGACACCGGCGGGACTCGAACTGGCATCCAAAGCGTTCTGAGCTGCAACTAATTGACCTACCGTGTCTAATGGTAAAGCAAACAGCATGGTACCAGCATAATCTTTTAATTAAAAATTGAGTTTATGTTGAAAGAATTTTACGACACGCGCAGAGCTAGAACCGGCATCAAGAGCGTTGTGTGCTGTTGCTCTAACGAATTTTCAACATGCACCTCTCGCACAGCATAGGTACAGCACGGAACGCTGTGGTTCCGTGCTGCTTGGCCGCGGTTCAAGTCCTTTATTTTTTCAGTTTAAAATCGATTGTTAATATATAAAAATATTAAACTTTTCAAGCATAAGTCTCGCTTATTACAGTTAACTCTAATCACGATATCGCGTGTCATCAAATAATAACACAGACGTTTGCAATAATGCACTGTTGCCCTAACCTTGGCCGATCGTGTGCAAGTTATACAAAATAGTTCGTTTAGGGTAACCTCACGGTGCGGCATGACTCACGAATTTCCGACATGCAATCGAATTGTCAATTCATGACAGGTGAACACGATTAATAACACTAACGCTAATGATTTCCCATCCAATTCATTGCGACACGTTTGATTATAAAGAATATTAATACCTACATTATAACCGTTGAAGTGTGATACGAAAATGTTTGTTCGTTTTCCGTTTTCAATAGCAGTCTTCTTATAAACGTTTGATAAAAATAGTAACTATAAATTAAAAAACTAAGTTCCCTTGTTTGTAAATTCCATTTGTTTTATTCAAAAACAAACCAGTGCAAAGATTTCTCGATTTATCTGCGACATGTATTAAACATTTCACGTATCAATATCGATACAATCGTGAAGGAATCTTGAATAAATACTCGACTTAAAAGGTGCAAATGTCGATAAGAATGCCAAAGCAAATAAACGCCAAGATGGCGCTAATTGCAATTTATCTCAATGACGTCTGCCGTTTGTGACATCTGTCGTGTGTCAATTCTATATCTCCCACCATAACTGGACTTTAGTATTGCAATTCGAGCATATTTACCGTCAAGAAACCAAAGGTTGTTTTGTAAGCGTCGCTGTTTGCGAATGTGATACAATTTTTCCTACTGGACCCTACCATTAAAATAAAATACAGTGGTTTAAGAACATAATACGTTTATTTTATATAATTTCATAAAAAAAAAACATTTATCTTAAAGATATGCTTATCGTGTGACGAACAAAACAAACTCAGAATGAGTTTATTTCACTTCACTTACATATGGAATGTTACATGTGACTTTGTCTGTAATCCACATGCTAACAAAAACAAATGAAGGATGTTCATTGATAACACAAAAGCTATGATGATAAGTAAAAACGGGCAGGTGTCCGGCACGTACCACAAGGGACATACACCTTTCAAGCTCTTGAAGGTTACTTGTTAGTTCTAGTTAAAGGTACATCTTGATGTCCCGAACTTGTTCCGTGAATATTAAGTTAACGTTTCCCCGAAACCACACGTGGGAAACGCGTCCTCTTTAAAGTAAATTAAATAATGACCAGTTTGAAGTTAGTACGAGTACTCGCAAGTAACAAGGACATAAGGATAATTAAATAATATTAAAATTTCAATTACTTAATCTAAAATTGCATATTACCACGAGCTATTATCATTATTTTGTAGATGGAATACATTTATATGCGGATAAATTAAAAAAAAATCTGTCAACCTGCGTCATAACTGCAGTCACAGATTATGTCAAATACAATATTATAATATAGATTATAGCAATATTTCATTCTCCTTTTATCCCTTAGAACCTTAGATTTTGCTGAAATTTGACTCCTTCGACCCTTACACTTTTGAAGTTAACTATTGAGGCCGCATGACCTTATTAGTTTTATGAGACCACTCGGTCTACTTGGGAACTAGTTTGACGTGTACCGGCTGTACATACCGATTTACGTAACTTGACCCCAAATGCGAGAGCCTGCTAACAGTTTCCGTTCAAATACCCAAATACGGAGCTAATTGAAGATAATCTCGTGTTTAGTCGTTTGGTTTGCTCCAGCAATTATGGCGTTTAGGTGCATTCTTCAAATAAACGAGTTTGGTTGGGCTATCTTGCCCACTTCCTTCCACAACATCTTGCTTATCGTGGACAAGTTACAACGACACTCTTTCAACACTTACTCCATTTCACATCACAGGATTTCCTCTTCTGGAGTAAGTAGTGATCAGTTAAAAGTTACAGAAGTTTTATTTAGTTTTCACGTGACATTATAGTACGCGTAAGAATGTGAAAGTGCCTCAATTTCATAACTATTAGACCTACGACGATTTATTTCCCAGGTTTGACAGCAATCTATCAGAAAACTTAGATTTTAAACATTAAATTCCGTTTCATTCATATATTAGCGGATACATTTCTATGTCTTTTTCACTCGTTTTTTTTTTTCAAAGTATTCTGCCCCTATGCCCTGCTATACCAAGACAGACGTTTCCCTGGTCTCGAACCTTGAACCTCTCGCGCTTAACGCAATAACCATTAGTCAACAATGTACCTTGAAGCAAGATCAAGATATTATTCGAGTCTATGAAATTGTAAATTAATATCTGTACCAACATTTACATTAAAGCCAATTTATTACATGAACTGATACTATCAACAAGCACGATTGGTACTAATAGTTTAAATAAAACGCTTTTAACGATTTAAAACCCGAAAATATACTGAATACATGCTAAAGAAAAAGGGGGTCCATAACGTTAAGATTTTGACTGATTTCAGTCCCCTGACGACCATGGCTGTCAATAAAAGAATTAAAGTAAGTTTTCTACTTAGTATATTTCGCGTTTAAATCTGTTAAAGGTGTTTTATTAAAATTAGTACTAACACTACAGAAAGTACTTACTTTATACAAAGTAAGTACATACTTGTATAAATACATGTACAGACGTACATACTAAATTCCTTCGTACAATTACGCGGTAATACATATACATATATATACCTTTACCACGTAATTGTACCAAGGAATTCGATACGATTACCTTCAAAAGAAAGAAAACGCTTGTAATTAAGATAAGAAACCTTGCTATTTAAAGCCTCAAGAGCAACGCCGGAATATCTTTAAACAGTCTATTGAACGAACGGAGACCGGCGTAGAGGATACAATTGTTTCGTTGGCGAGTGGAGGGTTATCAGTTTAAAACCTTTTTATCTACAACATTGTCTTTTTGAGAAACCTTTTTGGATTTTATTTTGATAGGTCTATAGATATAAATAAGGCCTATTTAAAAGAACACATTGACATGACTCTGTCGCATTGTCAATTGTCAATTGTGAATTTGACACATTGTTCCGTGGTCATATTTTGATGAAATCCGGTCTTTCTGTGTCGGTTTTACTGATTGTTTTTTGTATAGACAAGTAATTGATCAGATTTCTGTGCCCTACCCAAGCGATACAATTTATTGTTTCCCGGGGTTCGTACCCAGGATCTCTCGCAACGCAATACTAGGCAACTATTCAACAATTGTGCTACAGTGTTGGAAATGTAAATTGTTTTGGACGGCCATCAAGTCCGATCAATTACTTCTCTGTAACTTAAATCGAACATGCCCATCATCGTTGGGCTCATGCCCGGAGGTTAATCTGTATAAATATAAATTTATTTCAAAAAGTAGCAGCCCTGGGTAAGATCCAGCCGACGATTATAAAAGTAACAATTAAATCTCGCCATTAGAATGTAACACAATAGCACGTGAGACGCTTGGGAGTTTTACAAACATTTGAATATACCGTGGCCACGCTGTCTTCCGTTCTTTCATACTTAAATGGTTTTAGAATTTAAAGGGCTGTATGTTAAGTCCTCGCAATGTCGTTCTTGTTAAAAATATAGTTTAAAGTTTAGATAATATATTTCGCATTTTAAACTGCTTTATCTAAATATTTTTGTTTTGGTGTATTTTTAAATGATCATTAAAGACAATCAAAATTCTAAGGCGAAACAGTCTTTATAATGAGGAAACGTTTCCGTCAGCTATCGTTCCTAGCTCACTATAAGTCTTGCCGATTCACATAACAGGTTTGTATGACCCATCCACTTGGTCTTGTGTTGGCCAACTTTCACGAGATTCCACGGGGCCCGAACATCTCACATTCACATAGATCGGCTCTTATTACATCGTATGAATTGAAAGTCTAAAATATCCTTAATAAGTTGTCTCATTTCGATCGGATACCCTTGGTAGTACGCAAATTGTGTTTTGAAAGATTTTGTAAATGTATCCGATCTGTATATATGTATTTGAATTGTGTTGTCTACTTGTGTTTTAATTTATTTTAGGACAGTTTTTATCGTCAGTTTGTAATTAAATTTAGACGGCTTAAGAAAATAAAAAAGAAGTGCGAATTATTTAAATAAAAGACTTTAACGGTTATATATTAGTTAAAATTATTTTAACCATGGCCCGACGTTTGGGATGCTTTGCAACAGCCGTGGTCACAATAAAACACTTAAAGTTGTATTTACTTAAATGTTTACTACTGGCGTAAACTACTCACAGTGTCTACGTACGAATTATGTAAACTCAAAAAAATACCTTTAAAATTGGCAAAGAAAGATCGTGTGGTGAAATTATTTTGTAGTCAACTTTTGTACCCGCATTCCCTTTACAGCACAATACAGAACGTTCTGTCTATTCTGTATTTTTCAGGAACTTTGTAATTATTGGATAAATTCAAAATAATGTACAATTTTTAATATCGTTTTATATTATATATTTTATAAGAATTGCAATGATATTGAATAATTATAACTTATGTACTGCGTTGCAATACGTAATACATACACATAATTAACCTACTTGCAGATCTGTTCTTCAATTATGCTTACTGTAATTAAAAATTTGGGTAAATGTTATACTTCCATTAATATTCTAGTTAAACAAAATTAAGTTCCGCTTATATAACTTGGTTGTAGATCTGTGTCGGAAGCGTTACGTGTCATAGATAAGACATAGAAAAGTATAATTATAGGTCTTTTAATAGTCAAAATATATCTTACCATGTTAGGTAACTTCCGATTGTCCATTCTCAGGTAAAATTTTGTAACCATTATAAATAGAAAATAAATGTTATTTATGAATTTAACAAGACGAAAAATGTTAAAACCGTCGACAACAATTGTTTATATTGTTCGAGTTTACACTCACACTACACTTACACCTTCCGTTTTATTAATATATTTGGTTGGGTTTAAAAATAATATTGCATGTGGGTAGGTATATATTATCTTAGTTATAGAATTTCACATAAGGATAATATAAAAGAAAGAGCTATACGGTCTAATGTATTAATGTATTTTTGAATTAAAAATAAAAAAAAGAGAGAAAAAACCATGATTTTCAATAAGGAAAAAGGAAACATATGCGCAATTAACTTAGGCGAAAATTCATTTTCGCCTAAGTTAATTGCTACATGTCTATACTACAAAAATATAAATAAATCAAGTCACAAAATGGCAGTTAGGCTCCTCTGCCTCTAGCGGCCTCATTATTTAATCTCTCTATTTTTAAGTGAATATTTATTTTAATAACATGATACAAATTATCATTGCATTGTTATATTTGTCGCAACCGGCCTAATCGTGTCTTCTTTAGAATATTAACGACCTAATCAGTCATAATGGACGTTGTCAAGTCTCCAGAGAATCTCGTCTTGATAGGGTCGACGTTAAGTAGACGTCCAGTCTCAGAAGGCAATTAGAAGCATCAATATAATTTGCATATTAAAAGATGAACTGCTGCTGAAGGTTTCCTGTCAAGGAAGTTAAACTTACAACTTAAAGCTGACCTAACTTAAATGAATTGAATTGCATTGTGATTTAATTAGAATAATTAAAATTACACCGGTTAATAGAGGCATAGAATTCTGACAATGTTTAATGTTTCGCCTATTTAATACCAAAAACGGATTTTTAGTAACTTTATCTATTAGTTGTTTTGGAAACAAAACTATTCATAGGTTCAACTTTATATAATAGAGGAGAACAGGCAAGTATGTTGTTCACGTGATAGAACGTCGAAAAAAAATACAACCCCAGCCATGTAACATATATAAGCATGATACGCTGTCGATCTATAAAGCCTCTTAACTTTCATATTTCAAATAAAATATTTCCAATCAAGCGTTGCTTAGCTATAAATCGAGACATTAGATTATCTCAATCATTATTAACTTTACGGTAAAGTAAGAACCAGTGCGAGCTCTAGGGTTCCGTAACATTGACTAGATAAACAATTACAGGTAAAGATATGGAGAGATCCACTTGTTGCTATTATTGATATCGGATAAAAAAACGCAATCATGTTTGAAAGCCCCTTTAAATATCAACATTATTATACTCTAGTGTATGTTATTAAAACAGCAACATACATTACTCACTATTTATGAATTCATGATTTCCTTACAAGGTTTTTATTTAATGGAATTTTATTAACAAAAAAAAAATATTTACTTAAATGGACAGATTTAATTTTCTTTAGTTTGTCAAAGTCAACGACAATAGAAGGCCATGTGTCATCTGTGGCAACAACAAACAGTGTGGTTTAAAAACGGCCATATTTGTTGAGGTTTTTTCTCGAGTTAGAAGAAATATACAAATATAGCGAATTCTATAAGGGTGTGAACACTTGTAAGCCCCACGGAACCCTAAAAACGTTAGATACTTCAAGAAACGAAACATTGCCATATACTCTGAAATTTATTAGAAACGGTAAGTTACGAGCGAGGCGACTTTCGTATAAATATCTTATAAGTACCAAGTCCTAAATGTCAGCATCCTGCGACCACAATTGGCTTCAAGCCTGAGTACAGCATCGGAATTCAGATTGTAAGTCTAGATAGAAACTAGCTTTGTAATATTGAAGACTATAGAATTTGTTTTGTTTGACGTTATTAAAATGCTTCTTCGAGAATTCGTAGATTTTATTTGAGATTCGATTATAAAAGCAATACTGTCTGTAGTTTATGTGAGAAGTACCTATTATTAAAAATATATCGCGTTTTAAACCGTTGTAAAGTGTTTTATTTAAATTAATAGCAATATTTCAGTGCTTTAAACTCTATTAAGATTAAACTCATTTAAATGTTGATACTACTTACTAAACTGTTTTGTTTTAAATTTTGCTTTTGTTTTTTTAAACATTTTTTTACAGCTAGTTAGGTACTTGTGCCATCTATAAGTTATACATAATTCAAGGAACTACTATTTCGTGGCTGTCGGTACTTACCTATTTCAAACTTAAATTTAAACATGGTAAGTAAAAATATGTCTGTTACAAAAGTTAGGTCTATAAGTTTTTTAATAAACTTAATTAAATTAGATAAAATGTAGGCGTTAGCAGGTTTATTTGAATCTCCTGCATTTAAGTAACACAACATTTAACTTAGCTATTTTTTTTGCTGTCCTTCGGCCTTATCAAATACTTAAATGTAATTGCTTTGCAAAACCGAATGTCGATACATATATTTTAGATAAACCGGTTTTCTATGTACCTACCTTTATCTACAAGAAATTTAGTCCCGCTTGACGCTGAGAAAGTAGACGTTCTTCAAAATATTCAAGGTCAAATAGTTCTTTTATATTATTTAGTTTTTGTATTATGGTAATAATAGAAGGTAGTATATATCGACAAAAATATAATTTAAAAGTCTGTGATAACAAAATTTAATATATCGTACGGTCTTTTACGACAAAAAAGACAATAAGACCTGTGTATTTATTCTATCCTAGTATTCAGGTACTAGGAAAATATGTTGTTCTACGTAAATAGAAGACAAACACACACATTATATACGCCTATCTCATCTGACTTGAGAATAGCTGACACGATTTTTTGGTTTGAAAACCATATTTTCTTTTTCTGACAAAAATGTATTTAAACTCCCACAAATAAACGTCGCGAATCTCGTAATCAACGAACTTACGGGTCATTGAACCCAGATAGGTACATTAACGTGGGCACGACGTACTATGACGTAAATTAATGTATTTGGGGAAAATTTGTAGTTTAGGTTTTCAAATAAGCTTTCACTAATTATAATTTACAAATGTAGCATTCTACCTTCTCAACTTCATCAAATTCCATTCAGCAGTCTAAGTTTGTGTGAAAAGGTGCACGTACTCACGAGCTTTCATATTATTAATGTGTGCAAAGTTATAATAACTTGGAATTATAGAGCTTTCGAACAATAAATAGACGCGGCAGTAAAAAAAAGTAGGTAGGTAGGTAGACATACCCTGTTTCGATGATGAATGAAAAACAATCCTCAATACACAATCACGGACACACAACACTAACGTAAACTCAAAGCACAAATTCGATCACAGGCTTTAACGAACTTACTTTGAACGGTCCATGGCGTGATTTAAGGCAGCATTCGAGATGAAAGCCTTCACAGACACAAAATGGGGACACACGTTACACTAACACACTACGTCACTGAAGCTAGCACCGCGTGTACTAATACGCTATTTCACTTATTACACACAATATTAACGAGAAATGCCGCGGAATTTAATAATACATACGCCATGCAACAGAGGTACGTTTAAACTAAGTTGGATCCGCTATAACCGTTGATTCAGATGTACGGTCGATACAACAGTCGTTTTGAATTGAACGGCTTTACCGACTCGGGTTCGTGACGTAGCGCGAGTGCGTCTGTCTCCTTTCATCGCTATCGGATAGAAGGAATTAGCGATATGAGCGAGCGAGAGTGGGAGTAGGCACAACCTGTGTTCGCGCAGAAAAGCCTCGTTTTCAAACAACTATGGCGACAGGTGAAATGTTTAAGTGTGTGCGTTACAACGCCGTTTTTCTTGATTGTTGGGATTCTGATAAAATATTCGACACCATTAAACTTCTATCGAAACTAGCCGGGTGGTGTTGTGTTCAATCGTGTGGAATTCATTAGGCGACTAAATATATTGTTATTGTATGTTGAGAAATAGTTTGAATACTTTGGAAGCTTTATAAAACCGTATAAATGTGTCGTGGCTCGCGACAGTGGTTTAAAATACTCTTTTCAATAATGTCACAATAGTTTGAATTTCAGCCAAGGAGAAGTGTGTCAAAATGTTATAATAGCTGTACTTTGGACTATTTATCGAAATAGCGTATATTGTTCGAAGATAAATTTAAATGGAAAAGGTACGTATAAGGTTTAGAGGGTCAAACCAGAAAAAACAAATTATTGATTGATTTTCTGAATTTAAAATGAAACCGTTTTAAATAAAAATACCTGTCGCATGCTCATTAAAGATTAATAATATGCAAAAATTCAAGGCCCAATCACGTTGTCAAATTAAAAGGCCCACTCATATAGGACTCAGTTAATTAACTTTTACCTATAAAATATTGCTTAATTACAAATGAGAACTTAATGAATGAATAATTTTAAGGTAGTTTGGCACAATGTTACATTTGTTGGCCTATTTTAAGAATACATTTTATTTTCGAAACACATGAACAACTTAGGTTAACTTTGAAAAATAATCATAAGCAGTTGACGAACATCTTTTGTTATTAAATAATTGCAAGCAGTGCTTGAAAAGATCTACTTTCTTTTTATTATGATATAAAGCAAAAAATTAAAGAGGTTTTACTATAAGTCAACTTAACTAAATATAAAGATAAAGAAAAAACATTATATATACTGTGCTGTAAGTTATTTATTTTATTTATTTATTAAAAACCAATCACACACCTTTACAGAATAACAATTCCAACATGATAGTGAGTTACAATTAATCATTTAAATAAAATTAAAATTAATAGTTATCATATTACATATAACGCTACTACATATACGTTATAGTCTTTATGAACTCGGTCACTGTACAATTAAAAATGTCTATTTTACAATTAACACTGTTAAGAATGTGAAGTGCTCGCATATTCGGGGAATAATACATTAAGTTTGTTCTCGCGGGACTGATGGCGAACAGTGATCTAGTACGTCGTCGTAGGTAGGCATCTGGGACGTAGAAGCTGATGGACTGTAGCACCGTGGGGTCATATGTGATGCCTCTCAGCACCTTGAACACATACGTGGCCAACGCTAGGTGCCTCCGTGCTTCGAGCTTAGCGTATCCAACCATGCCTAAAACGAATAACGTCGGATACATTAAGGGGTAGTAAGGATACACCCCGTAATGCCTTTGATATAAGTGCCTCGTAAACTTATTTTGAATACGCTCTAGCATACTGCTATACTTAACTTCGTGTGGCGCCCAAAGAACGGCGTTGGATTCCAACTGACTTCTTACTAATGCGTTATACAGCACTGTGATGGCTCTGGTACTGGTGAATGCAGACGCTCTCCGAAGGACAAAACCCAGTCGCTTATAAGCTTTCTTACAGACACTGACTATGTGGTCTCTAAACGTGTACCTTGCGTCTACTGTAACTCCGAGATCACGTACAGATTGCACTCTTTCCAAAGGTGCGCCTGCCAATTTGTATTCGTACCGAATTGGGGCTTTTGCTTTGGTAAATGTTATGACGCATGACTTAGATAAATTAATTTGCAGCTTGTTATTTTCGCTCCACGTCTTTATTTTATCTATATCTCCCTGAAGATTAATGCAGTCGCCTTTGTCCTTGACTGCCAATAAGAGCTTTAAGTCGTCGGCAAACAACAAACACTTGGCTTTTCTTACTACGTCAGGCAAGTCGTTTATCATGATCGAAAAATGCAAGGATCCTATATTGCTCCCTTGACTTACGCCGGAACGAGTAAAATATGTCGCAGATTGACACCCACAATACTCCACGTACTGTTTCCTATCCTTTAGGTAGCTGGCAAAAAACCATAATAGTTTAGGAGTGCATCCTATTTTTGCCAGCTTCGAAAGTAGGACATCGTTATCCACTACATCGAAGGCCTTTTTGTAGTCGAAGTAGGCTGCATCCACCTGCACCCCGGAGTCAACATGAGGAATCAGGTACGTAGCTGCATTTAGCAAGTTGCTGGTCGTACTTCGTTTTGGCCTAAACCCATGCTGAGAGTCAGTTAGGTACGTATCTATTTGCTGCTGCATACTTCGTTGAATGGCTGACTCGAATACTTTAGCAATCGATGATAAAACTGCAACGGGTCTGAACGATTCGATAGTTTTACCGCCGTCGCTTTTAGGTATCGGTACAACCCTAGTAGTTTTCCAGGCGTCCGGGAAGTGTGACCGATCAAGACATAAGTTGTAAACATGTAGAAATGGCTTGGCCAATACTAACCTGCAGTCGCGTAATAAGAAAGGCGGAATTCCATCTGGGCCCACGGAGCTTTTTGGCTTCAGCCGAACGAGCGCAACTTTTACTTCGGCTAGCGACAGTTCGGGTACGTGAACACGAGCACTACCGCCGCCGCTCGCCCTCACCGCTTCGTCAACATTGAGTCTCGCTGGTTCGTTATTGTACACAGAATAAAAATATTTCGCAAATTCATTCGCACATTCCGAATTCGATAACTGCACACCGTTTTTATAAACTGTTTGTTTTTGTGCAGACGATTTTTTTGCTCCGATATATTTCCAAAAAGATTTTGGGTCTTTAATTAAATTGTTTTGAATTCGTTGTTCGTATATCTGAAATGTCTGTTTTAGATTAGCCTTAACTCTCCTTCGACAAAATGCAAAAGCGTTATAATCCGTATCCGATCGACTTAATTTATAGCGTTTGTGTAACTTAGCCTTAAGCCTTATATCATTAATAATATCGGACGTATACCACTCGGGATAGCTACATTTATGATTTTTCGCGTTGGACTTTCTAGGCACATGCTTATCTAGAATGTTGTTCAAGATATCATATAACGCTGCAAGGGCGTGCTCAGGGTTTCGCATATTATAAACGTCACCCCAATCGACGAGACTCAGTGAGTGATATAATGAAGCAAAATCTGCTTTATAGAAATTCCAAGTTAATTTACTCCTACCTGCAGCGGTCCTACTTTCCCAGTTATGCAACACGTCCCGTCCTATCCTTGTATATCGGGGGTAGTCCAGCTCAATCAAGAGTGGCGGGTGATACGGGTCCACCAGCACCAACGGCTCGTCCGCCTCCTTCACCGACACCTTATCCCACAAGTATGACGAGCACAACACAAGATCCAGTTGCCTACCATTACAATTCGGAATATTATTAACTTGAGTGAAATCACAGTAAGATTTAAAAAATTCAAAATAATTTCTAACAACTCCATTAGTAGAATACAAATTAAAATCGCCTAGCAATAACACTTTTTCGTATTTTAAACACAGTCGCTCTAATAAATTTAAACATAACATATATTCGTTCTCACTGATTTTAGGAGGTAGATATACTACGCAACACAACAACAATAATTTGTCATTAGAGTGAACGGTCGCACAGACTAGTTCGAACGAGTGGCGATCTACCGTGACGTCATCTAGTTCGCATCGGCTCACTCTTTGTATTCGTAAACCGCGCGCGGCCACTAGAAATGCACCGCCTTGTTTACGTCCGTCAGTACGGTCGCACCGAATAATTTGGTACCCTGCAGGTATAATTTCGCCGTCCATTATCGAGTCATTACATCCAGTTTCCGTAATAGCAATGATATCAGCTTCTAAATATTCTAAGTTGCTACAAAAACTGTTCAACTTAGTTCGAAGGCCCCTGGCATTCTGATAATAGATAGTTAAATGAGCATTATTCTTCGATTGATTTGCTTTTTGATTTACGAAACCAATACCACTGAGAAAACTCTGCATGAATGGGCCAAACTTCCGGCTGGCATAACTTCTGATACACTGACTCTGAAGCGGTGATTATAAAAGAGGAATAGCTTCTTTCCCGCTTATGTTTTAGCTTAATAATCTTTGTATCAATATCCGATCCACATATTTTTTGTACATAAGTTGATAGCTGATCCACTGTGGTATCAGTTTTCAATCGCCAAACATGTAGATGTTTTATTTTTTCTGAAGCCTGAATCTCAAGCATATTGCAATTTTTTCCTCGCATAATATCTGCAGATTCTGACCTTAAGACTTTTTCTTGGGAATTATTTTTGTTATTCCTATGTCCTACCTCTACGGTCTCGAGATCCACCGATTGCAATTGATGTCTCTTAACTCGTCGCGTTTTGATTGTCGCTGAGCTGATTTTCGTGGCTTTCGTGGCCTCGCTAGTACTACCGCCTACCTGCCTCGGGTTTTGAGCGATTTTGGCAAATGTTGGTGTTGGTATATTTTCTATTCGCTTCTCCGATATGTCCTCGGTACGAATACACTGCCCGTTATTTACATTGAGAGCACGATTGATATTTTCACTATTGCTTTTATCACTTTGTTCAACTACCGACATGAACTTCGTTTTAATTTCTTGCAATTCCGATTTCAGGGAAATACACAAATCTCGAAGATCCATAATAGCTCTTGTTTGCATGTCCATTTTCTTGATAACTTGGTATTTGAAGGCTCGGAGTTCCAAAGCATAATCGCAATCACCATTTATGAGAAGTGAATCATCGGGTGCTTGCACGCGGGATCCTCTCAGCGTATTAATATTAGTTTCGAACGAGTTTTTTTCACACCCTGGAGTTACATATGGGCTATTTGGCTCGTTTAAACTGCTTAAATCACTATTTTGACTAATTTTCGACATTTTTACTAATTTATTTAAACGTTTTTTGCGGGAGCACACAAAAACACTTGCAACCGAACGAATGAATGATAGAACATTTGGTAGAATTATGTCCTGACACTGAAGTTCAGTAAGTTCTTAGAGCGTGGACAGCGGGGCTATTGCAAAGGGGGTGGGGGAAGGGGGGGTTCGTTGTAATGATAAAAATTACTGTCTGTAGTTGATGCGAGTAGTACACATTTAAATAAAACACTTTAACGGTTTAAAGCGGGATTTATTTTAGTTAAACTTATTTTTACCTACGGCCCGATCTTTCTAACAAGTTTAACTAAATTATCGCGTAGTAAAGGATTAAAGTGTTTTATTTAAATAATAAAAAAAAACAAATAGCAAATTATTTAGTAATTAGATTGTTTAGTCATGAACTCCATGTAATGTCATTAAAATGATTGCAAGACAATGCCAACTGACAGTAAACTATTCAGGGACGCTGGCTTCGTCTAAAGTTTTTTAACCGCACAGTTTCGTAAGCCACAACTCACAGTCAACATAAATAAAGCTGGCTTAATTAAATTGAATTTTAACGAAGCCTGAACGCAAGGTGAGGCGTTATCCATCGAATTTACATAATATAAAACATTAAATATTCCGCGGAGTGATGTAAATTAAAATGTATGGCTGTCGTTTATATAATTAAGTGAATAAGTGAAAGTCGGTTATGTAAAAGTCGTGCCTAGAGTGACAATTAGAAATAAATCTAATATATAAAATTCTCGTGCCATACTCCTCCGAAATGGCTTGACGATTTTGATGAAATTTCGGCCAACATCTATTTTACATCCCCCTAATTGTACCCCTAATTTTTATTTTTTAGACAACATTTTTAATTTCAATTTTTTTATGATACAACATACAAAAATACATACAGTCCTCAATTTTCATCCTTATACGATCAACCCTTATTTTTATATGGCAAAACAACGTATGCCAGGTCAGCTAGTATTTTATATTCGGTTTTAACAGGTACGATTCATAATAAAATAAAAAAGTGTCTTTATTAATTCAATTAATTCAAAGAAAATGATACAAAGACATAGATAAATAACTAATATAATCACCAACATTACATAAAAAACAATGTTAATGGTTTAAAAAGCGTAGTTAATATAAGCTGTGAATAAGTTGACTAATATATTTCAAACCGTTAAAAACGAGGGTGTTTACCCTCTTTTCTAGGCGATTTTACTCAACAACACTGATAACAGTCAGAATAACTGATAACAAAAACTGTTTTATTAAATTTATTTAAAATCCATTTATCCTAAGAATGACGTGGGGTTATAATAAACTTCCCTGTAAACTAGATCGTTTTTGGTATCTCTCTACTGTGGTACTATTGAGCCACGGAGGAACGTTAACTTTCCAATATTTCGTAGCAAATAAAACTAAATGAAACAGAAATATGAATTCGCGAGACAGTTTGCTCCATTTTAATGGGCGGTAGTTGCAGAACTTCACTTAAACATTTTTATTTAACAGTTACCCGCGGGATGAATATCTAAGAATATCTTTAACGAAGCATTCGAAATGAAACGAAGTCAAGACGTCAAAAAATAAAACTTAAAAGTGCAGTTCATTTCATCTACATATTTATTAAGATTGTTAGTATTTAAATAAAACACTTTAACGGTTTAAAACGCGATATTAACCAATATAAATAACTTCGGCCCGACGTTTCGGATGCTTTGCAGCAGCCGTGGTCACGGAGTCTCCCCGTTAAAAATCATTTTCAAATAAGTTTAACCAATATATCGCGTTTTAAACCGTTAAAGTGTTTTATTTAAATTTAAATTGTTAGTATATTTATTATGCTTTATTAAGGACACTATTGGACACTAGGAGACTATTATGCCTTATCATAGATACGTTTATAGTAAATTATGAGTAGGTAAGAAAAATACATTAACAAAACGAAAATTATAAGGTATTTACAAGATCAATGAAAAAAAAATGATCTAACACTAATGCACTAAAATTATGTAGGTAACTACAATAAATTAGATTTTTTAATCATGAAAATTCCGAACATTTGTAGCACGTTCCATGCAGGATCCAGACATAATTATTTTTGAAACACCAATGAACGACTAACCTTACTTAAATGGGACTTCGTGGCTGAATTACATGAAGTACTTTAGGTGGTGTTTGCAATCTTTACTTTCCAGACTTTGGCGCTCTTGGATTGGTTTATTCGAAGCACTCGCTCCAGAGAGTGCAGAGTAACGAAACGCAATGGCTGCGCAAACGCATATAAAAAAGGCTTTTAATATACAGAGGGTAACACCGCAGGGCGTACTTCGTATTATCACAATCAAACATGAACACGAATTTTATTCGATTCCTAATGAAATGATGGTCCAATAATTGATCCCTGTGACATGTTTATGTGACGTCAATAGCTGTAATAGCCCATGTAATTACGTCCAGGGCAAATATAGGGAGAGATTAGCGCTACGCTCTTATTGAAATGTCATTAGTCCCTTTATTGCTACTCGAGTGGAGTGGTGGATTATTCGTGATTTAATTACTCGTTCTTTCAAGGATCATGTATTGTATGGTGATCTATACTAAAATATACGCTGAAGCTATAAGAATAAAAGCAAGTTCAGCAAGAATAGTGTTAGGCATAATTTGAACTAACGAAGTAAGGATAACCTAGCTATCCCAAAATATAGGCTCCATAAAATATCTAATTCATTTGCGGGGAATTGTTTTCGTATGTCAATACATTGCCAGTTGAGATTTCAAATTTATCGACAAATAAATGTAAAAAAGTTATAAAATGTAGATTGTCTCAAAAGGCGTATTACTGTCTAAACGATTTCTTTAACGACAAGACCGCCTAGCAGTAATATGAATTGCTCCTTAGGTTAGTAAATTCACAACAATGTATTAGTTTATAAGACATGTTAAAAAAGGAGGACTGAGATTCTTGGGTGTTCTCAGTTATGTTGCTCTTTTGAACAGTCTGTAGAATCACGACAAACAGACAGACACACAAAAAAAAATTGACGAATTTAAATAATTTTTAAAATTTTAAAGAGAATAAAGTATATTTTATGAAGCTAAGGCTGAAGAGTTTGTTTATTTGAACGCGCTAATTTCAAAAACTACTAGTTCAAATTGAATTATTAGATATTTTGTCTGTTTACTAACAATTCAGATAGCGTTTCAATGGTATGTATTCAGGGAATGTTTCGTAAAGTATCTTAATGAGAGTAGGCCACGCCCGTCGTTAGAATAATCAGAACTGATAAAAACAATGGTCGAAAGATGAATTTAATTGATCACAAACTTGAATTAAAAGTAATTTATAACATTTTTTACTTTCATTTGTCTATTTATTCTTAAAGGGCAACTTAAATACATTTTTGTCTATCCTATTCTATTCCTTTCTCCAAAACCGTGTATGCTATAATCGTACCATAAAACAACAACTTACCTTCATCTATGTACTTAAGGACGAACTGGACATCAGGTCCCCAAGCAGAAGCCACCTCCAAAGGTGACTCCATATCCCGAAGAACGTGAACTGGAAATTAAGTAAATAAAATCAAATTACTATTGTGATTTAAACGTACTCTTATTATTTTTAATAAAACACGTTAACGGTTTAAAACGCGATATACATTAAAAACGTCGGCCCGCAGTCAAAATTCGAACTAAGTTCAACTAATATATATATCGCGTTTTGAACCGTTAAATTTCGTTAACGTTTACAATTCTAAATCCTATACAACGGATTTAAAATTGTAATGTTGTTTCTGAATAAACGTATTGTATTGTATTCACCAAGAGTGATTTCTAAATATCGATGTGGTATTTTGTTTTACCAAGCATATATTAAAATATATTATTAAAAATTCATATATTAAAAATTATCTTTTTATTTCAAACTCGTAGAATGCTTCTAATCATACATTGCAGTGCAAAGCACGACGGCACTTGTACTAAAAGTTTTGGTACACCATTGCACTCACAATTCCCGTCTATTGAAGTCACAGTCCTCTTACAAACTTAGTTTACATTTTTAATTTAGCTCGTATAAACCCTCTTTTCGTAAAAACACTATAGTTAACAAGTGAAGAGATATTTTCCTTGAATTATCGAAGTTAGCCACTAGAGACGTAACTGCTTTTCAAATAAGCTTAAATAGCGTTTCAAAAAGCTTAATTACACATACAGCGTGGTTTAAATAAGCTCTTCAAGTATTCGCTTTGTGAAGATTTCATTTAGTCCGAGCGCGACATTGACTTCAAAATTCACGGAAAGGAAACATTTAATTTTATAATTATTTTCGCGGAGTTTTACTAGCGATGTGCCCTCGTTTAGTTTTCGTTGGCGGAAATAGGGTAACCAATTATATGATATAATTAATAAACGAATGAAGGGAATAATATATTTACAATGTTAAGTATACAGTTTCACACGTTGGGTAATATTTCGACTAACTAGCCATACTTTATAAGATATACTATCGCGGACATTTTTGAAAAAACATCTAAAGACGAATTATTCTTACATAGATATTTTTTGGTTTCTTGAACCGTTTTCGGAGCACACACATCGGAAGCCGTCAAAGATGAATTATTTTTCTCGTTTTTAAACATGCAAACAGACTCTTTAGCTATAATATAATATATTTAAAAAAAAAAACATTTAAAGACGAATTATTCCTACATAGATATTTTTTGGTTTCTTGAATCGTTTTCGGAGCACACACATCGGAAGCCGTCAAAGATGAATTATTTTTCTCGTTTTTAAACATGCAAACACACTCTTTAGCTTTGTATCAAATCGGTACAGGTTGGAAAGATTTTTTTGCCATTACAGTTGGAGTGACTAAAACCTATATATTGATGTACTTACAAATTACTAGCAACCCTACCTCAAAGACAATAATATAGTCAACATCTATACAAATACAATTGTCCAAGAAAAATAAATACAATCTCGTATATATGTAAAGTCGATTTTAGAATTGAAAACCTAACCAGCATTCACAGCGTTCTGTGTTGTTGTAGAATCATTTTCTCTGATTCATTTATTTTTATCTGGTTGTTAGATAAAAAAAACGTCAAAACACCTACAAGCATTAGCAAATTACCTAGCGAGATAATCTTAAAAATCTTAACGAACCCTCCGTAGTTACGAATACATAATGAAGCCATTACACACACGTACATCAAAGCGCCTTTATGAAACACAAAAGCAATAATTAAGTTGCGCTCGCGCAGCAGACTAAATTATTTCAAAGGAACTTTACGATATTATAAAACGATTTTCTCGTTATTCATTATGCGAAACAGGAGTGTAATATAACCGTAATTATTGTTCTGGTGGGAATAAAAAGTGATTTCAAATGAAGGAGGAAAAGCTGCTTGTGATTTAACTTTTATTGTAAGTACGAAAGCGGAATTACGACGCTTCAATAGGCTCCGCTTATAAAAGCGTGTATTGTTTTAATCGTTGTTGAAATTTACTTTTAATTATATTTTCAATATATACAAGTCCGAGGTGGTTCTATTGTTATAATTTAATGTTGACGGGTCTTGGTATACTGCTAGCATTATATATAAATATAGCTTACGATAGTGGAGGACAGACAAGCACGAAATACACTTTATAAAAAGTAAATGCCCCAGCCATATATCTCAACGTGATGAGCTGTTGATCTATTTTTTGCTTTGGATATTCGGATATACATAGCTAATAAAATCAACGGGTCCAATATGTTTTTAATCCAATTGTGATTTTTCTGAAACACGGTGAACTTTCTGGAAATCTGGATATTAAAAGAGCGGTAGGAATATAGATAATTTCGTGCGCGTAACGAACGACCGTCCGTGAAAAAGCTGAGAAGATTATTAGAGTTTCGGATTCAGTCTGTTGCTTTCTAATTATCAAAAGTCCAAATAGATCTACAGCACATCTTGTCAATATATATGAAGTCATCTAGTAAACTCCATTCTTGTGTCAACGAAATATATTCGTTTTTAAATAAAACACTTTAACGGTTTACATTATTTAAACTTATTTGATAATGCCGCCGCAGCCGGACGGGGAGTCTCCCCGTGACGGCTGCTGCAAAGCATTCGAAACGTCAGGCCGAAGTTAAAAATCATTTTCAAATAAGTTTAATATATCACGTTTTAAACCAACTAAAGTGTAAACTATAGACAGTATTTTATATTAGTATTTATAAACTAGATTAGTGGTTAGTGTAATCAAAGTATTAGATTCGAATCCCGCATATTATGTCAAATGTTTCTACTTTCATAAACATAAGTGGTTTGTCTAAAAAGGCATCTACTATATTTATATTTCTTTTATTTTTTTCTTTAAATGTTTTGTTTCGTATACAAAAAATATTACCAATTATTTCTCTTATACCAACAATATTGACACTTCTAATCTACCTAATAGTCCCGGCTCCTGTCAGTAACTATTTAATTGCGTTAAGTAATAAAATATAAGCGTCGCATAATTTGATAAGGCATTTAAATATTGTATCGAATACTAATGAATTCTTAGATAACATTTTAATTGAAGTCCTATTTTAATATTGCTCAACGAGATATAATGGTGGGAATTACATTATTTACCTTAGAAGTTATAATAACTAGTCGCGGTTATAGTAGCTAATATTAAAAAATCGAAGAACTAGTAGTAACTAGTCAGTTGTATTATTATAAGTATTCATTAAATTATAAATCTAATTAGGTTGAAAAAGTTTATTTGAAAAATATTAAAGTTTTCAAAGTTTAAAACAAAGTACCATTTGACCCCACGACAACGAGCTCGAGTATTCGGCTCGGGATATCTTTCAACGCACCACGGTGCATTGGTGATTTTACTTCTAGTGGTCGAGAGTGTTCTTCTGAATGAATATTGTTAAACTAGCCTGACTCCCGAGCATCGCACAGCCTTTAAGTTACACAGACTAATAACAAACAGAGACCGCTACATAATACACATTTCCTAATATTACCGTCGTTATCAACGTCGCGTGTACGCCTTATCTACCCATTCGCTGCAAATATCAGATCATTACGCCAAATTATAGTTGTTACCTCGCAATTTGCTGTTGCATGCTTTCCTGATGAGAAGTTAATGTTGGCGGGAACAACGCGACCGGCCCATTCACAAACAGATCGAAATCTAGAAGATTATTAATTTCACTTCATGTATATCAAGTCCATCAAAATATGGCAGAAACGCCCCAGGATTATTATTATGTAGTGGTCAATGAACGACCGATTTTTTTATTTATATGTTTGTTACAGAAAACCACACCTACATCAGATTAGTCGTTTTGTGGGGTGAGCGTGCTCAACAAAATCAAACAGACAAACAGAATAGAATTCCAAATATCATTGTTTTGGATATTATTGCTTTGATAAAGATATGATGCTTTGTTAAAAGTGTATTGTAAACTCCGGAAAGTATACTGTGAAATATACATAGGAATATCAGGACGTAGAAACACCATTGAATAGAATTAATGCTTGATCCAAGCATAGCATAATATAAAACTACCTACAAGTACACTCAGAGTCAATACTGAAACTTTTAAAAGCCACACAACCATGCGCAAGAGGCTCTCGTTGCGGTCTTTCATGAAAACTGTAGTTTACATATTTCACGATATTATGAAATAAATTAATGAGCTAGTTGAAACAAAAGCGCCGGTTCCAAGTATTTAACGAGAGTTGCATAATGAAGTGACCCTTTATTACTTAGAGAAAATATATGCATGGAACCGGAATTACGTTTCCCGAGGTAGGATTTTGCGACGCTAAGCGTTATCAAGTCTAAAAGGAGCTGGTCATTTTTAAATAAAATAAAGTTTTACAACGCAAGATTAAACTAATTTAACTAATACTTACTTTATCAAGCAACGTTTCGGATGCTTTGAAGCAACCATGGTCACGAGGAGACGCGTTTTAAACTGTTAAAGTTTTTTATTTAAATGTGTACTTGCGTTAACTATAGACTGGTTATTTGTTTTTTTTTCTAATGATATAGATTGTTAATTATAATTTCTTTGTACGAAAATTTACTGTAACAGTTTAAAACTGTTTTAGTTAACTTATTTTTAATTGATTTCAACTATGACACGACGTTTAAATGTGTACTAGTCGCGTAAACATCAGACAATAGTCCATTTTAATACATCTATTTGAATGTTTTTAAACAAAATTAATATATATGCACATATAAGCACATATAAGTTTATTAATACTTCGTTAAAGAATAGCATTGGAAATATTTAA
This sequence comes from Leptosia nina, assembly GCA_963661955.1. Classification (NCBI taxonomy): domain Eukaryota; kingdom Metazoa; phylum Arthropoda; class Insecta; order Lepidoptera; family Pieridae; genus Leptosia; species Leptosia nina. The sequence continues at coordinate 3,082,687 of CAVLEF010000004.1, read as the reverse complement.
TGATATTAATGGGAGAGTTCATTAATTTTTACATTGTTTAATTTCTTATTATACGGAAAGAAATCGTAGAAATTATATAGCTTGCAGACTTGTTTAAATTTCTATGATACATATGTACATAAATACCACACAATCATGTCTTAGTAAAACGTTATGTCGTTTTGTTTTGTTTCTTTTTTCTTTATTTTATCATATTTTTTATTAGTACAGTATTATAATTTAAAAGCAGTTAAGAATTTGTGTTTATTTTTTTAACGAATGTTACATTAAACAACTGTACTGTAAATTTACTCATCTATTTTCCGTTTTAAACCGTTTATTTAACCTCTATTAAATCCTGCGAAATCCTCACATCCAGAACGTTAGCGCACGTCTGCAGTAGTGTGAGGTCTGCGTGTTCCTGGAAGCAGGGTCGAACTGTTTCCTTGACCGATCGCGAATGAAAATGAAATTTCGGACATATCTTTCCCACGACACTCGATAGGGAGGCAATTACTGCGGCGCGAGTTTTTGCTGCTCGCTTATCGGCTTGTGACAACCACGTTATGTAACATTGTTAACTCGTATGACGAGGTTTAATTATAAAATGTCACTGACGCCATGGTGGTCGTATTTTTAAAGAAAACCGGCTTTGGGAAAATAATCAAAAAGCCGTGGTCACAATTTTTGAAGATGTATGACCGCCACTGTGATTTAATGGTTAAACGCATCGCGTTAAGCACGAGAAGTTCTCGGTTCTTATCCCTGAAAAAACTCGTTTAATATACGAAATAATTCTGCCTCAAGCCCAACATAAAAGAAGCAAGATTGTACTTTTATTATAAAAAAAATCCAATGGTTATATAGCATTGTCTATAAATTCAATTTTAAACTTAAAAATTTTAATAAATAAAGCTGAAGAGTTAGTTTATTTGAACGCGCTAATCTCAGGAACTTAGGAATTGAAAAATTATTTTGCGTTGATTACAGCATTTATCGAGGAAGACTATAAAATATCGCGCTGCGACTAATAAGAGCGGAGAATCAGAGAAGATGTAGAGAAAACGGGGAAAATTCTTCATCTTTGTGAGCTTATATGATAGAATGATTTCTCTTTAAATGTCCGCGTCACTTCTGTCCATCGTTATCGGCAACAGCATAAATCTATTAAGATGAAGAGGATGTTTCCAAAAACAAATTTTGATGCCCCAAATAACTATTATGCAGACAAAGTCGCTAACACAGCTAGTATAGTATGTGTCGCGTGTAGAACCTTTAAAGTGTTTATTGTAATCTAATCCCGTAAACTACCGACAATTTTTCTTTCTAGAACATATAACTAAGTACTTAGCTATCCTATGATATGTAAGACAAATTCCTCTAAACAAGGATGTCGGCGAGAGACACGCACTTGACATAAAAAGTGGAACCGCTACATCACTTTTTGTGTCAAGCTGAGGATGTGGGACAACTCAATGGCCCATCCGTTATGATCCCACTTTGATTCTCCATAATAGCACTTGCGTTTATGGGTTGGTACCTGTTGAGACGTCGAGGATTCCTTTTGATTTGGACCGGCTTTCGTCTAATGGGGAAATTTTCTTTAACTAGAACCTTTTTATGGAAACTTACAGATCGATTTGTTCACACCAGTGTTATCGTAACATGCATTCCTCTAATGTACTTTACAATCTTTACTGTATATCATTGTTTTTTGGGCTGTTAGGCCGACGTGAGCGAGAAGAGGTTATTATTGAGTTAACATCTCCTGATGATGCTGTCCGCAAGTGATGGCGAAACGTCGAGAGCCTCTTCTCGCTCATGTCGGCCGTACAGTCCGAAAAACAATGATATGTTGAACGATGGCCGTCAAAGCCTTACACAATTTATTGACATTTAATTGATTTCTAATGCACAATTATAGACACTATTTGTACTAAGTAATACATAGATGATATATATATATTAGGAAAGTTAATTTATTGTTAATAATAATACGTAAAAGCTTAAATTTGACTCATATAAATATCACTGTGATCTGTTTGGTATAAAGAGCTAATGATACTAAAAACACCCTAACCAGCGAGATTTATTAAAAGAATTTGTGTTATAACGGCTAATAAAATTTGGAACCAGGATATCCGTGATATAACAATCCCGTATCGATTTACGATATAAAGGAGATGTTATAAACACAAATTACGTTTATCAAATAAACGGAAATGGAACAATTAGTCCATTGATTGGAAGTCAATATCGTTCCGCGTCGTTGGCCCTTAAATATGAACGTTTTAATAAATGGCTGATTCAATTATTTCATTTGAATAGGATAGGGGTAAAAGTGGATAGGCTCAATGTATTGTAAGTCTTGGAAACGGGTTACATATATGCAAAATTTGGTGGGTGCTCATCTGTTTTTGTTAATAGCATTTTACCAAACACTTTTTGGCTATTTAATATTTTTTATTCATTATTATTTTTGAAGTATACGGCAAAACTCGAGACTTATGGGTAAGTCCATCAAGGCCTAGTTTCGGGTAAGGCTTCTATAGTACGTTTCATAAATAATGCGCGGAAATTAAAGTTAAGTAGCAGTCAAGCAGTTGACGAACAAGTAATAACAATAGTTTTAAAACTTTTTTTTTTTCAGTAAAACAGCTTTTTATGTGCAGTCATAAATAATATGATTTTACACAGTAATTTAATTGGCCGCGATGTATTTATTCATACAAATATTGCCGACCACTGCTACCGCAAGACCACTACAGCAAGTACGGTTTATCTCGAAGGAGATTTCGATCGATATTTGAAAAAATAAGTTTAACTAATATATCGCGTTTTAAACCGTTAAAGTGTTTTATTTAAATGTGTACTACTCGCGTAAACTATAGACAGTATTCGAAGGAGATTGTCAAAATAGTGCTCAAATTACATGCGTGTTTGAGATAGAATATATTTAAAATACGTAATAGGAACTATTTATAAAACTTATAAATTATTATCTATCTGCGCATAATCATTGAAATTTTATGGAGTACGTTATTTTTTCACATGTTATTGCGCATGGTGGCACTATACAAATACAAAATCGATTTTAGATTTTAAAAAATACGTTGGTTTTCTTATAGTCGGAGTATTGTTCTTATACTGACCTCCATGATGTGGATGAACGCTGATGAGGAGACAGGGTTCGTCTCCGGGCTCCCGGCAACAGTCCAACACATCTCTGCTGGTAGTCTGTGGGGTCACAGGCACCGCAGTGGGGGACCATCCTACCCCGCTCTCGCACCATACTCGCACTATAATCTGGAAAGTGGAAATTAGGGATTGAATCGATACAAGTAATATCTAAATAAAGCTTTTTTTTAATGATAGGAGGACAGAGAAGCGCGGGGTGCACTAGATGGCAGTTGATATACCCCGGCCTATAGCATCTAAATAAGTTGCACTGTCGACCTATTTTGGCTTTGGATATTCGGAAATCTACATATTGAAACAGAAACGCGATTAAGTTTCACGACTTTTTCGATCAAGATGGAATTTCTATATTCCTATTTATTATCCAGATTTCCAGACGAAGTCCAACTAGTTTCAAAATAATTATAAATTGATTAGAAACATATGGGACCCGGTGGGGATCGAACCCCCGACCCGTTGAGTATTAGCCATACATTGCTACCATTCGACCAACGATGCTGACCAAAAAAGCTAAACCCGAGCATTAGAAATACGCAGACTTCATAATCGGTACGTCAAAATTCCTCAAAGTCATCTTCATCGTATAGTTGACGGTCACTGCACAAACAATAGTCCACAACTACGACTATCCCCCGTGGGTCAGCATCCGTCCAAGTCAACTCAAACACACACTGTGGTGGACCAAGCCGAAGCCGATACCCCTCGGGGCACCTTTAATCTAGTGCGGTAAGTTTTAAAAGCTGACAGGCCGAAAACTATTGTTAATTTGTTAATTTATAAGTATGTATGTAATGGTATATATTGGACTATATTAATTCTACTATTAATTGAAAGTACGAAATATAAAGTTTAATTGCCCACTTGTCGTCTTATTAATATAGTACGAACCATATTTAATGCAAAGAAAATAAACGATTTTAAATACTAGTTTTAGACGTCGATAGCACTCCTAATACTGAGCATGAAAGTTAGAAAAGTGTTGTTTAAAGGAGCTTTTGAAACATCATTTGTGAGGATGAAAGCTCAACATATTCACGTGTGTTTTAATCAGCTATCGAGTGAAGTAGACAAAAGCTATATAAATGGTGAATGGCTACACTAAAAGTAGAATGATGTTTTAATTTAATATAGAAACCAATACACATATCTCTACTATATAGTTTGTTTGTTTGTTTCAAGGCGCTAATCTAAGGAATTACTCGCATTTATCGAGGAAGGCTATAATAGGCTATAAAACATTGCGCTGTGACTAATAGCAGCAAAGAAACAGCGGGAAATGTAGAAGACACGGGGAAAATTATTTATCTTTATGAGTTTCCAATCCGTTCGCTGAGGAAACGGTTCAATATATTTAAGAAAGAATTATACACCTCTTGGAAGAGTCTGGAGAGAGAAGATTAAATTGCAACAACGACGCGACAGATGTCGTGAGTTACAGCTTATATTTGTAATAATAAGAAGGAATAATAAATTTTGAATGCCCAAAATTGTGTCAGCGACTTCGCCCGCGTAACAGCTAGTAACGAATGGGGGGCAGGGGGCAGACAAATTTGTGTGTATATGCGTGACAGATTTCATTTAGAGTAGTATTTTTTTTTAATTGATTAAGCTGTTTTGGTTTATGTGAGTTTTTTTCTATGCCTTATGAATTTCAAATCATACTAAACACTTTAAAATGATTTCAATCAAATCAAAGCACGCGTTCATTAATTCATTCAATACGAGAGCGATTAAATTAAATATGGCTTCAGAATTATTTGTGTATAGAAGTAGTTTGTATTCATTAGCAAGTGCTTTCATTTACAACCCTATTAATTAGTAGCGCAAACTACCCTAATTGGACAATTTAATAGTAAACGCAGCTGAGTTTCCATTCAAAACTTCGTCGTCGCCACTGGAAATAGTAAGGGAATTTAAAAGGAAGAAAACATCAACCTTTGTGCGCGAAAACAACTGTATAAGAACGTCATTTGTTTTATTTACATTATCATTATATACTTTTAATGTTTGGTGACTATGAGTCACTTTGAGTTTGTGAATGTTTTACGCTGAAACGGCTAGACTGATTTTGAAAATGTTTTTAAGACTATATGCAAAGATATTTCATCTGTTAGCCAATACAGATATTTTTGACATAGGAAGAGATAAATACACTTTAACGGATGCTTTGCAGCAGCGAAATACCAAATACCTACGACAAAAAAGATATATCAGTTTTTAATTTTGCATCTGAAACGTAATCCGAAAATAATTTTTAAATCAGTTAAACGGATATATTTCGTGTTTTAAACCGTTAAAGTGTTTTAAATAGTAAGAGATATATGAACGCCGACCTAAGATGCAAGTTTTTTTTTATTTAATAAAAGTCAACGAAAGTTTGACGTCTTTGGTGTGAGGTCCAATATGTTTCTAATCAATTTATAATTTTTCTGAAACATTAAAGGCTTCTTCTGGAAATCTAGAGATTAAATGGATGAAGGAATATTGAAATTCGGTCCGGGTCACGGACCAACGTCCAATTTATGAACAAGCCGTGAAGTTTAATCGCGTTTCGGATTCAGTTTTTGGATTTCCGAATATCCAAAGCCAAGATTGTTAAATGGCTGGGGTATTTAACCTTCCGTGTGACATGCTTGTCTGTCCTGTAAAAGTAGATGTTATTGAGAATTGCTCTCCAAATGCAAAAAATAACACCCCACGAAACGTCGCCTTGCGCTCTAAAGTTTGACAACTATACAATGTTTCCGAGCATAGATCTACGAATTTCCCTCTAACAAGATGTAAACAGGAAAGTTACGTTTCAAAATAAACCAGCCAAGTCCGAGCAGACTTTTGAATTGCTTTATTAAATTCTGAATTCAAAACTTCTTTCTACGTCGTAAGTTGCTCGGAGATTAGACAAAATAAATGGTCATGTTTGTATACGGTAGCGCAATAAGTGAATTTTGTATATTACCTATATTGTATAGTACTTTAATAAATTTAAATAAAACACTTTTAACGGTTTGTTAGCCATATTTTGTTTTGGGTGCTTTGCATCAGCCGTGCCTTGCTCTTGGCCCTGTCATTAAGTTTAATATATTTCGCATCAGAAACACTTAAAAGGTTTTTATTAAAAGTATATAATGTAATTTTAATAAGGTAAAAAACCGACATTCATTTATTGCGCTATGAGCAACTACAGACAGATTTTTTTATACTGAATAATAATTAAAATTAATACATTAAAAATGAAAATCTTTCATATTTAAGATTTCAGTTTTGTAGGAGTAAGAGAGGTGTTTTTCAATTTACGAACATATCCAATCTTGTTAATGGTTTTAAAGGCAAAACACCACGTCCAAATTCCCATAGATAATCACGCAATTGCACTTGTCACATCTTATTATAAACATAAATATGAGTTATTCTTCCGCGAACCCATATAAATCTCATTCCGTGACATCACTTTCACTCGCGTCGGCGTAAAATCTTAAATTTATTTACGATTGTATAACCGGAATAGTAATTTTAACAGTCACTGGATGTTTATGTTCGCTGTTCTAGATATCTATGGGATAAATATAATTGCAAAACAGTACTTGGAGAGAAACATAGTAATTGGTAAATACACAATATGTATATTTTAATTTTGACAAATAATAACAAGTATGAAGTAAATAAATTAATACCGTCTATTCGTCGTTTACGCGAGTAATACACATTTGAATTGAACACTTGAACGGGTTTGAACGCGAAATATATTAGTTAAATATTATAGAAAAATTATTTTACCATTTTGGATGCTTCGCGACAGCCGTGGTCACGGGGAGGCCAAATGAAAAAGGGGTGTTACCATCGCATCCGGAGCCTCACAAAAGAAGTAGCAAGTTCTTACAGTTGTAACACACTCGTATAGTAACAACAGGAATCGAAATATAATATAGTAACTTACATAGTAGGTTGTGTAATGTACGTCTTTTCACGATTCGACTTTTCTGACACTTTTCAGCACCCAGTGGTGGGAGAGAAATGTTAGTCGTTTTACCTTTTAGTTCCGTAGATTTAACACTTATATTAACTATAATTTTACAGACCGACAAAAGTTAAATTATTTATTTAAATAAAACACTTTCTGTTGTTATAAAATAACAATATTATAAAAAGACAAAGTCATTTGACATTCGTTTTATTTGACTTTTAAATTTAAGAAATTTGTAGTAGCTATCCCATTCTGGCTTAGCCTTAGCAACCATGTACTATCAAATCCTTAACAATAATCTATTCCATTAGCTAAAGTGCTTACAATTATTCATGTAAGTATCGTGGAACTTATGTACGTCGTATTAGTATGCTGATTCCCTGTCCCTTTGACGAAACGGGCCGAGTAAACTTCCCCGAGGTATTATGTAAATATGGCTGACATATGTGCAGGTTGTCTATCACAGTACATGCGAGATCGGACAGAAAATATGGTAAGCACCGTTAAAAATTTAACATATTACTAAAACAACGTTTTAAAATCGAAAATAAATTGTAAAAATTTTCAACTCAGGCAGGACTCGAACCGGCATCGTCAGTCAGCGTTCCGTGCTGTTACACTACCAATTGAGCTACCGAGTCCTACACGTCATCGTCGATTTTTTTTTTCAACTTATTGATACATACACCTCTCGCAAACGAGGTTATTGCTTCACTGTTAAAACTGTAAAATTTGAATTCAGAATTCAATACGTATAAGTGTTAGCAAACGACTGGACCTATTTTTGTGCAGTTTTAATGCATTACATATATTATAATAGTTTTTTTTTATGAATTTTTTTAACGGTTTAAAACGCGATTTATATTAGATTCACTTATTTGAAATTTTTGTGTACTATTCGTGTAAACTTCAAACAGTATTTAGATAAAACTCATTTAAAAAGCTCAGAAAATTATTTACAAACACGATGCACCTAATTAACGGACTTGCCGTCGTTGATAAACTATTTTTAATTGTTATTGCAGCAGATGGCATTGGCATATTAAATATGGATTTTAACTTAAGAAAATACGACTAGTAGCTCAATTAATTAGAGCAACAGCACGAAACGCTGTTTCCAATCTACAATCGGATTCTACCTTTAACCTGTCAATAACATTGATAAAGTCCTTTCGCGAATGAAGCCGCGGTATCAAGCTAGATGACCTATTCGCGATAGCCGTTGGTACAAAGCCAGTGACCCGTTTACTCAGACATCTGCTAAGGCAGCTGTTCCCTTTCCGCGCAAAGGAAGTAGCTAAGTTCTTCAATTTTTTTGCCCGCACTTAGATCCCAACTAAAACCCTTTGCCATATCTGGGTACACAATCGTCATCCCTTAATTGTGCTGAACGCAAAAACTCCCCTCCACTTAGAAACTAGTTAGACATTTGCTTGTTCTTTTTGCCGGACTATTATTTTCTCGCGGTTGCATAGGTACCTTTAAGAATGTGTATATGTTGGTTTACACTGGTCTGTAAAGAGTTATCGGTATCTTTTGTAATTACGAAACAGCACGGAAAGCTGACGATGCCGGTTCAAGTCCTGCCCGAGTCGAAAATTTTTTCAATTTATTTTCGATTTTTAAATTACGAAACTGTTTAGTTTTAAAGCTCTTCTAAAATAACATGTTCGAAGCATCCGAAACATTGGGCCGTAGTTAAAATAAGTTTGACTAATATATATCACATTTTAAACCGAGTTTTATTTAAATGTGTACTACTCGCGTAAACTACGGACAGTATCGCATTAGTTTTTTTTAGTCTTTTCTATAACAATGTATTAATTGAAGTAAAGACTATTATTTAAACTCAACTTTAACAAATATTAAAAATGCGCTAGTCTCTGTTGTCTCTAGTTTACGCGAGTACACATTCATATAAATTACTTTTAACAGTATAAAACGCGAACTGTATTAGTTAACTGATTTATCACATAACCACAGCCCCTGCAAAGCATTCGAAACGTCGTAGTTAAAATGAATTGTGATTAAGTAATATATTTCGCGTTAAACCGTTAAAGTATTTCTAAATAGGTATAGGGTATTCTTGTAGTGTGTGGTCATATTACATAGAGTATAGATAATATAAACTGCTGAGAAGTGTCAAGTGTAAGGAAGATATTAACTACCAGTTAGTTTAGGGTTTAACATCTTTACGCGTTACCTCCATAAATTATGACTAAGCAAACACAACCTTTGGGCTATTTACATTTTGGGATACAATATTGTCTACTTACTCATGATAAACATGATTTATATTTGATTCACGATCCGTAAACTCTATTATTCATTGTTAACATGCCTTCATTCTGTTTAGTTAAGTTAAGTTAAAGTGTTTCATAAAAATGTGAACGTATACTATATCTAGACCTATGTTTAAGTTGGAACCATAAGAAAATTCTATATTCACCAACGAGACTGTAGCGGGTGTGGGTTCGAGCCCCGCCCGCGTAATGAATTCTATTTCTTTAAAAGCATGCATATAAATTACTCACCGGTATCATTTTTGGGTGACATGTGGGGATGGAGATATATGTTCTTTTCTGCAACAAAAAGCGTATCTTAGTACTTAGCAAAGTAAGCATAAAATTAATTATATAGATATTATGAATATGACAGAGATTTTCTTCTAAAATAAACTGCAAATAGCGGCATCAACAGCAATGTTACTAATTCTAATTATTAGGAAACTAAATGTTGCCTAACTACGTGTCTAGGTGACCTTTACTACCATGCCCTAATAATAAACATTGGTCCTTAACGACAATACAACACGTAAGTTTCGTCGGACAGGGCACAGAAGTGTCTCCCATGCCCAAGATAGAACGGATTTTGTGACCGAGGCTGCTGCAAAGCATTCGAAACGTCGGGCCGTAGTTAAAATAATTTTCAAATAAGTTTGACTAATATATATCACATTTTAAACCGTGTTTTATTTAAATGTGTACTACTCGCGTAAACTACAGACAGTGTAAAATCTTTGAAGAACACGTTCGGCAAATCAAGTTGTTCAAAGTAAGTACATTAAACGTAAGATTTATCAAATGACGGAAACGTAACAGTAAAAACCACTTACACACGTACAAAGATTTGAATTTAGAACAGTACGTCACGTAGAGTAATAGATAAGCCGCTCTAGATGATAAGTTACCATAGAGCGTAGACTATCATTGATCTTGTATCTGTTTTTGAGTTTTGCTTGCTTTAATTCTATGCAGGATTTATTGATATTTTTGTTCTACATTTAAGAAATCGGATTCTTTGGCGCCAATTTTATATTTACTTAGACGTACTTGCTGTGTAAGCTCTATATAAGGAAACTGAATGGATTATTTATTTATGACGTTATAGAGAGGTGTCGTTAATTAAAAAAGAAAGAAAAAGGTTCTTTATACATTTGAAAAGCAATTTTTTAAACGCTATTATTTATAACTAACGCGTATAGTCTGTATTTTTTGTCTAACTTCGATATTTTATTCATATCTTTGCGATATTTAGGCATTCAATTGAGCAGCTTTATAAATTTTAGCAACTAAAAAGCACATTTTCTCACTAGTTATTATTACTGAGAGTGTGTAAGATGCTACGCAGAGTGTATCAATGTATAATTGTATGGTGAACAAGCCAAAACAAAATCAATTGGTTTCGACGTTTTAGAGAGTTCGTCGTTAAATTGGGTGACGTCACATGAAGTTTACACTTTATTTCTCAATACTAGGAGTTAAACGACGACAAACAAATAAATTATTTCTTTCTGATATCTATACTAAATAATGATTATTTATTAGTCTTGTTTTTCCTGCACTTATACAATTCCAACATAATAGAATTTAATTCTAAAATTTTCAGTGTCTTCTCAGAGTTAGTTAAGTAGTATAAGCTCTTTACATTCCACCGCGCGTCCAGCTTTCGCCTTAATAAGTAGAAAGGCCGTACTTAGCAGCTCATATTCTCCTACTTTTACTTCGCTAAGCCGCGCATTGTCTCCCGAACCAGTCTAATGTAACCGTATTATTGCCTCGTCCCGTATATTATGCCCTAATCCGTATGAAATCGGGTAGCGTTTTAAACGATTTAAGTAGGATTAAGCATCGCGCATGGCATAACAATTTTAAGGTATGTAAATGCCCCTTACGTAAATGGTTACACAAAATATGAATAAACAAGTTAGGAATTTGTAGTTATAAAATAGATAGACATAGGCTAATAAAATATAATTAAAAATTAAAATCTCATTTTCCGCTGTGGGACAAAGGGCGAACACATAGACAAGTATTTGTACAGACTTGCCCAACCGAAACTCTAGTAAGTTTTCCCGGGACTAGAACTCAAGACCTCTTTCGTTTAACACTAGGCAACATGGACAAAATCATTTTAATTTATTTTAAAATTTTTATATAGATGGCAGCACTGTATTTAATTTAATTGTATAATAATAAAAAAGCAAACAATGATAGCGTAATACCATAATTGTTTTTATTGAGTATCTCAGTTTATGTTGTACAGTATTTTAATTAAATTAAATTTACTTATATGGCATGAGAGTCGAGTATTGCCCTCTTGGGCAAATACTTGTTACTAATGAAATTAAATTGAGCATTAAGTCAGATTTAAAATCAATACATCAAACTTAAATAAAACACTTTAACGGTTTAAAACGCGATTTATTTTAGTTAAACTTGTTTGAGAATTATTTTTAACTACGGCCCGACGCTTTGTTTAGTCTCCTCGTGATCACGGCTACTGACTTACACTATCAAAGCATCCAAAACGTCGGGCCGTAGTTAAAAATAATTCTCAAACAAATTTAACTAAAATTAAAGTGTTTTATTTAAATGTGTACTACTGGCGTAACCTACAGACAGTATTTATTAATTCAACTGTTAGAAAAAAATATTTCTTCTTAAAACGAAATATTTATTTTACGTGCGAAAATAACATATACATACATGCCTCCAAGTATGTGGTTACTATAGTATAAATTTACTTATACAGAGATTTAAGGAAATTTATAAAAAAAATAAAAATTAATTTCGGGGTATTTGCTGTCATCGTATCCTCAATACGCCAGGGTCAAGAAGTATGTTAGTAAGTTCTACTCGCTATTTTTTTTTATTATAAATATAAATTAGTTTTAATGATTTAAGACAAATAAACAGATCTTTTTATAAAATATTATGTTATTTTCTGTTTAGATATATTTTAGATAATGTGATTTTTTATAATATTTTTCTATAAAGATATATAACACCTACACCCAACTTACTGAACTATAAAATAACTGAATATTGTCTGTAGTTTACACGACTACTCATTTAAATAAAACGCTTTTAACGGTTTAAAAACATATATTACTTGGAAACGTTGGGCTGTAGTTACATTAAAAGTAACTATATATTTCGCGTTTTATTTTAATGTGTACTCCTCGCGTATATATAACTAATAAACTCACATTCCAGGATGAGTTAGCTAAATGAAGTTGTTAGTACAAAGCAATCGCTATGAGACACGTCTAAGATACAAGTATTCAAATGACATCCAAATTAAAGCCTTTTCAACGTGCATAAGAATTCAACGAACATTTCTCTGCGCTAAATATTCATAAATTCAAATAACCCGTGTAGGAGTGACACCGGGGTGTTATTAAGATTTCGAGATGAATTCTTTGATGACAGCTGCAGCGGAGAGCGGAGCGTTTGCGAACACAATTTGTGAAGTTCGGAATTAACTTTTTAAGGTTTCTTTTCATTAATTATTTCCCTAGGTTATCACTGTGTGGATTTTACTCTTGTTAATCTTCTCTGTGTCTACCAGTAATGGGTCAACCCCATATTTCACTTAACATCTAACATCTAAACATGTCGTGTTTGCATATTTATAAGCTATATTTTTTAGATGATTTCATTGTGTTATGCTATTGAAGCCATGTCTGTAAATTTAATCTTAGTTTAGTTTATAATTTAGTTAGTAAAAAAACATGCACTGTCGACTTATTTCGGCTCTGAATATTCAGAAATACACAGACTAAGCCGAAACGCGATTAAACTTCACGGCTTATACATCTGTGGACAGACGGAATTTTCGACATTCCTACCATCCATTTGATACCCAGATTAACTGACGAACGAAACATGCTTTAAAAAAATATATAAATTGATAAGAATTTTATCATTGTCTTTCGGGCTTTTCGGCCGACGTGGACGTTTTGCCATCACGTGTCTGTGTGATTGCTCGAAGAATTAACGTCGAAGAAACGTCGAGAACCTCTTCTCGCTCACGCCGGCCGAACAGCCCGAAAGACAATGATATGCTGAACGATGGCCGTGAAAGCCTTATACAATTTATTGATAAGAATTTTGTTGGACCAGGTGGGGATCAAAAGAACCCGTTATCAGCGATTATCAGCCATACAGTGCTACCATTAGACGAAGCCCGTCATAAAGCCACCTCAACTATAACCATCATACAAGTCAAAGCATGTAAAACCATTACACAGACAGATTGTAGGGTCGCATATGTTGAATGTTTATTACGCGCAACAAATCTAACGGCGTGGAAGGGACAAATTGGCGACGCAGTTTCTGGATTACCTTTACAAAAGGACCGGCAATAAAAGGTAACAATTGACAGGGAATTTGCAATCCGACTAAAAGTACCTTTTTCTGGATAAAAGCTTCAAGAACTCCTAGCACGAGTTAAAAAGTAAAGTCCCGTTTTCTCCCATATGGAAAGGGACTCGTGGAAATTATTTACCGCTGCTGCAAAGCATCTGAAACGGCCCGTAGTTGAAATAATTTAAGTTTAACTAATACTTATCGCGTTTTAAACTGTTAAAATTTGTCTCCCCGTGACCACGGCTGCTGCAAAGCATCCGAAACGTCGTGCCGAAGTTAAAAATCATTTTCAAATAAGTTTAACTAATATATCGCGTTTTAAACCGTTAAAGTGTTTTATTTAAATGTTATTTTTTTTTATTAAAATGTGTACCATTCGCGTAAACGTCAGACAGTATCTATTTGAAAATTATTATAACTACGGCCCGACGTTTTGACTTTGACATCAGAGACTCCCTTCATATTGAGTCTCCCCAAGACCACAGTTGCTGCAAAGCATCCGAAACCTCGGGCCATAGTTAAAATAATTTTCAAATTAGTTTACCTAATATCGCGTTTTAAACGTTAAAGTGTTTTATTTAAATCGAGTGGATCCATAATTTTAATACAGCGTGAATCAAATATTATCTTTAAACAAAAATGTCTTCATTCTTTCCACATTCCTTATACAGGAAAATGAAAGCTGGGTTTGGTAATTTGGCAGCCTGGTGCAGTGGCCCCTCGTGAGACATTTGGTAGCGACGCGGCGAGACAATTTGCATACAAAGACCGCGGCTGGGACGAAGACCATCTCGGAAGTACCGTTCGTAACATCCGATACGTTATTGGTTATTCAAGTTTTTGTTTAACTAGCTGGTTCCCGCGGTGTTACGTATCGCATATTTTAATTATCTTTACGCGTTATAAGTCGGAGTAACGATATTTTTTTTAACTAGCTAGTTAGCTAGCCTTATTTTTATTATCTTGAGCCGTTGTAAGTGTTTTATATTTATAATACCAAGTGTTATACAAAACTAATTATTATTTAATCTTATACTTTTGTTACAAAACGTACGAAAAATCAATTTTCTACTGATCACTTTAATCTGAAAAATCTCCACTTTGGTGGAAAATTCGAAATTTAAAATTTTATTACGAGATACTTCTTTCTTTATATTCAGGGGATATTTACACTTTATGCTTGTCTGTCACACTCATAATAAATAATACCTACTGTAGATAATACCTTAAATATTAGATTTATTTTGTATCATATAAAGCTAACCAGAACATTTATACCTTAAAAAAATTGTTTATATCTGCTGACCCACAATTAAGAACTAAATCAAAATCCTATTAATATTAATCGAGTGAATTTGCCACGAAATAAGGACATTTTAAAGGCAAAGAGAAATAGAGACAAATACATCAAAAACCACTAAAGCTTTTAAATTCTTAACGAGCTCGGATTTAACAGTTGAAAAGAAAACACATTTAAGCTTCTGTCGAATACGTTATCGTCAGGGGTTTAACCAACGTTTTATCTAATCAAATGTCTATATTAAGAACCTTTACAAAGAATATTAAAAGACCTCCCGGAAGGTCTCATTTTATGCTTTAGCGATTCACGATAAGTTGTAATAGATTTGATTACAGTTCTCTGATTGTAAAATAATAAAAGCTAGGCTAGCTTTATTTCTATAGGTTTTAATAAAACACTTTCAACGGTTTCAAACTCGAAATATCACCGTTGACCAACGGGGTACCAACCGTGAGTATGGCAACGAATATATCGCGTTTTAAACTGTTAAAAGTGTTTTATTTAATTGTGTACTACTCGCGAAAATTACAGACATTGACACCAATAACAATTTAAATTAATTGTTACTGGTTTAACATGCTGTTTGTGTCAGTTATTTTAGTAACATAGTCGTACGACCAAACTAGGCTGCAAAATTATCTATACTCTATCTATCTATACTAATATATAAAGCTGAAGAGTTTGCATGTTCGTTAGTTTGTTTGAACGCGCTAATCTCAGGAACCACGGGTTCGAATTGAAAAATTTCAATGTTAAAGCATTTATCGAGGAAGGCTATAGGCTATACAACATCGCCCTTTGACTAATACAAGCGATTCACCATTATGGGTTTCCAAGGTGTTCGCTGCAAAAACGGTTCAAGAAACCCAAAAAATATGTATCAAAGAATGATTCCTCTTTAAATTACCTAAAAAAAGTCCGCGGCGCTATTTACCTATATTTTAAGTTTAACTTGCAAGAACAACGGGAAGGGACTCCACCGACGTCGTAGGTAACAGCTTCAGTTTATGATGAAGGGGTTTGCAAAAGCGAAATTGGATACTCAAAATAACGATTCTCGCAAACGAAGTCGCTGACAGAGCTAGTTGAAGATATAGAACAATATTTAACATCTCTTTTACATACATTATTCAGTCAATGTCAAGTTTACTTTGCCTCAAACAGTCGCAATTTTGCACTATTACTTAAGTATCTCTAAGAACTATTGTTAGTGTCGCCCGTTCTTGCTTCGGGGTGAACTCGTGCGCAGATGCCAACAGGAAAGCCTGAAGGCTCTATCATACGTCAAACCAGCTTAAATATACCGCCGCTATTTTAAATCAGACAACAAAAAAATATACGAAGTAAGTTGAATTAAATAGCACCTTTTTTTATGTTAGTTTAGGACAAACAAACATTGGATATATTATTATATACATAGTCATTAAACATCTAAACAAGATGTCGACCTATTTTGGCTTTGAATTTTAAATTTTATTCATTGGCTTTATCATTCAATTAATAAATAAAAATCATTCTGATGTCCTACTAACATATTTATATTAAATAAATTTTAAACCAGAAAACATCATTTTTAATATGTACAATTAGAAACATATTTTTTATAAATATTATCTGTAGTTGACGCGAATAGTTATAAAAAAAATACGCAAAATATATTACGTAATTTCGCGTTTTAAACCGTTAAATTCCATATGCCTTTTTTTGCATATGCCTATGGCCTGAAGTACCAATGCTATTTCGAAATCCCCCTCCGATACTTTCCCACCCCGACAACTCAGGATCCGTTTCACGACGCCCTTACTTCGGCAGATGCACAGGAATCCGATAGTTAGATCCAATCATTCTGTCAAGCCGTCCGCCCGTGGGAAGTGCCAATCGCCGAATGCCAAGTACTTGGCACTAAAGCCTTTAAAATCGTTCTTAACATTCATGGTCATGTTCGACTATTACTGAGTTTATTGAACTGCAGCTATGTTCACTAGTGTGGGATGTGGACTGCTAAATTACTCTCGGCAATATATTTGCTTTCAGAAATTTACGGTCGGCTTAGCAATTAGGTCCCCCTTCCTAAAAATTATAGTCAAAAATTTTGACTATAGTCGAAAAGAAAGAGAGAGAGTACTATAGTATATCTGATTCGTTTAGATTATATTTAAATGATCGATTCTGTATTAGTAAGGTTTCCTATATTGTGTTATGGATATAGAAGAAACGCACACGTATTTTTTTAATTACTGTTTGTAGTTTACGCGAGCGGTTCACATTTAAATAAAACACTTTAACTGTTTAAAACGCTATATATTTTAGTTAAACTTATTTGAAAATTATTTTAACTACGGCCCGTATCCCTATGACCACGGCTGCCGCAAAGCTTCCGAAACGTCGGGGCATAGTTCAAATAAAAAGTTAATTACCAAAGAATATTATAACAATACTGAAATTATACAATTTTATATATTAAAAAATAAAAAAAAAACGTAATGGTTTTCAATTAAATTACATACATTAACTTTGCTGTGGAAGGACTTGGCTGTTGCTGCAGCAACAAATTTGTTGCAGCGCCGATTTTCAGTGATGGCCTATGAAATAATAACGTAGTTAATAAGAAGAAAACAAAAATATAAATAAACTACTATACAACCTATTTTTAACGGTATAAAACGCGAAATATGTGTTTTTGTAAGTGCATAATAAACATGTCTCAATTATGAAGACAGTCAGAAAGCGCCATCTAGCTCCCAAAATCGTACTAATTGGATACCTACTTTATCCATTGGGATTTTCTTAAGTAATTCAGCGCCGAAGTTAAGACTGAGTAAATATTTGAAATAGAATACGAAATCCCTTAGTCATGTTCTGTAATTCCACAGATTACCTTTCCCAATCCAATTATATTACAAATGCCATTGTTTGATTGCCAAAAATTATAGCCCGCGACGCGATCAGTCATTATTAATGCAACTCGACATTTCTAAAACAAATATAATGTAGCAATTCTAAGAAGACAGTAAAATTAAGTTAGGAAATATAATACATAAAAAACAATAATTAAAATTATGTAGTGTAGTCTAGAATGTTTAAATACATCTTTATATTTTTTCCTCGTTAACCACAAAAGATATTATTGTGGTTAAAGTACCAATGTAGGAATCATAATCAACGGGCCGTGGGTTCGATCTTCACTGGGTCAAATATATTTCTAATCAATGAATAATTATTCTGAAATTTCTTCGCGTTTCGGTTTTAGTTCAAATATCTAAAGACAAAAAAATCGACAGGGCATCTTGTTTAGATGTTACATGGCTGGGATATTTCCCCTACCGTCAAGTGAACCATGATTCTCACTCCTACTCCATCATAAAACAAGCATTAGACTATTTAGATTCAGTCTTAAATTTTCCTAATCGTTAATTAGATCTGAAATTAGACGCTAATATTAAGAATGCTAAATGTTTTCTCAACTGTCGTCAGGGGAAAAAGGTGCTTATTTCCATTACAATAAAGCATTCGCCGTGTTAAGTAATTTGCGGAAATGTTGAACCGGAGCCAAGGTCATTACACAGCTAATGAAGACAAAAACCGAGGGTCAAAGTACTTAGGATGAGAAAAAAACAAAGAACAATAAATTACTTATGTTTAAATTACTTGAAAACTACTTGTAACCAACTTTTGATAATAATAATAAAAACTCTTTATTGCACAAACATAGACATAAGAACATAGCTTCTTAGAATTATATATACAAAATGAAATATGTTTGTGCAAAGGCGGCCTTATAGCCTATGGCGATTTCTTCCAAGCAACCTTTACATGTAGAAATAAGAAATAAAAATAACAAGATAATTTTAGTAAACAATCAAATGTCAACATGAAAAATAAAATTATGCAATAAAAAAGATAATTTAAACCGGAAATTAACACTAAAATACTATACCTAAACATACTTTATAGATAAAATAACACACCTATACCTAGGGAAGCATATGAAGTATTGTGAAATGTTACGTTTTCCATAAGAACGGTTTATTAATCGCTTATTGTCTCTTGAATGAATTCCTCGTATTTAAGCTTTTAAATGGTAGAAATACAAATTTTCAAAATCTATCACTTAAATACTTAAACACAAAACCACGGCTGCTGCAAAGCATCCGAAACGTCGGGCTGAAGTTAAAAATCATTTTCAAATAAGTTCAACTATTATATCGCGTTTTAAACCGTTAAAGTGTTTTATTTAAATACTTCATATAGGAAAAAAATCGTTTGGCAGGTCAGCTTTAATACAGGATTAAATTTATCTAATTATTTCAACGACAATAGCGACACCTTATTAATGCCCATTATTATTGTTGGTTTTCAAAGCATTTTACTACACGCCTTTTTAACCCCTATCACGTTACGATATGAGCGAAAATCTATTGAGGCTTCATTCAAAAGCCTCTTTCAAGAGCGTGTGTGGTGTCGGAGCGGCACAATTGTTAAGCTTCCATGAATGGAATGAAAAACCCGACATTATGATTTTTATTGTGAGCGAAACGAGATATTGCCTTGAGGACAAACTTGCTTTACGAAACTCAACCAGTTAAAGTTGACCTTTTGTGAACGAAAATTAACCTTCATTAGTTAACGTTTTATATCCGCGAGATTATACTGTGTATTATTTTAAGAAGATTGCTTTAGCAAATAGATAATATTGTATATTAGAACACTTATCCTCACTTACTTGGTTTCTCAAACCTCCTCCACGTCTCTAAAAATTTAATTTACACACTTGGGAGAAGGACGTCGCCTTCTCCCAAGTCATACTTTAAAGATAGGTACATACTGTCGCGCGTTTACGGAATGATCATCCTTTTATATAGATTTTTTGGATATCTTAAACCATTTTCGCAGCGTACAAACGAAAATCCACAAAGATGAATAATTTTTCCCGTTTTTTTTTACATTTTCCCACTGTGTCTTCTCTCCTTTTGGTCGCAACGTGATTTATACGAATTTTTCAATTCAAACCAGTAATTCCTGTGATAAGCGCGTTCAAACAAACAAAAAAAATCTTCAGCTTTATAATATTACTATAGGTAATCATGTGTGGTCGTAGGCTCTCTTATGCGGGAACAGAAGACCAACAGTTCAAAATGGAAACCTTTGCCACCCAAGTTATATTTCTTGTTAAGTTCCTCCAGCACCGCGATCCGCAAATTTGTATATTTCCTCATGCCTGTCTAAAATAGCTCTTCATAAAATGGTGCGGCGCTAAGTCCCCAACACTTACGAGGCTCTACGCGTAACCGGTTCCGAAAACCCGCCTAACTTGAACCACGTGTAAACATTTTAATTGATTACATGCGGAAGACGAAAAAGTTTCGATAAAAATCGCCATAGACACCGGTTCAAGCGAATATACACTGTGGTCAAATTATCTATTTAAATATTTTTTTGAATAGAACTAATATATAGGCAATCTTTAAAGATCACTATATATTAAGTTAAAAGCAAGATTAATTTTATCTTTTTATATTTTGTATAGTTGGCCTCTTACGTCAAACCGTAATATTGACGTCATTACAAGTATAATAATTCCCCCTTGTTTTATGACAAAACACGACAGACATGTTTGAGTTACAGGCGCTCATAAACGTTCAACGAGGAACTGGCCAACTATTTTTATGTAATGCAAACACACGGTCGCAGCAACTGCTGTGAAAGATTCGAGGTGTCCGCACTTTGAATCCCAATGTAAAGTAATGACGAATTGGTTCAATCAGAACAGTAAACAAACGCAACTGACTTTTTGACAGATCACAGTCTCCGACGTACATAATAATAAATAGAAAAAAGACATAAATGTTTGCATTGCACTTAATTATAATAAATACGAAAGTGCATTACTCCTGTAAAACTAATATAAAATAGAAGCTTCCAGAACATTATATGAAAACCTTCTAAATAGCAAGAACCAAACAAAATAATACAGAAATTAATATGTAACAAAATAGTTTATTATATTACGATTGAAGTTTAGTCACGACAAGCACTGCCCGAGTTCGCAGATATATTTTACAGTCCTCTATAAATTAACTTTCGCGCAAATGAGCTTGATTCTCATAGCTTTGAACAATAACAATTATAGAGCGCTTGCAACGAACATGGCTCTTTGACGGTAGAAACTTTGGCTTATGGTGTGGCTAATAATCAACGGGTCGTGAGCTCCCCACCGGGTCGAACATATTTCTGATCTATGTATAATGTTTCTGAAACATGTTGGACTTCTGTGTGGACTTCTGGTGTGTTAGGAATATCGAAATTAGGTCTTGGTTACAGATGAAAAGCCGGGAAGTTTAATCGCGTTTGGCTTTCAGTCTGTGGGTTTCACAGGCATCCATGAAATCCATGTATATCCAAAACCAAAATAGGTGGACAGAGTGTTTAGATGTTATGTGACTAGGGTATATCACATTCAATTAAGCGAATCCCATGCTTGTCTGTACTCCTCTGACATAAAAAAATTACGTTCCTAAATCTTCTTCACTCTACAAGGCCGAAACATTTATATTTTTCCAGCTGATGCAAACAAAAGACCTCTTGTTTTTACGCAATGCTATACAGAGTGTTTTCGATTTTGAATTTTCTTTCTTTACAAGCATTTAAATAAAACACTTTAACGGTTTAAAACGCGATATATATTTGTGGAACTAATTTGAGTTAAAATAATTTTCCAATACGTCTTACTAATATGTATTGGGTTTTAAACCGTTAAAATGTTTTATTTAAATGTGTACTTACGCGTTAATTACAGACAGTACTTTACAAGCATTTTACATTGTCTGATGTCGTCTTTTAATAGTTACCTAATTAGTTTGTGATCCTTTATATTAATGATATTTCTGAGAATAATTATTTTCCTATATACATATAGGCAATGCGTTACTCGCGCCTCAGTGAGTTTCGCGTTAGTAATATTCAAAGCCCCATAAAAAAATCGAATCTATTTCAAGGAGAACAACTCGACTTGTTTTTAAGTAGTTCTCTATCCGAAATTGAGATGATTGTTCAAACAAAAAACAACCTTGACTCAGAAATAATTAATGCGTTATAAAATATTACGCACAATCTTGTTTAAGAATTATTGTGACCTTAAATAACAAATCTTTCATAATACACTAGCTGTTCGCGACTTCGTCTACGTGGACTAGTTATTTGAGGCATCGAAATCTGTTTTTGCAAACCTTCCCATCTTTATAAATTATAGCTACCCATCATTGATTTTATTCAAACATATTTTTCGGATATCTTGGACCGTTTCCGCAGCGCACGTATCGAAAACACTAAAAAATGAATAATTTTCCCCGTTTTCCACCTTTCCCACTGTACATAGCGTGAAGCCTTCCTCGATAAATGATCAAACCAACACAGAGAGTATTTTTCAATTCGAACCAGTCATTGAGATTAGCACGTTCAAACAAACAAACTTTTTAGCTTTTTATAGTAGGACACACAGGTATCTTATAGAAGAGAAGATTTGGAAGCTTATTGCGACTTGGCGGGTTGTAACACCTACCGGCACACAATCAGTGATACCCAGGACTAAAGGTAATCGTGCGAGAGTCGTTGGGACGAGTGACTACACCTGCTTCCAAGCTCCAAGCCAGTTCTAGAAATAGGCTTCGTGATCCGCATTCAAGTGTACTAACCACTAGAACAACGAGGCAGGTATAATAATAAATTTAAAGTGCTTTTCTCTTATCAAGCACTGCTCGATTATAGAAGCTTGATCATCGAGTAGGGTAGATTTGGAAAATGGAAAAGCTCGCAAAGCCACTTCAAAATCATTTATTTAGGTATTACAGAGTATGAAAAACATTAATAGTAATTAAGAATATAATCATTTAAATAAAACATTTTAATAAAACTAAACTAACTACTTTAAGTAACTAAAATAAATCGCGATATATTTTAGTTACTTAAACTTGTCTGAAAATTATTTTTAACTACAGCCGTTTCTGATGCTTTGCAGCAGCCGTGGTCGCGATGACTATATACATCGCGTTTTAAACCGTTAAAGTGTTTTGTTTAAATGTGTACTAATTTTGCAAACTACAGGCGATGTACTAAAGTTAAAAACAAAAAGTTATGCTAAAACCTTATCTAAGGCGATCTATTTAGATTGTTTTTGCAAAATCGAATTAGAAAGTTTAATAGCTTCAAAGAGAAGATTTTAAATAATTTATTATAAGATAATTACGTCCGTCAATTGTTATAAGAATCTTTTCCACGTGCTTCTGTTGAAAACATAAGACGCAAAACATCTTCGCATATACGAAGTTGAAATAATTTTGACCACGAGGAAAGTCTACAAAAATATTTGCTATCGACGTGATGAAAATTCATGTTTTTAGCCGTGAGAAAAAAACTACCAACAATGAGATGTGTTCTTTACAATTATTTAAATAATAGATTCGGTGTTCGAGGTAACTTAATTCCCACGCACAAAAGGTTTATGGCTTCGAATGTTCCTATAAATTAAGGCTGACATAAGATATAATGAGTTATTTTCACAGGCTGAATGACTGCCGATTTCATAGCTAAGGCTCTCCGATCACTGGATATATGTAGCCTGGGTTTTTAAAAGACACCTCCTTTAAGACTTTGCTCTAGTATAATGGAAAAATTGTATATTTCTTATAACAAAAAACATTGCCTATAGTTATTGTAATACCGTTGAACTACACAAAAGCGTGGTCCAAGATTAATAGCCGAAAGAAATTGACAATATCTTATAGTAATTTAAAGAACTTGAATTATTATGATTTTGACGTGGAGTTAGTCACAGAGTTGTATCACTGAGTTTATCGAGAAAGGTTTGAGGTCATAAAACATGATGATGATTGCAAGCTTCGAGCAATCGAGGAGTCAACATCTCCTGATGATGCCGTCCACACGTGATGGCGAAACGTCGAGAACCTCTTCTCGCTCACATCGGCCGAACAGCCCGAAAGACAATGATATGCTGAACGATGGCCGTGAAAGCCTTACACGATTTACGCTGGGGAGGTTGTTTGCTAAAATAAATGACACCAAAATTCCACGCGGACGAAGTCGCGGGCGCAGGTAGTATATAATAAAGGTTTTAGGTACAGTTGTAAAGTAATAATACTAACGGTCTCGCTTGACTTGGCAGTTATGCTCTATTTCAGAAACAGAATACGATACAAGAGATGCATACAACGTTAAAAGTTTTGATGCGTAGTATGTATTCTCCGAATTATATTTTTACGATTATTGTTTTCATTCGACACCCCATCATTTATTCTACTGTATCAATAAATCAACTTTGTCAACCAAAAAATAGTGAGCAATAAATTAAAACAAAGCATATAGAAGAAAAATAAAAGTATTTGAAAACTTTATTATTTTTTACATGTTATTGCACATGAAGGCACTAATAATTTAAAAATCGAAAATAAAAGGACTCGGTAGCTCAATTGAAGGGCAACAGCACGGAACGCTGACGATGCCGGTTCAAGTCCTGCCCGAGTCTAAATTTTTTAAAATTTATTTGCGATTTTGAAATTAAAGGTGTTTTGTTAAGTTTTATCTGTATCTGTTTTTATCTATCTATCTATATGGCGCTAATCTCAGGAACTAATGGTTCAAATTAGTGTTAGAACATTTATTGTGGAAGGCTATACATATATAGGCTATAAAACTTTGTGCTGTGACTTATAAGAAAACAGAAAAAAAAAGAAGGAAACTATTAATTTCTGTGGGTTTCCCATGCGTACGCTGCGAAAACGGTTCAAGATACCCAAAAAATTGTGTATGAAAGAATTATTCCCCTATGAATGATCTAAAGAAAGCGACGCTATATGTCTATCTTTTAAGATTAACTCGCAAGAGCGACGGGAAGGACGCGATCGACGTTGTGGCTAAAAGCTAAGTTTATAAAGATGACGGAGTTTGCAAAAACTTATTTGGATGCCAAAAATAAAGATTCTAGCGGACAAAGTCTGCTGGCACAGCTACTTATTATATAAATTTTAAACCTATTTAGATAAAAAGATAACGAACTTCTAATGGTGTAAAATGCGAAAGATGGCGTCGTTTAGAATATACTCTGCAGGAGCTAATATTGTACTACTGTTGATTTTGTTAGTGGTTTGTTTTTATTTTGAGTTTGATTTTTACATTACTCCTCTTACATGTTCAATGTTACTTATTTTGTAATCTCTTCTGCGGTGTTTACGCAGTGCTTTAAGCTATAAAGCCACTTCCAATCCGCTAACCACAAAGCAGTCGATGCAGCAGAGATGACGGCATAACGCTGTAAATCTGTCAACGGCCAAATTACAAGCAAACTAACTCCATTCAGGGATAACTTGCAAACCGATACATCGTATGTACAACGTCGGAAATGCCTTGTACGAGTGTCTTGTTGCTTATCATAATACCACGACACAGCGCGCTTAGGTTTAATTATTACTAGCTGTGTCAGCGACTTCGTCCGCGTAGAATAGTTATTTCGGACATCAAAATGTGTTTTTGCATAACTACTGTTCAACTCTATAAATTTAAGCTGAAATCGTCCGCGGCCCGTAGTTCTTGCATGTTAATCTTAAAAGATACACAATTACTTATCTAACTAGCGCAAAGATAATTTTTCAATTTCAACCAGTAGTTCCTGATATAAGCGCGTTCAAACAAACAAACTCTTCACCTTTATAAAATTCGGGTTCGTTGGTTATGCTAGAATATTAATGCTAATAATCAACGGACATGGGTTCGACTCCCCCAGGGCCAACATTACTACCATTATAATTACCTACTTATATATATTTTTAAACATTTTGAAATTCGTTTGGAAATCTGGATATCGGAGCAATTAATTACGTAATTAATATTCTCACACATTAATTACGTAATGCCTTTAATTTAGTATCTGTATTATGTAGAACACATTTTAAACTAAACACTTTTATCGGTTTAAATACTAAAATCTTTTTGTAATCTTTTTTAACTACAGTTCAACGTTTCCTGCCGTGACCATCGCTACTGTAAAGCATCTGAAACGCGGAAAATAAGGATACTCCTTTTTTAAACCGTTAAAAAGTGTTCTTAATGCCTTTAATTAAATCCAGATTGGATTACATCGCAACAAATGTTACACTATATTATAATCTTTTAAGATATTTCCTGCAGGTTCGCGTGTTACATTTATCCTATAATTAGATCTGAAGCCAATAAAAGTTTAGTATCGTGCGGTTATGTCTAGTTATCTTACGTGTTGTTGACGTTATATCGTTACGTAACGTATACACGACCATGTGGTTAGATAATAGGTGTCTCGTTTCAGTTTCAGTCTATGGATTTCCGAATATCCAAATCCAATATCCAATCCAAAATAGGTCGACACAACATCTTGTTTAGATGTTATATGGCTGTGAAATATACCAGCCATGTCTACATAAAATACGCTGTTTTGGTTTTATTGTCGTCCTCTATTATAAATAAAATATTATTGCTTATTATTCGTATCTCTTTGTACAACACAACCAGTGTCTAAGACCACATCCTTATGTGCATAAAAAGTGTGGACAATTGATATTCAAATAGTTATCCGCCTCAGACATCAAGGCGCCAAGCCTAAGCAACAATGAATTCCTTTTCTGACATTTGGGAGTGCTATTTTGAAAGCGTTTAAAGTTTAAACGAAAGGCTTGTATTGTGATATTCCTAACTAGCTTATCGGCTGAGGTGAAATACATTGTAGCTTTGAACATGTATAGGGGTTATAGGATAGACACATTTAAGTTCGTAGTCTAGTTAACATACATTAAAATAAAACACTTTAACGGTTATAAAAGCGATATAATAGTTAAACTTATTTGAAAATGATTTTTAACTACGGCTACCACGGCTGCTGCAAAGCATCCGAAACGACGAGCCGAAGTTAAAATCATTTTCAAATAAGTTTAACTATTATATCGCGTTTTAAACCGTTAAAGTGTTTTATTTAAATGTGTACTACTCGCGTAAACTATAGACAGTATTTAACATACATTATCTATACTAATCTATGAAGCTGAAGAGTTTGTTTGTTTGGACGCGCTAAGCTCAGGAACTCCTGCTTCGGATTGTCTTTCTTTTTTGTGTTAGATAGACTATTTATCGAGGAAGGCATTAAGCTATAAAATATTTTGTTACGATCAATAGGAGGTAAGAAATAGAGGAAATGTATGTGATCATCCGCGACAGTAATATGTGTTTCTTACAGATTGACTTGCAAAGATGACATGACGCGGACAACGTCGTGGATAACAGCTAAATGCTATAAAGATGAGGAGGGGGATAGTAAAATAAATTTCGATGCCCAAAAAAACTATTCTATGCGGACGAAGTCGCGGGCACAGATAGTATTAATAAATACACGCGTAGAAATATTTATTTTTATTTCACGCTTTTTAATTAAAACAGCTTTTCGAATAACATAAAAAGCGTATCTATAGATATATGTATATAAGGTATATTATATGTATATGATAGGTATGTAAGGAAATTTTAATGTTTAGATTACTTTGAAACTACCCTCAAAATTGTAATGTACGAGAACCTATGACACTCTGATTGAGAAAATCAATTCTCATTTAATTATAACAGGTATAAAGCATCAATGTGTGTCAATATTCTGTGTATGTAAAATTTGATCAATCACTGATGGTTGGCTTGACAGTTAGCAATACAGGCTGGCCTATATATCACTGCCTAGATCTCTTTGCGATAAGGGCTTTTCATTATGGAACGATGTTTTATTTATAAGCTCCTTTGTTTACTGATTGCGATTATGGAGATTACATTCGAAAATTCATTTGATTTTACACAAAATAGGTAAACAGTGGAGATCATGAGATTTTGTTGAGAAAATGTATATATATGACTTGATCCGATATAACCTTAAATTATGCTAGATATTAGAGAAAAGACAATGTTAGCGAGAA
Source organism: Leptosia nina (assembly GCA_963661955.1). Classification (NCBI taxonomy): domain Eukaryota; kingdom Metazoa; phylum Arthropoda; class Insecta; order Lepidoptera; family Pieridae; genus Leptosia; species Leptosia nina. The sequence continues at coordinate 3,054,604 of CAVLEF010000004.1, read as the reverse complement.
TGTCATGACTGTAACACACTTTTAACGGGTTAAAATGGGAAATATATTAGTTAACTTATTTAAAAATTATATTTGTTTATTTAGACGTTGGGTCGTGGGTCACGGGGGGATCGGGGGGACTCCTTGAAAATGAATCCAAAGTTAAAACCAGTAAATTGAAAACTTATGTAGAATTGAGTAAATTTAATAAAGGAAATGTAACATATCCCATATTATATATGTAGGTAGATTGCGAATTGTAGCTTCTGAGATGTGCCAAAAACTTATGAGATGCTCAATTTAACTGAGAACCTGTTACAAGGGAAGCTCGGGATAGTTACTCAACTTATCGGAGATCTGTTGTGGACACGTTTAAATCTTAAACACAAAAAATAAGGCTTTAACTTAACGTTAAGGAATTAATACACTTTTGATATTTTTATATAATATGGTATCACTAGAGACAATTAAGGTATCCCCTATTTCAGTCAGAAAGGACCTGGATTGTAATATATGTGTTAGGGAGATATTAGATGGCTGAAAACTATGTTACTTTTAATATAGGACATATAAAAGAAGGGCATGTGAGTTACAAACATAACAATGGCTTGAAAGCAACTCAAAATATAGAATCAATATACAATGTTATCTAATGAAAAGGTTCCTAATGAACTACTACATATTCTTCTATCTTTCAAAACCTCAAAAAAAAGAATAAAAATAAATACATTTATACAATAAACAATTATACCTATTACTAAGCGTAAATTATGTCGGAATACAGCAAATTTTTCAGGACATACTGATGGTGATCAAATTACCAACGTGTTGATTAAAGTTGATTAGACAAACAAAAAATGAATTAATGCAAAATAGCGGGGACAGGCATTGAGGCCAATACGACCACAGTATCGCTTACAACCTCCGTAGGGTTGAACAACATCTGTAATATTAAAGCAACGCAATAAAACGCGATAATCGAGTGTTAATTTTAACGAATTTTTATTGAAGAGAATAATATGCGAGTAGATTAAATCAGATCATACATAATATACAGTAATATGTTAACCTGTAATATTGATAACTAACGCCATCTAGCGGTGTATAATAATTATTCGATTAAATAAAAATCCGAATTTTGTACTAAGCTAGAACAGCTTTAATTTGAGAAATGAAATTTTTTTTATATATAAGTACTCATAAAATAAAGGAGAGGCGGTGAGTTTTACACCAGTTCTTCTCCTTCGTTCTACGTCCTTGATTTGAGAACGGTAGTAAATGTAAATAGTCTTTAGTTTTACCTGGTGTGACGTTTTTAAGCTAGCTTACGTGAATAAATATTTTTTCTTAATATGAATAAGTACAGAAATAAAGAACTTAAATTTAACGCAAATATGCTAATAAACTTATTTCCATATTTAATGCTACTATTGTTTCCAAAAGTACTTCGTATTGAGTTCTAAATGATTGGACGTCTAAGGCAACGTTTTACAAGGAAACCACACTTCTCGCCTTTGACATTTGACTGTTCGGCGCCTGTGAAATTACGCCAAGCTGTGCGAGTAATTGCCATTAGCTAATAACCTACCTGAATCGATATTAAGCGTCTATGGGTGAAGAGAAATGTACATATGTATGTAAGAAGGAACTAGGAGCTATAATTGGACAGCGGTCAGTGGTATCTTAGAACAACTTTGGTAATTTGATACCATCAGAATGCAATGAAAAATGTATTCCTCAATTAATTGCCTTTTTAGCACATGTGTTTTAAGATTAAATATAGTCTGTAGTTAATGCGAGTAGAAACTTAAAAGAAATACTTTTAACGGTTTAAAACGGCGAGGTATATAAGTTAGCTTATTTACAACCTACGGCCCGACGTTTTATGCAGCAACGGTGGTCATGGGTATACTTCCCGTTTAAAACAGTTAAAAGTGTTTTATTTAAGAATTGTAGAGGTCTAAGTTAAATTACGTAAAAGGTGTATGTACGAATAGATTGAACTATTTCGACGACAATAAGCCTGGTACGGTAACTCAGTCAGTAGAGTAATAGAACTAGTATCTCGGGTCGAGAGTTTGAAAACGAAGTGTCATCAATTTGTAAAATAGAGTTTTTCATCTAGCTATATTAAAAAGTCGTTTTCGACAGCCCTACTGACATTCAAAGACGATCAAGTTACCGTCGTTGCGGTCTGAAAGTTAATAAAAAATAGCGCATTGCAAGGTAACCTTGTAATTTGCCGTAACTGTAAGTAAATGATATTAAAAAATGTAAAATATTCTACAAATATTAATTTTGTTTGACCACCTAGTAAAGTATGAATGGATGTAATGTAATATAACTGAATGACCGCCGTTGTAGCTTAATAGTTAGCATTGCCTTGCATTGCGTTAAGCGTGAGAGGTGCAGGGTTCGAATCCCGGGGAAACGATAGAGTATCGTTCGGGCAGAGCACAGAAGTCACATCAACTACTGTCAACTCTGACATCTGAACTGACACAGATCGATGTTCGCCCTATGCACCACAGAGAATATTACACTAACGGAATATTGTATTTAAAGATCTCATTAGAAATAGTTGAGCAGATAGTAAAGCTGGCCACTTACTTATAATTTAAGTACTGAATTTTTAAGACGTAAAACAATACTTAATCGTAGCACAAATTTAACAGTTTGAAACGCGATTTGATGCATAGCAAAATTATACTTATGGCGTTTGAACGATAATATTTTGAAAGATAGCCCAAAGTAACGCTTAATTTTTTTCTTTTTCTCACTTATTTAATAAACAATACTGTAAAATTAAGCGGAACAATAATACTATATTACAACATGTAAAAATCAAAATTTAAAGCACCGATACATCTTTTCAAGTGTTCATTTGAAGTGAATCAGACAGTAACATGTTAAAAAACCGCACAGTTACGCGATACTTATTCTTGAATTACAAAAAGATACAGCGCCAATAACAGTGTACATATATATGAACTACAAAAATGAATTCAGCCAAAAATATAATGTTTTGCGGACCATACCTGACCGGGCCACATCTTGAAAAATGTAGTGTCATATAAGGAAGATATATTGTATTTCATATATGTCGAATCCCATAGTCTTTGTACGCAAAACATAAAGCTTGGTTTTTTTTTTGATAGAGGAAAACAGATAAGCCTGGGGTTGACTAGAGCGAAGGGAAATACCCCGGCCTATAGCATCTAAACAAGATATGCTGTCGATCTATTTGGGCTATTTGGCTATGAAGGGTATCGGAAGTTCGATTTTTGCACCGCAAAATATTTTTCCCTATATACGCGCGATACAGAAAAGAAACCGTGTGACAGTGCTTCGTTCCAAAACCCATAAAATGACTTTGTACGTGGTTACAATTGACGAAAACATAGTTAGGAATTTGCCATGTTCTCGAATAAATATTGTACAAATGTCAACTACCGAAACGCACTTGTCAAGCAAAGCCTGTAGTTTCAGCAGTTGTAAAGAACAGTGTGAGGGTTTAATAAGTGATCTAAGATTTCAAATTTCTTAGACATTATGTTTATCTACATCCTAATTAAGATTGTGTTAAAGCTTAGCGTTTGACTACGTGTAACTATATTGCACAATATGTACGAAATAATCAACAACTATTCAAATCAAAATTACTCATTTGTGCCATGTTCTTGAAACTGAATTTTAATTGCTCTCAATACACTTCTGTACCTCTGCCTCTGTCAAACATCGTGGTTCAGTAAATTTAATATTTACTAAATCATGATTAAAATTCGTGGAATGTGTCTAGGAAAATTATTGCCCTAGTAAGGGCTTTGTAGAATACGACCGAAATAATAGCAAACCTTTTTTTCGTGGAGACGGAGAGAAGTTTTTTATACAGACAAGCATGCGATTCACTTCACGAGCATCGTTTTTTATACTTAATTTACCATACACATTTATACACCATTTTTTACATATATATTATATATATATAAACAAACAAACAAACAAAAATACATATATACATTTATATAATATATTTGTGTATATATATATATTTTGTGTTAGGTATCTTTATATAATACTGTTTGTGAACTATAAATTTATAATTTTTATTATTCGTTACTTTATTTATATATTATAGTGACTTATATATTCATATTTTATTTATTTATAACAAGTAATGTTTCAGCCTCTTTTTTAACTTTACTTTGCCTATTACTGTGTCTTAATAAATCTATTTTGTTACACAGCATTGGCGTTCAATATCGTCTGGTTCTCTTACCATAATAATTCCTAATGGGTGGTATTACAAGTTTACCCTGTTCAGTCTATCTTGTATTATATTTATGACTTATCGTTTTTTTATGTATATCTACGTTACATTGTACTATTGCTAACGAGTATTCTACGTTTTTATATACTGGTAATATTTCACATTTCTCAAATAGTTGGTGATATTCCTACAGCCATCTAATATCCACATTTCCAGACGAAGTTCTATATGTTTCAAAAAACATTGGTGGGGGTGAACCTACGACCCGTTTATAAGCAATAAATTGCTACTATTACCAACGAGTTTGTCTAGCGAACTCCACGCTTATCTGTTAAGGTTTGTTTCAGTGGTATTAATATAATTTCTTCTATATCCACGCTAAGCTTCTTAAATCTGAAGCCGGCTTACTCTCTATACATAAACATAATCTTTAAACCATACACGGTTTTCTCTGTACCGTCAATATTTACATATCTTGTTGAAATATTATTACCGTTGAGTTTATTCGCAGAGTTGCTTGGTTAGTTATTCATATAACTATATTATGATCGTGTTGCTATTAATTATACTCAACAACGTTTAATTTAGATAATAGTATAAAACATATGGGCCGCCTCTGTAGCTAAATGGTTAAACGTGTTGCCTAGCGTTGCGTTAGCCGTGAGAGGTTCTGGGTTCGAATCGCGGGGAAACAGTAAATTATAAAAGCGATCAGTGAAACGGACACAGAAATGTGTTCACCCTATGCCCCACGAGGGGAAAAGCGAATTTATACACACATTAAAACATATATTTATTAATTATTTTTATCAAAATAACAAAACGTTACGTTACGTTTGTGGAATTTTTTGCCAAGAATATCTCGTGTAAAAAGAAACAATCTTTGAGTGTATGCCGAAAACTTTGTGTAATCTAAGCAGACCCTAAAAGTCATCTGCCATTATTAAAAACAAACAAATAACACTGGACGCATAATCAAAACCGCATACGAATTTCAGATTAACGAGTATTGCGTGGTATTGCCAGAACAAAGGATTATCAAGACCGCCAAAATAATGATTACATATTGATATCACATTTTATTTAATTTGAACATTATTTATTTAAGATAAATATTGTGCCCTATTTAAAGAAACCGAAGTTTTTTAAATAAGCTCGCCAACAAAATGACTAGAAATGTCTAACCAACCCCTCCATTTATATATTTACGGACTTTTTCTGTTATAGGCAAATTGTTGATCAGACTGTAACGATTATGTTTCTTTCCCTGAAGTCGAACCCAGCACCTTTTTCGCTTAGCCATTTAACGCCGATGATTCATTACAATTAAGCTTAATTTTGACTAACGAAACTAAAGGCGAAACGCGTATAGCGAAACCGGCCCTTAAAAAATGTTTTATCGTGAAATATAAATACTGGCTAAATAGTGTCTATAGTTTACGCGAGTAGTACACATTTAAATAAAACACTTTAACGGTTTAAAACGCGATATATTAGTTAAACTTATTTGAAAATGATTTTTAACTTCGGCCCGACGTTTCGGATGCTTTGCAGCAGCCGTGGTCATGGGGAGACCAGTCGGTCAGTCTCCCCAATATATCGCGTTTTAAACCGTTAAAGTGTTGTATTTAAATAAATACTGGCTTTCAATCGTTTTAAGGATTTTAGTGGCAGAGAAAGGGTCATCAGGGTTGACGTGAGGGAAGATACTAAATGTGCTGTTAGGAAAAATGGGAAATTATTTGGAAAAACCAACCAAATTTATTGTTGCAGAGCAAGTAGCTAGCTGAATTTCAATCAATTCAATACAAACAGAACTCAGTATTCGGTGCAGAACTTCTGGCAACATTGGCTTCGTGTACAAATTTTACTATGTGTTACTATAGTTGTAATTATTCAAATATGTTGGCTAAAGTTTGGATTACTGCGCCGAGTCATTTGCGCTGGAACAATAGTTTGGAATATTAGAGCGTGGTAGTTCATATTTTGAATTAACTATTTTAGCATTGACCGCACTTGTACTGTAAGAGGCAGTGAAGCCTAAATGCAATTTTACGACTTGATTATTTTTTTATTCCGATTACAAGAGTACAGTGACCGAAAATTTGTTAGCATAATTTTTACACAAATAATAGTACGAATACAGTTTCGCGTAAGTTAATGACTTTATTTTCCTCGTTTTGAAATAGGCTCGTCTGTCTCTAGCAGCCTTACATGTGACTTCGCTGCAGTCCGTTCCTATTAGTTATCGAGAGAAGTTTTAAACTAAAATACGATTGGTCTAATAAGAAATAATTAAAGAGTAGTTTATTAGTATCTTCGGTTACTGACAAATTTTCCAAGCCAAGTAGGAAATTAGGGGCAGTAGGTGAACAAATCAAAAAGTCGAAAGTCCAACTGTAATTGATGTTATAATGCATTATACCTTTCTCAGCCATAAAAGGTACCTATTTAATTGAGAGCACTGTAATTTAAGACCTTTCCATTTGCTTGTAAGCACGCAACAAATACAAATAATACCTATGTACCTTCGACAACACAGATGGGGGTAACGTAGTAGATTTGACATTCACGTGACACCCTTGATCTTCAGTCCCCACGTGACCACGGCGCCAAAGCATCCGAAACGTCGGGGCGTAGTTAAAATAATTTTCAAAAAGTTTAACTAAAATATATATCGCGTTTTAGGCAGTCACAGTGTTTTATTTAAAAATAAATATTAATTAACTAATATATTTCGCGTTGTATACCGTTAAAAGTGTTTTATTTAAACACTTATATACCTACTAAAGTGTAATATTTATTATTCAATAGTATTATTCATTGTATTGTAGTGTAACTTTTGAAAGGTTATCAACCCCTGTTCAGGATGTGCACAGACACAAAACGATGCACAAAGCGTATCACCGTATCACAGTGGATACAGAATTCCCATCTTGCTCTGTATTGAAACCGCAAGTTTCATATGTCACGTCGGGTCTGGTTCTTGTACCTTTGTGTTATACATGCATATGCAAACTATTGACAGAATTGATTATTTGTTATTTGTTAATTGCGATAAGTACGTATTCACTAACACTTAACAGTTTATAACGCGAAATATATTAGTTAACTTATTTTAAACCCCACCACACAATTAGTATGCTGTGGGGCAGCTGATGTTGTAATATTAATTATTAATGTTTTAATCAAAGTATAGATTATCTAGCAGTATCCAATCATTATAGGCTGTGCCTCATTTAATTTCATTTATACCTATATTAGTACCATGAGTAATTTGGTATCTTTCTTTTACCGTGTATATCGTTTAATTGTGGTAACTTTACACCTTTAGCTAATATCCGTAAGTTGTCCTCACCATTTTTGTTTTTGTTTCTCTATTTAAAAAAAACAGCTCAAAAACCAATGAAGCCATTTTTTTTCTTTTGAAAGTAAATGTTATATTTACTCATTTTATACGCCTCAGTGCGAAAAGCTTTGGTTTATCCTACTGGAAACACATTTTGTGAAAAATACGTTTAAATTTAAATTTAAGAATAGCCTCAAGTAGAATCATTAAATTCACAATTATTACCTTTAATTATATCGAGAACAGTTCTACATAATTCACACATGATTCCCTAATAAATAACTGAATAATACCGGTCGCAAATCAATATTAATCGACTACTGTGTGCCGCATATGGGCGTCCACTGTGAACACTATTTTCGTCATAATTGTAACTATAAATTAACTCTCAGTCATTATCTTTGTTACAATATATTCAGTATTTTCAACTTAAGAATTTATTTTATAAGTATAATAATCCTTATAGCTTAAAATACATTTTTAAACTAACAAAAACTTTAAGGTCAAAGACATTGGACATCTTATGTAGGTAATCGTCCGCAAATATTGAACACAATACAAATCTAATACCTACCTAACCTTTTTTATTTCCACCATCTAAGATTTCCACTATTTGTAAATTAAGAAAATAAACAATTCGTTATTCTCTTGACCATGTAAATTTTATTGTTATAAATAAACACGATTTAAGTTATATTAACATAATTTATGCAAATATTTAATTGACAAACACTGTCGCGTATTTTTTATCATATAAGTATACATCCTAATTATACTGTCTCACAAGCAAATAATCCACAATTGACCTTTGTATAGCGAAGCCTCAAATTATGTAATACTTTGTAATGCGGTTGAACTTGACCCAAACTTAGAACAAACAAATGACTATCTTGTAATCTCTTGGCAAACAAGTTGATAAGATTTTTTTGGTAATCTGTAGTGTTCTGTGGTTGGTGGTAAGACATCTATAGAGTTCACTTAATAAAAGGTAAAATGCTCCAGCCGTATAACATGTAAACAAGATGTGTTGTCGACCGATTTCCAATGTTTATTACAGGAGGAAGCCGCTCCATTTTACACATTTTATTACTTTTAACAGCTTGTACGACACATGTGCATATCTATACTAATATTATAAAGCTGAAATGTTTGTTTTAACGCGCTAGTCTTAAGAACTGATGGTTCGAATTGAAGAAATATTTTTTTGTTTGTTGAACCAATTATCGAAAAAGGCTTAGGTTTTGGTTATAAAAAATCAGCCTTCGATCAATAAGAGAAAAAGTAGATGGAAATGTGAAAAAAAGGAAAAATCATTCATTAATGCCAGGTCTGCTAGTTATGTACATATTTGATCAATATCAAAGTGAAGGTATGACGTCATTAATAGGAGTACGTGACTAAATGTTTTTTCACGAAAAATATTATAAGTAAAAATTATCGGAAAAAATCATCGGAAACGTACGTGGTAAATAAATAAAAAACAAGTTTAACTAAGTTTAAACTGTTTTATTTAAATGTGTACTACTCTTGCAAAAAAGAGAAATAATAAACAGAAATTGATGGTAGAAGAAAAAAAGTGGAAGAACGACACTACTTACGAGTGAGGATGTTATATATCGCAGGAACGTGTCGTCTTTCATGTGACAGACAAACAAGCATGGTTGGCTATTTCTTCTGTCATAAAAATGTTGTCTGTGCTAGGTTCGAGTTTCTCATTTGTCATTGCAAATGATTATATAGTATTCTATTATTTATTTATTCTCGATTAAAACAGTAATAGTATTTAAATTGTCTACTATAATATATATCAGGTGTTCCTAGCATATAAACAAACATTGTGCCATTCTGTTCTAAGAACCACCAATTTACTACAACGATTAGTTACTTAGCTATTAGATGCTTGATATCAAGGGAACTGTTAGGACCACATAACATTGCTCGCAAATTATTTTATATTTTCTTAATACAAACGCAATTGTCTGAAGCTATTATTAAGTAGCGAGATTATACATTAATTAGTTCCGTAAAACTCGCAGAATAAGCCTTCGGCGGATTAACCAGAATGGCTTCCCCGTTCAGCAAGGCTTCATACGCCCCTCGAGGGTTGCAACTTGCAAATCAATCGGACATTGGTTCGAATTAATCAAACCATAGGAAGGGCTAAAAATATCGAATTACTAAGGGCAGAGAAAGGAAAAACATTTTTTACACTTTACACAGTTAGAACAAACTTTTGTTTTAATTTATTTTATATTGTATTGGATTTAAGACACTGTATAGTTCTATTTGAAAGGAAAAATTCATCTATATTAGATAACAAACTACTCACTACTAAACTAACCATAACCCATTTTAATTTTGGTGATAGAGAAAAATAATTAGCTTAAAGGTTTAAGATAGAGTATAGAAGTTCAAGAATTTTATCTATAAGAAAAATATTTGTTTTAAAAGCTATAATTTAAGATTATTTTTATTTAAAATTAAGATTTCTACCACTTATCTAAGTAGGGACGTTGGTGAAATATTGTCAATATTATTTTTTTCACGATTCGTGTTATAGTAAAAAAAAACTCTAAGTGCTAACTGATATCCCTAGAGTCTCGAGTTCAAGACTCGATCATGAAGCAAAAGTTGAGTTGAGTTCTAACAAAGCGCCGACATGATACGGGCCTATACTTCTTCAACTGGTGTGACTATTTATGATATTTTAAAATACCTATATCTAGTCTAATTTTTTTAACATTATTACTTTATTATTTTGTTTTTGCGGATCAAAAACAAAATCGTATTCCTCTAAAAAAGCTCTGTGAATCCTCTAAACACAATCCTAACCGAGATATCTATTACGAAAGGAACTCGTAGAAGACCAAATACATACATTTGGCAAGTAGTATCAAACTGTCATTTTACTTGGTTCACGCGACTAAAGTAAGGTCAGGGGGAAATATTTTCTCCGCCCACAGACGATAATTTAGTTGACGCCGTTATAGGTGTGGGCTTATTGTTATTGATGAACTTTTAATGGAGTGGTTTGAGGAACATTTTGCGAGGTAGACTACAATTTATATCAAGTGTCACTTAAACATGGTATTTGAAGGGTGGGATAACAATAATAGTAAGAAAACAAATAAGTGTGATTTAAACGCGAATTGTAAATCTATACTAATATATTCCGTTGCGTACGCTACGAAAACGGTTTAAGATACCCAAAAAATATGTATAATACCTCTTTAAATGATCTAAAAAAGTGTCTCGCGACAGTATCTAGATATGTCGTGCCCTAATGATAATCCACTAGTTATAAATTTAAATATAAATCAAATTTAGACTTTTTCAATTATTTTTATCCAATACTTACAGTTTGCATTGATTTCGCGTACAAACATTGTAATTAATGTATTTCTAGTTCGAGCCCCGACTTGACTTCTTTGTTCATTTAATAGTTCAGTTTACGAATTAAAAAGTTTAGGTTTTGACTCTATGTATCTAAGAGTCTCATCAGATCTTAATCAGACGCGTTTTCAATTATTTCAGTTGAAAAAATCCATCAATCACACTAATTATGTTCAGGAACACAAACATCTTAAATTAAACCTGTTAAATTCAGGCCTATTCTAATGAAGGAACAATGTGAAATAACACAATTAGGAGGATAATGGTAATGGAAAAAGTTTGAATAAACAGCTGTTAAGAATATCATTAACTTTCCACGCATTTGAAGGCAGAACTCATCCCAACAATGCATTGTATATTTTAGCTGCATATGCCAACATGGTTTTACTTTTAAGTTTACAATTCTGGCTTTTATTTTATCATTCGACTAATGGCGTATAAGACTGAGTCTCATCAGATCTTAATCAGACGCGTTTTCAATTATTTCAGTTGAAAAAATCCATCAATCACACTAATTATGTTCAGGAACACAAACATCTTAAATTAAACCTGTTAAATTCAGGGCCTATTCTAATGAAGGAACAATGATGAAAAATAACACAATTAGGAGGATAATGGTAATGGAAAAAGTTTGAATAAACAGCTGTTAAGAATATCATTAATTTCCACGCATTTGAAGGCAGAACTCCTCCTAACAATGCATTGTATATTTTAACTGCATATGCCAACATGGTTTTATTTTAAGTTTACAATTCTGTTTTATTTTATCATTTGACTAATGGTGTATAAGACTTTGAAATGCTCTAAGTTTCTTAGGTGTTGTAGTAATTATTACAGTTTGTAAAATAAAATTAAAACGGATATATTTAGCGGAGTATACTCTATTGTCCAATGGTGTCCAAGCACGTCCGGTCCGTAAATAACGGATCGTAGATTCTATTCACACTAGGTTCAACATGGTTACAATAATCTATTTATAATGTTGTGTAATGTTTGACTTGAATCTTAATAAGATAGGTTAGTTGGAATATAAAAATTCCAAACCAAATTGCAAACCAGCATCTACATATGAAAAAGCCGTGAAGTATAGTCGCGTTTAGCTTTCAGTCTGCGGATGTCAAAATGTTCAAGCACAAAATTTGGCAACAGCGTTAAGATGTTTTATGGCTCTCACCATTAAGTGAAGACCCACGTCTTTTGTCGTTGTTTGTCCATGAACACTTTTTAATTTTTTAATAACATTTTTAATTTTGTTATACCATAAGTGGATGATTGTATAATCTGTTGTACAATCAAAAATTCAATACTAACATTTGAATATCATCCGCTTAGAGTTACGTAACAGTTATTTCGTATTTCAATTTCATGAAATAACATTCGTTAGTACATTCACACTATAGATTAATCCATTACACCGGAAAAATCTAGTTGGAAAAATGTAATTTATCAATTCAGTAACGAACACCTAGTGGCGTTAGCGAGAGTATTTATAGCTATATTTTTTACAGAAATGTGCTTCTATTACGATATCGCATTGTTGAATTAAAAAAAAAATGAATTTCAATAAAACACTTTTAACGGTCTATAACGCGAAATATAGATATAATGTAGTACCCAAATGACAATGGCTGTTACAAAACCGAAACATAGGGCTGTACTCTAAAGTAATTTGTTAATCAGTTTAACTAATACATTTCGCGTTATAAGCCGTTAAAAATGATTTTTAACGTGTATTACTTAGGTAGGTATACTACGTAGAGATCCTTTTGACTTGAAAATCTCGAACCAACGACCACAGCGCAGCACAGCTAGCGTAGGTTCGAAAGTAACCCGTGCCTTCCTACCATCCATAACAACTGTTTCGTTAGCATGTAAAATAACGTAAACCGTTGTCTGCTTTACATGTCCTTAGTGATTGACCGCCTAAGGATTGTTATTGGGATGCATTTTTATTATGATATGCATATTAGATGAAATAACATATAACATCTATGCAAGATGCTCTATCGACGTATATTGGCTTTGAATATTCGGCAACCCTGAACAATTGAAATGAGATTAAACTTCATTTGTGTGAATTTCGATATTCCCACCACCCATTTGATATCCAGATCTCCAGACGACGTCCAACATGTTCCTGAAAATTATATAATTATAATACCATGCTATTTTACTTATTATTGATGTTCAGTATGCCATACCTATGTGCTTTTCATTCCTAACAGAAGTCGGTCAATGATTCTGGCGGCACTTACAAATATACAAGTGGGTTGAATTTTAGTGTGGCGTAGTAACAATTGAAAATTTTCGGTGATTACTATTGTTGTCGCCGACGTAACGGTAGGCTAGTGTTCACCATGTCCACATCTTGAGATTAAAAATCCGAGCCATTAGTCTCCCAAGTGCAATAGAAACAGTGACACAATAGTCGAAAGTCGGATTGCAACATTGCGGGGGCAGAATGAGATTATTCAAACGCACTGAAATGTACATCTGTCACTGATTGACGATCACAAGGATTAATTTGCATGGAAAACGGCTTTGCATAAATCCGAGCATGAGACACATACATAATAAAGCACGCGGGTTTGTCCGCTTATTCTAAAGGATTGAACTGGATGTAGTTGACATCTTCTGTTAACCAGTTAACATGGTTGTCAATACAAGAACCGCTTAATGGCTGGTGACGGGGCCTGTGTTCGAATGTCAGCAATAGTTATAATATCTGGAAGTGGAACGGCCATTATGATTAGAAAATAAGTAGAACTGGTAAACACTGTCTGTATTTACGCGAGTAGTAAATTTAAATAAAAACTTTAAGGTTTAAAAGGAATATATATATATATATTATTCGATATTTTTTTAACCACGGCTCGACGTTTTGGATGCTTTGCAGCAGCCATGGTCTCGGTGAGACTAAAGATGAAACGTGCTTCTGATGTCAAAGTTAAATAAAGAAAGGGCATCGTTTGCATTCCGTGCTGTTGCTCTACCAATTGAGCTACCGAGTCCTACACCAATCGTCAAATTTTTTCCACTCAAGTCATGCCAGAGACGATTTTTTTTTCAATTTTTAAATTATAGTGCCTTTATGTGCAATAACATGTAAAAAATATTTAATTAAAAGTGTTTTCTCTAAATATTATCATATTTCTATAATTATGTATAATATTAGCTAAGATCATAATGGCATTATATGTGTGAAATAATAAAATTCCGTCGTGAAACTTTGACGGTGTGAAATTTTTAATAATCCAGGAGAGATTAAAACGAATATCTTTTTCATTAACAAGGTTTGTTTATCACGTTTATGAGCATTAAAATGTTAGAGATGAAATTCTTTAGTATGTTAACGAGGTTTTCGCCCACGCAGATCGTGAGTTAGAATATTTCCGTAGGTGGATATTGTTCTACCAAATCAAGTTCAAGAAAAAACTGTGAAGGCTTTGGGCGCACCTTATTAGGTAGGACGTAGTGATGTAGGAATTTGATCGTAACATAGACATACTAGCTGTGCCCGCGGCTTCGTCCGCGTGGAGTAGTAGTTTTGGGCATCGTATTATTTATATTTGCAAACAACCATCAAGCTTTATAAATTAAAGCTGTTACCCATGATGTCGTCCGCGTCCCGTTGTTCTTGCGAGTTAATCGAATGAAAATTTTGTAATATAGTGTCTATTGAATCATTCTATAAATTTATCCCCGTCGTATAGGTAAGTAATCATCAGTTTAATACAAACTACTTGTACTAACTAGGTAAAAGGCATATAAAGCAGACATATTTTTTTCTTTCTCACTACAGTGTCATTTTTAGATACTCAAAAGTGTGTGAGTGTGAGTGTTTGTTAGTGCGTGCGTGTGAGTAAAAGCGTGAGTAGCGTCGCTTGCGCAGCCTAATTAAGACATCTATCCAATAACAATTACTTACGAAACTATTCACATATATGTCTTTAGCCTACTTCGAAACACTTTCTCTTTTAACCATAAGCTTGCCCTTCGTTTCGACGCGTAAGCGGATACTATTAAGAAGTAATTTACGATCCGTAATTGAATGGACCATTGAATTATAAAAAGAATTCAATTTTGCCAAGGCTTTACATTTACAGTAACAAAAATCATGTGTGAGTTTTAACAAGTTGTGTGTGTGCAAAATAATAATATACAGTGCTTTTTTAACGATAGAGGAGTACATAAAAGCACGCGGTTTACGAAGTAAGTCAAACACCAAGCCATATAACATCTAAACAAAATGCGCTGTTGCCCTATTTTGTTTTTCGATATTCGTAAATCTACAGACTGCACCGGACCGCGATTATACCTCACGGCTTTTTTATCTGTGGACTGAGGATTGCGACTTGGACATTTATTTAATATCCAGATTTCAAGAAGTCCAACATGTTTCAGAATTTTTTAAAAATCGAAAATAAATTGAAAAAAATTTTCGACTCGGGCAGGACTTGAACCGGCATCGTCAGCTTTCCGTGCTGTTGCTCTGCTGGAAAGCTGACGATGCCGGTTCAAGTCCTGCCCGAGTCGAAAAATTTTTTCAATTTATTTTCGATTTTTTAAATTATATAGTGCCTTCATGTGCAAAATATTAATGTTTTCATGTTTCAGAATTATAAATTGATTAGAAACACATTGAATCCGATGGTGATCGAAACATTAGACAGAGGAGTACGTCAAAAATGATACTTAAAGAACCTTTATTTTTCATCAAATAAAAGCAATATAAAAATATTTAATCACACCGGATTGAGTGTGCATGTTTTGGTAATTAAATGGCGTTGTTGTTGGCAATAAAACATGGACACCGGTCATTGACCTCTGAAAATCCAAACTACTCGAGTTACTGTTCATAATTAAGACAACGGTATTTGTAGATTATCAATAGATGTTGTGTGTAGATAATATTAACAATAACAATTAGTGTCAGCTAACAAGCGCTCGTAAAAGAGATCGTATGCTTCGGCTGTTGGTACTGTTAAATGGTTATATTTTGAGGGTCATAGACATATTTTTAACGATTTACGTGTTCAGTTACGTACTTACACTTAATTTAGATTTTTTTTTAAAGATTCCTCTACACATCCCAATATAGTTATTAAGTCTAAATGTGTGTAATTTGGATATTTATTAACTGTAAAGTTTAGTTTTATTTACTAAAAAGGTTGTAGGCAACTTACACTCCGCGCGGGGTGGGGTGGGGGGGGGGGGTTTGCTGCGCTGAAATCTGTAAGAAGTTCATTTGTGTTGTATTTTGAGTCTTGTGAAATAATTCGTTTTGGGGGAACCCGTTCTAACAAGAAAAATATGTAGAACACTGAAAAAAAATAAAAGATTATTGACTCTGACTTTGAAAAGGAGCTCTTTTCGAGCGAAACTAGATCAATTTTTGGGTAAAATCGCTTTCAATCATTCAACATTCGTGTAGAATTCAAAAATGTCTTTTTTTTTATTAGAAATGACCTACTACTTGCAATAAAAATCTGTCCAATAATTATGTAGATTACATTTTAAAAATAACGTGCTATTTTAATCGCTGATAAGATTTAAGCAAGTAAAATTAAAATAATAATACTCCATTTTCAAAGAACGCTTTAGAGTTATTCTGGAGAATATATGGTTAGGTAAATACGTATTATTTATGTTAAAAGGTGATTTGAACATTGTAGTAAGTGAGATATCTGACAAGAAGCATAAAAGCCACTTAATATTTGTTGTAAGCTCCTTGTCCGGTGCTGGGAATATAAAATTTCAAACCGAGAGATCTTTAAAGGAAATGCAGCGCAAGAACTTATAAACCGCTCTCCGTCTTTCAAAGCATTGCCTTTTATATGAAACGCGTAATCTTATCTTCTGAACAGCTAGCCTTACTACATTAGAGATATAGAGTGGTTTCTACATGAACTAAAGAGTTTGTTTGTACGTGCTAATCTCAGAAATTACTACTCAGAATTGAAACATCAATTCTCTTTTACTCCCTACGACCAACTAGTGCACATAACGAAACCATGATATATCTCATTGAGAAAAAAATATATATGCGAATTCTTTTATAATTTCCGTCATATATATGATCATTTTCGGTTCGCAACAAGATTTTACAAAAATCTTGTTTAATCTAATCTCACTTAAAACGGCTTAACAGATTACGACGATACACGAACAAAAATAACATTTATGTCCACTTTTCCACAAAATATGCGACATGTTTTTTCGAATTTGCTTTAGATTCTTTTCATGCCCGCGTGGGGCAATGGGCGAACACATTTCTGTGTCCGTTCCACTCATCGTTTCTTTCACAGACAAGTAGTTGATCGGACTTTGTAGCCTGCTCGACTGAAACAATCTATAGTTTCCCCGATATTCAAACCCCAGGACCGTTTGCGCTTAAGGCAATGCTAGGCAAGCTTGACAATTTAACTACACAGGCGTTTTCTTTATGTAGTATTATTATAACTTTTAGCATTTGATAAAGCAGGTAAAACAAAGCCGGCGTATAGTTTTAACGTTACTTTTACTTGCAATTAACGACCCGATAAATAACTTTCAGCCGAGTATGAGACAAGTATTCACTCCATGTTGTAAGTTTGCTGAAACTCTAAGGGAACATTTCTCGAAGTCCAGACATGCGCTGGCAACATAAATTCAACCGTTTATAATTAAAATGATATAGATATAAAGCGTAAGTTATATAGCCCTTTGCAATACCTGAGTGAAATCTATACCAATTTATGAAGCTGAAAAGTTCGTTTGTTTTAACATGCTTATCTCAGGAACTACTCTTAGAATTAAATTTCTTTGTGTTAGAGAACTGAACGAGGGAGGCTATAGTCTATAAAACATCACGATGCAAGCAATAGAAGCGAAGAAACATTGTGGAAGTGTGAAAAACGCAGTAAAATGTATTCTGACGGTATTTGGATTACATATATTTAATAATGCGATTTTCAAACAAAGTTGTTATAATATAAAAGTCAATTTAAATATTATGCGTGTGTGATAATTATAAAAACATATACATATACATCAATATTTTTCTATTCATTTATATATAAGAAGTCCACCTACGAACCGTTCCTAAGTCATTGTCAAAACAATGACGCATTACCTACCTATTATCTATTATCTGCAGCCTCTCTCATCTACGCTGATACACAAAAGGAATCAATTAAACCTTCAAATCGTTACGACAAACCCGACACAATCGTCCGACAAAGATCTTTGAACCTCCATGTGGATTTTTTATCATCTGAATGCGTCATCACGATCTCTCGCGATGAATAAAGATGGCACTTAAAGCTCAAATAGCCTATGGTCTCCTATAAACGCAGTGTGGAAAGCGCTAAAAGTCTCTATCACACTTGTTTTGATTGAGTTGGATCCATTGAATAATAAGGGGAGCGAAGGCGGAAGGCCGCTAACAAAACGTAGTATTCTTGTCTCTATCACACTTGTTTTCTCGACGTGTCTACTTATTTGGTATCATTGCACTGTAAATAGTTAATTTGTCCTTAATAGTTTCGCACATCAGAAGAAGTGCCCGAATTTAACATCGTATCGCAGCATAATGCGTAGCGCTGTACGCGCTATATCAGACCGTAGACTTAAAGCTCAATTTATCGCACGTTACAGCACGTCAAAGCTTATTTGTCCGCGATATGAATAGATCGGATAGCTGCCGTCAGTTTCCGAACAAAGGCCGTCCAATAGCAACGTTATGTATATGAAATTGGCTGCTTTTCAATCAATTCATTGATAACGTTTAACTTTCAATTTTGGACGACAAATTGGGTTCAAATTGTTGATTGATTCCCGGTAGCGTTTAGTTTTCGTGAAAATTGGTCACATCCACACATACTGCAGATGTAGGTGACAAAGTTGAGGCATTTAGAAATTAAAAGTTAAACATCTATAGGCAATAAGAAAGAGTGAATGAATTCTAACAATAAGATGCGGATCACCAATCAATCCTTCTAAGGCATGTAGATTATTTTGTAAAGTTTTAAAATCTATACAATATTTAACTACTTTTCCACATTTAGGCACAAGGCTTCACCATAATTCTTGACCTGCACCAACCGGACCAACGAAATAATCCCGATTAATCTTTCTTAAATTTCGTTGGTTTAACGGTAGCTGTGTACGGCTATATAGACGGTTAGACTAATAATAAACGGTTCGTTGGTGCGATTCACACCGGGTCCAATATTTTTTCTAAAACATGTTGGACTTTGTCTGGATAGCTGAATACTTAATGGGTGGTAGAAATAACGAAATTCCGTCTGGGTCACGAACGAACGTCCACAGATGAGAAAGACGTGAAGTTAATTCGCGCTTCGGTTTCAGATTTAAGGATTTCCGAATATCCAAACCAAAATAGGCCGATACATCTTGTTTAGATGCTATAGGAAAAAAAACTTATTTATATGTTAGATGACTAGGATGTTTCACCTTCTATTACGTAAACCACTCTTAACTATCTCCTGTCATAATAAAACTACGCTTCTAAATTCAAGCTTCCGTAATAAAGGCATAAACTTTATAATTCACTTAAAAAGATATGATAGATAACTAGAGTGAGAGGCCGATGAGGTTTGTATCGGTTGGCACTTTCACTTCACAGGGCAGTAGAATATAGATCACACGTTTTCAATAGCGAGATATATCTTAATCCAGAGTGGCTCTGACGTTAAATGTAATCTTAACACTGTTTTATTTATAGCCCGCTACACATCGGTTTCTAGATACCTTTAGCAGTATAATTTTTTAGCTAGACGTAATTTATACGTCATTAAAATATATAATTTAAAACCTTGCGATAAGTTTGTGTTCTCTTCAACATATTGTTGTTTTTATCGTTTTTCGGGTTGGTCGGCCGAGGTGAGCGAGAAGAGGTTCTCCACTCTTCTCGCTCACCTCGGCCGTCTTGAGTTATAAAAAGTAACTCTTCTCGGCTTCACGACGGCCGCACAGCACGAAAAACAATGATATGTTGAAGGTGGTCGAAAGTTTAACGTTTTAAACATGTTTCAGTAATAATTTCTAATCCGTTCGAAATTTATAGGTTACTATGTACGTCACTACTTGTAGAGGACAGCAAGTCAAATTTTAAAATATAATTATTTAAATCCCTAATGCACTAACCCATTTTACTTACGGCCAAGCTGAGAAGGCTTCTGTGCCGGACCAAAAATATTAGGTTTACCCCGAATTCGAACCTAGGACGTCTCGCGCTTAACGTTTATGTAACGAATTGCTAACGACAATAATTTTAACTTAATTGCTGTATTATGTAGCCAAATGGTTAAACGCGTTTCCTAGCATTGCGTAAACCCTAAGAGGTCCTGGGATCTAACGCCAGGGAACAATAAATCGTTCAGGTGGGGCTTCTTACCTGTACAAGAACCGATCGGCCCATGCCCCACACGGGGAAACGGGATTTTACACAATCTTTTCCGTACTCTTCAAATACTATCTTTATGACTTTTACTATAAAAAAGCTATTACAAAAGAATATTATACTTTTATTTAGTTCACACATGTTTTACTGCATGTGTGTTTGAAATGCTCTAGTGAGAATTAGTACACAATAGGGCTTTGAAACGAATTCGTTTGATGAAAGTTGGTAGACCATCCATCTCTGCAAATAGAAAGCGGTGTTAATAAAATGCGATTTGAACGTACACGCTTTTGCTTTTACAAACGTTTCTATTATAAAGGAGATTAGTCGAATGTATCTGTTCTATTTAAGGTACTTCGCCATATGCAATAATTTGAATCATTCAAGGGTTTTCGGTGGTCGTGCTAAAAGTTCACAAGAAGTTATACACTTATAACCGTTTAACAGTAAAAAAAATATAGTCTTTACATCGTTATTATAATGAAAGCACATAGTCAGAGTAAAGATTACGCTATATTAGACAGATTAGTAACAATTTTAATCAATAATATACTTAATAAAGGAGTTAAAATAATTTATTATTTAAAAGTAGTGTTTAGATTACGCAAGTACATTAAAAACCTTTTAACGGAATCAAACATGAAATATATTATTTAATGTAACCGCGAAATCCCTGCTGTTGTACAGAACAACATCCGACGCGTCGAGTCGTATTTATAAGTTTATTAATTAATATATTGGACATTTGAAACCGTCAAAAGTGTTTAATTTATATTTACAAATCTTGTAAGTAATATATCTATCGAGTACCTACTAGTAAATTTGAAAATAGTCAAAGAAAAAGTCGCTACGATTTTCATTGTGTAAGACAGAAGAAGAAATTGGAAGTTATATTACCTATATGTTTAATTGGTTCGTGCTTGAATCACAGTGCGATTTCCAACCCATACAATAGTACTACTAACTATTGCACATTTCCTCATCTTTGAATGTAAATTAAATCTCATACAATACTGAGCATATTTCAGTTTAGAAATCCAAGTCTGCGCCATAAATGGATGCGCTACGAGGCTTCGGTGTGTATTAGTCGATAACGATTGCGAATTGTTGACTATAATAATCATTATAAATAAAGCCAGCCGTGGGATCGAGGTTTACTATCTGTGGCCCTAGATAATTCAACAAGGAGGTCACGTTAGAAAGAGTTTACTAAAAATATATCTAGTCTATGGAGTTTTGGCAAATAGATTCTTTTTTTCAAAATATTCTCATTTGAGTAAAATTAGTTATGACGTCATCGCGTTTATAATTTCACGAGTTCACTTAGATTTTCTAAATTAATCTATACTAATATAAAAAGGTGAAGAGTTTGTTCGTTTCTTCAAACGCACTTATCTCAGGAACTACCGGTTCGAATAGGAAAAATGTTTTTGTTGGTTAGAATATTGATCGAGGACGGCTATAGGACTATAATATATCGTGTTGTAACTAGTAGAAGCAAAGCGGAAAATGTGGAAAAACACAAGGAAAATTATTCAACTTTGTGGGTTTCCGACGTGAGGGAAACGATTCAAAATACCCAAAAAAATATGTATCCAGGAACTATTCCTTCTTAAATAATTCCGCGACACTATATGTCTATATTTATAGGATTAACAAGAAAGACGAGACGCGACCGACGTCGTGGGTTACAGGTTTGCAAAATACCCGCGACAAAAAAATCGCGAAAGTCTGTTTATATAAGTATTTAGTAAGTTTATCATATTCTCCCTTTCTATGTCTTAGATGTAAACATTTTGTTTTCTTTTAATGTAAAATTATACATAGCTAAAAATATTCAACACAAGTTTTGCAGTCAAACAAAGTAACTAGTGTCTTAGCTACGTAATCATTATATCGTACAGCACGTGTAGTAAATCATTCTGCTGAAACAACTTAAACGTGTAAATTAGCTGGGTCACCAGGTAAAAGGTGAGTGCTCTGTAAGGCTCTATGTACACTGGCTTCTATTGTCTGCGGATTGCGCTTTCTACTGCACTTATATACATGTAATTACGTCTAGTAAATTGGCTTTAACGGATATTATACAGATCTATCAATATAATTGTTACATAGAGAATCAAAACTTATAGGCACAATCAAATGTAACATGTTCCTATTATGTATGTAGGTACCATATGTTTTTAAGTACTGTCTGTGTGTTTACGGGAGTAGTACACATTTAAATAAAACACTTGCAGCAGCCGTGATCACGGGGAGACTGCTGCAAAGCATCAGAAACGTTGGGCCGTAGTAAAAATAATTCTCTAATAAATTTAAATAATATATTTTGCGATTAAAGTGTTTTGAATAAAAAAAGGGATGATATTTGTTTAAAATAATTTCACAAATATGTAGACTTAAATGAATTGCTAAATATACCAAAAGAGAGATTATTAGAGATGCAGTGCAGTATTTTGTACAACGTGTCAATATAATATTTTCGCCCACGTTGAAACACTAAGGCAAGATGCTTGGTGTGTTTTTCTGAGTAAAATATTTCACCCCAAGACGATGAATCAATTGAGCTTGCAAATCCAGTCGATCCTGTTTCTTATCTTACAAGAACAATTACATCACCAGTAGCGATGGCACATCGAGTGGGCAATAGCTCACTGGCCGTAAAATACTCCCCAGTCTAGGCAGGTGCCTGTGTTAACAGGTAGGAATTAAAAAAAACGTTCGACTTGTTTGCACGGATAATTGATCTGTTTGTGCGTGTGTAAAATGGTTATTTTCAAATTAGGAATATGGCAACACTAGCAATATTGTTATTATAATGCAATTATTTATCCCTGATTATAATAAATAATACATTTCAAAAATGCTAAAGCTGAAAAGTTTGCTTGTATGTTTGTTTGAACGCGCTAATCTCGGGAACTACTGGTTCAAATTGAAAAATTCGTTGCGTTGGTTAGATCATTTAGGAAGGAAGGCTATAGACTATAAAACATATCGCTGTGACTAATAGGAGCGAAGAAACAGCGGGAAATGTCGAAAAAAACGGGGAAAATTATTCGTTCTTGTGGTTTCCATTGCGTACGCTGCGAAAACGGTAGATACCTAAAAAATGTGTATAAGAGATTGATTCTTTAATAAATGATCTAAAAGAAGTCCGCGACGCTATATGTCTACCTTGTATTAAATAATTTCGTTATTTACTTATGTTTTTCTCCAATTACGCGAGCACTTCACATTCTTAAAGAGTAAATTGTAAAATAGTCATTTTTAATTGCACGATGAATGATGTCATAAAGACAATAATTAATATGCTAAAATTTTTATTATAACTCACTCCCATGTTGGGATTATTGTTCTGTAAGGGTGTGTGATTAGTTTTTAATAAATTAAATAACTGCTACATCTTCAGAGCGGATGTATGACGGATGGATGATGTCTCTCTCTAGAGAATTTATAAAAAAAACTAGTCAGTAATTTTTATTATTATAAAATTTTCTGTAATCGATAATCTAATATTAACATCGATTAATTTTACAATAATCGATTGACAAAAAACTGCGGCGTAAAGTAGCGACTTTATAATAGTGCTAAGTCCGGCAAGATCAAAACTGCACTCGTAATAAGCCGCAAAAAACTGATAAACGTCCACGGCATACCTTCTCATTTATATAACGACCAGAATGTATCTTCCTTACAATGTACGATTTAAGCACGAATATTTGTGGCGTTTTCTCATTATGTGCTTATTAGAGTGGCAAAAAATGTACATCGCCATGGCCTACTGAAGACCCTAAAAAGATTATAATTGCAAAATGAGATTACTGTTATTAAACGAATTGGTAAAACATATTTATTAAGTTTGGCTAACATTATAACAACCAGTTTGATCAAGTTTTAAAAATTTACGCTGAAACATAGATATTGTTGAAATTAAAACAATTTTTAACGGCTTAAAACGCGAATGGTATTTACATTGACCACCAGTTCACGGGGTGACACGGCTGCAAAGCATCCAAAGTGTCGGGCCGTTGTATTGTAAAGTTAAACTAATACATATCGCGTTTTAAAACTTTAACAAGGGGTTTTATTTAAATACGTATAAACGGACGTAAACTACAGGCAGTATTTAATTAAAAACATAGGTTTTAGTTTACAGTTAGTCCATAATTGTGCACATTAATTGAAACACTTAACACAAAGTTAACTGTTTAAAACTTGATTTAAATTTGTACAGGCACGTGAGACAGATTGATTTTCAACACACAAAGTGCACATGCAACTAAAAAATATATATCTATACATAATCATAAATTGTTCTAGTTGTATTGAAAATAAAAGCAATATGGTTACTATAAATTAAATTTAAATTTACAAAATTTCTGTATGGATTTTCCTGGGCGAGATCGTAGTCAGAACAATTCGCTGACTTACATTGTAGGACAGAAGGTGTATATATACTATAGTAAGTATGCTAAGTTTTCCACCTCAAAGGAACGTAAAGTCGCGTTGCACATAGGGCCAGTTGTCTAAAGTAAATACCACATTATCATACGCGTTTATTTAAAGATCAGCGCAACGAGTTACCCGATGCTAAGATTAAACCTATAATAATTTAACGAGACCAATTATTCTTTGGTTTACTCCGCACTGTAATCAGAGGGTGGTACGTGGTGGTTTCATGCCTGCATCGGTTTCAAGTAAATTGCCAACATTAAAGGAAATCATGCGCAACATCAAGGATTCATTATTTTGATATACGCTCCTCAAAAGCGCTCGTTATGGCCATCTGTCAAAATTTCGAACCACTTTTATTGGGCTCCAATAGAACGTGTTTAGTCGGTGTTACAATGTAATGTGTGATGTTTGCATTTTTCTTCGTGTAATACTATAACGTCCGGTTAGTATTAATGACCCGGGCCCAATACGTAATACGTATCTTATTTATATTTTCGTCATATAATAAACTCATTTATGATAGAGAAGGACAGACAACCATGGGGTTTGTTGTATTTTGACTTTGGATATTCTGAAATCACAGACTAAAAGCCGAAACGCGATTAAACTTCACAGCTTTTTCATCTGTGGTCGGCGGGTCGTCCAGGTTAGACGGAATGTCTATATTCCTACCGCCCTTTTTATATCCAGGCTTCATGACGAAGTCCAGCATTATAAATTGATTGGAAACATATGGGCAACTTGCTACCATTACAACAATGCACTCGTTGGTTATATTATTTACAACTTATGTAGTTCTTTTTCTTCTATGAAATAGGCAGTCCAACCTAAATTAACATATTTTTTATGTTGCTTTTATAAATATACGACTAGTATTGTGACCCAAAAATAATTTCAATTTAGATCTCACGATATACTCTTATTTCTAAAGTGTTTAAATTAATCGAGACTAAACCTCAAATCTGGAATTATCTCCCATTATTATTTCAGTAAATTTATATCAATACTAAGTAAGATTTGGTTGAAAGTTTATTCAATAGCCTTGTTATCTGTGAGTTCCACAAAGTATTCCAACTGTGGACACAGATTAAGAGATATTCCTATGAAATGCCAATAGTTCAGACGTTTAGGGAACTTGGACAATGCGGCGAAAGCTCAATAATTAATGTCGCATAGTCGTTTTAAAAGTAATCAAAAATTTAATTCGCGTTTAACAATTGTTCTTTAAACCAGTGTGTCGTAAACTTTCAGAATAATAAGTATCCTTTTTTGTATAAACGTGTTGCCTAGCTTTCGTTGACCACGAAAGATTCTTGGTTCGAATCCCATAAAAACAATAAACTGCTGCATTCGGACAATGTATTAAAGGATCTAAACAGAAACTATTAGTGATAGGGTCTTATGACAAACACACTTATTTTATTTATTGATGTTTTTAATTGATTAGGCAATATTGTTTTCCCGGGCTCCGAACTCAGGATCCCCCACGATAAACACAGTGAAGAGTTTAACGATTGTTGATTTAGTCATTACGAAGATAACATCGCGAACTGTTCATATTGTAAGAAGGTGTGGTTGTCAGTAGATTAGATTAACAAATTATCGACACTAACTTTGACCTGTCAAAACTAAGAAAATAATCCGAAAGCTCCTAATCTATTATGTGATGCCGTGAGAGACAGAGTAGCCCAACTACAATTTTATGACTTGACTTATTTATATTATTATAGTCTAATAATGTTGATCTACAAGCGCAAAAAAATTCTTACAGAAATCATATGACAAATTCATTTTCGCCTAAGATAATTGCGCATTTTTGTTTCCCGCCTTGAAAGTCATGTTTTTTGTTATTAGGCCATTCTGCCTCTAGCAGCCTCAATGATAGTTCTTATTTGATCCAGATGGATTTGTACTGAATAGTAGAATGATATTCTTAAAAAATGGCATAAAATTTACCTGATAAAATAGCCCAGACCTAACAGGACCTGTAGTTCAATTTTAAAACGTGTTGCATGGTATAAGCATAAGTGGCTAAGGGTTCGAATCCCCGGGAAACAATTTTTTTTGTTCGGTCAAGGCACATATTATGTCAACTACTTAGTCATAAGTAAATCCTTTAGGAAAACGAACAAATAAATGTGTACGTACACTGTAAATATAATGCTGTTATCCTATTTTGAATATTCGGAAGCTCACAGAATAAAATGGAAATTCTGTGCAATTTATATAGCAAGTAGGTTTTACGTCACAAGGTCTATTGACCCTGCACAAACAGAAAAAAAATAATTCGTACGTAATTTCGCTTTGCTACCATGTAAAGTCAATGTTTGTTAACGCTTGACCACCTGAAAGGTGCCTCTTAGATCTTTTATTGTTTGTTAGCTCATTACGAGTATTTTACAATGTCAGTGACTCCACATTGCCATAACAAATATTTCAACAACGCTGTTTTTAAACGCGAAATGACATTATCTATAATGTCATTTCGTATAGGTACTTATAGTTTGGTAAGACAACGGTGAGGAAAGAAAGAAATTATCCCTTATTTATAATTACGTAAATCGATACTAATATATAAGCTGAAGAATTTGTTTGTTTGTTTATACGCGCTAATCTCAGGAACAGTCAGTTTGTTGGTTAGAACATTTATCGAGGAAGGCTATAAAACATCGCACTGTGCCTAATACGAACAAAGAAACAGCCGCAAATGTAAAAAGGGAAAAATTATTCGTCTTTGTGTTCGCTGCAAAAACTATTCAAGACACCCAAAAATATGTATGAGAGTATGATTCTTCTTTAAATGAACTAAAATGTCTGCGATATTGTGCGTTAATCTTTTAAAATTACCTAGCAAGAACGACGAAGTCGTGGGTACCTAACAGATTAAATTTATAGTTTGCAAAGGAGGTACAGGAGATTAGCAAAAACAAATTTGATGCCCTATATATATAACGTGGATGAAGTCGCTGACTCAGCTAATATAAAATAACATTGGAGCTATTAAATATCTTTATCGATTTGGTCGCAGAATACGCTATGCATTAGATAGTGATGATCAAATGAAAGTAACCAGACTCGCAGAAGAACGGATGTGGAGCCTGTCGGTGCCACTGGGCCTCATGACCAAGAAAAAGTACAGAAAGAACACCTAACCCGCAACGCAATTAGAAGCAGACAACCAAACTAGTTTCACTATACAGTTACATGATACGATTCGATTCTGCGACGATATCGAAGGTCGTGCCAACTCGACCGATTCTAATTTCAATTCGTTCCGCGAGTTGCCGCCTGTAATCGAGTAATGACATCGATTGTACGTTGAAAAATCGATTTCTTATCACTCGATAGAATGTTATTGCGGAATTAAATGTAACGGAGTACGGCGAAGACAGTTGCAGATACTCGTGATAAATGCTGTACGGAGATCCGATTCTGGTAAAACTCGACATTTAGATAGCGAGTAGAAGTCGACCATTAAGACGCTACTACCATAAATATACAACAATTTGCCAATTTAGATAAGTCTTATATACCTACAATTTCCGTTACAGTATAGGTTTTGTGTAGAAACCGTCAAATTTTTATTTATTTCTATTCTTTATGGTATTCTAATCATGTGTCGTAGCCATTAGCTGTTGTGTTTGTAGAACACTAATGATAGAAAACAGGCTAGCGAACGCAAACGACTAGTAAGTGAAAATAACAGAATCCGGACCCAGGACAGGTGCAACTATAACCAATAAGTAACTGGCGCAAAATAAGGACAAGATATGTTTAAGTGATCACATGTTATAATTTTTTATTTAGCTAGCTTCTCATGAAAAGTAACAGCTTGTAATATTATTCTCACATAGGTATTTCTATTTGTAAGGTTTCGTAACTTTTCAAAGGATAAAGATTAACAAACGATTAAGAACGTTTTTCTGTTTGCTTTGAAATTACGAGAATTCCTTTATTTGTCCTTGAAGTCCGTAATATTAAGATGCAAAACTAGGGCAAAATATTTTTTTTCAAATCATCACATGTTACGAAAACATTGAATACAAGTTCGAATATCTAATCTCTATTTATTGCTTAATAATAAATTTTATAAAGTAGTAAAAATTTATAGTAAAACCTCGTAAAACGCGATACGAGAGATCGTTATGAATAAAATATTCGGCCCAAAATGGAAGTTGTTTCAATGAACAGATACGTACCAAACTACCGACATAAACAATAAAAACTATAAATTGTCGTTAGATTGTGCTATAAAGTGAAATGGTGCATTCTTAACAATATCATTTACATATAATATGAGAAACTATTTCTCACGTCTCCCACATACCTACCGTCAGTTAAAGAAAATGGAGATAAGTACTGCCTTAATTAGGAAATAATATAATATTACGTATATAAGTTGAAATAATGATTTTCTTGCCACCACTTAACAAAATAAACAAATTAATAATGTTCTTATATATTCAACTAAGTACCTTTCTCATATATACGTATTTTACAACATAAATAATCCACCCCATATATTTAAGGTAGATTTTCGTTAAGCAACCACGTGGTCGCGATTGCGGCAAAATATTATTGGATCAAATGTTAAGAGGCATTATTGTAACGAGTGTTACGATTTCCATGGAAGTGTTTACAAAAGAATCTCTAAATATATGAAAGCTTAACTGTACGCATTTTCTCATGCAGAAAGTTAATTAAATAGCGTCCTTAATCATCAGTTATAATAATTAACACCGTAAAAAAGTAGTTACCTGTCGGCAGACCTTTAGAACTCCATTTATGTAACCAATCACTTCACTTCACAAAAAAAATAACTCAGTTCACAACACTATCGACCAATCGATTGTAGAAACTGAATTTCAATTGTTCCCGAATGATTCGTTAATTAAAAATCGAGAAATCAAAAGAACGAACGCCCGGCGAGTTTGTGCGAGATCGCGAAATGGAATACGAAACGGAATGGCGTTGCGCGCGCGACGTACGTGCAACGGCCGCATATGCCCATGGCTGACTGAATCGCAATTCGGAACAACTACAACAATAATTACAGACCACCAATTTTTCTAAGTGACCACCGTTAGGCGGTACATTATGACATTATGTATCGCTTCCTGCATGGACAATAGATCTCGGTGGCATGACACGGATGCTATGTCAAGTAATGTGTTATAAATTGTGTAGATTCGCCTCAACCTGTAACTAGCTTTGATTTATGCACGAACTGTGGCGAATTAACAATTACTCTCGATGGCTCCACGTAACCGTTATGATTGTTGAGATGTCGAGCTACAATATATCAAGAATAAAAATTTACCCTAGGGGTGTTCTTGAGTGGCTTAATTCGTTGGTCTTCTACTAAAATCCTTATCGATTTTTTTTTATGAATTTAAAAATAAAACGTATGAAATTATAGGAAATCTATACAGCCTAGTGTGTTTTTCTAATGGTATTCCATTACTTTAAACCCAAAACAGCTGAAATATTGTGTTGTATTTAGATATTTAGTCTTAGCCATTTTATGGTCCTGTAAGGGTTAAGTGTCAATAATGAAAAGCGGCCGTGAAGTCGATTCTTGCCATAAATTTCTTTTTATCTTAGGTATGTTGTTCCCGTATAAATTCGGACTTGCACTTGGTAGATATGAAAATTGTGTTAACAAACCACCGTCCATAAATGAAAAGGCGCGTTTAGATTTTAGTTTGAATTTGTGAAAGACCAAATATTTTCCAAAGCCTAGTACAATTACTAACTACGGTATACCACTAGATATGTATGTCGTTTTTAAGCCAAACTTAGTGAAAACGTGTCTATATCAATGCGTTTTACGTTTTGTTCTGATTATTTCTTATCACCATTTGAACCAGATTTCTTTGAAATTATCGTTTTAAATGAGGGCAGAATTTTGCGTCCTACAAATTGGTCGACTGTAAGTTTTAGTGGCAATACGTTTGCGGGTAGACCTGCTTTCCTTAAATTCTAATTGTTGTATTACATATTATTATTAATAAATAAGACTTAATAAATAGGTGTTAATATTTAAAATCTGGACTATTTTATATTTAAATTTTGGACTTAAATTATTTTACAATTAAATATTTTCAGTCAGATTTCAAGTGTTTTTCAGTAAGTTTTAGTTTTTTATTTAAATTAAAATGGCAAGTAAAGTATATATTTCCAATGGAAGAATAATACCTATATAGATATTGTAAGTAGTTCTGGCGGGTAGCTTGCCATTTCAATAAAAAAAATATTATTTATTCTATTCCGTAAAACTACGACACGAATCTTTTCGGGTTTCCCCGTGACCACGGTTGCTGCAAAGCATAGCAGACCTCGGGTCGAAGTAGAAGAAAAAGAAATAAAAGTACATTAGGTAATGTATTTCGGATTTTAAAACGTTATTTTTTTATATGTATAGATATTTCAGTTTTGAAGTTGGCGGACACTGATATGACAAATATGGTCTTAATTGACCAAATTTGTCGTATCTTTGTGTAAACAACTATCAGATACTGGTGTTAATAACCAGAATAAATAAAAATGGTATAAAATAAAACACATACTCCAGTACATATTTTTAAATAATGGGTTCTATAACAAAAAGATAAATTAATAAAATACGATAGTTAGATGCACTTTACAATAATTCAGTCTTTAGCGAATTCTTTATTGGAATGACATACCTTTTAGGTTCTTATTGTTAAAATAATTATCTGTAATCTTAACAACATATGTCCATTTTTATAGTACTTAGTAGTAGTAGTTTTAATCAATTTCATCGTTTGGCTACGACACAACTAGGTATAACAATATGGCAGGTTTATTAAAAATAGCTGAAATACTTTTTTATTGTAATTATAGCAACGTAAACAGAAAACGTATGAATTATAGTTTCTATAGCCAAATCAACCAAGAAATATTCACATTGATTAGAAGTAAACAGTACAAATAGGTTTTTACTTCTAATTAAAAATTACATTTCTTTTTATTCGAATATATGGCGAAACGAAGTTACATAGGCACGTTACTTATATGTTTTTTTTAATTAACAAATGCTAAAAATGCAATAAATTACTTGTATTTACATTAATTAATGTATACTATATGGTATAAAGTTGGTAAATATCATAGAAAAGTTAGGTAGCCTTAGGAAGTTATTATTAACTATCGACCTATACAAAAATCTATACATTTCCTGAAATCATATATTATTATCACAAAATCATTGATATTTTTATTAAATAAATCCATTTCAACGAACCAAGATGTTAGAAACCACTATTCAAGTAATTAGAATACTATTTACAAGTTTGTCATATCCATATCCCATGTGTTGGGAATGCGTAGAGATATTTCTGTGTTCGTTTCAGGAACGCGTTTATTTACAGGTAAGTAGTTGTTTTGACTTCGTAGCCGACTGTCAGAGTAATATAATAGTTTATGCGTTTATCCGCCCGTTAACGTTTAACGGTCTGTTAACGTTAACCGGTAAAATGCGTCTTACAGTGTAACTTGTGCAACATTTACCATTTAAACACAAATATATAAAAGTTTATAAGGCAATAACTAAGTCCCTAAATAATATTCATCCCTGTGACGCTGTACTGTAACGAACTAACATCTACATTGATTAAGCCTTTGAGTGTATGATTATTAATACAATCTAAATCACTTTGACCGTTACATGTAGAATCTTGAATACAATCTAATAAATGTTCAAAGACATTAGGAAAATTATCATAACTAGGGAAAACATTAATATCTATGATGGCGTGGTTACCTGTCATGTTGTCGATAACAACATCAAAGCCGAGGAGTAACAGACCAATTCTTTTCCTTAATATTCTTATAATAGACTTTATTTTGTCCTCGTTAAGGCTCAATGTTATGTCTGTCTTGTCATTGGGATCGAGAATGGAGAGGGTCGATTGACTGTCCGCTTTACAAACTTCACCTGTCCTGTAGTATATTGGATCCAGGTCATCTGCAGCATAGAAATTCTTAAGACTCGGCCGTTGGCATATATTGTATCTGAAATTAAGAAAATATATATATACGAATAATACATAATAAATATTATCTTGTATGGCCGCGAATTTCTACAAACATATATATTTTTTGTAAAAGGGAAAATTTGTTTGCTTTACTCATGCTTTATTTCATGGCATAGAGCAAGTATTTACCTCAGTTCTTTTAATAATAAACAACTACAATCTTATATACCATAGTAGAAATAATTAAATGAATCAATAAAACAGAAACAGAAATATGACTTCTTCCATAATCCCCCGTAATAAAATAAAATTTTGATAAAGTGACATACACCATAACTAACAAACAAATGAAAAAAAATAAGCAACTAACCTGTCACCAATTACATTTACTTTATGTAACACTGCATTATGGTTTACAAAACTTTGAACAACGCACGGTGGTTTGCATACGTTTAAACCTCTCTTGTTAAATATTAAGACCATTTCATGAGCAGACTTTGAACCATGGGCCAAAGTCGGTTTACATATAACGGGGAATGTGACACCCCTCTGTCTCATTATTTCTATGTTTTGTTCTATATTGTTTGTTGTAAATTCTGCAAAGGTTGGCGTGTAGACTTCTTTGTTTTGAAGAGATACTTCTTCCTCTAATATTGAGTAGTAGGTATATCTAAAAAGAAATAATAACAATAGAAATAATGAGGATATAATCATCAATTTATGCATTAAACTTTAAACATTTAATAAAATTCTTTTTAAAGTAGCCATTTATAATATGTGAGTTTCTTGAATCCTTTTCACAGCATAAGCACCGGAAGCCCTCAAAGATGAAAAATGTTCCTTTTTTATTTCCTATTTCTTTCTGGTTCTTCGCTCTAATAGGTCCCAGCCAACATTTTAAACCCTCTCTCGTTAAATGCTCTAACCAACACAAAAAGTATTTTTCTATTCGAATCAGTAGGTTCTGAGGTAGAAGACCAAAGTGCCAGAGCTGAGAATCACTACAGCTGTACACTTATTAAATAAAAGACTAAAAAATATACAAAACACGACATTTACCTATTTAAAAGTATCCTAACTTTATCCAGTGGATCTATAATAGTAACATTAGGATTATTTGACAAATACTGTTCCACTCTTCCGATAATACTTGATGCCTATAAAAAACATTGTGTGTTAAAAGTCATTCCATGAACTATGAATCATTTGTGACTCATACACCAAATGCATTAGAATCATTTTTAACAATGATTATACATCTTTTATCACTATCTTATCTTGTTTCTAATAAAATGTCAATTATTTATTACAATCTAGTATTCAATTTTGTTATCTGACCTAATAAGATAAATTTGAATCCAATTTCAAGGTAATTCTTGTGCTAGGAAAAAACAAAACGAGTAAAATGAACTATGAAGGGCATTATTGTAATTTGGAAACTTACTTTTGTGTCACCTTGGTCAGAAGCAGAGATAATATCGGTCATTTTGTGAAGAAAGATATCGAGGTTTCCTTGCTGCTCTATTGGTCGTTCTAGATCCAGCTGAAACATTTTATTTCATAACATTAATATATAGGTTTTATGTTTTAGAAGACTTCAGTTAAGAATCACTTGAACTTATTCACAATAAAATACAGAATGTATAAATTTAAAAATTCAAAAAAATCTACATAAAAAAAGATTAACAAACATGTTTAAAAAAAATATTTACAATAACAATACCTTTACAACGCTAAATCCACGCGAAGAACATGCGTTGATGAATTCCTTCCAGTTAAGTTTGTGACTCTTTTTTTCAGACATCCAGATTCCTATAGTTTTACAAAGATTGCCCGTTTCACTCATTTTGTTACGAAGAAAAGCAATACATAACCCGGATGCGTTAAGTAAAACCCGCTAACTTATAATGTAATACACCGGTTTTTAACTAGATTCGCGGTATTAACAGGCTGGTTTAACCAAACAACGTCCGGTAAAAAAATTTAAATAGTTGAGCACTAAAGATGTCACTACTGTTTGAAATAAACGCAATGTTTGACCATTAATAGTATTTAAGCACCTAAAGCTTTCCAAATAATAGGTATTTAACAAAATTGACAACAGCTGGTTTATTCTGATTGTCGCAATAGTCAATATGACAACTTGTATTTGTTGATTTGACATATGTCAAATATAGTTGAGTTTAAAAAATATAGACGATAGTCAGCGCAAGCGCAGTAAATAACAATAACTTAAGTTCTAAGTTCTAACCTAAGAAATTATAAACACTACAACCAACTTGTAATTTTGCCTTATTTTAAGTATGGCCGAAGAAAGTATCTTAAATGTAAAATGCCGTCTCTTAGAATTATTTTCAGAACTTGACGATAGTGAATTGCACTCAATAGAAGCATGGATATCAACTCAAAGTTACAAACAAGGTTTAAGATTGATACTAACTTATCTTTAGGAAAGTGAGGATAGCTTAAGTGACTAGTAAAACTGTCTTATTTCTCTCTATTATTAAACTATTACAGTTGTGTACCTAACAGCATTACATCAGGTCAGTATTAGTTTCCAAAGATTGGTAATCACTAATTTTTACTTAAATTCTTTTCAGACTTAGAAATTAAGAAATTACTATTGGAAAAGGAAAGGAAATTATCGAAAATTGCTAATAGCTTAAAAAATATGGTTCCCTTTGAAGCTGAAATGCCATCAGAGGTGATCATGCCACCGATAATAGGAGATCAAGCTGATTGTACAAAGGAGAATACATGTCATGTTGATGAGTTTCTCTATGATGATAAGGAAGTAGATGAACTAGTGAAATCTCAAAAGTTGACCCGATTTTACTGCGCAGAGTGTAATTCAAGGAACATAAAGGTACAAAACTGATGAATGAATTATAAAATCACTCAATGGTACCTTAGACTGACATTAAAAACTTAGAAAGAATTTGCATATTTTATGTCATCATTAATATGTTATTTTTTTAGGAGCTGATATTTATTTCACATTCAATGTCAAAACAGGCTCTTCAGTACATTTTCTATGTTTTGTTACCTCAAGATTTAGAAGAGAAACACCTTTTGGATGTTGGGTCTAGATTAGGTGCTGTTCTCTATGGGGTAAGAGTAATTGTTGTTAATAAAATTATTGTTGGCAATGGCATTAAAAAATCTTAATAATTTCATGTGATTTTAATACCTTTCAGGCTTACTATCTTTGCAATGCATCATCTATAGTTGGTGTTGAAATGAATAAAGAATGTTGTGAAATACAAGAGAACATAATAAAGAAATTCTCCATGGATTCTAACAGAATAAAAGTAGTAAATGCAGACATTACAGAAAGAAGTGACATTGTTAAAAATTCCAATATTATCATTATCAACGTTTTAGACTTTTTTGTTGATGTTCAGAAGCATAAAGAAATGTGGCATTTCTTTAAGAAACACATAAAGAAAGGAAGTTATTTGATATCAAATAGAAGTATGACTGACACTTTGGATACCCTCGAGTTATCAGAGGAAATGGCAGGATGGCTAAAGATTTGCAAACCTCATCAGGTTGCTAATGAAATTTTTTTTGATGTTGAGGATTATAGCGAATTGTATTTATATACTGTAAAGTAATAAATATTCTACGAATTTATTGTTATATTTTACCTTAACCTTATACTTTTGCAAACAGATTTATGTCACATAATACATTGTTTTGAATAACCGCGGTTACTTATCGGAGCAACAAACGCATTGCACAGATTATATTATGATGTATTCAAAATTTGCTAGAGTACATCATTTACGAAATCGTATATTATACAAACAAGTATCGAAATCGATTTTTCTGTATATAAATATATCGAAACTTTTGACTTGACTTTCATTAATCATACTTATTTCATTGCAAAGATTAGAGTGTAATTTTAAATGAAGGATCGTGTTGTTTTTGCTTTATAATACAGTCATAACATGTATAATACATATTAATGTAATTACCATCAGTACATACATACATGAAGACATATAATCGACTGATAGGTGTCATAAATTTTAATACCTCTGCCATGTTTCCTATCTGTATCTCTCGTACGATATAATCTATGGCCACAAATAAAGTCAAACTACGAAAGATGTATTTTACTTTATGATCGGTGCATAATAAATTTCTCAATTTAAGAATCGTCGTCTATTTAATTGTACGTATAATTATCGTGAATAAAGGAATATATACTTGCTGTTTGCGAAAATGTGGCACGAAGCTCGTAGGCAGGAGAAATTAATCCGTGGCCTTATTGTGGATTATCGTCGCAGGGCCGAACGTCGAAAAGACTTCTACGAAAAAATCGTGAGGCATTTGTATTTGTTTTATTATCATGCAATTATTTATTCTACTCCTGGTGTCAAACAAGAACAAAATAAGCTCATGTAGTAAAATTTCCACAGAAAGCAGAACCAACACAGTTTTTACAACTTCATGGAAGACCATGTAAGATACATTTGGATCCGGCCGTTGCAGCCGCTGGCGAAGGTCCCGCCATAATGTAAGTTTTACTAATAAACACATACACAGTTCTATAAAAAAAAACTAAAGTAGTAATTAAAGTAATTATTGAAGTAGTCAATGGCATTTAACTGTATTAATGACTTTCTAACTGTTAATTAAAGTTCTAAAACATTAAGTTTTTCCATAGTTTATGCAACTTTCATAAATTTTGTACACTATGCAAAAGCTGTATTCTTTGTACGGCATATAGGTAATAGTAAAAGAACTCTACCAAGTGTAAAATTGTTGGTTGGTAATTACAAGATTGTGATAATTTTAGGATGCCATGGCAGGGTGATACTAATAACATGATAGACAGGTTTGATGTCCGTGCACATCTTGATTACATTCCGGATGTTAAAGTACCCCATATTCCAGCTGAAGATCTAGATCAAGAAGAAAGGCAATGCAACTATGAGCGCTATAGGATTCTTGCACAAAATACCTTTCTTGGAATAAGTATGTTCTTTATATATGTACTTACAATTTTTGAATCAGTCCTCTAGTATAACTTTATTTTACCTGTGTCTTATTGATGTTAAGTTACTTTTTGACGTTTTCCTTATTTGTTGTTTTCTGTTTAGAGCTTAAAAATATAGCTCAAACCAGAAGTAGTAAGTCATTGAAATTCTTGCTTTTGGGCCAGCATTAAGGATTTTATTAATTCCATGTCAAAATAACACATTTGACACTTTTTGGTAATCTTTTACAGGCGAAGAAAAATTTCTCCAGCAGCTGGCAATAGAAGAGCAATTTGGTATCACGATAGAAGAGAAGGAAATGCAAAGGGACCGTTTGAGTGAAAAAAAGGGGACAGGTGTAGCCATAGGATACAATTATAATGATCCGGGCGCCCAACCATCCTGCTCTAACGGTAGCTTCAACCTTTTAAAAAAGATATTCCGCTATCAAGGACCTCGGTATACTTCATAGTGTTGGCTTTTTTGGTGTAATTCATTGCACTGAGTACTATTACAGGACCAGATAAGAAAACTGAAAGCAAGGATTCCGATGACGAATCCGATTTGGAGATCATAGACGTGGATTTGAGCATTGATGTTAATAAGATGGAGGCTGCACAGGTAAAATATTAAAAATAATGTATAATACATAAAAAACCTAATAACAAATTTAAACTTAAATGAATGGATTTTTGAGTCAAGTGATTCTACTAGATAAATTTATGTTCCGAATGATTCTAATATTCAAACAGTACTGAGTATAATTCGTTGTATGGTATACATTCTTTTAATACTAATATCAATGCTATCTCATATCATGAAAAGAGTTATTCGGTGTGATCTAAGTTTTTCCCATGTATCTTAGTATTTGAGTGTGGATTCTTTTTAATTATTAAAGAATGATGATTAGCAAACCGTTCTGCTTAAAGTTAAAGCAGTTTATATGGGTAAAGTTGTATTTATGTGACTTACTGCAACATACTTTGTCTACAAATAAAACCTACAATTAAATAGTTCCAAAACTCAAGAACCTTTGCTATAGTGTATTTGATAATAGATGATTCAAGTCTTTCAACAATAAGAATTCTTACAAAACCTTGTTGGACCATAATTTAATTAGCTTGTTATAGTGTAATCTTTAATCCTCCTAAAACATATTATAATATAAAAAGTGCTGGATTATATTGAAGGAAAACATCTATTAGATTAAATTAAGAGGTTTGTGTTTCTATTTACTTTACAAAGCTTGTCTGGCCTGTTGTGATGAAGAGAGATTTTTACTTTATAGGTATTGTTACTTAGGGCACAGAAGTGTGCCTTTTTCCTCCTTCGCATACAAAGAAGAAGCACATTTCTGTCTGTTTCACCGTTCGATTTTATTTGACAAGTACAATTACTTCAACGATGATCAAAAACTTTGTTACTTACTGACTGTAACTATTTACATACTCTCATCGGGATTCAAACCTGAGGCCTTTTGTGCCCAATAGAATGCTAGACAATTACGAAGTAGGTTAGTTATTTACTTGGTCTCTTCTCAAATTGTAAGTTTGTATGGAACAGTGGAAATTAAATTCATCGCGTCCGCTATCTCTTTTACATTATGTGCTTGCCTATATAACGTCGAATCTCTCAAGCTAACATAGTTTAAATCATCATACTATTGAACACATTACTAGCGCACCATATAAATAAATATTTTATGAACAATAGGCTCACGAATTGAACGCAGTGGGACCACAGTTCGGTATGTCCGGTTGCGATCTTTTCTCGTTTCTCACTGGTGATGCTGATGATGCGGAACACCAGAAGCAGCTGTTACGAGAAGAGAAGGAGAAGGCACTGTTCTCGGGAAGAAAGAGTCGGCGAGAGCGACGTGCGCATAGGTAGAGCATAATTTATAAAGTGTGTTATGTAAGACCACTTAAGCAGGCCATATTTGATGTGTCTTCAAAATTTTACAATGTCCTTTTAATGAACAATATCTTTTAAATTTAAATAGAACTCGTTACCTTTTTGAAACGCGATATATATTAGTTAAACTTATTTGAAAACTATTTCTTCTTGTGACCACGGCTGCAAAGCATCCGGATCGTCGGGCCGAAGTTAAAAATAATTTTCAAATAAGTTTAACCAATATATATCGCGTTTTATTTAAGGTAAACTACAGACAGTAATATGTTTTAAGCAAGAATTCTTATCGTGTACTATTTTTAATAGTTTAAATAGCATATATTATTGCATTATAAAGAAATTCTAGGATTTTGAATTCAACTTACTGTACTGCACTAATTCAACTTGTTTTTGTATATTCAATCACACAAATAACTAACAATTAAATTTTTGTAGACATACTTACTTAAGTACTTCATTGCATACACTATACACCATACTTGTTCAATTATTGCTGTCAATAAAACAATTTGACAATCGTCTTTAATAACTTGGGCCCTTTATTTATGCTGTAATTTCTTTCTCACTTCTACCGCGTTATTAATATCAAACTGGTCTAATGTGTAAAGGGCATTTTTTTTAAATAATGAATGCTTTTCCAGAGATAAAAAACTACCTCCTCTACCCACAAGTCCACCAAGTTATGCAGCACCCACTGAAAAACCAAATACAGAAGATGCATCACCGACTAAGTCCAATTCTCGTTCACCATCACCTGAAGTTGAGAGTATCGAATTCATCACCTCCTTTGGGCCAGAGGATGAAGAAAGATCACGTAAGTCTTAACTATATCGTAATTGATAAATTATATTTCTTGCTGCCTTACCGTGACTCGTGATATTGTAAACAATATTTTTTTTTTTTTAAATAAAAACCGAAGTTTTGGGGCGTTTTATGTAATCTTTATTAAATTTTAAGTTTTCAAAATATACAGCTAAAATTGAATTGTCTAATGTTATACTTTACTTTACTTCATTATTTTCAGCTCCACCGCCAAAGCCTCTGTACTCGGAAAAGTTGAAGAAAAACTTAAAAAGAAATTTGCTATATTCCGAGGCTGTAAGGAAGAGTTCTAGGTAAGTAATTTTATTCTAAGTGCCTTGTCTCTCATTTCTCTTCTACATTTGAGATGTATCCTCAATTACTGTATCTGTTGTGGTATAGTTCGTAGTGTATGAGTACCATGCCATGAAACTGTTAATTTTTTTTTTTAATTAGAAGTTAATAGAGTAATAATTTTTGTAACATATTGCCCGTAAGTGGTTTTAATTACACAATTTCAATATCGCAATACGTACTTGTGCGATAATTTGTAAAAGGCACGTGTTTTTTAAAAAGTTTTAAGATACTCCGTCTAAAAATGAACGATACTCTTAAAAATTTTAGCAAAGAGGTTTTATGTTAAGAAAGTGGTCAATATTTTATGAATAAAATTAACTTTGGGAAATAAAATATAACAAATAATACATAATATAATTCAATTCTTTAATTTAATTAATTTTGACAATAAATTACAACCATTTATCTGTAACAAAAACAAAAAAATATTAATTTACTTTATTAGTAATACTGGCTGTTTTTGTACCTGTTGCCCAAAAAAAAAACGTTTATGCGCGCGCATCGCTTATTTGTGGACAAGTAAAAATAATTCCGCTTGTTTTTATTTGAAAATGTCGTCAAGTAGTGATGAATGTCTCGTAATATGTTATAAAACGTCGTATGACATACGTGCGCTTTGAAAATTACAGCCTCTGCTGTCTTATAGCTCTCGCCGATGGCTCGGGCCAGTAATATCGCCTCGGCTGTAATTTCAACTTACCGCACTTTTATCATAATGTACTATTATAAAACATGATAGATTTCGTCTGAAAATCTGGACATTAAATGTGTAGTAGAAATAACGAAATGCCGTCCGGCTCACTAACCACCAAGCCGTCAAGTTCAATTGCGTTTCGGTTGCAGTCTCAATTACGAATATCCAATACATTTACATGGTTGTCTGTCGTCCTCTATCATATATATTAATAGACTACCAATACACAGTGCATAAATTTCATACCCCCGTGTGACCCAAATTCTAATTGCCCTAATTTCACAGGTCAAGGTCACAGGACAGTCAGCCGCGTCCTGTAATGGGGCCGCGATTCCGGGACTCCATATCCCGGTCGAGGTCGCGTTCCAGATCCAAATCGCGGTCGTACTCCAAGTCGAGTTCAAGGTCGAGGCGGTCGAGGTCCTCTGGGTCGTCGACCTCCTACAGTACGTCGCGGTCGAGGTCCCGGTCTAGAAGTTACAGGAGACGATCTCGCAGTGGTTCAAAGTTTGTACAAGTTGTCTAGAATCTAGATAATTATGATTAACAAAGTAACAACATTTTATTTTGCATTTTGGGATTATGAAACATACCTACAATACAAAAACAAAATCAATCAGTGTGTTTCCACTGGAAACATGGGGCAAACCCACAAATGTTTGCCCCATGTTTCACAGTGGAAAATGAGATTTCACTTTTACTACTACTAACTAATTCTTATATAATTTATATTAGAATTATAAATTGTATAAAGTATATATCTATACATATCAATAAACGTTGGTGAACGAGAAATGACCTTATAATATATAAATTACAGTTACGGCAGCGGAAAGCGTAAACGGTCCAGGTCTATGTCATTTGATGGGTAAGAATTCTTTTTAGATTAGTTTAATTTAATATTTGAATAGTGAAATCACAATATGTTTAATTTCGTCTACTAAAAATATACACTTATATCATAATGGTTAAGTATATAATTTCTAATGCTATTCAGCAACCCTGGTCTCGGCTCAAAATATCTTACTAGGGTATTTCGCAATTTCCAGGCGTTAAAAGTGTTTTATTTAATTTATACTGCTTACATATACAATAGTCTAGCATTTGAGATTTTAGATATTTAAAGTAATGAGATATATGTACATCTAACAAAAGCTTATTGTTTTTTTAGCTCGGAGAAGAACGTCACGAAGTCAGTGCCAAGGTATTACGGACGACGGAAGGAAGACAAGTCTTCTAGCGAGCTGTCTCTCGACTCAGAATCCAGCGGATCTGAAAACAAGTATAAGTAAGTTTAGACTATTTGACTTATTAAAATGTACTTTATATTTTTTGCTAAATTTTAGGGATACTTTAATATTTTTCACATGTTCTTGCACTTGATGGCATTATATGAATTAAAAATCGATTATAAATAGAAAAAAAAATCGACTCGGGCAGGACCCTAACCGGTATGGTCAGCATTGCGTGCTGTTGTTTAAAACGTTAAGGAAGGAGTATTTTTCAATTCTGATACATATTTGCAGAAATTAAATATCAACCCTTTAAATTGCGCTAATCGCTAACTTTGAAATAACGCTACAACACGGCTAGTGACGTCACGACCTTATATTGGCCATAGGTGTATGTCGATCATTTGACCTACAATCTTGCATGCATGCATTTTATTAAGACAGATAATACAACACTTTTAACATGGTGGTTTATATCACTGTGTACAAGCAAGTGACGTCATCATAAACCCGACCAATCAGGAGCGTTTTGTGTAACGTGAGAAATGTTTAAAGAAGTAATTTCTTATTCACGGCTTTATATTTACATCAATTAATATTTTTAACATGTGTGACTGTTTTACTATTTCTTAACTTATAATTCGTATATTACAGTAATTGACGCTATACTTTTCGCATGTAAAATATTA
Source organism: Leptosia nina (assembly GCA_963661955.1). Taxonomy (NCBI): domain Eukaryota; kingdom Metazoa; phylum Arthropoda; class Insecta; order Lepidoptera; family Pieridae; genus Leptosia; species Leptosia nina. Next base: position 3,011,074 of record CAVLEF010000004.1, on the reverse strand, counting down.
TGTGATAATTTTCAACGGGTTGTCGGTTCTCACTAACTTGTTAAACCCGTTTCTAAACAATGTTTAATTTTTCGAATTTCGATTTTTTTGAATATCGAAATTCCGTCTGCGAAACGAACCATCGTCCACAGTTGAAAGCGCCGTTCAGTTTAACCACTTTTCAGTCTCATTCTGTGTTTCCGAATGCCTCAGCGCCTCTTATTTAGATTTTTACATGACTGGATGCCCCCATCCCTCCAAATAAAAATATCTAAAACTTTATGTCCTTTTTGTTTCAGCACTATATATATATATAGTGTGTGTGTGTGCGTTAGTCATGTATATTAAAAGTAATAATTCCATCGAGAACATTACAGAATAAGAGAATAATATTATTTTTTTATTTCTCTTCTGCACCAGATACTATAATCCTAAAAGTGGTATAAAGAAATAAAAAATAAATAAAAAGTAGTCTATGATCCATAGGACAACATGATAGAGGATATTTGTCTTTTTGTTTTGTGTCATTAAAAATATAGAATAAAGGACAGTGTCTCTCCGTGCAGCCATATTTATCATAGAAATTGTCCTTTCAGATCTTCGGTTGGCAATAAATCAAAGGCAAACCAGAATCAGTTACGATTAAATGGATCCAGCTCCAAAGTCAGTAAGAATCATTTTATTTGTTGTACGCTTACATTATTAGATTTCAGTTTCGTCTAGTAACTGCTGTTTTTAATCACGGATAGATTATGTACGATTTTTCGACAGGTAATATTACTATGGACCAAATTGTGTTTTCCATGTTTCTGTAGGGCCTCCATAAAATCGAAGCGAAATGCTTGTAAAAAATGTACAAATCATAACCTCTTAAACTTACTAATCATCGTAGTTAGCATAATCGTGTGTGGAAGCACAGTTATATTTGAACCAATCTTGAATGAAAAACAAACGTCATAATGTATATACATTATTGAATGCATTTTTGATGTTAAGATAAATTTATAGCGGATTTTTAAAAAATAACGACAGATATGTCATATACACACTTAGTAGCAGTAAAACGTGAAATATTTAATATATTTCTAGTTTTATTTAAAAGAGCATTATAGTCCTTTAAAATAAAATAGGAAATACCTATTGAAACAATGATGTTTAGAATGTTTCAATTTACTAAGCGGGTATATTTGTATATTTTGCAGGGAACGTCGCGTGAAGCTTTGACTATGAAGGAACGACTTAAAAGAAAAATGCAAGCACAGCTATCAAGGCAATGTGAGTTTTAGTATATAACATAAATTATTGATATTTTTAAAGTAGGAGAATTATAATTTTGCATTTTTTTTAATCTAGTGTTGTCTGTAGTTAGTAGTACACATTTAAATAAAACACTTAATAATTTAAAACGCGTTTTAAACTATTTTATTTTCATAATTTATTTATTACAATTCTTTTATATCGTTATGGTAATATACCGTGTTTTGTACTTTTTTTAAGTAATTCACATTTCTATGTTTGTGTATAGTGCGAGCTGATAAACGGGCGGAGGCGGAGCGCTTGGAGCGGGAGAACCGGCGTCAAGCGCGGCGAGATGAAGAAATGAGAGAACTGGCTATCAAGCTGAGGAGGAAGTCAGTACAAAAAATAAATATATATCTTATATATTTTCCACATACTGCACATGATGGCGTTATATAAATTAAAATCGATTTTAGATTGAAAAAAATTACGACACGGGCAGGACTCGAACCGGCATCCACAGTTTCGTACTGTTGCCGTAATTGAGCTACCGTCACTATAGGTCGTCGAACATGTCATCGTCGAATTTTTTCCACCTTTTTAAATAAACAACTCTCGTGCAATGAAATCTCAATCTTATGAAGTGCGTATTAAGGTTCAATGTGATGTGAAAAACATTTACATCAAGTTGAAATCACACACTGGGTACTACACCCATACCTATAGATGATCGTTACGTTTAGGTCTAGGTGTGTGTTACCGATTTCCGTTTTTATGACTGAATTTTAATTCTTTTTTCGTGCATCATAACAGCTATCTTTGTTCTTTGTGTGTGTCTGCCATTTTGACTACCCCATAGGAACGGTTAAAGGCTGTTAATTAATGAAATACTAATGTTATAGACAACGAGAGATGCGTCACCAGCAGAGTCGTCATTCAAGCGATGAAGATTCAGATAAGAGTCGCAGTAGTTCTTCGGCGAGGTAATTTTGCTGAATTTAAAAAAATCTATGTAATCTATATCCAGATTTCCAGACGAAGTCAAACATATTTCAGAAAATTTGGAAATATTTTGATGACACGGGCAGGACTTGAACTGGCAATCACAGCGTTCCGTGCTGTTGCTTTATTTATAATCTATTTATATTTAACTTACAAAAATGTTGGACTCGGTGGTGATGGAACTCACCCCGACCCTTTGATTATTAGCCATACATTACTATCATTCCAACAAGCCCGTAAATACAAGTTTCTTTGGACATTTTACAGAAAGTCACCTTCGCCGGCACCTCGAAAAGAACGAAGTAAGTCGAAGAGTAGGACTCCAGAAAAGCGCATCCAAGTGTGGGAATCCGATGAGGTGTCGCCCTATAGACAGAAGTACCAAGAGATAGACCCAAGGAGGAGATACTATGAAGAGGAGAATAGAGATGATCGCTATAGGACAAACTCTAGGTACTACTTTTATATTCGTTAATTTAAGATAGTAGATTTTTTGATAAGAAAGAGATGGATAGATGTGACTATATAGAATATAAAGAGGACTTATTTTTCTCTTTGTAGAAGCGTTTGCGTATTTTAGAATTGTTTTTCATTATAACTATATGTTCGGATGGAATTTATGATTACAATTTTAACTAAAAAATACCTTTGATAACTATAATATTCTTTCATATGTTATTGCACATGATGGAACTATATGAATTATACATTTAAAAAAAAATTACTACTCGGGCAGGACTCGAAAAGGCATCATCAGCGTTCCGCGCTGTTACTCGAACCAATTAAATAAAAAATACCTTACACTAATTCAAAAAATATTTAGAATTATAAAATTCAAACTGTTATGTAACGTATTCTTAGTATCAAGGTAGGTTCTAGGAAAAGACTGAATTGTCTGATGGGCACACAAGTTGGATATAATTGTATGTAAATAAAAACACAGACCCAGAAATATCACCTCATTCTGTACAACAGGAAAATAAATCTTACACTCTTAATTCCTACTTCAGGTTCTCACGAGGTCGTAGAGTGGGTTCTAGAGGCGGATACAGACAAGATCATGAAGGACCTTCTAGGAGAGATGGCGAGTCGGAAAGAAAAGTTAAACTGGTAGATTATTAGGTCTAGACTAGATCAGACTTTGCCTTTGTCACTAGGATTATGGTCAGGAGATTATTTCTATAAAGAGTTGCCACTGGATTGATAATAAACGACGACATTTTGAAATAGAATTAAAAATATATATGTATTAAGAATAGGGCCCCGACGGTCTGTATGTCACATTCAGTATCCAAAACTCTTTTGTCTCGTTCATTTGAGTAAAACACTTTGCTTGAGGAAGCTTGTAAATGTACGTGATTTTTTTTGTAAATGTTAATAATATCCCTCCAAAACCGTATATGTGAATTTGGCATATTAGTATTGGGTATTTCAGCAAAATAGCTGTTTGAAGGTAGTTACACACAAACCGAATTTGTTTATAGCTATTTTAGAAGGTGGGTTGCTTTAACTATAATACTTGTAATATAATGGCTGAAATGTTTATACAAACTCAATTGTGTGCGAAGTGTCTTCCACTCATATTCGCTATTGTCAATTTTAACATAATTAAGCCAACAGAGCTAGATAAACCAATTTATTTCAAAATTATTATAGTATTAGCTTATAATTGCGTGCGTATTAAAGAAAATAATTCGCTTTGTCCACAAAATTGACACACACGCTATATTACAGAACACGCAACGACATCTATTGACGAAAACTATGAGACATAATTTTGAAGTAAAAATCACATAACGACATACCACCTTTGTAATTTAACGGTGAAATTTTTATTTAGCATTACGTTAAACTTAGCACTTCTGGGAAATATGTTTTTTGGCCGTTCAGGACACACAAGTCTGAGTAACTTCTGGTCTGTAAATAAGAGCGATCGATGACAGGCACAAAAGTGTTCGCCCCATACCCCACAGAGAGGAAGCGTGCCGTTATCTTTTACCTTATATATACATTACGGTTCAACGGTTGTTTTTTTATCCAGTTTTGTTGGCCATTTAGATAGATAATTTAGAAGCATTGTCCACGAATCAGTCTATAAATTATCATATTTCGGTACTAAACCGAATGTTTATTAGTAAAATATACTTTATTAATAATATGAAAGCAAATAAACTAAGATATCTCTCTTTTCTACATACTTAAGACGTCAATCAATTTGACTGTATATTTAGTTTGGTTCCGCAGCTTAAAAGATTAAACCATACAAATAGTTTATTTTATATACATCTTTTGCCAAATAAATACAGTTTATTGTCCACAAAGAATTGTAAGCTATATAAGAATTAAACATTTACTCATTTACTTTTATTGTTTTTAATCCTTCCCGCATTGCTTTTGTAATATTTGTTCTGGGATACGCAGTCGATATAAAAATGGTAAATTTCGAAGAAATAAGCCTGCGCGTGCGCATGTCAGTTCCATTTCTCTTTAAATATACACAACGTTAATTTTATTTAAAAAAAAAACAAGAGACTTTTGTTATATTAATCTTTATATTAATGTATAAAATCTTGTATATTACTTATTTGAACAAACAATCGCCCTTAACTTTTTTTTATTTTAAATTCTTTTGATGACTACTTTTCTGGCGATGAACACCATCTAGTTAGTCCTCTCTACTCCAAAGATCATCAACAAAAAACAAAGACGAGCAGCCTTTGTTTTTTACAGTGCTTACGTGAAACATGCAAGGCCCTTATATTTTAAATTTGGTTTTGATAAGTAGAGATATTTCACGTAAATTAGATTTTTTAATGAGACAAACACGTGGTTCTATTTTGGCTTTGGATGTTCAGATATTTGGACTGTCGAAACTTAATTGATTTTGTCTGAATATCTAATCACTAAGCGTATCAACATCGATGTCTTCGTTATCCTCGTTAGCCGTCGAGTCCGGGTCTCGGCCGACGGAGTTCAAACCCGCGCGGCCCTCCTTCGTATGTCGCCATTTCATTCGCCTATTTTGGAACCACACTTTTACCTGAAAAACGTCACCATTGCTAAAACAGTTCTTATTCTTGCGTCCTTATTATTATTTACGATTGGGGACACAAACAGAGGGCTAAAGTATGGTAAATCTACACTAATATGAAGATGCTACTGACTACGCACAGGGCATGTGAAGGGACTACTAAGATGAGAAGTTTGTTTAAACGCGTTATTTCAGGAACTACTGGTTCGAATTGAAGATTCTTTTTGTGTTGGTAAGACAATTTATCAAGGAAGGCTTTGGGCTATGAAACAGTATAATGCAACCAATAAAAGCCAAGAAACAAATGGAAGTGTGAAAAAAGACGGGGAAAATTCGCTGCGAAAACGATTAAAGAAAGGGAAGGGAGGTTGTTTACTAAAATTAATAATATGATGCCCAAAATAAAGTGGAATACCACGTGGAAGAAGTCGCGACCACAGCTAGTTATAACAAATCGCAATTACAATATACTGTTCCTTTGCTCATTAGCTTGATTGATTATTATATTATATACATACATAGCTTGGTAGGTACATAATTATAAAGAATGCCGTTTATAACTAACAACTTTAAATTTTACAATAATTTCTAAAATATTCAAAACAAAAAGTTTATGGAATTAAAACAATTTATTTAATTGTCAATATTTCAAACTATTTTTAGAACTCCTAACCTGAAATGTAATATGACTGTATATATCCCAAATTGTTAACGAAGTATATATTTCAAAAATTAATTTGTATTAAAGCACTAGTTATAAAATTTATTTATAAATAACTTATTACTTAGTCGAAAATAACATAAGGGCTTATCTTATTCAGAGACTTTTTTTTTGTTTACTTTCTCCTTAAACATTTTTTGTTTAATTTATGGAACCTACCTGCGCATCTGTCAATCCTAACGTAGCAGCTAGCTGTCGCCTATCGGGTTTTGTTATGTACTTTTGTATCTGAAATCGCCTTTCTAAGCCCTTCCGCTGAAGATTACTGAAAACCGCACGCGACCATGATCTCTTTCTCTTTCCCGTTGACGTCACATCGCATCGTGGCGTTGACGAATGCGGTGGTGAGGATGTTGGTAGTGGAAGACGATAAACTGAAAAAAATATATGAATTATTTGTAAATTTTAATATTTTGCGCATGGCTTTATAAATTACAAACCGGTTTGGGTGCATGTTTGCATAGGTTAAAAAAATCCGACGATGATGTGTAGGACACGGGCGCTCAATTTGTTAAAGCCACAGCGCGGAACTTTATGGATGCCGGTTCGAGTCCTCCCCGAACCGTATTTTTTCATTTTATAATCGTTTTTTAATATAAATTATTCAATAAAATGTACTTATTTTATTGAAGATCTCACCTACTTCAAACAAATGAAAGGATCTTTGAATAATGTCTATAGTTTACGCGAGTAGTACACATTTAAATAAAACATTTTAACGGTTTAAAACGCGATATATTAGTTAAACTTATTTGAAAATGTTTCCCCGTGACCACGGCTGCTGCAAAGCATCCGAAACGTCGGGCCGAAGTTAAAAATCATTTTCAAATAAGTTTAACTAATATATCGCGTTTTAAACCGTTAAAGTGTTTTATTTAAAAGGATCTTTGAATTGAATGTTCCGCTAACCGAGCTATTGCTGCTTAAGACAAATCTTTAGTAACTTTTTTAATTGAAGCTTGTAGTGAATTGCCACAGTCATAGAACGTCTAAATAAGAAGATGTGCTGTCGGCCTATTTTGGCCTAAACATTCGGAAATCCTCACAGAAATCGAAATGCAAGATTAGGTAGGTACAATTCACGTCTTGTCCATATGTGGATGCGGATTCGCGATCCGGGTGGAATTAAATAGTTGGTATTAATATCTAATATTCTAATCAGATTCTACAAAGTGTAACATGTTATAAAGAAAAATTATTGAGAATTTTTTTAAACATGTTCAACTTGATGGGAATATAACAAACGATTCGTTGAATACTAGCTGTAATTGCTACCATTGTATCTATATTCAATTAGCAGTATTTTTTATTAAATTGAAGTCATACAACATAGTACTAATAACCACGATCACTGTACCTATCATTTGATTATGTCTTTATTTAATAAAATAACTTTTATACTCATTTCGCTTGTTTAAAAATCGAAAAATGTTTTAACATATAATTTATTCATTCACAGAATTAAACATATTTTAAATATTTTACTTTCCAAAAATGGATGGAACAAATAATAAGACGTTCATTAAGTGTATATAATGTGTACTAGCTACACTTAAACACGTCAATAACTCGTAAATTTAAGTCGTCAAGGCTCTATATTAAAAAAATAAAATCTAAGTATAAAAGGTTTTCGAAGGAAGAAAGAAAGGTCGTAGAAGGAAGATAAATCCCCCCCACATATTAAATCACACCTGTACTTGGTCTTAAAGCTGGATGCAGATGTGAATATGGCAACGGCAATTGCAACTGCAGCAAGGAGGGCTCATCTCTACAGCATCTATATAACGCTGCAACACATCCCGCGCACGGAGGTTCCTGCGGCCTATTGTCTGACACTTGAGTATTAGTAGGCTCATTGTTTCCCAAAATACTGTCCACACTAAACTTTAACTTCGACGAATTCACTTCACTATTCAAAGATGTCATATTCACTACCAATCTACGCGGATGTTATTGAAAAACTGAGAAGCTCGGCGTTCAACTTTCGTCGCCTGCGCAGATGGGGGGCGTGATCGAATCGATGTAGCGCTCCAATTGGCTGATTACAAATGGGCGTGGCGATTTAGTGGTTAGCAGCAGTGTTTTAAACACTACAGTTGTTTACAGTAAAACTCTTTTATGTCTTTTATATGGGCTTTGCAGGACCAATTTGATTTTATTGCTTGCGCCATTTGTCGAAACGTTAAATAAGTGTGTTAAGTTAAAATTACTGAAAACCCTAGATCATAATTTTATTCATTGCCTGTGCGTTTAGTCGCCTATATTGAATGTTTGCAATATTTTAGCCGTATTATGTTCGAATGTCAAGTCATACTTACTTAGAGATAGACAATTCAATGTCTCCCTGTGACCACGGCTGCTGCAAAGCATCCGAAACGTCGGGCCGAAATTAAAAATCATTTTCAAATAAGTTTAATTAATACATCGCGTTTTAAACCGTTAAAAGTGTTTTAATTAAAAAAATACAATAGTTCGTTCAGTGGCGTAGCTATAGTAGGGCCCGGTGGTGCAGTGCACCAGGGCCCTGGACCGCGAGGGGGCCCTTCTTATGTATAATTTTAAAGAGAATAAGTAAGTTCAAGCCACGTAGAAAGAGGGGGTGGGGTCCCTATTCTTTCTCTGTGCACCGAGGCCCTTTCCCATTTAGTTACGCCACTGAATTCGTTACGTTTTTCTTGTATTATCCTGGGACATCATAAAAATTTTAGGTGACAATATAAACTTATGTAATTGAAATAAGTCTTAACTACTTTAGGTGCCCACGATTACTGATGAAAATTTTCCCTCTTTATATTAAAAACCCTTTCAAGATTAACGTCTAAGCAATTTCAAAGTTTTAAATGACTGTAACGTTACTTACGTCACAGTCCATCATCGATGAATAATGCTTACGAGATATTTGAGTTAAAAAAGATATAAAAATAATATCGAGTAGTTTGTACGTTCTTAACTTTTATGTAGACACTTTTCTTATTAACATTGTTTATTTAATTCTAAAATATGTATTTATATAACACCATTACAAAATTACAGGTGCATAATTTTCGAATATTTATATAATCCATTCGAATACCTGAAGTATCGATTAATTTCGTACCGAATGTAAAATCGATTACGGCTAAGTTTATTTTGCTTGTCAGAAAACACCTGCGCTCCATCTAGTGGCCAGATATAGACGCAATCATTACACGAATGTTTATAGATTACAAACGATCGTATAGGAATCTGTGTGTTTATTATAAGTAATATAGAACCGATGTGTATATTTAAACGTACGGAAATAATGTACGATTTTTCTTTATAATTATCTGTCTTGAAAGATATTGAACTCCTAAACTATTTAAGTAATAGACAGTACTTACATAGATAATATAACAAATGGCAGTAATATGGATTGCTTTCTAGGTTAATAAATTCACAATGTATTAGTTTATAAGACATGTTAAAAAAAGCCGGACTGAGTTTTTTGGGTTTTCTTCTCAGTTATGTTGCTCTTTTGAACACTCTGTAGAATCACGACAAACAGACAGACAAACAAAAAAATTTTGACGAATCTAAAGATAGACCTAAAAAAATCCTCTCTCCGTATTTGCAATCATTAAAAACAATTCTGTTCTATTCTTATTTACAACATACTTGGTTAAAACTCGAAGTAAAAACTAAATTTATAAACGTAAATTTAGTGTTAATGTAAGTACTGTCTGTACCTAGTTTGCGCGTGTAGTACACAATTAAATAAAACACTAATGTTTTAAAACGCAAATAATATAATTTAACTTAGTTTCCCCGTGGCCGACTTATCTTAACTAAATTATCCTAACTTCATTCAATAATTCAAATAAGTTATACTAATATATTTCGCGTTTAAAACCGTTAAAATGCTTTATTTAAACGTGCACTACTTGCATAAACAACCAACAGTGTTTAATTGATAAGGAGAATTAACATGGCCTATTACTTTTAACGCTGGAAATATTAATAATTTGAAGCTCGGAAATATTGGGTCCTTCTCACTGATAAATTTAATATATAACCAAGTCATACCTGTGTGTCTTTTTCGATCGAAAAGGCCGGGCTTGGAACAGGGATCTCTCTTAACGCAAAGCTGGGCGATGCTATTAAAAACTCAGTTAAGTAGGCGAACATAATACATATTATAATAACATATGACATAGAATATAAGTAGATTGTAGGAAGTATTAATTTAAATATCTTGTGAATAAATCTCCGAACGACAAGAGATCCACTTTTGTGGGCGGTTATAAATCAGATTTTGCGCAACTGTAATCCCCACGGAAACGGGATTCTGGAAAGGTTTAGAGTTCAATCAGTTCTATAAAATATGCTAGCAGTAACGTGTAAACTTGAGCGCCTAGTATTATACCTAAATATAGTTTTTAATCTAATTTGTAAACAGAAGGACAGACAAGCACGGCGTTCACTCGATGGAAGGAGGAATACCCCAGCCTATAACATCTAAACAAGATATGCTATCTAAATAAAACACTTTAACGGTTTAAAACGCGATATATTAGTTAAACTTATTTGAAAATTTTACTAATATATCGCGTTTTAAACCGTTAAAGTGTTTTATTTAGATGTGTACTACTCGCGTAAACTATAGACAGTATTTAAGATATGCTATTGTCCTATTTTTGCTGTGAATATTTAGAAATCTTCGGAAGAAATTATATTTTTTCTTTATCTGTGGACGGTGGTTCGTGACCCGAACGGAACTTAGATAGTTTTCCTACACTTTTAATATCCACATTTCCAGACGAAATTATGCTGGAATCAGTTAATTGTCGATCGAAGCCAGTTGTTTACTCTATTATGTTGCTCTTAATTATGTACTTTGTACGAATTAGAATGATACTTCACACGTTTACCTATTAGATACTAAGTTAAAATAGCCTAAAATGTCGGTAGCAAATACTATGAATTTTCTAGAGTGTTTCAATTTTATTAGACCATTGAAGCAACTGGATAATACAATATTACAATGAACAAAATCACTGCAAATACATTAGAAGTTTACATAATTTAAGAAAAACCCAAGATTCTATATGAAGTAAAAAAATCTGTAGCTCTGAATCAAGAACTAGTTTATTTATCTAAATCGCCATAAGTATCTATTAAAGATCTCCCATACAGTGAGGATAAATTATAAATAAAACCAAATTAAACAAACTCGCTCGGACATCGATCTCAAAAGGATGTTTTTCTGTTTGTTGTTGTAGCTCCTTATATCGCTTCAATGCGATGGGCTCTTGCCCACGAAAATAATGTGGTAAATGTAAAACTTTCGTTCATGATATTTAAACAATTTTATATTGTAATTGACTAGATTTTCTCCTATATACTTATTAAAAGAATAGATTTAAACATTTTGGAAGTCAATTATACTTTAAATATTGTCTGTTGTTTACGCAAGCACATTTAAATAAATACTTTGACATCTCCCCTTCTGACAGGGCTGCTGCAAAGCATCCGAAACGTCGGCGCATAGTTAAAATAATTCTCTAACAAGTTAAACTATATATATGGTGTTTTAAACCGTTAAAGTGTTTTATTGAAACATCCACTTGTAATAAGAGTTTAATACTTGAAATTACTTCAGGAGGTTCACAATAGATATTGCGGAGTATTGCTTTTGCACTGAGCTTAGTATCGTGTTCCTTAATATATCAGCATTTTTATTTTTATTATTTATCTATACACAATACGTGTCTTTATTTGATACTTCATTTACCACACTATTCTTCTGGCCTCACGAAACGAGATCGAAAGACGATCAACGTAGTTTTTATTGTCATACAAACAGTAGTTACGTACTTATAATAAATTTCCCAAACATGTGATTTCGTAGAAGCCATTTCGATTCAGAATAGCTTTGCACCCGTTCGCGCGATTGCCGGAACGTTTATAGCGATAAATTAGCCTAATCTGTCATTTATAGAGGAATCATTCGGTTTTTATCTGTTTTAAAGGGTGTTAAGCACAGACTATAAATAATGGGTTTATTTATAGTCTATATCTGTGCTTCTTGACTTGTTACATTTATTAGTGTCAGGTAGATAAATAAGTTTATTCGGCCCCATTTTTTGTATTTAAAAATTTCAAATTAAATCCATCCAGACCTCAACAAATGATGGAAGGCGTAATACCCCATATACCATCTAAACAAGATGCGCTATCCAGTTATCCTTACTTTGAACTTACGGAAATCCATAGATTAAAACTGAAATACGGTGACACTTAATGTAGACTGTCTACCATGTTTTAGAAAAATTAAAAAACGGTTAAGAAACATGTTGAGAGTCAAACCTACGGCCTTCTGGTCTGAACTATGCAATTATACTATTAAAACAGCCCATCGTGCTGGAGTGGTGGATCTGAGCTTTTAAAACCTAAGACTTGTTCTCTATAGCTCTATGTATACCAACGAATTGAAAGGATACAAGTTATTTTGCGTATTTAACATATCCGCGTTATTATGGTTATTCGTCAGGTAATTATTATCGAAATGATAATAAAATTGGGTATTATTATCACTTAGCAAGCATCAGAACCCGAAGCGATTACGTTTATAAATCGTGGACTCATATTGGATGTCCGTGTCGCAATAAATATTAAATATCGAAGCCGTTAAAAATATCCCCTTACACTTTACGAGAGCGTACCCCGACATGTTTACGTACAGGAGGAGGTAATCAATTCATTCTCTGATTTTAGGGTTCCGCAATCAGCACGGATCAAAATCCCTATAACTAAAAAGTAAAAGCTTGATGTACGAGGTATGTGTCATCATACACCTAGGTAGGTAGATAGGTGTTATGCTAAATTTTAGGACGCGATAGAAGCATTATAATTTCTGTGTGAGGAAAAAGGATAGTGTATAGATATATATGACAAACAATAAAAATACTTTTTTAAGGACTATAGATTTGATATTTCTAAAAAACGAATACAAAAAAAACATATTTAAACTTTTATAACGCAAGATGTTTTAGTTAACAACCCGATGACGTTTCGCGTGCTCGCAGCAGCCGTAATCACGGCAGCAAGCCAAATTATACTAAATTAAACTACCATATCAAAATTTCAATACGACGGAACCTATAAGGCATCCAACAGGGTCCAACTTTAGTTCGCATTTCCTTCATTCTACATATTTATGGTTTTTTTCAAGCACGCACGCTTTCTTAATATGCATAATAATTCCAATGCGATAGACTAATTGATTGGGTTTAATTTATTGTTGAATTGCAAATTAGGGTGTTTAGTGACTAATAAAAATAAAAAGAGAACAAATACCTGGGAAGCCAGATTATTTAGTGGATCGACGATTTATGTGTACGCCTCGTTTGTTTTATAACCTATTATCAATCAAGTATCGAGTAACCTATTAATAAGTATGTATAAAGGAATTTCTACACCTTAAACGGTTCTAAACGCGAAATATACACTCGTCAATGTAATAACAGTCAAACGAGTTTTTTTATAATGTAGTGTCGTTTAAACATAGGACTGTCTAAAATTTTGTATTTTTTTATGACTAAGGAGAACAGACAAGTGACTTGGAAAATAAAATACCATCTCTCAAGGGTGCGCTGTCGACCCATTTTAGGTTTGGCCATTTAGAATAGATCTATGAAGGTATATTTACATTTGTAATCCTAAAGTATTATACGTTGTACGTTAGAAGGTTTCTGTGCTCCGTAATTCAATATTAAAATTCGATTTAACAATATGGCTATCATAAACATTTGTAACAATTGTAAATTATTAACCAGAGACGTAAACTCTATTACCTTTTGATATATCACTTCAATCATTTTCTAAGGTAACCACAGATAAAGGGCACAAAATATTATGTAATCCCAGCATTAATCACATTTCTCACCTCCAACTTATACATTGTGTTTACTAAACGGCCGTTAAGCTGAGATAAATCGTGAACAGACGCCTACGACCCAACACATATTAATATTTAATTGTAGACAGGATATCAACGAGAGGCGAATATCTATACTGTGTCTAATATAGGGTGGCAAGTTGGATATTTCACAACCATGAAGTATTGAGTTTTTTGTTTAATGTACTTATATAAAATAAAATAATTATATTAAATTAGGGATTCCGTCCCACCGTGACCACGACTGCTACAAATTATTCGTAGCATCGGGCCGTACTTAAAATATATTTTGAATAAGTTAACTAGTTTATATGTTAAAAAAATGTTTAATTTAAATGTTTCGTATCCGTGTAACTACAGACAATACTTAAGTTGCAACATAAGTACCTATCTTATTGTACGCACTAACACTAAATATGTTTTTTTCTTTAATATCACTCAAATAATTAATGAACAATGAACGTACTAATTCTAACACTATTGTCAATTGTCAAACATATCATCCGTACAATAAGATATTACATGGCTTACAAACAAATACATGATTTTTCTTACTTGAGTATTATTATTATTTATTCATTCATCATTGATAAATTTAAACAGTTATTCGTAAGCTATTAAACACTTCCCCCTCCCTATTGTCAATTGTCAAACTTATCACCCTATATTAGACAGTGTAATATTTAATTGTAGCCACGATATTATCAAGAGGCGAAACAAACTGTTAATAAAGTGTATTGTTGACGTGAATTATCCCCATAAGTCTGCTCAACGAGCGATCGACGTGGACCACTATTCTCCAATAAAAATTTATCTGATCTCGACAATAAAATAAATCTTGCGGTTGAAATTTAATTCGTGCTGCTTATCCTCGTGTATGGGATAATTGTATTCTTGTTTTATCTTATAAATATACACTTATTTCGTTGTAACCCAGTTCGAATGCCTGTTAGAAGTCTATCTTAATTCATTCGATTTGATTTCTTGTCATAATAATTAAATTTGAAGATGAATTTATGTGCTTATTTAGTCATTAAGAACAGTTTTTTTACTATAACAACGTCGTTAGATGAAGTGATGTCGCTGGTATCAAAATAATGATTTAATTAAAGAAATTAAAAAGCATAGTATTTACTTTTTGAACTAGCTCATTTAGATAACATTAATAAGTTTCCACGTGTTATCGCACAAAATATGGCAGTAAGTATATAAATTAAAAGTCTATTATTTATTTATTGTATTTATTGCGTTTATCATTTTAATAACGCATTAGAATTTTTAATGTAGTTCTATTAATTTTACGATGTTTTATACCTTAGAAACAATCGCGAGTGAAAATTTATCGAATGACTCATACATCGGGCCCCATAAGCGCACGAAAGCCTAAGGAAATGTTCGAATCCAATAAACGATATAAATAACACAATATCGAGTTGTTCTCATCCTATCCGGATACAACATAAGAAAAAAAAAGATGGCCGTAGATCATTTTTATTAGTTCCAATAAATTGTCGAGCGATGCGTTTTGATCGATATTAGTATTTCTAAACATCGTATTTTATTGTAATTAACTAGAGTTCGTGCGGCGCGGCCATCAAACTAAAACTGTTTATTAAGAATTAATCGTATTTGCATAATAGTATTCGTGAACGATTTTTGGAAATTCAATATTAATCGCTAGTTAAACAAAAAATTAGCCTAATACAGATTTTTAATCGCGTTTAAAGAATATTGATTATATTATAGTGACATTTAGCTCTATCAATAATTTTGTGATTTATATTTGTTGGTTTCTGATAAGCCGTTGCGTGTTTAATTCGTTTTTTATTGCAGATGTTGAATTTTAAAGATGGAGTATATGGATAGATGGGAGTTTATATAAATATTCATACAATGACTTACATGAACATTAATTAGATAATTTAGAAATGACATAGGTTGATAAATATACATGCGTTTCAAACTTCTAAGTATCGTATCGGATTTCCAAAAATTTGGTAAAACTTAATAGGTATTTTTTTAGGTTAAGATGAGCTAAGGTTAAAACACATTGTATTTTTTGTATTTAATCCGTTCGACAGGAACTTAGTTGACAATAATATAAATTTTAAATAATACTTTATTTAATTAGTTAGATAAATATTAAACAATTATGAAATAGTAATGTAAGGCTTTTTTAGGTAGCTGTAGAATAATTAAATAATAATAACATAGACCCGATTTCATCAAGAAGTGTATTTCTTGAGACATAGAGAGAACAATTTAAACTGATCCAGCAGCTGACAGTAACCAATGACAACTGCCATTTTACGTACTTGCAGTAATCAATTTTATTATTTATGGTTTAATATTATGTGAAATGTATGCTTGGTTGAAACTTTACTTTCACACGCTTTACATAAATTAAAAATACATTTTCAATCAGCTCATTTGTTAACTGCACTGGAAGTTGTAGTTCGAGTCCCGTCCGTGTCATCGATATTTGTCAATCTAATAAGTTTGTGTATTAAAAAAGCCAACCTGTTAATACCGTTTATAACTCAATGGAACCGTTATCCTTACTCATGTTCAAGCTAAAAGTCATAAGCACAAAGCTTATACGCTTGTAAATCACAATAAATGTCTTTTCAGACGCCTGCAAGTCCTGCGGAGGCTGCGCAGGAGTTATGAGGCTTCGCGGCGGTTGTAAACTATGACAGTGACGTCGTTTATAAGGTGTGTAAGGATTTGATTAGAAATTTCGTAACTACGTAGATGGAGATTATAGTGACCTAATAAATAATTATTAATATTTAAGAAAACCACTTGTAACATCTGCAAAGCATTCACATGATGTAATTTGAAAAAAATAAGCAAATATACTTAGCATTGGAAACCGTTCAAAGCATCAAGACTTCAAAGACGTTACTTTTGTGTTCGACTTTTAAAGTATGAACGAATTTTATTCCTTACTCGGATATAATTAAATTGACACAGAATAAGTGAAAAAGCATTTATTTGAATAAGGATACATTTGATTTAAATGAGAAAATACATGACTCAAATATATTATCACGCGTTGTATAAAGTTATTCAAATTACATTTATTTGTCTCAAGAGACATGTAATACCGAATCATCAAAGTTGTAAGTACTAACGTAATTGCAGATATTCTTGGCGGTTTGAGGTATAAAGAATTAAGTGTGGTAACCCTAGAGAGGGCGTGGGGGGGCGCGAGGTGTCCGGCGCGCGCGCAGCATGCGATAAAGCAGCCGCCGCGGGGTCCCGGACCTCCAGCATGGACATACAGATGTTATACATGTAAGGATGTGGTCCCCATGGGATTAATCCTGTACGAAGGTCAGACACATTTCTGTGTCCGTCCTCCTTCCTTTACTACCCAGTCCAAACGAAGGAAATAAGAGTAGGTAAGTCCTGTATACATAACTTTTTGCTTCTTATTTTTGAAATAGATTATCTTTAATAGATTAGATATGCCTAATGTTTCAAA
This sequence comes from Leptosia nina, assembly GCA_963661955.1. Taxonomy (NCBI): domain Eukaryota; kingdom Metazoa; phylum Arthropoda; class Insecta; order Lepidoptera; family Pieridae; genus Leptosia; species Leptosia nina. The sequence goes on along the minus strand of CAVLEF010000004.1, from coordinate 2,993,694 downwards.
GGGAGAATTCTTTTTTTAAATATTACCGCGAAGTTTCGGTTCAATCGCATTTCGCTTTCAGTCCATTTTCGAAAGCCAAGTTACGTCGTCAGTGCGTCCTGTTCATATATTATACGGCTGGGACATTCCGAACTCCCCCCTATATAAGAAATCTTGAAACGTAACTGTCTTAATTAAAATTACATTCCATGCAATTGAGAAATTCGTTCACCACAGACAAAAAACTAAAGCTCAACTAGTAGAACCTGTTTCGTAAGTTTGTTTTTTAATTGTAGGTAGGTATAAGCTTTAACATAGATACGACTAATTTGCTGGCCGTCTAAACATCTTATAAAACATTACGTAAGGGTGGTAAAAATAGGTGAAGTCAGTTTTGGCGGAGGTATATCCACAACTACCTCACGTTCTTATATCTGGTGTCGGGCTCGCCGTGTAAATAATAATTAATTTTATTGTAAATGCTTATATTTTATTGCGGGATTTGTCAACAGAGTCCGCGATGTATTTTGTTGCCCTGAAATATTTATTGTTAGTTACTTAATGTAATGCCTAAATAGGATAAACTAGCGTGCGAGTACTGGAGTTACAAGTTTCTGAGTGTATGCAAATAAATACGCGATATTGGCGGGAGGTGTCGTGAAATATGTCTAGTTGCGTGTTTTATTAATAGGATAGTAAATAACTGTGCTAGTTCTTGGGAACCAATTCCAAATTGCAAATCTTTAGTTTATATGTTAATAATCTATATTACATCCCACGAATGAAGGAAATTTGTACTATTGTTAATATCTTAATTAGTTTTTGAACACCCGAAAGAAGTATTTACTTAATAGATTGATATCTTCACGCGTAACGTAACGGCTTAGCTGGTTATAAGATAAAAAATTTAGGCAAATAGTACTTCAGACTTAATTTAATATTGACTAATCGTTCCGTGGTTAGGTTTAATACTATAAGGATAAGAAGGATAATTCTAATAAATATTACGGCGTATTAACAACCTTCTATAGTATGCAGGCAGCATGATTATTTATTTATTGAATAAGGCTTACTAAATACTAACTAGGTAGACAAACATATTTTCAAATACGTAAGCTAATTATAGTAAAAGTAACTCAGGAATAAGTTACTTATCCACAGCGTTGATTTAATATACGAAAAAACTCACATATCATTAGAAATTTACATTGATAATATTACGTGTATTAACTACATTATATACTACTACTAAATATTACGGCATTTATTTAACTAACTTTTATAATAGATACAAATACGAAAAACTCCATAAGAAATTTACAACAATAATATAAAAAAAATAGACTCTATTTCTTCTTCTTGATGGTGTATCTACCAAAGTTTTTGTCGATAAATTGTCGATTGTCTTAATTTATCGATAAAACCCGAAATGGTACATATAATGACCGCAGGGTGATTTCAATCATTTGACCATAAAGATCGCCATGAGATGCTTTACGATGTGATTCCGACTTAAATTCAATTTGGTGAGACTTGAAAGTGCGTCGTAAACCTTTGACCCTATCAGGACGACCCATCCTCATTATTACGAGCTTATCGAGTGATAATAAAATGGACGATAAGTTAATATGTTTCCTTCTAACTCAATTGTATGCAAATTGTCAAATAGATGTTTAAGTTTGAAAAGGCTACGATAATCGAATTGGGGTGAAGTATGCTCATAATGAGTGGGTCGCGGGTTCGATCCCTAGCCTACGATCTTCTCAAGACGTCTGGAAATGTGGATATTAAAGAGGTATTAGCAATACCGAAATTCCAAACGGGTCACGAACCACCGTCCACAGATAAAATGCCGTGAAGTTTAATCGCGTTTCGTTTTCAGTCTGTGGATTTCCGAATATCCGATGACAAAAAATAGGCCGACAGCGCATCTTGCCAAGATGTTATATGGCTGAGGTTCTTAACCTTCGATCAAGTGACTCTTATGCTGGTCTGTCTTCGTATCTCATAAAAAAACTTATTGTGAAAAATGTAAGATGGGCGCTAATTAATTTTAAATTAAGAACACAAGAGAATAGAGAGTATTGGTCGATAGCTAGAATACTACAGTAGATACTATTAGTTACATATTGAAATAATAAAAAAAGAGATACGTATACTAGAAGCTATAAGACAAGTAGATCCATAATATTTATAATAGTCAAAAAAAGTATTGTCTGTACTACAATAAAACACTTTGACGTAAAACGCAATATATGTATTATCATTCATAACAAATACTGTAACTTTTAACTACACATTTTAAACAGTTTCGAACGAGTAATGTATTAGTTCAGGTATTTTAAACTTCGATCCGATGTCTCGGATGCTTTGAAGCAGCCGGGGTCACTGTTACTTTTAAACTTAAGCGTAAACTATAAATTAAAACACTTTAACGGTTTAAAACGCGATATATTAGTTAGACTTATTTAAAAATGATTTTACCTTCGGCCCGATCTTTCGGATGTTTTGCAGCAGCCGTGGACACGGGGAGACTCCCCATCCGAAACGTCGGGCCGAAGTTAAAAATCATTTTCAAATAAGTTTAACTAATATATCGCATTTTAAACCGTTATAGTGTTTTATTTAAATGTGTACTTCTCGCGTAAACTAAAGACAGTATTTAATAAAGTACATATTAATTATTATAATTTTCACTTACATCGCGGTTGCTTGGAAGAGTCGCCGTTTGTCTTTCATTTGCAATAATTTTTATTTCGTGTTCTTTTGTTTCTTGTTGTCATTGTACCATATTATATTAACGGATTTAGACAGTTTAACGCATTCCTTGTCTAACAAATGTTTTGTTTAAATTCGAATATCACTATGAGAGAACCATAAAAACCACGATCGTCATATGTTTCCAGCAGCCTGCAAACCGTTGATTAAATATCTAACGTTCTGTAAACAGTGCAGCCGGAGCGTTGATAGACCGAAAACAGATCTCCTCATTACGCGCTCTTACAAACAAGAGCGCATACTTAGAACCAAACAAAATATCATAAAACCGACAAGTGTTTACACAAAAACACGCTTTATTCACCAAATGCGAGGATCTATATTCCTTTATTGGGTTTTACGGCGAATTTGAGATGGTATAATTATCTTTTAAACGTAGATACAGCTATTATTGGGTGTTAGGTAGAATATTTGACAGTTTGAAAACGTTTACAGATTGTTGCCTGTATATTGCCGGGCAATGTGGCTTCGTGCATTTATTGTAAACAGTGTTCTACTTTGCGTTGAGCAAAAAGAATCGCTTCTTATTATCTGTCGAATACATCAATAGCATTGAATACAAAATTAATTTTCACAACTAATTCTAACAAATGTTAGATCACTAACTTTGCTTAAATGCGAACAGACAATAAATTCCAATATCACCTTTGATTGTGTTAATCATAAATATACAAATCTGTTGAAATAATTTGTGGTAAGTACTACTTGTCAATCTCTATCTTTATTCTGGTACTAGAAAAGAATGTAACTTGTCTAGTGAGCGCCTTTGTAGCTAAATGGTTAAATGCGTTGCCTAGCGATGAGTTAAGCGCGAAGGGTCCTGCGTATGACTCCCGGGGAAAGAATATATTGTTGCGGTCGGCTATGGCACAAAAGTCTGGTCAACTTACTTGTAAATAAAACCGGTCAGTGAAACGGACACAGAAATGTGTTCGCCTGAATGTGTTTACTAATATCGTTATTACTTATTAATGTAGTGATGTCGCTTCGTGACCAAGGCTGCTGCAAAGCGTCCAAAACGTCGGGCCGTAGTTAAAATAATGTTCAAACAAGTTTTACTAAAAAATATCGCATTTTAGACCGTTAAAGTATTTTATTTAAATGTGTACTACTCGCGTAAACTACAGTATTTGGTAAAGAATTGATAGCTCGTAATTCTTACTTTGTTTTCCGCTTTAAAAATCTAAAGCTTATTTACCATGCATCCACATTATTATATTATTAAAATCTACTTTATTTATCACTCCACTTAGCATAACCTTCACACAGTCGCATCAGCGCCAAGAACACTTCATCGGGCGGCAATAGTTCACCAAGATCTCTCTTCTTGCGGCCGTAAGACGCAAATTGGGTTTGGGGTCGTTTTATCCCGGCGTTCACAAAGAACGTCGGCTGCGGGGTGACTACGGCCGTGTTTTGTTTCGACTTGACAGCATGCACTATCAAACACAAGAGATATCCACCGAACGCTAGAAAGGCTAACGTGGTGACAGACATGGTGAAGATGTGACTGATCTTGCTTTCTTCCTTGTATAGATCTTTGTGATCGCTTCTTCTTTTGGGTGCTTTAACGGCCATCGCTTGCGCCCCGAAGTTCTCCAAATATGGTGCTTCTGTTTTATTCTCGTACTGTGGTTGTAGTGAGCTCTTCAACTGCATCAACTTTTCCACTGATAACTCGTTCAGTAGTTGAATCTCATCTGTGATTGCTGATATGTGTTGGATTAAATAAAAGAAGATCAGTTTGGCGAGAAACGCCATGACGCTTTTTCAGTAGGAGCTAACGTGTTAAAATGAGCGTGCGTGACATTATTGTGGTCTACTAAGCAAAACGGGGTAACGGCGTCTTTGATGTTTGAAACGTTATGATAAGATGCCTGAGAAAATTAAGTAAATAAAACTTTTTTAACGGTTTCAAACTCGTGTTCAAGAATGCTGATAAGTGTTTAAAACGTCGGTTCGCATAAAATTACATTAATTGATATATTTGGTATTTTACAACAGTTATATTTCGGTAGGTAAGGTATATTTCATGTCTTAAGATACATGTGTGTTATATAATTCGTATGGTTGAAAATATATCTCGGTTTTAACATGATGTTCACTACTCGCGTAAATAAGTCAATATCTAAAATACAGCTGTATATATGTACAACTAAATCCTACTTCAAATTATAAAATGGGCCACAATCCTATTATATCAATCTCAAGATTATATTACGTTATTAATTAAATAATAAAAATTTATTTATTACTTAACTTACTTTATAAACTCAAAAAACTAATGATTCTTCAAGCAAACAAAATGTCTGTTACTACACAACTACTTACACGATTTAAAATAATTTTGGAAGCAAAATCAGAAATGAAAATTCGAATTTCCTTAAATAAGTCAGTATCGATCTTTCTTATGTTTGTAATTTACGCAAAAAACTCTTTGAAGGGTTTTATATTTGATTAAGTAACTTTTAACTGCATGTCTAGAGTTAAAAGTTACTGACAAAATATAAAACCCAAAGATATTATAATTATTTTTGAATCAACATTATTATATTACAGGTAGTATAGGGTTATGTATGTATGACAATAGCTTGTAGGACAAATTCATTGTCATCATAACGAATGTATACCGTGTTTTTTCGTTGTTTGTTTGTTCTTATATTTTTTTAATGTTGTCCAACTGTTTGACATGTAGGTAAACATAATACTGTCTATAGTTTACGCGAGTAGTACACATTTAAATAAAACACTTTAACGGTCTAAAACGCGATATATTAGTTGAACTTATTTGAAAATGATTTTTACGAAACGTCGGGCCGAAGTTAAAAATCATTTTCAAATAAGTTTCACTAATATATCGCATTTTAAACCGTTAAAGTGTTTTATTTAAATGTAGGTAAACAGTTAGAAAATGCTCCTTAGGTAACAGTTTCTTTTGTTAATCGATTTCAACACTAATCATTTTTAGTATAGTTCTAACAAACACGATTCAGTTTTTAGCTTTTTTATCATAAAGAAGAAGAATTTTTAAAGAAGAATAAATTTTATACAAAAATTAAACCGTTTCCGCAGCGCCCGCTACGAAGCCTTCAAGGATAAATAATTTTCCCTGTTCTTTCCACATTTTCCTTCGCTACTATTGGTCGCTGCGTGATGTTATGTAGCCTAAAGCCTTCTTTAATAAATGGCCCAGCAACACAAACATATTTTTTCAATTCAAACATATCAGCTTTATAAATTTAAATATTTTTGTAAATGAATAAATCAATCTCAGATGATAAAAGTAGCGCCATCTGTTTGTCTAAGCAAGAAAGTACATAATATCTTTTGTTTTATTTTTTACATTGTCAGCATATTAAAAAAAACGTTCAAAATAATATAGTCCTGTGGCGAGATTTAAGTCAAACAACCTGTATAGTTACAAGATGTTCTGGTGAGATGACTGCGCATACGCCATTATTTCAGGAATCGAAGCATAACCGAAAGCATTGTCTCATTGTGTTTCAACCCGTTCTTTCGAGATGGCGTCACTAGTTGTGCTTTTTCTTCTTTTCGAAATTGTGTCGTCTAACCAAAACTTCGGGCACGATTCTGTTATGGATCGTATCAATAGTGGTATTAAAATTGCAAAGGATTTTCTTGGTATGCTTTGAAATTTGCTCCTTAATTATATATACATATAATCGATTTGTTATGTTATTTGTAAAAACCAAAATAAATTGATTTTTATAGCAATCGCTATCAATTAATAGGTATTTAGGTTTTATTTAAAGATTGTTCTTGTAACGATAGAGTTACTAAATGAAATAGATCATCGTTTTGAAATTCAGCAATTTATTTAAAAAGAATAGTGCAGACTAAATAAGGCCCCATAGATTGACATTATTGCAATTCTATTCAAGTTTTACATGTAATTTAAAGATGAACATTTTTGCTTATGAAATAATATAACTGTTTTTCTTTCCAGGAAGTGAATCGGTAGCGATGAAAGTGGCCGATTTCGTAGTGCGAGCATTTCAAGCAAATCCCTCAACACAAAGAAAACAGCCAAACTTCAGCGAAACACAAGATACAGCATTCTCAGAACCAACGAATGAAAATTACCAAAATTATGGCGTTAATGAAATTAATTTCATGTCTCCATGGAAACACCTGATCAAGCTGTTTGGACTGCAGACGAATCAAATCAGCGCGGTAGCTGTAAATGCACTTATTTTTATCGCTCAAATGGTAAGAAATGTGAAATACCGTTTCTTCTCGTGGGGCATGGGGCGAACACATTTTGTGTCCGTTTCACCGATCCGTTCTTTAACAGGCAAGTAGTTGATCAGACTTCAGTGCCCAGTCCGACCGAAACAATTTTTTTGTTTCCTTGGAATTCGAAGCCTGGACCTCTCGCGCTAACGCAATAGTATGCAATACCATTTGGCTACAGAGGCGGTAATGGTAAGAAATGCTTTACAATACTTAAAAATTAAAACACATAATCCAGCAAATTTTTCTCTTTTTGTGAGTAAATTTTCGTATATTCTATACAGGGCCTGGAGTCAAAATATAAATGTATCCAATGAGCTTTCCGTTTTCCACTAAGCAGAAACTATGCTTTACTTTAATGATTGGCCACAAATCGCGTTGTCCTACCTATTGCCTAATCTTAATAGGTTCTATTAAGTAGTAATTATGATTAATTAAAAATATATATTTACAGATAACAACGTTTCTATCTGGACCGAAGCGACCAGCCCGCCAGCGTTCTGACGATCTTAGCTCTTGGATTTTGCAAAAGAAATCAAAGAATCTCCAAGATCTCATAGCGACTGCCAAAAACGAGTCTCTACCGGATCGTCTAGAGCAACTCATACAAGAACCAATTGAAGACACAGCGTGCATACGTTTGCTCGTGTGTAAAATTACTCCTTTCGTAAATAAAATGCAAAAAACCGTATTTGGTAATGACGTTCCAAGTGAAGATTCAGCAGGCGCGGAAATCTTTTACCGCCACCTACCGACGCAAGAAGAAATAAATAGTAAAAACGACATCTGTGAAGCGAGATATAGGGAGTGTAATTTAAAAGAATAAAAATAAATATAAATAATAAGACGGTGATTTTGATGTCATTTAAAAACTAAAAGTCCAATTAGTTTAACATATCATACATGGATAGATGATTTTTTTTTTAAACGTAAGTTCCTTTATATTATTTACAGTTAAACAGTACCAGTTTTTAAATTGTTCTGTGAAAGTTAATCACTAATTGTTTTAAAAATCTCTTCTCTCTTCTTCTCAATAAAATTTGATACGTTAATTCTGACACATGATGATATATGTATATTAAATAACTTATTTTTAGTATACTGCCTTAATCAGTGTTTTACGTATATTTTAAGTAAAACGGGTTTATTCAGGTGTAGGCTGTTAGTTGATTTTGTGAGAATACGAAAGCTTGTATTAGACTGTTATATAACAAAGCCATTGACCGAAGTGTAGTTGTCTAGTATTTGTTTTCAATGCTTATTACATCATGTATGAGTGTCTTTTGCATCTGAGAAATACGTTTTTGAAAGCACATAATAAATTTGAATGGATTGTAGTAAGAATGGTCTAACCTATCTACATTCTTAATGACAGACAGACAAGGTGGCCTTTTTACTATATAAAGGTAAGGTAACTGCACTGTTTAATATTTAGTTAAGTTACTTTGTCGACTATAGACTAGTAATCCACATACAGAAAACTCATCGACGATTTTTCATCTGTAGAACATGGAATTTCGATATTTCATCCATTTATTGTCCATATTTTACAAAGATTTAGATTTAAAAAAGTTTTAGGACCTTTTCGAAAAACCATCCAACCTACTAAGAAATCTAAAGATATATCTAGTCCTTTCTTATAACTTATTGTAGCCGGTTATTTTAGAGGAGCTAATAAATATGTTGTGTTGGCCAAATGGCCAGTCCAAGTGCTACCAAATACCACCCCACATTTTACATTAAAAAGTGGGATAATGAAACGACAATATCCAACAAAAGAAATTTGAATACCAACGACCATAGACAATACAAATAAAACAATCACTGCCCATTCAATATTACAATGCTCACCAATTATTAATAAAAAATATTTTGCGACAATCACATTGCATAATCTACAGGTGTGAATTTAGTTTTTGTTACGCTGATCAAACAAAAACTCCATATGAATGCACATACTCTGTGAATTAACGAATGTCAATAATCAAAGTTGCATAATAATAGATTACGTAACTGTTAGATAATGACAGATCGATAGGCGCGAAAAACTGTGTATAAACGATGTGAGTTTTGACAACATGTGGCTTGACTAGTCTGTGGTAACTTTATTAGTACAGAATGAGACATCGGAAAACTAGTCCTATCTAGGAATTTATTTTCCCAAATCCCGTTAACTTTATATGATATAGGAGTTCACTCCATGCAAAGGTGAAATACAACACCCATATAACATTTACATAACACGTTGCGCTGTCGACCTTTTATGGCGTTTAATATTAAGAAATCCACAGACTGCGACCGAAACGCGATTAAACTTAATGGCTTTTTCATTTGTGAACGGTTGTTTCAGATGAACAGAATTTCGATAGACCCGTTTAATAACTGACTTCAAGACAAAGACCAACATGTTTCAGAAAAAATACAAATTGATTAGAAACATGGACCCAAAGGAGATCGAACTCTGAACCCGTTGATTATTAGCTATACATTGCAACCATCAGATCAACGAGGCTGTCAAACTTATGTCTCTTCAACTAAGCTTCACTAATACCTTCAACTCAATTCATGCCAAAATGCGCTCTTAAAAAATCATAGTCTAAACTGTCTATAGTTTACGCAAGTAGCACATATTTACATAAAACACTTTAACGGTTTAAAACGCGATATATTAGTTAAAATTATTTGAAATTATTTTTTTAAGTTTAATATATCGCGTTTTCAACCGTTAAAGTGTTTAATTTAAAAACATAGTCGTTTATTTACACATACTATTAGACGTATGCACGCAGTTGCTACCGTATCGCCGTCCTTTTTATATATATAAAATGTTATATTTGAATGAACATGAAAATAGTAAATGTAGTAAAATTCTGTTTGGAACTAAAGATAAAACAAAAAAAACATAATATATAGGTCCTTCTTTCCTCGTAGGTACAACCATGATTAACAAAGCGTATTTACTAGATTCATAAGAGTTTATCTCTACCAAGACACGAATGTAGGTCTCTCTATTGTTAGAAGATATTTTACACCTCCGTGTGACACAGTAATTATTCTCGTCCATTAGATATTTACCGTAGTAGGGCTAATTTACCTTTTTAGATTAACGGAACACTAAAACTTTCGTCCAAACTATTCAAGTAAATTAGTGTGTACATCTATAAAACTGTATAGTTAACCCGAATGAATAGCTATTCTAAATACCTTTAGGAAAAATGTGGGAGATTAAGTATGGTTTAAAAATTACGCTAACATCGAGTTTTTGGAGAAAGTGAAGCGGTTTGGTAGCACGACCGCCCGTAAAAAGTAACCGAATTTAAAAACAAAAGTGCGAATTACGGACGTTCACCTCTTAGCTAATTGAGGTCTTTGATATTTTTCTATTGTTAAACTTAGAGGAAAACAAACGAAGATCGTTCGCTCGCCTGTTAGGCAGCAAAGCTTTTATAAAGAAATGCATATTGATACCCGAAATCAAAGTCCCAGGTTCGAATCATAAGAAAGACGAAAATTTAGATCGGTATTAAGTATCAGCTCGTCGTAAATGTAATTTTTTTGTCACTGTCGTCAGTGTTAAACAAAAACAATGCTATCATGGCGGTAGTTAAATACTGTCTATAGTTTGCGCGAGATGTGCATATTTAAATAAAACACGTTAACGGCTTAAAACGTGTTATATAAGTTAAACTTAATTGAAAATGTTTTTTAACTTCGGCCCGACGTTTCGGATGCTTTACAGCAGCCGTGGTCACGGGGAGACATCAAATCACTTTCAAATAAGTTTAACTAATATATCGCGTTATAAAACGTTAAAGTGTTTTATTTAAATGGCGGTAGTTGTAAAACGCGCTTACCCGCCTTGGAGTAATCTATTAAACCAATTTTTTTGAGAAAATCTGTCTCCACTCTCCAAGCAATGAAATTTGAATCGGTTGAAAGGGTACATTTATGATCTAACCTAACTTATAGCATACTTCTAGTGATACGAGTATTCATTAAGGTACTATGTTTATCTAGTTAATTTAATGCCTCAAGAAGAAATTTGAACATAAATGACTTATAAAGGACTGATCAAAGGTATTATTATGTATTATGAATCTATATCTGCCCGTAAAAATATGATAGTCATTAAAATAAGGGAAATATCTAAGGTTAGTATCTGACATAGAACGTGTTTTAAAGCTTACAATTTTTTATTCTGTGTAAATACAGATGTAAAGATAATTCTATAAGCATCGTGTTTATGTAGCGTCGCAGACACTTACTATGAGGTAGATACCAATGATGCGTTCTGGTTCACATCGGGATCAAACTTCACTTTCTTTGGTAGCGACATCATATCTTGAACTGCGTATTAAAGAGAAAATTATGTGAGTTTCGCATATAACTCAAGTTGATAAAAATAGGAAGATTTATATTGCTACATGTAACAGAAATGTATTGATTATAGTACCTTAGTACGATAAAAACAAACCTTTACATATAAACGAAAATACGCTCTCTTACCTTTAAACATACCAAAGGTTTTTTTTGAGCGAAGTACAGATAGGCATAGGGTTAATTTGATGGGAGGTTCAACACCCTAGTCACATAAACTAGATGTGCTGTCGCCCTTTTTTGGCTTTCTATATTTAGAAATTCACAGACTGAAATCTATTAAACTTGATTGCTTTTTCACCTGTGGACGGTGGTTAGTGACCCGGATGGAATTTTGACATTCCTACGACCCATTCAACATCCAGATTTCCAAACGAAGTCTAGCATGTTTCAGAAAAATTAAGAATTAATTAGAAAAATGTTGGACCTGGTTGGCCATAGATTGCTAGACGTAAAAGCTTCGACTCTTGTTGTCTCAAGAGTTCTCAGGAGTTCATAGTCTTATTTTCCATTACTCCAATCTTATCTCAATTTGATGATATGAAGCATACAATAGTAGTAAGACAATTGGTATGTTTTGCGTCCTTGTAGGTCGGTGTAACCCAATAAGCAGCCTGTCATTGACCATTATATTAAGGCTCTACTAAACAAACAAAACAAACAATTACTATCGGGTTTTATCAAAAACATGCACAATAAAAATAAACATAAAAAGCTTCTTTATTTCTATATAAATAAAAAGGGCTCATTTAAATAAAACACCTTAACGGCTTAAAACGTGATAGATATTAGTTTATTAGGATTACTTATATTAGGATGCTTTGCAGCAGTCGCGAAGCAGAGCCTCCGTAACAAAGGCTGCTGCAAAGCAGCCGAAACGTCGGGCCGTAATTAAAATAGTTTTCAAATAAGTTTAACTAATATATATCGAGTTTTAATAAGTAATTTTAATAAGTTAAATGAAGTGTTTTATTTAAATGTGTACTACTCGCGTAAACTACAGACAGTATTTCAAAACGAGCTCGTTCAATGGCAACGAATGGCTTAAAAAAACGAGCGTGGGTTCGAGATTCATAAGACTTTATTTATCTATTATTTGCGATGAAATCTGTATTATCTAAGGTTACAGATAATTAGTGACCATTTTAGAAGTTCGATGACTGTAAAGTATATTTTTTATCGGTCCGTATTAAGACACGCATTTTAAACAGGTGCGTTTGGTCCCCGCTTAATAACGAAAGCTAACATTTCGCTGCCCTACTGGCCCACTCTCGGAACAAGCGTTAACATTTTTGTTTACACCCATTCCTATTCGCACACTTTTTTATATTATTTATATTAAGCTTCATGTTAGTTTCTCTAACGGCCTAAAAAGCAGTAGGGCACAATACCAACATACAAGGGGATAATCATCACTGATACAAGGAAACCTTAAAAAAAAGAAAGTTTTAAAAAAGCTAAATATTAATAGTTACGGTTATTTTTTAACATCTTGTACAAGATGCGCTGTCGACCTTTTTTGACTTTGGATATTCGGAAATTCACAGGCGATATCGAAACGAATAAAATTTCGTTGCTTCTAGTTCAATTCGTAACCCGGAAGGAATTTAAATATACCTACAAACTATTCAATATCTAGATTTCCAGATGAAGTCCAACATAATACAGACAGGGCGGGGATCGAACTCAGAAAAATACAATTTACTATGTATGAGGCGTTGATTCCGTAAAGACAATAAAAAGTTTTATGTAACAATTTTTAACTAAAAAACAACTCGACTAATTTCGATGACGGCGTCATGGATATGGATGGTTAAGAGATACTTTTAACTTAATTCAATTATTTAATGACTATAGAGTTTACATACACGTAAATCTTATCTACATGTGAGGCTGCTAGAGCCAGAGTGGCCTTATAACAGAAAACATGACTTTTTAACAGGAGAAAAATAAAACTGCGCAATTAGCTTAGGTGAAAATGAATTTGTATTATTTGTGTATGAATTATGTTTAAATAAAAAACTTTAACGGTTTAAAGCGCGATAACGTATATTAGATTAACTAATAGTTAAACTTATTTGAAAATTATTTTTACCTTCGGCACGACGTTTCGGATGCTTTGCAGTAGGTTTAACTAATATATCGCATTTTAAACCGTTAAAGTGATTTATTTAAATGTATTTTCTACTCCCGTAAACTATAGACAGTATTTAAGAATTATGTTAATAATTTTCGGTTACTATGGCTCTTGTGGATTAACATTTTAAGCCTATTAATATCTCACGGATTAATAGCCCATAGAATTGGCAAGCTGAAGTGGTAGTGGGCTGGGCACATCGCTCGTAGAGCTGACGGCCGTTGGGGCAAAATGGTACTGGAGTGGAGACCATGTACTGGACGTCGAAAACCTGGACGACCTCCTACCACGTGGACCGACGACCTGGTCAAGGTAGCAGGAGAAACGCTGGATGCAACTAGTGAACGACCGGTCGTACTGGAAGTCTACGAGGGAGGCTTAAGTCCAGCAGTGGACACCGAACGGCTGAATCGAATAATTCGATTCGATTGGATCTCAAGACATAAAATTGCAGTTAGGCTACTCTGGCTATCGGCCTCATTTGTACAAACTTCGAACAACAGTAATGTTCAATCAACGCTAATTAACTGAAGGTCGATAAAGATTTGCACATAATAACCCATAACACTTATCTCGTAATATTGGATACGCAGATCTAGGTAATTGCAGTATAAACGGTACCTAAATGCATCCTAAGTAACCACTTACCAGCCTAACGGTCTTTAAACCTTGCGGTTCCTATGAAATTATAGGAAGTACCGAGCAAGCTCAGTATTATAAGTATAAGATTTGACACAATTCCGCAGCAGTTCCGTTTATTATGGAATGCTTTCCTTTTAGATCCGTTATCGAGAAAATTGATGAAAGTAAGTATGACTATTGTTTGCAATATGGTATGTGTATATTGGACATCAATTTTGAATTCAATGTTGAATTGAAAAGAAACAGACGTATACATTTATTTTTGTTTATAATAGATGAGGGGTTCAACATCTGGACAAGATGTGTTGTCGCCCTATTAAGGCTTTGTGTGTTACGAAATTATATATTGGATACTAAATTTTCTACCAGTAATTATGTAATATATTGGGGTATATATATTTGATTGTATGCCACATAAAAGCAATGGATAATTGATTAGGATTCTTTGGCTTAATTTGTTTATGACGGAAGAAGATGAGTATTGGCTACACTTGATATAAGATGAGATACAACCAAACAAAATACGTTGTCGAGCAACCCTTTCTTTGCGGCTACGGTCCATCATGACCCCGAACGGATTTTCGGTGACGTTTCATTTAATATCCAGATGGTGCAAAAATTATAGATTGGATTTCTAAACATATTGGCATTAGTGGAATTCGAACCCACGATCCATAGAATATTATTCATGAATTGCTACTACATATATTGCTACTACATATATAAAAGCCTGTCAAACTACTGCGCTCCCCTAAATTTGTATGACATACACGCTCGCATTCCAATAATTGTACAGTTACCAGTGTCGAAGATGCAAATTGACAAATGTAGGTGCGTATATACGGCTCTGGTTTTGACGTCTTTGAAGCTAGGTGCAAATTAAAGAAAAGTAGAAACTCAGTACTTTAAACGCACCATACGATACATTTGGCTCTAAATTTTATTTTGAGGCGAAAACTAGGACGAGCTCGATCTCCTTCCAATGCTAGTAGGTACTAATATCTACGTGGGTTCGATTCACATCAAGCCCAACTTGATTTTTGACAATTTTTAAACATATTTTGGATACGGGACTTATACGAACATTAAATGGTCAGTGTATTCCGTCAAGATCTCGAACCGCTATCCGGATATGAAGGAACCGCCAAGTGTCGAATTCTAATCCATAAGGATCAGTTTTTGGCTCCCCCCACGTCTAAAGGCAAAGTAGGCCGACAGCGCATTTGAATTATTTGCTGTAATGCTGCGGAATTTCGCCTTCTCTTGCCTATCCTCCCCTCATCTCTGTTGTAAAAGTATTCTAGTATATAATGTCAATTTATATTTGACAACGAATACTGGTATACTGGAACTTCAAACTTGTATTAATAATAAATTATATATTATTTTTTATCTATTTAGGGACTATCTATTTACACGTGGGACGTGTTTTCAAATTTAGTCTTTCGTCTTAACTGTATAGATTAATAAATGCACCTAGTTACCTAATATATTAATAATGATTTTTGACTTTAGACTATTAAAATTGAGGAGTTTACAATCACGTCTGAATACATTTCGTGTCTGTAACAGAGCATAATATTGTCGTTTAAGACAACTTTCTTTTTTCGGGGAAATAAAGCGTGTTGGGCCAATAAAATTCTCGTTAAATATTGAGGAAAAAGTTGATCACTTTTACTTAAGTCTTAATGTATACATATAGCATTACACTGTTTTATATTTATTACATCTAGGACTTAATTAAAAACGTAAGTGAACCCCCCCCCCCTCTTTGATCCTAAAACAGACATTTAATGATCACATCACTGACATATTTCTATTTACGATCTGTCTGGTTTTCTGCTAAATGACAGACCATAGCCAGGTGTTGTAAGGTGTCCTGAGTTTGAACCTAGGACCCAATTAGATTTTTTTTTGATCTCATAGGTCCTGTTTAATTAGCTGGGTCAACTTCTTGTTAACTCGTAAAAATAAACAGAAATAATGAATCATTGTTTTGGTATCGAATTCTTCACTTTCGCTCAAGGCCTGAATCCTTATGACTCAGATGCCGGCTTATGTAATATCAATGGTTTAATCAGAATATTAGCCCAGTTTTTGTTACTAACGAATTATACAATTATTTTGGTAGCAAGAGGTGGCTTCCTGATTCAAATTCTAATATTAATGATATTGAAAATACTTAGCTATACACAAAAATGTGTCAAAAGATATATAGACAATGAGGTAGGCAGAATATAGAGAATAACTATAATTTATCAAAAATCAATCATTCTTTATTATAAATTGCTTTCACGGCCATCGTTCAGCATATCATTGTCTTTCGGGCTGTTCGGCCGACGTAAGCGAGAAGAGTTTCTCCACATAAATAAATAGGAACATTCGTTTCTTAGGAGCTAATAGGACAGTTAAATGTTCGAATTCTGCCTAGGTCATACCTCTGGGGCACTGCATTCCCAGTTTTATATAAACCTATGCCACTTTCTATTAAACAGATACCGGATATTTCAAAAACATCTAAAAGCGGAAGAACTAATAAAAAATATTACCAAACAAATTTGTAACTAACTTAAGAATTACGTCAATTTTGTAATTCATAATTATGTAAATGGGTAACAAGATATGGGTGTCAGAAATAAAAAAACTTTAAATGTTTAAACTTTATTTTAAAAATGATTCTTAAATATGCATATTCAGAGTCAATTATAAATAATTAAAGCACAGTACAGTTAATTAAATAAATTGCACTTACATGAATCGCTTAAGTACCTGTAAGATAAGTAAAGAAGTTTAAAACTGCTTAAATTATTTTTACAAGTTAAAGGAATTTGTGTGAGGGATGAGTTTACCAAATTGAGAAAAGCGGGACGATAACTCAATTGGCAAATTTAACAGCATAGAACAGTGAGTTTGGAGGGTTCGAGTCCGGGCTGAACTTTTTCAATCTTGAATATATTAATAATGATATTTTGTCGGTCGCAAAAAAAAGATAGCAAACAAACTAACCTAGAGCCATCCTCGATAAATGCTCTGACCAATAACAAAATATTTTTCTAATTTGAATCAGTAGTACCTGAGATTAGCGAGTGCAAACAAACCAACTCTTCAGCTTATATTATTATTTTATATTTTAAAAAGCAAGTTTTAGAGCTATTCTGCTACAATTGCCCCGTCTTCCGCGACTTCGTGACCTGGAAAAACGAAATATTTAAGCATTTTATTTGAACTTGACAATAAGGCGTAGCCATGGGAAGACAGCGATAGGCCAATGCCTTCAAAGTTGATTTCCACGAGAATCGCACTGGCTTCTGAGAATGTTATAACAATAGAAACGATTGTCTATATTATAGTGAAAATTTCGTTAAGTGTGTCATCATGAATTGGTTCAATTTTCTGTAAAACCTATCCGCATGAGTCCGTTTGCTTTGGCTGATTCAGGCCTGTCATCCCCTTCAATGTTCTGATGCTTAACCTTTTTGTGTATAATATGGGTTTTTATTTACTGCTATTACTTTTATTTTTTTTTACGGTACGTGAAATACTAATAAAATATCTAAACAAGATGCGCTCTCGATCTTGGCTTTGGATATTCGGAAATCGACAGACTGAAACCGCTACGCGAACAATCTATTGTCTCTACGGGTTTAGAATCTAGGATCTCTCGCGATAAACGCAATGCTAAGCCACACGTTTAACCATTTAGCTACAGAGGCGTCCAGAGATATGCACATATGAATTCCTTTTTCCCTTATATGGCCTTCTGTTTCACTGTGCAATGTAAATGACTTAATTTAATTGCTCTTATATTTTCTAGGATTTAAACGGCTTTAAACCAAAGCTATCCCCTCGTTTAACCAAAACCACGCAGGCCATTTGTAAATGTAGGAATTTCGTTAACCTACAAACACTGTAAATGTAAGCTATACTCCAAACCAAAATACTAATATTTCATTTATAAAAAGTAAAGGCTTATCAATTATAACAAACTCACACCTTTCATTAGGTCATAAGAAATAAACAGATGATACGTACCCAACTTTTTGTTATACTTACGAATACCACAGCGTTTTTGAGGTTTAACCTCGATTAGACAGACAAGCTGAGATCTAGCAAATAAGACAATACACCAGAATTTGAAAGATGAGGATCCACGTGGTATCTGCAACAAAGGAACAAATGTTTAGTGCTATTTCGATATTGAATGTCAAATAATAAAGAGTATATTTTTTAATGGCCATATAACATCTTTTACTTTGACAATAAATAGCTGATAAGTTCTTAGCCAACGATGATCATAAGTACATCCATATTATGTATATGTACTTAACAGTATCTATTTACTACGCCTTTATATATATTTTCCAGACATTACTTGCGGTTGTCTACTCTTTGTCGTCATAATACAAAACCCTGTCGGGGTTTTCAAGGTGGCTTTATGACAATGGAATACAGACAGGCATGGGGTTGTGTTGTTACAGGAGTGTAATATCTAATGAAGATCACTGTTGACCTATTTAATCTTTGGACATTCGGACGTCTACAAATTGAAATCGAAATGCAACTAAACTACACTCCTTTTGCATTTCTAGACGTTCAGGTGGTTCGTGACCTATTCGTACCATTTAAAATCCAGAATTTCCAGACGAAGTCCGACATGTTTGAGAAAAGAAAACCTGAGTAGAAACATCCCCCTGACATCGTGACCCTGGTGGACAAGGAACCCACGACCAATTTACAATTAACAATACATAGATTACAATTAGACCACCGGGCCCGTCCAATCGAGAATCCAGAAACTAACGTCCTTGACAAGGTCCAAGGGGACCAAGGCGTCTGAGCAACGGGACACCATGGGCACACAGACCAGCACAGTTACAGCCAGAACTGGGTCAAGCTATATATACTTGAAGTTCAAGGCGCAACGCTCATTGCAAGTCAGACCATCGCACGGTATACACGCACTTTCACCAGTGACAAGACGTGGAAGACAGTGTTCAGTGATTTAGTGATAACCTAATTAGAACAGGTAAGAATTTTTCGGAACACCCCCTGGAACATCAGTGACCGACGAAAGTAGCACAACGATTGGGATACCAATTTCACTCACACCACATTTCATTTTAAGTGCTTAGTGGATATTCCCAAAATCGCTTGGTGGATATCTCCAATTTAATAAAAACCTGTGCATCGCAATCAGAACACGGTCGTCTGATTATGAACCACTTTTCAAAGTGAAAGTTTAGCAGGTGTTAGATGCTCATAGATACTATAATTATATTGGATTAGAAGAATCAATGGTTATCAAGTTGATGATTAACCATCATAAAGTTGTTAACATATAATTTTTGGTTATAAGAAATTTTTAAATACCAATATTTAAAAATTTCTTATAACCAAAAATTATATTCAAATTATTTAAGTTTCAATAGTACCGAAGTAATATTTACAGCATATACAATATTACTTGAATCACAATATCATAGAAAATACTAGTTATTTTGATATGACCTGAGGCATTCTGCAATGTGTAAACCCATAAAATGAGAACACTCGGGAGAGAACCAAGTAATTATCAAGATTGGTCACATTATAAGTGAAAGCTCACAAAGCTGGTTCAATGAAAGTTAATAAGACATCTTTACGTAACCTGATAAAAGCTTTTGCACTCTTTTCAAATAAATAATAGACGCATCTTTCAATATACATAATAGTCAAAGACTTTAGTAAACTTCAACATCGAGTATTATATATTTATAACAGCAAGCAACAAAAAGTTTTAGATTTTTTTTGCATATCTTTAGTGCCAGTTGTTGGTTTAATAAAAGAAATCCTTAATTGGGTAGTAAACCTCATTTTACATTTATTTAAAGTTCGAATGCTAATTTTATAGTATGGGTAACTTTATGGTTATTTAACTGTCAATTGTCATAGACCTCATAACACGCTACGTAATATTGAATAGATCATTAAAAAACGACATTGTCACGAATCTTCAACAGCTATTAATATGCCATCAACATTCGTTCAGCTCGTCTCGTCTTATACTCACATGTAAATGAAAACCTTCACTTTCTAAAATGTGAAAACGCAATGGAACCCTGAATTTGACTAGGTCTCGGTCCAACAAAGGATTTCTGTCAAAATATATGCGTCGTCTTGCATATTCACGCGAAGACAATAATGGTTTCTTAAATTTTCTTAATTCGAACGTTAAATAGGATTTTTCACAAAGAACATGACATGGTCAAGAATTGATAATGCTTATTTTAATTTCATTTGGAAATAAAACTATAAAATGCCAATATTAGAGAACGGCAAACACACGTTCGGAAGTTTTGTCCAACGAGAAAGAACAATTTATATATACAGAAAAAATGATAATTAAAACAGTTTTTAAAGTGTTAAGTTTTCTACGTTATCTATGGTTTACAAAACGTTTGCTCCACAAGTAAGCTTTTTTCCGCCATAAATAGACAACGGAGCAAATCGTCATAATCCATATCGGTATAATATCGCGGTTAGTTTTACAAACTTAACGGTTAACGCTTGTAATTACTCTAATCCGTAAATGGAGCGGAACTAACATTTTCTTTATGAAAATAATTAATTCAAGTTCAAGGGAAAATTCATTGAACTTAACCAAACGCTCAAAGAACCCTCGTTTCGCATCAAATAAGTGTACTAAATATGTGTGACGTATTTAATTTTCTGGTAGATAGTTTCTGACATTAAAATGAAACTTATGCAACAATACAAAGTGTTATTAACACGTTATTAAAAGTCATCTAACGTCTTCACAGTGCCGAAGAAAGTCGTGACGGAATGGTCAATACACTCGCGTGTAACAACTCGCAATTTCTAGTACTGGCAACATACAAATTACACACTTCAAACAACAAACAATTACGAAATACTTGCGTAATGAATAATGTCTGTGGCTTCAAAATTCGATTTTTAAATTCCGAAGGAGCCTACCCTCCTCTGTGTTACAATCAATTCTTCCCAATTTATCGGAATTCATAAATCATCCGAGGACAATCTTATCTCGTGCTTACGTTATGAACGTCTCGAAGACGGATTATTTCCAGTCGTTTTATTAATACCCAAAAAACTTCGAGTGAAAGTTTTGACGTTGTGAGAGGACCAGTCATTCACCGGCCAACGTTGTTGAGTAACAAACACCTTTCGAACAAAAATTATAGGTTATTCACTTGCATCCTGTATGAAAAAACCATAACGAGTTCACGATCTCTTATTATGATCTGTCGAGAAAGTTGGACAACCTTTGAGGTTGAGCTATTTATTAGAATAGTTGATTGACTATTATCTTTTTATTCGAAATCTCCTTTAAATAAAACGAGATTTGATGAAATCCAATAAGAATGAAGAACACAATATTTTTTTTAATTGAGGAGTCTAAGTACTTATAAAAAAGAAATCGTTATAATACTTGGACCAACACAGTTAAACCCCAATAGATGTATTAGCTTCTTCTGCATACACTTACTTCTATTTGTGTGAAGAAGAGATAATTTCCCGTATTTCCAAGAAAGCAGGACGTAAATGCATATTCACCCATACTTGAACTCAATACTGTTTTTAACGTATTCGTAAATAGGAAATGAAGACAAACGTGAAGCATGAATTCGAGTCACACGCAACATCGCTACGCACGTGTACGAAATTCTGGTCCCGCATAATTCGCAGTTTGTTTAATATAACTCGTACAAAATGCAAACGGTAGTCGATTAAAAGATCGATACAACACGCTCATCTCGATTAACAGTTAATTTTAAATCGAGAACATTAGAGCAATATAACGGTTTGAGAAATGCACGCATAGCGTTGCGTTTGTGGAACATTCAGTGGTATTCGTAGCGTGTTTGTATAACTAATAGTGCAAATCTATGCTATTCGCTTTTTAATTAATTTTAACGGAACAAATAAAAGACTTAACAGACCACAGGTTATAAATAAAACAGCGCCATTTTGTTTAATTACATAGTATACACAATTAACACATTGCAATAAATGTTCAGTTCGAATATAGGGTTGCCAACGTTCAGACCATAATTAATATGAAATGATGAATACTGAATTGCAATGAATATTTGATTATTTAACAAGGCATGTTAACATCCGCGTGCGGAACACGCACAAGAGACAAGCGGGGTTTTAGAAAGCGGGCGTCGTTGCCGGACTAGTCATCGAACAAGCAAAAATAAAAATAAAACGTTTTACTTATACAAAAGTTATGTAACGAATGGCGTTTATATAATTCTATACACATAAGTCCACAAAGAATTACGTAACAATTTATTAAAATTCATGTGTCTAAAATTGCGGTTTAAAAATACTTCATCTTCCCTTAAACTGGCTGTTTATTATAAACACTAAAATAACATTATTTTTATCAATACAATAAGCGAAACGGAGCTTTTATACATATTGTGTCTCCAGTGTAGACATAATGCTATATGTTTCTTTTCTAAAAGAAAAAATATTCAAGGCCATTGAAAACTTAAAATCTCTACGAGGCATCGCAATATTGCAGGGAGGGTAAAAATTATCACTTTTCCACGACGAGTTTCCGTTTGAAAGTTATGTAGTTGGCGGCTATAGCAGGTTAAGCCTTCGATCCAAAATTAGAAAAACGTTAACCTTGTCGTAGTACACGCGTCAATTATTGCTTTCTCCTATTGCCATGTATATCTCGCCCAACTATGCACAGACCACAACTTAATTAAATATACATATAAACATGCAAAAGATATTGACTGAAGTTTACTTGAATGTATTTTTTAATTTCTCGTGTTGCATGCAAACATTTAAGCAATTTATATGTAGTTTACATATTATAATATGTAGGTTTAATGTAATAAATTTATTTCTAAGCAATCAGCTAGGAGTCCAAATAGACACTAAAGGTAATATAAATGAGAATTAAGAGACAGTAACATTTTTACAAGCGGTTAACACTGGTATTTTTTCCAACAAGTGTAAAGACAAAACAGGTGAATTGCCGAAAGTAAAACCCGCCCTAATCATAGGCTCGAACGTGCGCCGGCGCAAGGTTACTGGGTCAAGTCGACGGCACAGCAGTCCGACCATAGCGATGTCACTTTCTTTAGAAAACATTCCGCGGTGTAAAAAATCGATTAAGCATCGATAGACATTTGTGTAGTCAGAATACGTTTAAGAAAATGCAATTAATGTGAAAATATATAGAGTTCGGATTTTCCAACGCAATTTCCTGCTTTCTCTGACCGAGCTCTTCACACGTTTACCGGCGACGTGTATGAGAAACGACGCATTGTACATTCGGGAAAGCATAATAATACAAGACGGCCATTTCAGAAATAACCGCCTCTTAGGTTAGTCATGTAGGCATACATAAAACATAAGCGTAATGTCTTGTGACTGCAAATTTCTCCCGCGAGAATCTCGAAACACCGAAGAACCGGTAAAACGCGACCGACGCGTTTGATATAAAACTCGTAAATACATACTCCAATAGAATAGGGTATTACACCATATTTATTTTAATTATTCTATTATACGATAATGTTACTTAATAACACTTCAGTTAACACTAAATTTTACTTAACAAGTCAACGTCATTGTTTATTTTAAACAATGATCGACGACTTTCAAAAGATAAAAGCAAATCCAGTTTAAAATCTTTTTTATTAGCAAACTGCTATATTTTCTAGTTATAAGGGGAGTTAATATGTGTAACACCGATGGCTATACTACGAACGCAGTATACCGTTTCAATTCATACAAGTAACACCTTATTAAGGCAGGTGCGATAGGTGACATCCAAACTACAGTTAGAGAAGACCGGGTCACCTGTATTTGATATTGTCGGTCAGACCGCTAACACACTTCCATACCGGATAGACGAGAGTTCCGCACCACGTAAATATAGATATAATCGATATGCACTTTCGTGCCACTTCCAAAAGAAAGCAAGATTCTTAATTTACAACGTCGTAACATACCTTAATAGCTAGCGTTAAAAACGTTTAACTAACCGTCGTCGCTTTAAAAAACCTTTTGCTAATAATATTTTAATAACTTATATATATATTTTAATACGCAAGAAACAAAAATGTTTTGTGGACATAGAAAACTTTTTCACTTCGAAAATATCGTCTCCTGTCGTACTCGGATAATAGACTTCGAGTAATTATTTTAATTGAAGTAACATCCTCTAATTAGTCTCGACATCCTCGTAAAACGTACGCGACGCGAGCAACTTTCTACGAGCAGAGCCAAACACAGGCAATCAATCTGCGCAAATCACACATCAGAACACTTTCTAATCGGCCGCCGTCGCAAGAGCTCGCTCCGAGAAAAGTTAGATTAATTATTGCGTACGCTTACAAAGTTTGCTGTTGTTTATTTTTAAAACTTACCGTCTCTTTACAGCATGCATCAAAAAGTAGCAGGGTGGGCGCTTCTGGCCCTTATCAGCTCGTCGGCAGTTCTTCACACATTAGCATACCCTCAGCATGCACCTTTGATATCACAGGTATTTTTTTTTATTTTACAGTCCAGGTAGATCCACACATATTTATAGACTGCGTAATATTTATTTTTGACAACGGTAATTTCTAAATTCCAGGCCACGAGCCACGTGCGAACACAGAACCCACAATACTACAGCAACTCGTTACCTCTGCCACATGAACAAGTAGCACAAGAGCGCAAGTTTGCTGAGAAACCCAATGCCCTAAAGAAAGTGGCCCTAGATGACATCGATGAAATTCAAAACAATTCCATTTCAGATGGCGGTTTCTCGTGGTCCAACATGTTAGGTAGGTTAAAACGTAAGAGTGAAAGAAGTTGCGCGGGATGAAGAAACATTGAATGTAGTATTAACAAGAACGCAAACGTTTCAGGAATGGTAATGCAAATGCTTTTCAATCCTGGCACCACCGGACCCAATAAGAGCGACAACATCGACACAGAAGCCGCCGCCCCATCGCCATGGGCTAATCTATTATCTATGGGCTTGAAAATTTTAACAGCTATCCTCGGAGGAGGGGCATCCAGCGATGGCATTGACAAAGTAGACAACGGCAACTCGCCAATGCAGGTAATTAATTGACTGTCATACATGGACGCATGACCACACGAATCAAACAGAGCAATTCTCAAATTCTTATACAAACGGAGCATTCAACAACACGTCTTATTTACCATACTGATCCACTAACATCGATGTAGATACGCATTTTTTTTATACTTCAGCTACTACGTACTGGCATTCGATTATTGTAAAGCACCTAGTTATTCCTCACCTAAGTCGTAAATCTCCAGTCATAGTTCTAAAACGTAATCCCGTCGCACTTGGAGCTATCTCAAAGGCGAGTTAAGCTTCGAGATCGGTCAAATATTTGAATGTAAATAGTAAAGTTTGGTTATGGATATGGTGTCGCTTCTCGCTTGCTTCAGAGTATATTGGCTGCGGTTCTGTCGACGGTGCTCGGTGCCAAAGATCCCGACCAAGTCGCCTCCATGGCAAAGCAGGCTGGAGAGGTAGGCTACCTTCCCTTCCTACCCTCATTATAACTCCAAACATCATGTAGACTAACATATATTGCTGAATGATACGAGCACTCATTACTTGATGTTAATAGTTACTCGTGTTTTGATAACGTTTTCTGTTACCCAGTTCATCAACATCTTTGTCAACCTTCTGGATGCTCTCAAAACGTCATTCTCTCACCGATCTTTGACGGCTCGTTCGATGGGACGCAAGGATTCAGTCAGTGACGCAGCCCTCGCAGGTATTGCCATGATGAAGACCTACGTCCGATCCTTTGGGACAAACGATGACAAATGTCTTCAGAAGTACGTGTGTGACGCCAATAGCGAATGTTCAGCCGATATTGGACCTAAGAGTGTCTTCTGCCAACTGGGAACGTATGTACTTTTTAATCTCCCAGCAGTGATTTGTTGCTAAGGTTTCGGATGTGCTCGGTGAAATAATCGAGACCATTTGTTTTTCAGTTACGCCGCAAGTTTCGTTTTAGAGAGGCAATCCGGAGGAACATTCCAACAATTCCACGAGGCTGGACGCCGTGGCCGCTCCGGCGTCGACTGCCGTGAGCTGTATCTTCAATGCAATGAAGTGTAACCAAATCAATAATAATCTTAAGACACCACCAAATTCGATACTATTGAAATCAAATCTGTAGATTGACTAATATTTAACGACAATTCAAAATAATCTAAAAATTAAAAACGTACCTACTGTAAAAATGCACGCTGTGCAGTGCTAGGAGCTTATCTAAGAACCCATCGTAGTGGATAAGAAGAGTTCTCATAATTTATTTAAATTATTTATTTAATTTATTTCTAGACTTAAGCATTTTTAAACTCCACAAAAATGTAACCCAGTGAAAGCTTCCGTCCATTAGAATGAATACAATGAAATTGGTAGAGAATTTATGCATCGTAAATACGCCAGTTTCTTTTTTGTAATTATTTAACGACTGATGTTATTGTGTGATATGAAGAGACATTTATATCACCTCATAGTTTTAGTATAGATATTGTGTATATTATTGTGATCGTGTGATTGAGGACGTCCTTGTGTGAATGTAATTGTAAAATAAATTTAATTAAAATATGTCTGTCTTTTATTCACACACAATTGAAACGCGGTTGTATCTGCGCTAAATATGTCTGCCGTAATTTCTACTTAATTGACTTCTAAAAAACAATTGTTTTTAAAAGATTTGGAACAAGGAAGAACACTGTCACATACACAAATACATAACATTGCCTACTATTCCAACTCCTTAGTGTAGAATTTTGGAAAATCCTTTCGTAGCTGCCTTGTGCCTATGTCATACAACACATCCTCAATTTTTCTCATCTTTGCAATCCACGGTCTAGGCTGTGCGTTGATCCATCAGTCAGCCGCTCAGTATAAAAGCATTTCATATGTATAGATGTGGCTGCCGTTGCCAGAGCAATTTCACATGTCACCGAGTGCAAAGTGATGTTACCGTTAAGCACCTACGTTGTCACTTCTGAAGCAGATCAAAACAATCAGAGCGTATGGGCCATGAAGATGAGAAAATTCTCAGTTCTTCTTTGACATTAGTAGAGTCGCAAGCACTTGCCGTGATGGACAATTTTGTATCGCATAATATGGCAGGGGTGCCGAAAGAAATGGCAGAAAGGTTAGTTTATTTTTTTCCAATATATAAATAATTGTAATGTAATGCAAATAAATAATTATAAACTGCTAACGCTGCAGACCTACAATAAGCGCCTTAAGCAAATTCTTTAGTATTCTTAGCAATTAAGAATTTGCAGCAAAACTGCTGTATATTAGGTAGGTACGTAAGTTTTTTTTACAATTAAAACAGGTAAGTCCTCCGAAATTTTTAAGTAGGAACGACAAACTTCTATCAATATGTCACTATAATTGGTAGTAAAGTAAAATACAATAAAGTTTAATAGTAAGGAATACCCGACGAGAAAAAAGTATATCATGATAAGAATTGGTGAAGGCTATCCGGTTTAATCGATAGTAACATGAACCCGATTTCAAACAGGTACGCTGATTATCCCGTATCTCACGACCAGCATTTCTATTACACATATGAACCAGCACAATCACACGGGTATTCTTCACCTTCAAAACAGTAAGTTGGGTCCATGTAATTAAATAATCTAAGAAAACACAAATCAAAAGCAGTGTGTTTTAGTTTGTTACTATGCGATCTCAAAGAGTTCATTAATCTATTACTCACCAAAATACATTATAAGGAGATGCCAAATTATTTAATTAATTCACCGAACGTTTCATATCATTTTAATCACTAACAAAATGAACGTATTTGTTTTCAGTCATTATGGAGGGGGAGGACACAAAAGTAACGCTGCCATGTCCGCTCTGACGCTGTTAGCATTTTTATTCTTCTTGCACATACTCCAACAGTGCATCAAAGATCACATGACGGCAATGGGTACCTCCCCCGTCGTCATAATGTCCGCAGGAAAAGAGGGAAACGAAAATATTGGGAAAACGCGAGTGAAATTGGATAAAACCGGTGTCACGAAGGGTGAATTAGATGCCGACGCAAAAGACAATGCTATCCATACTGAAGATGCTTTTGACGAAGATAAACATTTGCTGAAAATACCGACGTCTGAACCCGGATTCAATAAGTTCAAAAATATTTACAAACGCAGCAGTTATACGTCAACGACGGAACATGATAAGAAATAAGGGAATCTTATCGAAATTCGCAATGGAGTCAAATAAAGATCAAACACTTGTGTATTATTTCTTTATTACTTAATAATGCAACATTATTTTTACGCTATCACAATACAGAGAACAATACGTAAGAAGGAAAATGTGTGACTATCATATTATTATTATTTTCTTTCGGGGACACCTGTGGTAGGACGGGTGATCAGTACACAAGAGTATCAATAAGCAGTTTCTTATAAAAACTTCTCAACCTTAGCCTGGCGTAGTATCATTTCAAATTATTTTAAATTTCAAACAATATTTTAAAAGATAATTCTTTATATGATATTATATATCTTTTGCGACACAGGGAGAATAAACTATATGGACCATAATTCCTCAAATGCAAAAAGTATTTCTGCACAACGACGTAGCTTAAATCTAACCCTATACACATTGGTGTGGGTAGTTAGGTCATACTATTAAAATGTTATTGATTTTTTGCTTAGAAAACAAATTACCATCATACATCTATTATGCAACCTAGATAATATTTTAGCAAATATAACTGCCACTTGTCAAGAAGGTATTCCCCTCCATTCCTTCAAATACGTCAGAACTCTGATGGGGATACCTATGACCCAATAATTTTTTTTCCACCGTCACGAACCATTAGTTACGAGTAACGCGTTCAATATATTTAGTTTTAGTCAGCGCACTAGACCCCATAGTGGGGTCGGTCATCCGATTCCAATCCGTCTGACCGACAACAAAACCGATAGCGCGCATCTTTTCCTGTTCTCTGCTCTCTTCAATGTCCGCCCAGCGTACCTGTTTCAATTACAGAACGATGAAACCCCAATCACAAAATAGGGGGAACCCCCCACCCCTTCTACAGATTATAAGTACATACATCAAAAAAAAAAACAATTGTATTCTTGGAATATAAAACGCAAATACTATACCTTGGTAAATAACATAATCGAGCGAAAACTTAAAAGTTAATGTGTAAGTAAAGTAATGAGTAAGAATATTTTTTTTAATACCACTTTATCCACAGCGTGGATAAAGTTTAATATTTTATTAATCGGCATTTACGCTTAACCGAATAATAATAGTAATCTTAAACAACGCGAACCATATGAACTTACCAATAATTATAGATAAGTTGTATGGTGCACATTTTTTACCGCTGTCCGATAGAAATAAAACCGGCAATAAAATTGATTATCTATTGCATATCGCGTAACACATAAGCCAAAACGGATAATTTTCAATAATTAACATATATACAGATTAATTAAGGTTACACTTACAGTTTTCTTTCCCGGTTTGGCTTTGTTAGGTGTCCATTCGTCTAGCTGCAAGTAGTCTTCCATTGAGAGCTTGGGTCGAAGCGGTTTGCTGGTGCCGTCGAGCCGTGCTGAAACAAGTCGCCCAAATATTCAGTCAAGAGGCTTTAAACTCATAATAACTTGTAATACATATAAACTAAATACCAATACATCAAACAACAGTGGCAATTGTTCATTACAGACATTTAAGAGATATAATAAAGTACATAACACAATTTGTGAGAAGAACAATTCTTAAAGTCCTATTGGCTAATTATAATTAACGATAAAATACGTCCGTAGCGAATAACCTACCTAGTTGGTTGACATCGTCCATTCTCTCCCACTTCGAAGTAAAACTATTTTCGACCTGCTGAGACATCACTTGATAATAAGTTACTCGGCTGAAATGGAACACATTAGCCCTATCCTAAAATACACTTCTAGACTAGACTGAAATTCTTGTAAAGAAATCACATCACCCGAAATATTAGAGCTGCAATGTAAAGACAACAAGTAACTAAAACTACCTGTTCCACCCTACATGACCCAAGCTTTTTCTAATTTTACCAAGTTTCACATAAAATTTTGAATACACTTAACTTAATTTCTGGAACCCAACTTAGTGTTATTTGCCACAAATTTTTAACAATTAAATATATTCGCCAAGTCTTGTGTGAAGTCAATATAATTGTTATTAATTAACAATTTATAATAGATCAAGAAAAAAAAAATAAAGTGAAAATAAAAAAAAATCAACCTTTGCATACATTACCCAGTTCTTTTTTCCAACTTTCGCATATAACCTGTACAATATACCCTTCGTCGCGTCTTATATTGTATTGTTCTTGTACCTATAACATCTCACCTCAGTTTCTTGAACATCCTCCATGGAAACCGCATCCTCCATAGTGACTTCCGTAATGGCGGCACTTTGGAGAAGCGTCGTCGGGTCCAAGTGCAGATGGTGCGCAGGAGTCGGGAAGAACCTAGCGCATATATTTTCTATGTCCTCCAGCGAGCGATTGTGTATGTTCCTCTTGTGACATGTTTGCGGGTCCAGGTCCATCGTGCAAATGTATACCTAAATAAGAACGAACCTATTACTAGCTATGTTTTATTCGACTCTAAAAATTTTATTTTTATAATATTAGTTTGTAAACCGGGTGGTCTAGATTTAGCTGTTTTTAAAGAGCCAGACGTAAAATATGTATACAGTAGCTAATTTCTTTATAGAGATAGAATTGATTATTTATAAATGATCGCCAAATAGTAGTTATGGAATTAAATAGTAATTATCTTGCAATGTATATATCTATGTGTATAAATATCCTTTCCAAATTAGAACCATAGAGTCTGAGATAAGTGGGTAAAAGAACGTCAACCTCTAATGCTAAATTGCAACAATTATGCAATGATTAAGTAGTGATTTTCCATCAATATTTAATTTGATTGTTAGTTTCAACATTTAAGAAGATTTAATAGTTCCCACTTACTTGGAATCCATTTTGCCTTCCAAAGTTCCACATATCCGCATAACATTTCAGCTGATCATTCACAGCGTCAAAGATTAAAAAGGAGAAATATCCATCAGTTATACTCCTTTTGAAAGCTCGCTTTAATGATGTTATGTATGTTTCTTCTGATGCAGCATCATACTCGTATTTTAAGGAGGGTTTTTTCGCCTGGAAAGTATTTTTATATATAAATATTATTGAACTTCTTTATGATAAAAGATTATGTTACTGACAAGTATTAGATGTACTTGAAGGAAGAGAAAATGATTCATGGAAATATTTGGAAACTCTTTGACCATGGACAAAAGCTGTACGTAACATTTTGTTTTTCAGTACTGATTTTAGGATATTACTTAATAAAAAAAAAAATTACAACCTTCTTGGGCCAGTAGAACGACCTTAGATCATTGGTTAGCCAAACAGAGATTTTAAGCCTAAACCATTTATTACTCACAGTTTTTCCTGTAGTGGGGTCTTTTTCTTCTATTTCACCTTCTTGCATAAAATAATCATCAATGGACATAATTCTTACAGTAGAACCATGTTCTGCTTCCTTATCTCTAATTAATTTAGCTAAATATGATTTTCCACTACCAGGTGGGCCTAAAAAAAAAAGTTGTTACCATTTATTATTCAAAAAGTTTCAAGAGAAATTGAGAAATCGTGATTAATAATAACATAATATTAGTAATATATGAATAATATAATACTACCATTTTCTGCCTAAATGAACAAATACTCTGCTACCGACAGAATTTTATTTTTAATCTCATTAAAACTGAACACACCTCGTTGAGTCAAACCGCATCTTCATGAAAGCATTTATTATGTATCTATTCATATGTCTATAGGTTTAAGAATAATCTTTATTAATTTAACTTACCCCTGAGGATAATGACAATTTTCTGCGGTCGCATACTTCGGCCAGGTTCCTCTAACAAATCATCAATCATTACAACATGCTTTTGAGGTTGCCGTTGTGGCATTGCAACTGGTAGAGATTTACTCTTCTTTGAACTATTGCTAGCCTCACTCTCTACGCTGTGATCGCGCTTACGAACATCCCTATCACGACTGCGACTACGTACAGCTTCTCTCTGTTTGTCAGGATATCTCCCACTATCTCTGTCTCTACTGGAGTCAATATCCCTTACTCTATCCCTCACATTATCCCTACCACGACCATAATCTCGTTCCCGTCCAAAATCTCGATCCCTAATTACATCTCTTCGACCCGAACCTCTGTCGCGGCCAAAGTCATTATCTTCTCTTTCTCTATCTCGCCTAAAATCTCTATCCCTGTCTCTGTTTACATCTCTCTCTCTAAAATCATCCCGTCTATGTGTCCTGTCTCTATCGTCATGGCTTCTATCGTCCATTCTGTTATCTGTTTTCGCTCTATCGTCACGATGAGGATAGGGGTCGTCTCGTGGCCTCTGCCTGTAGTCATCATAAACATTTTTGGAAGGACGTCTATCATAATCTCTTGTATAAGAATCCCTACTAAAACGGCTGTTCTCCTTTTCCGAAGTTCGCGGTTCTCTAGTGTATAATTCTTCAACTTCCTTTTCAAAGTTTCTCTTTATATCTTCATCCTTTGACTTGTGATCATAATCAAATGTGTGTACAGGTTCAATAAATTCGCGAGCTGAAAAGAAATTGTATTTATTTTTGAAAATTATAAATGAATAAGAGAAACATAAAATTTGGGAGCAATGTTGAATTGGTATAGGAATAATAATTAGACATAATATCGTTATAACTGGATACTGAGTTGTAGAATGTAATATCATCTTTCGTTTCAATTACCTTTCAATCTCAAGGACTGGTGCTCATATTCAACTATAATTGAAGGTGTAAATAGTGGTTCCTCAGGCCATGTCGGTTTTTGGGGCAAAGGAGCATTCACATTTGCCTGTATACGTCTCTGATCAAAACCAAGCATTTGATTGTCCATAAGTGGATTAATTTCTAGCAATGGTCTTGGAGCTGGTCTGTTTACAGTACCCTGTCTACGCTCTGGAGGTACATTACCCTGATACTGATCATAGTTTACCCGTGTATTGCTTTCATTATATCCTTGCTCATATGCATCTTGAGAATTATTTTGATAGTTCGATTTTATTTGATAGTTAGCATTTTGTTGATTTGTTTTATCATAATTACTGTTCTGTGGTCTATTATGGAATGTATTATTTTGCATGTTATCATAATTAGGTGGTGGTTGACTAGTATCAAAGTTGTGGGGTGGTTGTCTGGTTGCAAAGTTCATTAGCGGAGGTGGCCTAATACTGAAGTTGTTAGATGGGGGTCTATTATCAAAGTTATGTGGTGTGGGTCTATTACCATAACTACCACTGTCATCTGACCTATTATCAATGTTATATTTCTGTGATCTGTTGTCGTAGTTGCTGGCCTGCTGATGTCTATTTTGATACCCAGAACCTTGTTGTGTGCCATTAAACTCACTCCTGCCATAATAATCATTTTGATTCTGATAAGCATCTGTCGGTGGACCACTTAAATTAGCACTAGCATTTTCTTGGCCAATATTAGGGTAATTATCCCCAGGTTTCCGACTTTGCATCATAGATAGAATATTCATTATTTTCTCATCACCCAGAATATTATTTATGCCTTGAGAAATTGTTGAATAATCTGGTGCTTTTGGTTTTACTTGCTCTTCTCTGTGCTCCTCAGTAATATCAACAACAACTTGCTCTGGCGCCTTCTCAGTTTCTGGGACTAAGTCTAATCCAGGAATTCCTTTAGGTGCTTCATTATTAGGAAAGAATGAAGATGCTGCACCTACCTGAGTATAATCTTGATTTTCTATTGGAGGATAGTTTTGATTCCTTCCATGGGATGTATAACTTTCATTAGCTACATATGAATCATATCTATCTTGTGGTTCCATATTTTTATTATTTCCCCTGTTATAGTCATGCCGAGTATTGTTGTTATGTTGATAACTTTGAGGAGGTTTAGAAATCTGGTTAGGTTGATTATTTGGTTTTAAATTTGCATTTTGAATAGGTGCAGTAATATTATTACCTGCAGTGACTGTGCTTGCTGTATTAGAAACATTACCCAAAAGTTGAGCTCTTTTAAGGTTCATCTGCTGTCGTCTCTCCAATAATTGAGCCCGGCATGCTTCAAACTTTTGTTCATATTCACTATATGCTCTCTTATCAGGATGATTGACATTCTCTTTTTTCCACTTCTCGATTTCTTCCTCCCACTTCTGAAACTGAATATCAAACAAATGTTCTTCTTCTGCAAGCTTCTTCAAAGCCTCATTGTTAATAGTAGATGGAGTCTGAACTGTATCATTCCTGAGATTATCTGCATTGTGTGACCAATTTTGATTATTACCTGTATTCAAAGTAGAATTACCAGCATTTGCACTATATGGTTGCATTGGCATAGATGGTGCAGGAGGTTTGGTCCCATAAAGAGGTTGATCATTTTCATGTGGTGGTGGAGGTGGCGGTGGCTTATCTGGGGGTAGTGGTGCTGGAAGAGGTGCACTTGGTTGCGGGGCCACACCCATATTCTGCATCATTTGCTTGGAAAACTAAAAAAATAATTAGTTATAATTTAACTTAGTTTAAATATTGATAAGTCATACCTGTAATTTTATAACAAAAGGAATATGTAGGTACATATAATTTTTTAGGAGCCACAATTGTAGGTAAACAGGACTTACACTTTTCATTGTGGGTGACTATAGTGTGATGTGGTTTATTGTTATATTCCTGTCATTTTAATAACAAAACTTTTAAATACAGACTCATTATATGGTAAATTGTGTCAATACAATTTAAACGACATGAGATGTTTATTGGTAAATAAACTGGTATTAATTTTTATAATACCATAATATTTGCAAGGACTACTGATAACTAAATTACCCACCTTCTCTCCATACTGAGTCTGCCATTGGGCATATTGTTGCTGCCATTGGGCCCATTGGTGCCAGTTTTGCTGTTGCATCAGAGTCCATTGATCTGGTGTGATCGAACCCATGTTCATATTAGAAGGATCAGGAGCCATAGGGACACCTGCGGGGTTCCATTGAGCGGCAGCTGGTATTTGCCAAGCCATGTCTGCTCAATAATCTTATTGTATTGATAAAAAATAATTAAAATTTGAGTCAAGCTTAAATGAATCCTCTTTGATTTTCATTTATCTTAGGCACATAAGATAATAATGTCTAAAATAAGCTAGCGGCCATTTTGTTTCGGTGTTGTTTTGGACGACGCCGTCAAAATGGTTCGCATTGACAAGTAATGATAGTGATGTTTTTAATGTAGTATCGATAATTATATAAATCATAACAATGGAAAACTAAATACAACACATAAATACATATTTTAGAATTTTAAACTATAACAGGATAGCTAAAAAAATATATACAATAAATTTATAAGAAATAAAAATACTGTTTAAATTCGTAATCATACGACCGAATTTTGAACCTAAAATAATATTATTTATTTCACTATATGTATGTAAATATTGTTATCGACAGTGACATTAAACAATACAACTTAATAAACGTACCAAGGAAAAACAAAAAAATCTTATGTTAATAAATCTTTTAATTCCGTGAAGTTACAATTTCTTTCCATATTTATACATAATCTAAAAAACAAGCAGGCAGTATGGATTCCAAAATTCAAAATTATTATATAATAAATAAAAATATTTTCGATTATTTTTTTAAGTTATATAAAACGTCAAATTTTTCGATACCCTGCACTCTTCACTTCCCTAGTCTAAACTAGACAGTTGATGAGACGCCATTTTTTAGTGATTCGATAGTGACTGCATTGAGTTGTTTCTGTAATTTCTATAGTTTGTTGCAAAACAGTGCTTTGTTTTTATTATTTAAAAGATATATTTAATATTATAAAACTTTTATTCTTCTTTTTAAATCTCAAGTTCGATATATTAACTACTATTTGCATGGATATCGCTTGCGCGGGAAATGTGGCATTCACTGTTCGTAGCACATCACAAAAGTCTTATACATTTTCTTAAATTTCAAGAGTGACTACAATGAATATGAATATGCTTGGGTATAAATCTCGAGTTGGAAGACGAGTGAAGAATAAAATAGCCAAAAACATCGAAAGGCAATATGAAGAGGCAAGGTGTCGTGAATGCTCTGTTGTAGTAACGCGTATGGACTTTGCCAAAATTCTAGGTAAATTCACTAAAGTGAAAATCCAATATGAAAATAATTCCTCACCTAAAGTTTCAAAGTCATCAATTCAAAACTCAAATGTAAGATTAAAAAGTAATGAGAATGGTATGGTGCTAATGAACAGGAAAAACATTAATTCTTTATCTAAAGAGATAAAAAAAAGCAGAAGTGAAATAATTAAAGATCCCCTAATGCCAAGTCCAAAGAAATTAAACATATTAAAAGAAAACAATAATTACAAGAATTTGGGAGCTCAAAAGGAATACTCGAATACAAAAAGAAATAAGTCTGAGAACAAGAACTATGGCATTATATTTCTTAATCCTGTAGTAAATGGTACTCATGATACTAAAATTAAAGTGTCTTTGGCTGACTTAATCCCTTCTATAAACAAGAACTTATTACCTAATGAAGATTGGTGTATAGAGTTTTTTCCTAAAAACTTGGAACCCAAAGATGACAAGATGTATAATCGCATTGCTGCAGAATTAGAGGACTTAATGTATAACAAAATAAACACCACATCAATGTCTAATGAAAGCAAAGGGGATGACTTCCCCTCGATTATGGACATTCTAAATGATAATACTACAGAAAATACTCCATCACAAGATCAAACTTCACTAGAATTCAAGCCTAATATGGAATCCAGTGATGTTGAAGCTATGCTCTTAGGTAAAGGTGAAAATAAACCTACACCTATGGAAATAGATAAATCTGATGTAAATAAATTAAAGGAGGAGGTTGTAGATTTTGTACCAAGTACTGAAACAGAAAAAAGTATAAAAGAAGATGAAATACAGAACCCTCACAGTCCATCAATACTCGATGAAACATTGCAAAAGGGTGTTGAAGAGCATTTACCGACTGTTCAACCTGTAATAGAAGATACAAATAATATTACCAAAAATGCAGAGTTAAAGCTACCAGAACCAGCTGTGGCTCAGAAAAGTGAACCAGATACTTCTCATACAGTTAAGTATGAAGAGGTCACAGAAATTATATTTAAGAAAATATTAGATGGAAAATGTGTTAGATCAGTAACATGCCTTAAAAGTCTAAAATACAATATCCAGATAGATGAAGATTGTATTGAACTTTTAGGTGCACCAAAATATATATCTAGTATAGAAGATATACAGGTATTATTACAGATTGTAAATGATAGTGCTGTGGATAGTTCATATATGTTACACTAAAGTGTAATACAATATATATAATATTTATACAATTGTTTTTAGTATATCTATTAATATTAACAAAATAATGAAGACTGTTAAACATATTGCATTATAACTGCAAAGATATCTGTAATTGCAATACAGTTTTATGTGATCAACAATGAAATTGGATTCCAAAATTAGGAAAATAAATAATATTTGCCTGATATTTATCATAACATTTTTCAATTTCATTGAAAAGAACCATAAACTATAATTTGTTTTAATTTCCCATTGTATTTTAGTTTACTAGCAACGGATGAAATTCTTTGACTTAAACATTATTTAAATATAAAATTACGATACAAAGTAATTATTATTGTAAAACAGTTTTAAACGCACCAGATGATTCTATTTAGAAACGAAGTCAATGTTTCAGTCCTAATACTTTATTGGGACCTTTTATGAGATGGCAACATTATCGATCTTTCTTAAATTATGGTAATTAAACTGTTTTTTTTTGTTTTAGCTAAAGGTAGAATTGAGTTTGATTGACGTGACGTCTTGTGTCGAAATTTTAATGTTTGTTATTTTCAATAATCTCTAACGAGTCATCGAATTATGATTCAGATATTTTTTTAAATGGGAAGAGTAAATTGATAGCGTGTTAACTGTCTTCTTGAAGAGCCTGAACAGGATGACAACTGTCATAATAGACACATCTTTATAACGCTTAAATTTTCTGACAAAAATAATATACCTATTATCGTACAATGTTAATCAAGTCTGCCATATTAAATAAAATAAAACATGTTATGGCCTCGCTCCTCCACTCTGACACCATCGAAATCGTTATTGACAGCACAGAAAATATCAGTGTATACGCATCCATACATGTTTTGGGCCGACCCGATTCTGATGCAGCACGTCAGCCAAAAATAAATTCGCCTTAAGCTTAAAAATATAGAAATCCTTTTTGTTACTCTACCTAAAATATATTTTTTCAATAACACTAAACACAGAAACAAAACTTCAATTCAACAAACAAAGCGTTCAAATTTTATTCACACTTTCGATAAGTGTGAATAAAATTTGAACGCAATGTTGGTCATATTTTATTTATTTAAAAAAAAAAGTGGTATGGCAAGGCACTCCTAGAGTGCATACGATTTTATTGATATGAATTTTTAGGCTGCGATACACGCATCAACTAAACGCGACATTTTTTTAGTGTTCGTCGTTTGTTTTATATTGTGTTTTAGAAACGCAACAAGTGATTACCAAATCGCAAGTGTCGTATATAAGCATACTTGCGATTTGGGAATTGTTTTTCCCGTGGAACATTTTAGGATCAGCCATCTTCTCGAAGAAAGCCTACCTACTGAAACGAATTTGACATCTAACCGGTGAGTTGTCAACATTTGTTATTTCAAATCTGTGTCCATTACTTTTTATCACATTTAAAGTCTAGGGGCTATTATAGACATTAATAGTTATGATAAGTTTAAAGGTACACTTTAGTATAAGTCATGGATTAACTATATTAATATATAGTCGTTTATATATCATCTAAATGGGATTGGACGATTAATATAATATAATTTACTTAATAGGCATACCATAATATAAAAAATAATTATACATATAGTCTCTTACTATTAATTTAATCTACACTACAGATTATGTTAATTATAGAAACATTTTTCCGGCAATATTGCTATTAAATATAAAGCTATCTAGTTGCTAAGTCTAGTTTTACATTGAATCATTTAGATATGTTAATCTTGGAGAAACTTTTAGTTTTATTTATATGGATTCGTATATTTGCACTTTCTGTCTTAACTATTGTAGTTTAATTGTGTTTGTTTATGTATAAATAAAACTATCGCAAAATAAATATTAATTTTATTTACATCGTGTACTTAATTAAGTTTGAAGTACTTGTTTATTGAAATAGCACGGCTTGCAACGGAGAAATTAACCTT
The DNA here is from genome assembly GCA_963661955.1 of Leptosia nina. Taxonomy (NCBI): domain Eukaryota; kingdom Metazoa; phylum Arthropoda; class Insecta; order Lepidoptera; family Pieridae; genus Leptosia; species Leptosia nina. The sequence goes on along the minus strand of CAVLEF010000004.1, from coordinate 2,954,095 downwards.
TTTTTGTTTCAAGTAGATATTATATGAAATATCTTTAATAGCTGTTAGAAAACAGTCGAGAACGAGATGTAATATTACAACATTATATACTGGTATACTACTTCAAAGGGGTTGTATTTATCTGGGAAACTCGATTGAGTTCCCTCTTTAGTAACAGATTTGCTTGCAACATCACATGCAGCGCCGATAATTTGATGGAAGGGCAGTTTTTTGTGTGTTGCCATAAAAGTTGCTAATGCTCCCACAAAAGCATCGCCCGCACCCTGAAAATTAAAGTAGGTAAATATTTATTTTAGAAAATTTTAAAAGCCAACAGATTTAAAACGATAGTATGATTTGATTTTATGTTTATTGTAATTATCAACATTTAAAGCCCTAGTTTACGATAAATTAAAACATATACTTAAACAACGGAGTCATACCGTAGTATCAACTGGTACAACATTTGAACACTGAACATGCACACATATATCTCGTTGGGTAGAATACGCAGCACCCTTACTGCCAAGGGTAATTATGACAGTTTCACATCCATAGTCTAACAATTTATTAAGAGTGTCTTTAATATTACTGAAATAGAACAAATTGATATTTATTCAACCTAATAATAAAGTAATAAATCAAAGTAATAATAGTAACCGCAATCTTGTTTTAATGAAACTTACGATAAAGTGACTTCGAAACCGACGAGTAACGCAGCCTCAGATTCATTTACACAAAGTACTGTACAGAGTTTTAGAAGATTTTCTATGTTAGTACTAGCTGGTGCTGCATTTAACAGTCGAACCTGCAATACAATACCTGCAATGTATATTTTATCTTCATTCATTCGTTTAGCCTAAATGGCAACACATTTTTCTACTTACACCTTTGCATAATCTGAAAGCTTCGTGCGTGGTATCAAATGGTGTTTCAAGTTGGCTTATCAAAACATCGGCATCTTGAATCAAAATTTGAGCTTCATTAATATCTGTCACACTAAGATAATTGTTTGCACCAGGAACAATGACAATTTGGTTTTCTCCATTTGCTGCTACAGATATTTGAGCAATACCAGTAGTTACATCTTTTGTTTCCTTCGTGTGTGTTACATTTATTCCAAAGCTTTTTAGATTATGTATATATTTCTTGCCCCAGAAATCTTCTCCTACCTATAATATAATAGGGCTGAGCAATCATTAATCATTACAATTATAAATTTTATGACTTTTGGCAACATAAATATCTTTTGAATAAATATTTGTTAAATGAAGAAGCAAATTATAACTAAAGAATTACTATTCTTAGCTATCTTACTCTTGATATCATGTAAGTATTTGCACCCAGTTTGGCGGCTGCAACACACTGGTTAGCACCTTTGCCACCAAAACTAGTTGCAAATTTAGTTCCATGAAGGGTCTCTCCTGGTTGAGGGAGCCTAGGAGCGTAGCTAAAATGTGAACGTTATCATTTTTATCGGTATTTTGATTTCAATAAAAGAAATATACCTATAAATGGTAGTAAAAAGAATCGAAAAAAAACAAGATTCTTAAAAAGTAAAGGTAGTAAAATATAATATGTTTATCTATGGCAAAGACACAATAGAGAGTGATTATTTTCTGTTGGCATAGGAATTAAAAGTTGTGTAGTATGTAGTCTGCCTTATATTGCTAGGGTTGGTAACTTGGTAGCAACGTATTGCCACGGTGCGAGACGCCTAAGCCTAAATGTTCGGTAGATAATTAAGTTTTAACTCTTACTAATCTGTCTTAAATAAGTCTATTGTTTTTTAAACATTTTTCTTTAATATTTAAAAAAATAAAACATGAGGAATTTAGCGTGTAATTTTTGTACGTGGGACTTAAGAAAAATTACGTACGCAAGCTGGCAAACAGTAATATTTTTTAGGTCGATTTAGGAATCTACTTAAAAAAAGCTAACAATTGGTTTGTTTTGGTTTTGACAAATGGATCCAAACGGAAACTTAAATTCATAACTACGACTTATTGCATAACGTTTCTATTTGATCATCGTACATGCCATATAGGGTTACGATGAGATGTTTAGTGTTAACCTTCTAATGTTTTAAAGAATATAATGCGACAGGAAATAAACATCTAATTCTAGGTTATTAAATTGGATTTAGATTTAAGTAAAGGCTTAAAAATATATTGACTAATAAAGATAAACATACGTTGTAAAATCAACACTGCATGATCCGACAACAACAATTTTTGCTTGATTAGTTGATGATTCCATAATAATTTTCTTCTCACTTAAACGTCACTGAGAATAGGGGCGTGTACCTTACTCAAATATTGCGTCTATACAGTAAGGCGTACCTTTCAGAAATGCAAAAAATTGCCACGATATTTGCTCCACTGAGCACAATGCACTGTAAATTAACAAATGTAATAAACTAGTAGTTAAATTTTATCTGTAATGTACAGGTACCTACTTGTAGTTGTATTGTTTTGGTTATCTTGCTGATAATTACCACTCTACCTAACCTCTATATCAGGCGTTAGCTGTTATTTATGCTTTGCAAACTGTTGTACTTTTTAACATTACTTGTTTATTGACTCTCTTGTTTTGGGCTGATTTGTGTAGTCAACGGCTATTGATCTATGATAATCATTATAATATATGGGTTTTGATAGAGAAGTGTTGAATAAATGACTAACAAAAGTTATAAATCACTGACACTGATAATAAATCAGTAGCAAAGTAGGATGTTATTTTATGTTGATGTACCTTAATAAATAAATAATAAAAGGATAGAACTAGTTCTAGACTTCTATTTCTATAATAAAATACAGGTTACAATGGATTCCCCTAAAAGCTTTACTTAATAACAATTCATAAATTAGGTTTTTGATCAGATGACTTCTCTTTGGGTTCAGATTCAGTTTTCCCAATATTCTCTGCCATTTCAGCATATTTGGCTTGTCTGTAATCATACTTTGCTGCATCAAGTAGAACATTTTGAAGCAGCAATCTGTTATTGGCTTGTCTATTTTGGAGAGATGGAAAAGGATTGCCCCTTAATTCTAATACAGCCTTATCCATGTTACGGCTATGTGCTGGTCTTGGTGCCTTCAAAAATCTAGTGAAGGCAGAATTACTATTTTCAAAGCGGGGTACTAAAACTTTGAACAATTTGTGTACAAGTTCTTTCTCCAGGAGCCAAAAGTTGGCCATTTCCATTGTTGGCTTATGGCAATCACCATGATTGATAGCCTCAGCGATTAACTGCAAAGAAAATTTTTAACTTTTAGAAACATTCCTGCTTAATAAGTTACCGTCAATTGATGTTAAATATTTACCCTTTCTGTGTACTGGCGAGCTTCATCGCCTCTGTTGTAATTGACTTCAATTCTTTCGTATTTTATTATTGCGGTTACTGTTTTCCTTAATTTATTTATTCTACCTTCTGGTCCCTCAGCATTTCTAAGACGTCGATGTTTCGGGGGCACTTTAATACGTAGCTTGGAAACCAATTTGGTAACATCAGCTTGATTCATTTTTAAAAATAATTATAGAGTATCAGTCAGATTGTAATTATACTCTTATATCGTAACTAGTTTCTACAAATCCTTTGAAATGATACAACTCTGTTAAATAATTGTTTTGTAAGTTGTAGTTTGATGCTTATCGCTTGAATCTTGAAAAAAAGCAATTTTAGGTTGTTTTATTTTTTATCTTTTACACAGACTATACAGTAACTGCGTTAAAATTGTAACTGTCCATTGTCATTTTTTATGACGCAAAAATAAAAAACAAATCACAGATGTGGCTTGCTAAGCTTAAGATCATCGCTAACTAGAGAAATAGATTACTTACAAAGTTGAGAGAACAATTAGCAAAGTAAGATCATTATATTAAAAATCGGTTATTATAATAATAATTAATGCGATGAAATCCTGAAGAAAAACATATTTTTGGTGGTTTTTCAAAATCTGTAATTTTGTGATTATTTTTTTTACCAGTTTTAGCCAGTTAGAAAAAAACATAATACAATATATACCTGTCATTTGTCAGTGCTATTTGTTGCCGGCTGCTGTGTTTACATTTTATTATATTGTACTATATGCGTTGATTGTAATTTATATTTCTTAGTATAACTACAACACGTAACAAATAAAACAAAAAAAAATACTTATTATAACGATATACTTATAAATAATTAATGACTTAGATGTTGTTTTATAGATAATAGGTAATATAAACTTAAATGTTTCCTACTTTTTTATTGTTTCTGCATGCCTTGTTTCTTGTGTCACATTTTTTTGTATTAATCTTCAGGTGTCCCGCCACACAATTAAGAAAAAGGAATTTTAAGAATGAATGCCGCTTACTGAAGCTGCACACGTCATAACCATATTAATCTTCAAGATGAATAACACTAATAAAAATGAAAATGCTAGCGTTTATGATCTGCTCACCAAACTATGTGAAACGCAGGCACAGAACTGTAGCCATCAGAGTAGAACTTCTGTGAAGCAACTTGCATCCAAAATGAGATCAAAAGCCTATGAAATTGTTTTGAAAAAATCGTCGATAGATATACCAATATCAGAAAGCGACCCAATTGTTGATCTGCTATCATGTCATTTTATATTACAGCAGAATGTAAAGAACGTTATCGAATATAAAAGATCATTAGATCTGAAAAAAGCTATCAATAAATTAAGAAACTCTGATTTAGGTTTGGATAAGGATCATGTTTACAAAATTCTCAGACTCCTCGTAAAACTTCATAATACAGTGGCAGATGATGCTTTGTTAGAAGCTTATAAGGTTACGTTTGTATAAATTGTTATTTTTATATAAAATTAAGAAGTTACCTTCTTCTGGGTTTACTTTGTCTCTGAATGGCTGTTAAGATTGGTGTAATTTTCAAATAGTGTAAGAATGAAATTATTTTTCAGAGACCATTTTCATTTGGTTTACTTGAAGAAATGCTACCAAAACCGAAAAGAGAAGTGTTTGGCTCTCCACAACCCTACCCTGTTTACCCACCGCACATATTTGAGTTACCATTTAAATTAAACAGAGGGAATGATTTGAACGGTTCAAACATGAGTTATGTTAACTATACAGTTGACAGTTTGGATTCAAAGTCTTGTAAGTATAATTTTAAAACTCTGACAACTATGTGGGGCAAATCACTTTGTCCATGTGCCTATTTCATGAAGTAGGTGATTGGTCTCTTATGCTTGTTATGCTTTTCATTATTTAGACATTGAATGCTTAAAGCTTAACACCATATTTTACAATTATCCCATGGAAAGGAGCAGTAGGAATATAAAAATCAAGAATATTTGAAAATTGTGATTCCAAAAATTCCATTAAACGTTTACACAGATCAACAATTCCTGAAAACCATACAATCACTGTTTTTGTCTTAATCTTTGACTTTGGGTTATGGAGAGTGAGTGTTCCTTTTTAACCCAACTACATATCATTTTATTTCAGTTGTAACCGATTATAACTCACGAAAAAGTGAAATAAGAACATTTTTAAGCCCAATGGCCTTCCCTTCTTTAAGTTCAACGCAAGTATCACCATATTCGGAATGCAATGTCTACAATTTTCCGAGGTTAATGACTCCTAGGGATTTGGTAATACCAAAGTCTCTTCCTCTTCAGCCTAAGGTAAAAATATTATTGAATTAAATTTAATCACATAACTATTACCCAATAATATTATCTATAGCTTAATTCTAAGACCTTTTATCGATGATATATATACTGCGAATCACATCTTAAAGGAAGAATGTATGGGTCCTTGGCAGAGCTGTGGGTTACTGTCCCACCTCTACTTCTCCTACTGACCATGTCTAGAATAAAATCCATTGTTATGGGATATAAAATTTTGCTTCTTGTAAAAAAATTGACATATACTTTTACAGATATCTTTTGTCACAACTGAGGACAAAATGGACTTGAAAAATTTAGACAATAGTGAAGCAGATAATATGAACATTTGGGAATTGGCCTCTCAAGTAGACAAGGATATTTCAGTTGACATTTGGGAGTATGTGTGTAAGTTTATGATTAGAATGTGACACTAGCATTATATGTAGGGCGTAACACAGTTTGTAGGCTATTTACAAGATTGTTCTTGTTGAATCTTTACAAAAAATAGTATAGATATCCCCTTGTATATCAATGCCACTTTTATGATCTGTGAAACTTTCTTTGTTTAAAACCTTTTATAAATATTAGAACAAATTGGTGACTCACACAATTTACTTACTCATATTAATCACAAACACTAATATTAGACACTCTTTATTATTACCATTTACCTCAATTACCCTAAATAACAGGGATTTGCCTTAAGTATGTACACTCGCCACTCTGCTACGCGGACTTACTAGTAATCGTAGCAGAGTGGATTACAAGGATGATTCTTGGATATATTTGAAAGTAAACAATATTTACAGCAAAGCTACCTCCAATAAACGAGAGGCAACTAATAGCAACGTCGTCAAGGGAAATCAGATTATGGCGACAGACCTACACCGGGTCCTTTCCGGATCTAAGTATTACTTCAGAAAGGCAGTTTATAAGGCACATAACATACCTACTAAGTAAGTAAAATTCATACAATATAACATAAGTTTAAAAGTTATGCCATTATTAATTCTGATCTTTTTTCTGTGTGTTTCTTTTCTATTAAAAAAAATATGTAGGTAGTTCACTTAATGTACGTGAAGTCTGTAAAATGAAACTTGGCGATTAAAGGAATGGCGGCGAGTTTCTTGACAGTTCTTCTCGTACGTTATACGTCATTGATTTGAGAACTGGTAGTAAATGCAAATTTAGAGTCTAATTTTTAATTGTTGTGACGTTCATAAGTGTCTAGTTACCGACGTGAATAAATGATTTTTGACTATGATGCTCAATATAAAGTCAAAAATGAACAATAAAAAAATATGTTTTAAATTTAAATCTGCCAACAAAGCAATTATCTTAACTCTATCGCCTATTTACGGCACGAAAACATTTGTTTGTATCTGCACTTGTACATTGTAAATGGCTTAGCAAAAAAACATTATTTAGACAAAAAGAAATGTTTCTTACAGTTGGTGTGGAAACCAGGTCGTTTCCTTTCATTAAATCAACGAATTCTTTCCGGATGAAGGAGAATCTTATCCTCGAGTGTATCTCAAGGGAGCACCTTCAAGGTTATATTGCACCTTTGTTGATGACCGGCACATATTACAGGCGTCTCTATGACTTCGCCTTTAATCATACCGTTGATGATCATTTTCATAAGAAGGGACTTGTTTTTGAGGTAAAGTTTTCAAAAAAATATTGTCTTATAAGAACATTGAACCAAGATTTTTTTCATGATTGAGGTGGACAAGCCCGTGGTTCCCTTGATGGTAGAAGAAATACCACATTTTTTTACATTTAAGTTTTACTTACTAACTTATAAGACGAAAAGTTTAGCTTGACTAACTGTTTTAAGTGTAGGGAAATAATCAAGGATTAGAAGAGAAATTATAAGAGAAGTATTTCTTTTATCAGTCAAAGGATGCGATATTTCAATTAATTATTATATTATATTATATTAGCAAGTGATCATATCGCATTATAAATACCTGCTGTTACACAAATAATCTATAATTTCTTAGACTGTCTACAATATTTTTTGTTTTATATAGATTTCTTCCCACGTTATATTTCAAAATAAGATCTCGGTATACAGATTTAAAACTTCAGTGTTCTATATTACATTGAAATGCCAGGTATTAGAGTCGGGCCTTATTCATTATCCCGTCTAATTAATTTAGATTATTATCTCTTACAGGCTGCAAGAGAAGTAGTGAGACAGTACTTGCTGAAATTCCGCCTGGAGGCGACGGAAATATTCGAAGAGTTCAGCAGCAGAACATCGGAAGACATCAACTGTATGCCAACTTTGCTGCAAATACTGTACCACATGGAACCTCTGAAGTACGAGATTCAAACACTGGCCACGATATACAAACTTGAAAGTACAGGTAAATACTGTCTGTAGTTTACGCGAGTAGTACACATTTAAATAAAACGCTTTAACCGTTTAAAACGAGATATATTATTTTAACGGCCCGACGTTTCGGATTCTCTGCAGCAGCCGTGGTCACACCAAATTTCTAAATAAGTTTAACTAATACATATCGCGCATTAAACAGTTAGTGTTTTATTTAAAAGTACAGTTAAGTTTGCTATAAACAGAATTAAAAAAATAAACAATAGGAAGAGAAACGTTGACGCCCACTGATCATATTGCTTCCTTGTTCTTTATAGGCCATTGTGGGAAAGAGACAACATTCTTTTATTTTGTTCGGTCTTATTACTTGTGCAGAGAAACTAATACGATTACTCAATGTTATTTGTATTTGAGAATTGCTCGATAAATGCTCTAACAAGTGGTTCCTAAGATTAGGGCGTCAATCAAGCAAACTCCTTAGCCTTACAATATTAGTAAAGATTTAACTGTAACTAAGTACAGTCGAATAAATATTTCGTGAAATCCATTAATTAAAGTATGCTCTTTTTAAATTATTAAATTGTTATTGCAGACTCAATAACATCAATACCCCATGGCGCAGAACTGATGTCGTATTTATTTAATCGAATATCTTTGGTCACACACAAACGGACAGCCGAAACACTTTTCAATTCGCTTTTCATCGTATGCCGTGTGTACTTCAAGTGAGTAACTTTTAATTTTAAATCGATGCACTAGACTGATAAAAATTTGGTCAGATTTTTCTATTTATTAATAAACTGTCATTACCTTTTTAGTATGCTAGCATGTAGTTTAGTATTGCATGTAATCAAGTAGTAATTTTATTGTATTAATGATATTAATTTTAAAACATTATTGTTTTTCTATATTTCGTACCTTGTATAAATAAGTCATCCAATAAGATATTTTAAAGAAAGCTAGTTAAGATATAATGGCATTTTCGCAAAACAATGTGTCTTACGGGAAATCGAACATTGATACAGTGTCGTGTAAAAAAAAACAAGGTACGACTTATACACAAATTATAAGTATTGTATGTAAGCGTCTAGTAAAAATCACATCAGCCAAAACCCAGTGACGTAGTCAAAATGAGGTAAACTGATATATTTCACGTTTTAAGCCGTTTTAATTGTTTAATTCAAAGTATTATATATTTTTATTTATACCAAAGTACTTCTAAACAAATAAAACATATGTATATTGAGAGTTGTATGTAAAGTTACTTATAAAATTACTATGTTAATTTGTAAATGTGAATCGTGTAAAATTTGGTCAACGAAAAGGCTTTTTTATTTATTTACGACCTGTGTCAGCGACTTTGTCCGCGCAGAATAGTAAATTTGGGCATCCAAATTTGTTTTTTGCAAACCTCTGCATCTTTGTAAATTTAAGCTGCCCACGACATCGGTCGCGTCCAGTGGTTCTTGCAACATAAGCTAAAGATAGACATGTAGTGTCGCGGGCATTTCTTGAAAACATTTCGTACATATTTTTTGGGTGTCTTGAACCTGAAGATTTCCTGCTGTATCTTCGCTTTTATTAGTCACAGCAATGTTTTATAGCCTTCCTTGATAAATGCTCTAACCATAGCAAAAATATTTTTTCATTACTAATCTGTAGTTCCTGAGAGCGCGTTCAAACAAACTGTTCAGCTTTATATATTAGTATAGATTATATTTTTATCGGCAGATTTATAGAGAAGTTTATATTTGAAGGAGAATTGGATGATTATTTTAACGAGTTCTTCATAAGGAAGGACAACCAATATGTCAATTCGAGAAGTAAAAGATATTGGGATAAGGGGTTTCATATAACTATGAGCGTGGCTGTTCCGGACTTCTTGAGACCTTTGGCTACATTCATTCTACTTTGCGGAAAGTCTTTGCGACTCCTGAAACAATGTAATCCTACTGTGAGTATGGTGGCGTAGTTAAAAATAATATTTCGTGTTTTAAACCGTTAAAAGTGATTTTGTTTAAATAAGAAATACTATTTCCAGGACCCATTAGTGATGCTGATATCATCAGATCACCCATCAATGAGGTGCTGCGCCACATTCGAAGAGCTAGAACGCGAACAACAGGTGTTGGACGTATATAGAACGAGATGTCTGTTCGTTAGCGGCGAACCAGTCACATTCGACCAGATATTGCTTAAACGAGAGGCTGAGAGAAAAGCCTTTACGGAAATGGCGTCTCTCAAACAAGCGGAAACTATGGAGAAAATTGTTGGTTAGTTTAGTCCTATATAAATTGTTAATTTCGATTTGAAAAAGCTTTGATACACCTGGTATTAGAACCGGCATCCAATTTGAAGTAATCCAACCAATGGTAACAGTGTATAGCTAATCAAGGGGTCTCGGGTATGATCCCATCATATTTATAATTTTTCTGAAACATTCTGAAACAACTTTCGAATACTGGACTCCGTCCCGGTCACGAACCACCATCTGCAGATGGCGCTAGCGTAGCAGTTTTTTCTTTGTATAGTTTAATTTATATACAGTTTGCGCTTTTAACCGTTAAAAGTGTATATATTTGTATATTTTAGCTGAACGAAAACGTCTAGCGCAACTTATTATAGCTGAAAAACAACATTCGCTGAGAGTATTAGAAGCTGCTATGGCGGAGGCTAAAGCTAGTAAGAATAAAGTGAAACAGCGCGAAAAGCAGCGCTCTCAATTGGAAGAAGCAGCTGAAAAGGCTACTGAGGAGGTTGATTCCAAGCTAAAAGATGACGAAAAGTAAGTCGTAGTCGAAAATTTTCATACGATTTCTGGTTAATGATTTACCTAGTAATTTTATTTAATGATTTATTGTCATAAAATGGCGGGCTTGTTGCTTCTATTAGCAATGAATGTTTCTTAAACAAAAGACTACGTAAGTAAGACTTCTAAAAAATCTGGATATTAAAGTTTGAAATTTTGTCCGGCTCACGAACCACAGAATAAAGCCTATCATTCATTACTAAACATAAAAAGCACGTTAAGAGGTTAATTTTTTAATTAAAAAGGATCTACAAATCTAACTGCTTTGATTCTAGAATGATATAAATGGATTTATACAAGTAAAAATCTTAAAAAAAGCTTATATATGTAGACACGACTGAGCATGTTGACTGACATGTGGTAATTAAATAAAACATATTGTTTCAGAAACAAAATGCTAGAGTACTACTCAAAGTTGAATATGGAAGTCGAGAAAAGCAAAATACACACCGAATGGAAGATAAAACGTCTTCAGCTTGACCAATCGAGAATGCAACTGCTCTCTTCCGAGGAAAGAAATTTAAAACGGGAAAAATTGGAACTTGAACATCAGAAAAACGAAGAAATAATGGCGATGTCTATACAAAGTGACTTCAAATCTGAAGATGGACTGGACGGTGACAAAGAGGAAGAAAACCTAATAATGATAGAGTCGACCAGTTCTCTTGGGAATGAAAACAATAACGCAACATCATCTGATCATTGTACAAACAAAACAAAGTCTCAAGCTTCTAATGACGTATTCAGTGCAATATGCAACGTTGCCAAAAGTATCTTCGGAACAGGCAAACGAAAATGCGACAATGAACAAGAACTAGACGCTCAAGGAAATGTCATCAACGACTTTCAAAATAACAAGATGGAAGCGACATCAAGTAACGTTATCGGTTCAAATTTAAATCAGGCCTTTGACAATCTACTATTTCTAGAAGCGAGAGAGGCGGCAGTTAAAAACAAATTGAAAGTCATGGCACACGAATTTAGCACAGATAACGAGAATAATCTGAAAGCTCCGATAATTACACTGACGTCTGCAGATGAAGACAATAACATTGAGGGCCCAATATCCGAAGCTAGGAGGAACAAATTAAAAGTTTTGGGAACAGAATTTAATGTTATTCAAGAAAAAGATACGAATGTCGATGAGCCGATAACAGAAGCGCATAGAGAAGCTTTGATTAATAAACATAAAGTTCTGGGTGCCGAATTCGATAGAATTGAAACGGAAATGGAATATTTCTATGAACCAAGAACGGAAGCACAGAGGGAAGCCGTGATTAATAAGAGAAAAGTTCTCGGAGTGGAATTTGATAAAGTTGATATAGGGAGAACTGATGAAACAATAAATAAAGATGTAGGATTTAAATATAATGAAAAAGAAGTTGCTCCTAATTGGAGATCTGACGCTCAAAAGGAAGCAATAATTAATAAACAGAGAGTTCTAGGTGTAGAATATAACTTGCCGTTAAATAGATTGCCTGAACGTGAACCAGCTAATGTAGCTCAGAGGGAAGCTATACGCAATAGAAATAATGTAATGGGTTCCGAACATTATGGATCTAGTCAAATGTCAGTGAAGAAATCTGGCTTAAAACTAAATTTAAAGCCATTTGGTGACACTACAAGTACTAAAGGTTGTAATTCTGGAGTGGTAACGCCTGGGGAATTGTTTTCGAGGGTAAGTTTTCACCTATTTAAGTTAGAGGTCTTTTTTTTGCCTACATACTAATATCACGAAACTACTCACTATGTCTACTATACTAAAGGAAATAACATTTATATAGGAGTCGGAAATATTTTTTTGAAAACTTAAATATTTTTCGCATGACAGAACTATATAAATTGAAAAAAAAAAATACGACTCGCGCAGTACTTGAAACGACATCTACCGTGTCACACGGACACGTAGCTCCATTAGAGCAACAGTATTGAACGCTGTGGGTCCCAGTTCAAGTCCGGTCCGTGTTGTAAATTTTTACAATTTACAATTTTTTTTATTCTATATTTTAGCTGGATCTAGAAACTCCCACCACAGCAGAAGTGCCCACAGATGGGCCCATGACAAGCGACATATTCACCCCCCGAAGCGAAGGGCAGGACATAGAAAATTTGCAACCTCAAAACTATTTACGCTCCGACGGTTTCAACTTCTCCATGATCATCGATGATGAAACGGCTGTATCAGAAGTGATCAGTGATCAAAGTATCGATTCATCACCTAAAAGATTAAAGAAGAAACATAAACATTCGGTGTTTAATATTATAGATGGGTCATATAATCTTGACGATTTTGATCCGTTTGGTGTTAAGAATTGGGAGAAATATTCAAAGAATTACATTGATAGTCAAATGTCTATAGATAGTACATTTTATACCCACCCAGCAACTATAATGGAAGAGGTGACAAAGGCGCCGTATAAAAATATATACAGATCTCGTATTGGTGATGAAGACGATGATGAGTGTATAACTTGTAATAACATAGCAACACTGACAGCGTGTTTGCAACGTTCGGTGATGTTGCCATTAACCTACCAACTGGAAGTCGTTAATAATTCGATATTGACATATTTCTTAGTCAATCTCGATATGTACGAGCATTTAAGGAGTTTAAAGGACTACTTCTTCCTAATGGATGGAGAATTTTCCAGGAGTATATGCCATAACCTCTTCGCAAAACTTACAAAGACTTTGAACCCACAAGAGTTGTTGAATTTCTCCACTTTGCACAATATACTGGATAAGGCTCTTGGTTCTTCTATATCGCGTAAGAAACTTTTTTCTTTTTATTATTGAAATGCTATATGCATTAAAATAAAAATCTATATATATCGAGATACCCAATTTTAAATTAAAATACTTAATCCATCTTAATTAAACAATATATCTTTTGGAGTATATGATTTGGGGTTTGTGGTGCAATAATTTCGAAAAAAATAACAGTTAGGCTACTCTGCCTCTAGCGGCCTTATAATATAATTGCGATTTTACGTTACAGACGTCCACAAATTTTCGGAAAACCTCTCGTTTACAATACCGGAAGCTCCACTGAGTTTCCAACACAGTTCGCCGGACGTTTTGCAATGTCTGTCTTTAACATATACCGTCAGTTGGCCCCTAAACATAATACTATCACAAGAAGCGCTCTTAAGATACGCTAAGGTATTCCAGTTTTTGATCAAAATGCGACGAATCTTTTGGGTGCTGAGCGAGGATTTTGAAGTAAGTACAATTTAAATATCGGTTTAAAGACATTTATTTTAAACTCAGATTTACACCACTTACATGAGAAACTTATAACTACTTAAATTAAAATAACTATATTTCATCACGCGGGTAGTTTTAAATAAATTCATGCGAACTATGAATAGCCTATACGGTAACATCTGGTTGATAGGAAAACGAGATCCAACTTCAAATATCTCTATATAATCCTAATAGAGATATATTTCAATTCCATAAATAATTAAATATATTTTTCTTTTTCAAAATTAATTTCAAACAAGCGAATTTATTATCTGTTTAGAACGAGTCTTATTATTGTTGTAAGTTATAATTGCCTACTTTCTTCTATTTTGCTGATTTTTACTCTTTAATTGTTCCTTTGTTACTATCTCCTGTAAACAAAGGTTGTCTAAAAGAAATTTCCATAGGCCATGAACTAAATCTCTATGTAAATTAATTATTCAGTAATTTCTTGTGTATTCCCTATCAGTAGTTTACGCGAGTAGTACCTACACATTTAAATAAAACACTTTTAACCCTTAAAAACGCAAAAACTGTATAAGTTCAACTATACAAAGTAAAAACTGCAACCTAGAGTTGCAGTTTTTAGTACTACGCCATCTGTTTTTTTTAAATAGAACAGACAAGCATAACGTTTTTAGGGTTAGTTAAACTTTGACTAATATATACATATCACGTAAATTTCTGGTATTTCTATTTGTGTTTTATTATTATGTATAAATTTTTTCAGTCACTAAAACTCTCGGTTAAACTGGCCCGCGAGAATTCTAGAAAGCTCTTACGCTCGCCACAGTACATATCAGTACAGTTGTACCGTCATATAATGGCGTCGCTTATTCGCGCGTTGGACAATTACATCGTCACCACCTGCATATTAACTTCGTGGACAGAATTTGAAAAAGAACTCAGAAAGGCCCGGACACTAGATGATCTGTATGACTGTCATGTCATGTATATAAAGAACGTCTTGTTCAGGTGTCTTCTTAATAACAGATCGACACCGGTCATGAAGTTATTGAATGATATTTTTACAGTTATTTTAAAGTTCAGTCGGGTTCTTAAAGCTGGGTGAGTATTTTGACTTAAATTTAAATGGAACTTCAATTCAACTTATGGAAACTGTATTGTTTTACACATTGTATAATTATTATAAAGATATTATTGATTAATTATTAAAAAAACATTTAGAGTGACATAAGTTATTGAAGATTAAAGATTTTTAAGTAAAAATAAAAAAAGATCGTAACAGATTTTTTAATTAGAAACTAATTTCTTGAAAAAAATACATTGTAATGTTAAATTTCGTTTATTCAATGCATATGCAGAATTATAATAAAAATTATCGTTATTTTTTCTATTTATTTTAGAATCATGTCCGTTTATTATATTGTATTAACAAATGTTTTAGGGAGTGGCAACAAAAAGAAGCAAACGGTTACTTCATTCACACAAATTATGCACAACTGAACGAGTTATATCATTTATATGAAAAACTTACAAAATATTTGCACAAAGTTATCACGAAGTTAATGGAATGTGGATATCAGCGACATCTAGTGGAGCTTCTGACGATGGTTAATTTGAACGGTTATTATGATCCGGAGAAAGTAGACACCAATACAAGTGTGGGTTAAATATAAAAGGATTAGAACCTCCCTTCCAAAAAAAAAACCATGAAATTGTATTAATATTAAGTATAATACGAATGGGCGAGAATTGACAACATTCTTTTTCATTTGTATAGTCTTTGTGTTTTTTTAAACTTTGAACGCATTCGTGAAAATTTTAGCTGATTGTTACTTTTTATCTGTAGATTGTAGGAAACCATATTTGTTTACAATTTTGGCCAGTCACGAAAAATTACCATACATATGCATTGTTATTGTTAAAAGAGGATCTACATTTTTAATTAAACCAAAAATCATTAATCAGGGAAATAAAGTAAATATTTTGTCTATTAAAATTTAAATCTGCTGAATATTTTTTTACTTAAAATTATATTTTCGTATGAGGTCAAAGAAATTGCTTACTGACAAATTATTTGACGATATTATGAATAATTATATAATACTCATATCATTAATATAGTTATAGGAAAACTAATGTGATATATTCCCACCTAGTATTATTATTTGTTAACGCAATTAGACTTTTTTAATGATTTCATGTAATATTAAAGTAATTAATAAGGGCTTGTTAATTATGCTTATTAAGTTTTCTTCTAATATTTCGTTATGTAAAGTAATCATTAGATAGTTTTATGCTGAAAGCTTGCGTTATATTCTAATAGAGAATATTTTATTAATGCTAGAAGCGTTTACAGTGTTCTCAAGATGTCGCTCGAATTACTAAGGAATCTCAGCAATATGATCGCTCAGCTGTATGTTAATTTGTAATGTTTTTTCATTTCTCATTTAAAGTTTTCTCTTTTAAATAATGATGCTTTAAAATAAAGAATTAAAAAACACGTTCTTTCATTTTATTATATATGATTCTGAAGAGTATAGGAAAATATTATCATCAAACAATAATTAAGGAAATTATTACTTAAGGTCTTTTACAAATTGTTTACTTTTTTTTACTATTCTATAGATGTCACTGTCGTCAAAAACTTCACCGCCATCTAGTGTTGAATGGCAATTATCATTTATTATACATGCCATCTTTTCGTGAATGGCAAAGATGGAAAATGCATTTTCTTTCGGATTTTTGTGATATAAAAAGAATCTTTCATTTCAGAACGGTTCGTATTTATTTTCAGACTATAATGCAATTTGGGCAGTAGTCAAATACACTTGTTTACGGCGTGTTCGAGTGGTATTTATTATCGGTGTTTCGCGTGACGTCCGCCGCGACAGTGGCGCCGATAATTTCCTTATATTCAGGGTGTGTTTTCACGAATACCTCATTCCGTCACAATTCGTCCAAAGGTTAACATCGGGGTAACCGGTTCAAAACCAGTGACATTGAAGTGAAAGTCAACCCTTTTTCCATATAGTATGTGTATGTGCTATTAACAAACTGTCAAGTATAAGTTATTATAGACCTAAATCAAAGAAATATAAAGGCGATCTTTGAATCGAGGGACCAGCCTCTATCGATCGTCCAGTGCATTTCCGCGAAACACGAAGCCGTTTTGCGCGACGCCTATCGATAATTCCAAAAACGTTAAAACTCAGGAGTCACCGTTGCTATCGCCGAGATGGCGTTCATGATGCCAGTGGTGAAGAACGATTGGGACATATACAACTCGCAGAGGTCACGGCGGACCTCCGAGTCGGCGGACAAGGCGGGGATCGGTGGTCGGATGCGCAAAGTGTCCGAGTCTCGCTCCGAGGGCCCGGCGTTTTCTCCGCGGACGTCTTCCAACGTCCTGAGTCCACACCGGAGCGCGCCGGCTATGCGCTCCGTTTCCTACGGCCGTATGCCACCATCGCGGGTGTCACTTCGAGCGCAGGACAGCCCCAAGGGCTTGGCTAGCCCCCCGAGCGGCGGGCGCGAGTCGGACAAGTTTCACAGCAGGTTGGTGGAGAAGTTGAAGCGAGCGTTCAGCCGCTCCGATTCGCGTGCGCAGGAGAGGAGCTCGTGAGTTAACCGGGCGTGCTTGTGTACAGGGCGCGCGCGGCCTCCCCCGAGCGAAAGTGGCACTGTACCGCCTGCATGCCCTACCTGTGAGGCGATGGAAAGTGCGCCTGGCCGCCGCCAGAGACGCAACACCATCTGTGATATCCCGTTAGAGCGCAGTTGAGTACCGAGTGGTGGCGAACTTCGGCTGTTCACGGTTCAGAAGGGAAATTTCGATTCGAAACCTGTGAAACTTGCAGGCATACTCTCGAACTAACTTGATTGGTTCTATAGCAATCCACTTTTAGAATCTTAACTTAAGATATAGGACAGGATTCCAACACTTATGTATTTCATTTGGAATCATTGGAATGAGTTATTTTAACAACTTAATTTGCTATAAATTTCGAGAGTAGACCTGCTTGTTGCACTCTCTTTAATGATCAATATTCACTTTTCGTGTCGGAACTTCTAACGTGTGAGTTTCCCTTAGGAACAGTTCGCTTTAAATGATTGCATGTTTTCGATGTTCAGGTTGTATGAGGTTGTTACGATGTCTGGTGATTTTAAGACTGCGTTTAGTTTTAAGAACCCCGAGGGCTTAGGAAGCTTTTCCAGCTTAGGGACGTTAGATGGCAGTTCGCATATTCTGTGATTCGTTTTGTGTAAGATATTTATTTTATGGGGTTATGAATTTTCCTACTAGAAAGATACTTTCTCTACATTTAGTGTATTCGTTTCGGTATCTGTAATGTGTCGACGGATGGCCATAGTAATGTAGTCGGTATATGCAGTGATACTTAGCTAGTATTGATGACTGGGGACTGTCCCAAATGTACCTAAGTATATGTTACATATATTGCACGATTTTATGTGATGTTAACATTGACTGTGTAAGCGGACCAGCTTTAAAAAAGGAACGAGAGTGTCAGTGAAACTGATGTTGAGTGAACGAGTGAATGATGTATTGTTGTCAGGTCACGGAACGTTTAGTTCCTTTACGATAGAACTGCCATGTTTACCTTGATATCATCTCTGATGCTGTACCTTATATATCGAATTGTAGTATTATATATGCATGTGTACGCAATTGTCTGATCTGACGTTTTAATCGAAATATAATGCTTATTCAAATATGCACTGTTTTATTATACCTTTTGTCCTCACCGATCTCATTTTAACAAGTCCATTTGCGTGGAAAGATAATATATTGCATGCCTTTAAAACGGAACTATATTTAAACTAACTAAAATTTAGAAGTAGAGTTCCTCACTGTTGACATAATAAATATCAAAAATATTGAGGTAAAGTTTTTTTTGTCAATATAATTTGAATTAAGAGCCTGTTTTTTTTTAAACTGATAACTACTTTTACTTACTAAGTAGGTTAACTACTATACGAGTAGGAAAATTATACCTAATACTGTTTTATCAGTACGTTAAAAAAGTCAAATATTTAT
Organism: Leptosia nina; assembly: GCA_963661955.1. Classification (NCBI taxonomy): domain Eukaryota; kingdom Metazoa; phylum Arthropoda; class Insecta; order Lepidoptera; family Pieridae; genus Leptosia; species Leptosia nina. The sequence continues at coordinate 2,935,052 of CAVLEF010000004.1, read as the reverse complement.
TGTCTACACAGTAAGGTCCAATATCAAAAACAGAACAAACAATGAGCTTCCCTCACCCCTTCGAAGGGTTCTTGGAATGTTCCAGAAACACATTGTATGAGAACTCAGCCGGGGAAGTTAAAGCGATGTGTTGTGCGCGATGTTCTTCAAAGGAATTGGATCTGGACAAAACAAAATAAAGATGCATATGTAAGTATAAAATGTGTTATAGTAACAAATCTATTTACTAACATTCTCTCACTTATTTTGTTAATAAATAATAGAAACTACGGTTATATCGTAATCTACAATTATGAACAAAACAGATACAGCTTTTCTTTTTCAAAACCCTCTAGCACCTATAGTCCTTTTAATCTTTCGTTTTCTCTTCACATCTGGTTGGCTGGAAGAGGTCGCTCCTTGGCGATAAGGCCGCCTCCTATTTATAAGCTACCTAGTTCATAAGTTTTTATTCATGTAAACCATTCCTGTATAAGAACAAGGTTTAATATATTAAACATTGTAGCATCGTTAATAGTCTTTCACCTATATATTTAAATCTATTTAACGCAATGTGTACGTTATCTTGTTTCGTCTTTACAATTTGAATGATAAAAGCGCGTTTGGAAATTCTAATGTATTTAATCTTTCCAGGCTATTAACTTTAATATGCAAAAATAAAAAAGCTTACCTACATACATCGACTCACCACAAATATTTTATTCAAAGCAAATTTTAATTAAGCGAAGTAAAGCTTAGCGAACGTGACGTCGTCGCAAAGAAAACCCTCATTTCTTGGACTCAATTGAATTTATAGCCGACTTGACCTGACGGAACACTTGCTGATGCTAAATTCACGAACACCAACGGCGAGCCAAAAAAGCGTTGCCTATCGGGCTGCTTATCGGGATAATCGGGAAGATCTCGGAACAGTATATACCCGTCGTGAATCATTAAGTTCGATTCTTGGCTAAAAATATATTTATTTGACACTATCCTTTTATTCCACAATGTATAATCCCGTTTTCCGTTCTTCATGAGCCGAACACACACCTGAGTTCTTTGATCAGTTGATCAGCCTTCTGTATCATATGCCATCCCCGAAACAATGTATCGAGGGCTTCAAACCCAGGACCTCTCGCGCTTAAAGCAATGCTAGGCAACACATTTAACTATTTGTTTGTGGACTTTATTTATATGCTTATTTGCATATTTCTATGCTACTAGACAACGTACTCTACTTGTCATTGTTATTTTATCGGCTTACTTTTAAGTCGTTGATATAAGTCGAAGTGCGTATACTTCGACTTATCTCAACAAAAGTTAAAAGTATTAAAAAAGCTTACGTAACAATTCATTTATATAATTATACACAGTCCCATCTACATGATAGTGGAAACCATCAAAGTGCTTGTCAAAAAAATTAAACACAAAATTATATATATGATGTTTCTTGTACCACATTGAAAATATAATCACTTTTTCGTACTAAAGTATTTAAGTAAAAAATTCTAGAAATTAAATGACATCATTATAAAGTGACGAGTAATAATAAATTAGTCATTCAATGATAAGGTGTTTTATCACTTCCTAAAACGATTTGGTTAATTATGATAAGGATTGAAGGAAAATAGGCAATATCCTATTTGCTAGATTGTAAAACGAAGACTTTAACACTGAAGCCGAAACTACATATATAAATAGACTTACTTGACTATAATTCTTTCATTTAAAAATAAATTCATTTTATTTTTTTTACCACTCTGTATAAGGAAAATACCGTTTTATATTTTATAACGTTTTAACCAAAACATAAAAATACACATTGGAAATATTCAAAACGGAACTTATCATAAAATTACAATACCAGAACAAAAAGTCTATGTGGAAATAAAATTTTATCAAAATCGGTTGAACCGAAGACCCGTAACTGTATATATACAAGCTGTCGTGTTTCATAATATAACTAGGATTGGATGTATAAAACAATATTTATGTTCAATATACCTTTTAATGTCTATCATTTTATCGATCAAAAGTGTCGCATGAAAAATTGCTTTATCAATAATTTTATCAACATGCGTAACTTTATACTACCTACTAAGTTTCGTTTGGAAAATTCCATAGCCTACTTGGAAAATGTAATCTACTTACATGTGGGTAAGTAATCATTACTGATTACTTGTGCAATGTTTTGAAATTACAACAAAACAGCATATTGTTCTTTAAATTGTTTTAAAGACTGGCAGCCTCGGACGAGAATTGCGATTATTAAAAATTTCCATTACTGGTTACATAAAACTGTGACTTGATAAATGAGTTCAAGTCATTTTCCTGGTTTATTATTTCAAAGGTAAAAAAATAACCATCTATACAATACATGAAATATTTAAATACTGTCTGTAATTCACGCGAGTAGTACACATTAAAAAAACACTTTAACGGTTTAAAACGCGATATATTTTTGTTAAACTTATTTGAATAATTATTTTAACTACGGCATTTCAGCTTTGCCGTGTTCACGGGGAGACACTTTAAAGTGTTTCATTAAAAAAAAATCTTAAATTACCTAATGTAATTATAATGTGACATAATAAATTAAACATAATTTATCTCCGTATTACGCATTAGTAAATGACTATAATTATTATATTTCAACTGAAAATGGAAAAATTTAGTGCGGCATTAAATTAAATTTCATAAAAACTAATACAAAAAAAAGTTCTTAATACGTAATTCTCTATTCTAAGAATGGTCCGATCTGTGCTTGATTTTACCTTTGTATTCTTCTTTAAGTAGAAAATTAGATTATTAGTAGGTCGTTTGACTCTTTGAGGCAACGCCGTTGGCAAGTGCAGAATAAAAGTAAGGTTTCTTTGTGTCTAATAGAATGCATAATAGTCTTAGTTACTGTAATCTCGTTAGATTTTCCTTAGAAAATCTATTTATAAGATCCAGATCATGTAACTCTTTTATTAAGAAGGTTCTGTACGAAAAGAGAAGAAAAATTATTTATGGCAGGTGAAATTACTTTGAAGATATTTCCATTTAGTTCTTAGTAGAATTGATTCATATTTTGGTGTTATTTAAGAATTTATAGAGCTTTTAAATAAAACACTTTAACGGTTTAAAACGCGATATATTAGTTAAACTTATTTGAAAATTATTTTTAACTTCGGTCCGACGTTTTGGATGCTTTGCAGCAGCCGTGGTCACGGGGAGACTAATAACTAACTAATATATCGCGTTTTAAACCGGTAAAGTGTTTTATTTAAATGTTTACTACTCGCGTAAACTATAAACAGTATTTATAGAGCTGTTTACTATCGTTAGTTAAAAAGTAAAAAAGTTTGTAGTTAGGTTAGATTAAAATGCCTTATACTATGTCCGTAAACAACTGTGTGAGATAATCGAACTCTGGTAAAAAAATATTTCTTATTTCTTCTTTCATTCCATTTCTGTTATATACAAGCCACCACTACTTGGCGTGTAATCAATCGAGGTCAAAATGGGGGGGGGGAAAATTTTGTAAAAAAAGAAAAATTAAAGGCGTATATTAACACTATGTCTTACATAGTCCATAAAAAAAATTATATCTATCATAAATTTATATGAATCTGCTTGCCAGCGATCCTAAAATATTTATTTTGGTCATCCAAATCGTTTTTGTAGACCCCTTTATCTTTATAGACTTATGCTGTTACCCACGGCGTCGGTCGCGTCCCTTCCCGTCGTTCTTACAAGTTAATCCTAAAAGTTAGACATATAGCGTCGGGGACATTTTTTTTAGATCATTTAAAGAGGAATCATTCTTTCATACGTATTTTTTGGGCATCTTGAACCGTTTTTGCAGTGTACGCCTCGGTAACTCGGTAAATAGTTTTCCCAATTTTTTTCACATTTTCTGCTATATCTTCACTTGTATTAGTCACAGGGCGATGTTTTATAGCCTTCCTCGATACACGCTCTAACCAACTCTTCACCTTTATACTTAGTATAGTTTTAGTGCATCTTTGTTATATCCTTTTAACTTATCTTCTAACTTTTAACTATTTATTGTCTTACCATTTACTTTAATTAGCTTTTATAGTCTAAACCAAAATTGTTTGAAACGTTATGAATAGTCAAGGTGTAGGACATACGTTGTTTGGCGGTAAACACTTAAAAATTCCAATTAGTACATTGATCTAAATTCTAACATCTTGGCAACTCACACGCACAACAATTAACAAAATAAACAAACAATTGCCGACGTGTCATATGACGTCAAATCATTTAACAAGTGTTGCCAGTATCAATAACAATTACTAGTTACAACTGGACCGTTCCCATATTTTTAAACTGGAAAAAACTATCGCAAATTAGGTACATAGCTTGTAGATGCAGTACGCGGGTTTCTATTAGCTGTGGTCTTATATGGCTTCCGCATTATCCATATTGTAAACTGTCAATGTCAAAATAATGTATATTTACCGAGTAGAAAGAAAAACAAGATTTTTTTGGTATTTGTATAACTTAGAAATTTTTATTATCAGCTAGGAACTAAAGTCTAAACTTCCATTTACTAGGAAATTAGGGGGCCGAAGTCCCTTATTTAAAACTTTAATATATGAATAAATCAATTGTAATAAACTGTCTTAAACAAGACAAATAATTCTAAAGTGTACTGTTTGAAACATGAGTAGTGGTTATTTCACGATAACAATGATAAGCTTTAACTGGCGCAAACTGGATTCATCAATTGAATTACTAATAGACATTTTTTTACAAATGAGCACGTACACCGTTGTTATCAATTCATTTTATTTGATTCGTTCCGATCTATTCATATACACAATTTTCTTCTTTTATGGGAGTGGGTTTTAGACCCACTCCGATATTAAAGTGTAGTTGGTGGGTTGAACGATAAGACAAGCATCATATAAAATCTAAACACGATGCGCTGTCGATGTGTTATGGCTTTTGAATATTCGGCAGTCTACAGACTGAAAGTGAAACGCGCGCGAAAACTTCTCGGCCTTTTTTATCTGTGGTTCGTGACCCGGACGGACTTTCGGTATTCCTGTCGCCCATTAAATATCCAGATTTCCAGATGAAGTCTTACATGTTTCAGAAAAAATATAAATTATTTGAATGATTGTCCCGGGGGGATTCTTCATTTGCCATATTACATACTGTCTTATTTAAATTTATGTCTTATTTAAATAGCCATACATTGCTAAACTGTACAACAAACTATCAAGGGTGTAAACCACACGTACCTACGTTGTTAGCTTGGTAAATTTTCGAAACATTTTCATCCTGTAGTATCTTATAATTGATGTGGTTATTTCAAGAACATTGAAATTCTCTAAGCTAAAACGAGTTCCGTAACGTTTTCCTCAAAAGTTATTGTAAACTATGTTGACTTCTTATCGGCGCTAAAATAATACGTCTCCTTTTTATGACCTATTATTCTTAAAGTGAAAAAACACGTCACCGTCAATCCGGCGCCCTGAGGTAGATAAAAATATCAACCGCAATTCTAGAAGGATTAGAGATCGAATGGCCATATTATCTGATATAATTACAATTTACATAACAGACGCTAATAATAAATAACACAATGTTATGCAAAACCTGTTCACACTATTTTTAGAAATACTGCAATCAAATAGTCATTTATTCAAGTACCTACACTTAACGTCGTAGTAACCTAGTAGTTAACCTAAGTTAAAACGGAAACCACGTGGCTCTCATTTTTACTAGTTAAACATTAAAATTGTCCCTGGTTAAGGAATAATCATATAAAAATATCACGAATCGAAGCCACATCAGAACGTTTTATTAGGTAGCTTTACAAATTAAAGTACGGTTACCATGTAATTTTAATATCGTCGCTCGAATTAAGCTACTTAGATATGACCGAGAAATACTCGCCATTTTGGTCACTAAAAGCCCCATTTGGATTGCTGCGCCAACGCAGGAAGTAATACTGAAAAATATAACTGAAGACAGGAAATAAAGGCAGTACAATTTGTATTTTAAAAAACTATAAATTAAGACCTAATACTTAGAACAAGCTTGGAGATGGTAAAGCTATTCAGTAAGTGTTTAACTTTGTTAATTAAATTAATATTAAACTTTTATTACACACATGATGGCATTAAAATTTTAACCTTACGCAAAAGAGAGTTTAAAACTGCGAAGCCAACGTAAAGAGGGATAAATCAATTGGCATACTATAATATAACATACATAATCTAATTATAGTGGATCACGCGCAGCTACGCAGTATTTTCTCAACATGCGACACAAAACGTGGTAATGTTAAAATGTGTGGGTGAAAATTTTACATATCAACTGAGTAGATTTCTTTGCACTATGCTAATTTGTGTGATAAACGTCACTAACATACCGTTATGTTGATTGCTTGTTATATTGTTTATTTGTACGGATATAATTATGAGAAAAAAAATATGCTGCTAAACTTCCTAGCTTCGAATCCCGGGGAAACAATAAATTGATGCTCGGCCAGAGCATAATTATAAGTCTGGTCCACGGTACTTATTTCATATTGGCAATTAAGTAGTAGGGTACCTACCCAGACCAGACCTAACTACCAGAAAAGAAGTTGAGTTCAACCATTTTTTTTTTTCTATTGAGACATTCGACATTCACATTTCCGGGTGACAAAATATATATTGACTAGAAACATGGCTCCGGAGGGCATCAAACCCAATACCCGTTGTTTATTACCTATACATTGTTACAACTTGACCTACGAGCTGATATAAGAAAACTTTGAAACATAATTTTTTGTTACGTAAAAAATTAAAACAAAAACAGACAAAATATATCAATAATAAATGGATCACAAACCCACCAAATAGGCTCGTGATAAAAAAATTATTACTTACAAATATGGTTCATGATGACCATATTTGTAAGCACTAATTGTTTTATTGTTCTGCAGAAATGACTATGACGAAATGTTGACGAATTTCCTGAAAAGATTCCACCGTTGCCGATCATAACATTTTTATCACGTCTTAAAAGAAGCGTGGAAAGTGCCCGATGTTTTGCACTCACAAAAAACAAGTTATTAATAAAGATGTCCGTTTTGACACGGTGCTGAAAAAAAGCAATGTTTTATATAAAAGTACTTATCGTATCAAACGAAATCATGAAATTCAAAGCATAGAGAATCGTAGTTATTACTTACCTTATACTGTCGTAACCTCATTTCGAAGACTTTCTGATGCTAAAGTCAAAGCTTTATACTGCTTTTTTAATCTTTCATACTATCTTTGAATGTGCCAATTAGGCTTAATGTAGGTATCCATAGACAAAACAGACATACGTAATTAATAGGTTATAATAATAGGTACATTGTTTTTGTTATCAGCCAGTATGAATAAAACTCGTAATAAAAAGTGATATAAGACCGTTCGTTTTAAACAACATGAGAAAGGATATCAAAGAAAACCTTCCCTGCCCTTGAAGATGTAGAGGTCATAATGTCAAGGACGACCGATTTGGGGAGGCCAAATGTATTGGCGTCGATCGAGTACGTTTTTACATTAAACTCGCTATAAACATTTAAGTTTTCTCTTTGCCCCTTAATTTAAAATATCGATGAAGATACATAGTTTCATACTTAATTTTAGCATTATAGTTTTTATTTACTTGGGGAAAGATTAATTAGAACGATGTGTATTTAAGTATAATTATGTATTTTGTAATTAGCTGTGCCCGCGACTTCGTCCGCGTGGAATAGGTTTTTTGGGCATCATTTTATTTGTTTTGCGTCTGCGTCCCTTCGTTCTTGTGAGTTAATATTAATAGATAGACATATACAATCGCGGACATTTGAAGAGGAATCATTCTTTCATACATATTTTTTGGGTATCTTGAACCGTTTGCGCAACGCCTCTCTCAAAGTCCTCTAATTTGACAATTTTTCCCCGTTTACGTTCATTTCCTTGTGTATATAATATTTGCTTGTCTAAAATTTGTCATTTCGTATATTGGCGCTTCAAATATAATTTTAGGAATAGGTATTCGGTCAATGTGATTTCTTTAATATAGTGTTATTTTTATTACTTTCCTATCACAAGAATAATATTTCGTATCTATGTAACACCACAAATACAAAATATTATAATATTATCTACTATTATAATTATTATTGGCACAGAGTATTACATTGTTATTTATAATTTTATTTTACTTGAACCATGGTTTATCAAGAAAACGATGTATTATATCTGTGGCATTATTAACCTTCCTAGTCGTAAATATATAAAGTTTTACAAGATATTTATCTGTAGGTATACGTGGACGCGGTTTATTGTAAGGATATGTTGTATCGATGTTATTTACTTCACACTATAACTTTATAAAAGAATAAATAATGCAAGCTTTTTAGCGGTTTTTTCCAGCGGTATCAAAATCTTATTGTTGTACCTATACTTCTAGAGTCCAAAAATAATGAGTAAGTACATTACGACCAGACCATACTTCGGTCTCAGTTATTTCGGGGTTTGGAGATATCATAACTATTTCGGTCGAACACGACACATGCCTTTAAAATACTGAAAATACATAAATATGCGTATCGCGTGCGATAAGAAATTAAGATTTAAATAGAGCATTTTAACGGTTTAAAACGCGATATATTAGTTAAACTTATTTGAAAATTATTCCCAACCTCGAGTCTCCCACGTGACCACGGCTGCTGCAAAGCATCCGAAACGTCGGGCCGAGGTTGGGAATCATTTTCAAATAAGTTTAACTAATATATCGCGTTTTAAACCGTTAAAGTGTTTTATTTAAATGTGTACTACTCGCGTAAACTATAGACAGTATTAAATTAAGATTTTCTTATGTTATGAGTATGGTTTCCTTAACTTAAACAAGCATCGGAAACAACTTTTAGGACTTAGACTTTTACGCAAATAGTATTTCTTTAAATAAAAGACTTTTAAATGTTTAAATCGCGATCTATATTGAGCAAAGCACCTAAAAGGTCCGGCTGTAGTTCAAAAACAATAATAAAATTAAGTCAACTAATAAATTTGGCGATTTAAACCGTTAAGTGTTTTATTTTAATGAACAATCTAGATCAGATTCTGACGTTACCCCTATAAACCATAAATTCTACAGCAGTGAGTATAGATTTTGTCTGTGTCTAGTCTATTTCCAATAGTTATCTTGGTCGTAAAAGCGGAAGCGTGTAGGAAAACGTGACTAATAAATACGAGTGGTGGGAACCGTGACGAGATAAAATAAGAGGTTATCATTAGACAAATAGTGCATGATTTACTGCAGTCCTTAATTAAACACTATGGCTATTTTTAGATTGTGTCATTTACTTGCGATTAAATGTAAATATTTGTGTAGTCTACATGATGTTAATTATATCTATTTAATGATATCTATAAAAGAAAATATTACTTTATTCTTGAAAAATTCTTCAACCGCAGTTATCCGCAGTTTGGTCATCAACATGTCGAAATAAGAATAAGAATCGATTAGTTTTAAGCAATTGAATAATTAAACTATATTAATTTTAAACCTAGGAGCCTAAAGAATATAAAACCTTTTTTGACATTACATTTTGGCGCGAAAATAATTCTACAGGTAACAATTAATCATCATCTTAGTTAGTGACATAAGTGTCATGTGTCATGATATGACGTGTCTTGTAGGAATAAATGTTAATTATATTCTTTGTCACATCTATTAGATTTTATCTTAACTATAAAACGTCGTGTTAGATTGATTCCAGTGTTTTTCCGCAATAGATGCGAAAAACAATCTGGGCGGTTGACCCCTCACAGCGTTATACAATTTGTATTTTGGCTCAAATTTGTATAACTTCTGAAACTGAAGCATTTCTATGTACCAAAAAGAATCTTGTCGCAATGTGTTCAAAATTAAGCAAAAAATAGAATCTAAAACTCTGTACCAACTACTCTACTGAGTAACTTAGGTTCTATACGAGGTCCTTTAAAAACTAATTTGTTAAGCCTAAAGTAATAAATTTAATTATAAGCGCCTTGAAATAATGTAAAATACAAATTAAATGTGTTTAGTTTGATCATAAATACTTAATAAATCAGTCATCATATATTAAATGAATCAAAGGAATCGTTGATTTGAGAACAGAATGCATTCGCATGACTAACAGATTAAAAATAACTAGTAACAACGTCACAACGAGGTTACAATTTAAATGCATAATAAAATAACTTATAGCTAGTAGAATACATTACTGTGTATATCGATAGTCGATAATTATAGCTTTAAACGTAGACATTATGTAAACAAAGGCTATATAAAGACTTATTCGCAATTCATTTTATTTAAATTTGACTCTGGACCAAAATAAAACCCTTTTCATGTTAAATTTAACATATATAAGACGCGGTCATTTGAAATTTTAAAGGGACGAAAATAAGTGGATTCGGAATTCTTATACCTATCTTTATTCCGTCGGTGCCCAGAGACGACTTTTATTTTACGTAATTACATAGAAGTATTCTATGTTGATCGATAGCTTGTTATATTTTGATAAGGAAAATATAAACGTGACTGTGTAGTTATCGCTACTGATAGATTAAGCTACAATCACTTCAATATCTATAATGCGTATGTATATTAATTATTTTCTACCTAGTTTTATTTTTATACATAATGCCTATAAACAATGCGAGATATTAATGGTGTCCAAGTCCACTTAGTTTGTAGTCGTCGTTTGTATTAAAATTGAAATTTCAAAACTATTTAAAATAATATTGATTAAAAAAGTAATTAGTACCTTTCTAAAAGCAAAAAAATACCTAAACAAATAAAAAAAATAATACATAGAATAGGTCTGCATGTTACCCACGACGTCGTTCGTGTCCCGTCGTTCTTGCAAGTCAATCTTTTGATGAGAGTATAATAATAATTGAGATAATTCTTTCTTAGATATTTTTGCTTAAACTGTTCGTTGCGCACGCAACGGAAGCCCTCAAAACTTCCTCGTTTTTCCCACATTTTCCGCGATTTCTCCGCTCCTATTAGACGCAGAGTAATCTTTTATAGCATAAAGACTGCCTTGATGAATGGCCTATCCAATACAAAAAGATTTTTAATTAGAGCCAGTAGTTTCTGAGATGAGCGCGTTGAAAGAAACAAACTGTTCAACTTTATAACATTAGTGTAGATAAGAAAATTCATTTATTTTGCAATATAAACAACACGAGTCAGGAAGTTTACATTCCTGCATTCCTTCTACATATATAACTCGTGTCAAAAGCAGATTACCGGGTTTATATCTAGATTTAAATCTTGGCACGGCGTCTTTGTCGTCAATCTTCGAAACGCCATTAGTGTAATAACGTTTTACGTGCGGTGTGAATTGGATTTGTTAGCCAAAATAGACTAGACTCTAAAGCAGCGATTCCCAAAGTGGTCTATATCGACACCTAGGGGTCTATGACAACCTGCAAGGGGCCTACGTCAGCGAAAAAATTTGGTGGTCCATGAAAGTCCAAACATATATCAAAACATATACATTATTTATAAAAGTACCTAAGAAGTAAAAAAAATATTATACATGTGTTTTTTAACACTAACTTCTTTACAGTTGTTACAGATCAATATCAGGTAAGTAGGGGGTCTACCCAACACGAAAAAAACTGGCAAGAACTCTGCTCTACAGCATGAACTAGAACGAAAGTAATGCATTATTTGTTGGAGTTCTGTCAACTTAATATTATAAATATACAAAAACAAAACAACGCTCAATCAGCTAGTCCCTAGGGATCAATAAGGTAGATCCAAGGGATCAACTAGACTTCCAAATCAAGTATAACACTAACATTTATACAGATAACATAGATAAGCTACAATCCGTTTATCGATTTCAAGATAACATAGAAAACAAGTCCTTGTCCCATATTATTGTTTTATGTCACGTTAAATATTGATTTTTCGTGTCTGGCCTAGACATACGCACACCGCCGCGTACTCTGGTGTGTTTACAGTATAACTTGACTCCTGAATTATTATGAAACCTTTACCAACGAACTGCATAATGTTATAACTTTATTTAAATTATAAACGACAAATCTAAAACATTGTTATTTCAAGAAAGACAAATTTTGTTTGTCTGTAGAGTTCCCTAAAATGGATTAAGGCCTTGATTCGAGATAGTTAGATGAAGTTTAAGATAGAGTGATAGTATACTAAAATTTTATATAACCATGGTTATAAATATTATAATGGCTAAGCGCTAACGCTTTCTGAATTATTATTATATAGATAAAAAAGGTACCTACAACTCGTATATTCACACGAATTGGCACACAACAAAATGCAATAAAAAACCCAAGTGTTACTCCAATAAAACCTTATACTTTTAATCATAATTCTGTCTATAAAATATAGAGTTTGAAACAAAATTTGTTTTAGATACCACAGATAAAATTCCTAACTTTTAGGTACTTAACTCGTAACGGTGCAACAATCGTTCACATTACAATGCTCGCTGTGTATCGTCATTGTAATATGTAATCTGTAATGTTATTTATAGTCTGTAATATCTGTCAAAGCTAATTGTTATGTACTATGCGCTCCTTGCGTTACAATATTATACAGAATGACAATAAAGTACTGGTGAATGATGACCTTCAGGGCCAGAACAAACCAACAGACAAGAAAGTAATTAAAAACCTGTTTATATTGAAAAAATCGATCAAACTGGCGGGAATCGAACCGGCGTCCATTGTAAAAAGTTAGATCAGCAGCCCGGTTCACTGTGAATGCTGGTTTAAGTCCCGCCAGCGTTTTTAGTAGTTAGTACTGTGAGGAAAGTTAGAATAACTGTTTGAGAAGGATATTGAAAGAAACAATCTAGGCTACGCCACCTACTTTTTACTATTAGTAATCATCTGTCAAGTTAGAAATAATTATCAATTTGAAATATAGAAAGAGGAAAGCCGATCTCTATTATTTACTTATGACAAAAAAAAGATTCAAAACTATATAAGACAAGAAAAAAGTAGGTATAAGTATACGAGAGTATAACAATATTTATAGATTAAAAATACATGAATTGTTAATACTTTAAGGGTCTATGGATTGCTAAATATACCAAAATCAAAATAGGTCAATAGTGGATATCAATAAGATGATGTAAATGTTTTTCTAACATTCAATGAATCTCTTTCAGACTCAAGATAAGTACTAGAATTTCTGAATTTACTGGAATTCTATATGACTGTGACAGTCATAACATTACATATTTCATTACTCTTAGTGTCATGCAGCCTTCGCCGCATGATGACGGTGACCTTGCTGCCAATATGCGTTTAATTTTAAGTCCCTTGGAATATTGTCAAATTACTTGTAAGTGGTCAATTCGTGATGTCTTCTCCTTACAAGTCTTCAGATCTTATTTCTTGTACTCCGACGTTTTATCTGCGGTCCTCGTTTGTCTTTTTATCTGTCTTTATATATATTGTCTGCATCAGTTATAGTTCCGGTGAAAGTAAGTATAAAATTATCGAATTTTATGAATTAAAAATCTACTTAACTTGCAACAGTTTTACGACACGGGCAGGCCATCGATTCAAGCGTCCACAGCGTTCACTGCTGCTCTAATCAATTGAGCTACAATGTCCTACATGTCAACGACGAATTTTTTTATTTTTATTTATTTATTTCACACTTAGCTACACCAAACAGAACATACAGATACTATGCAATTAAAAACTATAGAGTGTACCGGGCGGCCATATCGCCATAAGCGATCTCTTCCAGGCAACCCGAGTAGAAAGAGACTAATGTAAACCCTTTGATACATTCACCTATCACGCAATGTAATTGCAACCTTAATACTTCCATATTGAGGTTCAATTTAAAACGATTTTCAGCTTAAGAAGAAGATTACTGTTTAACCTTAGAGAACTTTATCGATTACTAGCTGTTGCAGCGACTTCGTCCACTAAGCATCCAAATTCCAAATTCATCTTATCTTTATCTTTATAAACTTAAGCTGTTACTCAGGACATCGGTCGCGTCCCTTCCCGTCGTTCTTGCAAGTTAATCTTAAGATAGACATATACAATCGCGGACTTTTATTTAGATTATGTAAAGAGGAATTCTTCTCTCAATTATATTTTTTGGGTATCTTGAACCGTTTATGCAGCGTACGCCTCGTATCGGAAACCGGATGAATAATTTTCCCCAAAAAATTCACATTTCCCGTTGTATCTTCGCTTCTTTAAGTCAGTACGTGTTTTTGTGCCTATATATAAACCAACACAAAAATAATTTTTCAATTCGAACCCGTAGTTTCTGAGATTAGCGCGTTCAAACAAACAAACAAATTCTCCAGCTTTATATATTAGTATAAATAGATTATTAGATGTCACAAAAATAAAATATTTATTTAGATTGAAAAATTTAAACAAATTGTATTTCAATGTAGGTAGGTAGTTTTTGTAGCTCTTGAGTTAGTAGACAAACATTTATTTTTATTTCTGCTATCAAAGTTAATGTTCTCTGGCGACCAAATGGACTTCATAATTCAGTTTTAAAATCCAGTTTTCAGATTTCCAGTTCCATTGTCGAACATCGCTATTATAACTTCAGACACAAAGCCAGACAACTTGCATAACCGCTAACCTTAAGCAATAACTACTGCAGAGGTAGTTCAGAAAATTAAACTATAATACAACGGAATAAGATATATTTTCAATTGTAATATTTGAACAGGTGTGTGCAGTTAAGTCACAATCTCGCATTGCAAAGTAATGTAATATTTACTGTCTCTTTCTAAATCCAAGGAGAGAAAAGGAGGGAACGACTACCCTATACTATTGATGTGTGGATTTTTTATTCGTCGAATTTCGATTCGACCTTGTTGTCCACGTGCTTATAAATGTCGCGACAATTGTTTTTATAAAAAAAGTATTATCTTAATGGATGCGTTATCTCAGGATGGTATGTATAATAAAATTACATACAATATTGAACGAACGTTTACAACGATGAATCGTTTGTTTTTTTAACAGACTATAACCACAAGCAGAAAGTTTAACGGTTTAAAACGCGATACGTAGTTACGGGAGGTTACTGCAAGTAATTACGAATTACGAAACGTCGTGCCGTAGTGAATATCAATTGTAAACAGGTTACCCAATTATTTCGCGTTTTAAACTGTTAAAAGTGTTTAATTTTAATGTGTGCTACTCGTGTAAACAAACAATACATAACCCCTTCTATGGAACATATGATTCAGTAAAACAGAAAGATTTTGCAATAGAAACTTCTAGACTTTGTAGTTACAGCGTTAGTCAGCTGACCATAATCTCAGCATTGGTTCTATAAATAGCATAGATTTAGAATTAAAGAAAGGATCGGCGTCTGCGCAGAGTAGTCACGAAATAGAAAGCCCTGGGTGTCAACGACCTTGTCAGATATCTGCGCATTAGAACAAACACGCTATGTGCAACTTATTTTAAAACGAGTAGGTGTAGGTAACGTAATTTTAAAATCTACACATATATATAAAGCTGAAGATTTAGTTTTTTTGTATGTTTGAATGCGCTAATCTCAGAAACTACGGGTTCGAATTAAAAAATTATTGTTGTATTGGTTAAAGCATTTATCGAGGAAGGCTACATGTATAAAATCGCACTGTGACTAATAGAGCGAAGATACAGCGAGGAATTTGAAAAAAATTGGGAAGATTATTCATCATGATGGGTTTCCGAGGCGCACAAAATAATGATTTTCGCGGACGAAGTCGCTGACAGAGCTAGTAGTGCTTTATAAGTTTAATGGAATAAAATATCATGGACAATTAAGAGAGGTCGAAAACCAATGTATGTGTCAGTCAATTTGTAAAGTATCTTGTTTGAAACCAATTTTGACACTGGTAATTTTATTTCAATCCTTTTCATTTATTATGCTAATCGGTACTTGTCTCACAAATCTAGTTTTAGGTAAGTTAATACTTAATACCTAAAAGGTTTGGTACTTCTCTATCTATTTAAAGAACATAACTAGGGCCGTGTTTGACAACATAACAGCCTGCTCGTTATATTTATATCTACCAATTATATTATTATTTTTTAATAACACAGATACAGGGCTACTACATAAAAAATAAATTAAGAAACTGATCAAATAATACTTAGACCATAATTACATAAATACTGTCAGTATTGGTAAAACTTGGTATTCAAGATACTTCATTTTTTAACTGTGTATGTTTTACCTACATTTTAAATAGCCAAAAATAGGTAGACAGCTTATCATACTGAGAAATTTGGGTAGGAGGAAATACTTCCTCTTTCTTCCTTTGCCTCAATGTCATAGAAGTATAAGAATTTTGTATAATTTAAGAAAATCCGATTAATGAAGACATGTAGAGTTCTGTAATAATAGAGTTTCCAAATGATTCCTCATAAATTGCACAACTATTTACTTGAATTAGACAAGACACCGTTAAACATTGACGTCAAAGTTGCATTGTAATAATCATTGACAATATGACGACGCACGCGCCGTTATTAACAAGTTGCGTCATTTATTGAACTATTTAACGAACTTTAAATATTGTCTGTAGTTTAAGCGAGTAATACTCATTAGAGGCACACTTTTAACGGTTGAAAACGAGATTTTTTAAAACAACTATCATAAATTTAAAAATTTGTGGTGTGTTCAAATTCGCGTTTTAAACCGTCTTGTATAAGTTTTTTGTCTTGAAGTAATTACAGACCTATGTTAATCGAATGCGTATAAATATGGTTTGTGGTATTGATAAGGCTAATCAACGCTAAAATTAATAGGTATTGCATTTCAATACTGTTTCAAATGCATATTGTTGATTATAATCACTTACAGTCTTACAAGTTGACTTGTATAACTATTATCTAAGTATAACTAAATATTAAGCTATTACCTACTAGTACTAATTATTATTCTTTACTAAGTAGGTATAAATTATTGTAAACTATTCTGTTTCTTGAAAATGACTTTGGAATGATGGTTAATAGAAATATCCACGTTGTAGCTAGGTTATTACCCGCAAGTACTTTGTCCTGTATTGCAAATAGGTTATTAAATAAAATAAATAGGTATGGTTATGCGAGGTAAGAAATATGCAATTAGGTGTAATAATATAAAAATTATAGTTTTTGCTACTTTATTTTCCGAAATTTATTATAATTTTGAGCATTTTGTTTATGAACAAAATTCGCTTGAGCTAAACGGAATTGACCGTTAAAGCAATTATGCAAGTTTCACGGTTGCTTGAGACCGTCGGGCTGCGCTGCGCGAACAGCCAGCGACACACTGCCTCTGTCTGCAGTGATGCGCCGACGAGGTCATTTGGTTATCGATATCGATAAAAGTATTTAAATTAAGAATATGGAGGAACAAAAAGAAAATAAAATGTACCTGACCAAATATTTATTCTAGTTACAAGTTCATATAAATACAAGAAGTAAACAAATTAGCTTTAGTGATACATAAATAAAAAATTTAATAAAAAAATCGATTTAAGTTGTTGTAAAATAACGTCATAGTATATAGTTGAAAATTTGTGTTAAACATAAAGTTATTTATTTTATATATTTGTTATTCCTTCCAGGATTCCTACGTGTTGCAATAGAATAAAGCAATTTATTTAATATGTCGATATAAATATACACATCCTTAATGTTTCATCGTTGGCAGTGGAAATTTCCATCCTAAAGCATGTAACTATATTCTCTACCGCTCTAACACACTGTCCGCCACATATACGCTTCTCTGTCCCTCCTAATCGACGCAGACGCTCTGACCTAGCTATTCTGCACTGCTCTGACCGATGAGTTTTCTATTTAGCTATCTCGCTCGCGCGATCAAGTTAACGTGCTATTTTACGAATAGCTCTCAGCTATGTATACTTCTCAGTCGTCAAGCAAATGATTTTTGTTAGCTGTCTTTCTCTAGAACTTGAATGGAGTAGATTTTGCATTCTTGATGCAGAGCTACAGCTTTAAATCCAACAAAATACTCTACTACGAGCACGTGCTTGAAGGTTAATGTCTGATAATGTAGATAACGCCGAGTATAAATAAACAATAAACGAGTCATTGTGTCTATAATGACATATTGAGTCGTTTCCATCGATTCTCTTTGCTAAATTGCACAAGTCCTGACTCCTGATACAAATGTGACATTTCTTTAATGCGACACGTAAGAGAACTTAGACAGTTGGTGTTTTGAGTTTTCAAACCGTTTATGATTGGTAAAACTATTCAATAGAACATACAAATTCTAATGTTACATCGTATGTATAAGTACATAGTCGTTTAGTTAATATATCTCATTATAAGTCTGTAAGTTTTTTATTATACTAGTTATTATTGGTAGGAGAGTGTACCTTGAAACTGGTGATGTAATGTTATTTAGGACAATTTAGTTAAACGAAGACAATATGATTAAACGAAATTCTCAATAGCCATCCAATTGATAAAAGCGTTCTGCCTTCGAGAAAGGATTGAATAAATATTTTCAGTTATATTCATAAACATGCTTGGCTACAGTTTTCTTTCAAATTATTCTTGGCTATAAAGTTTATATTTCATTGCTGAAATAAATATCTTATTGTTTACTGTGTTTTTTCGATATCCATAAATTTATTTCTTCTCATTTTATAGGTATAAACTTTGTCCAAACTCTAATTCTCTAAAAGGCGATACCTAAGTCATCGTTACGTTGTCATTAATTTCCTTTATAGGGCATATTAGATATAGATAAGTTAAAATGCAATGTTTATATTTTTAGTAACTTATTTTATTAATTAAATACTAGTAGATTTTTATAACACACTTAAGTATTACATATGGATTAATTTCTTAAATTACTTAGTAAATTATACTTCTAAATGCTTTTGACTTTATCAAGTTTCTGGACTAGATAATTGTCTTGTTATTAATGAAAAATATAAACAATGGCTGAAAATAGATGACTATATGTTAGATATATTATACTATTGAGTACCGCTGTGTGGGGATTTTCCATCGAGGTTCAATACGTGCCTTTTGTAACGTGACACAGCCAGGTAAGTATGGGCAATGGTGACTGTTGCGAGTTTGTGTAAGGTAATTTCCATAAGCGCTAGGTATCATCACATTTCCCGTTTTACGACGGAAAACTGTATAAGTGGATGAAGTATGTACTAATTAAAAATATTCACTTCTACTAAAGTTCAAATTAATCGTATATTTAAGAAATTTTTTTGTCATACTGGTGTTGAAAGAAGCGAAAAATCAAAGGAAAAATTCACATCTTGTGACAGCCGACAATGAAGAAGTTCAGGCGCCGTTGTGTCGCTTAAAAATTATACAGGAATTTACAGACGTACCTACCTAATGTTCGCTTCGTTGCCATATAATATTAAATCAGTTTACAGATCGTGAGCGAATTATCTTTGTATAATGTTGCTTTCTGCAACAACATATCGACTGCTATAAATAGGTATTACTTACCTACCTCACGATTTTCTATGAGGAAAATTAATTTCCACGCCCGTTATCGGAATTACAGTTTCAGTTTATAGCGAGCCAAGTACATTTTTCAAGTGTTTACAGCTCAAAAATGTATGTCTAATGTAAAAATGGACACGTTTTGTGTTAAAATTAGTAACCCGTGACGTCAGAACCTGCTGTAACTGCAGAAGTTGGCACTGGTTGCGAATTTTGTTTATCTACTTCGTCGACCATGAATTCTGGCAGCGGTTGATAAAGTTCAGAGTCATGTTTATTTATTTACGAGTATTCATAATTAGGAAGCAAAACTGTACTTATTATATAAATATGATATAATCATATAAAATCTTTTAGCAACTCTTCAAAATTGAACTTTTAATGAGACCAATTTGTTTAGTTAAAAATAGTTATTCAACTTAAGATAATATATTTTAATATTTTATTAGTGTGGTGTAAAAACCAAATAATCATACTTCCATATACGTAAAATTTATAAAAAATAATATTTTTCTTATCATGCCATCTCGTATCAGGTAGCAAAAGCTGCAATAGCATTATGAAATGTTATAAGTTAATACTTTTTCAAACGCAATTGTGCTACTACGCCACAGAGAGCGCTGTGTTCATTAATAATGGTTACCTTATATACTATTACAGATGTCGCTAGTAATTCTTAATGTATGCGTGTTTACGACGCTATTCAAAGTTACTCAAGATTAAAAAACAATTTATAACCTTTATATGTTTTTAAACAAAGATAACAATGACTTATTTTAAAATCTCTTTTTAGGTAATCACATCATATTATCTATTTTATAATTCACTCTTTCTTTTCATCACCTTACCTTTGGGATCTTAACTTAAGACTTGTCAGTTGAGCAGTTTGCTTTATGATATGGTATTTGTCAATTTATTTATCGCTTGCCTCTCTTTGAGTAGATTTACAACTTTGGCCACTAATCGTGTGCGTTAGCATTAGCCTCAACACCCCATCCCATTCTAATTAGCTATTAGCATGAGAACATGCACACCCCTCCAGTATCAATTACACACACCCAACTAGATTTCCCTAGACATCGATTCAGACCCAATCTATCTCTTACACACGTGACCTGTCGTCAACCACGTGTAATGAAGATTTAATTATACCGTAGTAAATGACCTGGCGCAACTAACAAAAGCCTAGATCAACAATTCATATGAGAAAATGTAATTGTTATTAAAATCTCCCTCGTAATTTTTGCATATTTCCCAACCCTTCTTGAGTTTCAGAGACACGTATTTACAAAGATTAAGAAAACTGACGAATTCGTATATACATCGTAACGTATCTAGCGTGTCTTATAATGAATTAGACATAAAAACCGTTTTAGTGACAAAATGTGCTTATATATGATTTTCATAGCTGCATTTTTTTCAGTTGATCAGACTTCTACCTACAAAACATCTAATTTTTAATTACCATGCTACAATTCAAAAGTCTTCGATTAGAAAGATTAAACATTATGTTTTATCTCGCACCTGCGTTAATTTGTGATATGTTATCGAATGACTGTACCTGTATTTCGTAGCCCTTTCGAATATTAGTTTACGCTAGTGAGGACGGACATCCACGCATTATGTATTGAAATGAGAAAAATATATTGAATTCATTATTGACACAAAAATGAAGTGCTATTTGCTTCTATGTACCGTTGTGTGCGTTTTGAGTTCTGTGGCCGCGAGATGTGTTATGCGCGGCGATTGTACGGATACTAATGGAAACATTAAACCCTGTGCGGTTGACGAAGAACCAAAATCGATCCTGTCAAATCTCACCTCCACGGACCGCGATAGAATCTTCGACCACCTCATAAAGCGATGTCCTCATTTAGTTTACGATGAAGATGGAAATCAATTGGAAGACGACCAAATACTAACGTGCTGTGATCCAGTTCAAATAGAAAGGTTCTCTCAAAGCATGCTCATGTCTGATACCGTGCTGGGACGCTGTCCCGTGTGCTTAAAGAATTTCGGGCGGCAAATCTGCGAGTTGAATTGTTCTCCAGACCAAGCTAGATTCGTGAATGTAAATACTGAGAGGAATAACGAAGGAACAGTGTTCGTGAATGAAGTAAATTACAGACTCCACCATGATTTCATGATAAATGCATTTCAGTCCTGCTCAGAGGTGGTCGTGCCACAATCAGGAATGCCTGCCATCAACTTAATGTGTGGGAACGCTCCTGTATGCGATGCTGATGCTTGGTTGGGTTATACAGGCGACCCTGATAATAATCCCTTCGTTTCCCTTCGAGTCAACTTCCTAAGAGTCAATAGTACAGAAGATTCCATGAACGTCCGGGCACCCCTATGTGAAGAAACCCAAGAAGGAGATTTACCTTGCAGCTGTATGGATTGCTCTGCAAACTGTCCCGCCGGTGAGATATATGTTCCACCTATATGCACTGTGTTATCTATCAACTGCATAAGTTTTTCTATAGCTATAACTTTTGGCGTGATCAGTGTAACTGTTTTCGTGGTATTGGCGCTATTTGAATATAAAAGGAAAGCGCGGAACATAAACAAGAAAGCGCCGAACGAAGTTAACGAAATAAATGCAATAACCAGGGGTTTCCAGAGCATCTTCGAAAAAATTGGAATATTCAGCTCAAGCAATCCAATTATGCTGTTTATGTTTACATCTTGGGTTGTTTTTGCAATGATCTTTGGTCTTGCGCAACTGCAGCTTACTTCCAACCCTTTGGAACTTTGGTCAGACCCCAATTCTGTTTCTCGTATAAATTTGAACTATTTCAATTCGAGATTTGGACCGTTTTACAGAGCAGCTCAAATATATTTGACAATGAAAGGCTTGGAGCCGTTTCAAGTTGGCAATAAAACGTATGGACCGGCTTTTAGAGTTGAAGCTATAGAGGAATTAATAAAATTGGAAGACGCAATCATGAATATCGGAAGGGATGTGGAAGGGGCCGTCAGATTGGAAAATGTTTGCTATGCACCACTAAGAAAACGCGGCGATGAACAAAAAATAACAGATTGTGTATCTATGTCTGTATCCGCGTACATCCCAGGCCGAGTGGTAAACAACAATACATACTTATCGAGTATACAAAACTGTTTAAACAATTATCTCTCGCTAAGTTGTTTACAATCGTGGGGAGGAGGCGCGGATCCTGAGCTAGCTCTTGGTGGTTTCGTAGATAAAAATTATTTTGATGCACATACACTTCTAATCAATTTTCCGATATCAAATCATTTGCTAAAACAGGATTTAAAACCAGTACTGGAGTGGGAACAGAAATTTATAGATTTAATGCACGATTACGAACAAAATTGGAAGTCTGACTTCGTCGACGTTGCTTTTGCTGCAGAGAGATCAATCGAAGATGAAATAACAAGGATTTCTCAGGCGGAAATTGTACCCGTAGCTATCAGTTACGTTCTTATGTTTCTATATGTTATATTCGCTCTCGGAAACCTAAGGAGATTGAAAACGTTTTTCCTTGATAGTAAAATAACTGTAGCTATTACAAGTATCGTAGTTGTTCTATTAGCAATATTTTGTGCAATGGGCCTATTGGGTTATATAAAAGTTACTGTAACTCTACTCGCGATCAATGTCATTCCATTCTTTATTCTGTCGGTGGGAATAGATAATGTTTTCTTAATGATAAATTCCTTACACTACATTCAAACAAATCTAGATAAGTTTGAAGATTACAAAGAGGATATGAGTTTTGACAAAAAACGTAGTTATATTTTTGGTAAAATGATGAAGAATGAGGGCCCCTCCATGTTCGTCTCATCCTTAACACAAATCACCTGTTTCGCTATAGGGAGCATTGCGAATTTTCCAGCCGTAAGATCGTTTGCTATATTTGCTTCGGTGTCTTTGGCATTTCTGTTCGTCTTCCAAATAACAGCGATAATCGGTATCTTATCACTCGATTACAAGCGGTCGATTCAGAATCGATTCGATCTATTGTGCTGCGTTCAACGCAAAATTCTTAATGACGAGGATCCTTTACACTCTGAAACACCTTACGAAAGCGTGACACAAAAGCTCATGGAACCCTACTCAAAGTTTATCCTAAATTGGCGTGTCAAAGTTATTGTTGCTATAATATTTATGGTCTTCTTGTCATGCTGTGTAGTTATGATTCCACATATAGAAGTAGGCTTAGATCAAAACCTTGCATTGCCGACAGATTCCTATGTATATAAATACCTCAATGCTGTGAACGAAATATTACAGCTTGGACCTCCAGTGTTCTTTGTATTGAAAAGCGGTCTGAATTTCTCTAATCCGGAACACCAGAATGTCATATGTGGTGGTCAAATGTGCCGTGATGATTCCTTAACTATGCAGTTGTTCTTGGCCGCTCAACAGAAAGACACCACATATATGGGAAGAATGTCTAACTCGTGGCTCGATGACTTCTTCGATTGGGCAAGTTCACCCAACTTATGTTGCAAATACAACACGACAGATGGCAGTTTTTGTCCCAGTACTGCCACAGAATCTGAATGTGAGTTCTGCACTATACCCAGAAGTGAATATGCTAATGGCTTGCGTCCAGGCAGCGAAGGCTTCGATCGATATTTTCCCTTCTTCTTACAAGATGCTCCAACTGACACGTGCAATAAAGGTGGTCTTGCCAGTTATTACTCCAATGTCAATTACGTGCTAGATTCTGAAGGACGAGCGACGGTCCACGACACCAACTTCATGGCTTATCACACTTCTTTGAAGACATCGCACGATTATATATCCGCCGTGAAGTACGGTTATGAAATTAGTGAAAATATCACACATGCCATTAAAAAACACACAGGCCAAGACGTCGAAGTGTTCGCTTATTCAGTTTTCTATGTGTTTTATTCGCAATATTTGACGGCCTGGGGAGACACGTTTGTTTCTTTAGGATATTGTCTTCTTGGGGCATTTGTTATTAATCTACTTGCTACTGGGTTTAATTTCATGACGACGATAGCGATGATGTTCACAGTGGTGATGGTGGTACTGGATATGATGGGGATAATGTACATGTGGAATATACAATTAAATGCCGTGTCTTGTACGAATCTGATTGTAGCTATCGGTATAACGGTTGAATTTTGCAGTCATCTGGCATATGCTTATAATACCAGTAGTCGTCCACCGTCCGAAAGAGTCGCAGACGCAATTGTCAAAGTCGGAGCAACAATTATTACGGGGATAACATTTACAAATATACCCATTGTTGTTTTAGCCTTTTCGTATACTGAAATTATTGAAGTTTTCTTCTTCAGAATGTTATTCAGCTTAGTAATATTAGGTTTCCTTCATGGCTTTGTATTTTTCCCGGTTCTTTTGAGCTATTTGAACAATTTAAAATACAAAATCTAACGAATGTAATAAGTACATTTAAGTTTGCGTGATCTCAATAATGGTACACTTTCGTAATAATGGTACAGATAATCATGTCGTTGTTGATCAATTACGAACAACATTACCAATCATTTTGCAATAGGAACTTTTCGTTACTTTTACAACCTCAGGGAAATAGTAATATAATTAAGTCCTTATAAAGTATGTAAACTATGATATTATGTAGACGCAGATTTTTTTTAATATTCTGTTAAATGTCGAAAGCAATTAGCATAGGGATCTGGGAATAAATGTTATAATTTGAAAAGTGACTTTAATTGCTTGCAAAAATTGGTGTTGTGTCCTTCATATTAAAAAACTAGCGACCCGCTCCGGCTTCGCTCGGGTGCTGTTACTAAAGACACGACGGAAAATTGTGAATGTTATATATAAAAAACTTCCTCTTGAATCACTCTATCTATTAAAGAAAAGGCATCAAAATTCGTTGCGTAAGTTTTGAAGATTTAATTTTAAATGAAATATGGACAGAAAAAGTGACTTTGTTTTATACTATGTAATAAAGAGACTAAAAATGTTTTAACAAACTGTTTCTTAATTTACTTAAAAAAATAGTTTTCAATACCTTAGCATCTACTTAGTGCATTATTTTTATATATTGGACAATAATAATTCTACTTCAAATTAACTTAAGTATTTGTAACTCCCGATAAAAAATAATAATTTTATACAACATAATAAAGTGAAATCCGGTTTCCCCCCGTGAGGCGAACATATTTTTGTGTCCGTTTCACGGATCGGTTTTCAGTTATTAGAAATTTAAAAGTTCAAGATTCAGAACGATTTATTAACAATTAACAAAAGAAAAACGGAAAGAAAATTATCGTACATACATATTTCTATAACATATCGGGAGTCGAAAGAAAAAAACCTGTACACCTGAAAAAAGGAAATTACATGTAGTGATACATTAAAAGTTATATGATAATAAATACAATTATTTCGAAATTAACATGTATTTTAATAAAAACTTCCTTGTTATATACACTTTTGTTTGATTATTCAAAAGATGTTTTAGGTTTTTAATTATTAGTATGCATATTAATCTAGGTACATCACGGTAATACTGTGTAGGCTTATAATTAACATTTAGAAATAACAAAAATGAGATCAATGACTAGATAATATTTAATACGTATTTACAATCGGTATTGGAATGCCTTGAGAGTGGCATAAATATGTTTTTAATATACCTTGTCTAACATAGCTTGAAAAGTCACAATTTACAATTATAAGAAGATATTGTAACTATAAGTAATCGATTGTAAATTATTCGATTTATGCTTAGGAGCCAATGTTATTCTATTGGCGAGATTTTCTAAATATGAGTAAAAATAATTTTCGGAATATTTTTTGCATGGAATCTGTAATATATGCATAGTGTCGAAACAGCATTTTTTCCATAGAGGACAGAGATCTTGTCTATTGATATGCAACGACACAGACAATATCAGTATTTTTATCACTACCAATATTTAATCCCATATTTTTATCTATTATTATTATTATTAACTAATTTTTATTTACCGCAAACTATGCTTCAGAAAAGTGGAAATATCCCAAATATATCAAGCCTTGGGATATTTTTCACTTTTCTCACTCACTCGTGTCCTCTGTTAAAAAAGACATCAACACATCTGGTTTTCAGTATAAAATCTCAAATCTCTGTTAAAACTCAGGCTTATTAACTCAAGCATCCAAAACATGGTTCAAATAAGCGATGTAACATATAGCTAGACGTAGAATTTCGATTTTTGACAACTTCTTGTCTGGAGGCAGTGTCGGTAAGAGACGCCTTAGCGACGCGAAGGCCGCATTGAAGGCTTCCACTCGTATTCTTTCTCTAGTCGCATGCGCAGTTCGGTATTTTAGTGTCGCACGGCGCCTGCGTCGTCTTTCTTCGCGGGAGAGACCGGCGTAAGGGGATCCAGCACCGCTTGATAGATACGATTCTTCGGATGCAGTACAGGGTTCCAATGATCTGTCTCTGTTTAAAAAAACATTACCAGTTATCGTAAATTGTAACTATTAAGTTGGTTAGGGAATTTAATTTCACTTAACTTAATTTACTTAGGGAGTTAATAAGAACTTGACATCCAATGAAAATTATATGATTTTTCTAAATATGATTGAGATAAGACATTTGCAGTACATCATTTAGTTAGTACAGACTAAGTATTGTCTGTATAGGCGAGTAGTACATATTTCAAGAAATCACTTTTTAACGGTTTAATACGTGTAATCTATTATTATTTACAATTTATTTTATTTGCGACTACAGATGCTTTGCAGCAGCTGTAGTCACAATTGTTAATAAGTTAATTAATACATTTCGAGTTTTAAACCGTTGAAAAGCACTTCATATAAATATTACCAATTATTTTACTTTATTAACAGTTACAGAACGCGTTGCTTAGAATTTCGTAAAGGGTGGGATCATAAACATTCTGGTTTCGATTCTAAGGTAAATTGACTAAATAATTGTGTCGGGCAAAGCAGGTCCGGTACTTATCAGCAGAAAAAATAAAATGGCTTGAAAAAACCTTCAAAAATCTCAATTTAAGTTGTTCCGTTTCAAAATCGATTTATCTGTCTATGTTGTCCAACGCTAAATGACCTAAAAACCTACCCTTCCTTGGTGCTAAGTTTTCACAGCCAGTGAGGGGAAGCAATGCCTCTCTGGTTTCAGCCAGCATGCATGGCAGGGAACCGTCTTCCATACTGCTTGACTCCAACCAGCTCTTCATAATGGAGGCCTGAAGTTCTAGAAGTAAATAAGAAAATGAATGTTAAATTCTTAAATCACTCGTCTATATTTGAAAACTTTAATATTTTTCACATGTTATTGCACATGACGTGTAGGACATGGTAGCCAATTGGTTAGAGTAAAACGGAACGCTGTGGATGCCGGTTCAAGGCCTGACCTAGACGTAATTTTTTTCAATTTATAATCGATGTTTAATTTATCTCTATGTCTATTTTTATATATTTTTTTGAATATCGAATATATCACCGCATGCATATAAAATTAAGTCTAAAATAAAGCCTATTATGTCCATAGTTCTTATAGATATCACAAAACAGATGTACTATTAATTACTAAAACAAATAAGAGAAAATAATAATTATGTAACCAATAATACTGGCCACCATACACAGATAAGAACGAGTAAATTGTAAGAATTGAATGATTATTATCTGTGTACTCTTTTTGGCGGGAAATTATAGTAACCGAATTTTTAGAATACACAGTTTCATTATTACTAAATCTATTTTGTAACTAAGGAAGATTGGAAGTATTGTATGGCTAAGTAACGTACTTACTGCATAATTAAGTTTCAGCTGTAACTGTATCTTTTGCCATATTTTGACGAAATTTGATATCTATAGAAACGGTTCATGTGAGTTAATCTTAAAAGATACACATATAGAAATGTCGTAGAAATTTTCTTGTTTATTCCACTGTATCTTCGCTCCTATTAGTCCAGCTTATTTTGTAGCCCTACCTCGATAAGTGGTCCAACTAGCACATAAAGGAATTTTCAATTCGAACAAGTACTTCCTGAGATTAGCGCGTTCAAACATACAAACTTTATAATATTACCATAGATTTGGCAGCATTATAAAAAATAAATGCAATAAAAAAATTACCATCCTACACCCAATCTTTATACGTAGTAGATTTATTGAGCGCATTAGTATGTTACATTTTATTCCAGAGTCAAGTCGTAGCTACATCCTGGCAAAAGAAACCCTTTCAGCCTCAAGCATGTTTTGATTCCCGATCAAATGAAATTTACCGGCCGCAAGGGTAAGAGTGTTTCATATAAATAATACATTCCGCGTCCTCACCTCGCACTAAGCGAGGTCTTTAGGGGATAATAAATCCGTATTTATTCTTTTTATATCGCCCCGTTCGACCCCTGCGACATAATCGAATCATTATTGTTAACCGTATCGAATCGATTGCGTCGGTATTCTTGTTTTGCACTTGTCTGTTTGGTTGTACTTGTAGATTTGGTGATGTGGTCGTAACATTTCTTTCTTAACCTACCCACATAAAGAACGTAGGAGAATGCGTTTATAATGTTCCTCAAATTTAGGAAATCACTTATTATAATGACATCAGTTTCTTCAGATAATTCTCGTATTAGAAAGTATTTTTCTGTAGTACTTTTAACATGAGGTTCCACATTGCCTGAATGAGTAATATAAAAAGATTTCTTATTTAATTTGATATTAACTTTTTCTATAACTGTGGTCGACTTTTAACCGAAGCCGATTATGCGGCTTTAGAAGTTTTATCTTTGAAAGTTTAATGTTTTTTAATGTCAATGCCTGTACCAGTCCTGCTCGTGTCTTCAAAATTATTTCAATTAAAATAAGTTTTTAACTTTAACCTTTTTTTTAAGTTTTAGCCAATTACCGTCTAAATCTGTCTAATCTATTGACTGAAATCATTTTCCGTTCTTTGTCGTTTTTTTTTCAACTTTATTTAAAGCTCCGTAACAACTAAATTATTAACATACATATTTTTGGCCGCAACCGACCCTGAATAAACTCTACTCTGAAACTGAATAAAGACTTTACTCACATAAAAAAATAAACGTTAAATTCTTTCATATCTCTACTGCATGTTTGATTCGTGTTTTTAAATCAAAGCATTAGAACTGTATAAAACGCAAAATATATAACTCACGGGTAAAGTCATTGGATTGGATTTTGCAAAGCATCCAAAACGAAATAAATTAATGAAACGATATTTCTCGTTTTCAACCGTTAAAAGTGTTTTATTTAAATGTATATCTACTACTGGTGTAAGCTACATACAATTCTTCGAATGTCTACTAGGTACCGCAACTAAAAAGATCTCGTTAACTAATTTCTTCTAGGACAGTGTATTAGGGGATTTTAATAGCGATCTATTGAACATTAATTACATGCCATTATCGAGGAGATAGGATTTGAAGTGTTAAACTTGTGAATGGTACAGTTTAAAGACAGGGGTGTTCGGAATAGAAAATTGAATTTCTCTTTATTATTGGTAAATGGTAAGACTTTTATAACTGAAAATCATATCGAAACAGACAGACAATTGTTTAAAAAAATTTACACAATTGGTCTGGACACAGGTGGGGGGCACGTTTTTATATGTGGCATATTGTGGATCTCTGGTAGCGTTGCTGAAACGTTGAGACTGAAAGGGCTTTTTACTACAGGGCAATATTGTTACATGAAAATTTTTGTATTCAGTTTAGAATTGTATACATTTATATTATTTAATAAGTATACCTATTTTATAAGAACAGGTAAGTGCAGGTTTTTTTTTTAATTCGTGCTTTAAACCGATACTTTCATCCGAAATTCAGCCAAACCAAATAATTAAAAAATTACTAGCTTCTGACTTGATTAGTCATAATCAATTATTATTTTCAACTCGACTACAAGTATGCGTCAAGTATTGGGTCAA
Organism: Leptosia nina; assembly: GCA_963661955.1. Lineage (NCBI taxonomy): Eukaryota > Metazoa > Arthropoda > Insecta > Lepidoptera > Pieridae > Leptosia > Leptosia nina. Next base: position 2,904,652 of record CAVLEF010000004.1, on the reverse strand, counting down.
GTATGGAGAAAATTTAGCACATGTCTAATTTTTAACACAAACATTCACTAGGCTGGTAACGAATATTCGGTTACTATTCGGTATTCGGCGTCTTATACTATTCGCCTGAATACCGAATACTTAAGTGGTACCTACCTATAACCGATGCAATGAAAAATAAATTGATTATTTAAACATCCATTCACTTTCAGATCTCTTACAATCTTGTTAACATTTATTTATGTTAACATTATAATATGTATTTGATTTAACTTCGTAATCAACATCAAGAAACGTAAGGTCTAATTTTACAGTCAACAAAATATTGGATTTGATATATAAAACAGGTACACAACTGTCTTCTATAATATAAATATAATTTATGATTTTTTTCTTGAATTTTTTCACATATGCACATGATGGCACTATATAAATTAAAAATCGATAATAAATTGCCCAGTAGGTCCATTGGTTAGAGCAACAGCACGGAACGATGTGGATGCCGGTCTAAGGTCCGAGTCGTAGTTTTTTTTCAATTTATAATAGATTTTAAATTTACATACACATTATAATCTAATCAATACTTACATTACATTAACAAAAACAAATTTTTCACGACCACATTGGCCGTTCACTTTTCCCAATTTACACAATAAAAGCACAAAGAAGCCGTTATAGTAGTACAATGGTTACAGTACTGGTACAGAACGCAGCATCCCTCTCTTTATAAGACCTCTGAGAGGGGTTGGTCAAAGAGGGCGGCGCTAATTTCAGAGTTCCGTGATAAATGTGTAAGTGGACCAAAATTTGAAGAAAACGTTGATTACAATTATAGTGTTTATGTGTCAAAGTAAAATATCACACGTTGGTATTGTAGTCCAGCCAAATTAGTCCTTTAAATAGAGGTGAATTTATATGAATCCCTAGAGCGTAAAAACTTTCACCATCAATAAAACCTCGTCAGGGGGGGGGGGGGGGGGGGGGGGGGGGGGGGGGGGGGGGGGGGTGAGGGGGGGGGTTACTGCTTTTAGCGCGGGGGGGGGGGATTTAAACTTTAAAGAAAAAAATTTTGAGGGGGAAAATGTGAATGTTGGGGGGGGGTGGGGAGAAGAACGAGGGTTACTGCTTTTAGATCTCGAATAATTAATATATTTTTTCGGTCGTATAAGTAAGGGGACTTTTCATACTTCATGAATAATATTCTGAATATTAATACCAATTTTCAGCTAGAATAGCCAAAACCAAAGAATCTTTGCAAAGTGCCTTAACTTATTTTACACAGTTGAAAGTCTACTTAAAACTCTACACCTGGGTTTACAGGTTTTGTAGTCCTTCTTAAATACTTTTTCAATTTACTTGATATGTAAACATCTTAACAATTTAAGAAGGTATGATATGATTTTAAATGAAAAAAAAATGTTTAAAATTTATGGGAAACTTTAACACCGTGCCAAAGGAACCCTAAAAAGCCATATGTGCTAAGATGCAGCGTCTGTGTCTCACGTCTCCGCCCATCGCAGAGATCAACCAATCCCGGACGACCACGCCTATCGATCCGGGCCGCAGGTGTACCCGGATAATTTGGAAAGCCTTTACGAAAATATGTTACTAGAAAATCGATACATTTTCAGCACAATATTCATGTCTGAGAGACTTAAAAGAAAACAAAAAACATATTTTAAATAAGATTACCATTGGTTAATATTTTTAAAGACTTGCAACGATTCGGTTACTTTCGGTATTCGGCCTTTCGGCTGTTTCGGTCGAATCCAATATCTACAATTTTGCCGAATAACAATACTTAAATAATATATTTTTATAGAAAAAATTGGTAAAATGAAAAATAAATCATTGTTACGATATTTCTTTTGTTATAATCATAAAGGTAGTCATTGGTACATAATATATAATATTTTAAAGTGTTGAAAAAAGGATCGAAACAATGTCTGTACAAATTGGGAAAAAAAACCCACCAAAATTTTGGCCAATTTTCGACTATTCGGTCAGGTTTCGCCGAATTGGAATTACGGCCGAATGGGGGTCTCGCCGAATATTCGGTATTAGGTATACTGCCCTACTATTCGTTGCAAGTCTAATTTTTAAGTTTAAAAAGTTGACACAGATCAGGTTTTGAAATTACGCTATGGTGTTGGTCGTGGGATTGAGTCTCGCCGGCGATGTTTTTTTTTGCCGACGCAAACAAAAAATACTTCATTAAGTTTATTCTCATCTAAATGCTTACTTTTAGGCAATGGCAAGACAAAACGTTTTGCCATATTTATTCAACCATTCGGTGTCCACTGCTGAAAGTAGGCCTCCCCCATAGACTTCCAGTACGACCGGTCGTTCGCTATTTGAATCGAGAGTTTCCCTGCTGACCTTCACCAGGTCGTCGGTCCATTTGATAGGAGGTCGTCCAGGTTTCGTGGTCTCCACTCCAGAACCTTTTTGCCCCAACGGCTGTCTGTTCTACGAGCGATGTGCCTAGCCCACTGCCACTTCAGCTTGCCAATTCGATGGGCTATGTCAATGACTTTAGTTCTTCTACGGATCTCATATTCCTGATTTGATCACACAGAGTAACTCCGAGCATATCCCTTTCCATCGCACGCTGAGCGACGCGTAGTTTGTACACCATGCTCGCCATATACTTCTATACAATTTTTACCCAACAGCTAAGACCCCAGAACCAGTAACAAAGTTGAAATAAAGGTCCAAATTCGAAACTAAAAAAAGGTCGACAATACATCTTACTGAGATGTTATTTGGATAGGATTCTTCACTTTTCAAGTGAGCGCATCTTCTCTGTCCTTCTTTACCATAAAAAAATTGCTCTGCAATTAACCATAGGATAAGAAACAAAAAATAATTCTACACTATTAAAGTAGAACATGGATTTAGTTTGACTAATCTGTAGGTAATAAAAATCCATTTACTTATCAATATTGCGCGGTATTTAAAGATAAATTGATACTATAATGACTTAGATAATAAAATAATATGTAGAAAGAATACATTACTCAACGGCACCTGACAGATATTAAAAAATTGTTTTAGATTGAATACTTCATACAGGACTGCCACCAAACCGCGCCGATCAGTAGCACTACCAATTTAGCTACCATGTCACAATTGGTACCACCAATTTATCACCATGAATACCTATAGCTGACTTACTAGTCGTTTTTCTTCCAATTTCCAACACCGAATTTCTCCACGTCCTTGATAACTTCATATCACCAATGCAACGACCGTTCAGAATTTTTCTTTACAGTTCTGGAAGAGTTGAGAAGAAGAAGAGCTTAAAGACCTTCACACTTCTTCATCGTTTTAATCCTAAGATTCTTTAATTTTTATTAGTATTAGCAGACTACATTAGTCCGTTTAAATCATTGAAAAACTTATAATTTCACAAAGTTTTTACATTTCTAGGCAACATCGGTGAATTTTAATGGTCCCAATTAGCGCGACCTTTGACTTTGACATGCCAAACGGTCTTTAATATTCAGAGCTTAGGTTTATTCAGTATCACGATTTCTGTTTTATAAAAGCCCTTGCTTTACCCCGCTAAACGACGAGTCACAACTTAAATGCAACTCTTATCTGAGATCTTTAATCGCGTTTTGTCCTTAAAAATAAGCGTAATAATTTATTTTAATAATGTCTCCTAAGCTTCCTACGAGACTCACTGTACCTACTATATGCATGCATTGAAATAAACTAATAATTCCTAGGTTCGAATAACGGAAATATAATAAATTAGTAGGCACCTACTTATTATCGGGTAGGGCATGTATTACAGAAATTTGATCTAAGAACAAGTTGCCTATTTCTAAAATTTTAAAGGTTACTTGGACACAACAGTGTCTGTGCCATAGACAATCATTCTTGTAATTTCTAATAAAGCTGAAAAACTCTTTAGCTATATGTTTTGTTGAATGCGTTAAAATCAGGAACTGTTGGTTCGATTTATCTTTTTGGATTGGATAGACCATTTATCAAGGAAGGCACTAGGCTATGAAGTTATTACGCTGACCAATAAACACCAGAAATATCTATAAAAAATTGATTCCTCTTTAAATTATCTTAAGTCCGCGACAGTGTGATTATCTATCTTTATTATGATTAACTAGCAAGAAACTTTGTTATGGTAAACAAATTTAGCTGTAGTGTTTATTTATTAGTTTATGTAATAAAATATTTACAAAGCTGCCTTATTAAATGCTTAGTACAAGCAAAGTTTGTACTGAACATTGTCCACATATTTATAATAATGATGTTAAAAACCCACTAAATGATAATTCATTGGGGATTAATCTGCGTATAGTTTTTCTACGAAATTTATCATTGTTTTCAAAAGATATCTCTTAATAGTTGCTTACAATTTATGCGAAACTCCGTGTACCGGCCGGAGACGACCTCCGTTTAATTCTATGTCGTGTTATAACCATTTTAGCATTAATACTATTGTAAACAGTTATATTCACGTAAATAAGTTTATAGAAGGTCATGGCAACTTTAATTCAGCTATTGTGACATCGGAAGGAAACACGCAACCCGGTACCTAAGTATGAGTTTAGTTATAAATGGAAACAAATAAATAAACATTATTTCCTATATTAAAGCTAACAGAAGATGTGTAAAAGAATATCCTCTCAGAGAACTGAACTCACAAACAGAGAAGAAAGACGCACTTAGAAATTGAAGGAATTACGACGTAAACTTTTATTGTCTACAATTATTTTCTTCTTCTTTGTAAGAATATAAAACGTCAATACGTAAGTTAAAGCAGCAACACGGAACGCCGAAGATGGTGGCTCAAGTCGCGACTGAGTGTTCTAATTCTTACAATTAATTTTCAATAATTTTTTATTCGTCGGTACTTCAAACACAGCCACAGCGTGTGTAACCAAGCATTGTTCCCTACTTTCGTCAATTCTTCAATTTGTTGATACAAGGATCTCTTGCACAATGATATTTTAAAATTAATACATATGTATTGAGGTTATGTATTCTTACAAAGAAGACATGTTTAATTCAATAAAAGTTCCTGATTTCCTCATTTTCCGAATGCGTCATCTTTTGTCATACTTTATTTAGCTAATTTTCTATAAATATTTTTCATATTAGACTATACCTACTGATTTTTCTTTATATAAATAGATAATCTATTTTAAATTTGTATAAGAAAAATATAATTGGCTTTTATATTTTTCTTATTTAAAACTCATACTACGCCCACTGAATTCATCAGTTTATTGTAAATACGTCGGAATATTTGATATTTGTTTTGCATTGTCGTACAACTTGACAATATTTATTTTTGAATGTACCTCTTTCACGATAAAAAAAATAATACGACTTTAGGTCTATAGGTCTGGTGAATTAGAGAAACTACTTTTTTCAGGAGATATTATAATTTATAACGTAAATGTTTAAATGTTCTAAATCCTAACCTAATAGAATTTCAGAAATTATCTAGTAATTAAGTTCCTAAATATAGGCTTAGTAAGTGGTATACATACGTGTATGTACATTACCGAATGTACTTAATACATGAAGTAAAAATTTCAACATATAAGTGCGCCTTATTTTCAGAAAGGTCCCGTGTTCCAATTATATAAAAATATTTGTCTGTTATATTTTTTCATTCGTTTATCAGGGCTGAATATGAAGACATAAAAACAAAGGTAAGATATGCTTGATAAGGAAATAGTATTATTAAAAACGTATAATTACTAAAACTGTATATTATATACTGATACAATTATACCATAAAACACGGAACTTATGGAGAACAGTTAGAAGGTGTAAAATAAAAAAAATATAACAATTTACTTTATAATCAATCAATATCTACACAGGAACTTGGTGAAATAAAATTCCATAACCAAGTTTCGAGTCTTAGACAAACTTGTAGCACTCAAGAAAATGAATTTTCTCCATCACCATGACGACAGCGTCGTTACGCCGATAGCGTTTCCCGATAATTTTCCACAACTTTCCGGCCATCGACAACCATGTAAACTATAAAATTTAAAACAGTTTTGATGGATTTACACTTTTTTGACACGTTTAGACATAGCTGTGATATTTTAGAATAGTGTTTTACAAATTTTTACGGAAAACCGCTTCAAGATTTTCGAAAATGGCTTTTAACTTCGATAGTGGACAGGTAAGCTTACGTTCTTACTAAATAATACATATTTTATTTTAATAATCATTATAAACAAAATACATGTGAATTGTAGTGTCTACCTATAATTTGAACCAGTTACTTACTAATGTTTAATTGGTTTCAATTATATTTCAATTTCTTAATAGCTTTTCTATATTTTTATTCAAACCAATAGCGATTTGAATTTAGCTTTCATCATGGTGTCTACATAAAATATTAGATTAGATTAGCTGGTCTAAACTCAGGTGAATGGCTAATAATCAACGGGTCGTGTATTTTATCACCAACGGGTCCATGTTTCTAATCAATTTATAAATTCTGAAACATGTTAGACTTCGTCTGAAAATCTGGATATTATGGCTGTTAAGAATATCGACTTTCGGCCCACGAACCACTGTCTACAGATGAAAAAGTCTAAAATGTAATTGCTTTTTAGCGTATATTTGTGGATTTCGAATATCTGCGGTGTTCTATGTCTGGTATACCATACATGCACTCTATGCTTGTCTGTGCTCCTCTACCATAAATAATATTAATCTTATGATATGTTGCAACACTGTTTTGAAATTAAACCGTATTGAATCTATGTTTAGGTTATTGTTGAAGCAATTATGCTATATATTATCTGTAGTTCTTTAGAATCTTTAGAGTCCTAGTATCGAATTTCAATCAGATAATATCTCCAAACCAACCAATCAGGTTCATTAAATGTCTTTTTTTGGGGGGAAAAAAAAAAAAAAAAAAAAAAAAAAAAAAAAAAAAAAAAAAAAAAAAAAAAAAAAAAAAAATTTAAAAAAAATTTAAAAAAAAAAATTGGGTTTTAAACCCGTAAAGGTTTTTTTTTAAAACAAGTCAGGTTCTCCAAACAAATAATGTTACGAGTATATACGAAATTTAATAATTCTAACTAGGCCCAAATACATTATTATAATAATAAATAAAAAAATAATAATAAAATAATCCGTTTATTATCACAAAGTACATAATTTACAATTAAAATAAGTAATAAAAAAGAAACCTTACAATTAAAAGAATACAAAAAAAGTACAATGCTAACTATGTGCTAAAAAGCACCAAGACTTAGCAAGGCTTGCTAAGCGCTGATTTTCAGTCTGTCTGTCTGTTTTCTGTCAGTATCAGATAACAAGTAGTACCAAAACACGTAAATATTGTGGAAAAATTGTAACGAACTATGCATTATTTGGGCATACACTTGTCCAGCCCAGAAGCATTAAATCAAGTTGAGCCAACACATCTAATCCCATCTATATTTTTAACACCACTGCACCTGCATGCCCATTATTATTCCCCTCGTTTTTTGCGAAACGTTTTTTATTTGGCAACAAATTTTAATTCCTCTAATCCGAGTTAGATACATCCAATTACAGGGTAAACATCTTTACGTTTTAACATTAGGGATATTAACCCTTATTTCTTCAATAATTAAGTTTTAATTTCGTTTGAACTCACAAGGGTCGCAGGGCCATTGAATGAGGGCTGAATCTATTTGCGAGAGAATGATAATTTTTCACGGTTTTGTGTATGATACTAATCCGCAGTTGACGTATGTCTATTGGTCTTTAGTTAATAGTTGCCGTTTAAGTACACAAAGAGTTTTTTATTGTCTTTTCTTTATAGTTTCAAAAAACATGATTTATTTCGTATTTATACAATACTAAAATGACAAAACACAAATGCAATAAAAATATATATTTTAAAACAATCGAATCTACTATTTTACTGCCAAATTGACAGCTTGAAGTTGTATAGTAGATATTTCGTTTTCAAAAATATAATTTTTGTATCGTTAATATAATATAATTACAGGTTCTATGTAACTAATTTCTCTTTGATTACTGGAAGCAATGTCGAGAATTTATATTTAACAAATTCATAGTTGTCCAAACTCATAACTCATAGAAGAGCTTGCGTGTACCGGAAGGACATGCATAGAGGGTTCTAAAAATACGATTCTAGAAAACTACCTAACTGCGACCTTAACTATTAATAGAACATCCAAGTCCTTGGTTTGAAAATGATATGAAAATAAAATGATTCACGAAGTTTTGCTGGTACTCAAAAGTTTGTCATGTCAATTCGAAACAGAAATGAATCGGACTTCGAAATAAAACACTTTACGGTTTAAAACACGAAATATATCACTTGGATAATTTTTACGGCGTAATAATCACAGACTAAAGAAATCGAGAGAAACTTTTTAAATTCGAATTGGTGACTAGTCTGTTTGTAACTTTATTTCATGAACTATAGTTTGATAAAGGATTGCAGTAGATCTGATGATGGAGCCAGTCAAAGGTACTACTATCATTCATAGCAGCTACTTTGTACTTGAGTTTAAATTAAAAGTTATGTAGTTGATTTACTAACCACCACAAATAAATTTTTATACAGAGTAAAAAATAAATGTATTTTAATCCTTTTTTTAACGATGATCGCCATACTTTGAAGAGCTTAACAATATAATTCTAAATTATGTCTGGTATTTAAATGTAGGCAAATAGGCGTGTGACGTATATGGGATAAATAATTATTTCCACCCCTTTGTCATTGGGGGATGATTATTATGACGCCTCTGCTGATTTGGGGTGACACCTGCCAACAATGGATTTTTTATTCACGAACTTATAGAATGATTTTATCTTTCAGGTAGGTTGAGTTTGTAAATTGGTTGAAATATTATAAATAACTCAATGCTTGCTTAGTTGGTAGGAACAGTAGCAAATAATGCTGTAATTGGGATTTTGAGTAAAAAAAATAAAATAATAATAAGTTTCACTTATATATCGCGTTTTAAACCGTTTAAAGTGTTTTCTTTAAATGTGTACTCGCAGTAAACTATAGACAGTATTTAAATCAGGACTTCTAAATCTCGAGTAATAACGTAATTATAAGTAGTTTTATTGCATTTGTTGTGGGTACGATTTCTGTGCGTGTTATTTTTTTTTATGATAGAGGCATAGCGTTAAATTGGTAGCAGGTGAAATATCCCAGCCTTATAACAACCAAACGAGTTGCTGTGCTTTTGTTTGATTTGACATTAATATCCCTTTTTTAGACACATTTTGGATTCAGTGGTGATCGAACCCAACACCCGTTGATTATTAGGCATACAATGCTACAATTAGACAGACAACTTATTTTAAATGCCTGAAGAATTCTGGGCTTGAATCTCTGGTTAACAATGAATTTCAGTCGGGCCGAGCACAGAAGAATTATTCGCTTGTAAATAACATCGGATAAGAAATGTGTCCGATATATATACCTAACAGAGGTAAATGGGATTTCACAAACATTTTGTAAACAGCATCGATAACTGAAACCGACATACATATATGTTCGACATAAGTATCTCACGGGGGTTTCATAAACATTTTTAGCATCTGTTTGACCGGGAACAGTAGTGCGTAGACAAAAATATGATGCCAATATTACGATGTGCGGTTGTAAAATCCTCATAGGCATAAATAATAAATGTACAACTCCTTATTACTCGGTGAAGGGTGACACGCGCGGTGGCCGACGCACGCGCCACCCGTTGAATTAAAATTTAATCAAGCGATGTAACGACGTACGAATTGTCGATTTTAAATTGATGTTTTCAAGACAACATTACAACGTGAAACATAATTATTTGCACGAGTTTTGTATTGTTAAAAAATAGTCAACGGGCGTGCGTTCGTTTCCCATTGGGGCAAACATGTTTGTAAAAGAATATAATTTTTCTGAAACATGTTGGATTTCTTATGGAAATGTATATTAAGGGGTCGAAATATCGAAATTCTGTTCGGGTTACAAATAAATGTCCTTAGGTGAAAAAGCGGTGAAATTTAATTTGTTTGTGGATTTCCGAATATCCAAAGCCATAATAGGTCGATAGCGCATCTTGTCTATATATTATATGGCTGGGGTATTTTACCTATCATCAAATGAACTTTATGCTTGTCTGTCCTCTTTTATCATATAAAAATCCGTCCAGGTCCCCGATCTACTAAGATGAAAAAGATGATCAATCGCGTTTCGCTTTTACTCTTTTGATTTCCGAATATCCAAGTCCAAATAGGTCGACAACACAGCTTGTTGAGATGTCATATGGTGGAGGTCCTACCTACTGTCAAGTGAACGCCATACTGTATCAGCAAACAACACATAAGCATTATTTTCTGGCAATAGAATCGAAAATAGCAGTAGTTTTTGATTGAGTACTAGCATTTAGTCTGTCGTCGCTCTCATACTTTGTTCATTGGCTATCAAAACTACGATTAACCATTCGCGACAAGACACGACCTAGATTTCACACCGAGATCTTGACGTGGGCTCCAACAACTCGAATAAAAAAAACAAAAAAATCGAATATCTGCTATACACAAATACAATAAATGTAGGTATCAATTTACTTTGTTATTAGGTTTAACTACTACATTTCCCGTTTTAAACCGTTAAGCGTGTTTCATTTAAAAGTAGACTGATTTCGTAAATAAGTTTCAATAATATATTTCGCGTTTTAAACCGTTAAAAGTGTTTTATTCAAGTGTGTAATACTCGGTTAAGCTACAGACACTTTACTTTTTGATTAAATTTTAATGATTTCTTGTGACAGTTCAATAAAGAATCGACGCCGAAACGTCTGGGCAACTGGGAAGTCCCTCGCTGGGCGCCCACGCGAGCTCGCCCCCTCGAAATGCGTCCAGACCCGAAACCAATTTGCGACATCAACGGACACTTCTTGCCTGGCGCCCCAAGGGGATCGTCGAGATGCTTCGGACATTACACCGGCACATGGGACCTGCCTAAGAAAATTACGAGGAAAGTGGGTATGTTATTAGAATTAACATCGTGTGATTCCCTTTAAATTAATCCAAGGAGTTCTACACGTCATCGTCGAATTTCTTCAACCTATTGATATCTTTCGCATGCCCGAGTCGTAATTTCTGTCAAATTATAATCGATTTTTAATTTAATTTATATAGTGCCATCTAACAAAATAGCATATGAATAATGTTCAACTTTTCAATCCTACTAAACTTTTGCTGTAAACATTTTGATTCAGGCATTGAGGCATATGGTTATATAATTTTTCTTTACTAGCTGTGCCTCCGACTTGAACCGCATAGAATAGTTATTTTGGGCATCAAACTTTGTTTTAGCAAACCATTCTCATTTTTATAAATTATAGCTGTTATATGTTATAGTTTCTAAGATTAGCGCGTAGTAACAAACAAAAACCCTTTAGCTTTTTTCACAAAATACACATGCGTCTAATCATGGCTACATGTATTGTTTAGTTTAACTTATAGACAAGAAGAAAGATTTGGCTTATAGACCTTTTGGACGATAGCTGTCTATAGCTGGAGGCTATATTAATTACACTATTATGTTTACTATGCTGAAAAATCGTTGCATCATATCTTAAGCATGCGTTATAAGAAAACAAACGGAAACATTCCTTTAAGTAACCTTATATCGTGTCGTTGCGTAGTTTGCAATACTTATTAGCTTACCACACGCGAGTACAATGCGTTGCGTAATCATTATTCAGCTGAAGAATTGGCCAAGGAACCGCCGGATGGCAGATTTCCGGATTGGCTTAATCTCCGAGTTCAGAGGCCCAAAGCAGCTGCCAAGGCCACGCGCGTGCGCGGTGCGAAGCGCGAAAAGGCCCTAGAGACCATAGACAAGGATGATCAGTCGTTCAAAGTAAGTTCTCTAATAAGGAGGTCTTAATGTCGCGAGGTTTACGAAAATATCTTTTATAAAATAATTTAAGGTAACGCTATTATCAGAAACGATAGAATTGTGATATTTTATAAAGCCGACGATGTATTAGAACTTTTTGAGTTGTTTGTAAGTTTTCAAAGTTATATCGATTATATTTTTAATCTTAAAACTTTATATTATTTACAAAGGATATTGCAGGGATTAAAAAAAAACAAAAAGGTCACGATCTGAATGAGTATTTTAAAATTAGATAGTGCACCTGCATGCGTTTGATAAGGGATAAGATAATAACAAAGTATTCATCGAAAACAGCCACAGCTGTTTAATAGCTGATAATAGTTATCAACTATGAGACAATTATATATATAACCTTTTATCCTTATTAGCAGTTATTCGCTACTTTCATTTTTCTTTATTTTCATATTGCTTTACAATTCGCATACCGTTTTAATGGAGGATTATATTTATCTTAAAATGTTTCCTAACGCTTAAACGTTTCTTTTGTTTGCAGCCCAAACAATGCCCTATACACATTCATAAGCCGAAACAGAAGTACACGAAGTGATGATTTTGTATACTCTTTACAATGTTTTCTTACTAAATCTTTGTTTAATATTACATGTCTGAACATTAAGGATATAGGTACAGCTGGAAAGCAAGTAGATGAAAATATTCAGAGTGATGATAAGGAAGAAAATGGTGATCCATTAGACTTGAATAAAAGGTTGGAGCCAGTAGACAGCGAAGGCCACGGCCCCTATATCCCAGGCTCCGCCACAGAACCAGATAAGAGACACGAAAGCTACGATCTATTAGTAAAAGACGCAGTGGAACAACTCCACGGGCCACAAGAGAAACAAACGGATAAATTCTGGCGAAAAGTCGCCGAAACCGCAAGGAACAATGAACAAAACACCGTTAATATGAAATACGCGAAGAAAAGTGAAACCCCGAAATTACCGTACGTTAATGTATCGCAACATTTCAATTTCGCTAAGAGTATGCACGCTGGCAATTTAGAACACCAACCATTACCGGATACTTTGGGATACAGGCATTTAACTAAAGTTGGCGAACACAGAGATTCAGATATCGTGGTCAAACCGTACGCGATAGGTTGGAAAGGTTACGGCGCATCTGGTCCCACGTGCTGTACAAAAATGCGCGTGCATAGACCAAAGACCTGTGATCCCAAGAAATCGGAAGTCGAAACAGAGAGCCGCCAGCAAAGACCAGCTACGTCCGATTTGGGAGGGCAATACAAGAAGCCGTTGTCACTCATGGACTTGGCCATCTGTTGGGATTTCAAAACGGACGATCCCAGGCGGGAGCCAAAGGCACCTAAGCATATAGATGGATCTAACGGATCAATGGCACCGGCAGTATTCACCATGGTGCACACACCTAAAGAAGAAATAGATATCGTAACGGGTCATTCTCAACCCATATTTAATCAAAATCGCAACGGTCATGACATAGGACGACACAGCGTACCGCATTTTGAAAAGGACATGAGCAAAGAGAAGAGGAAGGACGTCTGCGATGTGCAAAACTGTCCTCAGCACATTGAACGTAGATCCAAATCGTCCAGCAGGAAGAGCTCAGCGGAATCGAAGAAGTGTGACGGTGTCAATGGTTGCGGGACTCCGACGGATTCCAATAGAAATTCCAGTCGTGATTCTTCCAAATCTCACAAACTCCAGGGTATAAAAGAGGCTTGGATTAATCGCAATAATAGCTTAGAATCATACGATAAAACACCTCTAGCGCGGGGCAAACTCCACCAGAGTTCTCCAAACGAATCGCAACTGTCTCGCTCGCCGAATGACAGTGAAAACAACAACAGACACAAACATTGCTATTCTTGTGGTGGCGACAAAGCACCGAAGGAGGTAAAGCAGAGGGAAGATTACAAATTCGCGTTCAAGGCTGGCAACCCCAATTCGATTCAGAGCGGGAGTACGAACGATTCCAAGGGCGTCAAGATGCCAAAAATGCGACACCCGTACACAAAAAAGTCTTATACGATACCGACTTTGGCCCCGCCGTTCAGTATTTGGCGGGACGCGAACGCGACAGGCTATCCGGAACATTGGCGGCTTGCTAGTGTGTATCAACACGCTTATAAGCCACCGGATCAAAGACGAAAACCTCTTATAAATAGTGTTTACCAGTAGAAGTAGTAGTAACTTTGGGTCCAAATTGCGTTTTTAATAAAGTCTGTTAATTTTATTGGGCCGTTTTATTTGTAGCCCAAGTATCTTTAGTTTCGAACTATTTTAATAAATAGTGATGCTTCAATTAGTAATGATTAACGATTATTTATTATCCGTTAGCAAATATTTTTAAGGTATTTTGATTTTTTTTTTGATAACTGACTTGTATATCCACTAATCTGTGAGATAGTTTATTCATCTATAAAAAAATATTACATATATGTAATTAACGCCAATGGTAAACATATAAAAAAACATTTTTCTCGCGAATTATATTAGAAATTAATTTAGTTGTTTTTAACAATGCTTTCAGTATGAAAGTTAAAATAAAATTAAACATTCAATTAATATTTTATACTTTATTGCACAATGTAGCTTTAAATTGATTAAAAATCTATTTTGGATTCTTTAAATTTGGCGACATAGGCGCGTGTAACATGAGCGGTAATTTTTTTTATTAGATATGATTATTAATGGCAAATATGTATGAATAAGAAAACAAATCTATCTTAATAAATATATTTAAGTCTTTATAAACTAGGGTAAAAATCTTTCATATTCTAAGAAGAATGTACACTTCTTTATCGATTCCCACGTTTTATTGCAGAAGTGGAACCAGCCCTTCTCTGATATATTTGGTACGTTCGTTATCTGGTGCCTGTTCACACCCAGGATTATCCATCTCAGTCGCTTCGCTAACTCCCCAAACGCTGGGTGCCCTCTGTATATATCTTTGTTATCTAAAACGAAAAGGTTTCATCAAAAAATCATATTTTGTGGGGCATGGGACAAACATTTTTATGCCCGTAGTGAATTTTGTCATTGGATAAATTTTGTCTACAGCCGGGATTTTTTTGTGTTAGGGTGTACAGTGCTCTCCAAATTTAATGGCCGGGCTGAAGTTGGCGAGGATGGTTCCGCAGAACGTAAAAAAGCAATATCAGCTGCGACAAAGGGGGTGCGCGGGTGCAGGGCGACTCGACATTTTGCTTTAAATTGACAGTACCATGTGCAAGATGGCGGTCGCGCCAACTTCAGTCCGGCCAAAAAGTTTGGAGAAAACTGTACCTGTGCCACTAGAACAACATGCACAGATAATATGAATAACTAGATAACGCTTAAAATGTTTACAACTGGCCAGTTAGAAACATTGTTAACGAAAACTTTTTTGAATTTCAATATTAGAACTCTTTGGTGACCTAATGTAGTATACTCTTGTTTGTAATTTTTTTTTTTTTCGAATATGTTCGAATCGATAAGATTGCGCAGATTATATTGGTTCGAACCCAAGACCCCCATTATCTTATTGATGTACTAAGTTTCTTACCATAATCCTCATATATTTCAGGCAATAGGAACAAATTAATAGGACGACCACATATCTCTACGCTATATGCTTTACTGATACTGTCAATGTTGTTGCCGTTTTTATTGCTATCACTGTATAGGTACATTCCAGAATTTAATTGCAGGTTTGACCTTTGAAACGCCTTCCTGGAAAACATAATTTTGGTGTGATTTAATAAACGCAGTCAAACATAGTCGAATAATAACATTGCTGTAATCTCAAGCCCCTTGCATAGAGTATAGACGAAGTTATACTATGTACAGGTTAAATTAAAACTTGATGTATTAATATTTTCAGAAAATCTGCTTTAATCGTTCTAATGTAGTCGATAAGTGCTAGTACTTAAACAATGTTTTAAACAAATCAAAAATAAGAAAAAATGTGAAGTACGACGAAATAGGTGGCGCTTTTGACACCAGGAATCATCATCAGACCCCCCCATGACCGCAGCTGCTGCAAAGCATCCAAGATCGGGTCATAGTTAAGATAAATTACGTTATATATTAAATACTGTCTATTTTTTACGCGAGTAGTACACTTTTAAATAAAACACTAACGGTTTAAAACGCGATATATTAGTTAAACTTATTTGAAAATGATTTTTAACTTCGGCCCGACGTTTCGGATGCTTTGCAGCAGCCGTCAACTAATTTAAATACGTTATATATTTCTCATTTAAACCGTTAATAGTCTGTAAATAAATAAGATACCTATACATATTTATAATATTCTCTATGCGTTATTCAATATAATTCTAAGTAACGCTGTTCTACCATCGTAATTGAGAAATGAATGAGATATTAGCATCAAATGTTAGTGTTGCTTGACTAAACGACAGTAGTGCTATATACATAAATACAATTTATACATGTATTTTTGTATGAATAATATTAAAGACTTGCCTATAAAAATCCTGCATGCTCTTGACGCTGTTAGGCAGATAATCTTCCAGGTTACACCTATTATGCAAGAGTAAGAGATGCGGATGAGATTCCCCTGAAGAGTGGGATTCTGTCTCCTGATTAGCACTTGAGGCTGACAGCGATGGTTTTAGCATCTCCGCTGTTTGGATGTACCTGATACAGGCAAACAATACAACTAATATAAATATGATACAAATGTTATACAAAGTTTAAACGGTCTAAACGCGACCTGTCCGAGTTAATTAATCCAAAGCAAATAACTAATCTATGTAGTGTTTTAAACCATTTAATGTTTTATGAAACATGTTTGGTTTGGACATTAATACATGGTTTTTTAGAACACTTCATGGCTTTTCCATCTCTGGACAGGATTTGATACTCCTACCATAAACCATATTTTCCAGACCGACTTATTTAAATAATCCACTTTAACGGTTCAAAACGCGAAATGTATTAATTAACTACGGCCCGATGTTTCGGATGCTTTGCAGTAGTCGTGGTCACGCGTGAACCTTACTTAAATAAATTATAAATATATCTACATTTCGCGTTTTAAACCGTTAATAGTGTTTTAAGTTTGTGTAAGAAGGCCTTAGATATGACGATTGCTAACATTAGACCCACAAGCCTGTCCTTTATTTTTAATGTTTGATTCGGAAATAATTAAAATTTACCTTATAAACGAATAGTCCGTGAACCAATCTTGAACAGCGATTAAAACATGACAGACTGACATCAGATATGAAGCTATTTGTAGGCATTCCACTGTCACTATATTCGCACTCCGCGATGTTACTGTGCTGAGATTCGTTTCTATCAAGCAAGGGGACCATAAGCGGTTGGCAGTCGAAGTAAAATTACTCGATCACTAGTTACAAACATATCTACACCTGCAATAGACGTATTGTTATATTATTTTTATGAACAAGAACACAGACCACACAGTAAGCATGGATTAAACAATATACATGTAGGTCATACACTCATCCTGTGCCAACACTTGTGACCGGACCCTTGAGACAATATCTCCCGTTTTTTGGAATTGCTTTTTGAGGCCTACTCATTAAAAGCTGTTCAGTAATTTTTGTGTCTAAGATTCATTCGGAATTTCTTCCATTTATTTTATTAAGTTACTCAAGTTCAGTTTGAACACTTTTAACAGTTTAAAGAGCGGAATATATTTGCTTATTTACAGTGTATTTTTACTACTACTTTGCTGTAGCAGTGGCTACAGTAGGACTGACGGTAAATACATTTTTAATAAGTTAACTAATATATTTACAGTAACAGTCATACCCCGGTGTGACACAGACGTGTTCACTTATTCATTCGCTCGCCTATTGTAACGTAAAGGTGTCGTCAACATTTGGTATGGATTCACTGTGCAAGCGTTGTGACGAAAGCGTTTTGGATGGAGCTTTGTGTTCTGGATGCCGCCAAACATATCATTACTTTTGTGTTGGTTTGTCTGAAGTTGGTTGGCGCAGACTTGGAAGCGAAAGGCAGAACTCGTGGATATGTCCTGAGTGTCGAAAAAGTCCAGTGCATGTTGTGGGAAGTTCTAAAACTACGACTAGCCAACCCGACATAACATCACATCAATTTCAGCTAAACAGGATTGAAAATATGCTCACTCCGCTAACCACATTACCAGATCATGTCGATAAATTACGCAGCGAATTAAATGAACTGACTTCGAAGATCAACATGAACGTTATTGAGGATATCTATAGTAGGTTAGAGAACATTGATGCAAAGTTATCTCTCGTTGAAACTCTAAAGGAAGATTTTAACTGCCTTAAGACCCAAATAATCACGCTTGAAAATAAACAAAAAAAGTATGACCAGGAACTTACAAAGAACGTTGCAATTGTTGATAATCTTCAAAAAATCGTGGCTAATTTAGATAAAGAGAATAAGGTTAGTCAACAAAAATGTCGTTTCCTGAACGTTGAACTTGTGGGCATTCCTGAAAAGTCTAATGAGAACTTGGTCAACTTACTCTTGTGTGTTGGCACTACTATCGGATCAAATATTGCTGCCGATGATATTGAATTTATAACGAGAGTTCATTCTACAAAGCAGAAGCAAGGCCTTCCTAAGAAAATTGTAGCGAAACTCAAGAACAGAAGCTGTAAGGAGGAACTATTGGCTAATTTCAAGAAACATAACAAGTCGAAAGGTATTAATTCAAATGATTTGGGCTTTACCGATACGTCCTTCAAAATCTTCATCAACGAGCATCTCACTGTGGCCAACAAAATCCTCCTTAACACGTGTAAACTTAGAGCCAAGGAAAACAATATAAAATTCGTTTGGGTAAAGAACTGCATCATTTACGTACGCCGCAACGAAAAATCTCCGCCTAAAGCAATCACTTCTAATGAGGACTTGTGTGCTTTTTTAGAGTCAGTGCAAGTGTATTAATACATAACTTTACTTTACTTTTTATAATATTTAAACCATTGTTAAGACGTATCCAGCCTAACACGTACATACTCAATATATACACCGTTTACGCATTTCTCATTCAAATCATAAAACATTTAACTGTACTCGCGGAAAAATGTTCTGTACCTCTGAAGTCGGTCATTCTACAGATAACAATCTTTGTTATATTTAAAGTTATAACACACACACAATTTAAAACTACCCTCCGTATTGCAAATATTTATACTCAATTTCTAATTAGTGTATTTAAATTGGAGTCTACCTGCAAAATAATTTCAAATATTCCTCGTTTTGTTTACCGTTTTGATGTGGTATGTTGTTGTACAATAAATAATAACAAAAGGAATGTCAACATTTACACCAAAGGTGTGTTTTATGGTGATAACTTGTGTAATCCCGCTTTTTTTCTGCGCTTTCTTACAATATATTTAGATATAACATAACTAATATTTCTCATATGACACATAACCTTAATATTTATTATCAGAATACTCGCGGATTACGCACGAAATTGCACATTCTGTACAGAAACATCGAAATGTATAATTACGACATAATTGTTATCACAGAAAGTTGGTTATGCGATGGAATACTGAACACAGAAATCTGTGATAATAGATATGATATATTCAGATTTGACCGGACACATAAGAAAAAAGGCGGCGGTGTTTTAATATGTATTAAAAAAAGTCTTAACGCACATATTTCTCATAAATTTATCTGTAACCAAGTGGAATGTCTCTGTCTTACAGTTCCTAACCGGATTTTCAATAATCACTCGAGGGGCAATCCCAAAAATCTACACATTATCGCTTCTTATATACCTCCAAATACTGAAGCTACTTATTTGTTTAATGAGCTAAGCAAGTCATTAAAAGATTTTTACGACATAAATAGTATGGATGACTATCTAGTATTAGGCGACTTCAATTTACCTTTCATTTCGTGGCGGGAGGATCACACCTACTACGTATCGAAACATTGTAATTCCGATCTCCTAGAGGCCGCCTTTAACCTCTTACATATTTTTGACTTAATGGGAATATCTCAATATAACCTAACTACAAATAACCGTGGCAACACCTTAGACCTCGTCTTATCAAATTTATTTATTCAGTGCACTACATCTCGGAGTTCTTTGGTAAACATTGACCAATTTCATATTCCCTTAAAGATAACTATTCAAGATATATTCTTAAAACCTTTACCGCCAAAAATTAAAGTTCTAAAGAAATTTTTTAAGGGTGATTACGATGCAATAAATTCTAAGCTATTGTCTGTAAATTGGTACGATATTTTAGTTCCTACTCCGTTTGAGGAGGCCGTAAATGTTTTCTACCACATTGTTAATAATCTCATAGATTTGCATATTCCAGTAGCCAAAGTTTCAACTCGATATCGATACCCTAAATGGTATACTCCCGCGTTAATTAATATTTTGAAAGAAAAACATAAATATCATACAAAGTGGAAGAATTTTAAAAGATTGAGTGATTATGCAACTTTTTCCTTATTAAGGTCACGGGTTAAAAAAATTACAAATTGAAGCATATTCTAATTATATAACCAGGTGTCAAGATGGTATAAAAAAGTCTCCTAAAGAATTTTGGAATTATGTTAAAAGCAAACGTTGTGATTCTGGAATTCCTCGCAATATGTGTTATATGGAACGTCCTCTAACAAACGGCCAAGATATTTGTAACGCTTTTAACGAATACTTTCAAAGTGTGTTTCAGCCGTCTGTATACAGAGATTTGAACTTAGAAAAAGAATCTGACGTTGCCAGTAGCCTTTACACAATTCACATAGATAAAAAATGTTTAGAAACGTCTTTCAAAAATTTAGATGATCGAAAGGGTTGCGGAACGGACGGCTTACCGGGAGTTTTCTTAAAAAGAAGTCAAGCTGGCCTCATAACGCCGTTATTAATACTTTTTCAGCGTTCGATTAATGAAGGAATTTTTCCTAAACAGTGGAAGGAGGCTCAACTAACCCCTATTTATAAGAAAGACTCTAGAATGAATGTAATAAACTACAGAGGTATTTCAATATTAAATATAGTCGGTAAAATGTTGGAGAAAGTTATTTACAACTATATTTATAGTCACATTAAACAATGCATACCTAGTAATCAACACGGTTTTGTTAAATCTCGAAGTGTAATAAGTAATCTACTTGAATTTACTCATTCCGTTAAAAACGACATTAACGATAATACACAAATAGATGTGATTTTTACTGATTTTGAAAAGGCATTCGATACTGTGGATCATTTCATACTTTTACAGAAGCTTTATTCAGTCGGTATCAGGGGCAATCTTCTAAGATGGATAGAATCTTATATTACAAATCGCTGTCAACGTGTGGCACTTGGGGGCTTTAAATCGGACTTTATCAATGTTACCTCCGGCGTACCTCAAGGATCACACCTTGGACCCTTATTTTACAATATTTATTTGTACGACTTAAGAACCTGTTTTCATAACTCCAATTTTGTTTTGTACGCAGATGACAAAAAAAATTATAAAAAAATTTGTAGCTTGGAAGACTGCTTTAAGCTTCAAGACGACTTACTAAGGTTATCCAATTACTATAAACTAAACAAAATTTCAGTTAATGTCGCTAAATGCAAAGTTATACAACTGACTCGTAAACTCAAAGGTGTGCTAGATTATAACTACTCATTAAACGGACAAACTATACCAAAAACGGAGCAAATACGCGACTTAGGTGTTACCCATGACGCCAAACTAACACATAATATTCATATTGAAAATATAACTCAAAAGGCATTTAAAACCCTCGGCTTTGTGCTCCGCACTACTGACGCTTTCAATGATATCTCATGTTTAAAAGTTCTATATTTTGCTTATGTGCGAAGTGTTCTTGAGTTTGCAAGTCCTATCTGGCGGCCACACTACCTTTGTCACATAAACAGGTTGGAAAAAGTTCAAAAACTATTTATAAAGAAACTAAATTTTTTAACTCAATACAAAACTAATAATTATAACGAAGCTTGTGCACATCATAATATTAACACTCTAGAAGACAGAAGAGATATAATAGACATGATGATTTTTTACGACATTCTCCATAACAAACTTGACTGCCCGGACATATTGCGTAATATTTTCTTTCAAGTCCCAAGCCTTCGCACTAGACATACAAATATTTTTTACGTTCCGTACGCTTCTACCTCTTACTTGAAACATTCCCCTCTTTACCGACTGCCCGATATTTACAATAAAAAATTTTCATCCATAGATATTTTTCATCTTTCACGCCCAGTCTTTAAAAAAGCCCTAATTAGCACCTTTAAAAAATAAGAACATACATTCACTTACACTTACACATGCATACAAAAAACACACCCCATCCCTGGATACGTCAATTCAGTTCTCGTTTTATTCACCTATAATATAGAACCTTGTCACTTGGGTAATCCTATTAAATTATTATTTGTAAATCCTTGTAATTGGCGTAATTAATTGCCTAACTACAAAATAACATGTACGTTTAGCTGTAAGGATTTCTGTAAATAAATAAATAAATAAATTTCTCCGTTTAAAGCAGTTAAAAATTGGGAAGAACTCATAAATCTAATCTTCTGTTTTTTTATAATAAAAGAGACATGTAGGAGGTTTACTAGTTGGGAGGTGAACTAACACGGCCATAAAATATCTTAGTAAGATGTGCAAACATCATTAATTTTCAGGGCTTTTTCACATGGGGCGGTGGTTCGTGGCGAGGATTTAAGGTATTACTACCACCCCATTAATATTCGAGTTTCCAGAAAAGTCCGACATGTTTCAGTAAAATTTATTAGAAACGTGTTAGACACAGTGCGGATTGAATCCATAACCCGTTGATTATTAAACATGTGTTACATTAAACCAATGGGACAAAATAAGCTACTTATATCCTTCACATTTACCTTTAGTACAATGAACACCTTTCTCTATTTGATCTATATTCTGCATTTTAAATTTAAACGGGTCGTGTTTTCTTTCCTTTTCTTTTAGGTTTAAGTTTTCAACTTGACTTTCGATATTTGTATCATCTGTCATTTTGTGAGAATTAATAATTTTGTTACATATATTGTCCTTAGAAATGTTCTGAATAAGGTTTAATACAAGTGATTTACCCACACCTTGCATGCCTGGAAATAGAAATAATAATAAGTACATTACTGAATAAAAAATGGGTAAGAGATTTTTTCTTGTTAGAATATTACAGGATTGATACGCAAAATAGACACACAATTGTGTTTGCTTTAATCTATAAGAAAAATACTTTCTCAATTTTTCAAGGATGTTATTACACCTATTTTAGGCTTTTATGTGTATGAAAACAAACAAGCTCTTTGTACTATATACTCTCAATCATAAGAAATATGTACAGATTACATAAAAAAGTAATGATTCATACCTATGACCCCAACAACTAAATAATTTGTGTTATTGTCATTTAGATATTCCAGAGCTGCAGGGTTGAATTCTAAGCTTTCATCCAGCAATTTTACAGGTTCTGACATCAGCTTTAATGGTATGCATGGTTTTGCTTCTGGAAATATACAGATTGGCAAATTATTTATTATACAATTTAATATCACAGTATGTGTGGATACACCCCAGCCGGACAACTGAGGAAAAGTAAAATTTAACTATTGAATTTATACATCCTTATCCTGGTTACCATTGCCATTTGACAACATGAGATAGACTAGTGCTGTAGCAAAATTACGAAGTTGTCTGCACACCCATAAGTTACCGTAAAATGTTTAATAGGTTTATTACCTCTTTTCTCTTTAGACTCATTCTGTGCTATCTTACATGGTTGATGGCTATCATCTGCAGCCTGAGTTTTTGGGCTTATAGGTCTGTCTTCTTTTGGTGTACTTTGTTCCCGAGTTTTTAAAATTATAGTCGGCTGTTTTTCCTTTTCAGTTTTATCTTTTTCTTTAACTTCGCGTTCTGATTTTAGGATAACAGGTCGCTTAGGCGTTGCAATATTTGGAGAATCCTGCAAAGCGTTATTATATCAACGAGGTGTTAAAATAAAATATAATAGGGGTTATTTGTCTATAACAAACCTTAGTAATTATAACTTTTTTCTTTTTATCTGCCATTGTAAGAAATTGGGGTATTCGTCACTTTACTTCTTCAGGGATCTCAGCTATGAACGATTTGATTTCTAAGTGACAAAAATAAGATTTATTTAAAGCCTTTTATCTCATAGCTTTTTCAAAACAATCACAAATCAATATATAGTTTCTCTTTCTCTTATCGCGATTGGCCGAAATGGATATCAAGCAATGATAAAGTACAAACATCGATCACTAATACAGTGATCGATGATTACAAAGTCAGATATTTATTTCTACACACTATACCCTCTTTAAGGATTTGGCCCATTTTTAATAATTGTAAGCTATGGATCACGTGCACAATATAAATCATTAATTTAACTATACTTTTAATGAGTGGTAGAAAGAAAGATGTATAAGTTTATAGTTTATATTATAGTTTGTAATTGCAGTTGGATAACACTCAATATCGAATAATACAGCCACAGACAATTGACAAATGGTCAAGACACCATGTTCAAGTAACAGATAAACAGGGTTTAAATTATGAAACTGAATGTCATTCACTGACAATCAAACGTCCTCAAAGTTCAACGTCAGATTTGGTGAGATTATCAAAACGAAATCAACACTCAAGTTTCCACTCCTCCAACAATTTAACAAATATTTTAAGATTTATTTTGAATATCGTATTTTTTTAATTCCTTGAAGTATTTTTATATTGTAAACGTTTTTTTCTTATACGTATTTTACGCGATGAGAAAAATATATAGTCATATTCGTTGTATGTAACTGCGTTATATATTCAGTGCTATTGTGAAACATTTGCGCAGCCGAATTCCTTCGTAATAGTAATTCATCGTAATTTGGAAATGACCCCACTATATCCACTTGGTTTTTTATTATGCCTCTCGCTTATAAATTTTGCTCGAGCTCAAGATGTCTGCGTTAAGAAAGGGCCGTGCACTTGTGAATTTTCAAATGGAACCGGTATCGACATATCTCCAGCTGCTAAAGCTACGTTCTACACGACACAGACCTTCGAGCTGAAGATGAGTGGCGCAGAGTATGCTCTTAGTACCTATTACTATCATCCATGCTTTGATATAAAACCGAGTGTTAACAGTTCGAAACCGGGAGGTTGCGACAGTCCATTGTCGGTAAGATTTCTGCACTATTTCAGTAATGTGGTTAATACTAGACAAGCAAAAGCAAATTTGATTGATCATTATTAATTTAGGTTTTGTTAAACCAATATCTAGAGAACAACCCAAATATTTGTATTAAAAACCCACTATGTACAGGAATTGTATTGGTTAATGTAATATTTTAATTGATAAATCCAAAGTCACCTTGCTGATATTAACATTTTTTATAAGAAAATACTTTTAGGCTCATTATACTAATGACATGTTATATTAATGGTATTGTCTGTAACATTATCAGTAGAAAAAAAATTATGAAAAACATTTGTTTAAACATTGTGCTTTATGCTCTTGGCAGACACAATTTTTACTTTATTAAAGTATCAATGTTATACATTTTCTATTGTGATATTTAAATTTTTTTAAATAAGTACTTCATATACATTATTTAGGAAACAATGTATTCTAAGCTTTCTTTAGTATTTTATTATAGTTATTTAGTGGTATATTGGTTTTGCTCTTATGCAGTATGTTCATTAATTTCAAATATTTTTGATGGCACAGCGGTAAATATATTACCACTCATGTTTTACAGATCAAGTAAACTTCACACTCTTCAAACTTAAAGTAAATAATTTCCTTTAGTTATTCTATAGAGTAATAAAAACTTAACATTGCATCTCTAGTATGTAAATATCTTTGTATAACATGTTACAAATTGTATTTGTTATACCCTTGCTTCCAGCTATGCCGGCACACAGATCATTTCAATTTCAACTCCACAATCAATGGATTTGTTTCTGATGGAGGTCTTTACGAAAAGATGGGAGACACTAATACATCAGCATTTAGCTCAGATGGAAAATCTATAATTTACTCAAATATCCCATCGTAAGTATATGAACAAATGCTATATTTCTTTTATATACATCCTAATTATAAGTACATAATAAAGTAAAATTAGATAGGACACAGTGAGAGTTGGATAACCAAATATCCTATGCAAACAGGAATGGGTGAAATCTACAGTATATGGGGACTGTTCCGTGACCTTGCAGTATAACAAAATTATAATACTAGCTATAATAAATTTAAATAAAACACTTTAAATTTAAAACTCCATACATTAGTGAGAAGCATCTGAAACGTGGGGGCCGAAGTTAAAAATAAATTAATTTTCAAATAAGTTTAACTAATATATCCGTTTTAAACCGTTAAAGTGTTTTATATAAATGTGTACTACTCCGTAAACTATAGACAGTATATAATAACATTGCTATAGTAAAGCCTTACTAATTTACTATTCTACAGTACAGTACTAATTCCCCCATAAGAAATTATTAAAATCTAATTGCATTGTTATTGATTATAAGAAATTTAGAGGTTTTTTCAATTAAATTGTAGAAAACATGTATTTTTACAAGCTAAAGAATTTGTGAGACATCAGCTCTGAAATTTATTAATGAAATTACTAATTAGTTATCTACATAACTAATAAGATCAATTATAAAGAATAAACTATAGTCATACATAGTATTCATCTTATAAACACAATCACTTAAAGTAAATAAATTCATTGTTGCATCAAACAGGAGGCTTTTCATATTTACGCAGAAACTTTCCTATTCAACTATAATTTTATTACACAACGGAATCACTTATACATTCTTAACATCTGACTCGTTTGTACTTTTTTGGCATATATGTCTTAGTAATAAATTTATTTTGAAAGAAATAATACTTAAGACATTATTGAGGTAGATAAGTAAAAGGATAAAATTACTAAATGAAGAAAGGAAGTAAGTTTATCCATGTAAATAAGGTCGAAAATATTCTTACATTAGTTAAACTTGTTTTGTGTCAGTTCATAGAATAGATGAATTAATTCTCAGTGGTCTAACCACTTACGGCCTGACATAATCTATGGTAATTAGATACTTTCAGCCTATTTATGATATTATTTGACAGGTTTCGTAGTGAGCCTTTTTTTTGGTAATCTATACATTAATAACAAATAACCAATTTATTTGTACAGTTAATTGCCTCTTCATGGCGAGGGTAATATAGAGGAAAATATAATATAGGAATGATTTTGTCTATGTATGTAGATTCTATTACAGTGCTTTAAAATGACTGAGGGTATTTTACAGGAATGGAAAACTTGAGGTAATATAGAAATGCGGTTTATAAAAATTAAATATCTAAGTTTAAAATATCCATGTCATGGAAAGTTTGTTAAAAAAATAATTCTTTAAATAAAGAATTGGTTGTAATTGCTTTTCTGCAAAGAATTTTCTATTTAAGTTCCTTAGTGTTATGGTTTAATAAACTGTATTACTTGTACTAATTACCTTTTAACTAACATTATGTATATCTTCCTGATAGCCTGGCATTGGGAAAGAATCATAGGTAAAAACTTTTATTCTTCTAATTAAGAAATTCTTTAGCTTAATGCTCCAGACTATGTTAGGTATTATCACTAATTAAATATGTAAGATGTACAGTTCAGGTGGTCAGTTAGAGCTTCAGATTTTGAAAAATCTCCAACAATTATTCTTCACTGGATTTGTTTCTAATTATCACATTTTAATAAGAAGCTCAAAAGATTATTTAGGAGTTGCTAACTAAATATAACATAAATATTTTTTTAATATTTCCAGTTCAACTATAGTTATGCTTGTATGTGCACAAACTGAAGGTGATCTAAGTGTTTTCTCGCTGTTGGACCCAAATAAAATTGTAAGTAATTAAGAAACATTAAAATACCACTTGTGACATTAACCGATGTTACCTTTTGTTATCTTAAAATTTGAGACCACCTGAAAAGAAACATGGTACAGTTTCTTTTGAATATTTATTATGATGATATTGAAAAGACCGTAACATGAAAAACAGTTTTCTGTCACTATATTTATATGATATTTGAAGTTCCTATCAACAATTCTACTATTTAAATAATCTCTACAAAAATCTTTCAGGTGCTAGCATTCTACTCAAGATATGCCTGCCTGCAAACCATCGAAGAATCAGGCAGATCTCTCGGTTCTACTCTATTGATAATCTTCTTTTCGTGTGTGATCTTCTACTTAGTCCTCGGAATTTGCACAAAGAAATTCCTAATGGGAGCTACAGGACTAGAAGTTGTACCGAACCTTGCATTCTGGACTGATCTACCAAATCTCGTGAAGGTATTTCACATTATTGTGATTTAGTTTAGTATTAAAACTAAGCTCAAACAGTAGAAAGCTTTTGAAAAAATTTAAATATCTATGTTTTAGTATCTATGAAAACAGATCAGGAATACACAATCGGTTCAATTTTCATTGTTATGTTTATAAATTATTTTTTATAGCATTTCATCTTTCGACATTTCTCATTTATTTTTAAAGTTTTATGATGATTTAGATTAA
The DNA here is from genome assembly GCA_963661955.1 of Leptosia nina. NCBI lineage: Eukaryota > Metazoa > Arthropoda > Insecta > Lepidoptera > Pieridae > Leptosia > Leptosia nina. The sequence continues at coordinate 2,876,180 of CAVLEF010000004.1, read as the reverse complement.
GGATTAGACAAAGTCTTGTCAATTTTAAAAAAAGACTTCTGTCCCAACTCTGTGTATATTTCTAGCCAAATCATAAAAGTTAATGTGTATATTTCAGGACGGTTGGGCGTTTGGGATCAATGGCTTTAAGCTTCCAACGCGGGGTGCAGGCCCCGTCACGTCACCGGACCCTAACAGCTACGATAGCATATAACATCAGGACCTCGCCGAAGGACAGCTCGTCCTTATCGAGTAGTGGACAATGATTGCCATGTGCTCATCCGATTTAATGCCACGAAGAAACAAGTGGTTAAGCTAAAACTGCTAAATTTTTATGCTAATCCTTTTATTTCAGTTACGTTTAGCATTGTTTAACAGCTGTTTTGTCACGATTTTGTCTTTTGTTACCCGTTTTACAAATGACTGCCCAAATTTTTATATATTAAGGTGTATGTAGCTTCAAGCACGCTGCTCGTAGATCGCAAAGTTTCGTTCACGGCTAATTTTAAAATTTTCGTATATTACAGATAATATTAATTTCATTTAGAAAGTTGTAAATGTGATAAACAAAAGGCTGAGAATGGATTTTGTTTTCTGTTTCAAGTATAAAGTCTTGTCTATCTAATATATTTACGTTTCCTCATTTTATCGTTTGTGTTGTTTTATTTTTGATGAGCACTTTATTCATATTCTTTCTATTAAATTTCGTGCTCTAAATGACTGCAAGGCCTATATATCGTTTGTATATGTAATAAATATAAAAGTAAATTTAGGCCTCAAGAATAAGAGCCCGAAAATTATATTTCTATAAGCGAGTACATGGTTTGTCATAATAATTGTAATCACCCCTCACTAGTCTAGTTGCAATCACCGATCACCTCATAATTGTAGTTACTTGAGTTTACTATATTAAGACCTTTATTCGCTGTGCAACAAATTATAGCTTAACATACTATAGACTTCTTTCTGAAATGTCATTATTTCAGAAATAAGTCGTTCGAACATATCAATAGAAAATCAAAATGTGTGTTTTATATTCTTAACAGCATATATTTTATGTGCGTTTGTACCGGCTTGAAGGACCAAGTATTTTAATACTGTTTAGTGCAAAACTGATAAATTCATTATTGAAAAGAACAATTATTTTCCAAAACTTAAATAGTAATATGTTTCTTAGGGAATAAAAGCTTATTTTACCATCTACTTAAGTGTGGTGTAGTGTATCCTATGTAATCAATAATGTATCATAAGTTCAGCTTCTAACCTTGGGCTGTAAGTAAAATTCGTATCCCACAGTTATTATTTGTGTGTACAATAAAAATACAAAGCATGTTTTGATTATCTTGCCTTTTAAGTACTGGTGGAATGAAGCACGGTCAGTAAACTTTCTTGTCCTTTTTTTGTTTCCAGATAAATAGATAACGATTTTTTATATTAGGAAAAAAAACAGTAAAAATTACCCTGGTTATGTAATATATTGTACATAACTATCACTATTCAATGTTTTTACCGCTTTTCTACTAAAAATCTTTTAAATTCTTGTTTTCGTAAACATAAGTCCTACTCTAAATAGAACCAATTGTTTTTTGTGATTAGATTAGTAAATATTTAGGATTTTATTATTTCTATTTAGTAGCACCGTCCCTATTTTAATTTGCTCAATAGAATTCGAAATGAAATTAATCAAATATATTAGTTTCGGCTGTATGAGAGGTTCAGATTAGTTTAAAACGGCCAGTTCGAGCCGGATTCGGTGACGAAGGGTTCCGTACAATTGTCTATGCACACAAATTTTATCTTTTTTGTTATTTCAACTGTCGGGTAATGGATAGATTTTACGTGTTCTCTACACAGACAAGTCTTTTTGACCTTTTGTGCGGAACCCTGAAATGGAAAACGTGGCCATATGTTATTGATATTTAAATCTTGTAATTGTCTTAGTGGTTAATGATGGGTGCCAATGCGGTGTATTAAACAAATTGGTGTAAATATCAAGAAGAGATAAAGTAATAAATAGATTATTTTCGTACTAATATGTAGTTTGTGTATATTTTATACGTATATTAAAAGTATGTTTATCTGCTTGCGGTTTGAGCTGTTCGTCTTAAGTGGGAATTTTTATTAACCTCGACAGACGAACACCTCAAAATCCTAAGTAGCAACGCAAAATGGCCGCGATAGCCGTATAAAATTAATTAATTAATGTTTGTTGTGCAATACATTTATTACAATCTTACTCATAATATTCAATAGTTAAATACCAAGACCAAGATGGCGAAATATTACAAATTTTTACCTACATGTACGTCTCAATTATGTTGTAGTTATGAGTTAGGTTGTAAATATTTTGCACAAAATATCAACTAATCCTCTAAGAATTCGTGTATGAATCTCTCCTTAAAAATAAAGTTTATTGAGCATACGAAGTGGCGTTTTATTTTGAAGTTTGCTTACATTGATGGCTCATTGGTCTAATGGTAGCATTGTATGGGCATAATAGGTTGTGAGTTCGATTCCCGCTGGATCTAACATGTTTCTAATCTATTTATGAATTTTCTGAAACATGTTGGACTTCGTCAGGAAATCTGGATATTCAAGTCTACGAAGGGCTGAAGATATTATATGTAAGGGCTATTTCGCCTTCCTCCAAGTGAATCATGGTTGTATTCCTGCTCTATGAATTCTGACATATGTATCGTTAACTGAAGATCATAACAACAAATACAATATAACTGGTGTAATACTTAATGAGAAAATATTATGTAAACAATATTTAAAAGTTTTCTTAGTGTAAATAATAACCGCAAATATAATACCAACTTATTTTACACTTAAAAAACATCATAAAAATTTGAGCAAATCCTTCTTCTCTTACAAGACAAATCCAGTCTGAAAAGAAATAAATTTTACTAAAATAAAATAAGCATGAATTTGTAGAGTTCCTTTTTCCCAGTGGTTGCTATGTAGGGCTTATAAATTATAATTAGCAGCCCGTGGGTTCGATTACCATCGGGTTGAATATTTTTCTAAAAATTAATTTAGAGCTTAAAAGATACTTGTTAGACTATGCGTCCGGCCACCGATAACGAAAGCCGTGAAGTATAAATCCGCACTTTCATTTTAATCTGTAAATTTGCGAATGTCCAATGTCTAATTATGTGGACTGTGCATCTTGTTTAGGTGTTGTACATATTTAACCTTACATCAGTTAAACTCCATGCTTATCTATTCTCTTTTATAAAAGATATGAATATTTACCTGTGCAGCATTTTTCATCAAACATGTTGCAAGAAGGGAGGAGCGTTCGCAACCTTTTGATCCGTCGCTCACAGTTGCATCGTTTACTAAATAAAATAAACATATTTAGATGACATCTATACAAAACTGTTTCTAGTAGCTTTGAAACTTTAAGATAAAATTCTCGTTTAATGACAATATCTTAAATAATCAATAATTACATGTATGACGGATTATCAAATTGTAATTTCTTACTTTTAACGGTTCCAAACGCGAAAAATATACCAATTAAATTATTTTTTACTACGACTTGACGTATCGTTTACTTCTAAGCTGGTGACGCGTGGATTTCTTCTGTATACACCCGTGAAATATAGACAAAACTAACATAAAAAAATAAGTTTTAGCGTAGCACATACCTAACGGCATATCCTTTTATCGGCGTCAAATTCGCTCATTGTATTCTCTTACCTTGCTTACACAACGCGAACAACTTTTTCGCGTTCTCGAGTTTTTCTTTGTCATCAGGGTATTCCTTCATCGATAGTTTATATGCGCTGTCTTCGTCAAACATTCCCTTGTCGTCTAACTAGATAATTGCAAATAGAAATCTCATAAAAACATGGATTCAAGATCTTTCCTTATCAAATATGATTTTTAATACATTATAAATTTAATCTCTTACCCACGACGTCGGTCGCGTCTTGTCCTTCTTGCATGTTACTTTAAGATTATACTATGACTATGATATTATATACTATCGAAGATATGTTTCACATTATTTAAATAAGAGTCATTATAAGAGATATTAGCGCTTACCAACAAACAAACAAACTCTTCAGTTCTATAAATTAGTATAGATTAAAAATTATGAAACTCACCCATTCTGCTTTTCTAAACATGCAAGCTAATAGACATTTCCCAGTATTACTTTCTGGCAGTTGATGTTCTTTCATCATCCTAATTTCTTCACTAGTCACAACATGTTCTTGGCTACATTCCATCGCTTTCTCCAAGAACCAAGCTTTGACATCCGCCTCGGAGCCCTAAATGATAAACTCATTATTAACCCTCAATCGAATCTCAGATGTAGATTCGAGGGAAATCTTCCTGAGACTTCGTGGTAGTATACTTCGACGAAGTATATTCAACAATATAATTATCACAAGTGGATCTATGTGATTTTCTAACTTTGAAAAAATAATGGCTCGTGTGTGTCGCGGGTTCGGACTCCCGTGAGTGTCATAATCTTTTAATTGAAAAATAATCCCTAAAATGTTTTTACACAAGCATATGATTTGAGTACAGAGCACAATACAGCGAGTCAATGGAAAAGTCCTAAATTTTAAAATCGTTTAAAAATTGCTACAACTAATTGGACTACCCTGTCTTCCAAATCGGTTAGAGTAACAGATGCCGGTTCATATCCTGTCCGTGCCGTAATTTTTTTTACAATTTACAATCGATTTTTCATTTATAGAGTGCCATCATGTGCAATACATGTGAAAAATATTAAATTTTTCAAGCCCTAAGTCTTGTATCGTGTAAAATTGTCATTTGTTTATTTAATGAGAGTTTAATAATATTGCAAACCCGAAAAAATGTCTGGTTATTATTCTAAATTGTAATGTAAACGAAAAGGGTTTGCAAATTCGAAAATACAATTATAATGTAACCTCTCGCGTAGTAACAAAATAAACTTACATAGGCGAGCCCTATACCACAGATACACAAAAAGACTTGGAAAATAGCCATCTTCACAAATTCAGAACAATGACTATTGAAAATTTTCGTAGAAATCTATTTATATCTGATGTTTTTATTATAATATCATTAAGTTTCGGTACTAATGCTTTTTAGATTGGGAGGATAGATTGCAGATAATTTATATGACCGTGGTGGAAACAATTTGGAAATATTATAAAGCGATGTAATTTTTGAACCAAGCGCATTGAGGACGTTACAACGTAGGTAACATAGTGTTGCTAAGAGGTTTCAACTTTTTTCTCTTTAGTTGATGCGAACACATTACACTTTTAGATAAAACACTTTAACGGTTTAAAACGCGATATTTCCAAATAAGTGTAACTAAATCGCGTTTTAAACCATTAAACAGTTTTATTTAAATGTATGCTACTTTTACTAGTTTTAAAAGCGACTTTTTTAAATTATTATTTTTTTAATAGCGACAATATGGTTGGTGGACCATGTTTTACGTTCTTAAGCATTAAAAGCGTCCAAGAACCGTTTGTATGCATAGTATTAAAATCATTATATTTTTGAATGTTTTGTATGATGTACTAAATTGGTTTTTTAATGTTATTATTATTCGTATTATATTACGTCATTCACTATTTCATAGATTTCCCTAGATCGTGCTGTTTCATGTTCACTACCAGCAGTGGATTCATGAAAAAAATGCAATAGAAAATGCCCTTTAATCACTTAATAATATTGACGTAAGATTAGTATATTTTAACTTAAACTTTTCAACCGTTGAACTCTGTAAAGTCATCTTCAATGATTTCTTAAATTAACCTCAATCTATCCGTTTAAGCAAGATGGGCAGCACGGATCGCTGTTAATGGCGTAGTTAAAATAATTTTCAAATAAGTTTAAATAATATATTTCGCATTTTAAACCGTTGAAGTGTTTTATTTATATATTTGGAATTTTCTAAGATCATTTCTAGTACCAGCTGAGGTTTTAAATCTTGTGTCTCCATGCTGGTCTGGTCCAAGATGGTGCAAGGAGCCCTATGCTGCAGCAGGAAGTTAACGGGTTGATATATGATTTTTATTTTATGAAATATATCCAAATATAAAGAAGAATTCATGTGTTTCGATATATCTACCATTTCCTGCAACAAATTACGTAATTACAACGCAATAGCTGGATTTTAATTGCATCATCACATGAATAATTGCGCTGGGCTAAGATTGAGCTGTATTTATAAGAAAAATTGCATATAATTGTCTGATATAAGACTGGCAGCCATACATTAGTATCGTAGCGGAAAAATATAAGAGTTCCTTTTAAAAATACACCTTGGCTTTGAAGCGGAAATGATTATTATGTCTCATACAGACATAAATTACAACTAAAATTGACTCAATTTTGAATAAAACACTTTTAACGGTAAAAAAATTAATATTTTTTTTATTACGACCTCACTGCGTTTATGGTGCTTTAAAGCAGCATAAACGAATATACAATATCTTTTTGAACTTTTGAAAGTAATTAAACTGCTTACTACTTAAATACTGTCTGTATTTTACGCCAGTAAAATTATTATAACTAAGTACGGGCCGATCGTTTCGGATCTGCTTTGCAGCAGATTGGTAATGGGAAGACAAAAGATGGCGGCTGTCTCTGACGTCAAAGTAAAAACTGCTACGCTATCGCCATCTGTTTCGTCGAAGTTGGTATTTGGCGAAACTGGCCGGGTCTTTGCAGAGTTGACCAACGGTGTCATCGCATTGTTGCTTTTTTTAGAAATCTCGATTCCAAAAAATAGTATACTGGCAAACGCGAAGTATTCATATAAAAAAGTGATCAGTGAAGGCTAAATATATTAGTCAATTAAACAATTAAAAAGAGATTGTCTTTTCATTTTATTAAGGAAAGAAGAATACAGAAGGATTCTCGTTGTACATACATTTAGTAACATGGAACGATGCTTCACATATATCCTTGTATGAGTCGGCTGAAAGTTCATAAAAAAACTTAATGGGAGCAGCAAAAGTCATAACGCTTTAAAATCTGTTAGCTCGTTTAGACTGTAAAAGAGAGGCTTAATTTATACATAAGGATGGCAACACTTACCCACTTTCCTGCACGCAGTAATAGCAGCTTTCGTGGGTTCCTTTATTTCATCTGGCAATAATAAATCGGCTTGCTTTAATGCCGCTTCATAATTCAGTTTACCATTTTTTATCTGTAAAAATAAGAGATAGACATTTTTGTCGATTCTTTTTTGCATTTTTTTATGATGAATATAATGTACAAAAAAAGTAACTTACAGCGTTAGCCATTTTCATAATACACGCAATATAGCACATAACGTTCTTGTCTTCCAGAAACACGCCGTCGGATATAGGATCTATTTTCTCTAAAAAAAAAAAAAAATTATCAATTTTGCTTTTTTTTCAAAAATCTAGAAACTTTATTCTAGAGTTTTTAAAAGAACTCACCATCTTCAACATTGTTTTTCGGTTGGCACGTTTTCCTCATCATTTTGCCTGTTGATTTAATCTGTTTCATTGTCATCTAAAAAAAATACACTACACTGATAAAAGAAATATGTAAAGGACTTTTAATAAATCTACAATTGTCATATTATAGAAGGAACCATTTTAATAATAAAAAAGACTTAAGATAAACTTACTGCATCGCAGACAAGAAAAATTGTAGCAAACTTGATGATAACTAGTCGAATGGACATGGTACCCATTCTAATGGTAACCCCTCGATGCCTTCTTATATGAATGGGTGATAATTGTAGAGTAATTAATTAATAACAGTGTCGCTTTTCACACCCATCTAACTAAGTTATCAATGATTAATAACGGGTTAAAATAATGGTTTTCAAAGATAAAGGTTTTTTAATAAAATACTGTCTATAGTTTACGCGAGTAGTACACATTTAAATAAAACACTTTAACGGTTTAAAACGCGATATATTAGTTAAACTTATTTGAAAATGATTTTTAATTTTGGCCCGACGTTTCGGATGCTTTGCAGCAACCGTGGCCACGGGGAGAGTAAAAAATTGCTACGCTAGCGCCATCTGTTCCGTCGAAGTTGGTATTTTACTAACGGTGTCTTGGCGTTTGCCGGTATGCTGTTTATTGGGATCCAGAGTTTTTTAATACTTAACAGGTGGAAAAGGTTACATGATTATGATTTAGTCGTAAAATTTAACGAAAATCATATATGTAAGACCTATACTTCATCCGGACTATCATTAACACATAGGTATTTCACCAAAAGGACTAGTTTCGATTAAATAAAGTGCAAGACTTAAAAATAAACTATGTAGTAGTAGTAGCTAAGTAGAATGTAAAAAATTAAATAAGACTAAATACAACAAGACTTAGTAATATTGCTCAAAAAAAAGCCTATATATATTTAAAAATGTACTTATTGTTATTAGAATCATGGTGACCCAAGAGGAAATGTTACATTAGGTAACTTCTTCAATGTTACAGTAAAAATTATTCGCTCTTTCCTTCGTTTTTTAAAGTAGGTATCTTGTAAGGCAGACAAGATTCAAATTTAAAACTCACTGATTGTACATTATTAAAGTCTGCAGCTTACTCTAGTTATAACCATTCATAAGAACACGTTTAACAGTTTAAAACGAGTAACATTAACTGTATTTTCTTAGTTATATAACAGTATTTCAACTTTAATTACTTAATAATTAATTCTAAACCCATGTTTTGTTAACTAGGCCTAATTTTGTTATTTCTTTCTGATAATATAAAAAAGTTTATTACTTTATCGTTAGAATAGAAAGTATAAAAAATGTCGATTAATGCATTGAGTACTATTTAGGTACCAGCTGTCTTTTCAGTTACTATTATTGTTCTCATAAATTATCCGCTTCCATTAATTCGAATGTAGGACATTGCACAAATTCTGAACGATCACAGCTGTTACAAAATGTATGATGTCATGCCTCATTATTAGTTAGAGACAGTAATTCCTAACTTTTATCACATTAATGTGTCATTAGACAAGATACAAAGTCGTATATATAAAAGTAGAAAAATGTCAGCTTGCTTAGTTGTCCATTTTCAAAATGAATGTTAAAGAATGTTTGTTTGTGTCTTTGTTTTTCTTTCATTTAATTTACTTTACCAAAGCGGTGAGTGAACTTCTAAATAGTTTTCACAAACTTAAGATATAAAGAAAGAAATCAATTTTATTTAACGACATAATATTGATATGTATGTATAATACACGAGTTTTTAACGGTTAGAAACGTGTTTTAAATTAGGTTTTTTGTTGAACTGCGATTCGAGATTTCAGACGCCTTGCAGTAGTTTTCTTTCATTTAATGTTTTTTACCAACACGGTGAGTGAACTTTTAAAGAGTGTAAAAGTTGTCTAAATGCTTTACAACATTTAAAAAACTGAATTAACTTCATTTATCTGTATAATATTCGTATGTGTGTATAATAATTTTTTAACGGTTTGAAACGTGATAAATATTTTTTTTTGTTGAACTACGAGCCGAGATTTCAGACGCCTTGCACCAGTTTCTATAGACAATCACCATTTTAATATAATAAACTGTACAAGGTGTTCGCGATGTTATTGGTTATCCAGCTGTTCGACCGTCACAGTTGAGAAATGATTCTCGTCGTTTTGGAATCGCAATTCGATGAAATTATCTATATAAATATTATAAAGCTAAGAAGTTTGTTTGCTTCCACAAAAGTGTCTACGACAGTATATCAATCTTTTAACTTTAACTGGCAACCGGCATGAACGCGGAAAGACGTCATGGGTAACAGCTATCGTTTGTTGAGGGTGATGTTGCCTAAAATAACTATTCCACATAGTCAGGAGATATTTGCCCGAAAAATTAAATATAAATAAGTGTTTTTTTTGTTGTGAGCTTATTATTTTAATTTAGTAAAAATTTCAATTTCTCTTAAAGATGACGAGACAACAATTGAAAAACTCTGGAAAGCTTATGAAAAAGTCATGCATGCCCAAGAATGATGTAACTGAAGGTGACTTCCTGGTTCTTTATCTTTTGTATGTGGCAATACTAGTGGATATAAAATTATCCCGTTGCTTTCAGATCAAGTCGGTCAAATAGAGCAGGGGAAGTTTATTGAAGAGCGAAATGTCATGTGCTATATAGCATGTGTCTACACTATGACACAAGTGGTAAGCTAAATACTACGTACTAAATAAGAGTAAGTACAAATATAACGCCGTTTTAATATGTATACGGGCTCGTTGGTGTAATTGTGGCAATGTACGGGTAATAATCAACTGGTGTGCGGTTCGATCCCCACCAGTCTAACATGTTTCTAACATGTTGGACTTCGTCTAGAAACCTGCATATTTAATGGGTGGTGTCGTTTCCGTCCGGGGCACGAACCACCGTCCACAGATAAAAGAGCCTTGAAGTTTAATTACGTTTCCGTTTCAGTTTGTGGATTTCCGAATATCCAAAGCCAATTAGTCAACCTCACATCAACATCACATCATCATCATCATCAGCGCAATTTGCTTAGATGCCACCTACCATCTAGTGGAACCCATGCTTCGCTGTCGTTCTCTATCATTAAACAAAATTGGAACTCCTGTAGTTCTATAAGTTTGTAACTTACCACGCTTCTACTATGATGGTCAAATGTATTTTGACTAATGTTAAGCTGTATATAAATATTTGTAGAGTTTACGTACACAATTAAATCAATAAAAATTATGGACGCCTATAAATCAAAAAGATCTAGAACATTTAAATAAAACACTTTAACGGTTTAAAACGCGATATATTAGTTAAACTTATTTTGAAATGATTTTGAACTTCGGTCCGACGTTTCGGATGCTTTGCAGCAGCCGTGACCACGGCTAATACGGCAATATATCGCGTTTTAAACCGTTAAAGTGTTTTATTTAAATGTGTACTACTCGCGTAAACTATAGACAGTATTTAAGATCTAGAACGTTAATTGCACTTACTATAAGATCAAACCAGCTCTTTTTTCTTACAGATTAAAAATAATAAAATCTCATACGATGCAGTGATAAAGCAAGTGGACACGATGTTTCCACCAGAAATGAGGGATGCAGTCAAAGCAGCAGCTGCCAATTGTAAAGATATCAGTGAGTATATAACAAACTAACTTTGAACTCAGTAACAGTAACTAACTAACTAAGTTAACTAATATATCGTCACGTTTATTTCTGTTAAGTCTATAAGTATAATATTAGTAATACTCGTAGCATATACTTATATAGAGTAAGACTCAAGTAATTGTCAGTCAAACAAGTTAGATGATAAAACTCTATCAGACATTTTGTGTTCCTGGCTTATGTCAAGGTTCGAATACTTGGATCATATGACGGCGTAATAATTATATAAGAACATGAAGTTTCTCAATAGTTTTTTTCTGCGTAAATATAAATTATATTAAGATATAATAAGACCTATTTTTACATTGCAGGTAAAAAGTATAAAGATATATGTGAAGCGTCATATTGGACAGCCAAATGTATGTACGACTTTGACCCAAAGAATTTCATTTTCCCATAATTTAATAAAAACGTGAATGAAGACGCATTGTTATAATTATCAAATAATTATTGTATTTATAATAAAAACACAATAAACATTCCAAAAACGAAATAAAACGACTCATCTATATTTTGTATCCATATGTTAATGTCTCAATTTCAGGCACAGGTCTTCTTTCTCATAGAAGAGATGGTTGATTTTCACCGAATTTCCTATTGATCGCAGTCTGATGTTTTATAGCCTTTCTCGATAAATAGTCTACCCAACAATTTTAAATTCGAACCAGTAGTGACTTTACCAGCTTTACAATATTAGTAAAGATGAAACAGCTAAGCATGCGACAATAATTTATTTTCAACGTACCTTATCATTAAACAATTTACCAAAATGACAGCTTGAGCAGAGGGTATCATTAGATTTTTTGGCGTTGACCGTTTTTAAATGGAAATTGAAATGACCTTTTGGGTTTCAGTAACATTTTAAATCTAACATTTGCATCATGTCTTTTAAGCTGTGGTTGATACTGTGTTGTGTTTTACTGATTATACCCTCGTCTTGTGCGGTAAGTAGAGAAACATTGTAAATAATAAGAAATACTCATATATTTGTGATTTCTTTTAAATTCATGATGTGATTTTTTAGCTCTCAAGTCAAACTTTTGTTGCGCAACTTCTAACCATTGCCTACAACTGTAATTTGTTTCAGATGACGAGACAGCAATTAAAAAAACGATGACAGTTATGAAAAATCAGTGCATGCCAAAGAACGGAGTTAATAATGGTAAAATATTAATTATTATAATACAATACTATCAGTAGACCCCCCCCCCCCCCCCGGTGCCGATGTACCTAACGACTAAACCTAGGACTAGCTTTGTTTCTAGCTTGATTGACTGTCGCTCGACTCGTCCAAAGTCCAGTTCACTGTCCAAAGGTCTTAGACATTTTATGTCCGGTACATTATAATCATTATTTTATAATAGTTTTTCCAATAAACCTGTTAATAATATATTCTTCTTACAGATAAAGTAGGTAAAATCGAGCAAGGAGTGTTTCTTGAAGATCATAATGTCATGTGTTATATAGCTTGTGTATACAAAGCTGCTATGGTGGTAAGTCAAGATAAATTCAGGGGTATAAAATCATATTGCCAGTCCGTGGGGCACGGGGCAAAGTAATTTCCTTGTTTGGGTCATGACCGGCTTACAAATTGTTTAGTCTCTGTGCCCTGTACGATCCAAATTATATACTATGTTTATCCGGGCCTCGTATCTAGGACCTCTTGTGACAGCATTGTCGTATTAAACCACAGAATGGAAATGTTGATATTGTAAATACATTTTCATATACTATATTTATCTGTAGTTTACGTGAGTAATTTAAATAAAACAATTTTAACGGTTAAACGGGAAAGGCATTAACTTATTTACAAATTATTGCCCGGGACCAGGGCTGCTGCAAAGCATCCCAAACGTCACCGTAGTTTGTTTAAAGTGTAAATAAGTAAACTAATATATTTCGCGTTTTAAACCATTAGAAGTGTTTTATTTAAACATTAAAATAACATAAAAAGATTAACCACGCCACGTCGCAGTGGAGAGGTGTCAATTAGATAACTTTCTTTTATGAAATTACTAATTATTTTTACAATGTATGTCCAATCGTTTTTTTTCGTTCAATTCAAGATGTCGCTTGTAGAATCTATAACTAATTAGAAACGATAATATTAAGACAAATGACGTAAGCTATTGGTTTAACCCAGGTGTTATTTTTTAGGTGAAAAACAACAGATTGGACAAAGATCTCATAATCAAGCAAATAGATGTGTTATATCCAACAGATCTCCGGGTGCCGGCGAAAAAAGGCGTAGAAAAATGCTTCGATTTACGTAAGTAACAGAAAAACCACTATAAAAATAACTCATGCATAGGAAATTTAGTATCTCAATCTACCTAATCTTGTTAAATTTTTCAAACATTACTTTTTTCTTTGGGGCAATATGACTGACGGCCGACGAAATATTTTTTTAAAATTCGAATCAGTCAATTGTTTACAATTACGTGAAATTTAATTATTTCACAATTAGGCATTTTACTTTTGTTAGAGCAACAGCACGGAACGCTCTGGATGTCGGTTCAAGTCCTGGCCGTCACGGCTCTTAAAGAGCATTATCTAATAACTTAGCATGACTAATAACGTGTATTGTATAGTTCGTTTCAATCTGTTTAAAATTGTTTTATTTAATACCATTCGCTTTAATTAAAAGACTACAACATTAAATGCGCTCTAAAATGTTGATGTCTCTTTAGAAATATATAAATAAAACGGAGAGACTATCTTCCCGTGACCACGGCTGCTGTAAAGCATCCGAACCGTCGGGTCGTAGTTAAAATAATTTTCAACTACAAAACAAAAGTTGAACTAATGGAGACCGCCTTTAACCGTTAAATTGTTTTATTATAAAAAGTATTTCTTGCAGAATACAAATATGATGATGGTTGCGAAGGAATCTTCTACTCCACAAAATGTTTATACGAAAGTTATCCAGCTAGCTTCGTTTTTCCGTGAGCACAATTTTATTTCAATAGAACTAAGACGAGATGTACGATGTATCCTAATATATCTTTGAAATAAATTGTGTTTTATTTTCGCGTAATCACTTAATTTTACTTCAGGAAAATGTACATGGAAAATGTAGAACTACTAGCTACACAATAATTTGTTCGTAAGTGTCTAATAAGCGCGAAATAACTTCATACATAAAGAGGGGTGACTAATGTAAAATAAAAAAAAATATGAACTACACCGGACCGGCTCTGTAGCCAAATGGTTAAACGTATTGCCTACCATTGCGGTAAGCGTGAAAGGTAACATAAAATTGTTTCCTCCGATATTAATCCGATAATTAGTTAGAATAATTTGTAAATAAGTGAACTTATATTTTGGTTTTAAACCCTTAACCCAGATAAGCCTACTGTCCTATATTTAGACATAGAAATAAAAAAATATCAGAATACCCTCTTTATCTAAGATTATTTAGTCTTATGATTTGCATAAGAAACGTATCACTTTATTAGAAAAAATAAAAAGACAGTTATTTTAAATTTTTACCTTATATTTTACCTTATAATATGTAATAAAAGTCTTGAGAATGGAAATGACAGGTATGTATAAAAAGTTATATTTTATCTATTGTTTTTTCTGTTAATATTAGTTGATAACCTTAACTTTTGTACTAAATAAATATTCTAGAAAATAAATAAATAAATTACGTATAATTGTTACAAAACTAGTACTATATAAGGACAGTAGGATAATATTAGTGATTTTAGTACAATGATACAACTTTTTCTTTACAGACCGTTAGCTGCGCATGAAATTTTAGATGCTTTAGAAAATGTTTCTGATAAGAGAAGATTAGAGAACGACTGATATGTATTCTACCGCCTCCTGTTGATCCTGACTGTCCCACTGACGAAGATTCGGGTGAAGAAGATAAGTAACTTTGAATAATTTGCCACGAAACATTCTGCTTCAACCGCTGAAGTAATATTCAAGGGCAGATTATGGTGAGTGAAAAAGAAGAACCTTCTATTGTAAGGTCGAACTAAACGTAGGCGTACCTACCATGGAGAAGAGAAACATATAGAAGAACCACATATGGTGTCCATCAATAACAAATTTGGGAGGAGGATCGTTGATGAAAATATTTAACATTACCGAATTGGTATACGAGGTAAGAAATGGTACATGCCGTTGCTCACACAAGATTGATCTTGCCGAACATAATGCATGCCCGTTATATAAAATAAATCATGGAAAACTGGATCATCTTGGCTTTCGCAGAAGGGTAGCAATTTTTTGATTGAATCAAACAGAAATGCCAAAGAGGGCCTAGCCGACCCTCCCATCATGAACATCTAATCTAAAGACCAATGAATCATTGGTTATTTCTCAATCGAAGCAAACACAATTGTCAGTCAAAAAAATGTTTGACAGTTGCAAGAAATGTGATTTGGATTTGTCAATTTTTGAAAATATCATTCATAAATATTAATCTAGAAATTAATATAACAATTTAATATAATTAGTTATTAATACTACTTTTTGATTAATCTTTTTTCAAAATTTTTAACCTATATCTCGTCCTATAGATCGACTTACACTTAATTTTTTTTCATAATTTTTTTATGATAACTATAATAAATAAAAATTTTTTCAAATTTTCAGAAAATTTTAGTTTCAGGCTTGGTAAAGTGGTTTATTTAAATGTGTACTACTTTTTAGAATACTTTACATCTGTTTACAGTGACCAAGTTAATATCTACATTTTCCCGATTTCAATACTTGTGGTGGGAATAGAATAAACCTGTTTGTTGGTCATTAGGTATACATTGCACAAACGAACCCATCGAATACATCTTTACGAGAACACTATAAAACCAAGTACCTATCCAGTATGTTAGATCTTAATCTCCAATGAACATAAAGCCTTATTATTTCCTCTATGACGAGACAAACAAAGTGGTGGAAACAATTATACGCCAAATTACAAGGACTATGATTAACTGTAGAAACTCTCAAGTCTCGAAACTTGGGTAGTTGTTAATAACTTTATTTATGTTTATTTATAAATAACTAGCTGTGCCCGCGACTTCGTCCGCGTGGAATAGTGATTTGTGGTAGAATTTTTAATTATTTAGGCTGTTTATTAATTTATGTAATCAAATAAATCCAATTTAATAACTTACTAGTCCACTTTTAAAGTAAGTAAGTAAGTGAAATCCCGTTTCCCCTCGTGGGGCATGGGGCGAACACTGGTTTCACTGATGGGTTTTTATTTCCAGACAAGTGTTTGGACGCCCCCCCGCCCCCCCCCGACCGAAACAATTTATTGTTTCCCCGGGATTCGAACCCAAGACCCCTCACGCTTAACGCAATGATAGGCAGCGCGTTTAACCATTTAGCTACAGAGGCGGTCGGATTTTTACTTACTAAAAATTAATTCTAAACTCCATCTAGAGTTATGAACGATAAGACATTAAATTATGTAGATATTTAATTATAAGTTACCCTCGTTATCCACTATCCATTATGTCTAGTGTATAATCAGCCAGAGTTTATATTATCTGTGGTCATCTAGAAACAAACAGTTTGATTTCGATCCGTATTTAATGATGCAGCAAAGAGAGATATGTTTGCTTATAATGTTGGTTTTAACATGTGGTATCGATTCAGTAAGTCTTACTTTATTGTTGTTACTTGAAAACTACACGACTGAAACATTATCGTGATTTCCCCGGGGTTTGAACCTAGTGTCTTTATTCAATGAGATACGAAGGTAGTTGCGTAGAATATAAAGTACAGTGCTTAACACTGATATCATTTTTTTTCCGAATTCGAATCCGTAGTTTTGTAATTTAGTAGGGCTTAAGCTTCGAAAGTAATAAATAAATATCTTGTATACAATGTAACAAGGTGTTACTTTTGAATACATATATATTATTTTTATCGTGTATCACTAAGGTACATTAACCTGAGTGATTGGCGCAAAATGTATATCTTATTGTTATTGTGTTATGTTTATGAGTTGATACACACTTATTAAATATGCGATATTGGTATTTTCCATAAGTCAGTCACGGCAGAATGCAAAGTATATAAAATATCTTAAAACAAGGAAATTTAGCTTAAATACTGATTGATATTTATAAAAAAATGTCATATCTAAATAGAATACTTTATTTATAATTCCTTCCTGAGTTCATTAAAAATTAAATAATGTACAAAGTCAAGGAATCTAAGGAGAAAGGAAGGAAAGGAAGACAAGGAATGGAAAGAATGGAGAAAGGAGGTTCGAATCCTGGGGGAAAAATATTTGCCTATTAGGATACTCTGAAATCCATAAACTGAAACTGAAACGCGATTAAACTTCACGGCTTTTATATCAATGGAGGATGGTTCGTAGACTGGGCGGAATTTCGATAAAACTAACACGGACCTAATCACCTAATGACTAATCCATACATTTGTCTGTAAAAAAAAATGAAACAGAAGAAATCCTAGAAATGTATGAAGTGTGTCTGTATACAATCCATATTGTATTGTGTAACCAAGTTAAACAATAGCTGACCGGAAAATATTTGCCAAAATCACATTAAATAAGAAAAAACCAAAAACTACTTACATTGACCTCAAGTTGCTATTTTGCGGTAACACGCGCTTTAGGCAAAAAATGCATAAAGAACAACACTAATTGTTTTGTAGCTTAGTTAATCATGTTTTGTGGTATGGCTGAACAATTCTTTATGAACAGATGACGAGGCAGCAAATCAAGAATGCAGCAAAAATTGTAAAGAAGAATTGCATGAACAAAAATAATGTGACAGAAGGTAGGTATTTGTATTGCAGTGCCATAGCAGGGCTAAAGTAGATTTAGCCCAGCTATGGGACTAAACACAGGCAAGACAAACAGGAGTCTTTGCCATTGTTGCCTCTTGTAAGTTATGCTATCTAGAATATATCTCTGTATTAATTGTATCTATGTTTAGCTGTTTATTATCACACGTACTTACCTTCTTAGTTAATAAAAAAAATATGGGAGAAAAAGTAGTAAAATTACTAAAATAAGAATTATTTCTTACTTACCCTACATTGAATTTTTATAAGCACACTACCCTATGAAGCCACTTTGGTTTTCGGAATATTCTGTCGTAGTTTACGAGATGGTTTTCACATCATCAGAGGATATTGAACAAGACGGAGGACCAGCTCGAAAAACTGAGGAATTTTCCAAAATTCGAATATGTGTACTGTTAAAAATACATGTTTGGTTTTGTTTTCTAGAACTCATTGGTGATATAGAAAAAGGCAAGTTTATCGAAGAGAGACCAGTGATGTGTTACGTCGCCTGCGTATATCAAACTACTCAAATTGTAAGAAAGTTTATTCCAATAAGATATTCTAAACATCAAATTAAATAATTCTTGTTCTCTAACAAATAGGATCGTATTTTAAATAAGTAACTGTATTAAAAAAACTAAAATTCAAGGTTAGGGTAAGGGAAATACACAGTTATATGTCTGCTTTAGATTTTTTGTTAACGTTCCTCGAAATTCGAATCCAGGACCTCTGGCGTTAACGGAGGCAACTAAGGCCGCAGATAGAGAGATAGAATATTAAACCACTGTGTCTTAAATGTGCTAAATATGAACATATTTCTAGTGTTCTTCTTGTTCTGTTTATTCACAGATCAAAAACAACAAAATAAATTACGACGCAGCCGTGAAGCAAGTGAAAATGAATTATCCGGAGGATATGAAAGAGGCAATGTTGACGACTCTGGAAAATTGCAGAAATACTCGTATGTATATAGAGCGTTGTTTAAACCTTTGTATTTCCCAGTGCTATCTCAGGGTTAAAGAGGCTAGACATTTAAATAAAACAATTTAACGGTTTAAAACGCGATATATTAGTTAAACTTATTTGAAAATGATTTTTAACTAATATATCGTGTTTTAAACCGTTAAAGTGTTTTATTTAAATGTGTACTACTCGCGTAAACTATAGACAGTATTTGAGTAGACATACTTATCACTTCTCCAGTGCAGACTGGAGTATGTCTAAACTCTTTTGTTTGTGTAAACCACTTTCATCTCTAATATAGACTCGATAGCAGAGAGATGGGCTAACAGCTTGGCTAAAGCCAAAGAGTTAGTGATTGTTTAAACACTGTAATAGCAACTAAGAACTTAGGAACTACTGGTTCGAATTGAAGTATTATTTACGAAGAAACAGGGGGAAAAGGGTTTTCGTTACGTGTGCTGCTAAAACGTTTTAAGAAAACGATAATTATGCGCGAGGCAATGAATTCTTTTAATTATCTAAAAAAAATCAAGGGGCGCCGACGATGCCATGGGCATAGCAAATTTTGTTAGTCCAACACTGTAAGTCTGCCTTTTAAATTAACTCGTCAAGAATACTTTAACGGTTAAACGCCGAAAAAAAAAAAAAAATTTTAAAAAAAATTTTTTTTTTTTGGCCCGGGGTTTTGGGGTTTTTTGGGGGGGGGGGGGTCAGGGGGAGACGATGGTCCCCATGGGAATAGCAAATTTTGATAGTCAAATATTTAAAAGATGTTTTTTCTCCATATTAATGTATATAAAGTAAATAACTTTGTATTTAAATAAAACACTTTATATTTTACTTAAACTTGTTTGAGAATTATTTTTAACTACAGCCCGACGTTTTAATGTGTACTACTCGCGTCAACTACAGACAGTGTTTAGCTTTGTATTTGCTCTACCGGGATTTGAACTGCCTGAACCATGACCAAATACAAGTAATTCGTTCAGTCTACGGTTTGTACACTCGAGAGTAATTAATTAATGATTACCGATCTCGTCAAAATAATGGTTACATTTTGGTTTTCAAACCTTGATAAAGTGTATAGTCTACAGATGTGATTTCGAAGCTAAAAGTTATATTATTGTTGCAGCGAAGAAATACAAGGACCTATGCGAATCAGCTTATTGGACGGCCAAATGTATTTACGAAGATAATCCACCGAATTTCTTGTTCGCTTGAAAATAAATTATGAAGTAACTGGCTATTTTAATTTCTTTGAAAACTTTATTATTTTTACATGTTGCACACGAAGGCACTATATAATTTAAATTTTTTATATCAATTTAATTTCTCTTATATTTCTTATACGAGATATTAATAACTTTAAAGATGAGGTTTAGATGAAAGATATACCCGTATAAAATTAAAACTAGATTTATTTTGTTTTATATAGTGCATATATTTATTTTGATTTTGGATTTCAGAAATCCACAGACTAAAACTGATCTTGACAGTAACGACACGTCTTTTTGATCTGTGGACTGTGGTTGGCGACTCGGACGGAATTTCGATATTCCTACCAGACATTTAATATCCAGATTTCCAGACGAAGTCCAACATGTTTTTGAAATACTGTCTATAATTTACGCGAGTAGTACACATTTAAATAAAACACTTTAACGGTTTAAAACGCGATATATTAATTAAACTTATTTGAAAATGATTTTTAACTTCGGCCCGACGTTTTGGATGCTTTGCAGCAGCCGTGGTCACGGGGAGACTGTCTCCCCGTGACCACGCGTTTTAAACCGTTAAAGTGTTTTATTTAAATGTTTTTGAAATATTATAGATTGATTAAAAAGATGTTGGACCCAGTGGGGATCTAACCGACGAGTCCGTCTAAATAGTGACATATATGTATATATAAGGAACATAAGTACTTGCATATTAGATGTTTTCGCGATAATACAGGTAATAACTACGTTACTAATAACATACGCTGAGTTTGATGGTCAGTATCAAGGTCTTTGATATGAGATAGAAGCACAATTCAACGATTAGAGTATAATGACATTGTTCTCTTCTGAGAATTCACAATTGCTCTTTACTCATTTATATTTTTATCTACTAGTTGCTCTATTTTTTTTCCATACTTTTTATATCAGTTTTCTACAAGATAAGTCTACAGCGATGCAGTCGTTCTAAAATCCTAACAAACATACAAAAAAAAGATTTATCACTAGACGTATATGCTATACTAGCTTTGGCGGCGACTTCGTCCGCGTAGAATAGTTATTTTGGGCACCAAAGCTTATCTTTATACATTTTACCTGTTACCCACGAGGCCACGACGTCATCCTCGTCCCGTCCTTGACAAAGATGAATAATTTTTCTCGTGTTTTCCACATTTCCCACTATTTCTTCGCTTCTATTGATCGCAGCGTACTGTTTTATAGATTAAAACCTTCGATAATTGGTCTAATCAACACAAAATTGATAGATGACATTTTTCAATTCGAACCAGTTTACTTACTGACATTAGCGCGTTCAAACCAACAAACTGCAGAGTTTGTTGGTTTTGTTTTATAATATTAGCATAATTAGTGTTTAGTAACGTCGGTGTCCTGGTATTGTAATTCTTATAAGACTGAATCTCCTTGTTATCCAACCCTAGATAGATTGATCTCGACCCAATGTGAAACAAACTTCAAAATTTGATTTCTATTATGGATTTTTTTTCTTTACTTAGCTCTTACCCGCGACGATTAAAAAGAACTATTGCGTGTCAAATAATGACATAGACATAGGCTATCGGGACAACTTATTATCAAACTTCATGCTATCTTTTGGCATACAGCTATAGACAAATACTGTCTCTATCTACCCCTCTATGCCATAAACAAATAATTTATTTTTTAATTAAAATGTCCAAAAAGTACAAACAAATACATTTTATAATTTTAATACTTGCTTAAATACTAATTTGATTTATGTATTTATATTAAAAATACCTACAGAAGTACACCGGATATAAAATGCAATTCAGTTGTTAATTTACTCAATAACGTTGTTAAATTGTGTCGTCAGTATTCGGATTCGGTTTAACCGGTATCCAATTAACCGATTAAGATTAGAGAGCTGTTAACAATGGCTTTAACGTAATGTGTAGTTCCGTTGACAATTTGTTGCACCGAAGTCCAAACGTAAAACAATGGTGGATAATAACAACTTTTTGCTTGTAAGCGCTTTGAGATAATTATCATAGAAAAAATACCCGAGCGTCTATATAAATACATCTTGCTTTATCCGTCTTCGTACAGGTATATAGATTTCGGTGGAAACAAGACGCCTGTTGGAATATATTTTAAATATAAAAATGTTGTCTTTTCGTCTCGCTCTGTTGTGTGTCGGATTGTTCGCGGTGGCTTTTAAAAGGGCTGAAGTGAGTTTTTTGGAACATCCTATATCGTTATTATCAACTATTTTTCATTGGATATGTACATATCTCTATATGTACATGTCCACATGTAATATTATTAAAGTATAATATAAATTATAAATAAAATTACTTGCCTTATACATATTTATATAAACAATACTATTAAATACTGTCTATAGTTGTTTACGCGAGTAGTACACATTTAAATAAAACACTTTAACGGTTTAAAACGCGATATATTAGTTAAACTTATTTGAAAATAATGCTGCTGCAAAGCATCCGAAACGTCGGGCCGAAGTTAAAAATCATTTCCAAATAAGTTTAACTAATATATCGCGTTTTAAACCGTTAAAGTGTTTTATTTAAACAATACTATTTTTATATTTAAATTTAAACTTTGGTTTATCATCACCGTTCTTCTTAGTTTATGGTTATTTATTAAGATTTATTAATTGGTCTTTTCAGATCTGTTTAATGAATTTAGAATTTATTAAATTCCTTATTTATATTTCTTTAGTGTTTATATTAAATGTAAATTTAAAAATATGAAGAATGTAAGCAAATTCTCATTTTTACAACACAACTCCTTTGCACTGCCAACCCCCCAATTTATCCTGCTTTACAAATTTAAAATATTTTATATCTTATTTGTAACATTTGTTTTGATACAAAAACGTTCTAAATGTTAACTTATCATAGATATATTAATTATCAATAAAAAAAATTACGACACAGGCAGTACTCTAACCGGCATCCACATATCATCTATACATATATATATATTTACAGGCGATCAGTCAAGCTGACAAGATGAAAATCTACGCCGTGATGCTGCCAACTGTGCAAGAGTGCAGCAAGAACTTCGGCGTCAGCGAAGAAGACATAAAGAAGGCAAAAGAAGCAGGAAACGTGGATGGCCTAAACCAATGTCTTTTGGCTTGCGTCTTTAAGAAGGCGGGGGTGGTATGTATTTTTTACACAAGATTACAATTTTTCCTAGTATGTAAATGTATGTTTTTATTTGATTGTATTCTTTTAAATAAAATACTTTAACGGTTTAAAACGGGAACTTATTTAGAAATTGTTTTAACTAATATATATCGCGTTTTAAACCGTTTAAGTGTTTTATTTAAATTTCATTTATCTTTTCATTGCACATGCAACTATTTTGGATTCGAATGAAATTCAAATAATTAACTTTTTTTTACAGATCAACGATGCTGGGCAATTCGATGTGGAGAAATCCAAAGAACTTATTTCCAAATACTTATCTGACTCAAACGAACAAGCTAAAGCCCAAGAAGTCATTGGAAAATGTGTATCGGGTAAGAAAAACCTCTTTTAACATTATAAAACAGAAATAGCTAGGCTGTAAATGTATTTTATTTAAGTTTTATTTTTACCAGCTTGATTATTTCTGTGTAATAAAGCTAATTGAATTATAGATAAGATTTATGGACCACAGATAAAAAAAGGCATACGGTGTAAAGTTTTTTCGGTTTTACTCTGTGTATTTACTTATGTTCAAAGTCAAAATTTTGTCGTATCATCAAGTTTAGATATTTGCTAAGGCATTGCACATTACATAAAGCAAACGCAAAACAAATGAATCCTTAAGGGCTTTCGAATATTAAAATATGAAAGACCAAGTGCTATTCAAAATAACCGATAAAATGTCAGCTATATTGTATGTCTATCTTGCAAGAACGCCGGGATGCAGATGATATCGTGGGTAAATAGCTAGTTACTAATATATTTTTAAATTACAGTGAACGATCAACCCGTTGGAGACAGCGAGGGTTGTGATAGATCCAAGTTGCTTTTCGACTGCTTGATGCCATTCAAGAAAGAGGTAACTTTATTTCAGACATCCTTTTATTAATAGTATTTATTATGTTTGAAAACATTAATATTTTTCACATGTTATTGCACATGAAGACACTATATAATTTAAAAATCGAAAATAAATTGAAAAAATTTTTTCGACTCGGGCAGGACTTGAACCGGCATCGTCAGCTTTTCGTGCTGTTGCTTTAACCAATTGAGCTACCGAGTCCTATACGTCGAATGTTTTCAACGCTACATCTTACATTGATACATCTTGCGCAATTTAATTTTAACCATAAGACTTGTATATTAATTTTTATTCTCTTCTAAACAATAGTCAACAATTTATCTATATCTATGTCTTAATTATATTAACTCCTTGTTTCAGTTCGAGGGCTAAAATCCAGAATTGAAAATCCTTAATCGACCCACATACTGTTGAATTTGTGATATTAAGTTTTGAATAAATTGTGTAAAACGTTAATTGATTTTGTGTTTCCTTTGTATACTGTAACGTGCCTTCGTAGCTCAATAAGCAAACGCGTTGCTAAGCATTGCGTTAAGCATGAGGTCCTGGGTTCCAGTCCTGGGGAATCAAGAAACTGTGTCGGTCAGTCACTACTTGATTGTACATAATTTCTTCAAACAGACGCAAAATCCCCCTGTTCGTCCCATGTCCCAGAAGGGAAGACGGGATCATATGTATAGTATTATTACATATATTGTATTATGGCAACAGTATACATATATATATATATATATTTGTGTTCTTTGAATGGCTGGATAAACCAAGCATTTTTCCTTAGTTACACACATTTCACAGAATTGTAATTAAAATGCAGTAGCATATATAATAAATGCAATAAGTATTCAAATGTTTATTAATTGTTAGAATAATGTTTAAATTATTATAGATTATAGAAAACATGTTGTCACTGGTTATGTTGCCTTACAGCTCCAAGCCAAACTGGAAATAAAAATAAAATGAATACAATATACAATTGCAAGCTAATAATTATAAGTATAATGTGGCAGTTGAAAGTAAAACTTTAAGAATTTTTACGTTATTCGATATGAAGTAATTGTGGCTAGGCACCAATCACTTAACCAAATTAAAAGATGGGGGGTGATCTGTCGAATGGATAGAGGAGAACATCATAAGTTAGGAAATGTGGAAGAAATTAAGGGGGGGTCTTTGTCAATGGACAACCTGGACAAAACTATTTCTAAATAAAATAAAATTTATATTTAATTACTTAATAAAATGCTATCATAAAAAAAGTGATAAATTGTAAGTAAATACCTGTGAAGCATTTTCGGTCATACATTTGTAAGCGAGGGTAGCGCGTTCACATCCTTTTTCGCCGTCGCTGACACTTTCATTGTTTACTAAACAAAGTAGTACAGCTAATTAGATTTTTTGAGCTGTTTCACCGATAGCCCAACCTCTAAGAGATATTTTAGTAGCTTTGTACAATCAGCCGTGAAAGATACAATTAACATATGATTGCGTAACAAACAATATATAACACATTTGAAATATACCCCAGCCTATAGCATCTAAACAATGCGCTGTCGGCTTTTACAGTTTGGATATTCGGAAATCCACAGACTGTAACCGAAAAACGATTAAGCTTCACGGTACATCTGTAGACGGTGGTTCGTGACCCGCGCAGAATTTCTATATTCCTACCACCCATTTAAAAAATCCAGATTTCCAGACGAAGAGTTAGAAACATATTGGACCTGTTGAGGATCAAACCCACGACCTGTTGTTTATTAGCCATACATTACAATTAGACCAATGAGCCCATCAAAGGTAGTTTATAATTTTACTAAGTGCCTTCATCTAAAATCTGAATATTGAAGGGCTGGTAAGAAATATCGAAATTCCTTCCGGACCTCGAACCAGACCTACGTGTTGTGAAGTATATTCGCGTTTCTTTGTGTTCACTAGATGTTGTACGGTTGAGGTTTCGCCTTGTATCAAATGTTGCTTGTCTATCCTCCTTGGTAATAAAAAAAACCGTTCATATTAGATAAAGCAGAATCCCACTTACTATGAGAACAAGAATGGAGGTAGTCTTCCATAAGTTTCAACTCCTCGTCATCATTAAACACTTTCTTGGCTAATTCCATCACTGTTTCCTTTTGGAGCATACCCTTGTCATCCATCTATTGACGCAAAGGGTCTAGCGATTAGTAAATGACAGCTATATATCGACTAGGATCCGATCTTGGGAATGGAAGATCCAGATTTGATTCTTAATAAATAGACGTATTTCAATTACATCCAAAAACAAATGACATCTACTTTAGTAAGATCAGGTAACAAACATGGCTGCACGGGAACGAAATTTATACATCTAGTAAAGTCTGGGAAATGTTCATTTGTTGAGATACAACATCTTAACGCGGGTTACGTTTACATTCGGACAATGATTATAATATCTGAAGTTTACGCACGTACAGATTTAAATAGATTATTACCCGAAATATATTCGTTAAGTTATTTATTTTTACTATGGCCCGACGTCCCGTGACCACGGCTGCTGCGGATTTGAATCATTGGGCCGTAGTTATAATAACTTAAGAATACGTTAAATGACGTTTAAAAGGTTTGATTTAAGTAAGATGTTTTGACATTAAATAAAATAACTCCACTTTCATGCTTGTAGGCAAAGTAATGATTGGGAATATTATCCCAAGGGGATAAATATCTTATTTGACTTAAGATATTGCAACCAAACCAAGATCTTCTTGACAGAAGATTTTGGTTCATAACAAATTATTAGAATACTCACAACTCCAATATTTTTCAAAATACAGGCAAGAAAACACGGCGCATTTTCTCCGGTCGGCATTTTCTTCGTCCTCAAACTTTTGATGTCGTCTACAGATATCTTGTATTCTTTAATACAGTCGGCGCCTATTTTCTCGAAATGGGCATGAATCATTGCCTTTTGTTCTGCTGTCATGCCCTGAAAAGCAATATTCGAATATACAGGACTAAGTTACTCGTTAACTAAACTGATCAATAACATTAAACGAATTAATTAATATAGATATTGCAATTATTAATTAATTGTGCCATTTTAAATTGAATGTTCAAAGTGGTGCAAGCACAAAACGCGCGGGTTTGAATCCCGACCGTGTCATACATTTATTGTAAAAGCCTACCTAGTAAAAAAAAAAAAAAAAACAATTTATTAGGTAGGCTTTTGCTTAGAGAGTAGATTTTGATAAAATGTGGTGATATAAATTAAAAATCTTGCGCAGGACTTGGAGAGGCATCGTCAGCGTTCCCTACTGTTGTTCTAACCAATTGAGCTACCGAGTCATCGTGTGCAAAATATTATAGTTTTCAATTGTGGTGATTGCAACACAAAATTGCAGTTCCGATTTGTCAAAGAAATGTATTTTGATTATTTTTTTACTATCAAAATGTTATTGAATATCAGCCTTCAATATTATAAAGAGATAAAAAACGACACTTACATATGTACCAAATGAAGTTAAATTTAAGTACAGTAAAACAATCAACGATATTTTCGCGAACATTTTTGAAAAATTCTAAACCACCTTTTTGACAGTTTGACGTATAATGTGCAATTTGGAAACGAATACAGTATATATAGCTGGGATTTGAATATCATCGTGATAAATTAGTGACATTATTTGGTGATTTTCGACTTTGACATTGGTAACTTGCCTTAATGAGGTAGCGAGATGTGAGGGGATATCCGCAACAACTTGATTTCAGGTAATTTGTAATAATGAAGTGTAATCCTAATTCTTATAAATGAAAATGCTTTAACGGCTTAAGCATCCGAAACGCCAGGGCGTAATTAAATAGTAAGTACTAGCCGTGCCAGCGACTTCGTCCGTTTAGAATAGTTATTTTGGGCAAGAAAAATTGTTATTGCGAATCTTCTTTACATCCCGCGTCCCGTTGTTTTTGCAACGTGATCTTTAGTTTCTTTAATAAATATTATTTGGGTATTATTGAACCATTTTTTGCAGCGTAGCCTATATAACCTTCCTTGATAAATGCTAACTAACACAAAAATAATTTTTCAATTCCCACCAGTAATTCCTGTGATTGGCGCCTTCAAACAAACAAACATTTCGGCTTTTTATATTAGTATAGAAGTAGATTTTGTAGTAGAATGCATTATCATAATTAGGTTTCTACGATACAGTAGACATCTGCCCAGCTATGGGATCTAATAACGATAGATGAAACGAACAAATATCCTATACTAGCCATAATTAAAAACGATGACAACTTTTTCACACGCTATAACATTTCATTGTTAAGGACTAACATTTCGAGATTATATGTTATTAGAGTGAAACTCATATTTTCCAAAGGATGTTTATTAAGGGACTTTTTGTTGTCGATAATGAGTTATTTCCCCATGCGACCGTTGCAGTTTTATCGAAACTGTGACGTAACATAATAACAATAAAGCTTATATTTCCATTTTATTACCGTTTAGAGCAATATGCTTTATTTCTATTGTGTTAAATTATAATAACAGCCGTTCTGCTATATAAATATTATTTTTTATAACACATTTTCACATTTCAGTCGCAAGTTTTTACTGTTTAAGCGTAGCTATGTTTACTTTTTACACCGTGTTATTTCTTATTGCATCGTCGATATTTGTTAAGGTTAGTTTGAAAAAAGTTATGTTAAAATATTTTCTTTTAAGTATGTATTATTATGTTAGATTGACTCGAAGATAACTTGAAGTCCATACTAAAATTATAAATTGCCTTACTGTTTATTAAGACCCTTTTTTTAGACCCTGGGACGAAAAAAACTATCTCATACAATCTAATATTGTTACAAATTACGATAGAGCAGAAATCTCTAAAATATTTTTATCAAAAATAATAACTATAAAAAGAAGAGGTATAAGTTTTTGAATCTTAAGTCCAAATAAATATTTTGATTATTTCAGTGTGATGACTTAGAAGAACTAAAACAGAAATATGCGCAAATGATCATGGATTGTGCGCAAGAGTATCCTATAGATCCTACAGATATAGAACAACTGAAGACCCGACAGATGCCGGACAAGGAATCTGTGAAATGTCTTTTCGCGTGTGCCTATAAGAAGTCTGGTGTTGTAAGTAATCATGAAACCACTTTACCCAAAACAATTTTAAATGGTTTAAATTTGAGATTCTAAAAGGATTTATATTACACCGACCGTTTATTCCAAAAAAAATATAAATAAAAAAAAGATATATATTACATTAAAAAAATAATTATTACAATAAGGCAGTTAAAATATTAAGTAGGTAGTTGGTAATTAATACATACCCACTAAGCAAAAGCCCAGCTTCATTATATGAAACAAAAATTTTTACATTTAAATAAAACACTTTATCGGTTTAAACGCGATGTACATTAGTTAAACTTAGTGAGTGTCCTCGTGTCCACGGCTGCCAAATATGTTAACTAATATATATCGCGTTTTAAACCGTTAAAGTGTTTTATTAAAATGTACTACTCGCGTAAACTACAGACAGTAATTAAATATATACTACATACAATGAAAGCGCTATTAGATCCTAAGACCAGTGACGGAACAACAATTAACGCAGGGAAAAAAAATTCTAGATAATTCAATTGAATGAATTGCTTTTTTTCTCTCTTCTATGGTCGAAATGAACAAGGTCTATTAAATGGGCAATTACTTGCTTCACAGTGGATGAGCAAACCCGATTAGGATTTCCACTAAATTATGCCACTCGAAGCCGGATACATTATAGGAATATGTGAAATATTACATATATCTACTTATGTTATAAAGCTGAAGCGTTTGTTTGTCTGAACGCGCTTATCTCAGAAACTACTGGTTCTAACTGAAAAATTTTTTTTGTGATGGTTGGCCCCTTCATCGAGGAAAACTCAAGACTATAAAACATCGTGATGCGACTAATAGGTGTAAAGAAACAGGCGTGGAAATTAATTTATTTATTAGGTCTTCTGTTTCGTGCGTCGCGAAAATGGTTCGGAAATAATTAAAGAACTTTTAAGATTACGGGACGCGAAGGATGTCGTGGGTAACAGTTAAAATTTATAAATATGAGGGATGATGTTTGCTAAAACAAATGTGCCCAAATACTGTTCCAGACGGATGAAGTCGCGGGCACAGCTAGTATTAATTATCCCTGAAGTTATATATATAAGATACTATATAAGGCAAGCTTATATAGTATCTTATATTATAGGGAGGATTGGAAGCTCAAGAATTCTGCGATTCTAAATAGATATGTATTTATTTTTTTTATCAGATGTCAGAAGATGGCTTATTATCAGTCGAAGGCACAAATAAATTAGCTGAGACGTATTTAGCGAATGATCCAGAGCGTTTGAAAAAAGCTAAAGATTTCACTGAGGCTTGCAAATTTGGTAAATAATGTTTTGTATTATAAAAAAAATATTGGACTTGTATGTTTCGTAGTAGAAATGTATTTAAATTAACGGTTTAAAACGCCAAAATATATTAGTTCAACTCTAAACTGTCTTAACCGCGGCTACTGCACATTAACCGAAATATCGGGCCGAAGTTAAAAATCATTTTCAAATAAGTTTAACTAATATATCGCGTTTTAAACCGTTAAAGTGTTTTATTTAAATGTGTACTACTCGCGTAAACTATAGACAGTATTTAACTACTAATTAATTTATTTTTAATTTTAGTTAACGACGAAGCAGTTAGCGATGGCAACAAGGGTTGTGAAAGAGCTGCCTTAATGTTCAAATGCAGTACTGAAAAGGCTGCAGAGGTAAGTTAAAAATTATAAAAATTTAAAATCGATTATGAATTGAAAAAAAAAATACGACTCGTGCAGGACTTGAACCGGCATCTACAGCGCTCCGTGCTGTTGCTCTAACCAATTGAGCTACCGAGTCCTTCTAAAAACGACAATAATATGTGAAAAAATAGTAAAGCTTTTGGTTTTCACTGTTTGTAAAATTTTGTTTTAATATCTCGACATCATTATCATCGTGACGTTTCCCTAAATTAGAGTCTAATTATTAGACAATCAAACCTTCATATCCCAAAAATAATAATGTATCGTAATTCTCCGAAAATCGAACTTAGGACTTTCATGCTTAATAAAGCAATCTGCACATGCCCTTTTTTAGTTGTATTTTTTTTAACTTTAAATATTTACTTAATGAATGATCTTATAAATGCTTTTCAGTTTGGCTTCAACTTTTAGCTGGGATGTAGACCCTTCAAGTATATATCTGTATAGAAAGAGGTACACAGAGGAACAGTAGTGTACACAATAATATAAAAGTATTAAATAAAATATTTTGATATATTCTCTTTGTTTCATTGTTACTGATGTTAGGCTATTAAATTAATACGATACAGCGTTTAGATTGATTATTATCTTAATTAAATAGGCACATACAACAATATGTCAATTTTGAAATTATATCAATTTAGATTTTGACGATAGCGATTTGGGATATATAAATTCAATGATATTCTGTTTTATCTAAGCTTCGGCTATGCTTCGCAAGTGTTTAACGATGTTTTATTTTTTTATTTATTTTTTTCTTTATTGCAAAGTTTGTGAGGTTAGTGTGTTTAAATTAAGGAAAATATTTATTATTAATGTCATAGTTCAAATATTTTTCCAACGATTTTAGTTAACGGTTTCAAACGCGAAATGTCTTAGTTGAGTTATTTACTGTTTATTTTAATTTGGCCCGACGTTTCGAAAGTTTAACAGCAGCCGTGTTCACGGGGGGATGAAGGTGGAGGGTGTCCCTAATGTGAAGTTCATCTGCTACGCTAGCTAACTCATACGTTTCACGTTTTAAACCGTTAAGTATTTTAATGAGATACGGCTACCAATCCAAATAAATATTAATAAAAATGTATTCTAGTAGTTATACAATGTCATGTTCTTAAAATTAATTTGGTTAAGATTCCTATAATAAAACTGATATTAAAAACTTCGCATACCTGCAGAGACGCCATAGAGACATTGTAGTTATATGAGCAAGTACGTGGATTTTTTAAAGCACAAATTTTATCAGAGTTTAACCGATTCCATCAGTAACCGAAGTGATAACCGAACGAACAACAGTATATATTGTACTCGAATATGTTTAGGCACTAACTGATGAAGAAATAAAAGCGGACTTTTCAAAGACAGTCATCAAATGTTCAAAAAATTACAAAGCGAACATGCAAGACCTCCTTTCTTTGGCTACTCTGACCGTACCGACTGATCCAGAAGTTAAATGTATCCTCGCTTGTGCTTATCGTGAGAAGGGAACTGTGAGTAACGTCTAATGTTTGTCCAGGGCAGACACACTTTTGTGTCTGTGCCACTGATCGATTGTATATGGCAAGAAGTTGATGACACTTGTGTGCTGTGCCTAACCAGGACACTTTGTGCCTAATGGAATGCTAAACCATAAAGCTACTTATTTCATAAAAGTTCTTTCACTTCAATGTATAACTAGTTAAATCTATACAATTTTAAGTCCTTATGAAAAATATGAGTTTTATCGCAATGTCACAGATGGACGCTAAAGGAATGTACGATGTGGCAGGGGCATATAAGTTTGCTGAGGAGAACTTAAAAGGAGAAGAAAAGAGAATAAAAAGAGCCAAGGAATTTGCCGATTTATGTGCGACAGGTAAGTGAAAACCTTAGATAACGCTATCTAGTAAAATGTCAAAATCCCTGAGCTTGTATTAAATTGTTTTGTTCGACATTAGCACCATTATTATAGACCATGTTCGGTTTAGGTGAATAGACTTTTATGTATTGTCTCTATTTGACGCGAGTAATACATATTGCAACAAAATACATTTAACGGTTTAATCGCGGAGTATATAAGTTAACTTCTGAGAGTGACCACGGCTGCTGTAAAGCATCTAGTTAAAATAAAAAATAAAGTTTATAAGTAACACATATACATATTACGTTACGTACGTTATAAGTGCTTTCTTTTCTACGTTTACTCCTGGCTTTTCTTTTTGAAGAAGCTTTCGCTGTAATATAATGCCATATGTTTTCAGTAAATTACGAAAAAGTTGGCGACGGCGATAAAGGGTGTGAAAGAGCTGCCTTGATGTTTAAATGCTCAATTAAAAACGCAGCTAAGGTAAATGTGTAATAATTAACTTATTTCTATAGAAGAGGCAAGGCAAGCACTTGATGGAAGGTCACCCATATTGGCTTTGTATATTATCGAAAATATACAGATATCGAAACGCGTGTAAGTTCTCCAGTCTTTCATCTGTTGACGTGGTTCGTGACGAACGGTATTTCGATATTCCTACCACCCATTCAATATCTTGATTTCAATATTATAAATTCAGTAATTCTTTGTTCTAATAGAATTAGTTAATTTAAAAAAATGCTTGCTACTTACACTAATAGTATATAAATAAGTATAAAGATAATAGCAGTCTGTATTTTGTTTATATACTATGTAATAGTACAAGTTAAATTAATTTTATGTACAAGTTAACAAATTGTAATTTTATATGTATTTGTTTCAGTACGGGTTCAAAGTATAAGGAAATACATAGCTATATACAAGTGTGTACATATTTCAATGCTCCACTCTCTTAAATATAAACATAATGCAATATTATTTTTTATTTCTATTTTTATATCAAATTACAGTCCCAAACAGTTTACGAGATGAAAGAGAGAAATGTCAAACTTAAAACATTTATTCCATACAAGCATGGAATATACATTTTACGAACATTTAAAAATGTTGGCTTAATAATTCTTACATAGTGTGCTTTTGAAAAGGGAGAGGTCCTCCGGGGGGGTAACAAATCAAAGTAAACTAACCGAAGTACAAACTATATTAATGTTAATATAAATAAAACGAATAACAAATAAATGGTGTATAAGAACTAAATTGTACTAAAATGTGTGCAAAGCAAAAAATTTGAGAATTTCCAAAAATAAAACGCCGGCTACATACCTACCTACATGCGACTAGGTATGTAATCTACAAAAACTTCTTCAAATTAATTTTAAAATTATTTTTATTTTGTATAACATGTCTTATGTTGATATAGAAGAAGTTGTACCTATATCAGTAACTTACCTCATGTTTTTTTAAGTAATTTTGTAACGATAGTTAACCTATTATTCCGCACCGAATTCTCACTAAAGCAGCGTGGTGGGTCTACAAAAACTCTCTAAATTAGTAGGAACGATATATTACAGACAAAAGATCACTTTATACAAATGCACTGAATAAATCCTCTATCCACTTGCTAAAAACCCTAATTACAAATCTATTTACAAAAACGACATCTAGAATTTTATATAGAAACTAAATGTTAATGATACGTGTTACATCAAGTTCAGAATATACAACGGTTATTGGTTCCGTGTTATCGTAATAGTTCCAAGTAGATGTCAATAGATGACGCTAAAAATATGTATTGACGAATAAAACAAAATAATATAATGTGTATGTATGATACGAAATTGTTTTACCGTAGAAGTTATTTAAAAAATATTAAAATTGTCGTTAATCATTGTTGAAGGTTATTCAGTTATAAACAATCCTTTTAATTAAAGTTATTACAGATTTGATTTTTACCTTTCTTTTTATAATAGAGGAAGACAGACAAACATGTGTGTTCACTACAGACTGATATCGAAACGCGATTAAACTTTAGGGCTTTTAATCTATGGACGGTCGTTGGTCACCGAGACGGAATTTCCGATATTCCTACCACCCATATCTAGATTTCCATACGAAGTCCAACATGTTTCAGAAATTTTTCAACTTTATTATAAACATGTTTCGCTGTGGCGTGGTTTTGATCCGAAAGGGACGACAGTTGATTAATAGCCATATATCGCTACAATAAGAAATGCGAAAATTATTTTATTATAATCAAATAATATGTCATTATAATATATATCGTGTCTGTAGTATCGGAAAATATATTAGTTAAACTTATTAAAAACATATTTTGTAAACTACCGTCTGACGTATCGGATGCTTTGCATCAGCTGTGGTGATAGGAGGGCGTCTCTAATGTCAAAGTAGCAATTTTTATTTAAATAAGGTTAACTAATATATTTCGCGTTTTGATTCGATGAGTATTTAAAAAAATAATAAAGAACGGACGGTTTTTAGAGAATTTGTGGCTTAAAAGTACTTAAGTGTTGTGTAGCGGTGTATATCTATCTATTTATCTTAAACCACTGTTATATTGATTACTGTCTAGTACAAAAACAATGCATTCTCCCCTACGCTATTGATTATTGATATACAACACGAACGCTTCTCACACGCTTAACGTGAGAGCAAGTTTTTACTGCGCGTACGCACACATCGAAAGGTCAATAGGTAAGCAACTTCATTCAAAGCAGTTAAGTTCGGAACGGCAGACGAAAACAACTTATTTCTTTCCAAACGAAATGTGTTTTATCAAAAACTGTTTTGTGTACGTTATATTGTGTCAGTTTTTAGTGTTATAATTAGTTATCTGGTGATAGTTCTTAGTGTATTTTTCTGATGCACGTTTTCTAGACGGTGAGTGAAATAAATGAGCATATTTATTTGCTTATCTTTCAATTTTTATTGCTGTCGTTATAGGTATAACGTGAATTAGGTATTTTTTACTTGTTTCTAATCGATTTATCAACCGTTAATCACTATTAGGTATTACTATGTTACATATTAGGTAGTATTCATAAATGTAAATAATTAAAGATCCCGGTAGAATAAATAGATACTCGTTTTGTCTGAAATATTTATCTTTTTAGATACATATACAAACCGTATGTCATACTATTTACAGACATAGGTTTTTAGTAGCGTGTACATAAAACTCAGTATAGAACACATTATATACCGACCACGAACTAATTCCATTTAACACAAGAATATTTTTTTTTATGTCTACGAAGCTAAGCTATGTGCTACCTTATATTAAATAATTTTATTAATTTGTAAATATTTATGTGACGGCTTGTGTAGCTCATTTTAATCCGCGTTTATTAAATAAAGTTCGAGAGACGCCGGGTTCGAATTTCGCGAAAGCGATGATTTTCGACTGCAGAGGGTACATAAGTTTGAATATCCTGTTTGGTAAGCCTCTGAATCGATACAGAAGCAACGGTTATGCCCCTAAAGGGGTCATGGGACTTTTAATACTTCTATGGTTCAATCATATTCATTAAGTGCTTTAAAAATCTTTATTTTATAAACACACTTGTTTCTATAAAATTATCAATCACTTTTTATTTTTATTGGTATTTTTACATAATTATCTGGATTGGAAATAGTAGATGCTAGCCTTTGGTCTTTGGAAGGTCTTCTTGTAATGTTTTTAGTGCTTTTAAAATCTTTAGTTTCAACACACATTTTAGATTCGTTAGGTAGATCTTCAGGCCAATTAATATCTAAATCTGGCGCGGTTAGTTCTGTATCACGTCGTTTTCGTTTTCCGGTAGCGACTCCAAGTTGTAGAAGAACAGGGTTGGTGACTAAAGCAGCCGCTGCTCCTAAAAGTGCTATACCAGCTAGGGGCCATAGAACTGCTTTAGCTGCTAATGCCTGGGAATGTAATAAATGAATACCAGTTCCTTGATTGTAAACAGAAAAATAATACCACGTTATTTCTTTGCTTTGTAAAGTCTTATAAAACTATATGAACATATGTACGTAATGTTTAGCAATATGTCACTCATTTATTAACAACTTAAATTATTTGTCATGGATTTGTCTCCTATACTTGTATCTGATGATTTACGAGACTTTATGATTACCAATTTAGTCAATTCAAAATGTGTTTAATTTATAACTTAAGCAAAATGAAATAGATGGAAAAATTATTTAAATAAATAACATTAAGTACCTACTTTCAAACGCAAAATATATTAATTAACTTATACTGACCACCTGCGACCATTCAAACGTGGATCAAATAAGTGAACTAATGGATTTAACGTTTTAAACCGTTATAAGGGGTTTTGTTTAAATTTACTTCTACTATATAAAAATTCCTAAAGAATGCGAACTGTACTTACTCAAAGAACATTACATAAATACCTATATATAACAAAAACTTACATGATTATAGTGCCTATGGCCATAGCCACTATAATGTAATTCGTGGTCATGGTTGCCATGGTGATTGTATCCATGGTCGTATGGGACGTGATCATGTTCATACCCATAATATGGGGTTTCTTCGTGGTCATATATCCCGTAACCTGTACACAATAATATATTTTAAGATATGATTACAGTTAGTATCTGTGTGAAATCCCGTTTCCCCTCGTGGGGCATAGGGCGAACACATTACTGTGTCCGTTTCACTGATCAGTTTTATTTACAAGCAAGTAGTTGATCAGATTTCTGTGCCCTGCCCGACCGAAACAATTTGTTGTTTCCCCGGGATTCGAACCCAGAACCTATTATTTAAATATATGAAAGTAGTGGAGAAACATATTGCTGTTATGATATTATATTTTACATTTACTTAATACCTATGAGCTTTAGTTGTAAATACTGGTAAAAAAGTAATGTTATAGATTATAATAAATATAAAATAAGCCGTCTTTCTATGAACAAGGCAGATGTGTCAATTGAAAAGACACAAACATTACTCAATAGTTAAACAGCCAGAAGACCTGGGTTCAAATCCCAAAAGAAACAATAGATTGTTTCGATTGAACATTGTACCGTAGTCGGATAAGCTCGTTGTTTAATAAAATCGATCAATTTTAAAGGACACAACAATGTTTTCGACCCATGCCCCACACGGATTCTTACAAATATATCACTTATATACTTATCTTACCGGGATATTCGTGGTGTGAATAACCTCTGCCATGGCTGGAACTTGCTACAGCATTATCTGACACCTCCTAAAAAGCCGTTATCATAAGGATTTATATACATATCACAAAATCTATACTAATGTTACAAAGCTGAAGAGTTTGTTTGACCGCGCTTCTTCGAACCTACGCATACCTACGTACGTATTGAATAAATTTTTTGTTGTTCAGAGTATCGAGGAAGGCCCTACAGCCTTATATTTACGCTAAATTACGTTGCTATCTATATAAGCAAAAAAAAATAGTATGGGAAATGTGGAAAAAACGGGGAAAACTATATCTCTGTGGGTTTCATTAAAGATTCATCTTTAAATGAACTAAAAAAATCCGCGACACTTTATATCTATATTAAGAAACACAAACGAAGTCGCTGGCAGAGCTAGCAAAGAATATTTATTTATATTTTAAGTTACAACTGGTAATTTCATGCATACAGACCGACCATCTTACCAACCGGAAATCGAATCCGAAACTTCTTCAACTAAAAACCTAAGTACCTAAAGAACACAGGTGTAATAATTACCTCATATCAATTAGTTGAAACGAAAAATTCCTATTTGATACATGGATATCTTAAGTTATGGTCTGGTGCACAGTCTGTTACACTGCCCTTTCACACGGCACTTAATCTGCCTCTTCCGATTGTGGCCCTTATATCATTAAGGTTTTCGGTATCGTGGGACAGGGCAATTAGGTTAAATGCTATTTGAAGATCCTTAAGGAATATTCAATTTCGCCTTTGAAACAAATGAAGATCTGATTTTTCCCAAAGGGGGCATGGGACAGAGGTAATTGGGATTGTATTTTCTATCTATACATATAAAGCTGAAGAGATTGTTTGTTTAAACGCGTTTATTCTAGTGGACTATTTATCGAGGAAGGCTTTAGAGTTTAGGCTATAAAAGGCTGCATTAGACTGCGGCCAATACGAGGAAAGTAACAGAGGGAAAATGTTGTAAAACGGGAGCAATTATCATCATCTTTGAATGCCTCCATTGCGTAAGCTGCGAAAACGGTTTAAAAATCTCATACGAACGAAACGAACAAAGTCGTGGCCACAGTTAAATATATGAATGTTTAAACTTACAGAATAAAAGTAGTCATAAAAAAATGCCGTTAATCTTAGAAAGATTTAGACGAAATGATGGTTTGAATTCTGTGCCTTTCTCGACCGAAATAATTACGTCCCTGGATATCTAACACGTAAAACGCTGATGAGGAAGTACCTCGTATCTTTCTTGCTTAGTTTTGTAATCACAGAATCTATAAACGTATGTTATGAAAAAGATTATCGTATTTGGTTATCACCTTAACTCCTAACTTTGCGTGTTTTCCTGGTACTTCACGTGGAAATGTTAAGAGAGGAATAATCCTGGAGATACTAGGAATATGAGTGAGTCAGTCGGGGAAGATATTTTTTGTTCTGTTACATATGACTAAGTCACTAATACGGCGCAAGAGTCGTTAAAATGAATATTGTTGAAATAATATTAAAAAAAATCGTATCTACACAATTCGATGAAACTTTAGCAATGTATGGCTAAGGGTCGTGGATTCGATCCCAACCGCGTCCAACATTTTCTAATAAAATTATAATATATCAGAAACATGTTGGACGTCTGGAAATATGCATATTTAATGGGTGGTGGGAATATCGGAATTCCGCGGGCCTACCATCGTCCGCAGATAAAAAGCCATCAAGTTTAATCGTGTTTTTTGTCCAAAGCCAAAATAGGTGTAGCGCGTCGTATATATCTTTAGGTGTCATATGGCTGGGGTATTTTATCTACCATCGAGTGAACCCCAGTCTCCTCTGTCCTCCTCAAACATAAAAAAAGTTTTCCGGGGGACTTCGGTTTTCCAACTCTTCGATCGCCATAATTGAAAAATGGTTCTCGATTTGATGTTGATTGTTCTAAACAATTACACAAACTCAACTTACAATAATTTAAATGTAAAACTTTGTGTCTTAATATAATATATTATGGTTCTTTGAATATTGATTGTATTTAAATAAAACACTTTAACGGTTTAAAACGCGATATATTAGTTAAACTTATTCCCCCCCGTGACCCGGGCCCCGAACCGGGCCGAAGTTAAAAATCATTTTCAAATATGTTTAACTAATATATCGCGTTTTAAACCGTTAAAGTGTTTTATTTAAATGTGTACTACTCGCGTAAACTATAGACAGTATTTTATTTATTGTATTTGCTACATCCTAAATAATAGGGAAGATTGTGCCTGATTTTTTAAGATAATACAGAGGGCTATGTGGTCTGTCTGTTTCTAAGCCTGTGTGGGAACCCAAAATGACACAATGAAATCACTCCCGTCATGGGAGTCTCTTGTGAGGTATTTCGAGTTGAAGGAAAGTTATATCTGAATGCGGGATCTATTGTGAGGGAAAGAGCTGGTAAGATGCCGTATACCCAGTTGGCAAACACATATTTAGATGTATATTGATTGTATTCATCGTAGTTGGAGACAGGAACGTATTAGTTTTTAATAAAAATAAGTAAAGTAATATATATCGTGTTTTAAACCGTTAAAATTGTTTTATTTAAATGTGTACTATTCGCGTAAACTACAGACAAACTAGCTAAAAATTGTTACGTTATTTATTAATCCAGAAGCACTGACACCAACATCTGTCTCATTGCACTGCAGATCACGAGGTCTTGGGTTCAAATTCTGATTCCAGTGAAATGATATGTTATGTGGTATTTTCCAAGAAAAGCAAAAGTACAGTAAACAATGTATCCCATAAACCCGCTCTTGCACAGCATGGTGGGTCTAAGAATTTGAGTCCAATTGTGAGACATTAAAACGCTGATAATATGGTTCTTTTCAGCACGCAAAGTGGGGGGGCGATAGTTGTCATTCAATATATGATTCCGCTATTCGTAAACAAACATCGGAATACAATCGAATGCTGAGAATTATTCATTCTAATTGATATGTGGTAAAAAAATAAATGAATATCAGCCATTGAGTCATGTTTCCGTTCCGACAAGTTATCAAGAATGTGGGACACGCGATATTCCCACCAGCCTTGTATTTCTATTCAGTACCTTCGCTTACTCGACTGCGGCGAAGTATAGAGGTTAATGATGTACGCTACAAAAAGTGAGGAATACACTTATGTATTTTTGGGACTGTAAGACTTCTATTTCGTGTCGTGCAGTTTTAGTTATAAATATTGGTTTTAAGAACTAATAACTTTTTTTTCTTGGGAAGCCTCTACCAGAAATATTCGAAATCAAATATTGTCTGTAGTTTAAGACACACATTTAAATAAAACACTTTTTGATTAAAACGCGAACCATAGTAGTTAACTTATGCAACAAGAGGACACCGCGAGTCAGTTCTTTAAGGACGTAGCCAGTTTCTCCAAATAACAACTACGAAGAAACAGATGGCGCTAGCGTAGTAGTTTTTATTTTGACATTAAGGATACCTCTATCTTCAATCATGCCCACTGGGCATTGCAAAACATCCGAAACGTCGGCCGAGAAGTTAAAAATCATTTCCAAATAAGTTTAACTAATATATGCGTTTTAAACCGTTAGTGTTTTATTAAATTTAAAATAATGGGGTAGTATTCGAGCTAGTTTGTATTACTCGCTATGAATTCTAAATATATATTCGTAATTAAACTGTCAGATAGCGTATAATTGCGTCTTAATGTCATTTAGGATTATGTAATGTGACTTTCCGGCTTTATGCAAGAAATTAGTGTTCTATGAGATATAGATTCCAATATACAATCTTGTTATGCCGTCGTATCTTAAGTTAAACCGGGAGTTTTAAAATATAGTAAATGGAGTAGAATTTTTAGTAATAAACCGACAAATCTTTAACTTTTGGCTTGAAGAAAAATTTTCTTTATAGTAACAAAATGTTTACCTGACGGGCTAGTTGGTGAAACAATAGGAAACACTTCTAATCAATTTATGTTTTCTGAAACATATTGGACTTCGTCTGGAAGTCTAAATATACAATGGGTTGGGAGCAAATTTCGTCCGGGACCACGACTTACGAATGAAAAAGGTGTTTAAGTATCGGTTTTTATGGATTTCTGGGCTATTTCGCCTACCTGATGGTGGATAGTAATCCCAAGCTTCTGTGTCCTACTCTATACTTAAAAAACCCTTCGTTCAAATACAATGTCATAAACATAACATGAAAGACCTCTGATATCTATATCCTATATATATACATATAAACCATATATTATATAATAACGATGCACATCAACATTAAATTAGCCTTATATATTTTCATTCATAAACAAGGATATGTTAAATGCAATTTACACAAATTCAGCCACGTTCCACTTGGAAATATTACTAATAAATTTCTTTATATATTCACTTCAAAGGATCAAGAAATCCTACCTTAATTCTTGCTGGATTAGCAGGCGGGGCAAAATTAGCGTTCCGTCCGAATCCGCCTTTGAGCAATGTTTTAGCTGTGGAATTCTGAAATAAACCAGTTATTATTAATAATAGATATTAAATTCCAGAATAACACACTGAAATGAAGGAACTATTCATTTTACTGTGTTATTCTAAAACTGATTTGTTTTAATATTCTTACATCGTACTTTATTACTTCGAGGTAAGGAATATATCATTCAATTACATACAAAGGTAGCCGAGTCGCGGGTTCGATTCTCAAAATTTTTCTAATCAATACAAATACACATGAAAACAAATGGCTTCTTATTACTTTTTTGGGAAAATTAGAATTAAGAGTTGTTCCTTAACTCTAGTTTTCCCAAAAAATGTTTTCTCTTCTTGAATTTTACTTAATACGTTCATACTCTCATAGTTTAGCTTTTATATTTATTTTCAATAAAAACAGTATGGAAAAATAAAGATAACACTACACTGATGTTGTTCTAGGAATAAATATTGAATATTTATTTTAATTTTTCATATTGTAAATGTTCAAATATAGTTACAATAAAATTACTTAACAAACTTGCAGCTGTTAGCCTAATATTAACATCAGAAATGTCTTGACTACAATAATCCCTCTTCTATAACTTACATTATCCTCCTTCAAAGAAAATTCCCTGATGTTCTCGTTGAAATTGGAGTTCGTAATGGGATTACATTTCGCTGTCTTCAGA
This sequence comes from Leptosia nina, assembly GCA_963661955.1. NCBI lineage: Eukaryota > Metazoa > Arthropoda > Insecta > Lepidoptera > Pieridae > Leptosia > Leptosia nina. Next base: position 2,833,059 of record CAVLEF010000004.1, on the reverse strand, counting down.
CTAAACAGTACACAAATACATATACACAGAAATGTACCATAAACTGCACACATAGTGACAGGTTTTAACGTCACTTTAAACACTTAATTTAATTACGATAGTTATAGAATTTAAAATTAAATTTCACAGTAACTAACTATAACATGTTGTAATTGGAATTAAAATAAAGATAAAGTATATTTAACTAAGCTAAGCTGAACAAATAATTTTTAAACAAAACTCTTTAACTGTTTAAAAAGTGAAATATAAACTTATTTAAAAATTAAACCGGTATTTGACGAACAACGACGGAACAGATGGCGCTAGCGTCGCAGCTTTTACTTTGACATTAGAGGCACCTTATCTGTAGTCTCCCCGTGACCACGGCCGCTGCAAAGCATCCGAAACGTCGCGCCGTAATAGAAATAATTTTAAATAAGTTTAACTAATACATATCTCGTTTTAAATCGTTAAAGTGTTATATTTAAATGTGTACTACACGCGTAAACTACAGACAGTATTGAACAAATGACTGTAAGATGCTAAGAACAATGTCTTTTATAAATCTATGGAGGGATTCATGTCAATTTGTACCCAAGTTGGTCACAGATAGTTGAGTGTGTTGCACAGTGGTTTCATTGTTAATAATAATGATCGTGTTGCAAATACATTTCTGGAGGATGCACATTGTCAGGGTTATAGATACTGAGAATTGGTGATCATTACGAGTAATTCTTTTATTCTGCGATTTTACTTTTATTACCAGATAATTTTTCAAGTCCTTTAAAAATCAATTTGTATTTACTTGAATAAATTTATGTCAAATTTTGACATAGGTAAACATTCTAACTACTGTATCATGATTTTTCGTTGACTGGCTCGTTGACAGGTAGTGGGTTCGAACCCCACGGGGTCCAATATAATTCTTTGAAAATCTTGAAAAGGATATTAAATGGGTGGTAGGAATATTGAAAGTCCGTCCGGGTCACGAACCACCGTCCACAGGATTTGTCGCGTTTCCAATATCCAAATCCAAAATAGGTCGACAGCATATCTGTCTAAATGTTATATAGTTGGAGTGTTTCATCTACCATCAAGTAAACCCCTTTGTCGCCTCCTTTCATAAAATAAATATATTAAATTAGTTAATTTGTATATTTATTATTTCATTGTCGCAATATCTCTTAAACTGATAAAAAATTGTTTATGCAATATACTTTGTACAATCAAATACACAGAAACATCTAAAATATTGTATTATTTATATAATAACACAAACCATATTTTATTTTAGCAAACAAATATAAACAATAATTCTAATAAGTAGAAATTTTAAAATGTCATACAAAATGAGAATTCTAAAAGTTCAATTTCAAATTGCTTCGTGGCTGATAAATATTACCATTAAACAAAACCGTTTCCGTAAAAGCCTGCTTTTATTGGTTTTAAATAATTTATTTCGCGGCTTCAGATTTACGATTGGTACTACGATATATCAACAACCCACCGATAAAATTGGATCAACACAGAATTAGTTCTCAAAGATTAACATAAGATATCTTCGTTAGCTGAACATTTAATAAATTGAATGAAAACGGGCTATCTATCAATTCTAAATAGCTTACCTGAAATAGAAAATGTTATGTTAGAATAAAGCGAAGGTTTCTTAGGTACAAGTGTATCGTTAAGAAACCTTTGCATTTAATTGTATATTAAAATATAACACTTTATATTTTCACTAGGGTCCAACTTTTCGGATGCTTCGCAGCAGTCGTGGTCACGGGGAGACTCCCCCGTCTTCTAGTATAAACGTCTCCCCGTGACCACGGCTGCTGCAAAGCATCCGAAACGTCGGGCTGAAGTAAAAAATCATTTTCAAATAAGTTTAACTAATATATCGCGTTTTAAACCGTTAAACTGTTTTATTTAAATAATATAAACGTTTTAAACCGTTATAGTTTTTTTTATTTAAATATGTACTACTCTCGTAAACTACAGATAGTATTTAATTATATTAGTTGAAATCTGTCTGTTAAAGTAAGAACTTCGCCTTTCTAGTTGTAACTAATTCCGTGGCATCTTTTCAGCTTCAGGTATATTTCGCTCGATTTCCTCCCTTTATTTTACGATCTTAAATTCTTTAGGTCGGCTTGAAGAAGTATAAGAGGTAACAATCGCTTCTTTTAAGCTGTGCCTGATCATTTTAGCTGTTTTTATATTAAAAACTCATGTTTAACACAATTATAGGTAAGTTAAAATAATTGAATTACTTATTTGCACAGATGAACGAAAAACCTTTACGAAAAATGTTAAGCCAATCTGATCTACAAAAAGTAAACATCGATCAAAGTCTTACACCATCGGATAGGCGAAGGCGTCACCTGAGATAGATCGCGTCCTAATCTAGGATCAATCGAAGCGAGATTTGTTAGTCACCGGTTAGTGAGCGATGGTTACGAATTAACGTGCTATTGTACCTTCTAATAGCCCTTTGATTAGAGTGATGGATGAAGTTAGACGCAAGTCGTTAGGATCACGTGATTCTATCTACTTTCAAATTTGGAATACTGATTTTGTAATACTTCACACTTTGACTGTGTTTGCAACTAAAGAATTTCTCTTTATTAATTTTAGCTAAGTCTCGATGGTCTAATGTATCGTGGGTTCGATCGCCACGTGGTCTAATATATTTTCAATCATTTAATATTCTTTTGAAACATGTTGGACTTTTTCCTGTAAAACGGAGTATAAAACGGCCCACAGATGAAAAAGTTGTGTAATGTAATCGCGTTTCGGTTTCATTTTGTAAATTTCCGAATATTTTAATAAAACACTTTAAAAACATTAATATTGTTTTTATGTTATTGCACATGAAGGCACTATATAATTAAAAAAATCGAAAATAAATTAAAAATAATTTTCGATTCGGGCAGGACTTGAACCGGTAGCTCAATTGGTAGAGCAACAGTACGGAACGCTGACGATGCCGGTTCAAGTGCCGCCCCGGGCAAATTTTTTCAATTTATTTTCGATTTTTAAAATTAAAACAATTTAACTGTGCCTTGGTCATGGAGCCTCCCCGTGACTACGGCTGCTGCAAAGCATCCGAAACGTCGGGCCGACGTTAAAAATCATTGTTAAATAAGTTTAACTAATATATCGCGTTTTAAACCGTTAAAGTGTTTTATTTAAATGTGTACTACTCGCATAAACTATAGACAGTATTTTATTTCTGAATATTCAAAATGAAAATAGATCGACAACTTATGTGGGATATTTTGCCTTCCACTTAATGTACCCTATGTTTGTCAATCAGTCAAAATAAATGTAGGTGCTATAAGTTTTAGTAATAGGGGCTTTATGTATATGGCTTCCCATACTCTTACTTTTATTCTTTATTTATAGAACAATTCAGTATTTATGTAATACGTACGCAACTTTGAGCCGTCATTTGTATTCTTTCATGTAATTTTGAAAACAGATAATAATGTTTATTGAGGTTTTTTGGAAAAATATTTCGTTAGAGACGTATTTTTTTTATGAAAGAGAAGGACAAACATCGGGTTCTCTTGATGACAGGTGAAACAATCCAGCCTATAACATCTAAGCAAAATGCGATGCCGACCTTTTTGGATTTGGACATTCGTGAATCCACAGACTGAAATCTAAACGAGATGAAACTTCACGGATTTTACATCTGTGGAGGGTGGGTGACCACTCATTCAATTTCCAGATTTCCAAAGTTCAACATGTTTCAGAACAATTATAAATTGATGTGAAAAATGTTGGACTCGGTGGTGATCGCGCCCGTTAATTATTAGCCGGACATGGCAACAACGAGCACGTCAAAATAAAAAATAATTCTACCAAGATCTTTATTAAAAAAAAAAAACAAATAGTAGATTATTAGACTAAAAGCTCTGAGTGCAATTTCAACGATTCTCATAAGGGTAGTCATAGATGACGCAGATGTACGTAGACGGGGTGCAAAAATGTGGGTGTCGAGATTCGAAATAGACATGAGGGAGACTAGCGTCATATGTTTAAGGAGACTTGAAACCATTCAACCGTATTGAAAGGTTAGTCAAAATCCGCTTGGAGTGGAGGTTTGGAAGAATATTAGTTTTCTTACAGTTGGGACAGGTTTTCATAATTTCTTTTCCTATATTTCAAATTCCTAGACTAGTTATAGCTAGCTAGGTCTTTAAGTATAAAAACGCTAAGAGGCCTGTGATAGTCTAGTCACTAGTGATATGTGGTCCAGTTCAACTTTATGGTCAAAAATTACTCGTTGCGAACGAAGGTTCGGTAGGTCTCAGATATCAAAAAGGGTCCGCCATTAGCAAAGTACGGCACAAGACGTTACACTTATTTTCAGGTGGACCCTAGTACACTAGCTGTTATCCACGTCGTCAGCGTCCCGTCGTTTTTGCAGGACAATCTTCAAAGCTATAAGACATATATACACTGTGGCGGACATTTTTTAAACCGTTTTTTAAGAGGATTCCTTGTTTTGATTTATTGCATTTTTCTACCGCCTCTAGCAGGTGCAGCGTGATGTTTATGGCCTTAAAACCTTAAGCTCGATGCCGGCTCAAACCAATACAAAATAAATGTTCAAGTTGTAATACCAGTTTCTGAAATTAGCGGGTTCAAACAAACAAAAGCTGAAGGATATTCGCTATAGCTTTATAATATTAGTAAATATAGTAAGAATGAGATGTTTACGATTCAATCGACCGCGAGGACCATTCGCCACACGCAACTGCACTCAGCGAGAAATAAACACTCGTAACATATTACGCAAGTGGAAAAAGGAAAGCCCGCGGCCGGAGAAAAATTACACTCATTAGACTTCGAGGAATTGGCGTTAATAAAAAACGTGTACTTTGGGAAACGGGGCCGTTGACAAATGCGTCTTGGGCCTAATGAGTCGTAACACCTGCAGTGTTTATGGCATATCATTATAGCTTTGCGTTTCTTTTTAAGTTAGAGGCACCGGCAATCAGTTTCAGGTCAACTAAGAGTCTGATATAAGCTGAGTAAGATCCTGTTCTAGGCAATATAATTTACTGTTGAGATAAATATTTCTTCATATTTTGCGTGCCTTATAATCGTCGTAAATACAATTATTCATACAAAACAGATTCACTTAATGGTTGATCAAACTCCAGCCATTTAACATCATATAGCATATAATCTAGGGTTGTCGACCTACTTTCGTTTTGGACCTTGGCATTGGTCTGTCACCGAAGCGTTGTTTGGATTAAAAATATAAATTGGAAGGTAGTTTTCTATTAGCGATAAGACGACCGAACGAGTCGCTCGTACGAGTTGATTGTACAGTGTTTTAATAATTCAGTTTATGTGACTGCCAAATAAAAGTCTATGATTAACGAAAATATTTCAATATATTGTCACTGTAATTTCCGCGACTTCAATGCTTTAGTGTAATACATAATTAAGTTTGCATCCTACGTGGTGACGTAAATTTATATCCGACCCCCTTTTGTTTTTTTAATATTATATAACTTTGTACACGAGTGCCCTTTAATCCCAGTAAGGATACAGACATGCCACAAAAAAGTGCAGTTAAATCAGGACAACAACTGGACCGGAGGTATGTACATACTTATGGTATAAGTGTGTATCGAGATTGTTACCGTTTTTTTGGTTGTGTTACAACGTTCAAATAAACTTTTCTGCTTTGTAGTATTTGTATGGATTCTGAAGTTTTTTACTTAAATCAAGTATTTTCCACCGCCACAAACCACCGTCGCGATGATAAAGCCGTGAAGTTTAATTGCGATTCGCTTTCAGTCTGTGGTTTTCCGAATATCCAAAGCCAAAATTAGGTCGCGAGCGCATCTTGTTTAGATATTGTAAGTTGTATAAAAAAGTATAAATGAAAATATGAAACAGAACTGCGATAGACAAACATTAGGACATCCATTTATCTGTATATAAATCAAACTCCCCTCAAACACTAAATCACCGATCATGCAAAGTATAGGTTATGCTGAAACCAAATAAATCGGAAACCTAAAATGACACACGGACGATCCTTTAATCCCAGCTTCGGAACGTGGATTTGCGCCGTGGAGGCACTAAGATGTTATTTATGAAGCCTTTCGCGTATTCCGTTAATTCTGAATTATTTGTCTATCTGTACTGAAGTTATCATTATCAAGACGTGGATGTGTTTATTATAAGATGTGTGGACGGTTATTTATTAGAATAAGTAAAGTAACAGACGACAAATTATTAACTAGGTATAGCCTTTCGCAATAGATAAAAATTAATAGATTTGTTGATACTCATTTGTTATTGTTTTGAAATAAAAATGTTGGGTATTTGATATAAGTATAACAAAAAAATAAGTATACCTATAGTTTTTGTTTTATTCAGTTAAAACTAAAAAAGTCAAAAAATCCAAAATTGCTCTTTACATAAGTAATAGTACGCAATAACGCCTTTATTTAAATTATCCTAAGTGTTGTCTGTAGTTTACGCGAGTAGTACACATTTAAATAAAGTGATTTTTACGGTTTAAAACGACTATAATAGACTTTCATATTTAGTATACTATCATTGAAGTTAAATTAGAATACCTCTTATAAAAAGTAATTACGGATAATACCAAATTAACTCTTAAAACAAACGAGCGCTCAACCACAATATTCCTATTGAAATAAAGCGGCGATAAAGTTTTACACCGAGCCCGATTCAGTTAAATTTTAGCGACCACAATATGCGTTTAATTTGCAAAGCGGTGAGGATCATTGAGAGTATTATATTGGAATCGGCACGTTTCGTATTGTCCGAACAAATCCAGCGGTGTTCATTTTGGGCAGGTGTCGTTATTCATTTGTTTATCGGGAACCGTCTGCAAATCTACTGTAGCAAGTACTCATATAGTTTTAAATCTAGAACTAACTAAGCGTAGAAAGTAATTAAGATTTAGACTGAGAAAACAAAAGACTAAATTACAACATTTAAAATGGTTTGGTAGAAAATGTATTTTGTATTATAGCATTACTAACTGTTACCAAAAAAAAATCACTCGTACAAACAAAAAAGATACGAGAGAAAAAATATAAAGATCTTCTTTTCAAACTTTACCAATATTTGTACCATTTTTGTATATTTTTTTTCATTTAGAACTATATACGTAACTCGAGTACGTGTCTTATTAGAGTTATTTGAGGCACGAATCACATTTAGTTCGTTTCCCTCTCGTAAACGCTCACAACGAGAAAGCTTTCATCCTTTTATGTAAATCGGCGATGTTTATGCCAGTACTGTATAATTTACGCACGGGTGACAATAGCTATATCACACCGGGGGGCAATTTTCAATACGGGATATATGTCGAATAGAAACTAGTGAAAAGTCAACGACTCTAATGTCGCTTGTGTCAGAATCGCACCCCGGCTACCCTTTTGTAAATGTCACTTATTTTTGGTAAAGGAAATTGCGACGGCTAACTAGAAAGCTCAAGCGAAGAGCAATTTATTTAAACGTTTTGAAGGGTGCTTACGGTCATTATCTATAGGTAAAAGTAAAATGTGTATACTGAAAGATGTATGGGTGAAAGATAGATAGTTAATATTATGAAATATAGAGACTTAAATCGTGGATATTTTCTCAAAGGCATATATTTGTAATTGTTTAAGTAATCAAAATTTTATTACAGGCAAGTAGTTTAGCCTTTTATGCCCAACCCGACCGAAACTACTGTATTTCCCCGGGAATCGAACGCCAAAGAAATCGATGTTATTTTTTAATTTGACAGAAGGAAAGACACATTGTATTTGTTTTATTAATCGAAATAGAATACAGGAAAATAGTCGAATCTTTTATGCCCCATCCAACCGAAGCTATTTCCCCGGGTTTCGATCTCCAAAGAAATAGAGCGAGTATAATCATTGAGTGACAGAGAAGGTGAATACATCATTTCCAATTTTATCCTTAAGCCACTAGCATACTATAGTTAAAACTTGAATCATACAAAGTCTGACCATTGTGGTTCCAATCCTTTTGTGTCTTCAATTACAAATTCCGGATGAACGGGAATAGTCGACACCGGACAAGCTGATACAGATATACACTTACTAGATGTGACATTAACTGAACAATTATAACTTGAAAATTAAACAGAATTTTCTTTTTGAACCAGATAAAACTGGGTGCCTAAATTTTGTTCTAATTGTATTCAAAACGTTACACTCTTACTAAGTACTTATATTACGTACTTACTAATGGTGTTGCCTTCGTGACTTTATAATTTTCGACACACTTTTTTTTAACAAATTTGCTTAAATGACAGTTAAACTTTGTATCCGCCACACTACTTTTCAAAACACATTTATTATTAAAACAATTGCAATAATAGATTCCGTTCCTATTTTATATGAAATGTAAAAAAAACTATCAAAAACCTATGTAAGAGTTGTCAATTTTTGGCTATATAGTTTAAAATTATTAACATTTATAAACATTTAACTACGAAATAGAGAAATTCTTTTAAGAAATAGCACTGACACAACGAAATAATTATGGACAGCATGGGCAAGCTTTGAAGCCGAATCCACAGCATTATATTGAAAAAATATTTTCTATGTAAATAGGTTTATAATTTCTATAATCATGTTATAACTATAACATAATAAACTTTTCAAACACAAATTATTTGTAAATGTCAACATAAAAATGTATAGCAGCTATACTCAGCGCTTCCAGTACCCATACATCCGACTAATGCGGTTATCCTTAGTTTAAACATCCTATATCCATGGTGTTTGATCTCGGTCGTAGAATGTATAGTCACAGGAAATATTACCAAAAATAACTGAAAATTTTAACTACTGATTCTATTTTCAACCACTTCATTGTTTGATCTACAGTTTGACTAGTTTAATCGTTATTTTGTTTTATGAATTATATAAACTGTGTTGGTCTAGTATAGTGATGAACAAAATCTAGTTTGAAGGTCCATTAAACAGAAAAAAACTATACTAAACTATTAACAAATTCAAATTGGCAATACAAACGTGTTAAAAATATTTTTTTTATATAATTCTGTGTTTTCTATTATATTTGTGTTTGGAACATTTTGAAATATGAATTCCTAAAAACGTGGAAATTGACCCAACCTCAATTTAACTGTCTTATAAAAAAAGGTTACTCACCCCTGACCTAATCGGTGGTATACATCGTCAATCGTACATAAATATTCTATATTTATGATAGTTCTAGTAAATAAAGAATTACTGACATTGGTTTTGTTTCAGAGAAAATGTCGAACATTTGCCAGCGGTACATAAGAAGACATACAGACGAAAAGGCAGGCGGATCTTACATGAAGGTAGGTGTCTACATGTGACAAGCATTTTTACTAGTACTATCTGATCATGCATTCACTTATTTGTTGAAACATACATTAAATTGTTGTTCGGGGCTTCTTAAAAAAAATTCAACTACCAATGTTGCGTTTTTCATGACCGCGATACGAAACCGGGACGCCGTGATTTGCAGTCGAGTGAGCCATTTGATAATTAAAAAGCGATATTAAATTGAAAAACACGGGCATGACTTGAACCGGCATTCACAGCGTTCAATGCTGTTGCTCTAACCAATTGAGCTACCCAGTCCTACACCTCATCGTCGAGTTTTTTCAAGTTATTGATACATGTACATCTCGCTCAATGTAATTCAACGGTTTAAGTATCGTGTTGTATTTTAATTTATAATCGATTTTAAATTTATATAGTGCAATGACCTGTGAAAAATATTACTTTTAAACACATATTTGTTTCTTAATAATTATGGGCCATATGATTAAAATGTCCACGCTTTTGAATGTTCTTGACATCTCATTTCCTATATAATGGACGTCCGATACTGTGGTCAAGCGAGGATAATAGTTTGTGAGTTACATTGTATATTTTGCTTCCATAACGTTTTGACAAGGGTCACGATTAAATTGAAATCATAGAGAATAAACGCCTGTTTATTTAATTGGAGCAAAGTTGTATGCTTGAGGAAACTGATAAACAATAAAACTAGACAAAATAACTCAGCGTGTTTAAAGTATCTTCTGTAGTTAATACTAATTTTATTATTTATATATATCCCATTCAAACCGTTTAAAGGGTTTTATTTCACTGTCAATTTTTTCCTGTTTGGAAAAATCACATTTATGTGTTTATTATATTACTCCATTGTAACCAGAAAAGTAATTGATTATAATTGTGTCCTTGGCCTATACAATGTATAATAAATATATTAAGTAGAGGAAAAGTATTGAAAATTACTTATAAAGAAGATTTTTATTATTTAGATTTATTTAGTGAGCTTATCAGATTTTATTAAACACGCGTCAACAATTAAAAATTTGATTAGTTTTAAAAATTAAAATATTCTTTATATTTAGATGATAGTCATTTGTCTTGTATATTTACGTTTAAAAGTTATATTTCTTCGTTCTGTTTCTCTTGTTAGAAGGAAAACGTTTGGCGCCGCTTTGTGTCGGTAAAGGAAATTGAACAGCAGCGTGCTGCTGACAAGAGTTAACTAGCCACTTGTTTCGAAGTCTCTGACCTATCGTTGTGTTAACCGACTCTGCAGCTCAACGGTTTAAACGTATTTCCTACCATTGTCAAGCGCGAGAGGTCAGGAACCAATAGACAGTTTGGGGGGCCACCCTTTTTTGGGGGGAAAAACCCCCCAAGGGAAGGCGGGGGGGGGGGGGTTCCCTGGGGAAAAAAAAAAAAAAAAAAAAAAGGAAATATAATTTTTTTATATGAGAAATTTTTTTTTAAATACTGTCTATATTTTACGCGAGTAGTAGACATTTAAAAAAAACACTTTAACGGTTTAAAACGCGATATATTAGTTAAACTTATTTAAAAATGATTTTTAACTTCGACCCGACGTTTCGAATGCTTTGCAGCAGCCGTGGTCACGGGGAGTCTCCCCGTGACCACGGCAGCTTTAAATTGTTTTATTTAAAAGTATATTTATTGGTTTATTTCGTGCACATCCTCCATTATAAACTTTGATTATTGATCATAATAAATAAACAATGATTCCTTCATTATGCTTTGGTTGTCTCGAGTTTCATAGCATTATTTTGATTTTGCTATAGCTAAGTGCCTAAACACAAAATGTTAAATCATAAACACAGTTAATTAGAACAGACTCCGTTTGTTTATAGAGCAAATTGCTCCAGCTCTTAATGGACAATTTCAACGACAGTAAGTCAAAGTTTTAATGATCAGTTTGGAAGTTCGTTGAGACGCTTTTAAACTTTATTGGATTCGACGAAATCTTGAAAAGTTTTATGATTAAGAATCTCAGCCTGGTGCTCCAAAGTAGGCTTTTAGTAATATTTTTCTTACTTTTATGAAAATCCTTTGATTTTCCACCACTGCCATTAAACTACCAAACACCTCATACATCTAGTCGCAGGTCTTAGTTAAAACGTAGACACGTTATTATAGAATGCGGAACGCAAGCAGCGTTCACTGCAGATACCTACAGCTTCGTTAATATGACAGTTATCAAAAATTTAAGATAAGTGTTAGGCCAAAGACAGCCCGTAGTTTACGCGAGTAGTACCTACACATTTGACGGTTTGAAACGCAACATGTATTTGTTAAACTTATTTACAATTTATTTTAACTACGCCTCGACGTTTCGGATGCATTGCAACAGCAGTCTTGCGCCCACGGCTGTTGGAAAACATTTCACGTTTAAAACCGTTAAAAGTGTTTTATTTAAAAGCATAAGGTCTTTATTAATAAGGCATTTATGTGAAGAATTGTTTTTATTAATGAATCGTAAACTTGTAATTCAAAAATCATTCAGACAGATATTTGTGTAGGGTTACGGATAATTTTCCACACTGTTCGAGGGTAGACAAGTAATTTTCGAAACATCTAGAAGGCGCAACACCGAAGGCTTATTATAAATTTTTCATTTGTTTCCCGTCGCACCCCCATAAAAAAGTTAATAAACAATCGTCTATGCATCGACAATACAAATGAAGGGAGGAGTATCTAAAAGCCACTGGGAAATTGCAGAACATCAGAAAATCCAGCTTAATTAGAAAAAATACATTGTTTTCAGTTCGTCCTGTTTCTCGATAAACAGAAGTTTCTTAATTTATGCAGCAACAATTCTCGTCGTTTTGTTTTGACTGCACAACATTGTTTATTGCACTGCACTCCGCGGGATGTTTTTTAATCTTTTTTCATTGAAGTTATAACTTACACCATCTGGGTACTTGATATTACTGTAAAACTTGCTAAGGCTAAAGGTTAAAGCGTGAACTTATGCGTCGATGCTTCAAAGTCTGATAAACCGTACTAATATGGTTCAGGTATATTATCTTTAGGTTTCTTGCGTATTCGTTAAGATAAATATATTCAAGAAAAAGTTTCAGAAAGTTCGCCATCCATAAAAAAAATTAGTTATTTTCAAAATTTGCAACTTAACTTATCTTTAGTTTTAATTTATATATTATAGTGTTCATTTATTTTATTTTTAAGTTACACAAACATAAATTAAGTTACATAAATTAAAGCTATTGTGATTACTTAAATTTGTATCTCAATTACATGCGTACGTACACGAATAAAATCAATCGTACTGTTATAAAAAACAGGATATTGATATGGAATAAATATTGTGTAAATTATGTTATAAAGGGTCAAGGTAAAAATATTTTTAAGTAATTGTTATTTAATTTAATATATAAATTTAAAGTTGTGTATAACTTTTGAGTTAGATATGTAGTAACAATTATTATTAGAAATAGATTTTATAAGTTTAATTATGTTATAAACACTAATATTTTTCACATGAAGGCACAATATATAATTTAAATGTTACCACATATATATGATTTCTTAAGCTGTAAATCATAAGACGTTGAACCTTAAATACAAGTGTTAAGGTAATTACATGCCGCGAGAGGTGCATGTATCTATAAGTTAAAAAAGTTCGCTGATAAAGTGTAGGACTCGGTAGCTCAATTGGTAGAGCAACAGCCGGAACGCTGACGATGCCGGTTCAAGTCTTGCCCGAGTCGATTTTTTAAGTTTTAATAAAAGAGTAACTGTTGAAACGTCAAGATTTAACTGAAGACTTGATTTTCTTATTACAAGATCTAAAGGTTTCTTCTATGTTCTATTAAAGATTATCATGTCCAACACCGTTGATTAATTGATTTATATATTTCTGAAAGGAAAACAATTTTCTTTACAATACAAGATTCCATTCAAATTCCCTTTTAGCAATTGCTACTAGTCCTAACATTAAATGTAATAGCTCTCCAGTCTGCATTCCCCAAAGATTCCAAAGCAAAGCTCAAGAATAGATCAACGTCAACCATCTATTGATCGCACAATGGCTTGTTATGAGAATTATATATCACGCGATCCAAATGAGATTGTCCTTTCGTAATGAAATAAATGATATTGTTTATTGGCGTCATTTATAATTATTTTGACTTAGCTTTACAGGCTAATGTTTAAGTGGCTTTATTGTTTTCATAGATAAAAGTTTATAAAATTAGTATTAGGTACAATGGAAACGCTAATAATAAAAAGGTTAATATGTAAAAATTGTATCTCCCGATATATGTAACGGTATATATACATACACATCGTTAGATGTATGTATCACTTTAATCCACACCGTGTCCAAAATCTGTCTAACCACTCGTAATTTAAAACTTGTTGGATTTCATCTGGAAATCTGGAAACAGATGAAAATGCCGTTTCAGTTTATATAACGAGCAACAGCCATTCCCAAACATAACTTCTTGTATACCCACGCATTTCCTAATTTAAATGATAAAAGGTGTGATTCTCAAAAAGATTCACGTTTCACATTTCCACGTAAACTTTATCGTTTAACGTACAAATATTACTATATTTTTCATGGAAAATGACGCTTTTTCACAGCTGTAACGAAAAACATTATTCATAATGCGATGCACGGGGTGTTGAGCCGAGTCCCGGGGGACGACCAGTTTAATGTCAAAATTTGCATAAATTCGTATAAACAAAACGCGCAGATGAACCCAAAAAAAATCCTCAAATGTGTCTTGGTTGTGTTGACACCACGCAAAAAAAATCAATTACATTCAATGCAGTAACTTAAGTCTTATATGTTAAATTCTCAAAAACAAAACAAACAAGACTAGAACTATAAGTACAGTACAGTTTCAAATTAGACTCGTTCAACGCCCAGTCTACATTGAAACTGTACTGTACTTATAGCTGCACAGTAACTACTGAAGAATACTTAATAATATTGTCATTGCGAAAAAAATGTATTGTATTTGTTTTTAAACATTTTGACTTAGAGACTAGTCTTATTGGATGCTGTTTAGTATTACATTTTTCAAAATCAGAAATAATATCTACACACCGTTTGATTATGTTACCTTGAAATATAATACAGAAATCGTAAACCAACAAAGAAACCAACACATTCCTGTGTCCGTTTCACTGTACTTTCGCAGGCAAGTTTATCAGACTCCTGTGCCCAGCCCGACCGAAGCAATCAACACTTCTCTGAAATTCGAACTCAGGACTAAACTAACTCAATACTAGGCAACACGTTTAACAATTTGTCTACATATTTTTATTTATTGTAATTTTTTACTTTATATAGCGTTGTAGATGTGAAAGCATCTGTCAATATTGCTTGTACTATTTTGTATGAAATATCATCTCATAATATTAAATGTTGAAAAGAAATAATAAGTAGAGAGTCCCCGCCTGGGGCATTACGGGACACTTCCAAACAATTAGAGTTGCCTCGTTAGCTTTAGAGATCTCGTCTCTACGGAGCGACCGTAATTTAGTGTAAAATACAAGTTTACTCCATAAACTGCACAGACGTGAATAAATACTTCATAAATTTACTTGGAAGTCTCTCGCCCTTGCTTTTTGAACCATATATAATGTTAAATATAGTAAATTTTGCCGTCATCTAATACGGAGTATTTTTCTTGTAAACAAAGCCATTTTAACTGTTTAAAACTTGAATTAGTCGCTACTGGCATAGCAAATGTTGGGTCGTACAAAACCTGCAATATATTTTGCTTTTGAAACCGTTAAAAAAAGTTAAATAGTTTTTCATGTGTTAGGTCTCTGCCCGGCTGAAACTAAATTAAGTTTGCCTAGGAATTGAACCTAGAACCGGTAGTACACAGCGTTATGCGTTTAACTAAATAATATGTATGTGTCTTGTTTATATTCGTTTAAATGCATAGATCGATAAATTCCTTTACTTGCTTCCTCTTTCGTTCGTGTTGTCAGTGTTTATTTTAGTTACTTAGCAACGAATAACAAACACAACAGGTCATTGACCTATATATAGTGGAAATAATGAGTTTCATTATTTAGATTGCTTTCCATCACTTGTTCCTTCGCAGTTCGCTTATTTAAAATTGGAAACGATCGTACTGAATTCTTGTTTTATTTTTTTCGCCTTTTGTTAGTTTAAAACGTTATCAATTCAGCAATATCAAAAGGGCCGCAAGGATGAATAATTTTCAATAAAAGCCCTGAAAAATTAATTTTCCCTTTTTTTCCACATTTCCTTCTGTTTCCTTACTCCTTGTAGTCGCAAATTTATAGTTAACATTATGTTATATTATATAGATAACATCCCCAATGAATGACCTTTTCAATATGAAAAGAATTTCTCAATTCGAACCCATAGATCCTGAGATTAGCGCTTTCGAACGAACTCTAGCTTCATAATATTAGCGTAGACGACGTCGCTAAAGTTATATAATGTTTTATAAACTTTAGCGACTATCGCGACATATCACTAAATTATTTTTTATATAACGCTTTTACGTATAAAGCTTAATAGACTAAAATATATCGCGTTTTAAACCGTTAAAGTTTCTTATTAAAATGTGTACTAATCGCGTAAACTACAGACAGTATACTGCTATATTTAGAATTGAACTAACAGGATTAAGAACCCGAGAGTCTTGATAACATTGAAACAATATCCCTCTCGACTGAAAATGTTTCAGCATAATGATAATTATGTATGAAAATTTTTGAATGATCCAAACCTGAGCCACGAAATTATGGTAATTTGTCGTTTTATACGGAGGGCGGTGTGCAAATAAAACCCGTAGTCAGCATAACACACGGGGCGTTGAGAGTGGTTGACGAGAGATTTTTATTTGAGAAACTTTTTACGCTACCACCCCGTCTGCGAACTAAGCAAATAACTAACAGATTATACACACGGGCTTGAAGAACGGCGCATTGCGGCAGCAGTAAATATATAATATAATAAACCAAAAGAATAATTTTTAACGAAAAATAATCGACTTAAAACAGTAAACTACAAAATAAGTAGGTGCACATTTAAATAAAACACTTTTAACTAGTGAACTTGTTTATTTCAACTAGGGCCCGACGTTCCGGTGACCACGGCTGCTGCTAAGCATCCGAATTGTATATAGTTAGGTAAATCCTTTCCATTTTACTAAACTAAAACACGTAGCACGTTGTGCTATTTTTGCTTTAAAAAATAACGGTTCAAAACGCGAAATGTATTAGTTAACTTATTTTAACTACGGCCCCACCTTTCTTATGATACGTAGCGGTCGTGGGAGGACTGAAAATGGTGGGGGTTCTTTTGCGTTTTAAATCGTTAATTTAAATGTTTACTACTCGGGTATACTACAGATTACATTAACTACATTTCTTTAATATATGGATATTTTAGACATAATATGTATTGTATTTTTTGTATCTTTTGCCATACTGTAAATCGCTCGTCATTCAAGAAGGCGGAATGTCAGAACATCAAATAGCTAAACCTGAAGCTGCGGTGAACATGGCTTAACTCATTTCCCGTTTTCCCATATGTGCCAAGGGGAGAATAGGAAATCGAACCGAGACCGCGTCTATGCGAATTAACGCGCCATGGGCTTACAGTATTGTTTCGACACTTAATATATTTTAAAGAGAGAAAACTCGATTAAAAAGACAAATTAATTTGAAAACAAAACCTCTACAAATTTTCCAAATGCACTATTATCAATAGAAAAGTAATTGGTTAAAAAAATTTTTATGCCTTTGAACCGAAAATCTCCTATGTAGTTTTAAAACTAGCCAACGTTTTTGAACAACAAGACTTTTATTGGTTTTCAACGCGACATATATCAGTTTTTTTTTTATTTTATTTAATGTAACCCCCAACGTCGAGGCTATAAAATTTTTTTATTTAAGGTGACACAGGAAACTACAGACAATACTTAGCTAACTTATATTTTAAAAGCAACTTTTTTATGTTACACAACTAATCTAGAATTTTAATTTTTGTTCTAGTTACTGAACACGCTTTCATCCGACTTGGAAGAGATGTTGTCTGAAATATGTGAAGATGGAAATATATGCAGGTAAACGTCTTCTGCTATCATTTTTGTTGTAGTGTGATAAATAAAAAAAGTATCTTGGTATGCCCGTCCTAAAATAAGCTGACAGGCCGGTGCTGTAACGCGTTACGTAACAATACGGTTACCAATGGGAAGGCTATAAAAAGTTATTATGAGGGCTCTTCATTGGTTAATAAAGATTAATACTATTTAAAAAATACTTTGAAAGCTAGGAAAAAAATACAATATTAATTTAACGGGTTTAATGTTTAAATTAGTTAAAATTTACTTTTACACATCAATTTGCCACTTAGAAGAAAATAAAAAAGATTCTGCGGGCTCGTCCGGGATTTGAACCCGGGACCTCTCGCACCCTAAGCGAAAATCATACCCCTAGACCAACGAGCCGCTTGAAAAATTTGTTAAATTACCGCACTAAAATCGGAAAGTGTACGTCACGCTGTGTGTAATATTTTTATCTTGTATCTATGTTATATAATCAGTAATCTACAGTTATAAATGAGATTTTATGTATTATCTTAAATATTTGGATGATTTTAGTTTAAATCATATAACTTGAAAACTATATTTTAAACTTTAAAATAGTTTAAATTTTACTTATAAAATTATTAGTAGAATATCCTTTTTATAATAATTAAATAATTACTGACCTTTTTTTAATGACCTCTGTCTTTTAAGTGCAAGAAGCTTTTTTGGGGTTCAAATCTATGTAGTTTTAAAAGATTTACGATATTTAGATTATTTCGACTATCCAATTGTTATTGAAATAATATTTTTTAATAAATTGTATAATAAAACGTATGAAATTATAGGAAATGTAAAACTAGAAAAACATAACAGAAACTGTGCTATGTTTTTGTAGTTATATTCTTTTACTTTACACCCAAAATCTTAGTCATCTTATGGTCCTAATTTTAAATTTTATTTAACCCTTTCTGTTTTTTGGTTTTATCAAATTTCATATACAAATGTGATACAGCTTCCATGCACTAACACCGCTTGATTAAACTTCCCCATTGTCCCTGTTCAATGATAGGAATAAAACGAAACAATAGAATGAATCACGTGTAATCGAACTCGTCACAAATCACTCTAGTTCCGTTTATTTGAACCGACAGACATGGGGCTAAAACAATTGTTCGGATTCGAGACTTTTTGCACAGACTGAATTGGTTCGTGATTAATGATCGTTGTTGGTCTATGAAACATGTCTATGGCTGGATTTATAAGCTGTTATGTGAATCTGTGGCTAGTTCCGTTTCCAGGTTCAAATCCCAAGAAATAAATGTTTTAGTTAGCAGCTCTACGATCTTTACCAGAGTTTGTTTGTTAGAACGGGCTAATCTCAGGAACTACTTGTTTGAATTGTTTTTCTTTGGCATTTATCGAGGAAGGCTTTTGAATAATAGGAGCGAAGGAACAGCGGGAAATGTAAATATTAAATTATTGCGGACTTCTCTAGAAATTTTAAGATCAACAACTTAATTTTTATATTTGTACACAAAAAAATTAAGAAAAACTTAATCATTACAGTTTGGAACTGTCAATGAATAGTATATTAAAAACAAACGATTTTAATTAATTAAGTTGAACAACCAAATAACATAAAGCAGATCTAAGAAATTGCATGGAAATTCACGTGGAAATGGAGAAAAGTTAGAAAATCACACGCAATAATGTGATCTGAATATAAAGCGAACGTAAAAAACAATAACCCCTGTTGTGGCAGGTATACATTTTACACCTCCATAAAATACAGCCACTGCGCAGATATAAAAACTGTACGCAAATCTACTATCTCCATCACATTATGCGACTGGCTTCGAATTATCATAAAGGTCTACATGTACAGAATATATGCTATATAACTGTTAGATATAAAGTTTTTACTTTAAACATAGGTACTTAGAGTGTATGTATAGAGTAAAAAGTTGAGAAAATTTAAAGCAAAAAATAAGATGTGTTGCCTACATATTAGGGAAATAACTAGATCATATAATAGGTATCATGCTTATTTTTTACCATCTTTTGCTCTAATTTTTGATTGTTTTATTGAACAATAAAGAAAGATTAGGGTGTCGTTAGTTCAAGTCTCATTTTTATTTTATATTTTTAAATAATTAAAAACAAAAAACAAAATGACACGGGCGGCAGTTGAACCGGCATCCACGACACATGCTGCTCTAACCAATTAAGCTGCCGTTTGCCAATTCTTCAATCTAAAATCAATTTTAACGTAATTGGTAGTTAAATCAACTCCACATGTGGTACTATTCACATATATTTGCATGGCTTCAAAACAGGACACGTGTCCATTGCAGACGCCGAAGTTTAAAACAAAGCGTTATGAATAATGAAATACTCCCTCGAAGCCTCCCCAATTGCGGGCTCAAAATTTGTGGTGAAATCAAGGTAGGGTGAAGTAAAAAAATGGTTACGCAAAACGCTCTTTACAGCTCAAATGCGAGTTTATTAATATATTTAAAAGGGAAACTTTAACGCGAATTTCCCAAAAGACATCCGTCCCGCAAATGTAGAAGTTTTAAAAACCGGGCTGGGAATGATAAATTAAATGGTAACGAGTGAGGTGGTTGCGGGGTCTTAGGAGTATTATTTTTGAGGGTAGTTTATCATTGAAAGAATTATAACTTTATATTGTATGTATAAGGTAAAACCATATATGTGAAGATCATTCTATATGCAGACAAAAAGCTGAAACCGAAACGCGATTACGGTTGGCGGCTTATTCATATGTGTACGAGAAAAAGGGTTGAATTCATACATATTTTACTAGATATTACGTTTGACTTTCTTTAAATGTCACACAGTTACAAACTTTGTTTAAAACTAAAAACGATAATACACATTAAACTTAAAGACGTACGTAAATCAAGCATTAATAGTTAATAGGATTTAAATTGAACGCACGTTATTTAGTATTGGCAACAGTTCATTATTTAAATAAAACTCATTTAACGGTTTAAAATGCTAAATATATTCGTTTACTTACTTATTTACGATTTATTTGCCCTACGAGAAATAATAGCATCCGAAAATGCTTTGCAGCAGCCTGTCGTTAAAGTGTTTTATTTAAATGTTTACTACTCGCACAATTACAGATAATACTAAACAGTTAATTATACAATACTTCTTTTCACGCCTATACCAAACTAGTAGTGTCAGCGACTTCGTCCGCGTAGAATATTTTGGGCACCGCACCGTTTTTGCAGACCCCCTGTTCAACTTAAAAAATTTTTGCTGTTACCATGATGTCGTCTTCCGCGTCTGGCAAGTTAATATTAAAGGATGTCGCCGATATTTAATAAATCATTTTAAAATGAAGTAGTTCCTGAGATTAACGCAAACAAAGAAACCAACAAACAAACTCTTCAACTTTATATATTAGTATAGAGTATAGATAGATAGGTAAACATTTATAAGTAAAGCAAGTTATCAATACCCACTTGACCATTAAACGCAGACGAATCTGTTTATGACGGCCCCTTTGTCTACGATGATAGGAAGCCGACCAGAGAAAATTATTAGATGGCGGAGTTAAGGAACCATAGTTGAAGTTTCTATTAACAAGTAATAAAGTTAAAAAGCTCTTAGCAACTGAAGTTTGCATGTATTGCGATAAAGCTTAAAATTAAACTCAAACCATATATTTCACAAGACACATAAAATATAAAAATGAATTTAAATATTAGCTACATAACTACATAAAATATTTCCTTAAATGATCACATTTAAAACGCGGTATATATGAGTTAAACTTATTAACATCGGGCCGTAGTAAAAAATTGCGTAAACTGCAGACAGGGTTTACAAAAAATATGCTTAATTAATTATTTCATTAACAAAAAAAAAGAAGAATAATAATTTTAAGAAGTGAATTAGAAGAAAAAACGCTTAATGAGGAAAAAGAGTTTTTCTCTGTTATAACAAAATTCTTAATTCATTTATTGATATCAAGACCAGGTTCGACTTCCGAAGTCATATCCGAGTAAAACCGAGTCTTAGAACTAGGGTTAAATAGAAAAAAATCGAATATTACATAATTTGTCCAATTAAAAAAATGTCAACTTCTCCTTTGTTCCAATTGTTACTCAGGACGTTCACACAACTTACTTTACTTAAATAAAATACTTTAAACGGCATTAACCTAAGCGAAAATCATACCCCTAGACCAACGAGCCGCTTGAAAGATTTGTTAAATTACCGCACTAAAATCGGAAAGTGTACGTCACGCTGTGTGTAATATTTTTATCTTGTATCTATGTTATATAATCAGTAATCTACAGTTATAAATGAGATTTTATGTATTATCTTAAATATTTGGATGATTTTAGTTTAAATCATATAACTTGAAAACTATATTTTAAACTTTAAACTAGTTTAAATTTTACTTATAAAATTATTAGTAGAATATCCTTTTTATAATAATTAAATAATTACTGACCTTTTTTTAATGACCTCTGTCTTTTAAGTGCAAGAAGTTTTTGGGGTTCAAATCTATGTAGTTTTAAAAGATTTACATTTAGATCATTTCGACTATCCAATTGTTATTGAAATAATATTTTTTAATAAATTGTATAATAAAACGTATGAAATTATAGGAAATGTAAAACTAGAAAAACATAACAGAAACCGTGCTATGTTTTTGTAGTTATATTCTTTTACTTTACACCCAAAATCTTAGTCATCTTATGGTCCTAATTTTAAATTTTATTTAACCCTTTCTGTTTTTTGGTTTTATCAAATTTCATATACAAATGTGATACAGCTTCCATGCACTAACACCGCTTGATTAAACTTCCCCATTGTCCCTGTTCAATGATAGGAATAAAACGAAACAATAGAATGAATCACGTGTAATCGAACTCGTCACAAATCACTCTAGTTCCGTTTATTTGAACCGACAGACATGGGGCTAAAACAATTGTTCGGATTCGAGACTTTTTGCACAGACTGAATTGGTTCGTGATTAATGATCGTTGTTGGTCTATGAAACATGTCTATGGCTGGATTTATAAGCTGTTATGTGAATCTGTGGCTAGTTCCGTTTCCAGGTTCAAATCCCAAGAAATAAATGTTTTAGTTAGCAGCTCTACGATCTTTACCAGAGTTTGTTTGTTAGAACGGGCTAATCTCAGGAACTACTTGTTTGAATTGTTTTTCTTTGGCATTTATCGAGGAAGGCTTTTGAATAATAGGAGCGAAGGAACAGCGGGAAATGTAAATATTAAATTATTGCGGACTTCTCTAGAAATTTTAAGATCAACAACTTA
This sequence comes from Leptosia nina, assembly GCA_963661955.1. Taxonomy (NCBI): domain Eukaryota; kingdom Metazoa; phylum Arthropoda; class Insecta; order Lepidoptera; family Pieridae; genus Leptosia; species Leptosia nina. Next base: position 2,810,340 of record CAVLEF010000004.1, on the reverse strand, counting down.
ATTTTTATATTTGTACACAAAAAAATTAAGAAAAACTTAATCATTACAGTTTGGAACTGTCAATGAATAGTATATTAAAAACAAACGATTTTAATTAATTAAGTTGAACAACCAAATAACATAAAGCAGATCTAAGAAATTGCATGGAAATTCACGTGGAAATGGAGAAAAGTTAGAAAATCACACGCAATAATGTGATCTGAATATAAAGCGAACGTAAAAAACAATAACCCCTGTTGTGGCAGGTATACATTTTACACCTCCATAAAATACAGCCACTGCGCAGATATAAAAACTGTACGCAAATCTACTATCTCCATCACATTATGCGACTGGCTTCGAATTATCATAAAGGTCTACATGTACAGAATATATGCTATATAACTGTTAGATATAAAGTTTTTACTTTAAACATAGGTACTTAGAGTGTATGTATAGAGTAAAAAGTTGAGAAAATTTAAAGCAAAAATAAGATGTGTTGCCTACATATTAGGGAAATAACTAGATCATATAATAGGTATCATGCTTATTTTTTACCATCTTTTGCTCTAATTTTTGATTGTTTTATTGAACAATAAAGAAAGATTAGGGTGTCGTTAGTTCAAGTCTCATTTTTATTTTATATTTTTAAATAATTAAAAACAAAAAACAAAATGACACGGGCGGCAGTTGAACCGGCATCCACGACACATGCTGCTCTAACCAATTAAGCTACCGTTTGCCAATTCTTCAATCTAAAATCAATTTTAACGTAATTGGTAGTTAAATCAACTCCACATGTGGTACTATTCACATATATTTGCATGGCTTCAAAACAGGACACGTGTCCATTGCAGACGCCGAAGTTTAAAACAAAGCGTTATGAATAATGAAATACTCCCTCGAAGCCTCCCCAATTGCGGGCTCAAAATTTGTGGTGAAATCAAGGTAGGGTGAAGTAAAAAAATGGTTACGCAAAACGCTCTTTACAGCTCAAATGCGAGTTTATTAATATATTTAAAAGGGAAACTTTAACGCGAATTTCCCAAAAGACATCCGTCCCGCAAATGTAGAAGTTTTAAAAACCGGGCTGGGAATGATAAATTAAATGGTAACGAGTGAGGTGGTTGCGGGGTCTTAGGAGTATTATTTTTGAGGGTAGTTTATCATTGAAAGAATTATAACTTTATATTGTATGTATAAGGTAAAACCATATATGTGAAGATCATTCTATATGCAGACAAAAAGCTGAAACCGAAACGCGATTACGGTTGGCGGCTTATTCATATGTGTACGAGAAAAAGGGTTGAATACATACATATTTTACTAGATATTACGTTTGACTTTCTTTAAATGTCACACAGTTACAAACTTTGTTTAAAACTAAAAACGATAATACACATTAAACTTAAAGACGTACGTAAATCAAGCACTAATTAGTTCATAGGATTTAAATTGAACGCACGTTATTTAGTATTGGCAACAGTTCATTATTTAAATAAAACTCATTGAACGGTTTAAAATGCTAAATATATTCGTTTACTTACTTATTTACGATTTATTTGCCCTACGAGAAATAATAGCATCCGAAAATGCTTTGCAGCAGCCTGTCGTTAAAGTGTTTTATTTAAATGTTTACTACTCGCACAATTACAGATAATACTAAACAGTTAATTATAAAATACTTCTTTTCACGCCTATACCAAACTAGTTGTGTCAGCGACTTCGTCCGCGTAGAATATTTTGGGACAGTTTTGCAACCCCCTGTTCAACTTAAAATTTTTGCTGTTACCATGGTCGTCGTTCCGCGTCTGGCAAGTTAATATTAAAGGATGTCGCCGATATTTAATAAATCATTTTAAAATGAAGTAGTTCCTGAGATTAACGCAAACAAAGAAACCAACAAACAAACTCTTCAACTTTAAATATTAGTATAGAGTATAGATAGATAGGTAAACATTTTATAAGTAAAGCAAGTTATCAATACCCACTTGACCATTAAACGCAGACGAATCTGTTTATGACGGCCCCTTTGTCTACGATGATAGGAAGCCGACCAGAGAAAATTATTAGATGGCGGAGTTAAGGAACCATAGTTGAAGTTTCTATTAACAAGTAATAAAGTTAAAAAGCTCTTAGCAACTGAAGTTTGCATGTATTGCGATAAAGCTTAAAATTAAACTCAAACCATATATTTCACAAGACACATAAAATATAAAAATGAATTTAAATATTAGCTACATAACTACATAAAATATTTCCTTAAATGATCACATTTAAAACGCGGTATATATGAGTTAAACTTATTAACATCGGGCCGTAGTAAAAAATTGCGTAAACTGCAGACAGGGTTTACAAAAAATATGCTTAATTAATTATTTCATTAACAAAAAAAAAGAAGAATAATAATTTTAAGAAGTGAATTAGAAGAAAAAACGCTTAATGAGGAAAAAGAGTTTTTCTCTGTTATAACAAAATTATTAATTCGATTTATTGATATCAAGACCAGAAACCAAACCGTTCGACTTCCGAAGTCATGGAATCCAATGAGTAAAACCGAGTCTTAGAACTAGGGTTAAATAGAAAAAAATCGAATATTACATAATTTGTCCAATTAAAAAAATGTCAACTTCTCCTTTGTTCCAATTGTTACTCAGGACGTTCACACAACTTACTTTACTTAAAAAAATAAAATACTTTAAACGGCATTAAACGCGAAATAATATTAGTTAACTTGTTATTTTTTTTTATTTTCACTGCAGCCCGACTTTTCAAAAGCTTGGCGAAATTGTACACTACTCTTATAATTAGCGTAAACTTAACTTGTTTGACAAAAAAAACTTTAAACCTTTTAATTTTTTTTAATCAAAACATCATTGAATGCTGCTCAGCTGAATATGCTATTGTAATATTCCTTTCATCGTCGGAACGAAGCTACAGTCCTCATTCTCTTTGTCGCAGACATTGTAGCCGAGGCCTTTTGTGGTTTCCTAGTCTAGCTGGCGGGTATACTGCGCTTTTAGTTCTTAAAACCAACCCCCTTTCTACCCTCTCCTTAGTTGCGAAATAGTGATGTACTTTGACCTAGTATTTTTGATTATCGAACATTGGAATTTCTTAAATTATCGTTTAAAATAGTATCATTGTCTAACAAGTAATCTTATTTTCTTACGATAAGTGGAAATTTTCTTTAGCTTTATCATTCTATACTTCTTATAACTAGATTGTATATTAATTTTAGCTCTTAAATTTTCAGTATAGAATTCAAACTCTCTTTAAAGAAAAATAGTTTTAGGGTAATTTAATATAATTGTATTGGTTCTTTATTGTACTTACTTAGTATAATTGTCTAAAAGTACTTATTCTCTACAATACATTCAAGTCTTCTACAATTTGACAATGAAATAAATAAATTTAACAAAATTTTTAAAAAAACATTTTTTTCGATTTAAAACGTTATTCAGATATAGAAGTTCAAGGGAGTCTCCCCCTTAAGGACAACTAACTAGTTTTAGCACGTAACGTCGGGCCTAAGTTAAAAATAAGTTTCAAATAAGTTTAACTAATATATTTTTAACTTAAAGTGTTTTATTCTAGATGTATACTACAATCTCGTACACTTTGACAATATAATAAATATTAACAAAACTTGATATACAACTCTATGGAATATTAAAGTTATATTTATCGAAACTCTAATGACACAGGCACATCACTATTTGATATAGTGCTTTTGAGTGATTGCAAGTGAACTTCACAAACAATACGAGTCGAGTCAATCACACTGAATACGTACATAGATATCGGAATATTGTATGCCTTTTCTAGCGTACATTGTTTATTCGGCGTAGGCTTTGAGCTTGATGGATTCAGTTTGACGCAGACACGGAGCTTCTGCTTTGTAGTGATTACTTTAGGGATGTTCCCGAGTACTGCTATAGATATTGATATCTAGTACATAATTAAAAATCACATGGGTGGGACTTGATGCTGCTCTACCCAACTGAGCTACCGTGTACCACGTCATCGTCGAATTTCTTCAACTCATTGATAAAGGCATCTCTCGCGCATGGAAAGCTTTAGATGCTGGTTCAAGTCCCGCCCGTGTTCTCATTCTTTTAACCAAAGAGGTTTTTAATTTATAGAATTCCATCACGTGATTGTAAAAATCTTATAGTTTCCCATATAGAACATTTTAATTCTCTTGTTTCTATGGGATCAGAGACTCTATTCGAATGGATGAAACATCCACTTATTGTGTTTTAAAATATATAGATATTAATTTTTAACATCAATGTAAAGGATATACATTATATTAAGTAAAAAAAAACTCCTCTTGTACTATTTAAAATATAATCCATAGCGCTTCAATAAGTAAATCTGTGTTAACTTAGCTACGTTTCAAGACTTACTAGTACTACTACTTTTAACGGTTAAAACTCGTAGGTGTTTTATTTAAACCAATTTAAACGTATCAAACCGTCACGTCTTAGTTTATCGTTTTAATTAGTTTCAGGTCTTTATTATATTTATAAGACTCATCTCTTATGTTCACGTATATGTGATGTAATCAAGAAGACATCAACACGCATACGATGCGAAGTTTTTGCGCCCAAAGGGGAGAGTGCAATAATTATTTCCAAATTAGCCGTAGAGGGGTAACCGCCGGCTGTGCTAAATGAATTCGAACGACGGCCTCCGATGGCCAGCGACCAGCCCGTTCGCCCTGCCTAATAGCACCATCAAAGTCTACGGCAAAAATGTGTTGCAAATAGGGCTTTGAGGGGTCGTTATTTATATTAATGGAGAAATATTTTGTGATGATGGCTCTTCTAGCCACTCCACGTTTTAATATCGGCGCCGTTAACTCATCTAGCGGGGTATTAAAAATATTAAAAAAGCGCTCTTTATCAACCTAGAACAAGGGGTTTTCACTACGAGCGCTGTTCTACGGAGAATTGTTTGAGATGAATTGTTCGCGCGCTCGAAGTGTATTTCAAATACTTTTATTCTAGTTATTCATTAAAACTTACTCTTAAAGTTGTATAACATAGTTATTTAATATATACAAAACAGTAACTAATTACTTACATTCTTTTCGTTTAGTTTTAATGAAATTAAACACTCTCCTAAAAACTTACTGTTGACTCCTTTGCTTAGTGGTTAAACGTGTTTCCTAGCGGTTTTAGGAGTCCTGTGATCAGAACCTATTATACTTTTTTCGGTAGGACAGGGCACAGAAATGTGATTCACTTTAAATAAAATTAATCATTAAAACAGACACACGAACATGTCTGTCCCTGTCAGGTTGTGACCTTTAATACCACATAAATATATTTAAACAAGCTTTCTATTGTTGTTCCTAAATTTAAGATTATAATTAGTTTAACGAACTGGCGTGTAAAGGAGATGTAGTTTCAGAATATAAACTAATAATACAACTAATACATATAATACATTCACACTCGAAACTCTCAACAAGGATTTCATTAAATAATTTTCCATAGAAGAATTCAGAATTTGGAAGAGCACAGATAAATATAAAACCTATTAATATAAATAAGTGAAAATATGATAATTACCAATCAAGTAATTGTAGCACGAGTAATCAATGCATAGAAAAATGTTATCTGTTAGAACAAAAAGGTAACAGAGCTATAACAATAACACTTCAAATATCCCCTTCCTCCTCTATTTCTGAACATTGCGAAAATGATTCCATCAATTATGTGTTCTAATTCTTAGGTATAGAGTCTAAACTTGTTTGTGAATGTAAATCGTCATGCAAATAAAACTTGGTAAGAATCTATTTAGTTTGCTAAGTCAGAAGTCTGAATAGGTTTTGTACAATTCTCTTGCATTGCTGTTTGATTTTTGTTACTTCAGTTGTTGAATATTATGGCGTGGGTATAAGGTAAGATATTTTCTATGATAAAATGGTATAGTAGCATGGTGTTTATTACACTTAACATTTATTTAGTGATGTGTATATATCCTGTATCCTATTAGGCTTTGGACATTTGGAAATCTGCAGACTGAAATCCAAATGTGGATTTACACCCCAGGGATGGTGATTGCGAGCAAAAATCTCCCATTAAATCTAAATTTTCCTAATTATAAAATGATTTAAAAATATGCCTCAGTGGGAATCTAACCATACACCATATATCAAACATTAAATGTCTTAAATTTTTTTGAAACAAACTGCATAAATCTTACGACTTACATCCCCCCTGACATACAAATTGTCCAAAACAATAGCTAGCGTATAAATAAAACATTTTCCCTATTAATCTCGTGAGAAGACTTTTAACCATTCTTCAGGTATAAACCATGAGGTATTTATATTCGCAAGACAAACAGAGTAATCCCTACCTCATCCTAAGAAGTAGGGAAATATTCCATTGTGGAGGAACAGAGGTTTACCCTGAATAAACAGGAGTAGGTAATGCTTGAAATATTGTCTCAAGTTTTAACATAAATTTCGAGCTTACAGCTGAGACTAAGCGTCTTTTTAATAAGTGAAATAAAAATACGGTGTTAAAGGTTTTATTATCTTAAAGTTTAAAGGCTTTTTGTATGGCAAAAACATCATAAACAAATATAAACTTTAAAAAACTTTTAAGTTAATCAGTTTTATTTTTTATACCCTGAAGAATACAAAAAATGACATAATCATCGTGTTTTACTAGTATAGCCCTTTCATTTGATACCCATATTGAGGCTGTTAAGGAAAAATATGTAATCCACCATATTGTATTGGCGGCCATCTTGGATTTTTTTATTTTATTATATTGTATTGTCATCTAAAGTCAATTAAAACTTTCACGTCAGAACACAAACTTGATCGAGTCTTCGTAAAAAGAACGGATAGTACAAATAGGTAAATTGTCATGTTTATGAATGATAGAGCAATACATAATACTTTATAATAAATTACATTTATATAATTTTATAGCGTTATCAATTATAATGCCTTAAAACTCGAAATTCATAAGTTAAACTTAACGTCATTTTAACTACGGCCCTACGTTTCGGAAAACTAACCACGGCTGCTCCAAATATGACGAATACATTTTAAACAGTTAAAAGCGTTTTATTTAAAAGTCCGTATGCTCATAGCGAACAACCATTTGCAAGTAAGGGTTAAAACGTAAAATATTCACACGTTTTATAGCATGAAGTATTCGTCTTATATTTGAGCACGTTACTTTATGTCTCGGTAGAGTATTAGCATAAAATATTGAAGTACACCACTCACTAAATTGCAGACCATATACGAGTAAATAAGTTATTAGGACTTACGAATATTCAATGAATGTCAGTGTACTAAAAGAAAGTTACTAATTACGATCGCATGGAAGCTATGCTCTAAGCTATAATGTAGTAAAACGAAATAAAGACATTATATTAATAACAAAGATAAAACTATAGCAGCAGTTAGTTTTTTATAGTGAATAGTAAAGTGGTCAGTAAATGTACCGTATCGTTAATCGTGTTTAGGGCTTAATGCAAGAGCCGTGTTTGTGACCGCGGAAACCACATCACTTCTGAATTGTAATTAATCGATTTATAAGCTTTGGTTTGGCAAATATTCACACTCTAGTGCACAAACGCTTGTATTACTGGTATAGCTAGTATTATTTTTAAATTTAGAATTTATCAATTTATGGGGTGAAAGTTATTTTTTAAGTATGAAAATAAAACGAATTAAAAAAGTACTGTCTACTACGAGTCTGTTTGTTATGTATTGGGCATACATTTTTTCTTATAGTCAAGGTATTTGCATAATTTGAAAAAAATACACTAGATTTCTTCTGGATTTGAACCGTAGACCTCCCGTTACATTACAATGCTAGGCGAAGGAAAACTAAATTTTCTGAAATACCATCAAATATTTCTTCAAAAAATCAAAATCAAAAAATCTTTATTGTTTCCATATACATCTTAATTATACTTTCTAGTTTTCTTAATATAATCGGTATTTTAATATCGATACTTAAGACACAGTTCGCAGGTTTCAAACCCGCGTAAAAAGACGCTAAGCACATAAATGGTATAGCCTCATACGTTAAAACAACACAAGCAACGTAGGAAAAAGTTTTGTCTTTTATAATGTACAGCTACTGATCCCTGATGATAACGGAGGATAGAAAAGCATGAGTTTCTTGTTCGTAAATAAAATAACCCAGCCTCAAAACAACTCAACGAGACGCTGATGATCTATTTTGGTTATATTCGGAAATCGGCAACACGTGATTAAACTCCATGGTTTCTTTCATCTGTAGATGGTGGAACCAGGACGAAATTTCGATATTCGTATCACCCATTTAATATTCAGATTACCAGATGAAGTCCAACTCGTTTTTAGGAAAAATATAAATTAATTACAGAAATGTTGGTCCCGGTGAGATCGAACCTTACACCAACGAGGCCGTCAAATTTTTATGGAAGTTTATGGATTTTTACTAAAGTCTAAGCCTAACGCGTCCTAAGTTTTACAGACAGAGAACAGACAGATGTCTTGTGGTGAAATGCCTTAGTCAATCAGATTCAGTAGTTTCGGATATAGATAAAGCGACTTGCCCTAAGTGCATATCCTTGTTTGACACGAAACTTTAGAACAAGTATTCTCGATATGTGAAGTAAGTTCAACCCCTTTTCGAGTCAGACAAAGGAGTCCTTTAATTAATATTGTATAATTGAATAGCTATTATGTAAGGGATACATTAACACTGTACAAGTTTGTCTTTGGCGCTAGTAACTAACTTCACTAATACACAGAATAATGATAAACAGTAAGACGAAATATAGTTGGGTGATACAGAATAAGATTTTAGGCGTTTATGAAAATATTGCATATATATAAATTATTGTGTATAAAACACATAATTTCACACTTTAAATTGAAATAATACTAATAAGGCTAAGACTTGAAGGATGCAATAAACGGGAAGTGTGTAAGGAATTTCATTTGGAATTTTGAGGTTAATTAATGGAAAAAAACATACGTAGTAAAAACGTAGAATAGAGTTTCTGAAAATTTTAATGTTAAAAGTCACATGTACACAGTCCAACCTTTTATGAAAGTTTTCCCATAAACTTTTGCATGTACGGGATTTTTCGGGGAAAACATTCTTTGAACTATATCCCGAGACGCTGAAGACAAAAGTGCTTTTTTAAGCCTCGGGCGTGTTTGTAATTATTCAGAAGGCATTCAGACACATCTGCGCGGCTCCCACTCTGCCTTATATTTTTATTGTCTCAAAAGTATACCTCTAAGGCGCTGTTCATAATGAAAATTTTAACAAAACACAAAGCAGCATTTGTTCCTTCATATAAACCTAGAAATTACATGTATTCGGTTTTCAAATTGTGTTTTTAAGTTAGGTCGTGAGTGTGTTTGTCATAGGAAAATTGAGGGTAGTTTGGCGCTTATTTCTTAATTTTTGTTTTATTTTCATCATAGTGATGAGTTTAGTGCATATATGTGATCTTAAAATTATTAAACACCCTCTTTTGATAGAGCAGGACAAAAAGCATAGGATTTACTTGATAGAAAGTGACTATCACCATGTAAAATCTTTTAGGAAGATTGACTTTGGAATTTCGGAAAATCAAACCCTAGGTTATATAATAACCCATATGCAATAAAACCATTGTATCCTCACCGCTCGACTGTGGTTCATGACTCAAATGAAATTTCGATATTCTAACCACACATTTAATATTCAGATTTTGCAGACATAACCGAAGTTCGATCCGGAAAATTTTTTTTAGAACCGTGTTGGACCTAGTGGGGAAAGAACCCACAAGCCCTTACTTAATAGTAATATATTGCTGTCATTGGATCAACGAGCAAATCGATGTGAATAATAATTTAAATAAAACACTTTAACGGTTTAAAACGCGATATATTAGTTAAACTTATTAGAAAATGATTTTTAACTTCGGCCCGATGTTTCGGATGCTTTGCAGCAAGAAGTCCTGGTCACGGGGAGACCACGGCTCCTTATTACCTGCACCTAAAATATATCTTTACAAGATGTTGTCAGGCTAAATAAAGCCTTACCATATTTTTAAAACAAAAATCGTCGACAACGCGGAAATACCCAAAGGGGGATTTAATTAGACAGCTCAACCATAGTTAAATGGAGTGTAAAGATAAAGACTGGGGAGATTTCAAATGATTCATGAAAGTTCTCGGTACGTTCTCGATTATTTTTTCCGCGTTCTTTAAAATAATGGACTTTCAAAAGAATTTTCATAGCTCTCAGTGATAATTTACGAGCTGGTTGTATGGGTGAAGTTATGACCGCTTTTGTTTGCAATCTGAGCGAGATTGTGCTTTCTTGAAGAGGCATTACTAGTGGTTTATTTGTGCCACTATAAAGCTGTTCCCCATACATCTGTTAAGATCTATTATTGTACCATACAATGAGATGACATAATATTCCAATTATACAAAGCTAAAATAGGCCGACAGCGCATTTTGTTCAGATGCTATAGGCGGGGGTATTGTACCATCAAGTGAGCCCCGCTTGTCCATCCTCCTCTATCAGTAAAAAAAATAGATGACAAAATTAATATATAATAATAATAATTAACAATACCCTCTATAGTTTACGCGAGTAGTACACATTTAATTAAAACACTTTAACGGTTTAAAACGCGATATATTAGTTAAACTTATTTGAAAATGATTTTTAACTTCGGCCCGACGTTTCGGATCCCGTGACCACGGCTGCTGCAAAGCATCCGAAACGTCGGGCCGAAGTTAAAAATCATTTTCAAATAAGTTTAACTAATATATCGCGTTTTAAACCGTTAAAGTGTTTTATTTAAATAATAATACCCTATCAAGAAATGTAGGAAAATTAGATAATTTATAATTAAACTAGATATATATTTAATTGTACCGCCGCCATTACTCATTAGTTAAACGTATTGCGTTAAGCACGAGAGGTCTTGGTCTTCCAGTCGCGGTAAAAACCCTAAATTTTATGTTCAAAGCCTGTACATAATAATATTATTTTGAGCCATTTTACAATAAATTATATTATGTTTTTTAATTGTACGTAAAAATAACTTACCGTCGCAAACAAGCAAATAGCCTGCAATCACAACTAGAATGAAAGCTACCCATACAGGTACTAAATGTCGAGTTTAAAAAACTCTCGTTAGCATTTCCATCCGAATCCAGGTAGACTAATGAGTAATGAGCGCCTGGACTTGTGACAATAGACGCTGATTGCATCCGCTTCACAACCTGCGGTCACAACCCCCGACCGCACCAGACGAGAGCGTTTTATTGGTAAACTAAGCTACATAATTACATAGATAATTCACGATCTCTAACTAAACCATTTGTAATTGAACTAATTTTACATAAACACTGTCTATAGTTTACGCCAGTAGTACACATTTAAATAAAACACTTTAACGGTTAAAATCGAAATTAGAATTATTTGTAAATTATCAAGTAAGTTAAACTAATATATCGCGTTTTAAACCGTTAAAGTGTTTTATTTAAATCGATTTTAGATTGAAAAATTTTTACCGCCGGCAGTGACCGGTAATTAGGACAAAACCTTAATTGGTTAGACCAGCAGCACAGAACGCTGTGAATGCCGGGTCACGTCCTGTCGGCGTCGTAAAAAGTTTTCAACCCAAAATCGAATTTTAACCACATATATTTTACAATTTTATTCAATTAACTTATCTACATAATTATATAATTAATCACGATCCATTTAGCTAAACCATTTATAAAAAAAATCTTTTAAAACCAAAAAAAAATTACGTCACGGGCAGGAATTGAACCGGCATTCACATGTAAAAAAAAATACTAAAAATATTGAAGATTTTAAAACGCTTATTGCAAATTGTTTGTTACCTCTATGTACTAAGCAATGATATGAAATATATTGTGCATAATACGATGTATGCAATAATAACTATGTACTTATATACTTACATATACATATATACGAACAGCCTGATTGCATCTCGCCTCGCCCACTGTGGTTTAACTCCCTAAACCACAGCCAACGCTTCTGTCTTCCTTACATATCTTAAGTATATATATTCTATGGCGTTCTATATAGTTATGGACCTGTTAGAATTAGATTAGATATTAATATTAATCCCTTTACTTCCCTATAAATTCAATTCAATCAGTGAAACAGACACAAAAATGTGCTTACCCCATGCCCCACATGTTTTTATATGTATATCCGTATCCGGAAGACAATTTTGTAAGCTGCGCAGTACCAAATAAATACCTTTAAGAGGTTCCGTCTCAAAGGCGATTTTTTTACAGACCATTCGAGCACCGGGCCTTGTAATTCAATTTATTGCGTCTACCCTCTTTTGGGGAGCTTCCGAGCGATAATGCTATTTGATTGAGCTACTTATTGGTTCTTTAACATTTCATTATGGTGGCTAAATTTCTATTGAATTAAGGTTCTTTGTGAATTGTTTTCAAGGTATTACCAAAATGATTTATATATAATAAACGAATTATATATATTAGTGTTTAAATAAAACGCGTTAAGGGTTTACAACACGAAGTATATTAGTTAAACTTATTTGAAAATTATCCGTTAGTCTACGACTGCTGCAAAGAATCCGAAACGTCGGGCCGTAGTTAGAATAGTGTATAAATAAGTTTAACTGATATATTTCGCGTTTTAAACCGTTAAAGTGTTTTATTTAAATATGTAGGTACTACTCGAGTAAACTACAGACAGTATTTAATATATTTACGTCTTATACATTTTTCATGTACCTTTTATCTATAATAATATATAGTTTAATATTTATGTTTCTTGAATTAAATAATATCAGAATTTTTATAAACTGCATTTTGTAAATTATGATAAAAAATATTGATTTTATCTTTAGCTTAGTTATTACCTTTTATTTAAACAATGTTTTTAGACAAAATAATATTTAATAGACAACGAAATGCGAATCTTTCACGATTTAAAATATGTTAGAATACTATCAATTATATGTCGCTTTATCGACTTAAGTTCTCTTAGTATATGTATTTTTAGCAGCAGTGCTACAATACAAAGGATGAAATATGAACAACTTTTACACGAATGAGCAAAAGTCATTTGAAAAGGGTGAATCCGACTTTCGTAAAAATATATCGTATTTTTTCTGCGCGTAAGTATTTCAACAATAAAGGGTTTTTCATAAAGGAAACTTTGCTCCGCCTCTTGACACCTAGCAATAGAGAGTGATGGATGAAAGCATTTGGAAAACTTAAAGGCACTTTTGACAGCATTGCGGTTGGCACAAAGCCCTTCAGTGGGGCTTAAAAAGTTAATATTTGAGCTTTATGTTTTCATTTAGACGTTCGTTAACTTTGAATTCCAAACGCCGCCATTTAATACGATTCCGTTAAGATTTGAGGGCGATTTTTTATTAAAAGCTTTAGTACTGATTAAATCTGCTTTAGTCAATCTTTGTTTCTGTACTAAATATTGTGGTAGATACGCCCACAATATTACAAAGCATCCCGCTGGATTTTTGTTTGTATAAAGTAGTAACTCTATTATTCTAGGGCGTCTATAATGACACGAAATGTTATAATTTTTTCTTATACAAACAAATCAAGACATTTTGAACCATTTAAATAAAACACTTTAACGGTTTAAAACGCGATATATTAGTTAAACTTATTTGAAAATTATTTTTAACTTCGGCCCGACGTTTCGGAGCATTTTCAAATAAGTTTAACTAATATATCGCGTTTTAAACCGTTAAAGTGTATTTAAATGTGTACTACTCGTATAAACTATAGACAGTATTTAGTTGGGGCATATTACGAAATTTTCTAGTCTCTACCAACAAATGAACTTATAAGATTTAAAGCGTTAAATTGGGCTTCGAAATCATTTTACACGCGTACACAATGATACAATGACAGATATTTCTTAATTTGTATTACTTAGGGTATGTGTTATTCTCAAAGATATGTTTTCCATCAGAGGAAACATTAGGTGACCATTACACGAATTCAGACATTCATACGAACGTTACCATAGTTCACGATATTACTCCTAGAACTATTCTCGGAGGTTCTACATCTCATTTCGATGGAGATGTGATTTATGCCCTCAATTATAGTACCTCCCGCTGCGTGAAGGCTTCTTTATTCGCCTTCAAAAGCGATAAGCATTTCGTAAAGTAATATCTCTGCGATGATAATACTATGAAATGGATAATGGATGGGAAATTATCGGCTTAATATTAGAGATAAAGTTTATTTTATAAATTGTAATTTTGCAAATAAATATGTTAAACTAGCTGAGTCAGCGACTGCGTCTACGTAGTTATGTTTGGCACCCAAATTTGTTTTTGCTAACCTCCTCTCATCTTTATAAATCTAAGCTGTTATTCACGACATCTTAGTTCGGGTCCCGTCGTTCTAGCAAGTTCATCTTAAAAGATGAACATATATATGTCCATGACGCGGACATTTTTTTACATCATTTAAAAAGGAATCGTTCCTTCATACATATTTTTTGGGTTTCATGAACCGTTTTCGCAGCGTACGCATTTGAAACCCACAGAGGTTAATAATTTCCCCCCGTTTGTTCGCCACTTTTAGTCAGGCGCGATGTTTATACACAAGCCAATTTAAACGTTAAAATAGTTTGAAAAGATTGCACTTGCGGTAGGAAATAATGCTATTGGACCCCTATAATAGTCTTAATACTTACGAAAAAAACAATTTTTAATAATAGTATAAAGTAACCGTATAAAAAAAAAGCCTTGCAAATTTTAGTATATTCACTTTTCTTTGTCAAATATTTGTCTATTCGTGAATAGAAATAATAATTAGTTTGTTGTTAAAGTTACTTAATTAGGAGAAACGATGTTAGTGGGTGGGATACCACAGAGCCATTTTCAGTAATGACAACAGTTGGGCAACATAAATTTCCGGTAACTTTGGTAGGTTTTAAGCTATAATTTAAAATTTATGGTTTCTGTAATATGTTACAAACTTGCAGCTTGTATTTTGCTAACCAATCGCTATATTATCGCTGGAGTTTTTATGTAGGATAAAATTATATTCGCTAGAGGCGGTGTAGACTAACTGCAATTTTATAGCTTGACTTATTTATACTTTCATAGTCTAAAAATGTTAATCTACAAGAGTACAGTGACCTAAAATTGTTAATAGTGCATATTCATTTTCGCCTAAATTAATTGCGCCTTTTTATTTTTTCCTTTTTGGAAATCGTGTTATTTCTCATTCGGCCATTATTGTGGGTATTTAATAATTCCATATATATGTAGAATGTGTGGAATAAATTGTAAGAACGAGCGAGAGAATGTGTGGGAACGTAGAGACAGATCAAAGATGGCGAATAAAAAGATAGGACGTAAAGAGCTAAGACGTATTGTTTGACAGGATGACGGAAGAGATTTATCTATATTTTATTTATTTTGGTGTTCGAAGAAATTCCTACATATATTATAATACAATATTTTTAATATACACACTTATTGACCTCATAATTTATGTAACGCCTTATCAATATAAGTTATAGTTCAAAACCGATACTGTTTTATCAAAATAAGTGATTCCTGGTTAAGAGGGATAAACCTCTACTATTGCGAGTTGTAATAAGGTCCCGGATCTTTTTTCATTAAATTACCCCTGTTAATAGAACTTTTTGAACCCGGTTAAACGAGATTTGGAGTCTAGACTTTTCAATGTTCACCTCTGTAATTGAGACTGTGGCTCAAATACCGGTATAAGACAAATTAATCAGGTTTAATCACGTTATAACATATTTGTTTACAAACAAACGCTGCGGCCTCTGTAAATGAGAAAACTGTAATTTTAAATCTGCTTAATTGGAAAACAGGTTTATTGGAAACCCTTAATAATTGGTACATATGTCTTGAACCCATGAGATCCCAAATAACCAGGTTACACTGTATACCTGTCAGCTGACTTTATTACATAGGCATAGCGTTTCTGAAAACGTGTCTACTGTTCTAATCAATCTGTGCCGATTTCGGATAAAAATGCTGACGTTTCGCGGTTGGCCGGCATCCGGCGTATATTAGTTGGGCATGTGTGGTTGAATTATGTCTCAATATAACGTGACCCCCGGCACCTGCAGGTTTTTATCGCCTGCTATTGATTCATTGTTAATGGACTTGGCACGCGATCTTTCCTGAAGTTTTCCCGCTGAGTTATTTCCACAAAATTCTCAACAATAACCGTAACTATTTTGTTTTAAATCAGTAATCTGTTTGTAAACTCTACATAGTGTAAATACTCTCTGCACTTTATGTGAGTAGTACACATTTAATTAAAACACTATTAACGGTTTAAAGCCCGAAATGTATTAGTTAAACTTTAAAAATTGTTTGTGTTCGTGTAAAAATGTAAAGAACTATTCTACGTGATTATAATTGACTTGACAAAGCTGCATCTTGGTCGGTTCATCATCAACGAAATTCGATGATGACGTGCAGCACTCGGTAGCTCAATTGGTTATAGCAACAGCACGGAACGTTGTGGATCCGTATTCAAGTCCTGCCCGTGTCGTCATTTATTCAGTCTTAAATCAACTTTCAAATGTATATAGTAGTACCATCATGTACCATGAGAATTATATTGTTGTTTTCAAAAATTTCATTATTTTGTATTTAGGGTTTTTTATAAACTAATTTATTATTATATGACATAGTTGTTATATGCCCGTTTGTTTATCCTTTATATTAAACAATAGAATAATTTTCGCTTCGGTGATCCGTGCAAATATTTTTATATCCTTGTTAAAAACACGATACCAAACGCCACGAGAGACAGCGACTAACTTAAAAAATAACAACACAAAACTACTTTAACTAATGAAATTTGTCTGCGACGCAGAAAACTTGGGGCAACAACTAATTTTGTCTGGCGTATCGTAAACATAATGGAGGTATTATAATATTTTAATATTCACCTAGAATAATTTTATGACTCTGAGGATAAACAAGCATAGTCTTCACTTGATGGTAGGTGAGTACCCCCCAAATAAATTCTAAACAAGATGTGGTGTCGACCTATGTTTAACTTTTGCATATTCGGATATATTCAAGGTAATATAATTTATCGGTTGATCGCCTCTGTAGCCAAATGGTCTTAGAGGCCCTGAGTTCGAATCCCAGGAAAAGAGAAAAATGTTTTGGTCGAGCATATAAGTCAGTTACTTGCCTGTTAAAGAACGGATCAGTGTAACGGACACAAAAATGTGTTCGCCCTATGTCCAACGAGGGGGAAACGCGATTACACACACAATTTATAGGCTATGTAAAAGCGAATAAAATATTGTTATATAATAATTCATATTATATTTGTAGTATGCCTAATAAGATCTGTGGTGTTTGCACCTGACAGCTGTCAATTGTATTGCACTCTGTTGTAATAATATGATTGATTAAAGATTAAGGGAACGTTTTTTTTCTTATTTAAACTAATTATCTAATATGCTAATATATGTATAGCAGTATAAGCGTGAAGAAAAAGCACTGTGGGCTTAAATCCGAAAAACATTTCTTTTTCGGTTAGGCAAGGCACAAAAGTCTAATCATCAATTTGGAAACTCATAATTGGATGAATAAAACATTTTTATTTTTAAGAGCTTTTTCAATGGTAAAAAAATTTTAGCAAAATGGCGCCTGTCAATATCGCCTATTACCAAACCGGCTAAGCGTACATAAATAATAGTGGCGCAGGTCTGCAACAAAACATTAATATTCAGCGTGGGCCCAGCCGTGGCCATTTATTTAATCTACCGTCGTAGTTCGTGTTTGTTTGTTTGCCCACGTGACGGGCCTAAGTAAGCATTGCGGGAACATGGTTTTCGCTAAACTCAGCCCGAACCTGGAACAGATGTTTTGTAACAACTTTAACGAAAGAATGTATAAAAACATGCTTAAACTATGTTACTTCTCAACGAAGTCTATACACAAATTCGAGTAGTATTTTTTTTATTTTAGGCAACTTAAAGATCGTCGATGTTAAATAATAAAGTTAAACAAATACTTCTTGATATATAATTATGCCTTAATCTGTTAAAGTAATATAATTCATACAACACCATATCTTAAAATATTCTTACAAACGTTAAAGAATCGAAAGTGTATTTATTTATTTATCAAAAACCAATCACACCACAATATTGTAAATACACCATAAAAAGTGAATTACTCTAACGCGATAATAGTACACAATTCTGTGTCTGTTTTATTGATTTTTATTTACAGTCAAGCTGTTTCTAACCAAAACGAACGTTTCATTGTGTCTTAAAATAAATAATTATTAGGCGAGAGGTTCTAAGTTCTAAACCTACCAACAACTATTTTTGGTAGGCTTAGAACCCAGAACCTCTCGCCCTTTAAAAATCAAGATACCAAGACAATCTTTCCAATGCCAGTATCAATTGAAACTGAAACGCAGTATGAATTCAAGATAATCTTAAATTATTAGCAACATGACTTGTAAAGAATTCTCAAAGAAAATTCTTTTCAACCACAAGCTCGGAAAATATGGAAATATGTCATCATAATAATGCTGAACTGAAGCGCATATAAGCACTTTGAATACGAGCATATTATGAAAGCAAGTAAGACCTCTTTGAAAACTTTTTGTATGAGAAATGGTATTAAAAACGGAGAGAGAATCTATTTATAGACTGAATTCTGTGAATATTTCATGCTGTTAACAATACGACGTTTTGGAGCATATTTTAATTGGATTGGCTTTTCATTTTGAAATACTATTCGCTGTATTGTTAAAAATAGGTCGGGAATACTCAGTATTGTGTGCCAGTAACAAACATTGTTTTATGTCCTGCTTCGATATTGAAAAAGTTTCGTTTTTAAATAAGATAAAGTTATTTTATACAATAAATTCAATAAAAATATTTGTCAAATATTTTGACGAATGTGTTTCGATCCTTTTTAAGATGTCAAACGAAGCTAATAATATAGCGAATGATATACCGATGAGATATTCAAAGAAGTATGAAGAAGTTTAATTTATATTTATCGCGTTTTAAACTGTTAAAGTGTTTTGTTTAAATGTGTACTACTAACGTAGCCTACAGACCTAAGAGTTTACTTTCAATGTATGGCTTGGTTCTACAGCCGTTATATCCCCGAAGCCGAAGATTCGATTCTTACGAATGTAAATGTCAAAATCTTCGGTTATAAATTGTCATGAATCAGATAATCCTTAAAGCGAGTTTCGGGTTGTCACCGCTGTACTCTTGTTTCGTTAATTAATTAAAACAAAGTTTCGAGTGACTTCTCAGTTACTGCGTTCATGTAATTAGATTTGCGTACTCTCGCTGGTTCGATATCACTTGATATTTAGGTCTCCGGTTACTTAACGAATGAAATGGAATAATGTATGAATGAATAAATGTGGCGCTTTCCAAGGAGACATTAAATTTGTTTAATCATAAGATTATATGCATAGCCATAAGATATAATGTATAAGATGATTGTCTAAATGTTTTTATAAGTTCTTATTTTAAAATTTGAATATTTTTCCCAGGATTTGCATTACATCAATTAAATGTAGATGTTAGATCGAATTAAATTGCGACCCGGGCGGGGTTTGAAATTTGAATTCTCACAGCGTTTTGACATCGAAAAACTCTATAAAAAAACAAAACATTCTGAAAAAGTATCTTATATATTCTACTATACTTCTACATTCTAAGTATATCTTCGAATATACCTGGACAGAATGTCTATATTCATTTAATATTCCCAGATTTCCAGACGCAGTCCAACATGTTTCAAAATAATTATAAATTGATTGGGAACCATTTTGGACCCGGTGGCAATCGAATCCACGACCCGTTGATTATTTATCAGCCAGCTACACTTTCAACCAACGAGCCAGTCAACACAAACGGATTTCAATTTCAAATCAAAATCGTAAGGAATGTTTCAGGCGGAGTGCGTAGAGCAAGAAGTTTCGCACATTCCACATCCACACGGTTGAATTTATGTGCGGACACAGTTCCGAGTCATTGGTCCAAGTTTCAACGGCTATTAAGATTTACAACGGTCCAGGCCCTAAATAACTCGAATACCGTACAAACCGAAGCTTTATAAATTACTTTTAAGTCAAGAAGCAAGGATGTTAGATATCTACCACGTTATATAAAGCTGTGGAGAATGTTTGGTTGGTTTGAACTCGCTTATTGTAGAAACTGCGTGTTCGAACTAAAATTTTTCTGTATTGGTTAGAGCATTTTATTTAGAAAGGCTTTGAGTTATAAAACAACAGAATGGCTAATAGGAGCGAAGGTACATAGGAAAATGTAAAAAGGGCGGAAATTTTCATGAGGATTTCCGTTGCGTACAAAACGTTTCAATAAACCAAAAAATATACTAACATATAATTTACTTGCAAGAACAACGGCACGTGGATGACGTCGTAGGTAGCACCTATAAATAATAAGTTGAGGATTTTGCAAAACTAAAATAATACCGTGCCCAAAATTATTATTCTACGCGGACGAAGTCGCGGGCCCAGCGAGTTGTCTATAACCAGGTAACTGCTGAAAAGCCTTAAAGAAGATAGGAAATAGAAAAATGCTTATATGGGATAGATATACTTCATTAATAAAATACGAAATACACATCTAATGCGACAGTAGGTAGGCCCTTTGTACCTTTTCAGGATCGAAACAAAGGCATCCCATTTCAGTTTACATTCCATTTTACGACTCAAGTAAAATCCCTAACTCGATACACGTGTATCAAGTTGAGCCTTCGATTCCTGAACGTATTGCTTCTGAAATTCAGGACGGTCCCTTCTTGATACAATATTTATTCGGGACTGACTTGTAAGTTAAACAAAAAATAGGTATACTAGTAATGTAATAAACATTTAAATAAAACACTTTTAAGGGTTTAAACGCGAAATGTATTAGTTTGACGAATTTATAAAACCGTTTCAGATAATTATAGTGCAGGAATAAAGTAATTCGTTTAGTATTTAAACCGATTAAGTATTTTATTAAAACTTATTTTTAACTAAAACCGAACGTTTCGGATTAGGAGTTAACTAATATTACAATTAGCTAACGACAATTTAACTACGGCCCGATGTTTCGGATGCTTTGCAGCAGCCGCGGCTACGCGGGTATGTATACTGTTAGAATTTTTTAATTTACTCATACAAAGGTCTTGTATTTACAAGGCTTTAAGGCAAGTACATATATTACAAAAGTATCTAATAAGGTCTTCAAGGTACGCAAATAGATGTTTTATTTTACCTCTACCAATCAAGCGAAGATATGTATTACCTATATACATACACATATGTGGATCCAAAAAGTACCCTTTCAAGCAGCCTGAACATATTCCATCTAGTACCTTTTCATTACATTGCAAGTCTTACAGCAAGAAAAAGGCGGGACTTCCCCGGATGTATGACGCAGCGGAATGTCGATGTTTCGCAGAGTTCGACTTTTGAAAATGAGTTTTCTCAATTTTTTCGACCGACTTTTCTTCTATATATAATTCTATTCAAAATATTTATACTTCTTTCATCGTTTGTTAAACCTACGTTTTGGATAACACATCAACAATGAATTATTTTTCCCGGTTGTTCCACATTTCCCACCATGTCTTCGCTCCTATTAGTCGCAGCGAGTCGGTTTATAGCCTAAAGCCCTCCTCGGTAAATGGCCTAAGACAAAAGATGTTTTCAATTCATACAAGTAGTTCCTCAGATGAATGCCCTCAAACAAGCAAACTCTTCAGCTTTACAATATTACTATAGATAACTTACTATATGTTATTTGCCGCATTAGCTACGGCACTACAATAAAATGTTTTATTAATGAAGAATAGGGTTGTCTATACCGAAAGTAAGGAAAATAAATTCATATTGAAATAACATGTTAACAAAGTAAAAAAAAAGTTCTTACTACATTATTAATAATATAATATTTTATATTATGAGCAGTATTAATGAGCAAATTATGGGTCACACACATCGTTCGTAACATGTGTGTTAAAAATATAAACCCATGTTCTTTTTGTTGGTTTACTCTTAACTTATCTATTTTATTTTATTTTTGCGTCACTTTTATGTATTTAAACAAATGCTTTGAAACAGCTCTCCTTAAATAAAACACTTTAACGGTTTAAAACGCGATATATTAGTTCAACTTATTTGAAATTGTATATAATGTATCGTGATTTAAACCGTTAAATGTTTTATTTAAAGTGACTACTCGCGTAAACTATAGACAGTATTTAGCTCCCTTTAGTTAAAAAACTGTCTTAAAACAGCCAAGTGCCAACCCTACACAGACGCTAACGTCCATCAAGTGTCGGGGCACATCTCGGAAGGAATTAATCACCTCAAGAAAACAAGTATAGACTTCTGTCCGTTTTTTTACTTTGCGCTTTTTCTCACAGGACTTAAGATCAATGTTTGTGAATTGAATATCGCTATACCATACTACTAATGTTTATTTTGTTCGTGATTTTAACCGTTTAAAACTACACTTTTGTTCAGTTTAGATTGACCGCCTCTGTAGCTAAATGGTTAAACGTGTCGCCTAGCATTTAAACGCAAATGGTCTCGGATTCGAATCTCGAGAAAACCAATGCCAGTGTCTCCTTGTTGAACTACAAAGCTGATTTTAATTCATTTTGACATAAGGGACACTCTCTATATTCAGTCCCCCCGGGACCACGGCTTCTGTAAAACATTCAAAACGCCGGTCCATAGTTAAATTATATTAAACATAAGTAAACTATATAATTTAAAAATCGAAAATAAATTGAAAAAATTTTCGACTCGGGCAGGATAAGTAACCTAATATTTGTGGTGTTTTTAGCCGTTATAAGTGTTTTATTCAAATGTTTTAAGCTACTCGTCAATATTAAAAATTTAAATTTTAATATTGACGGTTTAAAACGCGATATATATTAGTTAAACTTATTTTAACGGCGATCCTAAACGTCGTTAAAATAAGTTTAGCTTTGCAGCAGCGGGGGAGACTCGCCGTGACCACGGCTGTTGCAAAGCAATATATATCGCATTTTAAACAGTTAAAGTGCTTTTTTTAAATATGTACTACTCACGTAAACTAGACAGTGTTTCATATTAAAAATTACTGTTAATTAGACAATTTCAGCCTTAATTATCAAAAACATAAATTCAAGCAATATAAATACTTACATAAAACTTTCGTATCACTCCTGAATAAAGATGAAAGGGCGTTATTTATGAACAGAACTTGGGTAATTTGTTCTGGTCATTCGTAACACGGGCAATATTTGCTCTGTATGAGAAATTAATGTGGGTAGCCTTTGAACGGGAAGGCTTTAGGTATGTATTTAATTATGAAGGTAAACTGTGATTCCGTATTAATTAATTTAGTTGTTTATAATGTGAATTACATGTGTTGATATTACCTAATAAAAACTGTAAAAAATTAGGCATCTAGGGAATTTTGATCTTGGATTTCGGAAATCCACAGTTGAAACCGAAACGCGATAAACGTCTTCATTGTGAGTGTCAACCCTACAAAAGAACCACCACCCACATATTTTCCCCTACAAAGTCTATCATGTCTTATACAAATATTAATTTTAGAAACAATACTGTCTCAAGCTTAAAAATGTACACATTGATAAAACATCTTAACCGTTTAAAACCGTATTTTGCTTTCGAAAAAAAAAAAAAATTCGGCCCGGCGTTTCGGGGGCTTTGCGGCGGAGCGGAAACATTTCACTTTTCTATTTTAATTTAACGATAGTCTCAAGCTAAAATTACTTGATAACATCGTGTTTAAATCGATTTTGCTTTAGTTTTGGTGTTCTCTTTTTCATTGCGCATATTGGCTGCTGTTGCAAAAATGCCTCATCACTTATTTACACACACCTGAAACGTAATATTAAACCAATTAATCACGAGTGCGTCCATGTGTACAGCCCTTTATCTGTCATTTTAATTTCACTATAGAACAAAGGCTATTGTGCTCATAACATAAGGGTGAGATAATTATCGACATGGTAATGGGGGGATTAAATGTGCAAATGATCTCGTTAACGTGTTATGATGATATTAATACAGCGCAGTGTGGAGGGGCCCTAATGTTCGCGATCCGTGGATTACTGTCTTGTGGGAATTAATTTTCCTAATTCAATAACGAGATATAATAAGAAACGTACATACATGCCAATATATTTCGCGTTTAAAACCGTTAAAAGTGATAACTTCAATGTGCACCACTCGCGTAAACTACAGCTAAAGAAGCATTGCGTAAAGCTAGATAAGTCCCGGGGTTCAAATACTGGCAATACATTTTTCGTGTGGTACAAATGCCACAAAACTTGCTGAAAGTAGAATTAAACATTAGTAAAACGGGAATATATAAATATATGAAATCTAAATACTGTCTATAGTTTACGCCTCCCAGTGACCACGGCTGCTGCAAAGCATCCGAAACGTCGGGCCGAAGCTAAATATCATTTCCAAATAAGTTTAACTTATAAATCGCGTTTTAAACAGTTAAAGTGTTTTATTTAAATATATGAAATCTGTTTAACGACATCAATTAAACGATTCTTCTTCTTAATTAAAGAAAGAAAAACACTTTCGGAGCTGAAAAAAAAGGTGAAAACAAAAAACGTATTTGTAACAAGTTCTAAAATAAAATGTCAAGACTCCTATTTACTAATGTGTAACTGTCCTAACAATTTAAACGCTGACATTAAAATAAACAACACTTCATTCGTTGAGTGTTAGATAACAGGTATTCAAATTTCTGTCATTGTCAGTGTTGGTATCGGATACGAAATCTATTGTCAGTTTACTATTAAACTGACGCCAATACAAGTGTTGCTGAGTTTACATTTTACGATCAATATTACATAACATTTGCCCACACAAGCTGAACGGGCATTATCAAGTATTAACTGTAGTTTACGCTATTAGTTAAAGCTACACATTAAAGCTTTTTTAACGGTTTGAAAATCTAAATATACGCGTTGTCACCGAGATACGGTTGCTGCAAACCGACCGAACCGTCAAAAGTGTTGTATTGAACAGATTATTCTCTTTGTAGTTTACCCGATTTGCACACGTTAAATAATACCATTTTAAAGGTTTAAAACGCGAAATATATTTGTTAACTTACTTACAATTTTTTTTACCTACGGCAGAATTTGTCCCGCCATGACCACAGTTGTTGCAAAGTATCCGAATCATTGCGTCGGGTCGTAAAATACATTAATAATTAAATTCAAGTGGTTAAAATGTGATAAATTAAACAGATTTTTGTTTCCTAGATTTCGTAACGGATAACATAAAACATAATTGAATAAATATTTAGATTACGTAACTTCCAAAAATACATTCCTGTTTAGTATAGCGTTGACCTGTAGGTATATAACAAGCTATAATGAAGTAGTAACACACTCGTATCTAGACGTAACTGTATTAAAATTACAACAATTTTAGTTATATTACAAAAGGGTTGGGTAAACTTTACTTTTCTAACTTTCTTTGAATAACAAACTGGCTATCAACTAAGAATGATAATATGATGATATTTGTCCTTCCACAATAAGTAAAATATAAATATAAACTAGAGATAAGTCAGTTTTAAATACTTTAGCCATTGCTCACGTCTAATGTATTTAATGCCCTTTTATAGTGTAAGAGACAAACATTAGGTAGGAGAAATTATTAAGGTATTTTAAAAATACATTCTTACAATTATGAAATGGAATTAATATCTGTTAAGTATCGACTGTATGACTGTGTAGTTCAAAAGAAATAATTTAAACGAATTAAAAATCGTTTTTAGAATGAAACCGGCATCCACAGCGTTCCGTACTGTTGCTCTAACCAACGCCCGATGTCGAATTTTATTTCAAACTAAAAACGATTTTTAATTTATAATATCATGTGATCAATATTTAGTTTACCATCACTTTTAACAGTTAACTTATTTACAATTTATTTTAACTACGGCCGGACGTTTCAGATACTTATACCAGTCGTGGTCACGAGGAGACTGTAGTTAAATAATTAGTAAATACACTAAAACATTTTACGTTTAAAACCGTTATCAGTTTATTAAATGATACCTGTTATGTAACACGAAAAAGACTCAAAATTTTTGTTTATTTGCAAAGTGATTCTCGCTTTAAGTACTCTGCACTATACTATACTGGAGACTTGCGATACAAAGAAACTAAACTAAAAGTTACGTTTTAGGTTGCAGATCCTAGACTATATTCCGATGTTAATGAATATTATTATTTATGCCCTTGAGATAGCCGTGTCGATTTCCTAAGTTGAATGTGAGCACTGTGTCCAAGAATTGCTCAAGCACCTTAAACTTTGCACAAAAGCTTCTGTGTTGAATGACTTCATTTATTTGTATTCATGCGAAGGACAAATGCAAGCCATTTTTTTTTGTTATAGACTAAGAAAAAGTTACAAGTTCTTTAGTTAAAAATATCAATTTAAAGGACGCTCGGATGGACGGAAAATCCTGAATAGGTGTTTAAATAAAACACTTTAACGGTTTAAAACGCGATATATTAGTCAAACTTATTTGAAAATGATTTTTAACTTTGGCCCGACGTTTCGGATGCTTTGCAGCAGCCGTCTCCCCGTGACCACGACTGTTAAACGTTAAAGTGTTTTATTTAAATGTGTACTACTCGCGTAAACTATAGACAGTACTAAATAGGTGTGTTCCATTTTATAATAGTTATATTGTAATGTGTTTTTTTCATGTAAATAAATAAAACGGACAATATAAAAATTTACGGTAAAACGCCAATTATATTAATAAATAAACTTAATTACTATATATTTTGGGTCAATGCCAGAATATTATTTTCATCGACAGAGGGGTGACACGCATTGGGTTCACGTAAGTAAAGCTGTATGTTCGATATATTTTGTCTTCGAACATTCTGAGTACTGAAAATAAAATTAATAAAATAAAATACTTCACGGTTAGCTGTCATTTATAGATCTGATCCAGATAGAATTATATATCCTTACTCAATTATGCAATGCTGAAGAGTTTGTTTCTTTGAACGCGCTAATCTCAGAAACGACTACTACTAGTTCGAATTGAAAAATTATTTTTGTGTTAGTCAGAATATTTATCGAGGAAGGCCATAAAACATCGTGCTGTGACTAATAGTAGCGATGGAGCAGCGGGAAATGAGAAAAAAAATGGGGGAACATTTTCATCTCGGTGGGTTTTCGATGTGTACGGTGCGAAACCGGTTCAAGATTCCCAAAAAAATGTGTATTAAAGAACGATTCCTTTTTAAATGAAATCTAAAAAAAATGTCCGGACCACTATTTGTCTTCGCTACTATAACTTTTTTTTTTTTAAAAAAAGGGCTCCCGAAAGGGGGGGGGGGGGGGGGGGGGGGCGCCCGGGGGGGGGGGGGGGGGGGGGGGGGATTTTTTAAGGAGGGGGGGGGGGGGGGGGGGGAAAAAAGGGGGGGGCCCCAAAAATTTTTTTTTGGGGGGGCCCCCCCCCCCCGGGTTTTTTTTTTTTGGAAGGAGGGGGGGATATAAAAATAATAAAATGGGGGGGGGGGCCCCCTTGGGGGGGGCCTCTTTTTTTGGGGGGGGGGGGGGGGGGGGGGGGGCCCCCAAGGGCGAAGAGGGGGGGGCCGGTAACCCCCCTTTTTTTTTTGGTTTTTTGGGGGTTTTTAAAAAGGGAACGGGAGCCCCCCGGGGTTTTTTGTTTGGGGGTGGGGGGCCGGGGGGGGTTTTTTTTTTTCCCACCCACCAATCTTTTTGATTAGTAAAATGTTGGACCTCGTGGGTACGAACCAACGAGCCCGACATAATATCTCGCTAGAATAATAAAAAAATAATACCTCAAGCAATAGCCTTCATGAATAAGAAGCGAATTCAAAAGTATTCAACACACCAAGCTTATCTTTGTAAAGTCTGCACCGTTTATTCTTGTGTTTGAAAAGCAAACGCGTTAATGCAGTAGATATGACCTAGATTCATATCATTTGTCTGAAAGCGTGCTGCAATGTCCGTTTTTCTTACTGAACTTAGCGAGTATATTTACCAAAACCGCCACAGTTTTATTTTATTTAATTACTTAGGAAACTAAACAGTCCTGTTTCTTATGATAAGTTAAAACTAATATTCTTATTCTCTAGCGAAAGAATCAAACACAGTACCTTTACAAATTCACTGAGAACATTTGAGTTTAAAATTAAAAAAAAGAAAAAGCTTTGAGGCGAGAAACAGTGTCTTCTACAATACAACAAAAACCTATATAGTACTTATAGATATAAAGATGTATAAGAAAAAGGGTAATTCCTTTGTAAAGTTACTAATAAATGTTTAATTAAAGCTATTGTCTCCTATATTTCATTATTATATAGTTCGTTGTACAATGGTATCTGTTTCTGAGACTTCGCTTTCTCTGAGGCCCGGAACAGACACACATTTGTGTATTTTTTACTTACATATAGGCCAGTTAAGTGGGTTAGTAGCTTAGATGGAACTCTTTTAACTATGGGTTTAAAATAAGTTACACGAATTTATTTTAAACTATTGAGCTACAAAGGTGGTCATGTATACAACACTTATAAATAAAATCATAGCTAATTCTTATAACTTCATATCGCTAATGTTTACCAATTAACTTTCTTGGGCTCTGACTACATTATTAAAAAACTAAATATTGTAGAAACACAGACGCACGTAGTAATAGATATACATGTTCTGGAAGATAAAAGATAAGTTAAATAGAAATCTCGTTTTTCCACGCGGGGTATGGGGCGAACACACTTCTGTATCAATTTCACTGATCGGTTGCGTTACAGGTAAGTAGTTGATTTCTTACTTCTATTGATATTCTACCTATTGCTACCCAAGGATTCGAACCTAGGACCTCTCGAGCTTAACACAAGGCCTTGCCTCAAAAGATAAGTAAAAATAGTAAGATTGTTTTTATGAAAAAAAAAATTTAAACAATTTAAATTTAGAATCTATTTTATATCAAATAGTTTTAAATAATTTCTATGCGGCCAGTACCTAACAGCTTATAAATAGACCGCGCAATTTATCCACAGGACAGATGCTAGGCACAGACTGATCATGTCCACGATTTATTTAAACAAAGTTTAATTGCTGACCAGTTCTTGGTACCCTTCCGCCCACGTGCTCGCGTCACTTCTCGAAACTGGAACGAGACTCAACATTTACTTCGGTAATTAACACGCCTTCTGTTTTAATTATTCTGTGCTTCATAATTTGTTTACTGGTTTCTGAGTGTTATTGGAAAGGCAACGAGAACGCTAAATGTAATTAAGTAAAGGTTTTGGAATATTATGTTTTAAAGATGAATTAAAAAAAAAACAAAGACCGACTGAATTCATAAAAAAAAATTGTGGCACCTTAGGACTTAGCTAAATGCAGTACGAAGGAGATCGCACAACGCTGTTTTTCCCTCTCTTTGAAGTTACATAAGGCTTAATAAATAATTCGAATTTAATCTAGCTTTTATTTACTGTGAGAGAGAAATAAAGTGGGGCCACCGAAGCCTTCCAAAGCAGCCATGGGATTCAATGCTTCAGTCCAGACTGAACCCTTCTCGCCTCGTCGTATTAAACTGTAACAAAAAGTGAAAAAATCACTTTTTATATTACTCAAATTATTTAACACATACACAACACAACTACGACGGAACAGATGGCGCTACCGTAGTTAGTTTTTACTTTGCGACTGGAGACACCCTCCATCTTTAGTCCCCCCGTGACCACGTACAATATTTAAAGTTATTCAGTAAAAATGTTTGTTTCTAACTTCGTAATAGGAACTTTAATGTCAATATTTTCTTTATCGCTTCTAATTACATATTCAGTTACCCGTCTATGATAGAAAGGCTTTTAAAAATTAATAACTCAGAAGCTTGAATTAATTCTAAACCAGCCCGCTTGTACTTACGTGCGGCATCTTAACCAATTACAGTGTTTTAGCGATTTCACGCTTCTCTTGACGCTAAATTAATTAAAAACAGCGTAGAGCTTAGAAGTTATAGAGTCGCAAAATTACTTTTTTAAGTTATATTAAGAAAAGAATATAAATGTAATCTTTATTTTTAAATAGGTTTTGTAACAATTAGTATTCTTAATATTGATTATCTAATAACATAAAATAATTTGTAATTCGTAAAATTAGTTCATAATTGCTATTTTTTATGATAGAGAAGGACAGATACATGTATGGGGTTCGCTTGATGTGTTGTCAACCTATTTTCGACACCATCGACTGAGACTGAAACGCGAATAAGTTTCTTGGTTATTTCATCTATTGTCGTGACCCGGACGGCTTACGATATTCTTGCCACTAGCTTAGAAAATATTAACAGCGGGTTTCGAACTTACGATACGTTGATTATTATAAACCATACATCCTACTTTATACAACAAGCCCGTCGTTTTATTCGAGATTTGGGCCTAGCAACACATTGAGCAATAAATTTTTACGTTATACACTCTCTCTGTCTCTACCTTTATAAAACCGTCGTTATCTTTACTGTGTCTGTGGAAATGTCTCTATGCGAGAGTAAAGAGCGTTGTTGTTATTAATTATTCAGAATCATTGGTACACTCTAATGCACCAATATGTATTCATAGGCGAGGCTTCATTAGTCAGTCAGGATCAGGTGCTCCGGGCTGATACAATTTTAATTAGATATCCGGGAACTAAAGAATAAAGTGATTTCACCCTAAGTTTAATGAGGGACTGCTAAAGTGACCCCGAGGGGTAATTGGGGTACTTTTAATTACTAAAAAAAGGAACTGACTGGTTTATAAATAAGCTATAAAATAATGAGATACTTACCACTAAATGCTTTAATTTTGGTCGTTAAAACTTACAATATTGTCTGTCTATATGCAAACTATTCGTTTTAATAGTATTTTATAATAAGCAACGCTTATCACTGATATCAACTGAACCACTCACTAACGTAAAAGGCAGTGCAATAAAGTGTGTTTCATTTATCCCAGTGTTTGTCCTGTCGCTGCAGCTTTCGCCCCGTTATGTTCATCTGATAAATTTTACGATCCGGTGAAAGTGAATGTTATTTTAAGACTGTAGCCTTAATTAATTTGTGTCATCCCTTTTTGGCTTACCACTATTTTATCTGATTTCTGATAACTCGTATGTTAAACAAGAACCACAGTGTCTATAATTTACGTGACCACGACTGCTGCAAAGCATCCGAAATGTCGAAAGTTAAAAATCATTTTCAAATAAGTCTAACTAATATATCGTGTTTTAAACTGTTAAAGTTTTTATTTAAAAGAACTACACTTCTATGTTAATATTATAATGCTGAAGGGTCTGTCTGCTACGCGATATAAAGAATTACTGGTTCAAATGTAAAAACTTTTTGTTATGGACATTTTTACATCGTTGAATGAGGAATCATTGATCTATAGGTAAATTTTGCGGCGCAACGGAAACCCACAAAGATGAATTATTTTCTCCGACTATTCAACATTTCCCATTGTTTCTTCGCTTCCATTAGTCGCAGCGCACTGTTTTATAGCCTAAAGTCTTCTCAATAAATGTTCTAACCAACTCAAAAATATTTTTTAAATCCGTAGCAGTAGTTCCCGAGATTAGCGCGTTCAAGGAAAAAACCATTTCGCTTCATAATATTAGAATATATTGTATGTCGATTTAAATAAATCACTTTAACGGTTTAGAACGCGGTATATTTTGGTTAAATTTGTTTGAGAATTATTTTTAACTACGGCCCGACGTTTCGGTCTCCCCGTGACCACGGCTGCTGCAAAGCATCCGAAACGTCGTTTAACTTCGTTAAAAATAATTCTCAAACAAATCGCTCACTAAAACCTACCGCGTTAAACCGTTGTGTTAAACTACAGACAGTATGTATGTCGATTCATTATTTTCAAAAATATTGCAAATAAATAAATATACTCATATTCATTCTATATTATTGCCCATACAACACAATCGATTATTTTTAGAGTCTTTAAAAAGCTGTTCAACACATTTGAAACCACTTCCATATAGGGAAGAAATGCGAAACTGGATAAAGATTCGCGACTCGGCATATCAAAGGAGATCCATTCCACGTAAAAGTCTTTTGCTCCTTTAATCTTATTTTTTTACTAACTTCACATCTACACTAATATACAAATATAAAGATTTTGTTTGTTCGTTTGAACGCGCTAATTTTGATGAACCACTGGTTCGAATTGAAAAATTACTTTTGTGTTGGTTAGACCATTTATCGAGGAAGGTTATAGACTGTAAAATATCACGCTGCGACCACTATGAACGAAGAAACATGGAAATGTGGTAATAATAAGTATAACGTAAAAATTGTTTGATGTATGCGACTTATATGCGAAGGAACAGCGGGAAGTGAAAAAAAAACGAGAAAAAAAATATCTATCTTTGTAGATTTCCTTAGCGTGCGCTACGAAAACGGTTCAAGTTACCTAGAAATATTTATGAAAGAATGATGCCTTTTAAATGAACTAAAAATTTCCGCGACAGCATATGCTATCTTATAAGATTTACTTGCAAAAATGGGGGGCGCAACCGACGTCGTGGGCAACAGCTTAAATTAAGATGAAGGAGGTTTGTAAAACAATTGCTGACAAAATAACCATTCTACACGAACAAAGTCGCTGGCACAGCAAGTAATATAATAAAACAATGCGTTGTACACCTGCTTTGGGGACTAAAGAAAGCAGTTGAATATTAATGAAAAGTGCAGGTGTTTATTTCACCCCGAATTCTTGATTATAGCGGACTAATTTGCCTCTTGGGTTCGAATGTTTCTATAAGACAAAATAGGACAAGCCTCCTTTTTGTCTTACATAAACATGCTATCAAAATCTAACGACAAGTAGCTAGCCAATGACACATGACAAATTTTATCAAAGTGAGTTAAGCCTTAAACTCGTAATTGTAATAAGAATCCACACATTTAATATTAACAGACTTTAATATCCAAAATTCAAAATATATCACATCTATTTACTTCTACACAAGACTATATTATATTTGCAGATTGATTTTCGTGCTATAATTAAAAAATCTTTAGCATAACTACGAGTTATAATGTATTGTGCAGTTAGAGATTTTATCGACTTAAATATTTAAGATATTTTGCATACAATTGACATATCCTTCTGTTTCGCGATTTGTAGATTAGACTTTTATAATATAATATGTAATTATCTATATATGTGGGTAGACACTTTTCTGTGTCTGTTTTAGTCTAGCCTTTAATACCTAAACAAGATGTACTCTCGACGTATTTTGGCTGTTTGTGACCAAAACTATTAATAATGTTTCTCTTGGATTGAACACAGGAAATAAATGTTGAAATTATCGTACAAGTTCTTTCTTGTACGATAAATACCTTCATTTGTTTATAAGCATACTTTCCTCGCTCTTGTTTCATAAGAAACACCACCAACTCGTTAATTGTTTCGGCTAGAATCAAAACAGTCGGTTCCCGGACATCAGTGTTTGGAGAAATGGTCACTCACCTTTGCGTATTACGAATAATTAAACCAATAAAACGCCCGAGGATCGGTTGCATCCAATGGTCCTGTGGAGGGGCAATTCTAAACTAAGTGATATGTCGCCGCGATAAGTCGCAAATATTGGGGACACAAGTCAGCTGTTTTGGCATGTCACTATCAAGGCGTGGGATATTTGTTTTTTTTACTATCACGACATTTGGTTCTAGAAAAGCAATTGACTATTGTAAAATACCGTTTTTTGGCATGGCGTCTTGGTTTCATCATTTTTTTTTGGCCTTGGTTCAATGATGTCATAATTTCCAAATTAACAGGTCATCGTCGCTCGCAATGTATGTCTAATAGTTAACGGGATGCGAGTTCAATTCCCACCGAGTCCAAATGGTTTCAAATCGATTTATTAAGAAACATGGGTAGTAGAAATTTTGCGTCATGTACCACCGTCCACAGCTAAAAATGACGTGAAGTTTATGTCAGCGCATGTCAGTTTCATTCTGCAGATATCTGAATACTAAAGCTAATAGGTAGTTAGATTTTGTTTAGTCTGTCCTCCTCTGTCATAGAAAATCTCTCTGGTTGGCTTTTGTAAGAGAGCAAATTAAGCATTCAGATAACTAGTGACAACTCTACGAGCAAACTTATGTCACTTAGTTGAGAATTGCCCTCCAGGACGCATACTTTATTCAGTGCGCCGGCGCCGATCTTTCCGTTCGGTTGTTGTGTTCGTGGATTGCAAGCGTAAATACTAAATACACGTGTGTGTTGCGGACTTTTCGTGTTTATCAAATTGTGTTGTGCATAATTCGAGGTCATTTGCGATTGTGTTTTTCATAAAGGTTTGTGGATATGGTGAACAGATGTTTTGCATTGTAGTTATTATTTGCGGAAATCAAATTATACGACTTTCATTTAATTGTTTCGATGGTTGCATAACTTATATATAATATTAATTAAGTATTGTCTGTTTACTTGACTAGTACTCATTCAATATAAAACCCTTTTAACGGTTTAAAACGGGAAGTATATTAAATACTGTCTATAGTTTAAGCGAGTAGTACACATTTAAAAAAAGCATCGAAACGTCCGGGCCGAAATAAAAAATAATTTTCGAATAAGTTTAACTAAAATATCGCGTTTTAAACCGTTAAAGGGTTTTATTTAAATGGAAAAATTAACTACTAAGCATCGGAAACGTAGCGCTGTAGTTAAAATGAATTTTAAATAAAAGGTAGGTAGTTGAATTATTAAGCGTTTTAACCGTTAAAAGTGATTTATTTTAATAATATACATTACTTTAAAATATCTATTTAATATACATAATTGTACTTTTGAAACCGCAATTCTTAAAATTACAAATTGTAAGATGGTTTCCTGTATGTAACACGTGTAAATATTTAAATAACACTTGACTTTTATAATTCCGGTTTCAAACAGTTTAAAGTGGGTATTTCTTTTTTTGAAAAGTATACAATTTAGTGTCTTAATGAAAATAGTGCTCATATACTAGGTATCTACCTAGAACATAATAAAAAAACAGTTCATGCCTTAAAAATAAATGTGCTGATATCTATTCAAATATATTTATTCGGGTTTATTATAAATCTTTAACTATATGTTAGTATGAGATCTTGATATTGGTGTTTGCCTAATATAATGATTCACAAGGAATTTGACGAAGTTTCGATGATCTAATCCAGCCTACAACCGTTCTGATTTATTGATGAATAATATTGCGTAGACGTAGATATGAAATAAATGCGTAAAATATATAGGTATTGATTTTATAATACTCGATGATGACATAATAGATTTGTTGATATCGTGTCAAATATTTAAAACTTTTCTTTATTAAAAAAGCACTTTACCCTCTATTTTTTATTATAAAACGGTATTAAACGCGATATACACATACACCTTAACTCATTTTTAAATACGACTTAACGTTTCGAATGCAACAGTCGTGATCACGAAGATCGCGTTTTAAGCGGTTACAAATGTTTTATTTAAATGTATTATGTTTGCGTTGACCGCCCCCGTAGCTGAATGGTTAAACGTTGCCTAGCATTGCCGGGTTCGAATCCGAGTAAATAATGGATGTTTCGATGGCACGATGCACCAGAATTAAACCAATCACTGGAGCGGACGCAAAAATATGTTCGCAGTATGTACCACGGGAACTGGAATTTAAATTTTTCCTTGCGGAAACAACAGACGCCACTTTTTTCTAATTTACACAAAACAAGTTCTTTTACTTCTTTACGCATAACTCAACTAAATTACATACCCATATAAAAGTATTTTAACTTGAAAGATTTCGAAGATAACGCTAAAAAAAGAAGAAAAAAGATCTTATTAGTCTTATTATAAACTTATTGGTCTTTTTCCTTTTCGTGTACTTCTAACGTCTGTTCTTTTGTTCACTACCTTTAATTATTAAGTCATTCTATTACCAAGCAGGTCTATTAAAATATCTACTTAATGTAAATGTTTACCTACAGCCAACATTGGCGTCTTGCCATACCACAATCGTCATTTCAATGCGTACAACGTCTTATCATTCGCCTTTTGTTTATTGTGATAAGCTTCTGTTATTATTATCGAAGCGTATTTGTAAGTTTATACTGTACAACAATTATATGACATTTTTTTTAATACAATACTTTAAATTTAAAATAGTTACAAGTTAAACATTTAAATAAAACACTTTAACGGTTTAAAACACGATATATTAGTTTAATTTATTTGAAAATTATTTTCAACTTCGGCCCGACGTTTCGGATGCTTTGCATCTCCCCGTGACCACGGCTGCTGCAAAGCATCCAAAACATTTTCAAATAAGTTTAACTAATATATCGCGTTTTAAACCGTTAAAGTGTTTTATTTAAATGTGTACTACTCGCGTAAACTATAGACAGTATTGAGTTAACGGGTTTTCTGGTTTGGTCTAGGGCTCTGTGGTAGCAACGTATGGCTATAAATCAACGGGTCGCGGGTTCGGGTCCCCACCAGTATCACACATGTTTCAAATTTTTCAATTCTTTTTTCTGAAACATGTTGGTCTTCGTCTGGAAATCTGGATAATAAATAGGCGGTAGAAATATCGCAAACTCCGTCTGGGTCACAATTCACCGTCCACAGATGAAGTCGGGAAGTTTAATCGCTTTTCGTTTTAGTCTGTAGATTTTCGAATATCCAAAGACAATGTAGGTCGACGGTGCATCTTGTGTTTTATAGCTGGGTTATTTCATCTCCCATCAATCGAACCCCACTGCTTGTCTGTCCTATTCCATCACTAAAAATAAAAAAAAATGACAATTTTGAAACTTTTTCTTATCTTAAATATATTTGATTTAAAAACCAGAGTACTTACGACATAGATTATTATAACACTAACGGACTGTTTACAAAAATTCT
Organism: Leptosia nina; assembly: GCA_963661955.1. Taxonomy (NCBI): domain Eukaryota; kingdom Metazoa; phylum Arthropoda; class Insecta; order Lepidoptera; family Pieridae; genus Leptosia; species Leptosia nina. Next base: position 2,773,329 of record CAVLEF010000004.1, on the reverse strand, counting down.
AACAAGTGATAAGGTTAATCCCAAGAACGCCCTTATCAATGATCACTTACTAGTGCTCCATTCTATTTAATATATAACATGCAATTTCAATTATTTTTATGATAGAGGATATAGAAGCTTGGACTTCACTTGAAGCTGTTATATATTTTGTATTTGGACTGTAAGACTCTTCCAGGTGAAGATTTCACGTCCAACTCAGGACCTCCCCTATAATTTAATTAAAAAGTTTACAGTGCCCGAAATGTTATGTTGTAGTTAATATAAATTAACAATAAAATACCTAAAACACATGTGTTAAAGTTGAAATTCCTTTGCGCGAGAAGTGCGTGCATATTAATAATAGTTTGAAAAAAATCAACGATGACGTGTTGGATTCGGTAACTCAATTGGTTAGAGCAACAGCACGGGACTCTGTGGATGCCGGTTTAGTTCCCGCCCGAGTCGTAATTTTTTTTTTCAATTCATCATCGATTTTTAATTAAACAATAAGATAAGTAAAGCCTTTCGCGATTTAAAACCGTTTAAAAGTTATTGAAGTGTGTACTGCGTAAATCACAGACAACAGTTAATCTTTTATAGTTTTCTCAACTTCGCCATAGATAATTAGATTCAATTGATCGAAATGAAAGTCCTTCTACAGACTATAATTCATTCGCAAGGTCTGATGAAGAAGTGCGAGTCTTCAATTATGCGTCAGAGTCGGCACTTATCGTGCGTATTCATCGTATAAAATTACCCGCATTCGTAGAATTGTATGTAACGACTTGAGACGAAGAATATTGAATACTGGGTCTTGTAGCTGTGGACTACATTTGCTTCTTTAGGCTTATATTTATTAGACATATTTCTACCTATATCGATGAGGAATTCGGCCGAACACGTTATTACGGCAAACGCGAAGACACCGTTAGTCAATTCCGCAAAGGCCCCGCCAGTTTCGCCAAATACCAACTTCGAGAGAACAGATGGCGCTAGCGTAGCAGTTTTTACTTTGACGTCAGAGACACCCTCCATCCTTAGTTTCCCCGTGACCACGAATGTTGCAGAGCATTCGAAACATCGGGTCATAGTTGAAAGATTTTTCAAATAAGTTTAACTAATATATATCGCGTTTAAACCGTTAAAGTGTTTAATATAATGTGTACTACTTGCGTAAACTACAGACAGACAAATTCAAATGACCAATCATTACGTTGCTTAATTTGAGCTGATAATGATTTATTAAAGAACAAAAGAACTATTTGTTACGTTTTGTATTATACTAAATAAATAAAAAATTAATTCTCATACTTTTCCAATTCTCTTTCATTGATATTGTAAGTCCAATGAACTCACAGTAAGTAGAACGCATTTGAACGATGAAATTACACATTTAGTTTCGCCACACAAGATCCCATCACGACATTGAATACATTATGTTGAACGGTTTTTATATTTTATGACCTGTATGGGATATTATGCGCATGACCATTGCCATGAGATCAGCATAAATACTACTGGTTCGCCGTAAAAGGCTAAAAACTCCATACCAGTGTTAACCTCGAACTTGAAAAGCGTAAATAATATAGTCATTAAAATATGATCTACCCAATGGAAATACAGATTTAAAATAAACAAAAAAATGTTTAACGCTTGAAATTAATTTTTAAATTACGAGTGAAATTCGTTTTAGAGCAGATAAAAAAATGTATAGATAAAAATATCCTGTGTGTATTTTTGCGAACTACATTTCGATAGTCATTAAAACAAAAGAGTATTACATACTTTGATATCAGACACGACCATCTTTAGGGTCCCCGTGACCACGGCTGCAAAGCATCCGAAGTTTAACTAACATATATCGCGTTTTAAACCGTTAAGGGGTTTTATTTAAAAAAAGATTTTGTTTTATATTTTTGCCCATTGATAAATGTAGCTTTGTACTTTAAATGTAGTAATTTATGTAGCTAGCCAACGTTACGTATCCTTGTGACCGACTAACACTTTATTTAATTTATTGTAAATATATATAATATACATAGAATATTACTTGTTTAGTTCGCGCGGTATTTATACATCAATATCTTGAGAATTTCGTCTATTAAGCACTAATGATGTATGGAAAGGTAAAAGGTCGTACGATAAAATCAGTAGCTTCTATTAAAACGAGGACCTTACATATATCCTGACCCTAAGCTCTCACTGGTTTGGGAAAACAGAGATTATAAAATAATCACTGACTATAACATACATATGTGAGAAGATGTAATTACATTACAGTATACAATGATCTTTTCTTTCATTTGGATCTAGCTTTTGAGTAACACTTTGGAGGAATGCTAAATATGTTAATTAATGCATTATTTTTAGATTTAAGCCGTTAAAAGTGCTTTATAAATATATACTATGAGCGTGAACCACAGACAATAGATTTTTGATCTAGATGTTTAATTTATAATATATACACCTTTATATCATTGTTTTTCGGGCTTTTCGGCCGACGTGAGCTAGAAGAGGTTCTCGACGTTTCGCCATCACGTGCGGACGGCATCATCAGGAGATGTTAACACGTAATGACGAAACGTCGAGAACCTCTTCTCGCTCACGTCGGCCGAAAAGCCCGAAAAACAATGATATGCTGAACGTTGGCCGTGAAAGCCTTATACAACTTTGTTTTTCATTGGAACTCTAACATATTATATTAATACCAAAATAACGGGACTGAATAAATTTTTTTGTTTTTTTAAGAGTCTGAGAAAAAGAAAAGATTTTATTAAAGTTAATATTGAAATAATTATATATATTTATTTAAACATTTTCGCCCAGATTGAAATAATATTATCTCTTGCTGAATAAGTCAATTTAATTATAATTTAAGAACTAGATGCAAACATAACTTGTTTGTTAAAATACTTAATTCATTACTTAGCGTTTTTCATAAATGTCAATCATAAATTTAATATTATCTAATAATTTACACAAAAATTCTTAAGAAAGCTTGAATCAAAGTCATATTCTACCCAAGTCATGATTCGAACCGGCAACATTATAATCTCCGATCCATTCCACTAAGCACTGGGCAATTACAGTAACAAATATAATATCATTCAGGTCCGTACTTTTATGAGGCACTTGTTTATTTCTACGATACAGCAAGAGAAACATCCGGGAACCGTTTATATTATACACTCGGCTTCTTGTCAAGTAAAATCTTCATTCATAAGTAGCAAGCAACATTGAAAAGGAAATAGTTATTTTATGACGTACAATAAATGAAATATCGTTTTATAGTTGGGTATTAAGCAATATAACGTAGTTTATAATACATTATAATGATTGTGAGGCAGATTTTTTTTAGTAGGGTCGATTATTTGTAATTTCTAGGGATGTGCTGAAGGTTTATATTACGTTTTAATCGCCACTAGTGAGCTTTAACAGATTTTTGGCAATTGAAAAAAATCCGTTCATAAAAACGATTACTAATTTCTTTTTTTTTTTTTTTTTTTGAATGATCCTAGGAGCCACGAATACTAACCGGGCGTTTTGGGCGAGCGCGAGAGCGCTCGCCGTGTTTGCGGCTAGACCAAGGGTGCCCCGAGGGGGCAACGGCCTCGTTGACCGCCGCAATGCGGGTGGGAGCTTGAGGAGCTGGACGGAAGCTCACCCGGGTGAGCGGTACGCGTAGCGAATGACCTCGCTACGCCGGCGTAGGCGGTTTTGGGGCGATGGACCGGTGTTAGCCGATCGCATAGGGTAGTACGTCGACGCTTTGTTAATTGTCGTCGGAATCGGTAAGGACGTTACCGCCTTCTCCAGGTGTATTGATGGGAACTTATTGGGCGCCCCAGTTTGGTTCGGTTTTTTGAAGAAACCTCGACTTTCTTGAATACACTAGGGTGTAATTGAATTGGAGATCTGCATTCCGCACGCACCAATCTCCAGTGCGGTTCGAGTGAACCGATTCTGAAGCACCTGAGCCTGTGGAGTGTGTTGGGGCTGGGCGAACGCACTGGAGTAGGTGAGAATGGACGAATAAGTTTTGTAAGCGTAACTTTGTGTTTGAGGGACAACTTACTACGCGCGCAAATTAGGGATATACCTGTCATGACGTACAGGTTTACGACGGACTCGATTGACATGTTCGCGGAAGGTTAACTGTTTGTAAGTACGCCTAAATATTTGGTATTTTTACGGAATGTCTTCCGTAAACTTGATTGGGGCGTCTAAGTTTAGTATGTACTGAGGGCTAAGTAAAGTAGATTGCCGCACTTTTCGGTTAACCTCGACTCTCCATTTCCGGAACATGCTAGGGCGTCGGTCGCGGTCTGGAGAGTGAGACATCGCTGCTTTTGCATCTGTGTAAACGGCGTATCATCGGCGAAAAGGAAGATGGCTTGTTTTGGGGATGTCGCTAGTAAAGAGGAGAATAGAATTGGGAGAGAACGATCCTTGGGAAGGCTGAGCGAAGGATTTGGAGTGGAGAGGGCGCCCTCTACCCGGAAGGGAAGAGCGATTCGACAGAATGAGTGGATATTGACATTTGTCGGCACACCGATCTGGTATATTGTATAACAGACCTTATGCCAACTTTGTGAACGCCTTCGCTAATGAAAGAGGTCTGTGGAGACCGGAGTGTAGCGCCGTGAAGGATTCTCGTGAGGGGTATTGTGGGTACATAGTGATGGGCGAACTTTGTGAAGAAGGCTGGATTTGAAATTCGTAGGTGTTGAGAAGTCCTCTATTTTTAGAGGAGTTGAGAAGACTAATAGGTGGTAACTATAGGAATTGGGTTTACCCGGTTATGAATATATACTAACCTTTTACTATCTGGAAGATGATTATATAAAATTAAAATGAAGAAGGAATAATTTATCGGGAGATTTATTCCCTATTTATATTTTTCGGATTTTATTAAACCTTTAATTACTAATTTCTATCAAGTTCGAGTCCCTTAGATTCACGATCTGGTGTTCAAAATCCGAGAAATGTGGGAAAATATTTGTAAAACCACGATTGGCTTAACCCTACGTGTGGCATTTATGTGTCTTGTCTAGTAGATTGTCCGATTCGGTCTGCCCGACCGAAACTATTATGTTTCTGTGGGATTTCCTTTTTAGGAATCATAGGATTTATTGCATGACAGAGGTTTATAAAATTACTTATGTATATAAGTATTTATTTTGACTCAAAGAACCGAAAAAAAGTCCTTTCTATGATTCCTTCGGTACGGTAATTCCTACGATAATAATACCATCTATCATATCAACAATAACGGGAGAGTTGACATTTTAACTAGTAATTACAGGGGGGGGGCGGTGTGGCGTTGATAGCGAACGAAAAAATCGTCATTTTTACTCGATATAAATACTAGTTAACATAAATATAAAATTAGTGTACTTCGTCAATGGTACGGAACTCATCGTGCGATCGTTCGTTTCGCACTTGACCGGTAATTATAAAATTTCACAAGCGCTAATAATAAGCTATTTTTGGGACCACTTGTTCAAGCTGCAATAGGTGTAGTAAAATCGTAAAGCTAATGGTATCCTTGAGCGAGTCTATTTCCAAGCTGTGCTTTATTTGCAGAATTATTGTAGAGGTCGATGACACTTCGTCCTCTGTAATTGCCTTATAGCTTATAACAGCTGTTTCGTAGTTCACTATAGTTAAGAAACAATTGAACAAAAACACTGAATGCGGGCTTCACATGACGTTATTTGTTTAAGAATTGATATGTATGTATTAAAATCAATATTTAAATTTTAAATCAAGTGATTAAAGTATAAGAGTTTATTTATTTAGTAGTTCTGGCTCACGACAGCTGAAAAATAAATTGAGTTATTATTATAATAATACATAGCTATATTCCAAAGAATACAGATGTAAAACAGTCGGAACAGAGAGATACTAAGTTTAACGTATGTGTGTGTAACGTGTGGGGGGTTGGGGGGAGAGGGGGATGGTGTAAATGTGTGTATGTACATAGGCGCGTGTAACGGTATGCTTTTTTACAGTAAACTAAATTTATGACTACATACATTTTTAATTATTTTCCAGACATCATGCGGGTAGTTGTAAATATTATTGTAATATATATTCAGATACGTGTATGTAAATGATTTAAAATATATAATGGGAATACCCTTCCTTGCTCTTACACCATTTTATAGAAGACGTAATGTTATATCGAAACGTCTTCTTGTGTAAGCGACTCGTAGCGATTATTTTTCGCAACTTTAACAGCAATAAAATTAAACCGATATACATAAAAGCTCGATAGAGTTTGTTAAGTAAGAGTAAATTTATGAGTTATGGATATAAGATCGAATGCTGTAAGTGCTGATTATGTTCTGCACAGTTAAAACGATTTATTGACGATGTAATGCTGTAACCCTTACACAATTGTTGTTATAGAAAGTTGAATTGATTTTATTGGTCTATGTTGATCAAAGGCTCTTCCCATGTTTAATTTATATAAAACACTTATATTAGTTAATCTCAGTTCAGACTTTTAAATGCTTTGCAACAGCCGTGGTCATGCGGGTACTGGAGGTGGAGGATATCCCTAATGTTATTTTCAGTCCCCCGTGACCATGGTGATTTAAGAATAAGTTTAACTAAATGTGATATATATATATCATCCATTTAACTTTGCTTATTACTTTGACGTTAGAGACGTCCTCCATCTTTAGTCTCCCCGTGACCACGGCTGCTGCAAAGCATCCGATAGGTTGGGCCGAAGTTAAAGATCATTTTGAAATAAGTTTAACTAATATATCGCGTCTTAAACCGTTCAAGTGTTTTATTTAAATACAAAATATCTGTTTAAGATAGATCATAAATTCAATGCAACTTACATGCCTCAACTTATCGTGTGGGTAGCATAATTCACCATATCCCGTCGTTGCTCCAAGGGTAAAAATGACCGGTGCTCAGCAAGCGTGACGTCTGTCAGTTGGGTACCGACTACCGATCAACCCAGTGTTCGCATGTTTCAAACCATTGGCTTTGGTAAGCGCGAGTGTACAATTTTGTGCGATGAGTGAAGTGCAAATGTTGATAACTAAGTATACAGCTATCCTGCTGGAAACGGCAAGGAATACGGAAGCGAGGAACACCAGCCTGTCGCGGTCTACCGACGGTGACTGGTCGTCACTTGACAGCGCTTCCAGGAGGCGTCCGTGGAGGAGAAGGACTTACGCTTATAGGTTAGTTGCTAATTAAAGTAAAAAATCTGTTATTCACGTAGTAACCGTTAGTGAACGTCTTACTTATGACGTATGATTTAACACAACACAACCACCAGGTTTCTCTACCCTATTTTATCGTACTTTTATCATTTAAACTGAATTGTAAGTACTGTCTATAGTTAACGCGAATAGTACATATTTAAACAAAACAAAATAAATAAAACGCGAAATATATTAGCTATCTTATTTACAAATTTTGTTTTAGCTACGGCCCGATATTTTGGATGCGCTGTAGTTTCCCCCGTGACCACGATTGCTGCAAAATATTCAAAACTTTGAGCCGCAGTTAAAATATATTGTTACTAAGTAACTAATATATTTTGCGTTTTAGACTGTAAAAAACTGTTTTATTTAAATCAATAATTTTAACAGTAGGGTTGTAACTCTCAGGTTCCGTCCCCCCGATGAGATGAAAAAAAAAGGGAAATTTATTCTTTCATCATCGTTGATAACAGAAACACAAATATTGTATAAATCATCTCTAAAAATATTCATTTAACTACAAATTTTAATTACGTTTGAAATATTAACAATGATTTCCTGCTATGTATTCTAATAACTTTGTTCCTTGATGAATATTCATTAATAGAAAACTTAGTAACAAGCGGACTAATAATACTTGTATTTATGGTCATTGCATTATACTTGTTTACGTAGTTGATACGAGTACCTTATAAAGGTATTAAGATCGGGTAGACAGGTAATTATAATAATATATGGGAGAAGTGAGAGTCAGACTATAGAGTATAGACATTGAACCACGATGACGGTTGCGTCTGGAACGCTGACGATGCCGGTACAAGTCCTGCCCGAGTTGAAAATTATTTCAATTTATTTTCGATTTTTAAATTATATAGTGCTTTCATTGTTTTACAACCCGATGGAAACCAAACCCACGACCCGTTAACCACCACTGGACCTACAAGCTATAAAATGATTTTAATAAAGGCATGCTAGTCGGGTTAATTGATTCATAGATCTTAAAAGACACATATCCTAAATCCTGTCTAAGGAACTTGAAAAATCTTAAACAGGACTTAGATATTGGTAATATAAATGCTAATATTTCAACAAGAAAATAAATCTTGTTGCAATAACGGGTGCATGCATTTGTCTTTGAGTTTAACTGTTCAACTTGGAAATTACCATAAAATGTATTTATATTTAACTACGTTCAGTAAAGATGAGTTATATATAACGAAATTATCTATCCTTTAACCTATATTTATAAAAATCCACACCTTAGTCTTACTTATTAAGCTAAAGAGTTGGTTTGTTTGTTTGAACGCGCTAATCACAAAAACTGCTGTTTTGGATTGATGAATTATTTTCGTCTTGGATAGACCATATAATATCAAGGGAGGATTTAGGGTATAAAACGTCGGGCTGCGATCAACAGGAGGGAAAGTATTGGGGGGGGGGGTTAACTAGCAAGAACGATGGACCGTGGACGACGTTTTAGGTAACGGCTATAATTTTAAGCTGAGGAGGTGGTTTGCAAAAATAATTAATGTTATGATGCCCAAAATGACTATTCGGGCGAAGTCACGGACGCAGCTTGTTAATATCTTTGAGATGAGTCAAGAACACTGTCTTCCGTATCAAAACAAAACAACATCGCCACGCAAATAGCACGAGTTATTCAATGAATGTAAAAACAATACTACTACATACTGAGTTGTGGACCTTGTCTATCTAATGGTGTGCAAACTGCACTTCCATTTATGAGTTTGGTGTTCGATTCCTGGTGCACTTAAGAATATTAATTGTGTTCATCCTAATCCGAAATATTCCTTAAATTTAACACTTAAAAATTTGAGAAAAATAGATTTTTAAAAAAATAAAACATTTTACCCGGGCAAGATTTGAACCGGCTTCGTCAGAGTACCGTGCTCTAACCGATTACCGACCTATTTTCGATGATCGGTCGGTGAAAAAATATTAAAGTTTTCAAAAAATAGTTTAAATATATCTGTACTTTACCCGAAAAGTCATGTTTAAATAAAACACTTTTATATACCGTTAAGACCGCGGGATGTGTTAATTAACTAAGTACTGATTAACGACGTTCAAAATTCCTTCTGCAGCGAAACGTCGGGCCGTGTTTAAATCAATTTTAAATAAGTTAAGTAATCCATTTCACGTATATTATTAATTACTTAATTACCGCCTAGTGTTTAACTGTACCCCGTTCCTGTGGTTTTATGTCCCCAGACCTGTACCGACAAAGAGCTCTGGTTCTCAATTGCGCTTTACCAAATCTCGATACTCTTGACTTTCACACTTCTATCGCTGATCTTTCTTGCTACAGCGCCCACGTCCCAACAGTGGGAGTGAAAGATAGATAGTCCAGCCGTGTTACAAGAATTGCATTTTTATTAGACTCAATTGCATCGAGCCGCATCGCTTGCAACCGGGAGTGATTTTGAAACCGCTGCACCAATTTATTTTATTGAGTTAAGTTGATTCAATCTCCTGAACTGTTATACGTACTTTTTAAGCGATTAAAATACAACACGAGTGAACATTGAATTATTAAATGTTCTTTTAAATAAAACAATTTAACGGTTTAAAATGCGATACATGTTAGTTAAACTTATTTGGAAATTATTTTAACTACGGCCCGATACATATGCTGCACATGTCCAAATAAGTTTAAAACATATACAAGGTTTTAAATTTTTTTATTTAAATGTGCACTTCTCGCCTACACTACAGACACTATTAATAAATTATTAAATTTAAAATTTTAATAGTAACTTAATAATTTGTTATTATTCATGTTAAAGGTCTTATTTTTTTGGTAGCTATCTATGTTTAAAACGAGATACAAATATATAAATTGCAGCTTGATTTTTTAAATACTATTTTTAACATAACTTTGTTCAACAGCAATACAAAAAAGATATAGAATAATTTAAAAATCGAAAATAAATTGAAAAAAACAATTTCGACTCGGGCAGGACTTGAACCGGCGTTCCGTGCTGTTGCTCTCGTCGCGGGGGGAATTTTTTTTTTTTTTTTTTATTTTTAAAAAAAAAAAAAAAAAAAAAAAAAAAAAAAAATTTTTTTTTTTTTTTTTAATTTTAAAAAAAAAAAAAGGTTTTTTTTTTTTTTAAAAAAAAAAAAAGGGGGAAAAAAAGGGGGTTTTTTTTTTAAAAAGGAAAAGGAAAAAAAAAAATTTTTTTTGGGAAAAAAAAAAAAAAAAAAAAACCGGGAATTTTTAAAACCTTCCAATTATTTTGATACGGCAAAATTTTTTTTTATCAATTTATTTTCGATTTTTAAATTATATAGTTTCATAATGTGCAATAACATGTGAAAAATATTAAAGTTTTCAAATGTTTAAGAAAAAATTAGTTGATTTCAGAATGATGCTGAACCTCTTGAGAATCGAATGCACGACCCGTTCATCAGCCACATATCGCTAGAGACACCAGAAAACGACCAATATTGTATAATGAGAAATATCTTCTATTGCATTACGTGCATTCGTCTTTTGTTCCCCATAAGTGAATTTCTAGTTCGAGTTTCTCGCGCATGTTACCACGCATGTCTTTTATAAAAAAAAACGTAAATGTAGGCGAAACGACAATTACTTAGTGTAACAAGCCGTAATGAGAGAGGGTCGCTTGTTGTCAAGTATATGCCACAAATTTAAAACCATTCAACAACGTAGGCTCGTTGATCTAAAGGTAGAAATGTATGGCTAACAAACAACGAGTCGTGGTTTTGTTCCCCACCGGGACCAGAATATTTCTAACTTTTCTGAAACATAGTGGGAATGTTGAAATTCCGCCCGGGTCACGAACCACCATCTACAGATAGGAAAAAAGCCGTTAAGTTAAGTTTAATCACGTTTCAATAAATAGGTTTAAATCAGTATGTAAAACAATTGCAAGGTTATTATCCTGTTAATCAATATTTAAATGATAAAAATGCTTGGGGTGTGGAGGAACCCGCTCTTACAGCGCAAAATATGTGTTTTTAGTAAATCAAGAATGTTAAATGAAACTTGGCGATAAAAGGAGTGACGGCGAGTTTATTGCCAGTTCTTCTCGTTCGTTCTACCCCTTGATTTGAGAACTGGGGGGTAAATGTAAAGTTAGATTCTATAATTATTTTGTGACGTTCATAAGTGTACATAGTTACCTACATGAATAAATGATTTTGACTTTGACTTTACTTAAGATGAAAAAGTTAAGTTATTTAGGTGTCAGTCTGTGGATTTCCGGATGTTCAAAGCCAAAAAAGGTCGACAGCGCCACGTGTTTAGATGTTATATGGATGGGGTATTCCATCCTCCAGACAGACCAACTAAAACCTCCTCTATCATAAAAAAATATTTCAAATTAAAAGATATTTCGTGTAAAGGGCAAATACACTTTGTGAGCTCTGGTGTTCGTTTACTTTTGTCACAAAATGAAAGAATAAATTCAGCGATAGATCTGTTTTGCTATCTGTATTTCTTCAGGAGAAATAAGAGATAATATCTCTCTCCAATTAAGGATTTGGAATCATATTATATTTTAAAGGTTCAAGTAAACGAATTTTATTATAAAATATTTATGATTTTAATAGTATGTTAAAAGTAAGCTATTATACGTATACATGTAAAAAGTAGAATCATTCTCGACAAAATCATGTTTTTATCAGCCCGCTATAATTGCAATAAACGTCAATATAACGATTATATTAAAGCACAGATAAAATAAGCTTTCGCAGGATTATATCTGTTCTTTCGAAGCTTATACCACAGATTATAAATGTTTACTCGAAAGGTAATTGTACTTTGAGGTAAGTGATGTTGCATAATATGCATTTCTCTTGAATTTTGTAAGCTTGTGTAAATACGGAAAATGTCAAATTAATAAATGTTGTGAGATTTGGTAACGATAAGATATATAGTCGAGATATTGATTTAAATTGCATATTACATATATAATATTTAAGGTTATTTAACTCGATCTTTAACATTTTATACACAAAAAATTTAATACTGTCTGTACTGTAAGCGCGAAGTAAACATTTAAATAAAACACTATAACGGTTCAAATCACAATACTAATATATTAGTGTAAACTTTTTTAAACTTATTGCCAAATTATTCGGATCGTAGTTAATATAATTTTCAAATAAGTTTATCTCATACATACTGCGATTTAGACTGTTAAAGTATTCCATTTAAACAAAAAAATATCAAATATATATTTAAAGAAAATTATTCGTATCAAATAGTGTTCATAATACTTTTACGCATTATAATTACATATTGTTATGATTTCAACGCTAAACCAATTTTGATAGAATTCGAATGAAAAATATCTACGTTGTATTCACATTCCACTTGATACGTTATATTGGAAATTTTTAGTGCGGACATAATAAAGAAGGTTTGAAGCCAAAAATAAGATTAAGATTTGAAAAAGAATTTAGCATTTTGAAACCCAATAAAGTACCATGAAGTATTTTGCATACACTATATATCATACTTATTTACTTTCTTACGCCTAGAACTTAGTCCTATTCACGATGTAAGAACGATTCATATCGATAAGACTATTTATATGTCCATTTGTCCATTAAAAGGACAGTTATTTAATGCTAAGTACCAGGCGTACAAGATTCGTATCGTTTTGATTGACACAATAATATCACAATACTTACATTTAGCTTGATATTGTAAATCTCAAACTGTTAACGTTTAGCATTTTTAATTATTGATTACACTAAACTATACAACTAAGGGGTAAGTTGTATGTGTGGTAAAGTAGAATGTTGTTTTGTTTTTTTAGCTCGTGAGGTTGGAAGTTCGATTTCCTTGTCTTGTAAAGTGATGAGAGGTGATGTGAGAGCTTCCATGTATCGGGCCCGCTTTGACCACTGCTATGTAAGAACCACGTATTTAAATAAACAAAATATACTTTACCAATATAGTCGTTTTAAACCGTTTAAGTTGATTATTCAATAAAGAAAAGTTTTGGTGACTCATTTAAATGGCTAGGGAGAGCGGTGGTTTTATCGTATCATTGTGGAAAGCTAATAAAGATTTAACGCGACCGAACAAATAGCTTCAATTTCGAGGCAAATACTTGGGGATCGGTTTTATAGCCCATTCAATATACAAATACATATTTGCACAGACATATAACATTTACATGTATAAGTGTATTGAACGTTTTAGTTTGAGGATTCTTCAATAAAGAAAGTTTCGTTTTACAAAATTTATTCTTTATTTGAAATTTTATTTTCACATGCTATTTTATATAATATGGAATGTTTTAAATAAAAAAAAAAAAAAAAAAAAAACCCTGGTGGTGGCATCACCTAGACCCACAGTTGACCTCGATATTTTTCAACCGAAAATGCCTAGAATTTTGAACATCTATGGTCGTGGCATTACATATACATAATAGAAATGTTATTTATATTGTGTGTCTTTGGTTTTAATTCAGAAAACTTTTATATCTACAATTCTTCGTTTCTTAAATTTGAATGTGAAGGAGTTTTATACCCTTGATACCTGTTTAGTAATTTTAAAACTTATGTGAAAACTGAGTTTGAATTTTAGTAAATTTCCCACCGAGGCGTTGGGGCTAAATGTAACCGTTCACCTGATCAACAAATAACAGGAAAGTACTTGGCCGGATTTTTGAACTATCTATAGTTATAACATTCTTTCACCATCGCATATACGCAATAATAGCAACATGTTTAATTTAGTATGTATTTGTTAAAAATAGATAAAAATAAATTGGTTTTAATTCTGTATGATGTTTACCCAGTCAAGCTAAATTTTTACGACATTAATCAAAATAATTATCACAAAACGTTTCTGTTTGTGACTTTACAACTACGTACTACTATAATATAACCTCAAAATTAACAATCGCTTAGAAGCTTTTAGTTCTCATACCACCTATATTATGCAAGCAAATATTCTGGGCTCCAATTCTGCTATTTACACTGACTTATCACTTACTTGTTGCTAACGTGAAATGTACATATTGAGTAATATACTAATACAATGACTTATCCCTGTCATTATCTTTTTAACTTGCCAAAGTTTATAGATATTGCAAACTAACTCTACTAACTGTCCTACTGTCAAATCTCAAGAGTGGAGTATCACTGAAAATCTGCGTGAAGCTTACTTTCAGGTACTAATCTTAATGGTGTCCCTCTACATACACCTGATTTATAAGTATTATATTCTCGTGTTATTTTGTGTTTAATTGTGTATGGAATAAATAATTCCATTTAAAAGAGGTTCTCTAGATAAGCGTATATTTCATTGTCTGTAAATAAAAGGTATAGTTTACATATTTAAATTTACACTTTAACGCTTTACAAAGCGAAATATTATTAATCCAAAAGTTTACAAATTATTTTATCTATGGCCTGAAGTTTCGGATGCTTAGTCTCTCCGTGACTGCGGCTACTGCAAGGTTTTCGGCATGCTTTGTAACAGCCGCAGTCATTTTTTAACAGGTTTAACTAATACATTTCGCGTTTAAAACCGATAATGTGTTTTATTTAACGTCGTATATTCACTGGCATCTCGAAAGTAAGTCGATAACCTCTCGATAGTCACTTATTCGTAAATTAACAGAATTGGGACCCCGCTGCGATGCACTAGCTGCACAAATATTTGGCTTTGTAATAAACATAATATACACTGTGGTTGTTTGTGCAAGTATAATCGCGGTATGCAATGGCCGCGGAATGCATATTACTAATTCACTATGCGGATTATTATTGTACTAACTGTTATGGCGTACAGGTCATATATATTGAGCTATTCATTTTGTAAATTTTGTTTATTACGTCTTGTACAAGTATATATATAGATGTATTCTTTTATTCTTATCGTTTATGATAAAAAGGATATGTTTCTTAATTAGATATGGACTCAAGTTGTAAAGTATACATTTTTATTTGTTTTTTCAAGTAATTATTCTTAATATTCTTATTGATTTTTTTATTGTAAACATTTTGTGTTATTTGTAGGATTATATGCGATACATTGTGCATTTTAGTGATGCCGGGTGGATGATAATTAAAGTGACAGCCATGTAACGAGTTTAGTTTTTTAAGAAAGAAATACAATTTAAAATTAACTACCATACAAAAGTATGGACATATAAAATAAAACGAAACAATTTTTACACAAATACATCTCAAAATATTATAGCTCCAGATAATAATTTGAAATCCTTAGAAAAATACTAGAATGATCCTGTTTTACAAGAAACTTCAAGTATCTAGATGCATGGATTAAGCATATTAAATCTCGATGCAAAATGACGCAAGCGACACCCACGTGCCGATCATTAAATATATCTTGTCGATTATGAAACTAAGAATGCTAATTTTCACAGCTGATGGCGTCGCGTATACAGGAAATAATTAAGGACTTAGTTTATTACTTATTTACTTATACACGTAATAAGGACAACGAATAATCTTCTAAAAACAAATAAAAAACGTACGTTACGTATTTAAATAACAACGTTTTCAACGGTCAAAAACGCGTAATATATTAGTCACTTTGATTTCAATCTATTTTTAGTACGACCTGACGTTTGGAACGATTGGAATGGGAGTGAATATAAAAAGTGTTCTTAATGTCAAAGTCAAATCTACTACTCTAGCGCCATCTGTGCCATTCACATGAGTCGTACAGATTCAATTAAATACGTCTTAAAACGCGGAAATTATTTTTATTTTTCACTTTTTAATAACATAAAAGTTATCCACTCAAATATGTCTATATTCCTTATTTGTATCTTATTCTGTAATAAAAATTAACTTATCAAATTTATTATTTAATTTATTATAACTCTATAAATAAATATATTTTAGTATTTCAATTTTATTCAATACATTTTAATATCATGCACTTACCATTTTACATTTTACAGCAAAACTTGGAACAGACAGCTTTGCAGTTTGAAAGACAAATTAACATACACAAGTATCTTAGTACGCTTAAATTTACCTTTGCTAACATTATGCAGTCGACATGAATGTGTTATGAATATTAACTACCTGAGAAGGATACCCACTGCAGTATATATTTAATTAAAGGAGATGTGAGTAATAGCTATTGTAGTAAAGACATCAGGATGTTGAATATGATAGAGAAATGTAAATTTTTCGTGAAATTTGTTTACGAGGGTAATATGGCAGACACACTATAGTGTCTGTTTCAATTTTTTTTTATTTACTCGGGTTAATGCATTATGCACGCCTACTCTAGGGCTGGTGGTGGTGTAGGGAGTGAGGGATTCACAACCACTAAAACCCCAAGGGCTCGTCATTGTGCGCAGTTAAATGAAGGTTGGTAACTGTTGTGACCTTGTCCAAAACCTCAATTTTAGAAGCGCCCTGCCGCATTGCAAGCGTGCGACCCACCCTTTGGCCCTTCAAACTCAGTAGTGTGAGACCAATCTGTCAGCGCAAAACACGCCGCGGTCGTTCTCTTCTTCTTCTCACTTCAGAGGCCAAAGGATCTAGTTCTAGGGCCCGCTCATCACTTTCTTTAATAGCAAATACCTCCTCATTTATTATTATTGTATTTATATCTCTATTTGTTATTATTGTATCTGTTTCTTTGATTTATGGACCGCCAAGTAGTTGAACTCCTTGGTCTATTTCTAATGAAATTAATCGCTGTGTTTCCCGAGATTTGAACATGGGAATCATTTAGCAATGAAAGTGTAGAGATTAGGGCTTTAAACGTCGACGTAAAACACTTAGAATGTGCAATACAATAATTGAAGACGTATATAATATACTAGATGTGTCAACGACTTCTTCGGCGTAGAGTATAATGTAATAATATGAATATCTGAAGGAAATAGTGATTCAGCATTCGAGCGATGTTAGCGCTTCTACCAAAATCGACTTCCAAGGTCAGGAGTGATGCTATGCAGCATTTTGTTACTTTGCGTAAGTTGAACATGATGCCGTCCTTGAAATATACAACTAGCTGTGCTACCGACTTCGTCCGCAAAGAATAGTCATTTTGGACATCTAAATTTGTTTTTGCGAACCACCTCTTCATCTTTATAAATTTAAGTTACCCTTGACGTCGGTCGCGTCCCGTCGTTCTAGCAAGTTAATCTTAAAATATAGACATATTGACGCTAATATGTTTTTCAAGATCATTTCAAGGGGAATCAGTCTTTCATACATATTTTTGTAACGTAATCTACAGCAACGTATAATTTTTCCCGTTTCTTCTACGTTTGCCGCTGTTTCTTCACTCCTATTAGTCACAGCACGATGTTTTATATAGCCTATGGCCTTCCTCGATAAATGCAATTAAAACAACTTATTTAACACTTTATTTATTATTTAGTAACAAACTCTAGATAAAAAAACAGTAGTTTAACAGTTCCTAAAAACTGGCGTCGCATTGTTTTACTTGTCAGCGAAAATTATGTTATTAAAATATTTATTAAATCATTTCTATTTATAATGACCAAAAAACAAATAATAGTGTGCGATTGTTTATTTTAGTTTACTATTTGAATTGTTTTTTTTTTCTTTTATTTATCGTTATTTTGAGTATCTTCTCTCGTAAGTTTCTTGTCTTCTTATACTTATTTATCCTTTTCACTTTCTCTTTGCTCCAGAAAGAAACCAAATGTTTTTTTTTGAGCAAAGAGAAAGGAATTGGTATTTCGAACTAATATAAATGACCTTCAAAATAGTTCAATACGATGTCTAAGGGTTAGTGTTCAGGGACACTCAACGGCCTACCTGACGCCATTTCAAAGTTAATTGTCTAAATAATTGGATTGTTGTAGTTGTAGGCCGTGACTGAAGTCTCGACGGGATTAAACGCTTCGTAGACACCTTAATTCGTTGTGTCTGTCTCGACAAGTTAATGATTACTTAGCGAGTTTAAAAACCAAATTGATTGATCATTAAATACAGTCTGTAGGTTACGCGAGTAGTACACATTTAAATTAAACAGGTTAACGGCAGTTTCACCGGGAGACACCGCGCTGAAGCATAAATGTTAGTTAAACTATATTGCGTTTTAACCGTTAACGGCTGTTTTCTTTAAGTGGACACCGTCTGAAACTTTGCGGCGTAAACTTTTTTGAAATACAAGTTTTATTTACAATTTTATTTAAATACGCAAAGTATAAGTTGTTATGTTGTTGTGTGTGTTAAGAGTTACATTTCGAGTTTTAAACGGTTAAAAGTATTTTACAAACTACAGACAGTACTGGATCATTGTCTATTGGATTTGCTATGTATGACGTTGTTATGGCAGTTAGACTGGTATGTTCGTCTCTGCTAAAATTTGTAAAGCTGCACACGAACGTAGGAGCACCAATTTTACCTTTGAGTAACGTAGGTTCATTTATTGATGCTAGCTAATTACCACCACCGTCATATTATTAAATGTAAAATAACTTAAAAACGTTCGACTACCCGAGAGTCTGTAGATAACTGCCAGAATCTTTAGAATTCCCTGAGCTAAATAATTGGTAAGGAATAAATGCATAAATTACATGGTTCTGAATACTCCTTGCACAGGAGCCATTGAAAGAGTACACTCAGCGTCATTAGGGGCCACTTGTCGTCTTGTACCTAATGAACATTTCCTCAAATGTCTGCGTAAGTCTGGATTCAGTATATTAGCAATTATGGGAACCCTGCAGAAACTGGGATGGATTTTTACTTTTCAGATAGAGGAGGGTTCCCTTGATGGTAGGTGACATAACCAAGCTCATTACAATAATAATTATTATATTGTGTTATTTATTATACGTAAAATTATGATAAAGTTTACGTACAATAAATAACAGTTTAACTCAGAAATGGGAAGCCTGCAAAGGATAGCATACAAAGTTTGGTACGGTGTAGACAGGTGCACTGACGGCCAAGTTCGACTAATTTCGCTGAAGAATTTACGAACAGTTTTGCATATTTGCCTTTCAATTATCTTATTTATTACTTATTAGGGACCATTTCAAGTACGCGTTTGGAAAATATGAAAATCCCCTTTTATTAGTCCAAGTTGATTTTTCCTTCTTTTTCATAAAAAGAAACAAATTTTCAATATTAATATAACACTTACTTTTTTCCCTGCTTCGTGGGTATGCGGAAGAGTGCACTGCACACAAAGTCTCGGAATCGAATCCCAGGTTGGGTAAAATGTTAATTCGGTATTTAAAAATTATCTAAGAAAAATTTTAAGCCCAGAGTTCACAAGAAGTTGACTTTATCTCTGTGCCGTGCAGGTAACAACTAGCTTTTGATCACTAATTTGGTTTTGGTCATCGTAAAGCCCACCACCTCACAAATGTAGCGTGGTGGGTTCTTGAAAACTTCTTTGAGAAGGTTACGCAGGAGTTATAGCCAAATGTGTACGGATATGTATAAGAAAAATATTCGTCAAATTCCATTTAAAAGCGATCGCCAATTCGCGTTGATGAGTAGTGATTGGGCTGAATTAAAAGCAATTCCAGTTCAGGAATTGGGTCGTGATTTGTCCAAATGCCACTCGCAGTATTGACGTTGATAGATAATGAAAAGGCTCTTTCAAAACGTTTACCAATCTAACTAATGCTCCTCAATTACAACGAACCAGTCTGACTACTGACTCTAACTTGACTGTACTGTTTCGTTATATCAAGTGCATTAATACATTACATGTATTTTTATAAATAGTTAAGAATAATTTAAAATTGGGAGCTAGTAAACTATTAACAATTATGTCTGTAGTTAACGCGACTAATACACAAAAAAATAAAACACATTTAAAGGTTTAAAACACGACTTGTATATTGGAGACATCCTCCATAAGTCCCGCCCTGGCCCCGGTTGCAGTTAACCATCCAAAACATCGAGCATAGTAAATAAAAATAAAACTTAATATTCATAAAACGGAAAACTATACTTACTTAAAACTTGTACGTTTTAAACTTACAAGTTTATAAAAACTTGTATCTTGTTAGACGTATCGAGGTTTAAACCGACCTTTCGTACGATATTATATGAGTTATGAAATTCCGTGCACAGATCATAATTTAATCGCTTTCGGTTTCAGTATGTGGATTTATCGCAGATCTAAAGCCAAAAAAGTCCGACTTCGTATCTTGATAAGACGTTATATGATTGTTTGAATATCGTCGAATGAATTCTCTGCCGTCCTAATATTACGTCAAAAATAAAAACATAGTATTAATCTATCAGTATTGACTCATCATAATTAAAAGCTAGGTATTTTCTCATCTGCGACTTGAAGACGAATCCTCTCACGCCACTAAACACAAAAACCGCATACACATTGTGATATGCGAAAATCTCTCTTCTTACTTACAGTGTAGAGGTTCGTTTTAAGTAATTCCAATCCCCTCGCATATATTTGTTTCAATTAGGGATCACTCGGGACCAAATCAAACAAATGGTGATCCCTAGATTGAGAGTGACATACGATAAGATGTGGGAAGTGTGCTAAATATTTGTATAAATTAATTATAAGTTTAGATGAAGCAAAACGTGACTTATATATCAAAGCTTTAGTACAAAATATCAGTTTCCCTATAACGTGGTATGAAACAAACACACTTTAGTGTCCGTTTTACTGATCGATTTAATTTTGATGCTGTTTATCGGATTGTGCCCTCTTAAAACGCGATATAGATATACATATTAGTTAAACTGTATTAACGGCAGACGGAGAGGGCACGGGGAGACATCCGTGACAGACTGCTGTAAACACTGAAACTCGGGCCGTAGTTAAAAAATTCATTGACTAATTTATATCGCTTTTAAGCTGTTAAATGTTTGAAGTCTACTACTGCGTACTACAGACTGACTGTTTTATGAAACAATTCATTGACAATCTTTTTGCGATCTTTATCAAAGCAAGAATACATACCCCCAAATAGTATTACTATTTTATAGGAAGTAAATAACAAAATAAAAAATATGTACCAAGAATAGGACATTACCAATAAAAGCCTAACTTAGAATGATAATTTTTTCCCATATATTTTCCTAGTTTTCAACTATTTATAATTTTTGCATAAATAACCTCATATTTTAATTATTTTAAGATAACTTACATAAAACTTAAAGAACATAAAAACATATAAGCTTTTGTCACAAATTTAATCTTAAATTAAATTAAGCTAAGCAAAGCAACAGCTAACAATAAACTTAACAACTTGGAAAGGTTTACAACGCCATTTTGTTGTAAAAAAGATCGAGTTATTATGACTTCAAATTACGAAATTACGCAGACATTAAAACGAACAGCCGGACGCTAAGATAAGAGCACAATTTTCTTTCGTCTGACTTGCGATCATTATATTTTCCGTTTCCCAACTACCGTCGCGTCCCTTGACAGCCCGTGACCAGCCTCCGACATTTTTTAATTAAACGGGACTTAAGACTTTAATAGCTTTCCAGAATTTTTTCTCAACGCCTACATTTTTAAACGCCTAACTCGATTCTGAAGTCTGGGAAGTTTTGATATGGCGCCATTAAGTTGTGAAATTTTACTATAAAATGTAACTTGTTAACATAAAATAATATGGAAGAGCTCGTATGGCTACTGATCAACGGATCGTGGATTCGATTGCCACCAGGTCGAACATGTTCCTAATTGTTTAATTATTTTTCTGAAACATGCTGGATCTCGTCTGGAAATCTGAAGATTAAATGGGGTGGAATAAATGGAAATTCCGTCCGGGTCACGAACGACCGTCCACAGATGAAAAAGCCGTGAAGCTTAATCGCGTTTCGGTTTCAGTCTGTGGATTTCCGAATATCCAAACTCAAAATACATTGACAACGCATATTGTTTAGGAGCGTAGTAGGGTAGACCACCTATCATCAATAGAACCCTCCTCGAACATTAAATAAAGGAAGTCGAAGTGGTTTTCGCTAACAACGTAAGATGCAAAATTAATAAACTATGCTCTAGAGTAAAGGTCATTGCACTTCCGTAATTGCATTCTCATATTTAAAACAACATTGCGCGCGTCGATCATTACAGGGTATGTGACTTTGCTATGAATAAAATTACAGGCGTTTTAATTGGTGTATAAATAAGTTATTTTAAAACAGTTTCATGTTAAAATGTACGCTTTATATATATTAATTTTAAACTTATGCTATAATATTTGTTTTTTAAAACGAAAATAAAATGAAAAAGAATATCGACTCGGGCAGGATTTGAACCGGCATCGCCAGCGCTCCGTTCCAGCTCTACCAATTGAGCTACCGAGTCAAAAAAATTTTCAATGTATTTTCGATTTTAAAATTATATAGTGCCTTCGTGTGAATAACATGTAAAAAAGAATAAAATTTTCAAATAATGGTTTTTATTCAATTAAAAAATCTACAGCGCTCTGTGCTGTTGCTAGAGCGACATAACGTCCTGCCAGTGTCGTATTTATTATTTTTACAATATAGAATCTATTTTTAATTATATAATGCCATCATGTGCTATGTGAAAAGATAAATGCTTTTGAATAAAAAAAATGTTTATTGTTTCAGGTAAATTCTTCTTATCCTTGTAACTATTTAATAGAAGAAGGCTATGTCGGTAAGTAACAAATCTACGTCTGTTTTACAAATAGTATATCTATTTTTTATGTACTTATACTATTTTTAGATTGATTAAAGTACATAAATATTGTAAATCTACACGTTTGTGAAACCTCGTATATTCAGTTTAGTTCTTAATGTTCTTGATAATGATAAATAAATATGTTTCAAACGAAATACTGTAAGTTTTACCACTAATTTTATACTGGTACTAATGTTTTTAATACGGTTGAGCTAACGGGAGTGAATACACATCTAAATAAAAGACTTAGTGAAACTTATACATTTCGCGTTTTAAATAGTTAAAATTATTTAAAGAAACACTAATATATTTCGTAGAAATTCACCCATCCAGTATGTTACTTCAATGTAATTGAATCTTTTAATTAGGAAGCTTTTAAGTAAGACATTTTAACAGTACTTATTAGTCGAACGATACTTTTCGCCATAGTTTAAGCAGTTTTAGCTTCTAAGTGTAATAAACTAAGTTCGATATTTCCTTTTTAGCGTAATTTTAGTCTCGTCTCGTAGTTTGTTAATGAATTCACTCTCAGGTAACAAAGGGTCAATTTAGTTCGTTTTATTGAATAAGCGAATATTGTAAAGTCGTTCTAGCACTTGTAATACTATTAAGAACTACTTTAAGTCTTCGTAAAGAAGGAATAAAACATTGAATGTCTGACTACAATTTTGTAGTTTTTAAACTGTCAAGTCAAATTATCAATACTGTTATAAATTTGTAGAGTTTGGTTCTTTGCGCAATAATACCAGGAAGTGCTATTGAATTGAAAATGTATTTTTGTGCTGGCCTCAGGTTATTGAATCATGCTACATAATAGGAACAAAGAGATAGTTTGAATTTTATTATCGAGGACGACAAACAAGTGTAAGGTTTATTTAAGAGTAGATGAAATATACAGTATTACACATATAACATTTCAACAAGATGCGCTATCTACCTATATATATATAGCTATAGATATTCGGATAATGTGAAAAATATTGGGAAAATTATTTTTTCTTTAAGGGTTTTCGTGGTAGTGGAAAACAGTAAATATACCCAAAAAAAATGTGTAAAATATGTTTTTGTCTTTTAATAATCTAAAAGAATGTCCGCATATAGCTAAGATGACAGACGATAACGCTTGAGACGCGATAGCTCAGTAAGAGCAACAGCACTGTGCACTGTGGTCGTTGGTTCGAGTTCCTCCCGTGTCGTCTCTTTAAAATATCTTTTTTTTACTTTAAGAATGTTAGCTTTCAATAAAATTTGGTATATCCATTAAAAATATACGCAATAAGTGCATTTTGCTAATTCAAATTCTGTAGGCTCCAACAACGTGAATACCAAATTTAAACAGAACATAAACGCGACGTAATGTATAAATTTTTATATACAATTTTTTTGGGGAGGGGGGAGGTGATTAATTGTAAATAAGTAAACTACTTCATTTCAACATAAAATATTACAGTGTTTTATTTAAATGTGTATACTTGTATGCCACATTTAAATTAAAAATATCTTGTCAAAAACAATTTAATTACTGTACAGTTCGTACATCATTAGAACATTAATGTTAAGAAATGATTTTTCTCCGTGACATTTTCTACTTCGAGTAATTTTAATTAAAACTTTTTAATTGTTTGTCTGAAGGGAAAGCTTTGATTGGTCCCTCATTACCGTTTCCAAATTGGACTTTTAAAATAATTTGTCATTATCTGCGATCTTAAATAACCTATTATAATTATGATTAAGTAGGACAGTAGAAAAGCAATAAATAATTTGAATATATTTTATTTTTTAATGTGAAACCGATTTACTTGTTTTGGTGTTGTGTAAAAAATACACTTGTCTACAAATGTAACGGCCACGTATTGTGGCCACATTACTTGGTCACAATATTTGTCAATTTGTTTGAGTTGTGAAAGTTAAAGTACAGAGAAAACTTATCTTTCATCTTATACGACATTAGAGCATTATTTGTACTGGCCGCAAAAAGACATAAATAACTAACTTACTTATTACACGAATTATTAATTGGCATTGTAAGAAACAACGTTTTTAAACAGTTTTATTTAACTCTGCCTGTACGGAATTCATTTATTTAGGTCCAAATTAGAAATTGACATTTAAGCACATTCCTTAATGTCAGATTCATCTGACATTTGGTACACACGTTTAATTTGGATGACGATACAATATAATAAAATCAATAACATTATAAATCTAAGATGGCCGCCGATACAAAATGGCGGATTACATATTTTTCCTTAACCCCCTCAATATGGGTATCAAATGAAAGAGCTACACAAGTAAAACACGATGACTTATGTCATTTTTTTGTAGTTTTCAGTGCACAAAAAATAAAACTGTTTAACTTAAAAGTTAAACTTGATACTATTTACTGATTATTAGCCATACATTCCTACCAATAGACCAACAAGCCATAACATGCAACTTAGACTCAAATTTAAACTATGTAATTATAAATATAGGAAGTGTTTCTATATATTTAACTCTTCACTCATCGTTACGAAAAGGATTTTATGGCCCTATTCTTGACAATAACTTTGTCGCCTTTATTCGCAAGCAGGCTTTTCTTTTTTCCTTTTCTGAAAAAATAAACTGTCCTCTTTATTGCATAACTGGTAAGTGGGTAACGATAGTTGTTACAAAGTGAGCCAATTTTGTCAAATTTATGAGATGGCTCGCTGCCTCCGTTTATGGTTTTACAACATATTTATCGTTTTATGGCTATGGGGACAGTTTATGATAATTCCTGTATCATATACTTTGATGTTTTACTCAATTGATGGTTGTCATAAAAAAAAATATTGTCGGTTATCGGTTTTTTAAATTACAACAGTTTATACCATGCGAAATGTGTTTTTTTTCTGTTGCTTACACGAGTAGCTCACATTTTAGGAAACACTTTTAACGGTTTAAAACGAGGAATAAATTTATTATTAGATTTTTACTACGACTCGATGTAACGTATGCTCTCTTTTAAAGTGTTTTAGCTATTGATATACATTATTGTAAGTGAATTTTAGGCATGAAAAATATTTTTTTTTACATTTAGTGTGGTGCATCGTCTCAAACATCGCAACCTGCGTTTAGTGGAAGCGCAGTTTGTCGGGAGTTTGATTTCCGCCGGTGTCATTTATTACATATCTTAAATTGAAAAAAAAAAATACATTATTTATATATTCAAATGATTATATAAGAATGTATAATTTTATGGAGTAAATAAAGATATACTCCGCAAAAGTATCTTGAATTTTCACTTACGTTTCTAGAAGTGAGTATAGTTGCCTGATATATAAGAAAAATACATTTCAAACAATGCCAGGAAACAGTGCGTTCACATGTTATCGAACTAGGAAAAATGTAGAAAGTGACAGTTGAAAAGGTTATTGATAGTAGGAAGTTATACATTATCTTGTATTTCTCTCCACTAAGCGTAACGTAGGTGTTTAATTGAAATGTCCAATGACTAAGACTGTACGTGCCCTTAAATCTTACTGCAGAGTTAGGATCATGCTTCGAGGAAATTGTAATATTTAAATAAAACACGTTAACGGTTTAAAAGGCGATATATTAGTTAAACTTATTTGAAAATGATTTTTAACTTCGGTCCGACGTTTCGATCTGGACTCTGGATCCCAATAAACAGCATACCGGCAAACGCGAAGACACCGTTAATCAATTCTGCAAGGACTCGGCCAGTTTCGCCAAATACCAGCTTCGACGGAACAGATGGCGCTAGCGTAGCAATTTTTTACTTTGACGTTCCATCTTTAGTCTCCCCGTGACCACGGCTGCTGCAAAGCATCCGAAACATCGGGCCGAAGTTAAAAATCATTTTCAAATAAGTTTAACTAATATATCGCGTTTTAAACCGTTAAAGTGTTTTATTTAAATGTGTACTACTCGCGTAAACTATAGACAGTATTTAAGTCTATATCTTGTTAAGTGTAATATGATTAGGGTGTTTATAAAAACTCTAATATTTTTCACATGTTATTGCACACGAATGCACTATATATATATTTAAAAATCGAAAATAAATTGTAAACAAGTGACAACTCCTCAATTATAATAAATACGTCTTTACACCAACTTTTTCAAGATCTTATCCCATAATCTAATTCTGTCGATGCAGTTTGAGCTGAGTCTAGCCACTCTAAAGGTACTCCTATTAATTGATGCAGATGTATTCTCCTGCCATGTTAAAACCTTTTTAGTTCTTTAAAAGCGTTCGGCGGTATATGGGTAGAGTAAATTCGTTAACCTGTGCTAAACGTATAGTTTAATTAAGATAACATCAAAATTTCGACGATGACGTGTAGAACGGTCAATCGGTTAGTCCAATAGCTCGGACCCCTGCGGGTGCCATCATGTGCAATAACATGTGAAAAATATTAAAGTTTCCAAGTGTTATATCGAGCATTACATATAGACATACATTAAAACAAGCCTTTTGTTATAAACAAACACAGAACAGAAATAAAGTACAAATAGTTACTAAACAACATGGCTCGGTTTGGCCGCCGAATTTTCAATAGCCTCCTTGAAGTTGAGTAATGGACAGAAATAAACAGAATAGAGAAAGAATTGATACCAATGCTATCAATGTTGCAATAATCGGTTGCGAGTTCGATTTTCACCTAGTCCAACATTTAATTTATATTTTTTCTGGCACACGTTTTTTAAATCTGAACATTAAATGCGTGTTAGGAATTCAGATATAGCGTTTGGGCATCGAACCGCAGTCGAGACATGATGAAGCCGTAACTAATCGCGTTTCGATTGCAGTCTGTGGATTTATTAATGGCTCAAGGCAAAATTGACTGACAAGAGTCTTTCTAAAAACGGCAAACCTGTATCGATTAAAGTCTATAAGCAAAAACTAGCTTTGCCAACGACTTCCTCCGTGTAGAATAGCTATTTTGGGCATCAACATTTGTTTTTGCAAACCTCTTGAGCTTTATAAATTTAAGTTACCCACGACGTCGCTTGCGTCCCCTCATTCTTGCAAGTCAGTCTTAGAAATAGACATACAGTGTCGCGGACATTTTTTAGAATATCTAAGGGAGATCATTCTTTCATACATATTTTTTGGGTATCTTGAACCGTTTTCGAAGATAAATATGAATAATTTTCGCCGTTTCTTCCACAATTTCCACTGTATCTTTGCTCCTACTAGTCACATCGTGATATCTAATTCCTCGAAGCCTTCCTCGATAAATTCTCTAAGCAACACCAAAAATTATTGTTCAATTCGAACCAGCAGTTCCTGAGAAAAGCGCGTTCAAACAAACAAACTATAGATATATATGGATGGTATAGATAATTGGAAGTCGATTCGGTATAACCCAATGTATTTTCATATATTAAAATCAACATCACATATAACATTATATCCAGTTTATTTGTCGTCTTCATTTGATGAATGCACCACGTGTTCACGATGTAATTGACACCTTGACAATAATCGCTTTCATTCCCATATTATATCTAGTGAAAGTGTGAAAGTGTCTCATTATGTTCATATAAGCCGCGATTAACATATAGGACATGTATACGAATATATGTCTTTGGGGACTTAACAATACATAGAAGTTTATTTTCGCATCAGGCAGAGGCCGTGCTACCTCAGCAAATTACTATATTATGTTATTAAATTATAGTAATTTCTAATTTAATAAACTGTTCATTTTTGTAAACCAATCTCTGCTCGTTCAAGTCGTTGCCTCCTTTTTACGAGTTAATCTTAAAAGATTTTTAGATCATTTAAAGAAGAATAATTCATCGCATCGCAATGTTTATATATACAGCGTATAGCTTTCTTCGACAAATGATCTAACCAACACAAAATAATTTTGCAATTCGAACCAGTAGTTCCTGAGATTAGCGCGGTCAAACAAACAAATCTTTAGTTACTGTCTGTAGTTAACGCAATTAGTACACAAAAAAAACACTTCACCGGTTTTAAACGCGATATATTTAAGTTAAACTTATTTGAAAGTTATTTAATTGCAAAGCATTCGAAACGTCGGGCCGTAGTTAAAAATTATTTTTAAACAATTTTAACTGAAATACTCGCGTTTTAAACCGTGTTTTATTTAAAACCATTAGAATTATAATATTCGTATAGATAAAAGTAAGTTCAGCTTATTTACAAAAAAAATATAAATATTTAGCCCTTGCTTTCATTTAACTCTGTAACAATGAAATAAAAATTCAATAAGAAATCTATTGAAGTCTCAATACAAACAAAAGGAAGGGTCCATTTTTTGCTCGTACCTCGCGACCCAGATTATGTTATCTCGAAGACCAGGTGCTAAGCCGGTTTCGCTATGTTGCAATACCAATTATATCATTAATATCGTATGGTTTTAAGGGTTTTTAAGGGTGTATCAGACGCGCGTGTCGGAGCGAGATAGCGAGATATCCCCGTATCCCCTTCTCGCCAGTCGTTCGCCGTTCGCGTTCTGACGCGGTTGTTCACGTATCAATTTCCAACGAGAAATTTTCGGTAACGTCGTACTTGTGAAGTGTTCGTGTCTTTTCGGTAAATTTTGCGTTGCAAGTTTTATTTTGTGTGATCTGTTAGTGTTCATTTGTGATTGTGTTAGCGGCGATTTGAATAGGTATTTTTATTTTTATTGTTTTTTTTTTCTGTCCTTAATGTTATCGTCAACACAGTTTTATCGGTTGATAAGATAGTTGTTATGAGTCTGCAATGCACGAAGGTAGTATAGATCTTTATCAACATAGCGTTTTTTATCTGTAGTTAAATAGTTCTTTTGGTATGGTATACAGTAGGACATATCTTTATCTTCGATGTATGCAATAAAGAGATTTGAATAGGGGACCCTTTGCAATTCTTACCCCAACTCTGGTTTACTGAGCCCCTAACATGAGTTCGTATTAATCTGTGCAAATTTGTCTGAAGGCATCAATATATTTAAGTTAATTTTATCTGTTTAACAACGGTTTCTTAGTGGTATCGTCGTTTTAACGAATTATCTCCGTTAATAATTTTTCCTATTTAATAGATTCTAGCTTAAAACCTCTTCTAGATTAAACTGTAGCTTAGTTAGATGGTAAACTTTTTTTATTTAACATGCTATAAATTGCTTAACAACTGCATCTTATAATAAATAAGTAGGTACTATCTCCTAGCAGATTATATTTATAGGCGAGCTTTGATTTAAAAAAATACAATATTATTTCTTACGAAAATAGAAGTATGTATTTTAAATTGTTTTCTTTGCATGACTAAAATTAATGTCTTTACAATAATAATTATATATCCTTCATAACAATTATAATTTAATATAATTCATCGCGTCTATTTAGTTACCCTAGTAACGTGGATACACAAGTATTGTATATATCTATAGCTGTATTATGTATTCTAATTATCCACCAATCCAACTGTCCGCATTGTTACTTAATCCAGGAAGGTGAGAATTGCGCACGAGCAACGCACGCGACGTAAAACTTTCATTATCAACATCTATTGACCATCGAGTATCAATTGTATTACTGCTAGACCCTTTTTTTGGTCCCATTGTTGTGATCCCGGGGTGTAGGTCGTTGACATTGGGCCCTTTTTCGTTTTTTTTGATTCGCAACGAGTTGCAGTATACCCCGAAATATAATCCCATAGTTAGAATCGGTGACGCGTTTATAGTGGCTACATTGTATTATTAATCTCAGGATAACTGTCCGACGCCGATAAGTACCGCTGTATAGTCGGAGGCAGAAAACTCATACTTCCTTATTAGTAATTTTTAGAAGCGGTTAAGAATTATAATCTGAATCTAGAATATATCACATATTATGTTTAAATACGACCCGACGTTTCGTATATAACAGTGGTCGTGGTCACGGGGAGACAACAATACTTTAACTAATACATGTCGCGTTATTTAAATGTGTACTAGTCGCTGAAACCACAGTCAGTATTTAGTTTTATTCTATGTACTTAATATCTTTTTAAATCGCAAAAAATGTCAACGTTGCACTTAATGCGCATATTTTCATATTAACGATTTTTAGTCTAAATTAAGCCAATATATATTGTTTTAAACTCAATAATCGAAATCCGTTTAACTCTCGTTCTCATACGTATAATGGTGCCGTGATTTTGAAGGTGTAAAATTTACACGCGACTGTACAACCGAAGCCATCAAAACTGTTGTAGTGATATTTTTTAAGCGATTTGTGTCAATTCGAGTGGTGTATTATGCAATTTCTTTAGTGAATTGTTTGTTGCATTGTTTGTCCCACAAAACAAACAATGACATACTTGATGTTAACGATATAATAATTGACAAAACAATGCGGGCGCGAAATGTCGTATACCGTTATTTAGAGAGGCTCGTAGTATGAAACATTAGCGTGAGGGCAACAATCTTTGATAAATGTTAGGTAAGGCTGTGGTCTAATATAAACACGATAGTCCGCTTAATATAAATATTCCTATTGTTGTCCCCTTTACACATCGATGTTAACACGTTGATTCTGTAGACGGCAGCACTGCGCCGGTCTTGTTTTTCGAACAATCTACACTAATATTATAAACTAAGTTTGGTGCCTATTTATCACTAGGAACTATTTTTTTGTTTTGTTTGGACCATTTATTGAGAAATGCGAATCTTTTAAAATTAACTCGCAAGAACGACGGGACGCGGATGACGACGTGGGTATCAGATATATTTTTTTAGGCTGAGAAGTTTGTTTTAAAAATTAATAATAGTGGATTAAGGTAACAAATAATTCTCAGAAGATATGTGGCGCATTATTTAAACTGTAATTAAAACTCATAATTCATCAAATCAAAACAGGCACAGAAAAATGGCTGTCCTGCGCTTCACATTGAGGAAAAGGGATTCTCAGGCTGTGTCAGTGATCAATCTTTTGTGCTGTTGTTCTGGTCAACATCCTTTAGATCGAATGTAATCCGGTATTTTCTAAGCAGCCTATAGCGTTTATAGGCGACCACGGCCTTAGGATTACGCAACCGGCCTACTTTACGCACGTGTTGTCAATAATTTTGCAACGTTTCAGTCTTGAGATTGGCTTATTTGCACCGACGATGAGACGTTTCTCTTACCGGTATTCAGGAAACGTTAATTAACTTGCTAAGAAGTTTATTCAAATGTATCAGATCGTACATGTATTTATGTATCTAATATGCAAGGCCGGATCCAGCTTTGGCGCTAGGAGGGGTCACAGAGTCGTGGTCAAGTTTTTTATTAATATGTTCAATTAGTCTCCACCTAAGTCCGGGCCCTCCTGGATCCCGCCGATTTAGATTTTAGTAATAAACTATAAAATCGAGCTTTTCAAAAACGGTTTTTGTGTTTAATCCATAATTTGGACCTCATTGGACCAATTTTTACCCGTAAAAATCTGCAGTAGACTAAAGTGGAGGCTAAAGTTTATTGAATCCGTTTCTATAATAAGTGAACGCACTACGGACGTTGCACTGTGCCGCGATGGAATGTCCGATTGTTACGAAATGCTATGACTCTGGAAATCGGCGTGCCTACAAATACACAATTATAAGCAACTTGACGGGCCACAACGGTATTGTAGTGGAAAAAAGCTCAATTCTTTGAAGACAAGGCAGTTCAAATCAAGACAATCTTCCTTCTCACTCGGTACGCTTTTGACACAGGAATAGACTATCCTGCACTTATTTCTTAAGAATATTACGTCATTTAAAAAAAGACCAAAATTTTATCACAATAAAGGCGGTTCTTGTGTCTCAATCTTAAAAGAAAGTCAGACATTTTTTTTCGACTATTTAAAGAGGAATCATGCTTTTTTTTTAGCTCTAAACTCGAACTTATTTCAAATAATATGACAACAGAATACATATTACTAATACTTATTTGACACCTAAAATTACAATTACTTACGTGTTAAATGCAGTAATGTTGAATTAAACAATATTTTCACTTACCTTCACGTAGTTGCGAGATCTCGTATCCTCCAATAGTAGTATATCAGGTCGTAAAAATGAGAGCGTACCAATCAATGCTGTTTCACGTCCTAATTAGCGTTCACAGCTTTCAACGCCCGTTTATCGGCCTCTTATTTGCTTTTAATGGCTGTGTCGTATGCGCCTGCGCCGGTTTGCCAATCGTAAGGTCGGCGCACAACGTCGCCCATTGTTCTGTGTAGCTCCTTATATTGCACATAGCGGTTCGACTTCATAGGCGGCTCGAAATGGCCGAATTCTCGGAATGAGAGCCTTTAATTATCCGGTTTTGTTGTCTTTAATATTAATAAGAGTCTACGGAGTTCGTAGCCCCCGGCTGATTTCTTACTGGAGTACAGTCGTGTGCAAAAATCGTATATCAAATTTAAGAACTTCAAATTTTCTATTAAGTACAATTTTATATCATATATTTTCTTTTTATATGATACTAAAAGTTTAATTACATTACCTTGTCTAATAATTACAGAGTATATACATAATACACTGATTTTTTAAACATTATATCAATATTTCATTACATGATTAACCAAATAAGTGAATTAAACAATATGTCGAAAATTTATAATTAAGAAACGAATACATTCTTTGCAACCGACTGACATTTTAAATAAACTTAATTACCTATAAACTTGGTTAATACATTTTAAAACGTTGTGAAAAGGGAATATAAATGATTACAAGATGTTATGTATAGTGCAATAAATAATCTAATTTAGAAATTGCTAAAAGTTATTTGTACCCGACTGTACAAAGATATTGTAATAAATCTAAATATTTTAGCAACATTAAGGGAAATACGAATTAATTGTGTGTCAGAATAGCTGTTAAGTTCTTAAAAAATAAACTCTCGTAGAATAATAAACGGTCCCAGGATAAGAAAGGCGTCTTGTTATTTTCTCTCCGATGATTAATGGGGAACGTTTTCCCGGGAAGTTACATCCTTCAACAAATTGTCTTGTTTATTCCAAGTTTTTAAGTTCAATCTTGTAATCGTTTATATCGAATTAATACTGTCTACGACCTTCATAATTGGATCCTTTTAACAAATTTACGTAAAAAACATTTTAATTATATATTTATACTACACTCATAAGAATAAATTTGCCACCATCCAAAAACACCAATAGTCCTTAAGTATAATCTCTATGACATGACCCCATACGTGGCCCCAATGACCACGTCTGCTACAAAGTCTCCGACATGTCGGGCCGTAGTTAAAGAAATTACTTAGTCAAGTTATATGTTTTGCGTTTGTAACCTTTAAAATTGTTTTATGTGAACCTGTAATACTTATAACTAATATTAGATCGGTCCTTTTACGTACTTGTCCGTTAAGTAAATTTATTAAAACAGACATAAAAAAATGTCTGTCAAGTCCACCAAAAGCGACATTAGGAAGCACCAGTAATAATTTGTACATTCACAATGGCATATGTGAACCGTACATGATAGAAATTTTTATCTTCGGTTTTGTAACACAGCGCCTTCCATTGTCTTAAGGACACGTTGGGTCATTGGTTCTAATGCCTACATTGAGTTATAACCAATTTTTATTTGATCTTTACAGAATTATTATTATTCATTTGGGGCTTTATTAACACAAGTAACGATATATCCTAGAACTCACATAATATCACTGTCCTATCTTCAATTTATAAAGTTTGACGAAGTGCGGAACAGCATATATGTATATTGGAGCAAACACTAATACCGATTTAGGGTTCGCGTCCTGAACTAATACACTAACCATAGATAAAAAAATCTTTAAAATAGTCTGAAACTAAAAAGTTTAATCTCATTTCGTTTAAGTCAGCTCCGTTATCGATTTCCGAATTGCCAAAGCCAAAATAGGTTTATACCGCCATGCTTTTCTATCGCCTTCTATCATAATTATGATAAAATCATAGTATTCATATCGAATAACTTTGTAATAATTTGTTCTAATATCAGGCCTTTTTACCCTATCGAAGGAACATCAACCGAGACAATATTTAGTTCCATCTAAAATTTCGGGTGTCCGCAGTATCAATAATAGAAATACTGAACAAGAGTCGTATGTCGCGAAATACATTGTGGCAAACCATCCTGTATGTGTCGTGACTTGAATACTGATAAGCTCTTCAAGGCCCCGATTCTAGTAATTCTCGAACTGTGAGAAGGAAGTGATAAGTCAGTGAGTGCGACGTGAAAGAGAACTTAGCGTGTAAACTGATTACCTCGTATACTAAAAACTAATCAAATTTCACTAATACTGACAATCTTTAAATTACGAATCTACGAAACAAAAAATAAATAAAATAAAAATATAACATTTAAATAAAACACTCTTACTTTTAATAACAGACCACGGCTGCTGCAAAGCATCCGAAACGTCGGGCCGGAGTTAAAATATTTTGTAAAAAAATTGAAAAAAAATACTCGGGCAGGACTTGAACCGGCATTCACAGCGTTTCATGCTGTTGCTCTTACCAATTGAGCTACTGTACCGAGTCTTAATTTTTTTAATTAATAATCAATTTATTATATAATTGTATTTATTATATAAAAATAGTATAATGGTATAGTGTAATCATGTGCAAACATGTGAAATATGTATCTTAAAATAGTCAATGTTTATTTTTAACGAATACATTTCGCGTTCTAAACCATTAAAAGTGTTTTAGTTAAACGCTGACATTGATTGTCCATGGTTTTAACAGAATTCGATATAGTTACACACCTAGTGTGTGAAGGGCAATCGAGAGGCAAGTGTAAATATCAGAATTAGAAAACGAGGCTGTTGATATTCTTTACTTAGTAAAAAGGTTTGGGCCTATAGTTGTCAACTCCGTTTTGTTTTCGTCCAATACTATTTGGTTATTCAATTTTGAAGGGTTATTTATAAAAACGTCACGTGCGAACAATTTTTGAAGATGAAACATTTTTTGAATCTATAATTACTTAATTATTCTCCTTATGTCTGCGCTTTTAAACTATAATCTGAAATATAATGCCTTCTTCTCTGGTAGTTGTAAACATTTAATAACTTACTTAAATTTATAATATATAAAAGTAAAATACAGTCTGTAGTCTTCGCGAGTAGTAAACATTTTAATAAAACACTTTAACGGTTTAAAATGCGATATATATTAGGTAAACTTATTTGAAAATTATTTTTTAACTTCGGCCCGACGTTTCGGATGCTTTGCAGCAGCCGTGGACATGTTATTTTAAGCCATAACATGCGTATATCGCATTTTAAACCGTTAAAGTGTTTTATTTAAATATATTAGAGTTGTATTTATTTATTATATTATAATCATTGCCTGGAAGAGATCGCTTGTTAGCGATAAAGCCGCCGATTGTATTTCATATTTTGAGCTTATTAATCTTGATTGTATGTTTTTTGTACAATAAAGTGTTAATAAATAAATATCATATAAGCTATAGACTATATTAAGAGTGCAAACAACATTTCCTTCGAAATGTATTACGAAATGTGTATGCAACTGTATGTATGAATTTTAAACTGGCAATTAACAACTTTTGAGGTAAAAATAGTAGAGTTAACATTGACATAAACTTCGTCAGTATGTTAATTAGAGCACGTAATGTAATTCGAAAGATAAACTTGTTTAACGTAAATTCATTGATAAAACACACGCGAACTAAGTCACGACCGCTGAATGAGTTAAATATAACGATGATAATAGCTCGTAGGTCTAATGTTTGTAATTTCTAATAGTTAACGAGTCGCAGATTCGACACTGGCGAGCTTCAAAATCTTTTTTTATTTTTAGTAAAACACTTAACGGTTTAAAACGCGAATTGTAATAGTTAATTTATTGATGGTTGGTCAAATTTAAATAAGGCACGACGTTCGTGGTCACTGCGAGACTGAAGGACGATGTCTTTAATGTCAAAGTAAAATCTGCTACGGTAGCGCCCTCTGTATCGTATTGTATTTGTCTGCAAATTCGGGATGCGAAATAGGTGGTGAGAATGTAAAAATTTGGATCCTACCATCCCCGAACCAAGCGTATCGCTTTACCTATATTTCGACGAAATTGCAAATACCAAATTCATAAATAGGTATTACTATCGATTTAATTAAATTACTTTACGATTTAAAACGCGATATATGTATATTAACAAATATATATGGCGTTTTAAACCGTTGAAGTGTTTTATTTAATTGTGTACTACTCGCGTAAATTATAGACAGTATTTACTAGTGATTTACAAATACTATACACTTAACATAAAATTCATTTCTTACTGAATTCCTGTTATTTAGAAATTTAACGACTACTAAGTAACGAGTAATAATGAAATCGACTACTAAAAATTCTTTAAATTCTGAACTCAGCACGTGAGTTATGTTATAGCACCTGTGTATTCACGGTTTATTAAACTTGAAATTTACATAACTATGGCCACAGAATATGGAACGCGGAATAGTCAAAGTGCAAGTGAGGCCGGCATGATTACTCCAAATTGGTGCGGTTATAGTAGTGGTTTACGGGTGTAGATATTGTTTTGCGCAAGAAAATAGTTCCAACCTTATGAATGGCGAAATACATTAATTTACTGACTACGACCAGATCTTTTGTATGATTTGCGCAAAAAAGTTGTGTTCGTTTTGCTTTGTTGTCTTGCCACGACTGCTGATTTCGCTTGGTCCATGTTAATATGTACTCGTAAATTTTGTTTTTAATTTCAACCGGTCAAAGTGTTTAATTTCATCGGATTAGTTTCATAAACAACTAATTAGCCTACAATTGATATTTTAACGCGTAGGTACTTGCGCGGCATCTGATCATATTTAAAAATTTTGAGTTAAACCATTTTTAGGTATTTTTCCCTTACAAAGTAACAAAATGGTGAATAGATAAAGAGAATATTTCAAGATACACAAACGGGCCTTCTGATTTAATCTGTATTCTGTGCCACGAGCATATAGGTCTCGCAGCGTTGAATGAATCATGAAAGAACTCCAGTCTAGCCAACTGATCTATAACAGGCACTAGTAGCGATGAATTTTCAAATGCTTTACGTTGCGTTTGTATGAAATCTTTTGCTATAAATTTAAAAGTGTGATTCACTTTTGGTTTTTTGTTACATATTTTTAAAGTATATTTAGCGCCACACTTCGACATTTCTTTTATTACTATTTGCAAAAATTTGCAATTGGAATCCTAAAACGGATAGTAATTTACAAACACCTGAGATTCGATACTAAAATAACAAGATCCAAAAAAACGCCATACCGATATCTGTAAGGACCCAGATAGTTTCTCTAAACAGTAACGATGAAACAGATGGCGCTAGCGTAGGAGGCTTGACTTTGACATTCCAGCTTTAGTCCCCCCGTGACCACAGCAGCTGCAAAGCATCCGAGACAACGGCAGTAGTTAAAATAAGTTAACTAATGTATGTAATGTATATCGCGCTGTAAACCGTTAGAAGTGTTTTATTTAAACACAGTAAATATTCTACAAAGGTATAATTGATTAAAAAAAACAAACTAAAAAAAAATATGAATTTGGTTGTGCATATTGAGTCTAACTTATAACTATTTGTTGTTGTTTTGATGTACTTTATATTTGGTTAGTTCAAAACACGTTCAACGCGATTACAAAATCTGATGTCAATCTTCGCTCGTATCTTTTTAGAATTGGTAACCCATCTATCGCTGTTAAACCGAGGCGCCATCTTGTTCAAGTAACAGAATAAGGATGATAATTAAAAGTAATAATATTTACTACGCGAATGATAGCATTTAAATTCTTTCAATAACTTTCACTTTTTTTAGTAGCCAGGTGTAGAGATACGATACATAGTGCTACAGACTATAGAGTGAATAAAGTTGACTTATTCATTTTTACCTTCTACTAAGTGTAAAACGTGATATGGCTTCACGTATTTTTATTAATAGATGTAAAATTGTTAGTAGTTTAGGGTATAATAGTAAAAAATAAATTAGGCAAGACAATTTACGTAACGTAATAAAATTTTTAGGTCTATTCCTATAGACTGTACTCTTCAAATAAATAATATTTATTTATAGTTGTAACTGTTCTTTCGAGTTAATCTTAAAAGATCATAATAAATTACAAGAGATACAACTCATCTGATTTATGTATATGGTTTAATAAACATTTTCGCAACGCAACGGAAACTCTTAAAGATTAATATTTTCCCCATTTTTCTTTACTTTTTAGGTACTATTGGTCATAGCCCGATAATTAATGTCGCCTTAACTAAGGCTCTCTTACAAAATTATTTCAAAAAATAAAAAATTCAACACCAACCAGTAGTTTCAGAGATGAGCGCTCTCAAACAAACAAACTCTTCAGCTTTATATTATTAGTAAAAGATTTGATAACGTATTCCTTACGAGAACAGCAATTAGCTCTAAGCAAAGGTCTTGAGAATCCAGTTTTTCTGGAACTACTGACTACGAGTCGCCCAGCGAATTAAGTGTCATAAAGGGAATATTAGTTTTTGTCGCGGTCAGGCGAGGGTAAACAAATATTTCAAAAGCACCTGCTTGTGAAACAGAACTGTCGGCAGCTGATGTTTTGCGCACGAGTTGCACCTTTTGATTTCTAACAATGGCGTGGCGAGTTGTTTTGTGCCGTTGAGAAATACTTTTCGAAGTACCTGTATATTTGACGCTTGCTTTTTGTGGGTTGTAAAAAGATACGATATATATTTTTTATTTCTCGTTTTTAAACGTTAAACAATTAGTGAAAGACTCTTTAAATACGATTTTCAATCATTTCGTATTAAAATTAAGTACTACTTTAATTCGTCTTCATCCATCGTCATCTACTTCATTTTTCACAAAGCCATCAGTATCGATTAACTTCCTAATTACATTTAACTGTTTAAAATGGGAAATATATAAGTTTAAACTACTTAATATATTTCACATTTTCAATCGCCGAACCTGAATAAAACACTTTTAACGGTTTTAAACTTTATATATATTAGTTAACTTATTTTAATTTCAACGTCGTCATCGTCAACGATCCGTAACTGAGGGACTGAGGATGGAGGATGTCCCTGATACCAAAAAAAATTAACTAACATATTTCTAGTTTTAAACAGTTGAAAGGGTTTTATTTAAATGTACACTCTTGTGAACTACAGAAAATAGTTAACTACCGTTAACCGTTTTATTAAACAACTTTTTTTATTTATATTTCTTCCAACACATAACAATGATGAATTACACAATTTCCCTAGTCACGCTTTGCATCTCTCAATAGCCAGACAAAAAGCTCGAGAAACTGACTCATACAAGTTCATAGCTCCTCACAACGAGGAAAAACATCATTTGTAGTAAGAAAAACTTGAAAGCGTTTCCCCTAGCTTTTAGTCTAGTTCTTGTCTGCGGCTGCTAGAGTGCCCGCAACACTTATAATATTCACGCTTGCGCAGAAAACGTGTAGTGCATTTAGTATTCTCGATTATTCTATGTCTGTTTCAAAAGTACGTCTAAAATACCTTTTAAATCTAGAATTTAACATATGTAGTTTGTTAATAGCCCGTGGTATAGACAGGCGTAAAGCCCGTGTGGACGGGCATAGTAGTAAAAAAAAAATTATACAAATTTTAAACTTTGTATGTTTGATACCATCGAAACAAATGAGACAATAATTTCAAACAGACATACACTTTGAGTTATATAAATTTACTGTCTAATTAATTTAGTTATTTTAATAAAGTTATGAACTGCCGCCACGGCTATGAAGAACAATCGACATACACTTTATATTAAATAATTTATTATTTTAATATGTTTTAAACATCAGGCCGTAGTCAAAAATTAATACAAGTTAAATAATACATTTCGCGTTTTAAACCGTTAAAAGTGTTTTTTTCTATTGTTTAACTCTCAACAGTCACAGTTTTAAATTGTTCATAACAGAGTTCATCAAGCTGTTTAGCCTAAATGCTTTCGTTAAGTGGGTCCAAGGAATCACAATTAGTGTTAACTATTCGCAGATAAATCTTTATCTAGAACGGGGGGGGGGGGGGGGGGGGAAGGGGAGGAAAAAAAAAAAAGGGGGGGGGGGGGGGGGGGGGGGGGGGGGGGGGAGGGGGGGGGGGGGGGGGGGGGGGGGGGGGGGGGGGGGGGGGGGGGGCGAGAGGGGGAGGGGGGGTTTTGTGTGAGGGGAAAAGGAAAGGGGAAACCCCCCCAAAAAAAAAAGGGGGAGGAAAAGGGAAAAGAAAACCGGCGGAGGGGGGGGGGGGGGGGAAAAACCACCCCGGAAGGGGGGGGGCGCCCGGCCCCGGGGGGGGGGGGGGGAAAGGGGGGGGGGGGGGGGGGGCGGCGGGGCCCCCCCACCCACCAACCGGAGCCCCAAAGGGGCCGTGGGCCCCAGTTTAAGACCCTGATAAAAAGTCTCTTTTGATAAATAGAACTGCTACACACCGATAGATTTATAGTTTAACGTTATTTGAAGTCTGAATCAATCCTGGAATTGTTTTAAATTGTTTGAAATAAATTAAAGGATTATTTATAAAAAAGATTCACAATAATTTTATTATTTTTTAAAGGCCATTGTATAAATTTTAAGTTTTAGTTTAGATTGAAAAAAAATTGACTACACGCGGGACTTGCGTTCCTTTAACCAATCGATCTACTGTGTCTTAGTACTTAGTTAGAGCAGCATCATGCAACAATCACAAACATCAATTTGTATACTAATTATAAATAATACAAGCAAGTCATTTTTTAAGTAGTGCTTACTTGTATAATTAATAAAAATATATTCTTACGTAAATATAAACGTCCTGAGACAAAAACTATATTACCCACGAAAATAAAGCTTAATAAGGCATATATGTTTATAATATAATATGAGTTTGAATTACCGTATAGTCACAAGTGAAAACACAAAAGTCAAATCTTTTTAATAATAATCTTAGTTGAAATCGGAACAAAACGGAACTAACACGAACCTAAAAAACTGGTTATGATAGACAAACGCAAATAAGTTATATAAGCTATTTACTAGTTATGACACAACACTTGCATAACGTCGACGATGACGAGCGAATGGTCAAGATGCAAAGTGTTTATATCTGCGCGGGAGTGGGTCAAAACTCAGCACGATCTTTTTGTAATCATCAACAGCGTGTGCGCATTTTATCTACGGTTTAAAGGTATTTTGAACTGCGATTATTTATTAATTAAAAATAGTCCAAAGCAGAAACTAATTACTACTAAAATATATAGAACAATTACAACTTAACACGTAGGTAAGAGTTGTAAATAAATTAATTCGTGCGAATCTCTTTCTGTCAATGTTAAAAACATAAAAAAATATAATTTCTATTCCCTAATATAATTAACACTTTAAACGGTTTAAAAGGATTACTAATGCTTTTCAGCAAAAATTTATAAGTTAAGCCGTTGAAAGTGTATTATTGAAATACCTATTATCTTCGTACTTTCCTTATTTCCCTTGTATCATAAAATGCAATTTTAATCCGAAGGATTCCAAATATTTTTATTGTTTATTTATTTATACAACTAAGTTTTAAATTTATGCATCTATCTCTGTTTTGACCCGATAGTATTTGATAGAAATGATATATTTGTATGAAGTCAACAGAAGCGGCACAATACTAACTTGATAAGGATTGTAGGACCCAAGGTCAACAAACGCTTTTATCATTCAATTGAACGAAACGTTTTACATCGGGTTTTATTGAAATATGTCTTTTTAAAGAGTAAAAGGGAATAATGTGGTTACTTGCTTATTTACAACTATGATAACAACGGTGTCTTACACATCAATCTATATATAATGCTGTGTCAACGACTTCGTCCGCATAGAATATTAACTTGGGCATCAAAATTTGTTTTTGCAAACCTCTTGTTTAACTCTATAAATCTTCTGTAAAACGACATCGTCTGCGTCCCGTCGTTCTTACAAGTTAGTCTTAAAAGAGTGTGGCGCACATTTTTTTTGATAATTTAAAGAGGAATCATTCTTTTATACATATTTTTTACCATAAAAAAATATTATTATTATTATAGAGTATAGAGTTCGCAGCGTACGCCTCGGAAACTCAAAAAGATGAATGATTTTCAAACCGTTTCTTCCATATTTCCCTATGTTACTTCACTGCTTATTAGCCTATAACCTTCCTCGATAAATGCTCTAACCAGCAAAAAAAGATGTTTACAATTCGAATTCTGAATTTTCGGTTAAACAAAAACTCTTCAGCTTTATATATTAGTATAGATATAGATAATAAGCCAAGACTTGCTATAACTTCTTTTTCCTTATTAGACTCAACGGTGCGTCAAATTTCCTAAATATGTTAATTTTTATACTAATTATTTCTTAAAAATAGTAAATGCAGCACTTAAGTTACAAAACACAGCAACATTTTTTTTAAACATGACTTATATATTGATCAAATTACACCATTAAAGGCTATTAAATAAAATACGATTAACGGTTTAAAACGCAACATACATTGCATATTTTATCCAATGTCTCATGCAAAAGCAGTCATGTTTAAACATGTATAATTATTATCTTTTGATTTCGTGGTAAAAACTAAAACTAATGACGTTACGCGTTACGTCACGGAAAGTTTTTGAAACACATTTTCCCTCCCATTTTCAAATCCCTCAACAAACGTTTGTTTTTATTTTAAAGTGGATTAGAAGCTATTTCTTTAAATAATTAACTACTAAAAAGGTAGGACTCGGTAGCCCCTGATGCCGGAGTTGCCCGAGTTGAAAATTTTTTCAATTTTTAAATTACTAACAACACACCTAATAGCGTTTTATTAAACATATATATTTAAAGCTATTTTTTAAATACGTAATTTTAAAGTTGCTTAACAGCGGTGTACAAGTATATTCTTAGCTATAACTTATCTAGTAAACCGGTTTGTAATAAATTATTTACAGTTATATATATAGATACAGAATCCTCAAAGCAAATTGCATAACCTTCTTTAACTATGTGTTCATAAAAAACGATAAAAATAATAGCTATTTTATGGCGCTTTGAGAATTAAATTCACACTCATTCAACTCGAGAATTGTTTATCAGACTTGATAAATGTTCTTCACAATGCTACTTTGTTCAATTGATCATGTCATACAATGTATGACGGTATAGGTCATTGACCTTTTCTGTAAATCCATTAACAAAATGGCTGCACAGTTGAAAATTTGGTGTTGATTAGTTAACGAGATTTAGTAAATACTTGACTTTTTATTCCACTATTTCTAAGAAATCAAAACAAATATAACAGATACTGTCTGTAGTTTACGCTCGTACATATGAAATATAACATTTTAACGGTTTAAAACGCAAATTATTTTACGGCCTGACGTTTTAGATGCTTTGCAGCAGCCGCTATCACGGAGAGAAATGGGGGGGGGGGGACATTTCTGACACGTCGGGCCAAAGTTTAAATAATGTTAAAATAAGTTAAAGTAATATACATATATCACGTTTTAAATCGTTAAAGTGTATTTTTTAAATTAAAAAAAAAAAAAATGCCCCTTTCGCGATCAGAATGAATACTGAAGTCTAAGAGGAATAGTTAATTCTTTAAAATTTAAAAGAGTGAACAAAACATGAATGTGTTTTGGGCAAAAACATCAATTAACGTGCATTGTGCGACAAAGCGCTAGCTAATTCAAATGACTCATGACCTAGATATCTAGGTTAATACATTCCACGGAACTGTGTTGATGGTACCCTACTGTCGCGATAGTAACACGCCGTTCTTTCTTTACAGACAAAATGTAGATTAGGTCCCCCACTAATACTACGATGTCTGTTGACCAGGCGTCACCGCTGGTGCCTATTAAGCCTCAAATAGCGCTGCAGAACAGCGCGTTCATAAAAAACAGCCACAATAGAGCCAGCTTCTGCGGCGCCACCCCCTCCCCCACAAATGGGAATAGAACGTTCAAAACGTTCGCCGTAAACCGGAAGAGCTGGAGTGGCAACGTCACGTTACCCCTTCAGCAG
Source organism: Leptosia nina (assembly GCA_963661955.1). Taxonomy (NCBI): domain Eukaryota; kingdom Metazoa; phylum Arthropoda; class Insecta; order Lepidoptera; family Pieridae; genus Leptosia; species Leptosia nina. The sequence goes on along the minus strand of CAVLEF010000004.1, from coordinate 2,728,485 downwards.
TTCCTGGAAGAGCCACCTCAGCTGGCATCGTTTCGTTCAGGAACGGGAACCTTTCCCAGAAATCGGGAGAGGAACAATAACACCACTAGCGGAATATTAACGCCTAACGGTAACGTGCAGACGCTCAAAGGAAATGAAGTGAGGAGGAGCGGATGTGCTAACGGCCGAAGGTACGCTGAGATCGGAAACTGGAATAAAAGGTGAGTTCGCGACGTCATAAATTATCCGTGTTTAATGGGATACGTTTAATGGAACTTAAGGCGGTAATCCTATTGCATATAAATAAATCTATTGATAGATTTACGTGCTTTCATTTGATGTCGATTATAAAGGTTTACATTCGCTCTATTTTCAAGTTTGTAGACTATACTAATTAAGAATATTTATTAACTTTTATCGTCAATTAATTCTTCGATTTCCGAACTTTAAATATTTAAGAATGTTAATTCGTGATTTAATAATAAATGTATACAACTAGAACAATAATACTAAGGAATACCTCAGGAGGAATTTCGATGTAGTTTCTATCTATTTGCTTAACACCGAGGTGTTATATTAAGATAATACCATTTAAACGGTTTACTATTATAAATTCAATTTAATTTATAGCTCAGCGCCTGTATTTTACTTAAAATTAAACCATTTAAACGGTTTATCGATTATACATTAAAAAATTTTTCGACTCGGGCAGGACTTGAACCGGCATCGTCAGCTTTCTACGTTAGGACTTAATACCAATTGGTAGAGCAACACCAATCCAAGCTATTTTCATTTCAATCCTACATTAATACATTTTGCGTTTACTCAACAGTACCCATTATGAAAAAGATCACAAAATCAAGAAAACAAAGAAAAGTGTATTGAAATTTAATGCTGAACATTCACAGGTATAATGCTATTATGCAAGTTTTATTTTTTTGTATTTAAGCCATATTAAAAAAAGTTATGTTGAAACATGTTTCTAACAATGTAGAAATCAAACGTATTCCTTTTCAGGCTACGTCGCAGTTAAGGTATTGAACCAGACGAGCTTATAATTAAATAGGACAATCCTTTGTTAGCCGCGTTTCATCTACATAATATATAAAACAGTTGTTAGCTATTTACTTAAATAATTATATACTGCCTGTATTGGGTTTATGCGAGTAAGATACACTTTAATAAAACAATGATAACGGTTTAAAACGCCAAATATATTAGTTAATTTATTTACAAATTATTATAAATTCAGCCAGACGTTACGGTAATTTTATGAGCAGCGGTGGTCAAGGGGTGGCGACGGCCGTGGGTAAAATAATTTATAAGTTTAATACATTTCGCGTTTTAAACTGTTAATCAGGTTTGGATTTCTTTTCCTTATTAATGTTGTCTTGGAAGCAGTGGTATTTTACTAAGTTAATCAGAACAAACGAAAAATACAATAAATTTATCCACAGGTAAACAAGTAGCTAAACGGAACACGTAACTCTCAACTTTTCCTAGGCTTATTTATTTTCTTTTTCATCTCAAGTAATTTTGTAACAAGTTTTCCAATTTCATTCTCTCGTCGCTTTCATTTCCTCCCCGCTTGGCTCCCCTTAATATTACTTTTATTAGCTGAACGCTTAACAAACATTGGTTTCTGAAACTAATAGAAATTAAATTTCATTTCAAAGATGCATTGTCTGCTGATGTAGTAATGTTCTTTGTTGCTTTTTTCTTTTTGATATCTTCCTTATATCATACTTCTTAAATTGTTTTTTATTTCGACTATATATGACCAATACAAATGAGATTCAGTAGTTTATAGTCTATCTCATTTTGTCAACTACCGTCGTCTAATTTGAATCTTCGGCAAAGGATCAATTGTTTCGGTCGAAAAAGATCAGAAGACTAAAGAGAGACTAGTGTGATAAAATCCATTAAGGAACCGGACACAGAAATATGTCCGTCACTAAGATCCATAGGTGTCTACAATGGACTGCAATAAGCACTCACTATCTCGACTGAAAATCGAAAATTAAACTCAATTCAAAACTGAACTAATTGGACTTATTTGGAAAGCACTAGCAAAACTTGATTTGTTCATTGTCTTACATAACGTTATTGGTAAACATTGGGTCCGCTCCAATGTTAACAGGATTTATCTAATCGGGCTTCTCATTATCTTTATTCGCGTTGGATAGAAAGTTCGTCCATAATTCTTCTACTCAATTTGGGGCAGGCTTGTTGATAAGGCGTTCTAATAATCTGCCTCTTAGTACTTCGGGTTTTATTGTGGTTTGAGTTTATCGCGTCGTCATGAAACGTCACTATGGGTTTTATCGCCCTGTTTAGTTCCCCCTTCATGGTCATATACAATGTATGTCTTGTTTATTTTTTTGTTACAACATATATCATTCAGTACTTGAATTCAAGGTTATGTGAATCTTAATAAACCATTGTTTCGCGCGATGGTTTGTGTGTCTATTGCTCAGTCTTGTTTGTGTATTTTGCTATTCTAGGTTTATTACTCATAAAGAGTATATATTTTACGTTAAATAGTAATGTAGGTATTACTGTTGTATAGGTGGTGTTAAGGTTGAAAGGTCCTGGATTTGAAATCCTTAAAAAGCTAAAAATGGTATCGTTCAGGCAGAGCACATAAGTGTGTTCTATTGGCCTGTCAATATCTCGCAACGATAAGAAGGAAGAGTGTGTCCAAGTAAGGAAGGGCTTTAGTAGGTAGTTTATGTGAGTAGTAGGGGTTAGATAAAACGGTTTAAAACGCGAATTATGTAACTTATCATTAACCACGTTCGACGTTACGAATGTTTCTAAGTAGTCGTGGTCGAGGATATTAGTGAGTTATATACTTACTGTCTATAGTTTACGCGAGTAGTACACATTTAAATAAAACACTTTAACGGTTTAAAATGCGATATTTTAGTTAAACTTATTAGGAAATGATTAATGATTGATTTAAATAAAACACTTTAACGGTTTAAAACGCGATATATTAGTTAAACTTATTTGAAAATGATTTTTAACTTCGGCCCGACGTTTGGATGCTTTGCAGCAGCCGTGGTCACGGGGGGTCACGAAGTTAAAAATCATTTTCAAATAAGTTTAACTAATATATCGCGTTTTAAACGTTAAGTTTTTATTTAAATGTTACTACTCGCGTAAACTATAGACAGTATTTGATTGAATGATTGATTAACCGTGGGCCGAAGTTAAAAATCATTTCCTAATAAGTTTAACTAATATATGGTTTTAAACCTTAAGTTTTATTAAATTAGGAGATTTTTTGTTATGTTTAAAAAAAGGGATTCGTACTTGTTTGTATTTTTTGCATTTGCACTTAGATTACAATTGATGTTAAATTGTTACGCCATTTTACATCCTTTAATAAGTTGTGTAGACACTGAAATGTAACCCAAACGTAAAGAGAAACTAGACTATGATACTTGACGCTTTTTTAGCATACTAACAATGACTAAGATCATATTGCCTAATCCAAAACTGTTATTGGTGAGGTAATCAACCATTGTTTCTTATGGTTTTATCTATTGTATTCGGTACACGCACACACTTCTCGTTACTATATAAACAGATAAATCTCCTTTCCGTAACAATGAAGGCTATCTGACTTCTCTACGCCGTTGAATCTGTTGTTTTGTGCAATTTCATTGTTTCTGCTATGCGTCTGTTAATGAGCATAATGCCGCTTACAGAGGAAGCTTTTTTAGTTTGTATATTGTTTTAAGAACATTCTAGATTTATCTTCTTGAAATTTATAATTATCTTTATTTGACAATGACGTCGTTCTTTTTTTACATCTACGGCTTCATTTTCTTCAGACATGTTTTCAAACCAAAAAGTTTATATATATATATAAAAAAAAAAATATATATATATATATATATATATATATCTTATGACGACCAATAATTTTGTTCTTACATAATATAACATGCTTAACAGAGACAAGTATTGATATAAGATAGGAGTATTAATTTAGTAATAAAAATATATTTTTTGACGGTAGAAATCATTAATCAATCGCTTTAAAATAAAGATTCTTTAAAAGTTCACTTTTAAAGCTGTATGTTTGTATAAGCTGTTATGTTTTGGAGAATTCACTAAAATGGCTCCGCTTTTGTAAAAGAAGCAATATTTTCACTGTTTCTAAATCTTCACCATAATATGAATAGAAATCTGACGCGTCTCAAGTTTGATTCCAGCATTTCATATCACGAAGCGATAAGCTATGATTATGGCGTGAATTACGAATGGATGAAAGCGAAAACGCATAATGTTCGGTTTCTCCAGATATGATTGAGGAGAAACTATAATTATATTTTTCTTGAAAGCTCACATCACCATCACACTATTCCATACAGCATGTAATAGTTACGTTTCCAACATACGAGTATTTGAACATATTATTTAAAAGAACAGATTTGAAATTACCCACAACAAATATCGATATACAAAATTAATTCATAGTACTATACAAAATTAATTCATATAAGTAACTATTTTTAGTACTTTTACTATGAAACACTAATTTATTGCCCCCCGTGGTTCAATGGCGAAGTACATTGCCTAAAATTGCGTTAAGCGCAGAGAGGGTTCGAAACATTTGATTGATTACTACTCTATGGCGCCGAAGTTTGATCTACTACTTGTCTGTCTATTATTATCTTATTTAAAATATATATCAGAAATCTTATACCTACTAAGGAACTACAGATTATAGATGAACGTCGAAATTGGAACGTAAAATAAGACAGTTACAAACGAAAAATAAACTTGCGATTTTCAACCACACAAAACAATTTAAACGAAAAATAATTCACTCACGTAAATTTTAACGTTGAAAGTGATGTTGTTTTGCACGGACGCTATTACATTTATCGGCGACATTCAACAGTGATTCAGCACAAGATTTATCTATTACAGAGTCGCGTTGCATTTTAACTGGAAACAAAATGAATCATTTTTAGTAAAACCGCAAAATTTTCGAGTTGTTAAGGGGAAAGCGATCCGCCAAACCACATTCAATTTTACAAATTTGTTTTCACTTCTATTCGCGCTGTGATGAAAGCCATCGCTGCAGTGGTATAACCAACAAATATTTGGTCCTTCGGGCCGGATATGAAAATTGTAACGAAATATTTTTTAACTTTGAGTCACGATTAATTTGGTTTGTAAGAGAGTTTTGCATCATGTTTATCTAAACAAATAAAACAATAAACATTAACCTGAACTACATAGCAACTGTATGTGTTGTGGTGAACATACAAAGCTTTAAATGAGTGTAACATTTGCTGCAGCTGCATCCGATTTTAATGAAGCAAAGCATATTATATGTTATGCCAAGGTCGCGTAACGTTGAAATTGTATTGATTTAGTTATTAACTTCACAAACAAGGAATGTGTCTATGCACTTGTTTATTTTATTTAAAGATTTCTAAAGATGTAGGTAATAATAACTTATATATTATTAAATAAATATATTCTGATCTTTTTTTAATAATATTCCACTTGGCTAAGATCCAAATCTTAGTAATGAAACCAATTTTATTGCTTAATATAATTAATTTTACGATTTAGACTATATTTTTAAAATGCAAATTTAACTAAAAATGTACGTAAAAATATAAAATAGTTTTTCGTTGTCTATTTGAATATTTCGGCTTCTCGTCCGTACAAAGACCAGCGGAAAATAATTTCCCCAACATAAAGGGACATATCCTTGCACTATTCATAAAGGAATTCAAAGACCCTTTTCATGAACCCCGGGGCTATTAAATTCTTTTCTCTTTTGTAGGGACATTGGCCCACATGTTTTACTCTAATTACTTTTAAACAATTTCAAAAATATTGGAAATATTCGATTAATATATAAGAACGCATCTTATATTATATTTATCACTTATTGACACATACTTATTACAAGAAGAAAAATATTAAATAAATATATGCTAACTGACATATAATATTTCTGACAGCTATCTTTTACGTGAATTTCCATGATATGTAAAGTATTTTTTAATTATCTAGGTTGGCGGTTTTAAGGTTTGAATAAAGAAATTTTAAAACACGAAATATATTAATTAGCTTATTTTTCCCGGTGACCACGGCTTTTGACTCCTCCGTGATTAGCTTAATTATTTTTAATTCAGTTTATTATGACCCGACATTTCAGATGCTTTAAGCAAGCATGGCCATGGGAAGACAGTTTTAAACTGTTAAAAATTTAAATGCGTACTAGTCTCGTAAACTACAGACAATACTCCGATACATAATTTGGATATTTCATGTGTAGTGTAAATTATTCATACTACATATCGGAACCTACAAACCATAACCGCACAAGAATCCATTACCCAAATAAGCTGCATCCCATGGGATCCTATAAGACGATATTGTAATGAGTGCGACAGGGATATTTATGCCCCGCCACGCGTCCTGAATACACAATAAGTAGGCACAGAAACGGCACTAAACCGTAGATCAATAGTTTCCAGTCCATGGAATGTCTGCAAAGGGATTCTATTTAGATGCAACGTGGGTAGCGTTCAATGTAGCGTATCCCTTAGTCACATTTCCTAGAGACCGGCTCGAGAATTGTGTGTTGTTGGTCGCTTTATTGCACCAGGTATTAAAAACAAATGAATATAATGCCGTGAATTTAGCACATATGTTAAATTACTTTAATTTTTAACTCTTCTTTCGTTTAATAATAATTAACATTTTAAGACTGAAAATATATATAACACAAGTCAAAATGCAGTTAGGCCACTCTGCCTCTAGCTGCCTTGCTACATAATATAGTGATATGTGATTCTAAACTAGTAATTTAGACAATTTGACGAAAATTAATGTTGAAAATTTCACTTGATAATAACAACATCTAAATATATGTTATTCATACAATAATGTATTATTTTATAATATATAGACTTTATGCTTATATTAGAATACATGTCATGAGTTTATTTTTTATTATATTTCTGTAGTTTAAATGTGGATTCGTAGACCGCCTCTGTAGCCAAATGGTTAAACGTATTGCCTAGCATTGCGTTAAGCGCAAGAGGTCCGGGTTCGAATCCCAGGGAAACATGAAATTGTTTCGGTCAGGCAGGGCACAGAAGTCTGCTTCAACTTCTATGCCCGTTAAAAGAACGGATCAGCGGAGAAATGAATTCGCCCCATGCCCCACGAGGGGGAAACGGGCTTTCACTTTTTTTATAAATGTGGATTACACAGCCCAGTATTCCAATATGTTACAACGAAGTGCTACAATAATACTTAAGACATTTTTTCTTCTTAAGTGGTACAGTCACGCTACATGTATGCATATTATTAACTCTACGTTCTGTAGATATGAAGCTTCCGTGTTCGTGACCATTGTTCTATTTAGGGTTTGGTATGTAAGATGTCTAATTATGAAGGAATTTCTTCGAACAGTTTAAATAGAAATTTAAGAAATCAAAACGAGAACTACACATTAAGGAACGTTTAATGATTTAAAACACGGTATGTATTATCTCCCGTGACCACGGCTGCTGCAAAGCATCCAACACAACGGGCTGTAGCGAAAATATATCTATACTAATATATAAAGCTGAAGAGTTCTTTGTTTGTTTGTTACGTGCTAATCTCAGGAACTACGAGTTCAATGTCGCTGACACAGCTAGTGGTAAATAAGCTTACTAATACAATTCGCGTTTTAAACCGTTTAAAGTGTTTTATTACGTTAAATTGAAACGAGTGTTATATACGTTAACTACAGACAATATTTACAAAGGGGTTGAAAGGTCTTTCTTCTTTTTTATTGTTACTAAGAAAAAATCGTCAATTTCGACAGAGTCAAATAATATTGTACGTACAATCCAGTCGTTTACTTATGTAGTTGAGTTTTGTCTAACTAATACGAATTTGTTGTTACAACAATAACTGTATCGCGTGATTATTAAAGGACAATAAATTTGAAATAAACTGACGTTAAACCGATTGTCGACAACTACATAATATTGTAAGCATTACTCGAAAAGATAGAAACTCGACACTAAAATAGTGTGCATTTGAAAGTGGTGGTCATGGTCTGGTGAGCACAGGCTGGGTGGACGTGGCTCCAATACCAACCGGGACCCGTGGATACAGTAACCCGCGTTTGTTATGCTAATTCTATGCACATACTGTCTGCCAGTTCGATTTTTAAAGGATTGGACGTGTATAGAGGGATTATGTTTAAGGAATGACTATACAAATCAATGTATTTGTACCTCCTTATAGTGCAGAAAAATATAATTATTTATCACGACTCCAATTTTTACGATATAAGAGATACAAGCTTGGTGTTTACTTGATGGAAGGTGAAAATATCCTAGCCGTAGTATGAACAAGAAGCACTGTCGGCCTATTTTGCGTTGGATACTCGGAAATCTCGGAATTTCAATTGTTAATATCCAGACTTCCGAAAGAAAAGGACATTGAAAACTACAAAAAAGATTAAATTTTGACATAATCATCGTGTTTTACTAGTGTAGCCCTTTCATTTGATACCCATATTGAGGGGGTTAAGGAAAAATATGTAATCCGCCATTTTGTATCGGCGGCCATCTTAGATTTATAATGTTATTCATTTTATTATATTGTATTGCCACCAAAAGTTAATGTGTGTACCAAATTTCATATCAATCTGACACCGGGAAGGTGCTTAAATTTAAATTTCTTATTTCGACTCAAATAAGTAAATTCCGTACAGGTAGAACTAAATAAAACCGTTTAAAAATTAATCATTAAAACAACTTAACGGTTTTATATACTTAAAATTACTTTTAACAACGGCTCGACGTTTCTTCCTATTTTACTAGAACTTCCATTTTTTTTAATTATCTTAAAATTGCTTACGTCATAATTATCGGCAGTTAGCTAGCGTGTAATTTCAAGTAACCGTTCAAATGAATTAGACGCAATTATCGCGTTCATAACAATTCATTGACACCGGTTTGTTAAAAGGGAAATTATTTTAACTGTACTTTGAAGGAGTTACAGTTAATGTAAACGTGAAAAATATACATACATATAAAAATATGGTAAATAAGACATCTGTAACGTATGAAAAAGCGAATATATGAACTCATGTCTGTAATATACGCGATTAGTACACATTTAAATAAAATACTTTGTCTCCCCGTGACCACGGCTCTTGCAAAGCATCAGAAACGACGGGTTGTAGTTACAATAATTTTCAAATAAGTTTAACTAATACATATCGCGTTTTAAACTGTTACTTTTATTTAAAAGCTACTTTTATGTTGTTTCGCAGTGAACACAATCTTGCGGAATAACTCAAACACCAAAGGGTTGTCTCATTGATCCTCTAATCAGTCGTTATCGGGCCGTGTGTGTCATGTTCATTGCCTGGCCAATTGGCGCCGACGCTAATTGTCAGTAAGTGGCACGAAACGAATGAATGCTCTTTAAATATTTTCTCTGCCTACCGCCTGTTTGACACGCGTGCTCTATTCAATGCCTACTGACATTTACGGTTTGAAAACTTTGATATTTCTCACATGTTGACGCATGATGGCGTTATAAATTTAAAAATGTACTTTTAAAAAATCACTTTATTCGTCTGCCCTAGTTTGAACAGCAGCACGGAACGCTGTGGGTGCCAGTTCGTGTCCCGCCCGTGTAGTATTTTTTGCGATCTAAATATATTTTTTATATTCTTAAATTTTGGTTTTTATTACATTAATAACTCCTAAACCTAAATAAACATACAGTTATACATAATTTTACAGTTTGGAGTTTAACGGTTTAGAACGCGAAATGGCTTACCATAAACATAATATATTGCGTAGTTTATCTATAATTTACGTTAATTACATTTATTTCTGAGATTTGCAAGTCTTAAGATTTTTTTTATTAAAACATATCGTTTTATCCCTCGCTCCTACATTATTTAAATTCAGTAATAGCTTAAAATTGGCATGAAATAAATTTATCTCATAAACATACATTTTGTAACATATACTTTTCATTCACTCAACAATACCCACAATTCAGCCCGAATATGCCATTCATATTGCGTTTTTTACCGTTTTCCAATCAATATCGAAATTGCTACATTGTTTCAGTCAAATGCACACGTTTCCCTTTCATCATCCCTTACACGTCACCATTAAATTACAGCTCAATAACCTTTATCGGGCGCGCGAAAATCGCCGTTATCGAAAAACGAGAAAGCGCTATAATCGCGTGTTAGGATTTATTTGCATAGGTGCACGACAGGTCAATCAAAAGATAAGGGCCCGTGGTATCGCCGTGGGCTTTAATTAAGAGCGACACAACAGATTGTCCGGATTTAATAGAACATACAAGATAATCTAGACTCGATACGATTAAGTGATATTATGTAAATTAATATGATGGAGAGGATTTAGGGTAAACAGAATTTTGTGTGAATGGTGGATAAATAAATAATAATTTATAACAATAATTTATCCTTTTGTGTACAAAGGAACATTTTCTTACTAAAAATACCCTAAATTGTTGTTATATTGACGTAGTTCTATTTATTATTTTCATTAAATTTAAATAAAACACTTTTTAACGGTTTAAAAACGCGAAATGTATTCCTTAATGACCCTTCGATGTTCGCAGCAGCCGGTCACTGGTGGACAAGAAGGGGTCCCTATGTCAAAGTCGAATGTGTACGTAGCGCCTGTTCTGCAAACTACCTGTACCAACTTATCAAAATAATTGCCAATAAGTTAAAATTTGCGTTGAAACCGTTACAACAGATTTAATTACCGTTTTATTATTCTTTAAACCAAATATCCAAAGCTAAAATATGCCGAATCCTGTTGAGATTTTTACCTTCCATTATCGAACCATGTTGTCAATCATCATTCGAGGTTGGAGGAACAAATAAATTCACAAACATTGTTACTCATGTATTATTAGATACTATATACCTATTACATTATATATGGATAAATGTCGTATTATAATCTATTATACAACATGCTATTATCAAAAATCCTTGTATTTACTACATTTGTAAACACATCCTATTTTTGACTTACAACGAACAATCCATTCTGTATCTTAAGACTAGTTGTGCTACCGACTCCGTCCGCGTAAAATAGTTATTTTGGGCATGAAAATTGGTATTTCACTTTTCAATTAAATGATAGCTAATACCCACGTTGTTGATCGAAAGATGTGGCATGTTAATGGAAAAAGGCATACTGTCACGGATTTTTTTTAATCATTCAAAGAGGAATAATTTTTCCACACATATTTTGTGGCTTAACCGTTTTCGCAGCGAACGCGAATTAAAGATTTTTCCCCATTTCCGTCTGTGCCGAAGTCGGAAGTCTGTTTGCTTCTATTGGTCGCAGTAATGTTTAGCATATCCAAAAAAAACAAACAAAAAAAAAAAAAACAAAAAAAAAATCCAAAAAAAAAAAAAAAAAACTCTTAATCGCCGAGCCTTCCTAAAAATTGATGCGGCCAAATTGAATTGAAATTGCCAATCGATTAGTTAACGTCATCTGTCAGGACATAATTGATCGAAAGTGGCAAAAATTGCTTCTTAGTTTAAAACGTCTTGGACAATTTTTTTAAAGTGGCTTTGACAGGCGTGTTGATCAATTTATAGTTAGTGATCGAAAGGTTGGGTTTGACGTTGTTTGCTTCAGGTTTGAATCCCGGAAAATAGGGAGCATCGTGGTGTTATCAACTTCTCTGCAGGTACATAAAAACGAATTAATAAGTTGAAGAAATGTCTGCCGAAAGTCCTATTTCATTTTTTCCTAACTTGATTTATTATCTTATATTTATACATAGCCACGAATATCGATAAAATATCTATAACTATAAATTCTCATTCGCATTATTGATACGTTAAGATCCAACAGAAATAACTCACGGATTACTGTGGGATCAAAACATTTCTAGCACAAAGCTTTAAGCAGAATTACATAAATATTTCATCAGGTTTAGCCTAGAATAGAAAACAAGAATTCTAGGCTTCTTTCCAAGTCATCGTATTGTCGCTACTCGTTTTATAATTCAACTCGGCTAGTCTCATCTGTTTTATTACTCAACGTTTAGGGAACAGGCCTATTATACGTATATTTTTATTCTGTTAATGGGGGATGTTTCATCGCTGAAACTTAAAATGTTATAAAAGTAAAATTCCTTCTTAGTGTGGACTAAGTCGGATACTTTTGTGTCTGTGTTAATTTATCGATTTTATTTGTATGAATCTTTCTTTCCTCGATATGCGAACCTGAAATCACTGAAAATAATACATAAAAACTTAAATAGAAAACATTGCTATATTTTAATTTTTTTTTTTAATCAATGGATAATCACCGGGACGTGGGTTCATCCTCACCGGGTCCATTTATAATTTTTCCGAAATCTAGATATTAGATAGTAAACGCAATTTCTTCGTTACCAACCACCTTTCACAGAATGCTGTGAAGTTTAAAAGTCAAAGCCAAAATAGGCCGACATCCATCTTGTTTAGATGTTATATGTGTAGTTATCATGTGAACCCCACCTTCCACAATTATCATGAAGAAATACATAACTCACAACCTCCTTTTAAATAAAATTATCGTACTCTTAGTTCACGTTATACGTTTAAATTGCAAGTAGAAAGTAGTAAGTGTTATCTTCACGTTAATAGGCTTTCATTATATTCAGCCAGCTGAAACGCCTAAAGGGCTAATTAGTACAATCATAATATTACACCCGCGGGCTTTGGATAATAATTTGTGAAAGACTACGATTTTAGTAGAACAATTTTCGCTTATTTATTTATCACATATTAATTTATAGCCAGACGTGAATAGCTAAACCACGTAGAGTACCTATTCTTTTTCCACATATATAATTATAAAGCTAAAGATTTTGTTTGCTTGTTTGTTTGTAAGCGCTAATCTCAGGAAGTCTGTTGTAATGAAGATCTTTGTGTTAGGTTAGAGCATTTATCGGAGTCGTAGGAACTCCAAAACATTTTGCATGTGCCATGCGTTCGCTGCAAAAAGTTTCAAGGAAACTAAAAATGATGTCTACTAGAATATATCAGCTAGCTATACTTCTATACTTACTTATATAAAGTTGAAGAGTTTGTTTGTTTGTTTGAAGGCGCTAATCTCAGGAACTACTAGTTCGAATTAAAAAATTATTTTTGTGTTAGAGGGAATTTATTGAAAAAGGCTATTGGTTAGGTAAACATCGACCTATGACTAATAGGAGCAAGTAGATACAGCGGGAAATGTCGCAAAATAATTGTGGGTATCCATTCAAGGAAACAAACCAACAATAAGGTTTTAAAAAAATTGCGCCTAAAAGTCAGTTGTCTATCTTCTAAGATTAACTTGCAAGAAGACGGGACGTTGTGTACGTGGGTAACAGCACAAATATGCTAACATGGCAAATACAATCGTGTGATCAGTCAAAATAATACTGTACGCGTTTGAGTCGCTTACTTTAGTAACTTATAAAGCTGAAGACGTTATTTGCAAAAATAAATAATATGATGCCCAAAACAACTGTTCCATGGAGATGTCGTCCAGGGCACGGTTCGTTTTCAATAAAATTCTCTAAACGAAGTAAAGGAAAGTCCGTTTAACAAGAGTACAAACTTTTAAAACATATCGATATCTTCGCGTTGAGACAAAATTACTCGTCTCCAAACTTAAAGTGCTTTAGATACGGGCTAGTAATAAAGGGAATGCACTTTAAACCTAGACTAGGACGATCGAAACCTCGGTCTATTTATTGGACGATCGCTTTTCCAACAATAAAAGCTCTTATGTCGCTGTTTAATACTTGTATGGGAAAACGACGGTTAGACAAAGCGCCTACAGCGCGGTACTGTATACGCTGTATTGAGTTTCGTACCGGCTAGATCGGCTTTTGTTTTATTTCTTTGATTTAATGGATGGCTTTGGTGCAATTAGATATACGCTGGGTTTAAAATAATATATTACGGTTAATTTATGGTTTAAGTTGCATCAAAAAAGTATTCTAAGTGTGGTTGGTGTAGGTCCTTTTATAAGACTTTTCTTATTGATCCCGAATAAAAATACGTTTTTTTTAAATAAATTAATATAATAATATTGTTTGTTTGTTTGTTGTATTTATATATATATATATATATATATAATATAAAAGCTATGCATATGCTATACTCATGTTATAAAGCTAAATAATCTGTTTGTTTGACGGCCGTAATCTCCTACTACCGTTTGAATTATTTTTGTATTGGATATGCTGGACTATGTTGTACCAGGTCGTCTTTTAATAAATCAAAAATATTTATGAAAGTATTATCCCCTTTAATTGATCTAAAAAAATGTCCGTGACAGTCCCTGACAGTGCATGTCCCGTTTTTATGGTAATCAAATTTAGTTGAAATTACTGCATGATTACCAAGGCTGTTAGGAGTAGAGTGGCCTAAAAAAACATAAATTTAATAAAGAGCAAAAAAATAATTTAACCATTATTTGTATAAAAATTATGTTAACGATTTTCGGGCACTGTGCACTTCTAAATTAGGCTACTCTGCCTCTAACGGCCTCATATCAATTAAATCTTAACTTTTCTAGAACATTATTTATTGACAGATGAATTCTAAGTGCAGTAAACAAGTAACAATCAGTTACAGTAGCAAAACAACGAAACCCAATAAGGCAACCCTTTGAAGCTCACTTGTAATCCAAAACCTCAAAGCATACTTATAAGCATTCATAATTCCTATATTGAATACCAGGGCTGCCCCTTCCGGTATCGCGTAACCACATCTGATTGACAGACGTACCCTGGGAACCAATTCTGCTAACTGACGAGACAGTGATGTGCGAGAGGCCAGTATAACAAACCATATTCTTCTTAACACTAATCGTTTAAAACCCTCTGTGACCTTGACGGTCTCAACCATTTTTGCCATCAAAATTTGTTATGGAAAACCTCCTTCTTATCTTTAATCTAACATATACTAAAGCAAACAAACACTTCCTCGATAAATGCTCTAACCAACACAGAAATATTTTTTTAATTCAAACCAATAGTTCCTGAGAATACCACATTCAAACAAACGAACCAAAAAACTCTTCAGCTTTATGAATTTGTATAGATGATGAACTGGACTGACGGCCCAACGTGTTCTTTAAGGCATGTTCATAAAAGTTCCAACTCCTGGCTGGGACTCACAATTTTTTTTAGAAAATGAAAAGCACCGGACTCTTTGTACTCAGACCCACATATTTTGCTGTCGAATGTATCACTATACAAACAAGACAGTCAGAATAGACAAGTACGAACTAGCGCCAGCGCAGCACTAGACTAAGCTAGTCTAAACAGCAGAATTGGATCCCCGTACCCTAATTGTCTGGTCGGCGTATTACGAATATTTAATAAACATTGCTCCCGATATTCGTACAATTTAATAACGTTTGGATTACTGTCTGATTGAAATTGCAAAGCCTCTGATTTACTTTAGGCTTTAATTAACTTTTATGTATCGTGTATTTGCTTCCGCGGGTTGGATAGTCTGGACTTTGGTTTATATTATGACTGGCCGTGTCTAAATGTGAACCAGTATTAAAGTAGAGAGAATGCTCTTAAGGGTTGATATCTCAGGTTTTTCATCAAGAGAACTGAGTGTTGTGAAGGAACTTTGTTAATAATTAAGTATGAAATGAAACTAATGATTTGATTTTAAAATTAGAGTTCGTATTATTTGATGAGCTCGTAAAATATAAAAATACCAACTTTAATCTATACTAATATAAAAGCTGAAAAGTTTGTTTGTCCAATGCCCAAAATAACGATTCCCGTGGACGAAGTCGCTGGCACAGCTAGTTTAAGATATATTGTGAATCTCCTAATGAGACTGGCAGATAAAAACTCCCCCCAAACTCTAACCAAACACAGAACAAGGACGTAATATCAATTTGCGTATGAACGTTGATTTAATAATGAAAATCACTGCCGCGTTCACAGTGCAATTTCGTTATGGGGAGCTGATATTGAATCCGTGAAATGTATTTGGGTACACTCTGGGGATATAATACGCCAAACCGAATCAACTTTCCACTCGTGCCCGCCTATTGTGGAAAATCGCGAGCTTTATTTCAGAAGAGTTCATGCCTAAGTGTTTTATACGAGCTAGCAGTGGAACTTACGAAAATAGTTGTGTAAATACGAATAACCTTCTTATTAGCAGGATACATGGCAAAATATAGTATATCTTACACTTTTTACTTTGTTTAATTCGCTCCAAAAAAACTAAATATGTTACTTAACTTATGTACAATTTATATTTTGCGTTTTAAACAGTTAATTTTGCTCTAAAAAAGCAATTTCAATGGTTTAGAACGCGAAATACATATTTACATAGTTAATTTATTTACGTATTATATTTCGCGTTTTAAGCAGTTAAAGTGTTTAGTTTAATTTCCGCTAAAAGGCAATTGTAATGGCTTTAACCTCGAAATACATTAGTTAATTTATTTACAATTTATATTTCGCGTTTTAAACAGTTAAAGCTGTTATTTAATGTTATAAACTGCAGACTGCGTAAATTGCTAAATTACTTAGCAGACACATTGTAATGTAAAAATTGCTAACGTACGTCATCTGAATACACAATGCTGGGGTCGTTGACCTTAAAATATTTGAAAATATTTATAATAATTGAATCGGATGTATGTGGGAAGGTTCCTTTACGAAATTACAAGTACTTAATTAGCCCCACTTGAGTGTAGAAGCTAAAGCTTGCTGTAACGTAATTTGTTATCGATTTTTATTTTTCAAAATTTTCCGTAGACTTTTCTTTGACCGAGCGCCATCTATGATCCTAATACAACATTAATTTCTTAACACAAATAAATACTGTCTGTAGCTTATGCGAGTAGTACACATTTAAATAAAACACTTTAACGGTTAAAAACGCGATATATTTTAGTTAAACTGGGAGACGGGGAGTCTCCCCGTGACCACGGCTGCTGCAAAGCAGCGGAAACGTCGGGCCGTAGTTAAAAATAATTTTCAAACAAGTTTATCTAAAATATATCGCGTTTAAAAACGTTAAAGCGTTTTATTGAAACACTTAAATAAGCTTAATAGATTGACTAACTTATCTATTTTAAATATAACTAGTTATTTGCCTTCGCACAGTTGAGGTTCAATCTCGGTCGTACACTAAATTAATCTTTGTGTCAAGATAAATTATAGGGTTCATATGATCGAGAGGTCTTTATCCCAGCTGTGGGAACTGTTAAAGACCAGATACTGCACGAATTAAAAAATAATCAATAATCATCACAAATATTCGTTCAAACCTCTCCAAATATAGATTTGGAGTATGCCTTGAGACAAGTACAATGTCATAAATTAATTTTCCCCACTAAAGGTTACAAATGAGTTTCCGAACTGACACAACTCACGCTGTATTAATTCTAATTACTGGCTGGTGAGAATATTCATTATCATGCATCTCGCTACCGTAAAATTGGGAGTGTCTTAGCTCGACTTATGAATTAATTTGGACGAATGAAGACAGAATGAGACAAGCGTAAGGACTAGCTTATAATTTCATGGAACATTATAACGCACTAGCTATGCCCGTGACTTCTTCGACTTCGTCCGCTTAGAATAGTTATTTTGGTCTAAAAATTTGTTCTTGCAAGTTAATCTTAAATATTTTTTTTAGATCATTTAAAGAGGAATCATTCTTCCGTACATATTTTATATATATCTATATTAGGTCAATTCCTTTCTTTAATTTTCCTTTACAGTATCTTGACGCAGCTATTATAAATACGATCTCAATTATTGATTTAAAATAATATCTATTACTTTCGTAATATTGTTGGGTATTTGTAAGCCGTTGTATTGTAATGAAATATGCAGTTTGGCATTCAACATTTACGCTTTGTAGCTAGAAGCAATATGTGAGCACAAAGGATTTTATAAGAAAATTCCTATGCGTATATAGAACGTTATATGGAAATATGTTTATTCACCTTATTTATGGCACGATTATTTTAGAGGACACAGGTGTCCATAGTGTACAATAAATCATGTTATCTATTGTCTGCAGAAATAAAATGGTTTAATACGTGAAAAGTATTCGTATTATTTTTGTAGGCTATGCTATGTTATGCTAAGCTAGCGGCATCGTGTTACTTACTTTATACTTTTTTTACCCACGTGCACGACTACTAGTGATGTCGCGTATTAAATCGTTAAAACCGGGATTAAATATCCTTAATGATATATAAACAATACAATTCAATCAGATTGTATTAATTCATTCAGACGTAAAGAAAGACACTTTCGGAAGAGTCTCCTTAAAGTTATTAAGGTTCTTAGACTAATGTGTTAAGGGTCCAAAAGTTTATTTATTATATTTAAAATATATAATATCAACAAGTCGTGAACTAAACAGTCAAGGAAATAATAGAAATTGATAGAATATGCTAAAAGCAATAATTCTTCGTTAATCGAGATCGAAATCTCATCGGAAGTAACGATTCTAAATCAAACAGAACTCAGTCCCACTGCGAGGGACGAATATTTTAATATCCATAATGGATCTCTGATTGAAACGGTTTTATTAGGCCCGGTTTTATCATTCGCAACTTCTGTTGTGACAATATTATCTTCCTAGACTTCTACTAGTCTGAAACGAAGAGTTTGAAAGTCCACTTCTGTACGTAAAGTTATTACCATGCACAACAGCATTGTGGAGTCTGCTGTTAACTTTAGTATTTCCGGTACTACCTTAGCACCTTCCTCCAGACAAGAGAATAGTTTTTAGTAAAGGACGGCGACACATCTTCAGAACTCCTGATATTGTAGATGTCCATGCAGAAGTCACTTCCATCAGGTGATCCGCCAATTAAAATATAAAAAATACCTACAATTTGGTAAAAAAATTAAGCTTTTTTGGTAGTCCAAAATAATGTTACACAGAAAAAAAAAACAATCAAAGTTTTAACCCGTCAATTATTTTTATCAATGTTTCTTTAAACATCAAATCAATAAGCGAGATTGTTTATTTATTATCTAAAATAATACTAGATGTGTCTGCGACTTCTCTTATGGAATAGTTAGAAGGTAGTAGTTTGGGCTTTATTTTTTATTTACCTTCCTCTATAAATGGTCCAACCAACACTAGAAAAATTCAATTCGATCCAGTAGTTGCTAAGATTAGCGCGTTCTAACAAACAAACTCTGCAGCTTTATAATATTAGTATAAATAATATAAAAACTTAGAGGATTGTAAGTATCATCTAGTACAATCTATCACCATTTAAACAGTTCGACCTGTTGAGATGTTATACTGCTGGGAAATATTACCTTCAACCTATCTTTATCTATCGTGTTATAAAAAGTCTCGATATTGTTCAATTGTAGGGAAAAAGGTTTAATTTAAATAAAACACTTTTACGGAAAACGCGATATATCCGAAACTTATTGGAAATGATTTCGGCCCGACGTTTCGACGCTTTGCAGCATAATTTCCAAATAAGTTTAACTAATATATCGCGTTTTAAACCGTTAAAGTTTTTTTTTTAATATGTACTACTCGCGTAAACTATAGACAGTATTTAAGGTTTAATTTAGTTAAAAATCAATTTTATATTGAAAAAAATTTACGACACATGCAGGAATCGAACCGGCATCGATAGCGTTTCGTGCTGTTGCTCATAATTGTTAAAATCAGTAGTAAAGAATTGAAAACAAAGTGACGATTTATGAATTTCCTCTTTTAAAAGCTTTTATTTCGTATCCGACGGACATTCGTTTGCATAGTTTTTGTCGCAGTAACAATCGGAGGCATGAATAATTTATGCATGCATGTTGAAAAATTATGCATGCTAATGATGCAGGGTAACTCGAATCCACTTTCGATTAAATTGGGCTCGGCTTCACCGTTTCATGTTCGATGCGGCCCTATTGTTTGGATTTCATACATTTGAACTGATTTTTATAGCTTACTTTATCTATCTCTATAGCTTCTAGCAAAATATGAGTGTTGTGCCAATAATTAGCAAATTGCCGCTAGTATAGTAAAACTTATTGCTTAGCATTAGGTTAAAGGAGAGAGGTCTTAAGTTAGATTCAGGGGAAAAAATAAATCATTTCGGTCAAGTTGCAGAGGTCTTATCAACTGTTTGTCTGTAAATACAATGTATCAGTCTCCCCTTCCCCCTCCCCCGTTACCCCTTTGAAATAGAAGTTATTTCACAGGGGAAACGGGTTTTCACTGCATTATTAATAAAATATACGTATTGTTGTTAATCTGTTATAACATTGATCGTGATATTTTTTCAATCAATACAAAGAAGAGACAGGCAAGCTTTTCCGTATCCAATATCTATACATTTAGATGACTAAATTACGAATAAAATGTAGCACTAGTTCTAGTACGTTGAAGTTACAACACCAAATCATATAAGGATATTTCTAAGATGTAAGTGAAATCCCCATAAACATCGTTAAAATAGTTCCACAAAGCTGTTCTCTAAGTAACGACCACATAAACGGGGCTATAAGTTAAGTAGGTATTTAATATAATTTGCATAATAGTCTACCTTCAAAGCAACGCGGTGTAGCAATATTGAACATCAGGTGTATCCAAATGTAGGGGAGGTGTAAATATTTAAATCAGTCGGGTAATACTGTCTGTGCGCCTATCGGCCGATGCACGCAGTCCATTTCCATAAAAGCCTCTTCAATCTCCGAAAACGCTTCGGGAATTTCAATTCGCGCTTAACATTTTTTATAGAGGTTCTTGAAAATTTAAAAATAGAATATTTATGCCAAACTAAGGCTGGAGGGAAACGTTTTGTGAGATTTTTATATAAAGAAAAAACGAGTCTACCTGAAAAAAAAAAAAGGTATTTAAATAAAACACTTTAACGGTTCAAAACGCGATATATAATAAAACTTTATTTAAACTACGGCTTGGCATTTAAATTTAACTAAAATATATCGCATTTTAAACCGTTAAAGTTTTTTTTAAAATTTGGTGGGGGGGGGGAAAAAAGGGGGGGGGGTTTGGGGGGGGGGGTACCATATCAACCGAGGTTCAACATGTTTCAGAAAAATTATAAATTGATATGATGGACCCGGTGGGGAACTTACGACCCAATGTTAATTAACCATATAATATAGACCAACGAGCTCGTCAAGACGTAATTTAACAATTAATTTAATATTACATACACTACGCAACACCTGTCTATAACTACGATGGAAAGTGAAATATCTATTTGCATAATGATACTTAAACCAGACCCTAGCTTCCTCTTACCACAAACGTATCAGTTACATTAGGAAGTAATAATTATGTAAAGCATACTACATATACAATATATATAGCTGTGTCAGCGACTTCGTTCGTGAGAATTGTTATTTTGGGAATCCGAATTCGTTTTTGCAAATATATTCTTCTTTATAAACTTTTACCTAAGACTCTGGTCCCTTTTCACTTCGTGCAAGTTAATCTCCATATAGCTTTAAAGAGGAATCATTCTTTCGTACATATTTTTTGGGTATTTTGAACCTTTTTTGTAGCGTACGTCTTGAAAACCCATAATGATGAATAAATTTCCCAATTGTTTTTTACATTTCTCGCTGTGTCTTCGCTTGTATAAGTCACAGAGCGATGTTTTATAGCCTATCCTTCCTCAATAAATGCTCTAATCGACACAAAATATTTTTTTAATTTGAACCCGTAGTTTGAACCTGAGTTAGCGCGTTCAAACAAACAAACTCTTCAGCTTTATATATTAGTATAGAAAGTATAAAACACATTCTATGAATACTCGTTTTGTCTCAACCTTTTTAAAATGCTTAGTGGTTGTGTGTGTATATCAGAACAAATATATTTGTTAGGAAAAAATTATTACCTCATTTATATGTTTTAATTTCACAGAGCTATATATTAAATGTGTTTATACCAATTAATGACACGAGCGGGATTTGAATCTGGCGTTCCGTCCTGAACTAACAATCGAACTTTTAAAAATTCTCTTAGTAAGTACTGTTTTTCATTTATTTTAATAATATCAAAAAGGTATTCGACCTCTTAATAATAAACATTCATAATAAAACGGTCGAAAATAAACGAGTCGCCTCAAAACAATCTTTTATTTTATTACAAAAGTTATTTCGGTTAAGAAATAAAACGGTCGAGAGGCTTAAACCACTTACACGTGACGTATGACACGCGTTAATTTTTTGTCACGTACGTGAAATTGGTGTGGAAATTTTTGCGTTTAATAAAAAGCTCGTTTAAGTGACTCTATAAGAAATGGGAATTCTCGCCCAATATTATTGACGTTTTATTTCTGTCACATCCTATTTTAATACAAAGGAATAAGTAGTGTCTGTAGTTCACGAGACTTAGAAAATCACTTTTATTTATTAACCATTTAAATTGCAAATTTTTCGAGCTAATAAAAATATGCCCGAATACAAGTGCTTATAACGTTTTACAGCTTAATTTCGTTATGTTAAATAACATTACTATTTCCCCATGTGATAACTCTAAATAAATAAAAATCTATTTAAAATTAATAAACAATGCTGTGGACGGGATTCACCGCTACGTGTCGTACTGTTGTTCTTATGAATTGAGCTATCACAGATAACCTATGAAATTTGACCGCACTCTGTAGTTAAATGGTTAAGCGTGTTCTTAACCGTAAGCCTAGCATTATGCGTTAAGGTCGTTTGTTTGAATCCCGGGCAAACAGTACATTGTTTCGGTCGAACAGGGCACAGAAGTCTGATCAACTACTCCTACTTTCACTATCACAGATAACACACAAAACAATATTTATGACAAATATATGTTTATCAAATCAACCGATGAATAGATAATCCTTTAGTTAATATTTAGTAAAAGTTTTTTGTATTACTTTGAATTTATACCGTTTTTGTTCAAATATACATTTTTATAGTATCATTATAATGAGTATTAATGATGTATAAGATAAACCCTAAAAGTTTACAAAATGGTAAAATATATATAAGACAAATGTGTTTTACTAAACACCTTCCTTCTCTCCCTTTTCGTCGTATTTAAAATGACATACGCGCGACAGAGACACACCTCTATCACATTCGTAAGAATTCACAGTTAATATTATCAACGTAACACAGTATAAATCGAACCACACGCAACGCTGATCCACAGTTCACGGAGCGTATCGAAACGATATTAAGATCGTGAGCACACGCCCGGGGTCAATGACCCGGCCATGCGGGCTCCGAAATCGGTATTAATCAGATGTCACTTGTGAACGAAAGGAGGAACGGCGAGACGGACGCGGGTCACTCAAAAGTTAGGAAAAGGTTGTTTTTGTTAGATTAAGGTGCATCCACACTGGAGTCCTTGCAATAGATCTAGTTTTTGTAAGATAAGGATGTGTCCAAATATATAACTGACCTATCCTATTTCAAAAATTAGTTTATTATATTTATTTCCTTTAACCTACGTAGAACCAAGTCACTCACTCATGGGGTCTTGCATATTTTGAAAGCAGATTTAGTTCAATTAAAAATTACAATAAAATGTTATTTTAACAAATCTTTAATAAATAGGGCCCCCCTCCCCCCATTTCACAAAATAGCAAAACAAACCCCTTTAAATGTCCCTATACAAAAAACCGTATTATATTCTTTTTACAAGTACTTCGCTTTAATCGAGTATACTAAAAGTGATCGCACATTTGTTAATTGACAGCAAAGTACGCGCCGTACATAAAAATAGCTACGCGTATAGTACGGGTTAATGTGTGAGGCATATACTCGTAGCATACAAAAAAATGTGGTGGCTCGGCGCGTGCGTTGCTATCGAACGTTTGAGACCTCGTTGGTGTAATGGTACCAATGTTTTAGCCATACATTGGTCAATGAGTTCGATCTCCTCCGGTTCCAACATTTTTCTTATTAATCTATATTTTTTCTGAAACATGTTCGTTTGGAAATCACAATATTAAATGAGTGGGAGGAATATCCGCAATTGACGGCTTCTGTCTGTGTATTTTCGAATATCCAATGCCAAAATAGGTCACCGCATTCTGTTTAGATGTTGTATAGCTGGGGTATTTCACCTAGCATCATCCTCCTCCATCATAAAAAAAGTGTGATCTCCGTAAGTTCAGATCATACAAACACTGCTAGTAAGTACTTGGTGTATCAAAATATAATTCAGCTCGTCGATGTAAGCAAAACAAACATCAAAGGGCTTAGCCCAGTGCCCCACAATCTGTTCAAGTTAAGAGCCCATAAATCTAAAACAGTTTCACGCTTGATTGCTTTTCTACTTTTTTTGTTGCGTCTCTTGGTAGCGAATCGAAAGATGTAAACGACAAATTGAATTGATTTTAAAATGGGGTTGGGTGATGTTTATCTGTCAGCTGTCTTTTTTAATCCGTAAACGCAATAGTGTGCTTGTTTATTATTGCCAAACTATTAGTAAGACGAGGAATACTAAAAGAGAGAACATCAAGACGAGAAAAACGAAGATTTTTATAATTGAAGAATATTGCTAATTCGATTCTTTTGTTTCTTGACATTTGTCATACAATACACGAAGTTAGTCAGCAATATGGAGGGCAATATATTTTATTTTTAAAAATGAAATAAACTAGGATCGTTAATACAATATTAATTACAAACGTTTCTGAATTATTTGAACTTTGAAAAGATTTGGAAATAACACAAGAACATACTGGGGACATAAATATATTTCTTTATTACGTTTATTTCAAAACGTAAAAAGTATTCTAGGTATTTATAATGATTCATTTTAATATACGGGTAACTTCTCAAATGCCCTGACCGCATTAATTCACGAGCTATGAAATTCTGTGTTCCCTCAGGGATTACGGGCAGATGAAGTCTAAGACTTCCAACCCTTGAGCTTAAAGCTGCGATAAATTATGTAGTAACATTACCTTAGTTTAATATGTTGGTTTCTATAATATTTCCTATTCAATGGTTATGTGTTACTGATTTTTATTATATAAGATGTCATACAACTACACCTAACATATAAGTTCATTTGTAGGTTACTTGTTATTCTATATAAACAAACTATTGACCAAAAATGTTGGAAACACGCAAACTAAAAACGACAAAGCTTATTTTCTATACTTTATTGTAACTCGCAAATATGACACCATTTTTATTCTGACGTATCACCATGATTATAAAGAAAATAAATTACTAAAGTTTTATAATGTTAAAATACAGTAAGTTGACCTAAATCATAAAATAATTATTGTCATTTTTGTTACAGGTAATAACTGGAGCGTTTTGCTATCGGATTTCAGGTTGAAAGGTTAACCTAGCTTAAGGATCATATAGCAGTATGTATCTATGTCATGAACAATTAAATTGGTATCTCCAAACAAGTCTATTCTGTTAATAACATTAGTATAACTTAAGTGTATTACTGTCGGGGGACATTATCGAAGTTATTAAAAAAAATATTCAGCATCAAGATCTATTAAAAATAGAGAAAGAAAATATATTAATCTGTGGTAATTCATAAATAATAGGTGAATTATATTATATCTGTAATACATCAATTTATTCGTAAAAGTGTATACTGGTAAAGAGAAGCTGATTTGACATCTTGATCGTTGATTATTGACAATATTGAGAATTCGCGCCAAAACATTGACGAATATGATATGAGGACTATTATTTTAAAATAATATTTTCCAGTAAAATTGATCTAAAATAAACAGTCTTTTGTTTTATACATTAAAGTAATCCTGTACATCACAGCATCCGAAGTGTAAAATTCTTCGAAGGCACGATCGAGTTAATTGCTTCCAGGGCGTAAGGAGATTCGTAGAAAGTTGCTTGGACTGAGTGCATTCCGATGTATCTAGAAACGCGTAAAGTTTTATAGACTTTATATAATTATAGGCTTAGCAACAACTGAACATGCAGCCTGTGTAACTGCAAGCCATAGTTACAATGAAGGAGAAGAAATACTCCTGTAATAAATCTATTTACAGAAGAACGTAGTTGTAACAATTCTTTTATGATAGAAGAATCAAAATGGGTGATAAAGGTATACCGAGCAATTTAACTTTTAAACAAAATGCTGGCCACGTTTACGTTTTTTGAAACACCTGTAACGATTCGTGTACAGAGTATTTTTTAAATTGGAGACTTGTTTCCTGAAATTGATTCCAACAAAAGTTTTCAAGTGTCGTGGGAGCAAGCGAATGCATCCCTTGAATACTGAATTGAGATTCAACGAAGTCCGCCTCTTCATATGTTAACTGTCCAGCGCAGGAAAATGGGGTAAAGAACTTGTTTTGACGTGTCCCTCCCGGGGGATATTGGGCACAATAAAAATTACCATAACAATGCAAACAGCTTTTTGACCCTTTTGCGCTAAAGATTGTCGGCGGAATGTCATTTTATTAGGGGTCTTTTGTGAAAATTCTTGAGAAAAACGGCTTAGTCAGCGTCCGGAATACTTTGGAAGGTCTGTTGAGTTGGAGCTTTTAGGCTTTGGCTCAGTTTTTTATGTGAAGTGCTCTATAAATAGAGATCTTAGGGTCTTTTGTAACTTCAATGATGTCTTCAAAATCGCTGATAACATCTAGTTAAGAAAAAGTATTGTAAAAAAACTGAGAATCAGTTTTGAGGTCACGAATCTTGCGACTTAACCTTGTCTAAGTAATGTTGAAACAAACAAATGTTAATTAAAAATATTAAGCGAAAACGTATTGACAAATTATTTCTTGAGCTTTTAACTTAGTTCATCTGGATAAAATTAAAAACACACATAGGGTTTAAAATCCGCATTCCTTTAATATATTAAAAACTCTCCCTTAGCAACTGCTGCTGAATATCCTAAATGGTAGGTCGAAATAAAGATTAAATCAAGAATGTATTTAACTACTAATTATAACTATTTATTTTTATCTGTTCAAAAAGCAGAAAAAAATGACATATCGAACCAAGTCTACATAACAATTTCTTGATTGTAATTACTAATATTTATTGGCCCTTAAATAGTCTAAAGTATAGATAAGAATCGGTTCTCTTTATAAATCCGTTGATATTAATACAGCCTACGTGACATTGTCACGGTTAGTTGTTAACTTGTAAAGTAGAAAGCGTTCAAAGATGTCGAGTTACGAAAGACTTATGTAAACGAGGTTAAATCTCTTTAATTTGAAGGACAGTTGATTAGCCGTTATGCAATTATAATAAATATGCATTAGTCGCATTCAAATTGTGGTTGGCAAGATGTTACCGTATTGGCTATTTATAAGTCGCATGAATTTATTTAAAACTACCCGCGTGGTAAGTTTCAATTTTTGTTAAGTTATGTTGTTATTAGTTTTGATAATAAATGACTTTAAATATCATGTTTAAGACCATGCAAATAAGTACGATATACTACAAATGTTACCATATTTATCCATTGTTTGATAGAATAAATTTATAGGTTTTCCGCGGTGACTATGGCTGCTGGACAACAATCGACTTTGAGGCTCTAGTCAAAAGTTTATTAAGTAATATTTAAACCTTACGTTTTTATTTAGAATCATATACAAAGTGAAATAATGAAAGAATTTATATAAAAATGGAACCATGTTTTTTCATATGCTTTAATGTTTGAATTTAAAAAAGAACGAGAGAAGATGACGAAGAAGACCGATACAAATAAAGATGAGACAAGCGGGTCTCGAACCCATTTGTTAGGTGTTGTTTCTCTACTGACTGACTTAATTATTAAGTAGAATAAAAGGACTTACTCATAAAAATCTTGTTAAACTTATCATAATATTATCTCTTTAACTTTATTTTATTTTTTTATAGTTTTCTTACTATTATTGAATTGTATAAAATTAAGCATATTGTTTAGTAATCCCTAGAGCGATGATTAAGAAACAATTGAAATAGGACGTTTGTTTCGCGTGACCCATATTGGCGTTAGAGATTATGTAAACAAAAATGTATTTTACAGAACCCGATGACAGATAGCATCAATTGCCACATTTTAAACGGATACATTCATGCAATCTTGCCACAAATACAACACAAATGTATACATTATTGCTTAAGGATTGTAACGGAGAAGTGAAAAAAACAATATATTTAATATGTAAGACAATATTTTCTTTGTTTAAAGTGTCAAATTCGCTACTTGGATGATAGGTAGACACGTTTTTATGTCCGTTGTGCAATGAAATTCCTATAACTATAGGCAATATATACATATATTCTTACTTCTTTAATTTTCATAAATTTTTATATATTATTAATCAATTGATTATCGGTTTAAAATACATTTTTGTTACACAATATCTAACGTAAATAAAGTACAGTACTTTTCGCATTCTTTAAAAATCAAAAAATTTTTTCAATTTATTTTTGATTTTTAAATTATATAGTGCCTTCATGTGCAATAACAAAAAAAAATATTAATGTTTTCAAAACTACTTATTCTACTTAATCTATCTCTATAAAAATCAATTTTTATCTCTCCAAATAAGCCTTTTATAATAGAGGAAGACAAACAAACTATATACCGTCTAAACAAGATACGCCGTCGACCTATTTTGCTTTTGGATATTCGGAAATTCACAGTCTGAAACCGAAACGGGATTTTCACGGCTAACAACCCGGTGCACGTTATCTATAAATCCAAATGTACGATAAATTCTAATATGTATAACGCTTTTTAACGCTACTCCCTCTGTTTGCTGCCAGATTCTGCACTCTTTTAGCCCCGAGGCCTCAGCATTCCCTTATATGACAGATCGGAAACCTTTTACAATCTATTTGTAAGGAGATGAGTGTATAATTTTCCCCCAACGCGAAGCGACGTAGCGTTTTTGATTCCCTGCAGGCATTACCCTTTGAGAGTAGCAAAACCGGTAACTTGTCAATAAGGCTTTTCTCTTTGAGATATATGATCATTTTTACAAACACGAAGTAACTCGATACATTTTTTTTTGAAGTCGCTTTTAGGCTGTTTACGGGCTCGGTAATGGTAACAATGTATGACTAATAAACGAGTCATGGGTCGAGCGCCATCGGGTACGACATCCCTCTAAAGAATTTATATTTTTTTCTAAAATATGTTGTGACTTCGTCTGGTAATCTGGATACTAAATGGGTGGTAGAGATGTCGAAATTCCGACAGTGTTAAGAACAACGCTCCACAGATAACAAAGCTGTGGAGTTGACTCAGGTTTCGTTTTCAATTTGTAGATTTCGTTTTTCGATGGCGGGGATATATCACCTACCATAGAGAGAACTATCTTATACTATATCTATCAAGTCCTGTTCTATCATAAAACAATAATATCTATTAGTTATTTATAAGAAATAAGTAGGTAATTTTGTTTTGGTAAGTACGAATTACAGAGGATAATGATTCGGTTTTTACTCGATTACAGTTGATGGTAATATCTCGGTAATATCAGTAATCACCTTGAAGATTACTAGAGCGACTCGACCGCAAAAAATTGTTTGGCAACCGCTTCGAGGTTGCCCGAACTACTCAATGAACTTTTATTTTGATAGAAGGTAGATAAACTCACGAAACACTTTTTGTTGTGGTATTTTTAATAGAAATTCTTATTACTTCGAGCGTGTCTAATTATTTTCTTCCTGTTTCTTGCGTTTTTAAGTAATCGTATATAATTAATCAAAATTCGCTTTAATTCCTTACCATCTACAATTCTTCGTTACATTCGTTGGCCGTGAACGTGTTAAAAATAAAAAACAAAATCACTTGTTGTGTTGTGTTCTTAAAAAAATATCTTTAAATTATTGTTCCATTTTTGAAAAATGCATCTTCTATAAATAACTGTTTTGAAAACCTACAGTATCATACACCTCCTTTCTCATAGTATAGTCGGTTTAAGTGCATACCCACGCTACTCAAGTGCTCAAGTAAGTTGACCTAACTTAATATTTTTCATATTTCACGCCCCGTTTTTAAAAAAGCCCTAATTAGATAGATACCTTTAAAAAACAATAACATACATTCACTTACACTTACACATACATACATACAAAATACACACCCCCATCCCTGGATACGTAAATTCAGTTCTTGTTTTGTGCAGAACTTTGTCACTTGGGTAATCCTATTCAATTATTATTTGTAAATCCTTGTAATTGGCGTAATTAATTACCTAACTATAAGAAAACATGTACTTTTAGCTGTAAGGATTTCTGTAAATGAATCAAATTAAATATGTTTATATGATTCCCTCGTTATAAATTCCAGACAAGCGTATAAGCACATAATATAAATAGAATAGAATAAACGATCAATCATTATAAAAGATCCGTATATTGTGTTGAAAGTCTTGAAACTGATCACGAATTACGAAAGCAAGTTTTCATAAGAAATAAATCATTCTGTTTATTTTGTTTCAGCGCTCAACGATGTTCCATTACACATCGAGTTTGTTTGTATTGGGCGCTTCTTTAACTATGATTTACAATTATTTTCTTCAGATCTTTAATTTTAAATCTAAGAGATTCTGTGTACGGTTGTTTATTATCACATTCTCGATTGTTGAAACCTATAAATGTGTCTCATAGGGGAATCGGCTTTCAACGTCTTTTTCGTAACTATGTTTACATTACCACAGAATTAGTGATAATCTTGACCATCGCTCCTAAGATGATCACCAGTAACGTTACCGAGTTGGTTCTGGTCAAATTCGAATTTGAATCTTAGATTTATTAGCCTTGACGAACGTCGTGGGTTTGATCTCTACCGGGTCCAACACATTTGTAACTAACTTAAAGAAACATTGGACTTCGTTTGGAAATCTTGATATTAAATGCGTCGTAGGAATAACGTAATATCGTTCGGGTCACGAACCACCGTCCACAGATGAAACAGTAAAGTGTAATCGTGTTTTGGTGTTCAGTCGGTGGATTTCTGAATATCAACAGCCAATAGGTTGACGCGCATCCGAGTTGTGGGAGTTTTTGGTTTTGTAAGTATTTCACATCCACGAATTGAACCCCACGCTTATCTATCTAAAAAATACGTAGTATCATATTTTAACAGCAATAATCGTTCATTAAGTAGTTTTATATAATGAGATATAAGTAAGCTGCTATATCTGGAACTTTCTTTTCTTAGACCTCAGAAAAGCTCAATGTCTCTCTTTTAAAATCTCAGTTTTCAAATTTTATCTTTTCATCTCTTATTCGCCTTTCTCTTTCACGATCCTCTCCTCTACCACCTACCTTCAGGTTGCCTGGAAGAGATCGCTGTTTAATCTTGCCTATTATTTATAAGAATAAAAACTATGAACTACATATTTTTATTCTTGTACACTAAGCCTGTGTGTTTATAAATAATGAAGTTTAATAAATAAATACTTAAATACACACATGCCACACTAAAATATCCGTTGAATGTCCTTTATAGCACGTGCGACCACACCGCGTAACGATGACGCAATATATTCAAAGCCATACAGTCCTGTGGTTCACGCTCGACGTGGTCCTATATCCGATGGAACCACCTGGTGTCAACCCCTGCATGACTGCCCATATGTTCCACTGGCTTCCGTGCCTATTAAGGGAAAATTGCTCCTATGTTATATCCGGTTTTAATTTGTTTATATAATGCATTTTGACAACTGACTTTAGTGCATTGTACCTACTCGTAAAGTATAGTCACAAATTCGACGATTTATTTCGACCAGTTAAGTTGATCGGAAAAGTAGGCATCGTATTTGATATAAGCAACGTAATTGAGACTTATTCTATGTCGTCATATGTACATATTATAATCTTACAGATATATTTATACAAATACGTACAGCCATAGAATCTAATTATTAAGAACAAAAACTATATATAGCCACTATTTGTGTTTAAATTCATTAAACAACACGTCACATCACAATAGCACTTATACATTACACATTTACGTATACATTTAAGTTCCTTATATCAAGTTAAACGTTTTTCGATTTTTTTACGTCAAATACCTCTGACTTACTCAACAATCGTGTGTCAAATACTTTCCGAGATGCACACCTAGCGTTTTAAAAATAACCAATAGATCCACTCTACTCGACTCGCTATTTGTAGCATTGCGAAGCTTTAAAATAAAATACGTTTACCGGTTTAAAACGCGAAATATTTTAGTTAACTTATTTTAGTTTTATTAACTAAGACTCATTTTGGTTTGCAGTAGTCATTGTTACGAAGAGGGCCGAGAAAAATGTTTTGTATGTGTCAACACTTAATTAAGAAACTCTATGTACATTATTAAACTAATGTGTGCATTCCTATCTAATAGATATCAGTAATTTCCTTTTTTATTCTTCCGTTTTCAATTGTGGAGATTTAACCATAAACGGCCGCTGCCTTTTATCGTAAGTGTGTCATCCATGTATAGCCCAGTATTAACACATTACACGTCTATATCGTTCATTACCCCCCTTAACTTCTACTCGTAGAAGACATTGCGTGAGAGCGTCTCCAACATCGCACGTATTTCTTTGCTAAAGATAATTACTTTCCTGACAAAAGAAAATGACACTTTCCACCTCGTGTTAAGATTTGTTTTCGCTTCGCGGAAGTTTGTTTAGTCTCGTGGCTTAATTACTCGACAGTGACGAATAGAAGTTGCGTGCCGTGCGAAATTCCTAGGAAATCTTTTCCACTTTGATACTCTGTGGATCTCGTACTTGTATCAGTTTCAGTGTAGATATAATCTGTGGGTGCTGTGCTATCAGTGTTTCGTAATCAGGTAAGTGGGTAATCAGCTAAATTCGGTTATTATTGCATTAGTATTTTATCTGAATACAAAGACTTACATATCTGTCTAAATATATAAGAAACATTTTACATTAATGAGAGTTAAAATAAATCAATACATAACTAATATCCAAAAAATTTTCGTAGTGTAATTTTAAAAAAATGTGATAAATTTATTTATTGAGTTGACGCAAATTTTAAAAGTTATTTAAGAATAATTTGGAGTAATATAACGTAAGCATAAATTATATGGCACTATACTAAAATAGCGAAAGACAAGTCTGGGCTGCATCCTAATAGATTCGTAAAACGTGCTCCTTCAACTTATGATGGATGTCCTTTAATCTAGCTAGAATATAAATTGAACAATTTGTGCGCAATTATAATCTGTAAATTTAATTTCAAAAGTCGTAGAAACGTTATTATAATTGACTTTGATTCAGTTCTTATGTTATTTAGATAAAACACTTTAAGCGGTTTTAAACGCGACATGTTTAGTTAACTTATTTACAATTTATTCTACCTACGGCCCACGGTGGTCACGGAGGGAAAGGTCCTTAACATCGTAATCTTTAAATATAACACTTTAGCGAGTGTAAAACGTGAAATGTATGATAAACATATTTAATTTTTTTAACTACGTTGATTACGGTAATAACCCCCCTGTACTATGGCAAAGCATCCGAAACGTCGTGCCCTAAACAAAATATTTGTAATAAATTAATTTGTAAATTTCGCATTTTAAACCGTTGGACGTGCTTCATTTAAATGCACTACTTGCATAACAACAAACCGTTTTCGTATCTTTTGCAACGTTCAAAACGGGCTGTTAAAACTTAATTTATTTTTTATTACAGAATTTATCTCATACCAGGAACGATTCAGAATAATTTTAAAGCCAGAACAATATATAATACTTTGTAATATCGCCAGCACAGTCGAATGCAACGGGCTCTTACCATAAATATTTGCAATTAAAAATTAAGCCTCATCGCCCCATCCGCGCAATTATTCAAATTGCTCGCCACAGGAGACCTCAGAAAGTTTCAAATTAATTAAGAAGCCCATAAGACGTCCCGTTAAGGAAATAACAATGGTATCCTTATTTATTGCTGCCATGAGTGCCATTACCTTCCTCTGTCTTCTTGTGGCTTTTAATGTTACCCCTTTCGTATTTGATCATGTGATTGAGGGGCAAGGCAGAATGCCCGTACATTAGATGCAAGAGATGGGGGTCTCGTCTCTCCCTGGATTTGAATGAACGTCATTCAAATCACTTCAGATGGTCAAGTTACGCTCAAAAATTCCAAAGCATAACTGTTATAAGGTTTTCAAGCTTCATTATTAAATTTAAATGAATTTACACGTTTAAACAAAACACTTTTAACTATTTCAAACGCGAAATTTAAACAAATTTACTATTTTTTTTAACTAGACGACGTTTCGGATGCTTTGCAGCAGCCGTGATCTGGTGGAGACCTAGATCGAGAAAAAAGTTTAATTAATTCCATTCGCATTTAAAACCGTTAAAAGCGTTTTATTTAAATGTGTTCTACTCGCATAAAGTACAGACACGATTTACCCATAGCTTAGGAAAATATGTTAAAAATATTTTTATTACTTTAATTGTGTTAATAGTGATATAGAAAACCGTAAAAAAACAAATGAAATATCACACCAATATCTCATTGTCGTCTTTGTTTATGGTCTCTTGAATCGTAAATTTTCTATCCTCGATCTTAAAAGCGATAATTGCCGGGAGAACCGAATAGAGATGTTCCGTCTGATTTATATTCAGCTGTGTTCCAAAGCGCTTGCAAAATGCCGTATGCTTTGCAAAAGACTAGCAAGCAGTTATTCTTTGTCAACACTCGCTTGAGGCCGTTTGCTAGACAAAACGCATTCTTCGTGCAAGATTGCACTGCGTCTGGGAAATTTCATACCTTGGAGAATTGTTGTTCAGGAATC
Organism: Leptosia nina; assembly: GCA_963661955.1. Classification (NCBI taxonomy): domain Eukaryota; kingdom Metazoa; phylum Arthropoda; class Insecta; order Lepidoptera; family Pieridae; genus Leptosia; species Leptosia nina. The sequence goes on along the minus strand of CAVLEF010000004.1, from coordinate 2,693,700 downwards.
TTTAATATCTTCATGAGCTCGTTAGACATTTTGTGGTGCTTTATGCGATGATATTATTAATGTAACATATTGCAACACTGGTAGATCTTCTACGCTAGTTTCGTATTAAAAAAAACCTAATTTAAATACAGTCCGACATTAACGTCACTACAATCTATAATAATAAAGGGAATTTTAGGTACTACATATTTCTTATTACATATGTACAATACAGTATCTTTCGAGCATTAAAGTAAATATAAATAAACAATAACTAAATGTAGTAAAAACACTTGTGTCACAGAGTAAAATGTTACGACAAAGAAAATATATTTATCGAGCTTTAGTTGTCTGTGGAATCTCTTGTGGTAACAGATACTGTCATAAATAACTTGAATAAATAGTGATATAACTTATCTCTATTAGCTTATGCCAATGACCTATTGATACATGCCTTTAAAGGTGTGTTAGACACATTACTTCAAGACTTGAACACGATTCTTGTTTATCGTTTCTTTAAACGTGTGTCTTTATTAATTATTGTTATAAAGAATATATGTTACTCGTTAAAACGATCGATTTTGTATCTTATGTATATTGTAATAAGTTTTTGAGTGTATTTTATATTGTCCCTTTATTAGAAATCTAAAAAGGTAAGTATATATCTCAGGTTGTCTAAAGTAAGTGATGTTCTAATTTCACTATTTGCTTATATGCTTACTAGGGACAAAAAGTAGTCCAAGAGTAACTGAAGTTTTTCGCCAATTTTTAATGCGAAAAAACATTGACTCTATCTGTAGCTAGTATCTGTGGTTTAAGGGCATTTCTAGTTGTTACTATGTAAAATGTAACTATTGTTTACGATTGCTGAAAGCCCGAGGGACGACGTTTGCTATCGGCGAGTTGCCAAAGCCATATCTTATATCTCACAACTTGTAGCTAGGGTCCAGGAAGCCAAGAACTATTCATAGCAGGTGCGCTGTCTACGATATTAATGATCGACTGTCAATGTATTTTGGTCGATATGCCTTTACCACAGATCATAAACCGATAATAGATACGAAATTTTAGGATCTATGCATCTTTTAAAAAAATTTTATGTGAAATAACTATGTTTTCTTGCCTTTTAAAATTACATTGTCCGCTTTGTATCTGCAGTAATTGTATTAAAAATATGAACTATTTACACTGATTCAACTGTTTAGATTTTTTACCGGAAATTAAAACACATATATTGTCTTTAATAAATGAGCCAGAACTGAAACTATTTATTGTTATGTATAAATAAAATGAAATAACATTGAAATTATATTCTTTCTTCTAATCACGAGCTCCTGCACTTAAACAAGGATATTATCTAATCCACCTGTCTCTTATATCAGTCGTTATTAATCCCGCTGACCGCAAGTGTCAAATGTCACACACGCCGCGAATCGACCTTGCTAACGAATCGTAAATATTTATATCTCTCAATGTAAACTGTTTCAAGCGACCCCAATTTTATAGCGCGATAAGCGGTGAATGAAACACGAAAGGAGGTTACATCAATATTTGACGGAATGGATCATAAAAGGAGGTTTTGTTCAAAGGCACAGAGTCTCAAACGTTCTGTTTCGTCTGTGGAATGCAATTCAGGGCGGGTTTGAAGTATTTGTTTTGTTCGAAAATCAAATTTTAACTCATAAATCCATTTTTGACATTTGTATTTATCAAAATATTTGCGATAATCTGTGTTTTTAATGATGGATTTGGATTTTTAGTGATAGTCTTTGGATATTCGGGTATCCACAGACTGAAACCGAAGCGCAATTAAGCTTCACGGCTTTATCATATGTGGACGGTGGTTCGTGACCTGGGCGGAATTTAATATGAAAATTTCCAGATGAAGTCTAACATGTTTCAGAAAAATTAGAAACGTCAACAAGCCCGTCAAAATATGACAAATAATGTAATCTGTTGTTCACGCTTGTACAATACTCTATTATCTGTGATTGGATAATCTGTGCTCGGAGCTATCGTACTCTTTACAGTTCGTAATCGAACAGCGAAAACCGCCAATTAGCCCGTCAAGCGAGTTGAAACTAGAATTCTTGCACGATCCAAACAATTTAACTTCCTTCCTTAACAACGGTGCCGTTTCAAAGTTTTGCACACAATGCTGTAGCAATTTACGAGCAAGCCGCAGTCTTAGTTTGCTTTGCGTAAACAATATCAACATGATAATGGGAGTTCATTCCCCTCTACATTTGCTCCGTAAAACTGTGCGATAGATTTTATTTCTGCGTTCAGTAGCGCAAAACCATATGAGATACATTTAAATTAAACACTTTAACGGTTTAAAACGCGATATATTAGTTAAACTTATTTGAAAATGTGTCCCCGTGACCACAGCTGCTGCAAAGCATCCGAAACGTCGGGCCGAAGATGAAAATCAATTTCAAATAAGTTTAACTAATATATCGCGTTTTAAACCGTTAAAGTGTTTTATTTAAACGTGTACTACTCGCGTAAACTATAGACATATTATGCGATACAGTTTATAAATGTTGATTTTTTAAATACATTTTTAATAATATATAATAATATGTTGGTTTTGGTATTATTGCAGATGTCAAAAACAATAAACACTTTTACGACTTATTCTAGAAAAAAATTAAGAAAGGATTCAGATAGAAGACATTTAAATAAATTAGTTTAATTATCAGTGGTAAAAAAACTACGGCCCGACGTTTATGATGCTTTGCAGCAGCCCGCCACCCGTGACCACGGCTGCAAATAAATTTAAAGCGTTGAAAGTATTGTATTTAAAGCGAATATGTTTTCTTTAAACATTTTGAGTAAAAGTAAATAACAAGTTTTATCGCTCTTTAATGTTTCCAACCGGCTTTATAGGTGTTAACATACATAGTTAATCTGGAGCAAAACGTCGACCCACTACCGTATACGATTGTTCTAAGCAAAAATGTTTTACCGGTGACAACTGGAGAAAGCATTTTCTTGAACAAGTCGCATAAATAAGTGCGCTACATTTCCATTTCACAATTTATTAAGTTAGTGGGTGGCTAGTATCCGGCAAAGCTAGCATATTTTATTAAACTACTTTGTACATATACTGTCTGTAGTTACGCGAGTAGTACACATTTAAATAAAACACTTTAACGGTGCAAAACGCGATTAGTATTAGTAAAACTTATTTGAAAATTATTTTAACCACGGCCCGACGTTTCGGATGCTTTGCAGCTTTGCCACAGAATCAATTGGTAGAGCAACAGCACGGAACGCTGACGATGTCGGTTCAAGTCCTGCCCGAGTCGAAATTTTTTTCAATTTATTTTCGATTTTAAAAGTATATAAATAATGCCTGCATGTGCAATGACATGTGCAAAATATTAAAGTTTGATAATCCAATCGAAAATTTGAATTTCGAATCATGAATTGCACCACAGAGAACACACGAATTCTTTCCCTTAATTTTTTGATGCATGCGTAACTATTATTTCTTAACACATCTTTAGTTTTTTACATTTTTATGTGGTGAAAATATTTTTTTTTTCGAGAAAATGAATGCAATCTAACTATTATTCTTGTTAGATGGTGTCACGTATCTTATTAATTCCATGTAATATTTTCCCCGTCATATTTTATTAGCGTAGTTTGGCGAAAGTGATCCGTTTGGCGAGCCGCCAGAAAACGGATATCACGACAGACAAATATTTTGGGGTTGATACATTTCGGTCGGCTACATAAATTAACCCCTTTATTTATGGCGCTTATTCGTTTTAATAAAAACATTTAACTTTATTGCTTTCATCGCGTCTCGTATCAGCTGCGAGCTTTTAAAGTTTCAGTCGACAGGTTTGGATGAAAATTTCAGCATGTACTAGAACTAACTGAAAAAGTATAAGTGTGCCTACTAAAGTAAATACCTAATAAACATTTTGTTGTGCACGTCTGTTAAAATAAAAGCTTTCTATCTTCTTCTATATAAACTTTTAGCGTTTCGAATCGTTAAAAGTGGAAATACTGGTAATGTATAATGTATATTAATAGGCAATTTACCCATATCAATTAACGTTACGTTTATGAAATGTCAATAATAACGCTTGTGTTGTAACAGAACTAGCATTCAGGAATATTGTTATTTTAATATTAAAATGCGGTGTTCTCTGTGTTTATTGCCAGCATCTGTATTTTAATGAGTACTTTTCAGTCTTCTATCTTTTAACATCTAACCCAACAGACTTGGCCGCGACTTGCCTTTTATTAAACTTATTCCAGTAGAGTACTAGTACGGTAAACTTTTACGAGTCTCTTCACCATTTTGAATATAAATTTATTGACTGGTTTATGTTAAGTTACACTAAAAAAGAAAATTATACTGTTCGAAAAGCAAACAACTACCAAACGTACTAAATGTGTTAAAAGGCTTTAAATGTGTAAAACAGCTTAGCGTATTCCCGATTTAAGGTTTTTTGAAAGGGCGTTTGTCCGTAAATAAATAAGCAAAATATGCTCAAGAGTCGTTTATAATATATTTAATTACATTATTTTTATACCTAAATTATTACTTTATTATTTTATACATATTTATTTTAACTTATTTAATGTCGTCCGTTTATAAAAAAGTTTACCCACCTCTGTTTTATGTTTTACGAGCAAGACAAATCGCAAGTATAAATGGCAGAATTAATAATTTGGTGCATATTATAATTTTGGATACATTTTCATATGTTACTTGTAAATCGTGATAAGTCAAACACCATATCTGCCACAAATTGGAGACTTCATTTCAATGTCATAAAAACGCAACACAGTGCTTAAAAAACAAATAACGCACTTTTACAACTTCATTTGCGCCGAGAATTCCCTGGGATATTACTTGGTTGACGTCATACTTAAGTAAATTATGTGACGTCATGGCTGTAGTGTTAAGTCCAAGGTTTAGCATTTAGTACTTCCTTCAAAAGAATTTTCTAATCTAGAAAGATTTTTACGAAAAGATTTTCTTACTTAAACTGTTTTCTACGGTGTAATAGTAGCAATGGTTTATAACCAACCTGGTCAAATATTTTTTTAATCGATTTATATTTTTTCTGAATCTTCGTTCGTTCGTTTGGAAATCTCGATATGAGTGGTAGGAATATCAAATTTCCGTCTCGGTCAAGAACCACCACAGATGAAAAAAACCGTTAAGTTTAATCGCGAATCTGTTACCGAATATCCACAATAGATCGACAGCACATCTAGTGGAAATATTATATTGCTGGGGTATTTCAACCTTCCATCAAATAAACCTCATTATCACTTACATAGACTGTTTTAATAAACATAGTATTCTCATTGTTTAAATGCACAGATATAATTAAATAGTCGTAAAGCTTGCAACAACAAACAAAACATTCAGGCTTTTAAAATGAAAAGCACGAGACAAAATAGAACGGGCAGGTGCAGTTATTTCGTAACAAAAATTGTAAATATTTCACTGGACTCCGTTTTAGAATGTCGCGTGAATGTTAGAAGTATTCCCTACTGTCTCATCGCTTCTATTTTAAGTAAGCAGACAGATTGTATTTTTAATTAAATTTCGACTGTAGCTACAGTTTTTACATGCGATAAGACGTGTATGTCACTGCATTCTATTTAATATATTTTTTATTAGGAACTAAACATCTTGTTGAGAATAAAAAACCACTATTTATCTAATTTTTGTTTTAAACTTAAGATAAAAATTGACAACAATTGTTTGTCTTTTTTTACAACTTTTAACAGTTTAACACACGAATTATATAACTTATCAGTTGCGTTTGTGTCCGCGTGGTCACAGTTTCTGAGATGCCTGAAATGGGTCTTAGTTTAATTAAAAGTACGTTAACTAATATATTTACTACAGTATATAAATTATTTATTCTTTATTGATCCATTGTATGTTACTATTACCAAAACAACCGAATCCTAAATCTGCGGACTAGGTGCGTCATAAACCAAACACATCCACATGTCCTCTAGAATCACGTTGTGATTTCAGTCTATGGATTTCCGAAGGTCTAAAGCCAAAACACGTTGACACCGCATCTGTTTTAGATGTTATATGGCTGGTGTATTTGTCTTTAAATTAAGTGAACTCTGTTTTCTTAGCGATAGAGAGAGAGGGGAGAGTTAGATTATATTATGTTTCAGTCTGTTAATAAGATCATTATGTAAGTCCATAATCTTTGTGTTTATAAGAATCGCGTCCATTGCTCCTCTATCTCTAACTGGATTAATGCACGGTTTAACGATCACAACGTGACTTATAGGTTATGAGAAATAACATTACATAGAACGAGGAAGGAAAAGCTAATAATATCTGATCTAGATTTCGTATCTTCTTCCTGTCTAATGATGAAATGGCAATCTTGATATCTTATTTATAACAAATTGTGTTTCTAATACCGTTATATTTTATATTTATTCGCAAACCATTTAATTTAATTATTAGCAGTACATTACAACCAACGAGCCCGTCGTAAATTAAAAAAAATATCATCTTTCAAATATCGAATATTGAACTAAAATGGCAGATATCTGTAAACGCGCCACTTAATATCGTTTTAACGAATAAACACATGGCAATACTTGTTGAGCGAAACGAAACGAGAGCACTAAAGAACATCAAAGCAGCAATTGAGATAAAAACGAGCATCAAGGACATCATTAAGTCACTGGAGCCGAAAACAAATTCGTACTTATAAGGCTATCGAGCTCAAAGCCTGTTCACGGAGCCTTTGGCACACGTCTTGGGCTTAAGTTTGGGGAGACAGCCCTTCCATTACGTATGAAAACACTTAATGCTGCAGCGTACCGGAAAACCTTTTTCGCGTGTCTAGTTCTACCATTTCGAGCAGATAATTCTATCATTTCAAAGGTTTTATATTGTCTGTGAAACGCGAATTTTTAATTTCGAATTCCGTTTTGACCACTTTAATTTTATATAATTTAAGTGAAAATAATTAAGGAAATAAGCTGACCCATGACTTAATCTTGAAAATAACATAATATATGTATAGACTAGAATCATTCTTTCATATACATTTTTGGATATCCTGAACCTTTCTTGCAGCGCACGGAACGAAAGCTATCAAAGATGATTAACTTTCCACTGTTTTTTCGCTCCCATTGGTCTCAGCCTGGTGTTTTTAAGCCTTCCTTAATAAATGGTCCAACCAAAACAAAAAAAAGTAAATTCTAACAATAAAAAATATTAAAATTAGACAATTATGTTGTAAGATGTATGTAAAAAAACACCTTTATAGTGATGTTATGTAGCGTAAATATTTTCTATAGTTTACGCGAGTAGTACACATTTAAATGAAACAGTTTAACTGTTTAAAACGCGATATATTAGTTAAACTTATTTGAAAATGATTTTTTTTAAATTCGGCCTGACGTGCGCTTTGCAGCAGCCGTGGTCACGGGGAGACTAAAGATGGAGGATGTCTCTAACGTCAAAGTAAAAAATTGCTAAGCTAGCGCCATCTGTTCGTCGAAGTTGGTATTTGGCGAAACTGGCCGGGTCCTTATAGAATTGACAAACGTCGCACCGAAGTTAAAAAAATCATTTTCAAATAAGTTTAACTAATATATCGCGTTTTAAACCGTTAAAGTGTTTTATTTATATATGTAGAGTGTTTAACACGTGATAAAATTAATATTTTTATTATGTAATTGTGAGTTCTGTATTTGCAAGATACGGAGTACCCTCAAGATTGGGACCTCACGGAGGGTTCATAATGAATCCCACTCTATGTCTTATTCCGGAAATGGACGTAAAATGTTTTTCTAGTTGGTTGGAGGGGTGTAGTTGAATATTATTCCAATTAGGGTTACGACAAACAACGTCAAAGAGATGTTGCTGTGAGATTTTATAATTGTGTATAGTGGGGGACCCACACGCCTACCGATAGAGCAACTGTGTCCCGTGATCATTTAATTTTCCTCAATCCTTGTCCGCGTAGGGGCAAGTACACATTGAATAAAACACTTTTACCGTGAAATATATTACTTAACTTATTTTAGTCGTTAACGCCTGATGCAAAGCATCCGAAACGTCAGGCCGTAATGAAAATGAATTGATAATAACGCAACTAAATTATTTCGCGTTTATTACTGTTTTATTTGAATTTCTTTATCTTAACTACTGTCTATAATTTACGCGAGTAGTACACATTTAAATAAAACACTTTAACGGTTTAAAACGCGATATATTAGTTAAACTTATTATTATTACTTGGCCGACGTTTCGGATGCTTTGAGAGGTGGTCACGGTCACTTACGGTATGCTTTTAAATAAAGTTATATTTAAATTATCTTACTTACGTGTACCTCACCTAGGTAAGATACTGTGAATGAACTACTTACTAGAGCGACATTATGAATTATACATACAATTTTCAATACATTTTTTATTGCCCTATCATAGATAATGTATCGGCCATCAGTTTTTACGAGCTCTAATGATCGTCATTATGTCTACTTACCGTAGCGTATCGGCTACTTGCCCACGTTGTTATAATGTATTTAGTGTTAAATTACGTATTATGTTTGTTAGAAAAACTTTAATGTGGATGTTCGTTGACCCCGCGTGACCACGGCTGCTGCAAAGCATTCGCAACGTTGAGGCATAGTTAAAACTAGCTATGTCAGCGACTTCATCCTCGTAGAGTTAGGGCATCCAAATGAGTTTTTGCGAACCTCTTCATCGCGTCCCGTTGTTCTTGCAAATAAATTATTCTAAGAGGAAGCGTTCTTTCATATATATATTTTTTGGGTGGTACGCATCGGAAACCCACAAGGATCAATCATTTTTCCCGTTTTTCCACATTTCCCGCTGCTTCGTTGCTCCTATTAGTCACGGCGCGATGTTTTAGAACCTACAGTCTCACTCGATAAATGTTCTAACCAACACAAAAATATTTTTTCAATTAGAACCAGTAGTTTATAACATTAGCGCTCAAACAAACTTTATATATTAGTTTAGATAAATAACCAGAGGTAACTTATATATTACGTGTTTTGAACCGTTTAAGGTTTTTTATTATTACCAGCCACTGACGTTTGATAAAAGTAGCAAAAACGACAAAACAATTGACAATGCAGTATTGTCCAAACATTGTACAAGACACGTGGCTAATCAATTTGTAAGTGGGTCGATGATAACACAGGGATTAGTACGGACAATTTTACTGATTAACTTACGACATATTTGGCCATCGTTTGAATACGCTATTGTATGACAATACATCTATTGCGACGTAGGAAATTACATTACACTTTCAAGATTTTTCAAAAAAAATCACGCGTTATTTGCGTCAAGTGTTGTAAAATATGTCATAATTATAATCTTTGGCACTACTTGTTATCTGATACACTGCGACTGAAAATCAGCGCAAGCCTTGCTGAACACGAGCTGAGTCTTGATGCATTCTAGCAAAGTTAAAATGTACTTTTATTGCTTTATGTCTATATTTTAAGAATAGCTTGCAAAAACGACAGGATACGGACGACGTCGTGGGTAACATGCTTATAATAAATTATAAGCATGCTAATTAAAACGTTAAATTTAAAATTATAATTATTATATTTAAAAATATTTGTACTTATTTATGTCTACACGTGCGAAGCCGGGACAGGGCCGCTAGTATAATAAGTTCAAAACTCCGTGTCATTTTTTAAAGGGGTTTGATTTAGCTCGACCCGTACGGAATTTATTTATTTGAGTCAAAATTAGAAATTGAAATTTGAAATTCAAAGGTGTTAAAGTCGGAAGGTGCTTACCGACTTTAACACCTTCCGTTGTCAGATTGATCTGAATATTGGTACACACATTTAATTTAGATGACAATACAATATAATAAAATCAATAACATTATAAATCTAAGATGGCCGCCGATACAAAATGGCGGATTACATATTTTTCCTTAACCCCCTCAATATGGGTATTAAATGAAAGGGCTACACTGGTAAAACACGATAAATATGAATTTTGTGGTTTTCAGTGGACAAAAAATAAAACCGTCAATCCTTCTCTCTCTCTAAAAGTTCTCTACTATATCTATAACTATAATGTTACGAAGTTATAAACTAATTATAGAACCTTAATACGCAGGTGTTAAGGTTGATATTACATTGCGCGAGAGGTGCATGTATCAATAAGTTGAAAAAATTCGACGATGAGGTGTAGGACTCGGTAGCTCAATTGGTAGAGCAACAGCACGGAACGCTGACGATGCCGGTTCAAGTCCTGCCCGAGTCGAATTTTTTTTCAATTTATTTTCGATTTTTAAATTATAATGTTACTGTTCGTTGTAGCAAGAAACCAGTAAGCTATATTCAATTGGTAACAAAATGGCCATTTAATCAAACGGTAATTGTCTAAATTGCTTCTTATCTGCGACTCGCAGCGATCAATTGGGCTAACTCGTCCTAATCCACTTAAGATCTGTAACACGTGTTCAGCAAATGTGTCCTAGTGTTCCTAAAAAAGGTTTTTAGGACGTCCTAATTCTTAGAAGCAGGTTTGTCACTTTGACGACACTTTTAATAACAAATAAATTGTATTTAACAATATACTAATATGCTTTATGATGCTTAGAATAAATAAAAATTATACATTCAAACCGAACATAATGTCGTAATCAATCCTTTTTTTGTTCAGAGTTGATTTGGTGTCTGTCTAACATTAAAGACATTTTGGTATCTTTAGTTAATACAACAAATGTATATTTAAGTATTGTCTGTAGTTTACAAGAACACAATTAAATAAAACACTTTTAACAGTTTGAAACGCAAAATATATTAACTTATTTTTTCATTCAATATAACCTAATACCAGTCCCGCTATGAACATTGGTTCTGAAAAGCATCCAAAACGTTGGCACGTAGTCATATTATATCAAAGATAAACTTATACATTTCACGTTTAAAACCGTTAAAAGTGTGCTATTTTTAAAATGTATATTTATTTCTATAATAAATCCTATCTTTCATGTTCACTACAGGCTTTTAAACTATTTTAGTTGGTTTATTAATTACTTTTCCTAACGAAAGCTGATCGTTTAAATATCTATTTACTGGGATTTAGGCTGTATACATCACGAAGAAATATTAAATATTACCCAGAAATAGGAATCTAAGTACGTCATTAAAATTCGATCTCAATTCAAAACCGAAACTCAATGCTTCCAACGATCATTGAACGCTTCTTACTCAATAAAATACTTCGTAAATGCTTCAGAATTGTCCTCAACTGTGATTCTATGCTATGGTGTATTCGATACCTATGTTTCTTTACCCATGCTCTCTACCCCTTTGCAATAAAGTTCAAATTCCTTTAAATTTACTACCATCGTATCAAAGCGGGCAAATGTTGCACATTGAAATTATGTCTTAATGTAATGAGATAAGGTTTGAAATTGCATGATATATTTAAATATTCAAAGATTCCGCGCCAAGAGAACTATTCGAAGCAAAACTTTGAGCGATTTCAATAGATTTTAATGTTTGAAAGTTGATTCGGGAATCTCGAGAATAAATTTTATCGTGTATTTGCATATTTTGAATAACTTAGAAGTCTGAATATCGCAGACATATAAGAAACTTTACCTAAGATTATTTTATTAATTATTGTATTCATTGATTACAAGCAAGAAAGACAATATTAGACACCCCGTGACCACGGTGCTGTAAAACATTCGAAACGTCAGGTCATAGGTAAAATAAATATAAATTAAGTTAATTTCGCGTTTTAAAACGTTAAATTTGGGGACCGTAACTATGAAAACAGTCGAGTATTTCCATTGTAGTGCTCCAAATTTTAGTAGCTGTATCTATGAACTGTTGGATATGTTAATATATATTATTCAAATAAAACACTTTAACGGTTTAAAACGCGATATATTTTAGTTAAACTTGTTTGAAAATTATTTTTAACCAGGGCGCGACGTTTCGGATGTATGCAGCAGCAATGACCTTGGGGAGACTCACCCATCACTGTCTCCCCGTGACCTTACTCGCGTTAAGTACAGACAGTGTATATAGTTTCTTTTTTACATCTACTTATGAGTCCTTAATAATTGCTTTCGATCTCACAAAGTTACTGCCTCGTAGTACAACAGTAATAAACTGGTTACCTAGTTAAGTAACTCAATTATCTTCTTCCCTAGACGGCATCTACTTATTTATAGATCTATTCTCGTGTTTCTCTTTCTACGAAGATACTTTTACCACAGATAAAGAATATAGTATATACATATCTCGATATGTTATAAGTTCTTTTTCCTGAAAACTCAATGTATGTTTTTGTTGTATAATTCATTTAGGATATTGTAAGTTATGATGTGGGCCGTGGGTCCGAGTCCAACCTGTGTCATAATAACAAAAAGCTTTTAACAGTTTAAAACGCGAAATATATTAACTTATTTTAAATATGGTCCGACGTTTCGGAGAAGGTTTTTTAAATTAAAAATAAATTAACTACTATATTTCACGTTTCAAACCGTTAAAAATGTTTTATTTAAACGTGTACTGCTTGCGTTTATTACAGATAATTCTCAAATAACTTTGTACATAAGATTTCCCATAATAAACCATTACTAAATATAGACAATAGTCTGCGTGAACCCTTTCTAAGGCTATCTCAAACAGAAATTTATTAACTTCATGAGTACGTATTTCAAAAGGATAATATTATGCGAAAAACATTAGTACGGCAACCGAAACGTTTACACATCTCCAAATTAATGTAAACAGAGGTACAAAATGAAGGTTCATTATATATTAACCAAAGGGATGTTCTCGTTTGCTCCTCTTTGATCGACCCTCGTAAGCCTGGATTAAGGAGCTACCAAGTTTCAACTTTGCATAATTATTCGCTATATCAGGCTTAAAAAATCAATTTACGTTTGCAGTTTATCTCTGAATTTTCAAATAAATTTAACTAAATACATCGCGTTTTAAACCGTTAAAGGTTTTCTTTTTTTGTGTGTACTACTCGCGTAAACTACAGACAGTATTTCGTTTATCACTATGAAATCTTCAAAATAGACCGTATATTGAAGGTTTGACGCTTGTAATATTTAACCAATGAAGGGTTATAATTTTTTCAGGCCAAATGATCCCGTGGTTTCGAAGAATGAATATTTATATACAATAAAACATTTTAACCAGGTTTAAAACGCGAAATATATTAGTCAACTTATTTTTTAATACCCACGTTTCGGACATCGAACCCGCCCGTGTTACGCGGACAAAAGATTTACAGGTCTGATTAAAGTGACTTAACGGTCTATAAACTTGTCACAAGGATTTGGAAACATCGTTAGGCCGATAAGCGTAGACTTGATAGGCAATCTCTCGAGTTTAAATCAGTTTATCGAAAGTCTTACACTAAAGGAACTAGTGTTAGCTCAATTTAACCGAAGCCGACGATTCGGAAATTACGACACTTTGTGTTACTTCAGTTATAAACTTCGAACGCGACGAAACCAAATTTGGCTTGACGGCGTTTGTTATTTAAATAAAACACTTTAACGGTTTGAAACGCGATAAATATTAGCTTATACGAGTATATATATAATTTCTTTTATCTAGCAACAAATTTGTATTGTTAACGCGACTAGAATATAAATACATATATCGTTAAATTGTTTTATACAAATAGTATTTAAATAAAACAGTTTTAACGATATAAAACGTGAAATATATTAGTTTACACAAATTAAATTACAATTTAATTTATTGACAAGCCGACGATTCGATTTCCTTTAAGTTGAACAATATATTTCGCGTTTCTAGCCGTTAATTGTTTTATTTAAATATTCATCATTATTAGAACTATCCAATCTCAATTCCTAGAATATTATAATAGTTAATTAAAATAATAGCATGTTATTTATGGTAGACGAGGATAGACAAGCGTGATCTTTAAAAATTGGTAGCACAACAGCACGGAACGCTGACGATGCTGGTTCAAGTTCTGCCCGAGACGATTTTTCTTTCAATTTATTGTCGATTTTTAAATTATATAGTGTTTTAAACTTTAGCTAATATTTTTAATACCTAATCGGAAATACAAACCCCGATCATTGACATCAACCTTCCAACCCCTTCGCTCAAGGTTTGAAACCAAACATATCCTTTGTAGATTAAATGTATATAATTTAAAACTTGTCGCACAAGTTTCTAGACTAAGTGCGGTCTCTTTTCACTTTCTACCGGAAATATTTCTACTCACTGATGACAGGTTTTATCGTAACGAACCCGCAATCGGAAAACAATGATTGCATCTATATTAATACGTTCGTCAACTAATTCATAATGTATTTTAATTACGGCGGAGACGGAAAATGACCCTCCATTTTCCTAATGTTAAAGTAAACTTCCTCCGTGACCAATGCATCCGAAACGTAGGTAGTAGAAATAAATTGTAATAAGTTAAATAATACGTTTTACGTTTTAAACCGTTAAATTTGTTTTATTTAACTGTGTATTACTTGCGTAAAGTACAGTGCTTAATAGGATACAGATAGGAATATAGCTGTGAAATTCGTAAAAGCTTTAAAAAGGTTAAACAAAATGGCGTTATCTGAAATGAGTCGAAGTAGTATTTTTTTAAAGTGCTTAATTTAAGATAATATTGTGTAATGAGTGCTTTTATCGGGTTCCTGAGATAACTTAATTTTAAAAGGTTAACATGACAAGGCAAAAGTTTTGTAAAACCCCAAGCGCACATGCGCGTATTCTTTCGAAATAAAAATGGGGTCAGTTATTTAATATCGCGAAATATCGTTAAGAGAAATTGCGGCGAAGAAGCGAGGACTATTTAAGATTCGATTACAAAGTTTTATTTTCAAGTAGGTAGGTTATGCGGATGATATTTACGTTAATTTTCTATTCTCTACTTACCATCATCCTTGATAACAGGGAACTAAGTCTAGTAGTAGTAACTAGTAGACTTAGTAGTATTAATCCTTACTAATATTATAATTAATGCGAAAGTAACTCTGTCTGTTTGTCTGTTACTCTTTCACGTCAAAACTACTAGATATGAATGAAATTTGGTACACAGATGAAGAGAAAGAACATAGGCTACTTTTTATTGCGAAAAGGGGATTGTAAGGAGTTAAAAGGGGGGGTTAAAGTTTGTATGGAAATTCGTGGTTTTTGAAGCTAGAACAATGAAACTTTTTTCTTTGGCTTTTTGGGAATAGGAGTGGGAATGGGAGTTAGTGTTGCGGCAAAGTAAAAAAAAAAGTAAAACAAAGATTGGCTGCGATAAATGCGCAATTACATAAATTAATAAACAGCCTAAAAAATTAAAAATTGTGGCTCAAGTGACAAGTCACTATTCCACGCGAACGATGTCGCGGGTATAGCTAGTATAGAATAATACTACTAAATAAATGATACTAAGAAAATAAATTAAGTATCATTAAGTGTGTACACCGCCTCTGTGGTCAAATGGTTAAACGTATTGCCTAGCATTGCGTTCAGCGCGAGAGGTCCGGGGTTCGAATCCCAAGGCACAGAAGTCTGATCAACTACTTGCCCGTTAAAACCGATCAGTGAAAAGGACACAGATATGTGATCGCCCCAGACACCACGAGGGGGAAACGCACTTTCATACTTACCGTCATCCTTGATAACAGGGAACTAAGACTACTATAATAATACTAATAAAATAAATTAAGTATATATTTTTTTTATGATAGAGGAGATGAGACGAGCCTGAGGTTCCCTTGATGGAAGGTGAAATACCCCAGCCATGTGACATCTCAACAAGATGCGCTGTCGACCTTTTTTGGCTTTGGATATTTGGAAATCCATTGTAACCGAAACACGATTAAACTTCACGGCTTTTCAATGTGGACGGTGGTTCGAGAGCCGGTCGGAATTCCGATATTCCTATCACCCAATTAATAACCGGGTTTTTCAATTATAGAAATTATAATTTGACTAGAAACATGTTGGGCCCGGTGGGCATCGAAGCCACGACCGCGACTAACGAACCCGACAATTCTATACTTTATTATAAGCCGTTAAATTTAAATACAACACTTTTAACGGTTTAAAACGCGATATATTAGTTAAACTTATTTGAAAATGATTTTTAACTTCGGCCCGACGTTTCGGATGCTTTGCAGCAGCCGTGGTCACGGGGAGACGTCGGGCCGAAGTTAAAAATCATTTTCAAATAAGTTTAACTAATATATCTCGTTTTAAACCGTTAAAGTGTTTTATTTAAATGTGTACTACTCGCGTAAACTATAGACAGTATTTAAGCCGTAAATCTCAATTCTAAGCTTAAATCGTTTAACAATGTACTTCACGTACAAAACGCAAGATTTTCCCCCAACATTATCGTAGTTTTACAAATGAACTGAATTTTTTAATGCAATTTCCTTGGCAGAGTTCCGACTAAGAGGTCGGCTTAATTTAGACTTTAAATCCGACGGGTTTACTGAAGAGGGAACATACAGGGTTTCTTTCGTCTGTAAAAAAGAAAAAGTACCCCAGCCATATAATAGATGTGACGTCGGCCTATTTTGGCTTTGTACATTACCAAATCCGGAGACTGAATCAGAAACGCGATCATAGTTCACGCCTATTCATCTGTGGATGGTGGTTCATAACCCGGATGGAATTTTGAAATTATCACAATCCATTTTACATCCAGATTTCCAGACGTCATATTTCGGTATTTAGTATCTTCTAAAGAAGCGCTTTAAGTACCTACATTTTAATATAGAAAAAAAAGATTAGCCAAACTGTAGTTAGCTAAGGCATTTAAATAATTTTTTTTTGTATTTTGAGCATATATGCTCCAACAAATCTACATACCACAAATTTAACAAAATCCACAATAAAATGAAACACTTTAACGGTTTAAAACGCGATATATTAGTTAAACTTATTCGAAAATGATTTTTAACTTCGGCCCGACGTTTCATTTAATTGTGTACTACTCGCGTAAACTATAGACAGTATTTGAAATCCACAATTATCAAAATATTACTTTCAAACAATTAATTATTGAAAAAGCACAGCAAACAAAATGGAGTCATCTCTTCTAATATTAAAGATAATATCTAGAAACCAACCAATAATTATTTTATTTATCATCTAATAGGTACGGATTCCTATTTTCTTTCAAATTTCTTCAGTCCATTACTCTCACCTAACTAAGATAACTGTGAAAATAAATTATTTAATAAGTAATATAGAGTGAATATCAATTGAGAATATACGCATAGAATATATAATTTTACCTTCAGACAGTAATAAATGAGATGCCGCGTCGACGCAATTAAATTTTGCATGGCATTTAGTTGAAGCTAAAACGCCCGTGGAGCGATGTAGAGTATTCTGCGACACTCATAATCGCATTAGCAAAGCATCGTCCTGACTTCATATTTAAAGCCAGGAGAAATCTGGTTAACGTGCATTGATGTACGTTAGTATTAGTACGAGCTGGTACACCTGTGTACTTGTTTGCAGGTGTACACATACGTACAATTGTATGCTATATCTTTGACGCTAGTCAAAGATATAGCCAACTTTTTCGTCCCGAAATCAAAAAACATGAAAAGCGGGATATTTGTATATAAAAAAAATATGATCGTTTTTATAAAACCGTTTTCTTATTAAGTAACGATAAAATTGATATCTACGTTATAAAAAGTTCAATGATACCAAACCACATACCAAAATTTTATGAGGCCATATTTCCTTGATAGGTACGAGAATTTTTTATTGCGGCGTTGGTATCACGTAGGTGGAAAGGCTTCGAATCAAATATTAACGTTATTCCTTTTCTATTCACAACAAGGCCTTCGTTCACCTTGGTAACTTCGCTTATAAGGAAACACATAGCAATTAGAACTGTAGGATTATTTGTTTCAGGTTTGCCAACATTAAAATCGAAACCTTACACGTAAAACAACATAATAATTCTTATAAAAATTTATTATTTAACAATTAGACGCATTCTATAATAACCACAAAAGAAAATTTAAACTTTATTAGAAAATGTAACTTAAAATTAAAAGTTACATATTTGTATAAGTAGGAATAACCTACTTCATGCGAAACCTGAAAGTAATTTGTTCAGAATCAGTTGTAGAATCCATTCCAGTTTTTATACCACGTTATATTTTTTGTCAAAATTATATGAAATTTTTGAACATCCTGATGATGCCGTCCACACGTGATGGCGAAACGTCGAGAACCTCTTCTCGCTCACGTCGGCCGAACAGCCCGAAAGACAATGATATAATATCTATGTTAGCAACAAAATGGTATCTGCATCACAACAAGAAAGCATCATTAATAGAATAAAAACGAATCCCATTCCATTAAAATGACGATCTTCATTAAGGTAACCCAGATTGTGAGCCCGGAAAAATCTTTTCCAAAACTATGTCAAGCTTATTTTAATGAATGCATTTCAAAATATCGCAGCGCAGCCCTAATTAACATTTGACCTGGAAATCTTTTCATGTCAGCTTTTCAAAATGGCTGAAAAAGAACTATCGACGGTTTACAGCAATTACAAGTTTTATGAAAACGTACATTCGAACCGGATTTTAATTAATGGTAGAGCTATAGAGCTTTGTTTTTGCGTCGTTATTTTAAATGAAAAGAACATTCAGCGGATACTGGTATATTAATAACTGAAACAGGAATAATATTTCCATTCAAGGCGGGTTTTAAATCATGTTGAAATGCAAACGACCAAAGCACTCAAAAGTATCGAATATTTAAATTGTTATTGTGACTTACAAAACCCATAGGCGGTAAATAAATACAATATTAAAATTATTAAGGACTTATATTATGAATTATAATGACAAGTAAGCCAGGGGTATATAGGTATTTAGAAAAAGAATATATATCTGTTTACCACCTACTGAGAGAATTAAAATATCCACTGGTACTTGTCTCATATTATGTCGTTCAAATCATTTTCCAATTTACACCTCTTAGATTAATATTAATGATCTACCCAGGTACAAAGGCGTATTGCCTTTGAGTTAAGCGCGAGAGGTCCTGGGTTCGAATCCCGGGAAACAAAAAATTGTTTCGGTCGGGTAGGACCCAGAGAAGTCTGATCACTACTTGCCTACTTACCTGTTAAAGAATGGATCAATGACACACAAATGTGTTCGCCCCATGCCCCACGAGGGGTAAACGGGATTTCACAGACATGAGAAATTGAGTACTGTACTACACACTACGAGAATACTTTGGTCAAGTTTTAGGTATAATAGAATTTAGTAATAAGTAATAAACGAAATATAGTTTAATGTGTCAGCAGATTATCTGTTGTTACACTAAACTTGTTATACCATTACCGTACGAGTTCTATAGAGATGCTTTATATTTCTCTCAGAGGTCTATACTGTGGGGTTTAGTTGGTTTAAGTCTGACATAACCTATTTGCTCCGTTTGTTGCGGTGGGTATCCAAAAGTATTTCCCCACGTTAAAAAATATTTTTGTATTATATTAAGATACGATTTCATCAAATTAATTATTGTGAAGAAAAGCATGTATATTAAACCTGAGTATATATAGGTATGCATCTTAATTTATTTAAATAAAACACTTTAACGGTTTAAAACGCGAGATAGGAGGTAAACTCTCTGTAACATGGCTTCTGCAAACATCCGAGACGTCGGGCCGAAGTTAAAAATCATTTTCACAATAGTGTTAACAATGTATTGGGTTTTAAACCGGGAGGTTAAAGTGTTTTATTTAAATGTGTAGTACTCGCGTAAACTATAGACAGTATCTTAATTTATTGTTAAATCGAAAATAGTACTCAATAACTCGGCCAAACTTTTTGTTTTCAGAAGTCGGAAAAGTTATCAATATAAAGCTTAGAGCCAAACAGACAAAACGATTCGTTCAAGTGTAAATAAAAATCAAGTACAAGTGACTTTATTGCTTCAATGCCCACTCGAAGTGGATAATTATTTTTAATTGTCGCTGAGAATTTTTGCGAAACGAAACAATGGCGTCGGCCTGTCGCTACGGCGTTGTTTTTGATCTTTTGTTCAACTAAATTCTTATTGTTGGGGACGCTTTGCAGCTTCTGCTAAGTCTTCTGTTGTGCTACTGATTAATTTCGTTGCTATCACTTGCTAAACGAACGGCCTTTATTGTTAATGACGTGGGTATTACGGTATGGGCAATAATCGACGAGTCATGAGTTCGACTACACCATGATTCTGAAACGTGCTACACTTCGTCTGGAATCTGGATATTTAAGTTTAATCGCGTTTGGCTTTCAGTCTTATTCTGAATATACAAAACTATAATAGATCGACAGCGCATCTTGTTCAGACGTTTTATGGCTGGGGTATTGCTAAACTGTGGGTTGACGGTCTTTAAACAGTACCTCCAATGTCAAGTTCCTCTTCTATATAAAGAAATGCTTGATTCCTTATGTTGTTTATAATTAACATAATAATTCAGCACTTTTTTTATTTTTTTGAAATTATGTTCTTCGTACCTGTGTGAAGCGGAATAACACATCAAAGTTAGGCAAAAGCTATCATGTTTCCTTGTTAACTTCGTATATAAAACAAAGTCACTTTAAAATTAATCACGGTTTTCGCCCACCTGTGTCCTGACTCCTGACATTTTAATAATTAATGACGGATCGGGCGACCGGGTGTTGATGACGTCACTCCGTAATGACCACGTATGTGACGTAATATTGGGGTATACGTACTTGTCAACGGCTAATCACGTTGATTAATTGAGATAATTTACTGAAAATTGAGACGACTTATATATTGCGTATTATGTATAAGTAACGGTTGCAAAGCCATGCTGTCTGGAATTGAAAAATTATTGAGGATAAATAAAAAATAAATAAAAATGATAAATAGAAAAAATAAATAAATTCATATATTGATAAATACTGCCTATATACTACTACATAGAGTTATGCTCTACTTGATCGAAACTATGTTTTATATTATTTATTTCACCAATCACACAACTTTGCAGAATATTAATTCTAACATGAGAGTGAGTTAAGTTAATTATTTAATAATGGAATTTTTAATTGCATAATTTAATGTATTTTTCCTTTGTGATGCATCATATATAAATTTATTAAAAATACGCTTTCTTACAGGACGTTTACTGAAAAGAAAATTTACGTGATGCTAATAATTACAGTCCTATTAGGATTACTTTAGTTTTTCGATTGTCGTATTGTTTTGCAATTCCCTTTACACATTTATTCCAATTGTTTTTTTTTTTATAATCTGATTGTGTAATTGGAGAAATAATCTCAACAAACAAACTCTCCCTTTATAATTAGCAAATGTATTTGGGTACTAATATAGCTAAGAATACTCTTTAAGGATTATAAAAAAAAATTAAACCTCAGATTAATTAAATAACAGGATTCATTAATAGCTCATGCATTTTTAAACGCAAAAAAGCTCAAACCATTTTTCCAGCTCATCGCGTTTATGTATCGTCAGACTGTGTTTGTCAAACTTCGTACCACATGGACAATGTTAGCGGCAGGTTTTAATTAAAATCAAGTTATCCGTGATCGATGAATGGGCCACACGATTCTCGTTACTGCGACCGTCCTTTGGACAAATTGAGTGTCACCGAGGGACGCTATTATTACTTTTTAACACTCGTCCAGACATATTGCATTTGAGAATAAGCGGGAAAGCTTATTTTAAACTTTTATTTCCTCTGAGATTTTTCTTCACGGTCTAGTCAATAAGCAATTTTAAGGTTTATAGCTTGTTTACTTGTTAGGAGTGATTTTTCTATGTATATAATTTGAACAGTCATAATGTTAGGAAGTTTTTTACTACGGCAGATATTATTTCTATCCTGATGGACATTTGTATATTTTTATGTTTACATCATCATATATTGATATTTGAATTATTATCGATTTACTTATGCTGTTTTATATATAACGTTTAGAGGAACAATAGAGTACCTAAGTATAAAAGCTTAGTGTTATGAATCTTTCAAAAATACTTTTACTCAGCTTGATAAAAATTAAGTAATCTATGAACAAAAATATGAATTTACTTACTTACGTTTTTCGATTTAGTTATATATAAATTATTCAATAATTTTGAAGTCTCTGCAACAATTCATATCATTATAGATATTGTGATAAAATAAATGAAATTAACTAATTTTATTAACAGTAATGAATTTTAACTACATATTATCATAAGGTAACCCGCGATTTTATGTTTATTTAAAGTTTTGTGTATCCGCTTCCAAAATGTGCATTATATATATGTAATACATGTCCTGCCGTTACAGTTACGTAAAAAGGGAACAAAAATATCGGCACCATTCGTACATTCCACTTTACTGGTGTTTAATTAATACGGCAGCGACACAGGCTGTGAAATAACTCTTATTTAATGTCCCTTTAGTCTGGTCAGCTGCGTCCATATGCACCAAAGAGATTACCGAATTACTGCACAATACTCCTAACTCGAGTACCTGAAAAGCCAAATAGCCCAATTCTGCTAATGCACAGAACGCATATAGTTTGAGAATCATTAGTTATGTTAGAACTATCGTCGTTTAATATGCCGTGCCGTCATAGGATCTTAAGGTAATCGTGAACATCAAAATTAAAATTAATAAATATAAATTATTTTAGTCTTATCTACAATACAATATCATTTTACTAATACGTATAACATACTAAGTATGCATATAAACAGATATTATTTTTACGTTATATATTGCTTACAGACAAGCTATATATTATAATATGTAAATGTTTTTTTTTCAAATAACAGCATTTCCGCGGTCACTGCTGCAAAACCAAAATGTCGGGCCGTAGTTTAAATTCAGTTACCTGATATAGTTCGCGTTTAAAACCCTTAAAGTCAAATCAGAAATCAAAATGAATCTAATAGGACGTATTTTACGCAACTGAGGCTAGCTGGTCTTTCTGTAAGAGACACTGTAAGAAGAAGTATCATAAAGTTATTTCTTGTTTCAGAAATGCGACATTCCTAGAACCCCACCTTCAAGGCGTGAGACGGCGTGACAGTCGGAGCTCGGATTCAGACCACGACGAGCGCTCTACAGAAGATGACGAAAAGTCCCTCATTCGAAGTTCACCAAGAACCAGACCACACCCCCCACCGCCGCCAGACGATGAACCGCCGCCGATGAAACCGAGAGAGTTCTTTGAGAAACTACAGAGCCAAGCAATGAGAGAGGCGCAAGATAGAAAGCAGAGAAGAGATATAGCGATCAAAGAAACGAACCAACTCTTCAGGCCGCTGGATACAGATGGGAGTTTGGGGGATAGTTTGAGTCAGGTATGTTAAAACCTTCTCATATCTTCATTAACTTGTAATTAGGAACAATGAATGGGACGGAACCTTAACTATTAACTTGTATCTTTAATATTAACTATTGTTGAATAAGACCGATTTAAAAAATATCAAGAATAGAAAAAAATTACCAAAATTTTTATGTTTCTTTACGTCATAACTTAAAAAAAATACAAGTTGTAAGAGATAGACAACATAATTATATGATTCTAGTTTAATATTTAAACATTAGAAATATATAATTTAAAAATTGAAAATAATCCGGCATTATCCAAGCTACCAATTGAGCTACCGAGTCTTGTAGTTTAACAACAGCAGGAACTGACATGCCGATTCAAGTCCTTTCCAAAACAAGAACATTTTTAAATTATTTTCGAATTTTAAAAATATGTGCCTTCATGTGCACATGCAAAAAAAATAAAGTTTTCAAACATTAGAAATGTACTTTCTTAGTCATATTATACAGCGTGTGAAGGAATTCTGGTGTAAGCAATATTTCTTATGTTCAGAGGTAATTTAATACGAGTACAGTAAAAGATCGGAGTAAGTAAGAGGTAGTAGAATAAATATATTCAGTGATGTATAGTTTTGTTTTATAGAACAACCAGTGCATAAAAGAAACTATATAGAACGCTTTAATTAACAGCGCAAAAAGCTCTAGTTCCCGAACTCGTCTTCAACTTCCAGGTCGTTTACATTGAAAACTCGGTGGAAGCGCATTGCGAGCGCTGTATTGAAATAAAATTAGATTAAAGCCGTCTATTTGTGCTCCAAATGGACCGATTGTGGATCTGGCTTGTCGGAACTGTGAATTCCCAGCATCCTTCTATTTTGCTTCCATTACCATATGAATATCGTGTACCGTCAAACGAAACGTCGATTCTACCCGCGGAATTAAATTCTAAATTTGAATGGGTGCCGCAAATGAGGTATTATTTCCCTTTGTCCCGTGTTTTTATTTACTCGGCGGAGGAAAACGAAACTTCGTTATAGAGATAATGTTCTTGACATTTCGTGGTCTTTATTAAAATTCGGTATGAAAGAAGCGGAAGGCTTTGTTTGAAACGCGGCTCACTTAAGTCATAATGGAAAAGTAATATACAAGTATATACATACTTACATATAGATACGAGTATATTTTTGAAATGTTTGGAATGCCTTAAGAGTTAATTTTAATGTGATCTTATGTTTTTCATTTTACTAGGATTACTTAATCCCAAATTACTTTTTTTATATTCGTACTTCTTAGTTCGCGTAGTTAACGATAGTACACATTTAAATAAAACGCTTGAACGGTTTAAAACGACATATATACCGTGACCACGATATCTGCAAAGCATCCGACCGTATTTAAAATAATTTTCAAATATATCGCGTTTTAAACCGTTTTTTTACATTTTAGCATCTAAATAAACGATACTTGTATTAAGAATGCACGAGTATAGAGTACAAACTTAATTAATCTATTTTACTGGTGTCAAACGCGATATATACGAAGTGTGTGGTCGGGGCAAAAGTCGGATTAACAACAAACAAGAACAATGTCTAGCTAATACCTATATCAGCATTGTCTAGTGTTGAATCTCCTTGTAAATATTTAGTTTCAGTCCTAATTGTTTGCGCCAAAATGCTGTTGCATTTTCGAGTAATGGCGGCACAATATTTACGCACAGCGCGGCTGCACTTGAAATGCACTTACGGACCGTGACAAAAGCACTCTTGAGGTGTGGAACTCCAGTCAATTGTGTTGCTTGAATGCTTGAAACCCTACCATCCCCCACCGGCGATTGTTGACGCGTTTCGGTTAAGCGTTACATTTGCTGATACGAGGAAGCTAAATTGTTTTCGGGAGAATAAGTTACGTCTTTTACGAAGCAAGTTATAAACAGTTTTAATACTGTACATTTCTGTAGTCCTATATGTTGGAGATGGTTTTTTTTCCGAAATCCACAGACTGAAATTGAAACGCGATTAAATTTGACGGTGTTTTCATTTGTGCTCGGTGGTTCGTGAGCCGGACGATATTCGGATAGTCCTACCATTAAATACTGTCTATAGTTTACGCGAGTAGTGCACTTTTAAATAAAACACTTTGACGGTTTAAAACGCGATATGTTAGTTAAACTGTTAGTTTACTTTTACATCAGAGATATCCCTTATCTTTGTTTCGTGATTTTAGGTTTAAAACAGATATTATTTGAAAATGACTTAACCGGCCCGACGTTTCGGATGCTTTGCAGCAGCCGTCTCCTCGTGACCACGTCTGCTGTGTGTAAATGTATAGTACTCGCGTAAACTATAGACAGTATTTAATTTAACTCTGTATTAACATTATTATGTTTCTTGTTTTAAACCGTTAAAAGTCTTTTATTGAATGATAATAATATTAAGCACCCATTGCAAATATTGAAATCTGAGAGATATTAAGACATTCAAACATTCCCAGTTGATCTAGCTCAATTAACTTAATGACGGAAGTGACTTGTCTGAAAACTTCAGTGCAAATTCAAAACTCTAAATACAGTTAACGAGCGGTTAATTTCAGTATTGTGAAGGAGCCATTTTGTCCGGGTCCCGTCACATCCGGGCGTTCCCCCCTGCAGTTAATCGACGCGTGAAAAGAAAACCCCTGAATAATTTGCGAAGTGCAGCCGATTCACTGCTTGCTGCTTCCGCCGCGATAAATGCAGTATTCAGTTAGATTTCTTTTTGGTATAATCGCACGCGTTGTTAGAAATGAAAGCTTTGTTCTACCACTTGAATACATCAAAACGTGCGCCTTTTAAAGTGTAAGGCTTTATTTAATATTTACGGAGGGAATTTATTTTGTATTGTTTACTATACTCTACAAGTATAGTGCACATTCAAATATAATACTTTTAACGGATTTAGATGCAAAAATATTATTAACTTATTTTTTAATAAAACACTTCACGGTTAACCGTTTGATATTTTTGAAATTTCCCCCGGGGCCACGGCTGCTGCAAAGCATCCGAAACGTCGGGCCGAAATTAAAAATCATTTTCAAATAAGTTTAATTAATATATCGCGTTTTAAACCGTTAAAGTGTTTTATTTAAATGTGTACTACTCGCGTAAACTATAGACAGTATTTAACTTATTTTTGTTTTGCAGCAGCCGGGGTAAGCTATTGATTTATGAATAAATTTAAGTATTTTGTCAAAAAAACGTAAACGTCACCCTGGATGGGATTCAAACCTACACCGTAGGTTTACCAGTCGTAGGTTTGACTTTTCAACGTCTACTTTAAATTTATCTATTTTAGCTTTATGTTTAAACTGAAGATAAATGTTTAAACAATGCGTTAATTGGGAGAGGTCCTGGGTTCGGATTCCGGGGAAGCAAAAGATTGTTTTGTTCAGGCAGGATACAGTCTGATCAACGACATTATAATAAAATTTTTGACGTATTATGTAGAACGAAAATCACAATATACTTGTCTAATAGCTCAAGCCCGTGACGTGTTGGATTCAATACCCGCCACTGTACTTCAATTCATTATATCATAAAGCACAAAGACACACACAATTTAGTAAATTGACGATTAATTTGCTAAGGATCCTGTACCCTGAACAATGACATGGAATGCTCTCAAAGGAGTATCCGAACTGGCAATCGGGGATAATTACCCCCACTCACAATGTCACATGTGATGTTGGTCTCTTGTGGTTACCCTTTTTGTCATGTACTCTCCTTATCTTTGTACATATTATAACTGAGTAACATTTGGACTCCCTACTGTATTAATGTTATTAATATATTAGATATGTAGTTCTTGGAAATAGACCTACTATCCGACATTTTTGTAGATCGTTCATACACATTTTTTGGTTTCCTCAACCGTTTTCACACGCTGGAACTCACTTAGCCGAAACCCACGAAGGTTAATAATTTTCCCCATTTTTTCTACATTTTTTATTGTCTTTACGACTGCCTTTACGCTCCTATTGGTCGCAGCGCGATGCTAAATAATCTAAAGCCTTCAATGATCGCACCAGTTGTGCCGAATATTAGATGTTTAAACAAACTCTTCAAAAAAAACCTACAAAAGCGAAATTTTTATTTTTGTCTTTTTTACGTTAATTTTGAACTCTTCAGGGCCAAATATATACGATTTGTTATCTTAGTTTACTATAAAAGCAACGAAACGATTACACCTATATGGCTGAATCAAAATTAACGGGTTTCTTGCGAGCAGTTGCAAACACCGTAAGAAAGCCATTAGAGATAGCATCAGGTGCCGCTAATTAGACTGGACTGATAAAAACAAATGAACCATACAAATACAGAACAATACCATCTTCATTGTGTCTAAAAAATAAATAAAATAAACCCTTATTGCTAATTACGTAATTATATTGTATACTAGACAGATCTTTCAAAAATAAACAGCATTGTCTTAACTAGTTAATTACGGTAGGTAATATTATGGTCAACAGTACGATTTTTTCATTACATAGTTTATAAAAACATAATAGCTTACATTGCATTCAATACTATAAATGTTTGTATATTACAAAAAAATCTCTAAATAAAAATATCTAATATCTATTTACTTACTATTAATGATTATTTTTTTGTTAGATGTCCACATTTACCGTATTGTTCATCTATGAATTAATTAATAATATACAAGGAAACCTCAGTTATGTATGTAAATGCCTGAGATTGTTATTGCTTTAAACAACACCTTAGTTACACTATTAAGTTGTAATAAAAAGAAGTTTAAATGAAATTCACAGTTTTGATTCTCGCTATAAAACTAATGGAGGACTCATTAAAAGTATCAAAACATCCACAATTTACAGCGAAATACTGAAAACCGAAGCGAGCGAGGCGAAGCGAACTTTTAACGAGCGGGATCGAGTATATACCTTCTAGAAAAAAACGGTCAAGTGCGAGACACACGCGCGCTTGACGGGTTCTGCGAACATTTAACAGTTTGTGTTCGGGAATCCTATTTTATTTCAATGCATTTATTTTTAACTTAATATTTTGTGAATACTACATAGTTTACCTAATATATATCGCATTTTAAACCGTAAAAGTGTTTTTTTTAAATGTCTACTACTCGAGTAGACTACAGACAGTATTTATTACAAGTGTTAATTTATCGTTACAGATACAAGTCAAAATCAGTTATGTAAAAACCGTCCAAAATGTTTTTAAGTGTTTTTTTAATGATAGAGTAGGACAAACGAGCATGGGCTTGTAGGCGAAATACCCCAGCCATATAACATCTAAGCAACATGCGCTGTAGACCTATTTCGGTTTGGATATTTGGAAATCCATAGACTGAAAACGAAACGCGATTAAACTTCACGGTGCATTCTATCCAGGTCACTTGCTTCGTGACCTTTAAGAATTTAGAAATCCCTACCATCCATTTAATATCCAGATTTCCAAACGAAGTCCAACATATTTCAGAAAAATTATAATTTTAATACAAGAATATCTAATAATATTTAATATAGATCGCACGACACATACCAACAAGCCCGGCAAATATTGTTTGTTTTTAAATAATTACTGATGTGTGTAAACGATAGTGTAGTCTTACTACTAGGGTTCCCTTAGTTCGGAACCCTAAAAAATCGAATGCAGATCAAGTTTATGAAAGTTGGGCCCTTTAGTTTTCTTCCAATCAAAGAGAGTAAACAACTGTGGTCCAAGGGGATGCATGGTGACGACTCGTGCGGGGTAGTTAAAATCAATAAGTCGCTTTGCTGCAAAACTACGGAACAATTTGATAGCGGAAGTGACGTTAGAACTGAGATATACCTTGTCTTTTGTGAATAAGGATATCATCTATAGGTCTCTAATTATAATAATACAATAATATTTGAAATTCGACTCTAAAATATAGCAGAATAATTTAACTTCTAATTATTAACTCGACCGTTTCCGTAACCAGATGATTAAACATATTGCTACTTGCTTGTTAAAAAACGGATCAGTGGTCAATGAAACGGACACAGAAATGTGTCCGCTTCACTGACCCACTAATAACCGTTATATCCGAATTTACTAAAATGCTAACAAAAATAAATCATTAAATGAATCTTCTATGTTCCAACTATTCATCATAGAAATAATTTAAGAAAATTTTTCGCGAAGCATTCAATTCGAATTAATTAAGATTTAAGGTTAATTAAAATTGCCATAACATACATTTTAATTTGTCTGTTTTAACCGTTATATCGTTATCAAGCTTTGATCGTAAGTTCGATACCCTGGTAAATATAATAAAGTTCTTCAAGTCATAAACAAAAGTGTTTTTACGATACTGTCTATAGTTTACGCGAGTAGTACACATTTAAATAAAACACTTTAACGGTTTAAAACGCGATATATTAGTTAGACTATTTGAAAATGATTTTTAACTTCGGCCCGACTTTTCGGCAGCCGTGGTCACGGGGAGACTCCTACATTTTCATATAGTTTAACTAATATATCGCGTATTAAACCGTTAAAGTGTTTTATTTAAATGTGTTTTTACGATTTTACAGTCTTTTAATTTTGTGTTAATTTCAGTACATTTTGAATCGTTTGTTCAAAAAATACATGATTTTCAATAACTTAGGCGAAAATGATTTTAACTATTATTTGTGTAAAAATTAATTAACAATTTTCGATCACTGTGCTCTTACAGATTAACATTTTTATACTATGAAAATATAAATAACTCAAGTCGTAAAAATTGCAGTTAGGCTACTCTGCCTCTAGCGGCGTCATATCATGTTCCTATTTCAAATTTCCTTTTTCGAAGTCGATCAAGGTGTGCAGTAGATTATACGAAATATATGACACAATATTCGCAAACGTGTCTGCCATTGCCCCACGTAGAGGGACTTTTACATCCATCATTAACCTAATTAAGCGAGTTTCGGTAGCAGGTGCTTCGGCGTCCTACCATAATCTCGCCTTCCATTTTCAGCACTAAAACACGTGTGACCACTTTGCACTTACTTCCAAACTCAAGTTAAGCTTCACTGTTACGCGGCACTAAGTGTCAAGAGTTGTATATTTTTATGAGACTTGGTGATACACAGCTGACACTTAAGAGATTGGGGTTGGGGGCTTTAGCGCTGATACTTAGAAGTTTTATGGTCTGAATATTGCTAAGTTTAATGGAACTTAGGCATAGACAATTGGTTTTCGATATAAAAGTTGTTAAAATACAGTTTTCTTAGTTCTCAGTTATAAATATGTAAATGTAAAATTCATTCAATCGTTGTAACTCATATATTAGTATATTTCGAATACAAAAAAAAAACATTAAAAGTACTAAATCTGTAATTTTTTATCGTCTCCCATTAAAGGCCTGGACTATTCTAGTTTTCTTAATCAGTTTAGGCTACACATATCTAATTGAACAAAAGTAACAAAAATTATAAAGACAATCTAGTAAAAACGAGTATGTTAAAATGGTTTTATTTCACGAGTACCACAATTTACACATAAGCACTACATGTACATATATTCTACAAATCTTATGAGTAATAACACCTACACCATTATACAAGAGAGTACACCGTTAGCTGGGCTTGCGCAATGTTTACAATCGTATTATTAAACTTCACCCACCTATAACACTCATCGCAGACGATTCAACATAATTAATGTACCACAAAGTACATTCTCACGTACGGAACCGTCGTTTAGCGCCATAGAAAACTAATTGCAATCCAACTTTCCACATAAATCCGTGAACGCGGATACTACGAGTATAATTTCGGTGAAATAGGGTTGGATAGACTATGACCGGTCGGCCGACTAGTCGTGCGACTGATGCGACTGGTCGGCCGACTAGTCGCTCGGCCAATCTGTTTCCGTGTTAACTTAAACTTAAACCGCATTAATTTGTTTTTTTTAATGTCACGTTATTCATATTAACTCCACTCTCATTTTATAATAACAGATACTTAAATGTTTTTCTTGGATATCTCTTATTATAAAAATTATCAAAAAAGAAGCTTATAAAAGCTCTTTATATAAGACGATTATGTATCCAAATGATTATTACGTACCTATACGCAAATAATTACCTAATACCTACCACGAGACCCCTCTTATTTTCTATAAAGATTTTCTTCACGAAACATACATATGACGTCGACTAGTCGTTTGATTCGGTCGTGCGACTAGTCGCAAATAGCCGGTACATCTCTAGCTTTACCGTTTGCTTTTGTGTTGAGGATTTAACACCTTGCTTGTCGGCGGCCATTGAAGCCTTTGTGCTATGATTCATAGCGTACCATTATTGTTACCGATTGCGAAATTAATTTTCCCCCCAACTTTGATATAATGGCGTCTAGCAAATTGTTAGATATTAATTTTGGATATTACTTAATTGTTTCCTTTAATCTCAATTAATTTGAGATTTTTTTATGGGGACGACA
Source organism: Leptosia nina (assembly GCA_963661955.1). NCBI lineage: Eukaryota > Metazoa > Arthropoda > Insecta > Lepidoptera > Pieridae > Leptosia > Leptosia nina. The sequence goes on along the minus strand of CAVLEF010000004.1, from coordinate 2,661,905 downwards.
GACAAGCACTTGAAGGTGATCCCCAGCCATATAACATCACAAGAAGATGTGTTGTCGATCTAGTTTAATTTTGGATATTCGGTAAATAAGACTAAAACCGAAACGCGATTAAACTTCGCTGCTTTGTTATTTGTGGACGATGGTTTGATCCCGGGCCGAAAATCCGATATTTCTGCCTCTCATTTATATATATCCAGATTCGTAGACGAAATACGAAATGTTTCAGAAACATTATAAACAGATTAGATACCCGGTGGACATTGAACTCCCGTCCTATTGATTATTGCTTTGCTACCATTAAACCAACGAACTCGTCAGAAATATAGTTAAGCCTTGTTTTATAAATGGTATATAAAATTTGATTTTTCACTTAAAGCCTTTTTTTAAATCTCAAATATTTAAATAAAACACTTAGAAAAACGCCGAAACGTCGGGCCGAAGTTAAAAATCATTTTCTAGTAAGTTCAACGAATATATCGCGTTTTAAACCGTTAAAGTGTTTCATTTAAATGTGTACTACTCGCGTAAACTATAGACAGTATTTATCTAATATATTTTAAACACCTTTTCATAGTATGCTTTTGTCGTAAAAGCGAAAGCGTTTAAAGATATAATCTTTAAAAATTTGCCATGAACGTGAATTCGATTCCCCGTGAAATACAATTAAGTTGTTCCAGCCATAGGAAAAAGAGATACTTTTAATATGTTTGTAGAACTATGCACAGACAGCGACCATTACAGTTTTATTAAACTCCGTATGCAGAATCCCTTCAATTGATTCACAGTATAGATACGACACAAACGTTGGTGCCCCGCCGTTTATTTGCCGCAGACCATTAATTTATAGAGCAATACCGACGCCGATTTTTATTTATCCAATGTATGCACTTGGCTAAACCGTGTTATTTACTCTGTGCTCGCGGAAAACATGTGTGGTGCGGTTAGTGTACTATAATCTATAACCATATAAATACTAGTATTATAACATTACAATCTCGTTCGAACTGAAAACTTATTTTTGTGTTGGATAGGTCATTTATCGAGGAAGATTTAAGGGTGCATAACGTCTCGCTGCGACGAATAGGAGTTGTTGTGTTGTTAGTTGATGTTTTAAGAATCGTGATGACGTTTAAAATAAAGAAAATATATTTGTTGCCTTAATTGTTATCAACTATCGAATCCTTAACTACTACACTTTATTTGTTTTCTTCACTACGCTTAAGCACTAATTGTCTTTAAAAAAATCTAAAGTTAATATTGTGTTAATTTAATTTATCTACGCATCACGAGCCTTGTAAACCTTTTAATATTGCTTAATACAAATAAATGCATTTTGCAATTCCGACCTAAAATTAAGCAACTAATTGTAACTAATGTCCCTGATTTAAATTTCATGCTACACCACATTTAATATGCAACATTATGCAAGGGACTTTGTCTGAATTAACGAATATGACATCCCCCACAGATAAAAAGGTCAGTTTAATAAAATGTAAATTGCTGTAAAATTGTCAAATTAAAACAGGTTTTAATCAAGAAGTTTTTATGCATATACATCCTTGCCTACGTTGACGTATGGTTTAGCTTTAGCGCATTGAATGTTGTACACTTTTAACGGTTAAAAACGCAAAACATATTAGTAAAAATATTTTTAATTTAACTACGGCACAATATTTCGTTTACTCATAGCCACAATGGGATTATAGATCGAAAAAACGTCGGGTCGTATTGAAAATAAATTAAAAGTAATTTCACTAATATGTTTCCCATTGTAAATCGTTAAAAATGTTTTATTTAAAATACTGGCGTAAGCTCCAGAGAGTATTTCAAGATTAAAGTATCTGTTGGCACTTATTCCAATATGTCGTTCAGATCATTTTACACTTGTTAAATAAATATGAATGACCGATATAGATACAAAACCGTTTTAATGAAAAATTAGTTTAATTTACCCGGCTTTTTTGTATACCGAAAATGTATATGATTTTGTACAACAACTAAATACAGTAAGCTATTTGACGATATTGTCTGCGAGTGTTACATACTTCTTATACTTTACGACTATACATACACGAACAAATTTATGAAAAACTATCAAATTTCCTCCCTTATCTTTAAATCCGAGGTCTTTGACCGCCAACAAAAAAGGGTAAAAATATCTTTCGCTCTACGGCAACCAAACGAAAGCGAATGATACGAAATTGCCGCCTTTGTACCGAGCGAATCTTTTGCGGAATCGCGAAATAATATTTCCAAGTCCGTGAACAAAGCCCTCCTTCTGTTTGAAGTGAATGCTTTGGATATTTGTCGCGAAATATCCTGCCAAAGTGTGAACATGTTAGCGATTCAACGGTTATTTTATTGAGGTCACAAATATTTCTTAAGAATTCATGTCTCACAAGATTTTATGGCTTCCAATAAGTAAGGTATAAAAGTATTGTCTTTCAACCCTTTTATGCTCGTAATCCCACTGTTGGGACGTGGATAAGCTTAGCCACTGATTCTCTATCAGCCACACACATATACATGAGCATATTTTTGTTCTAGAACAATTAAGAACACACGGGCGATTTCACAAAACTCTACAGTTTAAAAATAACGCTGCGGAGTGTCATAAATACAAAGATTTGTACATACAAATAAAAACTAAAGCCACTATCATAGGTAGTTTTAATAGTAACTAACTACAATTAATCTCGTGTTGCATCGCAGTCTTGAATTTCCCCACAACATAACATAATGAGGCTGCTAGAGACAGAGCGGCCTAATAAAAAAAACACGATTTTCAATAAGGAAATAAAAATGCGCAATTAACTTAGGCGAAAATGATTTCACAATTTTCATTACTGCGTTCTTGTAGATTAAAATAATTAAACTATAAAAATATAAATAAGTCAAGTCATAAAAATTGCAGTTAGGCTACTCTGGCTCTAGCGGCCTCGTATATAGTAACGTAGTTGAAATTTAAAGAATTCGATATGACTACACGAAAAATAACTTTACCAGCGTTCTATTTTAAACCTCGTCGTTTTCTATTCGCGTCCTAACTTTAATACAACGATAAAATTCCCAGTCGCAGAAGTTAACATAAATAACGTTCTAAACAACGTCGGGAGCTCTGGAGAGTCTTCGAAGCTACCTCAAGAAATAGCGTCAGATTTAATCACGAGAAAATATAGGAAGTCTGCGCTGTAGTACCTAATTCCCTCACGACATAGGAATTGGGCACTGTGCCCACAATGCAATTTAGAACTTCATATATTTTATATTAATTGGTTTGTTCTCGCGTGGGATCGGGTGACAACTTTGATTTGACGTAACTTCCTCCTTTGTGTAGTAAAAAAATATTTATAATCTGTATCGTTATACATTTCCGCTCCTTTATAATATTAGTTATGTACGATTTTGAATTAATGGTTATTTTCTTACAAAATCTTTTTATTTTCTTATAAAATCTTCTCAAAATAATTCATTACACATACCGATTTTTTCTCATTGTTTTAGTAATTTAGACTTGTAGTAACGTGTATTGTTGTTATATATTTAGAGATTTTAGATTTGATTGTCACAAAAATATAAAGGATACAATATTATTTATTTGTCTATGAAAATGCAAATTATTCATTATCTGTATAAACTAAATCTTTACTCAATTCCTAAAGGAACAATAGTTTTGTTTGTTGTTAATTATGTCAAGTTCTTAATTCAAATATTTGGATATTGTCAGTCTGTAGAACGTTCTCTGTGTTACAATTTGATTATCTGTAGAAAAAGTTTTAATCTGTTGTATATAATCTTTTATCTATACTATTAATATTAAAAAGTTTGTACAAATAAACATTTATATCCAGGTTAAGAATGGCTAGGTTAACTCCTATATAGTCCCGTCCTTTTAATCTTAATAAGTCTGTGTACATTTTATGCGTGTGCTCTTAACAAATATTTACATTGGTCCGTAGTCCGTACCTCAGGACAATTGAAGATATGTGTTACCATTATAATTATAAATGTATGGAGTTTAATATACATCCATACATCCTCTTTACTTATGTATTATTTTTAATTATTAAGTTAAAACAATCACAAACAACTTCAGAGAAGTCATAATTAACAATTTACTACTGAAAGTTGTAGAAAAATGTTAGTGCAAACATAATTAAGTATCATTAAATTCGCCAAGAACTATCATTAAAGATAAGATTAGGTAGAATTGAATAAAACAAAAAAAACAAACAAGATGGAAATCGTATTACAACTGGACTATCATATGCTTGGAAAAAGGCCTAACTAAAAGATTATACATTTAATTTATTTAATTAAAAATTTTTAATATTTTAACACGCAAATTACATTGGTTAAATTTATTTAAAAATAATTTTAGGCTATATTACTTTCTATATATGTCACGTTTCAAACGTTAGTGTTTTATTTAAATATGCACTACTCGCGCAAACTTCAGACATTGAATTTATGTCAAATATGTGTCTTATTGTGTACTTATTGAAAAATACACATTTTCAGAGTCGCGAAAGCCTTTCATCAGATGGGGAAGGTGCGAAGGGAGACTGCTCATCAGTCGGATCCTCAGGGTCTGACTCCGATGAACAGCCTCCGTGTGATATTGGACTGCTGGAAAGGTTGATAAGGACTCATCCGGTTTGGTTCCTGCCAGGGATCCAGAGGGCTGGAGCATTCCACCTTTTACAAGGAAAGGAGGAAGGGGTAAGTTTAGAATTTCGTAGTAAGACCAAAATACCTAACCGGTGTATCACTTACTTGTTTGATGTAATTTGTTGAAAAAAACATATTGTTTCTGCCTTTTACTGAATAGGAGCGGTCAATGTGATAAATACTTGATATATATATCCAAACTAGCTGTGTCAACGAATTTGTCTGAGCAGAATAGTTATTTGGGGCATCAAGTTTTTTTTTAAAGTCCTCCACATCTTAATAAATGAAAGCTCTTACCCTCTTCGTTAGCGTCCCGTCGTCCTTGCAAATTAATCTTGAAAGATATACTGTCGTGGACATTTTTTAGATCATTTAAAGACAAATCATTCTTGGGTATCTTGAAACATATTCGTCCCATACGCAACGGAAATCCATAAGGATGAATATTTTTTTCCGTTTCATTTGACCCGCTGATTCTTCACTGCTGCTATAAAACATCACAATTATAATATATACATATATAGTCTATAGCATTTCTTGATAAATGCTCTAACCGACACAAATAATGTTTCAATTCGAATTCGTTCAAACATACAAACAAACTTCAGTTTTGTATATTAGTATAGATATAGAATAGTGATGCTAAAACCACCAACATCCATATTCCAGAATTTCGTGGTACGCCAGTCGAGCCAGGCTGACACGATGGCGATAAGCGTGCGTCTGCCAGCTGACAAAGGTCCCTACATCGAACACTACCTTATCCAAGCCTCCGGCGGTCGAATTGGCCTCGAGACTTCGACCAACCGTTTCGACAATATACCGGAGTTAATAGCGCATTATTCTCAATGTTGGTGAGTCTTTTGTTTTGTTCTGGTGATGTCACACCTCCTACAAATTGTAGAGCGTAGTGCAGACTATTACAAAAGCTCTAAGTAGATATAAGATGACCGGAGTTTATATAGGATATTAAGACATAATTATAGTTTTACGGGTTTTGGAATAACAAAAACTTACTTTTAATACTAGCAACCCCAGTTATATATATACTATATATATATACACACATATATACTATATTAATAGAAACTATTATTGTTGGGTGCGAACTAAATTATCACTACATATTTTATAAACATAGTCGCTTTTCTGTCCCTATTTACGCTTAAATCTTAACAACTACGCAATGGATTTTGATGCAGGATTTTTTAATAGATAGAGGTTTTTATATACAACTTAACAGTTTTTTTAGTCCCTATTTAGTAATAACCCGAGCGAAGCCGGGACGGATCGTTAGTTATTTATAAATTGGTATTCGTATATATCTTATATTTATTTCACTCGGGACAAAGTTATACTTAGATTAAAGGGATTTTTGTATAACAAAAACTTACTTCCCCTTTCATATTAGCAACACGAATTAAATGTTTATTAGAGTTTACGACCTATGGCCTTGGGTGTTAACTAAATTATTAAGTTAGAAATTAATTTGCCTTACAACTTAAACTCTATTGATATTTATATTTCGTACTTTGTTAGAATATTTGATACTTTGGAAATTAATGTTTGTTCGGACTATTTAGGTCATACTGTCTAAAATGTATAAGAAAGAAAAAAGTCAAGTCAATATTAAATTTAATCAGGTATGTACTATAAGGGAATAATAGTCGATAGCGCATTTTGTATAGATATTATATGGCTGGGGTGTTTCACCTCTCATTCATTGAACGACATGCTTGTCTGTCCTCATCTATTAAAACAATAAATATACTTTCAGCGACGAATTACCGGTCCAACTTCAGCTACCAAGGCCTCTGCGAGAAGCCAAGAGTAGACACCAACTTAGCTCCCTAGCGCTTCTTGGTCAAGAGTTCTGGGGATACCCGATGGCGAATCCAAAGAATAATCCTGCCAATCTCCTTTCACCGTGTCAGCTGGCTACTGGCATCGTTCCAATGGCTGTCACTCCTTCGGAGACTGGATCTAGTCTGAGCAGTTTTAATGCAAGTAAGTATTGACATTGATAACATCCGCTATTCGGATAGAGAGACAGCACTATTTTAACGGATTTAAACGCAATGCTGTATAAATTCTTCATTTGTCTTTTTTATTCTTTTATATTTATTTTCTTTACATAAAAATATAATCTACTCAAGTAAAGTAGTGTCCAACTCAGTCATCAACACCTCCTAAGCTTATACGATTGGTCTTATTTTATTTCCACGCTTCCACTCTTTTTTCAATTTCACTATACTATATTAGTTATCTTATAACCTTTACTTTTATACATAAAACACTTATAACTGTTAAAAAATCGAAATATATTTGATACTTTTATTTAAAATTCATTTTCAGATACCAATTCGAAGGAGCGAATATTTAACGCTGATAAGGAACATAGCGATATGCTGAAAATGTCTCCGGTAGAAACATCAGGGTCGCCGCCAAGTCAAAGCTTAAGTACATTCAAAGGAAAGACCCCACCATCCCCACCGGCGAAACCGAATGGGACATTTGTACGGGCACCTAGACCCACCCCACCAAATACATTAAACCTTATGTCTACTACCGTAAGTACCAATATCCAAGATTCTTATTGTGGTGAATAATGAATAAGCTGGCTAGCAATGCTTACTTTAAATTACTTTTAAAGAAAAACTTTCACAATTTAACACATTTTTTTTATAGGAAGATATAATTTTTTGATGTTTTCTTATTTTTCGTTGGGCTCCAATTAATGTACCTCGCTCTACGCTACTACTAAGCTCAATAGTAACGATTCGAGTTCTGTTTGTTGTATTTTTTTTGAATAAGTAAATAAAACACTTAACGATTTAAAACTTGAAATATGGCAGCTTATTGACGATCCGACGTTTCCGATGTATTGCAGCAGTCGTGGTCTCAGGGGGGGCTGAAGGATCTCTAATGACAAAGATAATCTGCTATGCTACCGACATCTGTTTCCTCGTATTTTTTAAAAACATATGCCCATATTATATCGACGTCAAATAAAATGTGAACCTTTCTCTTACTTATTTAATAATTTACCTGCATCGTAAAGAAAATAACAATAAGCCAGCTTATTCAACATACAATTGTATAAAGCTTTCGTCGTTCTAAACCGATAATTAAAATGCATAACATATTTGCAGGCTCACATAACACAGCCGCATACATTCCCAACGACAAACCCACCTCAATTGTCACCCACACACCCTCACAAATCCACGCCGCCCCCTCCTCCTCCCAGGTGGGCGAAACCTTTCTCAAAGATCTCCTTATCTCCGAAATGCGACTCGCTGGCTTTTACTCCTATTAACAAAGCGAATGGAAACATAACGGTTACAACTACGGTTACATTTAGCGTGAATAACACACAGATACACAATCACCAAATAAACGAAAGTATTCAGAGTGATCGGTTGCAATTAACGCTTGCGTCTAATGCCAACAATAATGCCAACGTATTCAGCATGGACGGGAAGTCAGAAGCGAACGGAGACCAGGTAACGAATTCCGCATATTTCCGCATGGTGTGCGCGTGCTTGCATGATAGTGGTCTAGATGTATTCGCTTGCATACTAATACATATATTATATTACCATAAAATTGTAAACCGCTAGATTGTTAACTATTTAGCAAGTTAAACAAAAGTTTTGGATGCTTTGCAGCAGCCACGGTCGCGGGGAGAAACGTCGGGCCATAGTTAAAATAATTCTCAAATCAGTTTAACTAATTTATATCTCGTTTTAAACTGTTCAAGTGTTTTATTTAAATATGTATTACTCGCGTAAACTATAGACAAAGTTTATGTTGTCTATGAACTGCTTTAATTTGAACCGTAATTTTCATCGTAAAACTGTGGGAAATTTAGCTGAATTTATCGTACTTATCGTTAGTGTTGCCAATAGATTTTTTATTTGGTAATTTGCTGTATTAGCATTATATGATCAAACAATGCAGTCTGTGCGTCGTTGTTTCTTACTCTAGCTAAACAGATTACAATCTAACAGTGTTTACAGTTTTACGGTGGCATATGACTGATTTAAAATGTTCTTGTTTCTATATAGAATATGTTGCACCGTTTATCGCCAGAGGGGGAATGCATAAGTACAATGACGGCTAGTTTACATGGAAGCTTTAAAAGACAGATAGAGAGTACTGAGCCAGGATCTCCCAACGAAGGCTCACAGACGAACAACTCGGATTCCGTAGACCCCGGTGTCAATACATTCACAAAATCAACTAACAGCTTTGCTCCAAATCAATTAGTTTCACCGAATGGTACTAATTCTGTCACCAGTGGTATATTCTCGCCGACTAGTCAAATAAATTCACCAGTCTCTAATGATACTATCTCATCTAAAAGTGGAGTGTTTTCACCTCTCAGTCAGACTAAGAGCGATGTTTTTTCCCCGCTATCAAGAAGTTCTCCTATATCCAATAAAAATGTATTTTCCCCAACTTCAAATAATTCTATCACATCAACCATGAGTGCTAGGGAGAAGGTTTTATCGCCGAATACAAATACCACGAGTACAACACCATCTGGTAGATCCAGGAGAAGTAAACACTCCCTACGTAAGGAGTCCAGACATTATCAGGTAGGGACATTATACATATTTGCCGAATTCGCAGAATAATGAACAAACCAGAAACAAAGCTTTTGAAAGTGAAGTCATATCTACTTCTCCAGATTGGAGTAGAGTGGACAGGAGAAGAAATTTTAATACTTTGAAAGGATTGAGATATTTACGTTAGCATCGTTAATTTACACCAAAGGAGATCCCTCCTTCTGGTTTAATCAATATTCTGTGACCTAGCTGTAGTAACGCAATAATGAGCTACAGTAGAAATACAAATATAAGACATAGATTATTATAATATAATATTTATGAGGACCTAAAAATGTATATAGCATTTTGTTTGAGATTTTACTAACAGCATGAATAGTTTTAGATAAACATTATTAAAAAAACTTGAATAAGCTTTTCAATTTTCGCTTACTGACCATTATCTCATATTTTAGGAGTCTGATATCCTAGAATCACCAGGAGTATACTATAGAAGTTCTTTAATGGATAAAGTCAGTGACTACGAAGATATATGGGGACCGGAAGGCAACAATTGTACTACTTTCAAACCTGTTAAGGCCGAGAACGAAAGTAATGTTCATAACGGCCTGATGAAGAGCAAAAGACCAGATTTATTACCAGATACATTGCGTGAGTAATGAGATCTAAAGTTAACATTAGCCTTTATAGTTCTTTAGTTACGTAATTCAAGCCAAATACTAACTATTATAGATTTTTACTACTCTTGACAATATTATATTGCCGAGTTATTTTTATTTTTTTTCAATTATGAAAAAAATACTATACCGGAGCATGACATTGTATATCATGACAAAAATCTTTTTGGTGTCAATTAATAATGTTTCCCAGTACAAGACCTCTTTAAATCGTGTTAATTACGTTAATTATTTTTAAATTTACAGCTAAATTAAATGCAGCAAAAAGTACACATTCCATAATGGAAAAAGAAAACATGATAATATTAGACTCATCTGAAAGCCTAAACGAAAAGAGGAATTTATCTGACAACTCTTTAAAGAAAAGTTTCAATGGTTCAAATGAAATAATAGCAACTACAAACAGTAAAGGCGATGTGATACCAAAAAGACCGGATAAACTTAACATTGTTTCCAATATGAATAAGAAATTGACTGAAGAAATCGAAGCTGCGCTTAAAAATAGAGAACATCATACGACTGAAAGTATGGAGACTGTTAAAATAGAAGACGAATGTAAGGATTGCAATGGAGAGGAATCTGAAAAGGACAATGCTGGTAGTCCATTTTATGCTGATCCAGTTGATACTTTAAAAGAGGTAAGATAAAATAACACTTAATAGATTAAACGCGAGAACGCGATAAAAGATATATTTGGTTCATGTTAAAAAAATTTTTTTACCATGAAAGCAGCAAGCAGTAAAATTATGGACTCAAAGAATATTAGTGTCCTAGATTTTGGTAGATGGATGGAATGTCATGGCGTCACGCAATTCTAAATAATAATATCTATAAATATTTCACGTATTTGGAAAATAATACAAGTTCTAGTCAATATCTTAAAGAACTAGTAAATATGATGTATAATAAGCAGCTACAAATCTATTTAGTACTTACAGAAAATTACGACAAAAGACGAGTATTATATCCCTCGATACCATTTGTATATACATGCTCCCGTATTGAAAAAATATTTGATTCTAGGCTGCAATGCTACCAGTGCAGAGACGTAAGCTGTTAAGGGTTGGTGTTAGCCTTTCGCAAAGATATTCAGAGCCTCCAAGTCAAAATCATCCATATTATCCCCTTCGTGACATGCACAGTATTGAAGAATTATCACGTAAGTATTAATACGCAAGTGTTCATGTTTAACTTAAATACAGAGTATGAAAGAAGTATATAAAAGAATTCGACGATGACGTGTAGGACACAGTAGCTTAATTGGTTAGAGCAGCATAGAACGCTGTGGATGCCGCTTCAAATCCTCCCGTATCGAAAATTCAAAATCCTTTTTTATGACGAAAATTCCAAATTTATGGAATTAGATGTCGTTAATGTCAATTGTTGACCGCCTTCGTGGTTATGCACTGCCTTACACAAAACTAACCTAAACTAAAACTGTGACGTAATACGGTCTTCTTTCGGTCGAGAAGGTAAATAAAATATATGAAATAGACACAAAGATATACTTCTCCTATGGCTAGGGGAAAGAAGAATTCATACACTATAGTGTATACCTCGACCTAACAATTAACTATTTAAAAAGTATCTAAACAAAGTTTGTACTAAAGTTAGAAGCGCTTTAATGGATGTTTTTGGAAACTTTTAAATACCTTTGTAAATGTAAAAAAATCTAAGGAATATATAGTTTAGTAAGAATTAAGTCATGCATGTTTAATTTTTAAATTTTAGCATCTTCCCCAAACACATCGACATCAGTGGACAATCTTGTGTCTCTTCGAAGTAAACCAAAAATGAAAGCTGTTGAACCTCCGCGTCTTGGTGCAAAGCCTCCCAATGGCAAAAATGAACAAACATGGGCTGTTGACTCTAGTTGGCAATTTATAAGTAAGTTATAAATAGTAAATACATGGCGATAATAATAAAGTATACGAATAATGGTTCACAGATCTTTGAAAAAATATAGTAACTATAAAGACTATATTGGCTACAATGGGTTAATTTATAGACTATACATTTTTAATAAAATATTTAACAAAACAGCGTGGGTTCCAAATGACTATACTAAAAGACACTGTCGCCTATTCTGATAAACACTAGGTTAGACAATCATTTTACCATATACTTAATCCCATATTTTTTTAGATAAAAATGATGATAGTACTGGTGAGAACGGCACCTTTCCTTCGCTAGCTGAACAAGAATGTCGCCTAAGCGCAGTGGATGATGGTGCCTTGCATCTCACAGTACATCAAGTGGTTGCACAAAGGTTCGTTTTGTACTTAGATAGATGCAAAAACAGGATGCTCCCGCTTTTTTTTCAAAGCCCTCTAGATTTTATATGTCAATTGTCATTCTCAATCCAATATGGCGGAAGATTTTAAGCGCAATTCAAGCGCATCATGTGGACATAATTTAATCATGTTATTATTATTTAACGGCGTATTATGATATAAGACCGCTAGAGCCAGAGTAGCCTAACTGCAATTTTATGACTCGACTTATTTATATTTTTATTATCTAAAAATATTAATTTACTAGAGCACAGTGACCGAACATTCTAAACCACTAATAGTGTAAATTCATTTTCGCCTACATTAATTGCACATTTTTATTTTTCTCCTTATTGAAAATCATGTTTTTCGTTATTAGGCCACGGTGGTTCTAGCAAACATATGTGTTAAAGAGTAGATTTTTTTTAGAAGATCTCAAAGGCCTTTGAAACATTTTGTTTGTTCATTTTGACACACCATCTGTGCAGGTTTCCCGACCTTCATTTGACATCAGAACCGACCAGTCTGCCGGAAGAGGTCAGATCTCCGCCCCGTGCCTCATGTTATGACAATGTACACGATCTCAGACCATTATCCGAACAAGTAATTACAATTTTATAAGAACCATTACAATCATACAATTTTTATTGACACATTTTTAATAGGTATTAACATAACAATAGGTAATAACATATTAACTAATGTGTCACTATGTCAAAAAAATTGTAATTAATTAGGTCTTGGAGTCCTCGAGTTGTCATTTAAAATTATACAAAACTTTTGTAAAAAAGACCGCCTCTGTAGCCAAATGGTTAAACGCGAGAGGTTCTGGGTTCGAATCCCAGGGAAACAAAAAACTGTTTCGGTCGGGCAGGGCGCACAAGTCTTAACAACTACTTGCCTGTTACAAGAACGGATCAGTGAAACGGACACAGAAGTGTGTTTGCCCCATTTTTTTTGCCCACAAGGGGGAAACGGGATTTCACTTTTTTGTAAAAAAATAAACTCAAAACTAGGAACGCAATTAACTGTTAGAATGATACAAATGTCAACGAAATTTAATCTACCTACCCGCTTGTATTATATTCTATTTTTTTATTTAGTCTAGCCCAACTGTGATAACTGTTTTAAGCTAAGTTTAAGTTAAACTTAAATTTTTAAATGAGGAAAACAGGACGGAAAAAAAACATTCAAGGCGATTAAGACCTTTTTTAAGTAACTATTAAGTAATTTATGGTTATTTTTATAGGCCAGTGATGATGGCACCGTGTTCTCTGAACCATGGGACAGCTCGCAGTGGGACGGTCTACTGCCCACAAATGGACATCACAATTACGAAACAGTATGTGCTACAAACAGTATTCTAACCAAAAAATACGCTTTGCTGTAACTACATTTTTTAAAGCCATATTTTAGACTACACTCGCATTTTTAAAGTATTTCATGTTTTACATTAAACACAAACAACACTCACATCATTTATATAGTTAGTTATTTGTATTTTTATATAATAGTTTTCAAAATCTTACTACGTTAGGGTTAAACTTATTTACAAATTATTTAACTGACCTGACGTTTCGGATTTGCAGCAGTCGTGATCACGGGGTTAACATTTGGCGTTTTAAACCGTTAGAAGTGTTACATTTAAATGTATACTACTGTCGTAAACTAAAGCCTAAACGAGACGTTCAGCGTGACTTTTAAGTTCTTGAACTGTGTCTTAATCGAGAATATTTAAGATTTATTTTAGCATAAGTAATTAAATAATATTTATTAATTCAATCAGGAAGAAACCTGTGAATGGGAGTCGCCACTCCCACGAAGGGGACCAGCAGCTGCAACACGCGCTAAGAGCTTCAGAGACCGACTAGACCCTCTGCTAGGTAAGGAAAAATGACCCAAATCCCCCACGTGAGGCATAGGGCGCCTACGATGTCCTTTTGATAAACACGTAGTTCATGTTAATTAATTTTGTTTGTTTGTTCCGAATGCCCAAAGCCAAAATAGGTCGAGAGCACATCTTTCTTAGATGTTATACGGCTGGGGTATTTCACCTCGCATCAAGAACCCAATTATTGTCTATCCTCTTTAATAAATAAAAAGTAAACGGTCGACGTTTTTGCCATATTTGATTACAAAATTTGTTGTTAAATTACGTTATTAGTTTCCTGTAAGCAAAACACAATGGTTGAGGCTGGAAAGATGACAGAAATATGATAATTTACCATTTCTACATTTTTGTTTTTATGTTTATCCTTTTTTTAGACTTTTGGCTCTCCTTGAGACCTAAAATTATTTTATAGTTCAAGTTCTTAAATAAAACACTATTAACGCGAAATGTATCGCGCTGTAAACCGTTAAAAGTGTTTTATTACGCGTACTACTACACTAAATACACATAAACAAACTTTATTTACAACCTAAGATAACGACATTATTCCTGTCTGTAGTTTACGCGAGTAGTACACATTTAAATAAAACACTTTAACGGTTTAAAACGCGATATATTTTAGTTAAACTTGTTTTAAAATTATTTTTAACTATGGCCCGACGCTTCGGATGCTTTGCAGCAGCCGTGGTCACGGGGAGACCCACCTCTGCGTCGGGTGACAAAGTTAGTGTTTTATTTAAATTTAGAATTTTCCTAGTAGAATAAGGAATAAAAAAAATAGCTCAAGATATTCGACTAAGACAAGTACTAATGCATACTACCTAACCTAATAGATACTGCCTATCAGTGTTATCGACCCTTAAGATATAATTATATTCATATACACGTATAGATTTAATGCTCTACCTATATTATTACAACACGCGCTACTACAAATGCGGAATAAAATGACGCGCCAACAGCACGTGTAGCGATTCAAAATAATCTTAAACTAAATTATATTGTTATCCTGTTCAATCTGGTTCTTGACACGACTTCTATCCTATTGATCTTGCATGAAATTGATTAAGAGATTTGTTCTAACTACTGTCTACTGTACTATGTAGTATAGATATTTTGAAACACATTTATCGCAATAAATAAAATGCGATCAAAAGAAGGTATTTAAATGAAACATGTTTTCAAAATCTTACTACGTTTCAATACAACACTTTTAACGGTTTAAAACGCGATATATTAGTTAAACTTATTTGAAAATGATTTTTAACTTCGGCCCGACGTTTCGGATGCTTTGCAGCAGCCGTGGTCACGGGGAGTCTTTCCGTCAAAAATGATTCATTCACTTGGGTAAGTAGGTACACAACATCGATACAGTTCAAAATAATAGATTGATTAGGACTAAACCTAAAAACGCAAGTAGCGGTTGGAAGCAATATTTGAATAATTAGGCTTCTATATTCGTTGAATGCGCAAATTCGATTTTCGTAATTCAAAAATAAGGATTTAAAATATTTGTAACTAGCTGCGCCCGCAACTTTGTCCGCGTGGAATTTGTGGTTATTTAGATATCATATTTATTTTTTGCAATTATTATTTTGATACAATTATAACAAATAACTGGTAATAATGCATTTATTTCAATCTTAATTTCGTTACCATAAAAACGGTTCTTTCGAGTTAATCATAATGGATGGAAAAATACTGTCCTAAACATTTTTAGGATATTTAAAGAGGAATCATTCTTTCATACATATTTTTTGGGTATCTTAAACCTGTTTCGCAGCGCACGCAAAGGAAGCCCTAAAGATGAATAATTCTTCCCGCTTTTTCCATTGTTTCTTTCCTCGTATTGGCCTATAAATTGTCTATACTACAAAAACAATTTTTCTTCGATTGGTAGTTTCTGAGATTAACGCGTTTAAACAAACGAACAAACTATTTAACTTGTTAATGTTACTATAGATAAAATCAAGCGACGCACGAAGTCGCTGTTTCGCTCGTGTAAACAAATGTTAACTTATCTTACAAAACCCAACAATAACTGAACCTTAATCCAAGTACTAACGGTAATTAAAATGTAAACAAAATCATTAACCCCTTGTACTCAAAACTTCATTAGGAAACCAAGAATACAATAACATGATGATCGTTTCGTGACAATCCCTGTAATTAAGATAGCATCAAGATTAAACTGAACCCAGCTGACGCGAGTTCATTCGGCCATATATTTGAATTATTGGTCGCTTATACTTTGACTAATATAGGATGACATTTTGACAGTGCATGAAATGAAGTATTGTAATTTTATTTCATACTGTGTTGAAAACATGATCGTACTTTATTGGCGGGACTGAAACGCCATCAACAACGTTCCCCAGTGTTGCTCAGTGTGATAATATCGATTTTTAATTTACTGCATGTTTAAATAAAATAATTTAACTTGCACGGGGAGACCGTCTCCTGTGACCGCAGCTGCTGCAAAGCATCCGAAACGTCGAGCTGTAGTTAAAAATAAATTTAACTAATATTTATCGCGTTAAACCGTTAAATTGTTTTATTTAAATGTGTATTACTCGCGTAAACTACAGACAGTATTTTATTGCATATTGTCAAAATTAGCATCCTACATCGGACAAAGTATAAATAAATCATAGGCGTGCAAGCGACGATAAGTGCATAACGGATCCGCAGTTTCACACAGTTGCACACCGATAACGACTTAAATGACTCATTAGTCGTAATTATTTAATTTATTAGTTTAAATAGGACGAACAATGCTACACAGTGCACAGCTATCGCTGATTATATTGACACAGTAAATAAAATTAATTATGGTTAAAGGCTAAAGGTTTGCGCGTGCGACGGTTTACGTTAGTACTCACTAGACGTAGTCGCTTGCGGACTGCGGCACTCGCGTACCGGCTAAGCTCGTTTGAATGAGAAATCATCGTTTCAAATCTTTCGTGGTAGCGGGAAGAAACCGCAAAGACATCAGCCATGAAGTGGTTCACAAGACTGTTCCGAGGAAGATCAGAGAGACGGAATGAAGCCTGGAAGGCGTTGGAGAGTTTTGACCCAAATTTTATTGAAACAGACTCTTCTAAGGAAGAGAAAGACAGAACGTGGAAGCCAATGCAGAGGTTTGAAGAGAACTCTTCAAGTATAGTCACAGTAGGAGAAGAAGTATTCGCTTTGACTACGATAAAGAATTTCAGATGTGACTCTATCAGCGAGTATGTCTTTGAAAGTGACTGGGTCTTCGTCACGAGGGAGAAGCTGATGGAACCGAAATTCCAACAGAATCTAGCCAAAAGCCAGCTAATGACGAAGCTGTGTAGGACTTTGAGTGAGAGGAGTGGATGTGTGAAAACGTCCACCGTCGTTGCTAAACCGCCGAAGTGCCATTGCGCAGAATTAGAAACGGAAAGTGAAGTGCCATACACGAATCCGTTCCGACGGTTTTTGAAGATAGTGTCTGATATGTGGAAGTGTCTGTGTAAGAGGATCAAGAGTGTCTTCTGGGGCAACGATGAGCCCATACCGATTGACGAAGATGATTTCGATATAACAAATTCGTATCTGTGTAGGTAAAGACTTGTTTTTTTATTTGTTGTTCGCAAGGAATATTTCAAGTCAAAATTTATTGAAAGAAAAGAAAAAGAAAGCCCCTTCGCTGTTATTTTTTATTTATTTGAATTCTATAGTTGTATAGATTCATATTTATATATATGTCAATGACACAGGAAAACATTATTTAAATAAAACACTGTAAGGTTTAAAACGCCATATATATTAGTTACACTTATTTGAAAATTATGTTAACTACGGCCTGACATTTTGGATGCTTTGATCATTGAAGACATATAAGAAATAAATTATATTACAGTTAAAATAGACACACGACTAACTAAAATAAAATACTAAAATAACAAACATAAGATGTGAAATAAACAAACTAGAGAGACAGAACATGAACACCTTCGGAAACCATGTTATGTAATAACTATTAAATATTCCCCAAGATCAAGCGTACTTTTCAAATTTCTTTTCTCACACAGTTCTTAAACTGGGCAGAAAATATTGACAGCGAAATATTTTTCATTATAAATATTGATTTTTGATTACATTTACTACTATCACGCTAACTTAAGTATGTATCTATTAATTTAGTTTCTGCATATCGTTAATACTTATCGTCGCTGCAGGATGTCACATTTCCTAGTTTTCCTTTTTCTACTTAAAAGTGAATAATACAACAAAAAAATGTAATATTATATAATGACAATAATGTATTTGTTTACTATACAAATAAAATAACAAGTAAAAATGAAATACTGACTGTAGTTTACGTAGTGTACATTTAAATAAAAACACTTTAAGGGTTTAAAATGCGAAATATTTTACCTTTACAAATTATTTTAACTACGCCCGACGAAAAAAAATTTATTTGTAAATCTTTACAATTTTTAAGGTACTTAAATGGATTTAGTTAGGCAATGATGCCCTTTTCGTGCTAATGATGAATATTGTATTTACTATGTATTAATAAGAATTTAACCCACAAAGCTCATACAAAATCATCAAGATATATATCATTATATTTTGCTTATTTACTGACTTAGTGACTGGGTTACAGTCAATAAATTTATTTAGTATAACGATTTTTTTATAGAAACTTAATTAGCTGTGTCTTAATATTTCCTGTCTCTTTCCAAGCAGCTGCCGGTCGTGTTCGGGCGTTGCGCGGCGGTCGAACGTCTCGCGGCGCCGGCGCAGCCTTACGCGCGTACGCGCTACACCTTGCGCAAGACAAAAGCACGACGTTCGCGCAGAACGTTGACAACTTTATCGCTTGCACTCTGGACTCGAAGGAGACGTGCCCACAGGTAATATTAATAATTGTAGCCCAAAGATCTACCTTACATTAACGATTATGAAGTTTCATTAATCTTTTAGTGATCTTAGTGAACTGACTAAAAATATTATTTTTTTTTACTAAAAAAACGACTTACCTGCTGATGTGCTGATTGATTGATTAACCGTCTATATTTCAGGTAATGATGCGAAACATGAGACAATTCATGTCCGGCATGAAAAATTACCTCGTGAAGCATGGAGAGAGAGAATTCGAAAAGGAAGTTGAGAAAGAAAGACTTAAGGTGGGAACATAGTTATTTTTTATTGTTCCATTTATTAACCAAATCTATAAAACCATGTATTTAAATATCGTATTCATCTACTTCTCTTATTAAAAATCAATTTAACTTCCGTCGGCGGCTAAGTTGCCCGTAGATAACAAAATACCTGTCTATAGTTTACGCAAGTAGTACACTTTTAAATAAAACACTTGAACGGTGTAAAACACCATATATATATTACTTAGGCACTTAAATTTATTTGAAAATTATTTCGGATGCTTTGCAGCAGCCGTGACCACGAAACGTCGGGCCGTAGTTAAAAATAACTCTTTATATATATCGCTTTTATATTCTTAATAAAGTGTTTTATTTAAACCTACTTTGTGGAGTTATTTTTTAAAACCCTGTTCCATACCATTCTATTGATGTTTTATCCTATAGAATTAATTTGTAATATTATCTGTTACAGCTGAAACCGACTGAATTTTTAAATATCGACGCAATATTAGAGGGAGTAATGCATCGGCTCGTGGTGCGACCGTTAAGATCCAAGCTTTATACATTGCTGGCGTCTTGGCACGCGGCAGATGTACGCCAGCTTCACGCAGCGATCGAACGAGCACAGCACGCGACGCCACTGCAGCTTGGAGTCAAGGTAAAGAATGTTAAGAGAATAACTTGACGATAAACTTGACGTGATTTTTTTTTTCAACTTATCCAAAGTTTAGTTATGACCTGGAATAAACAGATAGATACAATAATTGAGAATGATAATTTCGAACACAAAATAAATTCGCACAAAGATTTACTTACAAAAATGATAAAAATAATTTATTTAATATTTTATAAATTTCAAGTCGATTCCAAGTTATAGATTTGTTATATTTTCGCCAAATATGTATAAAAAAGCCTTAACTCTATGTCTATTTGTTTAAATGTTTATCTATTTAGTCTTCTGTATATGACTGCTGTTTCCAAATAAAATAAAATATGTGGTTGAATTGAGAACCTTTTGTTTTTGAAGTCGATACAAAATAATTCCCAACAACAATTACATAACTACATAATTAATTAATGTCTCCAGGAATCAACAAAAGTGCCGTCTTCTGCAGTTTTGGCGGTGATATCAAAACATTTTCTCAAAATGCAAGAAGCTGACTCGCCTTTGGACAAACTTGAAAATCTTCTTGCGGCTATATCTGTGATGTTTAATGCGGTAAGTGAATGTATTTCTTACTATTTTAACAAATGATAGCTACTGATATGTTGGTGTATGTTTATTTATACTATATATATTTATGAATACAAAAATCGCACATTAATTTTTTCGTTTTACATTTTTGTCATGCAATTAACGCCATCTAGTGCTTAAAGAAAGCATTAACAACTGCAGTAACCTATGCAAAGATGGAACTCATAGCATGATAAATCTTCCTATGTCGAAATAAATCAAGGACCCCCAGTATTTCCATCCAAGACACATTTTTGCGCCCGCTTTGACATTTATGTATATGCAGGCATTTTTGTTATTAGTTTTCTTTGCTGTCCTCTACCATTTGCACAAGCATTTTAATTATAACAGACAAGGATGGGGTTCTCTTGATGATAGTTGAAATACCGCAGCCTTATAACATTTAAAAAAATGAGCTGTCGCCCTATTTTGACTTTGGATATTCGGAAATCCACAGAATGAAACCGAAATGCAATTAAACTTGACGGCTTCATCATTTGTGAATCGTGGAATTTTGATATTTTAATAATATTTCAAACACTCTGCAACTTCTATTCATCCATAATCTATGCAACAAAGAACTTACAGTTTATATTCTTGTATTTCTGAGTTCGGTGACAATTGGGGTTTTTTATATTTCTATAGATGCGTGGAGAACGAACCCTTGGCGCTGACGACCTCCTCCCAGTGCTTGCTTGGACGGTAGCCCGATGTCGTTTGGTGTGTGCTGAGTTGGAAGCGGAGTTGATGGCTGGTCTCCTACCAGCAGCGTTACTCGCTGGAGAAGGAGGATACTATCTCACCGCGCTGTTCTCTGCTGTTGCGGTGTTGAAGCGGCTAGCACCGGAACCAGGACCGGATAGTTCTGCACCGGTTAGTAATCTTTAACTGCTGGATACAGCACTGGTTAGTACGAAGTCGCTGATACTAGCTGTGAGCGACTTCGTCCGCGAGAATCATTATTTTGGGCATCCATATTCGTTTTTTCAAACCCCTTCAACTTTATAAACTTAAACTGTTGCCCACGACGTCGGTCGCGTCCCTTCCCTTCTTCTTGCAAGTTAATCTTAAAAGATAGACATGTAGCGTCGTGGACTTTACTTTAGGTCATTTAAAAATGAATCATTATTTCTTACATATTTCTTTGGATATCTTGAGCTGTTTCTGCAGCGTCCGTTTCGGAAACCCATAATGATGAATAATTTTCCCATTTTTCCTCACATTTCTCACTTCACTCACTTTCTCACAGGCTTCCTCGATAGATGCTCTAATTGACACAAAAATGTATAATCTTCTATTTGAACCAATATTTCCTGAGATTAGCGCGATCAAACAAACAAACAAGCTCTTCAGCTTTATATATTAGTATAGATCATAGCTGTTACCCACAACGTCGTTTGCGACTCATCGTTCTTGCAAGCTAATTTTAAAAGATAGACATACATACCTACTGTCTATTACTGTCTGTTTGTTAGACCTCTTAAATCATTCTTTCATGCATATTTTATGACTGTCTTGAAAATTTCTCGCAGCGCACGTAAAGATAAATGATTTTCTGAGATGCAAAGCTAGCTTTTAAAAAACACAACGGCCCTAGGTTTAGGATGCGCTAGTCAAGGGCGCAAAGATACTGTGTATTTCGCGTTTTAAACAATTCAAACGGTTTTATTCAAATATGTACTACTCGTTTAAACTATAAACAATACTTAATTTTATTTCTCTTCTTTTATACGTTCAAATAGTAGTAATTATGTTCATCTCTTTATTCTTTGCAGTGGCGAAGAGGTTCAGCGGAAGGTGGTCGTGACACAAGCGTGGCCGTGGTCAGAGTGGCTCTTCCAGATGAGTGTCGGGGTTCGATTCGCCGCGTGGCCCTCCCCTGCCGGCCAGGAGCCAGGGTTAAGGACCTCTGTCGGGCTCTCGCTCACGCTGCAGCCATAACCAATCCCCAGGACTATGCCCTGTTTGCATTACACGATGGACAAGGTATACAATTAAACACTTAATAAATATACATTCATAAATACCCCATAATTTTGAAAACTATTCTATTCTATTCTAAAACTAGATAGTCTAACCAGACCAAGGTCCGATGTGAGATCTAAAAAAAAGGCTATGACACAAGAAAATTCTTTAAAATTAGGTAGAACCGATAAAAAAATACCGAGAATAAAATTTATTCTTTAAAAGCTTGTCTCTTATATGTAAAATAAGTTTAATTATATTGTAGCCTTATTCAAAAATAGAGAATGTATAGTTTAGTAAAGATATTTCAATGCACATAAGATACCGGTTCACTAACGGTTCAGAACGCGAAATAAACAAGTTTAATATTACTAGTAGATCTCGCATTTTAAACCGTTGAAGTGTTTTATTGTACTACTTGTATAAACTACAGACAGTACTTAAGTTTATACCGTTAAAATTACATTAAATACTTTTTTTGCAGAAACAATGCTCAACGAGAACGATTGCCCACAAGAAGTGATGTCAGAGAAAAGTGGACAGAACTTCATACTGGCGTACAAGAGAATAGATGCGAAAATCGCGTGGCCCCAACAGGCGTTACTGTCTTACCCATAATTTAGTGACTAGCGCTAGCTGAAATCTCACTTATGAAACTGAATTTAAATAAACATAAGACTATCTCATAACCATCTCTCATCTTGCTCATTACTCATTAGTGTAAACGGGATAGAAATATATTTTTGTCATCGAGAGTGAAATAATATTTTCTATGATATTAATCTCTACCATTTTGTAGCTTGGAACCTGTGCGGCGTTTTTATCGTCGGAATAGTGTAGCTATAAAAATCGGTATTTCAACTAATTACCGGTTTTTTTGGTAGCGATACTTCTATCATTTCGTAAGCTAGCAAAAACCGTTACCGTTTTAAAATTACGTGTTTTCGATTGTTTCATAGCTGTCGTAAATAAAAGCGCCGTCGGGGAAAAGAGATAGACTTATGCACGTATCTCTTTCTATTTATGCCCAATTAACGTAGCTTTTTTACCTAATTAGTAAGTAAAGTTGTGTAATGTCTTCTAAAACCTTTGTGTTTACATTACTTATAGGTTTTTAGCGTTCAGTTAGTTTCGATTTCAGTAAATAGTCAAACCTTAAAAAGGTAATCGGGTGAATGTATGTATGTTCCTAAAATTCGCGGTACCCACAAGCTCACCAAATTTTAGACGATAATTTTAGTGCGTTTTAGGAGTTCCCCTTCCCTTTCGGTATTGTAACGCTATTGTTTATTGAACTGTGATGTATTTTGTATTAGTAACGTAAGGTTTTGTATTAATTTTTGTATATTCGTAGAGGTCGTAATTTATTTAAATGTAGCCTAAGAACTTCTCAGTGCTAACGCAGAGAACGCTTGAACAGAAATTTCGGCCTAACACTTTTAAAAGTTAGCGATCTTTATTTCGTTAAGAGTTTTATCTATCTTGTAGCTTTGTTAATTAAATCTAATAATTTAAACCGTAACTATAATCCTAGTCACATATTGTTTTATTAACTTATTTTTATGGTTTAAATAGTATTTTTATGTATTTCTTTTCTTAACGTTTTAGCAATTATTTAAACATCTGTATATCAGGCTAAAAACATCTCGTCTCTGACGAAAACTTTAACGTCATAGCCATAACTTAATTAAATAAATTTATTAAGATTTAAGACATACAAAATCTTTAAATCCTTGAAAGCAACTTAAACTGCGTTAATATTGGTTTAAATAACTTACTCAGAGTCAAATAAATATCTTACTGGTGGTTACATCTCTCCTTTAAACACAAACATTTTTTTAAGGTTTTCGTAAACTATCATCCTGTATAAGAACGATATGAGACTGTTAGGTATTTTCTTAGCCTGAGTACAAAATCTTGTTCATATTAGCTTTGCAAAATTCTTCGCATAACAGTACTTACTAACTACAGTACTTGATTAATATTGTAGTGTTTTTAACATCTAGGACCCAATTCTGCTAACAAAAGTGATCGATATGTGAGATGGGTGGCGTGTATGTGTGTGTGTGACAAGTATTTAGCCACACATACACACACCAGGCTAGTGTAAATAGCAGAATTGGGCATTGTAGTGGTACCATACGTCAAACATGTGTTAACACTGCCTTTTATAACTATATAAGCATTTATATTTCATTCATTTGTTTCGATGATTCTAGTGGTATCATTGCAGTAACGCATTATATTGTATTTATTATCTTGTATCTAAAGTTAGCTCATAACACTTTCAGTCAGTATCGGATTAAAACGATTTTTTACCAATCGAAATGATTTTTATTTGTTCCTCTTTCACAACCTTTAATTTAAATACTAACGGTTTAAAACGCGAAATATATTGGTTAAACTTATTAAAAAATATATCTTAACTACGGGCCGACGTTTCGGATGTTTTGCAGCAGCCGTGGTCATGGCAGACTATAGATGGAGGGTGTTTCTAATGTCAAAGTAAAAACTACCATGCGTTAACTTTCCTTGCAAGAACGACGGGACGCGACCGACGTCGCGGTTGCTACCCACGTGCTTACATTGATAAAGATGTTTCAAAATAACCATTCTACGGACGAAGTCGCTGGCACAGCTAGTTATTGATAAAACATTCTCCGATTCAAATCGCATACTTTCCAGCTCTACATAATTAGTATCCATGACGATCATCGATTTGACACGGGTCTGCGTTTCTTATCAGTTGAGTATAACGAACCGGTAAAATGCAGGCTAATTATCCGAATAAATTACAAACGATTCATTGGGACACACTTAACACCGATTATCCTGTAAGAAAATTTCCAAAAACGGGAATCTCAAGTGAAAAAATCGCCCGCGAAATACGGAATGTTCCAGAGATTCTACATCCGTTGGTAAATACTGCCTGTAGTATATATATAACACCCTAACGGTTTCAAACGCGAAGTATATCAGTTAAACTTATTTAAAAAATATTTTTACAGCCCGACATGTCGTATGTTTTTAAAACCGTTAAACTGTTTCATTTAAATCCGTTGCTAACGTTTTCATATCATTATTTATTAAATTAACATAATTTGTAATTTCATCCATTACGTAATAATAAAATCCTGTTTTTTTGCTGGCTATGGAATCAGACATGTGCTGTTGAAATTCAACTGTTGAAATTTATGTACAACTTATCACTGGGATTCGAACCTAGAACCTTCAAAATCTAGGACCTATCAATTCGTTTAATATGGGAGCTAGCAGAAGCAACTATGGATGCAGCAGAAAATTAATGTCTATTTGTCTTCTAAGGAAAGACTTCTTTTTTAACCTACTAAAAGCCTACAATTATACCATTTATAAGTAAGACCAAGCTTATATCTAATATTTCTATTATTATTATTATTTTAATTATATACTGTTATTTATTATTACATTTTTTAATATAATACTTTTTTAGAAAGCCACTCTACCAGAAGAAATCGAGTTTAGTCATAATTACAACGTAACGAACGATTTGAGAAAATCTCAAACAACGATCGACTACGGTCCAAAGCAAGCAGACCGAAAAAGATTGAACAAGCACACTTCCTTTGAAGAAAATTTATACATATACCCGCCAAATAGAAAGGTATTATGTATGTATATAATAACAACTTGTTTTTCAACTATAAATAATACATTATATTTATTGTATTTCATACTCCTAAGTTCTTGATAACATCTAATTTTAAATTTTTACGTTACATTACTTTGCAACTGCAAAATATAAGTATGCATATTTTTCACCGGGAGTCGAACATACAGGGCGAAAGAGCAACACGATGATTATTCATTAGTTTAATTATTGTGTTTAAATAAAACACTTTAACGGTTTAAAACGCGATATATTAGTTAAACTTATTTGGGAATGATTTTTAACTAATATATCGCGTTTCGGGTGCTTTGCAGCAGCCGTGGTCACGTCTCGGAAGTAAACCAAGTTAAAATATTTTATCGCGATTTAAACCTGATTTAAATGTGTACTACTCGTGTGAACTAGAGACAGAAAGTGTATTTGTTACTTACCCTTCAATAAAAATGCTAATTCCACGCTTCTGTTTCATTTATTATAAGCTGTCTCAGCATCCACCGAGCTCTTTCACACACGAAGTGTCTGAAACCCGTAATATCTTCGCAGAACCATCTTTGCCAAGTAGGTTAATCACGAACAAGGAACAATATTTACATCCTGCGTCGTTACCTGTTGACCCGGTGAGTATCATTAAAAGTTTTAAATAACAAAATACCGTGATCTTTATATTAGTTTTCACAATATTGTTTGTTATTAAAGCGAGCAGAATACATTAAATAGAACACTTTTAACGGGTTTAAAGGAGTATTCAGCATTCGCAATGTAATGTATACCCTTGCGCCTATTTAATATTTTTTTTAATTTTAATTAAAATATCCTTCCGCCTCTTTAAAGAGCGGCTCGAAACGCTGTGGAAGTCGGTTCAAGCCCCGCCCGTGTTATATTATTTTTATGTTTAAATTTATATAACAGCCATCATGAGCAACATGTGAATAATATTAAAGGTTTCAAAAATGGTTTCAAAACGGTTGCAAGTTTAAAAAATTGATTTTGCAACGCCATCTGTTTTAATTCTAAGAAAAACTATGTTTTGCTTAATATTAACAGCCTCCTATTGAACCCTTTCATAAAGCAATTGAGCCTTTGGATACGACACACGACGGCTTCGAAAAGTATCTGGATCCATATTTGACAACCAACAGACTTCATCATCGTCCGTTCACCGCAGATCAGCTGTCCAGGGTTTCAAATACAAAAGATGTCATGACGTTTTATACATATTCCAGTATTCCTTGGGTAAGTTTCATTTGTTTAGAAATTTAACGGTTTTAAAAATTTATTTATTAATTTATAGTTTATGCTACTTGTTCGAGAAGATCGAACATGTTTAATATATCTGGATTGTTATGTTGTGCTGCGTGTGCCTTTGACACGATCGGCTTGACAACATATTAAAAACTGCATAACCAGTCGAGCACGTGTAAATCAATCTATAATCCTTTAACATGGTCCTTCGAGCCGAACTTTAAAGGAGGGAATGTTTAATGAACCTGCGATGAATGGAAAGGCAATTAAAAATATTTATTTAATACATATTATCTTGTCTTTAATTTCTGCTTAAGCATTTTACTAACATTATTGCAAGTGACAGTGTATAAAGTCTGTTATGTTAATAAAAAAAGATTTAATAGTCTTTACGACTAAATGTAATGTTAATTTTTGTAAAGAGAAAGCGGTTAGTTAGTCTTAAAATTAAAATAAAACAATTTTACAGTTTAAACGCGATATATATTAGTTAAACTTATTTGACAATTATTTATACTACGTCCCGATGTCTCCCCGCGATCACGGTGAAATGTCGGTCGATAGTAAAAATAATTTTCAAATAAGTTAAACTAATATATATCGTTTTTTGAACCCTTAATTTGTTTTATTCAAATGTGTACTATTCGCGTAAACTACAGACAGTGTTTAGTCTAAAAATTAGTTTATCGTTCGCCAGAGTTAAACAAAAAATTATTTTATCGTTTAGGTTAGGTCACCGAAACCTAGTATAGAAAAATGGCGTCTACCTCTAAGGCGACCAACTTCAATGTACGATAGAGAAAAGTTTAAAAAAGATTTCAGAGAGATAATAACACATAACAAATTACTTTGGACTCCAGGGTAAATACAATACTTTTTCTGACATTTATATCTCAGAGAAAAAGAGAGAGAGAGAAAAGTAGCAAGTAGTTATTTCAATAAAACAGTTTAAACAGCTGAAAATTTGCCATATTTACTTTTTTTGACATTAGGGGCATTCTCCATTTTCAATCCCCTCGTGACCACGGCTGTTGCAAAGTATCCTAAATGTCAGGTCGTATTTAAAATTCTAAATACATAAAAAGTGTATTGTTTAAATGTCTAGTATCGCGTAAAACAGTTATATGTTGTTAGTTTTATTTTTCGGTTACTTTTTCAGATCATTTCGTACAGAAACGAGAGACAATTATAAGCCGTCCCTTACGTGGCCAGAATCAAACATTCACAACTACGAACACGACGTCCAGGGCTACTACCAACGAGCTATGGCGAATTTACAAACCAACATACAACAGGAACACCTATCTGCTAAAAAAAATATCACGGAAAATTCTTTAGTTGGTTCGGGGAAGCCTCTGTGTTCCATTTTCAATCCATACGTTGAAAAAAATAGACGATTGGAAAAACTAAGTTTATAAATTCAAAAACTGATCACTTACATACTAGAACTTTCTGAGTTTCTCGAAACCGGATACTTCGCCAACATCTCCATCATCATCCAAAAAATCATCATAGTCAACTTCGTCTTCACACACTGAAAAATCCGTACTGTTATCTGCCAACAAGCAATATGACTGAACCTTAAGTACAGATAATGAAGGCAACTTTGTTTAAATGCCTCGTTGTCTAGTCATTCGTATTAAAAAATCTGACTTACACGTCAATAATGTCAAAGTAGCGTGGCCTACCGTTTAGCAACAAAACATGAAAATCACTAAATATGTTCGTGAAAAATAAATGGAAATTCTATATTTCGTCTGCGTTATGCTGTTAATATCATACCTAATTTATTTAATACAACCATATTGGATTTTTATTCTATCTTTTGGAATCGCATACACCTTGTACAGTCAAATTTGTATGATATTTTAAATTACAAGTAAGTTGTTAAAATTTTCAATGTAGTCTTTGTAATTAGTAAATGTATGTATGTCATTATTTATTTCAGAAAATAAGATCTTTGGATATACAAGATTTTTGTTAAGCGTAAAACAGTTATTTACGAAACATAATTAGATATGTATGTAGTAATTGTCATCTTTATAAATATTAAAGAATGTTGGTGATAAGAAGACAAAAATAAAATAAAGACGTGTTTCATATAGCATCATCCAATTAATTTTTAACACTTTTATCGTGATTGTAACGTCTTGGCTTTTTATATTATACATTAAAATGTTGAAAGGAAGATGAAATACGCCAGACGTATAACATCTAAATAAGATGCGCCGTCATCTGTTGATATTCGGATATTAACGGACGGCAACCGAAACGTGATTTAACGTCATGGCTTTTTCATCTGTTGACGGTGGTTGCCCGGACGGAATTTCGCTAGTTAGTTTAATATATTCGTAAACAAAACGATTTAATACCTCTAGTAACATAGTGTTAATACTGACTTGAAAACTCGTAACAACATCGGCATACAAGCTGTTGCTTATTAGTCGCCGAGTAGACGTTGTGTGTACACGTCACTTATTATAGCAATATATATTTACACAAATGACTTGAAAGTCTTGCATTTACTAGTGTTAAATACAATGTGTCCTTTACAAAGTATCAATAGTGTTGTTCTTTTAATTTTAGTAAGCGCCTCGACTCATGCAGTGCCTAAAAAGGTTTGTTTGTATTTTTTGTATGTATGTTTATTTTTGACGTTAAAGTAAGCGAAATTTTTTCCCGATTTAATACAGATAGTATTTAAGAACGGATTGGAACATCGTATTTAAATAAAACACTTTAATCGGTCTAAAACCCGATATATTAAACTTATTTGGAAATGATTTTTAACGTAGGGCCGACATTTCAGAATCTTTGCCAAAGCCGTGGTAACTAAGAGATCGACCTTTCCAACCGTGTTAAAATATTTTATTTAAATGTGTACTACTCGCGTAAACTATAGACTGTATTTATATTATATCGCGTTTTTCAGACGAGCAGACATTCAATATTTTTTTTATTTTATTTCCGCCTCTGTACCCAAGTGGTTAAACGTAATGTCTAGTATTGCGTTAAGCGCGTGAGGTCCTGGGTACAAAGCCCAGGGAAACAAACAAATGTTTCGGTCGGGCAGGGCACAGAAGTCTGATGAACTACTTGCCTATTAAAGAACGGATCAGTGAAACGGGCACAAAATGTGTTCGCCCCATGCCCCAAATGAGAGGGAAACGGGATTTCAATTTTTTTTATAGAGCTGTAGAATTTAATAACTACAATAAAAGTAATTACAATTGACAATAATAGTAATTAGAGACAATTGTAACGGGTTTTTAATCTATTTTGCATTACATCAGTCTTTTAGTGGAATGTTAAAATGAATTACAAATTACATATAACCATTTTATATGTTACTTTTGATTGGCGTATACAGTTAAAAATTTAGAATTTTACAGTTACTATAAATAATTTTGTTGCAAGCTGGGAATTGAACCTCAGTTTTAATGTAATATACAAGGTTTTTACAACAGTTAATCGGCCTTTTAACATTATTTACTGTACATGTACTATCGTGTATTACATTTGTAAAGACTTAAATTTCTATGTGGACGATTTCAATGGAAGTAGGTAAGTAAATTGTTTCTAGTGTGAAAACAACCGATCACTTCATTTACATTTTTAAGGGCTTTAAAACGAGATATATATACGTCAAACTTATTTCAAATAATAACGTACTAACGTAGGAATTAACAATTAATAAAAAAGTTTAACTAATATATATCGCGTTTTAAACCGTTACAGTGTACTCGCGTAAACTACAGAACTGTCTGTAATCATAAATAAATCAGAAATACTGATTTAGTCTTAATGTGTCTATAAATTGAATTATTCAATCTTAAAATTAACTGTTGTTTAACAGTTAACGATTATGATAGACAAATAGCGCAAATCGTTCGCTCCGTTGGTTTCGTAAATAACACATCACAACACAAAGTTATAATAACAATAATTTTCAGCCGGAAAATTGTGAAGGCCTTCTGACATTTACATAAGTTATTTATACGATTGGATCGGACCGGCACGGCTAAAATGCCAAATGGTTTGTCACGTATTGCCTAGCATTTAACGTTAGAGATCCTGGTTTCGAATCCCGGGGGACTATATAAAGTTTCGGTCGGGCAAGGCACAGAAGTCTGATGAACACTTGCCCGTAATCGATCGTGATGCCGATCAGCGACACGGATTTCACCTTTAAAACGATTAGATCTCTGTAAATTTCCAGAAGTATCAACATAAATGTATAGGGCTAGATTCTTTCCAGAATCTGAAAATAATTTTGTTAGAAATAAAGGATCAATACTTTTACAAAGGTATATTTTAACGATGATATGTTTAACAATCGCCTTTATTGTTTAAGGTGAAACTCACTAGAACATAAGACAATTTAAATTTTAACCCGACTTTAATTTAATTTTTATTATCATTTTTTTATAGTAAATATAAAAGTTAAAGCTGTAATACATTAAATGAATACAACGAGACATAAATATTAATAAATATAGAGATGTTACAATGAATATTAAAACTATTTTAGTACTTTATTGAAACATGTTTGTTCAAATAAGAAATAGTATGTGTACAAAAAACAAACCGTGTCCGTTTCATTGATTCATTTTATTTACAGGTGAATTGCTCAATCTAGCTGTTTTCTCGGGGTAAAATTAATAATCTTTGTTGGTTTTCGATGCATAATGCTGTGATAACGGTTTAAGACACCCAAATAATTTGTAGGAAATTGTGAAATGTCCTCGGCTTTAAATGTATATCTTTTAAGATTAACTCGCAAGATTGACGGGTCGCGAAAGCCGTCGTTGGTAATAGCTTAAATTTATAAAAATGAAGAGGAGGTTTGCAAAACCTAAGTTGTATTAATGAGTGGCTGACACAGCTAGTCAATAATACTTCGCTTTGTCAATGTTGTGATAATGATAAGCTTAACATTGAAATGTAGTTATGACTACTTTTACTGACCCACATGATATGTTAAAATGACCTCGTGAGGCTGGTGAGGTACTGGTTTGTATCCAGTCTCAAATATTATAAGTTGAATTGACTATGACTAAGTACACATGTCGCTATCTGGTGTGATGTCGACTTATTTTGGCGTTGGACATTCAGAAGTCCACAGACTGAAAACCGAAACGTAGGTTTACATTTAACGGTTATATATGGTTCGTGATCCGGTTGAAATTCCTAAATACCAACTTATTTGATATCCAGATTTTATATGTCCAAATGTTTCAGAAAAAAATACAAATTCATTAGAAGTATAAACGTAGGTTTGAGCCTTGACTGTGTGAATCTTTGTTAATTTCTAAAAATTTAAATAAACATAGAGAGACGTTTTCTTTATTTGTTTGAAAGTGTATATATTACTCAGTTAAAAAGGACGGTATTTGCACAGCGAAAGTTTTTAATATTTTCTGAAACAGATTACTTACAGCTGACCCGACAAACGTTCTTTTGCCTTGCATTTTCATAATTAAGGCCTACCTGGATTAATGGTCAAACTAAGAAAAAAAACAGTTTGAACCCGTAGTTCGTGTGAATAAAAAAAACAAACACCTAACTTGCCAATGTTGCCAAAGTAAACTTAATGCTTCCGTCTTTTTCAGTTGCTCCTAACAGTATACTATGAAAGCCAGTGCCCAGACAGCGAAGACTTTATTCTCAACCAACTTCGGCCAGCTGTACAACAGCTACACAATTATGTCAAGTTGCAGTTTGTTCCCTTCGGAAAGGCGAGAGTAAGTACAACGTCCAAAAACTCGACAACTTCTTTAACTGCTTATTTATATAAGTATTATCAATTATTACTTATAAGTCATTTTTATATATCTTATATAATAAGTGACATTTATGGCTGTATATATGTTACGGGAGATGTTGGAAATCTAGTAATTGTATATATTCCTAGTAAATTTCTACAATTTCAAAAAGTATTTATGTATTTTTAAGGTTATCTTTATATATTTGTTTTCTATTTTATTTTATTGTTAACTGTTGTAATGTAATTGTTTTAATTTATATATACTGCTCTACTTCAAATGTCAAGCGTGGGGCATCACTGAAAATCGCCTTCACAACAAAAGCTGAGTGGTGTCCGTCCACATACATCAATTGTATTATTTACTATCTGAGTCAGCGACTTTGTCCGCATAGAATAGTTATTTTGGACAGTTAAATTTGTTTTTGCAAACTATTACTATACTATCGCTGTTACCCACGACGTCGGTCGCGTCCCTTCCACTCGTTTTAGCAAGTTAATCTTAAAAGTTATAAATATAGCGTCGCGGACTTTTTTTTGATAATTTAAAGTAGAATTATTCTTTTATACACTTTTTTTGGGTATCTTGAACCGTTTGCGCAGCGTTGTCAGCGTTTGTACGCCTCGAAAAGCAGTAATAATGAATAATTTTATCGTTTTTTCTCACATTTCTCGCTGTATCTTTGCTTGAATTAATCACAAGGCGGAATTATAGCCTTCTTCGATAAATGTTCTAAGACAAAAATAATGTTTCTATTCGAACCCGTGCTTCTTGAGATTAGCACGTTCAAACAAACAAACAGAATCCTCAGCTTTATGTATTAGTTAGATTTTATTGTATTTTTGAGTTTGTGGAACTAATAATTTTTATCTGATTCGATATAGCTGTGCTTCATAAAGGCCTAATTGGGAGTTTGAAGATAGTGAAAAGAGTTGTATAGTGTTACAAAAGAATATTTTACGTTTTCAGAGCTTAAACTACGGAAACGATGGCTTCGAATGTCAGCACGGATCGTCGGAGTGTCTTGGCAACATGGTGCAGGACTGCGCCCTCAGCCGGATGAAGCAGTACAGCGATGTTATGAGGGTCGCGTACGTCGCTTGTGAAATGCAGACGAGGTCCGGGGCAACGGGAGAACTTCAGGTTAAAGATATGTTAACTAGCTGCGTCAGCGTCTTCGTCCGCGTAATATAGTTATTTTGGGAAAATAGTTTTTGCAAACCCCAAATCTTTGTAAATTATTACTGTGACGCGCGATATCGTCCACGTCCCGTCGTGCTTGCAAGTTAATTTTAAAAGATAGACATACTATTGCGGACAATTTTTAGACGTACATATTTATGGATGTGTTGAATCGTTTTAGTAGCGTACGCAACGGAACACACACAAGGATGAATAATTTTCCTATTTTTCTTCACATTTCCCGTTGTTTTCCCGCTCCTTTAAGTCGTATCGCGATTTTTAATAGCCTATAGCTTTTCTCGATAAAATTTCCAATCATCACTAAAGGAATTTTTCAATTCGATCCAGTAGTTCCTGAGATTAGCGCGTTCAAACAAACGAACAAACTCTTAAGCTTTATATGTATAGGGTACAAACACGTATGTCCAGCTAAGGACAATAAAAGATTTGAATTATGATATCTATTGTGCATACAATAGATATCAACTCGGTAGAGATTTACCTAATTGGGCACTAGTAATGGATTCACCACTTACTAGATACAGTAATTGTTGATTTTATCAGCATATTGATAAGATTATAGATTACCTTGATAGTTGGTTGCTGTGGGGCTTTTTATGAGGTACTATATCAAAAACACGAAACAGCCTTTTGTTGGCTTAAAAAATCTTTTAACTATCAATTTGGAGTACATGACTCATTGTTAAATATAACAAAATTGCAGTAATAAGTAAGATTGGAAATCATTGTAAGGTTCTTATAGTTTTGTTGTAGTTAAGTTAAAATCAGATAGAAGTATACATTTTCTGTAAATACAATATCTTAACGAACCAACATACAATTTGTTAAATTAATGGTTGCCTAGCAACGCTTTTACCATAGCAACCAAACAAACTTATTGAAATAAATGTATTTAACACTGAGTGAGTCCCCTAACGGTAGTTTAGTACCGTGGGGGAATGAGCGACAATAATTTAAAACTAAATTATTAAATAACTGTGTCCCTTTTGCATTTACCATCCTTTGATCATTTAGGAAATATCACTGACTTGAAGCTTATTCACGATAGTTACATAAAGTGAAATACCTCGAGGGGCGTACACATTTTTGTGTCTGTTTTACTGATTATATTTACAGTACTTGATCAGACTTCTGTCCTCACCGATACAATCTATAGTTTCCCCGGGATTCGAAGCCAGGACACAGTACCAACACGTTAATCATTTAGCTACAGGATCGCTATAAAAGCTGAAATGCCTGGTTTTAATTAATCTACTTATGAAACGGATACAGATTAACGTCTCTCTATATCCCACGTACAACGGAACTTTACATTACTTTCAGTGTGTCGAAAAAGCTAAACTACCCGTGAAAGACGTTGAGGACTGCGTGCTACTGGGAGAGGGAACCACGTTGCAACTTGAGAGCGAATATTACACGAAGCAAGTGGCTCCAAGTTTCATACCGACTGTGACTATCAATGGGGTGAGCATTTATACAAATACAACATTAAATTACGTTTGTTTAAGAAATGTATATACGATTATATGTATATAGGATTTGAAAAAAATGAAAATATAGCATAATGGTTTAAAACGCAATATATATATTTGTTAAACTTATTTGAAAATTATTTTAACATCGGCCCGACATTTCAGATGCTTTGTAGAAGCCGTGGTCACAGGGACTTTTTAAACGTTAAAGTTTTATTTAAACTGGAGACGATATTTGGATAAGTGCCTATTTATGGAAATTAGGCGAAAAATCGTGTGTGTTGTTTATATTTATGTGTTTTTATACTCATTTTTTAAAATTGCACCTCTCTAGACGATACGGTTCTTAAGACATTGATTTTTTTTTTGTTTTATACCGAATTAAATAAAATATTTCCGTAATTTTTTAATTACGATTTGCGTAAAACATTTTTAGCTATATTTTAAAATGTCTTCTAGTGTCACTCCTTTCAATAGTATTAAAGGGATTAAGTCTTAAATAATATTTACCACACATGACGTAACGACCACAGACGATATATTAGTCTTAAGGAGATGGAGGAAAACGTGGAGTAAGCTAGAGGAGGAAAAAATTTAAAATGGGGGAGGCCTTTAGTGACAAGTTACTTAGCTAATAAGGCTTTTTAATATTATTTCAGCAATTCGACCAGCAGATCCAGGATAACGCGCAGGTTGATCTTCTAGGTACACTTTGCTCCATACTAAATGAGGTTCCACCGTGCGCCAAACGGTACAACAACATGGCACTCAATTACGTCCTTATCAATCAACGATGATAAAATAACTTGGTAATTACTAATATAAAACGTTAACAGAAATATATATTTTGTTATCAGTGACTGTTTTAATTTAAAATTCTGTTATTGCGTAGAAATCCTTAGTAGATTGTAAATTAGAAAGTTTGTAAAGAAATGGGTTGGTTACTCTTTTAATAGTAAGTCTAGTTCTCCAACGGTTTAACTAATATTGATAAAAAAATTAAATTGAACTTACACTATATATTATCTCATACTTTTGATCTTGAAATATTAACGTGCGCGGAAACGACGATACCAAATTCGCGGTTCGATTTCCGAGTATAAGATACGTGTTTAGTTAGGACACGATACAGAAGTCTTACACCAGTGTAACAGTAAAAATAATGTAACATCTCATTATTAATTCAATTCCTTCCCGGTATCCGATCAAATATTTTAATAAAGAAGGATTTTTTCTCGATACATCGAACATAGTATTTAGTCACACAAGCTATCCTAAGAGAATCTCTAATGAAGGCGTGTCGAATGAAATCTTTTTTGAATGGGCTTCGAACCCAAATAAAAAGATTCTATTGTAAGAGGTGTACTCATAATAAATACACAATGTATTCCTTATATTTAATTGTACGAAGTAAGACTTTCACATATATCAAAATATTTCAGACAAAACTGTGTGTCAAGAATCCTGTTTGTATTTTACTTCAATATCTTACAGCTAGGTCTAATCTTAAGATGGCGAATTATCAACTATCCATTTTTGGTAGTGTCCCACGCTGGTATAAACGCTCGGAACTCCTTCGCTACCACAGTTCTCGGAGCCAAAAGATACGATGCCAACCTGGAACATAATTGAAAATTATTTTTAAATTCGCCCCGACGTTTCGGATGCGGCTACTGCAAAGTCACGGGGAGACTCCAAAGAAGTTAAAAATCATTTTTAAATAAGTTTAAGTAATATATCGCGTTTTAAACCGTTAGTGTTTTATTTAAATGCGCGTAAACTATAGACAGTATTTTGTTACCTTCCTTAAAAATTTCCATATTAAATAGGTAAACTTTGATTAATTTTTACTTCAGTCGTCTAAAATCACAATTCAACTTATTTATTTCAAAGTGGAGAGAAACGTAACTTAAAGGCTTACTTGTACAAACATGCCGTCTCTCCTCAAAATCAATGGAGCCCCACCGAATCCTGAGCATGCATCTTTCCCTTCCTCCCCACCAGCGCAAAGTTGCCCCTCGTGTATCGGCACTGATTCACCAAATATTCGTTCACATGTCTCCAGTGTTAGTAGAGGGACCTCTAGCTGTTGCTGACGGCTTGCCTGCAAGCATTCTTTCATTATAGGTCGGTGACACATGAGGTCTAAAAATCAGGTAACATAACTCGGACTCTTTGATGTAATGTCCTCTGAAAATCTGAATAGAATGTGTAGTAGGTATATAGAAGTTTCTTCTAGGGCGAACCTACACGTTTTTTTTAGCTGCTGTGGTTCGTCCGTTGCGGTTTCAGTCTATGTAAGATTTTCCAATGTCCAAGTCAAAACTGTAGCTGTTGTGACATAACCCTATGGTTTCCTGACCTCTCTCATAAAACTTTATAATCAAACTAGCTGTGACAGCGACTTCGACCGCGTCAGCGTCTAGAGTAGTTATGTTGGGCATTGGGTTCTTACAAGTTAATCTTAAAAAATAGACATAACGTGTGGTTGACATTTTTTAAGATTATTTAAAGAAGAATCATTATTTCATACATATTTTTTGGGTAACGCAATGTACGCAACGAAAATCCAAAGAGATGAACAATTTTCTCCTCTTTTACTACATTTCCTGCTGTTTATTGCTCCTATTAGTCCCAGCGTGATGTTTTATAGCCTCCCTCAATAAATGTTCTACTCAACACAAAAAAAAATTAAAGTAGTAATTTCTGAGATTAGCGGTTCAAACAAACAAACTCTTCAGCTTAATATATTAGTATAGATACCGCGCTGCTTTGTCCAGATAATTTCCCCCATCCGACGAGTGAAACACGGTCACCGACAACCAGAGGCATGTCATTCAGACAAATCGGTGCGGCTGTCACTGAAACAATTGGTGATTTGTGATTATCCTGTCCTGCCAAGGTCGGGGTTAACGGAGTGGAAAGCTATACTCATTACATTAATTAACTCATCAACATTTGCCATTACTGATTTGCGTTTTATTATTGTGGTCTTCAAGTTCTTTACACTGTTTTTAAAAATTAGACTCAATTTCTATCGAAACCGATCTACACTAAAAATTGGCAACATCAATCAATTCGATGCATATATATATATATATATGAAATACGCCCGCGACTTCGTCCGCGTGGAATAGTGATTTGGGATAAAAAATTTAATTATTAAGGCTGTTTATTAATTTACGTAAAGGCGCATTTAAGGCAACCTATCTATGTTGTAAGTGCTACTTTGCCGCAACACTCTCACCTCACATCACTCTTACTCCCACTCCCACTCCTATTCCCAAAAAGCCAAAGAAGAAAGTTTCATTGTTCTAGCTTCAAATACCACGAATTTCCATACAAACTTTCATCCCCTTTTTCAACCCATAGGGGTTTTTGGCATCCCTTTTCTGCCAATTAAAGTAAATTAGTCAGTAGTTGTAATCTATGTCCTTTCTCAGGCTCTAAATTATCTGTACTAAATTTCATTTAAATCAGTTCAGTAGTTTCGGAGTTAAAGCCGGACAGGCCGACAGAGTTACTTTCGCATTTATAATATTAGTATAGATTTGTTCATAAATTAGACCTTTTTACAAAGCCACTTGGATTTTGTACCAATTCAGCTGTCGTAATAGCTTTGTAAAAGTGAATAATTGAGTACGTAATAATTCCTTAAAATTACATTTTAGTTCATCAATAAAGAATAGATTTACCAGAATATTTTATTTCTTCCTTCAATATAATGAGCGCTATGTCGTGCCTGAATATCTTCTGCTCGTATCCTGGATGCACGGAGACGCTTTCCACCTTGATCGCTTGCGTCGGAGGTGCACAGAAGAAGTCATTGCAATCTGGACTGCGGCTTATATCCCACTCACCAACTACTACTGTAGACCTGGATTGGTGGAAGCACGAGAGAATAAAAATGTAACACACACTTGTAAGTTCTAAGTTGGATATTATGATCAAAAAGTAAAGATTTGACGGGCCCGTTGGTCTAAAGTTATCAACGTATGTCTTATAACAACGGCTTTTGGGTTCTATTACCGTCGTCTAAAAAACTGGGTGGTAGGAATATCAAAATTTCGAACGGAGTAACGAACACGAACGGTGGGCATTTCAGCTACCAGCTAACTATCAAATAAATTCCATGTCCTCCTCTTTTATTATTAAAAAAAATTACCTTATCTTGACAGAAACGAACAAGAGAGTAATATCTCAATAACAATTAATATTATTTATTCGTAAACTTATTTTACCATCATAGAATATATCTACTGCGATAGAATTATTATAATAAGTTGTATATTTGCATTTACTTACAATTTGTATCCTTCAGGCTTCGCCAATGCACAGTGCGCTGCAGTCAGAATTATTCTCTTTCCTATGATGGATCCAGTGCAAGCAAATTTTACGCCCCCAGTGTCTTTGTCTGAAAAAAAAGGAATGTACAAGTAAATCATGTAGTACCTATGCGGGACAAGAGCTAGAGACGATTATAACACAATTGCAATAAGTCCTATTTAAACGAAATTTTTGTAAAGAAATAAAGTATATTATCAAATCATACACGCCCCAACTCCGTTTAGGTATTAGTTAGGTATATGGTTTTACTTATATTAGTAATGGTTTTTGAAAACTTTAATATTTTTCACATGTTATTGCACTATATAAATTAAAAATCGATTATAAATTGTAAAAAAACGAGGACTCGTTTTTTTCAGGCAGCAGGCAGGGCTTGAACCGGTATCCACATTGTTCTCTTTTCTAACTCGATAGCTCCATTGGTTAGAGCAATAGCACGGACCGCTGTGAATGCTCGGTACAAGTCCTACCTTAGTCGTAGTTTTTCAATTTATAATTAGATTTTAATTTACACTACGAGAAAGAAATTTAAAAAGCTATTTTAATTCACGCGCATTTCTAGAATAGTATTTAAAAAAAAATTCAACTCACTCGCGAATCCCACTCTAGCAACCCAAGGATGAGCCCCCAGGCCACCGTAGTCAACCCCCCTGACCATACTTTGCCCGCACTCTGGGTTTCCGTGCTGGTAAACCCTACCGCAGTCGCAAGATGGACAGCATACGAAGTCTTCTTCATTCGAGCTTCCGCAGGTCAACTCGTTAAGACGAAAGAAATACCTGTAAAATGTTGACGTACTAAAATATTATTGCGTAGAGAAACTGTATGCATCCCTTTAATGATAAAGCGTAAAGTACTTTAACAGGCGCGAAATCCGACTTTTATTAGAAGACCACGGAAACAAGGTAGACTAAATTAGATTTTCTTCTTATACACAAGATATTTGACTTATTTACTATCGTAAAGTCTATTTAGATACTTTAATAGAATAAACATGTAAAAAACACCTTTTGTTTGAAGCAGATTGCGTTGGTTTACTTAATAGTTTTAATTTAAGTTAGTTTAATTTACCTGTCCGAAGAGAAGCATGAATAGTCCAAAAGATCCTCTAATAATGGACAAGCACTTATCGGGACACAAGTCGTGTTCGGGGGGCATCTCGACTGAAAAAGAGCTGTGTTAAATACTGTCTATAGTTTACGCGAGTAGTACACATTTAAATAAAAACTTTAACGGTTTAAAACGCGATATATTAGTTTAACTTATTTGAAAATGGTTTTTAGGTCTTTTTTTTTATTTTTAGGTATCCCGTGACCACGGCTTCTGCAAAGCGTCCGAAACGTCGGGCGGAAGTTAAAAATCATTTTCAAATCTCCATAAGTCTTCACTATCTCTTCTTGCTTTATAATATTAGTACAGATGTCTTACGTGATTTTCAGATTCTTCGTCAGCTGTCGCTCTCCTCTCTAAACTTATGGATATGCCTAAAACAAATAAACACTATAAAAAAAAACATATTTTTATACTATTGTTTTATTTAATTTATCTCTTAAATGTACAACGAAATGGAATCCATATTACTTAGAATTATTAATATTGGTTAGGACAAGAGGAAAGTTTGGCAATTGCGGGTCGGGAGGGGAGGTAAACAATACAATAAAAAAAATCACATATTTTACCTGGGTTTGAAGCTAGCTTACCTTACCTTATGGCCGTTTGAATAAAAAATATTTTTTAAATATCAATATTTGTTAGTTAATTGTGAAAACTTGGAACTTCGACTAAAAATTCATTAAATTTTTGTGTTCAACATTGTTTACATTGGTAAAAGTATAAATGGCATAAATTGCATGTCTGATCATCATTATCAGTCAACCTTGCACTGCGAATAGCATCGATCAAAATCGAGGCTGTCCGCACAACAACTATAATTATACTTAACATCAGGTACCTTATTTTGAAGTACACATTGTTACCATGCAGTTTACCTCTTCATCAATATTTATAGAGAAATGATAAATAATTAAATAGACATTTTAAACTCTTAGTGCAATCTCGTTTCTCGTCTGTAAAGAGCTTAGGTTGAAAACATTTTTGCATCCATTGTTCTGATCCATTTCATTTACAATCCCCTTGCTCAAATTTTTAAGGCACGCCAGACTAAATTGTTTATAGCCTAGTGTTCAAACTACTGCTTATACCAAAGTAAACCAAAATATTTCAATAATATTAATATTATTTCCCGCCGTTTCTTCGCTACTATTAGCCACAGCAATAGCCTTCCTCGATAAATGTCTAACCAACACAACAACACTATTCGAACCAGTAGTTCCTGAGATTAGCGCGTTCAAACAAATAAACAAACTCTTCAGCTTTATATATTAGTATAGATTAAATTCACTTACTTCCAAACTGGCCACCGACGAAATTAAAAAAGAAAAAACACAAAAACAAAAGAGGTACGTCCATCGTTATAATTCGTTCACAGTTCATTTTAAAACACCATCGCTAATATCACAAATATTGTTTGAAGATAATTGTTGTGGTCATGTTGCAATCCGCAAACGCGGCGCGATCACAGCATAAATGATACGGTACGAAGCCTCCGATTGAATTGGCTACCTGATGCAGGGGTGCTCAACATTTTATACCGATATGTTTTTTTGATGTGTGATAATTTTTATTTCAAATTTTTTAATATAAAGCAAAATAGGTATTTCAATTAATTTTCCATAGTTTAGCGAGTAATACACATTTCAAATTAGTTTTCTATAAGTTTCACTAATATATTTCGAGTTTTAAACCGTTAAAGTGCTTTTTTAAGTATTCGATTTTTGTGAAATCTCTTCATTATACGAGTACTACTGACTACTTTTATATAAACATATCCATAGATATACCAACTCCATGCTTTATTGTTGAAATTTTTCGTGATTGTTTGGGTTTTGGAATACAGTAGCTTCAATACATAAAATCATCAAATGAAACAAATAAAAGTATCGTCTATCCATTACTAACGATTTCTCGAAATATCCACTATTATACATCATTGTCGTACATTCGTAAAATTATTTTTTAGTGTCAATAATATAATTACATAAAGTAAAATTATGGTACAAAAAGCCTTCATATTATTTATTATCTATAAAAGATATTACAAAAATAGTTTGCAATGTATGTAATGGTTAAGA
Organism: Leptosia nina; assembly: GCA_963661955.1. Lineage (NCBI taxonomy): Eukaryota > Metazoa > Arthropoda > Insecta > Lepidoptera > Pieridae > Leptosia > Leptosia nina. Next base: position 2,618,616 of record CAVLEF010000004.1, on the reverse strand, counting down.
ATGATTTACCAACACTTAATATATCTAACAATAATTAATATTTTCAACGTTTAGCTTATTCCATCACTTACATATTTTTTATTAAACAAAAAAGTATTTAGAAAGAAACCTATATGAAACATAATTTTGGGAACCTAATGGTTTTGTTAAAGAAAACCTTTTTTCGGTTCATCTATTGGTTTATAACTAATTTTTAAACTCATATGAGTTTATTTTAGTGAAGCCGTTTATCGCGAAATCAGTTTTTTTAGTTATTCCTTTGTTGGACTGCGTTTTTATGCGACGCGATGTCATTCACACGGCGTTTTTACAATATCAAATCAACATAAACCTTTTTACTACACTTTGGTTAACAATAAACTGTACTCATCGATACATTAATATTTTAGACTGTGGTCGCCCAAGAAGGTCTATAAAAGCTTTAGGATGCTGACGGCACATAATATGTCTTCGACTTTTTAGTCCTAGAACAAACCGGTTATCTTTTGTTTTCTTTCACCGAAATATAAGTATTTTTGGTGCATCTCTGGCGATTGAACTCTTATCCTTTTGAATGCACAAACCACTCTACATTATATTTCATTTTCAATGATATACTGTCTTACATTAAAATATAATTTCTTGATATTTTTTTATTTGTCTAAGAACCTTGCAAAACTTTTAAAATACAATATTTATCTGCATTTAAAAAAAAACTTCAGACTAACTTCTCTTCTCTTTTAGAAAAAAAGCGATGACCAGCTAATACTAAGAAATGATTTGACATAGGCATATTTCTTATTTAAAGGACTCGAATATTTAACTTCGAGTGCTCAAATTCAAACAGGAAACATCCACATTCCCAAGCGAAAATCATAGCGTGACGGTGACTGACAGCACTTCCTCATCAGATAAACCCGTTCCCATCTATGGACAGAGTATTCACAAAAGTTTCATAACTAATAGTATAATTACTTTATTGTTCATAACTTAATGTCTCTATTTGGTAATAACTGTCAATAAGGTCAATCAAAAAACGACCTCAGAAGTTGAATTGTATAATACTTTGGTGTATTAGTTTAGTTATATATTTGACATATGATGTAAACATTTGTAACAAGTGGTGTTTAGCATATCAAGCCTTACTCAATTTATTAAGTGGTGTTTACCTTTGCTTTATAACAGTTCTCTTGGTATTATAAGAATCGGCAATAATTATAGCATGTAGGATTGTAATATAATGTTAGTGAAACTATCTAAATAAAAAATAATTTGGAATTGTTGAAAGAAGAACAGGGACACGTGCGGGTATTAAAACAGTGTCGAATAATTAAACAACTTGTAAGGCACAAGGTAAGGCGTTTCTTAGATTTTCAATAGCAGGGACACCCAAGCATGCTCTTCTTTTAATGCCAGGTGAAGTACCCAACCATATTTAATCTTAACAAGACGCGCTCTCGACGTTTTTCAGCTTAGACATTCCGGAATCTAAAGGCTGAAACCGACAATTCATGGCTTTTAACTGTCACCAATATCCGTATTAAACTTTTAATATCTAGACGTTGCAGCGTCTTCCAAGTTTCAGTAAAATTGGACCCGGAGGAAATCGAAGCCACGACCTGTTGATTTCTAGACATAAATTGCACCAACATGACAGTTTTATATCCACTCGTATAACATCGAAAACGTGGATCACATCCGCGTAACGGTGTTCAAATCGAAAAAGGATTTAAAAATAATACCTCTATCATCGTAGATTTAGAAAAAGTAATTGACTGACGTCCCATTCGAAATGTAGTCATTGAAAGCTATTCAAGCATGGCGTAACGAAATTGTAACGTGACTTAATACCACTATGGCTAAATTATCCGTACCATCGAATACATAGAATATTAAAATGGACCCGAGTTCCCGTAAGACCGGTCATGGTAAATTGAATCACAGGAGTGTCTCGGATCATAACGTTTTCTTCGCTTATGTGTGCCTGGTTAATGATGTGGAACCCACTGATGGTAATGAGCTTGAGACGTCCCAACTGTCTGATGATGAAGTAAGTAACGGGATAAGTATAATAATTACACATTATCCGCCTTACTGTTATCACTTACTAAAATATATGTAGAAAGTGTAGCCGTTTAAGCCAAGCTTGAAATAGACACATGCTTAAAACTCTTAAGAAGGAACTAATTTCGCGAAACACACCTTAGCACTAGTTTTCATCATACATCATTCTTATCCGTCCCCTATTGTGCCAAGTAAATGGACTAGGTGTTCTTGTGAGACAGTTTTTTGTTGGGGAAACGAGTTTGTCTTAAGGCTGCATATTTAAGTTTAATATCTAATTAAAGGTGCTTAACGATAGGCCAATTCAAGTGGAAAGATCTAGAGCTCTTCATGAACTAGTTGAAGTCAAAAAGCGTGATATGCCTATTGACAGCAACATGGCGTATGCAGTAAGTGGATTTTAATAAATAGAGCTTTCCAAGTTTCTTTTAGCGTCTACTTTTGAGTGTCCATCCACTCTTTTGTGTTTGTTGCTTTATTGTTACATTATGATTCTAGACTCTTAAATGAAACACATTAACGGTTTAAATCGCGATATATATTAGATGCACTTATTTGAAAAATATTTTTAACGATTTAATTTATTTAAGAAATAAATAAAATTGTCATGATTACGATAAAATATAATAAAATTATTTTCGTATTTGTTACAGGAAACCACAGAAAATGTGGAGCTTCAATATATTCGAGAAGAACCGGAGGATCCGAGGAACCATGCGAACATATTGAAGTTTACGAAGATGAAATGGCTGACTGAAGGGCAAGAGGGTTCTCCAGAGTCCAGGTAAAGTATGACCACTATATTGGTAACTTATTTGGTGGAGGTGATCAATGATGTGATGTCGTTGCAGAAACATTAATGCTTTGACAGGCGCCAAAGTGAGATCTAGAAAAATGTAAGACAGTAAGGTACATCAAGTTTTATGTTTTAAACGGAAGCTCTAAATAAATTGTTATTACAGTCTAAATTTTATCCGCGACTTTGTCGGCGTGGAAAAGTGACTTGTGTCGTTTTATTATTTTAGTAGAAACATATTTCGCTTATTAAATAAAAAGCAAATTTAAAGAAAGGAGTATGAAGATATTTTATTTTAGTTAAGTATAACTACCGCTAATATTGACGTTATATTTTTCACTTTAATTCGCATTTTATTACCTGTGGTGTATACAAAGATTTGAAAAATCTTAGCAGCGATTTTGATGGAACAGAGCCGATATAATGACCAAGGCCTCCAAGACCAATAATTTGCCGCTCACTCCCTTCGTGAGCACGGCTTTTAGAAAGGTTACGAATGGTGGGCTCCTAGCTTGAAATAAATATCAGTCAATTTAACTATTTATTGCAGTTCTCCATCTATATCTCCATCCGTTTCATCTGCGTCCACGTGCAGTAGAGAATCTGAAGAAGCGATCGACTGCCGCGTCAGTGTCGGTGACAAGTGTCTGTCGACTATCCTTCGTTTGGACAAAGAGCATAACATGTTTGGGCTATCCAACATAGCCATTATTGGAACGAAGACGTCAAAACGTAATCGCAAAGATAAACCCGCGTTTCCACAGACTGCGATTGTCCAAATATGCTGTGGTAGAGGATGCTGCCGACACAAGGTGAAATTTTAGCCTCAGATAATTTAGTAGTAGTTAATACTTTGACAAAAAATATTAAATAATGTATAATAATTAGCAATGTATGGGTAATAAATAATAATCAACGATCGTGCGTTTAATCCCCACTTCTTCTGAAATATGTTGTGACTTCTTCTGGAAATCTGGATATGAATTGGGTGGTAGGAAAATCGAAATTCCGTCGGAGTTGAAGTTTAATTGCGTTTCGCTCGCATTTTGTTGAGATGTTATATGGCTAGGGTATTGAAGAAGCATGAAGCATGCATGAAGTGAATCCATGCTTATCTGAGATAAAAAAAAACACAATTTTATACGCAATGGAACCATATTAACTTTACTATTGTATTTCAGAGTAACACCGACCTACCAGCATCTCTTAAGGTAATTTTCCTGTAGTCAAACATATTCTAGGTCCGTTTCTTTTGATATATTTCTCGATTATAAAATAGACTTATACGATATAATTTTAATATTTCATAATTACGCACATAACTGAAGATATAACACAACCATTAGGTATATAATGCATCAATATATAATGAGAATATTTACGAAATGTGCACAACATACTGCAAAAGTTTTTTATTTAAATAAAATAAATTTAACCGTTAAAAACGTAACATATAATATTAGTTAATCTATTTTAAATTCGGGCTGACGTTTAGAGTTTGTGTTCTCGAACTTGGGACTTTTGTTAAGTGGAATGCTAAACAACGTTGGCTTTTTTATATAATCTGTATATTTTTCAGTGCGGAGGTTGCAATGGATGCTGCTCAGATCCGTTTTGCCCAATCTGTGTCTCATCATGTGGAACGCCATGTGTATGTATAAGGCTTTACTTAAATATATTGTGTTGGGTATCTAGACTTACACCAAACTGCATGGTAGAAGTTCTCAACAGCCACTTATACACAACTGTCACTTTCTTATGATACCCCAGACATATACCACCTCATCAAGATGACCTGTCTACCGCTTTTGGCTTTGGGTATTCGGACCCGGCCGTAATTTTGATATCCATACCACTCATTTAAAAGACAAGTTGTCCAGACGAAGTCCAAAGTGTTTCAGAACGATAATGAACCGTTCAGAAAGATGTTAGACATTACATACATTGCTACCAAAGGACCAGTCAAAATTAAAACCTCCTGTTTTGTTGTATAACAAATTTTCAATAACAAAACAATATTTTTTTTGTTCTAGATCGATCCACCGTGTCCACCATTAGTAAGTTTTTTTGTAATTTTGTATTTAAATAAAACACTTTAACGATTTAAAACGCGATATATGCGCGCTGCTGCAAAGCATCCGAAACGTCGGGCCGAAGTTAAAAATCATTTTCAAATAAGTTTAACTAATATATCGCGCTTTAAGCCGTTAAAGTTTTATATTTAAATGACAACTGTCATTTATATACTGTCAATACGACAACGACAATGACAATAAGATACATTACATCTTATTATTTTTTATTTCATACTGACATTTTGTTCCTTTCAGTGTTCCTCGTGTCCAAAGGGAAAGTGTAGTTGCAAGGTTAATTAACTCTCTACAATATACTTTGGTATTACTTTATTATTGTTTAATAAAAAATATATTTTTAGGCTTCTCCCTGCACGCCTTCTAAATGCATGCTAGATTGTAGCAATTGCTTCGGTATGAAGGTAAGTAGGTACCTACAGTGAAATAAGTGATTTAAAAATAATAATTAAGTAGTAATTTTGAATTTATTTTCCAGATTTCGGTAAAGAGGAAACCTAAATACGATCCCGCTCCGGTATGTTAAACAATTGATAAACTAAGCTAGCTTTAAATAAAACCAATTTAAACCGTTTTAAACGTAAAATATATTAGCTCGATTAATATCAACCCGTGACTGCTGGAAAATAACAGTCCTTTACGGATTGTAGTATTTTCTCGGCATCCATTTTTTGTGATTATAATAATTTCAAGTAAATGAACTAATTTCAGATTGAATTAACGCCAAGATCAAGTTGTATATTACAAAAGGTAAGATTGATCCATAGTAAATTGTAGTACGTTGAAGGTGTTATAATAAAACTAGCTGTGCCAGTGGCTTCGCCTGTGTAGTATAGCTATTTTGGTTAACAAAATTTGTTTTTGCAAACCTCTCATCTTTATAAATTATACCTGTTAGGTATCACCTACGATGTAGGTCGCGTCCCGTTGTTCTTTCTATATTGTCGTGGACATTGTTTTTGATTATTTCAAGAGGAATCATACTTTTTGGGTATTTTGGACCGTTTTCCCCGTTTTATCCTCTTTTCCCACTGTTTCTTTGCTTCTATTACTCGCAGCAAAATGTTCGAACCAGTAGTTCCTGAGATTAGCGCGTTCGAACAAAAAATCAGGCTTTATGATATTAGTATAGATCAAAATTATTCTATAAGCATTTGTTTACATTCCCATAAAGCCTTTAGCTGCAAGATCATGCCATCACTTACCCCACTGCGTTCCCCCATCCTCATGTTTTCCTTACCTGATGCCCTGCTACTGGCCATCAAGAGCCGGAGCACCCTGTAACGATCCGTCGCGATGCTTTCACACACCACCCTGTAGGGCGCCGAGGAAGAGAAAGGCACCTAAGTCACCAGATGAAATATGTCCCAAGGTAACCTTATAACCAGAAAAACTTCATACGTACAAATATTATATTACATATTTTTTTGAATTTGCCAATAAAAAGCTAATCAAAATATCTCAATTTATGTGTTTAAATGTTTAGTTAAAAAGTTTATAAGTAATTTTATAGCTACAATTTATTTAGTAAAAAAAGTGAAATGCGTGGGACATGGGGCGAACACATTTCTGTATTCGTTTCACTGATCGATTTTATTTACATGCACGTGCAATACAATACACGGCCCTGCCCGACGGAAGCAATATGTTGTTTCCCGGGATTCGAAACTAGGACCTCTCGTTCTTAACGTAATGCTTATAAATGCAGTTACATTGGCGATTAATATGAAGTATACCTTTATTATTTATTTTTCAGTTTGGAAAATGTACCGACAACGAAAACGCGAAATGCAAGAACATTACTTGCCCGGGGGTAATAAATTATTAAAAAACTACTAAGATTATTAGATTGGCGTATACTAATATTGAATAATTATTACAGAACATTCCTGTTATGAAGAAAGCAATTGAAAGTCGATTTGGGAATAAATAGATTACCATGAATCAAGCGCACTGTTTGAAACACAGTACAAATTGTACCTGTGTTGTAAGTTTTTTAAATCCTGTATTTTTTATTTCATTTATTAAACCTTGTAATAAAAAATATCACAGAAATGACGTACATTAATAAATACTTGTAACTAGCTTTTATGTAATAGGCGGCCTTATCGCTAAACAGCGATCTCTTCCAGACAAGCAGATGTGAAGGGATGGTAAGATGATAATCGCGTTAATAGACCTTTTACCAATTTTTCTAATCAAGTTACCTTACCTTTGAAGCTTGCTCGAAGGGGCCTGGGTTTGAGCCTTGGAGAGAAAAAAAAATTGTTTCGGATTTTCAGGACACATTATGATCGGCAGCTATCAGGGATACGGGGTTTTTACTTACAGATAAAACTTTATAAATATCTTTCTATATAATATATGTACTTTTGTTATTTCGAATATTCTCAGGATCAAACGAACTCCCCAGAAAAGAGAGTACAGAAATCGGCAAAAAAGGTAATATAACTAGTGAAGGCAGCTTAACGACATATACAAGAAACAAAACTTCACTAACATGAATATATAATAATGTATATAATAGTGATTCATTTGATCGATGATATTAATTATTTGAGCCTTAATTGATTCAACAGTTGGTCAATTTTTAATAACGAAATTCGGATCATTTGAAGATAATTATTACTTCGGTAGCAAAATTATCTGTTTTTGTTTTAGTCCAGTCAGTCGCCAACGAAACTTACTTGTTTAGGTATATTATAAGATCTATAAATATGCGAATAATTTTTCAGAAAAAAATCAAGGTTATCTGCGAGTGTCATTCCCCTGGATGCTCACATTGTTTTGTTAGAAAACCTTCGGTAAGTCCATATAATAGAATATAGCAGTGTAGGCAAGGTTGAAATTACATTGCGCGAGAGTTGCTTTTTAGAATGAGGTAAAAAATTTGGCAATGACATGTGTAGCTCGGATGTTTAGAGTACGGCACGCTGTTGTTGTCGGTTCAAATCCCGCCCATGTCATATGTTTTTAAATAATATTTAACTACATAATTTTATTTTTATCATTTGATCTGCTAGTTACACAATTTAATTGATTTGAATAAAATGTGATTTTAATTACTACATTAAAATTTAAATTAAATAAATTAGTAATTACTTATTGTAAAAATGTAAATCTTGTATATTCTAATAATAAAAGTAAATATTTTCAGTGTATATGCAACTGTGTATGTTACAATTTCACGCCTAAAACGTTTGAATAATTTTGGTAAAGTTATACAAGTGTTTGTCTAATCTCCTCTTTTGGTTTCAGCCTTCAAAATCAACAATTGAACAGCCAAAGAGCCATTAGTCACGCTATGTGTGTAAGATTCCTTGCCGTTGATTTTGAAATCAACTTGCTGAAAAGATTTATAAGGTAGATATTATATTCCTTTTCAATTTTTCAGAATTTATTAACAATTTAATATTTATATACTTATTCTGACAATAATCATATTTTTTTATTTTCTAGGTGAAACCAACATATTTGCCCTGACCAATCGAGGAACGTTTTGCACAAAACATTAAATTACTTCTTGCTTTTTATAAATAAACAGCTATCAATTATAGTTTCGTTTCATTTGCTATATTTCAATCGCGATAAATAACTTTCTTTTAGGCCTGAGTAAATATAAGAAATGGAATATTTTTATAACATTTAATTCAGCATGCTCATAATTAAATGTCGGATAAGATTTACGAATATTTAATTAAAAATGTTCGACCGCTCCCCCGAGACAATATTTAAATTGTCCTGGCTTCGATTTCGAATGAAATCGCAAAGCGTGTTAAAAAACTTAAGACTTAATTAACAGAGTGACAAGCGTCAAAACAGGATTTCGTAAGTCCTCGAAACTCATAATCCCGAATTCCGTATACCTCTTGTAACACTAGGCAGTAGAAACTTTTCTAGGTAAGCTATTTTGAAATAGGTCTTGAAATAACTAGTATATAATAATCTTTATCTAAACCAAATGGTTAAAAATCTCTAGACACAATAAACCTCTTTGCACAACGGTTATGAGGTTTCATTGGGTGTTTTAACTGATCTACGACAGTATACGGCGGTGTGCCCTGCGCGATGTGGCAGTAGTCGCTACAATACATGAATGGGGGGAGGTTGGTCTGGTAAGGGTTAGGGGGGAACGGTGCGAGGTCGAAGGACTCTCCGTGACCCCAAGACGCTAGAGAAGAGATCGCGAACGGCACTCGATACTTCTTCTTTGTTTCCGATTCAAAGACTCTGAAAGAAGAAGATAGAATTTAATGGGAATGTTTTTTGTTTATAATTTACGACTTTCAAATAAGTATTATAAAATATATCACACAATGGGAAACAAAACACTAACGGTTTAAAACGCGTTTAGTTCAACTTGTTTGGAAATAACTTCGGATTGACGATTGAGATGCTTTGCAGCTTTATAAGCCGTAAGTGTTTTATTTAAATGTGAACTACGCGCATAAACTACGGACAGTATTTAAAATTAAGCATTCAAACCCTCAACGTTCTCCGTAGCCTAAGCGTCTAATTATTGCTAACTATTAAAAGTACTAGTTAATGTCTTTGCTCAGTGTATTCTATTCAGATCCCTTCTATTAACCAAACGATAAACTAAATTTAAATGTATATTGAAGATAAAATATACTTTCAAATGTCGTCCACTACATACCCCTTTATATTATTGACAGGGTTGTGACAGGCCGCCACTTCCTTATACTCCTTTTTGACGTGGATCCTGTCGTAGACGCCCCTGTGGACCTTGGCTGTCAGTGGCATCCATATCTCTTTGTGTCTTGGACCGAAACCTCGCACCTACAATAATATTTATTAAAATGACACTCGCAGCACATTTTGTATAGATTCAGCACTACATTTGGTAGTTTAATCTTCTTTCTTTGTACTCGTTTAGACTTAAAGACTGTCGATAGTTTACGCGCGAGTAGTACACATTTAAATAAAACAATTTAACGGTTTAAAACGCGATATATTAGTTAAACTTATTTGAAAATGATCTTTGCCAGCAGGGGCTTGGCAGCCGTAGTCACGGGGAGACTTTTCAAATAAGTTTAACTAATATATCGCGTTTTAAACCGTGAAAGTGTTTTATTTCAATAGTTTAGACGTGTTCGGCTGTTGCGAATCGCGATTGCGATTAGTAAACGATCTTTTGACTAAGCAAAGATCTAGTCGCGAAACATGATGGTGATGTGTGGAAAACCTTTTCTCAAATTCGACAACCAATCAGTTCGAATAACCAACAAACAATGAATAAGTTGTATATTTTTTCTTTTTGATAAACGCATTAATACAATAATTATTGCCTGATCGAAGTTCCCTTTTTCTGTGGCTTAGGATTTCTTTTGCTGCATGTAACTAATAAAAAATACTGTATAGTTATATAGTTATACTAGCTATTAAAAGATAGACATATTATACTGTCTCAATAATATTTTTATAATTGTCTATCTTGGGTAACTTTTACCGATTTCGCAGTCCACACAACGCCCCGTTTTTTAACCGCATTCTGACGTTTTATATTATATTTTTAAAACCTTAAACCACCTTTGATAAATGGTTTATCCAAATACAAAAATAATTAATTTAGCATAGAAAGATACCTTAGGAACATTAAACTCAGAATAAAATGTGATTTGATCTTTAGCCCCAATACCATACTGGTCCTCCACTGAAAATGGTTTGTGATAAGCGCGATACGTTGATACATATGGATCCAACAATCTTCTGAACCCACCAGCACTGTCTGGGATTACGGGAGCTTCGTTTCTTCCAGACGCTACTACCTATAAATAAACACTTCATTTGATAAGGTCTAACCGACTTAGCTAAATGGTTGAATGCCTAGCATTGCGTTTAGCGCAAGAGGTCCCGAGTTCGGATCCTGGGAAAACAATTGATTGCTCTGGTCTGGCAAGGTAGAGAAAGCTGATCACTACTATAATAAAACCTATCAGTTAAAACGGACACAGAAATGTGGTCGCCCTATGCCCGACGAGGCGAAGAGGACCATGCCTGGGGAAGCGGAATTTCACCTTTTTGTAAAGTATACTTAATAGAATAGTAGTAAGTAAGAACAGTAATATTACGTCAAAAATATACTCAGGGTCTGGAGCCTTAACAGTCAATTCGGGGGGTGCGGTTGGAGTTTTAGTTAGACCTCTGAAGTTATCCTTCATTTCGGAGATCATGATTGGTTGAACTATGCTCTTGGATTGGAGCTGAAAAGAAGAATGTTTTTTTTAAAATCGAAAATAATTCAATTTGGGCAGGACTTGAGCCGGCATCGTCAGCTTTCCGTGCTGTTGCTCTATCAATTGAGCTACCGAGTCCAAGTAAAATTATATAGTGCCTTCATGTGCAATAACATGTAAAAAAAATATTAAAGTTTAATAAAAAAGAAGAATGTTAGATTAGAAACATCGGTTTTCTATGTTTAGTCTTTAGAAGGCATGCTTTTAGTAAATAAGTAATAATTAAGAAAATACGAAATAAACTCAAAGTGAAATAGCGTAAATTTATTTTTAAATTAAAACCCAATTAATATAGGAAAATTAAAAGTCAAAGTTATAATATGATGTACTTATACCCGTTTTTCAACGCCAGTCATAAATATAACTCTTCGGCAGTTAATAGAACAATCAGCTCTCTCCATAGCCTTGTTGGGGTTCGGCTTGACGCAATATTCCCCGGTCGTTGTTTTGTATGACTCCTTTTCGACGACCATGTCTCGACCGGTGCATCGTTCGGGTAGAGGATCGTCTATTTTCTTAAAAGGTATTTTAGTATTGATTACTTGATATAATTATGAAAATAAGAACCAAATATTTTAAGTATAAAAAAAACAAAGGAATATTAAAAATTAAGACAAGGGCAGGGCCTGAACAGGCCTCTACAGCGTTCAGCGCTGTTGCTTAACCAATTGAGCCTGGTTTGGTTAGTAAACTGCGTCATGCATTTTTTCAATCTAAAATCGATGTTTAATTTATATAACGCTATCATGTTATGATAATATTAAAGTATTCAAATTAAAATGAAGGTACATACACAATCCAAACTGTGAGGAATAGCAGGGATATGTCTATGGGCAATACTGGAAGCTGTTCTGGTTTCATTGCTCGATAGACGCAATGGAATATTATAATCCACATTTCCCCAAGTATTCACATTCTGAATCAACAATTCGTTTAATTTTAACGGCTTCGGCGGCTTAGTTTGAGCCATATTTATTATCAAATAAATAAGACAAAAAATAAACTGAATAAGATTTGACAGGGTTTTGTTGTGTTAATAGAGGTTTGTCAATGAAAATGTCAAAACAAAACAACTAAATGATAATAGTTGAAGCCTTTAAAGAGTTTTTTTTTAAAGAATAATAAAATGCATTACTTCGAGCCTACTTAATCTATTAAAAACGCGATATATTATATATTACTTAAACTTTTTTGAAAATTATTTTAACTACGACCCGACGGAGACTCCCCGTGACCACGGCTGCTGCAAAGCATCCGAGCGGCATGGCGATCGGGCCGTAGTTAATACAATTTTCAAATAAGTTTATTCAATATCGCACTTAAACCGTTAGTGTTTTATTTAATAATGTACTGCTCGCGTAAACTGCAGACAGTATTTTACGCGCTTTTATCGATGAAATAAGGACTACATACTAAGTATTTATTACATGTAAAATGATAACTGATGCTTTGTGATTGTTTCTTTTTCATATATCTTATCTGAACGACACTATGGCTTAGTAGCGTGTTGCCGTCATAAATAGATGTCCTAAGTCTGAATAGCAGGAACTGTATCTTTTAAGTTAATTAGAAAAGGATAAAGAACTGTTAAACTGTCGCCTCCTTTACTTTCTATGGGACTCTTGTACATTTTTTTTTAATATATTAAAATATAAGAAATAATCCTTTATTGAACACATTTGAAATTTTATAATACTTTCAAAGCTGCATTGTAAATTTATCTTCAATTATTTTTTACACTGCAAAGCATAGGACATTGCGGTAGCTTGATAAAAAACGGTAGCGGGCATCAATAGCATGGACCGCTGAGGATGTCGGTTCAAATCCCGGCCTCGTCATCAATTGTATTTTATTTTTTCATTTATAGTTAACAAATCTTCGCCAACATTTTAGCGATACTTCTCTTCCTTCTCTTGAAAACTGGATTCTTATCCAAGTCATGCGCGTACGCAGTTCGTTCTGTGGGCTGTAAGTACATTGGCAAAAGGACGTCATTTTCCGACACCCATTGCATGACGTATTCTGTAATCGCTTCGTGATGTTGGGACTTCTCAAAAGTCGATCGAATCTTGAGTTTTTCATGACATGTTAAAGCCTAAAAAACAAACAGCTATATATGTATAGAAATGTGAATATCCCGCGAAGGTTTGACACATTGCGCATGACGTAACGTCAAAATGGGGAAAAGATGGCGGATTATTATATAAAATCTAAAATGGTGATTTAAAGCAGTAAGATTATTGGATTGATTTTACACATTAATTAATAATAACAGAGGTCGCTGAATTAACAATTTAGTATAAAAAAAATATTAAAATCGCTTCAGATAAATCCAACAATTGGTTTAATTTTTTACATACAAATGTATACAAATCTCGATATATATATATGCATGGCCCACAGTTGTCAAGTTTAATCGCATTTTAATTTAAGTCTGTTGAATATCAAAGCCAAAACTTATTTTGAACTTTCACCTACCGTCAAGAGAACACCCTCCTCTATAAAAAAAATAAACATTATGTTAGGTAAATTAAGTAAAAACGTACCTACATAAATATTAATTTCGTTTTATAGTAACTTAATAGTTTATTTATTAAATAATATCTTGTAATAAACTTTATAAAAAAACTAACCCTTGAAGGGATATTTTCCACAGCAGCGATTAACACTTCTTTCAGCGTTTCTCCATGCAACTGTCCCTAAGGATAGCAAAAAAAAAAAAAAAAAAAAAAAAAAAAAAAAAAAAAAAAAAAAAAAAGCGGAAGAATGAAGTTTATGATATATATTTATATAATTAAATCTTAGAATTCATATTGTCGCCACGAAAGGATATATATCAAACTAGCTGTTTCAGCGACTTTGTCCGCTAAGAATATTTATTTTGGGCAACCAAATTAGTTTTTTAAATAAAACACTTTAACGGTTTAAAACGCGATATATTAGTTAAACTTATTTGAAAATTATTTTTAACTTCGGCCCGACGTTTCGGATGCTTTGCAGCAGCCGTGGTCACGGGAAACGTCGGGCCGAAGTTAAAAATCATTTTCAAATAAGTTTAACTAATATATCGTGTTTTAAACCGTTAAAGTGTTTTATTTAAATGTGTACAATTCGCGTAAACTATAGACAGTATCAAATTCGTTTTTGCAAACCCCGTCATCTTTATAAACTTAAGCTATTGCTCACGACATCGGTCGCGCCCTTCCCGTCGTTCTTGCAAGTTAATCTTAAAAGATAGACATATAGCGTCGTGGACTTTTTTTAAATCATTTAAAGAGGAATCATTCTTTCGTACATAATATATTTTGGGTATCTTGAACCGTTCTTGAAGCGCCTCGGAAACCAATAGTGATGAAAACCCATTTTTTTCACATTTCTCGCTGTATCTTCGAATGTATTAGTCACAGGGCTATTTTATAGCCTATAGATTTTCTCGATAAATGCTCTAACTAACACAAAAATATGTTTTCACTTCGAACCCGTAGTTCCTGACATTGTTCAAACATATAAACTCTTCAGCTTTATATATTAGTATAGATTATACTCAACGTAAAAGCAGATAGAGAGATAAGGTAAGACTGTACCTTTGGTAGTAACTCCTTAACAATTGCAAACAGTTCGTCAACATGGTCGTGATACAAAAAGTGCGCCCATGGTTCGCGGAAGAACTCATATAAATTGTCTAGTTTTTTCGTCTAAAAATAAAATGTAACTCAAATTAAAGCTTTAGTTATGATGGTTAAAAAGTAAGTTTCCTTCAATCACATTTTAAAACATAGATATCTTTAAATAAAGCAGTTTGAATAGTTTATAAAGTAAAAAAAAAAAAAAAAAAAAAATCACAAAAAAATTTAAAAAGGGAAAAAAAAATAGTTATATAACATTTTAATTTCAAGTAAAGACGAATCCTTACCGTATATCTCAAGTGTACATTGCTCAACACCGAACTGGATAAGCCATACAGCTTCTTGAAATTCTCGAGAGAATATTTCTCTGGTGTTAGACAAGTAATACCGTCGGCAATGAGATCTTTATTGAAGTGCATTTTGAAATAACCCTCTTTAAATGTTTCTATTACGAAACCCTGAAAGGCAATATAAATTTAAATAAATCACTTTGACGGTATAAAACGCGGAAGCATCCGAAACGACGAGGCGTAGTTAAAATAATTCAGTAGTAGTAGTTGAAATATGTTTAATATATTTCGTGTTTTGAACCGTTAAAGTATTTTATTTAAATGTGTCCTACTCTATATGTTTGTTCCTTTGAAACTAGTTCAATACATTGACGTATCGGTTACGTCTAGTTAAAGCAACACACCCAAAGACTTTAATACTAACTAACGTTACATAATATGCATTTGCGAACATGCCATAAGAGCCAAATCAACAAAAACAAAAGAAACAAATTGTCATATTCAAAAAAGGGCGACAGCCCATCTGTTTAGATGTTATGCGGTTTGTCATAAAAAAATCTAGCTCGTTGCCTGCTAGATCATCGCGGGAGGTCAAACACATCTAATATTGAAATACAAGCTGATAGAGCCGTAACGCGTTACATAACGTCATCATCACACAGTTTGATAAACATTTAATACTTTTATCTTAGTGCTAAAGTTTGGTATAGCTTGGTAACAAATTTTCTGTTATTGAAAATTTTATTAAGTTGAAAAGAACTAACGTTATAATCCAAGGATTGGACGTAATAATTCGGTACTTTCATTCCCGGCGATCGAACCTCTAAATACTGCAAACCGCCGGGCAAGATGCAGTATTTCACTAATGGCATTTTGAAATCTGGTACACTTACAAACGAGTCGTCTCTAAAATTTGACAATTTTATGTAATCTTCCGTACATTTATTTTGCTTCATTATATTATTGAGACATGCTGTATATAATTCTTCTTTATCAACTTACGTTTCACAATTTTCACTACTTCTTGAAAAACTTTCTTCTGTAGAATTGTTTTTCTTCTGACATTCGCTTTTCTCAGAAAACAACGGATCTAATTCTTCTCTAATAAATTTTCCTAGCTATAGAATTAAAGATAAGGTTATTAAAATTTATAGAATTAGAAGATTAACACCTCAAAGGCCTAATGGTTACACGTAGACCATGAGGTTTAGAATTCGACTCCCGAATGTCAAGCGTAATGTTGAGGTTCTTCACCATCAACGTATGATTATTTATCTCATTTTTAACTTTTTCTGAAAAATTTGGATATTAAATTAGTGGTAAGAATATCAAAATTCCGCAAACCACCAGGTCACCAACCACCGTCCACAGATGGAAAAGCCGTGTAAATCTACTCTTCGGTTATAGTCTGTGGATTTCCGAATTCCGAAGCCAAAATAGGTCGATAGCACATCACGTTATAATGCTATATGACTTCGGGATTTTGCCTTCTATCAAGTCAATTCATATACAATTGATGTTTTAGTAAAAGTAATCTATATTTGAGAACATTAATATTTATCGCATGTATAAATTAAAAACATTAGAACATGATGGCATTATATAAATTAAAAATCGGTTTTAGATCGAACGATTTTTACGACACGGAAATTTGATGACGCGGTAGCTCAATAAGTTAGAACATCACGGAACGCTGTGGATGCAGGTACGATTCCCGCCTGTGTTGTCAAAAAATGTCAATCTAAAATCGATTTTTAATGAATTGATTTACCTTAGTACCAATTTCATAAGCGTCGTAATACTTGTGACGTTTGGCACCTGCAAAGTACCGTCTATGATATCTCGTCACTGGCCCAGCTGCGTAAATATTCGGATCATTCGTTCGGAAATTGTGATCGATAACGATTCCTCCGTCATAAGCCATTCCGCTTTTGTGAACCGCTGCAATGTATATATAAAGTTTTAATATCTACCCACTCAATTTAACTCGGGTTTATGTAAGCTTGACAGCATTCTCTAGAAAGTATCCTTTGTCCGGGTTCTGTACACTATTGTATCGTTCTTTACAACCATCGGTCTCTAGGGTCTTGTTTGTACCTATATCACTTTTTTTAATAGAAAGAATAGATTTTTTGCCCATTTTTTTACTATAATTTGTTTACTATTATCCTAAAGATAGTATATGTAATACCGTACTGTGAAAATCCCTTTTCCACTGTATTGTGACAAAATCTTTCAATAAGGTAAAATATTATTGTTAAACAGCGCCATCTAGCGACGAATCATAGAACTATTAATATAATGACCCATAAAAATATGTTCGCTAACTCCACGTTTGCCATAGTAGAAAAAAGCGGCGCACTCCAAGTTTATGAATTGAAAGTGCGACATAAACTGTACATAGGTAGCCAAATTGTCATTATCCATCATCCAAGATTGAAAGTAGTATGAGCGATAGACTTTTATCTTCAAATTGTGTAGCATTTCGTCCGTCGTTTTGTCAACCTTAAAAACCAAAATGCCTTTAAGCTTAGACATAACGAAGTAGTAAAAATAGATAAATGGAAACAAATGACGGAACAATTCTCAACTATACCAAATGTTCAAAGGATGGGATTCGAACCCAGGAACCCTCGCGCTTAACGCAACGCTAGGCAATACATTTAACCATTCGGATACAGAGGCGTACTAATGTAATATGAATACGTAAAATTATAGAATTGTGTCACTAATGTTCTTGATAGGAATAAAGAGGGGATTTTTCTTTATATCACACAACGTCTATCTAAGAAGAGTAAAAACTAGCTGAAAATATCCCTGCAGTGATTTTCTTTATGTATAAGGACAGACAGACCTATTTTTATAGTTATTAGTTTTTGATAATTTTATTTAACCCAAAAAGTATAAATACATAAAGGTTCTCACGTAAATATTACAAAATGGCGACACCCTGGGCGCCTTCGGGTTTTTAGGCGGAAAGGGTTCTATAAAAATTATATTATGCGGTGACACCTTCATTTCTATGAGGGTAGAAATGCAGCAATATGCGTGAAGTGTAGCACCGTAAACTAGAATTTTCCCTGAGACAAAAAATACCTAGGCAATTAAACATATTTGTCACACCCTAATCTAATACTAGCTGTGTCGACGACTTCATCCTCGTAGAATAGTTATTTCGGGCATCCAAATTTGTTTTTGCAAACCTTCTCTTTGTTTTTTATAAATTTCTGTCACACCCACGACGTAGATCGCGGCCCGTCGTTTTAACAAATTAATCTTAGGGGACATAATGGATGTCGGAATTATTTTAAAGATCATTTAAAGAGGAATCATTCTTTTATATATATTTTTTGGGTTTCTTGATCCGTTTTAGCAGCCTAAGCACTGGAAACCAACATAGTTTAATAAATCCATGTTTTACCGCTATTTTTTAGCTCCTATTAGTCACAGCGCGATGTTTTATAGCCTAAAACCTTCCTGGATAAAGTGCCAAAACAACAAAAACATAATTTTTCAATTCGAACCAGTAGTTCCTGAGATTAGCGCGCTCAAATAAACAAACTCTTCAGCTTTATACAATAAGTATAGATAATTGTTATTGTTACAACTAAATATACCTCTTGCTATGTTCCAGTCAATAGTTCTAACAAAATTAAGCGCCTTATTAGCATCGGATATGTTATTAACGATGAAGACATTGTTTGGTGTAAAATAATTCACGAAGGGACTTTTAAAGCTTTGAGGTACGTCGAGTCTTGTATATTGGTCATCACCGCTCCTAGAATTAAAGAAAAATGAATGGTGATAAAGAAATGTTATTAAAACACTGATTAAAAATGTTTGTATAATTATGATGATGATGATGATGACTTTATTAAAAATATTAAATCCAAAATAAACGACATTGGGACACTAGAGACACCCTCCAGACGTAAAGAGCCTTAATTAAATAATAAATTAAAAATAAGTTAACTACAATGGTTCACGTTTTTACCCGTTAAAACGCGTAAAAAAGTTACTAAAATAAGTAAAGTTAAAGTAAAATTAGTTCACAACTTAAAACTACACTTTGGTGTATTTACCGTCTACGATGTTCTTTCTCCAAAATATCCTTCAAGTAATCTGGGTGCTGGTATTGCTTTCCACAGAGTAAAAATAGCCGGTCGTAATAATACTTACTGCCGTTTGAGAGTATAACGTATTTGTCTTGCCTAAAATGAAATAAGATATGTAATAATTCAATATATCTTGAAGTAAGTAATGTATTTAAAAAATATACTGTATTAAATCTGCACGGTGTAACACATATATAGACGCACTGAAATTGATCTATTTTATAATACATATATGCAAGTGAAGGGAGTTGTTCTTATTAATTTTATGTAAAGTGAGTAAAACCTGCCACTTTTTTTTTGCCAAAATTTAATTTGGTGTTGTAGTGACAACGTACTTGACACTTAGAACTCTCGTTTGTGTTAGCTCAGCCTCTGAAGGGGCCACAGATTATCAGTGTGGGGACATTAGCAACGTAGCGGAGTGGACTCCTTTTCGGAGGCAACTATTTTATTGTTTTATTATTTTATATGTAAATTAGTAAATTTTTTTATTTGTAATGATTAGTGTTTGTTAAATGTCTTGTGTTGTTTCCGAAAGGTCTTTTATTCTATTCTATTCTATTTGACTTTGACGGAATTTCGATATTCCATTTTACATCCAGTTTTTCAGACGAATGCTGATGTTTTCCAAAAATAATAAACTGGTTTTAGGGGCATATTGGATCTTGTGGGAATCGAAAGTTGCAAGATTCGACGAAGACGTGTAGGACTCGGCAGGTCAATTGGATAGAGAAAGTACGGAACGCTATGGATGCCGGTTGAAGTCCTGTCCGTGTCGCAATTTTTTTTCAATTTATATACAATTGTTAAGTTATATATACTTATTAATATCCACCATAGAACCATGCACTGTGTTTACATAGTACGTATATGGTACACTTTTCAAATATCTCTCTGAATTCGTATGGTGTTTCAGCAACATCATCTCGGCTAATGTCTTGCTGTTTCTGATGTAGGGCAGTCCTTGTGGTGATATCAAAGTCACATTCGTGAAGAACAGGTACGAAGATGTATCTCTGAAATTGGAAAGCCCAAAAACAAATCGATCTAGGTGAATACGAATGCGATTTGGTTTTATAAAGTAGCTCAAATATTAAAATTAAAATTGTTGAAGGGGACACACTTGACGGTGGTGTGGACTTTTGGCTGGGAAATGGCACACTAAACCGAAAAAGGGGAGAATTCGGTATTCCTACCGTCCATTTAATATACAGATTTCCAAAAGTCCAACAAGTTTCAGAACAATTATAAAATGTTTAAAAAAAATCATGGACCAGGTGGGAATCGAACCCACAGTGTTAATTATTAACCATACAGCCGACCCCGTCAAAATATGACGACCTCGTTGTTGTAACCTTTTTGAAGGCAACTATTTTTTGGGCTTGGTACAGGCAATATACAGATTATTTATCAATAAAAAAATTGTACCTAAAATAACGTATTACTATTTATATGAATCAGTCCGAAAAGAGGTTAAATTATTATTAATTACCCAAAAAGCAGCGTATTTAAAAATGCCATAGCTGTTCTAGATGCACCAACAATGACGAGTCTCGAATCCACTGTCACTTTGGGCACACTGGTGAGTTTTCCACTTATGAACCAGCAGCTGAATGCCATCCTATAGAATTTATTAAAAAAACTCTATTGAGAGTTTTATCATTTGAAATGATGATAAAACAACTCCATGATACCAAAATTGCCTTTCTACGCAAATAACAATTTTGGTCTTGAAAAGAATGTACCTTTGTAGTCTCTATACTATGACAACTTCATGATTTTATCAAATCTTCCAAGCCAAGAGAAACAGACAGGCTTTTATTTTTTACTGAACTTTTTACTGAACCCTATTGCTGAGACTTCTGTGACTGTCTTTCTAGCCGTCATTCAGTCAACAGGTTGTATCTTTTAAATAAAACACTTTAACGGTTTAAAACGCGATATATTAGTTAAACTTATTTGAAAATGATTTTTAACTTCGTGACCCCCGTGACCACGGCTGCTGCAAAGCATCCGAAACGTCGAGCCGAAGTTAAAAATCATTTTCAAATAAGTTTAACTAAACTAATATATCGCGTTTTAAACCGTTAAAGTGTTTTATTTAAATGTGTACTACTCGCGTAAACTATAGACAGGTTGTATCTTTTAAAGCGATAACTCGAGTTGAAATTTTCGTTAATATTATAATAATTATAAATACTTATTTTGTAATAAAAATTTAATGTCCATCAAAAAGTACTGCACGGCCAAACCATAGCTTACATGATTTTCAATAGCATAATTGATGTGCTAAGAAGTACGCACTTAAATTAACTGTAGAAAATATAAAACTTGTATACTTTTTTATTCAGACAATGGTACGGAACCCTTTGCATACAAATTCGATTAGCATTTGGCCGGTTTAGTATAATAGCAGATTAGCACTCACAGAGAATTAGAGAGCGTGTGCAATTTGTTCAGTTCTGGTACAGGAGCGTAATCCAAGTCAGACTTTCGAGGCAAAAGTGGAATCATCACTGAGGCGAACGAATTTAGCTTATGTGTCACCTGTGAAATAATTTAACAGAATTAGACTGTTTGTTTTACAATGAAAATTATTTAAAAGGTTTTATATAAGTGAAATTCTATTTCTCTATAATTTGTTGTCACTTGATCCAATACTATTTACTGAAGTGTATAGATATGACCTTGTACATTCAAATATATTAATAATCTCCCGGTTTCGAATCCGGGCTTCTCCCATTCACCAAGAATTTTATAACTAAATAATATATAAACGAAACTAACCCACTTATTCCGATAAGCAGTGAGCCAAATAAGCGAATGGATTCCGGATAACCTCATCATGTCTCTAACGAAGAAGCGGTAGTGGGGTTCGAATGCCGGGTAAATCAATACAGATTTTAGCGTAGCAAACCCAGCATTATTATCTTGGTCCTTCACGTGGTAGTTGTGGATGCGATGAGCGTCAATGTTAAATTTCGCGCGAATCAAATCGATCCGCTCGGGTGGTCTAAAAAAAATAAAAGAGCCAACAAAAACTGTCTGTAGTATTTTACTAAAACGTACGTACTTACGTACGTAAAATACTATAGACAGTTAAAAACGAAACATAAATAAGTAAAACTTGTTTGTAAATTATTTTAACTACGGGCCTGCTTCGATTGCTTTGCATCAACGGTTTATAACGCAAAATATTTAAATAAAACACTTGAAAGGTTTAAAAAGCGATACATATAAGTTAAACTTATTTGGAAATTATGCCTTCCCATGACCACGGCTCCTACAAAGCATCCGAAACATAAGTAGTTAAAATAATTTACAATACGTTTAACTGGTATATCGTGTTTGAAAATGTTACAGTCTTTTATTAAAAAACACTTTAGACAGTAGATTAAATAAAACAAAAATAAAATTTATATGTATTTTGATTTAATATGCTTCGGTTCATATATATATATCTTCCAACAATAATGGTAGCTATGTATGGCTCATAATCATCGGGTCGTGGGTTTGATCCCCATCGGGACCAACATGTTCCTAATCAATGTATAATATATACATAATATACATATACATAAATGTTACCTGCGTCTGGAAATTTCAATATTGGATAGATTATAAATAGGAATATCGAAATTCAATCCGGTCACGAACCCAAAAAATACCCAAGATACCCAAAAAATATGTATCCAAGAATGATTCCCTTTTAAATGATCTAAAAAATGCTATATATCTATCTTTTAAGATTAACTTGCAAGAGCGACGGGAAATGCGACGCGACCGAGGTAGTGGGTAACAGCTTATTTTTATAACGATTAAGGAGTTCACAAAACGGATTTTAATGGCCAAAATAACGATTCGCGCGGATGAAGTTGCTGACACAGCTGCCAGCTATATGGAAAGATTTAATCTTAAATAAAACAGAACAGAACAAGGAAAACTTACTCAAGAATACCAACGCCGACAACAGATACGTTACTTAAGAACACATAAGCTTCTAATTTATTTCGTCTCAATATCGTATTCTCAACAGACCAAAGAGTTTCTCGTCCATCCAAACTGTAAAGTAACTGAGCTACTTGCGGTATGTCAACTATTTCTGCTCTCCTCACCCTCAACTTGCTGAAAAGACCAAGATTTTTTATAGGACAAATACATAAACAGGTTATTTTTGTTTAAAGGCATAAAAGTGTGGCGATAGTTACGAAAATGTTAGTTATGGTTTTATCAAGGGGCATATGTTTAGCTGCACTTCTTGTATTTTTACGCCTTTAATATAGTCTAGATATTAGGCTAAACAAACTACCGACTAACGCAGGGATTCTGGACCGCACCGCAGCGTTACGTGCTAAAGCATATTCACAAGCGATTTGATGTCTTGTTGAACGAACTGTAATGAAACGTCCACAAATTTGAGCGATTAACTTAAAAAAAATTATAATGTTTTATTTTGTGCAATGGACTACATACATTTTTTTAAAGCGTACAGTTACTTGGCATTATATTTTTAGTAGTTTTTGATCAATGGTGTGGGGTATCCGAGATCGAACCTGCGCTTTTGTATCAGCGGCATTTAGATTTATAATGTCTAAATTTTTATATTGTATTGTCATATAAATTAACCCATGAATGTACACAGTGTTAGAGCAACATGATAATGGAAAGGTCACTTAAGCGATTTCAATTTCTATTTGGAAACAAACTAAATAAAAACGACGACGAGTAAATAAAACCTTGAAAAAATTGTTAGTTTCTCTCCTACTTGCTGTGTATACTTTGACGATATCTTTGCTTTTTATTTATTATAGCACCTACCCACTTAATAAGTCTTCTTCTGTTTCTTTTCTCTTGTACTTCAGGTAGTCTGGAAAAAATGCTGCTTAGCGATAATGCCGCCTTTTAATTTATTAGTACGTTATTATTTTTCTCTATTTCATATTCATTTTTTCTTAACTACTTTCTAATACTTTTAACTTGATAATGCAATTACTGGGAACATATTACAGCGGGGAGAGAATTAAGAGCCTTGACTCCACACTCCGGTGCGGCTTAGCAAGCTACCGTCACGAAATTAGTAATCCGAATTGTCTGCTTAGTTGTCCCTCCGAGATTTGTATGATGAAAATCTAATACTTATTGTGTTATAGGCTTCAATAAATCAGTAAAGGTATACTTACAGTAAAGTGTTGTAACAGAGGAAAGTGCTTCGCCGAACAGGGTGTTCGAATAATACAGTAATCGTATTTATTCATGACTTCAAAAGCAGCCTCTAATAAGTCAAAGGCGTGTCTAAAAAGAAAAAAAAAAATTCACGATATATTCTGTCTGTTTCACAGCAAATAAACGTTTAAACAATTAAACACTAACAGTTGTTAAACGCAATATATATTAGTTAAACTTATTTGGAAATTATTTTAACTACGGTCCGACGTTTTACATGCTCAGCAGCAGCTGGGGTCATGGGAGGAGACATCATTTCCAAATAAGTTTTACTTATATATTAATAGCGTTTTATTAATTTGTTTTTTTTTAAATATTTTGTGTTGTAAACCGTTCAATGTACCTGTCCAACCGTTCTCATTTAAATATTCTTCTACTCGCATAAACAACAGACTGAATATAACAACTTACTTGAACACAAGCTAAATAAAAACTAGTTTTTTTAACATACCTTTATAAATAAAATTAGTTAATGTTTATTGTCAAATACCTCTGATCTATATCATCATGTAATCCGAATAATTCAATCATGAATGCATTTGGTTCACCAGAGAATTTCTCCATTTTAATTTCATTAGAGTTACGATCTAGTCGTACTGATGATCTGCCTGAAGAGAAGATCAGTCAAGAATACTATATTTCATATGTAAAGTTTATCAATCGGAAATCGAACTCGTTTAAGTTACAGGAATATATACTTACGTCTGTATTGTTGTTCAATATCTGATATTATAGACCTTCTTGGGATTTTCTTCTTTACGTTCGACCTGAGTAGATTTTTAATTCATTATTGTTTTGAAATACAATGAAATATTACTATATATAAATAGTAAACAACTGTCTATCGCGATATATGATAAACTTATTGAAAATAAATATTTTTAACATTATAAATCCAAAATGGCCGGGTCCGATAAAAAATGGCTCCGGGATGCCAAATACCAACTTCGACAGAACAGATGGCACTGGCGTAGCAATTTTTTTTTGACGTCAGAGACATCCCGTCTTTAGTCTCACCGTGACCACGGCTGCTACAATGCAAATATAGGTAACAAATGAAAACATTAAAGAGGCTACACTAGGAAAACTTTACCGTTGTGACTATCACTAGTCAAACGAAATGAGTAAATTTTATGTCATTTTTTTGTAGTTTTCTAGTGCACAAAAAAAAACCGTTAAACTTAAAAGATTTTTTTACCTATTTTTATTTTTAAACTATCTACTTTTAGCACTTACAGCAAAAAATCCTGTGACAAAACCTCCGGTACGGACAGCAATTTGTGATCTATATTCACTATTTCGTAATCAAATGGATCTTCTTCCAGCAAGTATTCGACGAAGGAGGTACGTCGCGATAGAATAGGCGAGAGCAGGATTTTCTCACTCATATCTTCGGAACTCTCTTGGTGCCTATGGAGGGAGCTAAAAGAACGTCCAACACTCGCAGAGGAGCGTCGAAAGTTCACTTTGCTTGTTTTCGTCTTTACACTAACGTTGTCGTTGGATTGTTCCTGTATTAAGTATTATAAGGTTGGTGTAATGATTGCAATGTGCCGCTAATAATCAACCGGTTGTGGATTCGACCCACACCGCGTCCAAAATTTTTTTAATCAATTTATAAGTTTTCTGAAAGATTTTAAACTTCGTCTGGATATTAAAAGGTAGGAGGAATACCAAAATGCCGTCCACAGATAAAAAAGCTTTTCAGTTTTCACATTTCAGTTTCAGTTTACGAATATCCAAAGCCAAAATAAGTGAGCGATTAGTGCACTTTTAAATGCAACACTCAACGGTTTAAAACGCAAAATATGTACGTACTTAAACCTAATTAAGATAGGTTAACTAATCTAAAACAGCGTTCAATTCTGATCGAACTTAACATTTTAATTCAAAATAAGTTAACTAATACTAAAATAGATAGTACATAATCTACTTCTAATAAATACTAACAAATGGTGGAGCTACTAAAAATGTATAATATACAATAATACATACATCTGGATCCTTTTCTTCTTCTAAAAAGGGAGTCGTATCAAATGGACACCATTTCCCAAGCATAATTGGATCACTGCAAATGAAAAACCTGTTTTCACTGGCAACTGGCACATACTTACACGGCATTTTTACTTTACTGTTATAAAAAGATCTATGATATCTTTATCTTATAAGAAGGACCCAAAGCAATCAAAGCAAAGTATCTACGTATTTTTTTTCTTTTTTGTGTACTTATTATACCACTATTCATTTGTTTATTATTTTTTTTATATGTAATAACGCATAAAAAGAACTTAAAACAACAAACTCATTGGAATTTATCAGTATGCCCTCAACTTAACAATTTTATACTAAGAAATACAGATTATAGAATTCTAAATAGAGATATTTAGAAGATTTTTATTAAAAACAATAATACAAAGACCGCTTTCAGGGCACACCTCTTTATGAAACATAAGGGTTGCCATCTATTATTTAAAACTTACCCAAATGCGCGTAAAAGTAAGTTGTTTCTCTTTATTTGCTCTCGTTCTAGCGGCGTCGACTTACACAAACCATGGTACGGGTCCAATTCATAAGTGTTTTGTAGCATTTTGTAATTTACGTCTGAATTAAGACCCATTACTCCACTTACTCCTTCGAGAGCCTGAAATAATAAGAATAATTTATAAATAAGAATTATTTTATTTTAATGAATTCTGACGGATTATTATTAGATACTGTCTATAGTTTACGCGAGTAGTACACATTTAAATAAAACACTTTAACGGTTTAAAACGCGATATATTCGTTAAACTCCGTAACTGGTCACGGCTGCTGCAAAGCATCCGAAACGTCGGGCCGAAGTTAAAAATCATTTTCAAATAAGTTTAACTAATATATCGCGTTTTAAACCGTTAAAGTGTTTTATTTAGATTATTATTATTCTAAGATGAGCTGTCGACCTATTTCGGCTTTGGATATTCGGTAATCAGCAGACTGAAACCGAATTGCAATTAAACTTTCGTCAAGTTTAATCGCATAAGCGCGCGATAAGGCCACCTTTGCAATTAGAACCATGTTGGACGCGGTAGAGGTCAAACCAAAGACCCCTTCAGTATTAGCTATACATTTGCTACCATTACACAAAAGGGCCCGTCAAAACTATGTAAATTTAATAGAATTTCAATATGGTATATTACATTTAACATTTGTGTTTTAAATTTGGATAAAGGCTAGTGTACAACCAAGACCGTATTGTACGTCCATCGAGGGTCTCTACTCTACCCTTGATGATTCAAGCTCTCTAAGAAAAGGGTACAATGTACAAACCTCACTAACGATAACCTTCCTTTGCATCTCTGGATGACGTCCAATAATTTCGCTAATATAATAATCGCCGTACAATTCTCGCAACTTGGGGGCAACTCTTGTCGAGTATAGCCACTATGTCGTCGTTGTCTTCTTCTCTGAAATATAGTGAAAATCTAGTAAAACTTGTACTGGAACTATTTATTTATTATTTTTTATATTAATTTATTTAATCAGCAAAAAGGAAGCAAACCTACACAAATAATATAGCTAAAGAATAACAATGAAGAATTAATTTAAATAAAACATTTTAACGGTTTAAAACGCGATATATTAAAAATCATTTTCAAATAAGTTTAACTAATATATCGCGTTTTAAACCGTTGAAGTGTTTTATTTAAATGTGTACTACGCGCGTAAACTATAGACAGTATTTAATGGAGAATTAATCCTTTAAAGCCAAAATAGACAGCGCATTTTATCATGAATTTCATCTTATCTTATATAGATGTTATATGGCTGGAGTATGTCATCTAACATCGAGTGAACCTCACGCTTGTCTGTTCTTCTCTATCTTAAAAAATAAGTAAACACAAATCTAAATTCTAACACATCCAAAGCCAAAAGAAGTGAACTGCGCATTTGTGTAGATATTATATCATCTACCATAAGGGGAACCCTTGTCTGTCCACCTCTATCCTAAAAAGTAACACGAAACTAAACTCACAATTTGTATTTAAGAAAACATAACATGTTAGTCTCTGAATCCATCCCAGTTGCTGTCGTGTTCCCATAATTTCTCCTCTATCATACAAAAGCATACCACCAACCAAAATACCAAGTTGCGCACTTACACAGCGCGTCGTATCCTCAATTTGAGGCAAAAATCGTGTCTCAAAGCCGTGTAGAAGTAATGATAGTTGACTTCGTAATCGTCATCTCGCCTCGCTTTGTTCTTTTTGTAATTGTACTTTTTCATCGTCTGATATTTAGTTATACACTCTGATACACACACAAAAAACCTATTACTATAAAAGCAAACTACTAAACTTATACAAAAATCTAATTCTTAATGGCATCCTAAACAGCTTGATTGTGATAGAACTGGTATTAATTAAACATAACCAACAATTTATATATTTTTACGTTCTGTTGAAGGGAACAGATTAAATAAAATGCAGGTAGCACCGCGAGGTACAACTAGTTGTATTTATTATTCAACTTACAATTAACGTTTAAACTTACATTTTTATCACCGTTTTAAGGATAAATGAGGCCGCTAGCGGCAGAGTGGCCTAACTGCAATTTTATGACTTAACTTATTTCTATTTAGTATCTAAAAATGTTAATCTACAACAGCACAGTGACCGAAAATTGTGAACGGAATTGTTACAGAAATAATAGTACAGATCCACTTTCGTTTGGTTTTATAATAATTATGTTTTTTATTATTAGGCCACCCTGCCTCTAGCAGCCTCAAATATTTCTTTACGCGTAATCTCTAACACGATAAATATATATTATGTTCATTTGTTATTTTTCCAGACGTAACTAGCTTTTAATACGAGCACTTACCTCTGGGACAATTGGGAGGGACCATCAGAACTATCTGTTGCAAATGAACGTCGTCCATAAACAGGGATATCAAAGCTTCATCCAGAAAGAAATCGTAAGCATCTTCTATACAACACATTGCGTGTATAAACAGCGTGTTACGTGATAAATAGAACTTTCTGTAGAGCATTTTTATCAATGAATATAACTTTAAAATATTACTTTGTGATAGAAGACAAATATAAAATAAATATCTGTTATAAATTTTAAAAAAAGTAAGAGCCTGGTTCGTGCCGGACGGAATGTGGATATTTCCTTTGAGATTTAATTTTTCAGGAGAAGTCGAACGTGTTTGAAATTATTAGACCCAGTGGGGGTCGAACCCACGACTTGTTCAATATTAGGCATACATTTCTACCATTAGACCATCAAAATGTAAGTTTAATATTAATATTTTGTACATTATGTTGTCTGAACATTTCAAAGTCAGAAAATTTTCTACTCCTGCAAACCGTCATAAATTTTTGGTTTTACCCATGAACGAACGGGTTACTTCCATGTATAACACACATATTGTACTTTAAGCAAATACACTAACTGGTACATATTCCTCATCCAATTCTCCCAATCCGCAGGGTTCACAGCTGCTATATCCGGGTGGTCACATAACGCCATAAAACCAATCACCATTTGCTTCTCATTAATCATGCATATTGATAGTGTTGCCAGTTCGCTAAAAAGGATTTATATAACTTTATGGCTTATAACCGGTCGGGGAAAATGAGCGGTAGGATAGAAATTTCGGCTGCATTAATCGCATTTCGACGATCATACAAATATTTTAGGCTTAAGCAGAGTACTTAAGTCGAGAGGGTAACTTAAATTCAAACCCTAGGAAACCTAGTATACAAATCGGACGCAAAAAAAAATTTTTTTTTAAAAACAGCTATTTCTCATTTTATGATAACTTACATCAAACACCCCACATCCAGTTTACCGAATATTTTCTCAGATTCGTTACTCTGTAGCAACAATTCGATCTCATATTTGTCTTCTTGGACTGCTCTCCTAAACCTTCTCTTCTTCGCTCCGATGTTGAAGTCAAAAAATATCGACATCTTGTGACAATCAAATCAGGAGGGCCACGAATGAAACACCAAATAAGCTTTATCGTATAATACATAATTTTAAAGCTAAGTGAAATTTACAGAGGTAATTTTAATTAAGAAAAATTATCAAAACTTTGGACAAACCCGCGAGTGTCAACAATATATTTAGACAAGGCATTTAATACTTTTGAGCGTTAAGTACCACGTAGCTGCATGTTGCCATTAAATAATAAAAAATATACTTACAAATATAAAAACTATCATACAACTAAAAAACATAATTTATTAAAACATTTAAATAAAACACTTTAACGGTTTAAAACGCGACATATTAGTTAAACTTATTTGAAAATGATTTTTAACTTCGGCCCGACGTTTCCGATGCTTTGCAGCACCCGTGGTCACGGGGAGACTAAAGATGGAGGACCGAAGTTAAAAATCATTTTCAAATAAGTTTAACTAATATATCGCGTTTTAAACCGTTAAAGTGTTTTATTTAAATTATTAAAACATGTCAGAAGTGCTACTAAATTAAAATTCGAATTCTAAAATCTACCGTCAATGAAACTTAAATTAAAAAGCAAATACTATTCACAACGACATATAAATTACGTATTAAAATAAAATACTACAAATCATCATTGAATATTTGAATCATTGTTTTCATATTAATGCACAGAGCACCGACCACTGAACAGTGGGTTTGAGTCCCGCCTGTGTATATTTCTATTCAATGTAAATATGTAATATTGAAATCTTTATCATTTAAAAACTAGTATGTCAATCGATGGGATGGTATTAGTATAAGAGAAAGAAATTGATCGATAACTAGTACAAAGAAATGAAAAAGGTGCGCAACTTCTGATTATTAATAGTATGAAATTATTAAAGGAAGTTGACATGTATTCTATAGAAACGAATATGATATCACACACTTTGTACCAAGAGTATTTATATTAAAAGTACACCAAAAACTTATAAATGTTTATATTAACATCTGACTTCAGAAAGCTCTTTTTTAGCAGCTAAATAATACTTTACAATAAAAAATAAAAAATTTTAAGTGTTTAATAAGGGAGCTTCTAAGTCAAGTCAATGAAGGATATACAGTAACAATGTACTGCCAACTAAGAAAACTCGCATAACATCGGAAAGAAAAACATACCATATATGAACTTAATGTAATTTACGAATTTTTTTGAATAACAAATGATGTGTTACTGGATTTTCGAGCCGTCGTAATTGTAAAATGATTTTGTCTAATACTATATACCTAAGCGTTCTTCGACTGATCAAAGTCTTCGCTCGATATCTGATGTGATTTGTTATGGTGAACGTCGAAACCCATTTCACAATTACGACCTGACCCAAAATCAAAATGGCCGCCTTATGTATAGGTTAAACGTCAGTATTGTTTGGAAAATGGTCCTCAAAGTTAGAAATAAGACGTGATTGTTTTCGGCAAACAACAATAAGGCATGAGGCGGTATAAAACAATTATATTAAGGGCGGTAAGTTTTTCGCTCTGATAAGATGTGTTTGTGACTTAGACCGACTGACATTGTTCGGTGTTGTTTTTGTTGTTAGATTCGTGCCTGTGTTCTGTCTAATCAAATTATTTTTAGAAACTAGTGGGGAGCGGGGGGTTAAAAAGCCGTCTTGGTTGAGTTTCTGGGTGGAGCGTGTGAATCGTGTGGGCGTCATGAGTAGGGCGTGGGGGGTGTTCTCTTTCCCCGGCCGTGGGGTGAGGGGACCGTTCCGGGCTGGTTTCTTGGGCGTACCAACGGTTATAATGGGGATGGCGTTCTCTTTACCATTGCAAGCCATCGAACTTCGGCTCACCTGCTTTTCGTGGATTCCGTCCTGAAATATATACGAGATTTAAATTAAATATAAAAATATGTTATAGCAGTGCATTAAAGCCGTCTCAATAAAAATTTAAATTAAATAATCCATTACTGCCGCACACATAATATAGCAAAATACAAGAACTTAACCGCTTACACAAAAAGTAAAGATCATTTAGTTATTCTCTTCTTTAGTTCTTAAGTCCTAGAATTTTTAAAAGAGACCCCATTAAATCTAAAACATGTTAACTTTGAAATCTTTAGTATTTTTCACAAGTTGTTTCACATGATAGCACAGTTTATATAGTGCCATCATGTCATAGATCACTAATAACCTAATCGATGCATCATGTTTAAACTAATTCGTTAACTTGTTTGTTACGATTTATGGTAAATTACCTTAAAGTCAGTATAGGTAGTCAGCATAGTGGATTCAGCGAGCGGCTGGTCATCGCTGCATGTCGTTTGTGTCACATTGGACGACAAGCGCTTGGAACGGCGACGACTTAAAGACTGAAATTTGAAGAATTAAGCTAAATTATTTTTATACGTATATTTAAAAAAAGACAATAAGTGTCAAACTAGTTGATAACACTTATTACACGAAAGAAAAGTATGATTTATATACTATATTTGAAAAGATTAAATAAATAACAAAAATATGAACGATTTTTGAAAGTTGAATTTAGGGCCTTAGAGATTACAAAATTAATTATTATTTAAATTAGGTAACAACGTTTCTAGATATGCATAGAAATAATGCCTCCACTACTACAACATTTCTATAAGCAATCTTTAACATCTAGTCTAAAATGGATCTAGCTACACATACTAATTAATATGGATTTTATCCTAACTACTATATGTATATTCAAATTAGTTTAACTACAGTAATTACTAATAGGTGTCCCAGCATTAAGTTATTAGGCCGATACATATTCGATATTCGAATCGATTTTAACTAATAATGTTTTTAACAATACAGGAACAAATAGTTTCCTTTTTTGATATAACGCTAACAATCGTTTCAAAATAACCCTCGCTAAACACAGTAACATAGGAAGGATTTAGAATAATAAAAAAACAAGAAAGTGTAGATACTGTCTATAGTTTACGCGAGTAGTACACATTTAAATCCCCCGTCTCCCCGTGACCATGGCTGCTGCAAAGCATCCGAAACGTCGGGCCGAAGTTAAAAATCATTTTCAAATAAATTTAACTAATATATCGCGTTTTAAACCGTTAAAGTGTTTTATTTAAAAGAAAGTGTAGATTTTTTAAAAGATTAGCTGGGGAAAATATTTTTTGTATTTTTAAGTTACTTTTAATGTTAAATACGTACTTTGAGGGAAATTTATATGCTATATTGCGATCTAGAGACTGTATAAATGACTAGGTGTTTGGCAAAATAACCCAATAGCGGGACATAATATTACATATAATACAAAATAAACCTACTGTACGCTTGTGCTTAAGAATGCTGCCATTTACTATTATCTTGGTGGACACAGCTCCCTCGTTGTAATCAAGCTTTCTCTTAGCGAGCTCCGGTCTTCCTTCGCCATCGCGAGCAGCGATTCTTCCGCTGAGGCGTCTGAAATTGAAAATTATTCTTGATACAACCTGAAGTATTTTTAATAAGTAATACATTTAAATCACATATATAACTTTCACAAGTTACGAATTCCTCATTCATCCAACAGAAACAAATTTGTTTAAAATCAAAAAATGTCCATGTTTTTCACTAGAATGTCAGCTGACTTCGAATAAAAACAATCAATTTCCCATAAAGGACAATATTGCAGTTTTTAACAGCATATATAAAATGGATTAACAATACACAAAATAATAAATATTCTTTCGATGTTTGTTCAATTATGTAGGTGAGATGATCTGGTTCTACACATGTTTAACAATATGGCAAAAATTTAACTAGTATAAATAAATACTAATAATGATACCATTACATAAGTGTGCAAAATGTTTTCAACGTCAAATAGCATCATACTCTACTCTACTATTTGTTACTATGTTACATAATACATTCGGCACCATAAATAGACTTTTACCAGCATTACAATCTTGATAGCTACAACAGTTCTCATTCCATTCGTTAATGAAGTAATTAATTCTACAATAACTTGCCTCGTGGCGAAATTCTTTTCACTTCATTAGTGTCAAAAGCGAGCGCTGCAATTGAAGGAATGAAAAATATTGTTAACTACGTTATATTTTTAGAAACTTTATTCTTTTTTACATGTTATTGCACACGAAGGCACTATACAATTTAAAAATCGAAAACAAAAATGGAAAAATTTTCGACTCGGGCAGGACTTGAACCGGCATCGATTTTTAAATTGTACGTTATATTTTATCATATTAAAAGTAATACAATAATTAAGAATTTAAAAAATGCCTAAAATTGTATTATATCTGTATAAGGAATTGGCGATTAAAAATGATTAATAACGTAGAACGGTCATAAAAAATATAAGACTGTGCGGTAAGAATTAAGAAGTACCTTAACACCAAAATTTTATCAAAATCAGTCTAGTCATTTACAGCCGATGGAATTGTAAACATCCATAAAATCGACCCTTTTCATTTTTTATTCAGAGAAGGTTTCTTAACCCGGAATGTTATAATTTGAACGATTCACTATCATTACTGCAAAGTTTAGATTAAAATGGGTAAAAAGAGTAACAAACTTCGAGAATATTACGTAAGTAGATTTTCTGCTTTACAATATTAACTACATAGGTTACTAAAATGAAACAGTGTAAACTGCCATTTATATTACATAGACGGTTATTTCAATTCTTACAATAGGTCATGTTAGTCGATTCCAATCTGTCAAATGGATCATTGCGAGTCTTCTGCGAGCTGCAATAAATTGTAATTACCTTTTGATTGTAGTGATGGCGGATCTTTTGAGCGCTGAGCGATTAGCAAGTATGGAAGTAGCTTTAGTAGCGCTTCCCGTCACTAGTTGACGTTTCGTCGGCGGCCTATAAACAAACCATTACAATTGATAATTCTGGATGGAAAAAAACCTGTAAGAGAACAACACATACACTTAATCTAGTTTTCTTACATCAATGATAAATATAACTCAATTGAGATTATAAATATCGTTGCATTTTAAGTAATATAATTGTGCTACTTAACGTAAGGAAACCTAGTTTAGATTTTAGTAGTTTTTTATCCTAAATTACTTAACATATTATTACAAATGAAATTTTACTTTTTTTTTTTCTTACTCTTTAATGTAAATAATTAATTTAGTATTACTACATTTGTATTTAATTTGTTTGTGCAATATTTTTTTTATTATTATTACATTTCTAAATCATCCTATGTCAAGACCATAATTTGAAAATTTACCTGTTTCTGTCGGCAGTATGAGCTAAGCCTGCAGCGGTACGGTTCCTCTTGCCGAGTGGGGATGTGGCCAAGGAACGGAAACTCGGCGTTGTAGGCGTCAATGCTTGCTTGCGCGCAGATAACTTGTTTTGCCGATCCTAAAGAAAATAACTTGCTGCTAAGAACAATGCTTTAGAACTATACAAATTAAAAATCTATTTATGTAAGATATTCCATAATAAATTAAGTCCTGCTTGTAAAGCCAAACAAGCAGGTCAAAGGACAAGGGAACAAGCAAGAAAAGACTTAAACTTGCTCTAACCAATTGAGCTACCGGGACCCAGGTTCATATATATAATGCCATGTGAAAAATAAACACAACAAAATCACATGTGTAAAATAAAAACAATAAATGCAAACGCTTTAAAACAGTTTAATGTCACCTAAAATTATAATACGGTCAAAAGCACCATGCGTCCTCAAAGGATACCATGACTGCGAATTATGGTTCATCGATTTGCGAAGGACGAACCATATTACATATATATGTGATCATGTTTATGATAATGTACACAGACACACTTTTTTGGAGTATGACTAGGGCTGAGCTCAAAAAAGTACCTAACTCTTAAGACTGAAATACTCACAGCTTTTCTCATTTCCCAGTCGTCTTTCATGACCTGCAGAATAGGTTTTCCATCCACTGTGAAATCTTTACCACTTTGTGCTTCGTACTCCAACACTTTCTCACGGATCTGGGACTCAACTTGAGGAAGCTATAGTAAAAAACAAATGAACTGTTAAATTACTGAGACATATCAAACGAAAATAAGTCATATAAGAGTAGCTGAGTTCATTTTTTTATATTTTAGGCCTCAAACTCACTTTGCTGGCGATAGCTTTCCTCTCTTTCTCCTCCTTGAGCAATTGTCCACCTCGGTTATTGAAACGCCCTGGTTCTGAGGCCCGCGACTCCAACTCCACCATCTTCTGCCAGAGGGTCTTCCGTGTTACAATCAGCTCATATATTTCCCTGTAATTTAATAACAATAATAAATAACGTAAAAAAAACCTTTCGAAAGATAATACCAGTTAAGCAATAGACTCACTTATGATCATTGTAGAAGTTGGTTATCTTATCCAGATACATCTCATGCAAGGCCAAAGTGTCTTCAGTAAACAAATCTTGGTAGTAATGGAGGAATTCTTCACGTTCACTCATGGAATACATTAGATTGTCCCACATAAGCTTGATTTTCGTCCGGACATTAGCCACAAAGACCTATAGAATATTAAAACTGTACAGGGTCAATACTATAAAACGAATTTAAACTACTTGGTTAATTTTTTCATACTAAGTCCATTTACTACAGTCGTTTTACACACATTTGATATTTTTGAAATTAGTGAATGACAAAACCCATTTCACTTGCAAGTTTGAAAAATAATTCCTGCACCAAAACTACTAGTAGACATAGTATATAGTCAAATTAACATGATGACTCTGGCAGTAAGTTTAGATATATGTTCTAAACTATATGCTACTGTTAGCGTATATATTATTTTTGAAATATGTACAGGATCAAGTTATTCAATTTGAAAGTCAGACATAGGGCCATTAAATATGCAAAACTCATAACTCACCGATATTTTTTGTCGCTTGATTTGCTCACATCTTTTGAGCTCTTCCTTAATAGCAGCCTCGGTTGGTGGACTGCAGCCGGGATGGGCCTGAAGAAAGTTGTCACGATAGATCTGATCTTCTTCTAGGCATTCCCAGAGTCTTGCTAGACGCTCACGCAATTCCAAAACCTGATGAACAAATAGTATAGTAAAATAAATTTTTTTCATAGAATTATGGTCATTTAAACAAAACATAAACATAACTTAATAGTGATTATTTTTCCATAAAAAAAATGGCTGAAGTTTTTCTAGTGAAATTCCTATGCCCCTAGTTGATGTTTAAGCATGGAGCATGAGGCAAAACCACATCTGTGTCCATTTCACTGATCAATTTTATTTGTAGCCTAGTCTACCAGACATCTTTAACACAATGTTAAGCAATATGCATTAAGCAAAATAAACAGATGATTTGAAAATTTCTAACAAGCATCCTTGTTATTTTTGAACAAAATATTGATATTATATCAATTCCTTGTAAATAATAACGAGTACTGGGTTGTTCTTCTGCAGATATAAACATTAGCAATTCTAATATTTACCCTATTATTAGTCTGCTCATATTTTTCTTGCAAATCTTGCAAAAGCTTTGCCAATCGGTCCATGTTCATATCAGTTACACGGAAGTCCACTGACAGTGATGATATGACAGTTTGCTCAAACTTGTTTTGCGGCTTGATTTGTAATTTTTCTGAAATCGAAAAACACACAACATTTAGAAGAAAATTTAAGTATAGCTTAAAATAAATTATTATAATTTGTAGCTCACATTATATTCTTTGTAAATAATCTATCACAATATACACATGTTGTTTCAAGGGAAAATAGACTCCCTATGTTGTAATTTTTTTATTGCAACTCAGACAAATTAAAAAGATTACCCATTATATTCTTTATCTCGACTTGGGTGTTAAGGAATGTCTCTACTCTTCTGTCTCTTTCAGCCTGCAGCATCTCCAAGTGATTCTTCAACTGATTCAAATCCTCCTCAGATGGCAGCGGAACCTCTTCCAACTCTTGCATCGTCACACCAAGTTTATCAGTGATATCTCGCTGCCATTCAAGCAGCCTTTCCATCTTCATCTTTCGCTGTTCAACTTGGTGTCTGAATCCCATGATTTGATCCTCTAAATCTTTTTTATATTGATGCAACATTATGTTCTCTTGTAAACTTGGTAGTTGGATGTCAACAGATAGACATCTGCTAAGTTGTTCTGTTTCTGTTTTAAGATCTAGAAGAAAATAGAATGATTAACAAAAGGATTTAAGCCACATTGAAATATTTTACTGTAAACCTCAAATTATTATATAGTAGTAAAATCTATGAATTTTTGAGACAGAATTACTTACTTATAATATAAAATTTACTACAACTGATATAATTAACTTTTTGTAAATTTGTTTACAAAAGAAACTATTAAAATCAATAATTTAACAATCAGTTTCATCAAGAAGCAAGATAATCATACTTTAATGTCATACCAATTGTTTTTCCAAGATTAAAAGGCCTTTAAAGTTTACAAACTATATCAGTAATATAGAATAATGTAGAATGAATACTTACTCTCAATCTGCTCCTGCAGGCGTTTCATTTTTAATCTTGTCTCCGCCATTACTTCATTATGAAAATCCTTCTCAATTTCGTGTAATTTCGAGATATGGCTGATCTTAGTTTTATCATCTACTCCAAGGTGGGACCAATTCACCCAAAGTTCATTCATTAAAAGGCGAAGGTCTTGAGTAATCCTCTCTACCACCTCTTCACTAAAATGTTAAGACATTTTTGTAACCATTAACTATTAAATCAATGTTATTTCAATATACAGACCAAAATACAATTCTTGAAATGAATAATTTTTGAATGAATTATTTATGTACCAACATGGTATGTATAAAGGGAGAAAAATTGTTTAATACATGATTGCTACCGTTTGGTTTTTACTTATAATGGTAACATGCTATTTTATGCAAGAGAGTGTTATTTATACGCAAAACTGGTGCTTTGTTTGAAAAACAACAAATTTTCATGTCGAATATACAATATCATTGATGAATAGGTACCATCTCAAAAGTACCACTAAAGGGGTTGAAAGCTAATATATCTCGTATTTTATTATTTTAAAATGTCTCTATTTGAATTTTTAAAAGATAAGGTGTGGTTAGTGATACTAAACTTACAATAATCTTCCAACATCATCACTGATAGCACTCATTGTTCATACGAATAACTTTTACTTCAACCCTGCAATTTCACTGGTTAAAACTGTCATTCAAGCGAAAAGCTGGATTTGTCGCTGCTTAAAATACGTTTAACATTCAAATACTGGTCGTTACACATAACGTCAAATATTAAACTCAAAATATTACAATACAGCTTTTTTATTGGCTGATGTCCGAGCGCTCCACAGAGTATAGTGTGGTTTGTGTGCTTGAGGATTGAATATATTAAACCACAGATTGGCTGCAACACATATCTTGTAAAGAGTAAAAAAGTATCTGTCGTGCAGGTGAAAACATTGTCCGAAAGATGGCGCTTAAAGCCATACAAATATATGCCATAACTAAGAATAAACATAACCATAAACAATAACTATATGATAACTATACTATTAGTATTAAATATGTATACAAAAATAGTCTAGTTCTTTTTAGATTTGGGCAAAGTTTTACATAAAGCTAAAAGAAAAATAAATAAAAAAGACTATTGTGTTAATGTTTTCTATATAATTTCTTAATTTTCCCTTTTTACATTATAATTACAAACGTTTTAGTGCGTGACGTAGCAAATATTCATTTAAACTACTATAACTATTACCTGGCAGCCCCGGTCAATAAAATTAATCGATACGATGAATTGTGTTAAATTTAGGTATACAATTCACTTCATTGAAAAATATTCCATTACTTTCATGCGTTATACCTATGTGATTAATAAAACAAATATTGCAACATTTCGCTGTTACAGTCAATAAGTATGCCGTGATGTATTAATGAAATAATGACTGGTAAGGTAACAGCTAGGTGGAAAAAATTAGGGCTACCAAACACCAACCTTTCTTTCAAATAACTATAATTTTACAGTCTTATCTTATACAATACTTATAATATTTTTTATTTACTACATTATATATATATAAGGACACAAAAATGATATTTTAAAACGAAAATACCTAATTAAGTTACGAATATGACTTACTTCTCTACTCAGTATTTTTTGTCTCTATTCAGTTTTTCAGCTTAAATAAAATAAATTATGACATACAATTTTTGCTCTTTTGATAACCCTATTCAAGATTAACATGGTGTAAAATGTCATGTGCGTTATATTTCGGTGTGTTGCCAGTGCCACTTGCTTTATTAATTATCACTTCACTACTATTGAACTATTTTAAACCAAATGCTAAGAAATAAAAGCTAAGTCGCTACTGCATATTTTTCTATAAAGTTTGTATGGTTTGAAGATAATACTGAAATAAATACATCTTCCAATAACTAACATTATTATTGAGGCAAATACTACTTCGCATTATTGAGAAGTTTAAAAAGTCAACACCAGTGCCTTTTCTTATTCTAAAATTTAAATAAGCTCTCATGCGCATAAGCAAGTACAACATTTGCATTTTAAGAAAATTTAACAGTTTTAAAAACATCAATTTAATTCGTAATAACTCAACAGAACAACTAGAATTATACATTTCGCATCGATTCAGACTGTTATCTTAAGAAAATGGAGCATTCGTTACTTCATCTCATAATGACGATATTGCGGTATGTTAACTGTGTTGCAAAATTACAACGACAAATAACTATACGAAAAGCTTATAGCCTCACCGTACTTACTAACAATTTTTAAAATCAACTAAGTATGATTTTATATTATAGATATATTGTTATTTTTTTTAGGTGTAAAATAAAAATTATCTTTTTTTTTTTAATATAATATATAACTTTATGTTTTGCTAAGTATTGTGTATCTTTCACGTTTTAAACCGTTAAATGCGTTTTAATAAAATATAAAATACTCAATACATAATATCACCAATAGTTCAAAATATCCAGCACTTGTTATGTTTTATTATTCTTATCTTAAATCCTAAATTAAATATATGTAACAACATTATAAAACCTTATAAACTACTCTGTTTCCTACGAAATTTGATTCTTTCGGTCGGACAGGGCACAGAGATCTGACAAACTAAATAAAACACTTTAACGGTTTAAAACGCGATATATACAGTAAAATTACGCGTTTTATAAACAGTTAAAATTATTTATTGTGGATTTTATACAACACGAGCGTAAACTATAGTTTACAGTATCTGACAAACTACTTTCCCGTTAAAGAACCGTTCAGTGAAACGGACACAGAAGTGTTTTCGCCCCACGAGGGTAACGAGAATTTACTATTTAACTTTTGTGCTCTATTTAATCGGCAACCTTTATATATCCTAGATATTTATATTTTGAACCCAAGACTTTTCGTAATTAACGTACTCTTCGATAAATACACTTAATAATCCTGAGAAACAGGAACGAAATATTAACATGTACTTGTTACCTGCACAAAGTGGTACAAAAAATTGTTACCAACCTAACTCTTGCATAATGTTGCATTGATTGAGGAATTGAAATTCTATATTTACCTTATGCGGTAATCCAAAACTTAGCAACGCAGACTTGATTTCGCAGACGCCAAAAATATATTTTTATTTGGAACGCGTTTAACATACTTGCAAGTAATATAATATAATTAATTATCTAATTAAGGCTAACTTTCGCTTATGATCAAAGAGATATTTTTATATTGCCGATGTACAGTATTGTATGATATCTCTGATTTTGGCTACTAGATAAAAATATATTTGTAGGAATACCTTAGTAACATCTAATCTATATCTATACTAATATTATAAATGCGAAACAGACAGAGTTCCGTCTGTCTGTCAGGCGTTAACTCCGTAACTACTGAAATGATTTAAATGAAATTTGGTACACATATATTTTAGAGCTGGACCTATACTTTTTAATACCAAAAAAGAATTGATAGGGGTTGAAAAAGAGGGTGAAAATTTGTATGGAAATTCGTGGCTTTTGAAGCTAGAACAAAAAAAAACTTTCTTCTTTGGCTTTTTGGGAATAGGAGTGAGAGTGAGAGAGGGAGTGAGAGAAGGAGTTAGAATAAGAGTGATGTGAGGTGAGTGTTGCGGCAAAGTAGCACTTACAACATAAATTGGCTACCTTAAATGCGCCTTTACATAAATTAATAAACAGCCTAAATAATTAAAAATTCTCCCCCCAAGTCACTATTCCACGCGGACGAAGTCGCGGGCATAGCTAGTCAATAAAAGAATATTTGGCGATTGTTTGAATCTAGTGGAAACGCAAAAATAGTTTTGGTTTAGCTTCCTTTGAGTGGTATTAAGTAAAGAATATAATTAACTTTCGGGTAATAACATGGAACATATATTCTAAATTTAAAACTATTTAGTTTAACCAATTTTAGACACGGATTAGAGATAACATCTACGGGTTCCGGTTCAGCAATTAAACGAAAGATTTTTATTAAAGTTCCATCATGTGTAACAACATAATTTCACATTCACTACTACTATTTTCCACTTTTTTATGTAGTACGTTTTAAAGTTTATTCTACCCATATTGAAGGGCAGAATAAGATGACTTAATACGCTACACGCTATGTTGTACCAGAAATAAATTAAATAAAACGTTGTTTACGACAAAATTAAGTTTTGTTGTTTTAAAACTGTCGATGTAATATTTAATTTCAGATAATTTTATTGCATTATTTCCTTTCATATTAATGCATTTAATATTGCATTGTAAGTGCATTAAAATTAAACAAATAAAAAGAATGCAACGCGAAACCTGATTTC
Source organism: Leptosia nina (assembly GCA_963661955.1). NCBI lineage: Eukaryota > Metazoa > Arthropoda > Insecta > Lepidoptera > Pieridae > Leptosia > Leptosia nina. The sequence goes on along the minus strand of CAVLEF010000004.1, from coordinate 2,575,444 downwards.
CCAGAGATATGCGCAACAAAACAATGATGACAGATAAATTAACATTTTCGTAATTGTGTTCGTTTTATCTGTACATTCGGATCTAATGCGTATTTACCGCTAATGGCTCTTGGATGCTGTAAATAACAATTGCGAACACAAGAAGTTTTATATATCCAAATATATATTGATATTTTTGTAATAGGTAATCTGTGAAATTGTCTGTATCTACTTTCTTGTACCTTCTGTCACTCATACGACATATTAGGTAGTGTGACGCATCTATTTCTTTCCTGTTAATTAAATGAATAAATAAAATATTGCAGATTAATTAAGGAGACGCTATGAAGTTCTTTTAACCCTCAAACAGAGGAATTCATTCCTGATTTATTATCTGAAAACATAAATTCGAATAAATCCCGGAAAGGCTCCGGATTGGACCAGATTTCTAATTAACAGACAAATATAGACTAGTAACAGTACTTATAGAAATATATATAATGACATTCTTATAACTTAAAGTATACCTAAATAGTGGACAAAATCTAAAAATCATTCTATATATAAAAAGGCGACAAAACAAAAACAAAACCTATTAAATTAGTTTTAGTAAATTTATTTTGAAGTTACTAGAGCAGAATAAAAGGATTTGTTATTATTTTATGAAGGTTTACTCAATAAAAGTTATTGAATAATAAAACACGTTTTTGAAAAGATGTACAGTACCTTTTTATATATTGCGATAGTCTTAGAAGATAAGAATCTACTCTTAAAGTTACTTATAAATAATTATATTGCATAGTTTATGCATAAATTACTAAGTTAAAATAATATTAATTAATAACTTTAATCAAGTTGTTGCATGTAAATGTCAGTTGTTAAGTTTATTAGTTTTACCTAATTACAAGAATATTATTTAAATAAAACACTTTACGACGTCGGATGCTTTGCAGCAGCCGTGGTCACGGGTCTCCCTGTGACCACGGCTGCTGCAAAGCATTCGAAACGTCGGGCCGAAGTTAAAAATCATTTTCAAATAAGTTTAACTAATATATCGCGTTTTAAACCGTTAAAGTGTTTTATTTAAATGTGTACTACTCGCGTAAACTATAGACAGTAAAGAATATTATTTCCTCACTGTTTAAACACCACGAGATGTCTTCCAACAGTTAAAAATATTTCTTTATACATACATATATTAATAGGAAAAATAGACTTAGCCAAAGATTATCTACTCTAGTCTAGATTTAAATAAAGTTCTGTCTGCCTAAACGATATTTAAAGAAAAGTAAAAGCGAATGCAAAATGATTAAACCCATTTGCCTATTAGTTTGTATCTATTGTTATTGAGACGCGATCAGTGTGCCAATGTGTACCGATTGTGCACGTAACAGAAAAGCAGAGCACACACACGACCACATCTAAGTGAAACGCGTATAAAAGCGATGCAAATAGTAATTGCCAGCATTATCCACCACCCTCCAGCGGCGACCACACTTCCAATATGATGTACCATGTGCGTAGTGTTCCGTGCTTGTTCTATCTCAAAACATTTGTGTTCAACACCTATTAAATGGTCATACATAAAACATGAGTTCGGTGAAGCGGATTTTCTTCCTGGGCCACTTAACAGTTATGGCTTGGAGCAGGAAGCCTTTCTCGTTACTTAAGACACTGTCAGAGTTCCTCACGCTATCGATTTTAAACTCGTTTTATTGATCAGCCGATTTAACTTCCGTCAACACTGGGAAGAATAAGTGTTAGTTTTTTAATAAAACTGTCCATCTATTTACAGATCTTCCTGGGATTATTTGCGGTAGCGGCCGCCTACCCTGGACTCGTCCACGAGGAGATACCACAGCTGGATCATCAATCACTGATCGGCGAAACAGGACACCATCATCAGATCCAACACGAGCACGCGAAATCACACCAATCCATCAAATTTGAACACTTCCACCCGGTCCCCGTTTACGTAAAGAAGGAGCACAGCCATTTACTCCACCACCCTCTTGAAAAAGGACAAAGCGAGTCAAACTTGAAGCAGATTCACCCAGAGACTCAGCAAATCCACGGCCACGGTCTAGTTCTTGAAGACCACAGGTTAAACACAGACCATCTTGCTGGTTTCGCCCATGGAGGTATAGAACACGGTGATTTCTCAGCGGGCTTAGACCATGGAAGTCTGGAGCACGCTGGTTACCAAGGCGTGCAGCACGGCTACGAAGGTGGTTATGAGCAGTTCGCTGGCGGATATGAGAGCAACGAGGGTCTCAAAGCATATGCCGAACACCAGCCTGAACTCCAGGGTAATTATGGTCATGCACAGGTGTCAGGCGGCAGTGAAGAAGGACACGGATACGGTCACTATTAAATAACGTAAAATTAATCTGGGCAGACGCAGCGACTGTAAATTGCGTAACTGTGTTATCTTGCCTGTTGGTATTACTAAGTTAAGTTCAAGCTTTGGCGTCCGCCGTACCTGACGTAGATTTATAGTCTATAAAATTGATCAGAGTGTACATAACTCTATATTTGGACGTGTATGTATGTGGTCCCTTTCACTTGTATCTGAATGTGGTGTGAATCGCTTAAGTATTATTGACGACGATGATGGGTTGAAGCCCAGTGAATTTGTGATATATTATTAAAATTGTTGAGTATTTTGTATTACTTCGTTTATATATTCGCTACCTTAACAGATAACATACTATGGTGAAGCGTTGTTCCTCCCTTCGGAGGATGGGGTATGACATTTCTGAGCCCAATTCACTTTATAATTTTCTCAACCGACTAAGTATAAGGTATTTTTACAGCAGTCGCGGTCACGGGGGGACAACCCCCATAACACTCGCGTAAACAGACAGTGCTTAATACTTGACTAAAGTAGTTGATCACAACTCTGTACTGTGCCCGATCGAAACCGTTTATTATTTTCCCGAGATTCGAACCCAGAAGCGTATTTACTGAGCTACGGCGGCGGTCAGCAACAGAGAACTGAATCAATTAATTTACTACCTTAACGCCTTATTAATTAGACAGCGTTTCGATCAATTTACATAATTGAACAGCATGTGTTCATTATGATATTATGCAGCCGTGGAGCGTAATACAAACTATTGCGTTAACGGCTCGCCGGTCTTTACAATTTGAATTACATAATATAGGAATTGTTGCAATATGATCTAAAACTTTAGCTTAAATCATTTCACAACGTTCAAACAAGCGGTCAAGTTACGACCTGTTCTACTGATGACGGAGTGTCTTATACGATGGCGAGTTTTTAAAGCTAAGACCCACCATACTGCTCCATTGCAGGTTGATGGGATTTAACGAAAATAACAATAGAAAAACATAATGTTTTTCGGGCTGTTCGACCGACGTGTGCGACGTTTTCGACCTTTCGCTAGCAACACAACAATGATATGCTGAACGATGGCCGTAAAAGCGCTTATATAGAAGAGCAATTTAAGAAGGATGCGTACTAATTTTTGTAACAATCGTATGTCATAATAACTTTATTTTTTTTTCATAATATAATCTAAGGTACTCTAATTGTAAGCCAAGCAATCTAAAGTACGTTTACATCACTTTATTTTTCACAGTGTTTTCGAACATCTACTTATGAGTATTTTTTTGAGGACGAATCTCCAAAAGACTCTAAAAGCCAACTGAATTTTTAATAACTTCTTAACTCTTGTATTGATCTTACATTAATATTGTAATTCCATAAACTTCTTATAATATAGATAACTAACTATTTTATTTATTCTTCTTTTATGGGACATATCCTATTATACTCTGTGACTAATGCATTTGTCAATCTTATTTTTTTTTCGATCATCGTTATAACTTATTGTTAACTGCGCTATAACCCGCGACTAGTTCGTAACACATTTGTGAAGTTGCCTAAGACGTGGTTGTGATTTTCTCAGTGATTTCGCGATTATGCCTAGACGTAGCCTGGTAAATAATTTCACCGATAGCAATTGTCTACATGATCTAATTGAAATGCTATTAAATGAGTCACGATGCGTACTGCGTGGGAGATTAGCTTACACAACGGTACAATACTCGTACATACAATAATCGCTTTAGCTTCAACTCGCTTTATTGTCCAGTATAACACGGTGTTCTATTAAAAAAATATCTAGGAGCGATACATATTGGCAAGATTATTAGTTAGATACATTACAAAATGGCCCAAAGGTCGTTTTGTAAATACAGTAGTTTCCTGAGTTTTCTATAATTAAAAAACAAATAGAATTTTTACCAATTGTAAGGGCCTATAGTTTTAATTAGAGTATAATGTCTAGTATAAAAAATTCTTGTCATAAAAAGTACAAACGCATCTCGGCCACATTTTAACAAATGATTGTTTTTATTAGTGTCTAATAAATAACAACATATGAAACGTATGTAGTCAACGCGAGTAGTATCTACACATTTCAATAAAACACTTTAACAGCTTAAACGCGATAAGTCGGGCCGGAGTTGAATTAATTTGTAAATAAGTTCAAATTATATATTTCACGTTTCAAACCGATAACGTTTTATTTAAATTACACATCAATGCAATTTATTGGAATATATCTGGAGACAATACAAGACTACTTTCCCATCGAGTCAACGTAGTTCTATAACGGATTACCTGTTTCCCACTATGAGACCTAAGAAAACCAAATTTCTGTGTCTGATTTCATTGACAGAAGAATAGTTAATTCAGACCACTTTGCATGAGACGAGTGAAACAATTTCTCGGGAAATCGAACCCCGGACCTCTCCTGTTTCCCTCGATGCTATGTAATGTGTTTTAATCCCCGAGCTACGGTTCGTCACGGTAGTGAATATAAGAAAATTAAAAAAAAATGCAAAATTAGCATAGTAATTTGCGGATTACTCAATAAGTAACGGGTATTAACAAAATAATTCGTAAAGACAGTCTCTGCTTCCTTGTTTCGAACGATTTCGTATTCAGCGAGTCATAGTGAAGCTATTTTGCTTTCTAAACGATAGTCGATGATAGACAAAATTCTATACCTACAGTCTACAGTGGCCGGCAAATAAGTACACAGCTATAGTCCACCCATAACATTATCGTACAAGATTTATTTCTTAATTACGATCAAAGAAAAAAAACATGAACGAAGTGCATATTTCGTTCAATAAATGATGATTACTGATGACTGGTTATTTTATAATGTAGTAGATTCTTTAACATGTACTTTGAACAGAATTCAAATTTATAAGAGATATTTATTATTTACTACATTATATCAATTATCAAAAAATGTATTACATTGTGCGACGTAGATTTTTTTTAGTTTACTGTTTCAAATGTAATTAGAATTAAGTAGATACACAAAAACCTTACTATAACTTGTTCCATCATTAATAATTAAAAAGGACGAGGAAAGTTCTCTTACTCAGTCTGCAAAGTTTCTGTTTCTAAATAAATAATGAAAATAATAAAAAGGTCCAATTTAATTAATACTACTTTATTTCAAGTCTTTTAATACTTATAACTACTCTTTTTATCTCACCTAAATAATAAATATAATTTAATTTCTCCTAGCATACAAATTTGGATTAAACGCTTCTGTATGAACATTTCCACCAGGAGAAGGAGTATATCCCTTTGTTTGTTCTAGTAGCGCAGATAGTAAGATGTTTTTCAAAGTGTCTGCTGGTACAGGATGAAGGCGAGGTACTTTTACTGCATAAACGTCATGGATCGGAGGTATAACATTAAATGGTATAGCAACTGGCTCATGCTTTGATATTACTACAGGCGATATATTAGCAAAATCAGCTGCATCAGCTATTGCTTTATGCTTTTCATTCGCTTCACGCAAATAATTTATTAATTCATGATTACGAGCATCAAAGTGAGAGAGTACAGGTGGTCTATTCCCATTTTTGGTAATAAACTGTTGCCAAAACTCATTTATCTGTTCCTCAGTTTGTGTTTCTGGCTTCTTTTCAATGACAGGTATGAAAGGTCGCCATTCTTCTGTGCTCACTTGATTTTTATTCTCTCCAATTAGATGGTTTTGGAAATTGACTTTCGGCGATATAAGCCTTTGCTTTAGCAGTAGATTTTCAATTGTTTCTGTATCATGAGCTTGCAAACGTGGATCTGGAATGAGTGGAGCCTTCAGAATATTTAAGTTTTCAAGATGGCGGTGATAAGAATCTTGTGGTGTTGAAGCAGATTTGTGATGTTTAACAGGGTTGATTGTTATATCGTCAGGTGATGTTGATCTCAGTTCTGCATTTCCAGATTCTAAATCCTTAATTTGAGATGGCGTTAAGTATACTATAACGTCTTTTGTGACAAATCTCTTATGTGGTTTGGGAGATTGTATTTGGGATGAATTTTTCAGTGACGTAAATACTTGAGGCCCAGAATCCAATTCCTTTCCTTGTACTATGAATAGAATTATAACACTAAACGTCAAGGTCTGGAAAATAATATGAAAATAAATAAAATTCATCAATGTTTCATTAATTAATTTTAAATTATGATTTGTGAAGCTCTTACTTGAAATAACATTTTGTTACGTGTAGATCTTCCCAACGAACTATCGTAGTCTGATCAAATATTAATGAAAACCACCTTTTATATACATTTATGCATGAGTTATTAGAAATAGTGATTTATAATTAAAGATTATTCTGTTATATCATAATTTACATAGATCACGGTGTGACCGAGTTAAATTCATAATATGTTTGATTCGTTTGGTGTCTTCTTATTATGTAAGAATTGTTGCAATAGCTGGTTTAAAAATTACTAATTGGATTTATGAATAATCTTCGATTTAAACTTAAAACTTTTCGGTCAGTCGGTCAGTTTTTGCCTTTCCGATCGAAACTGTAGGTTGATAGATATTACATTGCAACCAATCTTGCTATTCTTTATATCTTCAACGAGAAACATTTTACTTTAAACTTTAAAAAAAATTACTGCTCAAGCAAAATATTAAAGGAACTTTGTATGAATGGTACAAGGCATGTACGAGGTTGAATCCTTGGGAAACGGAATAGTTTGGATTGAGGCACAGACGTACTTGCCTATAAATACAATCAGTCATACGAGCACTCTATGTGCACCATGTCAAATTTAGAATTAACTTGTCACATTCCCCAAAAGAATACTCATAATTAAAAACGCCTGACGATTATTTTATGCAAAAAATCTTTTTAGCAAAAGCTTTTTGGAGTTAGCATAAGGCGAAAAAAATACGCTAAGTATCTGAAAATCTTTTGTTTATTAACTTTACGAAAGCTAACACAAAATACCATAACTAAACTAATATATAAAGGATTTGTTTGTTTGCTTTTTGAACGCGCTAATCTCAGGAACTCCGGGTTCGAATTAAAAAATGCTTTACATGACGCTTTAAAAAATTTAAATATTGTTTAACATTTATTTCTCCAAACAAGCAGACAATGGATATCACACATAGCAAATTGAATTATATGCTTTCATAAAAAAACTTATATATTCTATAACTATTACATCGTGTTAGAGTGTGTTACTGTTATATTAAACTACTTTTCACTAACTGAAACCGAATCACGATTTAACTACACTTTTCTAATTGTCTTTCGTGAAACCACCAAATCAAAAAAATTTTTAATCGACTAGAAACATGTTGTGGACCCAGTAGGGATTGGAACCACCAGCCGTTTATTAACAATTCAATGCTACCATTACACCAAGGAAGAGTATAGTATAGTATTCACTTCATTAACACCACTTACACAACTTAAGAAGCATGCATTTCTTGGCATACATTTTATTAGAGCTAAAATGTTGGTTATACAAACTTAATTTTTATTTTATACATATTTTAATTTGTTGTTTTTTTTTATTATTAAAATTATTTTGGCTTATTATTTTCAAAATAATTAGAGGAGAGCTAGATTTTTTTTTGTATTAAATCAACATAATTTTTAAAGTGAAAAGTAAAAATCAATAACGAAACGAAAAACGAATAATATTTATCAAACTTTCAAATAGTGTTTTTGTGGTATGTACAGTATTATTAGTTTGTTTGATAAGTTAGATAAATACTGTCTGTAGTTTACGCGACCAGTATCTACACATTTTAATAAAAGACTTGAACGGTTTAAATTGCTGTATATTAGAAAATTCAAAAGAATTTTCATATAAGTTTAACTTTTAGAAAAGCTACGGCCCGACGTTTTGGGTGCTTCTAAACTGTAAAAGTGTTTTATTTAAAAGTCAGAAAAAAATCAGATGAACTTAATATGTATATTATTTAGGTAAGTACTTTGCTGAACACAACCAGTGTTTAAAAATATATTAAGTTACAATAAAACACTTTTGATGGTTTAAAACGGCAAATGTATAAGTTAAGTTGTTTACACTTTATTTTAACTACGACCCAACGTTTCGTAAGCAGCCAGCACTAAGTACAGACTTTGCTTAAATATTAAGTTGTAACATAGGATTTTATATAATATGTGATTTTAATATTCCTAACAAATATTCTGTTTAAAACCAAGGTATATTAAAAATATAAAAAAAAGTTAACAGGTAATAACGTTTTATTATTTAACATTATAAAATAATATTTACATCTAATGACTATGATATTTACAAATATCGACTATTTGGCACTCAACGACTCAATTCTACCAGCAGCAGCTCTTCTTTTTGTAGTGGGTTACGTGTTTGATGATGTGAAGGGGGTAAGGCTTCCATGACACGACGGGGACTTCGACGTGCTTTTCAATTGGGACGTGTACCTTCTTGATAACCTCGTAAGGCCTTTCTACTGGTACGTGGACTTTTCTGATTACTTCAACAGGTACTTGTTTGACAACCTCCACTGGAACCGGTCTCTCAACCTCGACGTGTTTGGTCTTGTATACTGGGTAAGGTACGTGCTTAACAACATCCACTTTGACCGGGTAAGGCTGCGGTACGGGAACTTTGACCTCTTGACGGACTGGAACCGGTACGGCTTGTGGCACAGCGACCTGAATATGCCTTGTTACTTCCACTGGAACGCGGCGAACGACGTTCTGGACTACGGACTGGAGTTCGTATCTAGTTGCAGCCGCGACTGGACGCCCGACGGTTACAGTTGTTCCAATGATCTTGGGAGGTCCGACAGCAACGTTTGTAGATACAACGGGAGTACCGGGAATAATAGTATTGGACTGAATGACACCAGGAGCAGAGAGATCGGCGGGTGCTCCGAATGCAGGTGCGCCTAATGCTGGAGCATCGAGCCCAGAACTTCCAAAAGCTGGTGCTCCTAAGCCAGGTCCTCCAAAAGCTGGTGCTCCTAAGCTAGAACCGCCGAATGCTGGAGCTCCTAAGCCAGAGCCAAATCCTGAACCAACATCAGAACCTAGACCGGGTCCCGAAATTCCCGATCCCGCAATGGGTTGAAATCCAGATGACGAGTAGTCGCCTCCGAATGAGCCACCAATTCCTCCGCTTAGGTCAGCGCCGTGTGACCCATCCAGAGAACCGTGTCCATCCAGAGAATGTCCGTGTCCATCTAGAGAATGTCCGTGTCCAGATAGGTCTCCGTGTTCTAGGCCGCCATCAATAGCACTACCAGGTCCGCTTAGGTCTGAAGGTCCTCCAAGGGGAGTGCCATAAGATGTTGAAGGTGGGCCATAATTAGCAGATGGTGCGTGTAAAGCGGAGGACACATAAGAATCTGAGCCGTGGTCGTGCGTCAGCCCAGCGCTTGTACTATAGACAAGCGTAGCGAGAAGAACTATCTTAACCTGTAACAATTATAAATAAGAGTAAATATTCTTCCTTTTATTGGTCCTTTATAGTTTATTCGTCTGTGGCAAGTGTACATGTACTTACAACAAATGCCATGGCTGTTAGCTAATCGCCTGGAGCCACCTAAAAATAAGGCTTGTTGTTTGCTGTTCCGAGTGCGGGTGGGTTGTGACTCAATAAAGCAAAGGAACCACATATTTATACGAGTGATAGAGGCGGCTCTTTCGATACGACGTTGAATAAATTAATGAATGGATGACATCGGAACTTCGGCGAGCGTCTCTAGACTTTACATATCTTTTTAATTAAAATAAAATGTGTCAATCAGCGTATTACATTACCTTCAAAAATAACCACTGTAATAACATCTAGTATGATAAGTAACATGTCTGCGAAATAAATGTATCTCAGACATTTATCCGTTGAACGGTTTAAAACACGTAAATATATTAGTTAATTGCCTGCTGCTAAAATAAATATTTGTTAGTACATTTTTTTTTGTTAGATCTTTATTGTTTGTTTGAATTTTTTATTTTTGTTAGATCTTTTAAAAATATTTTTATTATATCTTAAGTAAATAATAACATTCTTTTATTTATTAATATACTGGAGCGTTTCTAATATTCACAATGTACATAAATACGTATTGACATTGAATTTATAAACACTGCGGGCATAAACTTAAAATAAAGTAATAAAACTTTCGTTTCTTAACGAGTTCAACGTGCACTATAAAAAAGCATAAATTTAGGAACAAAAGTTTATTTTTTTAATGTTATCTTACATTAAAGCTTCACATAAATTAATAAACAATTTAAAACAGTACACCTTAGTCTTTAGTTTATTTCATACGCTGTCGAATCTAAAATAAATTGAAAACTAATATTATTCACATAATATGACATATGATAGCATTATATAAGTTGGTTAGAGTAACAGCACGAAACTCTGTGAATGCCGGTTCAAGACCCCGAAGTCTACATTTTCAATCCAAAGTAGATTTTTAGTAAATCAAAGAAGTTTTTCATCAAGTATCGCTTATAATATGGAATCTACTCAGTTAAACCGTTTTTAAAAAATAAATAACAAGTTAGTAATCGGTTTATTAACTCTATTTTATCAATTCTATTACTTTTTTCTAGATAATAATGCGTTTTTCAAAGGCGCTATTCTAATACAACAATTCCTTAATATGAAAATAACGTTAGGAAGAGAAATCTTTTCAATAGTATTAAAACGAACTTTATGCTTACTGAAAGATATACACTAAACAATTAGGAACTTATCTTATGTAATTCAGACCGCCTCTGTAGCCAAACGGTTAAACGTGCTGCCTAGCATTGCGTTAAACGCGAGAGGTCCTGGGGTCGAATCTTAGGGAAACAAACAATTGTTTCGGTCAGGCAGGGCACAGAAGTCTGATCCACTACTTGCCTGTTGAAGAACGAATTAGTGAAACGGACACAGAAATGTGTTCGCCCCATGCCACACGAGGGGGAAACGGTCTTTCACTTTACCATATATAATTAAGCATACTTCATCTTAAATAAAGTCTGTAGTTTACATGAAGAGTACACATTTAAATAAAACAGTTTAACGGTTTAAAACGCGATATATATCTAACCCGTGATCACGGCTGCTGTAAAGCCTCCGAAACGTCGTAGTTAAAATAATTTTCAAATAAGTGTATTAAAATATATCGCGTTTAAACCGTTAAAGTATTAATTTTAAAAACTTATCTTTATACTTTAGACGAGAAGACGTCATGAAATATCTTTGTTGTATACTATAGTAGTCATACGACGTTACATAATGTGATCCACTAGCCTAAAAAGCAAATATTTCGGACACCGGATGTTTGCTTTTACCTTAAAACGAGGTGCGTAAGCTTCGGAATGGACTTGTTTTTCCTGTTTTATATAAAATTACACTTACTTTACCCAAATTTTTATTACACAATGCGCGCTGATACATCTAGATTTGAGAAGACGTGTTTTCTACAATGACGACGAATAAGAATGAAACGAATTAATACACGAAGTTTTGCTATTATTCATATTATACTATAAAGTAGGATATTTCGTAGACAATTGTGGTATCGACAATTTAATTGTGGAAATGTTGACTCTCAGTATTCCATGCACAACATTCTGTACTTTTTCTAAATATGTATTAAATAAGGGGTAATAAACATTTAAAAGAAACATACATATGAAAAATACGCAATTATATTTATTTATTTTGTGTCTTCTTTTACATGTAATATTGAATTTATTGAATAAAATTCACTTATTAATAAATCAGATGTATGTAGGGCGAACACTAAGCTTTTGTTGTATGTAGAAGTTGCCCAACGATTTTCAGACTCAAATGTAAAGCCCCACGCTTGACATTTGAGATAAGTTAGTAGAACACGTACATACAAACATGCACACATTTATGCAGATTAATAGTAAAGACAAATACATAATATGAATAAAATTCGAAAAGAAAACAACAACAATAATACACAAATATTTATAGGTTAACGCGACGAAGGCTTCTTCTGAAATTACCCTGCTAGAGTTGTTTTTACTAATAAAAGAGGTTTTATATGTATAGGAACTTTCGCAAAAAAACTAGTTAAAAAAAAACCACTAAAACATCATTGCAATAACCATAAATTGTCCTCACGTGTCACATTCAGCAATAACCCATAACATTTACATAGAAAATGCATATTAGTTACAATTCTGATTTGTGTTTCACCTTCTGTTACGTAAAAATTGTGTCATTTGACCCTTCATTGGATAACTTAAACCTGTTTAAAACTGTTTTTAATTTCACTCGGCCGCTGGGAATGTTCCGATGAATAATAAAAAATCGTTTGACCGATATATTAGTGGCGTTTCCGGTTTCGTACTGGGTCGGCTTATGTAATTTTTGGTGCAAAATTATTATAGCGTAGGCCGATTATATTTATAGTATCTTTAATCTGATTAATCACTCTTGTAGAGCTTTTAAGCGCTTTCGAAATGTTAATAAAACTAGCATAGAGACATTGCCACGATGACGCAAAATACAAAGTTTTGAGAAGATGGTGTTTTATCTATTTATTGACTCTTTAATGTCTAGATAGTTCAATATGTGTTAAATAGGACAGCAGCCCATTTTATTTATATGACATATTATGGCTTTTCTATGGTGAATTTCACCTTCCGGTAAGTATAGGCTTTGTCTTTTAACCTAAAATAAACGTATTGAACTATATCTTTAGGTAATAAAATTTCATACTAAGTATATTAATTTTACAATTGTAACCATAGAGCTGGACTCTCTAAATGGCCAACTATGATCAACCAACAACGACGATGATAAGTTCAAAAACATATCCATCGAATTTAATGAATTTAACAAGTTTATGTTAGGTAAAAAATAGTAGAAACGTTGTAAAGCACATATGTTGGATATACAAATGACTTCAGTTAGACACATATTAAGAGATGTACAATTACTCTCTTTGAATACACTTACTAAGCGATGTAACTTATAAAAAAATTTTAATGCAACTATAGAACTAGTAGTAATTAGAGTTGGTTTTAAAACTAAGTAAAGCTCTAACCTTATTTATTGCTTAATGATCTTAGGTATTTAACTATATAGTTTCGACAAGAGGACAGGCAAGCATGGCGTTACTTGATGATACGTGAAATACTCCAAACATATAACATCTTAACAAGATGCAGTTCTATTTTTGCTTTGGATATTCGTAAATGTACTGGCTGAAAGCGAAAGCTGAAAGGATCCAACCCAGGATTCGTTGATTACTTGCCATATATACTATTACATAAAAGAAGCCGTCATAAAAGTCTTTAGTAAAGTTCAACTTTAAAATAAAGGTATGTATTATACAAAGGGACCTATGGCAAATATAAACAGAAACAAAATATTCTTTGGATTTCGTTTATTTTATGTAATCTTAGTGCTTACTATATACAGAACAAGAATTGAACATTCCTTAATCTAAATCATGACTTAGTTATCACCCCACATTGCAGCCTCTCGATGAGCTAACGCTAAAACTATTTACAGAAGAGAAGACTAGCGAGTAACGGATTTCTTCACCATTGGGACCAGCCGTGGCCGTGGTCGTGGCCGAAACTGTGACCGTGGAAGCTGTGACCGTGACTGTGGCCGTGGTAACTGTGGCCGTGTCCGTGGCTCTCGTGGACTTTGTGGTGGACGGTCTTGACAACGGGCACTGCGTAAGACTTAACCACATGAACGGGAACCTTGACTAGTTTCACAACTGGAACCTCGACAACCTTCTCAACTGGGACTGGATGGTCTACTGGAACCTCTACTACCTTCTCAACTGGTATCTTAACTATCTTCTCCACTGGGTATGGCACAGGTTTGTCGATTTTCACGTGCTGAATCTTAACGACCGGGACTGGTACGTTCCTAACGACGGGAACTTGAACGGGGTAGGGCTGAGGCACTGGAATCTGCACGGTCTGGGGAACTGGAACTGGAACAGGCTGTGGGACCCTGTGGTGAACGTCCCTAAATACTTGGTAGGTTTCTTCGCGTACACGGTATTGAGTTGGAGCGCCGTTGTTGTTAGCTAAGCCATGAATTTCGTCAATCACTGGAGCTTTCGGGCCAAGAGGCGCAGGTTGGCCGCTCAGGCCAGCTCCAGGTAATGCAGCGCCGGAAACTATCGGGGGTACAATGGCTGGTCCTGATATCGAGGCTCCAGGATATCCGGATGCTCCTAAACCTAATCCAGGAGCTGACAAGCCTGAGCCGAAACCGGAGCCGGATAGGCTAGATCCAAAGCCAGATCCAATATTTGCGTCAGTGAGTCCACCAGCACCAAAACCGGAGTTGTATCCCGAAAAGCTTCCACTGTTGAACCCACCGCTCGAGTAAGTCGCAGATGGTAAAGATCCAGCTGGAAAAGAGCTTGGAGCGAAACTGTCAGCTAAACCACTTGGTGCTGATAAGTGTGGGAGTGGTGCAGGTGGTAGCCCGTGGTCATAGGAATTGTCGTGGAAGTCATGGTGACCATGTCCGTGATCGTGGAATTCATGGTGACCATGCCCGTGATCGTGGAGGTCATGAGAGTGGTCATGGGAATGATCGTGACCATGAAGAATTCCAGCATAGGCAGTACTTAGTAGGATGGCTAACGTAGTCAATTTAGTCTGCGAACAAATTTAAATTTGAGTTTATCAAATTGTTTTACTTTAACTATAAACCACGTTTAAAGTAAGAATATTTAATTTTAAAATTGTGTTCTCTTCTCAAATACTTACAATAGTAGCCATATTGATTAGCTAAACGCTGGCTACGAAAACTCGAGTTGTTCTTTCAACAACTAGCGAAGCTCGTTTGTAAAGTTTTCGGTGTGTCTCAAACTTATATATCGGTGTCTTTGAGACCAACCACTTCGACGAAAGTGACCGAAGAGGTTCTTTTTCCTTTTCATTCAACATTAAATTATGTATCTGAATTAATTCCATGTTACCTAATAGCTACCTTACCGGTCATCGCTATCAATATTAAACATCATTCAATTTCTATAAATTTTTGTCGTTTTAACAAATTTGTTAATTTTATTATTAAAGCATTAATATTACAAAATAAACTATAAAAGTGGAATCCCCTTGTGGGGCACGGGGCGAACACAAGTTGAGCATACTGTGTCCTGCACGCCCGAAATAATCCTTCTTTTCTCAGGATTCAAATCCTAGACTCATGCTTAACGAAATGCTAGACAACACGTTTAACTACGCGTAACTATTTACATATTATATACTATAGCAGAAGAAAAAATATTGAAGATATGTAGCAGAATACATTGTAACTTATAAACATTTATATTTTTTTTTTATGCCTTTTTCTAAAATGGATGTAACAAAAGACCTTACATATTCATTACTTTCAATAGTTATAGATAAAACGTATTTTTTATTACATTAAACACAAAATTACGCTATTACTTAGTGTACAGATACACGACATAGTTACATAGTTATGTATAATTATCTAAAACATATTTCTTGTTTACATTCTTTCTCCCTTTTCCTTCGATCTGTTTTCTCTAAAAGTAGTTCAGACGTTTAAAAAATAAACCAACTAGCAGATGGCTTACGACTTGTATAGCTACGAATAACCATTAGGGCAGTACTTATTAACTTTATAAGCTTTCAAATTAATAGCTTCAAAGTTGACTAAATTCAAAATCAAACGTGAAAAATCATTTAATCATCTAATTACTCTTCTGAACGTTAATACTTTACTGTATAACTATTGTAAACAATTGTTTAGGCGAGTAGGTAGTAGACATTTAAATAAGACACTTTTAACGGTTTGAAACGCGAAATATATTAGTTATTAGGAATGGAGCGTAAAATAGCATAAGCAAATAAAAAATATCATACAGGTTAAATATAAATTGGGGTAACTAAAGAATTTGCAGGGATGAAATTATACCAAAAAATTTTTAAACTACGGCCCGACGTTTGGATGCTTTGCAGCACCGTGGTAGTGGGAGACTGTCACCGCGTGACCTCGTAGATAAAAATAAATTTCAAAGAGGTTTAACCAAAACATATAGCGTATTAAACCGTAATAGTGTTTTATTTAAATGTGTACTACTCGCGTAAACTACAGATACAGAGCAACCTTTAATACAGTTAAAAACAAAAGACTAATTTATAACCATAACACAGTTGTACATATCATATTCAGTACCGGTTCACTTTATTTTAACACCGAAATCAGGTAAGCATGTTCATGAATCATTTTTGCATACCTAGGTAGGTAGCAAGCTTTCTAATTTTATACAAAAGAATACGTCCAGTATTACGTAAAAAGGGTGGAAACAAAATAATTTAACTAAAATACAACAAGCCGACTAAGCTTAATTCTGACGCACCTCTTTAATGATAATCAAATTTGGTCGAAATTAATGCTATATTGGCAATTCTTTGTTATAAATGTATCAACGTAGTAATATTACTCTTGCATATAACAAAACACTGTTTGCCGGATCAGCTTGTAATCGATGCTTATAAATAAAAAAATATATATTTGTCGCATGTTCCCATGTTTGTTTATCTATCACTTATGATCATTTTTGTACAAGTTGTTTGTTTAAATAAAACACTGTAACGCTTTAAAACGCTACAGAGAATCCGACGTCAGGCGGTAGTTAAAATAATTTACAAATAAGATTAACTAATACACAACGCGTTTTAGTTTTTTTTTTTTTTTTTTTTTTTTTATGGGGGGGGGGGGGGGGTTTTTTTTTTTTTTTTTTTTTTTTTTTTTTTTTTATTATAAAAAATTGGGGGGGGGGGGGGGGGGGGGGGGGGGGGGGGGGGGTTTTTTTTTTTTTTTTGGGGTTTAAAAATTTTTTTTTAAAAAAAAAAAAAAAAAAAAAGGGGGGGGGGCCTCCCCCTCCCTGGGGGGGGGGGAAAAAAAAAAGTTGTCCCTTTTCCCGACCTCCCGATTACCCCTATCAAATTTGGTGGAAATCGGTCGAGCCGTTTCGGAGGAGTTCGAGTTCGTACACCGTGACACGAGAATTTTACTTTATTAGGCTACTCGCGTAAACTACATATCTGCAGTGTGTAAGAATGTGTAGGAATTAACGCTGAAAATCATATGACGTTAAGCCACAATTTACTTATTATAAATAATGTAGTGTGCGTAATAATTGAATGAATCGATTTATAAATTATGAAAAAAAACACAGTAGCCTTATTATCATGAGCTTCCTACCGTCCTACCTGTAATATAAATGTTTCAATCTTAAATTAATAAAAAAATGTTAATTGTACGAAACTTAGAAGAAATTTGACCGGCTCGTTGTTAATACGTTCCATCTGGGTAAAGTTCAAACGGTTGGTAGCCTGTGGACTTTCGCATAAGCAAATATAAAATAGGTTGACAGTCTTCTGAATGTTATGAATGCTACGAACCCTATGCTTGTCTGATCTCTATTATTAAAAATCTAATAACCTACGACACAGGCTCGCCCTGTGGAGGATAGAGACACCATCAATATGTTTAGACTTATATATTATAATAAAGAATTTAGAACTTGGATTCCTTATTTAATACAAACGAGTGACGGTTTATATAGAGATACCTCTCACCGTCGTGCATTCTTTACTAGCGCGGCAGACGCTCAAAGTGATCGACTAGCAAAAACTGTCGCGTTGTTCGTTGCGATCGTAAATCGGTATGGGCGCGTGAATCTCTGATTGAATCAGAAAGCGGAACACACGCAACGATTATTATCTTAAACAATATATCAGATATGTAATTTTGTTATTGTTTATAACTATAATTACATTGTGCGTATCTACGTTGCCTAGACATGTTGATCGAGCCAACAATTACTTTTTATATACTGTTTTTATTTATAATCTAGTCTAATTAGTCCTTAAAATAGAAGGTTACATAAATGAATTGTAACCTTAGTCTATGACTGTACTATATTTGACATCGAAGTGACTTGATGACAGAAAGGAAGTTAATTATTAAAAATATCAAAATACCATTTTCTGTTTACATTACCTTTGCGTTAGTTTAATAGTGTATTTAATTATAATTAAATAAGAGTTGGTTTCATGAATTCGTGTCAAACTTTTGTTGATTTTTATTAACTTTTATAGATTCGATTTGAAGGTTTCCGTCTTTAAAACTTTTAAACAATTCATTAATAATCAATTATCTAATACAATACCATAAATAAAAGAAATTATACATTTAACAACATTTTATTAAAAACAAATAAACAATAACTTGTATATTCAAATACTCTAAATGCTTTTATTCTTATCCTACATATATTTACACCTTAATACGTTAATGACTAAATTAATGAATAATTAATATTTTGTATATTTCAAGTAGTTAGCGCTAATATTTACAAATACATAACAAATATGGATTGAGGGGGAACGATTTAACAAACAACGTTAACAAAAGTAAGAGTTATCTTTCAGGGCTTTCCAGAGCCTTTAATAAACGCTTATTATAACAACATATAAGTTTAATACAAGAAGTATTTACGCGGAATCTTCCACTAACTCTTCCTGATCGACAACATCCACTTTATCTTCCATAACGGGAGGTGGCTTAAGCAACGTCGAAACAGCAGGTTTAGAATCGTCAATTTCCGCATTAGCTTCGAACAGTGGTTCTGTCTTGAAGAATCTTGGTTTTGGCTTATTAATACGACGCCTTTTGTTACTTTTGTCTAAATGATGTGGTCCCTTACCGCGAGATCTATATGGTGGTTTTAAAACTGGGTGGGGCTGGTCTGCTAATGTGTTTGGGTATTTCTTTTGATATAAATGGCGACCTAAAAGGTGCCTGTACCTTTCTCGCATTGTTCTGTGATTTGGATTATACATTTTGAGTGGTCGATCTTCATCAATGTGAATAGTGTCGGTGTCGTCTTCTGTAATATCCGTGTTTTCGTGTCCCAAGATCTCATCTACTACGGCACCTATGGGGTGAGAGTTAGATGATTCCGCTATAGGTATATTCTCTGCTTCTTCTTCGCTGCGGGAATGTTTAACGCCTTGGTAGGGATAGCGGCCATTACTGTAAATGTCAAAATACGAACTTGGGAAACTTGCATAGCTACCCAAACCGTTTCCTATGTTTTCGTTCTTCAGCAGTTGTTGTATTTGCGGTAAATCGAGCTTAATCGGTAATGGTTTATTATACTGATTTTGAATTGAACCGAATTGACTTTCATCAATGACTGGTTTTCCTTTAAGCATATCGGCGACTAATTTAAGATCCATGTTGAACGGATTAGCAACTTTGAATCCATGGATGTTTGAGACTACATTACTGTTTTGTATATCAAGCTCTTGTTTGTTAGAATTTTGTTTATTACTGAGCAGTTTATTTAAAATTTCACTCGTCACATCCACGTGATGTTGTTCTAAGTTCTGATTGAGTCTCACGGGAAGAGGATTTGGTATATTAACTTGTTCGTAATTATTTGATGGAATCCTTAATGCCTCAGGGTTTAAATGTTGTGTCAGACGTAATGGCATATCATTTAATTTTAGCAAATGAACGATATCAGACGCAGACGGATTTCTCTGTAACATATTTTGCTGTATATTACCTTGTTGGGAATCTTGGCTAAGGGGACTATGGGCTAAATAATTGTTTGACTGTGGGGAATCATCTGTGTATCGTTTATTGCCTGAGAAACCGAAACTTAGGGTTGTTTCCGTAGATTTTCCTTGTTGCCCTAATAATTCTAATTGTTTTAACCGATCCGCAAGTGATACATATTCTTCTGGTTGTGACTTCACGCTAAAGGCATAAACATTATTTTTGTCCTTGTAATACGTCTCACTTGTAGGACGACTATACTGTTTCAAGTTTTGTTCAACTTGATCTTTGTTATGAGAAACCATACTATATTTCTCATTCCCGTCAAACCCAATACTCGATTTAAGTTGTACATTAGAATTCTGAGCGACATTAGACATATCTAACGGGACAACATTCTTTATCGCTTTATCATGATCGAACTGCGGTTTTGGTTTGCTCTCAATAAAATTTTCTCTTGCGAAGTAAGGAGATGCGGAAGCGTAATCTATCTGGGAATTGCTGGCCAAGTAATTATTTGTGTTCACATTTTCGTACTTGTTCCTGATTTTATCATTTGTGGAATAATAAGGATTGATAGGTTCAGGGTTAGCAAACGCGTTGTTGTTGTACTGACCGATTGAAATACGATTGGCTTCTAACTGCTGTTTGTAATTTTCATGCGCTTTTGTAGCGGCTCTTACAAATTCATCCGCTTCCAATTTTTCCGAGCTGGATTTAGAAATCTGATTATAATTGTATGGTCTACTTGTATCCATGTGAAAGCTGACTTGACTCATCGCTTCATTGTCGGACTTTGCATTATTTGCCTGATACCCGGAATAACCAGCAGTCGTTATTTCAGATCCGAACATAGGCTTTCTGTCAAGTTTCCAGCCATAATCACCGTGCGAATAAGCCGCCGACTGTCCCATTTGTTGATCAGTTTCCCTTGTATGAGTTTTTGCATTATTTACTTGACTATGCGGCTGTATATAATTATAGTAGACATTATTATTATTAGAACTTACGCTATTATATCGTTGTGAATCTTGATTCACGCTATCATAAATCGAATCTTGTTTATAATCTTCTTGACTATTGCTTTGTCGGTAATGTGGGTTAGTTGAGTACTGTGGAGTCAGATCTTGCAGTGGCTTTTGTACAGCGAATCCATTATTATAATTTGCACCATTGTTTTGCCAATTTTCTCTGGAGTCTTCGGAGTAAGGAGACGAAACCGGAGCGGCAGTTGATGAGGGATAGTTTTGATACTGGTTTTGTACATTCACCTGATATCTAATTGCGTTCCCAGAATTACCATAGTGATCAACCTGTATCTTCTTATTGTAAATATTATTGTCGTAGTTCTGGGCGTTGCCAGTATTTCTTCCACTATAATCGACAGTACCGGTTTGAGCGTTTGAATATGGAGATGAGACATAAGATGGTTGTAAATTGGGCGGGTTTGTTATGTACATAGGGGACGAACTCGAAACATAATTATTTGCTGGCGTTCCAATATATTGATTGTTCGCTGTTGATACATATGTCGGCGCGGGTGTGCTTGCTGGTGTGTCAGCATGGTTATAAATATTCGCGTTGTTATACTGATATGTATTGGTATTAGGATTATAATAATTCAATGATTTTGGTTCTTGTGCATTTTGATTTTGTTGATTATCGTAATTTGTAGCTGTCATCGTTGAATACAAATATTGCGGTTGCGGAGTGGCTGTATAAGAGTATACTGAAGCCTGTGTCGATAGCGGTTGCTGATGGTATTGGTTCTCTGCCCTCATTTGTTGAAGAAACTCTTCAGGAGGCAGAGAGTACTGCACGCCCGCATACTGGTTGCTAGCTGAGGTATCGCTGTCTTGAGAACTGTTACTATCCATTTGAGATTCATCTTGTTGGTTTTGGAAGGGGTTTTTTATTCTGTAGACCTTCCTGTTTTTTCCACGTTCTCTGTTGAATTCAAAACTATTAGCGTCATCAGGCATTTGATATCTAGCGCTCAGTGATGAAATTTGGCTGTTCGCATCAGTATGTAGGTTGTACACTGTGTTAGTTTCAATTTGACCTTCGTTGGTAGCCTGTTGCACTCTTAGGATATTTTGATCGTTGAATCCATCTTGACAGCTTGCGTTTATAAATAGCGTAAGCACCAGTATCCACGTCTGAAAAAGACAAACAAAATTAATAATGAATATTGGTTTTTATTCTTTAATAATTTTAAGCAATTGTAATTCGAGATAACATGATAATAATCCCCTCTGTGGTGCGTGGATCAGAACACTGTCCTATGACAGACAACATTTGTTCAGACTTCAATACCATATCCGACCAAAACTTTGTGTCATTGTCGTATGTTTGTATTAATTAAAGAGTACTATAATTAAACTATATTTATAAAGTGTGTGAAAACCTTTTGAGTTTTACTTGTATCAACTCTAATATACACTAAGATATCACCATACTATATCAATTAACCTATCATGAAAGTAAACATACATGTTCAACATAATGTATCTTTATCAAGATAGATTAAAGCTATAATTACGCCTAATCCTTCATCGCGAACTTTCTACACATTTCCTTACATTAAGCTTTCAATTCGCAATGCACCCACGACGAACCATCGAGGTTAGAGGGCAAACGATACTCAGGAAACAGTATGGGTTTGAATAATGGACGCTATTAAGCACGGATGATACATATTAATGTAAAGGAAAGCAAAGCAAAGGTCATATTTGTGTTATATGCAATTTATAAATATCCCCCAGCCGATGTGAAACTTTTTTTTATATAGAAGAAGAAAAACAAACAGGACAAGATTTTCAGAAAAAAAATTCTTCGTGATAAAAACTCGTATGGATCAAGCGTAAAAATATATATATTTTTTTAATATCTTTAATTTCAAGTATAAGAAGGAAATCATCGGATCAGCCTCGTTTTTCTTTTATATTATTGAACATTACTATTTATTTTGAAGGCTACCTGTCTAGATAGGTATACCTAATAAATGTTTGGCTGAAAAGAAGTCTTACTTAATAATTAAATACGATGCATTGATTCGAGTTGATAAATAGTTAATATACTTAGTAGAAAGTGTAGACAATCTATTGAAGGGACATTAGAGACGTTTAAATCGAAGCTAAAGGTCACGCGACAAGATCTTTCGGATCCAGTGTTTTCTCTGCCCTTATGGCTTACGAAAGTTGCACCAGGATTTCAAAGGGAAAGTGTGAAATATCATTTGTTCAAGATTACGTAACAATTAACGTCACTTCGATATTAGGTAGAAAACGGAAAATGGTATTTTTGTTTGAAAACTTTAATATTTTTCACATGTTATTGGCATACGATGGCACAATATAAATTGAAAATCAATTTTTAATAGAAAAAAATAACAACTCTGGCAGGACCTAAACCGGCAGCTTGGTAGAGTAGCAGCACTAAACGCTGAGAATGCCGATTCAAGTCTTGTTCGAGACGTAAATTTTATAAATTTCAAATCGATTTTTAATAGACACTACAGGAAACATTCTATTAATTACTGTTTTATTAATTACTATAAAAAATCATTGGTCAGAACAGACAACTTGAAGTGTAAAAACACTTCAAGTCCTTGGAAGGTAAGATTGACAATCACAGTACATAGGAGATAAAAAAATTAAATTGCAACAGCGTTGTTAGTAACGTTATGATTAGTGGCTAGTGTTTTAGACGTCGCTTGTCGATTGTTAAATTTTTAAGCCTTATAAATTTATGTAATTTATCTCAGTATAGTTATAAAGTAAATTTAGTTTATAGTATATTTTTTGTATGCACCTTTTATATAAATGACTTATATATAAAATTTTACGTTTAATAGATCGTTTAAACAAGGACTTATGGAGTGTTATTCATATAGAATTTTAGTATAAAACCTGTATAAAAATACATCTGGACTTACGTATATTAAAAATCTTGGCCGTGTTTCTTTTTATTTTAAATTTTATGCGCTAGTATTACGTATTTGAATCTTTGCATATGCAAATTGTGCTAACATTTATATCTTCTTTCAATCTATATTATAACAATTACGAGTGTTTTAGCCTTTCACCCGACGTAGACGGCTTGGCGTCGAGCTCAAATTTTGTAGTGCGATGGAAGATATATGGATGGGAAATATTATTTTTTAATTCATTCAACTTCTATAAATATAAGTTAATATGTATACATTTTTACTAATTGTTCCATGAAGTTATATTATCTTAGATAATCACTCTTAAATTAATTGTTCTGGCAGGAAAAAAATTGTAGTCGACAACTGTAGGGTTGATTATTTTGTTTTTACTGTAACTGTTAAGCAAAAACACTCAAGTATTGTAAACAATCTGTAATATTCTACTAAAAGAACATTACCAAAGGAGAATACCTACTTTAAATTAAAATGCTATAAAACTTTTTGTTAATTGAAAAAGTAAGTGTTAAATACTGTCTGTAGTTAACGCGAGGTCAAAACGCGATTTATATTAGTGTAACTTATTTTAACTACGGTCCGACTTAAGTAAATTTTCAAATAAGTTTAATTATTATAAATCGCGTTTTAATCTGTTAAAGTGTTTTATTTAAAAGTAAGTGCTTTTAATTGAATAACATGAACTATAATTGCCACAGACAGGAGTGGAACCTGCAACTGTTTATTACATTGTTGGTTGATCTAAAGACTCAGCATTACCTTTCTCTGTTCACTATATCATGTGATGAGTCAAGGTTACTTTGAATTATTTGCTAATTACTCAAGTCGTTGACCGCACGCAATTAGAGAAACAAACGAACACGCAAACTTTCATACAAGATGTCGCTCTTAATTCAGATTGATAATACACATAACTCTCCGCTAATTAGCTTTTACGCTGTTAGCGCTAATTATTGTTATGTAAAATGTGATTTGTTCTCGCGCGTCATAGTATCTTTACATTTGCGATGTATATGTTGAAAAGACCTGATCTAACGTTTTCTTAACATTTTATATTTAATTAAATTTATGTAATATAATTATCAATGTTAATTTAAAAGAATGCTTAAACTATCAACACCATTTAACTAAAACCGACGTCATTCCTATACAATGTGACACTTAGTTAACAAAGTAGAATTAACTTAAACATACATTTTTGGATTGGGTGCTTTTTATAATATAATTAGTTGTATCAACGACTTTGTCCGCGTAGAATAGTTATTTTGGACATCACAATTGGTCTTTGCTAACCTCCATGTTTATAAAGTATAAAATATAAAATATAGCTCTTCCCCACGATGACGTCCGCGTCCCGATAGATGTGTAATTTCTCGGATATTATTTTATTTCAATTAAAGAAAAATAATTCATTCATACATGTTTTTAGAAGATCTCGAACCGTTTTCGGAGTGTACGCAACGGTAAACCCATAAGATAGATATTTCTCCATTTAATTTTTTTAATTTCTCACTGCATTTTTGCTACTATTGGTCTCAGCCTGGTGTTTTATAGCTTAAAGTCTTCCTCGATAACAACTAACGCAAATAATTTTTAGAACTAGTAGTTCCAGAGAATAGCGCGTTCAAATAAACAAACAAACGCTTCGCGGCCTTATACATTTATCGGACATATATTAAAATCATTAACGAAAAAATTAACCTCGTTCTATACCGTTAAAAATATTTACACTACATTACTCTAAATTTACTCGCGTAAACTTCAGCTCTTTATGTTTATATATAATAAGCATTATAAATAAACCAAAATACTATATACCAAATAATCTCTAATGTATTGATTAAACACTTTAACGGTTTAAAACGCGATATATATTAAACTTGTTATTTTTTTTTAACTACAGCCCGACGTTTCGGATGCTTTGCAGCAGCCGTGATCTCCCCGTTATATATCGCGTTTTACCGTTAAAGTGTTTTATTTAAATGTGTACTACTCCCGTAAACGACAGACAGTATCTCTACTGCGATTTTTGTCTCTGTAATAGAGCTTCCACTTGCGAAACAGTTCGTCCCTAATTGGTTAGGCGCACCTTATTGTTATGTAATAATCTTTTATAGAAAGTGAAATATATTACATACCGGCAACGGAAGAGTTTGACATGATTAATTGCTATTACTTATTCAGTATTTTGTCAAAAGCAATAAAAATGACGAACTGTTCAGCACAATAGGAAATAGCACGCTCCAATGCTAGGTATATTTAGGTAGCTAGGTAAATAGATGCTAGGTTTGTGTAAAATTATACATTAGCAAGTTTAGTGTACTATAAAAAGTTCCGCACAAAGAAAGACTTTTAGAAGAAAAAATAATATTTTCGTATTACTATTATCATTATGGCACATAAGGAAAGAACAGCATACTAATAAACAGACAATATTAAACGGACATTTCACAGTAAAAGTGACCCGTAAAATATAAAAAAAAGGGATACAAAAATTAATTATTTTAATGCATTACTATCTGTAGAATCTGCGAGTAATACAAATAAACAATTACTTTTAACATAAATAAGTTTAACTAATAAATTTCGCGTTTCTAACCGTTAATGTATTAAATACTTTTTAAAGTATATATTGTTAAGATCTAATCAGTATCATTCTTAAAAATAAATTCACTTTCATTATATATCTAGTTCAATGCTCATATCGAGTTCGCATATAAAAGAGTTCAACGGGCATTAAGCTATTTTTTGTGTGATGGCGGTGAAAATTTAGTAACCCAAAAATTTAATTTATCAATTAGATGACTTATTCTTAACTATAACCCGGCATGCCTGCTATTGCTTTATATCCTATAATTTGATTCTAATCCGATTTATCGTGTTTACAACCGTTAATACTTTGTTTTAAAGATAACTTAATGTGATTTAACTAATTCCATGATCACTTTTGACATTTACTTTTAATTGATAACATCAATCGACTGAATATCAATAGTGGCTTATTTATTAACATATAACTCATTCACAACTTGACATATTAGATAAATTAATATTATATCATCTATCATCTTAATCGAGAACGGTATAAATATGAATGCTTCTTAATATATGTAAGTAGTATAAATGAACGCTTTGACAAGTCTTCCGTGGTTATATAAATAGGATTTATGTTAATTTATATTCCAAAACAGCTGGTATATAAATTCTTATATTTTCTTTACTTCTAGACTGATACTGTCTATAGTTTACGCGAGTAGTACACATTTAAATAAAACACTTCGGTTTAAAACGCGAAATATATCAGTTAAACTTATTTGAAAAGGATTTTTAACTTCCGCCCGACGTTTCGGATGCTTTGCAGCAGCCGTGACCACGAAACGTCGGGCCGAAGTTAAAAATCATTTTCAAATAAGTTTAACTAATATATCGCGTTTTAAATCGTTAAAGTTTTTTATTTAAATACTTCTAGACTTCCAATATCAGTCTAGATATAGGATTTTAATCATTTGTTAAGCAGTAAGTTATTTGTTAGTTAAATGTTGAATTATTGTATTTAATTTAGTTACGTAACTAAGACGTTCATCTCTAAAAAATGTTGATGAGCATCGTTACAGCACTTATAAAATACATTTCTGATTGTGGCTTGATAAAAATTCATTTAATTGTAATTACTAACATTAAATATAAACGTCGAAACGTCGGAGCGTAATTAAAATAATTTCCCAATAAGTTTAACTAATATATATCGCGTTTTGAACCGTTGTGTTTTATTTAAACTTTAAATATGTATTTATTATGTAGATATATTATAAACTTACCGTTCGCAGTACGGAGTTCATCTTAATAAGTTCACAATTACGCACAGTCCCTCAACAACAATTCACATATTTCACACACACTCAACTCACACTGAAGGGTTGTTCTCTATGATTGATCAGTGTTGAAATGAAGTTCAAGGATAGTTAGAGTTAGGTTTATATATGGGGGTAGCGGAGCGTGGAGGCTTCGTAGTGTGCAATAGTGCATATGCATGCAATGCACACACGCTCGCTGCACTGGACCCTTGTCTTAGACGTGCTGGCTAGGAAGTTAACGTTGCTATAAGTTCAAAAAGATAGAGGTTCCTAATTTAAAATGTGATCTATGTTACACGTATCAATATTAAAAAAAGGTTGTATTGTAGGTAGACACTGTTTCTCGACTTATTTTTTTTATATCTCACAATGTCTCTGAATATATACATACATTTAAATTTCTATGAGAAATAGTTATGTTAGGTTTACGTATTATACGGAACAGCGCTGTTTAGTTTTCTAAATAAATAATTGAGATTATACCCTTTTAATATTTATTTGTTACAGCTTTATTATTGATAACATACCACAAAACAGAAAAAGAGAAAAATCTTGCGTTCGAACTTATGAATGAAAGGCGGCCTTATCGCTGCAGCGATCTCTTCTAGGCAATTCGAAGAATAGAAAAAGAGAAAAAAAGGCTAATTAAATGTGTGTAAGGAATGAATAAACAATAAGTGTTCTTATTCCTAATTTATTTTTCCTAATTTAAATAAAAAAACATAATTAAATAACATACTGTGGATACTTAGGTCTCCACTGTGCCTAAGATAACCTCACGTAGCTTCTCTATTGAAATTATGGTCATAGTGAATCTTCCCAAACCACTTTCTACGATGCTCAGTTATTTATGGAAACAAGCGTTAGAAATAATCAATAGCCGTTGCGCTTTGCGGAAGCAATGCATTCTCACGACCTATGTACGCTCGTTACGTTTACAGCCACATCGTGAGACCTGTAGGAGACACATTTTTGTGTTTGTTTTAATGAGTTTAGTGGATAGTAGCTTAGTAGAAGACTTAGTGTACTAGGACTTTCTTGACAGGTATCTTGAATTAATTTGCTACTTGGACGTTTTGCTTAAAAATCATATCAAGGTAATTAGAAGTAAAGACAATAAACTAGAGAAAAATACTTTGACTGTATTGCCACAAATCGCCCTAATCCCATTATAACAATTAATTAATTAAAATCATTATACCCAATAAAACTATCTGTCAATGTTTGCCGAGTCATGCAGTTTGTTGTTTACAAAAATATATATCTAAGAATAGGTAAATTGAGATCTTTATTGAACCGTTAACGTATACGTGGAAACTGTGACGAATCAAAAATTAATTCGCTACTAACAATTCATCGTATTCATAATTCAGATTAAAATTCAGCTTCCCGTAATTCCGCAAATGCATTAAGTATTGTGAATTTTTATTAATAATTTAACATCAACAATGACCAGTATAACGCACAATGTGTTGAAATTGACTCAAGTAGACTACCTCAAGTAGTTTGTAGTGCAGTTTAATTTCCAAGGGAATTAAATATCTCATTAAGTATTTAAAATACAAACAAAAATTTAAGTAGTCATTAAATAAGTGATAAGAATAAATTTAAGCAAAAATGTGTGCATTCCTTAATCGAATGTTGTATTGGATATAACTAATCATTTCAAGTACTCCGGTAAACTAGAACTCTAAAAATCAACTTAAACATCAACAAGAAACATAGGTTTTATTTATACTATACTTTCATATCTTTATCGACAAATTATTGAACTAATCGTAGTAGTTTCCGCCGATAAGCAAGGCCGGAACAGGCAACGCCTGTAGGAAAAAGGTTATTCATAATGCGGTGCCGTTCCAATGTTCTTGTACCTAAGGCGTTTCGTTTTTAGTGGCACCTTCAAGGGGGAACGGACAAGAAGTAAAACAATAAAACATACTACTTTATTATGTAAACTCTACGAAGAAGATTACCGTTACAATTTGATGCAAAGAAATGAATGTCAATAACTCCAAAAATGTTTTAAATTCAAACAGTACACTCAACGTTTTAAAATGCGAACAGTTTTGTATAACAATCACACTATTTATTTTGCCTTTTAATCGGAAAAAGGAATTTATTTAATATGTACACGTTTATAATTAAGTGTAGCTTTAACGAAATTACCTACATCTTTGATTACTCTACATAAGTAGTCTTTGAAGTATATAAAATTAATATCTATGCCTATATTAATTTTGATTCTATTACGCATTTAACAAACGTAGAAAAAGTATTTCTTTTGCACATGGATTACCTACATATAGGATAACTTAAATCAAAATTTGTAGAATAAAGTAAAAAATTCTACAAATTTTGATATATGTTAAATAAATAAATTTTTAAGTTAAACTAATTTATTGTCGGTATCTATAAGGTTAAATATTATTTTTTTCAATTCTAATTTAAAAAATATAAAGCCAAACTTTTGTCATAAATTATAGCAAACAAATTCAATCGTTTTAAAACTATCTTTAGAATTAAAACGTTCGTATTATACCTTCGGAGAGTGACAGTTACGTAAATAATTAATTAAGTTCGCAACAGCATTCTACAAACTTGATCTTAATACGGACTCATAGTCTGATTTTACGTAACAATTCCTTCACAGACCTATAATATATGCTGTATGACAAAATCAAGTCCAAAAGAAGCGTGGCTTTCTCCAATAGTTCCTTCCTGCTGGTCCGGTTTGCGCTGCCGGCTTATTTTATACAGGAAAGGGCCTGACAACATATCATTAGCAACGCCCCAATCAGGAATGAGGAAAATAAACGCTAAGTGTTATATTATGTATGACAATTGTTATTATAAAAAGGGAACGAAAAGTATTTGCCATATAACGTCTAAATAAATATATCTTGGTTTTGGAATTCGGAAATCTATAGATTAAAACCAAAATGCTATTACTTCACAGCTTTTCCATTTCTGAATGGTGTTTCCGTGACCCGGACCTAACTTCAATATTCCTACCAGCCATTTGATATTCAGATTTCCAGACCTAGGTTTCCCGCCCCATTCTTATTCTATATATTTTCTATATTAATTTTTGTGAGCCCCAAAAATAAATATCTTCAAGTATCATTGATTCACGTATCGCATAATCAAAGGCCCTTAGTTCAAATGGCAAGAAAATATGTAAAAAAATAACTAAACAAAAATTTTACTTAAATTTATTGAAAATAATTCTTTCAGATTAATTTAAAAATATTGCACATGGTAACAGTCAAACGTAAATTTTTATAATAGTCTGACGTTAAAATAAATAATACATTTTCGAACAATACAAATTGTAATACTTTAGCGTTTTTTGTGGTTTACTTTAAAAGTGTTAACCCTCAAATGATATGATGATAATCAAGACAAGGCAAGGCGAGTGTACAGAAAAATTACGATATGTTTTTATTCTATTGTATAGAAAAAGCAATGCGTAAATCATAGTACGACGTATCTACTTGAAAAATGTTCTTAAATTCTCAGTTTAAATATAAGTCATTTTAAGAAAAGGAAATACTTTAACGGTTTAAAACGCAATATATATTAAAACTTAATTAAAAATTAATTTTACCTACGGCCCCAAGTTTCGGATGCTTTGCAACAGCTGTGGTTACGGAGGAGACGTAGTTAAAATAATTTTTAAATAAGTTTAACTAACATACATCGCGTTATAAACCGTAAAAGTGTTTTATTTACATGTGTACTACTCGTGTAAACTACAGACAGTATGTACATTCTCAGTTTTGTCTAATCTAAGGTTTTCAAATGTTTTCTACAAATTACGAAATTTATTTCTACAGTATCTTAAAATTTTGTACAAAAACATTTTATCGCAGAATTAAAACTTTGCGCCTAACATTATTTATACTATCACAATACATCTTACTATAATATTTACAACAATTCCATACTATTTCATGATGATTTCTTAGCGTCGGGCCTCTCCGTTTTCTTCGCTTTCGTCGAAGCTTCTGCCTTGTTATCAGGCTTGGCCATGCGCTTTGGATGAGTATGGTGATTCCTAGGGTAAGACGGTCTACTCGCCACTGGCGGTACATAGTGGGCACTAGAAGTATACTCCTCTTCTTGTTCCAAATCATGATGGTACCTTCCTGCCTGGTTATAGTGCATAGAGTTCACATAGGACACCTTCTCGCTGCTCGGTGTTTTGAATACAGTCTGTGGCACCATAATTCTGTACTGAGATTGGTATTTGGCTGAAGGCATTGGAGTCACATAGCTTACAGTTTGCACGCTTTGTTTAGGCTTCTGCGGAGCGCTGTATGAGTTTGGGAACACAGTAGCAATGGTATGGTCTTTGCTCGGATAGTTTTCTGAAAGCGGTGATGCCTTGGCTGAATCAGCGTTTTGATAGGAATAGTCTTGACCCGAAACTCCACTACTCTCCTCATACTGTTCGGAATGTATTAAGCGAGAAGGATATACTGACACTTCAGACTCTTTTTGTCCTAAAGCAGATACAAATGTTTTTGCGTCATATTCTGGTTGTATTTCTTCTTTTAAATACTCAGCTTCCCTCGCTGCTTCATATTGAGGAGCTGCGTCAGCTGAAGTGTAGTACGATGATGTTGGTTGTACTAGACTTTGTTGTGGAGTACTATGAGGTTCATAGGCCTCCGCTGGAATTTCCTGACTAGTTTGCTCCTGGGTTCTGTACTCGACATTAGGATGGGAATCTTGGACGTTAGAATGCTGATCTATTGAAGTATGTGTGTTCTGGTACTCGTGCTGAGAAGCTGGATGCTCGTATTGAGATGGAACGTAGTAGGTTTGAGGCTGAGCAGCTGTCTGAGGAACGTACTGATACTGGTATTCGTAACGCTGGTGTGGTGGTTGACGGTACAGAGAATGTTGTGCTGGCGTCACGTATTTCGGTTGCGTATAACCTGATGGGTATCTTGCCATTACAGGTTTAACCGCGGAGTATTGAACTCCTGAATAATCCGCATGTGTGTATGAAGGCTTTACGTATGGATGAGCATAGTGCTGAGGTTCACCTTCAGTTTGAGAAACATGAGGATTTTGATAAGCCATTATTTGAGGGGCAAACGAGTATCCGTGCTTCTTAAAATATTGGTTGACTAATTGTTGGAGGTTTACATTATTCAGATAAGACGATAATGGATAGTTATTTGGTAAGTTCGCATACAATTCAGCGGAAGGATTTTTGATAGAAGAACTAGGTATTCTTAGGACCAGGACTGGTACGATTCTCTGACCTAACTGCGATTCGTGAGTTTTCAGATGGTCTTGAGTTAAACCTGCACTCTGGTATTGAGGGTTCGTCAGTAACTGCGATGGATCGACGAAGTAGTTCGACATCAGATTGGGAAACTGTGAACTTAAGCCAGAAAATTCTTGACCGTTGTACGTTGTGTATAGAGTTGACGAAGGCTCGTTTCCTCTGCTGAATGTAGGCGATGGTGTTTTAAATTCGATTTCAGGTTTCTTGTAGTCGTATGACGCTTGCTGTTCTTTCACTGGTACTAATTCAAACGCTTGTGATGGCTGTATCTCTACATTTGTAGATGTCTTATGATATTTTCCACCGACTTGTGAGTAATCGGTATTATAAATGCTATGACGCGCCGGGATATCTTCTTGAGAGTATGGGTATATCATGAATCTGCCTTTATCTTGGGACGACTTTCCAAAATAATTGTATGAGTATCCATTGTTAGTACGATATCCATAACCAAGGTTGGCATCAATTGTACGTTTTCCTTTTGTCTTAGAATCTGTATCGTTAACTATTTCTATAGCAATAACTGCTGGGAACGTTAGCTTTTTCTCTGTAGTTACATTTTTGGTATTGTCATTAATTTCCGTGTCTGCTTCATTAGTTTCAACTGGAACTTCATTTTTAATGCCAAATTTCTCTTCCACTTCTCTAAGGAACTGCCTCTCGTTATTCGTGAGTGTTTCAGTTTTTTTGTCAACTGAATCTGGTTTGTATTTCTTTGGCTCGGGCGCAGCTATCACTACAGCTACCATACAGCATAACATCTGGAATTGAAAATAGTTTCGAGTTAACATTTATTTATCTCAGAGATTATTGCATAGAGAATTTCTCAATAGAATTAGGTTTGTTTATATAACACACATCATTGCAATGCCAATAACTAATACATATCTCATCTTCATGAGATTTTTACGTTGCCTCATTATTACGTAAAGCTCAGGTAATAACGAAATATATTACGATACCGTGAAGTCATAAGGCTGTGTTGCACCTCTTTTAGCTTCTGAGAGCTACAAATGTTCATAATGCATCTTTTTATGTCGCATTACAACAGAAAACGCACATTTACTTTTTAATATCTCGTAGTAAATATACATGGCCTCACTTAGAGTGATAAGTTATATAAATTATCATAATCAATAGATTAATCTCTATAATAACATTACATTAGTTATAGATTAGTTAATTATGATAGAGGAGCACAGTCGAGCATGCGTTTCACTTGATAGAACGTGAAATACCCCAGCCACAAACATCTACACAAGATGCGCTATCGACCTATTTCGGCTTTGGATATTCGGAAATATACAGATTGAAACCGCTTTGAAACTGTACGGTTTTGCATCTGTATACGGTGGTATGTGATCTGGACGAAATTTCGAGCTTGGGTTAAAGCTAGTTTAAAACCGCAACCACGATTAATAGTACATGCTTTTAACAGATAACAAAGAAAAATATATAGAAACACATACTTAAAGTACCGAATGTATTTACAGAAGTGGTAAGTAGCTTATAATGTCTGCAGTTTACGCGAGTAGTGGCCATTTAAATAAAACTAAAACTAAACTAAAGCCGTGGTCATGGGGAACCTGCTGCAAAGCATCTGAAACGTCGGGCCGTAGTTAAAAATAATTCTCATAAAAGTTTTACTTAAATATATCGCGTTTTAAACCGTTAAAGTGTTTTATTTAAAAGTGGTAAGTTCTTATCTGACCACGATATTTTGATAATACGTTAATATCATATATATTTCCTTATGATCATACCTGAACGTAATATCAAGTATTTACGTAAATTATAGACACAGCACACATCAAACCACATCTAATGACTCATACGATGTAATTATGTAACGTTTTTCCAGTTATGCGCAAGAGTTCGCCTCCGTAACCCCGCGCTTTTCACCGCCATTAAACTGTTCGTATAATTAAAAAATTTAATTATTCATACAGTTCATGACATAATACGAGTATTATTAAATATGTTTGCATAATGTAGATCCGTTGGCTATGTTAATTTTTTGCTGGAAATTTGCTGTGGATAACATTTTTTATGAAGAAGATTTTTAAATTTTTTTTTAAATAAGGGAGCCGGGGTAAGGATATATCAAATCGTATTTAAAAATAATTACTAATACAATCTTTGCTTCACCTGTTAATAACACAGAACTACTTTTATGAATGATAAAGTACAAGATTTTGTTAATACATTCAATGTCCTTAGTTTCATAAAACTCATATATTCAGTATTAATTTTGAATCGACAATTTATGTGGAAATAAGGACTCAAAGATAATAATCTTACTTTAAACAGAACGAAAGTTATTATCATTAAAATATTGCTTATTGCATACAAGGTTATCGAAGAGTGACATAAAAACAAAAAGTAAAGTTAAGAGAATTGAAAAATGCAATTTCTCAAGAAGTTTGTGAAGTGGGTAAGGAGTTATAAAAAAAAAAAAAAAAAAAAAAAAAAAAAAAAAAAAAAAAAAAAAGGGACCCCCCCCCCGCCCGCCGCACCGACGCGCAAGAATCATAAAAGACGTAACACACGATTAAAACCTTAAATGTTTTATAAATTGTACTACTCGCGTAAACTATAGACAAAGTATTTAAGACTTTAATTTTCAAAAACACCTTTTGTTTATTACTACAGGAAGTGAGTTATATTATATTTGCTTACTATATAATTTAAAATAAAAAAGGCACCCTGTAAAATTTCAATCTAACATAGATATAAAATCCTTTAAAATTCTTCGCTAATTGTTTAACGATAAATGATACAGAGGAAAGTCGGTAATAAGAGTTTTTTTATGTACTATCTTATAGTTTAAAATGTTTTTAACGGTTTAAAACGTGACATATTTTAATTAATTTATTTACAATGTATTCAAATAGTGTTTAATTTGATGCTAAGCAGTAGCCATCATCAAATGGATTGAAGATGGAGGATATCCAAAGCCAAATAGATCAACAGCGTATCTTGTATAGATGCTATCTGGCTAAGGTATTTCACGTCCAATCCAGTGAACCATGCTTCTGTGTCCTCCTCTATAATTAAAAAAAATATCCCTAATGTCAAAGTCAAGACTGCTACGCAAGCGCCATCTGTTCCGTCGTTGTTGTTAATTGGCTTTTTTGCTTAGATATTCTACAAATGTTAGTTACGCGCATACTCATAATGGATTTAGATAATTATCATTCTATTATTTATCCAGACATGCACAAATAATGCACATTACGTGTGTCTGAAGTAATGCAAGATGAAAGTAAGTTTCGCGATAACTGACATAGAGAAAGTATCATTCAAGTTTAAATGTAATATTATGTATTTCCTGTTAGTAATCCTGCCTACGTCTCCGTCATCATCGTTTATAACAAATAAAACTCTTTTAATGACTTCCTATGTTAAGTAATGATTTATTAAGTTCACAAGTTGACCCGCCAAAGCAATTTTATTCATTTCAAATGAATTACTATTGTAGAAAAAGTTACTAACTTCTTGTTCCTATGTAAAGATTTAGTAAGTCAGTGAATGAGTCATGGAGTACTGTGAACGATAAGGCAATTAAAAAAAAATAAGCGAAGGTAG
Organism: Leptosia nina; assembly: GCA_963661955.1. Lineage (NCBI taxonomy): Eukaryota > Metazoa > Arthropoda > Insecta > Lepidoptera > Pieridae > Leptosia > Leptosia nina. The sequence continues at coordinate 2,538,851 of CAVLEF010000004.1, read as the reverse complement.
ATATGGAAAGGGAATAATTTAATTTATTACTTTTAATGTCAAATTAAACATCGTGAAAGCCGGGCTGAATTAAACTTTCCAAAAGTAACTATATCGCTTAACGTTAAAGTGTTTTATAAATATGGTCAAAATATTAATGGAAATATAGAAAAGTATAACACGAGTATTTTAACTGCTTAGTAGTATATAAAAACATGTAGCACGTTCCAGATATAAATATCGGAGTATAAACATATCCGCGAAACAAAGCGAGAGCAGTTGTGCTAAAAAAAGAGATATTTGTCTTGAATTATATGTAGGCAGTTATAATTTCATATGATCTGTATATGTTACTATAACGATGCTAACATATAGTAAGTAAATACGTGCGAAACGAATCAATGATAGGATTTCCAACATTGAACGTCTAAATGTATATAATAATTGGTAACTAAATCGCCACTCTTTCTATTAAAGCAGTCATTTTAAATCAAGACCATCCAAAATGGTGTCACGTCAGTTTTAAATTTCGTCTATAATTAGTAGTTATCTGAAGCATACATAACAATAAAGTTTGTAATATGAAATTTATTTTAATTTCGAAACGAACGTCCTAACACACTATTAGGCTTATGACCTTTTTATAACATTTTTGGGCAATCAATTATTATTGTTATTAGAATGAAAACAAAAGGCGATCGCCTGACAGTTCTTGCGCTAATCTTTCCATTCAAAACCGACTAATGCCCATCATCTGTTTTTTCACAATCACGATGAGTGTTATTATACTCGAAGCGATATTGAGGGCGTGTTTGTTACTGCATATTATTTAACAACTGTGCAAGATCTATTGTTAGAAATAGGCCGTCATATGTTTATGTCTCTTTTAAATAATTTGCAATAGTTTGAGAAACTTACGTACTTTTTTTGTAACATAGGTGGACGGACAAACTCGCAGTTCATATGACATCTAAAGATGTATGTCGATCTCCATCCGATCGATAAACAAATATTTGTCACGTTTTAAACTGTTGGAAGTGTTTTAATTTCTTTCTTAAGTACTTAGTTAAGGAGATACTTGTTCAGGATAAGTAATGTGAATTACATTAGAGGTAATTTAATTTACTTTAACGTTGTGTAAACAATATTTAAATGTCAATATCAAAGTTTCTTTTCTTTCAGGCTACGAAAATAGAAATCTTCTTTCATATTTTTTTAGAAACTTGACTTGATCTAGAATTGTTATAATCTCGATACAGAAATCTAGGTGATAAGTAAAAAACGCAGCCCAGACGTTTGTTATAATGTACCGTTAGCACTTCTATTTCAGATAAAGATGTAGCAAGATGTATAAATCTCAGTAAAGTAAACCAGTTAATATAGAGATAGTAATAGAAAAATAAACCAGATTAAATTATTGTCTAGGTTAATTCAAAGTTTATATCTATTTCAATAAAACAATGATAACGGTTTAAAACGTGAAATATATTAGTTAACCTATTTACTTTTTATTTTAACTGAGCCCAACATTTCGAATGCTTCACTGCAGCCGTGGTGACGGGGGTGTTTTATTTAAATTTATAAAATTGTATTACAACAAACATAGTTTTTGACGGGCCCCTTGGTCTGTGTGCCTAATAATCAATGGGTCGTAGATTCGATCCCCATCGGGTCTGACATGTTTCTAATCAATTTATAATTCTTCCGAAACATGTTGAATAGGTGGTAGGAATATCGAAATCCGGGTCACGAACCGCCGTCCGCAGATGAAAAGACCGTCAAGTAATCGCGTTTTAGTCTGTGCATGTCCGAATATCCAAATTTAAAATAAGATGACTGCGTATCTCGTACATGTATTTGATTGATTAAAAGCTTGTCTTTCCTCCTTAACATTAAAAAAAGTGTGATATTTACCAAATTAAACCACCGCATCGTCGCAACCGGATAACAATGGCGCCGTCACTTCTGTCAAAAGAAAACACACTTCACCACACAACACTAGCACTAGCTTACGCTATTCTAAGCTTTATAGCTGTATTATAAAGCTGAAATTCCCATTCAAGCGTAGATGACCGTACCTGATTTCGTGTTCCAGTGGCCGAATACGTATAGCAATGGGTTCGTGAATAACTCTGTTACGTTCTTTTATACCTCGGAAGAGTTCACGAGATGCGCCGTCCGAAAGCACACCGCACTCTAGCCACCTACAATTTGTACGACAAATGTAATTGCGCGCTTTCACATCTGAAATCGACAAGACATTGAGCCCTTAACAGTTAAAACAAGGACGACGTAACCTGCTGTTACGAAATACGATATTAATTGTTGAAGTTTTTACATTTTCGAAAATATAACCACTTAAAATAATGTAACAGTTTAAAATGCAATATTTATTAGGTAAACTTATTTGAAACGTCCGTCCGTAGTTTAGGCCGTAGTAATAGGTTTAAAATGAGTTTAACTTATATATATCGGATTTTTAACCGTTAAAGTGTTTTATTTAAATGTGGATTTGCGTAAACTAAATAAAACAATTGTTTTATTGTTCTAATCTGGGTGTTAAGAGATAGTGTTGAAAATCTAAAAAAATGCCATTTCAGTAACTAGATTAAAAGTAAGAACTATTTAAATGAAATTCTTTTAACGGTTTAAAACGCGAAATATATTACTCATCTTATTGCACAATTATTAAACTGTCAACGAAAATGTCATCGAAAAGTAAGTGAAATCATATATTTCGCGTTTTAATCCGTTAAAATTTATTTGTAACGGAGTTGAATTTTAAAAGTATTTTTTATATCTTCTTGTAACTGCAGACAACTTATATTGTTTAATAGTAATTATTTTTATAAGCTTCTTCACACTATTAGTATGAAGTGCACCATTATTTGTTGGGTGTATTATAAGTCGCGAATAGTGGCGCTTTCAGTTATTTGCATACGAGTATATTAGAAATACAGTTTTATTATTATTTACAACCTTTTAAATGAAATAACTTGTCCACTTATGTTTTTACGTTTAAAAATTAATGTCAAAATAGTATGTATCCTATAAACTGTACGGACACTTAAATTTTTAACAAGAATATAAATTATAGAAAAATATACTACTATTTAAGTGATCAGACTCTTAACAAGATAATTATACTATTTGTAGTCTCGTGGGATTTTTAGTTGATTATTACTAATTCGATAACTCAAATATTTTTCATGTCTGTTTTAACAACCTAACTGTGACAATTTTACTTTTCTAGATTCGAACTCTTGACCATCTAGTTCCTACAGTCTCTTTTAAATACTGTCTATAGTTTACGCGAGTAGAACACATTGAAATAAAACACTTTAACGATTTAAAACGCGATATATTAGTTAAACTTTTTTGAAAATGATTTTAACTTCGGCCCGACAGTCAGATGAGAGACAGTCTCCCCGTGACCACGGCTGCTGCAAAGCATCCGAAACGTCGGGCCGAAGTTAAAAATCATTTTCAAATAAGTTTAACTAATATATCGCGTTTTAAACCGTTAAAGTGTTTTATTTAAATATGTACTACTCGCGTAAACTATAGATGGCAATATTGCTACCATGGGACCAAGGAGCCTATTAAATATCTGCTAGTTAAGTAATTGTAGAAACACATTAACTAGATAAGATTGTAGACACAGAAGACATTGATTAAACAAAGTATTGATAAAAACGCCTTTTTGTTTCGCATTGATAGCATCGCCATCACGTCTAGTCACTCAAAAACAAAGATGGGAACGGCTCTTGAAAATTACACTATTATATTTTAACTATCGTTATGTCTTTAGAAAGACCGTTACATGTAACTAAATTAGTGTTGTGTAATAAACGTTTATTTTTAAGTTAATTGGGTGAAATAAATGAGTTTCTCAATTTTAAGAATTTTTATATTTACCATATTATATGTTTTATTAAAATGATAAATAGTTGTCTGGTTGCATAACACTGTTTTAATTTACTTAATCTTGTGTAATACGTTTATTTTTAATGCTAAAATTGCGTTGCGTTATTTTTTTTGTTATATTTTTAACATGGATCAAATAATACAAAAATTCAAAGAAAAGATTTAGTTACACTGATAGCAGAGAAAGGAACCTCCTTGAGCTATATGAGTAAGTAAGGTAACAGTCTATTTAATTAAGTTTCAAAAGCTATAAGTAAAAGTAAAACACTGTCTATAGTTTACGCGAGTCGTACACATTTAAATAAAACACTTTAACGGTTTAAAACACGATATATTTTTTTGCAGCAGCCGAAACGTCGGGCCGAAGTCATTCAAAATCATTTTCAAATCAGTTCAACTAATATATCGCGTTTTAAACTGTTAAAGTGTTTTATTTAAAAGTAAAACAATTAGAAAGAAGTATAGTTTACTTGAATAGAGACATTGAAAAAACACGCGAAATATTTCAGTACACTTGTTTCCTCATGACACCCATGCTGGCAAGAATCAACATGTAAGTTAAGATAATTTATACAATATAATTTTCCTTTTAAAATCGTTAAGTTTTAAAATTACAATGATAAGAAATATTAATCTCCAGTGTTTTTATGATTCCTGGTTTCCATTCGAAATTTAAATATTATACAGCAATTCAAGTTAAACAATTATTGTCTTTTAAATAAAACACTCTTAACGGTTTAAAACGCGATATATTTTAGTGAAACTTGTTAAAAATAATTTTTAACGGTCAATTGTTTTATTTAAATGTGTACTACTCGCGTAAACTACAGACAGTATTTAATTATTGTCTCTCCAGTAATTTATTTAAGAACATACTAGCAATTATATAATGTTCTCGCAATTAAAATCGACTTAATCTCATTAGCTATTCAAAATTAAGCATATGCAATTGCGGAATGCTTCCTGCATGGCCGGATAGACACAAAATTCTCACCGCTGTCACTCTTTGAACGGTGGAACTCTCACGGTTAACAAGATTCTACTTCGAAATTCAACACTTGATAATCAGAATAGTTATTAATATTTTTACGCAACACCTACAAACTTCAATTAAACATATTTATTAAAACACCAACGGTAAATAAAAATAATTAATTTTGACTTTAAGCTGTGGGTTATGCCTGATTAATTTGATTATTATTATTTATTACAATCACAATTGTATTCAACACAGATAAAGCTAATTAAATGTAGACGAAACTTTTAACCTCTCATAGAAACTTAAAAACGCTTATTACCAATAATCTTAAAAAAAATAATCGTTTAGAAAATTTAATTTCCATACCTACCTACGCCCTACCGTCCTACTCGTATATATTACAAAGTTATGTCCTTCTTGAAAAAATCCAGCAAATTATAGAAACAAAACACAGTACATGATGGCGTGGAGTTCTTCGCCACTTCTTTTCTACTACATACAATATATGTCATTGTTAGATGATTATAATGAAAGAGGATGAGATAAGTATTTCTTAATATAGCCCTATAATCTTATTTCTAGGATATTTGTCTTTCAGTCTAACAGCGGACGTCAAAAGATTCAAAGTTGCTTTGACTGAAACAGCTTAAAGGCCTATATGTCATATAGTAATTAAGTAAAATATAGACAACAAATAGGTTTGAAAACAGTTAAATTTTGCTATATGTATGCATATAGTTAATTACAGTAATAAAAAAAATGGGAGGGGGGAGGTCACAAATATTAGCCTGGCGACATATATTACATTATATTAAAATATATGTTATGTTACTTTGCCATTTTGAGGATAACGCGGATGAATTTTCAATAAATTATAATGAGAAGAATCGTGACCAGGCGATATCTCACGTAGATATAATTTATATGCAACATGCTAAAAGACTTTCATAATTGAATTACAAAAGAACGATAGAATTTCCTGTTCTATACAAATTGAAAATAAAAAAAAAATGTGTATAAGTATCAATTAGGTTTCCGAATATCCAAAGCCTATTGTTTAGCTGTTATATGGCTGGGATAGTTCACCTTAAATCAACCCGCTGCTTGTCTATCCTCCTCCAACATAAAACAAGCGAAATGTACATTTATTATGAAGTTCTACGCATTTCGCATTATGTCTACTGTGGAAGATTACTGAAAAAGGCATAATACTAATTTGATTGATTGTGTTTCATTATTGACCAATGATGCAGATAAAACTCGTTTTAAACGGCTTACATATTGTTCTATTATCTAACGAAACATTTTCGAAGAAAATATATGTAACACACGGAAAACTTATGTAATTCAGGCTACTAAATGGTGATAATGTATTGCTTTTTTCACAGAGCATGAAGCGAAATCCCTGTGCTCATTTTTCTTATCGATTTTAGCCAAGTCCCTGACCCGATTCTTGTCTGTCAGGATTCAAATTCAGGACCACTAACGTTCAACCATTAAGCTATGAAGTAGAAGAACTTGTAGCAATATGTCCCAGCCTCATTAGATTGAAGTGAAGTATGCATTAAAGTTTAAAATTAGTACGGGTTAGGTGAAATTGGAACAAATGGAAAATGTTTTTTTTTTCCGATTGTTTCACCACAAAAATCACTTGCTTTTTCTAGATAGGTATATAAATAACGTCGTTTTAAATGCGAGTTATAATGGTGATATATTATGTTATAAATTAACCTTCTTGGATCATGAAGCGTTGCTAAACATGACCATTATGTTTGTCATTTGTAATCCTGAGGAAATCTTGTCATCTCAGGTAACTAAGGCAACACTTTTTTTTTATATATGGAAGTTGGTTTAAAATTTTAATGCTTATAAAATTTATAGACAGACAGGTGTATTTTATAAAATAATAGTTGAATTTAAATTAAAGTTATACAGTGCCATCGTGTGAAAAATATTAAAATTTTATTTTACAAATAATTAACCTTTGTTTTTCTTTAGTGAGAAATATTTTTATCGGCATCAACGCAGCAATTAACTTTGAGGAAACATAAGGAAGTGTCAAGCACTCGTAAACTCTATAAGCGTACAAGCAATGAACAAATGAGTTTAATAGTCAAACAGGAGATATTACCCTAAAAATAACTTTAGTTGCCATGGAAACGATATCTAACGTTTTGGTTTTAGATTTAGAACCTTCATTTTATTTATTAACGCAATTTGCCTTTTTAAAACTTGGCCGAATAAATTCTGTGCGTTGAACTCTCATATATGAAAATATTTTAACGGTACGTTCACAAATAACGGTATATATTCACTTATAAAGAACATATAACAGGTCTAGATTGTCTAAAAGCTAATTTAGTTAGCTCATCTTTCATTATGAACCAATTTCTCGCGCATTGCGACTTGCAAGTCACTAACACCAACTTGACTTTACTCAAGATGTTTGCGACCCACTGACCTCGTGCTCATGCGCATAGTTTAACTCGTATTGAGTAAAAATTAATAAAATTATTAATTCGTTGTATAATGTTACATTATTGGTTAACATATTGTATACACATATTTTAAAGGGTAAGGAAGTTAAATACGTAACCTAGATAATTAATTTAGGAAAATGATGAATCGATATATGTAACAATAAAAATATAAGAACGTAATATTTTTTTTTTTTTTAGAGAAATGTATTTTTTGTCTTCCTTTTAACAATTGTTTTAATGCTTTTACGACTAAAGCACTGTTTGTAATTTACGCGAGTAGTACACATACAAACGCCTCTCTCCGTGACCACAGCTGCTGCAAAGCATTCGATCCGTCAGGCCGTAGTTGAAGTCATTTGTAAATAAGTTTAACTAATATATTTCGCGTTTTAAATCGTTAAAAGTGTTTTATTGCAAAATGATGTAATTTAAAAAAGTGTAATTAATCGATCAATTCAATTATTCTATTTAATTAACTTACAAAATACTTTTTATAGAAAAGTCCTTAAATATACCCCAAGTAGCTATCAGCACTCGAAGCACCTATTTTGAAGGTGGTTTGAAGGGAGATTGACTAGTTAGTATTTTTGTTAGTCTATCAAACGACGCACCAAGTTAATTATAAGTGATGTCCTAAAAGATGCTTATTCGCCTACCCACTTGAACTTTTACGTACAGACCAACAAAAGGTCAACGACCGGTCAACCATTCGAAATATATAAATAAGCATTTTATATTATTCATTATGACAAAAGGAATCGCTGCATTATGCAAATATGTTGTTTCATTGTCACTGTCGCGTTTTATTGTTGTTTAATGTCAAACATAAATTAATTCATTAACAAAGACTGCGTATTTTATCGCTTCTGTTTCGTAATATCTGCTATTTGCGATCTTTTACACGCACGTAGAAGAACAGTGTTAAAGTAGTGTAGAATGTAAAAGGATTTCATAACTCTTCATTTCGAGTCTTAATTCTGAAACAGAAGAGGTTTTTTAAAAATCGAACATAAAGTGAAAACATTTTCGACTCGGACAGGACATTTTTTTAAATTCATTTTCGATTTTTATATAGTGCCATCATGTGAAAAATATCAAAGTTTTCAAAGATTTTGTTTTGTAATTGTTTAGCCAAACCCAACTTTTTACTTGGAATTAATGAGTTATTTTGACGTTAAACCAGCAAGTGTTTTAACAAAAAATACATCAACTGATCCTAGATAGACTAATTTAAAATATACTTATTGCTTACTATAATTAATTTTCGACCTACAATTATTCTTACTTTAATTTTTATAAACATACATTCACGTACACACAAAGATACATACACATAGTACACACTCACACACACATTTTTTACTCACCATCTTTATTAAACATTATAAATTCAAATGTCAATCTTAATTCTAATAGTTTAAATAGAGGTTAAGTTTTTCGTACCCAACTAACATCGGATAAATATGCCCCATCCTTCTTCATTAATTCTTTCCGATTTTCTTTTGTTTGTTTATTTTTTTTTCGTTAGCGGAAATAATGAAAATACGGATATCATATGTGTGTATCTTCTTTTTGTGTCAAAATTGAGTTATCATCGCTTGAATTGGACGTTATGCAAACGTCATTAGTAAAACGTAATTAATTCAAAACTTTTATGTAATAGGTTTTTATTAGAAAATCTGGTATTGCTTTTGTGGAAAATAACAGTAACCTAGTGTTGTATTAGGTAAAACTTTCATTTAATTTAACTTATATATATATAAATATATTATATACATCGTAGCATTGTCTGCAGTTTATTTTTTACACATTTAAATACAACACTTATACAAACGTGCCCACCGAAATGTCGGGCCGTAGTTAAAATAAGATAACTAATATATTTCACGTTTTAAACAGTTATGACTGTGTGTTAGAATATAATAAATCGTAACTATTTAAACTAATAATAAAAAGTTAATGTTTTAATAAATAAGACATTTTAAACGGCTTTAAATGAGTGTTATAGGTGTAGTGTGATTACTGAACTACCATCTTGGACTACCTTCTAATTCCAAAAGTACAGTAACCATATTAAGAACATAATATTTTTTTTAATGTTGATGACTGTATATATTATTTAGTAAATAATTATGCTAGTGTAATTTTATATGCGAAATAACAATTATCTAAGGATATGTAAATTTCCCATTTCGTCCAAGTACGCACTGCGTAATTTTCAATCTTCAATCAATGCCACGTTTAGTTTTCACTTTCTGAGACGAACAGAACAGTGTTTATGCATGAATTCGGGTGTAATAACCGTTGAGATGTTTTCTTTGCATTATTTATGAGGTATGAGAGATCTCACTACTTCGTCACGTTAACGGACCGTAATATTACGTAACGCGATGAGAATTGCAATCAGGTGCTCTAGTTTTTTTCGTATAGACATGATTGATCGATGCTATCGTTAGGGACATTGGCAAGTGTTTTTAGTGGTCATGAGATCATTAGATGAAGACTTTAGGTATTACGTATTCACAAGGTCACGAGTGGATTCGTTTTTTTTCTTTCATTCCAAATTTAGAATCATTGCATTCAACGAAAGATACAATATGTTCCAATTCACGGAGTAAGATCGAAATAAAAATACGGTATCGGAGACACCTTCTCACATACCGTATTTTTTATGCAGCTTTTCGTGATCACGTATAAAACTTCTTATTAATATAAAATAAATGTTAATTTAAAAAAGATAAAAAATATTTTAACTGAATCTTAACACAGTATTTATTCTGTGTTTTGCAAGTTCTCACATGAAAATTGTATAAACAACAATCTTTAACATGGACATAATAATGTGTCTGTATGACCCACAAAATGGCTAGGACTTCAATTGGATTAATTTTTTTATCTGCAATAAGATTTCGCGTTTCGCGTTCAAATTTAAGATGTAAAATACTTATGTCATACATAGTTAACACTGTATGTAATGTATCTATGGGTGTAAGAAAGCACCTAATGTCAATTACTCTTACAGGACGTATTACGTTATTATTAAAATTAAGCTCTAAACAGGAACTGTAAAGTATAAGCAGTAACTGTGTTTCATGCAAATGAACTGGTAAAGAGAAAATAACATTATCTAATACGATTAGCATTAGCAAAAATGTCATATGAATACACAAACTTCTATTAAATATTAATATAATTGTAAAGAAATATTTATTGTTTTGATTCATTAGTATTTAAGGTAACATACACAAGCAACCATTATATGACCAGACGCTAAAATCAAAAAACATTCAGCAATTTATCATAGGCTAATTACTGCAAAAACGCCCTCTAGTGTTAAACATAAGAACTTGGCCTCGTAAAAGTAAAGACTAGGTACACTTTCATCCGGACATAAAAGCCTTGAAAGAAACTTTATCATAATTTAGAAAGAAAATCAAATAATTCCTGTTAAAACTCAAAGATGGCGTTAAATACAATTTATATTTTTATTCTTGAACGACATTTACGTTATAGGAATTTCAACACTAAATGACAGCTCTGTAAGTCTGTAACATTAAATTTAATATACATTTATATTTTTGTCCACATTTCGTAACACAACTTTTTCTACTGTTATATTAATAATTTAAAAAAATAGTTAATTGTGTAACCAACAGTTTCAAGAAAGATTACAAGATGATCCTTAATAACTTTAAATAACTAAATTACACATAACAAGATGGTGAACTAAAAAAATCCCCCTCATGGTATCTCTTCATTATGGCTTATTTTAATCCTTGTACCTTCCTGTGTTTCCTATATCAACATCGTCTTAACGCTTTAACGGTTTAAAATGCGAAATTATTTTAGTTATTAAATTAGTTCGCATAATTTTTAAATTAGGTTAACTATTATATTTAGCGTTTTAAACCGTTAAAGTGTTTTATAAAAATGTCTTGCAGTCGCAACTACAGACAGTATGGTCCTAACTGTTTGAGCTGCATAAGTTACATACACATAATAAACATTACACACCCACTCACACTCAAATGAATGTAATATTATTATTTTTATTGATTGATGATTTTACTGAAAGACCGGTGATTTAAGTCAGAATAAAACAAGCATTATTCGTATAATTTATTAACGTAAGTCTTAAGATAAAAACAAAAATACTGACCAATGCAATTTTGCAATTTTCTTACAAAGTACTGTTATTAAAGCGTATAAATTAATACAATATAACACTTATATCTACTTCGAGTATGTACAGTGACATCATTGTGATATTAAATATTTTATTTTGATAACAATAAAAATTTAAACGTTATATTTACTCCTACACATTTTTCAGCATTGAACCTTAATTTAATCAATTCATTTAAATAAAACACTTTAACAGTTTAAAACGCAATGTATAAGTTAAACTTGTTTGAAAATTATTTTTAACTTCGGTTCGACGTTTAACTAATATCGCGTTTTAAACCGTTAAAGTGTTTTATTTAAATGTGTACTACTCGCGTAAACTATAGACAGTGTTTAATCAATTCAATTACATTAAGGTTCAACCTTATTTTAATAATAATTTAACCAACAGAATACAGTGGGTAGTTGTAAAAACTTCTAATATTAGTTGTCACATTTAAAACATCAGAATAAAATGAGGTTAATGACAAGAAGCCTCATAAGCCTTTTTATAAGCGTTTTCATTTGTTTCATAAGTTTCGTTTAAGTTTACTTCGCTATTTTCGATGCTCGCTTATGGTGGCCAAAAGTCACCCCACCTGCTGCAGTATGATACATTTGGTTCGGCAGAAATCCACGCTCAATATACCTGGGTACCGGAAAAACTGGGGAATAACCACGCCCACTAGATAAAGCCTCGTACGTGGACGGAGGATCTCTTGTATAACCTCTTTTCAAATATTCTAATTGCACGCTGGACGGTATGTACGAGTCTAGTAAAGATGTAGGCCTCCTTTTGAATGGTACCCCGTACGCTTCAGCGGGCTTAGGAGTGAAAGCGTTAGAAATCAACGGTCCACTTGTCGTGTATATAGGTTTAGTTAGTGGACGGTACACGGGTAAGGCTTTGGGTATATGTGCTAGGTGAGGCGGCGATGGTTTCAACAGCAATGGACTGGGATGTGGTAACTCTATAGACCCACCACGGTAGTCGTCCCTCACTGGCGCTCTCGAGTTATAATACCTAGGAAACTGCTGTGGATACGGTACTTCAGCTTGTGAGGAATACCTTTGACCGTGGTCTATGGTATTTGAATCGAAGTTAATCTGCTGGTAACTCTTTATCGGCGGTGCCACAATAGCAGTGGGATAGTTCACTATGGGATTCTGATAGGCCATAACAGGAGTTGCGCTGGGCTGGGGCGGGGACAGCGTTGGTTGGGGATAACCGATAAATGCCATCGGAGTGGTATATTGTTGAATATATTGACCTTGACCGTTGCCAGATATATAATTTGGCACTATGTAATTGCCTTGCTGAGCTTCAGGACCACTTGGGTAGTTCGGCACCTGCTGTGTGGCTGAATACTGGATACCCTGCTGAGAGTTACCCTGCTGTGTCTGCTCATTATAGTATTGTGGTACTAAGTAAATCTGCATGGGTATATTTGGTAAATACCCAACAGCTTGCGGTGCATCATATTGAGGTTTTGGTGCTGTATGCGGTCCTTCGGGTGCTTCAGTTACCGAATACTGCTGGACGTAGCGTGGCTGCTGCGTAGTGGGTGACGGCGAGTTATAATACCGTATGAAGTTATTCTTTAAATACCCCAATTCGGAGTCGGGCCCCGAACCAGCGCTTGGCTCAGAGCGACCTTCGGCTCGTTCATACTGCTTCTCTCGTTCACTCTTCAAATTGTCCTCCTCGATGTCTTCGAGTTCTATCTTCTTGTCGGCTGTGGCGACCGCGAGTAACGCGAGGGCATATATCTGAAAGTAAAAGCGGAATGGTAAGCTGGACCTCCGGTTCTGGTCACTGCACTGGAGCAAACATGGCGAAGGTGTGCCAACATTTTCTAACAAACAGGTGACTGTAAAAATGCAATCGCCATTTGCGATAACCGGTTGAGAGAGGGCACTTGTAAAAGGGATCGAGGCAGCTTTTACTCTTATTTTGCGATTATCTAATTGCATTCCATACGAATTCTTCTCTAATGCTGTACCGTTATAAAGTATTAGATTGATATATGGACGGTAATGAAATGGTAGGGAGCTATCAAATTGGCTTTTAGATAACGTAACTTTATATCAGTTATTGCAATATCGTATTGATGGTCTGACCAATTTGAAGATATGTTTTTAATACGACTATGTTTTTATTTTATAGACTTTTACGTATATATATTAAAGGTATTCTTATAAACTAGTGGCTTATCCCGCAGAATAAAATCTAGTTATTTAATCAAATTATTATCTGTACTTTACGCGAATAGTACTTACACAAAATTTGTACCTTACAGCAGAAGCAAGTCGTTATTTAAAAATAATTAATAAACCAAGAAACTTAAGATTCAAGGGGATAAAAATTATGTATTCATAACTATTAATTATAGTCTTATGCACTTAACATAGAATAATACAAAATTACAATGATTAAAAGTTGAATATTGAAATATTATTAATATTAGCTTAAAATCATTTTTTATAAAGTAAAACGGATACAAAATTTGAGATCTCTAGACGGACCCGCTGCTATTCCGGCTACTATAAATTATGGACATCAATTAAAACGAATTATCTACCATCAAACTTGACACGGTTAAAAGGTGATCACGAATGTGTCGATTGCCTATGCTCCTAGAAGAAGTTACGTCCAAATCTGCTTTCATTATACAAGGGGTCATAGTGCAAGAGAATGTGTGGATTTGCATGTCTGCTTTTATCAACCTCGCCGGAATTTGATTAATACATTTGGGGTATTTTCTTGGAATTATTTACTATAATACTGTCCGTACGTTTACGCGAGAAGTACACACTTAAATGAACATTGATGACTATGTGACAGATAGGAATGGACTAACGTGACCGTTACGTTAACGTTGTAAGAATTTAAATAAAACATTCGAACGGTGTCAAACGCGATTGAAATATACAACTCATTTGCCAATTTTTTTACTACAGCCCGACGTTTTGGATGCTTTGCAGCCGTGGTCACGGGGAGACTGACGGAAAAGTTGGATATGGAGGGTGTCTCTAAAGTCAAAGTAAAAATTGATAGCGCCATCTGTTCCGAAACTAGGTATCCTTAAACGTCGGGCCGTAGTTAAAATAATTTCCAAATAAGTTGAAATAATATATATCACGTTTTAAACGTTAAAGTCTTTTATATAATTACTTACTTACATAAAGGAGTTTTGTCTTCAATAGTAAAACAAGTTGACTCGCGTTAAGCACGATGAAATTGTGTGTTCGAGTCCCGAGATAACATTATATTAAATAGATTTACATTTTTATATAAGTAATATCGAAGTGAAATATTCAGATTTTGTTTATAACGATATATATATGACTAGCTTATATTACTGGACTATAATCGTTTATACTTTTAAATAAGTCGTACCTTAAAGCAGTGAATAAGTAGATAGTAATTTATTTTTATCTTGTGGATAACAAGATATTTTTCAAATTTAAAATAAACGCTGATGCATCGGTTATATTTGACAGCATATCGGCCTCTATCTCATTGCTTTTCAAATAAACTACAAAAAGTCAAGAATTATATATTTCAGAGCATACATATGAATAAAATTTAATAACGTTGCAAAATGTTAACCGCACCTGATAACTGAGTCAAAAAGCAATTTCGTAAGCCAGACATAATAGCAGTAGAACACTTTTAACTGGACCACACCATATGTGGAGAAACAACGTTTGCGAAACATCGTACAATTTTAAGTTTTCTTAATATTTAAGACTTTTCTTTACAACCTTATCGTTCATTATGTAATGGACTATGTCTATTTTAACGACCAAATAATATCAATCAATTTATTTTCGATTTTTAAATTATATAGTGCCTTCATGTGCAAACATGCATAAGCAGAACGAGTTACTGAGCTGAAGAGTTTGTTTGTTAGTTTCAACACGCTCACCTGAGGAACTACTGGTTCGAATTGAAAAATTATGTATGTTTGTTAGAGCATTTATCGAAGAAGGTTATAGGCTACTATAAGACATCGCCGTGACTAATAGAAGCGAAGAAACAGCGGGAAATGTGAAGAAAATGGGAAAAATTATTTATGCTTGTCGGCTTCCGTTGCGTACGCTGCAAAAACGGTTTAAGATACCCAAAAAATATGTATTAAAGAATGATTCCTCTTTATATAATCTAAAAAAAGTCCGTCGTTATATTATGTCACATTAACTTACACTAACGATGGGACGCGGATGAAGTCGTCTCTCGCTGCCCAATATAACTATTCTACGCGGACAAAGTCGCTCACATAGCTAGTAATATTAAAATGATTTAGCATAACAAAAACACCGCTAACTAAATCAAAAGTTCGTTTTAAGATTTTCGCGCTAATATAAATTATATTCATTTCTCTAATTGATTATTACAAGGAGGTACTGCTGTTAGAAAAATACTTTTTTTATGTTTTTCAAAGATTAGTCATCATCCAGTCGAATTAATACTTGAATTAGAGTACATTAATTCCCATAGAGCTAAAAATGTGTATGTTTAAAAAGTGTAGATACATTTTTTGTAGACTATAGAGAATCGGATGATCTACAATTTTAGACAAAACTATGTTTGCTCTAAAACTCACCGTCTAGCTGTAAAACGCCAAATACCTATTTAAAAAAATCATTGATGGAGACTGGGATGATTGGGGACTTGCCACAATTCATTTATAATATTACATATTTTGAACATTTATACCAGTTTTTAGCTCTATGGAGATTATTGTAAGTTTTATGGTCTAATTTGAATGTACTATGAGGGCGCTTTACAAAGTATTAAAAAGGCTAGAAGATTGATCAGTTAATACTATTATTTTTATTGGAATTAAAATGTTGGACAGTAAAATCAGTTTTATAGACCCTTAAGACGTATTCAGCGCGTACTAGACATATTTGCATTTTACCTAAATTCTTGTTTACGGCTTTAATTAATTCTGCTTAATGCATCGAATGTAATCGAGTGTTAAAACCATTAGAGCGATTGGTTAGTACGATAGGTATTTTTATTTTTTGTCTCGAAAAAAAGTCAAAAGTTGCAGCAGTTTAAATAAAACTTTTAACGGTTTAAAACGTTTTGCAGTAAGCGGTTAAGGTTATTGCAAAGCATCCGTATGGTTGCTTCGAAGTTTTTCGTTAGTTGCTAAAATTAATTTCCCGATAAGAAACGTTAAAAGTGTTTTATTTAAATGCGTACTACTTGCAGAAGAGCCATGTAAGACTAGTACTCGAAGCCTGAGTGTTACTTCTAAAAACAAGTCTATGTACAGTTCTGTTATTATTATTATAACAACGTTAAATTTAATCAATGCATACCAAACACAATAAATACTAATCATGGAAATATTTCAATATAACGAGAAAGTTCTTAATTTAAAGAAAAAGTTAAACATAACTTGTCTTTAGTGACTTCGAGTCAATTGTCAAAAAGTGCGTTAAGTTATTTAAAAAAAAGGCAGTTATTATAGGCTTAACGCCTTTTGTCTCATTGGGTTATGAGTCAATATTTTTAAGACGATAATCGAAATTATTAACAGGAAATGCATTTATCACATATACAAGAATTTGAACCCTATTGTTTAGGAACGGAGCCCATATCAATCAACGTACTAGCGATAGGAGAACCATATAAGGAGGAAGGAAGCTATATTTGTAAAAATTTTAAAATTATTGATATTAAAAAATAAACCCTTACCTTATACAAAAGCATCTTGAATTTCAGTTCCTTACGAGCTTCAAGAACAACTCTTCAAATCGCAAACATTTTACTGTGCTGCTTCCAGTGAACCACCAACAATGGTGTCCTATAATTGAATGGATGGTTAATTTTTCACTATCGACTACATTCGATAATAGTATATCGTCTGTGAAAGTGAAAACACTGGCCACTTATAAAAAAATGAAATTATTGATTATAAAAACTTTTTGGAATATGTGAATTAGAAGGGTGTAAATATAACACTGGCCACTGATAAAAAATATAATACGATTATTTTTTTACTATAGTTGTTAATTTAAGGAAGTAATATGCATATTTCACTTTTTACTATTGTACCTTTTATCACAAATTGAAGTATGTTTTCAAGTGTGTGACAATTAAAAAAAAACAGAATTTTCTCGCGCGAACACCGTGCCTTCACTCAGTTTGGTACCTAAATGGTGGTCCGTATCTTGAGATAGTTTGTTAAATACAACAAGTCCGACTAGTCTACTTACATATCGGAAAGGCGTCATACAATACGCATGTACGCCTGTGTACGTCCGATTCACTGAGAGCGAAAGTAAATATCGGATTTATTTGGTCATTTGATATGCAGAGAACGTGTTAAAAAAGTATTGAGGCTATTGAGATATTGAGGTAGATGTTGACGTTCTTTTGTTTTTAAACTAGGGTGGATTGCCGAATAAAATATTAGTTCTAAAAATTGTTAGTAACCCGCAGGAAAAAAATCTAACCCTGACATCAGAACTAACCAACCCCTACTGGAGCAGCGAAGTGGGTCCAAGCTTAAGAACTTACTAACCCTTTTTAAGGTAAGAAACGAGAATTGTGCTTGGCACTTAAAGAATAAACACATAAGGAAACATTACTCAATTGACATAAAACCTGAAAAACCCTTCTTTATAAATTAAGTTACATAGTAATACATGTATTATTTTTTACATATAATATTTGTATTGTGTTTAAATCGAAGAATTTAAAAAGGAGTGGGCAACCAAAAATAAAACCGGCTAAGTAAGGATTGTACTTGCTCCCAAAGGGTTCCGTAACTAGACAAACAACTGTAGCTAAGAGTACCAGCGTTCACATCAGTACTAAACAACTTGCTTACCATACTAATATATAATTAATAAATTGCCATACGATCTTAAATACAATAAATTTTATGATTTTTAAGTAATATTAAAAAAAAAATACGAATGAAACTGTTCTGTTTTGTTAAATTAAAATGTAATTTTAGCCTATGACGTCATTTTATACACCTAAAAAATTAATAAAAATTTTCAAATTGACAGTCCGCACTTATCTTTAACACAATAGGATTAGATTACGTGATCTTCTTTAAAATTATTGTCAAGATAAGTGAGTGAAATTCAAATGTGAATAAGTGTTATTATTATAATTGGAGATGAATTGTAGGGCTACTCGACACTAATATTTTGTCTGCCATTAGAGCTGTGATTTCATAATAATTGTAGCGTGTTGATTCACTTCATTGTTTTTGGATTGGCTGAGGAAATTACTTCTTTGCTTTTTTACTAAAGCTGTTCATTATTTATGTAAAAATCTTATGCTTGTTTAATATTTTATTGAAGATTTTAGTACAACAAAGATATATACAAAAAAACACACTCTATTTTCTTTTTCACTAAATTTATCTTTAATCATATACAATATTAGGTATATCTACTTAGACTTGTATGTCTGTTTTTTAGTATTTGGTTGCTTAGTAACTTAAAATTTATTGCATGACATCGGCGGGGCTAGACCCCACAACCGACTACGTTCCGAGGTCTTCTTTAACCGTTTAGGCTGTGGCACAAGAGCTCTATAGCTAATTTTTAATTCTGTACACTCTAACGTTAGTTTTATTTTTTATACTGTTTCATTAAAACTACAAACATCATCAAAATTATTTGTTTAGAGAAAACAGTCCAAATTTATGTTTCTAGTCATTAATATTAGTCTGAAATATCAATGAAATTACGAACAGCCTTCATATTTTAATAACGGCTTATTTTCTGCATCGGTACATGAAACGAAGTGCCAATTTTAAGAAACAAGTTTTATTTGGGTTAAGGATCAACTCATTTTTTGTGGAATCTTTACTCTCATCGCCTGTCACTTATAGTGTTTAATTAGTGAAGGTAGAGCGTAAAAAATACCTATTATGTATCAAACGAAATTGTTTGCTACGATAATTATTTTAATATTCAGCAATATCTTAATGTTAAAGAGATTTCTTATTGTAATTGAAAACACGCGACTCAAACCTACGATCTCAGCACACTCCGTGCTTTAGTTTTACTACGACGCCTTACCATATGTAACATACACTTTTAATATACGTAATTGTAACGTACGCTTTTAAAAATGAAGTACATACATAGTTGCAAAAAATGCAATTAAAAAAAGTTTTAACTATGCAGTACAAGTACAGAAGCCAAAACTATTTTTATATATACAAAACTTATACTACGTAGTAAATATAATTGAATAAAAAGTATAAATATTTTAAATAAAACACTTTAACGGTTTAAAACGCGATAGATATTAGTTAAACTTATTTGGAAATGATTTTTAACATCGGCCGACGTTTCGGACGCTTTGCAGCAGCCGTGGTCACGGGGAGACGCAGAAATAATTTTAGAACTCAAGTTCAAATCTAAGTCATTCCTTCGTTACAAATATATGACCAAAAAAGTGCTTTTCTTCAATCATCTCTTGTTATAACATTTACAGTTTCTGCTTTAACTTGCATTCGATTAATTACGAGGCTAGTAAATACCTAACAGGATAATGACTCCGCCCTGTCTGCGTAGAACCTATTGGCTTACCGCGTCACTTTCTACTCTAACTAAGTGGAATGCCCGATATTCTATACGATCTCTCTTTCCATTGAAAACCGTATTCCTATCGCTGTTACAAGACTACAATATAGCAGCTATAAATACCCTTAACTGCATAGTACCTAGTACCTAAGGCACCGGAAAAGTATTAACGAAATCAAATGTTATATAAATTACTAGCTGTGTCAGCGACTTCGTCTGCGTTATTTTGGGCATCGAAATTTGTTTTTGCAAACCTGCTTAACTCTATAAATTTAAGCTGTTACCCACGACGTGGTCCGCGTCCCGTCGTTCTTGAAAGATAGACATATGCTGGACAATTTTTTTGGATCATTTAAAGACGATTTTTTTTCATACATATTTTATTTATAGTATTTTGAACCATTTTTATGGCGTACGCAACAGATACCCACAACGGTGAATAATTTTCCCCGATTTTTTTTCACATTTCCCGCTATTCCTTTGTGCTATTGCCTTCGCTAACAAAAATACATTTTCAATTAGAACCAGTTGTTCCTGAGATTGGCGCGTTCAAACAAACAAACAAATTCTTCAGCTTTATTTATTAGTATAGATTGGATTTGTCAAATCGAAATTCAAATTTAGAACTGTAAAATACCTTGCTCTACACTAAATAGCAGATGAAACTAAAGCACTGAGGAAATAAAGTGTATATTTACGTCATAAGTAAGCAATTTTGCAGTTTATAATTTTCTTCCTTATCATCGAAACGGTGCTGCTCCATCATTTTCGCATACCATAATACCAGGGAAATAACAATTAAATTACTCTTGGATACAGTAAATTGTGTAAACACATAGGTAGTGAAGAATTATGTGTTACGTATTCAAAACTATTTATATACGTGTAATATACTTATCAAGCAATAGTAACAACGCTAAACTACAGTATAAAAAACGAGGTGTCAAGAGCGACATTGCTCTATATACTTAACTAGCTGTGTCAGTGGCTTCGTCCGCGTAGAATAGTTATTTGGGCATCCAAATTTGTTTTTGCAAACCTCGACATCTTTATAAATTTGAGCTGCCCACGAGATCGGTCGCGTCCCTTCGTTCGCGACCCGTCGTTCGGGTCCCGTTGTTCTTGCAAGTTAATCTTTAAAAGATATGTCGCGAACATTTTTTAGATCATTGAGAGTGTGTATTTTTTGGGTATATTGAACAGTTTTCGCAGGGCACGCAACGGAAACCCACAAAGATAAAATATATCACGTTTTTTCCACATTTCCCGCTGTCTCTTCGCTCCTATTAATCACAACGCGATGTTTGATAGCTGGTAGCAGTAGCTCCTGAGATGAGCGCGTTGAAACAAAGAAATCCTTCAGCATTATATATTAAAAGCTTAGTTAACATTTATGAATTTAATGAATTGTCATTGTTTAATTAATAATAGCATAATACGAATAATTGAAAATGAAGAATATGATAATTTGTTATGTTTTTACTTGTCGTTACATGAATGAAAGCTATCTTCAAGGGTCTACTTATCCCTCATGTTGGTCAAGTGCGTGGAACGACATTATGCATTATATCATATATCTAATATGTTTTTATGACAGAGGAACATTTAAATAAAACACTTGAACAGTTCAAAACGCTTTTTATTAAAAATTAATTTAAACTTATTTGAAAATGATTTTTAACTTGGGCCAGACGGATGCTTTCCTTTTTACTTTGCTGCAAAGCATCCGAAACGATAATAGATAACAAACGAAATAACAAAAATACCACATTCTCGCGAAACTACACATCACCACCCGACCCGTTGATTGATACATAGCTGTAACGAGTCGAACTTTACCAAATAGTTCGGAATCGACATCGTGTTAAAACCGTCAAATTGTCGGTTCAAAACAAAAAAAATGTTTTACATTTACTCGTTCACTGTTTAACGTCATAAGTTTCATATCTAGGCCACTCTTACAGACGAGCACTGAATTCTTGAAAATCTCACAAGAATCTTCTTGTTATGCAACTCAATAAGACCATGCTAAATGCTAAACTGTAACCTTTGTTTCCCCATAACAGGTTAATGTATGATAGTTTTATGGAGTCACAATTAATAAGCTATTTCACATGTCAATTAGCACCATATTGACCTATTATTGACCCCTCTTTGTCTTAGATACCCTATAAAAGTCAAGTATTTTAAGATCAAAGATCTCTGTAAAAAGAGACATGATACGTGATTAGAATTAAGGCAGAGTGGCCTAATAACAAAAACCATGATTTTCAATGAGGAGGAAAATAAAATTTGTACTATTATTTGTGTAATAAATATGTTAACAATTTTCGGTCGCTGTGCTCTTGTAGATTAACATTTTTAGACTATGAAAATATAAATAACTCAAGTCACAAAATTGCAGTGAGGCCTCTGGCGGCCTAAATTAACGTTGAAATATTTACTAATTTTATGTGATCTAGACGATAACAAGGTAGCTAAGTTGATAGTAGAATTTGAAGATCTTTTTCTGATATTTTTAGGTCCCTTAAATTTTTGAATCTTTTCTATAATCTCCAAACTGACTTCAAAAAAGGAGGTTCGCAATTCAACCGTATATATTAAATTTGTATTTACTTTTTCCAACATTACATAGCTGAAATGTATTTGTCCCAATAATCAATGTTTCTTTTAAGAGAAATTTTAAATAATATGAGATATGTATGTTATTCAAAAATATGTAAGAACCAGGCATTATGCTAATATACGTTTTAAAAACTAAAAAATTGATACTTAAACAAACAATATCTACTTTATTTATCCAAGATCTTGAATTGGCTTGTATATAGTATATTTTGTACGTTTATAATTATATTAATCAGAGAAAGCATAAAGACGAATGCTTGAGTTTTCCAAAATATAACATAGACTTATTAATCACTGCATAGTTATAAACTTCTAGGTAATATTCAAAATTTATAGCCCTCTTAACATTATGTAAGTACAGTCGTGTACAATTAGAATTTATACTGACCATTAATTAAAATAATAATTGAGAACGCCCTACACAAACCGTATGCATTACTTAACATTGATATAAAAATTCGTTACAAATTAATCATATTTTACTATCACTTTATTAAGATGGTACGGATGAGTGGACTGGTTTATTATACAGAATGTTGTAATCCATCAACGCTTATGAGAATTAGTTTGACCGAAATAAAATGTATTGAGTCATTAGATTCATTATTACATATAGGATTTCCTATCTGCTCATATCCCGAATATAATGAGTTATTGTATAACATACAACAAACTAACTAGATTGAACTATAAAGGTACATTTGTCGTATATACACACAATTACGTAATATTATAAAGCCGAAGAGTTGGTTTACTTGTTCAAATGGACTTATCTCAGGAACTACATGTTCGAATTAAAAAAAAAATGTCTGTAGTTTACACGAGTAGTACCCGTTTAGTTACACTTGTTTGAAAACTTCAAACAAGTTTAACAAAAATATTTCGCGTTTTAAACCGTTAAAGTGTTTTATTTAAATTATAAAAAGCTTTTTGTGCTAGATAGGAAAAGGGGAAAATTATTCATTGTCGAGAACCTCCATTGCGTGCGCTGCGAAAACGGTTCAAGAAATCAAAACATATTTCACTTTAAATGATCTAAAAAAATCCCGTATACTGTATTACTATCTTATATACTATATATGTCCCCTTTTTTATTTATTAAGATAGACAGGCAAGAATTATTTTTAGGGTAATCTTATTTTGTAATTGTTGTATTTTGTTAGAATTGTACAACATAATAATAATCTTGCCAACAACAAAATAAAGATCTCTGGATGTACTAGTAGTATATATACATATATAGTTATTACAAGTGCACGATTCGTCAGCCGTGCTCATTTATATTAAAATAGAATTATTCATATGCCGTAAGTTTAAGGACATCAATGCTTAAAGAGGAACACGCTCTAATAATAAAACTATAAGTGCGTGAAGGATTTGTAAATATAACTTGGTGGTAGTAAATCTAACTTTAAAAATATAAATCACCCTGTATCACGATTGCGTGCCTCCAAAATGATACAAATAATCCAAGACTCAAAGCAATTAGTCGTTTGCGCATACCTTTCACTGACTGCGGTAATCTTGGTCCATTTGATAACCACACGTGTTGACTCTTACGACATATCGGTCTTCACACGCGTCCATTATACTTTTTATCTATATCATAAAAAATTGGCTTGTCCGTACGATGAATTGTTGTTAAAAAATCTAGGTCACAATGGTGTGTTGACTACTAATGTGAAATTTCGTGTATGTTACACTGGAAATTAGAAGATATTTTTAATTTAATTCTTATTTTTTAGTAATATATTTAAGGTTATTAATTGGGGTGGGTTGAAAATATATTAGTTTTTTATAGATCTACGATCCGACGTTTCGGAAGTAAGTCCGTAATACTTCTTTATAATCCGTATTATTATGTTGTATTAATTTATTTCTATTATATTGACTCTCCAGTATTTTAAGTAAACTTCATACAAAAACAGTTTGTAAGGGTATAAATAAAAAATATTACTAATTAAATAAAACATTTTTAACCGTTTAAAGTACGAAATTTTTTCTTTAACCTTTTTACAAATTATACTAACTATGACCCGACGTTTCGGATGCTTTGCAGCAGCCACTACTAAAAATAGAAGAACGAAATGTGTACTACCCGCGTAAACAGTATTAAATATTTATAGTTTATCGGATTTTAGATATTTTCAACAAAATAAACTAAACAAATAAACAATAACAAAATAAACACATGTCAATACGATATAATATGTTACTATTTCATAGACTGAATCAAGCTGCTATGTATAATATGTGTATAGGCAAAGTCGCGGGAAAGAATTTGTACGCAAGATGCGTATGATCATAATTCTTGTCAAAATATATCACATAAACCCGCTTTTTATTTTGCCGCGAACCAGCGACGATGACAACATCATTTTATGGTTAACTTTAGATGGTTATCGTTTAACTATCACTTCACAAGACATACATTAACTTATCATAACATTACAGTAATACACTTAATCACAACTAAAAAAACAACTCTGTCTGTCTGGCTGTCTGTGCGGCTTTCACACCAAAATTACTAAACCGATTTAAATGAAATTTGGTACACAGATATTCTAGAGCCTGAGGAAAGACATAGACTACTTTTTCATGCCAAAAAAGGGTTGTTAAGGGTTGAAAAGGGGGATGAACATTTATATGGAAATTCATGATTTTTGAAGATAGAACAATGAAACTTTCTTCTTTAACTTTTTGGGAATGGGAGTTAGAGTGGGAGGGAGTGTAGGAGTGAGGAGGGGGAATAATGTGAGTGAGAGTGGGAGTGTTGCCGTTTTATTCAATTTGTAAAATAAATAAATAAAGAACTTAATAAAATAATTAAAATTTCTACCCAAAGATACTATTCCGCGTGGACGAAGACGCGGGCACATCTAGTGAGGAATAAAATTTCGTAAGTTACATATTGTTTTCTTAACTTAGATAACTTATCTTTAGTACATAATCTTTAATGCCAATCTATACTTAATATACAAAATTGAAGAGTTTGTTTGTTTGAACGCGCTAATCTCAGGAACTATTAGTTAGAATTGAAGAATTATTTTTGTGTTAGTTAGGGCATTTATCAAGGAAGGTAGGAAGGAGGAAGGAAGCTATAAAATATCGCACTGTGACTAATAGAAGCCAAGATATAGCGGGAAATGTGAACAAAACGGGGGATTTATTTCATCTCTGAGGGTTAGAGATATTGTGTATGCCACGAAAACGGTTCAAGACGTCCAAAAAATATGTATGAAAGAATGACTTCTCTTTAAATGATCTAAAAAATGTCCGCGACACTATATGTCTATATTTTAAATTAACTTTTTCAACCGAAACGTCGTGGGCAGAAGTTAAAAATCATTTTTGCAAATAAGTTTTAGATGCTAATATATCGCGTTTCTAAACCGATAAAGTGTTTTATTTAAATGTGTACTACTCTTGCGTAAGCCACTATAGACAGTATTTCAAATGGGCTTGGTTTGATATCTTTTCTGGTATCGTTAAAAGATAACCATTTTGTATGTCGCTTCTCATAACTTCTGTAAATTAATCCGTTATAGTGGCGACACTCGTTAAGACCAATCTCGTAGGCCTAGCCTGGTTTACTTCTTTAAGCTTTTTATTGTTAATTAGCACTATATAAAAACGTTTGAAATTGTAATCGTTGTAAACATGTAAATATAAAACATATTTTACAGTGTCATAAACCGTTTAAATAGTTAAAGATCTTCGTTACTTTTCCTTCCTTCTCTCGCCATAAACGGCCTTAATATGGGAAAATTTATTACATAATTAAACCAGTGAGATGGCTTGCGTTATTTTTTGAAACCGTCGTGATAATATATTATGTGGTATTTTTATTTGCGTTAATATTTGAGTTGGTTCACTTGTAATAGTTTTATTACTTACTTAACGTTATTAAAATAACTCCTAAAGTTTTAAGCAGTTAGCATGACAATTGACAAGTTAAAGAGTTGTTTAATTGCAAGTAATAACAATTCATAAAAGTTTATTTTAAACAATAAGATTTAATTTTAACGTCTTGCCGCATTTCATAGGTGCATAAAAATTGCCGTATAACATATAAAAGATCACAACTCAAACACTGTATGTAATTTTTGTAAAAATCTTTTAAAATGATTTTTTCCCCCCCCCCCCCCCCCCCCCCCCCAAACCCCCCCACCCCCGCCCGCCGGAAAAAAACATTTTCAAAAAAATTTTTAAAAAAAATTCCCTTTTTAAACCGTTAAAAGTTTTTTTTTAAACCCTAAGTAATTCTTAAGAAATCTTTTCCCAACAACGATTAAAACCTAGACCTGTTACAGAAGAACCGTTAAGATGGCAGATAAACTGTAGCAACTAACATTTAGATATAATATACTTTTTATATATAGGCATATTTAGATATAATTTGTATGTAGTATTGTCTGTAGTTGACGTGTTTACTGCACATTCAAAGAAGGCAGTTTTAAAGGTTTAAAACGCGTAAATGGATAAAAACTAATATATTTCGCGCTTTAAACCGTTAAAAGTATTTTTTTTTAATACAATATATAATTGTATGTATTTTTTCAAACATTACCTTTGCTTTAACATCGGTTAAAGGAAAGGTAGTGTTTGAAAGCTTTAGCTGTTATTTCTTATATAAAGTACTATTTTCAAGGTAATTAAAAAATAACCGTATATTAACAAACTTTATTAACCATACATAACATCCATTAGTTAGCTATTAACATGCAATAAATACTATAACAAAAATGGCGTAACAATATTGAACCAGTGGGTTAGTTTATCTTTGTATATGTACTGCGCGCTGAGTTATATGTGTTCTTAAAAGCGGAATTAGAATCTGAAGAGATATAATCGTTCTGGATGTCTGTGTCTTCTTTTGGGGACGCAGATTGGGTGTGAAGTTTATCATAATCTGTGGAACTGCTCGGGCTGTAGTTCTGTTTAGTCTGTGGCTGGTAATAACTCACGACACCTTGCGGCTGATTGGGTACACCTACGTTACCATAGATATTAGGGGGAACGAACAATGGATGGCCTATAAATGGATTACCGACTGGCAACTGATATTGTGGGAAGTTAAAGTGACCATTTGGGAACTGTATGGGACTTTGTGGGTTTATATGGTTTGAGGGGTTCGCTAGCACCATTTGAGGGTATTGGAGGATGGAGGGGTAAGGCGTCGGTTGCTGTACCACGGCCAATTGGACATTTTGCTTCGGCACAATTTGGTATTTCTGCTGATATCCATTGTTGGGAACGAAGTTAATAGGGACGAAATGCGATGTCTGGGGTATGTGGGCTGTCTGCGCGTCTCCATTGGAGTAGTACTGACTCGGCTGATTGGGGTAGAAGGAATTCGGTATTTGTGCCTGGTACGTTTGAGCTGGGGTGCTTTGTGCGGGGTTCTGGTAGATGTTATATGTGTATTCGGGTTTTTGAGCTCCCGTTGGGATCGCGTTAAGAACGTTCGCTTTTCCAGCACCTCTCTTCTTCTGTTCTGAGTCGTCCACCTCGCTCGCGAACACCAGCGCGGCGAAAGCAATACATATCTAAGACGAGAAAAAATTCAATTGTTACTTATAAGTTATAATCATAATAATCAATCCTCATGATGCAAAACACGTTAAAATTTTGTAATCAGTGAAAGTTTTCAATTTTAATAGTGAGTCCGAGTTAGTGTGTTAGTTAGGTCCTTAAGATTAAGTTAGTGTGTTTAATCTAATATATACAATTCTCGTGTCACGGTTTTCGTTGCCATACTCCTCCGAAACGGCTAGACCGATTTTGATAAAATTTTTTGTGCTTATCCGTTATCTATGAGAATCGGCCAACATTATATATTTTTCATATTTATTATTCATATTTTTTTTATTTTTTAGACAAAATTTTTTATTTTTTTATGATAAAACACAAAAATACATACAATCCTCAATTTTCACCCTTCTACGATCAACCCTTATTTTTTAATAGTCATTTTAGTAATTCAATCATTTTTCCTCTCCGGTCGAAATCTGATCAATCGTCATTTAATTAGTTATAAATTATTTATATGACAAAACAACGTTTGCCGGGTCAGCTAGTATTCATATAATATGTAAAAGTAATTAATTATTAGCTTGGCATATCTGCGGAGACTGCATTACAGTACACTACATTTGGGCAAACATACTAGCTAGCTATGCTAAGTTTTAAACGTAATCATCGCAGTCATAAAAGTTTATTAAGTTTTAATAATTTATAAAGTTAGTAAATAATATTACAAACATAATTGTACGTATAACATAAAAAAGATCTATTAAATGTGTGTGTTTACTCACGAAAATTTCCCTTCTCGCCATTTTGTTTCGCGTCAATTACTCATCGCCTTTAAGCACTGCGTTTCCTATCTAATGTCGCTTGGAAAAGTGTAAGTTAATATCAAGTTCACGCATTTATATGAGCGCTTACAACTTTCTTGGTATCAAGGGGCAGTACTGAAGGAAGTACAGGTCTTTGTCCTGCCCCGTAACAGATCCAGTTTCGCCCTTCCTGAACAGTACGGAAACGTATAGCATTCGATATGCCCAGTTACGACATATTTGTCGCGGCGGGAAATTTCCTAAACATTAACAACTTTTTCATGTTTCACTTGGCGTAGTTCCTTTTATACTATTTATTCTGTATAACAGTTGTCGTTATAAGGGTTTATTAATATTGACTCAGCCATTGCAAAGATTATAAAAAAAGGCTCAAAGAAAGGCCGCCATTTTTGGTTTAGCTGAGTCTCCAAATCTTCATACACAATTTTTATTATTTATAGATTAGATTGGCAAATCATAACAACTAACCAATATAAGCTGTTGTTGAAAATCATTAAAAAGTGTGTAAAAAACATAGGGTCCCCTAGTAACAATATTAATCTGAGGAAACAAAACGGGTCATGTCCGAATCATACAAGAACTCAATTAGAGTTACACTGTTTCTCCAAAAAGCAATTACAAGGAAACAGATGGCGCTACCGTAGCATATTTCACTTTGACATTAGATACAACCTTTGCTACGGCACCATTAAAAATAATTTAACTAATCTACTTTGAATTTCAAACTGCTATAAATCTGTTTTTAATTAAATGTATTTAAACTATACTCGCTAAACCTTTAGACAATACGTTTTACACTGAGCGTGGGGTGTGGTCTGTATAGATTACATACAATGTAATTCATCGCTAAATGGCGAAACTGTGAGATTCTGCGCTATTCATTTAGCAGCTTCTATTTAGAGGGTGTGGCAATAAAGTAAATGCTCGGTGCAAAACAAATGTGCGAATGCTGTGTGTTGTGTTGTCTTTCAATTAATTTACACATTAATTATATCTTAGCCCATCTAAGTCATCCCACGTCTAACTACTTTATAGAATTAATTAGATACGTAAGATAGGTACGTGACACGAAGTGAAGTAACTATAATAGTATGTATAACATATTACGAAGTCATGTTTTATATTTATTTATTAAAAACCAATCACACATCCTTACAGAATAATTCAATATTGCATGACAGTGAATTACCATAATAGTTTTATCATATAGATCGTTTGAGATATCATACATTATTGTCTTTGTGATATACCTATCTATTTATTCTTAAAACAGAATCCAGGGTTGCCACGCATAAAAACTGTTTACAATTTTATTTAAAGAAAATCTGATTATAAAAAGCGATCTCCAAATTTCTAAACGGCATTGCGAAATTGTAATTTTCAGATTTTTTTTTAAATTCATAGCAAAACATTTTTGTTATTTGTAGTAGATGCTAGTACATACAAGATATTATTAACTTTAATTTTAATACATCAATATTGCTTCGTAAAGCAGATAAATCGTCGAAACAAGCGGCATTTGAATCTGTTTTAATCGGGTTTAAAGGCAAGTCATTTTAAGCTTTGCATATTTTTCATATACTGTTTTTAAAATATTGTCTATAGTTTACGCGAGTAGTACACATTTAAATAAAACACTTTAACGGTTTAAAACGATATATTAGTTAAACTTATTACGGATGCTTTGGGGTCAGCAGCCGAGGAGACCACGGCTGCTGCAAAGCATCCAAAACGTCGGGTCGAAGTTAAAAATCATTTTCAAATAAGTTTAACTAATATATCTGTTATAGACCGTTGTGTTTTTTTAGGGACTGTTTCTTTATAAATTCATCTATAACAATCTGTAATTCATAATTGTCAAAATCAGATGACGTAATACATAGTATTACAAAACATAAGTTTATGAAGAAAGGGTGAGAGAAAAATATGCATAGTTTTAATTAATATGCCCTCTACGTTATAAGCACCGTACTTTGTATGCCTTTCACAGTGCAAGCGACTAAACGTTTGTGCTTTACCTTTCTCTTGTAAATTTCAAATAAGTTGCAACAGATGGAGCCTATATTTATGACTACAGATTATTTTTAAAAGGCCTTTGCGACCATCTTTTGTTTGTCTAATAACGCTCGATGGTTCAATATTAGCAATGTATGTCTGATAATCAACGGGTCAGCGGTTCGATCCCTACCTGGTCTAACATTTTACTAATTTTTATAATAAGTTTTTTTCTATTTTTTCTGACACAAGTTGGACTAAATCTGGAAATCTAAGTATTAAACACATACGAAAAAGCCGTCAAGTTTTGTTCGCATTTCGGTTTATGGAATCTGTATGTTCAAAGCCAAAAAAGGTCCATCACAGCACATCTACTCTAAATGTTATATATGGCATCATGAAAAGTACTACAGATTAATTAATGTTATCAGAACACGTTGAAACGAATTTAAACAACATATATAATAGTTATGATTGTAAAAGTGTAATCTATTCTCGTTCTATACTTGGGGCGGACAATGTGTGTGTCCGTTTCAGTTATCAGTTTTTTAGTGGCAAACATCATCACTAATATTTTGTGGTTGCGACCGTCATCTATTGTTTTCCCGGGACTTGAACTGAGCACCTCTCGTACTTAAAGCAACGACATGCTTTAGAATCGTCACAATTATTGTTTTTTTTTTTACATTTTTGTCAATTGCATAATAAAGTTATAAACCACATTGGCCTAGTCTCTATCTTTTTTGTCTTATCGCGTGACTGCGTAGCATAAATTATTCTATAAACACCTACTAGTAACACACCGCCCGAATTCAGAAGTCTTTATTTGTCATTATAAATTAAATTTTTCAGTTAGGCGCACACGCTACGACTGTATTCACTTCCTTTAAAACATTGTTTGTCCTATATAGTTTTTAAGGTAAATCTAATCTAGATCATTCATTCATGTAGGTAGGTACACTAAAAAAAAATTAAAAACTCTAAATTTACACTTACTACCAGTTCTTAAATGGACGATGGGCGTAGAACGAACGAGAAAAAATCGCAAGAAACCCGCGGCCACTACTTTTATCGCCAAGTTCCAGCGGGTTCTTCCAACCCCCGAGCGTTGTTATCATTACAATAATGATTTACCTTATTTTTTATTATTATTTCCCCGTACTGAATTATCTCATTAAGCCTTTCTTAATACCTGTTTAACCTTCTAAAATAATCCAAATGAAATAAATGAGTGGGTGGTGCCAAATTTGGGACGCAATGTGGAGAGAGGTTGTTGGTTGTTTATTTGTTGTTTGCTTAATGTAGATCTCGTTTTAACCTTTGTTTATAATCAGAGATAGGTCTCCTACCTAATAGTAAAGATTTTTTGTACCCGACGCCCTATTTCTATGTAAAAAGCGTTGGTTTAACCTCTGCAGAAGGCTCACTGCGTTCTTGAACACTTAGATGCCTCTTACTCTAGGATAGCGTTAGATTTTTTAGAATAACCGAAATACCTAACTAACATTTCGTCTTTATGACATCATTTTTACAAAACTCTCAATTTTTACTGCATTAAGTAACATAAATCAATCAAAATAAAAACAAGATCCAGCGGAACAAGTGAATTGCATAAGACATCTGAGAATTCGGAAGTGAACGCAGCGCTCGCGCAGCTCCAAATAATTCGACCGTGAACGGACATTGTTAACTACTCCTCTCCTATGTTTTATTTGCCATAATACGGAAGACTCGTTGGTTAAATAAAAAAATGCATGTGGGTCATTTTGAGGCTTTTTGATTACGTAAACTTGGTTGGTTGAATATGGAAAAACAAAATCTAAGTACTCATATAATTTTTTTTTAGTTTACGCGAGTAGTACACATTTAAATAAAACACTTTTAACTGTTTAAAACATAAAATATGTATATAACTCATGTGTATTTGAATTTACTACGGGGTGACGTTTCGGACGCTTTGTAGAAGTTAACTATTTGGCGTTTTAAACCGTTTAAAGTTTTTTATTTAAATACATACGTTCAGCATATCATTGTCTTTAGGGCTTCTTATTAGAATTAATTATTCTTCGAGCAATTGAGGAGTTAACATCTCCTAATGATGCCGTCCACACGTGATGGCGAAAATACTTTACTTAGCAAGCTTAGAGTAGTGCTTATTTAAATAAAACACTTCTAACGGTTTTAAAAGCGAAATATATTAGTTGAAGAACTCTTACGAAATGTCAGGCTCTAGTTAGAATAAATTGTAAATAAGCTAACTAATATATTTCGTGTTTTACATATCGTTGTCTAATATTTGAGATTAAAGAGTCTGTACTCGTTACAACCTAGATCGTAAATAACAACATCAGTGTTTTATACACAAAGCTGAAACAGTAGAATGTAAAGTAGCCGCTTAAATATTCCACCAGTATAGAATCTTGCCATCAAGTCAATGATAATGTGCGATTTCAATTTCCCCTACTTTCCTAAATGTGAAACTGACCAAGCGTAATACTTGGCGTCGATTATACAAGCAACAATATCACATTTCCTATCCACGCGCCATATAAATTATATGAGATTATAATTAATACGTACAACACAAAATGGCGGAAAACAAATGCATAACGCTTTTTCATATTAATAAATGAAAGAAAATATAGTTTTAACAAAGATTTATTTAACAATCAACAATTGTATATTAACAATAAATAATCTAGCTTATCGTACACATCTATTTACAGAAATTCACTGCATTCAAAACAAGTTCCCGCTTAATCACATAGAATAGGAAGCACACCGAAAAGCTATGAACTTATAATTAAAGAACAGGTTTTATTACCAAAATAGAAAGCACTCCAGCCCACAGCTGACTAACGGCAAGAATCAAAGCATTCTCCTGTTGCTAAATTAGCGGAACGTACGCAAATAAATAACACCAAAGGCAACGCTTTCGCTTAAACCGCGATTTCGTAAACACTCATCATCCATAATTAATAATAACCTTCTATTTACAGCGCCATCGTTGCTTACTGGAGCAGTTTAGTGAATACGAGGTTTCAATTCTTCGCTGTACTTGATGGTGTTGTAAGAAGTCTCGCTGTAAGCGCCGTGGGAGTCTTTTGCTGGAAGGTAACGCGAGCTCTGTCCACCAAAACTGTATTTAGGTCCTGATGAGAAGGAGTTCAACGAGCTGTGTCCGGAGATCGGACCTTTGTACGATACACTGCCGGAGCCAAACGAACCACCAGGGGCGTGTTTGGAAGATGAAACGTAGTACTGAGGAGTGTGGGCAGATGCACTGTGGACGTTGCTGCTACTGTACGCTGAAGATGGGAAACCATGGCTGGGTCCATGAGAAGAGTGGCCTAATTGCCCACTTGTAGAGAATGCCGACGCGATAGACTCTAAAGAACCGAGACCTTCTGATTTAGCAGGTAAGTAGGACTGCGACACATATTTGGGTGACGCTCCACTGAGACCACCTAAGGATCCAAAACTGGCACCATGACCATGAGCACCTAAAGACAAACCACCGCTCTGATAGTTACCAAATGAGGGCGCGGCGTATGAACCAGATAATCCGTGACCTTCAGATTGAACGGAACCCAAGAATGCCGATGGCTTAAACGAGGTTTTGACTGGAACTCCGTGACCACCCGCGTATGCTTTCAATGAACCACCATAAGAGTGACCGGAACTACCCAAAGAATATGAGGGCACAGATTGTCCAGCATCAGCGTAAGATAAGGCCCCTTCACTTACAGAATGACCTCCTGAAGGAACAGCATAGTTCTGGGATCCTTGATTGGAATGAGATTCCGGCGAGAATAATACTGGACCCGTAGAACTGTAAGAACCTAACCCTTTAGTGCCGGAAGCGTAAGATGGAACCGCTGGTTGAGCCTGTTCACCTAAAGTGTACTGTTGCATGTTTGGAGAACTGTACGCAAATTGAGGAAATGCGAACTCTTGACCCCCGTGCGCACTTTGCCCACCAAATTGATATACGGCTCCCTGACCACCTGAAGGTAGAGAAATAGCTCCAGAGTTAATTCCTTGAGAAAGTTGGCTCATGAGTTGAGAGAGGTCATTAGAAACGAGACCGTGAGACGGTTGAAGTGTAATTGGGGCTAACTGCAGAGCAGCGTGGCCACTAGCAGGTAGTCCTTCGGATGGTATTTGATATGGAGCTCCAGAGATTTGATTTGCGAAGCTGTATGTGGGTTTTCCACCCCCTACGCTGTATCCAGCACCAATGCTGATCGAGCTAGCGTCTTCATGTCCTTGAGCTGGTGCCTGGAAGCTGTAAGCCTGACTGGAGTGGCCTGGTGACGCATAGCCAACCGCCGCCTCTCTCTTGTCCTTAGGATCTTCAACTTTCGCTTTTATAGCCCATGTCGCCGATATACTGACGATCGTTATGAATGCAATCTGAAAGATGATTTAGAGAATTAGCCACGATTAAAATGCTAGTGAGAAAATGTAATTTATAAATTTCACTTTCGTTAATGCTAATAAGAAAAAAGCGGGAATCCCAAACAGGTTTGCCGACATCACATAAAAATAACCCGCATGGTATTCAAGATTATAGCTGTTATTATAAACCTACTTTTACCACTTTTACTTTAAAACAATATCCATGCCGGTGCAATCAATATGCAATCAACGAAAGCTCTATATATATTTATCATCAATGTATATAACATTCCTAATATAAGTATAGTCCAAAGACTTTAATAGTAATTTTTATGTAGAATTTAATACTACTATTAACATAACATTACAGTAATATTAAATTATTACTGTAATGTTATGTTAATCGTTATTAAAGCTAAATAAAGTTATAGTTATACACATTAAACACTAAAACGGTTTAAAACGTAAAACAAACGTAAATTTCGCGTTTAAAACCGTTTAAAATGATTTATTAAGTTTAACAGTATTTTTATAGGTTTTAGAAATATCCTTTAATCTAGGGATCCTTGCACAAATCCAAATGCACAACACAACACGCACTCACCGTATATTTCATTTTGTACGCTTATTAGAACGCTCGACACGGTATAAACTAAGCCACTATCTAATGTTAAAACTAATCTAGCTATACTAACGGCTGTTCTCTACAGCCGCCGAATTCGTAATGTAGAGTCGAGGGAATTTCACCGAATTTATAAGAGTTGCGCTCAAGCTTGCGCCGCTGAGGGTAAAAGTGTATCGGAGGACCCTTTCACTGAACTGGCTGAAAGAATGGGATCGGGCCATCGGGCTTCCGAGCCCAACAATGAGGTAACGGAAGCGTTGCGTCATATGATCACGTTGCACTGCGTTTATTGGTTGACGTACAAATGACACATTCAGAACTGGTTCGGGATTCGGACTTGATCCTGTTGGCCTGCTATTTATAACAGATTGAAACACGAACTATATCTGTAGCAAAAACGTCAAGTTTCGCAATGCACAAATACAATGTAAGTATTTTTACGAATAATTTGTTTTTATATTCATATGAAACGCCAAAGAAGTATAAATTAATTAGTGTATGTAGTTTACGCGAGAAGTACATATTTAAAAAACACAAATCAATAACATTATATATCCAAGATGGCCGCCGATATCAAATGGCGGATTACATATTTTGATAAAGATCAAATGAAAAGGCTATACTATTTAAATAAAACACTTTAGCGGTTTAAAACGCGATATATTAGTTAAACTTATTTGAAAATTATTTTTGACTACGGCCCGACTACCTAACTAATATATCGCGTTTTAACCCGTTAGTGTTTTATTTAAATGTGTACTACTCGCGTAAAACACGATGATTATGTAAAAAAAAAATATTTTTTTGTAGTTTTCAGTGCACAAAAAACAAAATCGTTTAACTTAAAAGTTTTTTAAGTTGATATTAATTGTTCTAATTCAAACTTAATATTTCACAAATATGACACAACCATTATATTTTTGGTTTGACATAATTTATCTAAAGCAAGATATTAAATCGAATGTGTTATATTCTATTAAGTCCAAATCATTGTACCCTTTAACACAATTGGCTAAAAAAGGTACACGACCAAAGTTACCGCACAACACTGTAATCAAAGATTTGGTGTCTGTTGTAATCGAAGCTTTCGTTAGATTTAATTCCTATTAGATCATAGGAGCTTTCAAAAGTGAGTGGAAGATATGCTATCTGTGCTCGTGCATACATAAACTTGTAATATACTTACGTCTATACATGTTTCATTAGAAAGGGTAGGTAAATGTCCAAAATGCAGACCAAATAGTTCGCCGGCCCACTTATTCATTTATATGACTGGATTATGTCACCTTCTATTAATTGAATGTAATATTGACGGTTTTTGGCCTATTTTGACTTTATGACTATTCAGAAATCCACAGATTAAAATTGAAATGTCAATGTCGATCAGACGGCATTTCACGAAGAAACTCCTACCTGTTTAAATAAAACGCTTTAAACGGTTTTAAACGTGATAATTATTATTTTAAAATTAACTTTAACTATGTCACCGTCCCTCCGTGACCACGGCTGCTGCAAAGCATTCGAAACGTCAGGCCGTAGGCAAAATAAAAAATAACTAATTCATTTCGAGTTTTAAACCATTAAGGGTGCTTTATTTAAATGTACACTACGTTCGTTACTACACACAATACGTTGTACTTGGTGGGAATTAAAGCTACAACCCGTGTCCACCACTGGACCATGAGCCCGTGTTAGGTAACAATCTAGGTATCTCATGCAAAGCAATCACAGTAGTTTAATGCGTTTATCTTGGACTTTTCATGTGTTGAATCACTAAGATGCACTTTCATTTGGTGGCTGTTGACACCAGCACGTGTTCCGCACGGTAATGACCTTAGATGCGGCCATCACGTTAACGATTGTCAGATGCAACATTGTACAGGCTAGTAAGAGATAATTGCTAGAAAATAAAAGGTCTTTGACCTTTTGCACTTGTTTCGTACAAAATTTTTAAAATTAAAAAATAAATATGAAATACTGTCTATAGTTTACGTGAGTAGTACACATTTAAATAAAACACGTGTTTTATTTAGATAAATATGATTGTAATCTAATGGTAGCAATGGTAGTTGGTTGGGTAAAAATTTTCCAATATTGTAAGACGCCGTCTTCAAAATTAAATGTGGTGCACATTCCTGTGCCTATTTCACTACATTTATAATAGGTATATCGAAAATTTAAGAAGTCGTGAAGTGAAAATATGCGGTTTGGTTTCAATTTGGAAATTTCCGAATCTCCAAAACCATCTAATGAATATTTTAACGGTTTAAAACTATTAAGTTAACATATTTTTTATTTACTTAAACAACTAACTAAGACCCCGCGTTTCGGATGTTTGCAGCAACCGCTGTCGCGCAATAAACAAAGTGAATAAATACATTGTTCTATTAACGTTATTCACAACCACTTTTAGGAACAAGTTTTTTATGAAAGAAAAGTTACGTGTTAATTTTCCACTCACGTTAGCGCATACGCAGACAGCTGTAAAATTTTGCTTTCATTATAGAACTTTATAATGATTTTGGGAGCCTTTTAGATGACACAGCCATCGTGGTATTCCAATCTTTTTAATAACAATTCTGCTGACACTTGATTTCTGCAATACTTTTATTTGCAGCGCTCGCAACGTAAAATCTAAAAAATACGTAATCTTCTAACGCTTTCTGTATATCGTATTTTCTCTACAATATTTTTTCGTATATATATTTCCACATTTCGCTGTGTTTCGTCGCTCCTGTTCGTCGCAGTGAATTGTTATATAGCTCAAAATCTTCCTCGATAAATGGTCTATCAACAATCAATTCTCATTATAGAACCAATAATTCCTGAGATTAGCGCGTTCTAACAAACAAACTCCTCACCTTGATAATATTAGTATAGATAAACATGTAAAATGACAAATACGTAAATATGTAATGCCAAAATGTTAAATAAAATTTAAATTGAATTGTTAATGTCTAACCATCGCAAACATTTTGTTTTTTTTTTTATATTTTATATTTTGTATAAGTAAGTATAGACTATAGACTACGCATAAATTAGGTTCTCGGCACACGGTATAGACAATTGAAATGCCCAGGTGATATAACTCTATTGTCTGTGATTGAATGAATTCCAAATTCGTGTCATACTAATCACAACACAATGGCGTCGTGGATTTGAGCACTTGTTATTATTAGTAATACTTCCGTTTATTTCGATATCATTGTTCATTTAACAATGTTGTATGCAAAATAATCTCGATTTGGGACGACAATAAGTGGGTCCTATAATCGCCCTAGATAAATGGTTAGGTCTCGAATCCTGGGGTAACAATAGATTTAAATAAAACACTTTAACGGTTTTAACGCGATGTATATTAGGTAAACTTTTTTGAAATGGGTCTCCCCCACGGCTGCTGCAAAGCAATCGAAACATCTGGCCTTAGTTAAATTAATTTCAAATAAGTTTAACTAACATATATGCCGTTTTAAACCGCCATAATGTTTTGTTTAAATGTGTACGATTTAAACTACAGACTTGATTTTACAGAGATTTAAGCTACAATAATAAAATTTGAACAATATTTTTTTGGTCGGGCCTAAAACTATCGCAAGATGGAAGTCCGGGGTTTTTATTGCGAAAATATCGTCGTATGAATAAGAGTGTTTCGATTTGGCTATAGATCTATAGCCCAATCTAACCAATTCTTCTCTATCTATAGCCTAATATAATCTGTATATAAAAGCGCTCCCATTACATCATCTGTTTAATAATAAATGAATCACGTGCTATATTTAATTACGAGATACTTAAATACTGTCTATAGTTTACGCGAGTAGTACACATTTAAATAAAACACTTTAACGGTTTAAAACGCGATATATTAGTTAAACTTATTTGAAAATGATTTTTAACTTCGGCCCGACGTTTCGGATGCTTTGCAGCAGCCGTGGTCACGGGGAGACTAAAGATGGAGACAAAGCGTAGCATCTCAAACAGAATTAAAGAACACGTCGCGGATATAAAACATAAACGTCTCTCCAAATCTGCGGTATGCCAACACTCATCAGAAGGGCCCAATCACTACATTCGCTTTGACCAACCAAAAATCCTCGCAAAGGAGAGTCGATTTTTTCCAAGATTGGTACGCGAAGCAATTGAAATCAAAAAACACCGAAATTTCAATAGGGAGGACGGCCTCAAACTATCAAACACCTGGGATCCCATATTAAAAACTCTGGATCCCAATAAACAGCATACCAGCAAACGCGAAGACACCGTTAGTCAATTCTGTAAGGACCCGGCCAGTTTCGCCAAATACCAACTTCGACGGAACAGATGGCGCTAGCGTAGCAATTCTTTACTTTGACGTCAGAGACATCCTCCATCTTTAGTCTCCCCGTGACCACGGCTGCTGCAAAGCATCCGAAACGTCGGGCCGAAGTTAAAAATCATTTTCAAATAAGTTTAACTAATATATCGCGTTTTAAACCGTTAAAGTGTTTTATTTAAATACGAGATACTTGTCAAAAATAACGATCATATTACAAGCGATTGTAATTAAACGAGGCGTTTATGATAATAGCGAATGATATAAGAACAACATTCTTTACGCGAGAATTATTATGTATGCTTTGAGTGGTATTTTTTTCTGTCTTTTTTTATATTATATCCTTATTCAAGGAGAACGAACAATCAATTCTATTGAATTCAACTACGATTTATATTTTTTTTATATTAGTATACCTACGGACATTATTATCTAGATCTATCTAATATTATACTTCACTTTTGAAAATATTTGAATGCAATATGTAATCGTTCTTTCGCAGTAAAAACGAATTAAGCATAGCCTGTGTTTATTAATAGTTTAATTTTAATTTATATAATAATAATTTCTTCTAAATAGTTAAAGAAATGAAGTCTTCCGTTTGTTTTTAACATTTAAATACCTAAATTACACCCGACGGCGATCAAAGCTCCAATTGAACGCACCACAATTTATCAATTACCTTCACACGAAGGCAATTTTCCTGTACCTGAAGTGGAGCATCCTAAATTACAGTTATATAACTGATGTTATGCTGGAAAATTGCATTGCAACTTGATGCGGCCCACGTTTTCACTTTTATGGTCATCTCATTTTGTCCGCCTAGCGCTATCTGTTTCACGCCCACGAAGCGGATGTCTAACTTTTCTCTAATATTGGATTCACATAATCTGTATAAAATGACATAAAGTTGTATAATCTGTGATCGTCATGTAACCATCTTTTATTGTTCTTATCTACAAATTATAGCTACCTGTTGTTTGTAAGGGAAGGTTAATCGCTTGCTAAT
Organism: Leptosia nina; assembly: GCA_963661955.1. NCBI lineage: Eukaryota > Metazoa > Arthropoda > Insecta > Lepidoptera > Pieridae > Leptosia > Leptosia nina. The sequence continues at coordinate 2,497,422 of CAVLEF010000004.1, read as the reverse complement.
TATTATTTTTTTACATTAATCTGCCTATCCCATGTTTATTTGAATAATTTTCGACATAGTATGTTTGTTCTAATTAGCTTAGTGTTGTTTGAAAACAATATATTTTGCAGTATTTGTGTGATAATTAAACAGAAAACTTTCTTTTGATTTGTCAATTTTTTCTAAACAGGTACATAATTATATCTCAAAGTTTGTGTATTAGACACCGCACCGCAGCGCCTTTCCTAGTATGACGTCTTACGCGTGGTCATAGATTCGAATCTAATCAGTAGAGAAGTGAATAATTTGTTCCGTGAAACAAACATATTTTGACACTCGCTCACAATTAACCTAAAAAATAAATTTAAAAAAATGCATACTAAATATTCTACGTAATAGATAATACGCTTCGTAATATTGCAAATCTATTGCTTAAAACATTGAAGAAATGACTTACAACTGCGGGGGCAAAGTTACAATTTATTAATTATTTCTTTCAAATCTTAGATTAATACGTATGACCGACTTTCTACTGGCGGTCAGAGTGCCTTTTTTACATATCGCAAGAGTGCAATAACTACAAAAACATTACAAACGCCCAATAGTTTTGTAAAATACGGATATCTTGAAATTCATACATTTCACATTCTATTTTATTGCACTTTTTATGTCATGGTGTTTATTCATCGCTTGATCAGCTCTTAACGAGCTCGTTGGTCCAATGGTTACAAAGTCTGGCTAATAATCAACGGGTCCCGAGTCCGATCCCGGACGAGGTCCAGCTTATTTCTAATTTTATCATTAGTAATTTTTGTGAAAGATGTTGGACTTCTTCTGGAAATTCGGATATTAAATGAGTGGTAGGAATATCGAAATTCCAGGTTCACGAACCACCGTCCACAAATAAAAAAGCCGTGAAGTGTAATCGCGTTTCGGTTTCGGTCTTTGGATTTCCGAATATCCAAAGTCAAAATAGGTAGACAGCGATAGTATATTTAGATGATATAGTACCTGGTTTATCACCTACCATCAAGTGAACTGGGAATCCAAGTCTGTCCTCCTCTATCATAAAAATAATCTATTGAGGATATTACTATTTCAATGTTCATTTGAATGACGGTAAAATACCCTAGCCATGTATCATCTTCACAAATGCACTGGCATGCACTGCCTTTGGATATTCAGAAATCCACAGACTGAAAACGATATGCGATTAAACTTCACGGATTTTTCATCTGTTAAACCGTTACGAACAAAAACTACGCTATCTATAAGCTAGATCCGCTCGCTTTGCGAACACTGTTCTACTTAACTCATTTTTTTCTCATCAAAAATGCTCCGTTCATTTATATTTTTTTATTGTGTAACTTGCTGTGACTTCACTGTCTATGTATATTATTATATATACACGTTGTTTACATAATATTAGTTATGATAAATTACTTTTGCAATGTGAATAGATTACATAATTTTTCATCATAAAACTGTATTAAAAAGTCCGAGGTTTATCTGTGAATCACCCTGCATCCATCAAAATGTGTTCATCTATTTTGGCATTTTGTTTTAATATTTAATAAAATATTGTATACGCTGTTGTAAGCAACCAATATCAAGTGAAACAAGTTTTTCTAGTTTTCGTATAAGCACAAGTTATTCTTTGAAATGAATTTATTTTTTTTGCTATAAGTAAGACAATTTAATTTAAAATTCTACAGTAGTGTCTAGTAGTAGTATTTTCTCATGTTACAGGCAAACACGTTAGAATTGTACTTGTTAAAGATTTTTAGCTATTCTTTTAAGCGGATTACGTTTACATAACTTACTCTTGTGTTATATGTATTGAGGTATCTAAGAAACACACCTTAGTTGTTCTTTCTTGAGTCTATGAATAACGACACCGTTGCGAAGCTAAACTAAGTCTGACAGCTTATAGTGCCACTTGAAACCGTTGAATATAGCTATATGATTTAATATCTCTTCTACAACATATTGTATGTCTTTAAAGTACATCTATACTAATAGATAAAGCTGAAGAGTTTGTTTGTTTGAACGCGCTAATCTCAGGAACTACAGATGCAAATTGAAAAATTATTTTTGTCATATGTCGGGCCGCAGCTAAGATAAAAATAAGTTAACTAATATATTCCGCGTTTTAAGCCGTTAAAAGTATTATATTGTAATATTATATTCGCGTACTCCAGACGATGTTTACAACTTTAAACTTGTGTTTAAATATATTTCTTGAAAGACTAGGTCAATCTCATGCCAGTAGTTTAAAAAACTATTTATAAGCCTTGCTGACTCTTCCTTTATCACGTGGCATTGGCAGAAAACATTCAGAACAGAAAATTATTTAAATTAAGAAGAAGAAGAAGATTACGCGTAGATGCACCTCGTGTCACTGTTACGCCAATATTACCCTAGCCAAACCGAATCTAAGATATCATTAAGACTTTCACTTAATTTTATAACATAGTGTCGCTAAAATAAAATAGAAACGAGTGACTAATACTTCCGCGAAACTCGGTAATTGTTATCTAGATTGCACTTAATTTTCAAACACCTTTTTCATTATTACGTGTATATAACTACTTAAATGGAGCCTTTTTATTTCATAAATTGAAATATTTCGTAATTATAACGAAAACCGACGTAAGACTTCAAATGCAATCTACGTGGGCAGGTAGAAAAAAAAACTATTTGGAGATTCTGTATAAGTCATTATACGTTGTGGTTGCCGGTTCAAAACCTGCCCGTGTAAAATTAGTTTAATATAAAGGCGATTTTTAATTAGTTAATATATTAGTACATATAAGTAGTACACAGTAGTATTTTTCCATAGACTGTAGCATATTATATTGAAATTGAACCTGATGTATTTATATTTTTTGTGTCCTTCCAAATGTACTGTTTTCCCAAGTTCCGAACCCATGTGCTTTAAAATTTTTTGGAAAAAAATTTTTTATTTAGTTTTTTTGAGAAGTAATTTGTTTCAAACGTTTTAAAATCTAATAAGCTAACAAAAGTTAAACTTATTTGAAAATGATTTTAAGTACGGCCCGACCTTCGGATGCTTTGCAGCAGCTGTGGTCACGGGGAGACTAAAGCTGAAGGGTGTCTGTGACGTCAAAGTAAAAAACTGTGACGCTAGCCCCATCTGTTGGTATTTGGCGAAACTAGTCGGGTCAAGCAAAGCAAAGCAACGACATTTCAGGCGAAGCATCTGAAACGTCGGGCCGTAGTTAAAATAATTTTCAAATTAGTTTAACTAATATATATCGCGTTTTAGACCGTTAAAGTGTTTTATTTGCATGTAAACCGAATATAACTAATTTCTTGAAAATATTGCGAACTTCCGAAAGTAGGGGTTTGTATATGTTGAGTTATGTAGCCTTAACATAACTTAAACATAAATATTAAATGTCATAATGCGACGTTTTTTAACTCGTGATAATAACTGTCTTTAATAATTACATAACATAATGTTTAGTTTCCGTTATAAACATTGATACAATCTGTTGCATAATGTTCGTTCCTAGTCGGGAAAGCTTATATCAGAAGTTAATATTCTGCTTTATACATCAGTCTGATATAACTAATGATTAACTAAACAACTGATTAATACCTTTGCTCAATTTTAATGACAAGTGATGTTGTTGAGTCGGGAATATTTAGGTTAACAGATCGATCATATTCGATTTGAAGTTATTGATGATAGCTTAGACGAAGACGAACTGACACGTGGATAAGATTCTTACATTGCATTTAATAAACTAAAAGCTTTTTTTACAAGTATGATACGGTAGCTCAGAGGTAGACAACGCTCTGGTGATGGGTTTGAGTTCCGCAAGTAATACCTTTCTTCTTACAACCTTTGCATCGCACTTGGCTCAGGCTTTTTTCATGGAGAAGGATAGACAAAAAAAAAAAAAAAAAAAAAAAAAAAAAAAAAAAAAAAAAAAAGGGGAGCAAACAAAGGGGGGAAAAAAAAAAAAAAAAAAACCCACCCACACCCCCCCCGCGAAAAAAAAAAACACCACCAAGGGGGGGGGGGGGGGGGGGGGGGGGGGGGGGGGGGGGGGGGAAAACCCAAAAAAAAAAAAAAAGGGAAAAAAAAAAAACAAAAAAAAAAAAAAAAAAAAAAGGAAAAAAGGCCGCCCGGGGGCGGGGTTACAAAAAAACCCCCCAAAAATGTGGGGTAAAGGGAGAAGTCATACGTTTTTATAAATTAACAAATACAATTTATATCCCACAGCTGGGAGTCTGACCTCCTACGTGCCAACTTATTGGTCAAAGGTGTAGTGGTTGATGACGTCAAATTTTAGTTCAAAGTCACGACGGCCAGAATATAGACAAAAATCAATCCCAACCTCACGTGGTACATTTACACAGGAGCACGCGGCAATTAAAAAGATGAATCCCAACTCAATGGTAGTTACCGCAAGGCACGCGGCTTTATATGTAGGACAAAGTAGGTGTTATATCTAAGCTAAAATCATAGATACACATCTTGTTCGCTGCTGGTCAACTTTTACTTTCGGGCCTTTAATTGCGGAACAGCGTTTTATTACTTGTTTACAGACAAGCACGCGGTTCACATCTAAACAAGATGCGCTGTTGGCCTATTTAGCTTTGGATTCAGAAATTCATAGGATAAAATCGTAACGGGATTACTGCAATAGGTATTTTGACTATTTTAGAGTAAGTTTTTTAAATTATAGATAGATGCCTATAATACCCCCAATTTTTAAAATATAGTTTTTTTTTAAACTTCAATAGCGCTAAAATTGTTTGTGAAATGCCCGGAAACGACGTGTTGCCGTGGCCTAATGACGTCACGGATTCTTGAGATAGAGTAACTGTTAGTTGAGTTTGCAAAAAAAAGCCATAAGTTTTATAAGTGCTGCGTCTCTATGTGAAAGCAAGACAAAGAAAAAGCCTGCAAAGTTATTTTATGTCTCTCGCTCGATATTTTTATTAAATATCAAGTTAACTAAATTAAGTTATTATTGCTATATTCGGTATTTCTATTGCAAAAACTACCAATGTACGTTTAAATTATAATTATTTTTGACAGTTAACATACCTATTGTCAACTTGTATTTAAATATTACTACCATCCCTTTAATAGCTAGATTTTTCCGGACAAAGACTTAACATGTTTTAGAAGAATGAAAAGGTAATAATAAAACATGTTGCTGCATATCGAATGGTAACAAATAACTAGATGGCAAATAACGCGCGCCGGGGTCAAAAGTAAAAAAAACAAAATTGCATTTAATTGTCATAGTTGAGGGGAGCCGTAAGACGTGGTAGGGGGGCATCTAAATCAAACGATAAAATGGATAGGATAATGAACACTTTATTGGAATTAGGGGTACATAATGGGGATTGACCAATGGGGTACTTCGTCATCGGGGGTCGGAGGCTGCGTAGCTCACCACCAGGGTCCCACGTAGCCAGGGGAGACGATGCGTCCGCCGTAGACGTCGTTCACCACTGTTGGGCCGGCCACCAGGGTCTATCGAGAACAACATTTTACTTAAATACTGTCTGTAGTTTACGCGAATAGTACACATTCAAATAAACACACTTTGACCGTTTAAAACGCAAACTATATTAAACTTTTTGAAAAATATTTTTACTACGGCTCGATGTTTCGGATGCTTGGAGCAGCCGTGGCCAAGAAAAGGCGAAATGTCGCGTCGTATATAAAATAATTGTCAAATAAGTTTAGGAAATATTTTTCTCGCTTTAAACCGTCAGAGGATTACTCAAATAACCTGTATGTATAAAAAGAAAACTAGCCGGGGCCCACAACAGTTCGTATAGCAACGCATAAATACATCTAAAACTGATGTAAAAATATCAAATACTCTGGTCGCAATTTTTTTTAATAGGACTGTTTAGTATTTTGAACGATGAAGATATATATTTTCTTCCTTACCCTAGCACCAGTGTAACCGGGCCAGATGTACTGTGGAGCCGCGGTGGCGACAGCCAAGCAGCACAGAGCAAAGATTACCTGAAAGTTAAATTAAAAATGTTACACTAACACTAGTTAAATTCAATTAAAAGTAACTAATCTATATATCGTGTTTAAAACCGTTAAAATTATTTTAATTAAATCATCGGGACATTAAAAATATTTCAGAGCGAAGAAGCATTCTTGGGTCAGACTCAAATTCAAGTGGGTTTTCAAATACCTTTGTATAGAAGTAGCCATACGTGTCAATTGGTTAGAGTTATCTAATAGAATTTATTTTAAGAAAAAATACATATATGAACATAGTTAATTATAGACATAAATATTGAACCTAAATACTTAGTAAAACTTGTTAGTAATTTATGATCCGATTACCGTAAATAGAAGTGGTCAAGTTTAAATGTAATATTAAAATAATACAAGTTTTTATAAATAATGCATAGCAACATATGAACTAGACATAATTAATACATACATATTTAATTTGGTCTTAAACAATAATATACTGTAGTTGGTATTGTTGTAGTTTAGTATTAATTATAACGCTCGATTAGCATATTTAATTATCACAACACAGCTTATAAAATGATAAATTATTGTAGATATTATAAGGTGTTTTAAAAAACACATAAGCATTCTTAATTCTTAACATGGCGAAAAAGAGATAGTTTTTTAAAATAAAAATAAAAAACTTCTTTTAAATAAAACATTTTTAACTACTGGCCCGACGTTTCGGATCCTTGCAGCCGTGGTCACGGGGAGACTTAAGATGGAGGTTGACTCCGACGTCAAAACCAAAAACTGCGACGCTAGCGCCATCTGTTACGTCAAAGTTGGTATTTGGCGAAACTGGCCGGGTCCTTGCAGTCGAAACGTCGTACCGTAGTTAAAAATAATTTTCAAACAAGTTTAACTAAAATATGCGATATATTTTAGTTAAACTTGTTTTAACCTTGTTTTAAACCGTTAAAGTGTTTTATTTTAAATGTGTACTACTCGCGTAAACTACAGACAAAACTCTCCTTTTCTTTTTTTTCCTAATTGACAACCATGTTTAGGTTTTAATTTATTTAAATTAAGAACACACCAGATGATATTGTAAACAAAGCAATACGTACAAGGAATTTCATCATTTTGCTGGTGGAAAGGTTGGGTAGATCTCACTAGAACTGCTTCTAAGCCTTCCAAGTGCAAACTATGCTGATGTCGGAAGACAGAGGCATTATATACAGCCCTTCAAGGTCACCAGGTCCTGCGATACCCTAGGCACCTCCTAAGGTCGCTACGCCTATCTAAATGCCTAATGAAAACTTGTATTAAAAATACTCCGACTCACTGCAACTACAAATATGGTAAAATAATCATAATTTATTGGATCATAGAACAGATGCTGTTATGGACAGTCTAATCACTTATAATAGACTTATTTGATGAATACATGGCAAGTTATGTCTGTAGTTTACGCGGGTACTACATATTAACACTACAGGTACATAATAGCACTTTTAACGGTTTAAAAGTGAAATATATTAGTTAACTTACTTTTGATTATATTTCGCGGTTGGTCTAGTGGTATGAGTATCCGACTTATGTTAGAGAGGTTAGCATTTCGATCCTCGTTCATCGTCAAAATAACTTACTCTATGTATTTAGGCCATGTATTTGCCAACTTTAAGGCCTATATAACCCCTTAGACAGCCAGAATCCCAGATTTGTAAAAAGACTAAACTGATATTGTGTTAAATTCAATTAAAGAGGTTACTGCCTACTTTGGGAAATTGTACTTAAGACTATAATTTAAAAATCGAAAATAAATTGCAGAAATTTTCGACTCTAGCAGGCTCTACCAATTGAGCTACCGAATCCTACTATCCCTTACAAATAAGTATAAAGTACTTTTATTACAAAAGGATAGCTAACATAGACATGACAACGCTTTTTAAAGCAACTTTGATTTCATGTAGAATTTTCTATATAATACATTTGTTTAGAATCTTAAAACAAATTTGTTCTTATTGATAGGTAGTATTCGATAGTAAATAAAAGTAGCAATTACCGATAATAATAACAACATATTTATTTATAAACTCATTCGACCATCACAGAATATATCTATTGCGATAGAATTTTTACATTATTACTATAAAATTTACAACAAACTACATCACATAGAGTGATGTTTTTGTATTCACCAAATACATATGTGTCTATGATGCGATGACTTGGCGTGACTTATTTTAGATTATGATTATATAGTTAGTAAAACCGAGCTTTTTAAATTTACAATTTACTAGTCCCATAACCGAGTTTACAATAGCAGTTCATCACACCTTTGTGCCCAAACCGAGAAACTATTATATTCCCGGTATCTCAATTGCCTTCACCACTGCACCACTGGGCATGATAGTCATTACATATTCGTCATTGATCAACGCCATTACAAAATCTGTCTTGAGGTATCACGGATTTTTCTGAGTATTGCGATGATTTGGATGATTATTTTTATAAGCATTAAAAAAATGCCTCAGTATCGATATAAAAATTAAAATATTATGTGATTTATAGTAAATCACTCCACTTATAAACCAGCCTTAGATAAGGACGAGGTCGAAATTATGTATATTGTTAATAAATGCAAAGTAAAAGCTACTAATTAAACGCGGCGTTTACATTGACATGATTTTCTTTGTTTACTCTGTGATCTTGCACTTTTATCAACGACTGCGTGTAGGGCTATCAAAATATTTTTTTTGCGGGGGAAGTTTTAAATTAAAAAAATAATTTTCTCTGGCAGAGGATAGGGGATACAATTTAAGAGCAATCCACCAAGATGCTCGTGCGATCTGGTGGGCTTTAACCAATTTTATCATTCTTCTTCTAGCCAGGGTGGTACTAAAATAATCATAGTATTCTTGCAGATACCGAACTGACTCGAATTCAAAGGCTTAATCTTATAATTTGAGATTTACTAACCATTAGACCAGAGATGCACAGACCGCAGCCCGCCGGTCGTAAACTAGGGCCCGCCGACAGCAAAAATAATACATTATTATCAATTCTTTATCGTCAGTAATTACCTATACTTCTGGAGGCCCGCCATCGGTTTATGAATTACCCGAGTGGCCCCTATTCTTAACAAGTCTGTGCATCTCTGCATTAGACCAACGACACAGTTGGCAACCATATTGTATAGTTTTTGTTTAATCATACCAAAGTACATAAAATGTTTAATTTATTTTTTCAAAATTCTTATTTAGAATCTCTTAATTATATACAATCTTATATATACAAATATATTGCACTGTGTTAGCTACCTAATAACTCTTGTTTTTGGCAACCCTACTTCTCGAATATCTCGATTAAAACTAGATCGAAACGTAGGCGTTCCTCATAACTATTAACATTGCTGTCTTGTCATTGTTGACGATATATATTTGCAATGCACTTATTTCCCTGTTTTATCACGTTGCCACTTGCAAAGCATTATCTATATTTTATTTATAAGGCAAAGCAATAAGCCATTGTTTGTTTAATATCATAAAATATTTTATTTACTTCCTATGGCAATATTCTTTAACACCTTCTCTACAATAACTCAACCAGTTGGTTTAATCTCATACTTAAAACATGCGCGTTTAAATATTATATTTATTATATACGATCATTCTACGTCTTTTTTATATAATTACAGATTTGTCTTATATGTTTGTTTAATATTATTTCACCGAAGAAAAATATTTAATAATAAACTAAGAAAAATCGACTTTGCACAATACAATTGGCTTCTAACCAGAATATTCCAAGGTTTAAAAAAATATAAGAAAAATAAATTAAAGAAAGAAAGTACCAATTCCGATTAAATTTTAGTCATTCCATAGTAAAAAGGTTTCCTTACCTAACGACGTTCCGTTTCCCATTGCATGGGGAGACACATCTGTATCTACTGTAGGTATAGATATATAGATACCTTGGCCCATGATAAAAAATGTTTGTAATGTTCAGAAAGTAACGACTGGATGACTGACGTCGTAGGTAAAACCTTAAATTTATAAAGATGAAGAGGAGGTTTGCAAAAACAAATCTTGATGCTACAAAGTAACTAATCTACGCGGACGAAGTTGCTGACACAGCTAGTATGAAATATAATGGCAACTAATTGATAAGAACAATATAATATAATCTCATGTTCATCTATTTTTCTACTACGACCTCTTACCTATTATGTATTAACAAATGAGTGGTTTCTCCGTGTCCAGCCTCATATGCTCATCGACGCTGGATTCCTTCGGTTCGATAGCGTCAGCTCTGTACACGGCATTTTCGATCCAGACAGCGATCCGGTCGGATATGGCCACCATGAACCGGGCCAGGCGACCCGGGTCCGTTCGCGCTGGTTTTGCTTCTCCTGTCAGTTATAATAAATATACAATAATCACTTATAATATATTCTTAATTAATAATACCTATAATTGCTTTAAGGAGATTTCTCAAAAAAGATGCAACATCAATTACTTAAGACCATTTTTTTTTAATTCTACCCGCATGCAACGTTCAAGAAATTAAGACTTAGGGGGACGTGATTGAAAAGTTGTTTCTTGAACGCCACTGGCGGCGAACGTTAGAAGTGCGATGGGCGATTTTTAAACAACCGTTGACTAAAACACCTTTAACAGTTTAAAACGCGAAACATATTAGTTAACTTATTTTAACTACGGCCCCTCGTTTCGGATGCTTAATATAATAATATATTGAAAAACCTAACCAAGTATTTCAGCCACTCTCTCTAGAACCACATCAGCGATGCTCCTGAGTCTATTGGAGACCAAGATTTCCTTCTGTCCCTTCGCTATATAGTCACAAAGGCGATAGGCAACCTGTCAGCACATACATATTTAAATAAAGCTAATTTCAGTTAACGTTTAAGATGAGACAATTTTTAAATCAAAATGTTAAAAGCCAGTCCACACAAAAACGCAATGCGCACTCTTGGAAACTAGCTAAAGCTACATCATATAATAATAGTCATTATTGATTACACAAAAAGATAAATTTTGGAAGAAATCGCAATGCAAGTCGATGCGTCTACGCAGTAAGGAACTACTAACTTCTTCAAGATTTGTCGCATCTCGGTGTTAGCTGACCCTTAAATACACACTAAAAGGCAAATTGTATAATCTTATACCAACATATGTAATTAAATAACAGAACAACACTCTGAAAACTCAGATAACATACTTTTTATTTTTTTCTATACAAATAGTTTGCATATGCACGCACAATGGCATGTAATAACATAAAGCATGCAAGAAATATGTATGTTGAAACTGGTTTCGTGTGGTGATTTGATTAACACAAATGTTGCAGTCTACAAGTTTATCAAGCCTTATTCTAAATCCTTAATATAAAGACCTGTGAATTTGGGATACCATTACTTATGTGACACCGGAGACTTATTGCGACTATTTTAAACCTTTGAAAACATTATCATTGTTTACATGTTATTGCACATGAAGGCACTATATAGTTTAAAAATCGAAAATAAATTGAAAAAATTTTCGACTCGGGCAGGACTTGAACCGGCATCGTCAGCGTTCCGTGCTGTTGCTCTACCAATTGAGCTACCGAGTCCTACACCTCATCGTCGATGTTTTTTTTACATTGCGCGAGAGGTGCATGTATCAATAAGTTGAAAAACATCGACGATGAGGTGTAGGACTCGGTAGCTTAATTGGTAGAGCAACAGCACGGAACGCTGACGATGCCGGTTAAAGACCAGCCCTTGTCCTAACTTTTTTCGATTTGTAATCGATTCTTAACTAAAAGTTTATAGTTTGAGTATATATGATTACTATACAATGTATAAAACCTGGGCACTAAAGTTAATGAGCCACTTCTGCCTCTGCCGCAACTCCCGAACCTTGTCAGCGTGTTCCTTACGATTTACCATACCCCCTGGGCCAGACCAGTGCTTCGAAGAACCGCTCAGCGCTTGGAAATATTGCTCCGTTTGTCTATAATAATATTGTTTTTTCAAATGGCAAACATATTAACGAACGCGTTACTTTTGTAAGTTAGGTTTTGTGATAATATCAGGAAAATATATTCTGGGAAATCAATTGGTGAAATCTCTGTTTACGTGATAAAAACATATTTAATAATGTTCATAGATTTTTTTCAATCAATAAAGCATATCTACAAATTGAGAAGTTTCTCTTTTGAGTCGCGTAATAAAATAATTTATAATGGTGCACCACATAAAAATGTAATCGCGCCTAAATCTACTAAAAGAATAATAGAGTAAGCATTCAATCCTTAATAATAGTTTTGTAGGCTTGCCTAAAAGTCAAATTGAAAATGACGAAATACACTTCGTAGTCATCTGTGTGTTGTTCACTAATGGTTTTTTTTTTACGAGCAAGCAGTTGATCAGACTTCTGTGCCCTGTTCAATCGAAACAATCTATTGTGTCCCCGGGGTTCGAACCCAGGACCTCTCGCCTTTAACGCATCGCTGCACAACTGTTTACCTACAGACGTAGAGGCTTAACTAATGTTTCTAGATTTTATTAAAATAAGGTGTAAAATGTTTGCCATTACTCGGGACTTAGAAAGTAATCCTCCTCCAACGCACTCTTAATTTTATTTCTCCTTTCCGGGGGCAATATGGCGCATTTTTCATCCCACAAGCAGCGCAGGCGCCTCGCGGTCGGTCGCGCTAGCATTTCCACTCGTTCCATTATACGACGGTTGCGGGGTGATCTTTTTACTTGAGTATCACCTAAAGAGGCCAATTTTTAATTTTTATTTACACTTTATTACGATACGATTATTTTATACAAACAAACAAAACTCCCTATAGTATAAGAAGAAAGGATCGATAACTAACCATTTTGTGAGATTTATTCACATAAAGCTTAGGCATATAAGGGATGTTTTTTTTTAAATTATACGTAAATGCACTTTTAAATCATTCATCTAGTAATTTTTGAAATCGAATTGAACTATTGCCTGAGTTTCAAGCAGTCATGGTTAAGAATCCCTCTTGAACGATATGCCTAGTGCATGACACGATAAACTAAAAATAGATCTTAATTTGAGATTAAGTAATTTTTTTTTTTTTCTTGGGTTTTCTATTGGGTTAATCTAACATTGCATCTTTAATAGATGCACTTCTTTCTTCTTTGCCAAAATAGCTATACAAATAAAAATACCAACCCGACTCAACATTCTTCATGATCTTCACATTTTGTTCTGACGCAGAGGTCAAATCAGATTTGGAGGCATTTTTCGAGCTTGTCTCTTGAGGCTTTCTTCCTTTGGGCATTTCGATAATTGTACAATGCAACGGTCACAAACACTTATAATTTCACACAAAACATACCGAAGCCGTTACGAATTGATTATCGTGACAATGTCATCTATATTTGACATTCCCTAATTTTATTTACTTTTTAATTTATATAAAAGTTCTAACTTTGAAAAAAGGTGTTAAATACTGACAAAATTACTGTAACACACCTATATAATTTGCGAAATATTATTATTTGCATAGGTCTTAGTTTTTCTTATCTTTTCGTTGTTTGGTCTCAGAAAATTCTAATGCTATTTAAAAATAGTTTTACTATTAGCATCGTTATATTAGTTCGTTGTAAAAGCTTCGTTTGATTTCTGACGCTGTATGAACGTGTCAAGTCGTTCAAGATCTAGATTCTAGAAGCTTACTGCAACATTAAAATTGGCTCATAAACGGCAAGACAATTTTAGGATCTAAGAATTACAAAAAAAATAAAACCGCTTCATCATGTATAAACATTATTATTGTCAGCTACTATCAGGTTTTGGTCGCAAACATAACCACGTAGAACAATCTGGAACTCCATCATTGATTTTGCCATCATCTAAATTCTCTTCAGACTCATACGGTATGTGCCAAACCCCAGAGTTCTTTTGAGCACAGGGCGTATATGGTAGAGGTGTCTGAAACGACAACATTTTATGTTATAGCAGACGACATACAAGTGTGGGCTTTACTTAATTAAAGGTAAAATATCCAACATGTGCTGTTTACTTATATCTTGGGAAACTAAAACGCGAATAAACAATCCATAAAATTTTACTCCTTATATCATCTGTGACCCTGGGTGTTAAAACCATGACTTGATGATTACTAGCTATATGTTTTCACCATTAGACAAACCCGAAAATATATGCTATAAAAATCCAATCTTTAATAAGTAACAAAAATAAAAAGTGTTTCATAAAACAAAATTTAAATCAATCTTGTAGCGTCAAACTTTAACATGTACTATTTTTACTGTCTGTTTAATTTCCTTCCACACTAAAATCTTTGAAAAAAATCTACCAGTACAAATGGTCCTCTCTTAGAATTGAAAGCCTTCCACTGGTGTTGCCATTGCCACCTCAGAAAAATCCTTCTCAAATTGTCATCTCTCAAAGTAAACCTGTGTCCCCTCAACAAGTCTCTGGAGAGAATATCTGTGTGTGATCCACTTAAAATGGCCGCTGTTATGAAGTATGGGTCATCTTGAGATCTGAAATAAATACTACCATTGTGAAACAGAAATGAGTGAAATGATTAGCAGACAGTATGGACAAAATAATAATAATAACTATTATGAATTCAATGGTTCAATGTTTGTTCCTCTTTGACTTGGACTGTCTTGGACAAATCAAAGTTTATTAAGAAAAGTTAACGTTAAAATAGTGTATGATCAAAAATTTCAGTCATTTTCATAGCAAACTATTATACATACTATATTACATTTATAAACAGTGTACATTTATAAAGAGTCACAGGCATAGTCAAAGTCTGTTCTTCAGAATAACAATACTCATTTGGCTACCTTGTAGGATGCAGGATTAATCCCAGACTTTGTCATATAATTTTATTAGTCTTTCAAATAAATAATTTACTTTAATACTAATATATAATTAACCTAAATTATAAGCAATAAAATTGGTCCACATGCTCCTTTTTTTTTTTGAATGATCCTACGTTTTGAGCCCTGAGGGGGGCCTCGAACACTAACCACGTGTTTGCGGCTAGACTGCAGGGGTGCCCCGAGGGGGGGCATCGGCCTTGGCTTGGACCGCCGCAAGGTCCATATGCAGATTTATTAGTATGAATGACCATTCTGTTGTCATCAATTTAATGTTAAAAATGGTACTTACAAATCATCAGTGAAAAATGTAAAAGCACGCCTCATCATATAATGTAAACTTCCTTTATTCAATTTGAACATATGTTTCCTACCTAAAACCAAAATTCTCATATTCTTTGTTGAGAAATAATTCACGACATAATTTAATATGTGCATTCTATCTTTTACATTTTTCTGTGCTAAATATAATAGGTTTAAGGCATCTATAACAATGTCGTACGGTGCAGTCTGTTGGACAAACTTTTGAAATCGTTCAAGCTCTTCAGGTGATGATTTTAGGAACAAGTCCGAACCAACAATCAATTTCTCCTTGACATTGTTTTGAAGGTAAAGAAATTCTTCATCAGTTAGCTTATGACAGTCCAATGTCTGCCAGCATGTAATGCAATCACCGCTGAAAATAAATAACTCAATTTAATTTTATAAAAACTATTTATTTATAATGCCCTTATCCGTAAATAAAAACTTGGTAAAACACACTTTTATTATGTCTTCCTTTTTAAAATGCTTAAAGGAGAAAAGGGCAAAGACCAAGAGGCTTAAACTGGACACAGAAAACCACTTGTACTGTAAAAATCTATTACTTAATACTTACGTCTTTTTAACAATTTCTGTATTCTTAGTCTCAAACTGTAAAGATGAGAATGCATCTTTTAGCCTATCAGCTGTCACCTTAGGTATTGGTCCAGCACTATTTTCAATGTGTAAACATATCTCCTCTAAATACTTCAATATAGTCTTTTTATCTTTGTATTTCCTAGATATACTCTTAATCCATTCTTCATAAGCATAGTCTTGGAGTGGCCTTCTGTCATTCACGCTAACATCAATCATTTTCATAGCATCCGCTTTCTTATTCAACCTAAACAAGGTTCCAATTATGGTGCTATAGGCAGAGTGAGTTGGTGTACCACTAATTTTTACATCTTCCAGGATCCGCTTACATTTTTTCCACTCATCTATCGCACACAATGCATGTATTAAATTATCTCCTGTAGTATAATCTAATATTTTATACTTCTCATATAGTTTGTTATATGTGTTAAGGATGAACTCTCTCTCCTCAGGAGCCAAGTTGCTGTGTTTAGAATAATTGTAGTAAAGTATTAGGAGACCATTTATAGCGCCTAAAGACAAATCAGTGTTATCCTTTTTCAGATAATCAGCAAATTTCAAAGCCGCATCGAAATATTTGTTATTAACCATTACTTTAAGCATCATAGCGTCAATATTCTTTGTGTTACAGTTGCCGCGTTTCTCGAGAATGTTCTTTTTTACATCAGTCCAATCTAGTCTGCCGTTACTGAGAGCTGTTTTAAGATATTCGACTTGTTCCGTTGAATTGAATCGTGCGCATTGTAAGATGCCTATAAATGTATAAAATTGGAATATAATTTCTTTATTCTAAGAAAATGGTTTGGATTACCCGTGGGTATTTATTATTCTACTTACGCTTGCTAAATCCCAGGCGCAATATACAAGATGATAGGAGCATTTTAAATGGTTTGAAATAATGCCTTACGCGCGAAGATATATAACCACAAAATTTTATACTATAGCGTAACCTTTATTTAAATAAAACTTATTGCTTATATCTTATTTACAATACATATTGCTTAATTTATTCTTATTATTTAAAAAAATGCATTCTACTAAATTCTTTTCTATTTAGAAACGCTTCCTTCACAAAAAAATATAAATATTCTAATGCTGGCATTTAGCAGTGATATACAACAATTGACAAATGACAACATTTTTATTCTATATTCTATAACCTTTTCCTCCTGAGCTCTGTAATGTATATTCTTCGGTCTTGAGTCTATCCTCCTAGTAAATATATTCTTTGATCTCTGTCTAATGTCTATCATTGCGCTTGTGATTGGGAAACAGCATACAACGAGATTGAAATTTATTAGATCGTATATTTGTTTAATCTCACTATTATTATTAATATTCGGAAGCAACTCAAACAGAGAGCAATATTGTTGAGTGCATAATCATAACAAAATAAAATGGAAGGAAAACCAGCAAAAATGCCAAAAGTGGCGAAGGTTTGTTCGTCTTGCCTTTGCTTAATATACTTCTACTTTCTTTATATTATTAAATAAATATTATACTTTTAGGTTAAAAACAAAGCGCCAGCTGAAATTCAAATTACAGCTGAGCAGTTATTAAGAGAAGCAAAAGAAAGAGACTTGGAAATTTTACCGCCGCCGCCAAAACAAAAGATCTCTGATCCAGAAGAACTTAGGGACTATCAGCATCGTAAACGAAAAGCTTTTGAAGATAATATTCGTAAAAATAGAATGGTAAAACAAAAGTAATTATTTAGCATATTATATATTTTTTAAATATGTATTATTGCTGTATTTCAATTATTGCTTACATATAATAATAAATGTTTTTTTTTTTTAATAATAATATAAAATGGGCTGCATTATTTTCTAAAAACCTTGTAAGGAGTATTTATATCCATAAATTACTTAAATGAATGTTTGATTTTTCTCTTTTTATGTAAATATAGATAAAAAACTAGGTTGTGTATACATTTTCAGGTTGTAGGAAATTGGTTAAAATATGCACAATGGGAAGAGTCACAAAAGCAGGTACAGAGGGCTCGCTCAATTTATGAAAGAGCCTTAGATGTTGATCATAGGAATGTTACCCTTTGGTAAGATCCAAAATTCCATTTTAACAGTACATAACAATTTGGTGTGCACCATTAATTCATTATTTAAAATTTACCATTTAAGGTTGAAATATGCTGAAATGGAGATGAGAAACAGACAAGTTAATCATGCTAGAAATTTATGGGATAGAGCGGTCACTATCTTACCTAGAGTTTCACAGTTCTGGTATAAATATACCTATATGGAAGAAATGCTAGAGAATGTTGCAGGTGCCAGACAAGTTAGTATTTTTGTTTTTAAACTTCTTAGTGTATATTGGTCTTATATTATTAAACAATACTTTGGGTAATTTTTAAGGTGTTTGAAAGATGGATAGAATGGCAACCAGATGAACAAGCTTGGCAAACCTACATTAATTTTGAATTAAGATATAAAGAATTAGATAGAGCGCGTCAAATTTACGAAAGGTTTGTTATGGTACATCCAGATGTCAAAAATTGGATAAAGTATGCTAAGTTTGAAGAAAATCATGGTTTTATTAACAGTGCTCGAAAAGTTTTTGAAAGGGCTGTAGAGTTTTTTGGAGATGAGGAATTGGATGAACGGCTGTTCATAGCTTTTGCAAAATTTGAAGAGAACCAAAAAGAACATGATAGGGCCAGAGTAATATACAAATATGCCTTAGACCATATTCCAAAAGATAGAAACAAAGAACTTTATAAAGCTTATACAATCCATGAAAAAAAATATGGAGACAGATCCGGTATTGAAGATGTAATTGTGAACAAAAGAAAGTATATGTATGAACAAGAAGTTATTGAGAACCCAACTAATTATGATGCTTGGTTTGACTACATTAGACTTGTTGAAAATGAGGGAAATTTAGATGTAATAAGAGATACATATGAAAGGGCAATTGCCAATGTCCCCCCAACAACAGACAAACAATTCTGGAGAAGGTATATTTACTTATGGATTAACTATGCCTTATATGAAGAGCTGGAAGCTGAAGATGTCGATAGAGCAAGGCAGGTGTACAAAACATGTCTTGAACTCATTCCACATAAAGTATTTACATTCTCCAAAATTTGGCTGATGTATGCTCAACTAGAAGTTAGGTGTAAGGATTTAAAGCAAGCCAGAAAAACTTTAGGTATGGCATTGGGAATCTGTCCAAGAGATAAACTATACAGAGGTTACATTGATTTAGAGATTCAGCTTAGAGAATTTGATAGATGCAGAATACTTTATCAAAAGTTTTTGGAATATGGCCCTGAAAACTGTATAACATGGATAAAGTTTGCTGAACTGGAAACATTACTAGGTGATACTGACAGAGCAAGAGCAATCTATGAAATTGCGGTTGGACAGCCTAGATTAGATATGCCAGAATTATTGTGGAAGAGTTATATTGACTTTGAAGTTTCTCAAGGAGAAACAGAAAGGGCTAGACAACTGTATGAAAGACTCCTAGAAAGGACAGTGCATGTAAAAGTTTGGTTGTCCTACGCAAAGTTTGAACTGAATGCAGAAAATCCAGATAACATTAATGTTGAGTTAGCACGTCGTGTATACGAACGAGCAAATGATAGCTTAAGGAGTGCGGGTGAAAAAGAAGCTAGAGTCCTTTTACTGGAGGCCTGGAAAGAGTTTGAAGTGGAGATTGGTGATGAAATAAAACTCGAGAAGGTTATGGCTAAAATGCCGCGTAGAGTTAAAAAGAGACAGAAAATCGTTAGCGAGAGTGGAGTGGAAGAAGGATGGGAAGAAATATTTGACTACATTTTCCCAGAGGATGAGATGGTAAGACCTAACCTCAAATTGTTAGCAGCTGCTAAGATGTGGCGGAAGCAGAAAGAGGTTCCAGAATCAGATACTGATAAGGATCAAGATACAGATAAAAATCAAGTTTCAGATACTCAAGAAGACACAAGGTAGAAGCGCAGAAGAGACCTCAAACAAGGACTCGGACTCAAATGATTCTGAATAAATTAGATATACACAATTTTATTTTATTTTCAAGTCATGTAGATGTTGAAGATTTATTTTAGTTTAATTTACATCTTATTTTTTTTAAATTTCAATGTATGAGCCAAAACATCTCTAGTTTTTTAAATAATAACACAAATTAAAAAAGAAATATTTATTTAGTCAACTTCCTCCGGTCTTACAGGATGAGATAGTGGTATAACTGATTTCTTTTCCACATCTCTAGAACAAGCTTTCCTCATATCTGAAATTAAGATAATTAAAAAACGATTTTAGACTTAAACCAGCGTCCACAGCGTAACATGCTGTTGCTAACCAATTGAGCTACCATATCATTATTTAAGGATCAGATATGTCATTATTGTTTGCTGAATCTATCTCTTTGTTATTATAATTATCTATAAAATAACAGTAAAAATATCTATTTTGTGGTAATCTTACCATATGCATCTTCATCTGGATCACCAGAATAATACTCTAAGACTGTTCTATAAACAATGTAGCCTAAATTTTTATACATGTTAATAGCTACTTTATTGCTGACCCGTACAAATAAGTCAACAAAATATGCCTTTTTCCTGAAAACAAATTTTAAAAAATTATCGCCTTCATAATTAAGTAGTAATACATCCCCTATTAATAAAAGAAAATTAAGGGAAAAAGTAATTAGTGACAAGGTCAGAAACTTTAACAAAACCTGTGGAACAATAGCAATTAAGAGGATGTGCTATATATTCACATTGGGAGTAAAAAGAAATGTATCTGTTTGACTACATACTTTTCAGATACATCCTCAAGAATATTCATCAAAGTGGCAGCTATTCCTAGTCTTCTATAGTCGGGACTAACAGTTAAGGCTGTAACATGGCCATGCCAATTTTCACCGAGCCCTTCTGCCTTTCCCATAACTAGATAAAATTAATTAAATCAAAATAACTAACATAAGATAAAACATAACAGGATAACATTAAAATTTGGTAAGACATTGAGCCGCTTTACTATATTGTACTTAAATCCTTACTGTATCCCATAATCTCTCCGCTTGGAGATTCAGCTACTTGAAAATATTCAGGCCAATGAGCAAGATACTGAGTATAAAAGGGTAAACCATAAGTTTCGGTTAGTGGATCCAGGTTACTGAAAATTATTTTCATATTTGAATTTTTTAATTCATAGAGAAGAAAAAAATAAGCGAATAAACTTACACATTATTGAATTTAAGCATGTCTTCACAAGTAAATGGCCTAATAGTAGTCATAGTGGTACTTTGAATTTATATTATGAGATAAAGGCTAGATATATATTATGGGAGTACAAAATTTTATTAAAATTCAGTTCTATTCGTGTAATGCGTTCGGCTCCACGGCTGCTTAGAAATTAGAATTATTGTTACACAGATAACAGATTCAACAAACAGTGCAAATTCTATGAGTACAGAAACATTTATTGTAAGCACTAAGCAATGAAAATGTATATTTCCTTCTACTTACGTCTAATAAGTCTGTGGCAAATTATCTTTTCATTTCCCATGGCGCAAGCCTGTGGTTATTTTTGTTTAACTATAAGTTGTTGATAATTAATACGTATGTTAACAATATACTCCTGAATTCGTCATGAAATTTACAACATAACTAATATAATAATATTTTTCATAAGTGTCAATTTTATTGTTAAATTATTTCCGTTATGATACAGTAATATTAACTATATTAGAAAAATAATAAAGTAAAGAGTTCATAATAAGCCTTAAATTAATCAACTAACACCTTTAATTATATATTGTTACAGCAAACAGAGGCCATTAGCCTTATATAAAAAATTTTTAATTGTATTTGGACTATTGCCCCTTGTAGAAATTATAAAGCTGTAGCGAGACTTAATTATTGGCTGTAATTACTATTAGATTGTCTTTACTCTGTGGTGATCGCTTATTAGCCAATCAGAACTGATTTCAAGTAGAATGCACAGATAAATCTGTTCAAATGTGTTGCCATATTTGTCGCTTTTTTTATTGCTCTCAGCTATTACCTTGCTCGTTTTACCACATGTTGAAAGCCATATTTATTACTCTTTTACAAGCTAAAAGCTCAAGTGGAGCGATCTATGAGCATCATGCAGTTTACCAACACGACAATGGCCGAAATGTCCGAATAAGATATTTTTTATTGGCTCATACCTCAAACCTGCCATGTCTTTGGTTTTTAAAATGGCGTATACAAGCTTTTTGTTTGCCGGTTTACGCTGTTGAATAAATAGTTTTCAAGACCCTGTGCGCGCTCGAGCGACACGTAAACGTCGTGAATATGAAAATACTGTGCATGTGTAGGTACAATAATCTACACCATGGATTCGTGAACATATTTTCATAGCGTTATGGTGAATTAGAATGGTTCCTGTGGTTTGTCAAGCACTCACGTCGTCAGGTTACCCGTATGTAACGTAAATATCACATCGCGGGCGTTTTATATTTCAGATATGATCGCGTCGCAAAACAGTAGATAATGGAGAGTTCAGAAGACGATGCGGGCACCGCAACAAATGCTTCCCGCCGCGATTCGGCGCGGGAAAAAGAGATCGGACGCCTTGAAGACGTCGAAGCAACTAGTAGTTATCTACAAGACTCAACTGAAGCCAGGACGTCGTGTCAAACCCCCGCGATGTCCGAGGATAATTTCGATGGCGACAGCGTACCTTCGCCGTCTGCCCAATATGTCAACACCAGCACTGAGGCGATTTTGGACATGATAGATGAAATCGTAGACGGGCCTGGCGCTCCAAAACGACTACCTTTGTTGTTGGATACGGACGCTGAATCTGCAGTGTGTAGTTCCGAACATCAAAACATCGAATCGGCGGGTTTACAAAAACCTGAGGATAGATTTATAAAATCAGAATCTGTCAACCCTCCTATTAGTGATATCCATCAATCTAATAGTGTGGAAAGTAACGATAAGTGTACAGAAATCCCTTTAAGTGTTGAAATTAGTGTAAAATCTGAATCAGATTCTATCCCCTGTGTATCTGTTGTTACTTCTAATGTTGATAGTGTAAACAACAGCAAATTGAGTGCTACACAAGCAACAATTAGTGAATATCCTCAATCAGAACCTAAAATCTGTGTGTCCAGTGACTATGGTGATAGTACTTGCATTCAAAGAGACATTGGTGTAAATTCTGATGAACAGAAGACAGTAAAAGTTCACATAATGACTTTCAAGCTACTTATGAAAATGTTGAGGTTCAAAGTGTCCCTATTTGTACTGAAAGTGATATGAAACATGCAGGAAATAATAATACTGACTGCTCACAGAGGAAAGATTCTGATATAAAACATGTCCCATCCCCTGTGTCTAGTAAAAATACAGAGGGTTCTTTTAGCACTCAGTCAACAAAGAAGATCTGATGTAACAATTCCAATTGAAAGTATAGATACTAGAAATACAGATATACACAACGAAAACTCTGTCAGTTGTCCCATACCTAGCACTTCAGACTCATTATCAGAACCTATAATCTGTGCTTCGACCAATGATTTACCTCTTCCCGTTGCACCTGGTGATACAGGATGTGCCGAAGATATACAAAGTGAAGATCATGTTATTAAATCTAAACCCTTTATTGTGTCTGTAAGCCCTGTTAGAAATACGGATAGTACGTCAACAAGTGACTTACAAAGTAGCAGCTCGGAAGTACAAGAAGATAACACGCTGTGCAGGCCTTTATTGTCTACTGAAGAATCTAACCCAAGCTCTGCCATAAGCAGTGTGGCCATACTGTCAACTGAGAACCAAGAAGCATCAAGTACAGACAGGTTGCATAACAGCCCCTTGCCAGCTGCATCCTCAAGCAGTGTATATAAGACTGAAAGTGAATTAAGTGAGCGAACATTAAAATGTGTGTCATCGAGTGAAAATGTGGATTCAGTTGTTGTTGAAAGTGCTGAATCAACAAGTGAATCTAGTGTTAGTGAAGTAAAAACTGTAAGTGAACCTGTGACTAGGTCACCATTAAGAAGGCGCCTTGTGCGTCCAGCTCTTACCCGCCCAGACTCAACTGTTTCTTCAACAGTTGATTCAAGTATAGCAAACAGAACATCTGAACATTCAAGTGAGTGTGTGAAAGATGTATCCAGCTCTTCAGATGCTGTGTATATTCAGGATAGTATTAATTCAGAAGAGATTAGAAGTAGTGAAATCAGTATCTGCAAAGCAGAAACCTCAACAAGTTCCCCAAGGAAAATTAAACTTATAAGACAAAAGCCTTCTCAAGTAAATCATTCTTCAACATTTGAGACACAATTCTTAATAAAGGAAAGTGACCAATGTCAATCCACATCATCAAATGAAGAAAAATCTGTAACGGACATTCAAACTAGCACAAGTATTACTTCTCAAAGTATTGAACATGAAGATAAATCTTCATCTATTGTGAGTAGTCATAGCATCCCTGAAGCTCGGATAGACAGTCCTAAGCCCTCAAGTTCACTAAAAGAGCTGGAGCTACCAAAACAGCTAGAAAAAGAAAAAATAACTCCTAAAGTGAATTTGTCTACTGAAAAAGCATCCTTAGAAGAGTTGTCAAAAACTGGAGATAAAATTCGAGAAGGCTGTCATAGCCCAAATAAGAAACAAGCAGATGATGTGAAATTTGAACCAGAAACTGAAAGAACAGTACCAAAATTAACAATTAAGGTAAATAATACGCAATCTGAGAGCAAGCAACCTAAATCCCCAGTACCGAAATTGACCATCAAAGCCATTAAGCCACCCGTGACACAAGAAACTGACTGTTCATCTGAAAGTAAAATACCTATTTCAAGCATAACAAAGCTCAACATAAAGCCCATAGTAAAACCACCAGAGAAGATCAATGAAATACATCGAAAATCAAGTAGTAGTGAAATATCAGAATCGGAATATTCAGAAAATGATGACACCACAAGTACCTCAGATCAAGCCTCTGCCTCTGAGCAGGGGCCAATAGATGTAGTACCAAAAGTCACTATTAAATTAGGTAAACCAGGTACAGAAACTGAAGGCAAATTTTATACTGAACCTAACATTCCAAAATTGACAATAAAAGGTATACAGAATACCGAAGAAGGCAGAGAATCTCCATCAAAACTTAAATTAGTAATTTGTCATGCTGAAGAGAAACAATCAGAAAAGGTACCAAAATTGACAATTAAGTCAGTTACAATGGTTGAAAGCCAGCCACTTAGCCCAAAATTAACAATAAAACCTTTAAAACCACCAGACAATATAAATAAAGATGTTAGTATGGAAACTACTGAAAATCCTCCAATACCCAAACTCAAGATATCCACAGATACTTCGAGTTCTGATCAAAAGGATTTTACGCATATACCTAAAATCACTATTAAACCCATAACTAAAAGTGAACCTGAACATTTAAATAAAACTCCCAAAAAAGCCTCATGTGAAAATCTAGATAATATACCTATTATTACAAAATTAAATATTAAACCTATTGTAAAGCCAGATAATAATATAGAAATATGTAACGAAGTTGAAGATAAAGTTCCTGTAATATCAAAAATAAATATAAAACCTATAGTAAAGCCTAATAACATAGATTTTTCTAAAGAAGATAGTATACCTAAGGTTACAAAGTTACATATTAAACCAATCAAAAGCCCAGAAGGTCATTTATCAAATGAAACAGATTGTGATGTTGAAGGAAAATCTGAGGAGGGTGTACCTGTTATAACTAAACTGAACATAAAACCTATTATCAAACCAGATGATGAAAACACTTCTAAGGATTCCGAGAATCACTCATCTGAGAACTCTAGTGATGACAATGACCAAATACCTGTAGTGACAAAAATTAATATTAAACCAATTTGTAAACCTAGTAAGGATGAAGAGTCTGTATGTTCTACTGCTACTAAAGAAGAAAGTATGCCCACCATTCCAAAGTTAATAATCAAGCCTTTAGTAAAACCTGACCACCCCGGTCCACTTTCACCTAAAAAGGAACGGATAAGTAGTCCAGAGCTTAGAAATCAAAATATACCAATAGTTACAAAATTAACCATAAAACCTATAGTTAAACCAGAAGAGTTAAAAACAAAAGTTGATGAACACAATGACAGCAGTATTAAAAACCCTCCATTGTTAATGAAAATTAACCGCAAAACTAGAACTGATTCTGGCAGTAGTGATTCTCAGTATCACATAGATAAAGGTACAGAACATTATAATAACATACATGAGAATATAGTGACTAAGTTACATATAAAACCTGTTTTAAACCCCAATAGTGAATCAGTCTCCAAGGTGGCTGAATGTATTGAGAAAAGCAATTCTATAGAAAATTATAGTAACCATGACAAGCCAAACTTGCACTCAAGTAAAGATGAGTCTTATAGACAAAGTTCTCCAGATGCTAATCTACCAAATATCAAGGTTAACCATAAACAAAGTATGGAAGAGCTACTTGAAGGGAACTCCAGCAAAATGTTATCACAATCTGAAGAGCTTCATGATAATTTAAAGAATTCTAAAAGTGTTAAAGATATATCTGATGCCATTATCAATTATCAACTAGGTAATTTACAAAAAAGTGTAGCAGAAGAAGAGCAGCAATCAATAAAAAGGAAGAGTTTAGGAAATCAAGCAAACTGTACTCTTCTAAAGAAGTTGTT
Organism: Leptosia nina; assembly: GCA_963661955.1. Classification (NCBI taxonomy): domain Eukaryota; kingdom Metazoa; phylum Arthropoda; class Insecta; order Lepidoptera; family Pieridae; genus Leptosia; species Leptosia nina. Next base: position 2,470,987 of record CAVLEF010000004.1, on the reverse strand, counting down.
AGAAAGTCGAAAGCATGAGGAATTTGAAAAGAATGAAGACAATTCCAATACTTTAAATTGTATATCACATAGTGAAACTACTGCAAAGTCACCTTTGCATGAGGTCTCAATTATATCGGAAACAAATGAAAACACAGATTTAAGACATAGTAAAAGTCCGATGTTTGGTAGTAGAGAAAACAATTCATCCCCTAATATATTAAAAGTTCGCTCAATGCAAGATTTATGCAAAGAGGTGCCAGAAAGTGTGACAAAACCTCTCGAAATTAATATATCAGATAAGATCAATCAAAGCTCTGACCAAGATTCACCGAGGATAATACTGAAGATAAATAAGACTGACCATGGAGCTTCGGCAAAAATTATCACAGAAGAGATTATTAATAAAAACGATAATAAAGGCGTCAACACAGCTGAGAGTATTATGGCTAGAAGGAGAACTATATTAAGTAATAGAAAAAAGCAAGAATCAGAATCAGCTACAGTTACAGAAGGCAAAAGGTTAAGAAGTTCAAAGGTTGTACAGAGTCCCGAAAAATCGCCTTTTGCCAAGCGAAACATAGGGAAGAGGACGAATGCAGACGGTTCAACAAGCCCGCCATCTCCTAAGGAAGCCGAGCTATCAGTTCTGGATTCAAAAAGATTAAAATTGGGCCAGCTGTTATCAAGTAAAACCTTAACGATAACTCCTGTTGTGGTATCAAAAGCGAGTCCTGTATCGCCGAAAGACACGTTAGAAATGAGACAAGCAAAAATAAATCATTCTATTTTAAATAACGAAAATTGCTCTAAAAATGGAAGTTCCAAATTACATAATATCCTTTCAAATTTACAAGCAAAACAGCAGCTAAAAGTTATGCCCCTACATGACCTTCATCATGGAGAAAAACAGCGCAGTGAAAGCCCAGAATTGAAGTCTGGGACTTCATTAGACAGTAATCCAGAAATACAGGTTGAAATTGCACCTGTTCACCAGAACTGTGCAGATATCAGAGAGACTATATTTCAAGAAAGCATTGAATCTCGAGACTTCAATGTGACGCCAGACCCGTTATCGCAAGATCCCCTAGAAGTGGGAAGTATGAAAGTGTCTCCCGATATATCAATTTCTCAGAATGCGCAAAGTATTCCACTGTTAGTAGAAATGACACCGCAGCCTAAGAAGCGTGGGCGTCCGCGGAAGTTACCAGTCTCCGAAGGTGCTAAACCCTTAGTTCTGCCAACTCCAGCATTAGAGGAGCGACCGCAGCGTTCACTGAGGCTTTCAAGGTATGTCTGACATCTGGCTATAGTATTTTGTGGCAAGAATAAAATAATATGTTATTATATAAGGGGGGGAAAATAATATAATGGAAATACATGTATAGTATTGTACATTTCAAAACTTTATAAAGCTGTTGTGTTTTTTCTAAAACACCCTACTTACTGATAATGTAGATGTTTGAGATCGTAAGGATGCATGTATTAATATTTTTTTCCTTGTCTATTAAAAATATATCGACGGTATTAATAAAAACTTAATTCACAATTCCAGGGATCGTCCTGTTATTCTCGTGAAGCCGCGAGGAAGGGGTCGAGGCCGCGGTCGCCGTATAGAACCAGACCCGGCACCAACTAACGAACCAGAACCAATAGTAGACGCGGCCAATAGCTTTTTCCTATCCGAACAAAAGTCGGATGAGATCGACCCAACTAGTTCTAGAATTAAACTGCCACGGATGACGGAGGCCCTGGACAAAATGCCGTCCACTTGTGGGACACCACTTTCCAGTAGGCGAAGAACGTCTTCTACGTCCACCAGCGATATGCCCTTCTTTAGTACGGATAATCCGGAATTGAAGGTGCTTGACACATCCTTGCCAAGGATGGAAAATCCATTCGCGAAGTCGCCGGAGGTATTGGGCGAGTATCGCGGTGGGCGGGGCAGTCGTGGTGGGCGTGGTAGCCGCGGGGGTCGAGGGAGAGCTTCTCCTAGAACGCCGAGGGGAAGGGGTCGGGGGAGAGGCGGCGGAAGAGGAGCGATGTATATGAAGGTTGGTGTGTTATTGTATACAAATCGATTATTAAAGATTATATACGTTTAATTTACCCGTTATTTCTTCAATTTATTTTGTTTATTTGCCTTAGTGCTTAAACGCATAGCGTTAAGCGCGAGATGTCATTGATTCTAAATCTTCGAAAAACATATTAGATTTGTTCGAGCGGCCTTAAGAACACGTTGCTACGCTGCTGCCAAATTCCTGGGACGGAATTTCATATTTGTAAGATCTACACATATATGTAATACATTGATTTGTTATTGTTATTGTTTTTAGGAAACAATGGGTATATACGGGCGTGTCTGCGGACCCGCCACGACCACAGTGCAGTTATTCGAAGAGGAGACATGCATGATGGACGATAACGCCACACCTGCTAAGTGAGTAAATATGAAAATTGCTTACGATAACTAGACATTATGAACCAAGTTTGTCAGACTTGTAGCTACTTTAAAGTGAGAAGGCAAGTCATATTTATGTTTCTAAAAATTTAGAACAAATTACCGGAAATATTTGGTCTGGCTAGGTGAATTGTTTTGGATGGGTTCTTAGTCTCAAGTTAGCGATGTATGGCTAATAATCAAGAAGTGGATTAGATCCCCATCAGATTCCAAATGTTTCTAATAAATTTATATTTTTTCTGAAACATGTTGGTTGTCTGGAAATCTGCATGTTGAATGCGCGGTAGGGATATCGAAGTTCCGGCCGGGTCACGCACCAAAATGAAGCCGTGAAGTTTAATTGCGTTTACATTTCATTTTGGATTTCTGAATATCCTAAGCGAAAATTGTTGACAGTGCATCTTGTTTAGATGTTATGTGGCTAGGGTATTTCACTGTTCATCGTCCGTGAACCGAAATGGTTTACTGTTTTCCCAGTATATGAATCCAGGACCCCATAAAAAAAGGGTTTTAAACGCAAGGTATTCAAAGCCATTCAACCACTAAGCTGTGCGGAGAATCGACACTCATAACTTAAAAGCATCTTATCTATGTAATGTAATTTCAGGCCTGCCCATTTACTAGACGAAGACTCTCAAAGCTCTGTTAAAAGCTCAACGAATGAAAGCAGCAAAACTAAGAAGTCGAAATTCGCGGATCTTTTTGACAGGTTAGTTATTATATTTTTCTTTTATACCTAAATTTGTTTTCTTTCAACTGTTTAACAGTTTTATTAAGAAGTGAAGTAACTAAATACTGTGCAGTTTACGAGAGTAATTAAAAAAAAACACTTTTACGGTTTGAAACTGATGGTGCTAGCGTAGCAGTTTTTACTTTGACATTAGAGACATTCTCCATTTTTAGTCTCCCCGTGACCACGGCTGCTGCAAAGCAACCGAAACGTCGGGACGTAGTTAAAACGATTCAAATAAGTTTTACTAATATATTACGCGTTTTAAACAGTAACATTTAAAAGTTGTTTATTTTATTATATCACTCATTTGAAGTGCATGTATATCAACCTCATGTTTAATAGAGTATTTAGAATAGTTTTAACCATGTAAAGAGCTAAAAGTAAATTTTCTCACATTTCTTTGCAGCAACAAAGTGTGGTCAGCGTCAGATGTTAAAGAATATACGTGGCCTCCACCCGAGAACAGAGATGCTGCAGAGCATCAGGTAAGTTACATGCTTAATTATCTTTACCTAGATTGTAGTGGAGAACCGATGAGAAATTATAGTAAGCATCGATGGATATAATATAAATTAACAGGCCCTGAAACTTTTGACAAATCTTGAAATTCATATTTCGACGGGACCGTTGGTCTAATTTTATATATTGCTAATAATCAACAGACAGCTTGGGTTCGACTCCCACCAGGTAAAACATGTTTCTTAAATACATTTATGATTTTCCAAAAACACGCTAGACTTCGCCTGGAAATCTTAATGTTAAATAAGTGGTTGTAAAATCGGAATTCCGTCTGTGTCACAATCTACCATCAACAGATGGAAAAGACTAATTGTCGTTTTATTTAATAAAAGTAATAAATTAATAAGCAAGTATAAGTAAATAAGAATTAATTTCTGTTGCAGGTGATGATGATACAAGAACAAGTGGCTATGTTCCTTGGCGTTAAGAGCTTCAAGCGTCGTTACCCAGAGCTGAAGCGGCGAGCGATCTCTGCTGAAGAACGGGACTATGTTTTGAGCAAAGGAATCGTCACAGAAGCCCTATGTGATCTAGGTGAGCCATAGTATTCAATTTATTTGGAAGATTTAAATTCCGCCCTTATCACGAACCTATCGACCATAGATGATAAGGTTTAATTGCGTTTCGGTTTCCGTCTGTGGGCCTCTGAATTGAAAACCAAAATACAAACAGCGCATTTTGTTTAGATGCTATGGTCGATAACCGTTCACCTTCCATCAAGTGAACAATGATTGTCTATTCTCCTCTATCATAAAAAATTACGATTAATGATCATGTATTTTAACGATGGCTCTTCATAAGTACAACACTGGAAACATACCTATTTTTTTTTAAGATACTGATATACCTTTCTATATATATGCTTTTGCTGTATCCGCCTTGAAAATAGTTTATTTCAGTGCATTAAATAAACTATAACACGTTAAAAACATTCCTTTATTTTACGTAAAGAGTATCTCAATAATATAACATAGTATTATACACGAAATATATTACTTACTTAATACTACGGCCCGACGTTTCCGATGCTTTTCAGGAATCGTGGTTACGAAGCTACCAACGTAAAACGTTATATTAATTTAATTAATATTTTCGCGTTTTAAAACAGTCAAAAGTGTTTTACATAAACGTTACAAGAGTTATGTTTTACCATGCCCTAAAAGAGGAGGCGGGATACCCGTTTTTTTACATTTTTACATGTAAATACTGTCTATATTTTACGCGAGTAGTACACATTTAAATTTGAAACGTCGGGCCGAATTTAAAAAACACTTTCAAATACGTTTAACTAATATATCGCGTTTTAAACCGTTAAAGTGGCAAGATTTTTAAATATATACTATATTCATTGTAAATGATGGATCTAATAACCCGACATAATGTTAAAACGACATATACATAATATTTTAATATTATAGGCATAACAGCCGTCGACGCTAGTGAAGTTCTCGACATAATGCTGTCAGACTACCCTCATAAGTACGAAGAGTACAGATCGTATCAACGAGAGAAGCAACTCTCCGAACCGGATAGCGTAGCCGAAGACAGTAAACTGGAGACCAAAGTAGAGATGAAGATGGAAGCGAAACAGATGGATAGCAAACCGGAGCTGCCCAAGATCGATCCCGTGAAGACAAGACAGGTATGTTGGCTTCAGTTTTCTGATGTATTGAATTTGTACTACCAATAATAACATTATTAATTGTTTAATTTTCTAATGTCTAAATAGAGTACAAATACGCTTTTATTTATAATAAAAAAAATATTTAATGAAGTAATTATTTCGTTATTATTAAAAAATTAAAGATAAATATTTTTTTCGGGTAAAAAATATAAATAAAGAAATAATATTAAAAAAATCAAATTTTTAATTAGATTTTTTTATAAAAAAAAAAATAATTTAATAAAAAATAAAAACCTTCAATATAAGTAAATGTAAGAAATCTGTCATAGTCTACAGTTCCTTAGAAAGGTGTAAAATAAATTATATTAGATTTCCTTGAAATCCTACACATAATAATTATATTCTAAGCAATATCTGGTGATAAGCTTTATCCAAGGTATTGTTTAGGCAAACGTTCTTCTAAATGTAGAATTTACGACACGATTGTTACCTGAATGCCTTATCTAAACTTACTTAATTAAAATTATTATACTTATTTTAACAACGTTTTTTTATTAGAGACAGTTTTTTTTTTCCAATTCATTATTATAATTATAAACAAATTCCTAGAAATTGTACACAAGGATTTCCATAATTAAACATACAATTCACATTGGTGTAGTAAAGTTTTTGAAACAACATTATTTACTTTTGCTAAAAGGCTTCGGAATGGAATAAATTTGTATTCAATTCCTAGATTTCAGTCATTTCCAGTGACATTTAAATTTTTTTTGAATGCTGTTAATATGAAAAATATCATCTTATTGATAAATTTTTGAGTCTTATTTGTCCTAAGTCGATATATTCACTAAAAAACAAATAAACATTTGTTTATATTCCTTAGTTCATGTATTGCTATTAGTGTGTGTGAAATTCCGTTTCTCCTCGTGGGGTATGGGGCCGACACTTTTTTATTTTCTATCCAATACTGTTTGATTTTATTTACTGTAAAAAAAGAGATGTGGGCCCTGCCTGACTATAAGAACATAGTGTTAACCTTTCGGCGTCTTACTGATTCATATCGGTTCTGCATTACCAGGACATGGCTGCAGCCGCTATAGCAGCGGTCAGCGAATTCAACGCCCGTTTGAATGCGTTGCGGCGGCCGGCCTGTGTAGATCTGCAAAGTTTGACGATACAACGTCGGCGGACGCCCGTGCCGAGTAACGTGCCTATTCGGGTGGCTCCGCCCCATGGGTTCTACCCTCACGCTCTGCTCCCGGGACAATACCAGCACTCGTATAGGGTGCACTCCTCTGAACAATTACGGTTAGTACCGAATATATTTTCATTTCCATAATTATTACAGTAAAGATTGCCAAAACCAAAGAAAAACTAAAGATAATATTATATTGAAGTATGGTATTTTGTCCCGTTATAGATATTTCCCTCTCAACACTGTCGTGGCCGCACCGCCTGTGCCGCCTTCTCCGGTGGCGTCCAGCTCCGAGTCTGATGGTGAATGGGGTTCCAATGCCTCTTCATCAGACAGCGATGACACGCACCGGCATCAGAAGGTGGTTTTTAGTCTTATTTACTTTTAACCTTACTATTTTCATTAAATGTTGAAATCATCAGAAACAGTCCCAAGATTAATTGTGGGCAGATACAGTAACAAAGAAAAAGTAACAAACCTTAATAAAAAGTTATAACTCCTCAGTATTGATATAAATAATAGTTATTTTGATATAAATATAATTTATTAATGAGACTATCGGTCCATTTTTGAATCTAATCAGTAATTTAGTAATAATTTGAAGTATGTAAGATTAAAAAAATAGTAGTTAAAAAAATAATACAAAATAATATTAATAATTCATATCTTTATTTAATGGAAATCGAAAGGGAAAGGAATAATTGAGATAGCATAGACATAATTGGGGTATAGTTTGGCTTATTTAGTACATATATATTAGTATATGTTAGTCACTAGAATAAAAAAAAAAAACCAAAAGTAACATTAAAATAATAAGTTAAGTCATAAAATTACATTTAGGCTACTCTGCCTCTAGCGGCCTCATAGAAGTAAATCTATTTTTTTATTCATGTTTTTCCTTCCAGCGTAAAAAGCTAACTAAAGTGAAGCGTAGCAGTGTGACCGACGTGACCGGAGCCGGGTTTAGCTCAGCCCCCGAAGAGGTGGTGGACACGTGTCGCACGTGCAAGCTTCGGCTTGAAGCGAACCGCAAGACCACGCATGAGCGGTTCCTCGTTTGCGCCACATGCAACGCCAAATGTAAGTTTATAGAGAATTTGATTGTGATTTTCTTTTGACCGATAAGGCCGGGCGATCCACATCCTTGGGTGACCTTTTCACCAATTTCCCATAAAGAAACTTTGTTTTTTTTTTTGTATGGGGAATGGGTGTTTGCGGTACTTGAACCGCCAACAGTGTTCCGTTCTGCTGCTCCAACGATTTGAGCTACTGTGTCAATACATATAATGCCATCATGTGCAATAACATTTGAAATATACAAATGTTTTACGCCTAATGTGTTAACTTTTTAATTTATTTTAATTAAGGACGGCATTTTGACAATGCTTTGTTACCGTCATTGTCACAGGAAAAACCTCGAGCCGTTGTTAACTTATATAAATAGTAAACCGTTGAGTGCTGAATTTATAGAGAAACGACGTTGATGTTGATAATTTTAAATAAGAGTTTTATACCTAGATATTAAATGGTGGTCACTTTTAATATCAATCTGTATGTTAAGCTTATTCATTTTCTCGTTGATACAGTACATCCAGGCTGCGTGGACCTCTCCCCGGACACGATCCGCAAATGCCGCGAGTACCCCTGGCAGTGCGCCGAGTGCAAGACTTGCTGCTCGTGCGGCAGACCGGCTGATGACGACAAGATGCTGTTCTGCGATCTCTGCGACCGCGGTCACCATATCTACTGTGTTGGACTCGATAAGGTGCCTGATGGTGAGTAGTTAAAAATCCTATATAAGATATACCTAAACATAGGATTTTATACTTGAAACATGAATATATCCATGAAATCACAAATGTTTAAATTATTTAATAAATAAAAAAAAATGTGCATGTGTCCCGCGTGTGCATAGACAATAACGAAGTCATCACGAAAACCTAAAGTGGCTTATGTTATTTTTGTTCATGTAAAGATAGTACAAATAAAAGAGATCATATGGACCAAGAATACAATAGGGAAAGAAATAAAAGCAGAAAACATAAAATGTTCTAATAATGTTTAAAAAGGTTTTCTTAAACAGCGTTACAGTATTTTAACTATATCATGTCTGTATTGATTTCTGTAAAGCATCAAACCTTGGGTATTAGTTCAAAATAAGCACTAGCCCCCACTCTAGGTACGTGGGCAGCTAGTGTCTTCCGGTGTTTGAATAATAACATAGTAGTAATAGTAAACCCCCCCCCTTGTAGTCTTATTATTTATTTCAATTTGCAGGTCGATGGCATTGCGTAGAATGCGCGATATGCAAGTCGTGCGGCGCGCGATCGCCCAGCGGACCCCCGAACCCGGGCGAGCCGTCCACCTCCGCCGCTTTGGGGCCCCAAGGTTCGGTGACGCAGCCCGGAGGGCCCCATTGGCACCACCACACGAAACGGGGCCCTGGGGGTCACAAGGTCTACTCTCACTCGCTCTGCACGCCCTGCGCCAGGTCTGTATCGAATTTTAAACACTATCCTTATCTATTAAGTCAATACATTTGATTTGTTTTACGTACTGGCTAGATACCATTCTCAACTACCTGCCTTTTAAGTGCCCAAATTACGCGAAATCTAAAGCTTATTTTTGAGGGTAGTTTAAGCTAACTATTGAGTTTACGGCTGTAGTCGAAAATGTATTGTAGATGTTTTGTTAATTTCGGGTCTCTTGGGGGCTACTTAGTATTGTATATCCTTGTTTCTTTACTAAGCATAATTTGTACATAGGCCAAAGCACAGATTTCTGTCCTAACTCTTTATTAACATTAAAGTGTTATGTGGGTTCTCTATTCCGCATATATTCGCACATATAGGCGAGTGAAGTCGCAATTCTAATCTATATAATTGTTTCCAAGTAGAGGCAAGGGGGCCCACCCGAAAAGTTGAACCCATTGCGTTACCGTCGAAGTTACGAGGAACGCGGATGTTAAAAGTACAAAATTTTGTTTTAAATCATTCAAATGATTTATGTGTTTAACTGGTCTTGGTAGTCATTTGTGTCATTTCATTGCGTGTTCGATGTTGACTAACACAGGCTGTTATGAATCTCACTCCGACATTCGCTTAAAGGTGAACGCAGATTTGTTGCTTATGTAGCGCCGAACGCACTGCATTTTTCACGAGGGTGGCCAAAATGCGGTGCAATCGGCGCGTGTTGCAAGTGTGCGATCACCTTTAATGGATGATTACGTCACTAGCATTATTACCCCCGCATTTGGATCCGAAGCGTTGAAGCACACTCCTACGCCGTTCTGATTCTACTAAATAATACTGGGATTACATATTATAGAAAATATAATAAAATGTTATTATGGCACTCATATTATCGATCTTTCTATGATTTAACAAAAAACATAACCTATTTCAGATAAGGTTATTATGTTAATTCGTGTACCATTTTTCATATTCAATATTTCGGTTGCTAATGGAGTATTTATTTAGTAGAACAAGACTCTATTGAATAAGTTGCATGCTTACTCATCTTTTGACCATAATTTATATCATTTTCTCCCATATTGTATTAGGCCTGTTTGCTGATATCTTCCACAGTAGACTAGGGTGCTATTTAAGAAATATCGGTTAAACTTGAAACTATATGTGGTAATTCGAAATAGTTATTCAAGGATTGGACTATTCAAAAACTTTGATCATCAATGGATCTCAATTCGGCGAAAATTCATCAACAGTTGTGTTCATTTCACTAACACGGGCGTTCATCATAAGTGTCCATAACGCTAACTAACTTCACTTCGTTACTTTCCTTTGGAGCTAAATTCATTTTTTATTCGTTCTATTGGTAATATCTCTTTTTACTGCACTCGGATTTCAGAGTACGACTGAAGCACACTTCATAGACTATTATATTGTATACAGTCTCTTGTCTAAAAGACTTTTTTTTACATTCTTTGTCCGTCTAAACATTTTGTTGATTAGCATGATTTATAGTATTTTTAATGTGGGATGATATGGGTGACACGTGTACCTACAATATGAAGTACACAGAGTATTAACAAAAAAAAAATTAAAAATTAATTTTAAAAAAATATTTGTTCCGTAGTTTATTTAGTCCTTATTATTTCACTGTGAATAAATCTTATTTAAAATCTAATGGTGTCGCCGTCATAGATTATTTGTCGATCAGTGATTATTGGCTCAATATTCTATTTTTCTCTATTAATTTTCCTTCTACTATCAATGTTTCCATCTCGCTCACCATATCGTCCTATACCGAAAACACTATAACGCTTGACCCATGCATCACACCCAATCACCCCAAAGGAAAGTAACCGAGTGTGCGCGCGTTATACTAATGGCGTGTTTTTGTTCCGGTGTTGCGCGTACGTGTGTGGTCCGTATGTGTGTGCGTGTACGTGTACGTACGATAGAGCGTACCGCATCGGGCGCTACTGCCCTCTCTGTGATCGCTCCTTCATCGGGCCTAAGGGGACCATGCAGCTCGTCATTTGTAAGCTCTGCGATAGGCAACTGCATCAAGGTACGACACCGAAACTAGACCGCATACGCTTCACCCTTGCACGAGGCATGGCTAACCACTGCTCGTTCGGCGCTGTAGCATGCTGCTGCTTTACCACTATTACAAAAGATAATAAATGCTGCCGTCAAAACAGCTACTAGATATGTTTGCGTTTGTTTGTATGCTTAATTGGTACCGTGAACTGGACTTTACTTTATCGCTGATATACACCTACTACTACTTGTGATTGAGCTGTTTTGACTATACTGTGAATATCAACGTCGTGACATTTTATTTGTATGGCAGAGATCTGGAAAATACTATTAAATTATCTTCGTTACAAGAAATTTATGAACAGAGTTGAGAAAGAAATTTTGACGAGACGTAAGTGCTTATCGTCCGACATAAATCATGTTTCAAAACGATTTATGGTAAAAGCAGAAAAACTACTACTAGCTTTGTATGCACGATATAAACCTCACCGATTGTATTACATATTGCTCGATTTATAATTAGCATGTTCTAACTATTACAACTGTAACACAGAACTACTCAAAAGGACGAATCCAATTTTAATAAAATTGTATTCGCACGTTTGATGCTTTGATTGTGTATGCGCATGGCTGCTAAAAGTTTCACTTTGGTTACATCGCTTTATATGTCTCGATCTCATAGTCATTATACCTTCACGACCAAATGATAGACCAATTAAATTAGGACGCTTCAGTCTGTGTTAGATGTGTTTAGACACGTGTAAGTGGACGCATGATAAAAATGAATATTCGGCTCGTGCTAAGACGACGCTATTTCAAGTGTATCTGTGTGTGTTTGTCTGGAGGCGGTGTGAGACGTTGATCTTGCTTGGCAGAAACAATTAGACGTACTTTGATATGAGTAGGATTTTGTTGTTCGTGTCTCATTAGGGGATTATTATAACGTGTTACTAGACGACTTTTTAAAACTTAGAAGTGGGATAAGGTACTGACTATAAGAAAGTTGGATTTGAGAAAAAAAAAACTTTTGTAATAGTTAAAGTTTTAATTATGTATGAATGCTCACTACCTCGCTTCGTTGTTTTAAATACAATATATATCGTTCCTGGCCACTCTAAGCTACTTTAGGCAAAATGTAGTCGTTACAAGACAATTTCCAGACTACAGTAACTTTTCCCTACGCTATTTGTCGAACAACGAAATGAAAAATATAAGACAAAGTCTGCATAGTCCAAGATCAACGCTAGACACCGCCACAACCGCGTGTAAAGAGCGAAGCTCTCGCTGCCTTCCAGATTGCGTTAAGCAGACCGTGAGCCGGCTCAACGTGCTGGACTACACGTGCGGCGAGTGCCGCCGCGGCGGGATCACGTCCCGCGCGGCCGCCGTCCGTCTCGCCCCTCGCACCATCGCCACGCTCTTCATGGCCAAGCGCCGCTTCAACAAATACGCGCACCGCCAGTACATGCAGAAGTGCAAAAGCCAAAAGGAGTCCGAGCCTGCGGACAGGCCCGATGACGACTCCGACGAGGGCGACGACGTCGACCACGATGCCGTCGACCCCCTCCCGGACGACGGCGACTGAACCGCGACGGCCGCGCCACCGAAACCTAGCGACGGCCGCGCCCCCTGTGAATCGGCCCCTCGTCCCGTGTATAGTGACGGACAATTGTATTATACTTAGGTGTCGTAGTATCTTATTCGCTTCGGTAATACGGTAAGGTAAACTGTTGCATAAATCTGATTAATATAACTCTTTAACCGTAGGCTATGTTAGGCGTATCGGAGAGGCCGCACCCGCGACCCCGGCGGGCGTAGACGCGACGCGGTTAGGCGTAGTGGACGATCACTAACATATATGTACAGTAATTTAATACTAACTTCACTATATGGGTAGCTGGGCAATCATACTATTTTTAATATTAATAGTTTTTTAACGTTCGCCGCGGAACTGTAACACTTCCGCGAATTGTATAGACTCGTAAATCTGCCTTCGGAAGCATTTGTTTTGTGAAATGGAATTACAAAAATGATAGACGTGACAGTGCGCATTTGTTTTCGATTGTACGGAAATAGGTTACGCGTAGAGTATTCTTAAACATCATTAAGCTATTTATTTTAGTTATTATACGTTGTGGATACATCTGTATACAATCATTTAGCCGATTTTATATAACTCGTGTGTAATTTATTCGCGAATCGATAAGTTGGCCGCTACACTTGGACACTGTGATTTGTTTACGGAATTTATTGTTTTATACTGTTGATCTATCAAAATTGATCCCACTCAAGTACTCAATTAATGTTAAGTGAACTGTTGGTCATATATAGATTTTAACGATTTAATTTTATGTAGATTAAAGGGGTTCCTTGCGATAGTGCGCTCGCTCGATCAGTGTTTTCTTTACTTTTATAAGATAAAGTGCTTTACCCCATAGGCATACGGCAGTCGGAACGCATAAGTTATTTTTTCGTCACTCTCAAAGATCTGTATATCGTCTAAGTTTCTGAGTGAGCACTTTGTCTTTATTCCGAAGTACAAAACATAGGCTACCTTTAAAGCCCGCCCTGGCGGATCGGCCCGTATATAGATGTAAAGTTGAATCAGATTTTATTATGTTGAAAAGTATTTATATTCGCCTAAATAGTGGGGGCCGCAGGGCCGGGCCAATTGACTCGGTACGCACCGCTGGCGACTTCTCTCTGTACTTAGCTGTCCCCAAAACCACTGCTGCGTGCAATCCCCAATGTATTATACATTGTATTAGAATATATATCAGATAACGTCTAATACCGTTTAAGTGTAACTGTATCATGTTTAGTTTTAGTTGCTTTTTCGTTAATATTAATCATAGTTTAGTGACGAAGAGTTATGTCCACAAATTATTTCATTGAATCATGTATCCTTTATACGATGAACGGCCGGCGGGAGCTCGCCACTTCGTTGCTTTATCGACACAGGTGAATTAAGACTTACTTGTAAGAGGAAATAATTAAAGTTTATGTCTAATTAATGCAAGTGTAAACGTTCTAGAAATCTCGCACTGTTCGGTCAATTTTGTAAAAAATAAAGTAAATTTAATTTGAACATTTCTCGTTTCATTTCGCAAGGAGTCGGTGGAGTGAATGCGGCGGCGTGCAATAAAAATAATTTATATATTTTCGACTTAAATACAGTAAACTCGGTAGCATAATTAACAAAATCTTATAAACACTGAAAATATTCAGCAAATATATTACAACGGCGATAAAGCATCTGCGTTCATTTTCTGGTTTCTTTCGGGGCGTGGTAACCTGTGGAGAAATATATCGCATTATGTCTATGTAATCTATTATGAAAGAAACTACAACCTTTTGTTACAATGTAATGGTAGAAATTTCAATATAATTCTCTACCATTTTTACGCCATGTTATTAATACTCAGCTCCAATTCTAATCTTTATAGACTTCATATCTTCCTTTTTATGATAGAGGAGGACAGACCAGCGTGGGATTCACTTGATGGATGGTGAAATACCGGCCATATAATATCTAATTTTGGCTATTTTGGCTTTGGATATTGCTTAGATCTAATCCTACTTCTATCTAAAATTGTTTTACTCAACACGCAAAAGTTTCTAATCCTCTATGACATTTTTTAAATTTTGTTATTTTATTGTTTGTGTTTCATTATTAATCCATTAAAGATCAATGTTTGTTTTAGCTTACTTGTACACATAAATTAGTGTTTCTGTTTTGTGTCTTTCTTGAATAAATAAATAGTTTAGTAAAGTATACCGCGGCCACTGTTCACTCGTCAAAGCGCAAACCGCTGATGGAGAGAAATGAGAACGCGTTGTGCAGCGCCAGCACGGGAACTCCCGTCAGCGAGACGCGCGCCCCCACCCTTTGCGCCGCTGACGACATCGCTTCGACCATCAACGCCAGGGGCGGGGCGCTCCACACCTGATACGTAACATAGGAAATTAGATATAAAAAAAAACATTTTTTTACGCGTCAGGTTTTGGAATTATAATTTGTGAACAGATTTTATGATATGCAATATTTTATTTAAGTTTAGAAACACATCTTTTTAACGTATCGAGGCGACGTTAAAATAGATAAAAATATGTGTGTCGGCATATATTTCTATATGTGCACCTACCTTTAAGTCATTGAGTCATGTGATTTAATTATAAAAATAATAATAAAAAAACATTTATTCACGAAGGTAAAACTAGGTATACTTCTAACGTCTAACTAGTTCTATTATTTTTTATTAAATTCTAAAATAATCTAAATAAGAACTGTTTTAGTTTAATTTACCGCGTCACTACTATCGCCAAGTTCTATTTTACAGAGCTTACGTACTACGTCTCTTATCTTGTTGGAGCAAGGTTCCTCCAATCTTCAAGCGTTTTTATCGTTTTAATATTGATTAACGTCGTAACCCGTTTTCTTAGCACTTTTTGTTTTATGATTTAAACTTAGTTTTAATTAGAACCACACCAATTTAAGTAACTTATTTTACAAATTAAGTAATTATTCCTCATATTTACACACCTGATAGAATATCCTAACACTCAGCGCCGGGTCCGTGTCGCGTTGTTGACAGTCATTGAGCAGTTTCTTGAGCGCATATTCCAGTACTGCGTCCAGCTCCTCCCTAGACATGGTCGCGGCCAAATCGCGATGGGACTGACAGGTCGCTTCGTCCGGAAACCACAGTTGGCAGGTGGATGGTGATGATCCTGAGATAATAGAAAAACGTGACAGAGAAAGAGATGTCAGATCTCTTTTCCAGGCTATTGTCTATGCGAGTATGATTTTTTTATGATAGTGGAGGAGAGCCAAGCATGGGTTCACTCGATGGGAGGTAAAATACCCCAGCCATATAATATCTAAACAGATGCGCTATCGACCTGCTTTGGATATTCGGAAATCCACAGGCTGAAACCAAAACGCGAACGGCTTAAACTTCATTCATCTGTGGACGGTGATATATTCGACATTTTTACCACGTATTAATATCGAGCTTTTTAGGCATTCTTTAACATGTTTCAGAAAAATTATAAAATACTAAGAAATACGTTGGACTCAGTGGGGATCGATCGATTGATTGATTATAACCATTGCTACTATTACACCAATAAGCCCTTCGAATTTCTACTATAATGGCCAGATATGTATTCCAGAGGGCAGATGATAAACAAGAGCAACATAAGCCGCGCACTAATGAATTTGACTACGTTTATAATACTGAATAAAATGAAAATAGGTGGGGCTAATCGTCAATTACTATTTATTTAAAAAATTTGCAATTCACATTATTTATTAAACTAACATAAAGCTAGATATAAAATAAATTTATAAGTTACCTGTTGCGACGTAACATACAATAGCGGCGACCGTGTTCTCATAGTTCCATCGCCGAGTTATAGCCACCTTATATTCTCCCACGTTGCATCCTGTCTCCTCATCTGAGGGTGATTTGAAGTATTAAAGCTCGCTTTCGATATGAACAAATTTTGTAAAATAAGTACATATAAGATTTTGAAAAAGATAATATTTGTATAAATAAAAATTCTATTTAGATTGAAAAAAAAAAACGTTATTAGCGGGACTTAAACTAGCGTTCCGTGCTATTATTCTAACCAATTTAATGACACGGGCGATTTAAGTATCGCCCGTGTCATTAAATTTTTCATCTAAATCGATTTTTTATTTAAGTATAAAAAAAAAACTTTTTAAAACACATCGTGAATATACAAGCAAAACATTGAAAAGTTATATAGTTTTCGAATACGGTCAGCATCTTCTCACAGTTGTACACGACGATCACGACTTCTGTGTCAAGAGAATAAAGGAGAAGAGACCGTAGCAGTTAATCCTTTACTTATACGTATTTTGACATCTACAACAAGACAAACATACGGGTAAATTAGATGGTACATACAGTCGAATCGGTTGTTGTCTGTATGCGCCCACGCATGCCACTCCAGCGTGGCCCCACGCGGTAGAGCGTCCACCACTGCGCATTGCACCATCGCACCCGCCGTGCGTCGTTCCAACTGACGTCTCGCTTCCCTTGCACCGCCTCGCCCACCTTTCGCTCGTACGTAGCAGACGCTCTAGAAGACACAATAAAAACTAATATTTATTTTCTAGCAATACAGTATTTTTTCATGAAATCCCCATGTTTTTACTAGGTTTACATTGATTTACACTAAAAACACTTTGGGGCACTGAATCATGTATTAAACTAATGAAGTACCTCAAGTTCACTTAGTAAAAACCACAATTTCATTCTAAAATTATAAAAAAAAAACTAAACTAAACTAAATAACGTAAGCGGACAGATTAAAATTCTTCTTGTTTTGTAATTTACAAAAGGATGGAATATTAGCAAAGTTAACGACAATAGAAAGTAGAATTCCCACTCATCCATGATCGCAAAAAAGCGTTACAAACGTCGACTTAAATAATAATGACTTAAAAAGTTAAAAAAAGGTCGTCATAATTTTTTCATATTCATGATTTTGAATTTTGATGTCGTTTGGTCCATATATAACCGATAATTCTCTATTCCTATATCGTCTGTGGCAACAAGTACACTCTATAAAAGGTCATCACTAGTTCTCTATGATTTGTAATCAGCCATATTTGTTGTGGTCTTTTGTCTAGTTAGAATAGGTACACTTTTGGACACCTATAAGTTAAATTTAATACCAGTTCCCTAATATTTTTTTTTATACCTGCACTACACTGCGTATATGTGCGCGTGGATGTGCCGCCCGCAACACGCGTGTGAGGTGTCTAAGGGCTAGTGCACACTGCGCGCGCGCACCGCCCTCGACTAACTTCATCGTGCCCGGAACAAGAGCTATTTGTCCGCACGTTCCGACAACCTCGCCGATCTATAAGAAGAAAAATAAAACTGTCAACAAAATATGTAGAGTCAATGGTATCTCATATAACTCTTAATTATGACTAAAATAGTATTTATATTATTCATCGCTGCATGACGTCAATAGAGAATTACGTAGGTTCAAATTCAAATAATTTATTCCACACCAAAGCGCACATACAAAAAATAGTTGATGATAGAAGACTTTGCCGCGAAAGGATATCACTCAGCTGTTGCTGCAACAGATTTAATACAGCACTGATTTTCATTGATGCCCCACAGATAACACTCTAAAGTGACAGCCAGAAATAACGACTTTCAGGTTAATAAAGAGGAAACTCAAATATAAATTTAAGATTTAGCTACTACACACTATAAATTAATGACAAAAAAAAATTCTTGAGCTTATTAAAACACCGTAAAGTCTCAAAAATTCACCTTAACGGCCTGGCTATACGGTCCAATGTTAGCTGGGGCCCAATGCGAAATTCCTTGAACATGCATCGTGACCCGTTCCTTTGAGTTGTTCCCTTCACCTTCTGCATTGTTCCCAGCTGATATTTTATATGCAACCTATAAAAACCATAAAACAGTTAGAAATAAATCCCAGGCGCAGGCGAAAAAAATTGGCAAAATTTTGCACTTTTATAATAATTCGTGGCCCCAAAACTAAGAATTTCACTGGACCAGGACATATGTACCGAGCATTAAGAGTTTCCAATTAAGCAGGTTTAAAATTATAGACGTCTCAATGACATGTCTTGATAACGAAACCTTTTATTTTTTTGTTTTTAATTCATAATCCTAAGATAGCACTGACAAAGGATACGCAAAATGTGGCAATGTTAAACAAACATGTAATAACATGTTAAAACCTGATTAATTTGTCTCACTTATACAGGTAATTGAGCTATAGTCTCAATTATAGAGGCAAGCATTGAAAAAGTCGAAGCCAAAACTGATTTAACTAGTTCCAAGAGTTCCTTTAACAGAGGTACTTTGATGAAAAAGAACCGGTACCTTACCTTATTGCAATTCTCAATAATTCTCATTTATACAGGTCCCACTTAACTAGGCTTCAGTGTAATACTTACCGCATCCATTATGAGTCCAACATCCTTGGGAAGTGGACATTGTACGCAGACTCTAGTAGGTGGGTTGGGGAAACTAAAAGCTTTCACATACACTGAGTTAAGCGCGGCGTATTGTTCCATATCACGCATATAAATGTTCACCGAACATACATCTTCAAGCCGTAGATCTTTGGAATGAAGCAAATCTGAAATGGTACAGTTTATAGGTAGGTCTAAACCTGTACTAACATTCCAGAAAGCGCTAGAAATACGCTAGAAAGTCGTATCTGTACGGACTTAAAATTCAAAATGGAAAGCAAAGACAAAATATATCATATTTTTTGGAATTTAAAAAACAACATAGTCACAAAGAAAGGGAAACCATTTACGTAACTAAGCAACGAAAACAAGAATAAAAAGCTCCTAAACAAGTTTACCTACTAATTAATTTATTAATGGCGTCATCGGTGGCCCGAGCAGTGTCGATGCCTTCGCCAACAATGCCACCAATAAAGAACCACCCATGCCTATTGCCACATATAGATCTATGGTCTATTACTGGCAACTTGCAGGTTTCGTCTGGCTCCTCTTCATAATAATACCCATCATCAGTTTCTTCATTAGCTTCAACATCATCGGTTAGAACATCTGCTTTCCCCTCGTAACTTATGAGCGGATTCAATTCCATTTGCTTTTTCTCTTCTTCAATCTTTAATTTCTCTATAGATTCAAGTTCAGATTCCTCTATATCACTAATATCACTGAAGACGGCATCACTCAAATCTTTGAAGTCAAATGAGTTTTTGACAGCAGGAGGTAGCTTGACGGTTCCATCAAAATCTGGTTTGGGTTCCAAGTGCAACTTAAGATTTAAATATCCCACAGCAGCAACAGCATCATCTGTGTGAATCACTAGTTCTTTATCGTCACTGCAAACATTTTTAAATAGTATCATAAAAAAATACTTTGATAGTGTTGTAGTTAATTCAATTTAATACATGGTTAAATACATTTTCCTTTTTAACAAATTGTAATGCTTAAAACAAGGCTTAAAAATAATAACTGAATCACAACACTAACATGACCAGACGCTCTTTAAATAAGGGGCAGTCCAATGTAAATGTTTCGTATTCTCCTCCTTCCCCACACACATTGAGGCCATACTTCTCTTGCATTAGTAGAAGATGAGGTTGAATGTCTTTCAGTGTCATCCCCAAATGCACTCTTGGGTCAAGACCTAAAGCGGCAACCTACAAAGTATCACTGATGAGTTTTATATACTGTACTCAAGCATACTATATAAATAAATGCTTCTTGCATTAACATGATATATTAAACAGGGTGATGTGATGTGTTAAAATATATCTCTACAACAGTATTCAATCAAATGGGAAAAAAATCTAGTAACAACTAACCCTATTGCCCCTAATAGAGTGAAATGAAGAACAGATATTAAATGTGGCATATAAAGATAGCATATGTTGAAAACAGACCTGATACAAGTAGATCAAATATATTAATGTTCTATGAATATAATATTTATTGCTTGTCATATTTTGTTTGATATTTGCGACTGTAATCAGAATTATTTTAATTTTGTTTTGGCGACAACAAACCTTTATAATGATAGCTTCTACACCGCTAGATATCATCTCTTGTAATAACTCTTTTTGATTCCTTCTCCATAAATAAGCAAGAGATACTAAACCAAGTCTTTGACATCTAAAAATTAAACAGACTTGTAGCCTCTCTCCACTAATTTGAAAAATATAATTAGGTAATAATTTTGAACTTTAATCCAGTAGTAGTATAAACCAAAAATAATTTAGGGATTAACTTTACCAAACAAAATTCTGAAAATTTTAATATTTTTTCACATGTTATTGTATCTTTTATATAAATTAAAAAACTATTCAGATTGAATAAATTTTAGTCCCATCCATATTATAATACATTTCAAACTAAATTGATTTTTAATTCAAATATTATAGTTATTAATTTAACTATGAAATATTTTTTTATAATTGTCACTTACACATTCTCTACTCTAACTCTTTGGTAATCGGAGAGTATCGCTCCGCAGGAAACCGCCTCAATATACAACTCGTTCTAAAAATCAATGTTAGGTGAATATGTACATAAAATTCATATATAATAAATTACAACAATATTATGAACTAAATCTTTAAGAGTAAGCTATAAGTGGCAAGACAAACCTTTATTCTAGATAACAGCCTAAAAAGATCTTCTACTTCATCATTATCCGTAGGCTTATAGTTTCTTCCCTGATCTACAGCAATACCTGATATAGCTTCTCTGTAAAGTGGCAACCCCATTGCTTCAGCATACAGCTCAATACCTTGATGGCCTACTGTTTGGTACATATAGCTGTCCAATTCATCTGTAATTAATATCTTAGTATAACACAGCATATTATATATATTTCTAAATTTATAGTCAACTTAGGAATGTTTTACTTCTTGAACTTATACACAAGCAACTCAATAGGTTTATCTTATCATAAACACTTTTTCTTTAGAAATAAATTTCTTAAACGACAATAAATATTTAAAAATTCTCAATATACAGAATATGTACTACTAAGGATTATTTACTCTTAGACAGTATTAATCAGTTATCAGCAGCTGTTTACTGAGATAGAAACACAGATGTTTACTTCAATCATAAATATGATTAAGTACAGTACATTTACATTGTATAGTTTTGTATAGGACTTTGTAAAGATGACATTAAGTGATTAAGGATTAACCTTTAAACAGCGGTTGGAGGTTGGCCAGTGCAACAATGGTGTGGCCGGCGCCAACACATTGCATCATGTTATAACAGCTATCCTTCCCACCACTGATTAGAGCCACTGTACGCATTTTCACCAATTTAATCTGCCTTCCAACAAATATTCACACGTTACATAACATTATTTATACTATTTTGTGCTAAACAAAACGACCTGCCAATGCGGTTTTCACGACAGCACCATAACTTTGTTATTTGTATTTAAACTGAACGATTCTTTTTATTATATGGTTCTGACATTGTCTAGAAGTTTAAAGAATTGGAGCAGCATTTTCGTTTTCTATTGCGATTTGTAATTTAATTTCATTTAATAAAATGGAGACATAAATAAGATTTTTTACTTGCACATTCGCAATGACAAAGAAACGTCATACTTTTCAAAAGTCATTTAAAAAATCGATTTTTTATAGTTTGACAACTGACAAATGATAGTTGATATTAGGTGTTAAGTTATATTTTTAAACAACACTTAAAAAGAATAAATATATGTTGTTGCATTTTTAACATTTAAACGAAATTTAAAAAGTATAAAAATTTTGTTTATGACATAATAATGTATCATTTTTTACGAAAACAGTAAATAACTATAATATTAGCTTAATGGAATTATAACTATAATAGTCATTCTAAGCCTCTAAGGTTTAACTTTCGTGTATAAAAAAAAAATATTTTTAGAATAATCACAAAAAATTTCATTAATGTTAATGGTAATTTTATTAAAAATATTTCGTTGCTGACAGTAAATCTATTACAATGAAGAAAAGAAACTCTGCTTGTAATTTTATTATGTTTCTTGTAATAATTGTTATGTTACAGGTAAATCCTTACTAATATTATAAATGCGAAAGTAACTCTGTCTTTCTGATATCTTTTACTCTTTCACGCCAAAACTACTGAACGGATTTCAATGAAATTTGGTATACAGATGGTCTTAACCTTGAGAAAGAACATAGGCTACATTTTATAGGTTTTTAGAGGTTAAAAGGGGGGGGGGGGGGGGTGAAAAGTTATATAGAAATTCGTGGTTTTTGAAAATAGAACAATGAAACTTTCTTCTTTGGCTTTTTGGGAACAGGAGTTGGAGTGGGAGAAGGCGTGGGAGTGGGTGTGATAGTGGAAGTGAGTAGGAATGAGAGCGGGAGTTAGAGTAGGAGTGATGTGAGGTGAGTGTTGCGGCAAAGTAGCACTTACAGCATAGATTGGCTGCCTTAAATGCGCCCTTACATAAATTAATAAACAGCCTAAAAGATTAAAAAATCTACCCCAAGTCACTATTCCACGCGGACGAAGTTGCGGGCACAGCTAGTATAGCTCGCTATAAAGGCAAAAAGGTGATGCAAATATGTGATATACTATGTAAAAAGGTTTTTATCAATGTAAATTGTCCAATCATAAATTCAATAATATAAAGAAGTTGTTCACATTCAAAATTTTCGATCTATTTACGGGCTGGTTGAAACTTTACAAAATGCAGATTTTGGAAATTGAATAAGAGTACCCGCCAAATACAAATTTCTAATCACAAAATGTCACGCCATCTTGTAGTGCAAAACAAAAACTATGAATATCGTGACAATATTGTGTAAAAGGTTTCAAAGCTCGTTGAAAAATTACTAGCTTATCTTAAATTACTAAATAAAACATAAATATGTATCGATAAATTGGTATGAAGTATAATTACTTCATCACGATGAAACAAAAACTGAGTATTTAAAGTAATAGGTGTCTTTCAGGTGATTTTTAACCGTCTGTAGTATTTAATGTTGCCTTCATTAAATAAATATTCTAATGGTTTTATAATTTCTAAATCCTTTAATATTGACTGAATAATAGCTAAATTATTATTTTTTATATTCCTTATAAAATATTTCCATGTTGGTGATGGAATTTTATAATACGTAAAATTAAAAGTGAATGCGCAAGTTACAGACGCCATTAAATGACCCATTGTATCTGCAGCTGGTTTGTCAAAGTATTGATGCGGTGGTTTGAATCACGTTTGAAATTTAAGTGCGAAGCTTCCTTTTTCTCAAAATAAGTGACTGGGTTTTCCTTAAAACAATAAGCAAGGGAAACCTCTATTTTATTGTGCAATAATTAGGTGTAATCTGTGATATTAAGTGTTGTACGTGACAAACATGGTGTTAGCTGAAAGAAGTAACGATGTTCGTAACGGGAAGCGTTCGAGAGGCCCAAGCCCAAATGGGCATGGAAGTCCTGATTCAAGTTCAGAGGATGAAAACGGTACGCTAATGTTATTATTTAGGCAAAGTATCAAAGAATGTCTATTCTCATCATGCATGACAAAAGAGTGTTAGCCCTGAGTTCACTATTAACTGAGACTCCACAGTGATCAGCTTTGATTAACCCTCGCCACTTATTGCGGCCATGTCATATCATGCTTTATTTTTCTGCTTCCATCATTCGCCTTCATGCTGCGCTTCATCTCATCAACCTACCTTAAACAAAACCAAGCAGTAGTGCCATTTGCAGCCGAGAAAATAAGAGTCGGTCGCGACTATCAGGCGATTTGCCCAGAGTTGGTTCCAGAGGAAACCAGAAAGCCAGATGCGCTAGCAGAAAGAGCACTACTTGTTTGGTCACCTACGGCTGATATATCTGATACTAAATGTAAGTCCCTTGAAATCTATTTGTCAAATTTTAAGTAAAGGAGTATTTTTGATCTGTAATGTATTGATTATTATGGATCATAAATTAATATTTTTGTAGTGGATGAGTACATAACAACAGCAAAGGAAAAATATGGATATAATGGTGAACAAGCTTTGGGTATGCTTTTTTGGCACAAACATGATCTCAACCGGGCGTCCATGGACTTGGCAAACTTCACACCATTCCCCGATGAGTGGACGGTCGAAGATAAGGTGTTGTTTGAACAGGCATTCCAGTTCCACGGCAAGAGCTTTCACAGGATACGTCAAATGGTTTGTAGATTTTTTTAAATGGATTTATCATTTTCATCTAATACTAAAACTACTTCTTTGTCCTATACTATTTGTCTTTTAGTGCATACTTCAGGTTAAAATGTCTTGGAATTATCCTTATGTCTACTAAGGCAGCCCAAAAATGTCTATTCTTTAGCAATTATGCTTCTAAAATATGTCCAGACTCCATTGTATGCTGTTTTTTTTATGGGTTGATATAAGCATTTAAAAAAAATATATTTTAATCCTTGTTAAGTATATGCAAAATGTGAGATTTACCAAAGTAGAATATAACAATCTATATACAACTAAATTAAACATGTATAGAGAGAGGGTTTTGGTATAGTCTATAAAAAAATTGCAAATTTGATCACTCCCAGATTTTTATTAGAATTCTTTCTCAGCTGCCAGATAAATCCATAGCATCTCTGGTCAAATATTATTACTCCTGGAAGAAAACGAGAGCTACAACTTCCCTTATGGATGTGGTCAGTGATGGTCGTAATGCAACTGCATCAGGTACTGCCAAGAAAGATTCATCAGCCGGCTCTGAACCTGGCGGCTCTGACAAGGAATCAGATAATGATGAAAAGGTATGTATTTCATCATGCTTGCCTTTCCCTGTTTTTTGTTAGACATTTCTTTACATTGTCAAAACGTATGATGATTTATACGCTCACATAAGGTAATACATTATTAGTAATTAATTGTATAATAGGTAATGTTATGTTGACTATGGCATGTAACTTAATAACAAAATGGCTGACTGTTGGTGACTTTAGGGTTGCCACTTTTTAGGAATTAATATTTTATTTTATTAGAACAAAGAGGATCTATACAATTGATATCAAATATATAAAGGGCATGAACATTGTGGAAAGAACTTAAAAATGTTTACGATTACTAACTTAATGAAATTCTCAAAGCTATTGTCTATTATTTGTCCTGTAAATGTAATACTTCATAGATGTGAGCTCTAATCATCCTAAGTTTTACAAAGTACATGTGAAACATTATTTGATCTGTGTATCTGGATTGTCCAATATACTTTACTTAGTTTAACACTTCCATTTAGTATATAGAAATGCAGAGTAGACCCAGCTAGAGCTACAAGGTAGAAAGTAACCATTTCGCATAAAAGCTTAAGTACCCGATGTCGGTTTTTTGAAATTTTTTATTAGGTTATCCATTTAAGCCAGTGAATTTATACCAAAACTCTGCATATATGAGGTTATACAATATTTAGTTGTTATGTAATATGTATACAATTTGTATTGGCGACAACAGAAGTGGACTTACCATCGCGGTATTGTCCGCGGAAACAAGCTACCGCCTGGCGGGCCTTCGCTACGCACCGGGCAAGCCGAGGTGGGTGCTTCCCCACAAAGCAATCGATGTTCTATAGTGGGCTCGGAACCGGTTAAATATACATAAGGGGCCCATATGCACCAAGTGACTAACTACTGTCAGTCGCAATAAAAAATATGTATAGTTCATATGCGCCCTTAGCAAAAATTAATTATTGTTCAAATGAACTGCACTAAAATGTAACGTTCAAATTGTGTTAAAAATAGCACTGTTATTTGAATAATTCTACGGTTTAAATAAAACACTTTAACGGCTTAAAACACGTTATATTAGTTAAACTTATTTGAAAATGATTTTTAACTTCGGCTCGACGTTTCAAATAAGTTTAACTAATATATCGCGTTTTAAACCGTTAAAGTGTTTTATTTAAACGTGTACTACTCGCGTAAACTATAGACAGTAGTTAATTCTACGGTTTTATAGAATAACTGACAGACCTTGCTAAATTTTGTACACAAACAATTTTACCTAAAATAGAACTATAATTTTTATGAAGTAGATAGAACTATAAGTTAACCGGTTAATTTTTCGGGAAACAGTTGCTGCTCCATTCCGGTTAAAAGTGACTTAGGAAAAAGGTGACCGGTTTCCGAGCCCTGCTTTAATGTCTTCTTCCATCACACTGTATCTATTTATTGGTGTGTCGTCATTCATTCGATGTTATCGTACAGAAGTTTGTCGGCAATCTGAATTGCGTTAGCGAGTCATCCATTTTGTTTTCATTCAGCTCATTGTGGCTCATGGCGATAATTTTCTCATTACTTTCCGTTATTGTACACGCGCAAGATATTTGAACAAATATGCTTTAAGCTTAGGCCCAAAATCAGAATATTACTTATTCAATTGTAACAAGACTTTGTTCAAATAACTAACCAATGCAACAATTACTGTATTAATTTTATATTCGCTTATCAATTCTGCTTCATTAAGTTTTAACTGCTCTGCATTTTTATCTACTGTCTAGTCATCCCCTGTAACACGTAACAAATCATTGAGACGGTGTCTGGCATAATCGGTGCTGAGTCCACATATATGTATTGCATGTTCCATCCTACCCGTTCCTCCCCCGCATGCTTCCTTTAACGGCCCCTTGGATGCTCCAATGTGTGCGGAATACTTGATCCTAACGGGTTTTTAAATGAAGTATGTGAGGGCCTGTTGAATGAGGAGTAAAGTGTTTTGGGGTTTAGGGCGACGGTGGCGACAGTGCCGGCAAATGGTGCACTGTGTGCGGAATTCTGTGCTCCCAGACAACGCCGCACAACTCGCAGAAACTTTGCCAGGCATGCCTCGCGCACGCCAGGTCGGTAAAACACATTTAAAAACAAGTTTTGCTCATAACCCGCCTCGCATACAAGTTTTGCATAATTGGGACATATACCGCATCGATATATCTCGATTGCGAAAGATCGAAAGTATTCGTCATTGAGATCGCGTGTCGAGGCGTTCTATGAGTTCCCCTAAATGCATGATCTATAAGTTTATATCCCTCTTCACGTTCGGTCTAGCTGGTCCATTCCACGTCCAGAACTTAGCATTAGCTTTAGGGCATCTTCACACTTCGCGAGAGTCTTGTTAACCAACGTCGATTTTAACTCTATCAAAGCTTTTCGGATTTGAATCGTGAATAGAAATTTCAATATCAGCAGACCAACCTACACCTTTAGTTCTTAGCGAACTAGAATACTAGAATAGACGTATTCAGTAAATAGCTCGGCCGTAGACAGGAAATTTTACGTATGTAAGAATTATCATTAAGTCTTGATAACAATATATGGTGGCTGACTAACAGATAATTGTCAATTTTTTTCTAACACATTGTCATAATTATGTGTTCAATACTCAATGAAAGCTGTAGTATTTCTTTGTTTGGTTTATCCCACAATTAGACTCAGTGTTACCATGAGTCCAGGGATATTGTGTTTTACGGATTGGGTCGAACGGAAAGTATACAATCCCGTTGGTCCAGGGTGTTACGGACTCTGCCTACGGCCCTGCTGTTTCTTGCACGTAATACGGTTCTCGACGTCGGACAGCGGTCCAACGTGAAGAGGGAGGTAGTAGACAGTTTCTGAACATAGTCGATGATGTGACAGACGCACGGGCACTATGAGACCGCTGTGCGGGCCGTCGGGGCGGCGCGGGCCCGGTTCTAAACAAGTCCGTTACAAGCATCGCTTACCGAGGGGCATATACATCAATCACGATGATCTCGTTGCCATGGCGACCGGCCCGCAACCCGGGGACGCGCCCCAACCAGGACTCGTTAACCAGGGCGAGGCAATGCTCAAAGCGATGGACAGGGAAATTATATCACTCAAGCGACAAGTAAGACGCGACACGACAAATATTTTGCGCTAACATAGCTACATCCTCTTAACGCGACCATGATCTAGGTTTCGTATTCTGCACACATGCCTTTCATTTAACCCGCTTCCATGCGTAGTAGACCAGGAACCAGTCGTTGTTTTGGATAATCCAGATATGCACAACCTTGCCAAGCACTCCGGTGGACCTTCAAGACGTTTTTGCTTGCTCAAAATCGTGTTGAACGTCGCTTTGCGTCTAGATTATTCCTGACTTTAGTTATCATCTCTTTACCGCTCCTATTTGCGAAGGTTTCATTATAAATGTGTTTTAGGTGCAACAGAACAAGCAGCAGCTCAGCGCTATGAAACGTAAAGTGGGAGATGCAGGTGTTGAAGAGTACAGGCCTGGAGAGCCGCCGGCCAAAATCAATTCTCGCTGGACCAACGAAGAATTACTTATGGCGGTCACCGCTGTACGAAAATATGGTATGTCATATTTAGGATTCGTTGGTTTCTTCATCACGAAGCTACTGTATGTTTATTTTGTTCATTCTTTTTTTAATTTAACCTCAAACCATTTTTTTTTACATGACAATGCCCACATAAAATATATATTAAAAATATATATAAGTATACCTAGGTTTTATATTGCTATAAAATACGATGTGTAAAACAAAGAAGGGTTCTTGTGACACGGAAGGAGTCATTCAAACAAAAAGATGGAGATTGAGTCGCTTTTTAAAAGCCCCTTTGCATTTGTGTCTTTTTTTCTATTTTTGTGGTCTCTACCAAATTTGGAGATATTTTGCTAGGTACAACAATAGGGTGCCCTGAAAACTTTCATAACTCGCAAAGTAACTTAAATCTGTTATATAATATTGAATGAAAATGTTATCCTTATTTTACGCGAATATTTTACACACTAGAATAAAATCGTCGCGACGACGTGTCTGTTAACTAATGTATTTCGCGTTTTTAACCGTTAATATTGTTTTATTTAATTCGAGTCTACATTGAAAAGTGCATAAATCTATGTATGTGATGAAAAGATATATATTTCTTGCACCTCTTATCATTTGTCATTAATGCACGTACTTTATCGAATCAATGCCTTGCAACCTTCGGGGAACAAAAGCGTCCACCGTTGCATTGTTAAGGAGTCGTCGTCTGTGTTGATAAGAATGTGGATAGTTAACATATTTTAAACACGCATAATCTATTTGAATGACAGGAGAACATACAAGCATGAAAGTTAATATATAGACCAGCTATATATCTACACAATGTGTTGTCGACTTATTTTGGTTTTGGACATTTATAGATTTCGAAACGCAGATTTATACTCCAAAGTGAATGAAAAGCGACGTTCCATTTAGTATCTAGATTTTCGTGCCTATGTTAGGTTAGGTTATGTCAAAAAAAAATTTAATGGATTCTGTTAAACGTTATACTGGAAACTCACTACTTGTTATTTAGCCACGGAACCAACGAGCGTGGCATTTTTTTATATTTTTGAACTAGTTTCTTCAAACGGTTAGCTTACAACTCATAAGAATGACGCAACTGTTCGTAAGCACATTAAGATATAAATACTATTCTGGCTATTGAAAACAGTGTCTGGGGTTGCAAGGCAATAAGATGTCGATAAGAAATAAGTGTTGTTTTATCTTATATTTATTATCTGTGTGATATTAGGATCCTTCATTTATACTTGCGATGAAAAACAAAACACAACTAAAAGTAAATTGTGTAAGGCTTTCACGGCGTTCAGCATATCATTGTTTTTCGGGCTGTTCGGCCGACGTGAGCGAGAAGAATTCTTCGAGAAGAAATTTTCGACTCGGACAGGACTTGAACCGGCATCGTCAGCGTTCCGTGCTGTTGCTCTCATTTAGTATCTTATTTATTTTCGATTTTTAAATTATGTAGTGCCTTCATGTGCAATAACATGTAAGAAATAATAAAGTTTTCAAACTTAAAGTATTTAAATTTTTCTGTATGTTGATATTTTACCTATGTATATGTTGTAAACATTGAGTCCTACACAGCACAGTCTTCTGAATATAAGGCTAAAAAGTATTAAGTATGTGACTGTTTATATAAAACCCTTTTAACGGTTTAAAACGCGAAATATGAAACCATCTGAAACTTCGGGCTGTAGTTGAAATAAAATTTGAAAACCTCTCGACTTAAGCCTTTAAGAGTATTTTATTTAAATGTGTACTACTCCCATAAAACTACAGCCAATACTTACGTGATTGTTTGTTAACAGGTAAGGATTTCCAAGCAATCGCCGAAACGTTAGGCACAAAGACGGAAGCGCATGTCCGAACATTCTTCATTTCGTATCGGAGGCGGTATAACCTGGATGCGGTGTTGCGAGAACACGAGGCCGACCGCGGTAACGCCAACCATATACAAGCTGGTAAATATTTTTTTTTATAATAGAGGAGGACAGACAAGCACGGGGTTCACTTGATGGTAGGTGATTTACCCTAGCCTATAGCATCTAAATATGATGCGCTGTCGTCCTATTTCGCCTTTGTATATTCGAAAATCCACAGACTGAAACCGAAACGTGATTAAACTTTACGACTATTTCATCTGTCTACGGTGGTTCGTGACCCAGACGAAATTTCATGATTCCTACCTTCCATTTAATATCCAGATTTCCAGGGAAAGTCCAACATCTTTCAGAAAAATTATTAATTGTTTAGAAAAACGTCGAACCCGTTGATTATAAGCCGTACATTGCACAATACACATACTAGGCCGACAAAATGATATTACTATTTAATCTTAGTATCATATGCTTTAGCCAGAAAACACTGGTGAACTAAATGCATAGTCGGAATGACGTAACAAATGGGGACGACGACACTGTTTCGTAGCTAGTGATGTCCCACCCTTAAAAGTGGCATCTAGGCAAAGAAAAACTGAGAAAACTATTGTTGTTCCAGCGATGTATTAGTTAAACTTATTTGTACAAAGTGTTTTATTTAAATGTGTACTACTCGCGTAAACTATAGACAGTGTTTAAATAGTTTCTTTTATTACAGGCACGACTGGCACAGACGCAGCAGAGAACAATGAAGAAAGCAACAATGCCAACAATGGCACTGGTGGTTCTCCTAAGGGCACCGCCAGTAAAGATGAGAAGGTATGGCTCTAAAATCTAGATTCAGTACAATACTTTTTTATTAATGGGCAAAACGATTTTGTTGAGAATGTCATCCTGATTCAAACATTAAAATTTATTATAGGACCCTCAGTCTTTGCTGAGTTAAAGCATCATTTTAAGACGTCATCATCTGACGAAACGCTCGAAAGACGAAACTTTCCAAATTAAAGATATTTTATTTCTTATAAAAATTATAATTATTAGTGGAATGTATCTTGAAAAACGTCGAACATAACAATATTTGGTTTTCAGACCGAAGTAGACAGTGAGGGCGTGTCTATCGGGGCCTCTGCTGAACAGGGCGGAGCACCTACCACCCCGCCCAAACAGAAGACTTCCAAGTGATGTAAGTATTACGAATTCTAACACTACTTAAGTGCAATCAATAATAAAAGTAGACTTCGCATTGAGTCTGTGGATTCCTGAATATAATCCTTTCAGTATACGGATTAGATGTCGCTACGTATTTAAAAATAACTAAGACACATATGTTACATGAGATATATAAAAGTTAATTTAATATTAAACAGAGTGGCAGCTGAAATGTAATTTTATACATGATTTTTTCAACAAATATTTATCCTATTCTCATTTGTTTACGCCTATGATGTAGTTAAACTTAACAATTACTTTCAGGGGCTATTTAAATGAGCAACACATTGCCTCGCCAGTTATTGAAGACCTGAGATTGTTTCCTGCCCTTGCAAAGAATTAATATGACATACATGCAAAAACCTTACTGCAAACCGACCTTAGTTTATATCTGTATTATTCATAAGATTACAAATAGTGTTATTAACACTAAAGATAGCCATAGTAATTTAATAGATCCATTTTTAATACTATTATTTCAATTCACGAATGTTGAACGAGGATATTCAAACTAATATGCTTGGTGTAATTAATTTCCCTACGTTTGGTGTAGATTACATTGATTCAAAAATATGGCAGTTATATTGACTTGTAAATTGTATATCTATTATAAGGAAAGTAGCGCTAAAGGTGTATTTTGTATACCGACTATACGACAAATTCTATTGTAAATAATAGTGTTTAAATACAGACATATTTAAGTTAATCGATTAAGGTAGATTAAGTTACGGCCGAAAATTCATTTTCCACATTTTTGTAGCTGTTTTTAGGTTATAGTTGAATTGTATATATCTTGCCCCCCTTTTTTAATATGATAATGACTCTTTAAATTTAATTTTATAGTCATACCCACTATTTTATATTAAGATGCATAGTTTTGTTTCAATAAGAGTAGTAATCTTTTGTCTCTTTCACGCAAATGTAGTTTGGATTTTGGAAAATATTGCTATTTATTTCTGTCCATACGTTTATTAGTAATAAAAAAATGTTTACAGAGCGTTGAAAATAACTTGTGTTTATTAGCTAGTACAAAACCTAGCAACGCTGCCGCCCTATTAAATTTAGTACAATTCTAAAATAGCAGATTTATTTAAAATGTATGTCTTATATTAACCGCTAGATAAGTAGCGCCACGGATCTTTAGTGCTGAACGAATCCTGCACAGAAGTTAAAAATGAAGGTATCGAATGGACGGAAGCGGGCGCGGGCGCATGAACGTCATGTGCGCTAGCGATGATTGGTTCCCGTCGTTTTGCCTTTCTCGGACTAATACGACGCTCCGCTTGCTTCTCGAGTACAGTCACGTTTTCCAATCAATTGCTTGCGGGATTGTACAGATGCGCAACTATCCCCTCCATACTTCGTTCAGCGCTGAAAATCTGTACCGCGACCTATACCTTTGTGTATAACTTCTATAACATTATGATTTATGACCATCACAATTTTTTATATAAATAATTTTCACATAGCACTAGCTATACATTTATGTATATAAACAACCAAAACTTGCTGGGTCATTTGGTTTACGCGTAACAAACTGTTTTAGTTGGATTATTGGATGTTCTTGTATTCAATCTAACATTTATACAATCTATGAACACTAGCTGTAAGATATCACTTGTAGCCCAGTCAAAAGACATAAGTGCGATAGATGAAATGGTATACGAGGAAGTCTCTGGATATTTTTCACATCTTGGCATTGTATAAATTAAAAATCGTACACGGTAGCTCAATTGGTTAGAGCAGCAGCACAGATAGTTGTGGATTCCGATTCAAGTCCCGGCCGTGTCGTTAATGTTTTTCCCAATCTAAATTG
Source organism: Leptosia nina (assembly GCA_963661955.1). Taxonomy (NCBI): domain Eukaryota; kingdom Metazoa; phylum Arthropoda; class Insecta; order Lepidoptera; family Pieridae; genus Leptosia; species Leptosia nina. The sequence continues at coordinate 2,437,206 of CAVLEF010000004.1, read as the reverse complement.
ATTTTTAATGTACAACTTCGTCTTACCTTAATTTTGTACTTTTGACTTGGAATATTGTTTTTCAGTAGTAGGATCACCTAGGATCTTTGACATTCTATTCATAATGATGATTTTGACGTATACTGTAGTCGAATGTCTATTTTGACTGGGGTATAAAGTACTTTACGGGCGCGTGTACGTACGCATTTACGTAATAGCTCCGTAGACAACTTGTACTCGCCTATATGTATGTTTCAATGATGTAAATAATATTGTGTAGGTCTACAAAAGTTACAGTTTTAGTATTTTGTCCACTGCTTCTAGACTAAGACTCGATATTAACTTTATCAATGATACTCAAATAGTAATGAAGAATAAAATGAGTTAACTATGCTTAGTTAGGGAAAGTATATTTCAGTCTTACAGTGTGAATGTTTAGATGTAATTATGATATTTTTATACACATAACATATCTCACTGTAGAGAAGTAAAATCGTTTGAAAATAGATATATTTCCTAGAATTACGGACTACTGATTACATTGATACATTTACACTAAGAATTAGGTAAGGTATGCATTAAATTACACAATGGAAAGCCAGTTTCATCCTAATAATGATTTTGATTAAAAAAATCAAAGTCACAGACAGTTAACGGTCGGTTAACTTTAATCAATGTTATTATTAGTTGGTGAAATTGGGTTTCAATGGTTAACCTATAATAGATGTATTATCGCGGATAGTTTAGCGCTGAATATATGGTTACCGATGATTTCCTTGTATAAAAATGGTATTAAATAGTAATTCAATTTCAAAAATATTTTTGTATAACTACCTTCAGGCTTTGTGGAAACAAAATTATGTTTGTATAAGCTTTTCGATTACCTTTGCGATTGCATCAGGCTATATATGAGGCTGCTAGAGGCTGAGTGGCCTAAAAACAAAACCATGATTTTCAATAAGGAGGAAAATAATGCGCGATGAACTTAGGTGAGAATGAATTTATACTTATTTATATTATTTGCGTATGTTAACAATTCCGGTCACTGTGCTCTTGTAGATTAACATTTTTAGACTAAGAGGACAAAAATAGCTCAAGTCATAAAGTTGCAGTTAGGCTACTCTGCCTCTAGTCCCATATTACAGCTTTTCTTAGGTATGGGGTTTAGCTAGCAAATACAATATGAAACAGAAACAAAATGGAGGTGAATGTTTTACAATAGCGTTATTGATATGTCCTGGCATAATAAATGGTGTAGATGAATCTAAAAGAATATTATAGCACCTCCACTTGCTTTCTTGTTCTGTACGTCTCCTATATTTAAAATGTATAATTTAATGTGTGTGAATTAAACTGTGTCGCAACTTTAGTTACGGTTTATGTCCGCCTACCGCTTTTAGCGATACAAAACTATTTTCTCATAGAATTAATCGATGTATTTTAAGTCTATTCGAATATTCGACGTAACGGTTAATACTATTTTTATAATTAGTCTAATTTTTAGCGTGGGTCATGGGTTTTTACATGTAAATATCGCTTTGATTGGCAAAATATTGGTATTTCTTAATATTACTTGACAAGCGTAGGTTTCGCCCAAAGAGATCCACAATGAAGTCATCCTATTTATTTGATGCTAATAATAAGTCTTAGTTTGAAAATAAATTATTTTAGTTTATCGACCGCGCCTGTCGCGTATCAAATGGAGTTAGCTCAGCGTCGTCGGACCGTGTTTTTACAAACTATGATTTAGTTAAATTTAATTCTAAATTCAGCGAGTTTGGATTTCAGGATAATAAATACATTAAGTAATTATTTATGTGTTTAATTTTGTTAAGTAGCTTTTACCAACAGTTAGGCAGTAATATACATTGTATGTTTACTTGCAGTAGTAGGCGTAGCAATGAGATTTTATAAGTGAATGTCATTTATATAATAATCTGCCTAGCAAAGTTCCAAAAGTTTAAAAAGAAATTGCTGAGTCATTGATTGATTGATTTCAAGCAGTAACTAAAGCCTTGTAATCTTTTATTTAAGCTATTATATAAAATTGCCTGAGGTACATCGAAATTATGAAAATTTTCGTTATAAGTGCGTTTCGTAATGTAATCCTTACGAGTAAATAAATATCTTCAAACCTTATTTACCAACAGTCAGAATAACGTAAAGATGTACAATTATATGCTTCAACGCATGAAGTAAAATCTATTAATGTTATTTTAAGTTTAAAAATAGGGTTTAAAAATTATTATATTTATATACTTTTCTAGCGCCTGTGCAGCGGCAGGAATACAGCCTTCTGATTGGCTGAGACATTGGCGCAAGAACTCGCTGTTGCGCCGTCCACTACTGTGTATTACGCTGTATAGTTAGTTTTTTTTACCTTTCTTTTTTTTACGCGATAAAATAAAATAATTTCAATATCTAGAAATTAGCATTTGAGTTTTTAAAGTGGTTCAATATATTTAAAAATGACTTTTATGACAGTCCACTGTCAGAGTTATTATTGCTTGTCAAATCAATAATTCTATCAGTAAGTATAGAACACTCTTTTTTTGGACTTGACTGCATTGTGGACCATGGTTTCAAGAGTATTTCGAGCTCTACCACTCGGCAGAGTGAGATTAGCAGTTCCCGAAGATGTTCCAGCAATATTGGGATTGGTGAACGAGTCTATGTCATTAAACTTTCGTATAGATGGAACTTCGGATATAATGCACCTTCTGTAAGACATTACTTGCTTGGCAAATTCTATGAATTAATAAATATGAAAGTTAGCAACTAAACCCAAGTCTCCCCGTGACCACGGCTGTCGCAATGCATCCAAAACGTCGGGCCGTAGTTAAAATATTTTTTTTAGATTTTCATATATGCCCCTAGTTTTAGCTACTATTTATTTATTTTAATTCTATACCTATAATCTTTAATCTAAAAGAAATATAAGTTACTATTTTCCTCATTCTAGGGAGAATTGTGTTTTGTCCATCTGTCAAGTCGATATAAACGACACGATAGTTGGCTTTCTGGCTGTTAAGGACCACCCACTGCAGCCGTCAGTGAACCCTGCTGCTTGGGAGGACTTCATTTGGAGTAAATTTAAGTATGATTATGGTACTTCTGTTTATCAACAGCCGAGAAGTAAGACTGTTTTGAAAATGTCACTAAGCCGTTTCACTGCTACGAACCAGACTACATTTTATTCAATATCTTTGGAGGGGATCTTTTTTAGAATTAGTACCTATACTGTGTTATTAATTCTCTTTACATTGGGAGTCCACGGACGGACCACCAATGTTAAGGCCCCACCATAAAGAACTCTCCATGTCTTAATTACATTCTTCGTTCTTTAATGGTGATTGCAATAATTATATAAAAGAAGAAAGATAGCAAGAATGCTGTAAAGTAGGCATGGATTATCTATACATATGTAGATTATAAATATCGAGTTGCGATATTATCTATAGATGATCCGAATCCAAAATAGATCGACCGCGTATCTTGTTTCGATGTTATTTGACTGGTTCGCCTAACATGAAGTAAACCCCGTGCGTGTCTGTCCTCTACCACTTCCTTATTTGTCTTCCCAGATCCATTGAATTGAATTCAAGAAACACCCTATTCATCCATCTCCTGTGCTGGAACCCGATCTATGCGCGGGAGCTAGTGGATAATATGCTTAAGAGTATCTTCATGCACGATTCTTATTTGCAGTATATTGCTGTTATACGTACTATAATTGAACACCCCTGTAAGTTTATTTTAGCAATTACATAATGAGAAAACAACACAGTATTTGTAAAGATGCTTTATAGATCGCGTTTAGAGCGAGGGATTCGAATCTATCTCGGGGAAACCAAAAAAATATTGCTTCTGTACGATGACTTCACTGTTTCTGTTCGATCACTTCTACTGTTTCTGTACGATGGTTACTTTATCTCACTCTTTTTTTGACGGGTTCGTTGGCGTCACAGTAGCAATGTATAGATAATAATCAACGGCTACCGGGTTTATCCCAACGGGTCCAACATTTTTCTCATCAATTTATATTTCGTCTTGAAATGTGGATATTAAGTAACTTGTAGAAATATCGAAATTCCATTCGAACCACCGTCCACATATGTTAAATCTGTGAAGTTTAATCGCGTGTCAGTGGATATTCAAATATGCAAAGCGAATGTAGGGTAGGTAGCGATTTTTAGATAAAACATGGCTGTGATATATCGCCATTAAATAAATATCTAAACAAGAAATCTGTAAAATAAGAGACATTTTTGATCGTTACAGTATTAGTGCCAGGTCAGTCCCGTTCTGAAGCCTCGTTTAGACGGGTACAGGCTATGGAAAGGGGAATCCCCGGGGATCAACTACCCACTTTGCTCATCGCCGAGAGGGGTGAAGTTAGCCCAAAACTTAAGATCAGAAGAGCAGTGTTAGTCTTAGTTCATTATATAAATAATTTTGCATGATAATTCAACAATACACAATTTAAGTATAGTCGTTTTAAATAAATCACTTTTTAACGGTTTAAAACGCGAGATATATTGTTAACTTATTTTATTAAACATTTTATTTCTACATAGAAAATTATTCTGAGAAACATTTGCCAACATTTATTTTCGTTTTCGGATCCCACAGCGAAGAAGATAATGACGACATAGTACCTATCATAGAGCAACATTCTTTACGGTTAAGGCAACTTTATGGGGATTTTTATGTCAGTGAGTTAATATCGAGACATCCGGAATCGGAGAGAGCTTTGCTTGTATGCGAGGTAATTAAATTGTATTTTGAGTTTTAGAATTAAGACAGAGCGTCTTGGTACGTTAAGGTCGATTTTCACCCTTTTACCCTCTCGCTTTAATTTCAATGTATCCGTACAATTTAACAACAAATTTATACCACTCATTTTTTGGTGCTATAGTAGGCCTTTGTGGTGCGCGTTAATGAAGAGGGGGGAGGGGGGGATATTTTGAAAATACGTATCTACATATACGTAATAAGTTATAGTTAAATGAAAAAAACACATGCAATATTTCATAAGCACATTTTTATTCAATAATATTTTTTTCAGCATAAAGAAATTGCAGTTGGCGTGATGTGTCTGAACACCGAAATCAACTTTGAAGAGCTGGAGGAAAGCTTTGATCTGTCACCCTTCGCTGGCTTGAAGCGGTTGGATAAAATAGTACAGTCGGAGGAGAAATTTGTACCGGAGACTTCAAATTTAAGGTATGCTTTCATACTGGAACGCGCAATATCTCGTAGTTGTGTCATCTACTCCACGACGGTTCAAGAGCCCAAGTGGATTTGCAAAACAGCCGTAAATTTCTGTATATATTTTTTTAAGAAATGTAAACCAAAAAACCAATAGACGTTATCTACATCTTTACACTAGTATCATCCTTAATTAAATTAAATTTCCAACGAGTTTTTTTTAAATGAAAAGCTTTTGGCTTCTACTTTACTATGTTATAAATGTACTGCTGTTATAATACTGATTTAATATATTTTCGTATGGGTTAAGGATTGATCATAATTTCAGCCTGTTAGAAGAAGCAAAGGAACCTCAAAAAGAAACTTCTTTTACCAGCGCTGCTTCGAGAGAGACGAAGTCAAGGGTTTGTTATGAACATTAATTTAAAGACGTTTATAGCATAAACAACATTAAATACTGTCTGTAGTTTACGTGAGTAGTAAACATTTCAATAAAACACTTTAACCGTTTAAAACGAGAGTTTAAACCAGTCTCCCCTTGACCACGGCTGCTGCAAAGCATCCGAAACGTCGGGCCGAAGTTAAAAATCATTTTCAAATAAGTTTAACTAATATATCGCGTTTTAAACCGTTAAAGTGTTTTATTTAAATATTAATCCAGGTGACTTGGATTTTCGATGAAGACGAATTTACAAAGTTCAAAGAGCAAGACATACATCCGCCCCGCCCCTCTCAACCTGGTCAATACTCGCAAATGGAGATCTTGAACTTCTTCCAAGATGAACCACCCGAGATGGAATATGATATAGTCAATATTGAACCTGACTTGATCAAAGTTCCGAAGTTCTTCTACGATAAACTTAGTGATGGGTACTTGTTACTTGATGATATGAAAAGTAATTTAAAATAATTGGTAACATCTGACTGTTATAAAATTCAGTCCGACAGATAGACAAAAAATGCAAGCTAAGGCATACTGTGTATGTAGTTCACGCGAGCATATCTAAATAAAACATTTGAACGGTTTAAAACACAATATATATTAGTTAAACTTATTTGGACTACGGCTCGACGCGATGCTTCGCAGCAGTCGCGGTCATAGGGAAGCGGGACGTTGTTAAAACTATCTCCAAATTAATTTGACTAATATATATCACGTTTTTTAAGGTTGTAAGTGTTTTATTTAAATGGTAAGGTATTATATAAATAATTCTGTGTGTATTATTAGAGAATTTCTTTTGGGAAGGAACCGCTTCGTTACGTTATGCGTTACTTCAATGTGGCGTCCCGTGGTAACGCGTACTTTTCTACCTTATGAGTCACCAGAAATTTTAATTTCTCAAAGATAGTATGTATTGTATTGAGTATTATTTTACAATACACTTCCTTCATTGTAGATTAGACGATAAAGCCAAAATACGTCGTACAGAGTCATTCTATGACAACAAATATCTTGATAAGGATATAGGCAAGAAGTCATGTGAGTAAACAAATTAAACGTCATATTTTATAAGACGACAGTATATTTTTGTTCAAAGAAGTGTCTGGGTCGGGTCTCTACCATGGATCCACGACTACAACATTTCATGCTGTTTATGTTCTGAGTTTTAGTTGTAGTATAATATATTATTATTAAAAACAGCCTCGATGCAGTTTGGTCAGTGCCAGCAATATTTTCTGTCTGTTACAGAATTTTAATGTATACAAAACTTTAATTTATAATTAATAATAAAAGAAAAGCAATTATGTACTGTCTATAGTTTACGCGAGTAGTACACATTTAAATAAAACACTTTAACGGTTTAAAACGCGATATATTAGTTAAACTCCCCCGTGACCACGGCTGCTGTAAAGCATCCGAAACGTCGGGCCGAAGTTAAAAATCATTTCCAAATAAGTTTAACTAATATATTACGTTTTAAACCGTTAAAGTGATTTATTTAAAAGCAATTATGTTTAAAAAACGTTTTTTTTAAATTGTATAATCCAAAGAGGTTAGTGTTCGCAAGTTTTACAAAACTCTATATTCCGAACCAGTCAAATTGAGTCAATTCTGAAACCATATGTTTCTTTAGCCGAGTTTCCTGTTGTACCGCCTGCGAAGCCTCCAGGACCGATTCGATATCACGGCGCTTCAAACGCCTTCCTTTTGGAATTATTTGCTATGCACCACGATTATGATGAACGGTATTTATCAGTTTTTTTGTTTCTAATTTCATCTAAGAAGTTTTTCAGAACAATTATTTCACTATGTCCTTTCGGGGTACTTTGATTGCGCTGTTAGAGATTTCCTTATGCGAGAATAAAAAGAAAAGTAACGATAATATGAAAACTTAAATCAAAGTGATGAGATTTTGAACCTTCGCTGTCATCACTAACATTAATCTTTCGGACTCTATGTGTACTGATGTAATCATTAAAAATTTTCTCCCAAGATATGCCTTCGACATGCTGGAAGTAGCGTTCGAGCTTTTTCCTGATAGAGATTACTGTATCATCAGTCTACCAACGAGCCACACGTGTTTTCCTTTGTTGGAACATTTTACGGTAGTGAATTCATTTGGTTGTGTTAATTGTTACTAGTACTTCTATCTGCCCATCTACTTTCGAATTGGCACGTCCAGTAGTAGCAATATATGCCTAATCTATTTAACGGGGCCTAGATATGATTGTAACATGTTACAATTCTGGAATATCGTAATTCCGTCCGGAGAAATCATAAGGTGTTATGGCGTTTACTTTCTACTGCTTTCTAAATAGGCTGACAGCACATCTTTCTCGATGTTACATGGGGTTTTTCAACGTCCCTCAACAGTGAACGCCATGCTTGGTCTATCCATCTCTGTTCAATAAAACTAAGCTGCTTATTTTATTTTTTTATCTTACTTTTCAGCTTGTAACACCGTTTAATTATCGAATGAGGTTTATCAATGAAACGCTATATGTCGCTCATATTAATTCTGTCAGGGGGGTAAGCAACTTTAAACCTTTTTTTAAATATCACCAGGTTTCAAATAACTATAAAGACTCGAAAATTATAACTTACCTCACATCACCACGAGACTTACGTTTCTCTGAACTTTTATTTTGGAAGTAGGTCCTGATAGAAGTTGCGTAAACATGCATTACACTTTTCAGAGATGTCCGAGTTCGGCCAGCAGAACTATATGATGCAGTAAGCTTGGGCGATGTTCTAGAAAACTCTCTCAGAAAGCAGGAGATCTTGGATCTGTTTCATGATAGTTTTGAAATCCAAACGCTGTCTTCTTTCGCCCTACTCAGTCAAAATCAACCTATTGGTTTGGTGATACTTGGGTTAGTTAATTTACTGTGTTAATTTACTACTGTTTAAATGGCCTTAGGTTAAGAAGGAAATTGAAACCGTCATGAGCCAAATAGAGTTGCTTTAGTTTTAGTCCGTGCCATTTTTTCTTCTTTGTTTAATAGTTTGCTATTTTTTTTTTTTCGATTTTCTTTTCAATTTTATCTTGCAGTCCTCTTGATGATACAACTACCATAAGAGCCCAGTACGAATTAGAGTCTGAACCTTATAAATATGGAACTGACGCGGCGGTATGTATTTGAATTTTGAAGCTTTTATTTTGTAATACCTTCGTGGTTTATCTTTACCTCTAAAGTTACTACGTACATAGGAAAACATCTTGCTGGCAAGTTTCAAATATTATTTATACTCATATATGTGTAGTGCTGTAGTTCCCTCCAGGTCTAAGTTCAATTAATATATTTCCTCTGGAACTTGTCTGGAAAATTTGTGGATCTGTTCGACTTTAATCAGTGAATTTACAAATATCTAAAATCAAAATAGATTTTTTTCAGATCTTAAATGGCCCCTTCTATTGAACAAGTGCATAAAACATCTGTTGTTCGTTCTAGCATGTTCTACCGAGTCTATGGCCTTTTCCTGCCAAAGAAGTAGTGTTGCCTTGTATCAAATAAGTCGGCTAACGTACATTATTGCATTTTAGATTCTGGCTGGAATTATGTCACCAGTGATGGAGCCTCACGGACGTTGGTATTTACGGGATTTGATTAGGCACACGAGATATACAACGCTGTTCTACGCTTGCAGACTTTTCGCTAAAGGCGACGCGGTATTTATTTTTAGTGTACTACTAAATCTAGAATATTAAAAAAGTTGTTCTTAAATGCTAGAGAATTTAGTTTTATATATGTTTCGATCGGTTAAAGCGATCATTAATAGTTTTAGTAAATAAAATCACTCGTGAGACGATCGCAAAACTGTTTCTGTCCTATATCACAAGGGGCCTTTACTTTCTCGCGCTGTTTTACTTTGTTTATGGCATAACATATACGTATTAATTTAACTTAGAATTGATGCATTGTATTAAAATTATTATTGTGACATTTGTATTTGCTGTTGAAAATTGACATTTTATTTTGCAATTTTACATTTCATATAAGTTTAAATTTGTTGAGTTTTGGATAACCAATTGTTAAAATTTTGCCTAGTGCGTTAAGCTCAGGGGAAACTGGGAAGTGTTTCGGTCGCCTAGACACACGGACACAGAAATATGTTCGCCCCATGCCTCACTATGAGAGATTTCACTTTTATAGATTCTTATCTTTTAAATAAGACACTTTAACGGTTTAAAACGCGATATATATTATTTGAAAATAATTTTTCATTACGGCCCGACGTTTTGCATGCTTTACAGCAGCCGTGGTCACGGGGAGACTAAAGATGGAGGATGTCTCCGACGTTTCAACCGTTAAACTAAAAGATAGTATTTAGATTTTTATCTTTTTAGAGTCCAAGCAGACATTTGATGTCTTTGTCGAGTCAAATGCGACCAGTGTCCCCTCGACAGTTCTTTCCCATTGTCAAAGGAAATAAGGATCTTGAAGTGATCTTTAGGCCTATGTAAGTATCTTTAAAAATAATTTGAATATGTTTTTTATCTGTAGATTATTATATGTATATACAAAAATTTACTGTCAAGTTTGACGTCTTAACAACGGGAACAAAATGACATTGATGTAATCGAAATTAAATTAAATTAGCCCCAAAATTAATAGTTATAATTTTATCAAAGAAGTTGTACACATTATAATATATGATCATATGTCATTGATAATTATATATTTATAATTTCTCTACTCATTTAACAGTAAAATTAATGAAGAAAAATATTTTTCTTCGTATTGTTTAAAAAGCTTGACACTACATAATGTTTTAAATAAAACACTTTTAACGGGTTAATACACGAAATATTAAGTTTACTTTAATTAACTCTTATTTTTAATTTATTTTAACTACGGCCTGTTGTTCTGGATGTTTTAGAGATCCCCATGGCCACGGCTGGTGCGACAGGTATATTTCGCGTTTTAAACAGTTAAAAGTGTTTTATTTAACTTACGTGAACTACAGACAATACATACCTCTTTATTCTTTTGAAGTGCATAATTTGTCCTCATTACCTATGCCTTATAACGCTAATTAAGTAATTTCATGAAGTTTTGTGTTTCAGGTCCACACCTTTTGCCCTGTGGACTTTAGAGCGACCTTTGACAAGCATGCCCAAGGTTTACGTTAACAATAGTATCGTGGTCGTGGGAGCGAGTCGAACTGGACTGTCGTTTATTGAATCACTTTTTATGGGGTAAATCGGAAGTTAAATTATATTAAAAACTCGAAAATATATAAAAATAGTTTAAAATAGAATGATAAATTTGCCTATATAGTTATAAATTTGGTATTAAATAATTAATTATTTCACAATAGATTCAATATTAGGACAGAAAACACATTCTATAGAGTCTATATATACTTATGCAATATTAAGACGGGAAATAAATATATATTACAAGTTCCTTCTGATAATATTGTTCATAATATTGCTTTAACTACCAATTTTCCATTACTGTTGTTGTGTTTACCCTGGTAAAGACTGGTATTTCTTGTAGTAGAAAAATATATACATAAGATAATACGAACTATTCTATTTATAATCCAAAATTAGAGTCTAGCAACGAGTCTAACTACTTACGGCTCAAAGATGCAAATTGATATCCATACATAATTTGTATGTGTAGTGTACACGAGTATAAATAAAATAAAAGTACGCGAGTATACACATACTCAAATATAATTCCCGTTTTACCTCGTTTAAAGTAGTTCTATTTAATGCGATAATCCCTTTTCCAGACCTAGCGCCCAATACCTTAGTTTTACAAACATAACTCTGGTATCTGAACATGGTCTACCAACTGTGCCAGATTGTCTGAAGGCAGCGGAGATCTGTGTGCCAAGAGACGGTCGCTTCACAGATAGATACATCAAGAGTGTGCCATTCTATTACTATGTGGACGTTCTCTCGGGAGTTATGGCTAAAATTGATAGGTAATTGTTGAATCTGTAATAATTGCATTTAGTTCCATTGAAATGCAATATAAAATTAAATACCTTTAGCGGTTTCAAACGAGTACCTAATGTTATTAATTTATACTTAATTAAAAATTATTGAAAGTTGCTATAAAACACGCGCTGTGACTAATAGGAACGAAAAAACAGCGGAAAATGTGAAAAAAAAGGAATCTTATTCATCATCACTATGGGCTTCTTATATATATATATGAAAGAGTTTCCTTTTTAAATGATCCAAAATGTTCGCGCGATTACATGTCTTTTTGATTACCTCGCCAGAACGATGGGTCGCGGACGATGTCGTGGGAAACCGGTATACAGATGGGGTTTGCAAAAGTACATTTTGATTAAAATAACTATTCCATGGGGACAAAGCCGCGAGCATATCTAGTAAATTATTATTATTTTTTTCAGAAAAAAGAAATGCATCCACTTAAAAGATGGAGGCATAAAATTCTATGATGAGCTAGTATTGGCCTGCGGTCAGCAATTCCAGCATCCGGATTACTTGAAGGAATCAACTGATACTGGTACAGATGTGAAGTAAGTTAAGATGTGGAATGGGGGGAAAGTGGTGGTAAGGGCATTGATGTACTTAGTTATGTCATTGATGATTTTTATTTTTGTGTCTCAATTGTGGTGTTTGTAGATAATAAAGTTATATAAATAAATAAATGATTTTTTACGGGCAGCCAGAAGAGCTTTACTCAAAGCAGAGGTATGTATAAAAATTCCTCATGCTTCGCATAATTAAAATCTGCTTGACTTATGCGTGCATTGTGCTACCTGAAAAATTGAGCATTAATAACTATTAATAACAATTATATATTTTGCTTTTATATTTAATATTATTATTCTCAACAATACACGTAAAATGTGGATTTTTCTTTAAGAAATAAGTGTGAAAATAGAACACTTTTAATGATTAAACGCGAAATGTTTTAGTTACAATTATTTTATTTCACAATATTAGTTATTTGATAAGGGACCGACTTTGCTGAGCACAAGCGGAGTCCTGATGCCTTTTAGTACATATATTACATAATTAAAATTAAAATTGCTTTAAAGAAATAAAAAAAAAACTCCAAAGAAGTTTAACTAATATATTTTGCGTTTGAAACTGTTAAAGTGCTCTATTTAAATGTGTACTACTCGCGTAAATTACAGACAGTATTAAAGGTTACAATAAATTTTCATTCTTTTCTGAATTTGTTTGTGTTTATTTTATTTAAGAGCGTCGAAGTTCTGCGATCGGTTGCCTATGGACGATATCCGATACCAACCGGACAGGGTCCCACCGCCCCCGGAGTTGCCTGACAATGTTATGCTGATCAACTCCTTGTTTGAAGCGAATTCCTGCCTTAGAAAACTTTTGGCTCTGATAAAAGAGACTAGTTAGTTTGTTTTCTCTGTTTGTACATGCAGTGAGTAGATTAAATTATTAAGACATTATTTTTTTCTATCGTAATACTAGAAAAAGATTTCTGTGTAGTATGGTAGTTGTTATATATAGTTCCAGCCATATAACATCTAAACAAGATGTGTTTTTGACTTATGGCTTAAGACAATCGGAAATACACAGGCTAAATGCGGAAACGCGATTAAATCTAACTTTACTTTTCATCTGTCGATGGTGGTGACCCGTGACTCAGGCGGAATTTGGATATTTCTACCACCCATTTTATATCCAGACTTCCAGACATGTTCAGAAATTGTTTGTATTGATACGCGAAATATATTTCATTTATATCGTGAAAAATAGTTGTATCTTTTAATACTTTAGAGCACTCTGACAGTTGTTTGAGCGAAGACAACAAGATCGTGGTTTACGGGGACTGTGTAGAAGCGTACAGTTGTATTGCCGCTCTCTTGGAACTCGGTATAAGCGCGAGGACAATAGCTTTTGTGGAGCCTTTTCCACCTGAAGATGATACTAAGATGAGAGTCAATTGCTTTAATAATGAAACGGTGATTATATGTATATTTCCTTAGTCTTTACCACTTAGACCTAAGTAAGTGATAGTCCATGTCTATATTAATATTCGAATTTCGATATCGTACTTAAATAGACACGTTAACTCGATTGGTTAGAGTATGTGGATAAAGTTCTGCCCTTATCGTAATTAAAAAAAAATCTAAAATCGATTTTTAATTTATATAAAGACATTATATACACGTAAAAAATATTAAGCACTTAGTCCATGTCTTCACTCTTCATTAATGTTATCCTAACTATTTGTCTTAGTTTTAAATCATTTTATTGATTATACACTTAATTTCAAGTTAATAAGACAAATTTAATTTATGATATAAGCGGGATTCAATGAAAAGAGTACAGTTTTTAAGGCGAGTATGTCATCTAGCTCATTTAGGTATTCTAGTTCTCTTAAGAACTAACTTAATAGACCTTAAAAGCTTTTCAATAACCATAGACGAAGTTTAGTCCGCATCGTGAAATAACACCTATTTCACGATCCGGAATTTTAAACTCGAACTTTACTTCGAGTTTAAAATAAAACTCTTTTGTTTAAATAAAACACTTTAACGGTTTAAAACGCGATATATTAGTTAAGCTTCTATAAAAGCTGCAAAGCATCCGAAACGTTGGGCCGAAGTTAAAAATCATTTCCAACTAATATATCGCGTTTTAAACCGTTAAAGTGCTTTATTTAAATGTGTACCACTCGCGTAAACTATACACAGTATTTATAACTCTTTTGATTTTAATTTAGTTATACCTGATATATTTAGATAGATAAGATGCGTGAGAGGGAGGTTGCCTCTATAACCGAATGGTTAAACTTATTGTCTAGCATTGCGTTAAGCGCGAGAGGTCCTAGGACGAATTCCAAAGAAACGATAGACTATTTTGGTCTGGCAGGACGCAGGATGTCTGATCAACAACTCGTAAAAGAACCGTTTATTGAAACGGACACAGGCATGCGTCCGCCCCCCTCCGCGGGGAGACGGACAACATACAATATGTTTCGCATTTTGAACGCTACAAGTGTTACAAAAAGGTTTTTAATCTTAAAGGTCGACGAGCGGGTGCAGCTATCACTGAAGAAGTTGAAGATTCAAGTCTACAGAAGGACTTATCTGTACGGTTGGTGGCAAAAGGATGACCGAGTGGAAACTATTCGACTTATTTCGCCGCTCACCGCGTTGCATTTGCCGTGTTTCGCTCTGTTTTACTATGGATTGAGAGCGATTGATGTCTACGCATTTAAAGGTATGGCATTTGCTGATATGCTGTGTATATGCTCATATGCTAAGGTACTCGTGTGAGCAGTTTCAGCGCTAGACCACGAGTGGGGGTTGATGAAATTTGGGTTCGCGAGGTCCCGGTTTCGTAATCTGGTAAAATTTAACATTCGTGCAACGAGTGTCGAATGTTAAATTTAATTAAATGAGATGTTCTTTTTAGTTTAACGAGAAAAGAGCCATTGAGATAAATGTAGAAATATCGTACTTTTGGTTTTCAGCTTTATTATTAAACAAAATGTTAAATATAAGACACGAATATAGTATTAATAAGCTAATATACGATTTTAAAATAAACTTTTTGAATTAAAATGATTATGAAACCACTTGTGATAAACAAGACGATTTCACGACGATAAAATTTCATGAAACATCGTTTTCAGCGATAAACGAGTGTGGTCTAGTGTATGACGGTGGTTTGGTGGTTGGGCCCAACTTCGATACGAACGATCCACACGTTTTTGCGGCTGGACCGTGCGTCCGTTATTCTAGAAAGCTCTACGCTAATAATAGATTGCATAAATATTACACTTCAGAGGATGTGGGAGAAGCGGTGAATATAAACACATTGTTCTATACTACTACATCAAACGTTGACAGATAGAAGTTTACATTTACGCCTATAATAATTGCAATAGTTATAAAACGTAGATTTACTATAAAGTAGATAGATAGTAGATATAGATAGCGTAATAATAATAAGTTAAGTTTGGCATATAAGTAAACCAGGTCCCTTCTGACCGAGGAAGGGGAGACCCCGTCGTCCTTAGCTGTTTAAGCACTATGGACAAAAATTATTAAAAAAAAAAAACTTTAGAAAAAAAAAAAAAAAAAAAAAAAAAAAAAAAAAAGGGGGGGGGGGGCCCCCCGGGGCCGGGGGGGGAAAAAAAAAAAAAAAACGGGGGGGGGGATTTAAAAAAAAAAAAAAAAAAAAAAAAGGGTTTTTAAAACCTAAAAAGTTTTTTATTAAAATGTGTACTACTCGCGAAAACTAAAGACAGTATTTAGTTACTAATTATTTAAAAATATTTCCCGCTTAAGTCACTGTTATTTAAAAATATCAAATAGTTATATAAGGGCTGTCTGAAAAACAAACATTTGGGTTTTGCTAAAAATGAGTGCCATAGCATAACTGTGCCGCAACTTATGTTGACGCAAGACACTTTTGACATCACTTTTCTTTAAATGAAATTAAATCTTATAGAATAAATGAAACGAATTTCGTAACATAATCATTCAATATAGTATTCAATGTTTCAAACTAAAACATCTTATTACAGAACAAAAAAAAAACAATATTTGTGACAATAAACACTAAATATTAATATAAATTGTACTAACTATAGTACAAAAAAGCTTGTTGACGACCCTGCCAGGATTCGAACCTGGAATCTTCTGATCCGTAGTCAGACGCGTTATCCGTTGCGCCACAGGGCCTATGTGATAATTTTTCAAATATTGCCACAAAATACAAATTCTTGTATCAATCATTGAAACATTTTTCCAAAGTAGATTTTTGCAACATAATATACCCAAAATACACAATCCTTTTTATAATATACACTTAGACAGGAAGGTATTATGACATAACTATAAATATTTATTGCTGGTGTTCATTACATTAAATTGATAGTCTAAATGTTATTTTTGAGAATATTTTTTCGTAATTTTGTCATTATAAAAAACTTTAACGTAGAAAAGAAATGTTTTAGGTAGAAAACTGAATTATTGTCCATATTGAATATTGTGTATATTATAGGAACGAATATTTGATTATAATATTTTTTTCATTTAATTCTGTTTAATCGCCTCTAATCTTAGAATATAATAAATTTTATCAGAGACTCTTAAATAAATATTTTTTTTGTAATAAGCGTCTATTTAAATAAATATCTTACTTATTTATTAATGTTTTTACAATTTAAAAATGTTGAATAACACATTTGAAGTAATCAAAACACGACTAAACAAAAACATTTTTCGACTTCATTAGATGGTTTAAAAATTTGTATATTTTAGTCCGTGCTCTTGATTACAGATGGCGCGAATGTTTCTTCGCAAACTGGATCCGTTTATGACGGGCGTCAATGAGACAGATTCGTCGTCAGGGGAGGTTATGCAACGATCTAGTTTCGGTTCCAGTTTATCTGCGTTAGTTGATTTCACCAGATAAAGATCATATAATTAAGTAAAATCCAATTTTTGCTATATGGCGCTCGCTTTTGAGTTAAGCTCGTGTGCTTTACGAACGTGTTTTCTCAGAGTTCAGAGCCATTTTTCGTTTTTTGGAACTTTTATCTGGCTGAGATATAACACATAGTAATGTACAGTTTCAACAATACGCGTAATAAACGTTTTTTTTGCGGACATTTACTTAGATTATTAAAGAAAAATTGACTTTGTTAATATATTTTTCCGCAGGGCACGCAATTGGTCACCCAATAAAAATAAAATCTCTCGTTTGATCCACATTTCCCACTGGTTTTTCTCTCCTATTAGTCGCAGCCTAATATTTTATTGACTTCCTTGATAAATAGTCTAATACAAAAATAATCTTTCAATTTGATGCAGTAGTTCGATGAGCGGGTGCCAACAAACAAACAAACTTTTTAAGTTTATAATATTAGTATAGATTTATTTCTTGTCCCATCTGTTTTGTCGCAATTATAAATCCTATAGATTTAAAACACGTTATGTAAGCAAGTGTTGTCTTTGTTTAGATTCAAAGAGTCACATGCAAGTGTCGCTAGTGGTATACGTCTTTCAGCGAGTGCTATTAAAGGGTAAGTGTTTGTAAAACATACAATTTATATTTGACATAAATATCTATTAATAAAACAAAAAGCTCTGTTTTCAACTCCTGGAAAACATTTATGGCCGATATTATATTTTTTATGATTGACGTGAACAGATAAAAGTTTCACTTAATCGGAGGTGACATCCCCAACGTATAATTTTTTTTAATTTAATACTTTGGATATATCTTATCTGTGTCTTATATTAATTATCGATATCAATCAATAGAAGGTTTCATTATATTCTTTAAGACGCTGGCAGCCAGTCCCAAAGTTCGATTCTCCGTTGGCTCAAACGGCGACATTACCAGGACCTTTGTACTACTTGATCCTAAGGAGACCAGGCCCTGAAATACCTATGGCAGTGCAATTAGTACTTCCTCATCAGGTACAACTCAGATATGAAGGTGTTTTTAAACCATTTTGTATTTTAAACCTAATAATAAAAGATATTAAATTCCAAACAATTCGCCCCACCTAGAATAGGAACCCGGGGCCTCGTGATCTGCAGACGAGAAAACATACATAGATTAACAAGAGAAATTAACCATGTTTTATATTTATTTCATACGTTTAGTTTCCTTTCTACCGGGTGGTCAAAGCTAAGGGCTAATATCCTTTTTAGTTTCACTTCTTTACGTAAATGTACAGCCAAAAATATAAATGTAAAAACGGAGACCCAAGTTCTATACAAAAATTATGCTCGGCTGTGGGCTTCCCAGTAAAAAGAACGGAAATCTAAATGAGTACCAAGTTTATATATAATTTAAAAATCGAAAATAAATTAGAAATTTTTCGACTCGGGTAGGACTTGAACCGGCATTGTCAGTCAGCGTTCCGTGCTCTAGGAATTGAGCTGCCGAGTCCGTTTTTTTTCAATTTATGTTTGATTTTTAAATTATATAGTGCCTTCATGTGCAATAACATGTAAAAATATTAAAGTTTTCAAATACCAAGTTCTATGTAAAATTCAAGTATATATAACGAGTATTAAACGCTATTTTTTTGCTTTATTGGAGGATATGTACAAAAATTGCTGTTATTAAAAAAATGGATCTTAAAGTTTAATTTGATTTTAATAGATTTTAAGTTATATAAGGGTCATAACACGTGTGTGACACGCTAGGCGTTAGCTAGCCCGTTTCTTTAGCTGGAACTTGGCTTGACACGCTACTGCGTGTCGAGATAGATGATTAGCATTCATAAAATAATCTTGTCTGTAGGGACACACACTGATAACAGATAAGAACGAGAACTACTTCCGTCTCCAAATCAACGCGTTGCACACCATAGAAGCTATCACCTGCCTCTCCAAGAAGAAATTTTCTTCGGAGACATTCATCTTGCTGTACGGAAGACACGAATCTTATTTCAATAATTTGTTGGCTAGGTTTGAGGTACTACCATTTGTATTCTCATATATATTACACCAGTAAAATGTTTTTTTGTTGTTTATAATACAAGGAATTACAGTATAAGAAAATGCGTTCTTAAGAAGTTCGTTTGTAGGTGGCCTTATGTAGTTAAAAGAATAGTTTTGAATAAAACTGATGCACCAAAACCAGAACCTAATGCTGATTTGAATATGGCTCGTATCAAATTGAAAGATATATTTTACAAATTTCACTATCCGATTGAAAATTTCTCTTAAATTGTTAATAAATAAATAAAATTGTAGGTTGTATTTGATTATTTCAGTACCGAATCTCGTTTCCCCTATATAGGTATGGTGCAAAACATATTTCAGTTTGTTTTATTGATTCGGTTGTAAATAGTAAAAAAGACTAAGATTCTGCGTCCTGCTTAACTAAAACTATTGTGTCTAAAGTTTACGCGAGTAGTACACATTTAAATAAAACACTTTAACGGTTTAAAACGCGATATATTAGTTAAACTGTTTCCCCGTGACCACGGCTAAAGTATTTTATTTAAATGAAACTATTGTATCTCCCAGGATTCGTACCTAACACCCAACCGCATGTCTAACGAAATACTGTATAGCAAATATTCTTAAGTTTTTATTATGGTCTATACTTGCGAGTGTTACACTTATCAATGAAACATTTAACGGGTTATCACGCGAAATATTGTTGCAGTTAAATCTAATAGATGATTTCTACGACTTTTTCAACAAGCCGTGGATGTCTGCTTTATACCAAGAAGCATTTCAAGATCTGTTGGTGAAAATTAAAGAGCACGGAATCGATACGGTAAATTGCGCAGTATATTTACATATACGTATGTGGAAAGTCACTAAGAGAATCAATAGAATAGGAGAATCTATAGGAAATTGGAGACATAGTCAATATTAGGCAATAATGAGATGAGATAGTCTTGAACAAGACTAACGTTATGTTAGGGATTCTTAGGGGACAAACAAGTGCCTCTCGGTTTGTCAGTAAATTAGCGAATATCGAATGTTAAAATCGATGTACAGCGCAACTAGTCTCTAAGTGCTTTGGCGCAGGAGATCCCGGTTCGAATCCTGGTGGGTGAACGTTTTTGTAACCAGCCTAAAGTTTGGAAGCAAAAGATGCCATCAACGCCGCCGACCCCAGTTATTGTTGGCCCTGCACTTGAGAAGCGTGATGGCTCTTAAAACACTCTTATGCGACCTGGGTGCGTGGGACCAGCCCTTCAAACACGTCATTTGTATTACTAATTAGTGCATATAAATAAAAAAGTAATAATTTGCAGGTTCACGATTTTATGAAGTCAAAGTACAATGAGCTACTCGATGGCGTTTTGGAAACAAACCTCAATTCCTCATCCTGCTGTGCTGTGACTTGTAGTGGAGATAGATCAAAGGTATATTCTAATTCAGATGATATCGTTTCAGTATCGTGTAGTATAGCAGTTGCCAATCATGATCAAGCATGAGAAATTCTTGAATCATATCCCAGGATACAAGTTATAATATATAAGAAAATGATATTTATCACGTTTAAATGGTAACTGATAAATCTATTTTAAATGCAATAATTATTTTGCAAGTGTTTTATGCGTTGGTTACAGAAAATATTAAACCGTCTTGTTTTAAAGAATCTAATGTTTCTAAAGAACGTTTGACGAGCTCGTTGATAGTAGCAATGTATGAACAATAATCAACGGGACGTGTCGAAATACCTCCCGGGTCAGGAACCACCGGCCACATATGAAAGCCGTGAAGTTAAATCGCCGTTCGGTTCCAATCTGTGTATTTCCGAATATCCAAAGCTTAAATAGGTCGACAGCACATCTTGTTTCGAAAAAAACATTGAAGTATTTTCGATATTCCATACAAACTTTTACATATAAATGTCGGGTTTATATTCTGAAGGTTATGTTTGTAGGAGTGCGGACAGAACGCAGCGCTACGCCACGAGGCGGCTGTTTTCTGGCGATCGATAGGCGGTGAGCAGATCGTCGGATCGCATCTGGCGGCCTACCTCCGCCGGAACAACGTCACCAACCCCCAGTACGCTCTTGCACGGAATGAGTTTATTTAGTTGCGACATACTAATAAATTTGTTTGATATCTTAGATTTGTTTTTATTAGTAATATAAGTATCTGACCGTAAAATTATACAACAAATGATTCAAAAAATAACATTATTTGGTTTAATATTATCGTTCTTTTATAAAACGTATTTTACTACTATAGTATTGGGTTTTAAAAAATTATTATAGGTTTCTCCAATCTCTCGATTTCTAAGAATCTATAATGTTTTTCAAGTATACTAGAATCTTCTAGTTATTGGGATTATTTCTTCTCCAAGAAATAATCCAATCACTTCCTTAAGTGCAGTCTGTCAGGGATTTACAGACAGGAAAGAAAACGGACACATTTTAGACAATTTATTTAATTTTACACATGTCATAATAACCCGCTTACAATAATATTTACACGGAATCAACCTATATCACTAATAGTAGTAATTTAACAAAAATCAATAGACTAGACATGGTATTGACTAGAATAAGAAAAAATAAAGATAAATAACAAAAAATACCAGATTAGACAGAATAAGTTTGAAATATATTTTAGGAAAAGTTTTATTTACAATAGTAAACAAATGGATACTTTCCACGTTAAATAATCCTGTTTAATGGGAATTAAATTTCAAAACATAAAAATGGTGTAATGTGTAAATTGATAATTTCCACTTCTCTCAGGAAATTATAAATATGTATGTGTCTGTAATGGAGAATGTGTGTTATCTATTTCACTTAACTTTACTTATGTACTACAATTAAAGTTAATTTTACTTCATGAGAGCTGTACATTACAATAAATACTAAGTAGAATACAATATTTATGATTACCGAAAGGAATTCTTAACAAAATCTATCGCTTATCTAATTTAAACTTGACTGTTTAGTTGCTGTACATTTAGGACTTAATGTTAAATGTTTTTGTTCAATTGTAATTTAACAAGAAAAAATAATACAGTGTTGTTAGGAATTTTTAGGCGCTTGGCCGCCATTTTGATGACGAAATTTTTTTAAATGGCGTCGCATCGGAACTAATACAAAATTTTGTGACTACGACGTGAGTTGCGTATAATATAATATATAATGTTATAAGTAGCATTGTCGGTTATTTACTTTAAAATTGTATATTCAGACCCATAAAAATAAAAGTGTTCTTGCATTTTACAAAAAAAAATATAGTTGATGATTTACCATACCAACAATACATGAAAGCTATCACGGCCTTACGCCTTATAAATTACGATAAACTTCAGACAACACTGGATTTTGTTCTATTTCAATTATGTATATTTATTTACATCATTAACGACGGAGTGCCATTAATTGGTAAAATACAATTTCGTTGAAATATTTAGTTAGTTATCCCTATTGATAAGAAACTTATGTACGATTTAAAATTATTTCCTTTTTTACATTCAGATACAATAAGAAAATTACATACAATATGCTTAATTAATATTTAGGGCAAAAACAAGTAAAATACATTAATTTTGAGCTTTGTGATACCGCTATCTTAACGAAAGATGTGAGATTAACTTAACTTAACTATTGTGCGTGTTCTGGAATTGAACTAAGTTATTGATAGAGAACACTTGTTTTAATACTGTTGGATTTATGAGGTATAAATATATTTTATATGGGTATACTTATCGCAAATGAAGGAAACTATATGCTTGAATTTTAGCTATACTTGAGACAAAATTAATAGAAAAGCATACATTCTTCTAGGGAACAAAGTCACGACTTTGATCACAAGTGGCATTATTGAATTTAAAATCGTATTATTTACATTCGAAATATACGGCTTAAGAGCTAGGTTATAGTATATTTTATTCAGCAAGTAAAAGTAAAGTTGTAGAATATTCTAACTTCATAATATAAAATTTAAGCAAATTGCCTTTTAGATATTGTCTATAGCTTACGCGAGTAGTACATATTTAATTAAAGCATTTCAAAGTTTTTTTAGTCTCCCCGTGACCACGGCTGCTGCAAAGCATTCGAAACGTCGGGCCAAAGTTAAAAATCATTTTCAAATAAGTTTAATAATTATTATTTTAATATATCAGATATCGCGTTTTAAACCGTTAAAGTGTTTTATTATAATGTGTACTACTCGCGTAAACTACAGATAGATAAAATTATCAACACATTGTTATTCTACCTTTGCGATAAGTATATCCAACTAAATAAACACTGAAACGTCATTCAGCGTTATGGCGCATAGTCGTGCGCCGGCGCCGGCGAATAGTCAGCGCCGTGTAGCAGCGATTAGGTCTGGTATTGCAGCATCGGAGCAGCTGCGAGGTTCGCGTGGTGGCCCGTGTTCATCCGGAGTGCCGACAATGATTTGTTATACCACTCATCTTCAGCGCTCATTCCTAAACAACAAAATAAGAGATATAGAGATGATGTAGGTGTATGTATATGTCGCCGTGGTAATACTAAAAAAAACCAAGCTATATACTTTAAAATTTTTAAAGGTATTTCTGATTATAATTATGTAAAAACTAAAAAAGAGAGACAAAACACTGTATATAAATATAAAATCATATTTCTTTCGCACACAAAATGTATAATAGTTTTTTGGGCTCGTTAGTCCACTGGTGGCTACAATTGGTAGCGTGTAGCCATATTAGCCAATAATTGACGGGTTCTGGGTTTGATCCCCACCTGGTCAAATACGTTTCTAATCAATTAATAACTTTACAAACAACTTCGCCTGGAAATCAAATGGGCGGTAAGAATATCAACATTCCATCCGAGTTATAAAACAGCGTCTACAGGTGACAAAGCCGTGAAGTCCACAGACTACAACCAAAACCCGAATGGTTTCGGCTCTTTGTCTGTGTGCTGTGTATTCAAAGTCAGTTTCTTATTGTATCTGTTGACTCGAAATACTTCCCTACTCAGATTCGAAAATCACCTTATCCCCGTGAAGCTAGGTATAACGAGACGCCTTAGGTAGGGAGCGAATAGTGAACGAGTCGACCCTCGCGTTTTCTCAAGATGCAATCTCGCCGTAGGAAATAAGATGTTTGCGAAGACGCCGCGAGAACGCCCGCCAAAGTAAATGTAGTGGAAATTTTCTTATTAGAATATCCACGGTACGATGCCTCGCTTCCATTACGCCGTGTTTTTCTACGCAGGTATTCGCCCGCGGCTCACCCCTATTACATGCTTTCCCGCGCATTTTTGATGAGAGAGCGAAAAAAACTCTTTAAAAAGAGCATTATTACGGAGTTCTTATTCGATGGAGAGAAGGATATTTTATTTATTTTTAGGCTAACCTATGTAACATAAATACTATCACTAAGATGTGAACATGTATACATATTATATATTATTACAACCGTTTACTATGCTACTGCAAAAAACTGACTAATTCACGGCTTGTCTTTCATCCTAAAACATAAAAAATATATATACGTTACCTAGTTAGTGGTACCTCTAAATTGTAAATGCATTTCCAATATTAATAGTATAAGCTAAGATATAGGAACATCTTGACTTGAGGGAACAAATTTATAATCTCCGGCCGCAAACTCGAGGAATATTAAATTAGTTGTTACGATGTCTTCGATTCTAGATATATTTTATGTATGCATAAATTGCATGTTTTTAGTCCTCATGAAATAATGTAATTGCTCAAGGATTAGCTAATCTACTTACTTTATTTTTTTCTACTTTACAAAGATACTTGGATATAAAAAATAGCGTTTAGTAGTTATTAGTTAAATCAAATAATTTATTCCAAATAAAAATAAAAATTAGATGGGGCACTACAACTCTTTTGTTGTTCTTGCATAAAACATAACACCCATTTTCAATGATCCCTCACGCTTGATATTTGAAGTAGATATAAATTGATAATATTCAAAATTCATGTCTATTAAAAGTGCATTAAACGTGAGGGTGTAGTACAAAAAAAAATTAAAACGTACAGACTAAAGTTTTATTTACAGTTAGCTGAACGGTGAATATAAGGGATGTAACTACGAAATTTAATATATTATATTAAACAACCAAATAAAGAGACAAACTAAATAAAACGGTTTAAAAGGCGATAAACATATAATAATAGATTTGACGTTTCGGATGCTTTGTAGCTGCTGCAAAGCTTTCCAAAACGCCGGGTCGTTTAGTTAAGTAAATCTAATAGTAGTAATACGTCTATCTCGTTCGGAACTGCTTGTGTTTTATTAAAAATATGAGCTACTTTCGCAAACTGCAGAGAATTAAAATATTTTTCTTAAATATAAAGTGCAGTCAATGCTATTCGTTTTGAAAGTAAAATGCAAGTTTTCAGTGTACTGAAAAAGTTTTCAAATGGCAGAATAATATTCGCCATCATCTGTCGGAAATTGTCCACGACCAACAAAGAGTAAGTTTTCTCATTATTATAAAGGATTGTATAAAAACGCGGCTTGAACCCCAAAGCTGAGCGCAACTTTATAATTGGCTTGACGTAGCCAATATAAAGTTGATGAAAGCTGCCGCCGCCACGTCTTGTTTTACACTTCAAACTGAAATACAAGTTGCCACAGTTGTAAGAGTTTCAACTCTACTATACACGGGTTTAATTTGCTTGCGACGTGCTACAAGATTTAAACAGTTACATGTGAATCAAACAGCATATTAATAAAGGTAGGGCTAGTCGACCTGTTTGTGTACAACTAGATCTTAAAGATCAACAATATAAAATAGTAAAAAATAACCGACCTCAAATAGTAAACAAAAAAAACATTTGCTTAGCACTAAGTATTTATACGTTTAGATTTAGTCAATCACTACTAATATTAAAAATGCGAAAGTAACTCTGTCTGTCTGTCTGTCCGGCTTTCATGCCGAAACTACTGAATCGATTTAAATGAAATGTAGTACAGAGATATTCTAGAGCCTGAGGCAGCAAAAGAGTTATTAAGGTCTGAAAAGGGAGATGAACATTTGTAGGGAAATTGGTGATTTTTGAAGCTAGAACACTGAAACTTTTTCTTTTACTTTTTGGGAATAGGAGTGAGAGTGGAGTGATTGTAGGAGTGGGAGTGATGTGGCAGAGTAACGCTTAAGACACAGATCGGCTGCCTTGAATGCGCCTTTTTCGATGACATGCATTGTAAAACCTTTTGCTGTACGAATAAAAGGTAGTAAGGGGTATGAAAAGTTATGTGGATGTATCGTAATTAATTTTTATAGAACTTACTAATTTGATAATGCAAAAGTAACTCAAATAAACAAAAAAAAAAACATATACCGTGGATATACTTTGAATACCTTAATAAGCTCTTTGCAGTGAAACTGTATCTTTTGTGCATGTTTATTCAATTTGTATAACCTAAGTTACAAACCTACCCAAAGTTATATTCCACGTGGACGAAGTCGCGGGCATAGCTAGTGTTTTTATAATATTATTTAATGTTGAATCTTGCAGAGGTAAAATTTTTTTTACTTAATTAGTCTTAAATGGTTCTTGAAAAAGTATATAATGGATTGAGTGTGGCTTTGCCTTTTCAAAATTAGCCGTAAATTCCTGAAGTGTGTACTTGAGTGTTTTTTGACTTGCCCTTCTAACTGGCGGTCTTTCAGAAGTGGTACTTTGTTTTCACCTCGCGTCCCACAAGAAAATATGATTTTTGTAAATGTATATGACTCTTATTTTATGTATATAAGCAGGATAATTCAAAAACCATTCTAATGTTTTTCTATAATTACGTATTAGTAATATTCAATTTGTATGTTATTTATTTAATTACTTGTGTTTATTTGTGTTTGTATTGTGTTTATACTACTTGTATCTCAAATAAGTTAAATAATAATTCTTTAGACATATTTATATATTGCTTAAAAAAACGCAAAACTGTCTTACCCATTGAATCTTGTCGCATACCAACAGCGCTCATGTTTGCGCTATGGCCCATTGAAAAGCCTTGTGGCATCGGATATGAGCCGCCACCCATCTGCGATAGTGAGAATATGTCCTTCTGTAACTCTTCGTAGCTACCGTGATGCTGGTAAAAGAAAAAATATACTTAAATAAATTAAGTAAGATGTTAATTTCGTAGCACCTCGTAGGACTTCGTAGCACTTCTAAAGCTGTTTTAACTACTTAAATGAAGACTGCTAAAATTGGTTGTTTAAATGAGCCTATACTTATATAATTTGAAACAATTTTAAGAGTTAAAAGTGAAGTTGTAGAATTTGAAGTTGAAGCATTTTGAAGAAAATGAGTTATATTAGTTTATAGTTTCAGTAATTTTTAATTAAACTTATATATTTAGCTTTTAAATCCGTTACATTAATGCTAAATGTATTGTCGGATACAGACAATACATAAAACATGTTTCAGATGTCATAATGTATAATTAAAAAAAAAACAAGTAAGACTTGTAATTACTTAAAAAATAATATTGTTATGTTTAGAAATTAGCTTTCTAAAAACAAGGGATTTAGATTAATATAGATATTGTTCTTATGAAGTAGGTAGAAGAACTACTTTGTCTCATTAGAGTTGTGTATTCTTGTTATAAAATAAGCACGATAATATAACTAGTGTTAATAGTAATTAAGTAAATTTTAAAACCGACAGATGTACCGTAAATGCATAACCGAATTATCTGGTTAAGTTAATAGTTTTTCACGCGTTTGCTTTATGTCGCAATTATCGGGCGAACATCCGCTGGTCGAATTATCACTTCGGATAATGAGTGCGTCGTAATGAAGGTATAAATGCATGGTTGTGGGACATTTGCGTGACTATTTGAACTTTAAAGGTAAACCTTTAGTTTCCACGTTTCCAGAAATTATAGGCAAGAAAAGATTATCAATTATGACGGCTGAATACTTAAAAAACCTGATACAGTCACCTGAAACCTGAAATAAACCTGAAACAAATAGCCGTCAAACATAACATAAAAATGTATACAATTGGTATAGCTCTGTAACTTTAAAATACATTATGTGAATGTACCATAGATGGTGTCAAAGACCGTATTATTTCTTTTGAAATATGCTGCGACAAGCCGTTTCTTAAAGTATCACTGATGACTTTTACTTAAAAATTAAAGTAAAAAGAGAGTAATCAATTACAAATTTTAAATTGTTAATAGCGAGAAAGAAAAATGAATAGATCTTCACTTTTATAAGAAAAAAACGTATCCTTTTTATATTCTTTGATTATTAATTTCCTTAATTGTATAAAGAAAAGTTTCTATACAGTTAAGAGATACATCTGTAAGCTACTGCTAACAGTTTTTTTACAGGGAATTGTCGAGCAGAAATTGAACTCGATATTAATCAAGGGTTAAAATTGATAATACATTTTTTATACTAATAAAGACTATTACCCTAAACTTGAAGTGATACATAATAGATATTGTGTGAATGTTATTTTTATCACTTAAATTTAGTATGCTAGAGAGCTGTGTACATTTTTTGCTTATCGTGCTTCGTTTGAGAGCGCGGCGTTTGATCGAGAGCAGTTTGACAGTTGACATATTTTGACAGATACGTGTCATCTGTCAATTCATATTAATTTATGGTAGATTAAAATCTATATATCAAAGACTTTAGTCATAACTTTTTGTGGCCTTCCTCGATACATACTCTACTAAACACAAAAAATATTTTTCAATTCGAACCAGTAGTTCCTGAGATTATCGCGTACAAACAAACCCTTTATCTTTATAACATTAGTATAGATTGATGGCTGATGGCTAGAAGGCCAAAAATGAATGCCTCGCTCTCGTCAAAACCGCGTAACTGACGTAATAATAAATCATCGTTCGAATTCCATTCGCAACAGAATTAATCCTTCCGAAATTGCAACTTCAATAACCAATCAACGTTCAGATTTAAAGATAAATACGGGACAATAGTCATTGTCCATCGACGTCCGCGTCGGTCGGTCGCCATTTGCATTATTTTCGGCGGTCAGTTCCCTGTGCAATGCTATTAACGTGTAATCAGGGGACTGATTAGCAACGCATTGTAATGAGCTACAGAACAACGTCCTTTATTAAGCTTTCGCAAGCTGTATAAGGTTATTGCGTAACAATTAATAAAGGTAAGTAAACTATGTTATATGTTACGTTTTTACAAAAGATACAGAACTCTTGAAATTCATTGACAATATGGTGACTTTCTTAACTTAACTGGATTTTCAAATTATGATTCAAATGATTGTTATTGCTTCTTGAATTTTTTTTTAACTATTTAATATTTTCATAAATAAAATGTTTAACGGTTTAAAACGCGAAATAATGTCATAAATAAAATAATTTCATGTCGCGTTTTAAGTCGCAAAAATGTTGTATTTAAATATGTACTGCATCCAGTATTTTATTAAAATTTATTTAAATTAAATAATAATTTTACGAAGTATGTGTGACAATAACGATAAGAGCAAATAAATCTAAAAAAAGAAATTGCTAGTTCTTTACAATAAAGCTATAAATAACATTAAAACACGAAAAAGAATAGTTTTTTTAGAATAATCATGTACAAGTATATTGTACGTATTTAAAGAAAACACTTCAATTGTTTTTGCACTTTGCCGTGACCAAGGCTGCTGCAAAGCATCCGAAACGTCAGGCCGTAGTTAAAATAATTTTCAAATAAGTTTAACTAATATATATCGCGTCTAAACCATTAAATGTTTTATTCAAATGTGTACTACTTGCGTAAACTGCAGACAGTATATTGTATGTATTTGCACATTTATTATTGATTTACTTTAAATCACTACATGAATTTATCTCAAAAGCTTTACATACCTGTGGATACCTATTAATAGTGTTAGGATGTGGATACGGCTGGTAGCCTCTGTAGCCCTGAATATTTCTCATCATGCCATTGCAGCCAGGGAGGACGGCTGGTGCCAACGCTTTTTGGAGCTGCTTTTCTTGTTTGCGGTATTTCGCTCGACGATTTTGAAACCAAACCTGTGTAAAGGAAGAAATCGGTAAATAAAATCGTATTAAACTTTAAATATTCATATGTGACTAGATGCTAAAGAACCGCTAAGAACTGAAAAAAATATTTCCCGACATATAATTGCGCGGTATATTATGTTCTAATCAATGGGTTGCGGGTTCGATCCCAACAAGTTCCAATATTTAAATCAAACACTTTAACGGTTTAAAACGCGATATATAGTTATACTTATTTGAAAATGATTTTTAACTTTGGCCTGACGTTTCGGATGCTTTCCAGCAGCCGTGGCCCAGCGGCTGTCTGCTTTAACTAATATATCGCGTTTTAAACCGTTAAAGTGTTTTTTTAAAATGTGTACTACTCGCGTAAACTATAGACAGTATTTCAGTTCCAATAAGTTTCTAATCCATTTCTAACTTTTCCAAAACTTATTGGACGCTGTCTGAAAAATCTGGATATTAAATAAAGCTTAATGGATTTTGGTTTCAGTCTGTGGATTTCCGAATATCCAAAACCTAACTAGCTCGACAGCGCGTCTAACATAGATGGTATTTCACCTAATAGCAAGTCATACCCACGCTTGTTTGTCCTCCACATCATAAAAAAAATATGTATTACCAAATTTGCCATCAGCAAAACACACAAGACTATAATCTGTTGTCGTCGGGAATGAGGCGTGCGTCGTTTGATATGGTGATTACAGCTGATTAGAGGGAGAGACCAGGGGAGACGCCCTCCCAACGCACTTTCACATAAACACACCCATAGCTACCCCAAAACATTCCACTGTGCACCGTATAACAATGGCACTAGGGTCGAAAATCAAGAACGGTGTATAGTAAATAGGGCGAAGAAACATAAATGGGATATTAGTTTTTCGCGAAGCAATCCGACATCCGTCCCTCGCCGCGCGCGTTGTGATGAAAAACGAAGCAATTTCCCGGCTTAAACTATGTACCTACTTACTGCGATACGTCAAGACTTCGTCAAAGATACTTAATAGCGTTACGTGACTTATAACGGAATTCTTGTCAAATATCAAGACTATTAAATCTATTCTATTATATATAAAAAATAGATTTAAAATTGAAATTTTTTTGTTACACGGGCAGACCCATTGGGAAAAAAATCAATCTAAAAATCGATTTTTATTTTGTTTATATATTGCGATTTTTACGCCATCATGTCAAATAATATGGTAAAAGTGTTGATGCTTTCAAACTTTTAGGTTTATTCCAAAAAAGTACCTTTAATTGAATCTTTGATCTAAGATGTAGATAAATAAAAATATTATTTCCAAATAAACGAAGAACGCCTAAATAACTAATTTTTTTAAACATGTAACAAAGGAAAAGTCACGTTTGAATTACCCAAAGTCATTGTAAAAATCTGACGAATTTGTACAATAATGTGTAATAATCTTTTAAAAATCTGTGAAACGTCAATATAACATAAGAACTATGCTTTATATAGGCTTCTTCTATATAAGTCCTGAAATACTAATATTCTAAAACTAGATATCGGAAAGAATCTACCACAGCCTAATATAACAAGAGAGTGAGTTTCACTTCACAGTTTAAACGCTTCAAATCTAATTTAGCGATGAACCACGGCAAAAAAAACAATTCACATCCGCGCGGACGCCGTGCTGTCTAAAGAAAACGGTCGTCTTTACGTTAAAGCGAGTTCCAACAAAACATTTTCTTATTTCCAATTGTAGAATTCATTTGAGGGCAGAGACAATGTAGAGGCGCGCGGGGAGGATGAACGGCTAACTTCGTTATGGATCCATTTGATGGGATTGCAATGCCTCAGGGGCCACCCGCTCCCCACCACCCCACCACCACCGCCCGGCGTTGTATTTTTATATCGAAATTTCCTCTAGGAGGGTACTTCGTCTTTAACGTTTCTTATGTAGCGTTACGTTAATAACGTGACATTATGTGTGCGTGTTTCGCTTTTAACGGTGAAGCGCGAAAGAATGTTTGTTAATTGAATTCACGTGGGCTCTTAGACACTTATGGAAAGGCGTATGCTAAAAGATAGTCAATGTTGAGTTTGTATTGCGCAGTTAACTTTAAAAGGAAGAGAAAGGAATCATTATTTGATCTTTATACTATAATATAGTATAAAGATCAAATAATGATTATTTGATCCTTTTATAAATGCAATGACGTTGTTAAACTTGAAACTAATCTATTTTGTACGGAACGGGTTATATATTGTTTATTATTGTTATCTATTATATATTTATTTATTCTTCTGCAAAATAAAGTACGCATTTTATTTGATAGAAAAAGACGACACTTATAAGGATAAAAAATGTGGACGAACGTCTATTTTACTAAGTCACTGGAACGGTTGAAAACGCGAACTATATTAGTGTTCTAAGTTTTTTATTTTCTAGTTCGCGTTTGAATCGATAAAACGTAACGATACGACTTGTTCGCCTTCATTCTAGTCGATGTTAGTCCTTCAGATTACTTCTTAGACTTTCTAGAAGGGACCTTTCTAAAAACGCTAAGTTAATTCTATATTCCGCGAATGTGAGCTGAAGAATTAAGGACACCCGTACAAGACAATGCTAAGCGACGTGTTCTGAATAAAATATCTAAAGCGACGCATTAATCGCTCCGGGGACAAATCAATAGGCTCCCGGGGGATTGAGCAATTTTAAAACTCAGATAAGGATCTCTAACCGTGAGTATTCCGTATTCACATGCCAGATGGCGCTTTAATTCAATCCGCCTCCGGCCTACGCTACAAATTGTATTACGTTATATTCGCGGATCATTGGAGTTTTCAAGTCGATGTAAGAACAAGTTATTGACTTGTTTCTCGCTTATAATATTCCTTTCCTATTTTTATGGGATTTCGGGGATTTCGGAAGTTTAATTGTACGGCTCGTTTGTTTCACTATTTCGAAATGAATTTTTTTTTTATGATGATGAGGGGTTCACTCGATGATGGGTAAATACCCTAGCCTACAGCATGTAAATAAGGTGCGCTGTCCTATTTTGGCTTAGGATATTCGGATATCCACAGACTGAACCCGACATGTAATTAAACGTGACAGCTCTTTTATCTGTGGACGGTGGTTCGTGACACGGACGGATATTCGATATATCCACCACCCACTGTCATATCCAAATTTCCAGGTGAAGTTTCAGGAAAATTATAAATTGATTAGAAACATGTTGGACCCGACGGGGATAGAACCCAAGACCCGTTGAGTATTAGATACATTGCTACCATTAGATCAACGAGACCGTCAAAAAGAAGTTGCAAATATGTCAGCTATGCTGCTCACAAAATTTGTTTATCACGTTAATAAGTATACAATAAAAAAGTAAAATCCTATTTCCCAGCTTGGGGCATGGGGCGAACACATTATTGTCTCCGTTTCAATGATCGGTTTTATTTATAAGCAAGTAGTTGATCAGATCTCTGTGACCTGCCCGACCGAAGCAACTTATTGTTTCCCGGATTCCAATCCAGGGCATTGAATATTAAGATTTTATATTTATTATATAATACATAGACCCCCTCTGTAGCTAAATGGTTGCCTATAGGTCAGGGGTTAGTATCCTGGAGAAATAAGTTAACTTGGTTGGTAGATTGAAGAAGAAGTTATTATTTAGTGGTATGTAAAGATTAGTGAAACCAAATTAAGGATTGAAAAAAGAAATTGTAAAATAGACATTTAAATAAAACACTAACGGTTTAAAACGCGATTTATTTTAGCTAAACTTGTTTGAAAAGTATTTTTAACTAAGGCCCGACGTTTCGGATGCTTTATTTGTACTACTCGCGTAAATTACAGACAGTATTTAACTCACTCTCATGTTAGAATTATTATTCTGTAAAGATGTGTGATTGGTTTTAAATAAATAAGTAATTTATTTGCACAGCGTGGTATTTAGGACTGTACGTGGGCTCTCATCCCACCTGTTATCTATGTAGGAAAATAAAATAACTTGAACTTACTTGTATCCTAGCCTCGTTGAGTTTAGTCGTTCTCGCCAGCTCTTCTCTGCAGTAGATATCGGGGTAGTGTGATTTGGCAAACGCTGCTTCTAATTCCGCTAATTGTTCCTGTGTTATAAAAGTTTATGTTTTAATACAGAGTTTAATTAATTGTACTCCAAAAAATAATGTTAACTGTTCATATATATTTTTCATTCAAGACAATTAGATGATTACAAACACATACAAAACACTTAAGTTACTCTTGATATAAATATATACGTGTATTTTATTTAATAACTAGCCGCTAGTTCAAGGCAGTTATTTAAGAATGAACACTCTTTCAACTGTTATAAACAGTCTGCTAAGGGTTATATTTATTTTGCAGTTAGTAAAACAAAATCTTATTCATGATTATTCATTGAAACTTTTTAATTACTACGATAATTGTAGCCGAGATCTAGTTAATCAACGAAGTAGATAGTAGGTAGAGAAGTACTTAGATGGAACGATGGACTAACAAAAAACACCTTTTTAATTCTTTATTTATCAGTGTAAAAGTTGTTTTATCACTTAATTTCTTTGCGTAATTGTTAAAGAGAATACAAAGAGTCAAATATAAGACTTGTCTTCCAGTAGTAGTTATCGGGCCATTTTGTCCTAAATAAGAATATAGGCGATGAATACCTGTGTAAATGTAGTCCTATGTCGCCGTCGTGCTGGCGTGGGACAAGACGCCGTGGTGGGTGTGTGACCGGCATGCTGCGGTCCCAGGGAAGGTGACAGGGCAGAACTACCAGACCCCGTGCCGTTTCCGCCGGGTTCCGGCTTTAGTTTCTTGAATGCGCCTTCCGCTGATGAAACGACATAGTTAATTTACTTATACTTACGATTGATATATTTTTTTGAATAGAGATAAAACATGAGTTAACACCTAATAGGTATTAGAAATACCTATCGATGCCGACGGTGTATTAAGACCGGGACAACATTTCAATGTTTGTACTATTGAATGTCCACATTTTCAGACAATCTAACGTATGTTTTCGAAATATTTAATTTTGATCAACATATTCGCCACAATAGGAAATCGAACTCACGAACAGTTGGTTACAGCCATGAAATGATTGATGGTTAAATAATAAATGCCTAACTTTCTTCTTATTTCTTAACTACTAACTTAGTTAATATAATGTAATTTTGTTTTTTACTTTTTTGTTGTCAAGAGTGAACATATTGTTTTGTAGTAATAAATTTAATTAAATAGAATATGGCGTAGCTTGTAGCAAGCTGTAGCACCGTAGCACCAAGCCCACCGCGACCATTTGGTTATTAACTGAACATCACTTAGAGTTGCTTAACTTCTATGATTATACTATCCATAGCTTTAATATTTTGCACATGATGGAATTATATAAATTATAAATCTATTGAAATTTGAAAAAAAGCGTGAATGCGGTACTTGAAACAGCACCTGCAGCGTTGCGTGCTGCTCGGTAGCTCAATTACTGTAATTCTATTAATACATGATTTCTACTCCTTATGTGTTTGTCTATGCGAACAGAAACGATCGCTGGTATCCCTGTAACGATTTGTTAAGATGAACTAATTATTCAAACCGAATCTACTATGCATAATTGCGTAAACACCCTAAACACGGCATCGTTCATTTCAAAGAAACCGTTTCTTATTTGCATAGTGGGTCACATCGATCCTTACCGTAGGTCAAGTTCGGAGCTGTCGTAATTGTAATTACATTTCTATAACGTCGTTACACCTAATCATTCCTTGCTCGGTTTCAGTGAAGTTTCAGGTACTCTTACTAGACAGGTCTTATTCATGTAAAGAGCTATAAAACAATAGTTAAATACTATCTGTAGTTTACGAGAGTGCATTTAAATAAAACACTTTAACGGTTTAAAACGCGCTATATATTATTTAAACTTATTTGGAAATTATATGTTTTGGATGCTTCACAGCAGCCGTGGTCACTAACGTGGCTAAATAAGTCACAGCACGGTAAGTTTAACTAATATATCGCGTTTTAAATCGTTAGTGTTTTATTGAAATAATATCTCATTGCCCTATAAAATCTATGACATATCAGAGAGTTCGACTTGGACTTGGACTTTGGATTGCAGTGTGGGTTTAAGCTTGAAGACTTGGACCTGGAGGAGATAAGCGGTACAAGGGACATGTCCTTCGTCAACTGAGGTGGTCGTGGTCCTTTTTTGCTGGAAGATCTTGCCTTGATAGTGTCTTTGGTTAGGACATTATTAGGTGTTACGACGGGTTTGATAACCAACGCCAAAACAGCTCGACAGCGCATTTTGTTTAGATGTTATATGCTATCTCATCTACAAGTGAATCTTACCGCTTGCCTTTAACCAAGACATTGGGTTACGAAACAACGTACACAGATTAAAAGGCTGTAAGATACGCTTCAGTTTCAGGCTGTGTTTACCGGATGTCCGATGCGAAAATAGGGGGTCAATATATCTTAAATTGATGTTTTGCAAAAACACTTTAACGGTTTAAAACGCGATAAATGTGTCTCCCCGTGACCATGGCTGCTGCAAAGCATCCGAAACGTCGGGCTAAAGTTAAAAATATTTTTTCAAATAAGTTTAACTAATATATCGCGTTTTAAACCGTTAAAGTGTTTTATTTAAATGTGTTCTACTCGCGTAAACTATAGACAGTATTTGATGTTTTGACTTTTACCTTTCATCAGGTAAATCCCAATCTTTATTTGTCCTTCTTATTATATCGTTAGACATACGTGAATCACTAATTTATTAAAACATATGCGATGAATTTAGCTGTTCGAATACAAAAAAAAATCGTTTGAAATCTTTTTCAAACGATGTCTTGTTGAATCTTGTTCAAAGTGTCTTTGAGAAACATTAGCGCCGTCAGCAAATAATTTTAGAATTGTTTTTCGTTTAAATGCCTAGTCTATACTTCTGCATGTTACATATGACGTTTATACGTTCGGCAAAAATTCTAAAATTGTCGTAATCAGTTTACCTTTGGTTTCTCTGGTACTGTAAGAGGGGCGATTTTAAAAGCGCCACTGGAGGTCGCTTCGGCAAGTATTCATGCATTCCCTTTGACGAAGCACCGGCTACTTATTAATTAACATGGAGCTAAGTGTTTGCGTCGGCGGTAAACGGAGCCTTTTAACGTTTAAAAGCAGCTTTTTTATGTTTCAGGAGCTTTGACGGCGATCGGTGGCGTTTTTTTTGGCTGACATTTTTTTGATGCTATTAGCGTGTTGTGTTTGCGGTCATTTTTAATGGAGTTTTTTCAGTCGTTTTCAGAGGTTTTTGTGTAGATAAAAAAAAATATTTTTATTGAAGAGACCAGACTAGCGTGGGGTTCTTTGGCAAAATATCCCCACATAACAAGATGCTCTATCGACTATTTTGCTTTGGAAATTTTGAAGTCCACAGAGAGAACCGATTTTTGATTTTTCTACTAACCATTCATAATATTTCCAGACAAAGTTCAACTTGTCTTAAAAAAATTATAGATATCGATCCCTTCACCCGTTAGTATATTATTACCCGTTATTAGCCATGCCGTGGTACTATTCAACTAAAGACCCAATCAATATGTTTAATTAAATAAAGTTACCGTTTTAACCGTAAAACCTTCGGAAAATATAACGAAAGGTAACGGAAATTTAAGAGTTAACTTTTTGTTAAAAAAGTTTATACCCCTTTCACGAGAATCACTAACTTATCGGTATTTAAAAAGGTAAAGGTCACGTTTAAAGTTCATTGTTACTGGCATTTGCTAAACATACTGCACATCGGCGACCAATACATATTTTTATGATAAAGGACTACGACAAGCATGGAGCTTACTTGATGAGAGGTGAAATACCCCAGCCACATAACATCTGAAGAAGATGCGCTATCGACCTATCTTATCTTTTGGATATTCGCAAACTCACAGAATTAACTAATTAATTCACTGAATTCTTGCACAAAAGCACTGGAGAAAGGTTTTAGACTATAAAACATCGTGCTGCTAATAGAAGCGAAAAAATAGTGGGAAATGTGGAAATGTGAGGGAAATTATTCATATTTGAGGGTTTCCGTTGCGCGCGCTGCGAAATCACTTCAAGATACCCAAAAAATATGAAATAATGATTCCTCTTTAAATGTTTTATAAAACCCAGGCACAACTAGTCACTGTATAGACTTATTATAGTTTTAGTGTTACCCTTATTATCAATTATTATTGTAA
Source organism: Leptosia nina (assembly GCA_963661955.1). Taxonomy (NCBI): domain Eukaryota; kingdom Metazoa; phylum Arthropoda; class Insecta; order Lepidoptera; family Pieridae; genus Leptosia; species Leptosia nina. The sequence continues at coordinate 2,398,926 of CAVLEF010000004.1, read as the reverse complement.
ATCTCTATCTACAAGGCTGCCTGGAAGAAATCACTATTTATCAAAAGGCCGCCGCTACTCGCTACATATTTTTGAAATTTCATTTATTTTAATCTTATTTTTTGTGGTGGCAATAAAGTAATTTTTGTTTTCACGGCAGCTCATTTAGTAAGTGCCATCAACAGCGTCATAAAGCTTTCAAACACAGAATGTGTTATTTGTCTATTATTTCAAGACACATCTCAAATTCCGTCGGCTACAATAAAAGCGCCAGAATCACAACTGACTTGCGACAAGTCAAAATAGGGTGCATTCGTTCGGGGTGTAACAAAGATTCAATGTAACATGTCATTAGGGGGGCCTAATCCCCTAATTATGACGATTGACATAAAAGCGCCATCTGTGGCGGTCGAGAGGTGTCGGGTGACTGCACATGTAGTGAAAAAAGTGACGACTAAGCAGATTTGGGTAAATAAACATGTTAAATGCTGTCTGTAGTTTACGTGAGTAGTACACACTTAAATGACATACTTTTACGGTTTAAAACGCGTGGCCGTGTTTATAATTATTGATTCCTTTAGAATATAAAAAAAAACACTTTCAACGGTCTAAAACGTGAAATATGTTGGTTAATTTATTTTTACTACGGCTCGACGTTTCGGGTGCTCTATAAATCTACAAAAACCGCGGTCACAACGAGACAGAAAAAATATATAAAACACCCGTTCTATTGTCCAATAAAACTAAGTAGTTATTTTACAATTGTAAAGCGACTACCAAAATGGTATGGCTCTCGAAAATCGCAATTTATAATAAATCTCGAAATCTATTACGTATTTGGCACCCCGGGGTCTGCTTCGACGACGGGGTGCTTCGCCCCTCGAGCGTAGTCCATATGTTATCACATGCTGCTAATACATTTATAATCGGCTAGTATTCCGCAAACCTCTCTCAATGTCTTTGATTTATGCTTATTTAATAGACTGTTTGATTTTAACCGTCTTTGTAGTTATTGTCCAACGCGTCCCCTACAATTGCGTTTAACACTAGAAGTCCTAGTTTTGGCTGAATAAAATTGATCAATTAAAGAGATATACAAATGTGTTCGCCCCATACCTCAAGAGGGGAAACGGGATTTCTTTGTTTGACTAAATATATATTTTTTTATTACTGGCACAGAAACTTAGTATCTTATCAGTGTAATACTGTCTGTAGTTTACGCGAGTAGTACACATTTGAATAAAACACTTTAACGGTTTAAAACGCGATATATTTTAGTTAAACTTTTTTAATTATGGCCTGACGTTTCGGATGCGTTAACTAAAATATATCGCGACTTAAACCGTTAAAGTGTTTTTTTTAATATCTTATCAGTTTTTTTTAAGTCATTCTAGGATCTTGCAAACTTAGAGCTTATAAATAAAAGCTGAAAAAAATACAAATATGTTTAACGCGTTATGCGCGTCAATTATTTCAGAGTTTAATGAAATTCCTATTATTACACATATAACACTTTAAACGGTTTAATATTTCGAATTTTAAACATTGAAAAGTGTTTTATTTTAACAATAATAATAAATGCGAAACTACATGAAATCTTTTTAATTTATTTGCACGACTTTAGTTGAATGGCAACTTAGTGATAGTTATTAGAAAAATAGTCTGATAATTCCATTATAATCTATAAAAAAATTTCAGTCTTTTTTTTTATATATTATGTACATTTTTCTTTATAGCGAATATAGTGCTTTGTTCTTAAATTAAATATCTCGATATTAATATTTTAACAAAATATTATGTACATTTTCTCTTTATAGACTTTTTCTTAAATTATTTATTAATATTTAAACAAAAACTTTTGACAGATCTATTGAAGTGATTGTTTTCTTATTTGATCTTTAATTTTAAAACCTAATATACTAAGCAAGAATACTTATACTCTATGCATTAATTCTAACCCGTTGGATATTGTTGCTTTTTCGAGTGGCAGCTGATCGGATGGAATCGTGTAAGTACAATGGGCTCAACGGCTCGTTTATGAGGGCGCGTGCGCAGGATTACTCTATTATGTTGAGTGCGTACTTTATTATGAGTTATTTATGCGTTCGTGTCACCTTTTTGACGGTAGGTCGTAGTTTAAGACGAAAAAGTTAAGTTTGCTGGTTTGGTACTGTCTCTTTACCTCTTTGGCTGTTTCAGTAACATTTGCTAGTAAGCTCAGGTACTATAGTTTACACGAGTAGTACCCACTAATTTAAATAAAACATTAATAACGATTTAAAATACAAATTATAAGTTCTAGGATGTTTTGCTAAAGCCATCGTCGCGGGGGGACTCTGAGCATCCGAAACCGCACCTAAGTTAAATCGGAAATAAGTCAACTCTGTATAAAGTTCGGCATTTAAAACCGTTTAAAGTGTTCTATTTAATTTTTTTAAGGAAACAAAAAAAACTGGACTGCACTAGCCAAGATTTTAAACCGTAACTTCGCATTTTACAAGCGATGTCAAATTTGAATGTTATAAATTACAAAATTTAAGTTGTAAGTATTTAAAAATAATTAATATGACTTTTAGACTATGAACTATTTGGACTATCATTTATGTTCATTTGCCGTAAAATACGCCTTCATTCCTGTTATAAGTAATGTTAATACTTGTTTGTAAGTATTAGTTTGACAAAAAATATGAGTAACCACATAAAAGGATTAACTGTAGCGAAGTATTTCCGGCCACGCGCCCCGCATTAACAACCGATACAAATACATGTCAAGCTCATGCGCATGTGTCTTGTGATCTTTGTATAGGGTTGTATGCGTTTATCACCACCTGGGTTTAGACCTCAATTTGTCGTATTTATTAATGATATCATTAGTATAACGCGTTATTATGATGTTAGTGAAATAAATGAGCCTTTAATTTAAATAGGGGAAAATTATTTGTTTATTTATAATAGGGTATTTATTGTTGTTTGAACCTGCAATAGTAATAAATTAAGAAGGGTAAGGAAAGGTATTCGATATTAAATGATTGTAGAAAAAAAATGATTAAGACTTTGGTAAGGCTTTGCTTGTTTATTCAATTTAAACTAATATTATAAAGTTGAAGTTTGTTTGTTTGAATGCGATAATCTCAGGAACTAGTGGTTCGAATTAAAAAATATTTTTGTGCTATGTAGAGTTTTTATTGAACAAGCCTATGAAAAATCAGGCTGCGGCTAATAGGAGAACAGAAGAAAATGTGAAAAAAAAACGTTTTATGTTGAGTGCGCTGCTAAAACGGCTTAGTATACCAAAAAATAATTTTTCCTTTATTCTTTATAATATTTTATTTTCTTTTTAAATAATCTAAGAAAATGTTCGCGATAATATATTATGTACATCTTTCAAGATTAACTTACAAGAACTTTTTTATAACAATGACGTTTGCCAGGTCGGCTAGTGTTCACTCAATAGATAGCTATTAAATAATTTATATTATTTATAAAAATTCCTTATCGAATCTGTAATATAATAAGAATATGATCATGACACTTAATCATTAATATAATGGAATTTTATAAATCCTGCTAATTAATAAAAAATCCCCGCCCAGAGTGATGACGTAATGATGTAGTTAAGCTAATGTATTTTTAAACGATGTTTAATTAATATTTAGAGATCGTCATTTCTCTTCATATCATCATGAATAACGGACGTTATTCAAATTTATTTTAACTGTGATAATGTTTTAGTGAACATGAAAAAGTTTACCAATGGATTTTGTGCTTATTTCTTCCTAGGTATGTAATTATTATTGTACTTACTTTCAAAGTTTATTTGCTGATATACATATAAAATGTAGGCATATTGGTTATTTCATTTTCTAATAGTTAATTTAAATTATTCAAATATTGTAAATGAATTGAAGGACGATTTTTTACAAACGTGAATCGTAAATATGTTAAAGATAATATAAATTCTATAATTTCAGTGCTTCTGTTCTCAACCTGCAATGCTGGACTTCTGGATCTACTTTTGGGAAATACTGCACCTTCGACACAGCTGTTTAATAATAATAATAATCAAAACATAAATCAGCTATCTAGAACCATACAGAACTTGGCTGCATCTAGAGATAGATATAATCCACGAAATACTAACTGGGCCCAACCGGTTAATTCGCAAAGTAAAGGTTCTTTCGGTATCAATGATAATGACAACGACGATGACGATGATGATGATAGTGAAAATAGAAGATATGCACCAACAAACGTCGCAACAAATACGAACATCCAAAATGTAGTCACGAACCAGGTATCAGGACTCCCATTTACAAATGGAAATTCTGGATTACATGGTAATCCATTATCGAGCAATGACGTTTTAAGTCCAATACCCATTAACCCACTTGTCAGTAGACCGATAACCAATGTTAATCCAGGCAGGAGCTCGGGCAATATAAATAAAATAATGCAGGATGTAAGCAAAATCAACTCAATTATGGATCAAATCAAGCAGCAGAACGCTATAAATCGAGGAAATGGAGACACTGGAAACATCAAAACAAACAATTACAATAGACCGCATCGACCAGCTGGCTTTGTAAATAACTATCCTATAATTCACGTTAATCAAGGTGTACATACGAATAATCCAAATGATTTTAGCAATCCTGTATTTAGTCAGTTGCCAAAAGTAAAGCCTCACATCAATATACCACTAACGAGACTACCAGAAACAAATTTAAACTCAGCTGTCACTAACCCACCGGTCGTATCTCCGCCACCAGGAAATTTAATGACTAATGTACCAGAAGAAAACATAGGCGGACAAGACACGGATAGCAATGACAATACTCAATCAACTAATAATAAAAAAATTGCGCTAAAACGACTGACGAAGAGAAAATTCTTCTTTCAAGTTACACCGGTTTTACCAGATGACAAAATTGTTAAACACAATGAAACTGTATACTATATTTAGGATTTAAATAATTAATCAAAATTCAAAATATCTTGACGTCGAAATCGTAACTGAATTGAACGGTTCCAAAAACGTTTTTACATAAAGAAACCATAAGTGAGGTCAGTAATGTTGAATCGTAGGTAAACCACTCAACAGATGTTTGTAACGACGTCAATCTTCAATCAATGTAAATAAAAAGGTGATAATAAAGTATTTGTAATTTAATGATTTTATTTTTTAGCTTCATTGAACTCTAGACCTCTCTATCAATATGTTATGTATAACAGTAGTCGTTTAATGTAATATAGCACCAAGAGATAATGTAAAACAAGAAATAAAAAGGCTTATTATTATAATTAAAACATTAGAGAGTTGCTGAGCGGTTTGTTGAAAAGCATAACTGTGCTACAGCTCACGCTGATGCAAGACCCTTCTGACATCTCTTTTCTTTAAATTAAACTTTGACCTTTTTATATTAATTATCTTATTGTAATTACATTAATTCTTTTCTTGCATTGTACTAAATTAATGCTAAATAAATACGTTTATCTATACTAATATATAAAGCTGAAGAGTTTGGTTGTTTGAACGCGCTGATCTCAGGAACTACGGGTTTGAATTGAAAAATTATTTTTATGTTGGTTAGAGCATTTATCGAGGAAGGCCATAGACTATAAAACAGGGTGACTTATAGGAGCGAAAAAACAGCGGAAAATGTGACAAAAAGTTGAACAATTATTCCTCTTGCTGGGTTTCCGTTGCATACACTGTGAAAATGGTTCAAAAAACCAAAACAATGTGTAGGGAAGGATCATTCCTATTTCAATTATCTAAGAAAAAGTCCGCGACGCTCTATGTCTATCTTGCAGGAAAGACTGAAACGACCGTACGCGTACGACGTAATACAAATGTCCATTGGGTAACAGTTAGTATTTATAAAGATGTAGAGGAAGTTTTTAAAAATAAATTTTGACGCCCAAAATAATTATTCTATGCGGATGAAGTCGCTGGCACAGCTAGTTATTATATAACTTTCCATCATTACAGAACAGGTAGTAGGTATACAATTTTAGTGTTCTGTAACACAATAAAATATTAGTCTGGGTGAAGTTGATAAGTATACTTATTTCCCTTCTTAATATTTTTACCTCTTATGTAATAATGCCTTTCAGATACAAAGTTAACAACAATTATATGTTTATTAGTTTATGGGTGGTAGGAATATCAAAATCTTGTTTGGGTCACGAATCACTGTCTACAGATGAAAAGGCTCAATCGCGTAGTTTCAGTCTGTGGATTTCCGAATATCCAAAGTCAATTCAGGTCAACAGCTCTTCTTGTTTAGATTCATGCTACCATCGAGTGAAGCCTATGCTCGTCTGTAATCATTAAAAAAATGAAGTGCTTGGTGACGTGACCAACACCTAAATATAGACGTGAACACTCACGCACACAGCCCTAATGATATTCAGCGCAGCTCCGGCATTTCGCCTGAAAATTCAGCTTTCAGCCGAGGGCGGTCGTTAGCGACATTTCGCATTCATGACGTCAGCCTACGGCCGATTGTTTGCAATATTACTCTAATTGGGATTGTAATACGTTCATATTCCGATAGATACGTGTCCGAAATTGTTAGTGGTGACCTGCTTGGGGCTTTGGAGGTCGTTCTATGTATAAATAGATTTTTTTGTATTAGTATATAAGTTTAACTGATATATATCGCGTTTTAAACTGTCAAAATGTTTTATTCAAATGTGTAGTACTCGCGTTAATTACAGACAGTATCTTTACATTACACTTTACAGACAACATGGAGCACGGTATGATGTTCTTTATTTATTTTGATATTTTCACAAATTTTGTATATGTGACTAACAACTAGGGTAAAGATATCGCACGTAACTCGCTGAAATACTTTTATTTCTCATGTCTTGTGAATAATATATATAGGCGAAATATTATATTCATAGTTTTGTTTTTCATACCAATTTGACTAAAATGAAACCATATATGAATATTCGTTTTTCATATTTACTAGTCTCTGTTCGATATTAATCTGCGATGTCCTGTACTTATACTAGCAATGCTTTTTCATAGAATTTAAAGTTGGATATATCTGTTTTAGAATATAATATAAAAAAAACCTATTGTGTAAATATTTTTTATTCAATTCAAGTCCGTGGCGTGAGTATTTTTTTATGCTGGGTGTATACATAGATATTAAACGAGACTGATGACCAATGGAGTACAAGATAAAATAAAAATAAAAGAAGTAGAAATCAAGTACAGAGAAGGATACATTTATTTGGGTCAACTTATAACTCGAGAAGAACCTATGCTACAAGAAATAAACAAAAGAATTACAAACGGATGGAAAAGATACTGGAGCCTGAGAGAGCCAATGAATAATAAAAAACTCTTTAAGGTACTCTATTAGTTATCTAACTAATATATCGCGTTTTAAACCGTTAAAGTGTTTTATTTAAATGTGTAATACTCGCGTAAACTATAGACAGTATTTAATCAATGTGTTTCATGTTTCAAATGTTAGTAAAGTATAATGTTAGGAAAATATAAGATCTTTACTAAAATACATGAAGATACGAATCTTCATGTATTTTAGTTTAGTAAATAAATAAATAATGACCTCGTGTGAGAAGAGATACAATTACGCCATAGATCTAATAAGATATATCTGCTTTAAGTTGAATATAACATAAGGTGAATTATAACCTTACTTGTATAGACAGTACCTGTGTGGTCCTGCAGAGACCGGCTGATAGGTGGCGCTGGCGGTGTAGCAGCATGCTCCCCACCATACAATCCGCCAAACTCTTCAGCCGATGAACTAGAAGCGTTGCTGCACTTCCTCCCTTTATCCGGCGTGTATTTGCTCTCGGCTCCAGAAGGCAGGAACTTAGCATCGTGCTGATGCTCGTCCAGCAAACCTGGGACACCCAGAAGACCCCCCACTAAATTCGGTCGCAGCTCCTCCATGATCTTCGCACCTTGGCTGCCCGGGTTATTGAAGTTGAGCTGGCGGCTGAAGAAGGCCGGGAAAATGTTGAACTGCTGGGGGTCCGGCAGTGCGGTGAGAGGCGGCGCGGGGGTCTCGGAGGCCCCCGCGCACGCCGCGCTCTTGAACTCCACCGTGCTGTGGCCGGCCCGCTGGCTGATCGTGCAGCGCTCTCCCGCGCTTCGGACGTCGTGCTCCGTGCCGTCGCCGTCGGCTCGGCCCCGACGTTCACTGACTAACCACATTATAGTGACGTGGTGCACGGACGGACCACCCCGCGCACTAATTGTTCGCGACTGCGCGAGAGGACGTCACGGAGACGCCCTCGGGATAGAGCGAAACGGTGGTCATGATCGATGTGGACGGTGCGAGGGGATGCTGCGTCCCTTTCGTCCTCGAGGCTTAGCCAGGGTAGAAACAGGGGCGGCGGTGGGCGGAGCGTGACTGCCCATACCGTTGTCTGATTGGTCCGAATTCGCACGACACGGGGGTGCGTCTCACCGCTTCGGGCTACGAGCGTTCCTCTTTGTTTTATTGTCCCCATGGTTTCTCGTCGTTCTTGCGTTTAAAGTTTATGCATTGTACCATGTTTTGTTCTACAAAATACTAAATCACGTATGAACTTCTTGAGGTAAATCCGCTGAAATGGAAGACATGTGACGGCATGAATATTTATTTCTGTGATATTTTTAGAATTTTATGTAGCTACGATGATGAGAGTGGAGTATGCTTTGTTCATTTCACGGTTAATCTTAAAACGCCACTTGACGTCTTTGTCGTGATAAGATACCTTATATTAAGTTATTATTTTTTCTTTCTTATATTGTATTTTAAATAAAAAATATTTATTCCTATAATTAATTTGAAAAATTGGACACGGTAACTCAATTAGTAGGCGACGGTAAAGAACGCGGTGAGTTCAAGGCCTGACCATGTCATCGATTTTTTAACATATAAATAGTCTAAATGTAGGTACTGCAAAAAAATTTAAAAACAATTTATCGTCCGTATCCAAAAATTTGCCTGTCTAATAGAGGGGGATACCCTCTATTAAAAAAATACTTTTAGTCGATTTTTATTCACCAATATTATCTCTACTTCAAATCTTTGACCACATTTGAATAAAGGAACCCTACTGAGATTTAAGATAAAAGGTACCAGCTCATTTTGAACAAGTGGTTTAATAGTATGATCTGTCAGCCCCATTAATTTATGAATATCATTATACATATCGAATTCCATACGCAAATGTTTCAATAAAAATACTGTCCATGTGAAATTTAAAAATATAATCGGTCAATGTGAATCATAGGTACTTGCGCACGCGGCGTTGCGTATTAATGTAATTACAATTAATGTAAGTATAGTAGCTTAATTCGTATATAAATTTCATATTATAACATTTTATAATTATATCTGGAACTGTCAAAACATAACAAAATTCATTGTTATTTTATTATGATATTTTAAATTTAACTACGATACGAGATGAATAGAACATGAAGTTTTAAATAAAAATAGTAAATATAAGTAAGTTAGTAGATGGATTTTTTTTGTGAGGTGCCCGAATGAAACAATGTTGTATTGTGTGAGTGTATGTGTGTAATTTGTGTGTTTTTGTATAGGAATTCAACGAACTTTTTAATTAGTTCCTTTACGCCTCATTATATGGCTAACAACAATATGGTTAATATAGGTAAAAAAATCGTTACGTGTATAATTCAAACAAATACGAAATATATCATCCTAAAAAATGTTGAGATGTGTTACCAGATCCTAGAATTAAAATAAGCAGTCTAATAAAAAAGGCTCGACCCTGCCAGGAATCGAACCTGGAATCTTCTGATCCGTAGTCAGACGCGTTATCCGTTGCGCCACAGGGCCTGTGTTATCAAGTATGAAAGTATAAAATCTGTGAGGTTCTTACGCATGTATATGTTTTAGTAAAATAATTAAATGATGCATACTTGATGGATGTATGGTACCAGAGTAATACCACATTATGACGTGTTCAAGTTCTAGTAAATATATTAAGTAAAAATATTGTGTTCAACTAATTATTATATAGTATATTTACTTCGACTGAATTTTTAATGAAGAACCTAATTGGTCTAGTAGAAAATGTTTTTACGGTTTTTAGAAAAAATAAATAGAATTCTAGTATCAACCTGAAGATAGAAGTACAACATGATATCGCCTTCTTGTTAAGTCGATCGGTTATCATTACTAAACTAATGGCGATAAACTTTAAACCGTGCTAACAATAAGATGTGTTGGGTCTTAAATCCTCTGTATCCTGTGTATACCTTTTTTGTGTTAGTATATTTTGTTGTAAGTCATAATTAATTGTATGCGTTCTAAATACTGTCTATAGTTTACGCGAGTAGTACACAAAACACTTTAACGGTTTAAAACGCGATATATTAGTTAAACTTATTTGGAAATGAGTTTCCAAATAAGTTCGCATTTTAAACCGTTAAAGTGTTTTATTTAAATGTATGCGTTCTTCTATTTTGTTGACTTTTACTCTTTAATTGTTTTACTGTTTCTATCAGCTGTGAACAAAGATTGCCTGGAAGGAATTTCCATAGGCAATAGGCCGCCTTTGCCCTGACTTTTTATGTATATGTATAAAATATAGTAATTTTAACAGTATGACGGACTCGTTGGTGTAATGAGAGCAATGTACGGCTTGAATAAACGGGTTGTGACTTCGATCCCCACCGGGTCCAACATTTGTCTAATCAATTTATAATTTTTCTAAAACATGTTAGACTTCGTCGGGAAATCTAAATAATAAATTGGCGGTTGGAATATCGAAATTCCGTCCGAGTCACTAACCACCGTCGACAGATGATGCTGTGAACGTTAATCATGTTAAGGTTTCAGTCTGTGGATTTCCGAATATCCAAAGCCAAAACAGCTGGACAGTGCAACTCGTTAGATATTAAAAATAATAATTTTATTTAAAAAGAATAAAAAATATTACGGGTGTTTCTCCTACCATCAAATGAATCCTACGCATGTCATCCTCTAAAATAAAAGAAATCCTCGTATTTCTCTTTGTTTGTGCAATAAAGTGTTTTAATATTATTATTAAATTTCTCTCTCAATGTATACTCCTCATTACTCGACTGAATGAGAAATATCGATGAAAATCAACAAATTTGCAACATTTGTTTGGACATGTGCGCGATCCGCCCCAGCCCGCCCATGCTTTGCGAGCGTAATAACCGCCGCTCTGCAAATTATACGTCTTTCATCTGTTATTGGAGACACGTGGCCGCTATTTGGTGTTTGGATATAAGCTGATTTATACCTAGAAGCTGGAAGTTAAAGACGGTGTAAATAGAACTGTTCCAATTTGAAATTAATACATTTTTCGTTGAGCCTAAAGTGTTTATTATTTACAAAAGCCTTACATTCTATTTAAAAAATAGCATTATATATAGTTAACGACAGCAGGACTCGTTTATATAAAAAACGTTTAACAGTTTAAAACACGAAATATAATCGTTTCTACACATCACTGCACTGCAACGCACTCGTCCAAGAACTTGGGGTCCTTGTTAAAAGTATTTTAACTATGTATTAGATAGTCATATTTGAAATCGCTTAGTGTTTTATTAAATATGATAATACAAAAAAAAATGAATAACGGAACAACGAATTTAAAATTAAAAGGAAATGGTGGACGTTTTAAATCAAGTTATTTTGTTCTGATAGCTCCAACATAACTTATATTTTATACTTCTGTTTTAAAAACGAATTTTAAAGTATTTCTTGGCTTGAGATCTCAAGACTTTATTTAGAGCCACAGTTGGGACACTACCATTGTAAGGTTCACCTTACTTAATCATAAAACTTAATATTGCGTTGATATAAAAAAATTAAAACAAATATTTTAAAAAATCAAATATTTTATCATTAAAAATGGTAATATATTTGATTATTTATCTTTGAGAACGAATTATTATATTACTTTTTTATTTTAAGACGGTTATGTTAATATTTTTTCTAATTTAAAAATTACATAAACGCAGATGTAAATGAAGGTAGGCGCAGAAACGTCGTCGCTGTTTCCTGTGGACGCCCGCATCCGGTGACGTTGCTCGTTCGAAGTTCGGACTTGCTATATCTTTAAATCGATATTTAAAGATATAGCAAGTCCGAACTTTAGCATTTCTGTAGAAAATATCATATACAGTATGTGTATTTACGCGAGTAGAAATTATTTTAATAAAACACTTTGTATGCTTTAAGACGCAATATTGTTGACTAACGTACCGACGTTTTTGATGCTGCAGAGTCCTCCCGTGACCACGGAACTAGCAAAACATTCGAAATACGTAGTTAAATTAAGTTAACAAATAGATATATTCCGCGTTTTTAAACGATTAAAGTCTAATTTGAATGTTCGTTATAGTAATTTTAAATCGGTTCTTATCTTCCTGATTGTGTTTTTTTTAAATAATGCGTAACTACAAGCAAGAATGCTAGCGGAGGAAGCTTCGGATCCTGCGTCAAATCCTGGGCCTATATAACGTTTAGCGCAATTCAAAGACATAGTCATCGAATACTGTCTATAGTTTACGCGAGTAGTACACATTTAAATAAAACACTTTAACAGTTTAAAACGCGATATATTAGTTAAACTTATTTGACGGGTGGTCACGGGGAGACCCGTGACCACGGCTGCTGCAAAGCATCCGGAACGTCGGGCCGAAGTTAAAAATCATTTTCAAATAAGTTTAACTAATATATCGCGTTTTAAACCGTTAAAGTGTTTTATTTTAATGTGTACTACTCGCGTAAACCATTGACAGTATTTATTTGAAAATGATTTTTAACTTCGGCCCGACGTTTCGGATGCTTTGCGGCAGCCGTGGTCACGGGGACACTGTGTATATCGCGTTTTAAACAATTAAAGCGTTTAACTTAAAAATAATCATCGATTGATTTTGCACAGTTATAATTTTTTTTTAATGTATTTTGTATCAATTGCATTTGCAATAATTAATTTATTATCAAAAAATATTATTTATAATTGTGATTCAATATAAGATGAGTTCTCCTCTATCATAAAGTTCAAGTCATATTGTGAATCCGTATAACGTGAGATCTACCTAGTCTATTAATTTGTAAACCGTTGTGGACCTATTTTGGCTTATGGGTAAATCCACAGACTGAAACTAAAACGCGATAGAACTTCACGGCTCTTTCTAGACACGGTCCAACATATTAAAGAAAAATTATAATGATTAGAGATAAGTTAATAACGGTGAAGATATAATACACGAACCGTCGATTATCAACCATACATTACTATTAAACGGGCCCGTCAATATGTGATTTTCTGAAATGACATCGCAAAATGAATATAAAATGACAAATGAGATCCGTAATTCCGTTGATGAGAATTTTGTATGATTACATTTAACTTTCCCGTGAGGAAGGGATGCCTGGAACTAGGGCGTAATTGGTCGAGATGAGGTTTAATAAGTTTTTAATAGCTACAGGCGTTCCGTTATCCATCCGACCGAACCGGCTTCTTTGAAATACCCTTTCATTATATTTGTTGTTATATCCTTCGCATTTATTCTCAGAGCGATTATGGCGCTGAAATTCTCAAGTTCCCGACGTCATTAGTATGTACACTGACAATCGACCAACAGATAAATAAATAGAAATTAGAAATATTAATTCACCTCAGCGTAATGCGCAAGTGTTTAGGTTGATATTACATTTCGCGAGAGGTACATTGGTCTTAAACCTCACTACGTATCACCCATGGGGGAGGAGGGGTTAAAAAATGCTAAAAAAAGATCACGTGATTAATGGACAACCCCTAATATAGTCTTTTATGTACGTATTTAAATTTTTTTTTTTTTTTATATGATGTATTACTAGATAAATAATAGAAGGTACTTATTGATAGATTTATTTAAAAATAGATTTTTTTGAAGAATGAAAGATACTACATACTTACAAATATTAATTGTTCTATATGAAAATCCCTTTTTGAAAATATGAGGCCAAAATATCTGTGTCTTGTTTCACTGATCGATTTCATCCATTGCTTCCTCCTAATTCCATTTCCAATTGTCCTGTCTGAACGAAACCATTTTCGTTTGCCGGCTTTTGAACCTAAGACCATACTTGCCATACATAGCTTGTTAAATCATTGACAGACATTGGCGGTAATATTAGTTACTCTCATATATTTAGGCTAAAGATTAGATTTAATAAATGAATAAATAATATTATGTAGCTATAAAATTTTTGTTTTCTCCCCGTAAAACGTAACTGGATATGTTATGTTAGAAAAACGAAAAGGATTTAAAAACCTTTTAAGTCCCCACGTAAGCGAGGTCAAAAAATCGGCCACCGGCGGTATAGAAATGGCGTCCCAAGCTCTGTTTGTCCCAAAACTTGATCGGTGTGAAAGAGATGAAGCACACCTTTAAAAGCTCTTAAAAGCATTCCCTTTTCGGTGCTCCGAATCGTTTGAGAGATAATTTTATAATTCTTCCCTTTCCACTCATTTTCCGCTATCAAATATTTACATGACATTCCTGATTTGCTAAAGAGGTTAATTCGAGAGAGCCAATTAATAATTTGCATGGATATAACGAATGTCTAAACGCTCTGCGAAATGAGGGGACTGCTCTCGTAAAACGCTATTGTGAATTTAAATCACAATTTACATGTAACTATTACGCTAATTGTGGTTTTGTTTTGTTAGAGAGGTGTGGGCGCGGCCGTCGTGCGCGCAGAGCAGAATGTCAATTGTTTGTCGAAAATATTTTGACAGAAAAATTTGCAGTTGCCCCGCTGTCAAAATTTGCCGCCTAATTACGCGCGCGCACTAGTCCCCGCCCCGTACAATTTGAAATTAGAACGTTCAACTTTTTTTTTATCTGACACGTGTCGGAAGGCAAACAAAAAATTAGTTTAGCGTCGATGCGAAAAGTTGTAAACTTTTAATGAAAATGGAGAACTGTATCTGAGCTTGTAAATGAAACGGAATAATTTATTATCTATAGGCGTTTTATATTATTAAGTATACCGTTAAGTGGTCTTTTTAATCTGATGAGCTATTATAGAAACATTTTAATTGGTCCCCCTTTTTCAGCGAATTTTAGTCTATATATATTCTATAAATTATATCATTTTATTTCATTATCTACTACTTGCATTTTTAATCGATATGAAAATTTATATATGAACTAACAAATGTAAGAAAAACATCCTAAGAGTGAAATACCGTCTGTAGTTTACGCGAGTATTTGTTTGAAAATAATTTTAAAAACAAGTTTAACTAACATATATCGCGTTTTAAACCGTTAACGTGTTTTGTTTAAACCTCAGATTGGACTTGTGACGGGCTCATTAGTGTAATGTTAGCAATCTATGGCTTCCCCATGTCTGAATGTATATGTTTGACTTCGTCTGAAAATCTGGATTAATTCGGAAATCCACTGACTGAAATTGAAACGCAATTCACCTTTACGGCTTTACATCTGTGGCTTTATGGCTTTTTTGCCTGTGGACCATGGTGACTCGGACGGAATTTAAATATTTCTACTATTTATTATATGCGTATTTAACAACCAGATTTCCAGTAAAATGTTACAGAAAAATTTATAAATTGATTAGAAAAAATTTTTGACCCGAGGGGATCGAATCCGGGACCCGTTGATTATTTGCACTACATTACGCCAACGTGCCCATCGATATTATATGGCTACTAATATAAGCTTTCAAGTATCATCTAAAAAGATTTCTCCCATTTGTAAAAAGCAAAAGTGAAGGTATACCTTTCCAAGTTTACTGTAGACGTCAAACGAATACGCGGTCTTAAAAGCTCGGCAATTAGGAGGCTAAAAGCAACATCGGGCTCCGGGCTTGAAGCGCGGTTTCTTCAGCTCATCAATTTTGTACGGAACACTCTCAACGATGGGGAAGTTTCATACGAGTCCCGAAATCATCTGAGAGCCTTCGAAATTCAAAGCTGGTATTGCTAAATGTTTAATGAGATAAGTTTGTGAGGCTCACATGTGTTGTAAACGACGTATTAGGAATTGTACTACAGTGAAAACAAGTTGCAAGTTGAAGATATGAGGCTAGAGGCAAAGTAGCCTAACTGCAGTTTTATGACTTGACTTATTTTATAGTCTAAAAATGTTAATCTACAAGAGCACAGTGACCGAAAATCGTTAACGTAATTCTCACACAAATAATAGTACAAATTCATTTTCAATAAATGCGCATTTTTATTTTCCTCTTTATTGAAATTCATGTCTTTGGTTATTAGGCCACTCTGCCTCTGGCAGCCTTATATAAACTTTGCATTCGGATAAAGTAGTTACTAGATAATAATTATTCGCTATTATGACAAATTCAAATGCAAACCTCCTTGTTGTCGCGTGTATTGACTCACTTTATATCGGAGACCTAATTTAAAAAAAATAGTTACTGCTACCGCCCATAGATTATACTAGAAATGATTGTATCAATTGGTTGTACCAGCATCACGTATAAGGTTCAAATACTATCGTGATATTAATATTTTTTTGAATCTATTTAGTTTGTAATGTATGATCTGTACAGTATTAACAAACAAGTAACCTAAATGATTTCACGGCTATTAAAATACTTTATTATGTATCTATTATTAAACAAGAAACAGATAATAAAAGTTAACATATATATTGCAGAACGCCCGCAAAGGAGCGGTCTGCGTTGGTTTAGAAATGAAATAATTAGTAATAAAATTAACGTATATATGTTACATAACAACCTCTGTAGCTAAAAGCTTAAACGTTGCCTAGCATTGCTTTGATCGATATACGTAATACTTCGGTAATGCACAGAAGTCTGGTAAAGTACTTGTAGATAAAATTGACCAATGAAAAGGACACAGAATTTCTTCGCTAAATGCCCCACGGGGGAAGGTTTAACTGTAATATTATAAAACGTATAAGTTACATATCATAACTGTATGTAGTGCAACACATTATCTTCTTACGCGAGCAAAATAAATAGTACTAATGTTTTGAAGACAGAAAAATACGGGTATTCACGTTTAAAGCATAAAGATGTAAAACAAAAAGGAACAGAGCCTGAGTGCCACGAGCAAACCTTAAAAACTTTCCGACATGAAAGTTTAAAAGTGATCCGAGGCGCCCGCCCCAGCGCCCGTTGCCTAGCAACGCCGCCCAACCACCCTCGCAAATCTCTGATTCGAACTGCTTATGATACGTCGAAATTCATGTTTCTAATGCAATTGACAATTACCCGTTCTCGTTTGGGACTTATTTCTCAATAGTACCACGATATTTAGGACTAACACGGACTAAAGTTAGTCCAATAACAAAAAATAGCTTTTTTGGTAGTAATTAATTATTAACATGGGCTTACTAAGAATTGCTGTTAAGTTTAACATTAAGAGGGTTTAAATGGCATTTATATGAACAACTAAAACGGTGAGCTTCATTCAAACTTAAACAGGCTCCGACGGGACTTAATTTGTTGCAATTTACGTCACATGTAAGACAAAAGGAAGGTTCTGAGTGGTGAAATCAATTAGCATGCAAATGTAAGAAAACGACCATTAGGGAAGCCTTCATACAACGCATCCCCCAATGTATTGATCATACGGTACTCACACGTACATACAACCGTCTCTTTTTAACAGATAAACATAAACAATTCACTCTGAAAATGGCTGAAATTGTTTTAGGTTCAAGCAATTTTTGCACTTAACAAGAGAGTATGTAAGACCAATTCTGTATACGATTTTCGCGGATGTAAGATGAAATTGGTGTAAACGTTTGCGATAATTCACTGTGCCTACATTTAAGGGAATAAAGATCTGTTTCAGCGGTGTTGGAAGAAAATGAGATGTTGTAAAGATATTTTAATTCTGTTAATAATTGTCAAAAAATATAAAAACATATTCTTTTGAATTACAATATTAATTCTTAACACGTACTGCATTTTAAACGTATTACGAGACATGTCTTTTTTTACTGAATAACTAAAATAATTACTTTATTATAATATAAAAATACTTGGGTCTTAAACGGTGTTTTTATTTTGTTCAACTTTGTACTTAAAATACAAAAAATTCTCCAAACTAGCGACATCTAGTAACATTTTCTTAAAGCTTTCTTGGGCGAATGTCTGCGCATTATTTTCGTCCGCAAAAGACATGCGTGAAATACGTCAAAGGTATGTCATCGAAAAGTAGATCTTAAAACCAAGCATCAAACCTTATTTTTAATTTTGAGTTTTGACATCTGCGCAGTCCGCACACCGCCATTTGTAGAAGTGATTGACCTGTGAAGCTTCATTTTGAAAACAAACAATAATGTGAATAATTTTTGGATTTGCTTTGGTTCATATTAAGTATTGTGTTATGTGAGAAAATGTGGATTGAAGGTACGTCTTGTTTCTACAAAATGCTCTACTAATTCCTGCCTAGAAACGCCATTGTTCTTTCGATATTTTAGTCTAATATTCTGTTGTAGTCAATGATATTATAATTTGTGTGCACTTTCACTTAGCTTTTTCAGTTTTCTCATAGCTATGTTGGGCTAAAAGAGTGATAAGAGAAGTCTTTGACGATAAATGGTATCATAGTAATATTTTACAGCTTTGTAAGAGTAGCAAACAAATCTTACATAACATGCAATAAATCTAATTAAAAATTATTCATGTTTACGTAAAAATCGACGAAGTATTTATATTATTATATTTAATTATTTTTATTGTATTGATTGTCATACTATTGTTTGTTTTTTTTTTCGTGAAATAATTATTTTTATTGAGGTACGGTTAATGAAAGTATAATCACTTTATAACAAATGTAACCAAAGATAGGGCACAAAGGAGTCTTCGAACCGTGGTCGGATCTATAATAATCGCATAGGATTAGGGCTGCGTGAGGCGATAATGTTTTGGGCAGCCCTAGTTCTGCAAGGGACACACGGTCGACAAGTTTAGAGGGCCTATTTGCTAATAGTTTTTGAGCAAAAATATTCACAGATGATAAATTAATATAAGAAAGTTCTCAACTAAGGTTCATTAATATAATTGTATCATTAAATAAAAAAAACAATATTCATTTACAAATATTATTATTATTTCACAAAAATAACACAAAATATAAAATTGTTGGAAATAAAGGACAAACAGCGGCTTTATAGCTAAATAGCTGTAACTCTCCAAGCAACCGCGGTAGAAATGAAAACTTAGTAACAAAAGAGGTATGCATGACACAGTAAATTATTACTATTATAAGTCAACGAGCTTATTAATAAAAATGAGCCTAATATAATATACTAATTAACTAAATTGGTTAATCGGAGATAAATAGTAGTTGACAATATTTACCCGTTTACAAGGCGAAAATATTTTAGTTAACTTATTTTAACTAAGCCGTTTCGTGTACTTTGTAGAAGTTCCTTGTCTTCCCACGTGTGATAAAACATTCAAAAGCTGTTTTTACAGTGAAGATACACTTTGTGTAAAAAAACAGCCATGTAGAATTGGAGAAAAATGGTCGAATGAGTTTAATGGTGTCAATACATCTTATGATTTTTTTTACGCATAGCGTCGCCCTTTTGATGGAGAACGACATCCTTAGCAGCCGTATCTCTTCGGCACACCACTTCTGACGGACACCCCGACATACGGACAGTGCACTTGTCACCGACCGTATAATTTGTACCCCATTATGCCTTCATTTCGTACACTATGAAGTGGGGTCCGATTAAAGGCCGGCTCGTCTTTCCGAAGGAACAACTGTGCACTTTTATCGAGAGGGTCGCAAATATAAATTATTCATACGATGTATTGAAAGTGCATGGTAATAGATTTTTTGGAAAGGGTGCGTGATTAACACCTGTTTTTGTTTTTCGATAACTAGTGTCATCTTACGTAACGTATTACATCGCGTTTAAAGTAGCTAGGTTGGAATCGTTCGAGTTGCAGTTTTCACGGAACGTTATTAGTTATACTTTACATAATAATATTAAAACACTCTATTGCGCAAACTAATAATAAATTACTTACTTACAATTATATATATAAAACATTAGTGCAAGACACACACTAAAACATATTATTAATGACGGACGTATTTTTTTATTTGAAATGACTACCACATACTAATATAAGTCAAGTCAAATTGTTACTAATGTAACACTCCCATTAGATGTAATAATGGATTTATGATAGAACGATGATAGGATGAGTAAATTATTTCTATTGTATATTTGGAAAATAATTGAGTAGTTCTCCCTAAGAGCTTAAAGCTCCCATCTAGAATCCGTGTGAATAAGAAAGCCATAGAAATGAGAGAAGTAATAAAGTTATTACATAAACACATCTAAACACATTCTTAACCGATTCCAATTAAGAGACTTATAGACGGGGTAGTTGTGAAATGAGGTGTGAATATTGCATCTCTGTGGGGTCTATGTCCCGCTGATAGACCCCTGGGGGCGTGGGCCCAGCTGCCCACCCTCGTACAATGCCCAAATTATAGACAGGTATGGTACTGTCAATCTTTTCTCGTATTCAGCGCCAATTTGTCGATGTTCATATGAATTATAAGTGAAAATTTTATAAAATTAATGTCAAGATATCATTTTTTAAGAAAGATTGGAGAGGTATAGCAAAACTAAATATTTTTTGTAGGGTTGGACACGGAAATAACCTCTGTGTTATTTGTAGCAAGCTATTTATTTTTTTGTCACTTATCAATCATATATTAAAAACCACTATACAAAATTTAAACAAATATTCGTAGAGCAATCACAATATTCATGAAACACGTGTTTTAATGTTTCGCAGTTATTTAAGTATTTTTTTAATAATAGACCTATTATCAATAGAGTATAAAACAAATTCTCTTAATAGAAGCTTAATTGTTAATTAGTTTTATTCATTAGGTGATTTAATAATTATGTAAGTAATTAATTTTGTAATCATTAACGAAATTTTAAATAATTTTCAATAACACACTTTTAACCGTTGAAAGCGAGAAATATATTCGTTAACATACACAGCAGCTGTTGTCAAAACTGAACGAAAATATGCCGAGTGTAAAACCATTACAAGCGTTTTATTTATCTCAATCTATTAACGTAAAATGTAGACTTAAATTTATACCACTGACAGCTTTATTTTGGGTACCTAAGTATCTATCATGTACACGATAGATTTTTAGGTAAGTGATGTCAATTTTATTTCAGCGCTCACCATATTATTCTTCAGCGGCATGTCGTCCAGCATGCGAAGGGGTCCCCACCATCCATCTGGCCACGGCGTGGCGCAAACCCACAGCCACTACACACCGAGAGGGACTGAAAAGTTAACACAAGAATCCAAATTGCTACACGATACTAAGTACGTCTAACCTTTGAACTATTTTTCACTTGATGGCACTATATTTATTTAGTACTCGATTTTAAATTAAATTTTGAAATTTATTCAAATCCACAGCGTGTCGTGCTGTTGGTCTGACTTGGAGGTTTTACATTATACTTTATATAGACTTACATACTAATACTTACATCTGTAATCTGTGTTTTACATCACGAAAGTTATACAAGTCACGTCCTTCTCAATTTACTCTTGGTATTCTCTTTCATAACTTCTGTTTTGTATTTTTAGACACATAGAGGAAGATGTTAGGGAGTTAACCCCAGAAATCTTGGCCAATATGAGCCCAGAAGAATTGGAATTCCACTACTTCACAGCTCATGACTTCGACAGAAACTCAATGCTGGATGGTTTGGAAATGTTAAAGGTTATCTAGTTTAGATTGAAAGCATACGAAGACATAGCTGGGGTTTTTTTACGATAGAGGAGGGCAGACAAGCATGAGGTCCACTTCGTGGCAGGTGAAATAACCCAGCCATATTACATCTCAACAAGATGTGCTGTTGAACTATTTAGGGTTTAGATATTCGGATATAATTAGAAATTTCGATATTCCTACCTAATTTAATATCCAGGTTTCCAGAAATCCAATATTGTTCGGTAAAATTATAAATTGATAATGATCATATATTTATTGCTACCATTAGAAAGGGATTCGTGCTGCCGCTATCTATATTAATAATGTGTAAATTTTGAGTTACAAGCGAACTACTTCTGTTGAGTTACAACGAATAGCGATTTGTAATATTCTGTGATACCGGTGTGTTATTTAAATTTTTGCTTATCCTTTCAGGCTGTGTACCACACATTAGAACACGAATCTCATACTGACTTGGATTCGCCAATTGAACCCGAAGCGAATAATTTAGATGCGTATATTGGTAAGTTTTAATTTTTTTGACAAAAAGTTGAAAATTACTTTTTTAATTTCCTAAATGTGTTGTTATATGTATTATATAAAAATAAATCACTTTTATGGTTTAGAACGTGAAAACATTAATTAAAGAACCCCCCCTCCCAATTTAACATATATATCGCGTTTAAAACCGTTCAAGTGTTTTATTTAAATGTGTACTACTCGCATAAACTACAGTCTGTTTAGGACTACAACTGTAAAGTATATGCTTTTTTATTTATATCTGGTCTCACGTCGCCTGGCATTTCGGTGTCCGACACATGTTACGAATTTTCGGTTCTAGTGCATTCCCGTATTTACCTACTTAGACAGTGCACGAAAATATATTGTAGTGACGATAGAATTACGACTTTAATTAAATTGATCTTTAATAAATAACTAAATTTTGAAATATACATACTTTATGAAACTTTTTAGTGCTACAAACACTGATTTTTTCTTGTTCTACCTATTAAAAAGTATGTCAGTTATTCACATATGAGAATGATCTTTATCCTTGCAAATTTTCTGGAGTAGATACATTTTCAAAAATTGTAATTAGCTAATACATTTATTTTAGAATAAATGTTTATTCGTACACTTCCCTTAGATGAGTTTTATGTATAAGTAATTTTTTATTTTATTATATCTAGTGTTCTTTTAGCAATAGTAGATAAAACGCTGGAGACTGATGACACGGACGGCGACGGCTTCGTGTCTTATGCGGAGTACCGCGCTGCTCGACTCAACAATCCATCTGAGAGGACGCCCAGAGTGGTAGCCCCTGGCTCCATATAGCATAGGTAGTTTTCTAATAATTAACTTTGAATTATTATATTAATTATTTCTTATTAGCATTTCGTTGCTCTAAAGGTTCAAATTCCAGGAAAATAAAATGTTTTATAATTTATATTGTTGGTTATTATTATTGTTATTGTAAATAGTAATACGTTAGTACTTCGTTTACAAATTGAAGAAATGTACGTCACCGGCAGGAATTGAACCGGCGTCCACAGCGTTCCGTGCTGTTGCTCTAACCAATTGATCTACCGTATCCTACACGTCATCGTCGATTTCTTTCAATTAATACATGTTTCGATTTTGAATTAATATGCCATTATGTGCAACAAAATGTGAAATATTATTTTATTATTATTTTATTTTTATTAAAGTCTAAAATAAACAAATTATTAGCTTCATTTTCAATTGATGGCTGACTCATTCAGAGTCTCCTTTATATCGTTGGATTAGTGGCTGGAAAATTTGCTTATTCCTTTTCCAGGGCCGTCATTCTATGGAACCTGGTGAAGTACTAAGTGCACTGATAGCGGTCACACGGCATCCCCTGTCGACCAAGAGTCGCGGCCTGCTTGATCCCCTTCGACACGCCTTCATATGGCTCCAGGTCTACATCGTTCCTGAAATATTTCGTATCTGTTATTGTGATGTGTTACTTAAAAAGACAATAAACTATTTACTTTAAGAGCTCGGTTTATTATTTCCCGTTATAATATATATAGCTGTGCCCGCGACTTCGTCCGCGTGAAATAGTTAATATTAGGCATTAATTTTTTCCAACAACCTCAGCTTTTCAAATCGTAGCCCCCGCGAGGTGCGTCGCGTTCTGTCGTTCTTTTGAGTTATTATTAAAAGATTAAAAATTTAATGTCCTGGACGTGTTTTTTAAATCATTTAGAGAGATATCATTCTTTTCTTGGTTTCTTGAACTGTTGTCGCAGCGGACGCTATGGAAACCCTCAAAGATGAATAATTTTCCCCGTTTTACCACATTTCCCTATCGGTCGCATCTGATGTTTTACAGCCAAAAGCCGTTCCCGATATACAAAATCGATCGGGTTCGCCAGACTTCTGTCCCATGCCCGCAAAAACAATCTATCGTTTCCCTGGTTTTCAAACCCAGAACCTCTGGTGCTTAACGTAATCCCACGTCACTATAGTCGGACGTAGGCGTGCATTAGGCCTTCACACCATCAGTTACAAAAAAGACACGTTTAACCATTTACCTACATACTATATTTTTCATAGCTTCACATTTTTCGTACCCTCTTATCAACTTGGTTCCTTGCAGCATGAGTTCAGCTCCAGAAGCATAGAGAGATGCTTGGTCTGGTCTCTGGCACGACAGACGGTACAGACAACCGTAGTTTTGACTCTGTTGACCAACGAGATAGCTCAAGTAGAGCAATATTTCATCTTCTGTTATGTATGTGGCGTTTGTGTTGTCTGAAAGAAAGATAAGTTTTATTTTTGTCACGTATATTCGAATAATATATACTGTACCTAATGTTGACGTAAGAACACACAAAAAGCATTCTTTCGATCTTTGGGAACAAATCGCTGACTATAAAATTAATGTAATCATATGGTAGGTATTAATTTGTTTAACTTTTTCTCATCCACTAACAAAGACATCAATTATGATAAATAAAACTTTTTTAAGACCGTTAAAAATGCGGCAATATTCTGACTAAAACCAAATTCCGAAACCGTGTGAATTTCGATATTCCTATCGACCATTTAGTACTCAGATTTTCAGACGAAGTCAGATTTACAAATCGATTTGAAAAATGTGACTCGGTGGAGTTCAAACCCACGAACCGCTGGTTATTATCCATACATTGCTACCATTACCAATGACCCCGTCAAAATAGTCACAGTTATGTGGTTGAAGAAAAAGCAACATAATCGGCTTTATATCTTCAGATGCCCAAATCTTTGTAAAAATATAAACTGTTAGCAATTGCTTATTACATGCCAGAGACCAGACCAAGTATCTCTCTACGCTTCTAGCAGGACTTGAAGCGGCATCCACAGCCGTGCTGTTGCCCGTGTCCAATTTATTTTTCAATCCATAATCGATTTTTAATTTGTATAGTGCCATCGTGTGCCCTAACATGTGAAACACTAAAGTTTTCAAATAATAACATTATCATTTGACAGCCACGAGACGTATAGAATCTGCAAGATAATCCTCCATCAACAGGATTACTGAAGACTGGACAAGAAAAACTCATCGATTAATATTGGATTAACTTAAAACCCTGCTGGTCACTTCGGACGCGTGGCCAAAGGTTTAAGCCCTTGCAGAGTATTTTATACTCTATTTTATAGACAGAGGGTGTAAAATTGAGTAACTTTATTGACAGATGCGTATTTGCAGAGCGTGTAGCTTCCGGATTATTGTGCGCTGTGGTCATTTTACGGGCTGTTATGTTTACTACCGGTGTTATATAAGTTGGAACTGGGAAGGCTATGTGGGCTCACTAGTCTTATGTTGATAAATTTTAAACACTAGCTGTACCTGCGCCTTTGTCCGCGTAGAATAGTTCTTGGGTTTGCAAGCTTTCTTAAACCGTCGAAAACACTCAACGAACTTTCCTTGACATTTCCTACTTTTCCTTGCAACAACTAGAATATTTCAGGTCAAACAAACGAATAGGTAATAAAAATGTATAATACTTGAAACCATATTTCGATACAAAAACCGAAGAATAAATACTTAGGTGGAGACTACTACGGCGTTACTAACTACATAACTAATAGTTCTTCCTACTTTTTTATACATTTACGTACTTTAATATTTTAAGTTTTAAAATGTTTTTATGTAAATATATATCGAGATCACGTAAAGTTTCGTATTTATGTCAAAAACGACAACTTTCTAAACTAGCTTCTAAAACGTGAATCTCTGGTACGTACCATCTAGACTCCTTCCGTAATGGTGACCCTTCCACGCACCAGCTCCGAAGAAACCAGCGGCCAGAACTAAAGCCTTTAGGACTATCAGAATCACTAGGTTGGTTAGATTTAGGCTGAGCACCTAACGTGAAAAACAAATGAATATTAATAACTATTTTAAAATATTATTTACTTTTTGAATTTTGATTTATTTTTAAATAAGCTGAAAATATTTTGTCAATTTAAGATATACCTTTTGTAAAGTAAACAAAATTTGAAAACTTTTTTTAATTACTACGCGTTGTTTCAAAGGCTCTTCAGCATCCGTGGTCACAATGGTAGTCAGCTCGTAATCAAAATAACTATACTAAGTTTCACCATTAAAACCGTTACATTAAAGTATTTTATTTTAATATATAGTCGTTGTATTGTACAAATACGACATGTATATAATTTTTGAAAAATTAAGCATTGTACGCCAGTAGTACACATTTAAATAAACAGTGCAACTAGACTCGTTATTACGTTTATTTATTGAGCTATTATTGTTATTTAGTGAACTTATTTATAATTTGTTTTAACTACGGTTCGACGTTTCGGATTTGCAGCAGTCGTTGTCATAGGGGTCGATTCGTATATAATTTATCTTTCGCGGTGTCAACAATTTAAAAGTGTTTAATTTTAATTATTTAAAATATTGCCATGCGGTACCTAGAAATATACGGAATTAAAAAGAACGTTATGATTTAGGTAATGACGAATACGTTTTTATCTATTCAAACAAAATAAAATCACAAGCCATCCATGTAAAAAAAAAAACACTTTAACGGTGTCACGCTATGGTCAAAGGGAGACCTGTCTCCCCGTGACCGCGGCTGCTGCAAAACATCCGCAACGTCGGACCGAAGGTAAAAATCACTTTTAAATAAGTTTAAGTAATATATCACGTTTTAAACCGTTAAAGTGCTTTATTTAAATGTGTACTACTCGCGTAAAGTATAGACATTATTTAGCTATAAAAAGTTTGTGCATACGCTACATAAGTGTACATAGCATATATGTACACTTATGATTGTCAATACACTGAAACATTACCTCTAAATTTAAATTTACTACCAGCTCCTGAATCTATACATTGTCTGACTCACTTATCAAGAGCAAACATTCAATGACTCATGCGCATGCAATTCCAACAGTGCGATACGAACCTGCGTAATGCAGTCGAAACCAACCTGACTGCTGCCTGTGGACCTCGCGATGAAATCCTTCGCCAGAGTAGACATGACCTGCCCCCCGGCGCCGCTTAGGAAGCTCCCCGCCGAATCCAGGAACGACGCCCGTCCAAAAGAGGATGTGTCATTTAAGCTATTGTCAAATCTGTCAATATTTGGACTCTTGAATAGTACAGGAGCTTCTTCTTTTGGTAGTAAAGCGCTGGTGTCGTAGATTTTCGGGTACATCTTCTTCGCATACTGCGGCGAGGAATAGGCGCCGGAGTGCTCTGCTGAAGCAAAGGGTAGAAGGAGTAAGATAAGCACGACCATTTCTTGAGAGGGTTGGTTAGCAACTGGCAGGTATTTTATGACAATTCGGGTGCAGAACGCTATTTTATCTCGGAACCTCTTTTGTTTTTTGCACGCACGATGACATCCGCTAATGGAGGCATTGTTGTAATAGGGTTCCAGTTACTTTCTTGGAAATATTTCGCTAATGTACGGAACCGATAAGATACAAGAATTGATTTTAGCCGATTTAAACGAAGTCCTTTTTTGTGTTGATATAACTATTTTTTAATGTTCTCAATAGTACAAACCTAAAAGTTAACTTAAAAATTTGTATTTCGAATATACAAAGCTAACTTAGGTCGACAACATGTGCTGTCTCTGTATTTCACCTCACATTAAGCGAACCCAATGCATATGTCCTCCTCTATATTACAAAAACGTAATACAGTTTTTTAGGGTAGTTTTATTACGAATTTAACAATCATAAAGGTATTGTGCTTATAGAAACGTTAATCGTTCATTATATAGCGTTATTGAAGTAAATTAACAATCTTGATTAAATCAGAATACACAAAATAAGTACTGAATAACTTTCACTCCATTTCCAGAAATATTTCTATTTTTGCTCAGTAGGTTTTTTTTAAATACAACATAACATTTTAACATATTCGGTAAAAACCTCTACGGTTTTCTTACGCGTCATTGTAGTAACGGAACGGAATACTGAGACAAAATACTAGCTTCCGTAATAGTTATGTAGGCCAGTGTGATTCAGTTTTGATAATACATTATGTAACGTCCTATAGTTTTACTCTAAAAATGATGTAGACTGGAACATTCATTTTAATTTGTGAGAATTTTCCGAAACTCGGTCATGGTAGCAGGAATGACTTGCTTGTCTCGATAAAAGGATTGAAACTCGATTTAATGTTTGCGAGGTATTTGTCATAAGATAAGTTATTTAAATAAAACACCTTTAACGGTTTAAAACGCGATATACTATTTAAACTTATTTGAAATTTCGGAATTTTATTTAAATCGTCTGGCCGAAGTTAAAAATGATTTCCAAATAAGTTTAACTAATATATCGTGTTTTAAACCGTTAAAGTGTTTTATTTCAATGTGTACTACTCGCGTAAACTATAGACAGTACAAGATAAGTTAGTCAATAGATTCTGTAAATTTAGATTTTTTTAAAAATACGACGTCGGGACTTGAACCGGCACAACGTTGAATTGGAACTCGAAAATTAATCGATTCTGCTCTTTTGTTTCTCTTCTCATCAATCTCTTTATAATATTTAGATAACATGTAGATACATATTTTTTTTTTATTACATCAGAGTAGTTCATTTTAACTAAGTAGTATGTTTTTGTTAGATCAGGGAGGCTTTCATTCGTGGAAAGCAAAACATTACAAAGCATTATGCATTATACAAATTGTATAATGCAAACAAGTTATGTGTTATGCTCTACCATGCATGAGTTATAAGAACTCTAAGTACTGTTTTCAAATGGAACTCAACGAGGTTCCTTTTTACGAACTTACGTTATTTACGTAAATTTCCTTTCTCTATTTACATTTTATAATTAAAGCATAAAAAAATATTGACAGAATCTTTAAACATGGCATTTTTCCTATTTCGTTGTGTAAGCTTTTAAGCGTAAATCATGCAAACAATCCTATTAATTAATAGAAACTATTTTTTTATTGCAGCGCCATCTCGTAGTAAATTTTAAAACTACTTACTGGCTTTAGAAGTTCAGTGAATAAAACTTTCATTAAAATTTAAAAGAGGGCGCTTTTCGAAATAGCTTTCGTAAGCTTGAAAGCTTCACAATGAAAGTAAGTAATAACTAAACATGAAATACAAGATGGCGCTATTGACAAAATCAATGTGTTGATGCTTATCTACACATTAATAATTCTAGTTTGAGTTCCACTTGAAACGATTAATTATATGCTAAGTGTGGAAATTACTGGTCCCTGATTATAATCATTTTGTTAATAGGAAAATTCGACCATTATCAACGACCATCTCCAAAATAAACAAACAAAACTTCATTATAATATGCTACGTGGTTCTGAAAGGAGAAGTTTACGCGAGTAGTAAATATTTATTTAATACATTAACGGTTGCTGCAACAATCCTAAGCATTCAAAACATCGGGGCCGAAGTTAAAGTAATTTTCAAAGTTGAACTAATATATTTCGCGTTTTAAACCGCTAAAGTGTTTAAGAAATGTTCATGTTAAAGGTTTTTCTGGGATTTTTATACCTGTATATATTATTTCAAAGAATCTTTTAGATTACTGTAGCAATTTCTCGATGATATACTATATTATTTGAAACTATGAATAGGGACATGGTCGGTCAGTCAGTTGGTCACGGCAGTTGCGTCATGACGGTAAGCTTCGAAAGTGTAATTGGCGCCAATGTTATGAGATCTTGTAGCACTTTCCACGATCTGCTTAAACGCTTTGAACTTAGGACAGCGGCGGGTGTGGAGCCGCTTCTAATTTAGTAAAAAAGTATTTTATGGACGAAGGGAAGAAAAATAGTAACGCTTGACTTTATGCTTTTGTAAATAATAAAGTCCGATTGTCTAAAGCAAAATCGACCTTTAACTGAATTGTTCTTTGCTGGTGAAATGCACTATTTTATTACGTAACACCAAACAATCACATTGTGTAGCATTATTTAAATTAAACTGTTTGCGCCTATCTTTAGTATTTCGTACATTGGCGCTTACATTATAGTCATTATTATAGTCGACGTTGAGGGTTAGTCTTTAATCTAGGTACACCCCAGTCACAAAATAAATCAACAAGATGCGATGTGATTGAAGTTCATGGCTATTTCATCATATATTTAAAATCTATACTAATATTATAAATGCGAAAGTAGCTATGTCTGTCTGTCCGTCCGGCTTTCACGCCAAAACTACTGAACCGATTTAAATGAAATTTGGTACACAGATATTTTAGAGCCTGAGAAAGGACATAGCCAAACCCATTTTTAATGCCAAATGCCCCTTTTCAAAAGGGGATGAAAGTTTGTATGGCAATTCATGGTTTTCGAAGCTAGAACAATGAAACTTTCTTTTTTGGCTTTATGGGAATAGGAGTGGGAATGGGGGTGGGAGTTAGAGTAGGAGTGATGCGAGGTGAGTGTTGCGGCAAAGTAGCACTTACAACATAGATTGGCTGCCTTAAATGCGCCCTTACATAAATTAATAAACAGCCTAAATAATTAAAAAATCTAACCCAATTCACTAATCCACGCGGACGAAGTCGCGGGCACAGCTAGTTCAACATATAAGCATTGTACTCATAACAATCCTAAGATAGCAGTATACAGTAGTAATTTTTATTATAAGAGAGTGAATGTTCACTGTAATTCATACAATTTATGGTCACATTGTTCTATACAACAATGGACTTCCTATAAGTTTAGCTAACATTAAATTGGTGAAGAGATGAAGGACCAAGAAAGACTTAAGTGAAAGTCATTTTTATATAGTACTAGCTGTGTCAGCGAATCGTTATTTTGGGCATCGAAATTCGTTTTTGCAAACCCCGTTATGTTTGTAAACTTTTTTTCACATTTCTTGCTGTATGTTCGCTTGTATTAGTCATAGGGCAATGTTATATATATTGTGTTGATTAGAGCATTTATCGAGGAAGGCTATAGGCTATATAGCCTTCTTCGATAAATACTCTAACCAACACAAAAAGAATTTCAGTTTCAAAGCTAAATGTGACTATTATAACGTTTCACATATTCTTTTAAACGTTATTTTCTTTATTTATTAACTCTTCCAGTTTAAAGTTTTTTGCTATTATATTAAGCTGAAAACGCTATTGATCCATTACCTTTATCAGGTGAAGTTACCTTAACCTTATTAAATGTTATTAAGGTTTGCAAACTTTAATATTACGACACGGGCGGGACTTGAACCGGCATCGACAGCGTTCCGCGCGTATTGCGCGAAAGGTGCATGTATCAATAGGTCGAAAAAATCTAGGCTTAGTTGGTTAAAGCAATAGCACAGAAAGCTGTGAATGCCGGCTCGAGTCCCGCCCGTGTCGTAAATTTTTTCAATCTATAATTTTATTTCATATAATGCCATCATGTGAAAAGTTTTCAAATGATAAAGTACGTTTGCGTAGAAATTGTCACGGCTGTACTTGCGTTAAATGCATCTTCGTTTAACGGCTGGCGGTTCCTTTATGCTTTCTAACGCTTTTTGATTCGTTGACAATCATTTCTCGTAGAGTTTTCACTTGCGATCGTCTGTGGATAATTGTGAAGCGGATGACAAAATTACTTAAGCCTATAGCTAAAACTCGTAACTCTCTACTTGGGAGAGCTAGATGTATTTTAATTTACAAAACCGGTTTTCCCATATGGGCGAACACATTTTTATGTCCGTTTAGTAAAAACTAAGTAACTAGGTGGATCAGAATTCAGTGCCCAGCCCGACTGGCACAATTTATTGTTTCCCCGGGATTCGAACCTTGAATCTCTCTAGCTTAATGCATTGCTAGGCAACGCCTTTAACCAATAAAGGAAAAGCTCTGAAGAATTAAATTTGTGATGTTATGTGCTTTATTTGTAATATCTAGCTTTCAATAAGGAGACAACATTAAAATAAAACACTTTAACAGTAAAAACGCGATATATCTTAGTTTAACTTATTCGAAAATTACTCAACCACGGGCCGACGTTTCGGATGCTTTACAGCAGCCGTGGACACGGGGAGATATATCGCGTTTTAAACCGTTAAACTGTTTTATTTAAATATGTATTCCTCGCGTAAACTACTGACAGTAGGCGTTTAGACAACATTGGAATGAGTTTGAATAAGTTATTGTACAATACGAAAAAAACGGCCTGTATAGTTGATAATACTATGTATGTATTTAAATAAAACACTTTAACGGTTTAAGACACGATATATTAGTTAAACTTATTTGAAAATATTTTTTACTTCGTTTAATATACATCTCCCCGTGACCACGGCTGCTGCATGTGTATGACTAAACATTTTGAGAGCAAGTTAGAGGAAACTAGATAATGTGTAATAAAAGTAAGTAGTTGTAATAACGTTGTTTTCACATCACCTACATTAAGACCGTAACTAATAATGTAATAAATGAAACCTAGATTTAGTAAAATCTAGGTAAGATCCGCGAATGTGTGAAAGCTGTACTTTGTTTGTTCTTAATGATAAATTAAACGGAGTTTCTCTGTAGTGTGGTACAGTGGGCATATTTCTGTGTCCCGGCCGACCGAAATAATCGATCATTACCGGGAAAAAGATTCTTGCTTAATACAACTCACGCAATGTTATACCATATGTCTGTAATACATAATCAATATGATTTTGACTTTTTGAGATTTTGACTTTTTTGTGAAACATAACAACACGACGTGACCGCCTCTTTAGACCAATGGTTAAACGTGTTAATTAGCATTGCGTTGTGAGAGGTCCTAGACTCGACTCCTAGGGAAGCAATATATTGATTCTATAGGGCAGAGCAGAGAGTGATAAACTACTTGCCTGTAAAAGAAGCGATCAATGAAACAGACACAGAAATATGTTCGCCCCATGCCAAATATAGAAATTAGTCTATTCGTTTGGGTGTAAAATTACGTCAAACTTTCGCATTTTAGTACGGGTAATTTAAATGATATCTTTTTATATGAAAATGACTTCCTTTGAAATTCTTAAAGGAAAAATATCTCTTAATTCAGTTGCTTGGCTCCGAATCAATTTGGAATTTTCATGAGCAAATAAAAGTTCGTTCTCGCGATTATAAATAGATTACTCGGCGATTTGCATCACTGAAAGAGAAAGTCCAACTTAGCGATATTTTAACGTTACGTAACTAAGCGTAAGAACAAAATTTGTTACAGCACGATAAATGTACCTTTCCAATTGTAAAAAGCCTTTTTGAGTGAATTACTTTTTGTTGCGGCGCATGTATTTTACTAGTAGTAGTGCGCATTTAAACTGTGCATACGACTTCGTCAGCATTATTATTTTGGGCATCCAAGTTTGATTTTGCAAACCTTCTCTTCATCTTTAAACATGTAAGCAGTTACCCACAACGTCGACCGCGTAACGTCGTTCTGTTGACTTAATTATAATAAAAACAAACAAAATATAATAAAAACAAACAATTCTTGTCGGTTTGCTTTACTCCTTGTGTTATTACATTAATATTTATTTCATAAGATCATTTTATGATGTTTTTAGGCCTTAGGTATATAAGTATTAGTTTAAAATCACTAAACAAGTTATTTATACAATTAAGAAGTTAGTATATTCTAATAAGATATACCTACTTTATTTTGTGGATGTAAGGAGAGCCAAGAATTGTAATTAAATGAAGGTACCAAATAAAACTACAAAACAAACAAAGTCTTCTGATTAACAGATATAAACATATATCTTTCAAGTCTTTATCGTTACTGTAATAGCTAACTTTATATTTAATAATATTATCTTGAACGTTTTTAAGTAACACAGATCTAGATTAACCGCGTTTTTGTGCATACCTGATGAGTTTCTCGTGAGACTGGTAAAAGTGCGCAATTACAGCGAAAAAGATCATTCGATAACCATTACGAGCTCAGCCTAGGGAACTTTGAAAAAAACGTTATAGATTAACTATACATCTCAAATACTGTAACATCAAAAAATACCATGTGTTAGTTTACTTACTTAATGTTGCTTAAATTATATTTAATTAATTTAAAATTGACATCTTAAAATAAATAAATTGTTTGGAGAAATCTTTCGTTTTGGTAATGTTTTCACCGAGCCACAGGTCACGGTCGCGAGAGACAGTGCGATGGCGAATTAAGATAAACCGACAAACGACAATCACCATGTAATTATGTTGTTCATTCGTCGTGACCGGCTCAAAACTACCATTGCAGAGCAGGGAGGGCAATTATTGTGCATCTACTATCAAAACTATATCAGAGTGTTGCGACTGCCGCCGGCGCTCAGTCCACGCGCGTCTTACTCGCGCGCCTACACGCAAACGAAAGTGAAAATATCTTTAAGAAAATGACAGTGCTAGTTGCGTTATGCCTATTCCATCTCGTCCTACCCAATTCAGGACAAACGCAAATAGAGAAATACAACGATAAAGCGAAAACCTATCAACTACACGTTCCCGGGGGAGATCCAATAACGATTATAGAAACTGGCGGATTCGATAACCTACCAAGCAAATGGGATACAGAGGGAAAAAGCGATGATCTCGTTATGAAGAATCTTATGACCCACGTTGTGCACGATGTAAATGGTAATAGACCACGATGCTATGGACCGTCGTGCCAAGAAGGATTTATTGAAGATGAAGGCCCGCAAGAATTTGATGAATTCAACGGTGACAAAATGGAAAAGCTGAAAGACTTCGGTGACTTTTCCAATGAACGTCTACAAGCAATTGCTGCTTTGGCTGCAAAGCTTAAGAAACAGAAAATAAAAGGAGATAGATTCTCATCAATAAGCGCTGAAGAAGCAGAGAGCGATGATAACGGTAAGGTATTTACGTCATGGAATAGATTAAAAGTAAAACAACATAAACATCCATATGACGATAAAGACGGTTGGGTCACCCTGGAACCAGTAGCGTGGTCGTCGAGTAAGATTTCTAAATGGAAGCCGAACGTAAAGAAACAAAAGCCAAGTTATTGGAACGACGATGAAGATACGAAATATTCTTCGGACGATAGTTATCCTACTTATCAAGATGCAGACAGTGATACCAATAAGTATACGTACAACTTTCCTCAAAAGAAACCAACTTTGAGTCGACCAGGTTTCATAAACAATAAGTTGCATATCCCACCGGAATACGACATGGAAGTGCCATCTAAACCAACATGGACGAAGAAAAAGCCATCAATGCAACAAATGCAAGGCCCACAAATGTCGATGCATAATCTACAATCATCGTGGTCTCCTGACGATAGTAGACGTCCTAATAAACCGAACTGTGACAAAGACGAAAGTTACCCAAACGAGGATAGCGTGTACTATGGATCTTCTGATTCAGTGATTACCGATTCTCGACCTTCAAACTTCCCTTATGAATATGAAGCTCTACACCAGTCAACTATGCAACGGCGTCCATTGCGTCGTCCCACACAAGTTATATACGCAGATGCTGAGCCTGAAGACGATCGGTCATCAAGACCACCATACGGAGATGGGCAGTGGATCCTTCTATCAACAACTAAAGGTTATAAGAATAAAAAACGGCACCGATCGCTGGATGTCCCAGAAGAGAATACACCAATAATCACAAGTCATCAGTCAGTGTCATTAACTGTTCTGCCATCTGACACACTCGCAAACATGACAACGTCACACGGTGGCTTATTGGAAGTTGAGAAGAGTTTCCAAACGGTCGAAGAGTCGAAACGCGATATGGACAAGAAGTTTGACTTGCAAGCTGATGCGTCAGAGCAGAGGCCTGTTAAGAAGAAGGCGATAAAGAAGAAACTAGTATCTACGTCTTCACCAGATAGTGCAACAGTATTGGCTGCGGTGGGTGCTGGTATGGTGCCAGCTACTATGGCGATGGTAGTACCAATGATGCTGGGTAAAAGACGAAGAAGAAGAAGCCTTAGTGATGTTAAACTTGACCAATTATTGAATACCTATATGCAATAACTTTATGTTATAATTTCGGAGCTAAGGCACTGTGTCCCCAAAAAGGAGTACAAATTTAAAAGTTCTCTTTGAAACGGATGTTTGACTCAACCATCGCGGTTGTGGACATTTTTTTCATTGAATTTTGTCAAGGTCCGTATTTTAGTGTATATCTCAATGTATTTGAGTCCAAAAATGTATGTCTGTGATCTTCATTTGTCTTGAGCTGTATGAATGTAATTTATTTATTATAGATTAAGATAAATAAAAGTTTAGTAAGAAGTAGTAATTTATTAACAGTCCTCAATAGAAAATTCACGCTAATCACTTCTGGCAGGGAAATAAATTAACTTTCACGATAATTGCAACATACAAAGTTACTAATGATCATACAAATTAGCTTGTTACATTGCAAACACAAATTATTTAGAATACAATTGATTTATATAACAAGACAACCATAATATTATGTAGATCCATATTTTTGCCCTATTATATGTTATTACAAATAGTTTTATGTTCTGATTAAGGAAGGGGAGACCCTGTCGTTCTGAGATGGCAAACCACTAGAGACGTATGTGATTTAATAATTCATACACCTATTAATTCCAATAGAAGAATTATAATTATATTGTTTCTTTACAAATATTATTTCATTTGTTTTAAAGAGCCAAAAGTATATTGTTTAAATCCTTAATAACATACATAAGTTCTAATTAAACTTTATAAAACCTTTATTTATATATTCTTATAACAATACAGGGCTCCAGGCTTTCCTGTAGAAGTGTAATAGAATTTGTACTTATAAATAAAAAAAAATAGATTTCCAACTTTCTTATTATTTTGTATAGAATCGATTAAAGATATCGATGAAATAATCGAATACATTATCCAACGATTCCCCGCCCTTATTGTCAATTGTCAAACTTGTCACTCTTTGTTAGCAGGGTGTACATAAATTAAAGCTTATGTATATTACGTAATGATAACGTCAATATTTGTAGAGCTCTTCGCCAGGCCGACTGTAGATGTTCCCATTCCGTATCGCTTCCATCAGATATTTGACGCTGAACAAACAAATTATCAGGAGCACTGGAAAAAGAAATATCATTTTTTTATACGCTTTTAGAAAACGACTGTTTGTCGATGGTAAAATTTCATACTGATTAGGTATTTGAAATGAAAAATAAACACACATTTATTCAAAATTTTAGAGGTAGTCAGTTTCTTTTTGTATTATACCGATCTATTAAATACAATATTGATAACAAGATTGATAAGAAATATCGAGTGATAGTAAAAAATAAACTTTTTTGACTAGTTAAAAGTGTGATTTTTAAAGAAATATGACACGCTATCTATAATCACGCTTGTAGACTTCACTTAGATTTTTATAAGTATTAGGACTTTGTATTCTAAATGACATATCTTAAAAATACAACAAATTTAACGGTTTAAAAAGCGAAATGTTTTACAATGAACATTTATTTTAGCTTATTTACAATTGATTAATTATTTATTGAATTTTTATTAACTTTGATCAGACGTTCCGGCGTGGTCACGGAAGGATTCGAGTTTTGAACCGTTAAAAGTGTTTTATTTAAATGTGTACCACTCGCGTAAATTACAGACTATATAACAATAGACATAGGATGGAAGGAGCATGATTAAATGTTATTCATGTTAAATGTATATTAAATTATACTGAAATAAATTATTTCTTACCGTCTGAAACAAATATGAGACCAAGTTGTATCCACCCGTTGGTTATGGCCTCCCAAACAATTAAGCCAACAGTGAAGAAAATGTGAAAGAAACTGTAGATGAAGAAAGTTGTAACACAACACTCGTTTACCTGGAAGCAGGGCATAAATTTGTTTAATACCAGTTAATAGCGAAGTTTACCTCGCTCACTAGTTACTATATTTTCATTATCAGACGCAGAAATGTTTGTTTGTTTATCAACTCTATATTTACAATATACAAACTTTATTACAATATACAATATTTATTATATTATACATACATACTTTGCCCATAACATATATAATAAACTAGGTGTGCCAGCGATCTCGGCTGCGAGGATCGTTATTTTGGGCATCCAAACTGGTTTTTGCAAACCCCGTCATCTCTCTCTTTATCTTTCTTCTTCTCTCTTTATAAACTTAAGCTGTTACCCACTGTTGTTTGTTAGCCGATCGCGTCCCTTCCCGTCGTTCTTGCAAGTTAACGTTAAAAGATAGATATATAGAGTCGCGGACTTTTTTTACATAATTTAAAGAAGAATCATTTTTTCCACACATTTTTAGATATCTAGAACCGTGTTCCCAGCGTACGCATCTGAAACCCACAGACATCAAGATTTTCCCCCGTTTTGTTTACATTTCCCGCTGTATCTTCGCTTATATAATTTGAAGCGCGATGTCGATAGCCTTCCTCGATAAATGATCTAACCAACAGAAAAATATTTTTTCAATTCGAACCCGTAGTTCCTGAGATTAGCGCGTTCAAACAAACAAACAGCTGTATGTATTAGTATAGATGTAGAAATCTAACTGTTCTTAAAGAGGATGATAAAATGGAACAATAGATATAGATAAAGCAAAAGTTCTTAGATAAGTAAACATTCTACAGATTGATATCAATTCAATCAAATGGTTTCCATAAAACTTTGCCGGGAAATGCTTTCTTGGTGTGAGTTTTTATTAATCGTTATCTACATTGCTCCGCTACCATCAAAGGTCATTGGCTTCAGGGTAGCTAAACCTCTGGTTTAATATTATTTTATTTACCCCTACTAAAAGAAGGTGTTTATCCACCAGCCGTCATAGGCGTTCTTAAATTCATTTTTAATTATACGAGTAATCTTTTATATGCATTGCCGGTAAAATTATATTTATTAATTTGGGATGTTTGTATTGTTTATTTTCATATATATATGAGAGATCTAAATTTATTTTTATCTTTAAATTAGCCTAACTTAACGCAACATACGTATAAAATTAATTTGTATATTATGTTTTTTTCACTTTCGTTACAGTTGTAAAAAACATGTATTTTTTTACAAATTTAACATAGAGAAATTGTTCGCTAACCCTGACTGAAAGTGTGAGATAAAAACACCTTGTTCTCAGACGATGTTGCTTGCAAAAACTAACCTACCCAGCTACCGACTGCATACAATTAAAGAATATATAAAAACATACTCATCGTATAATTTCTAGTTGTTGTTACTGTTACTGTACAGTTCTATTATATTTGAATAACATGAATAGTACGTGATACAAATAAGTTGGTTTATTTGTTTGTATGTTCACACCTATCTCAAAAACAACTGGTTTTATTTGAAAAAATATCTTATATACAACTTTGTTTAATGGTATTAAATAATTATAAGCAATATTCAATCTCAAACATAGACAACGGCTAACTGACCATGGAGTTATCTTCATTGAATGAACAAACACGAGTGACCGCGGCGGACATCGAACCCACGATGATTATTAGCTATACATTTGAAGCGTTACACCAACGAGCCTCTCAAACTATACCTAAATATATTTATTGAATTAATTTCTTCACGTAACGAAAGAACATTGAGTTTGCGCATGTCTCTTCAAAACTTGACAAGTCGTAATGAGGAAGGAAGTTGATGTAACTTGTTAAACAAATTCCATGAACGCATGTTCCATTCCTTATCCTCCTCAAAGGGAAGTTAGAGTACAAATTGTTGCCGTAACACCGGAATAATTTTCTCTTTTAAATATGTTTCTGGCTGATAGAGACGAAAATTAAATGAATATTTAACGGTTTAAAACGCGATATATTATAGTTACTAGTCTCCCCGTGACCACGTCTGCGGCAAAGCATCCGAAACGTCGCGCCGTAGTTAAAATAATTTCCACTAATATATATCGCGTTTTAAACCATTAAAGTTTTATTTAAATGTGTACTACTCGCGTAAACAACAGACAGTATTTAGTTGAGATAGATGAAATATATTGTGAGACCGTGGTATATAATTTTTCAAATAAAATTAAGGACATCAGTTCGTAGGTAAAAAACAGCAGTTTATTGTTTATATTTATGTCATTATAATTGCATTATAGATCCTGTTATTAATAATCTACCAATTGCTGGAGACATTACAATTGGCAGATAAAACTTTCCACTTTTTTTTTCAATGTTTGTGTTTTTTCCTACCAGTATAAGGCCACAAAAGAGCACGGTGGCAACCATAAGACAAATGTACAGTATTAATTTATGGGGACGACTAAATATTACTACTATAATTTGGTTTGTCGTCGTGACAGTTGCCTAAAAAGGTCCTAAACGTAGTTTTAGTCAATTAGGGCATTGTAGATTTGAAATTAAAAACAAATAAAATTACCTTGTGCGCTCCAAAAGTGAATATAACACCGAAAACAAATAATAATAGTCCAATAATAATATATGTCAAGTAATATATCATTACGACTATCGTGACTAGATCTTTCTTCTCTTCGCCGAATATGCTTTCTAGTTTTTCGAAATTGTTGAATTTCTCATTTTGCGTGTCATCTTTTGAGATTATGTTCAAGGCGAGAAGGTAGAGATGGAACAATGCTACGGCTAGACTTATTATCTGAAAAAAGAAAAAATA
The DNA here is from genome assembly GCA_963661955.1 of Leptosia nina. Classification (NCBI taxonomy): domain Eukaryota; kingdom Metazoa; phylum Arthropoda; class Insecta; order Lepidoptera; family Pieridae; genus Leptosia; species Leptosia nina. The sequence goes on along the minus strand of CAVLEF010000004.1, from coordinate 2,358,110 downwards.
TTTCAGTGTTGCCTGTATTTTACGGCAATAGTCCACATTTAACTCTCTTTTAACGGTTTTAAATGCGAAATATATTAAGAAGCTTATTACGGGTGCTGAAGCCATGATCGTTTGGTCATGACGGGTCGTTGTTAAATTATATAGTTTGTGTTTTAAATCGTTCAAAATGTTTCAATTTGAAGCTACTTTTAAAAATATTAGTTTAATATTCTGAAGTAAGAATGCTGTTTTACCAACAGTCTTAAATAAAGATTTTTGGGACTAGGGACAAATTTTAAGGTTATCAAGTATATAACATATTTTCTAAGTAATTCTAATAGATTTAAAAGTAATATTGAATTTAAATTCATATAAAATTAATATCTTGTGAAAGAATAGTTAAAACATTTTATCGCATTTCTAGTGTTCGTTTTGTGTAAAATTAAACGCCTACTGATTTTATTTTAGCAACGGTTTTAATGGAACGGGCGGGACCATTTTTAATGAAGAAATAACACTTACAATAACAATATAACCAAACACGATATTGCCGAGCCGCAGTGGGAAACAGAAAAGGAATTTTCTCGTCATTTTCACTCGACCCGGTGTTCTGGAAATGAAAAGAAAATTATGTCATAACGGGTAAAACATTAATTTAAATTTGTTAACATAATTTTGGAATGGCAATGTTTTTTTTACCAATGGTTGAACGTGCTGCCTAGCATTGCGTTAAGCGCGAGACGCCCTGGGTTCGAATCCTGGGGAAACAATACATTGTTTCGGTCGAGCAGGGCACAAAAGTCTGACTTGCCTGTAAAAACCGATCATTAAAACGGACGGAGAAATGCTTTCGCCCTATGTCCCACGAGGGGAAAGGGGATTTACTCTAATTAAGTTTTTACGTTCTTCAAATTGAATTTCATTTCTTCTAAGTTCGATGTTTTTAATTTTAAATTTTCTTTAATTATTAGACAGTGAATGAGTGTGTAAATTTGTTTGAGATAAAATATACTTCTTTAATTAAGCTCTTTATAAAATTGTACTACTAATAGGGTTTTATAAATAATACAATTCATTTAAAAGAAAAAATTTGAGACATTTATAATTTCGTGTACAATTCATCAGTGTACACGAAATTGTATTTCGCCGAAATCAATATTGATCGCTTCACGTTTGTATAGATTCACGCGCTGATCTCAGAAACTAACAGACCGTTACAAACAAATCCTTCATAGTTCAGTTGCCTATTTCTTTGGAAAGGCTATAGACATCATGCAGGGCGGAAAAAGCAATTGTATGTTAAGATATGGGAGAATATTATTTATTTCAACAGCCTCCATTGCTTGTGTATTGCAATACCAATTAATAAAGTGAAAACCCGTTTCTCCTCGTGGGACATTTCTGTGTTCGTTTCACAGATGGATTTTATTAACAGACTTGTAGTTAAATACTGTCTGTAAATAAAATAAAAATACGCGTGTAGTACAAATTTAAATACAACACTTCAACAGTTTAAAACACGAAATGAAATATCGCGATAGTTAAGATAATTTTCAAATAAGTTTAACTTATATACACCGCGTTTTAAACCGTTAAAGTGGTTTATTTAAAGGCTTGCGTTGATTTAACTTCTGTGCCCTGTCCGACCGAAACATTGCTTCTCGGGATCCGAACCGAGGACGATCTGCTTGGCGCATTGCTAGTTGTTTAACCAATTAGCTACAAGGAATCAATTACGATACCAATTAATAGTAGTTCATTTTTATTCTACTCTGGTTTTTAACGCACCATTGGAAGAAAGAGTCCTACCAAATCTTAAAGAATCCCACAGCTTAAACTCACTTACTAAAAAATCATTATTTGTTTAGCCATATGTCCGACTTACACTTGACCGATTTAAAACGGGACACACAAGTGGCTACACTGGTAGCTACATACTTTGTGCTATTTTCGGCTAATTGGTATCTATATATCTATTTGATGTTTTACGCTTCTTACATGACACGATGTCGTGTCGGATCTTAATAAGTTTTTTAAATTAGCCTTTATAACACAAGTTTTCTGTTTTACATTTGAGTTAAAATGATTGTTTAATGATGGTAAATAGATAAAACATATTTTGAAATAATGTATGGAGTTTTTATTGACGTATTTATTGAAAAAAATCTTGTTAAAAATTTCATTACATTTCGTTTAACGGTGTAAGGTAGATTTATCTATATGATATATAATTATTTAAGCTACTGGTTATGTTTGAAAGTTTTACAACAAATAAGGAAATTATCAATCTATACTAATATTATAAATGCGAAAGTAACTCTTTCTGTCTGTCTGTCCGGCTTTAACTCCGAAATTACTGAACTGATTTAAATGAAATTTGGTACACAGATATTTTAGAGCCTGAGAAAGGAAATTGTACACTTTTAATGCCAAATAAGGGTAGTTAGGGGTTGAAAAAGGTGATGAAAGTTTGAATGGAAATTCGTAGTTTTTGAAGCAATGACAATGAAACTTTCTTATTTGGTTTTTTGGGAACAGGAGTGGGAGTGGGAGTGTGAGTGCGAGTGGGGGTGGGGGTGGGAGTGAGAGTGGGAGTGAGTGTAGGAATGAGAGTGGAAGTTAGAGTAGGAGTGATATGAGGTGAGAGTGTTGCGGCAAAATAGCACTTACAACATAGATTGGCTGCCTTAAACGCGCCGTTACAGAAATTAATAAACAGCCTAAATAATTAAAAATTCTATCCCAAATCACTTCCACGCTGACAAGTCCCACGACTACAACACAATTATAATTATTTGACTGGTTAAAGCCGAAACGAAGACACTTCGTAACAACAAGTAAATACATACTACGGGTAGACAAAAATAATATCTGGTGCGAAGTCTAGACAGTTTCATTTAGTATGACGCCATATTTATCAAACCGATTATCACTTAGACAGCATGGGGATAGCGCATTTTATTTAGAAGACCGAGAATTCGAATTTCAGAAGGGTTGTTTTATAAAAGGGCGGTACAACTTGCCAGTGTGTTTTTAATACTTTTTAACACTAACATATTATTTAAATAAAACACTTTTCACTGTTTAAAACGCGAAATGTTTAACTTGTTTACAAATTACTTTATTTACGGCCCAACGTTTCGTTAGTTTAACTAATACATTTCGCGTTTTAAACTGTTAAAAACGTTTTATTTAAATGTGTACTATTCGCGTAAACTACTGACATTACTTAACAAGTAATCGTAAAAAAACGTCTACTAAATAAAATATTCGTCAATAAGAGAAGAACATTTTATTTCCTACCCGCAAGAGCTTTTTAAGACACAAATAATATTCCGCGAAATTAATATGATGAAAACGGATCCAATATGTATCCGATGAAATCCACTTTCCATGAATATCGTACATATTAAATTCTAATGCAATAGGCCGTTAACTGTAGGGTCATTGTATGACGGTTGAAAGGTTCGTTACGGTTCGTTGGTTCAAAAGCAGGAAAGGTTGGATATATGTCTTCATATAGTATAAATATATATTATAGAGAGATTCCTTATAATAATATATATGTTGAAGAGGTAAAAGTAATACTAAGTTAAGCCACGAGTTTCTTATGGGAATATGACAGGATTATATTTTTTGATTTTATTTTTTAGATTTATTGTCCTCGTAGAATAGTTATTTTGTGCATCAAAATTTGTTTTGCAAACTTTTAGTTTAAGCTGTTATTTTTTTAATTCAAAGCAGTTCTTAAGATCAGCGTCTTCAAACAAACAAACTCTTTAGTTAGTATTATTTGTAGTTTACGCGAATAACGCCATAAGACAAAACGCTTTTTAAAGATGGCGCTAGCGTAGTAGATTAGTGTACCCTCTCATCTTTGCCTCGCGACCATGGCTTCTGCAAAGCATCATAAACCTCGGGCCGTAGTTAAAAACATAACTTTAAGTATGGGTCGCGTTTTAAACCGTTAAAAGTCTTTTATTTAAATTATTACTTTATTATGTAACGTTGTATAGGAACATTGTTATAAGACGAGTGTAAAACTTTGCGTTGTTAGTTTATTCTCAATGTGATATAGTTAAAAAAAACATATTTGTCCATTGCGAAAAAGCAAGTAAAATTTCGTTAACAACAGTCGAGCCCTTTCGAAGGACTATGATAATAATATTGTGATTAGAGAATTTAAACATAATAGCGTCATCTCTTTCTTACCTTACAAAGAACAAGGACACAAAATAGGCCGTAGGCGCAACTTTTTATCCTAAGTCATTGCAGCGTATAGACTTTAGTAGACAAGTCAGTTACGTAAACACTGAAACAACATTTGTTTTATAGTCACGCTAACACGTTGACTTATTCTGAAGCTATATACTTTGCAAGTCATGAGTAGAATATTTACGGAATAATGTTTAACACGAAGTTGGAATTTGAAATGTCTATGAAGAAAATGTTTTGAACTCGTAAAAGGAAGGTTTAATTGGACTTATGTTAAGAATTTAATAAATTTTAAATCAAGCAGGCTTTTACGGGATAAGTAATTGCTACAAATTTGAGTCCATAGGTTTTCTTTTAAAGAAGACAGAGTTTAATAAAAGAGTGCATATTATATACTTTTTAACCAGTCGATATTGTTCTAGTTTGGCCATAAGATATATATATATATATATATATAACATGTCTATATTTGATTACAGGTTTATTTGTTTACTTGTGTTATACTTTTCAAATATGTTTTTTAAGTTTAATAAAAACAATTTGTGTTTAAAGCAATTTCTTGTTTTTCTTGGCTTTAAATTATTTATTTTATTATAATCGACAATGTAAAGATTCTAACGGGCTCGTTGGTAGCATTGTACGGCTAGTAAACAACGGACTGTGGGTTTGGGCCGAATAAGTTTCTGATCAATTTGTATTTTGAAAACATTGATATTGTTTACATGTTATTACACATGAAGGCACTATATAATTTAAAAATCGAAAATAAATTGAAAAAAAAATTCGATTCAGGCAGGACTTGAACCGGCCGGTCCTGCCTAAATCGAAAAATTTTTCAATTTATTTTCGATTTTTAATTTGTATTTTTCTAAAGCACGTTAGACTGGAAATGTGGTTATAAAATAGGCAAAGAGAAAATCGACCCACTATCCCCCACATAAAAAAATCCGTAAAATTTAACCGCGTTCCCGTTTCAGCCTAAATCTTTCCGATTATCCAAAGACAAAATAGGTCGATAGCACATATTTTTAAGATATTATATGGCATACCACTTTCCATTAAGTGAATCTTGTGCACTTCTGTCCCCCTCTATTGTAAAAAAGGTATGTAAGTTGAACTCAACAAAGATTATTAAAAACAAATGAATGTTTTGATTTATTGCTAAGCTAGTGTATTATTAATAAAATGTAACGTGTATGTCAGCATATCTGTTCATACTACATTAAAAATAGAAGCGAAATGTCCATTCGATTGACTTTATTTACGACGGGGTCATAGGCCTTTAGGCCGTTGGAAGCGCATTGAGGCGTGGTAGCGTAGGAGCCGGTGTCCCAGATAAAATAAATCAAGTGGAAATAATAAAACAATAGTAATTACACAATTCAATAACTTAAACAGTCTTCAAACCAATGATTTGTAGTTTACATTTTTATTATAACACGGTATTAGTCCTCATTCAATATGTTTAAGAAGTGAAATGACTTTAATACGAGTAGTTGTCAGTTTTTAGAGTTCCGAAAACTAAAACGGATATTTTTTCAACACAAATTTTTACATATATATATATATATATATATTTTAATTTTAACTACTTTTATCTCGTTTAAATAAAACACTTTAACGATTTAAAACGTGATATATTAGTTAAACTTATTTGAAAATGATTAACTCCGCCCTGACGTTTCGGATGTTTTGCAGAAGCCGTGCCGAGACCACTCTCCCCGTGACCTTAACTAATATATCGCGTTTTAAACCGTTAAAGTGTTTTATTTAAATGTGTGCTACTCGCGTAAACAGTGTTTAACTTTTATCTCGACTTAAAACAATTTAATAACAGGGAATTTACACAAAAGTTGAAAAAAAAGACGTAGTCACCACAATAATAACAAGCTCAAAATTATTAACAGTAAGTAGTAGTAAGTAATAACAAACTCCCTCTAATAAACGATGAAATTACTATAAAAAATATGTAGTTGGAAAAAATCTTTTTTATATTGAGGGAAATAAAAGCGGGTTCCGATCCCAGCTCTTAGTCTAAGTTTATTCTCGCGTGTTATCATGGCTATATTGAATACCTTTGACGTGTGAATAGGTTTATGTTCCAACAATATTCAATATTTTTAACATTGTGGAGAATGCTTTGTGCCCACATTTTATTGTACTTTTATAGTTGTTTATGTGTTTAGCAACTATGTATATACTGATATATAGGTTTTAGGGAGTCACCTTTTTATGGGACACGAAATTTTAAACTAAATGTAACGAAAGTGTTAATAAGTTTTGTAAATTAATGGTGAGATGAGTGGAACGTATATACCTATTACATGTGATCTCATTAAATTTGGTATACCTGTTTTTTTTGTTATACACAAACTAAATGACTTCGCGTAACAAGTACTTTTAATTCAGTATTATCTGTAGTTTACGTGAGTAGTCCACATTTAAATAAAACACTTTTAACGGTTTAAACGCGAAATATATTAGTTAACTTATTTGCAATTTATTTTAAAACGGCCTGACCTTTCCGATGCGTTAAAACTTAAAAGTGTTTTATTTGAAATAATTCTTATTGTCTATAGCAAGATTCTGTTCTTATGTTAAATCTATTTATCACCTACGTAGTACTCTCGTTTTATAACATTTACACTGCATATTAATAACTACAACAAGCGAATACAAAACGATATTTGTATATATCTAACAATAAGTACATTTGAAATTTCATAAGTATATTATCGCTTCTTATTCAAAAACAATGTCGAACAATTATCCATCCAAGACTGGTTTGTAGATAACAATAAAATTAATAATGAGTTAATCATTAAAATACCAAGGGAAATGTCATTAAGGGCGTATATAGATAGGTCAGCATTGTGAGTCATATCACGTACCACACAGGTCATTGGTGTAAATTTATGTCAATGCCTGTATACATAGTTACTATCTTTGCACCTTGCATACACCTGCTGATAACTGGGTAATTATACGGGCTAAATAATTGCAAGATAACTCAAATATGGGTAATAGTCTTTAATCAGGTAGTCGGCTGTATGCCAGTGGATGGCTAGTCTTACACTATTGAAGGACTGTTGGAGTTAGAGGGTAGTACGGTATTGTGTTGACTACCCTCGATTCCGGTCGATTTGACGATATTTAACTGTTTGAGGATTTTTTATAATTGCCAACCTAACGCAGTGATTCATTTTTATGATACCAACAATCATGATGATTCAATGGAAGCCATAACAATCGTGAAAGTTACTTGATGGTAAATGAAATAGCTACAACATCTCAACAAGACGCACTGCTGACTAATTTTGGTTTTGGTTATATTTATTACAATTTTAGAAATGAAAAACACATCGTACTTTCCCTATTTGCTAATTTAAAAAAATCTATTCATTATACTTATCTATTTATTTTATCAGCAAAAGCTTTTTTTTTCATTTCCTGGCTATTTTATCATAAGTCCTTGCATAAAAATTAAGTCTTCAATTTTATAAGTAAATTAGTTTTATTTTTCAGTAACTTTTGCGATTTTAATTAGTACAGTTCGTTTTTTATATTTTTAATTATAAAAGGTAGGAATGGCGTTTCATCTGTCGGCTAGACCTGTATCGTAAAGTTTGTTTTTTTTGCGTATGTTTGCTACCTTTATCCGCGTCAATTATAAACTTTCATTTCTAATCAAGACTTCATACAACAGTACCTTAATTAGAAACTTGATATCATTCTACTCGTCTGAGCTCAATTAGGGAATGGTTCGAGCGTAAGTGAGATTTTCGAATTATTTAAGGTCTAAGGCTCAAATGAATTTATTCGTAATAAATACCCCATTATTTTAAACTATTAATTTCGAATGAGAAGCGAACAATAATTTCCAATATAAATCCCCATTTTGCAACTTCTTCTTCTTCTTCCTGATTTAGACCATTAATCCCGAGTAAATTTAGACTAGATAGATTTTTTGATAGAAAGTGATGATAAATTGGCATGTCCATGAATCTGTAACTGTTCAACTAAGTGAAAACACAACCCTTAAAGAATTAATTATGTAAAGATCATTTCAATACATTACATAAACGATGTATTACGCAATTGTTATGTAATTTTATATAAATAGTGGTTTGTATCAGATTTCTATGTTTACATTTCAGGGATACGCCATGAAAAATATAAATAAAAAAAAGATTTAAATTAAACGCTATATTATGATTCTAGTTAGTAGTAATAGTAGTTTGTTAAGGTTAGTTAGACGACCTATATTAATTACTTAATTTTTAGACAGAACGTTTCGAGTTGCTTTACACTAGAAGTAGCTTTTTTATACTTCTTTAGACTGTTCCGAATTTGCTATCGTCATTTATCGATCTACACTTAATTTAATACTGTAGATAAAAGGAGACATGATCTTTAATTACGCTCCCTAAGAAGTTGTCCTGCGCACGCGCAAGGTCAGTTACAAACACCAAAAAGGCTAGAGATTAACAGTGCAATGTCACCAAGTTGATAACAAGGTGATATCAAAGATTATATTTACTTAAGTTTTCTGTTCTTATTACAAATATATGTCGTCACTGTTCATTCTTTCAGTAAGAGCAGACACACATCTGTATCTTCTTCAATCCGGTATCAAACGAAGTGTTAATTCTCTAACTTCTTACCCGACCTTTAGAAGTTTAATCATATTCTGTATAGTAATTAAATAATTCCACTAAAGTTAAAGTTAAAGAAATGTTAATACTTTTTACATGAAGTGCACATGAAGGCACTATATAATTTAAAAATCGAAAACAAATTTAACATGATTGTTGATATCTTGAAGGTATGTCTCGTCAGCTTAAGTTAAAAGACAAAAGTCCATCTTTTTATATCATTAGTACCTATTCTATAAACTTCAAATATGTCTTCAAGATATCAACAATCATGTAAATAACTTACACAAACACTGACCTTCACAATAGATAAAAATTTCCAGTTGTGTTCTTATTGTCGCCTAAATCCCAGTACGCTTACATCTTAATATTATTAAACTTGTCTTAAACGTAATCACTTGAACACAGCACAGTGTATTTTAAAAATATTTAAAATTCGAATGAGCTGCGCCCGCGCACACGTTCGACGCGAGGCTCGCTCGAAACTAGGATCCGCGGAGGCAGGTTACGTCACAAGGCCACCGCGACAACTTATACTTCGATCGAAATTAATTCTTACAAGGTTATGCGCGGACGACGACACGACGTAAGACGTGCATTAGCTCGATCGTGGATAAACCGCAAACTAAGGCGTATTAAAAACGCAAAAATAAATGCGACAAAGTGACTAAAGTATAATAATAATAATAAATCTCTATATTTGACATTCACTTAGAACAATATTAGAATAAAATAAATGTAATTACTGATTACAATAAAGTAAAAATACAAAAAGATTAAAATTGATTTAAAGAAATAATGATGCCAATAGGGTCTTGTACAGTTCAACGAAACCCCACTGTTCGTCTATTAGACAGCGCTAACCGTTTGATATTTTAATTAAATAACAGCGATTAAAACGGGAGACATTATTAAGTAATTAATTAGTAACTATTCACGTATTAGCGTAAATAGGAGGGTGAAATTCTTGAAGATTTTTTGAAGCTTAATCAACTATTATAATTATGGGCGGGTAGAATATTATTCCAGTATTTTGTCGCTTAGTAACTAAACGACCCCAGAAGGCGGAATTTTTAGTTTTTAAATAAAAGTCCAATTTTTAATTTTTATAGTGATACCTAATTACTTCTTTTTACTTATCCTAATTACTTATTACTGTGATTGTTTCTTATAAATATTGTCATCAATATGTACCTACTCTATATGATTCTGAAGTCTATTATTTATTAGTGTAGCTTTATTTGCCATTTTTTCGTAATTCGTAAATCCTGTCACTTTAAGGAATTAAAATAATGAAATCTGGTTCTTTATCATCGGAATTTGCGGTTACCATTGGGCATTTCATGTTATTTTAATTATTAAAAATGTATTTTTTTTAGCTTTTAATCGTTTGTCAGGTCAGCTAATAAAACATTACCCTAATATTGGAGTATTTTTAATTAAATTAGTAAATTTGGCTTAATAACTTTAAGTGATTTACTTACCATATTTATGAAAACAGTAAGTATAAAAAGTAAGAAAGTTGAACTTCCTTGTATTTATGCAATTGGTACCTCAACTACTAAGTGCGTTTTAAATGTTGTATTTGGAATGTTCTTAATCATTTAAATAAAACATTTTAACGGTTTAAAACGCGATATGTTAGTTAAACTTATTTGAAAATGATTTTTTACTTCGGCCCGAGGTTTCGGATGCTTTGCAGTAGCTCGCTAGTGTACTACTCGCGTAAACTATAGACAGTATTTAATTACGTCCTGGTCACGTTCAAATATATAACATAGTTCAAAAGGCAGTGAACGTGTTTCGCTTTTAATAATTTTAATTCATTTTTAAATGTTATATCTCTGGGGCATTTCGCCAACCATCAGTTGAGCCCCCATACTTGTTAATCTCTATTTATGAGCGGTAATCGTTAAAACCCTTCAAGCCACACTGGAACGGCATGGTGGGTCTTTGAAACCGCTCACTTATGAGAGAGGAAACCTTCGCCCAACTGGAAACTGGAACTGATTTCAGAGCGTATTACAATCCAATCTATTATAGCTATTTGATATGAAATACCAACGACGTTAGCCTCTGCCGTCCTCCCACGCTGCTTTGAAGAATGTTTTCGATGTAATTTGATATACCAATTGCGGTGAAAATAAATGCTAGCTATACTTAGATGTAACCTTTGACTTTAGTTGAAAAAAATCGTTTTGTCGATAATAAATAAGCAGTTTTTATTTTTAATTATATCTCTAACGATTAAACGTGTTAAGCAACTGGGCCTATTTTCGAATCCCATGACGGAACTGGAGTTTGATGGAGTACTAATCGATTTTATCTATTTAAACTATTAGTGGAACAAAAATGTGTTCGCCTTGTATACCTCAGTTAAAAACGTAATTAAACTTTTTTGACCATCTGTTTTTGACATTTAAACTTTTAAAAAATATTAAAGAACATTTGCCACTGCTGTTTCTTTTATACAATTGAGTACACAGCGATGTGTCGTCCGTATTAAAATTGAAGGTTGGTGAACAGATATTTAAGTAAACCGAAGAATAACGTAATATAGAAATAGGTAACAAAAACCAGAATAAATGGAAAAGTAGACAAGACACTTCTTTTATATTTTTTTTGTTAAATAAAATAAATTACTATTATTACATACAATTATTAATTTATTTCTATTATGATTGTTATGTATTATGATTTTTGTAAAAAAATAAAATTAATCATCACATTTCTAAAATAGACTTTTAAATTGTTTTTGAATTGGTAAGTTTCATCCTTAATTTGAACAAATAAAATAACAAATCTTCTTTATTTTTCTTGTCGTTCTTCTTTAACGGCTTAAAACGTGATACATATTAGTTCCGAGGCTTAAAATACTTTGAACCAGGAGCTTGGCAGGCTAAACCACTATAGTCTATAGTTGGAAGACGTTCATATCTTTTAATTTTACTACAATACCATTAGTAATGATTTGTGAGAGTGACCTTGAAAACTTCTGTGAACCCTAACGTCACGGGCCTTATTACACTTGATGATACGTCATAAAACAAATTACAGTCGGCTCACGACCACATAAAACGGACCGCGACTCCCATATGTAATTTGTAGTAGTCAGTTTGTGTTGATGTGGATTCAAAGACATTCTCCGTTGATAGAGTTCATGGTCAAATCAAGATTTTTTGAAGTGAAAACTTCTTTAGCCACGTTGTTAATAATGAGTAAATATTTTAAGTAAAACATTTTTATCTTTTTAAGACGGTAAATATAATATAGCCAAGTTCGACGGAACAGATGGCACTAGCGTAGCAGTTTTTACTTTGACGTCAGAGACACCCTCCACCTTTAAGCGACCACGGCTGCTGCAAAGCATTCGAAACGTCGCTCCATAGTTAATATAATGTTAAAATTAGTTTAACGAATATATATCGCGTTTTAAGCCTTTAAAGTGATATATTTTAATGTGTACAACATTATTTGAACTAAAGGGAGTCTAAAACATACTCTAAATTATCATCTGCGCCGGACAAGTGTAAGAAATTAATCAAAGGGTATTTCCTTCATCAGTCCCGGGGTTCGACATTTTAGTTCGTTAGTTAAGATTGTTAGGTAATTTAGAGTATAGGTGTAGGGTATAGTTATATATTGTGAAGGTGATCTTTGGCATATATAAACGTGGCATGCCCGTCGTAAATTTGTACAAACATAAAAAGAAAAGGAATAAATGAATAAAAAAATATATATCAGACAGACGCATTCGGCGGTGAAAGCTAGGCAATAAGAGGTTTCTCATACCTTTGTTGAATTGAATGTAAGATTGTTCATACATCTTCACTGTTAAGATGTGCAGAATGGATTCGTGGAACTACACAATGGACCCTTCCATTAAATTAGTTCAATGGCAAAAGATAACATGCAACGTTTAATATAAACTAAAGACATACTATCTCATCTCTGTTATGTGTTATATTATCTTAATATTAAAATAAGACACTTTTAACAGTTTAAAACGCAAAATATATTAGTTTACTTATTTTTCATTCATATTAACTGTATATTTAACTAGCTGTTTCAGCGACTTCGTCCGCTAAGAATATATATTTTAGCTATCCAAATTCGTTTTTGCAAACTTCATCTTTGTAAACTTAACTTGTTAACCCACGACGTCGGTCGCGTCCTTCCCGTCGTTCCTGCAAGTTAATCTTAAAAGATAGACATATAGCGTCGCGGATTTTTTTTAGATCATTTTAAAGAGGAATCTTTCTTTCAGATATATTTTTGGCGTATCTTGAACTGTTTTTGCAGCGTATGCCTCGGAAACCCATAATGAGGCATAATTTTCACATTTCTCGCTGTATCTTTGCTTTTATTAGTTACAGAGCAATGTTTTATAACCTTTCACAAGAAATGTTCTGACAATAAGAATTCTTCAACTGGAACCGATAGTTCCTGAGATTCTCTTCAGCTTTATATATTAGTAAATAGAGATTTACTTTAAGAAGTAGTTTTAGTAAAGTATTTATTTTTATTTATCGCTTTAAAAGAAGATAGCAATTTTAGCAACGAATTATTTTACGTGACGAATATGACGAACAAAAATGGCATTACTTGTGTCTGTCTATATCTGTGTTATTAGTGCTCATAATACCTAAAAAATCGTGTTTAGTTTAAAAATACAGTCGTGTTCACCTACTTCGTAAAAATCATTGTTACTAGTTACAAATGAACTTATATACATATAATACTAAACAAGCTGTTCTTCCAAGTGATTGATATGGTCAACTTAAGGACTATCTTGTTACTTTATGAGGAAAACTTGAGATATATGTTTAGATGAAAATTCTTGTACACAGAGATAACGAGACAATAGACCTTACTGACGCTGAGAACCGTCACGGGTGACACAAAGCACTGTTCAAGTCAAGTGTGGTCTCATCCCGTGAACTTTCCATTTACACCAGCTCCAGTGCTTGTAACTAAGATGAAATTAAATAACTTTCCTTTGGGGTGTAGGATTATTTATGTATCTATTTCACTGGTCATTATAACAGGTAATCAGAATTATGAAGCCCGAGCTATAGGAAATGTGCTTATCCGCGATTCGAATTAAGGACCATTTGCTTTAACGCAATGTTTTGCGATAACAATGAGAATGCGATGTGTTATTTTGAAATAAGAAGCCGAGATTTAATTAAATAATCAAGCTGTTTTTATATTGCATGACACTTTCTACAAAGATCCTTAACTTTAACAGATTGGGGCATAGATGAAACTTATTTATATGTATCGTTTTACTGGTCAATTTCTTAAGTCTGAAGTCTGTCGATAAATTTAGCTAATCCTAGATTCAAATAGAGGATGCTATATGATTTACGAGTCACAACGAGGGATATACAAGACACTGAAGTTTCCCCCTTAACTTCTAACGGATTCAGCAATATGTTTACTCTTTATCTCAGATAGGCTCAACGTTGTAAATTTCTAGTTTAGTACATATTTTTATATCTTCTCAAATATACAAAAGCTCGTAAAATGCAGACAAAGTAAATAGAAACAGGCTATCAAACGCCTTTGAGCTTAAAGGTCTGCCTTAGGCCAGGAAATTGGCAGACGTCTACCTTGTCAAAAATATTTTCGGAACAAGTCAGAAGCGGCTGATACTTTGAAGTGAAAATAAAACGCCTTTGAGAATTGTTTTAGCAATTACGTTTAATCTGTAAAGGCTGTTGGAGAATGACAGGTTATTATTATTTGTAATACAAACTTCGAACAATAAATACATACATGAATAATATTATTTAAAAAATCGAAAATAAATTGAAAATGAATGAATTTCGACTGGGCAGGATTTGAACCGGCATCGTCAGCGTTCCGTGTTGTTCCTCTCCAATTGAGCTACCGAGCCACAGTTCGAATCCAGAGAAAGTTGTGAAGAGGTCGAGAAGAGCACATTAGTAGGACAATTTACTTAATGCAATAGATAATAATCGAATTAAGATCGGTCTGTAAAACGGACATATAAGTGTGTTTTGCGCGTACGGCATGCATAAGGCCCGAACACAATTTTACTAACTGGATTTATTTACAGAAATCGCAAACCTTTATAGTAAATATATTTGGTTCCCCGAAAAGATTCCTTTGCGCCGAATTACGCAGAGAAATCGAAATGTTTTCACCGCAACAAGATATTAGAGGCTCGCGGGAAATGTTTCTACGTGAACGATTTCATTTTCCGATCAATTACACCAGAATCTTGCTCGGTTCACACCAATAAACCCTTTCGTTGGCTCAAACAAAAATTACCTGGATTTTGTTCGAGTTCTCGTGTCAGAGCTTTGATGTTGTTGAAAATAACTTTTTTGTTCCAGAAAAAATAAATACAGTAGGACAGATAAGCATGGGGTTTTGACTTTGGATATTTCGAAATCCACTGAATGAAACCGAAACGCGATTAATCTTCACGGCTTTTTCCTACCACCTATTTAATATCCAGATTTCCAGACGAAATAAAATATGTTTCTGAAAAATTAAACATTGAAAAATTAGACGCATGTTGGACCCGGTGGGAATCGAATCTATTAGGTTTAGACCAACAAGCTCGTTAAAAACAACCAGTTTATGGTAATTTTAAGACCTAAATACTCTTTCTATTGCTTTTTGCAGCTTATAGAAGAATTTTATCATAGTAAGTTGTGAAACAATATCTGCGAATATCAGTCTACAAATAACTGCGATTTTGGCCCGCGGTTATAATATGGCCGACGTAATTTGGCAAGTCTAAACTTAGCGCGAAACGCTGCGCAGAAATGTTCCTTAGGATGTTGACGATGGTAAGAGCCAGGTGCGCGGGACGGGGCAAGGCTAGAGATTGATTCAATGTCAACACAATCGACCGTTAATTCTATCCAATTTCGTAATCGATTTGTATCGGATATTGTAGTAAATGGATTTATGATCACAGTGAATGGTGGTTTGTTTGAAAGCGCTAATCTCAAGAACTACTAGGTCGAATATAAAAAAAAATATTTTTGTGTTTGTTAGAACATTTATTGAGGAAAGCTTTCGGCTATAAGTCATAAATAGGAGCAAAGAAACAGCGGGTAATATTTAAAAAATGAGAAAAGTTATTCATCGTTTTGGATTTCCGATGAATACGCTACGAAAACGGTTCAAGATACATAATAAATGTGTATAAAAGACCGATTCCTTTTTAAATAATCTTAAAACAGTAAAAGCTCAAAGAATTTAAGCTGTTACCCATAATGTCATTCGATGAAGAGGTGGTTTCCAAAAACAAATTTGGATACCCAAATTAACTATTCTTAGCGGACGAAATCGCTAGCACAGCTAGTGCTGTATATTTCAAGGACGGCATCATGTTCAACTTACGCAAAGTAAGAAAATGCTGCATAGCGTAATATCACTCCTGACCTTGGAAGTAGATTTTGGCAGAGGCGCCAACATTGCTCGAATACTGAATCACTATTTCCTACAGATATTCATACTTGAATTTAATTGAACACGAAACTGCGACCAAACTTGTTCAGTAAATTTGTAATGAAAAAAAAAATACTGAGGTTGGTTTTATATCATTTATTACATAAAACCAACTAAACTATAACTAAAAATCTATATACATTAAATAAATTACACGGGCGGGACTCAATCTGGAAATATCAGCAATCTGAGCTGCTATAACCAAATTGAGCTACCATGTCACGCTCTCATTCTCAGTCAGTTCTTCAAACCCTTTGATGCATCCATCTCAGTAAAGATATTTTTAATCTATCATAATATATCGGATAGATTTCTTGTTTATAACAAGACTAGAGGTAAAGACTATAGGTGTTTAGTAATTAATATGTTGTGTAGTTTGTATTCTTTCTGAGCGGAAGTTCCTCATCGCTCTTTGGGGAACTTGGAAAATCGATAACGTAACGAACATAGGAAGGGCGCATAAGGCTGACCACTTACCTACCTGAAGATAAAGATGACAGATGTAACGAACCAACCTTGTAACAAAGAAGATTTTATCATTTTTAAGCTTATTTTACTCTGGTAACATATTATGTTAATTTAGGCCTATATATTGTTTGAGAATCACCAAATAATAATTTTCTAGTATCTTTAAATTGAACTCATACAAGTAATAAATAAGATATTCGACAATATCTGAACGCCATAGTGGATGAAAACTCTCTATAATATTGAGACGCCAAGATGGCGCGTCTTTTTGGCGCCAATGTCTGCTCATATTACTCTATTCCAGTAAACAATATGTCCTTGGGTGTTTTATTAGCCTCTTTCACAATCTTGTGTCACTGCAGCTGAATACAGTACATCTAGATATACACATAGTAAAAGTATGTTTATTTGTTTTAAAGATGAAAGAAATAAAATGTTTTAAATATTAAGGAAAGATTCACGCATTATTATTGCACATAGATACATTTTACGCACGGGCGTAACTTAAACCGGCATTCACAGCGTTCCGTGCTTTTTGACCAATTGAGCTACCGTGTCCTAAATGATAAGACTGGCGAATACAAAAGGTCACACAGGTACATCATTTATTATATTTAAAGAAAAACTGTTTGTCTTTCTACATTGTACGACGATGATAAGCCAGACTCGATAGCTCAATTGGTTAGAGCATGGATCGGTCAAGTATATTTTTAATGTACATAGTTTTATTTATATCATTATTAACAACGAGTTCTTAATGCGACAGTCACTAGAAAAAGATAGGCTATCTGGGATAGGCGCGATATATTTCTGTGTCCGTTTTAAGGTTTTTTTTACGCAAGTAGTGAAACAAACCTTTGTGCCCTGCCTGACAGAAACATTGTTAGGGAATGCGTGTAGCCGTTGAGGACCTTTTAGATAGCTTATTATATTTTATAGCATTTCGTATGTTGCTTATGTTATGTACGAGATTGTTGTGAATATTTTAAGATCCATAAAGCCGATGTTATACGTAAAATTTCAGTCTACCACCTGAATCTTTCTAAGGCTTCATACCTCTTAACATAATAATTTTCACTGTCCATACAATGTTATTAAAATAAAAAAATAAAATATACTTTATTATCACTAAAATTTTAAAAATAATTTACATTCGTCAATAAAAGAAAAAAAATGTTTGTTTGTCGTATTATGTGTATTTAAAAGACTGTTCCAAAAAGCAACATGACCGAGAAGAACACCCAAGAATCTCAGTCCGGCTTTATTCAACATGCTTATACATTTATATTTACTTATATATACATGATTGTGAATCTATTATCCTAAGGAGTAATTTATATCACTGCCAGGTCGACTTGCCATTAAAAAAATCGTTCGAGTATTTTTGAACGATGTTTTAATGGCCTTTTGCATTTTGACATGGAATTTAAACTTTTCTTTAACACTAAAATTATATTAATAATATATTTTTACGAATAATTATTATTCACGTGGTAGGACCACATTGTACGGATTTTTAATAAACATTTTAAGTTATGATTTAGCAAGCTACTGTGTATGGTGTTAATTGTATCTTTAAAATCCTAAGATCATTTTTCATAAGAACCCTTAAACAAAACTCAAGCTTAGCCTTGACATCTCTTACAATCTCACAGAACCCACATATTTCGGTTCCCCATTGATCCGTGTGTGACCTTGCATAAAAGTTGATGCACTGTCGCTTCGAGCGTCGTAGAGCTTTCGTTGTCATGGTTACGGGACGCCGCAGAACTCCCGCCCGCCGCAGTTCGCGAGTAAGCTTCGTGCAGGGCGGTCGCGTTCTTGTCCTCGAGAATCGATGTTAATCGTAGTTTATGTCACGAAGTTTCAACGTATAAGTTAATAATGGGGCTCTCATAGAACTTTGGATGCAGTTTGTGTGTGTGAGACATGAGGGGTGTGTTTCTCGAGGGTAAAAGTACTAGGGCGGAATGACTACGCAGGAGGGTGCGAACGTTTTCACCGACGACGACGAGGATCTGGTAAGAGTTTTTTGTCGAAACATTACGTAAGTATCGAGATTTGGGCTTCGTCCAAACGCGGTTACATAAATTCCATCCGCATTCGTTTTGTGGTTGATTCGAGTGGTTCTGTGCAATAATTGCAATGGATTTTTGTAGAACAATTTATCTAATTGCCAGGTTGTTTATCATATCGAGTTTTCATCAAACAATGTGGTTTCTATATCTTACAAGTACCTTTTATAGATAGCTATAAATGATTTTCTGGTTAAGCAAATACACATTGTGATTTCAATATATATTGTTAGTTTAGAGTGGTACAATATTTGATTATGGAAAAGTTACGCACAAAAATACTTCTAGTATTGTAGAGATAACTTTTATCGTATTTTTAATTTCAAAAAACAAATTGATTTCACGTTACGTATTTGTTGAAGAGTGTCAACAATTAGACAAAGGTTTGTTTGATCAGTGGGCACAATAAATGGCGATGTCAGCTTTTGTCTCACGAAAGACCCCAATCCGACGTGCTTCGGTATATAGAGGTAGAATTTATTGCTTTTCGGACCTCGAATTTCGAAACGTTGGAAGAAAAAAGACCAAATGTTTTCATGCTAGCGCTGTAAATTTAATATGTAAATGTTATTTTTTGATATTGGCCTAATAATATATTTTAATTTATTTACGACAGAAGAGGACAGACGTATATATACATATAGACGTAATTCAAAAACACAGCCACAACCCCCGAAAAGTGGGATCCGTTACTTTTTAGCATATAGTGGCTTTATAAGCAATATGACATAGCTTTTAATCAAGCGAAGTATATTTATGGCGAGGTAGGCCTGGTGGGAATGTATTCCAAGACTTTTTGCTTATTATTTATATAGTTTCATAGCCTTATCTAGTTAACCGCTGATAGCTGCGGCTTTGCTTGCAAGATTAATATACAGACAACGCCCTAATAGACAATATTCATCTGCACATTTAAACAGATTTTCAAAAATTAATTTGTGAAAATAAATAAGCAGCTTAATGAATTGTGTAAGGCTTTCATGGTCGTCGTTCAGCATATCATTAATTTCGAGCTGTTTAGCCGCCGTGAAGGAGGAGATGTTTTTGACGTTTCACCACCACGAGATGGCATCATCAGATCTTAGCTCCTCGATTGCTGGAAGAATTAATAATTCTGAATTCATAATTCAGCCTGAAAAAGTTATGCCAAATAAAAAGCTTTTTCGCATTTATGATACTAGTATGGTATTAGATGAAGATAATAAAGATGTCAACATAGATACTTTTTACTGTGAAAGTTAACATACATTCAGTCCACAAAGATAATATTGGGACTTTTAGTTTAGCTGGGACACTGCTTACTACTGTAAGTAGTAGATAACTATGTTTTAACATTTTGCGCGAAATATCTGCTTTCGATTACAAAAATGTGTATCGATCGATTTACAACGGATCAATGTAAATTCAAATCCCGGGGAAACAGTAAATTGTTTCGGTCGGGTAGGGCACAGAAGTCTAATCAACTAATTTCCTGTAAATAAAACCGAGCAGTGAAACGGACAAAGAAATGTGTTCACCCTATGCCCCACGTGGGGTAACGGGGTTTCGCACAAATTAAAATTCCATCCGGGTCACAAATCACCGTCCACACGTAAAACATTAAGTTTAACGCGCTACGTTTTTCCGAATATCCAAAGTCAAAATAAGTCGACAGCGCACCAAGTTCAGATATGGCTGGCATATTTTCACCTAAGCCAACCCTATGATTATCTATCCTCCTTTATTATATAGGTAAACAAATAGAATATTTTATTGTTACAAATATAAAAGAGATGTTATACGACTACGCATTGTTTAAGATTCTGTAAGTCTACTGATAACCAAGGTCAGCCAGAGCAAAATATTTATAAGAACAATGATTTAAATAAGAAAATATCTTTATACAACGAAAATAACACAACGTAAAAAGCCCTTTATACAAGGTTGAATATAAAATGAAAAGGTTTTCCGCTTCGTAAAACGCATTTAAATATAAACATATAAGCAAGTACAATTCGGAACAAAGGGGCTTCAACGTTTTAAAATATTAAAACTGTAAGTTCCCGTAGAATATAAGACAGGATGTTTTAACATTATGAGTTATATCATAAGCAGTCGTCGTGGTCCTTTTTTATGTAAGGGGCTTGTACTTTGGGGTTACTGAATGGAAGCAAAAATGTCCCAGGTCTTTACTATCTAATTAAGAATGTGCTGTTTTAGGTCGCTCGTAAGTGTACCAGTGTATGAATAAATGATTTTTGACATTAACGTTGAAAATGCAGACAATAAATGTGACGTGGATGAACACTAGTATATATACTTGGCAAACTAGTAGATATATTTGGCAAAATATTCTAGCCATATAACATCTTGAAAAAGTGCACTGTCGAAATTTGGAATTGGGTATTCGAAAACCAAAATGCGATTAAACTGCACGTTTTTTTTATCTGTGCACAGCGGTTCGAGACCCAGACAGAATTTCAATATTTATACCACACATTTAATATCAATATTTCTAGACAAATTCCTACAAGTTTCAGATAATATATACATTGATTAAAGTCCGTCAAATAACAATTTAAATATTAGATACCGTGTGCAATTTACGCAAGTAGTACACATAAATAACAACAGTTTAAAACGCGATATGATATCATGCGCCATGGTGCGAAGCATCCAAAACGTCGAGCCGTAGTTAAAATAATTTTCAGATAAGTTTAACTAACATATATCGTGTTTTAATCCGTTAAAGTGTTATTTAAATTTGATTTTTTTTTCTTGTGTTGTAACAGTAAAAAAACATAATAAGCAACATAAATATGACATCATTTCGACAACACTGTGTGTGGTTTAAGATTTATTATATCATGATGAAATAATATATATAATAGAAAATTACAAAGCCATAAATACTAATAGTCAATACACATATGGTCCCAGTTATAATAAACTTACAATGGATGTAGAAAATTACAGCCTGTTTACAAATTCAGCCTGCGCTACGGCTATAATAACGCTACAAAGCGCTACGGTGCTACGATGCTACGGAGCTACGAAATTAACGAGCTGGAACGTAGACCATAATAATATTAAAAGCATACTATCTGTGTTCAATAAATTGCTGTAATTTTCAGTGAAATGGACTTCTAAAATGTTATTTGTGTAGTAAGGATATGGCATGGTATGGGGTAAACATAATATGTATTTTTACCTTTCACTTATTAACCATTAAATATTATTTTATTTGAACAATGGAGACTTTATAGACTATATTTTACCGTGTTATCTTTTTAACTGTAAAAATGATTTTGTTGTCCCCCCGTGACCGCGACTGCTCTAAAGCATCCGAAACGTCGGGATGAAGTTAACGAATAAAATCGAAACAAGTTACCTAGTTATTTTGCATTTTAAACTGTTAAAAATGTTTTATTTAAATGCGGCACATATAAGGATAGGTGAACATTTCTAAAGAAAACAATTAGGAAATGGAATTTTAAAATTCATGTAATCTATTTCAACGTTCAGACGGTACTCGAATAAAACTTCGGTGCTAGTGATAAAATATTTTATATTTTCACTGTGGATGAACGACAAGGGCGTTTTGCTTTTATTGTGAAAGCGATTAAAAAAATAAAATGACCGTGTTCTCTTGCGTGCTTAAAATGAACGTTCTTTTTATAATTCATTTTTTTTTATTTAATTACAACTATTGCCATTTGCCTTAAGACTGACTTATAGCTAAGAATTTATATCCAAGAACCGCATACATTCATCTCCTAACTTTCCCAACCCTGACACAAATATAAATATATCAACAAGATAATAAAAAACCTCTTCCATCTGTGGATTGTGGTGCGTAATCTGGTCGGAGAAGGAATTTGAATAAGAAAAATCTAAATTCATTTTATATTGGACCCGGTGAAAATCAAAGCCACCACCTGTTTTTTATTAGCAATACATTGCTATAAAACTAAGTCTGACAAACTATGTTACGTAAATAATTAATTCTAATTTCAAGTTTTTATTAATATTTTATATTTTTTTAATAATAATGAAGTATTAAGTTTTGATATTTCTTCTATTTTTTTTATGATAAAAATTTCGAAATATCATCGATGTCGAAAAAGGTCTATCAAAATCTATAATATCAAATCAATATCGTTTGATGCCTAATAATAAATTAATTCTTTCTTTCAATAATTTGAAGCATAAAATAAATTAAAACTTTATCGTTTTAAACCGTTTAAAGTACTTAGTAAATCCAATTCATGTATTTTACCTATTTGTATGAATATTGAATCTGAATATACCATAGAAACAGTTTACAGAAGCACTAAACAGTATTTTCACACCTACGTGCAAATACGAAAATATTCCTTTGAAACTTGCCGCGTACGAACAAAAGAAAACTCCCCTAATGCATTCCCTCTGGGGTATGGTTCGATGTGGAAAATTACATTTCTGCGTTCTGTACTCTCTTTCAGTTACTTTTTGTTCGAGGAAAGACGGTTTGCTAACGATATTCTGTTACTTTGTGGTCAAGTTATCGAGCTCAGTGATTACTCTTCATTATACTTTGTCACTTTACGGTTCTTTCAAATTTTAAGATAGTAATAAAAAGTCTACATCTTTTCAAATATTACTTCGAAGACTATCACAAATCATATTAGAACAAACATCAAATACTTTCTTGTGTTTTTTCAATTATGAGCCTTTTTAAAAATTATAGAAAAGTAAGCGATAGAAAAAGAGTAAGACAGAAGACACAAAGTTTATTTGTACATTTATTTACTCTAAGTGTACTTTTTTTATTATAATTTAATTTAAGTTAATAAACGAATTATTATTTGTATAATCTCTTAAAAGTTCATCAAAACCGCACAGGGTTTTTTTTAATTACACTTTGGAGAGACGAACTCTATTAGGAAAATTAATAATTATGATTGAATACATGACAGTTGTATTAAGTCTGATCAGTTGTATAAATGAAATATATGCACAGGTTCTTCCATATTAAACTTATTAGATTAATATACCAGTTATTACAGATTTCTCCAAATACCAACTACGTCAAAACAGATAGCGCTAGCGTAGCAGATTTGACTGTGACATTAGAGACACCCCGCGTCTTCTGTCCCCCGTAGCCACAGCTGCTACTGAGCATCCCAAACGTCGGGCCAAAAATAAATTGTAAATAAGTTGACTAACACATTATACGTTTTAAACCGTTCGAAGAGTTTTATGACAATGAAACATATTCTCACTATATTGTTTACATTTATCGATAATATCCAACGCAGTAACTTTCCGATATTTGATAGCAAATTCTTTATTATAGAGTGTTTTAACTAAATCCAGTTTAACTATTCAACACTAGTCATAGCTATAAACAAATTATAGCGGAACTAATAAACAATGCATTGTTAAATCTAGTTGAATCAACATAAATCATTCCCCTATGACATACAAATTAACAATTCGGGGGAAAACGCAAAACAATTATTGGATGTTACTGTTTGTGTGTCTACTGTATTTACTAAATCGGCTTAGTGCGAATACACAGCCGGATCTCGAATCCGTAACAGGACGTAGTTTGATTGCTTAGTTACGACGACGTAAAAACAGCGAAAAGTCACTTTGTGTCGGTGTCTTTTGTTTTTATTTAGACCTTTTACTGTTTTTTTTCCTTTTCAATTTATTTTCTATTCTTAATTTATATAGTGCCATCATAAGCAATAACATGTGAAAAATATTAAAATTTTCAGACATTATAACTTAGTAATAATTAGTAATATTCAATGATTGTTCAAGCCGCAAAGCATGAGTTATTGGACCTTAACTTACTGGTTTTAAGGATGAAATTACAATGCGCGAGAGAGCGTGTATGTATAGGTTGAAAAAAATAATCGATGACGTGTAGAACTCGGTAGCTCAATTGGTTAGAGCAACAGAACGCTGACGATGCCGATTCTAGTCCTACCCGAGTCGTACATTTTTCAGTTTATTTTCGATTCTTAATGTGTATCATTCGCCTAAACAACAACGACATTAATAAACATACCTAAAAATATATTTAGTCGAAATAATTAAAATTTTATTATGCCAAGTGCTTTGTGAGTGTCTACACAAAGAAAAAAAATATTGCTACTCAAACAATTATTGTTGTAATCTTTAATTCCATTAAGAATGAATAAAAATGAACAAAATGCAACATAAGCGAGAATGAAGTGTAAATTTTTATCTCGTTAGCCTCGCAAAGTAATGAGGCATTGATTGCACTCGTAACAAAAGGGACATTTAAAACACTTAAAGCTCTTAAGTCCTTTTGTAAAATCGACGTCATCAGTTTGTTAAACCGTTTCCTTTGTTCGGCTTATCACATCACTTACTGCTTTATAATACAATGCACTAACAGCGTAATTTTGAAATTGCTTTTAATTTCATTATTGATATCAAAAAGGCAACGATAAATTACTATCTATTAAATTGAAAGTTTGATGAAGTACTTTATTTATCTGAGTTCGACGGGCCTCGTCGTTGGTTTTATGTTTCTAAACATTTTTTTTTCCGGAAGGTATTGGACTTCGTCTAGAATATTGGGTATTAAATGGAAGGCATATCGAAATTTCACTCAGGCTATGAACCAATATCCGTCGATAAAAGAGACTACTACTCACTATATATATTGGTTTCAGTCTGTGAATTTCTAAAAATCCAAAGCCAAAATGCACAGCGCACACCTATACAAGATGATAGGTGTCTTTTGGGGTATTGTTCTTCCATCGAGTGAAACCCCTACTTGTCTGTCCTTCTCTATCATAAAAATAAACCCTTCTGACGGTTTAAAACTTGCAATATATTGGTTGATATTTTTCGAACTACAACGCGAGTTTTACATGCTTTACTGCTTCGACATCCCTCTATAATTGTGTAAGTGTAATTTTGTGTTTCTGTCCCAGACTTTCCATGTTCGAAAATTAGGTCGATAGTGTATCTCTGTTAGACGTTATTGGGCTAGGGAAATTCACCTTCAATCAAATGAGCCGTATGTTTGTTACCTTCTGACAAACAGAGTGAAGTTAAGCGCGCTTGTTTTGCTTTGAAAACGACCAAATACGTATGTCGCAAAATCGTATAGAACTTGCTTCGTTTGAAAGCTATCGCGTGCGCTGTCGTAACTTCTAAGTTTTCAAATATTAGACTAACTCCTCTTTTAACACTTATACGTTTATACTTTATCGCGCTTCTTGCTATGGGCTAGTGTAATAATTAATAATTTCTTTCTACTCGGGCGGGAGATCGCTTATAGCGATAAGGCCGGTGAACTCTATACTTGTATAATTTCATTTTGTATCTGTATCTAGTGTGTAACAAAGCGGGAAATAAATAAAGTATTTGTCAAATTACACTTAATTATTTATAGGCTACCTTTACTCTCTTGTGCCCACGGCGAATGTGTTCGAAACGTCGGGTCATACTTAAAAATGTACTGATGTCGTTTGTAGGCTCTTAAACTGTTTTATTTAACGTCTTTAAATTTCTTTAAAACTCCGTGATTTATCTAAAAGATAAAGATCTGGAGATAAACGCCGTCTAAATTGATGACTAACATTTATATTATAATTATAAATTAAAAAACTATTTAGATTGAAATAAAATTTAGACAACGGTGGGACTTGAACCAACAAGTCCCACCGTTGTCCCAAGTTGATGCCGATTCAAGTCCCACCCGTGATATTTCGATCCAAATGGATTTTTAATCTTTTTAAATTGATTTCATCATGATTCGTGTGCTAAGTTATAAGAAACTTTTTACTGTTTTAAAAAAACTAGTAACGCCGCGACACTCCAAACTAGCTTTATATTATGTATTACAGTAGAGATAACAACTTTCTAGAACTCTAGTATTTCTTTCACATAATTTGAGCGTCCTATTTAAATGTAAAATGGCATAACTTTATACAAATGACGTCCCCTAGCGACTGGCGTTGTGGGCACTAACTCGCTACGAGTTAACGTATTTCCTCTGGGTACAGTCGCGCACAGAGAACGGAACTTTGCAATTAAGCTACCCACTATAGCTAATGTTTTTGTGATAGTGTCTTATTCTGGGAGATTGGAGTTATATGTGGGATACTTTTAATCTATACTAATAAATAGAGCTGAAGAGTTTGTTTGTTTGAACGCACTAATCTCAGGAACTACGGGTTCAAATTAAAAAAAAATTGTGGTGGTTAAATCATTTATCGAGAAGGACTATATGCTATTAAACGTCTCGCTGCGACTAATAGAAGCGAACATATAGCAGGAAATGTGAACAAAACGGGGAAAATGCTGTCTATAGTTTACGCGAGTAGTACACATTTAAATAAAACACTTTAACGGCTTAAAACGCGATATATTAGTTAAACTTATTTGGAAATGATTTTTAACTTCGGCCCGACGTTTCGGATGCTTTGCAGCAGCCGTGGTCACGGGGAGACCACGGCTTATTTGGAATCATTTCCAAATACGTTTAACTAATATATCGCGTTTTAAACCGTTAAAGTGTTTTATTTAAAAAACGGGGGAAATTGTTCATGTCTGTGGGTTTCTGATGCGTACTGTTATATGGGAATTTGTTTTCCCCTTTTTAAAAAAAATGATTTATTAATAAAACTAGTGATTCACTTATTAACCACTTTAATTATTAACTTATTTGACGAAGCCGACAACCTTTCGGATTTAAAGTTGGGAGAAGACTGAGGACGTGAAATGAATAATTATACTACCTAGGAACTATTGTTGATAAAAGGATGGGATTCGCCACGTAAGGGAGTCTACTTACTGAAGCGGGATATAACAGTACGCTGCGAAAACGGTTCAAGATACCTAAATAATGTGTAGGGAAGAATGATTTCTCTTTGAATGATTTAAAAAAAGTCCGCGACGCTATATGTCTATCTTGTAAGATTAACTTGCAGGAACGACGGGATCGCGAGCGACGTCGTGGTCGTAGGCAAAGTTGATGCTTAAAATAACTGTTCTACGCGGACGAAGTCGCTGACACAGCTAGTAATATATAAAGTTGCATAGTTTGTTTGTTCGCACTAATCTCAGGAACTACTGGTTCGATTTAAACATTATTTTTGTGTTAGTTAGAACATTTATCAATGCTATTGGCTATAAAATTCATGCTGTGTCTAATAGGAACGAAGAAAGAGCGCGGAATGTTGAAAAACGGGAAAAATTACTCAACTTTTTGGGTTTCCGGTCTATCTTTTAAGATCATCTTGCAAGTAGGACGGGACACGATCAACATCGTGGTTGACGGCTAAAATTTATACAGATGAGGAGGAGGTTTGCAAAAACAAATGTCGATGCTCAAAACAACTATTCCACGCGGACGAAGTCGCTGAGACAGCGAGTTTATTCATAAAGCAAATAACATCTTAAAGTTTTACACGGATTTGTACCGCTCACAGCAAGAGGGGCGGTCAATTTGAATTGTCGGAAAAAGTAAATTAATATCGAGATAAATTTGATATAAATAACTTCGCAATTTACGAGTGCTAAAAAACTTCAAGCATGACTATAAATAAACTAGCTCATACATAAATTGGTGTGACCTCGTCAGGGCTGTCACTTTTGAAAACTAATTAATATTTTAATCAAATGGGAACAATTTGTTAAATAGTATACAGTAAAGTACAATTAATATGTTTGTGCAATGTCAACCTTATCGCCTATGGCGATTTCTTCCGGGCAACCTTTGTATGTAGAAATAAAAAAATGTAAAAAGTATCAAGTAATATGTGTGTTTTAATGCCCTTGATTTTTAGGCAAATAAATTTAAATAATGTTTACTTCAAACTAAGTATATCCATATGCAAGTATATAGCAATACAAAATTGATGTACTAAACTCATATTAATTAACTAATATATTGAAACAGTCTCAATAAACATTTACAATCAAATAAAATAATCTTATGTAATTTTTCATACAAAGTGAAAAGGTTTAAAGTCGTAAAACTTGATATTTTGGACAATAGAAGATGTCAAAGACAGTAACAATACTTTGCCGTTATATATGAGGCTGCTAGAGGCAGAATGACCAAATAACAAAAAAATGATTTTCAATAAGGAGGAAAAAACTGCGCAATTAACTTAGGCTAAAGCGTATTTGTACTATTATCTGTGTAAGAATTGTGCTATCAATTTCGGTTACTTTGCCTTTGTAGAATTAACATTTTTAGACTATAAAAATATAAATAAGTCAAGTCATATTGCAGTTAGGCTACTCTGCCTCTAGCGGCTTCATATATAATCAGATGTTTTTTGTTTATTCGAAAAATAATTCTTACGTCTAAACGACTAGCGTTCTAGCCACTTCTTATTATAGTTAATGTGAAAAATCTGCAGAACCCTGTGTTAGTACAGATAGACATTGTTACAGTTAGTAGTAACCAAAGAAACATTACTATAAGTAGCAGATACTTTTCCGCTGTTTGCCCTGTGAAAGATGTCGACCCTATAAAAGGAAAAGCCAAAGAGTCCCTAAAACAAACAGTGTTTGTTATTTATTCATTCGTTATCGATCCGAATACCCTCGCATTGTCTCGCCATTTAGTTTCCGCATTACCTGTTCTTTGCTTGTATTGACTTCGTTTATAGTACAACGGATTTAAAAGTGAAGGCTTGTCTCTTGGGACATGGGAAATAAATACAATGTTTACTTATAGATTTATGTTCACAATGTTATATTAAAAAGAATTACTTCTGTAGTGTTTTTACGATTAGGATGCGGAGGTCAAACGTAATGGAAATTGAAAAGAAATAATTTTTAATTTAAAGTTTTAATCAACTAGTCAAGCCTCTTCTTTATTTTCTATAATATACAAAAATTCTAGTTATATTATATTATTTTGATACGGTTTAATTAAAAAAAAATGTATATCTATCGTGACAATATTAAATGTGTATAAAAATAGATTATAAATGACAATCTAGTTCGATCTGACCGATTTTGGTTATCAGAAATACTATTAAAAAATAAATCAAACGGAAAATTTTATACTTTTATTTCGTAAATGTTGTCCTGAACGCGCGTATCATTCCATCGGGCCGCTATGTCACAATGGCACTCACTCTATATTTAAAAAAATCGATGAGTGAATTATCAACATAAATATCTGCCCCAAACCCCACGGGCGTTCCACCTTTTGCCATTTCATATTTGGAAATTGTATTGTATTTTTTGGTTCACTTGATGGTGGGTAAAATACCCCAGCCACATTGCATCTAAACCAAATATGCTGTCGACCTTTGACATTAAATACTTGTACACTCTAGAAACTTTATAATACGACGCATACATTCTCAGTACATAATACAGTTGGCAACTAAATATGTAATGTATTGAGGCGAAACTGATTTATAAACTTGTCAGACCCAAAAGCCCTGGTTGGGCTTCAGAACCATTCATACACGTCCGAAAACTTATTACAGGAAGCCGTTATGAAGCTAACAATTTTGGATATACCATTCCAGGCATTCAGATGGAATATTTGAAATTGCAAATAATGATTCACAAATTATCATATCCCTAATAAGTTTAATAGCTTTTGTGTTAGTTTGGGAATATATTTTACGGACGCCGTAGCTTAGTTGTTAAGATTTTTAACAACTGAGCTACGATGCACGACTTGCATTGCGTTAAACGCGAGAGATATCCCAAATTTCCCGGAAAATAATGAATTCTTTCGGGCGCATCGGTAACAGTCGAACGTTTATCGAAACGAGTCGAGTGTTTATCGTATATCTACAATATTTCCCTTGTTATTAAGTTTTTGTACTACCCGTGACCCGACAAAATCAGTAATATTTGCTCTTTATGTCTGACATTTTTATTATGCGGTGGGGCTGCTGCAATGCAACTGAAACGATTCCGTAGTAAAAATAAAGCGAAGTAAGCGTAACAATATACTTCGCATTTAAATAAGGCACTTTAACGGTTTTAAACGCGATATATATTAGTTAAAGTTGTTTAAAAATTATTGCAACTACGGCCCGACGTTTCGGATGCTTTTCAGCAGCCGTGTCACAGGGAAACAAACAACTAGTATATATCGCGTTTGAAACCGTTAAAGTGTTTCGTTTAAACGTGTACGCACGACTAGCTGATCTAAAATTTCACACTATTAATAATGGGTTCGTGTTGAAAATTAAACAAACTTAATTATGGGACTCTATAAAGTTTGAAGGCTTAAAATAGGACATCCGTTGTAATTGCCAAAGTTTGTAAGGCCTTATGCGGGAAATTGGTCACATTCTCAACTAGGGATAGATTCTAGTTTATTGGATACGCAATAAAAGACAGTACAACAACAAACAAACAAACTTATATATTATTATAGATATTTCTTTTTTTATTAATAAAAGTAGACTCCACTTAGATTCTAGTAAAACGGACACAGTGACCTTGCTGTAAGCCTTTTGTCTCTTAATAAATTTGTCAAGTACGATTATAACTGTATGATGTAGCGCGTATTACGACTGTGCTCTGTATATTAAAATGCGATTAAATTATATATTTAATCGCGTTCCGTTTTTAGTCTGTATATTTTTGAACATCCAAAGTCAGATCGACGGCGCATCTTGTTTAGACGCTTGACCCCATGTTTGCTTGTCTCCCTTTCATAAAAAAAATCTATAAATGCGTATTGTTTGTAGTTTAAGCGAGTAGTACAAGTTTACATTTTTATTTGTACGGTTTTAAACGTTATGTCTCGTCGATGTACTCTATAATAAAAACGGGTGTAGCGTTATATTCTGTAGTATTCCAGAACATTGTCAATCTATTCCAACACTCCAAAGACCGATAAATCGTTTTGTGTTTGACACGTTCGAAGCACTGCTGTGGAATGTTACTGTATGAGGCATTTTATATACTTGAAAAGCTACCTACAGTCTGTAGTTGACGCGAGTAGTACACATTTAAATAAAAACGGTTTAAAACGTGAAATATATTAGTTAAACTTATTTGAAAATTATCTTTAACTGCTGCAAAGGATCCGTGCATATATCGCGTTTTAAACCGTTAAAGTGTTAAGTTATTATTTAAATAAAGCTGCCTGCTTGTATTTCCACCACAAACTCGTGTTCTTACCTGTCATTTCGCCAGTGTTTAATGAGGGTACTGAGATCACGCTTCAAACGTAGACGGCTTCACCTCACAAGTAGTCATTAGCGGTCAACAAAGCGAGATTTGTGGAAAAATGTTTTCTAGTTTTTCACAGACCTTTTCGCTTATGCGACATATTACAGTATACTACATATAATTTTTCGTTCTAACTTGTATATAATTGCATAATACCAACAATAAGATGGTTCAAAGTTGCCAAAGTTTGAACCTGAGACGTATAATATCGTTCAAAGTCAAAAATCATGAGGAAATGTAACGAATTAACGACTCTTATAGAAGACTTCCTGTTCTTATATGAGATGAAGACAAACAAGCATAGAGTACGCTTAATGAAGGGAAAAATTGTTTAGGCATTCATGAAAATGCGACTTATATTGGCACCAGACATTTGCAAATCCACAAACTGACACCAAAATACGGTCTTAGACTCTTCGCGGTTTATGTTATATTATGATATAGTTATGAATTTTTAATGTCAACAACGACCAGTTCGTTGATTTTAGTAATATTGCCACCATCGGAGCGACAAGACCATCTATTCTTTAAGTTCCTAATCCAGTTCTCAAAAATCGACTCATCTGTAATTAGATGTATTTAATAAACGCCTATGAGAGTGGATAAACAAAATATCCTAGCAAACATTTTTATATGTATCTAAGTTTATCCATGTAAAAGCCTTATGATTGATGGTGTGAATGTTCATCCACTTGGTGCAATGGCCTGTATACGTCACAATGAAATTGAGTACCTCGTGTCAAACAACGATGTACTAAGTGCTTTCACACTGGCATCGGGTACCAATTGAAAGTCTTTGACTGTCTAATCAAATACTGTCTATAGTTTACGCGAGTAGTACACATTTAAATAAAACACTTTAACGGATTAAACC
This sequence comes from Leptosia nina, assembly GCA_963661955.1. NCBI lineage: Eukaryota > Metazoa > Arthropoda > Insecta > Lepidoptera > Pieridae > Leptosia > Leptosia nina. The sequence continues at coordinate 2,325,171 of CAVLEF010000004.1, read as the reverse complement.
GCGATATATTAGTTAAACTTATTTTCGGCCCGACGTTTCGGATGCGTTGCAGCAGCCGAAGTCACGGGGAGACTGAAACGTCGGGCCGAAGTTAAAAATCATTTCCAAATAAGTTTAACTAATATATCGCGTTTTAAACCGTTAAAGTGTTTTATTTAAATATTTTTAATCATTTAAATAAATCACTTTAACGGTTTAAAACGCGATATATTAATTAAACTATATTCTATATTTCTAATCAATTTATAATTTTTCTGAGACAAGTAGGAATATTGTTCCGTCCTAGTCAGGTCCCACCCACCGTCCACAGATAAGGAAGTCATATTTAATGACGTTTCGTTGGATATTTGAAAATCGATCGACAGCGCTTCCTGTTTAGATGTTATAATGGCTGGGGTATCTCACCCACCATTAGTTTTCACCCCATGGTTGTCTGTCTTCTTCTTTCATAAAAGTATTAAAATGAGTTTTACCTGTAATATACGCGAGTAGTACACATTTGAAAAAACCCTTTTACGCTTTAAAACACAAAATATAGTCGTTAACTTGTTTGTAACTTATTTTAACTACGGCCAGACATTTCGGATGCATTGTATTAGCCGTAGTCTATGGGGAGGATGTTCCTTATGTAAATCAAAATTATTCTATATCGCTTACTAAGAAGTGCCTTAAATAAATATTATTTAAAAAAGAAACCTACTTTTCAGCTCATCACGCGGGTAGTTGTAAATAAATTCATGCTATGTTTCAATTGCTACCTCAAAAACGTGACTCTACATCACTTCAATATATTTTGCAATAATGTGGCATTACAAGCTTCAAATTCTCCTGTTTACGCGAGTAGTACACATTTAAATAAAACACTTTAACGGTTTAAAACGCGATATATGACAGCCGTGGTCACGGGGAGTCTCCCCGTGACCACGTCTGCTGCAAAGCATCCGAAACGTCCGGCCGAAGTTAAAAATCATTTTCAAATAAGTTAAACTAATATATCGCGTTTTAAACCGTTAAAGTGTTTTATTTAAATTCGAAATTCTCGTAAAAATTCTTGGTGTATCGTTAAAAAATCATATCATACATTTTTATGTCGAGCAAAATAATATAATAACAACGAACCACTCTCTCGGAATGAATATCACAGCGCAAACGGATTACTACTCGAATTTCGTCTCTATCTTATTTTCTTGAGCTTAAGTGTAGCGCACCTTTACTTGTTTTATCAATATTACGAATATAGTAAAAGGGCTATGTTAGCCACATAACCAGATGACGTCACTACACCAAGGCTTTTGTTGATTGTTTAAAGCGGTTCTTAAGTTATAATCAGTTTGATGTAACAGGTTCGAGTCCGATTGTAAAAAAAATACTTAATAAGTATTCTAATCAGTAAAGATTGGCAATAAATAGTATTAATGTTCGTCATATATAATCTCTACTTTTAACAAAAAAAAAACCATTCGCCGGTTTAAATTTGATGTATATTTGTTAAGGAGAAGTTTCGGATAAAACTCAAATCCCATTAAGTGACATGGTGATCTAAACGATGCCAAATTTTGTTTCGGCTCTAATCTGTGGATTACCAAATAATATTTTTAAATAAAACGGCTGTTGCAAAGCATCCGAAACGTACAGTCGTAGTTAAAATAAATTCTAGACTATTTAGCAAATATATCTCACGTTTTAAGCCGTTAAAAGTGTTTAATTTAAATTTGTTCGCGTCCACATAGCGCACATTTTAAGCTTCACAAATATCAAATAAGCAACTTAATATCTACGAAGTATTATGATTTGCCTCACAAATGCGAGGTAGCCCGTTCCACGGCATGATTCTGCATTAAATAACACTATAGCGCATTGTTATCTGTGGAAAGGAATATTTTATCATAACTGGGAATCTTTAAAGGCTTCTAGTGACAAAGAACTACTCGACGCGATGTCGTTGAAAGCTCTGGGACGGGCAGCTTATTAAAACTGCTTATACGGACCTAAGATATGAACCTTAAGTTTAGTTAAGTACTTTGCGAGTCGTATTACGTCTAAGTTCTTAAGCATGAAATATTTGTGGCAAACATTGGTGGTGGTATTTAAGTGAAATGTCTATTCTGTTCTGGAGCATGACGAAGACTCATGTCTGCCTACCGCGTAATTATGAGCAGGGATGAAGGGACTCATTTTTGTGTCCGTTTGAGTGGTCGTAATCATGAACAGGGATGTAGGTGATCTGTGACAGCATCTTTCGTTTTCCGGGATTCGAACCTGGGTATTCTTATGCTTAAATCAATGCCAGGCAACGCGTTTGCAGATTAAGCTAGTGTCTAATTAACAAGTCGATTATAATTATTATAGGCCCTGAAAATGAGTCGTATTGATTTGATTTTTTTTAATTTATTAAATTTTAAACGTGTGTAAAATAATTTTCAATGTAAAGCAGACAATATTTTGAAATATAATTACATCTAAAACATTTTTACTATATACATTTATAAACATAAAACACTATTACCGATTTAAAACACGGAATATATAACTTAACTTCAGATCGTATTTAAAATGTGTTCCGTTTAAAAGCGTTGTGAACGGTTAAAATTGTTTTATTTCGATAATACTCGCGTAAACTATTCTTTTATATTAATAAACAACCCACCACTGCCAAAACATACATGTCCATATTTTTATAAACAATTTACATATATAATAGAATGTCGTTTTATAAACTTTAACAATCTATAAGCAATTAGTAACAAATTGATAAATTGACTTTACCTCAATCAAACGATAGTTGTATCGGATTCCGGGTTGGTTTAACAATTAACTTAGCTCAATTTTCCCCGTTCCGAGTTGATTTAATCACTTTGCTTAATTATATTGACTTAGAATGGTGAGTTTCTGTAGATCACGTTTTCTCGGGATACGAAAATTTTCAAAATTCACAAACTTTTAGTACGTGCTGGTAATCGAATCGGCTTACTTCACTTCTAGTATTGGTCTAACGGTTTTCCTTCCATTCTTATAGGAGAATGGAGGTTGGACTAAAGACTGGAAGAGTATTACAAACGTGTATAGACACGTTTTAAATAATACTCTCAGCCCAATTTTAGATAGAAAAGTAAGTATTCACTTAGCGGCTTAAAACATGAAAAATATTAGTTATTTTTAATTTAATTTAACGTTACGTGGGGAATACGTTAACTAATATATTTCGGCTTTTAAACCGTTACAGGTGTTTTGTTTAAATATCTACAACTCTAATAAACTAAAGACAATACATAAAGATAATATGTTTATAGTGAGTTTTGAACGTATATCTGTGTTTGGTCCAGGTATTTTCTCTACAGGCATATAGTTTTATTTTTATTTGACCAACGGAAACGATTGAATCTGCTCGAGTTTCGAACTCACAGCTCAAAAGAAGTGTGTTAGTGTTGAAACTTTTTTTATCGTGGAGAACTCCTTTCGGATATCAACAAAAGTAGCAAATAGGTTATCGGACTAAAACCTAATAAACACCCCCATTAGAACTGAGACAATAAAGGCAGCACTAACTTATATGCATTTAATTAAAAACCGATTAATACCTCATCAAAACACGCTTAAATACTGTCACATCATAAAGACCCAATTTATCATGAAAGGAGAGAGTACTGCCAGCACGACCAGGGAAGCTAATTACAATAAAAGTCATTTTCCCTTCATAATGGCGGCACAACACGCCCTAAAACACAACACGTGATCGTTACACGCAATTTCAGACTCGCTCGAATGTGAACACGGCTTTTGTACGAAATAACGGCAATGTATTGTTCCCGATCATACTATGTGTATGGAAGTTTATACGCCATTTTAACTATTAGGTTGTAATATTAAAATAGATTTTTATGATAGGACAAACAACCATGTCTTTCACTATGTGTAACATCTAAACAAGATGCGCTATCGACCTTTTTAGACATCCACAGACTGAACCCGAAACGCGATGAAACTGGATGCCGTATACACTGTGGACGATGGTTCATGGCCGGAAAAAAATTGATATTCCTACATTTAATATCTAGATTTCGAGACGAAGTCCAAACTCTAACGTGTTTCAGAATAAAACGTGTTGGACCCGATAGGGATCGAATCTCCGACCCGGTGATTATTAGTCATACCTTATAAAACATACATAGATAGAAATAAAGCTATTTTTATAAAAAACCTTTTTAAACACGCAATTATTGGAAACGTTAACAATTCTATTCCAAAAAAGAGTTACAATTATTAGAGTGGACGAAAGGTACACTCGGTCTATCTAAATAAAAAGTCAATTCCTCACAATTGGATTTTTTCGGCTCTGTCAACATGTTCAGCGAATTGGATAAAGTTTGTCCGTGTGTTTACTTAATATTTGATCAATGGTGAATACGGAAATGTGCGGGAACTCAAATATTTTGCTTTGCCTTTTTCGTTATTGTATTTGTAAACTATAAACAAATAGCCAAACGAACAAATCCATAATTTAAATAAAACACTTTAACGTTTTAAAACGTGATATATTAGTTAAACTTATTTCTATATTATTTTAACTACGGCCTGACGTTTCGGATGCTTTTCAACAGCCGTGGCCACAGGGAGACTGACGTCAAAGTAAAAAAACACTGCTACGCTAGCTCCATCTATTCTATGATCGCCAATGAGTCTGACTCAAAGACACCCTCCATGATTAGCCTCCCCGTGACCACTGCTGCAAAGCATTCGAAACATCGCGCCGTAGTTAAAATAATTTTGAAATAAGTTTAACTAATATATATCGCGTTTTAAACCGTTAAAGCGTTTTGTTAAAGTAAAACTAAGCGTTTATATAGAAAAGAAGGAGCACTTATTAGTAATATTTATACAGAACCAAATGGGCGCAACGATGTATAATTCTGAACTGATTGAAATTTCGTTTGCTTATATTATTTATTGACGATGGCAATATTTTCGTAATTGCTTACAAAACGGTCGGGGTTTTTACGATAAATAATTTTCATGGAAACGTAATTGAATTCGACGGATTGTTTTTGAAAGCGAAAAGGGTTGATATTAATGAATCTAATATTTTCGGAATAGATTTTTAAATCAATGTATGTATTCATATGTTATTTATTCACATAGTATTACATACAGAAAGGTGCCATAAAGGAAGATGATTAGTACTATATGCTTTGCCCAAAATAACTATTCCACGCGGTAGGCATTAATTGGGCATCTAAATTAGTTTTTGCAAACCTAAGCTTTATAAATATAGTTGTTATCCACGACGTAATCCGCGTCCCGTCGTTCTTGCGAGTTAATTTTTAAAGATAGATACGTACGAGTAGCGTCGCGGATATTTTTAAGCGGTTTTATTTAACTCGACCCGTACGGAATTTATTTATTTGGGTCAAAAATTTGAAATTGACATTTAAGCACCTTCCCGTTGTCAGATTGATCTGAAATTTGGTACACACATTTAATTTAGATGAGAATACAATATAATGCAAACTATATAAAACAAAATCAATAACATAATAAACACAAGATGTCCGCCATTACAAAATGGCGGATTACATATTTTTCATTTCATTTTAAACCGTTAAAGTTTTTTTATTTAAAGTTTCAACAACTTTCGCAGAGGCCTCGTCAGCAGAGTCTTGGTGGAGTGCTACGCCGGGAGGGAAACTGGAAATGCTTCCTCCTAACCCTGATGATCGCCGGCTGTCTTGGTTCCGTCGTGTGGTGCAATACAGCTGAAATAGATAGACAACTAATTGACCTCACAAAGTATGTAAGACAGTATTGAATATAACCTATTTCTATGATTAATTATGATTCACACACTAGTCTTTCGGCAAAAGACGACTGACTTAAAATGGGGTAGGGTACGGTTCAATTTAATTTTAATTTCATTATTTTTATTGTTAAACAAAACAATGACGAGTGTTTTCGTCATTGTTAGAAGCGCGAAATATATTAAAAATATATATTTACCACGACCCGACATATAATACCCCGAAATATACGTTTACACGACCGATTGTTTTGCGTAGCCTTGCCTACTATCTGGTTCGACTGCAAATGGAATTATTGAGATTGTACAGGTTAAATTCGGTAGCTGCCGGTTGAAGTCCTGACCGCGTCGTAAATTATTTTCACTATATAATCGATTTTTAATTTATAGAATAAATAAAGTCCACTAATGATAGATTATTATAACAGGTACCCAATAAAGCAGACAGTACGAGAGTCACCATGCGACGTTGGCTATGCGTACATACCCATCGCGTTCGTTCTGCTCCTCTACTTGGTTTACCTGGTGGAATGCTACCATAGCACCGCAAGGATCCAGCTCGCGAGACGAGTCGATGTAGCCGCTGTTTCAGCGAGGGTACACGCCATGCGAACAGCGTCTCCGCGAGTCTGGTAATATATTTTTAACTATAGTATACCAATACACGAAGCCGCAGAGTTTGATCGTGCTACTCTAAGGAACTACTGGTCGGAATTGAAAAAATATTTTTGTATTGGTTAGAAAATTTATTGAGGTAGTTTTAGAAATTGCGCTGTGATTCATATGAACGAAGATGAAGCGGGAAATGTGGAGAGAACGGCGAGAATGAATCGTCATTATGGGTTGCGTGCGCTCCGAAAACGGTTCAAGATGCCAAAAAAGCTGCTCAAAATAACTATTCTACACCGACACAGTAACTAGTATAGTCCAACAACAAAATAGGTCCACATCGTATCATGTTTATATACTAAATAGTTTGGATTTAACCTTCCATCATTGAACTTCTTGCTTGTTTATCTTCATCTGTCACAAAAAAACCTAATACATAGTAGAAATGTACAGGTAATTATATTTGTACAAAATAAACTTAATAAATGTATAAACAAATACATTAGAAAAATAATACACCATAATTCTATCAAGTTGAATGCCCAATAGTGCTTTTGGAACATAGTCTATTTTACCTAAACTGTGTGATTTTTGTATACATACAGAAAATCATCTAATGGACACGAACATGACTGTTAGTTATGTTTCGATCGAGGTCAAGCAGTACCCTTAAGACGGCAAGTCCATAGAATAAAGATTGAAAAATTATTGCATAATAAAAAGTTACATACAGGTTACATAATAAACTTACATATTATATCTTTCACAGTCGCAAAACTAAGAAGCTTACCTCTCTAGGTGTAGATACTTCTTATTTACTTAATGAGAACGCAAGTAATTGTGGCGTACTTCAAATTAGAATATACCAAGAATCTAATTAATTTTAATCACGTAACAAGTTGAGCTTACCTTGTTATCAAGTTGGCTTACAGGTGAATATCAAATGTAAGTAAACTTTGCTTAAGTATTAAATCTATTTCTATCGTGATTATTTCAATGCAGACCTCGAGATTTCTCGCATTTTACAAATCAAGACAATTATTTTTTTTTTTTATTATATTTTGCAATTGAATAGCGGAACTAATGGAAGGTTTACTCATAAGAAATATAGTATTAAAAGATAGTGTATGTAATAGTTAAAGGTGGAAAAGTTTTATTTTAAAATTTTTATATCATAATAAAAAAAATAAGCAATATATTTACGTAAAAATTTAAACAAAAAGTATAAAAGTGGAACACATTAAATAAAAGCACGGTTCATTTATTTACAGAACGGTTCTAAATTCAAATTATGCGACGAATTTAAATAAAAATTGTAAATATTCCATTTCGGCCAGTTTAAACAGTGAAAGATCGCAACAGAGTAGATAATTCTAAATTTAAATTATTCAATCTCGGCCAGTTACCGGCGAACAATTTGAACGAGTATTTGACCCTTGAATTCGAGCGGTTCAACTACTGAGTTCTTGAATCGCGTCTTGTTATAAACTTTGGCACCGCGCCAGACCATACTTCAAAATGTTTCGCGTTAAGCTGACCTTTGAAGCGACGCTAGAAACATTCCCGCGCCCCTAGGGGAAAATAAATGCGATAAATATTCAAAACATCATCTCGATGTTTACGTGAAACATTACAGATTTACCCATTTTGCTTATTCCTTAATTAAAAACATTAATTAGCAAAGTTATGAGCCCACAAATCTCATGTCGGAGGAAAATAAACGCAAAATTAACTGGTCGAAGAGTTTTAAAAGAGGAATAAATATGAAATAATATTTTTTACACTAAACTAAGATTAATACAAAATGTGTATATTCTGAAAGTTGGTATCTTATTCTTGATTTAATTTGGTATCTTACTTCTTGATTTAATTTCTTTCTTTATGACAAAAGAGAAGAGTATGGTACCCCTACTATAAACATGATGTGCTGTTAATCTATTTTGACTTTAGATATTCAGAAATCCACAGACTAAAAACAAAACGTGGATTTACACTTCGCGATCTTTCAGAAGGAATTTCGACATTTCTGTCAAACAAAGACTAAAATTTTGAAGAAACAAAAGCTTGTGTTCGCGTTAGGAAATATAACAATGTGATGAGTTATATATATATATATATATATATATATATATGTTCTATTTTTCAATAAATAGGTTCTCTGCTCTTACTTGTCTTCTCTATCCGCTAAAATAATTTATGCCCTATGGTTTTTATTTATAATAATTATTATCCATTATTTAAATAAAACACTTTAACGGTTTAAAACGCGATATATTAGTTAAACTTATTTGGAAATGATTTTTAACTTCGGCCCGACGTTTCGGATGCTTTGCAGCAGCCGTGGTCACGGGGAGGCTAATCAATGACCACGGCTGTCATATATCGCGTTTTAAAGCGTTAAAGTGTTTTATTTAAATGTGTACTACTCGCGTAAACTATATATAGACAGTATTATCAATGATTATAAAAACCTCATTAATTTTTTGTTGAGTTAAAGTTTTGTAAATCGAAAAGGCGAGCTTGGTGAGCGTCTTAGTTCTAACAAGTAGTTTTATTAGCCACGTTTAAGTGCCCTACAGTCTACACGGAAAAGGCTGAAGCTAATTTTACGGCTCGCTGAAGTGAGACTGCGAGTTTTAAACTAATAAGGGTAAAAACATCCATTGTTCCGCCCTGGCCTAATGATTTTCCCGTTTATAAGTGACAGGGGAATTTTAAAGCGGAGTCTGATTAATTTTAAAAACTTTACCAAGGAGAAAAGCCTTTAACGGGCTCTTCACGATTTAAATAGTTGAAGTAACTTTAAACTCAACAGTGTCTTTAATTTTTCATCATTGTAGATAATATTTTACAAAATTAAGTAATTTGATTTAAACACGCATTACTTTAAATTTAATTTTCGCTAGCTAATAATATGGCAAGCGTTGTTTTAAGTGTGAGTTGTAAAGATTAATATTATGTATTAATAATATATATGCATATCTAAGAAATATTCAAATTTGATAACAAAAAATAGTGCTTGTTTTTTTTAAGATTATTTATAACATATACATTCAACCCTCAAAAATGAACATTCTTTTTTACAATTCCCGCTGTTTCTTCGCTTCTATTAGGTGCAGCCTAATATTATTCTCAAAGAAAATCCTCAAAACAAGGCTAATATTTCCTAGCATTCCCAAACATGGGTAAAGTTCTTTTGATCGACCCATTATAACTTAGAACTCCATTTCATTTCCGCTTCTAGCAAATAGTTATAATTCTTCTTGTTTTTAGGTGGAAGGCCATCTGTTACCACTACGTTAGGAGGAAGCGGCAAGTTACAAGGTATCGGAATGGCGACGCTTATACGACAACACAGGTACATTTATCTATTCGTGATTGCTATAATACAAAAGAAAAAAAATCCCTCGGCTACTCAACATCTAAAAACGTCGGGTTGTTAAAAACTAACATTTAGCGTTTTAAACCGTTAAAAGTTTACTCACGTTAATTACGGACATTATTAAAAAAAAACGTAAGTAAGCGCGCCATTAAGTACGTACTCTTCATTAATTTATCTTTTTCTTTTATCTACTTACACAGCTGTAGAAATTTAGTAAGTGTAAGCGATTCTCTATCGAATAGATTGTTAAAATATCTGAATCGGACGGGGGACCCGGGCGGTCTAGGGGAATGTTTTAATCAAAGGGTGAAACTTGGGGCGTGTGTTTCTTACTTATTGATACATTGATTCCTATGCTATTTAGATTAAGAAAAAAAGCTTAAAATATCGAATAAGCTGTAATCTAACATGAAATTTCCCGCTACCCCTGTTTGGGGCAAGGAGCAGAGACAGTGTCCGTTCTAATGAAAGATTATATTAACAGGCTAGTCGATCAGGCTTCTATAATCTATTATATTTTATATAAATACAAACCAGAACTTCTAGCTAAAGTACGCTTTTAACCTAGGTGATGGTTTTAAAAATCCCACCCATGTAAGCATTAAACTTGATGCGCTGTTGGTATTTTAGCTTAAATCAAAACGCGAATACACTTCACGGCGTTTACATCTGGGAATGGTGGTTCGTGACCTAGACTATTAGGTTATTCCTGACACCTATTTCCTATCGAGAATTCCAGACAAAGTCCAACGTGTTTTAGAAAAATTATAACTCGAAATTGATTAAAGACATGTTTAACTCTGATTACTAGCCATGTATTGCCACCATTGTACCACAGACCCTGCCAACTTAATCAAGCCAAATTAATGATTCTATATTTTAATAGCTTTAATATATAAAACGGAATGAGAAGACAAAATTGTAGCTTCTCCTATGCTAAAAAGTGAGCATTGTTGTGGTCTAAACCATTTATATCAACTGTCTCTGACATAAATTTAATAGTAATTACTTAAAATTTTAAAATCGATTATAAATTGAAGAAAATTACGACTGGGACAGGATGTGAACCGGCATACTCAGCGTTACGTGCTGTTGCTCTAACCAATTGAGCTACCTTGTCCTAGACGTCATCCTCGAAGTTTTTCATCCTATCAACATGCACATCTCGCGCAATGTAATTTAATGACTCAACATTATCAAACTAAATCATAGACTAAAATAGATTACACTGCACTCATGAGAAAGACGTTCGTGCTTACGCTTAATAACTTAGATCCCTAGAACTCGTGATAGACTTGAAACCTTACTTAAGTTTGAGTAAAGACTTAACACTAGACGCGGAAACAAACTTTAAAATTACTTAAGGAGCTTTCCGGGCGTGCCTTCTACTCTGTTGGAATTATTTAAATTAAACTGATTTCAACGTTTCAGCTAATGGTGAATTTAATAAGTTAAGTTTGATAAAAAGCAAGATTTAATGATTTAAGTGAAGCCAAAATTAAATTAGAATCGGTTTAGAAAGGATAACCAAAATTAAATTAGAATCGGTTTAGAAAGGATAATGAAAAATTGTAAATATTTTGACGGTTTAAAACGCGACATAAAATTCATTAAAATTATTTTAACTTTAGCCCGAAGTTTCGGATGTTTTGCAGCAGTCACGGGGACAAGGCTCTCGCCGCTCCGCGATTTCAAACCGTCAAAGATTTTTTTTTCATGTGTACTACTCGCGTAAACTACAGACAGTGTCTTATTAAATTTTCCTACGATTTCCCTATTAGGTCCTTACCAAAGTCGTCGCCTCTAAATTTATAGCCCATATATTGGATTCATAGCCAACCCCTGAAGTGTGACGTAATATTTTATTAAGCAGGGTAAGCCAACTGGGCCCATAGTTCATGCATATTAATGAGAACAATTTGAATTGATGCCTACGCATCCACTGAGGTACATTTCGTTGTAATTAGCAGACTTGAATACATTCTAAAAACATGAAGCCACGGACATATAAAGAAAATTACGGTTTGCACTCTTGTTATGCTGGAAATACGTGTGCATTTTTAGTTAGGAAATATTTTTGCACGAGTTGCTTCAATTATCAGTATAAAAGTACTATCTAAGTTTACGAGAGTAGTTCACATTTAAATACAACACTTTAACGGTTTATAACGTGAATTATATTAGTTAATCTTATTAAAATTATTTTATAACTACGGCCCGATGTATCAAACCGTCGCGACGCGACCTGACACGAGTTTTACGTCTTTTACTCGTTACAATAAAAAATATCCGTGCTAAGGAACTTTCCATTTAAAAAGATATTTCATCTAACTTTAATAAGTAAGACAGTAAATCTTAAGTATTGTTTGTAGTTAACTTTAGGAGTAAGCAAAAAAAGCCATTAAAGATTTAAAAACGAAACAGGTGGTGCTACCATAGCAGACTTCACTTTGACATTCCTCAATATCATATTCAAATAGGATTCGCTCCATCTTAGGTCCCCCACTGCAGCAGCAGTGGTTACTACTGTAGAATCCGAAAAAGTCGGGTACTACTAAAATTAACTTTAAAATAAGCTAATATATTTCGCGTCTTAAACCGTCAAAAGTAAATCTTTAAATAATCTCATAAAATGCCATCTTGTATCAATTACAATTCGTAGGCGCTGTGTTTGAGTCTATCTAGCTTCTTATGATGTCCTACTTATGTATTCTATTGCGTAAATAAATTCGATCGTGTGTTTTAATAATAATATACCTCCGCTGGGACAAATCTAAAATGTACACGGTTAAATGCATTCGAGATATTAACCTAGCTTCTAGTTAGAGCGTACATTAAAACTTTATAAAATGTCAACTGGAAAACGTAATTTCGACGTGGCTAGGCATTTTGTCGCGTTCGCGGACGGAGCGTTCATTGTTTTTCACGAGGCACCCTAATGCGACAGTTTTTCCTCTGTTACAATTTTAAATACATTTTACTAGTATGGAACAATGCATTTTAAACTCTCGCTGCGTTGTGATGCTTTTGAAAGTATTATAGTCTTATATTCGAAAGATAAAAAGCGTATTTTAATTTTTAAAACAAAAAGCTGCGGATTTGTGTTCACGTTTGACAATTGAGAATCTCCAAGAACACTGAGCTAATGGGTAATTAAAGGCCGATTCCCTATTCCTTGTATTCTTCGAATTTTAGATGCAGCTTTAACTGTTTCATAAAGCTTGAAATATTATTACTTCCTCTTATTTTGCATATGCTTCAAATAAATCAAAACTTTTTTTTTAATAAAAAAATATTCACACTTCGTAGAGTGGCAGCACTGATCACTCTCATCGTGAGTTATATATCATGGTAATTTTAACTAAATTTTAATTATTCGAGCAATCGAGGAGTTAATATTTCCTGATGCCATCCACACGTGAGTGCGAAACGTCGAGAACTTCTTCTCGCTTCCATCGGCTGAACAGCCAGAAAGATGATATGCTGAATGATGGCCGTGAAAGCCTTACTCAATTTATCATGGTCTTAGGTTAGAATTTTGACTTTAACTACTAAAAACTAAAAATTATAAATTAAAAATCGATTATGAAATGTAAAAAAAATACTCGGGCAGGGCTTGCGCCGACACGGTAGCTCAATTGTTTAGAGCACAGGACGTTGTGGATGCCGGATCAAGTTCTGCCCGTCTCGTATTTTTGTTCAGTTTGTAATCAATTTTTAATCATCATGTATAGTATCATATCAATTTATTAAACTATAATAAAATTATAGGTATACTATGAACGGGTGAACACACACAGTGCAAGTACGTCGTTCGCGCATGCGTGTTGCGGTCAGCGGGATGCGTCAAGAAACTTAGTCTTGGACACTAAAACACCAATCACTAAAGTGAGGTTCAGCAAAGGCTTCGCGTTCGCTAACATTGAAGCAGCTAGCGGTATGTACTTATATTGTTTTCTACTCATGCTAGAGCTTAGTTAATTTTTTATGACAAAGGCGGGATTCAAATCTGCGACAAAGTTGCTATTTGTTGTAGCCAAGGTTTTGTATGTCATAGAGAGCATTTTTTTGCGTATATTATATATTTGAGACCAATTTTATGATAGAGGACCCTCTACTGCCCATTATATATCCTCACTATTTACTTTCCCTTTTTCTTATTATTACATTGCTTTAAACAAATATATCATTGTAAATTAGATTATAATACACATTCTCTGTGATTGAGCGACGCATAAATTATTTATAGACGCAATAATAAATTTACGCATAAAAAAATAATATTGTGATTATAAGACATAGATTGCTACCATCGAACCGACGAAACACTTCACTTTATTACCATCTACCTGTATTTGACTTCCGCGTAGAATAGTTATTTTGGGTATCCCAATTTGTTTTTGCAAACCTGTTCGTCTTTATAAATGTAATCTACCCGCGACGGCGGTCGCGCGCCGTTCTTGCACGTTAACCTTAAAAGATAGACACATAACGTCTTGGACTTTTTTTTAGATAATTTAAAGAAGAATCATTCCTTCATACATATTTTTTTTGGTATCTTGAACCGTTTGCAGCATACGCATCGGAAACCCACAGAAATGAAAAATCTTTAATGATAGCACAATGTGTATATATATAGCCTTCCTCGATATGTGCTCTAACCAACACAAGAATTTTTCAATCCGAACCAGTAGTTCTTGAGATTAGCGCGTTTAAACAAACAAATTCTTCAGCTTTATATATTAGTATAGATAGATAGAAAAATGTACTGTCGATTGAAGTATGAAAATATAAGTAGCTTCAGAAGATAATGGGTTTTAGCTCCTAATTAATGCAAATGGGTAATTTGAATATTAAAAGTACTCCTAACATCTTAAATATGGTAAATTAGCACTCGAATTTCATTCATGAACTTGTTTGATCTGTTTGAAGTTGAATCTAACAGCATAGACTTCTCAAAAAGAAGTAGAACTCACATCTTAGTAGTCCCGCTTCTGTTAAAGAATAGACATATTTAAGAGTCCGTTTTGCACAACTGCATATACGCCTTGATAGCTCAATTAAACGCTTTGCTAGCGCGATAAAAGGGGGAGGGTCCCAGGTTCCAATTCCGAGGTTACATGAATAGTGCCAATACTTGTTGTTAATTTTTCAGGAACTTTTTAATTTACATACAGTACTAAATTGATGGCACTAACAATACGTTAGATTTACGGAAATAGTTGACGGGCTCTTAAGTGTAATAATAATAATAAGTAAGTTAAGTGTAATGGTAGCAATGAACGGCTAATAATCGATAGGTCGTGGGTTCGATGCCCACCGGGTAAAACATATTTCTAATGAATTTCTATTTTCTGAAACACGTTGAACTTCGATGTTGAATATCAAAAATACGTCCGGGTCGCGAACGTCCACACATAAAAAGTCGTCAAGCTAAATCGCGTTTCAATTTTAGTCTGGACTTCCGAATATCCAATCCAAAATAGATAGACAGCATGTTATAAATATTATACCAAACAGCGAACCCCATGCCTTGCCTATTAGAAAGAAAAGAGGGTAGTTACTATTTAAATAAAACACTTTAACGGTTTAAAACGCGATATATTAGTTAAACTTATTTGAAAATGATTTTTAACTTCGGCCCGACGTTTCGGATGCTTTGCAGCAGCCGTGGTCACGGGGAGACTAAAGATGGAGGATGTCTCTGACGTCAAAGTAAAAAATTGCTACGCTAGCGCCATCTGTTCCGTCGAAGTTGGTATTTGGCAAAACTGGCCGGGTCCTTTAGGGTAGTTACTACTTTTAATTACTTACAATTTATTTATGTCCAATACCAATATAGGTCGATAGCACATCTCTTACAGATGTGTTTACCATCCTCGAAGTGAACCGTATGCCTGCCTTTACTCTGGCATATTAAATTGAAGTCTTTTATCCAAACGGGTTATCGTTACGCAATTACCATATTAATGAAAAACCTGCGAGGGACGTTACGATTTGCATACGAGAAATAATTAGATTCTACATCTAACAGAAAACCGCAAAGCTGAATTAACTTTAATACGACAGACGGCGACCGCAAACTTAGTTACGAGAGACGTTCGCAAAACATGCATCCTTAGTTAGGGTTTTTAGCTCTATATTACCTTTATTAGTAGGTACACCAGTTTAGACGTCCTAAATATCAACTTCGAAGTCAATTATGAATTTCGTCTGGTTTTCAGGTAAAAAATATTTATAGATAACGAGTATTTTGAAGTGATTTATACTTTTTGCTACAAAGGTGTTAATGCACATGTATTTTATTATACAAACACTTGTGTGTATAAGTACATAATATACATCTAACTTATATTAAAGTGAGTTTATGTCTTTACCCAACAGAAAGATAATAAAGGTAATTTTGTTGGTCAGAAATTATGTCGGACATTATTTCTGACCTACAAAAGATGGTTAATAAAAATACTACATTTAAATAACACTCAACAGTTTAAAATGCGAAATATATTAAATTATAATTACAATAAATTAAAAAATATATTTCGTATTTTAAATCGTTAAAAATATGTTATTTAAATTTGAACTTTTTAACTTATTGTTAGGCGAGTACTAAACTACAGATAATAATGTGATGTTTAAAAAAAACAATTTAAACTCATTACTAGAAAACAAATAACGTCTGAATGTAACAAAATAATATGTATGATAATCCTTTACACATTTTAATAGAATGAAAATTATTAATTATTAAAATTGCTGTTTGTATTACAATTAGTATTTATTCGTTTCATTAAATGAATATAATAGGACTTCATATTAGTGAATATCGTGTTCAATTACTGCGTACGTTTACTGGTATAACTGGTATATATAGCGTTTAAAACGGTTAACGATGTTCTATATAAGAATTGTTCTTTTGAAGTTTCAAATTACAAGCACTTAAGCCCGAAGAGAAATTGTATAAACTGCGTTGATAAATTCATCTGTTACCGAGCTACGTTCATACTTCGATATAGCTTTGGGAAAAGCAAGAATTCAAAGAACGGGGCGGAGCATTTCATTTGTACTGAATCCTTCAGCGGAACAGAACTCTCGATACAACAAAGAAGTTTTAAATTAATTTTCTTTAAAAGCTCACCCGAGTTTGGGCTTATTAATAATTATTAATAATCTTGCAGAATTCGAAGATCAAAGATCGAGGTTCTTCGCCGAACACGAGAGGTTTGACGATTTTATGGAGATGCGCGAAGGTCTGGATTTGATTGGAGTCAGCTCGTTTAAGGAGTACATGGTTGCATACAGGTAGTTAAAAAGTCTTTTAAATTCTTCCAGGTCTTACTATGTTCTCAAAGACCTCTCAAGATTTTATAACAGTCAAATATGTATAGACAGTGTTCTTCAGGAGTGATCAGGTCAGGAAATCGTTAATAAAAGTAGAACCAAACCAGGAGTAGGGTACAAATTGGGTTTAATAGTAACTTGTAAATAATTTGTAATACAATTTTCCCACTTTTCTTATAATATTAATTCTTTAAAAGTGATCAGGAAATCTTTGGAACCTAGATAACCAGAAGTAACATACAGGTACAAATTGGGTTTATCAAATTGGATATCAGCTCTCATTTGTAATACAATCATTTAATTTTTCCTTTAAATTTTATTAACTTTGGATTTAGTTTACAGGCGTATAATTAAATAATAACAGTATAAAACGCGAACTAACTTATTTTTAATATACTTTACCGTTAGTGTTTACAACACTACTGACGATACTTAAAAATAATAACTATTAACTTTTCGTCAAATTAAAAAATCTATTTCACTAGACATAAAAATGACAACACGTGCGGGTCTTATCCGGCGGCTACAATGATTACACTACCTACCGCTTCTTTTTGTCCCTTAATCACAAGGATAATATTAAGTTATTCTTTACAATGTAATTCATTGTTCTAGGGATACCGATCGATGTCCTTGGTACTCTTCTCAGCTGCTATTCTGGACTCTTTCTTGTCTTCTTCTATCTTGGCCTCTGAGAATTATTATAGAATGCAATACAGCGTATGTGCATTATACGGTGAGTGTTTCAAAGAAATAACTAATGTTAGAAATATAGTCCATTTTTTAATTGAAATTTATAAGATTTTTCAACAATATCTGTTCAATACTTTTTGCTGCTAGAAATTAATCATTTTTGTTAAAAAGTTATCAAAATGGGCAATCTTCAATCAAATCCTTTTGTTACAGATAACGAAAATATTCGGCACCAATTACGAACTAGATCCAAGTAGACAACTAGATCTAGACACACATCTATCAGACACCCTCCCTCCAGTCCCTGCAACGAATTACGCTTGGGCACTAGCAGACGAGCAAAGCGCTGTTCTCTGTTCCGCTCCCAGACCACCAAGAACCCTTCCTCTATCGCACGCTTCAACGGTAGATAGCCTCGAACTCTTCGCAGCTATACGAGGTAACTGCGCTATTGTTCCATCATACTCAGAAGCCATGCGCATTGACGCAGCTTTACGCGAAGAACCAGCTGAAAACCCCGTTCTAATCAATATAGAAGACAGACCGAACAGACCAGCAATAAAAGCGGCCTCCTTCGATGAACCACCTCGGCGAGCAAAGGTTACAATATCTGGCACGCACTCCAGCCATAATATAGCTAGTAGTAACGCCGCTAAACAGCAGAACAGACGGTCGTGGGCTGGCGTTCTGACGTCAGCGAGAAGCGCCAGACAAATTTTGGAAGAATTCAGCGATAGCGTCAACTACGAGCAAATACAAGAACCACAGCAAAGCAGAGATAACACTGTGTACTATTCCAGAGATTTATCTCCGATTTCTTCCAGAGATCCCTTCGGTGGACGAGCTCAGACCACTCCAACTGATGAGCCACCATCTTACGAGGAGGCACTCAAACTGCCCGCGTTACGCAGATTAACTAGGTCCATAACGGGCACAGATTTGGCTGGCCCCAGGCGGGCATTTTTGAGAGATGTCGTTTCGAATAGACGGTCCTGCTTAGAAGGGGTGGGTGTGTTAGCTGGTTCTAAAGTTGTGAGGTTACCGTGCAGCGAGTCCGGAGAAGAAACGCATCTTTAGATAAAGATATGGTGCAATATTAGGGTTAACAATGTATATGTATGTGAATATAAAGAGCTTACATTGCAGTGGAATTGAAAAAAAAACTTGTGGTTAATTTCTCCGCCATTAGAACTTATAATATTGTGAATTGTAAATATTTTTATAATTCGTTAGCTTGACGCCAAAGCTCCGTAGTTAAGACTCAACATGCCTTTAAAATCCGACAAAGTACGTCAATTATTCGTGACACCAGTTTACCATCCTCCCTTTTGGAGACCTTTTATTTTAACTTACGAACGAACAAAACATTGTAAATAATAACAGTTATAGCATTTCGTGTTTAGGGCAGTGCCTTTTGTAACACTTAAGATTTCATTAATATTCCTATTGATATATTCATTGCATTATAAGGCTGCGGTCTTATATAAACGCTGTATATCGCATCCAGCTTTTGATTAAGACACTTACTATCACTTAAATCAGAGGCATTTGCTATCGTCGTCCTCCTTTACACGCTGGGGTTAGCGAGTATAAATGCGCTAGTCATATTTGTGTAATTTCAAATCTGTATTCGTCGATTGTCAACATTTGGTCTAAGTACATTTATCGCGTTTATAGGAGACCACAGCCTAACGCTAAAACGTTTTAGTAACAACCTAAAGCTTTTATACAATATGTACAAATCGCCGTTAAGATTAAGCTTGTTACAATTACGCTTTGAGCCTAGAATAGATATGTATAGGTTTTATTAAAACTAGCGCCAAAGTGATACTAATTTTAAGTCGTGAAATATGAAAGAGGAAGGAACCAATTAAATTAGAAATCGCTTGTAAGTAGATGTATACTTTCGTCTCTAATGAGATAATGTAATTTATTAAATATTCATAGAATGATAAAACTGTATAGATATGCTCTTAAAATATTATCTATCTACTTACTAACTGCTTTTAGTATATACCAAACCTTTAACGGCTGCTGCAAAGCATCCGAAACGTCGGGCCACAGTTAAAATAAGTTTTACTAATTTCGCGTTTTATTTATACTAATCGCGTAAACTACTGACAGTATTAAGTACACCAAAGCTTCCTCAAAACAATGACAGATTATATTGTTTTTTTTTTTTTAATTCATAGATACAGAAATATCATATTAGCACAAAACTTTTTCTCTTTATTGGAACAAGATCTCGTTTTAACGTGTCTGTTGAAATACCAGAAAATAATTTTCATAAATAGAACACGAATCGTTTTTCATAGGAACGATTTTCAATTTTCTTTACTAAGGTACGCTAATAATTTGCCAGACTGTTCCGGGGAGCAATTTTTATCCTAATCTTAGTTCAATTTTAATAAAAATGTAGATAAAAACTTATTAAGTTGAGCGCAAAAGTTCAAGCGATTTCGTTGTGAAATTTTATTCGCTTTGACTGAAATCAGATCGTCATGAGTTATGATCTGTTGTAATAAAAAGAAAAGTTATTTCACGTATCAATCAATAAATATAGTCCTTAAACACAACATCGTCATAGTATATATACTAACGTAGTCACTAGACTAGAAAATCCCTCCATTTTTCAGTCGTGAAAAATAAGGTTACATAGATGCAGTAAACATTGGGTAGATAACATATTGAAAATAGAACTACACGGGACTTCTTTAAAAATATAAAATTATTCAAGGTGCCAATACATTTAAAGTGGATAGTTAAATAAGAGATAGAGATTAGAGAATAGAATTAGTATAAATAAATCGAGGGATTTCATTATAAGACAAAGAAACGAATAGAACTTGTGGGTTTAGACTAACCCTTCATTTTAAATTGAAAAAAAAACATCTCTTAGGACTATTGTTTCCAAAAAAATCGAAATTAAATAACTTTTTGAGGTTATATTTTTAAAGTTGAGAAAGTCGTGACATTTAGACTTCTGAAACTGTTGCTTAAAATAAACGTACAATGAAAAACAAAATACGTTAAACAATTCAAGTAACATTTTAATTTTACTTGATTAATAACACAGTTTATAGTAGTTATTAATTTAGTATTTCATAAATAAACAGAAATTTAATTTAATCTGAATTAATAATCGTTTTTAGATTGAAAAAAATTACGACACGTACGGGAATCGAACTGGCATTCACAGCGTTTCGTACTGTTGCTCTACTCTAACCAATTGAGCTACCGTTTCCTACATGTCGTCGTCAAATGATTTCAACCTATTAATGCATACACCTCTCGTGAAACATATTTATTGCCATTTTTATTCAATTCATATAACATATGTAAAATGTTAAAGATTGTTTTTAATTTTAAATAGAAAAGTAATACTTTTATAGGTAGAGTAAACTGATATACTGTTAAGCATCGATTTTGGTATATTATAAAATTCTACAAAGACATGACTCATAACAACTTTCAAATATAATTTCTTATAACATCTCTAGGCTTCTAAACATTTTCGCCATTGCGTTGCTCTAAAGCTTAACTAGTTTTTTTTTATAGCAGCACACACATCGCAGAGTTAATTTTATAGATATATCTTTTAAACAGTAGTTATAAGTAATGATAATATACTAATATTAAAATATTAGATATATCTTACGCGACACTGTCGGTTTGTCCCACCGTAATGCCATTTAAGCAATCCACTTATCTTTTTGATTGTACGTTAAAACGACGAAGATTGAATCCTGCAAACATGTACGAGGGAAATGTATTACTTAAAAGTTGGTATTTTTACAAAAAAAACCAACACTCAATGCCTCCTCCCAGTATTGTTTTTATTAGCATTAAGCAAAGCCAGGAGTACTAAGTATGTATTTATGCTTTTCTAAGTCTTGTTTGAGGCGATAGGATAAGTTGTATTATAAACGCTAAATACCCAAATTAAGTAAGTGTAAGGAAAGGGAAAATGTTAATTATTTTCAATAAAATATGTTATGAAAACTTTGATGTTTTCTTGATTTTTTTTTTCTTATTACAATTATTAATTTATTTCGCTATTTGTATGTGTTCTTACTTGGTATATGGGTCTCAAGATAATATCATGATTATTTGATTCACATATTGAGGTAAAGATTTATTCTAATTTGATTCCTTTTAAAACTAATCTAATGTTTGTTTTTACAATGCATAATATAACTTAAAAAACATTCAGAACAAGTACATTTAACTATAAAACACTTTAAACTGTTTTAAACTATTATTTCAACTCTATCTACGATCCGACTTTCTTTTACCATATAATGCCATATGTAATAAATTTATTATATTAACTCGCGGTTTTAAAATTACTACAGACCTAACTTAGATTTAACTTAAATACTGTCTGTAGTAGAACGCGAGTAGTACACATTGAAATAAAACACTGCAACGGTTTAAAACGCGATATATTTTATTTAAGCTTGTATATAAATAATAACTAATATAAATCGCGTTTAAACCGTTAAAGTGTTTTATTTAAATTGTACTTAACTTATTAACAACTGATATGAAAGTGAACGAAATTTTTACGATCCTGTTTATAAATCTGGAAAACTGGAAAATAAAGAGCAGCTGACGAAAGAAGATTTTTCATAACGAATATTACGATACCTTGAATTTTTATGTCCGGCATAAAAAAAGCGTTTTTACATTTACTTTATGACTTCTAGAGTTCTATTAAGTGATTTTATTGCCATCCACGAAGTGATAAAAGGGTGATAAACAATTATATCAACTCGTATTATGAAATATTTGTGTAGTCTTTAAATTTTAATGTCGACAGTTGAACTTTATTAGTGCCTGTATAATATCGATCCGTCTGCACTTCATTTTGGTCGGCCAGGGCGCAGTAGTCTGGCGCGGACGCAATTGTATGGATTCATCTTACAGATCTATTTTATTTACAGACAAGTAGTTAATCAGACTCCTGTGCCTTGCCTGATCGAAATAATTTATTGCCACGGAATTCGAATCCTCGACCTACCTTTGATTGAGATTTGATTTAAGTAGTAGATACATACTGCGAGGGTAGATTGAAGAAAAAGTATAAATATGTATTTTAAAACTATAACACAAGTGGGACTCGAACTTATACGCGGACAATGGCGTGTCTGCTCTAGTCTGCCTATGTTACTCTGGCTACTAACCCACCAGGTCACACATATGTAACCAATATCGTTAATAATTCTCCATTTGCAAGGCATGTAAAACCAATGTCATGTAACTTTATTTTTGTTTGTAGCTATACCATATGCTACGAATAAACAATCTGCCCTTATTAACTCAATTAAATCATTAAAGTCGTCCCAATTTTACGAGCGCGCTTGACAAAGCGTCGCAAAGTTACCCAACAAGGTGAAATTTTATTATAACAAGTAGACCCATTATCGGGGAACGCTAGTTTCGAAAAGTTTACAATCAATAAAACCTCGGAGGTCGGACGAAAACACTTTGAGCCTAGTGGATGCCTGGAGCAATATAAGTATATAATAATATTAGGTGCATGCATCAATAAGTTGAAAAGATCGACGACGATGGGACTCGGTAGCTCAATTGGTAGAGCAACAGCACGGAACGCTGACGATGCCGGTTCAAGTCCTGCCCGAGACAAACAATTTTCAAATTATTTTCGATTTTTAAATACACATAGACAAACATGGGGTTGATTCGATGACGAAGAACTACCCCAGTCATATAAGATCTAAACGAGGTGAGCTGTCGATTTGTTTTGGCTTTAGATATTCGGAAATCTACAGACTGAAACCCTGAAACTCAAATTTAATATTTTTTGGCTTTTCGTCACCCAGAAGTCCATTGAATGTCCAGATTTTCCAGACGAAGTGTTAGAAAATTTAAAATTGTTTTCTTAAACATGTTGGACTATCTAAAAATCGAAATCGATGGCCTAATTTATAGTTTCACACAAGTCCAAGACTTGTTTGAAACTATAAATTATCGAATTAATATTATAATAATTATTTATCGAATTTTAGAAATGTTTACGTATTTCAGACTGGTTTGTAGAAATTGTTGTAGAGATTTACCGTTTAGATAGAAAAGACTAGTATAGCTATAGGAAAATGTATTAAAAAAATAAATTTGAGTTTTCCTAAAAGTTCTCCTCTATATTATGATAAAAAACCTCCAATATTGACCCCATTTTTCCCCTTCTCCCCATCCAACTCTGCTCATATTACGTCATGAATCAAATTACATAAGCCACTTTCCATAATATGAAGTATCTCGATCACTATAAAACTAGATTAGTAGTAGTATTCTAAGTAAGACCCAATAGGCTATTTTTATTTCAAAATTGATGATTAATGAAGAAAACACGTAAAAAACTGAATAAAACAAGTATTAAATACTGTCAATAGTTTACGCGAGTAGTACACATTTAAATGAAACACTTTAACGGCTTAAAACGCGACATATATTAGTTAAACTTATTTGAAAATTATCTTAACTACGGCCCGACGTTTCGGATGCTTTGCAACTCAACTTTCAAATAAGTTTAACTAATATATATTATAAACCGTTAAAGTGATTTATTTAAATGTGTACTACTAGCGTAATCTTCAGACAGTATTGACTATAGAATTAGTTTAGTAGTCTTTTATGTAAGCCCTAATAGGCTATTTTTATTTTTAAAGCTTTCTTATATTCTAGACGATTGGTTATTAATAAAGAAAAGACAAAAAAACTGAATGGAACAAGTATTCAAAAATTTCCACCTGATTTTCCTCGCTGATTTTCTTATTGAATAACGTTAACTCAAATTGCAAATTCGTAGAATGATGAAACATCGCTACGTAAATACTGAACTTCACCGTTCAATAACTCAATTACGCCGAAGGTGCCAGACACGAATTCAATTACTTATCTAGAATCTAAAGATCACCCGATTTATGTAAGTATAACGCTCAACTTTTATCGGAAAACTGTATGTTTGTTTATTGCAGATTTCACAAGAAATTCGACATTAAAATCATGTTTTAAACCGTTATTTTATTCAAATGTGTAGTACTCGGGTAAACTACAGACAGTATTAAAAAAATACTTCACTAACATTGTGGTTTACGGTTCAGAAATCTTGAGAAAGAAAGAACAGACAAACTTGGGATACACTTGATGGAAGGTGGATTACGTACCAACTATATAACAAGGTACTCTATCTATCTATACGGTTTGGAGATTCTGAAAATAGTTTGGCAATCTTTGTTTTTTATCATTCTAAAAGGCTAGTGGCTAACATAGGTTAATAAGGCAGATTATTTAATATAAAGCGAATTTATTTATTACTATTATCATATAAATGTTTACTTTACGTAAAGAAACCAGGAAAAGAATAAGTTCGATTTCTGGTATATAATAAACGAAAGGGTTTAAACCCTATCTTATTCTTGAAAAGCTTGTATAAACTTAACTCTCAATAAAAATGTTTAAAGTTAAATAAATAAAGCAAATACTGTAAGCATGAGTTTAATTCTATGTTTTTATTAAAGGTATTTTAACAACTAAGTCAACAACAACTAAATAAACGAAGCAGCTTGATAAGAATGCACAAACTCGCAGATATCAGGTAGTATGGGCTTATTTCTCTCACCTTCAGTATAAGCCGAAGTTTCCATTTATACCTTACTTATCCACCTTCTATCTTGTTTGAGAGGGAATATTTCTTAAGACCCCGAGCTTATCTTAACGGGCTTTCAATAATGGGCTTTGACGTCATACAAAAATAATTTTATACGTATACTTGTCTTAAACATGCTTGGAAATTTCAGCCCTATTTTGACTCTTCGAGATAAATCAAACTTGCTTTTTGTGCACTGAAAACTATTTTTTTTTAATTTTGACATAATCATCATGTTTTACTAGTGTAGCCCTTTCATTGAAGATTGAGGGGGTTCCGGAAAAATATTATATAATCCACCATTTTGTATCAGCGGCCATCTTGGATTTATAATAGTACTGATTTTATATATTGTATTGTCATCTAAATTAAATGTGTGTACCAAATTTCAGATCAATCTGACAACGGGAAGGTGCTTAAATTTCAATTTCTCATTTTGACCCAAATAAATAAATTCTGTACGTACGAGCTAACATATCAAAGGTTTCATTTAAATGTCGAACTGGCTGGCACACAGAAAGCAGTTTAGTGAAAAAAAATGATTTTGGCGCGAAAAGAACTATTGTTATAAGTTGCTCTTCAACCTCGTCAAGGGCTTAAAGTTCTGAATTGTACTACATCCACGCATTATTTGAGACTTGCGTTTTCACACATTAGTCCATCGACGCTTTTGCCGGCCACTGCAGTAAGGTACCTACTTTTGCTTATCTACAGTTAAACAACATTATATTTTATCAATTGTGACGGGCGTTTTGCTGTTTGGTCTTCGCAATTGAGATCATCAGGAGTTATAGTCTTCGTTTGGTCGTAAGCCCAATTAGTACTAATAGTATTTATTGTTGTATAAAGTGAATTCGCGTTTTGAACATATTTCTACGTCCGTTTCACTAATCGGTTTTTTACAGGTAAGTAGTTAATCAGTTCCATTCCCTACCCAATACAATATATTGTTGTGAACCTAGGAACTCGAACCCAAGACCTCTAGCGCTTAACAAAATGCTAGGCGACACGTATAATCATTCGGCTACAGAGAATGTCATTGTTGTTTCGTCAATATTATTTAACACTAGACAAAAGAACGAGAAGTACTTTTGTCTAGTATCGATATTAATCAACGTATAAGCATCGAATGTGGTGTTTGCCTTCATATATTATATGTATATACAAATGTTAACAGTGTTGACCACAATCGGATAAAGTGGTCTAGTGATTGCGCAAAGGAATCTGAGCGAACACATCAATACTGTAATTATTATCAATTGAATAAGTATGCGGTGGTTGTATTATACTCATCTAGTGCTAATAAATAACTTAACATCTAAATCGCTTATACTTATACTTATTTTTATGTGTATGAAATGTCGTAGTATGAATGTATATGTTATTATAAGCTACATTCCGATTTTCCCCGTGGGGCATGGGACTAACACATTTCTAGTCCGTTTTACTGATTGCTTTTTTATTTATAGGCAAGAAGTTGATCAGACTTCTGTGCCCCACCCGACCGAACCAATCTTTGGTTTCCCCGGGATTCCAACCCAGGACATGCTGAGCAACACGTTTGACCATTTATCTATGGAGGCAATCGTATACCATATATGATTATATTTATAAGTTTAACTAATATATCGTGTTTTAAACCGTTAAAGTGTTTTATTTAAATGTGTACTACTCGCGCAAACTATAGATAGAATAACACTTACCTACAAATAACACTTTAACTAGCTATGATTTTTTTTTCACTATACTTTTTACTTTGCTATTTGCAAATATTCGATATATTACTCCATTGCGTAATACAGCTGAAGCTAATATTGAACACATTACATTCACACAGCAAGGGAAGCCGTTAATAATGAACTAATTTGCGCGGGCTTTTCTGTAATAGACCTATTACTCTACGTCAAACATTGGAAATTTCCGAGCGTTATATTTTGAAAGCCTTTGACCGGCTTCCAAATTTAAATGTATGTTGTTGTAATTTTGGTTCTCGTTATACACTACTTTAGCAACTGCCCTTTATTGAAGGTAGGTACATAAATAAAAGTTATATACAATAATACAGAGCAGATCTTTTAGGATAAATAAAAAAAAAGTTATGAAGTATAAGCTATAAAAGTTAACTGAATGATAATAATATTTAAATAAATGTCTAAGATATGAAAAAAAATCCTGTATCGTTTACATACGATATACATATTTCTGCTTCCGTTTCTCTGATAATACCAATATTAAATTTTCGTTTCCGTTTCTCTGATAATATCAATGTTATATTGATTACGAAGGTGTATACTTAACGAATAGGTTTATATGTTACTCTATTGAGCGTTATTAGACAATATATAAATTGAACTTTAATTAAAATTAACTTTAGCAAGGTTTAGTTTAAGTTAAGTTTGAGTAACATACGGTAACAGACGGACGGATACTACCCGCAACAACATCTAACTAATATTATAAAGCTGAAGAGTTTATTTGTCTGTTTGTACAAACAAATCTCAGAAACGATTAGTTCGAATTGTGTTGGTTAGAAATTTGATCAAGGAAGGTTATGAGCTACAAATAGATCGTTGCGACCAATAGGAGGCAGAATAGAGGCAGGCACAGTAGGAAATGTGAAAAAAAACGGATTTTTTTTTTCGTTTTTAAGGATTTCCGCTCTAAAGAATATTTCGTCTTTAAATTATCTAAAAAATATCAAGGAGTATATGTGTATCTTTGTGAACATACGAATAGTAGTAGTATCTGTTTCATATGTACATGTTTGTCTAACTAGCACTCGGCTATCAATTATAGTAATAAAAGCTCCTATAGGCCTCGAAGACTAATGATAACAGCTATAAATATAATAAATTGATAAAGTTTGCCGGCTTTGAGGTGTGACGACGGATCAAAGGGACGTCGCTTTGATCATTCACCCGTAAAGTGTAGGCCGCGTAGCGATATCTATTTCAGTTTTCGAAAACTTTTATTCCAATTAAGTTTAATTATGAAAAAGGCTTTAATCTATCAATTTGAAGTTTAAAAATGAATTCGAGCGGCTAAATAGTAATCGATCGATTAAATTTTTTGTTCGGTTCTTGTTTAAGTACGTGCCTACATGCCATGTCAGTAAGTATTGTAGACTACGTAAAAGTAGATTAAGTAAAATTAATTTTAAGCAGATTAAAACGGGAAATGTAATGTAATATTTGTAAATATAAGTAAAATTTATTAACTCCGATCGAAGAATGCCTACAGTTAAAAGGTGATTATAAAATAGAGTGATAAAGGCCGTATTAAATTTAGTTTTGATTTTAACTATTTCCTATGGCCTATCTGAAGCGATTAGCTTTAGCAGAGTTTTTAAATGATTATTGAACTTATGAAACTAACCTGTCCTGTCTACCGATTTTGGCTATGCATATTGTGAATTCGACATTATTTATCATTTCAGATAAGTACACAAACTGTTTATCGTGTTGGTATTTTAACTAAGTGCTCTACTTTTCAAGTAGGTCTTGTTTCAAGATATTAATCATTTGTTATTGGGTTAAATTTCTAGAGCGTAGCCTTGATCTGTTTCTCTGGCTAGGATAGCTTGATCTAGACAGGCCTTCGCTGGAGAGCTTTCACAACGAGAAACGAAATAGACAAAAGAGATGGCACGATTTGATAAGACATTTGTTTTTTATACACAGATCAATTCAGTAATTAATGTTTTTATCAATAATGTGGAGAAACAGACAAAAAGTTATTGGTAATTTTTATTAAACAATAATTTTTATAAAACAGGTAAAGATAATTAAACTACATACAGACAAATGCGAGTATTTTATAGTTGAAAAGTAATAGTACTTATTTTTAAATTAATATAAATTTAAAATAACTTCAGTCATATATTTCTTGTTTAAAGTGTTTTACTCCATTTATGAAATAAAATGTCGTATCAATAATTAGCACTGAACAAGCACTGTTTAAAATACATGTATACTAATATATAAAGCTGAAGAGTTTGTTTGTTTCTTTGGATGCGCTAATCTCGTTTACTACTGGTTCGAATTTATGATTTCGTGTTGGTTAGAGCAGTTTTCGACGAAAGGCTACAAAATATCGCGATGTGACTAATAGGAGCGACGAAAATGTAAAGAAAACGGAGAAAATTATTCATCTAGTTATGTTCAAGATACCCAAAATATATATATGAATGAATGATTCTCATTTAATTAATCTCTAAAATGTCCACGGCAGTAAATGTCTATCTTTAAAGATTAACTTGCAAGAATGACGGGACGCGATCGACGTCGTTGGTAGTGCCTTAAATTTATAAAGATGATGAGTAGGTTTGCAGAAACAAATTTGGATCCTCAAAATAACTATTCTACGCGGACAAAGTCGCTAATACAGCTAGTAAGTAGATATATAAAAACAGTTTTAAATATAGAATGACATTATAAGCTTCTTAACCCTTGTTCATCAATTTGCCCTTCGAAACATCATATAAAAGTGACTCACAGGCGACAACAAAGAGGCGCCGTTGAGTTGGCGACACGTTGTCTACATTTCTACGATTAATATAGGACATTTTCTAATATCTGAAAATGTAGGTTTCATTGTGCTGTTTTTCTAACCATTCGGGAAATGTTGAATTTTCCTTTGCTTCTCGTGACAATGGCGCAGTGCTCTCGTATGTTCAGATCCGAACCCAAAAATGACACTGAGTAAATTTTACGACGTCAATACTCTTCACACGTTATTGCGCATTATATAAATTAAAACTCTATTATGGATTAAAAAAACTTATTACGATTACTTTAAATTTTGTAATTTTATCTTTAATGATTTTGAATATGATTATATAATATATATGAAGTAATAAATATTTCAATACACTAAAGTGGTTACTTAACACATTTTTTAAAAATTCCATTGCAAATAAAACTACAGCCTGTCACTGTACACTTATCTGAATATACGAACGAAACTACAAAAGGGCTATTTATAGCTCCACACTTAATTAGAGATAAACTGGGTTTTATTCAGGTGAGCGAAGTGCCTCTCACCTTTGATGCCAGCGATATTAATTTTAGCTCACATTGTACAGTGCACGTTTTACGCGTACTCGTAGTTTTTTAATATAAATCTGATAATGAGCTTTCAATTCCCTGAATACAAAAAAAAAGTTCTTTTTTTTGTATTCAGTGGTCATTATTAAAGGCAAAATAAATATCAACTACTTAAAATAAAGATAAGGATAATAATATTATTATCTCTACAAATTTAAATATGTATTTAATTTTCATAGTCTGTATGATATGGCACATGGAAAATTTTAATTTCTTAATTAACTTTTTTCTTAGAAAATATTTTAGCTTATTTGGTTTTTTCTTTACCGTTTTTATTTTCGAAGCTTGATAATATTTTTTTTTGACTAAGACTGTGGTCTTCTATAAGCGCCACAAACCATGCAGCGTAACATGTGAAACTTCAATCATATCAGTATGTCTTATGATTGGAGTCTTTAAATTGAAGAAGCAAATCCGAAATTATAAGACACCGAAGCTGCATGCAATCTACGGAGGTTATAAGGAACCAAATATAATTAAAATGAGATCAAAGTCGTTAACAATCAACCTTCTTAAATGAACCACAAAGGTCATCACTTGGACATTACCAATTCCAACTGTTGGGACACACTGTTTTAAGACGAGACGTATTCTTCATGATGTTTGTTTTTCACGATGTACCTACAAAAAGAATGAATATTTTATTTTGACTTTATGTGCACAATTTGGTTCTTCCGATTTACGAATTACAGATAGATTGCATAGATAATCATCGAATCATAATAAACACAGTATGTCAATTAACTCGTTTGAATGTTATCTATAAGCACTATAAGCAATAACAATTAGGGTCAGTCTACCTCGCATGGACTAATAGCCAATTTCATAAACAAGGGTCGCGTATGAAATACATTTATTCCACAGATAATGTCATTCCCATTATCTTAATGCGTTTGTATATGAAAATATTATTTACCAACACAGCTTGACAGTTGACTTAGGGCGGTTTAATCTGTGGCTGAAATGCAATTTACTTCCCGCTTTTTTTCTAAAATTGTAAGAGGGTTCGTGGTCAACGCGGTGACCATATGAGGCCGCTAGAGGCAGAGTAGCCTACAATTTTATGACTTGATTATTTATATTCATTGACTAAACATGTTAATCTACAAGTTTTTGGTCGCTGTGACCGAAAATTGTTAACATATTTCTTAAATTAATACAAAGTACAAATTCATTTTCGCCTAAGATGTTTCAAATGTTTATTTACTTCCTAATTGAAAATAATAATTTTTGTTATTAGGCCACTCTGCCTCTAGCAGCCACATATTTCTCATCCATATCTTTAGCTAAACTAAGCCATGAACACAAAACAAAAACTTAAAAAAAAATAACTACTTGAAACGCGAAACATATTCGTTCATTTTTTATAAACATAATCGTCGTAGTTGCATACACAGCAGTCAATAAAGTGTCTGTAGTTTACGCAGCTGGTACACACTGGTCTCGCGTATTAAACATTTTAAACTGTTTGATACGCGACATTCTTATTTCTTTATTAGTAGCGACGTCGCATTTGAGTTACAGCCGTGCTTATGATTTAAATACAAATTGAAAACTAGTATTTTTGGGTTAATTTTTTTTTAACCGTTGAAGTTGTTTTATTTAAATACAACGCTATTTCACAATAATTAATGGAAGTAAAATTACAATGTCCCTTTCGGCCTTTTTAAATGAGGTTTTCGTTGGAAATAATTTTTAAAACAATTTTATTTACGACCTAATCGTACGTACGTTTTACGACGTAATCCTTTAAAAACTTAATCCTATCTGTGACAAAGTCTCCGACGATGCAATAATCTTAATAGGTAGCTGTCCCGATACTGGACAAACCGTGAGAACTTTCCTTCGGAAAAGAAGACGTAAATAATAAAAGAGATATCTCGTTTAAACATTAGAAACAAAGGCCAAGGATTTAAATAAACAGAAAGATATGAATAAATAACGTTGCTCTGTGTGCTTTATCAAATCTGGCCTATTTCCACATGTAGGTTATTAGATCCCGACCAAATTATATGAGCATGTATTTCCGAGACTCGAACCCAGAACGTTTTGCACCGAACACAATGTCACCATGCCATGCAGAGCTAATACAGGCGTTTATTATTTATATATTAACAAAAGTTTTGTGGCTTCGACGTACATTAATTAATATTTTTTTTATGTTATAAAAGCTGTGTCAGTTTCGCGTAGAATAAACACTTCATCCGCGTAGAATAGTTATTACGGGAAAAAAAAATATTTTTGCAAATCCCCTCTCTATCTTTTTTTAGGTTTAAGCTGTTGCCCACGACGTCGGCTGCGTCCCGTCGTTCTTGAAAATTTATCTTAAAAGATCTAAGACATATAGCGTCGCGGACATTTTTTTAGATCATTTAAAGGAATCATTCTTTCATACATACTTTTCGGTATCCTATGCATCGGAAAGGCATTCCCCGTTTAGTTTAGCTTACGTGCTGTGTCTAGCGACTGGGTCTCCACATGACCACAGCTGCTGCAAAGTATTTCAAAAATTGTAAACTTTAACATTTTGCGTTTTAAACCGTTATAACGGTTATATATAAAAGACCTATCATACATATTATTCATAATGTTTGTTACAAGGCTGTGATGTGTATAACATTGAGGATGTATACTTTTCTTTAACGTGTGACTCGCATGTAACTATGTTGTAGAGTGAAGTCGTGAACAAAACATTGTTTTCGTATTCATGAATGCTTAATAACGTAAAGGCTTCTTGTTCACAAACTCTGAATATTTGTAGACTTAAATATTCATAGGTTTTTGAGAAACTTTGTCTACGCTGTATGGGTATCTCAGATATATATGGTGTTATCTAAGTCTTAGTTTAGTAGTCAATTTAGAATCATTTTAAATAAAACACTGTAACGGTTTAAAACGCGATTTATTACCTAAACTTATTTGAAAATTATTTTTAACTTCGGTCCGACGTTTCAGATGCTTTGCAGCAGCCGTGGTCACGGGGAGACTGTGACATTTGATTTCAAATAAGTTTAAATAATATATCGCGTTTTAAACCCTTAAAGTGTACTACTCGCGTAAACTATAGACAGTATATACTTATTCCTGTTTAAAATAAGTAATAAATACAGGATATTACATAGGAGCCTACATATTATATACATTTACTTCACAATATGTGTTTTAAAGACAGATAAGGCTATAAAATATCAAGAATCAGCAATGGGAACGAAGAAACAGTGGCAATATGAAAATAAAGGAGAAAATTAGTGGAGTATTAGGACTTTGTGGGTTTCCATTGCGCACTTTGTGAAAATTTAAAGAATCTTCTTTAAACGATCTAAAAACGTCACAATTTATGACTGATCTGTTAGGGTATACTTGCAAGAACGGTGAGTTGCTACCGACCGGTCGAAGGGTAAGTTTAAATTTATAAAGATGAAAAAGATGAGGAGGTTAACAAAAACAAATTAGAATACTCAAAATAATCCTAACGCGGACGTAGTAGTTGATACAGCTACAGTAGAACTCGTTTAAGACGATCACGCATAATACGATTTCTCGCATAATACGCCACTTTACGCCAGTCCGTGTAACTTGAGATATATTTTTATACATTTATTAACGCTTAATACAATTCGTCATCCCGTTTAATACGTCCGAACGCCTAAGAAGAACCTGAGATACTGCAGGGTTTTCCTGGATATTCTTATATTGATGACGATGTAGCACCATACGAATTTAAACCAATTGAAGATATGATTTGGAACGATATGTAGCTTCTTCGGATCAAAGCGAAGACGCACTTTAAAAGTTAAATTATCAACATCTATCTGTCAAACCAAAATTAGTGATTATTTTAAATAATATTATTATAAGCCTGTACTGTCCCACTGCTGAGCAAATGCGTCCTCCCTATCCTTCCACCTATCTCTGCTTTATGCGGTCTATTTTAAATAATATAATTATGTATAATTAGAGAAGTACTCAGTGTACATAATATAAACTGTATAATTTAATGCCTATGTTTTACGTTTTTTTTTCCTATCCCGCATAATACGCTTTCTCGCTTAAGATGCGTTTTTGGTATGGTCCATGAGAAATCGTCTTAAGCGGGTTTTACTGTAGTTAGATAATATACGACCTTTTTCTTGTATTTTCATTCCTAAATGTCATTTCCCACCTTAGTCTGATTTCAATCAAACTAAATAAAATAATTATGTTTTTGAATATCAAGAAATATCTAACTAATAGCATTTTAAGATATTAAACATCGCTGTACATTTTGAAACACGTTTATGAAACATTTTCCGCATTACCGCTTCACCACGTCAGAATGGAGATATCGAGTTTATTTCTCCGCTTCCATCAATTCCATTGAATTTATAGAATAACGTCAACCCAACTCGAAGCGAAATGTACTTTTGGATATTAAATATTATAAATTTTCTTTTGTTCTCACAGCGATTCAGAAACCCACCAAGTTACTATAGTTTGAAGACTTTAATATTTGTCACATGTTATTGCACACGATGGCACTATATTATTTTAAAAGGTGTTGAGGTTAAAATTACCTTGCGCGAGAGGTGCACGTATCAATAAGTTGAAAAAATTCGACGATGACGTTTAGGACTCGGCAGCTCAATTGGTTAGCAACAGCACGAAACGCTGAGGATGCCAGTTCATAGCCTGCCCGAGTCGTAATTTTTTCAATTTACTATCGATTTTTAAATCATAACGTACTATAGTACTAACGTTAGTAATTAAGTTAATAGTTTTGATAAAACACTAAACGATTTTGATTGCTAAATACTGTTTTAACAACGACTCGTCGTTTCCGGTGCTCTGCAACAAACGTGGTCACAGAGGGAAGTGTTAGAAAATAAGTTCATTTCATATATTTTGCATTTAAAATAGTAGGTAGGTCAAAATATTAAAAAGTGTAGTCTTTTTAATTTACTAAAGATTTATCCGACCTCATCAAAATATTATCTTCTCTTGCAAAGCATACATCTATACTAATTATAAAGCTGAGTACGAAATGTAAATAATAATCTTCGTGGAACCACAGAGTGCGCTGCGGTTCAAGATACCCAAAAAATATGTATGAAAGATGCCTCTTTAAATTATTAAAAATCCATAACAGTACATGTCTCTCTTTTAAGATTAACTTGCAAGAACGACGAAATCTACCTAACCTAGACAATCCGCAAACAGAGCAGTAACTCTATTAGAAGCAAACAAACTTACCGGCCATCAAAGTCGGCCTCGTAATTTTAAACTTGGTGAAATAGCCCGAAGGTTAATAAGAAATTATACCAAACAGTAATGGCTTTTCTCGAGTTTCCTCAAATTCTATATTGGCAGAGGCTTAATTAAGTTTCACTTAACTAATAAGAAATACCGAACATTCTTAACCAAGTTAATTTTAAGCCGTTTTAAATCTTATTAAAGATTTGCATTTCTTTTAACATCGTGGAAAGATTCATTTTCGTGGTAACTTATAGTGTGAATGGTAAATATTATATAAAACACTCTTAACTGCTTCAAACTCCAATTATATTAATTATTTTTACTTGAAACCTCGGTAACATTAAAGCACTGCATCACTGGGCGGTAGTTCAAATAAATAAACAAGTACTTTTCGCGTATTAAACCGTTAAATTGTTAATAAGTATATTTCTGTTTAGGCAATATAAAAACACTAAGAAATGAAATTTAAAGCCTAATTTACACAACTAATATTAAAATTTGAAATGGAACACCACGGTAAGTAGTTGTATATAGAATTATAGAATTTTAACCTAAGTTAGTGAACAGATAAAAACTAAGTAACGCATTACTCACTAGATAAATAATCAAATAACAAAATTGTATCCTTGAAAGTGCGTACGAGTATTCCATATGTAATTAATTCTTTCTTTGCCTCGTGTAAATCAGCCGGAGACGCGAAATTGCATACGTGAATAATGAGTACGCAGTTAACACGAGAATTTCACTAAAACTCGGGTGCTTCAGCGCATCGTTTGAAATTCACTCAGTTATATCATTAATGCAAATGAACGGACTTAATATCAAGCGTCTCTTCATATGAATAAATAATATTTGCTGGAAAATTAAACGAGGAAAATGGTTTTATTTACTTAGCATAGTGTTCTGACAACTGTATAATTGAATACCCCGGGCTGTGAGGAAAAATATATTACTTTATTTTTGAAATAAAACACTTTAACGGTTTAAAAGGCGAAATATATTAGTTAAACTTAACTTTGAAAATTATTTTAACTACGGCCCGACGTTTCGGGTGCTTTGCACCAGCCGTTGTCAGGGGGAGTTTAACCCGTTAAATATATATCGCGTTTGAAACCGTTAAACTGTTTTATTTAAATGCATACTACTCGCGTAAACTACAGACAGTAGTTATATTACTTTAACTGTGTCAAGTTCTGACGTGTAATAATTATTCTTTAATTGGGAACTGTAAATGTTTGAGTTCTATGTATATCTTGAAGCATTATCTTCCAACAATAGCCGATGCTGTAATGTAATAAAACAAAACATGGTAATGACAAAGTCGGGAATACGTAAATTAAAAGGGTATTGCGGAACGTTACCAAAACCATGAGATTTAGACTTGTGCAGAGACTGGTTTTTTCAATATAATGTACTGTACATGGGAACATGGACTTTAAGAGAAATAGAGAGAAAGAAAGTAGACGTAGACGTGTGGTGTTTGAGGGAAATGCTTGGAATATTGTAAAGCAAGTTTCTCACAAATATTTCTTATATATATCTTACAAGAAGTCGTCATCAAACAGCGCCTATTTTCTACATCACAATTTAGCATACTTCTTTCGAACACGTTTCTAAGCCGAACAACACTTCAATTTACAAATAAGTAGTCCCCGGTCACGTGGTAGACCCCGATGCGATGGACCGACCAAATAAAACTTGCGGTACTTTTGACGAATACAACAGAACGACACGGAACCGGTAGAGATGGCGAGAAACAGTGCAGCGAATACAGTCTGCCCCTTTCGACAGACATGTGCGTTTCCAGGCAGAAACTATTTTTTCCCGGAATTCGAAACCAGGACCTCTCTAACGCAACGTGTTCAAGCTTTAAATCACAGTGCCGGTCGTGCGGAGCTTCCATTAAATAACATCAAATCGTTACGAGAGCGATATAGCGTTATGAATAACGGAAAATCGTATGAATAATTCAATTTATGGTATCACCTCTGTATATTATGTGTTACTGCCTTTGAAGATCCGCTCGCAAATATTTAATGGCGAGGTTTGTATCAACGATACATTATAATATCTACTATTTATAACATACGAAATTGGAATTCCGTATATACTTGGTATGTCAGTGGATCTAGTTTGATTAACATAAGATGATTATTAACTTACACAAAGGTAAGCATGTACGTATATTTAAATAAAACACTTTAAATTTTAAATAAACACTAAAAAATATTTTTTTTTTTTTTAACTACGGCCCGACATGGTCACGGG
Source organism: Leptosia nina (assembly GCA_963661955.1). Taxonomy (NCBI): domain Eukaryota; kingdom Metazoa; phylum Arthropoda; class Insecta; order Lepidoptera; family Pieridae; genus Leptosia; species Leptosia nina. Next base: position 2,287,078 of record CAVLEF010000004.1, on the reverse strand, counting down.
CCGTAGTTAAAAATAATTTTCAAACAAGTTTAACTAAAATATATCGCGTTTTAAACCGTTAAAGTGTTTTATTAAAATGTATACTACACGCGTAAACTATATACTATATGTATATGTATATTTCACTTTCTTTCTTAACAGCCAGGCGTTTTTCGTATCCAGTTATTTTACCCGGGGTAGAAACATATTTATCTCCTTCGCAATGTGCTTTTTGTGCTTATAAGTATCATTCTTATATTTCTAAAAACTCTTTATCTAAGACGAGAGGTTAGTAATCAAAACGGATGCAAATATATGTCCGTATCGCGAGTGGACGACACTGGACTTCTCACACATTAATTATTTTGCTATCATTAATGACTTCTGAAATTATTATATTTACTCTGGATCACATTAAACGCATTCTTAGGTAATTCACTCAAATCATTGAGTTATAGAGATGGTCTAGATACAGATATATAAACAATATCTATTTGCAGTATATAATATTACCACACGTAATTAATTACCTAGTCTTACCCTGTCAATTTAAAAAATGTTACCTACCTCAAAATTATTTTATCGAGACGTTCAAGGTCTCGAAAAATTCTCGATCATCAATCAAAGTGTCCTATTTATTTCTCACCGCTTACAGATTTATTACACGTTCATCGCACTTTAAGGATATCCGATTTTTATCCCCTTGTTAGACCATAAACTAGAGTTCGGCAGGTCAACAAAACCATAGATTAAAAAAGAATGCTAATTGGCGGGAAAAAAGTATTGCGCAGATGTTAGAGCTGCTATTTTCCTCATACCGTACTTATATTATCATTTTTTTTCTTTATCAATCTGTATTACATAATATAATATAGAATTATATATGAGGCCGCTAGAGGCAGAGTAGCCTAACTGCCATTTTTATGACTTGAGTATTTATATTTTCATCGTCTAAAAAGTTAATCTACAAGAGCAACATGACCAAAAATTTTCCTAATTATTGAATATCATGTTTTTTGTTATTAGGCCACTCTGCCTCTAGCAGCCATGTAATATTTATATTATAATGTTTTTTTTAAACACAATATATTAATGTCTTCCGATTTAAGCCAACTTGCGCTAAAACAAAATGAACTGACGGAAAGGCGACTGCATGAAGAACAAAAGCTAGGGTAAAATAAAATTAATTAATCAACAGACTACGCCCAGTGTAACTTGCATTTATATAAACAGGACGAATGGGACAATAGCTTAGATGACATTGAGTAATTAAAGGAAACATTAATAAATATAAGTTATTCCTATAAAAGGAGATCTTTCTCTTTAGCTAGATAAGCACGATAATGTTAAAGACAAAGACATAATTTTGTAATTATAGGAGATTTTTTTTACTTATACGCGAAAAGAACGTAGTGATGGTGTACTAATATAATTATACCAAAGATATTCTTATATATTTCACATGTTATTGCACATGATGGCACTATATATATTAAAAATCGATTAAGTATATTTTTTAAATGTCTACAGCAAACGGCACACGATGTGGATGCCGGTTCTAGTCCTGCCAGAGTCATATTTTTTTTTCAACTTATAATCTATTTTTATTTTACATCGATATTTTAATTAAAAGTTACTCTAGGATCTGAGTTTCCTTGACCCTTCCTCGATAAATGTTCTAAGTAACAAAAGAATAATTTTGCAATTCCCACCAGTGGTTCGAACGAACAAACTTATGGTCACGAGGAGACCTCAGCTGCTGCAAAGCATCCGATACGTCAGGCCGAAGTTAAAAATCATTTTCAAATAAGTTAGTATAATATAGTTATAGTAATATAACCGTTTTAAACCGTTAAAGTGTTTTATTTAAATGTGTACTACTGGCGTAAACTATAGGCAGTATTTATATTTTCTGTTACAAAAAATTTCGCGATATATTTAATAGACGCCGAATTGCACCTTCGTCAAAGTAGATCGTAAATAACAATTTAATCTGTCATGATTCACCTTTTTCGAGCTATTCTTTGAACATTCACCTCTCCTAACAATACGTACAATGGTCAGACGAAAAAGAATTCGCACTTTTCAAATTAATGCCTTTATTACTTATCTCCGAATGAGTGGAATCCAATAACATTAAAGGCGAAGAATTGTATTAAGGATGAAAAAGAATAAAATTCCAGGGAAAGTTGTGCGATTATAATTTATTAATAATACAATATAACTATACATAACTATATAATTTATTAATAATGTAGAATGATAATATTGTAACATAGTGGCTAGAGCCAGAGTAACCTAACTGTCATTTTTATGGCTTGACTTGTTTATATTTTATAGTCTAAAAATCTACAAGAGCACAGTGACCTAAAATTGTTAACACAATTCTTAAACAAATAATAGAACAATTTTAGTTACGCCATCATTTTTATTTTCCTCCTTATTAAAAATCATGTTTTTTATTACGCCAGTCTGTCTCAGCCAGTCCCATTTTATGTCGTACCTATAGACTATAGGCTATAATTTTATGCAATACTGGCTTTACAGAGGTAGACAGTAGGTACCTATTTATTTTTATATTTCTTAAAATGAAAAATGCTTAGATAATATATAGTATGTTAATATTAGAATATTTTTCATATTACCAATAGTTACTTTTGGTACTGATCTGTATATTTTTATAAAATCTTAATAACGAGGTTGCTTTTATTTTAGTTTGTCATAGTAGTTGCCTTCGTATTCAATGGCATTCACGTAAAAGTATTTTTTAAAATTGTAAAAAAAAATGAATACGTACACGCGAATATGATCTAAAAACACACTGTTTTAAAGACAAGAAATATAAGTATTCCGTATATTTTATAAAACTATATTGTTTCAGTTTATTTGCATTCACTGTCCGTGTATTTTCAGATGTTATCAAATAATCAGTTTGAAAATATCCAATGAGAACAAAGAACAGTTTGGCCGGAGAAAGCAGTCAATTTTATCTGGAGCATTCAAGTTCAGACTTCGTGGCGACGATTCGTCCTTGACTATAAGCTGGCGACTCTCTGTCGGGGATTTTCTCGGACAGAATATAGACGCAGTAATATAGTTGAAATATTGACTAAATATATAAAAGGAAAACGTGACTGACTTGTCAAGTAAGTTAAGCCGACTGTCATGAAGTAATTTAATATTACAGTTAAATGAAAAGACATCATTTTTAACGGATTAAAATGAGAATTATATTAGTTTATTTTCAAACGAAAGTGTTTTTCTCCGAGCCATGTATATTTAGGTAGGCCATTAAAATTTGTGGGTCGCTCTAATGACTTCGTGATGGCTACACGAAACTGCTAGCCCATTTACGGCCAATAAAATGATTGGCTCCCTTCATTGTGTCAATTTAATTAAATTCTTGTTAGGTACAGGTACGAGAAAATAGACCACTAGAATGAGTCGCCAGTAGACTTTATTATCATTTATGTCAGAGTTTTTATGATCGCTTGAGGCTCGAAATTAGACCACAGATTACAAAAAATCTGCTTTGTTTTAATTTATCACACTATGCATTAAATACACAGGTAATGTAAGACGCTTCCGACGGTGTTTTCGATCGGGAATCTGTGGGCGGATAATAAGTTGTAATAAAGATATTTTATTTAAAAATTCAAGAATTAAATTTATAAAATACATAGGTATGTTAATATTCTCTTAACTGGTAGTTAAGTATATCCTATATCAACAACCCGCCATTAAGCTTTTGATTTGATTAAATTTCTTAACATAATATTATGTAAGATAGTACGTGATCTTATAATAACTGGTCCATGGAAAAAACTTAATTTTAATTGTGACTATTTTTATCCCAGGACTTTATATTTTTACAGGTTTATAAGAAAACCCAACCTGTAATTTTGTATTCAGTTTCAGTTTTCCTAAGGGTATTGTGAGGGTTTGAAAGGGTTTGTCTGCGGTCAGGCACCCTTCAAAATATTATGTACCCTTACATAATTTACTAAGATTTAGGGATTGGAACGAATGTATCCCCTTTTTAAAGCAAAAAGTAATAATAAAATTGTGATGTGACTCATATAGAATGAGTACCTACGCAAAATCCGATCTTAACAAATAGATGATATTTGTTACATTAGTAATTTTAAACAAGATTTTTTAATTAAACTGTATACTAGGATTTAAAAAATACTTCTCTATCTTAATAGAGGGCGCTCAAATAAAAGTTATTATTTATTCTGCCATCTGTACGTAACAAGAAGCATTTAAACCACAGACAAACATTATATAGAAGAATAGTGTGGTCTGTCACATCAACACGGCTTGAAACTGAACACTTTTTATTGATTATCTGTTTAATTTTGTCTATGGTGCCATCACATGACCCTTTATTTTGTCCCCGTGATCAATTTGAGAAATTTCAAAAATAATAACGCGCAATGGCTAAAATTCAGAACGTTGAAATAGAACTGCAAGAGAATTCTATAGACAGGTATATTTGTTTTCAAATATTCAGTTTCTGATTAAATATACGACAAATTACATAACTGCAATCGTGTAGTGCTAGTGAAGGTCAGCTTACAGGGATTTGGCAACGATAACCTGATTGTTTTCGTTTTGTTTGATTAACGCAAGTGTTTGTTACTATAAAACAATTCCTTACAGCGATGACGGTGAATTCTTGGGAATGGAAGAAGAACCACCTTTCGGTGAGTTAATAAACATGTTTGTTTACAACGCACTCGTCAGGACAATTTAATTATATTAGTATGGAATCAAGTGTTTTTATTGAATTATCGCATAACAAAGTAAATTTAATTATGTTCCAGGAAGTGTTGTCCATGATAGGCCCCAATTAGTGACACACTCGTATATAGACAGTAATGAAGATGAAAATAGTTCTTCATACAATTTCAGAGATCTAAGTAAGTGACTTTTCTACTATACAGATTATTATATGTTGTGGATAAATAAAGACCCTTTCTATGGAAATTTCTATCCAGTCTCCATAAATTATAATAATCAATTCCAAACTTAACAACATTTATATTTTATAAGACATACACAGAAAGAACCAGTACAAGTTAATAAACTTAGGCTTATCTTAATGTGACACAGAACAACAAAACTGTGTAAGAATGCTATCTATATTTATTTATGTGTAACAAGAAGCAAAAGCACTTGCTTTCTTACACACATACATGGCTAAACTGTATAGTATGGTAGAACAAGAGATCTTTTAGGATATTACTCACTAGGTATTATACTCATTTTATATTGACTAAATATTTATGTTTACCTAATCAATTTCCAGCTGGTTCTCTGACATATAAAATAGTTCAAGTAAAGGAGGAAATGCAAGCAAATAATATGGCTGCTAATTCACCGACACATGGTAAATATTTATTTCATATGTGATATTTAAGTGGTATTGTAATACTGAATTTTTTTATCTCAATATATTGACAACAATAGTTGTGTAAGAAGACCTCACTCAGACACGTCCTCATGCACCCAAATGAAATAGTCTACTTTATAATTTTAACTATAAGCATATATTTGATACGATCAAAATATGAGTGTATTTTACTCGGAGTAGAAGTCAGGGTCTCCGACACCTAATGGACCTAACACCCAGATGTAGAAGGAATTTAAATAGTGACTTTTTAATACTCTTACCAGAATACTTATTAAGCATCAATTAATTAGACTAAGCGATGCTATATAATTAGGTATTTAATTAATAAGTTAGGATTTTAAAATCATTTAACACAATTTAAGTGAGTGAAATACTGTTTTCCGAACCTGGGGCATGGGGTGAACACATTTTTGTGTTTGCTTCACTGATCCATTCTTCTGTTTGATTTCTTAACGCTTAACGCTATGTCAGGCAATATGGTTAACCATTGGGCTACAGAGGCAGTTATTTACCACAGTTAGACTTATAATAAATAAGATTTGTATAGTCAAATGTTTGATTAATGTACTTTGAAATTATTTCAGTTATCCCAACTGGAGAATTCTTTGTCATTAGTAATCCAGTGGAAGTGTTCGGCACTGAAGGTCAAAAGAAGACTATTAACAAACGTCAAAATTTGCAGGCCAAAGCTGTAACAGCTAAAAAGGTAATCTATTTCTACCTGTAATATGTTCGCTATGAATACTATCCAAATAAAAATAAACAGTTACTTTTTCAGTTTTATGAATACATAATAACAAAAATATTGTCATGTTTGTTTTTTTAATATACTATAATATATAATTAATAGAAAGATTAATATTTGAAATAATTTTTAGCGAGATGATAAGAGAAGAGCAACTCACAATGAAGTGGAAAGGAGGCGCAGAGACAAAATCAATAGTTGGATAACAAAAATAGCAGGAATGGTACCAAATTGTGGTCAGGCAGAGAGTGCTAGCAAAGGTGGTATACTCGCCAAAGCCTGTGACCATATTGCTGATCTCACAATGAAAGCAAATAAGTAAGTGTATTCTATAATTTTTAAAATAAACTTTACCTATTTGCTATACAAATATAGTTCTCATTGGATAAAAAGATATTACTGGATCTGAATTCCTTTTGAATACCTTAATTATTTTTCAAATGTTATTGCGCATGATAGGACTATATGTATTAATTAAAAATCGATAATAAATTGGAAAAATTATGGTAGTGGTGCATGTATCAATAGGTTGCAAAAATTTGCCAATGATGTGTAGGACTTGGTAGATCAATTGGTTAGAGCAACATTCAGAATGCTGTCGATGCCAGTTGCAGATGCAAGTCCTGCCCAAGTCGTTTTTTTTTTTTTCAATTTATAATTGATTTTTAATTTGACTCTTTGTTTCAACTAGTAGAAAAAAGCTTAAGACATCAAATTAATGCAAAATTTTATTAAAATAATAATTGGGTAAGAATCTATTGTTATATATAGCATTATTTGTTGTAGATTAGAAAAGGCTGAGAGAGATAATGCAAAACTAATACAAGAAGTGTTGCGGCTCAACCAAGAGTTATCAGAGTTGAGGAAAGAAAACTCATCAATGCGTAATCAGTTGGCTGACAATTGCATAGTAGCAAATTTACAGCGAGCTAAAGGACAGAGGTCCTAGGTGTTAATTGACTTTTCTATATTGGTGCTGAAGTGATAGTGTTGATTGACTTGATAGCAAATAATAGGTTTGTGTCCACAGCGTTGCCTCAAAATTTAACGAGGGTAGTTTTAAATACTAAAAAACACACCTTTGAGGGTACTTTATCAGCAGCTATACGAAACGCTCAAATCATTGGTTTAGCTTATTTAAAGAAATGTTTGCTTAATTTGTAAAACATTTTTTAAAATTATAATTGGGATCAAATTTGATTTGATAATCACCTACCTATTGTGAAATATAGATATATATATATAATATAAAGCTGTTAATGAAACCTTAAAAATTATGTTTAATAAACAATTTCCTTTATGTATAGGATTTAATTTTAATGTATTATTGGGATATATTATGGAAGTGTATAGTAGTTGTAGTGTAGGCCTTTATTATTTTATCAATACCTTACATGAAGGCTCTTTGATTTTAACAGCTCTATATTATATTTTATTTATCCATTTATCCTAAGTATTTTTTTAATGTTGCTGTCACATCATTAACATGAATTTATTGCCAGAACCACAATTCTCTATTTATAAGGATTGAATTATACGAAATAAGCCAAGAGCTTCATGTTGTGTTCAATAAATTATGGACACAAATATTTATATAGGGTAATTATTAATTATTGTAGTTTATAAAAGTCATGTTATATATTTAGTCTGTAATCATATTTTTCGTTTTTTTTTTATAAATCTTGTTTGGACAGTATTAAGTTACGAAATTATTTGAATGAATGAGTTTGGGTGATTCTTGTTGTTTTTGGAGTGCCAGAAAAAAATGATAGAAATTTTTTCGTGCAAATAACATGGCGCCATATTTTATGCGTTCAAAATGTTTAATATACACAAGATGTTGTTATTCTTATTTCTTTTTTAATTACTTTAAAAACATGATAAGGGAGTAAAAAGTAAAATAGTGCATGTTTCCTTTTAGATGATAGATTTGGAAAGTCAGCTGATAGTAAAGATTATTCAAAAACAAATTCTTAAAGACAATAATATACCAAAATCTTTGAGTATACAAATATTGTCAGTATAATAGAAAACTTGTTAAAATTATCTTTTTTTTTATTTTGGTATGAAGAGTATGTGGCGTGCGCATGACTTAGAGTCCGTAATGAACTACTAAGAGGCACTAATGTTGTATGATGTAGTTATTGTTAATTTTGTACATATTACTATAAAATCTATAAATTGTTTCATATCAGGCCCGATAGCACTGGAGTTTTGTGTCTTAAACGAATCTCAGTGGTATTGGGTGCAAGCGTTCATGAATTAAATTATATGACGTTGTAGACATGTTTTTTTTTATTTATATTTCCTTAAAAAATAAAGGGTTTAGTTGGAGGTTAAAAAATTTACATCATCCCAAATCATCGGACCATAGTTAAAATAGTCTCCAAATAACTTTAAATCATAAATATCGCGTTTTAAACCGTTTTATTTATTTTTATTTGATTTTTTATCGAAGGTATAATCTATGCACATTGTTAGTCTTAATGAACAGACAATAATTATTGCCACGCAATTTATTCAATTTCCACCCACTCTCTTAATTGGTCGGGGAAGGCGAGTTTCTCTTGCAGAATGAGACACTCCTTGGCGCGCGTTTGATGAGTCTTCAGGTTCACGTTCGTTGTAAACGTTTTATCACAAATGTTGCATTTGAAGGGCCTTTCACCTGAAATATAAAAATATTGTAGTTGACGCGAATATTACACATATCTAGTTTCAGCCGTTCGGTGTCCACTGCTGGACATAGGCCTCCCCCATAAACTTCCAGTACATTCGTTCGCTATTTGAATCCAGCGTTTTCGTGCTACCTTGATCAGATCGTCGGTGCACCTGGTCGCACGAGGTCGTCCAGGTTTTCGACATCCGGTACGTGGTCTTCACACCAGAACCTTTTTGCCCCAACGGCCGTCAGTTCTACGAGCGATGTGCCCAGCCCACTGCCACTTCAACTTGCCAAATCGATGGGCTATGTCAGTGACTTTAGTTTTTCTACGGATCTCCTCATTCCTGATACGATCACGCAGGTTAACTCCGAGCATAGCCCTTTCCATCGCACGCTGAGCGACGCGTAGTCTGTGCACCATGCTCGCGGTAGGAGACCATGTTTCGGTACCGTACGTCATCACTGGTAACACACCACTGGAGTACTTTAATTTCAAGGCACTGAGGTATACTGGTATTATACATAATATTATGACAGTTTAAAATTACGAGTGCGTAACTAAAAACTCATTATATTTTAAAAACTTGCACCACTCCAATTGAAGTAATTGTCGTTAAAAGAAAAATTACACAGGTAGCTTATAAAATAAAAAAAAATTACACAGGTCTGAGTACATTTTTTTTTAAATTTTACTTTTATTTAAATCCTCTCAAAAGTGAAAGAAAACTGCTTCCATATGATACACCACTTCACGTTTATCAGATTTAGATAATATGCTAGCTATGCCAGCGAATCGTTATTTTGGGCATCCAAATTCGTTTTTGCAAAGGTGAAGAACTTTATAAATTTAAGCACGACGTCGGTCGCAAGTCCGTTCGTCGTTCTTGCAAGTAAACCTTAAAAGATAGACATATAGCATCGCGGCCTTTTTTTAAGATCATTTATAGAGAAATCATTCTTTCATACATATTTTTTGGTTATTTGAACCGCTTTTGCAGCGTAGCGCTCCTATAAGTCACATGGCGATATTTTATAGCCTACCAACACTAAGATACATTTATTTAATTATCATTGTAAAATATATATTTAATTATAAGCAAAAGTAAATCCTTACCAGTGTGCGTTCTAATGTGTATATTGAGTACGTCGCGCCTGTTAAAAGACTTTTTACAGAAAGTACACTTAAATGGTTTTTCGCCGGTGTGAGTGCTGAAAGGAAAAAAAAAATATGTTTCAAAGTTCTATAGCCTTAACGTATAATTAGACTTGATTAAAATTTAAGGTAGCCGTAGAATTTAACTATCATTTAATTTAATTTTTGCGATGATTAAAAAATATCGACAACACAGGCGGGATTCAAATCCACGTTAAACGGTGGCATGACCAATCGTTCGAAGTACAACAGTCAACTTTATCTAAATATATTTTATGATAGCGACCGACCTATTTTAGCTTCGGATATTCGGCATTGTTGAATCTACATATAAGCTGAATGAATGAGTGCATATAAGAGAAATATCAATCTATTGCCCAACATTTTTGACATCCTTTACAGTCTCCCCGTGACCACGGCTGGTGCAAAGCATCTAAACGTCGTCATTTTTAAATAAGTATAACTAATATATCGCGTTTTAAACCGTTAAAGTGTTTTATTTAAATGTGTACTACTAATTACCGCATATGTAGTGTTAGATCAGTTTTCCTATAGAACCCGGAACCGCACTGCGCGCATTTGAAGCCATAGTCTTTGTTGTGACGGCGTAAATGTATTTGGTAGTTTGATGATGAGAAGGAACCACCACACAGTTCACACACGTGACTCTGGAAACGAGGTTAAACTCTGTTAGTGTTAGCAGAGAAGACTTATTTTTTTATGATAGAGAACAGACAGAAGGATCACTTGATGATTGCTGAACGACCCCAGCCATAAAATATCTAAGCAAGATGCGGTGTCAATCTAATGTGACTTTGGATATCCGGAAATCCAAAGACTGAAACCGAAACGCGATTGACCTTGACGGCTTTTTCATTTGTGGACAGTGGTTCGTAACCAACATTCCTACCACACATTTAATATCCACACTTCCAGACGTAGTCCTACATCTAGTATATAAAATTCTCGTGTCACAGTTTTCGTTGCCATACTCCTCCAAAACGGCTTGACCGATTTTGATGAAAATTTGCTTATCCGGTACCTATGAGAATCGGCCAACATCTATTTTTTATCCCCCTAAATTTTAGGGGTAGTCCACCCCTTAATTTTTGTTTTTTAGACAAAATTTTTAATTTCTTCCCTTCCCTTTTCTACCCTTCTACGATCAACCCTTATTTTTTAATAGCCGTTTTAGTAAATTATTTATATGGCAAAACAACGTTTGCTGGTTGGTAATTATATAATTTTTGATAACTATCCCGAGTTATGGAAAAACTTAATATGAAATGCTTTATTTGTCGGTATAACCTTCGTCTCACGTACTTTTCTTCGAGTTTTTTTTTTACTCATTAGGTACAAAGTGCGCAAATAATTCTATGTTGTATGTCTGTGGGCCGTTTCGGCGGTGTACATTTAAAATGACATTAGAATTGATACCTTTTCATTGGAGCTAGGCCTCTTAACGATAGCACCATTGTGGATTTGGTCATGCATGTCCAACTTAGCCTTTGTACTGAATATTAGCTTGCATTTATTGCAGGAAAATCCGTTGATTTTCTTCTGTAAAAATAACGTTTTTATATAAATTATAAATATAAACTTTAAAAATTTTTTTTTTCATCGCTCTAATGATAGTTATTTCCAAATAGTAGATATAAAGACAATGCACAAGTTATATCTATGAGGTACATTTAGTAAAACAGATATATAAATATGTATATAGAGTTAGAATGTATATTTTATTTATTTATTTATTTATTTAATTCTTCATTGCAACAAATACAAAGTATATATACATGATTCCTTAAAAATATTCTTAATAATACAATTTTTAAGATACATTATTCTAACCAGTTATATAGTGCAATGGGCGGCCTTATCGCTGTAGAGCGATCTCTTCCAGGCAACCCTTGAGTAAAATGAAATAAGTTATGTCATGGGAACGTGCAGGTCATGCGAAGCTTAACAATACACAAAAAATGAATATTATACACAACGAATTAAAATACAAAAAAAAAAAAAAAAAACACGAACTAGTTTTGTGGATGGGCTATAGACAAAAAATGCTTATAGAGGAGATGCTTAAAAGATGGCAGTGACGAGGCTAAGCGGATGGAGACAGGGAGCAAATTCCATAATCTTATCGCAGAGATCCTAAATGATTTTCCAAAAAGGGAAGTATTATGGGCAGGAACTTCTAGGATGAGTCTCTCGGAAGAACGTAGACTATAGTTGGAGGGGCACAGAAATTTGAAATCATTTTTTAGGTAGGAAGGAGTATTAGGATTGAAGAGAGCAGTGTATAAGAGGTGTAAGATATGAGCATCGCGCCGCAGTCGAATTGGAAGCCAACCGAGCTGCTGACGATAAACACTTACATGGTCATACTTTCTCAAGCCAAAAATAAATCTTATGCAAAAGTTTTGAAGGCGTTCTAGCTTATCTAACAGTTCTTCATTTAAATCTGAGGTACAGGCATCGGCGTAATCGAGTAAAGGCAGTAATAGGGATTGTGCTAGCATGGTTTTAGTACTGATTGGAAGGAAGTGGCTGAGACGTCTGAGGACGCTTGATGCGGCATACAATTTTTGACTAATGTTTTTAACATGTGGAACCCACGACAAGGTTCGGTCAAATGTTATACCTAAATTCCTTACAGTATGGCAAAATGGCATTGGTACACCTTCTATGGATACTAACGGTAACCGTGCCCAGTCGAGCCTTTTGATGTAATAAGAACTACCAAGGATAATAACTTGGCTCTTATCCGGATTTAATTTTAGACCACATTCTTTTCGATTTTCGAGCAATCGAGGACCTCTTCTCGCTCACATTGGCCGAACAGCCCGAAAAACAATGATATGCTGAACGATGGCCTTACGCAGTTTATTAGAGTTAGAATGTGTTTGCACCATGCTTTCGATATGGAGAATTCCTTACACTCACCATCATACACTTACCATGTGATTCTCAATGTGCTTCAAGAACCTAGATTTGCTCTGCCTAGTCTCCATTCCGCAGTAATTGCAAATCCTTAGAACACTGCTTTTTATTTTCGGCGTGATTATTTTTAATTTATGCATTTTGGTCATGTGTACTTTCAAATAGTGCACCTTTTCAAAAAACCTTTCGCATAATTTACATGCAACTGTATCTAAGCAATATTTGTTCTCCATTGGAGTGAGTGGTTTTTTGAAGATTTCTTCATCATTTTTAGCATTATCCGTGATTTGTTGTATTACATTATCTTTAACATAATGTTTAGCTGTTTTCTTTTTATTTCCATCACAACTTTCATTTGTTTCTCCTTGATTCTTATTGTTGCTAAGGTCATTAATTACTATCTGTGGTGTTCGCTTAATTCTTATAACAATCTTCTTGTCACTTTCCAGTATTTCCATATGTTTTATCGATGGTTTCTTAGTCACATCACAGGTTTCTTCACTCTGTGTAGAAATTTCCTCATCAGTTAAATCATCACCCATAACTTTGTTCTGTAAATCATAATGATCAATAATTTTAGGTTCCACTTGATCGTCATGTTCATGAGGGCAGTTCAAGTTGATAGTCGATTGATTATTTTCTAAGATATCAACATCATTTACTGACTTTTTCTTTTTAACACCTTCATGGTTGACATCTGCCTCTCGAGTAAAACCCTTAAGTATCAAAAATTCATCAAGCACATCAACCGTTCCCTTTACACCTTCATATGTTTCTATGGTGGTGCCAACTTTTGTAATATCATCATCGAGTTTATCACCAAACAAAATGTTGTTAATTGTTGGCGTAGATGGCTTCCATGCATTTGGTATCACTGATAACAAAAAATTATAGCTGTAAATTTTTAGTAGATACAAAATCACTTTACGAATGCATATAATTAAAGCAAAATATGAAGCAAATTTTAATGAAATTCAAACATTTTATCGATTTATGATAGACTAGCGACCCGCTCCGGCTTCGCTCGTGTGCAATGCTGATACTAAATACACTACAGAAAAACTGTGAATGTTGTATATAAAAACTTCCTTTTGAATCACTCTCTATTTAACAAAGCCGAATACACAGGGACAGAAAAAGCAGCTTTGTTTTATACTATGTAGTGATACTGAAGTAATTATAATTTATATTAAAATTAAGCTTTCCCAGGAGTCTCTACAGTAGATTACATTAAAGATTTAGAGCTCTACATAATAGAAATACCAACAAAGGTGCTGTATTTACAACTTACATGGAGGTGTAGCTAGTAAATCTTCTAGTGCAATTTTATCTGTACTCTCATCTAACAAAGCCTTGTCTAAATTCTTATCGATAACACATCTATTAGCTTGAACATTATCTTCTATATTAAACACTGGCACATGATTTGTAACTTCTGTATAATTTCCTTGATAATTTTCGTCTTGCATACAATCTGTTGTTTTTGATTTATCATAGTTAATAAGATTTTGGTATTGCAAGGGTAATGTGTAGCAGTGGTCATTGATAACTGATCGAGTTGTTGAACAGGGACTCAATCTGTAAAGAAGACAGATGAGAATAAAATTTCACATATATGATTCAATTGAATTTCATCTATATTAACATATAAGGCTGAAGAGTTTATTTGTTTGTATGTTTGAACACGCTAATATCAGAAACTAAGGGTTCGAATTGATATTTTTTTTGTATTCGTTGGAGCATTTATCGAGAAAGACTATAGGCTAAAAAACATCGCCCTGTGAACAATACAAGTAAATATACAGCGAGAAATGTGAAAAAATTGGGAAATTTATTAATCATTATGGGTTTCTGAGGTGTACCCTGCAAAAACGGTTCAAGACACCCAAAAATTATATTTGAAAGAATGATTCCTCTTCAAATGATCTAAAAAAGGTCACGCAATGGTATATATGTCTATCTTTTAAGATTAACTTGCAAGAGGGACGCGACGGACGTCGTGGGTAACAGCTTAAGTTTATAAAGATGAAGGGGTTTGCAAAAACGAACTTGGATGCCCAAAAGAAAATAATCTTAGCAGACAGAGTCGCTGAGATAGCTAGTTTATTATAAGGGACATTAATTTAAGACACTGATCCAAAGACTGCGGCCTGCCGGTCGAATGCTGGTGGGCTGACAGCATAAATAATACTCAAATGAGTAAATTATTTTTCAATTTTAATACATTATTATCAATTCTTTATAGTCTTTAATTTCTTATACTTCTGGTGGCCCATGATAATAGTTCATGATTTACCCAAGTAGCTCTATATTGTGGTACATTATGTTGTTTAACTTTAAGAACAGTTAAATGTGTTAAAAGACAAATATTATTAATTGTAAACAAAGATTTAATTGTATAGTCACTTAAATACAAGTTATTACCGCCTTACCCAAAATCAAATCTAAGATCTGATATTACTGAAGGTTCATCCTGAAGCCAATGCGATTCGAGGGAATCATCAGAAATGTCTGCTTCCTCCCTTATGACCTCACTCACAATACGAGCCACATTATCAGGTATCTCATTACCTGGCAGTAGGTCGTTTAGAAAATTGCGCATGCTTGTGGTTGAAACTGAAATTTATAATATAAAAACATTACTTTTAAAACTAAAATCCCCTTTGTAAATGAAACACTATTAACTTTAATAAAAATATTACAATATTTTTCAACTGCAGTAATGAATAATAAATACATTTTTATCAGGCATCGTCTATAGTCTACCAGAGTAGCACACATTCAATTTAACACAAAGTTTCAGACACTTTGCAACAGCTAAGGTCCTTGTGAACATATCTACATGTCATGTTTTAAACTGTTATTAGTGTTGAATTTAAATCATTCTTATTAATTTATCTTAATTCGAGATATCAGCCTTCTGTAAATATGATTTATCTTTAATGGACTCACCATTATCATCTTCTTTGTTCCGATTATAATTTGGTGTAGCAATGTGTTTATATTTTGGTGATCTGAAAAATATGATACTGTTTATCAGTACATAACAAAAATGACCAACCAATACTCTCTCAATACCAAGCCAAATACGTCTTCTCGTGTATAGAAAGTGAAAAAAAAACAAAAAGGTAATTAAAATAGTAATAATATACAAGATAAGACAGTGATCTACAAATACGAAAAAAAGGCTACAATCGTGAGTGTATATGCTAATATAAAGCTACAAGCTACCACTCTTTTAGCTACAAGGTAGCTAAAAGAGTGGTAACTATCTAACACCTTGACATTGTTTTAAGATAAATAATATATATCACCTGAATTTAAATGTTTCATCATGCCTTTTGATGAAATTGCTAAATGCACTAATATCGATGCTTTCCTCGACTTCCTTAGAATTTAAATAGCTTTTAAACTGCTTTTCGATGTTCCTACATGATTTCTTAAACTTGCATGCTATTCTCATATTAGAATGACACTCACGGCAGAGTTGGAACACCAAGAAGTCATCTTGTTTCACCTGAACACAATTAGGACAAAAACATAAACCACAGCATTAAAATACATTGTAATAGACTCTACAATTTAAAAACTGCTTATTTTTAAACCTTAATTCCAGTAGAATATTGAAAAAGCCTTCGATTCTTCTGAGAATACTTTAACGGATTACTGCACTTTGTTAAACAACTTCTACATATTCCTTCCATATCTTTATTACTGTGTTTTTCTAGGGGGGATAATATATCGTTCTATTTATTGTTAACTAAATATAATTGCCTTCGATTTCGATCGCCGGTAGTTCCATTCAAGTGCTATTGTTTTGTAAATACAGAATAATAACTAATAATTATGACAGTCTCAGTTTGATGACAATTGACTTTTTATAAATATTTCCTATATATCCTACAAAGAGTATAAATTTCAGAAAAAGAAACTAAAATACAACCATAGATTAAGCAAAATTGTGTCTAGTGTCATTAATTGTGACACTTCAATCTTTATTTGACATTCACTTTGTATTTATGTTTTTCAATACTATTACATACAAAGATTACAATTTACTTATCGTAGTATAAAATACAATGGAACGCTAAAAAGTAGTAATTAAGAAGTATACTTTTGTATCAAGATGGACTCACCTAATCAAGTTGAACTAACAATAAACAAACCAGTGAGAGTAATTCACTGTTGTGACGGAGTTGAGGAAGAAGTGGAAGAAACAATGAAAGATGTGGAAGTAGACAGTCCTTCAAAACAAGATGAAAATATAGATCCTGTGAGTTTTAATTCATCTTGAGCTTCCATTGTTTGTGAAGTGAAAAACTGTAGATATAGAGTTACTAGTGTCCCCTTTGCTATTTAAGTTCGTTTTTGGTCACTGTTAACAAAGGTGGTCAGCTCTTAATCCACCAGTTTTCTATCTAAACAGCCAGCTATTCAGCATTCTTAGTTTACTTAATGTATATTAAACATTTACACAGCATGCCAATACATTGTGAGTCATTTGATATTAATAGTGTTGAGTAACATATTTATAATACCACTCTAATATTATTTATACGTTGACAGTGGATCTTCTGTTAATTCTCCAAATATTTATCTCTGTAATCTCTCAAAATATTTAACTTTGATGTAATTAAACTCAAATGAAGAAGTGAAAAGCATGTCTTAGAATTAAATTTTTGGCCATATATTTACCACCCCATGTATGTCTTGGCTGTTGCCGCTTGTCTCAGGAGGAGAAATTGTTCAAAGGCTTTTTTAAGCTGTTTTGGCGGCTAGACTAAGGGTGCCCTGAGGGTGGTTCAACTCTAAGTCGTAGGCACCAAAGCACCGCTTTATCTCTTACCTCAGAAAATCAGGTTATAATAAAGTCACATATCAATGTTGTAAATCATTGCACCGACATTTATTGGTACATGTTCTCTTTACTTTATTAATTCTAAGTTAATCTTAGCTTATCTCATCCACTCAGATATAAAATAAATTTATTTTACAATAAAATTTACATTTAAAAAATACCATGCAATATTTAATTTCCAGAAAATGATGTCGTGGGGTCCATGGATTTCTTACTACACCTGGAAGTCTGGAACAAAATTATTAAATGCTGTAGATTATGCTGGCGAGTCATTAGCAGATTTCTTTGGCATAACAACACCTAAATACCAAATTGAGATTAGTGAATATGAGAGAATACAAGAAGAGAAGAAGAAGCTAGAAGAAGAGACCGCCGGTTGGGTCCCAAGAAATGGTGGTGGTGATATACCACTAGTTTTGAATGAGCCCATACCACTAAAACCGCAACTGGTTTAAAAAGATAATGATTAGATCATTATATTTGTACTTTATTATGGCTTTATGTGGCACTATTGCATTTTTATGTTAATTTTGATTGAATGATAATGCTTAGGATCTCTCCTAGATTTTACACTTTTATAATAAGACATATAGATACATTTAACATATAACTAAAATTACATATATGTATATATAAAATACTGTCTAAAGTTTACATCCTCCATCTTTAGTCTCCCCGTGACCACGGCTGCTGCAAAGCATCCGAAACGTCGGGCCGAAGTTAAAAATCATTTCCAAATAAGTTCAACTAATATATCGCGTTTTAAACCGTTAAAGTGTTTTATTTAAATATTTGAATTTTATGAATATTGTTTACTAAATAAAGTATTTGGTAATAAAATTGTCTTTTATTTACTATTTACTTAAGATATTTTTTATATTTATGCCATCTATTGGCAAGTAGAGAAATGCTAAATGAAGCTTACAAAAATAGAGGTATAAAAAGTTTTGCTATCCGTTACATAGATAGCGCTACTGTGTACGTGGTTTAAAATATCTTTATACATATTTACGTTTTAATCATACCTCTTTTGAACGTTTATATAGTGCTTTTTTGAATTGGAGTTCTTTTAAATACCTATTCCTATTACATGCGTATAAGCATACAAAGGTCAACATTGCCTATATGTCTAACCTTCTATGCCTATTCAGCAGTTTTTAAACTTAACGTATATTTGAACCTTACGCACTAATTACAATTAATATGATTGCATTTTAATTTTAGAACCTTACAATCCCGGTTATTCAAATTCAGTCCTTATCTTTAACACAACAAAGTGATATTTCGTATCTACACTGTGAGTAATAAATTATAGATAAACTCAATGGAAGAGAAGCCTAACAACCGTAACACACGATAACCTATTTTGCACTTTATACTTACAAATTAAGGTTCAAAATAGCGCAACTAGAAGTCACATATTATTGTTTGTCGGTGTTTAGCATGTGATATGTCGAAATGTAAACGGTGCGAGCTGTGTCCGCAGATCAATATGCGTGTTGCGCGAGGGTGTTTAGAGTCGTGCGATTGGCCGCCGTATGTGGGGCGGAGCTCGTATGTGAGGCGCGGTCTTGTGTCGAATTTTGGCGCGAAATTGCGCGTTCCATTTTCAAATCGAAGCTAAGGTTAATCATTACGGCGAGGTGTATTGATTGAGCTGGCTGTTGTTTTGTTTTTATTTTCCATAGACAATGCTAAAGAGGTGCATATAGTTTAGAACCAACGTAACGATACAAATAATATTATTAAATGCATTTAGGTAATATATTCAACTGAAAAACACTCTACATCTATACGTGGGTTTATATTTAATTTGAGGACACTTTTATATGAAACAAAACTGCATTCCCATTACTAAAAAACTAAGTATCTACTTACCCAAGTCTGTTTAAATTAAAATGAGTGTTATACAAATATGTTTAATTAATTTGATCTTACTTGTCTGCATTCTTAGATTGTTTTAATTCTATAAGAAACTTATCATTACATTTGATATTGATTTAACTACTCACCTAGATACTCGAGCTATTTATGTTTTTATGATATAGTTTTTTCCTAAAATAATTACCTAAGGTAAAAAATAGTTCACACAAAACTTTTGCCGATGTAAGTATAAATATACTTACATACCTATTTAAGAAAAAGTGTAGGACATAACTTTAACTAAGTATTCTCAAATACAGAAGAGGCAAAACAATCGTCGTATCCTTTCTTATAATACCCATATCATATAAGACCAATTGGGGTATTAATAAATTGAAGACAAATAGATGGTTATACTAAATGTAACAAAATATTTAAAGTATCACTAGGTTTATCCAGAGACTAATAAAAACCTCGTTCACTAATAAATCAATTCGTACCCAGCAATAATTTACAGCCTACCCACCATAATTATTAACCAATTCAATAATTCGTTAACAGCGCGGGTCATTCCGGACAATGTATTTACAAAACATGTCGTGTCCGGCGCCATTACAACACCGGTGTTGCCAGAATGCGCTATAAATTTCCCTCCCTTAAAATAAAATAAAATTGGCGAATAAACTTCGCGTGGTGAGACTGGTTTTGTTTGAATGAACAAGTAATACGGGTTTAGAATTTCGCGTAACGCATTGTTCGATCCAGTTTAAAGTTGTTTCCAAATGAATGTTTGCAATTTGGACTATTGATTCATAATCAAAGCGTGTGCCTAATTTTAAACTGGACAGGCGTGAACTGCTGTAACGATTAACATTAAATCAGAATTCTTATGTAGTATGTTAAATTTTAACACTTGGTGTAGTAGTTACACGTAACACTCCGGTCTCCGACTATACATAGTTTGAACCCAAAAGATGAAGTTCTTTACCTCGTACGTTGAAAAGCATCTTAAGCCAAAAACTGGCTATCAGCATTTATGTTACTGTAGCCGTTAAACCCTCACAGTAGCAGCAGGTCGGCAAATCCTAGAATTTTCTTTCTCACTGTCACCAGCTGCCAAATGAAATATTATTAGTGTTTTGTTTTTGTCTCTTCACATTATGAGACTCTGCGGGTTGTAATTCATATAGACACAGATATTCAAAGACATAACAGAAGTATCTAAAAGTCAATAAATAATTACCTAGTTATCAAATAATCTAATAAGTACTTGTTGTTTCATAAAGTCGCTAAGCCCGACTCAAAATCCAATAACTAATTGTTTTATTCCTTATTTTAAATTAACTTAACAATATGAAAATATATACTAAGACATATCGAAAATAAATCATACGTTAACATATTATTTCAATATTGTAATGATCTTATTACAAAATGGTGAAATATAACCGACAGATAATAATAATCTAAAATATTGCAAATCGATACTGTCCCGATTCTATTATTATCTATGCTTAGGTGAGGCCTACGGTATTTGAATTTCGAATGCAATATTCAGATTTCGCAATCGTTCAATAACGTCCGAACGGCAGATGTTCTATTTTTAACTTCGCAATGTTGTTTATTAAAAAAATCTTTTGTGGCCATTTAAAAAGTAAAACTTTCACAATGCGCCATGCAAATTAGATGCAAATCAAAGGGTACATGCGAACAAACAAGTGTATGCCAATTTAATCGTTGCAACAAAGAAATAGTTGTTACATTCGCGTGGCGAAATTTCTAATGCAAATATTTTTCTTCATTTACGCTGTAGAGTTTTGGACTTTATCATAAAGCAATAAAGAATAAAATCGATTGGTGTAGTAAAAATTTGCATAACGCACACCTTTCGTTGATCCGATGGTTTGAGTGACAGGGTTTACGTTGAATGAAATTTAAATCTGTTAGGTAGCTTACCTATGTATATACTTCCGTTATGTATATCCTATGTCGAGATTTAATCATTCATTAGCAGCAATAAATACTTCTCACTGTATCCTTAGTTTAGTAGAGTTTTTCAGTTGCGTATATTCGTTCTTCGTTATAAGCGTTCCAACACTCTTCTTTTACGAAATAGTTTCATACCTAGGTAGGTACTTAGTTAATAAGTAGAAGAGAAGCCAAGACTATTAAATTACGTCTCTGATCGTTGTAAAATTGTATTAATTAACCAATTTGGTGGTAATAATTATCTACTGAATAAGTAGTTTGTGTTTCTTGAAAGTTTTGTCTTTTTGTCGAAGGAAGAATCTAGATTGAATATTGGGGAAAGTGGCATTATAATGTACCTATATATAATTTGTAACATATAGCATATATAACAAATAATGTTTACAAAATATTGTTTTATACTTAGTATGTACAATTTATTCATCTAAATCCTGCGCAGATCTGCAAGCCAAACGTTGCATTGTTTGCAAACCTTAAAGTTCTCTGTTTATGCAAATTTCGCCCATTGATTTATATCCCGTAACAGTTGAATGGGGGAACACTTCCGGTGCAATAGATTTCCTTTTATTAATAACTGTTGTTATTAATGGGGTAAACTCGTATGCAAAACAGCGAGGCACGGACGCGCTATAAATCCGCCATTGTTATGCGAAATTCAAAAATCGAATATCGATTTAAATAAAGACTGTTTAACAGATTTGAATATGGAATGCGTTACAGACGCTGAATATTATTTTTCTTCTGGATCTGCAGTAAATATAAAGATATGCTACAAAAAATATACAACAAACATAATACCTGTAAGTACTTAAACTTACAATTTTATAATTTCGTATTTTTATTTTGAAATAGAGTAGGTAAATAAGATGATAAATCAAGTATACATTTTTTTAAATAAAACACTTTAACGGTTTAAAACGTGATATATTAGTTAAACTTATTTGAAAATGATTTTTAACTTCAGCCCGACGTTTGCGTATATACATTTTTTGTTAGAAAACGAGGAAAACACAACTATGACATTGTTAAGAGTTTTCACTGTTTCTAAAATATACAAATGTGCGCATACGACGAATACAATTCACGCTCCATAATAACAATATGCGATGCGGAACTTTTTGGAGCGTAGTACATAAAACCGGTTTGCCACATAAAAAAATTGCAAACCGGTCACCCCATAATGCATACACTTAAGATCTAATACGTGGACAATACTGGGCAGTGGCCAGCACAATAGTGTACGTACCGATTAATTCGCTACACAATGACCGGGGGGGTTTGGGGTCCGGAGAGGTCATATTTAGGTAGATGGGTCAAGGGTCAGTGAGTTGGTAAATAGCGTCCTTTCGATTCCAGGGGGAGTGACCGCGGTAGCGGAGTTTCAAAACATTCGTCTACTAAGGGTTGGAATTTATGATGTGGAAAATACGTATGCAAAAATGTGTTTGTCTATCATATTTATTCTTCTTAAACAATAATATTCTTCAACTAGTTTAAATTTTTATTCATTAAACTTATTTGTAAATAATATCACTATGAATTAAAAAACTCTCAGTTTGAAAAATTTGACGACCCGAGCGGGACTTGAACTGGCATCCACTGCGCTCTGTGCTGATCTAATCAATTGAGCTACCGTGTCCTATGCGTCAGCGTCATCGTTTTTAATAATTAGTTTAATAAAATATACGATATTTTGTTTTAGTAATACACTCTTAAGTCCACGATTTCCTTTCAAACAGCGTCGTGGGTCAGCAAACTTGTGCTTGTTGTACATTAATACTTAAAAATATGTAATTATACAGCTTGTAATTTGGGCTAATTAAATATCCATAGTCTAACGTGTAGAGCTAAAGAGTTTGTTGGTTTGTTTGAATGCACTAATCTCAGTTAAAGCTGGAAGGGAAAAATGCTTTTTGTGTTGGATAGAACATTTATCGAGAAAGGTTGGCTATAAAACTTGCTCTGTGACTAACAACAAGGGGCGAAGAAATAGCGGGAAATGTAGAAAAACAGGGAAAATTCTGCGGGTGGGTTTATTCTTCTGTGGGTTTCCGATGGGTACGCTGCACGTTCAAAGATATCCAAAAAATCTATAGGTACTAGAGAATGATTCCTCTTTATATATTAAAAAAATATCCGCGACCCCATATAAGTATCTATTAATATTAACTTGCAAGAATGACGGGACGCGTCCGACGCCGTGGAATAGCTTAAATTCGGATGCATATGAAGATGTAAAGGAGGTTAGCAAAAACGGATTTACATGCCCAACATTACTATTCTACGCGGACGTAGTCCCGTCACAGCTAGTTAGGTATACTAGTGCTTACATTGAAACTAAATTTATCTCCACTATAATATACGTAACAACCCTAAATAATAACGTCAAGATGCGATTGAAAACAAGATATCAAAACTGAATACAAGTCAATGGGACCAAATAGGCTGAGGACATTATTGTTATAGAAAGATTATATCTATGGAATAGCATAGAGAATAGAGAGTATGACGTGTGAAGTGTGAAATTGTTGATGGTATCTGTTATATTTTTTATCTGTAACAATGGCGCGGTTTGGTCTCTGCGCTCGTTTTAAACTGCATATAAAACTGAATAATTATTGATTAAAGTAAGTTTTTAAAGGCTAACCTTATATATATATTTATCTATCTTATTTATGTGTCTCTAGTTTTTAATATTTCTATCAACTTAAATACAATACTTATGGCGGTTGGTGGCTCTCTACTGACTACGTTTATACCCACAACATCCCAAACGGGTCCTAGTTATAATAAAGTGATTTATATATTTCACGTTTATAACCGTTAAATATGTATTATTTAAGAGAACCTACTAGAATAATTGAGATATCATTTCTATCAACTAGACACTATAACTAAGTTAACTAGACATAAACATATCTAGTTAAAGGTGAACTTAATTATAGCGCTACAAATAATAATACTTCCAAGAAGCACAGAAGCATTATGAACAGTAGCGTATGCATTATCGCAAAAACTAATTCAATAGCTTAACCCTTTAAAGAAGCAATTTCATATGTGGCAGCGGTGTCTCATTTCAATACCGTAATAAAAAAAGATAAAATTTACCCACGACGCTTTGGGGTCACGTTTTTTTAGGGTTGAATCCTTAATTTGCAACAAGGTGCATCGCGCATCGTGCAACCATTCAAATGAGTACAAAAAGTCAGGGGTTAAACTCTATTGATGGCTTTTTTTCCCATCGACAAAAGATGTTAGCTATGTTTGACACTGATGTGTTGGGAATAACGAATCGATGTGAATCGTATCGGTTTTTTTAACACTTTTTGGTTACTGGTTGTTTAGACGGAGTATTTCTTAGATGTGGAACCAAGAGGAAACATTGCTTCTTAGCCATGCACTAAACAAATACAGATATTTTTTAATATCTGTAAAAAGTAAGGATAATTTTTTTTTTGGAGTTAAAATATTTAATTAAATTTATATTACATTTGTATAGTGTACTATAAATTACCTCCTTCTCTTGTATAGTTCCTATACGAGTGCAAGGATCTTAAGTAATTTTTATTAAGTAGCTTTATTTAATTTGGTATATAACTTTTAAAGGGTTTAAAATGCGATTTACATTTGCCATCTTATTATTATTTCAATTTTTCCCCATAATTACGGTCGCTGCAAATCACCCGAAAAGTCGGACTGTATTTAAAATAAGTTAAATAATATATTTCGCGTTTTAAATTGTTAAATGTGTTTTTTTTAAATGTGTATATATTTATTTTCTACTCGTAATCATCCATTATTAAACAAAAATTGTCTATTTAGAAACCGAACCAAATGAATATTTGTCACTACATTGGTAATAATTTATTCGTTATTTTTCTAAGTTACCAGTCAATATTAAGCAGTTCGCTACTACAAAATATATCATATATGTATAGTATATATAGTCTATACCTTTAGTAAACGATGCTGGCAACACCGAGGAGAGGCGGTATCGCTATCGTCTAACTAAGAAAATAAAAGACGGCTTTGCAATTTTGGGACTGTGTGCAAGCTTTATGTTCTAGAATCTGGCAAACATTATGTACTCTGTGGTATACAATAGCAAGATAAAGTTCGAATTTAGAACTTGAATTCTTATCACAGTGAGTTTATTTACATCGTATTGATAAAATTTGAGCTTTTCGAATTTTAATTAACTTATAATATTTGTACTAGATAGTTTTAATATTTGTGTAAACTATTTTATTAAAGAAAGTAATTCACTCGAAATATTCTCTTCTACCTTTCCATAGGCAAAAAATTTAGGCATGTTTTTTTATCAATAATTTCTGTAATTTGTTTAAAATATTTAAAACATTTTAAGGGCGCGTTTTTATTTCTACAGATAACAATATTGTTCATCGGTACCTATATTATAATTTTTTTTTATCTCGTCATACAAACCGCATGTTATTTGCGAAGTTAGCAATCCTATGTTTAAATCGAACTCCAAGTCAACAGATACAGATTACTGAATATTAAAAATAAAGTAATTTTAGAAGATATATAAACAGTGTTTGAATATTAAAAACTGTTTCTCTTTATTAAATTTTCGAAGCCGATAGATTGATACAATTTTCCACTCGTAATTGCCTTCGATGTGGGCTTAAATTAGTGGAATCAACTAGCAAACAGCACACATAGCCGTTCAGTAAATAGGCAGATAGCACGTATCAACGGGCGGGCAATTTCAGCGTTCTGTCCTGTACAGGATTTCCCTTTGCGACGTGTGCCTTCAAACAGGAAAACGTTACCCCCTCGCCCACGCTCCTCTGCTTAGCTGACGAACGAGCGTGTGGTACAATGGATGGAATTAAATCGATGTGTCTGTCAAAAAAATAATTTCATAACTTTAATTGCATCTGTGTCATTTTGACAATTGATCTTGTTTTTTCTCTATTTTTTTCATTAAATGTATTTAATTTTAACAGGCCATTAAATATTATTAAAAAAAAAATGTATTTAATAACAGTTCAAACTCGTTTTGTACAGTGATGGTGTAACGACTATCGGTCTACTAGTTAAATAAGAGTTCTTGTAAGCCGCCAAAAGTGTTTTATTTATTGTGTTCCAACTGCGTAAATCTTTGAATTATTGTCTCCATAATTCAAAGATTCATTGTTATAATAATGAAAAAATAACACGAGCAAATGTTAGTATTGAAAATTGAAATGCGAACAGTGAAATGTATCTAAGTATTACGTTTAAGGTGATGTATAGCCAAATTGTTTTAATCTATACATCAACTTGAAATCAACATTATTTTGGGATTTAAGAGTAAGAGAAGGGGCTCTATGTCGGTCTATCTACTTTTTTTACTACGGAAAGAAACTGTGTTCTTAGAGCTACCATAAAGAATAAACTCGCTATCGCTCATGTCTCGCACCAGCGACTGTAACCCGCTGCCTCCCCGCTTAGACCAAATAGGGTGATCTATGTACCGTCATGATATATAGTGCCCCTTAAACTTAAACGGATTACCTTTGATATATTACTCAAACGCAATCCAATCTTCGATACACGATCGGGGCTTCGTTGATTAGTTTTTGTTGCTCTAATCATTTCGATGTTTAGACAAAGCCTTATCTCGATTTCTAGTTTGAGGTTAATCAGCCAAGTTCTAAATAAAGCTTCTTCTCAACTCCGAATAATTCATTTTTCTTCATACTACTTCAAAGAAAGAAATGTAACTAAACTACATAAGCAGATAGTGTGTGTCTCCAGGATAAAATACTAAATTACGAATCGGCTATGACAATAACTCAAATTAACCTTTGTTACATTAAGCTAGAAATAATGTTTTACATTTGATTGCGGAAAGTAAAGGTCATAGACCTCTCTGTATTGTAATTGTTATTTAAAAAATAAATCGCATTTTTAATGTAAAATACATTTCTATATACTCGTCTAAAATGTTTAAAATTATAATTATAGCTTATGGCTTCGCGTCGTGTAATACTTATCTATTTAAAATTAGGATAAAAATGGTTTTTTGACATGTGTCTGAACCAATCACCATAACATTTCGTATTGTCTAAATTTCTCTATCCATTTAAACATGCATCTTACACACAGGCAAGTAATTAAAATTTTATACCCTGCCGAAAACAATTTACTGTTTCCCTGGGATTCGAACCCAAGGCATCTCACGCTTGACGCAATTCGAGGCAACACTAAGCATTTATCTACAGAATCGATCGGTTTACAGTTTCTGAATATTTCAATGAAAACCATAAACGTTAACCTTCCTATTATATATTCTATATATGTGGCTGCTAAAGGCAGAGTGGCCTAATAACAAAAAAAAAGATTTTTAATAAGGAAAATAAAAATGCGCAATTAACTTAGGCTAATCATTTAGTCCTATTATTTGTGTAAGAATTATGGTAACAATTTTCGGTTTGTGTTCTTGTAGGTTAAGATTTTTAGACTATAACAATATAAGTCAAGTCATAAAACTGTACTTAGGCTACTCTGCCTCTAGCGGCCTCATATGGTCATAACACTAGGTCCACACATCCTATTTATATTAAACCTATATACATCTCGGTCATGACAAAGAGTAGGAGAGGACAGGCGGAGGCAGTAGTTGTAGTGCACTTCATTTCGAATGCCTGTCCACGCGCTCCCCCTGCACACCCTGTATTGAGCCACGGATCAACGATGTAGGGATGCGGCATTTAAAATCACATACAAAATTACAAAAACATAAATAAGAAAACAGATGGAGGGACATAACTTAGCTTTTGTACGCGCGTGGAAGAAGGCACAACGCCGATTTTCAGTGATGCTATGATAATAAAAAATATATACAAATATTAATACTGATTTTTTTTAATATTTTTCTAAAACATGTTGGACTTTGTCTGGAAATCTGGATATTTAATGGGTGGTAGGAGTATCGATATTCCGTCCGCATCACTAACCCCCGTCCACAGATGAAGTTTCTCTTTCAGTCTGTGGTTTTCCGAATATTCAAAGCGAAGAATATTAAAATACGTCAACAGCTCATCTTGGTTTGATGTTATACCGTAGTTACTATAGTTTGTAAAATTTAACTAATACATTTCGCGTTTTAAACCGTAAAAAGTGTTTTATTTAAATATTGGATCGATGTCAAGAAATGTAGATTGTAGATAGCACATCCGAAAATTCCCTTCGTTCTCCATGGCGCATGCCCTTCGCTCCTTGGCGATGATGAAAGGACGTGTGATGCGTACCCCTCTATTGTGGTTCCACCCACCTGCCTTGTTACTGGTGAAACCTACCTCTCTGATCATTGTACACGTTTGTGTTCCAGCGCTTTGTCTAATGGCAATCTCTTAAATTCTTACGCGCGCCGTACGGTTATTGATGCGTCGTGTTGCTAAGGTAGATGAACTCTGAAAAAAAAATACAACTTTAAAATAGATGGCGAAAATACACCCATAAAAGTACCTACTCATATCTATACACTTTAATTTAAAACTATTCTAAATTTGAAAATAATCAATTACAGAACATAATTCGAATATCTACACTAACCATAGATATAACTATGTAGATTATAAATCTACTAGTAGGAACGTTGAAATTCGCAATCACTATGAGAGTCGTAACAAAGGCAGGTAAGTAGAAATATTATTTATCAATATTAATATTTTGGCCTTGTACGGCCTTTGTTGTACAGAGTGAAATATACTTAGTAATAACTGACTACAATGTTAGTTCTATAAAATTGCCACAATAAGAAAACCTAAATTTGCTTATTCTTAGGTATGTCCAAGATTATAGAAAAAGCTTTTACCAAGAAAATACTGTCTGTAGTTAAATACTGTCTGTAGTTTACGAGAGTAGTACACATTTAAATAAAACACTTTAACGGTTTAAAACGCGATATATTTCAGTTAAATTTTTTTGAGAGTTATTTTTAACTACGGCCCGACGTTTTGAATTCTTTAAACATAGTAAAAAATAATTTTCAAAAAAAGTTTAACAATAACATATTGCGTCTTAAACCGTTCAAGTGTTTTATTTAAACGGAAAGTTAAGTCGAATTAGTTTCGAGATTGTAATTCTTTCTAATACTCCCTTTTTTGAAGTCGGTAAATGAGTTTCCAAATTTGAAGGACACTGTTTACGAAACATTTGTTTCAGTGTTGTGTATGTGCTTCGTCCGACTACACAAAAGGAATTTTTACCAAGTAGGTAGGTATACACTCATATCTTCGCGTAGAATTTTATGCAGCGTCACACGTCTCCTAAAGGACAATATTAAATACCTCCCCGAATGGTTACTCCCGGTATCTCGTAATGAAAATACCCCTTACGAGGTACGGACGTCGGGAGTATTTCGTGTTTCGTAGTTAGATTTATATTTATGTATGAATTTTATTAATGGACTCGTTTGGTCATGGTTATAATTTCAAATGTTTTACAGAATTCGGACACGTTTCCGTCTGTGTTTGTTTCAGTATTATATATATGTCACCGTCTATCAAGTGTAACCTATGCTTATCTGGCGTCATCTGTTATGAAAACTATATTAATTTAAATAAAACACTTAGGTTTTATTTGTGTTTAAAACGCGATTTATTTTAAATTACTTAGGAAAAAAAGTTTTTAAATTCGGGCCCGACGTTTCGGATGCTTTGCAGCAGCCGTGGTCACGGGAAGACGTCGGGCCGAAGTTAAAAATCATTTTCAAATAAGTTTAACTAATATATCGCGTTTTAAACCGTTAAAGTGTTTTATTTAAATTGTACTACTCGCGTAAACTATAGACAGTATTTAAACTATATTAAGATAAATTTATTATTACATCTGTGCTTTGAAAACTTCAATATCCACAGAGTTCCCAATTGAGCTACCGTGATCGTTGGTTGAAACAGTAGCATATTGTGTATGCCCGTTCAAGTCCCGACCATTCATATTTGTTCTCATCAAAAAGGCTTGGAATGTGATTAAAGTTGACCAATTCGACTTTGTAACAGCTGATCCTTCTATAAAACTTGTATACGTAGTGAGTATCGTGTTAACAAAGTACTCAAAGAATCTAGTTCAGTTAAGCAACAGTCGTAAACAAAACCTAAAGTTATTTACATTTCAGGTGGAACAGACAATTCGTGGTCCGTTGCCATGGTAACGGCAAGATGGCCGTCGTCTGCGGTTCCCAACTCCGCATCTAGTTCCAAATTGTTTGGCGAGTGTTTTGGAGCTATGTATGTAGCTTGCATAATTACATTATGTATGTAGCTATGTACGGCCCCACTAATTACTAGTACCGTCAGCAACGGAATTCATCAAAATTGCATGATACAACGGAATGGAAGTAGCAAACTAGCTGTGCCTGTGACTTCGTCCGCGTGGATTTCGCGAATCAAATTTGTTGTTTAAAACTTTATTAGATTATAACCGTTAAGCCTTCCTCGATAAACGCTCCAACCAACAGAACCATAATTTTTCAATTCGTACCGGCAGTTTCCGAGATTAGCGCGTTCAAACAAACAAACGCATATGGAGTTTATATAGGTATATTTATATCAAAGTGTGAAATATGTTGTGTGAAAAATCCCATTTCCTCTTCTTTGGCTTGCAAACATTGCCCACTCACATACACCCACAGTTGATTAGATTTATTGTTTCCCCAGGATTCAAACCTAAGACATCTCACGCTTAACACAATGCTAAAAACTTAATGATTGAGCCATAGAGACGTTTGTTATACTGACCCTCTATTAAGATCTTATGTATGGCTTTTGCAGCTAAGCGCTGTTTAGCTGTCAATTTTGTTCTTGTTATTTAGTTATAGAGATTGCGTTAAAATTTGTTCAAAATTACTTTACATTTTAAGGTAAAAAATATTTATACTAATATATACACTTAAATATGTAAGCAATTTAAAATGCCGAACGAAACGTTCGTTATAAATTATGATTTAATTGGACACTTGATTTATTTGCTATCTTTACCACTGAAGGATTAGTTGAGGAGGATTTAATAAGAGTTCCTTAGATAAGTGTAGCGGGCTGAGCGTCTTGGGAGGCGTCTTCAATTTAATCCCGAGAGCCTCCTTCGAGCACAGATTATATTTGACCCTCATACGTCCTTATGTCAATTACCTGATTACTTTTTATTTGATTTGAAAGTAGGTTTTATTCAATTCCTTCAAATTCTAGCTAAATCAGACGTAACGTAACGCTTGTAAAACAATGTTACTAATAATTGTCCAAGTCAGTGGCTCAATAGTTAAAGGCCTCAATAACAAGATTTCCCGCTTTC
This sequence comes from Leptosia nina, assembly GCA_963661955.1. Lineage (NCBI taxonomy): Eukaryota > Metazoa > Arthropoda > Insecta > Lepidoptera > Pieridae > Leptosia > Leptosia nina. The sequence continues at coordinate 2,255,162 of CAVLEF010000004.1, read as the reverse complement.
ATATTCTATAAAAAAATGGTTTCAATCCGATAAGGTGTTTGTATAAGTGTAAAATATGTGTACGTTTGGAAGTTTACGCGAGGAGGAAACGTTTAAATAAAACACTTTAACGTTTAAAACGCCATGGTCACGGCTGCTGCGAAGCATCCGAAACGTCGGCCCGTAGTTATATATAATTTTCTAATAAGTTTAACTTATATATATCGCGTTTTAAACTGTTAAAGTGTTTTATTTAAATGTGTACCTAACGCGCTAATCTACAAACAGTTTGATTTTAATAACTTTGTAGACACTGTCTATAGTTTCATAGTATAATATATTATACGTATAGTCAATTTTAGTTAAAAATAATTTTCAAACAAGTTTAGCTCAAATATATCGTGTTTTAAATCGTTAGAGTGTTTTATTTAAACTTTGTAGTATCCATCTTTAAAATCGGAAAAATAAAAATCGGAACCAACTCGATTATAACACATGCAATATAATATAAAATATAGATGTCACATCATACAAACTTCGATCACCGGATAATCTCCATTGTAATATCCGGCCGTCTGCTTTCATATAAAACCTTCGCGTCTTTGACTCTGCATGTGTGCGTACTCAATTAAGATTTAATTATTAACGAATACACACATCCACAGATAATATTCAACACTAGCCGTGTCAGCGACTTCGTCTGCGAGAATCGGTATTTTGGGCATCCAAATTCGTTTTGCAAACCCATCTTTATAAACTTAAGCCGTTGCCCACGACGTCGGTCGCATCCTTTTCCTTCGTACTTGCAAGTTAATCTTGAAACATAGACATATAGCGTCGCGGACCATTTTTTAGGTCATTTAAAGAGGAATCATTCTTTTATAAATTTTTTTTCAAATTTCGAACCGTACGACTCGGAAACCCATAATAAAGAATAATTTTCCCCAATTGTTCACATTTCTCGCTGTATCTTCGCTTGTATTGGTCACAAGGCGATGTTTTATACCATATAGCCTTCCTCGATAAATGCTCTACAAAACAAAAAAAAAACATTTTCTGAAACTGGAAAATCAGGTCATTACATTTGTCGTTGATATTCACGAAATTAATTTAATGCAAGACCGCAGATAGGAAAGTTGTGAAGTACTCCGAGTAAACCGACGCTACGTGAAAAACAATTCTCATAGCAGGAACAGTGCTACACACTACGAATACATTGTGATTAAAACAGTCCAGACTTAAGATTGTCCCATTGATTGTTATTACAGTAAATATAGATTATCTGTCGCCTTTTTGTGAACCAAAATAAAAGAACCGTGTTTCGTTTAGTTCTATATCCTTGCTAAAATTTGGGCTCGCTCAATATAAAGACGTAGGTGTCGCTAAAGATGCTACAGAACTGACTCATTGGTATAATGGTAGCAATGTATAGCTCACAATCAACGGGTCGAGGGTTCAATCCCCACCGGGAAAAGTTTTCTAATCGATTTATATTTTTTATGAAATATGTTAGACATCGTCTGGGTGGTAGTAATATCGAAATTCTGTCTGGGACACCACCGTCCACAAATATAAAAACTGTATATAGTTTACGCGAGTAGTACACATTTAAATAAAACGCTTTAACGGTTGAAAACGCGATATATTAGTTAAACTTATTTGAAAATGATTTTTAACTTCGGCCCGACGTCTCCCCGTGACCGCGGCAAAGCATCATTTTCAAATAAGTTTAACTAATATATCGCGTTTTAAACCGTTAAAGCGTTTTATTTAAACTGTCTAGTTTAATCGCGTTTCGGTTTCAGTCTGTGGATTTGCGAGTGTCCAAAGGTTAGATAGGCGGCCAGCTTATCTTGTTTAGATGTTATGTGGCTGATGTATTTCATCTACCTTCGGGTGAACCCTGAGCTTGGCTGTTCTCATCTATCATAAAAAAGCACTTCCTGCATTAGTCTGTAGTTCTTTGCGAAACAAAGCAAAGGACAAATGCTATGTAAACGTTAAGCAGAACTGTGCATAGGATATTTCCTCATATTGAAGGTATAAACCAAAACGCAAACAATCAAGCGAGAACAAAGGGACAGAATTAACGTTAATTATAATTCAGCTCAACTACAAACGCAATAGAACTTACGAATGCCTCACACGTTTCGGAACACAATTACTCCTAAGCAGTACTCGCTCGCCGCAAAGGTTTGCCTAAACGCCGAATTTAGTCGACACACGGAGCCCCCACCCGCCGGGGGGTTCCCCCCACGTTCACGTCTATCCATTTGCCAGCTAGTTCCGAGCTAAATTAATTTCAAAGCTCCTTATGTTACGTGCCTTGCGGCTTTATTTTGCCTGTGTGTGTGCCTCTGTAGATCCACTTTCGGAAGGCTTAACTCACACGAGTGTGCAGTATATGTTTATACGGACAACGCCTTGTTAAGGGTTGAATTAGACGGGATAAATTAGTCTGAGAGTAAATGAGCGTTCCACTTCTATCGGTTTTGGGCGTTGTTTCAAAACATCTGCCTTCTGTTTACGGTAGTTTCCGAATTGAATCGCTGTGGGCGAAATTATTTGGATAGCATGTAAAATACGCGTAAGGGTTGCTCACTACTACCATGTAATCCAAATTAGTTTGGCTTCTATATATTATCGTTCACCATTCCATTGTATAAATTTAATAAATAAAGTATTTAAAAGATACACTATCTTAGTGTTTGTATTAGTATTGTAGGTATAATTGTTTTTCTATTGTGTAGCAATACTAGTTTTAATATTTCGTAAATGTAGTCTGGATTTTTGTAAATAAAAAATTTCTAAACTGAAATACATTAACAGTTTGTACTCGGAAGATATTAGTTATAAGATACCGTTAAAAACGTAGGCGATCACATATTGGAATTGTGTAATCATCATTTGCTAGTTTTGTAATTTCCTATTGGAATTTTGTAATCACCTCCGTTAATTTTGTTTGTAGGTTTATTAAAAATCAAATCACATTAATTTTTATTTTACATACATTACCATACTTTTTTATTTCGACTACTTTTATCCAGTATTAGAAGGGTAGGTACACAATACTTACGTAACGCTATCTTTTACAATAGATCTTATCCAACTTATTTGCCGTGGCTCCTCTTACTTCATGACTCCGCATAATAAGCTGACATATAAGATGGTGATAGATATTTTGGCTTATATAGTTTATATTATAGAATTCTTTACCATCTTTATCATTACATAAATCGTGTGCTCATAAACCTGTATCTACCACGCCATATAAAAAAAACATTGTTAGACAATTGTCGGATTTGTCTTTTAATTTCAAAAAGGGGGGGTTTTTTTGAAAAAAAAAAAACCCCCCAAAATTTTTTATAAAAGGTTTTAAAGGGGGGAAAAAAAAAAAAAAAAGAGTGGCTACCATTTCTGAAAATTTTTAAAAAAAACACACTTTTAACTGCTCAAAAACGCGACATAATCTATTAACCTACTTATTTATAATTTATTTGAATCACAGCCCGACGTGTTTTATAGTCGCGATCACGGGGGCTAATAATAGCACAGTACTTTTATATTTTGCGTTTTAAACCGTTAAAAGTGTTTTATTTATATATGCGAATGTATACTACTCGCGTAAACTACAGACAATGCTTTATATCGTAATTATATTCACGTAGTAATAACTACACAGTCGGACATCGAATCTTACTTCCAAAGCTAATAAACAGCGCTGACTACCCTTAGTAAAACTATACCACTTTTATTGCAGAAAAATAAATGCGTATTATAATACTACCAAACAAGGCCATTCAAACAGTTTACGTAAAACAAAAACTCATTGAATTTACATGTCCGTCACTTAACTGTCGGGGCGGCTTTATCCCAACAGTCACCATCAAAGAAATAAACTGAGATTAATTTGCGCCCGGAACAATGAGCGGTACGAAAAGGGTTATTACAAAGGCCAATACAAGTTTGTCTAAAACTCTGCATGTGACTTTCCTTTGTTTTAGCGATTGTGGCTATAAAACAATGCTGGACGGGATCAAATTTCCCAATTTGAATATTCAGCTTTGTTTTTTAATCGTTTCGAATATCGAACGCTTTGCGCTGGGAACAGCTGATCGCTTTTTGAATATGGAACGAGATTAGCATTTTGTAGGATTGTTACGAAAATAACGGTTTTATATTAAGAATGAGAAGTTTTCAACTACATCACAAAATTGTTTTTCTGAATATAAAAAATATAAATAGAACACTTTAACGATTTAAAACGAGATATATATTAGTTAAAATTGTATAAACTTATTTTAAATACGGCATGACATTTCGGAAGCTTTGCTGCAGCCGTGGTCACTAATAAGTCGTTAACTAATAAATTAAATGTGTGTACTACTCGCGTAAACTACAGACAGTATTTAATTACAAAATATTGAATTGTTTCAAGTGATCGACGTAGACACACTGTTTCGGTTTGCGGATTCCCGAATATCCAAAGCCAAAATAGGTCGGCGGCGCAACTTCGTTTCATGTTACATGGCTGGATACTTTTATCTTCCTCTATTAAAAAAAAATGCTTTTAAACTTTCACGAAGATTTCCGTAATACTAACCATATGATATCATATAATAGATTTTTTCATTATGATCCTCTCAGAAGCTTCTTTAAACATTTCAATGCTAGAGCCCATCTAAGAAGTCTCAATACAACATAAAATAAAAAAGCAACAAAGGCAAAAAAAATACATAAGCACGACGTCGATTGCGGGACTCCTGCTTCAAAAACTCCAGCAGAGCGTGCGGTCTCGTCAAATGTTAATCAGCGGGCCATTTATACAGTATGCTTCAGATATCAAAAGCCAACTTATTTATTGCTTATCAAACGAGAGGTATGGTTAGGAATTAATAATAATATAGCTGCAGAGGGACGTACTATCTTTTAGAAGTAGAGACGTTTAAAACTATGCAACTATATATCGTGTAACTAGTGCGGTCATATTTTTATGTCCTTAAAAATTCTGCTAATCGAAACCTAAAGTGCGTAGATGACACCTATGAAGAATTTACTCTTATTTCTCATGTTAATCCAAAATAATTGGCAGCTTAGTTTTTCTTAGTTTAAGTTAAGTGTTTTAATTTTTTGCCGTTTTGACGGTTTGAAACGCGATTTTATCATTTAGTTAATATAAATCATTGTAATAAATAAAATCCCCCCCCCCCCCCCCCCCCCCCCCCCCCCCCCCCCACCCCCAAAAAAAAAAAGGGGGGGGGGGGGGGGGGGGGGGGGGGGGGGGAAAAAGGGGGGGGGGAAAAAGGGGGGGGGGGGGGGAGGGGGGGGGGGGGGGGGGGGGGGGGGGGGGGGGGGGGGGGGGGCCCCCCCCCCCCCCCCCCCCCCCCCCCCCCCCCCCCCGCGGGGGGGGGGGGGGAAAGTGGATTTTTTTTTGCGGGTTTTTTCCCGGGGGTCCCCCCCCCGGGGGGCGCCCCCCCCGGGGGGGGGGGGTTTGTTTTTTTGTTTCGGCTTTGGGGGGGGGGGGGGTTGCGGGGGGGAGCCCAAAAAAAAAAACCCCCCCCCCCCTTTTTTTTTTTTTAAAAAAAAAAAAAAAAAAAGGGTAAACCCGGTGATTTTTTTGTTGGGGGGGGGGGGGGGGGGGGGGGGGGGGGGGGGGGGGGCCCGTGATTATTAACTTCGGCCCGACGTTTGACGTTTCGGATGCTTTGCAGCAGCCGTGGTCACGGGGAGACGGGGGTCTCCCCCGTGCTACTAACTAGTACAACTAATATATCGCGTTTTAAACCGTTTAAGTGTTTTATTTTAATGTGTACTACTCGCGTAAACTACAGACAGTATCACTGACGGTAATATTATAAAGTACATCAAATATTAATGTAATTTATTTAAATAACTCATTAGCGATGAATAAGAAGCAACTTGGCTACCCAGAAGTAAATATAATGCGCAATTTTAACCTGTTCTTTGCTTCTTTATATTTATATTTGAGTCGAAATTTCTTTCTGTTTATAAATAAGTAGCAATATCGAAAAGTGTACACGCGTGAAAAATCAATCGAATTGTAACGAAATGAAAGTTGAGAGAAGTTTTTCAAAGCGAACGTGACTCGAGTGAGATGTGACGTTGTTATATTTGAGGGGAGAACGGGCAAGGTTGTACTATATTATTATTGTGGTACAGATGCGACATAGTAACATTATAAGCTTAGTTAACTTACTGTCTAGTCCACAGATAGCCTAAAGCCTTCAAATGCTCTTATCAATATAAAAATATTTTTTATACAATTCAAGCTAGTAGTTCCTTTGTTTATAATTTTAGTATACATTTGAATTTCGTTTTACAAATATTATAATTAAAGATTTGTCCTACAAAACATGATGATGCATTGATCTACCCTCACATAACAATTTTTATAACTAGGCTCGGTTAACCCTAAATTTCCCTTAGGTGTCTGAAGTGCGATATCTAAATATTAACGTGGATATTTTACTCCCGCACGAAAACGCACGATTGCAGCCAGAAGAGGTGGGGTTGTGGTTCATTTATAATCTGTGGTAAAAAAGTATTACATGAAATAAGTAGATATAAAATGAATATGCTTTATAATAAGATCCCTGTCTGTAGTTTACGCGAGTAGTATACGTAGCGAGGAGCCGTTGTCTCCCCGTGACCACGGCTGCTGCAAAGCATCCGAAACGTTAGACCGTAGTTAAAAATGTTTCAAATATGTTTAACTAAAATAGAATGCGTTTTAAACCGTAAAAGTGTTTCATTTTAATAAAATTCCTGCTTCCTTTAAGAGAACAGCAAAGATCGTTTTGTATCTTTAAAGGGCAATTATGTATTTGAAAAATGATATAACTATATCAAAATATTTAAAATTTAGTAAGCAGGGTAAAAAAATATGAAGTAGGATTTTTTGAAAAAGTTTAAATATTTTTCACGTATTATGTGCATATGATGGCACTATATAAGTTAAAAATCGATTTTTCATAAAAAAAATAACGTTCCTGTCTGTTGTTTTTACCAATTGACCTAACGATTGACACGGTAGCTCAATTGGTAATAGTTTTTTTTTTTTAATTTCAACATTTGGTATACTCAACAGTAGGTATGTAACCTTTTAAACCATGTGTATCTGTGCTACCAGAATACTCGAAGCCACAAAGCCTACAAGCGTTCGTTAAAATGCGTATAAAATTCAATTTTACTAAAGCGCGCGTAGGCTTCTAAAGGGACCTAATTTAGAAGCTTTGAAGCGGACCCCGTATTTCAAATAGAGCCTTACGCGTATATAAATACGTAACTCAGCCACGTACGCACACACCCGCGTTATATCAAAGTGTGCGAAATTTCGCCCGGGCATCGCGGCCTATACGACCCAGAGCGAAGGGACAAAGCAAAACGGGTTTGTCCCAAGGGAAATTCAATATTCGGGACTAAACCTTAACTCCCCTTAAGACACCCCGTCTGCCACCCTCGGAATGCTTATATGGCCACGACGTGTATCGATTTTCTTGCCAAATGGAAGATTGGTGTCGAAACGTTCTCGTCGGACGAATGAATGATGTATAGCGGTGAGTGAATATTTTATTCGCTCGGCGGGCTTGTTCGGTGCTCGGTTGATGTATTTTTTATTTCGGTAATGTATCGCTAGATGGTGTGATCGATGTGTGTATATGGTGGTTGGGAATGGGTTGTACGTTGACATGTATTCACTACTAAATCGTTCAGCGACTTCGTCCGCGTAGAATTCTCATTTTAGGCAGCAAAATTTAGATAATTTAAAAATGTTATTTCTTTCTACATACTTTTTGAGTATCTATCGGAAACCCACAATAATGAAGAATTTCCCCCATTTTTTTTTCACATTACGCGTTGTTTTTTCGTTCCTACTGTTATAGCCACCTAATCCAAAAAATACTTTTTGAATTCGATCCAGTAGTTCCTGAGATTAGCGCGTTCAGACATACATACAAACAAACTCTTCGGTTTTATAGTTTAGTATAGATGAAGCCTGAGTAAAAATGTTAAATTAGAACTAATTTAATAGGGCCTTTGGAAATATATAAAAATATCATTAATTATCTCTTCGAATCTAGAATACTATGTAAAATCATCATTAACACCATCATCTCTTTTCATTATAGAAGAGGACAGATCAAGTAAGCAAGATGCTTACTTGATGGTAGGTGATACCCCAGCCATATAACATGTAAGCAAGACTGTAGCGCTGTGGACTCATTGTGGTTTAGGATATTCGCAAATCTATATTATACACACTACAATACTTAGCATTTTTTACTGTTATTTACGTGTAGTATACATTTAAATAACTCACTTATGGATATAAAACGCGAAATATATTAATTGAATTATTAACAATTTAATTTAAATACGGCCCGACGTATCGGATGCTTTTTATGTAGGTATGCTTTGTTAAAAAGACAAACAAGATTTGGTTTTAGTACATGAAAGATGAGAATCCCAGCCTCAATAAGCTAGATGTGCTGTTGTTAAGACACTCGGAAATCCACAGACTGTAATCGAAATATTTTATATTACAGCTTTCTCATCTGTGAACGGATTGATATCAACCTTCGGAAGAGAATCAAGATAATTGTAACTAGCCGTTTAATATTAACATGTTGAAATTGAACATGGTGGGAATAGAGCTTACAATTTGTTTTTTTATAGCCATTCACAGCTACCGTACCTACTTCGTCGTAATCGCTTTTTTTATATAACCGTAGGACAAAAGTGTTACGTGTTATATACCACAATTTGTTCAAACATTTCTAGCTACAAAGTTATTCGAAACAGGCCCGTTAACACGAAATCTTCACTTTACGCCGTAACATGTCATAAAGCGCCCGTAAAAGATATCGTAAAATAACGTTATAACTACGCTGTTACAAATATTTATTTTACTCCTACCACAATAACCGTTGTACATATAAAATAATATTTTGGGCTTTTTCATATATATACTATGATTATTACGGTAAAACTTTAACTGATTAAAACATGTAATGTATTTATTAGATATTTTTCACGATGTATTAGGCTCTTTGCGGATAAATATACTTATACTATAATGTGCTTTTTAGTGTTCTTAGTAAGAATAAAAGAAATCCATGGTTTGTAAATGAGATTTTATTACAAGCGAAGTTAAGTAAGTATAAGATTCACTTTAGAGGATGCGAAATGCCTTATTCTTATCTAGTAAAAAATATGCTGTTGACCTATTTTTCTACCGGACAAAATTTTGATCCGACCGCCCATAAAACAAAAAGTCACAGACAACGTGGACCACTAGATCAACGAGCTTAACAAAACATAAACATCTTCTATACGCCATATAAAATGTATTTGGAGTTTATGTCGTCGATATTTTAAGCTTGCCTTATAATATATTCGCAAATATACAATGTTTCCATAGTGTGAAATACCGAACCCCGTGGGGCATGGGGCGAACACATTCAGTGTTCGTCTCATTTATCGGTTTTATTTACAGCTAACTAGTTGATCAAACTTCTGTGCCCGACGGAAACTATCTATGGTTTCTCCGAGATTCAAACCCAGGACATCTTTTGCTTAACGTAATAAAATGTCTATAGTAAGGGAAATAAAAACTGTAGTTAAACCATTCATAATAAACCTCACATAAATATCTAGAGACACAAAAAATATCATTAAAACAATGTACTAGGATCAATAAATTGCCTTTTGCCGCGCTTTTCATTAATTTTGACAATTGACTGTTGACAATTTCAAAATGACATTAATATTTTACATCGCAGATAACACACATATTAAAATATCGAAGGAGTATTTAATCATTCGAACAAATTGGTAAACAGAATTCAAATAAAGGTCGATCACAAATACCGTTTCAAATAACCTCCAAACTGAAATGTAGCGCTAACAATTTGAAACCAAAGCGTATGTGTGTAACACACACGCATAGAGGACATTAGTATTAGTAGGTTTCGGCCTTTCAAAGCCCCTTAGATCGTGGGGGCATGTTTGGGGTAAGATTGAGTGTGGGCGGAGGGTGGTGTTCCAAGATGGCGGACTGTACCGGCCATACGGGGAAAATGGATGTTATATTGTATGTACTTTGGTCAGGCGGACAGCTGTATCGATTTTCTAACCCACATTGTACTTACGGCGATGGGAAGTTTGATACTTTTGTTTTTTACGTGGTTAATTCACAAAGGAAATAAAAGTATTGTTTCTTTTATTTAACAAAGGTATATAAGTTGAGCTGGAGTATGTTAAAAGCATAACATGTAATTTTTTAAAAGTAATTATGTTTTTGTTTTTTTTATTATTATTGTTTAATAGCAATTTGTTTATGCTTTTAAAGAGGGGATTATTATGATATATAATATTTGATGGTTATATTCTGTAGGTATATAAATTAGGTTTTATTATAGATTTATCGTCCATCGCAAGTGATTCACTGAACAAAGCAGGTCCGGCAAGGGTAGTAGGTGCCATAAATTACTCTGTTTATCAGGGAGGGGTGTGGTTTTGCAGTTTATCGAGCCCTTAGGAGGGCGAAGGGTGATTTGATACAGAGGGTCCTCTGGGCAGCCGTTGCTAGGTTACGGCTTAAGGTATGACATTTACGAATGCTTGGATGTAGCCTGTGGAATTATTCGATATACTTATTTTAACAGTGCCAACAGAAAAAACTTCAAAATATGGAGCTATTTTAAAATTCGAATAGAGATTTTTTAATATTGTTACACATTTAAATAAAACACTTTAACGGTTTAAAACACGATTTATATTATTAACTACGGCCAGTCGTTTCGGATGCTTTACAGCAGCGCTTAAGCGAGGAAATCTCAATAATGTCTTAACCCAATATAATTACAATAATCTCTAAAGTTTTTAAAATTGAATTTAATTTAAAATCCTTCCTTCCTCCTAATATAGGCTTAAAATGTAAGAAACATTCTTCATAGTCAAATTAGCAATATTGTAAAACTATCTCTTCAATAGAAAGTTCGAAATGAAAGTAACTTGAGGAAAGAGTCTTGATACTTGTGTATCGCGTTTGAAAAAGTTGCGAAGTATCAAGTTGCTTCGCTCCGCTTTCGTTGCGTTTTCCATACGCGGTCAAGCGGATTTTTCATAGACACAAGAAAGTTACGACAAGACTTTTTAAAATTGCGGTATTATTTTTTTTAAATAAATGAGATATTATTAATTTGTGGGATCTATGAATACATTATGTATTATAGATTTCGCTTGTGAGTCTTCAAGTAAAATTAAACTTCATTTAAATTATTTAAATAGAACGCTTTTCTTTTAGTTTTACGTTATTTAAAAAATATAAAAAAAAGGAGACGAATCTGGCGATTTACTAGATGGAAGGTGAAATGATGCACAATATAACAAACTAAACAAGCTGTGCTGTCGGCCTATTTTGACGTGGAAATTTTAAACATACCAACTACGAGTAACGAACGAAGGCCGGTTTTGTATAAAATATATTTGTCAGTTGCAAACCTGTTTAGCTCTATGGAAGTTGACAATGTAGGTGGAGGCGTGCGGTCTGCGGGGCGAGGGGCGAGGGAGTGACACAGGCTACCGGTCACCACCGCTCGTATTGATTTGTTGTATCGCTCGTCCTGCACCGGCCGTCCCTTTCCCACTAACCCCTCGCCGCTACACCCGTCTCGCCCCCACGTGTCCCTCTCACATGAACACACGCGTACATATGTGCTCGTTCTATATTATATGTATATCTGTGTATGTGTGCGTTCGGTCCGAATTATATACTACGCATTTTCGTGATGGTTCCATACAGACAGGTGTATGTACGACGCTTGACTTTTTGTAGCGAACTTTAAGTAATCCTTTGTTTTCGCTTTATTCTTTTCGTTGAAGGAACAATGGTTATTTGCATGTCGCGTAGTTTATGAGTGCTTAAAGTTCTTTTTGTTTCACTCATTAGTGCTATGTGGGCCCGAGTAATGGCGCTGTTTTATGTTATATGGAATTTAATTTAATTATTTTTTATTTACGACAAACATAGGGCTCGCTTGATGGAAGGTTATATTCCCCAGCAATATCTAATTAAGATTCTCTAATGACATTCGCTTTGGACGCTCGGGACGTCTATATAACTATAATAGAGTTTGTATCATTTGCAACAATAGTATTTTGCACATTAGGTACATAAAACAGACGGAACAGAAATATAAGTAACTCGATATTAACTTAAAATCGATTTTACCTTTTCATTTGAACGATATGAATTTAGTTTTGATTATTTTTAATTAAAAGAGCATTATTAATTAGAACTACAGATAATAAATATTTCGCTTATCTGTTATACTTTAGAACATCACAAACTTTGGCCGGTGATAAACGACCATAGATTAAAAAGCACTTACACTAAATTAAATAACGTCATAAACCTTATAACTACATAGTTTGATACGAGTAAAGTTTAAAAATTGAATTTTTCATTTCGATTCCTAACGGTTTATTTTGAAGTGTTTTTTTTTCGAAGTTATGCGAGCTTTTTGGCTTATTTTGCGAACGTTGCCGCGTGCATTCAGCTTTCAATAAACCTCAAAGGCTTATTTTTCAATTTTATTTTCAACTCGGATTAATTGAACCCGATTTAAACGTTATAGTGTTTCTGTCTTTTATTTTTACGCCTATGTTCATTTATGCTTTGAAATATTGTGATCATAGTCAACTGTACGATCTAACGAGTATATTATGACTATAATTTCTTCAGTAACCACCGTGTATTTCTATACAAATATCTACATTAAATGAATGTGCCTATTTTTGGAAATACTTCAATTTCAATGTGTCTACTGTTGATTTATTTTATCGTTAAATTTCACGATTATTTTAATGCTTATATGGTATTATAATATCTCTTTCAACTCATATAAATTCTTTAATAGTTATTTAGTTAGCAAAACCTTTTGATTTTTAACAACTTTATACTGTATATTCTTAAAAACGACGAAGTTAGTTTTGGCCTATTGTTTAGTTGAGTAATACACATTGTATAAATAAACCACTTTTGACGATTTTAAACTGGCAGTTTATTCATAACCACGATCTGTCGCTTCGAGAGCTTTAAGACAGCCGTGATCGTATTTTTGAACCGTTCAAAATGGATTGATTAATATAACGACAATTTACGGAGTTTATTTCAATCTAAGTACATATAATTCTGATTCTGTGCATCCCACAGATAACATGTTTCGGGGAAAATAAATTGAAAATCCCGAAAAGGAAAAGTTATATCACAAGGATTGTTCGAACCCCACATTTTTTACGCAACTAGTGTAAAAGTAAACACCAGGACAGCTAAGAGGGAAAGTTTCCCCATTTTTCATTCCGAGGGCACTCGGGGAGGGCCGCAACTTAAATTTCCGACAAAATAATAGCATTTGGATTCCATTTTGAATTACATTCGCTATCTAAATGTATTTCCATACGTTGTCACTAGGCGTACTACCTCTTATCTTTATTTACCTAATATAATTTTGTTGTCTCAATCTATATAGTGACCTACAACTGGGCACTGATCTCTTCTGCCTGACTACCGTCACCAACATAATATTACTGGTTAATGATGATAGCCAGCTCCGACGGCGTTAGATTTGAGATATGTGCGACCTTCAGTCGACTTTTAACCACTGGCCAAAGAGGTAGGAATAATAGCATTAACAATAATTTGACGATAGAATGTTGTATAATTTCTCCATCGAGTTTAGGTGTTTGTTCATATTTCACAAAATCGGTTCAAAAAACAGAAAAATAACAGAAGGTGTAAAAAAATATTTAAAAAAATGTCTCTTGCTGCATAGTGACTTGGAAAAATTATACTTATAAAAATATGTATTACATGCCACATGGGCGAATGAAAAGTAAATCAAATTCTTAAGCTTTAACCCTAAGACGCTACCCCAAGTTAACCTTAGACGCGTGCGCACGAAATTTACAAATTAATCGTAAAATTTTCGATCACACCTAACCCTCGAACTGGTTTAGGTAACACAAGCTGCAAAAATATTGTTAATACATAGTAGGGGTCATTCGGTCCCCTCCTGACCAGTGGCGACCTGCGCACGTCGCTCAATAATGAAATTCAAAAAAGGAACAGGCCCGCCAATAAACAAACCGTATATCATTCGTTATTCAAATACATTTTTGTGAATGGTTGACCCGAGCCCACGCGACCATTTGATGGTTAAATATTTTTAGTGGGCAACACTCACCGCGAGATAATTTATGATTAGTGAATTGGAGGGAAATGTTGTTTTCATTTATTTCGAATTGCCAAATTGTTAAATGTTATAGTATTTATTCAAAAGGGTTTTATTAATGGTGTCGAAATATTTATTGTACTTATAACAAGATATTATAACATGTTTACAACGTATAAAAGAAGCCAACATTACGATATTCCCACACAGATTTATATTAAAATCCAAATACGCAGTGTCATTCTGACGTGTAAGTAACTTAGTGTTGCTACATTGAAAAATAAAGTAATTAGCAAAAATAAAAGCCGAGAATGATGTTTAACGTCTATTAAACGCCGCCGCCCTAATTGTAACGATCTTCTATATTAATAAAGTGACTTGTAATTAGGCGGGGGGAGAAAAAAGGCGGGAAAATTATATTACTCTGTCTCTTAACACGACTTTGGTGTTATTCCCCTAATGTTTTTTAATTGTTGTAATAGAGATGCGGATTTTAAAACAAGGCATTACATTGTGGTAGACAAATGTAAGCCCTGTTTAAATATTAAGTTATATTTTTTTATTACTTAAGTAGGTATATATTAAAATATACTGTAGATTTAAACTTTAGTAAGCAGAATACACTTGTATTATCTGTTAAATAATTTATTATATATATTCTTCAACAAGACTTTTGAACATTACATAGTCTTTAGTGTGACAATTAACGTTTTGTATTCAAAATAGGTACAATACAGACTGCATAAACATTACCTAAATTCATAATACAGATAAAACATAAAGTAACAAAACGGAACAAAAACAGTGGGCACAATCGAATTTATGACGCAAGGGACATTCGAATTCAAACATGGAACATAAATTTCTAATATTACCTATATTGAAGCGGCTCGGCTTCTAAAATTAAATTTTGCATGCAGAATGTCGCCGAGGGGACGCGGACGCGCGTAGTTTTATTTGGTAGGCGTATATAATTTTATTGCTAGGTCCAATGTGTTGAAAACATATATAATATAAGCTTTTATAGAATTATTATTTACTAGCTGTGGCAGCGACTTCGTCCACGTGAATTTGTTATTTTGGGCATCATATATTTATGATGCAATGCAAATGACATTAACAAGAAGCTTTAGAAATTACTTATAGGTATGCGGTATAAACTGACCGTCTCTGTAGCCAAATGGTTAAACGTATTGCCTAGCATTGCGTTAAGCGCGAGAGGTTATTTCCCTCTGTATTATCGTTCCTATCGGTCCTAACCTAATGTTTTATACCCTTCCCTGATAAATAGTCCGCCCAACACAAATTGAATTTTCAATTGGAACCAGTACTTCTAGAGATAAGCACGTTTTCAACAAACAACTTTACTTATATACCTTACTTAAAACAAGTTTGAATTTACAAAGCCTACAAACGAAACTATAATTTTCGGCTTTATATGTCATTCAAAAAACACGCATACTCTGTTATGTTTGTGCACTACAAGTTCCTATTGAGACATTTTATTTTTAGCATATTCGCATACTCTGTAGTGGGTATAACACAGCAAAATATATTTAGACGTCACATATAAAAACTTTTTGCCAGTCATTCTCAAACTAGATGCCGCATTGAATACAACATAATATTCTCGCGAATCTCAAGATGCCATTACCCCCTTCTACCCCACAATAACTTTCCCTCACATGGTCATAACGATAAGGCCCGGGGGTCTTGGATCTAAATCACTCCGTATCTTGGGGAGGCACCCTAGTCCCTCCCTATATATTTAAGGGTTTATGTAAAGTCGGACGGCGGCGACTGTTTTAGTCGACGATTTATCTTCCTTTAGTGTATTTGATCAAGTCCTTACGGGGATTTAGTTACGTTTAGTTTTATTAAAGGTTATTTCGAGTTTCAAGTAGAGAATTTTGTTGCGTAAATTTTAATGGAACAATATTATTTAAATATAACACTTTAACGGTGTAAAACCTGATAGGTTTATAGTTAAACGATTTTTTAACATTTTTTTAACTATATTTCTATGTATATTTATATTTGTTTAACCGTTCAGGTGTTTTATTTAAAACCACAAACAGTATTTAATGTTTACAGTTATTTGATTTCATGTAGTAATGACAATGGTACGTTTTAAATAAGAAAATACATTTATATTGAATACAGTTAATATCTTACCTTACTTGAATACAAGTAAAAATCCATATAACTATATATGAATCATCGCAGGCCTTCCATAAAATTCATTTACCTTTAGAGGATGAACATTACGTCCCACGAGGCTCCCAAATATCTAATAACCATAGTTTCCCCGCAGTATCGATCTACCCTTGATGGATTACCCCGCCTGATGGAAACGCAAGACTCATCGTTCAGGCTCAACCATAGACAATTTCTTTTTTCTTTTCGCGGAAGGGCACGTCGCCTTTGATTTCTGTTGATGGCTTTCGCGCTAAAAGGAAAATTTTACATGCAGAATGCATTAGGGATTTATTTTAAAAGGTAGGTACATACTTTTTGATATCCACACTTTTAGGGTGTAGATTATTTCATGTCAAACGAAAAAAAGAATTTAGAACGAAAAAAAAATTGGCGGGATGTTATTTAAAGCAAATTCGATAGACAACTACTAAAGAGTATAGAAACTACAGAATACAAAACTTAGGTAATCTAATATACAGATAATACAAGTTTAGAACAAGCTTCCTACGGGTTATGTAGGAGGAATTACGTTATCAGGAAGGGGTTTAAGCGGTACCTACATGCGCTTTATAGAAGCGCGCTCCTAAGCCCGATACGGCTTGTAAAGCCTTCCTATACGATCACTTTATATTCTACTAGCTGTTGTGCGCCATTTTGAATTTATGATGACGTCATTTCTCATATTTTGGCTTTATTAAAATATTGTACGAGTAGTTGATACTTATGTTACTTACAATTTCAATGAAATATGTCTTCTAAGTAAAACACTTCAACGGTTTAAAACGCGATATATTTTAGTTAAACTTGTTTTAAAAATTATTTTTAACTACACTCACAGCACTCCTTGCTTTAACTGTAAATGCCTCTATCTCCATCTTAAGTCTCCCCGTGACCACGGCTGCTGCAAAGCAGCCGAAACGTCGGGCCGTAGTACAGACAGTATTTAATTATGGCTTAACTGAAATAAAATAAACTGTTTAACAGTCACGCGATGTAAACTATTTACAAACAGTAAACAGTAAACGCGAATGTACTAGTTAAACATATTTACAAATTATTTAAATACAGCCCAATGTTTCAGATGCTTTGCAGCAGCCGTAGTCACGGGGAGACTTAAGATGAAGATAGAGGCATAAATAATTTGTCAATAAGTTTTTATATGTTTAAATATTTAAATAAAAGTGTTTTATTTAAACATTTAACATATTCTTTCGTGTAAGATAGAGTTGAAAATATGGTTCAGAATCTGAAATCTTAGTGTAATTTGCCGGATTTTATTCTCGCGTCTATAAGTTGCTTAATAATCCCCCTTAAAAATATAACTATATTTTTTCTTATAATATTTTCAGTATAACACGATTATATGTATTATGACATACTTATTATATTTACAAGCTCTCTACAGTCCTAGCAACGTTTTGATCTTATCGTCTTATGTACCTGTTAAAAAGAATATTCACCTGTCACTCCATTTATCACCCCTTTTTCCAAATCACACAATTTCCACATTTTCCACCACCACACTATTTGCTAGTGAACTATTCAAATATCTAAAACATACTAAGTCGGTTTTCGAAGTTAATAAACGCTTGTATTGAAACTTTGAATAAAAAATAACCCTTCGTTACCTCTGCATACGAATGGAAATTAGATCAGTAGGTAGCGACAATTTCTGCGGTTCTCAAACTGTGTGATTATCATCTGTGTTGTATTGTTCATTATAAATAATTGAGTGAAAAAAGATAGCGAATTGTACCTATAATAAATACGTAACGTAATCTAAATAAATTAATAATTTTATTTAATGTTGATTTTTACAATTTAATCGAAACTACTTATAAAAGATAAGCTAATAAGTAAAGTAAGTAATGATTAAGATTGCTTTGATAATCACAAATTTTGACTTCATTGTTGAAGTTGAAAAAAAATGAAAGTATTAATAAATTAATACACTAATTTTTTTTACAAATGCAAGTATAAATTTTTTTATTTTTATAATAACGCTAGAATTGAATTCTGTCCACATCAAGGGGAAATCAGACGAGGTGTTAAAACTACGTAAACTTCTCAAATAACAAAAGTTTGAGAACCACTGTACAATGTAAGAGATCGTATATCGCGATTGTATTTTTTTGCAAGCGCTCATTAATTTGGAGTCGCAAGTTCGAACCCTTCCGCGGTCTATTGTGTTCGCATCGCTGTTTCCGTCTTTTTATTATGCAGATTAAGAGCTTTATCAGCCCGAGCTTTAGATAACACATTTGCATTTGTAACCTTTTGCTAATGTAACACAATGATAGACAAAACTTTTATCTGAAATATAGCTTTGTAGATGGCGCCAATTTTGTTACTCCACAGACTGTCTACACTCTACAGAATAAAACTTACTTAGTTTAAATTATTAATAAGAATTTAGATAATATATATAAATAGAGTTCAATAAATTCCATTTTTGAAATTTGATCCCTCCGAAACAATAATGGCCACTAACTGGCAATTGACATAACCGATCATGCGTAACGCGCGATGAATGCAAAAACAGCAGTCAAATAAATCTAACGAGACACTTACATCTGCATGTCAGTGGAATAAATCAAATCACTATTGAATGCATCCGTAAAATATTTTAGAACTGCTCTGAATGTACCTTGTGCCATAAAAAACGTCCCCGAGTTAACCCGTTCACTGACACATTTGGCCGTTGTAAAAAGTTACACCCATATTTTGCACTTCCCGATACCCAATAATAGGGTCTATTTATGCATTCTCAATAAATGAAGAGTATTTTTTTACGTCTATTATAAATCAAAATGTATTATTTATCTTTAGAGATCCAAAATCTGCATCCTATTGTTATTCTGGATGTGCGGTGTGTCAAGGGTGTAATGTTTTTGTCGGATGGTTCGTTACTTTATATTCTTATTATTACCAGTACTTTGATAGATACCCGAACAAAAGTAGGTAATTTCCTCATGGATGCAAACGAAACGTGATAATTCTACGTAAATTGAGACTGCCAAAGGCAGAGTGACCTAAAAACTTGATTTTCAATACAGAGAAAAAAAATGCGCGATACACCTAGGCGAAAATGAATTTAACTATAATTTCAGTACAAATTATGGTAACAATTTTTGGTTACTGTGCTCTTGTAGGTTAATATTTTTAGACTATAAAAATATATATAACTCAAGTCATAACATTGCTGTTAGGCTACTCTCCTCCGAGCCTCAATTCTACGAAAATCTAATTCTAATTCTAATAAATCCTCTAAAGATCTACGTGTGTCTTAAAAGTTGCAGATATAAATTAGTTAATATATTCAACTATAAGCCCATATTAATATTTTAATCTAACCCTTAGCGCGTGAATATTTACAATACGACGTTGCAGACGAACCAAAATGGTTTATCTGATTCAAATTAATTCAGAACAGTTCGGCCATTTTGAATATTTCGAGTGAGGGTCTCCTCGACCGTGGGGCAGTAATTATTTGATTGAAGTCAAGAGGTTGCATGCCGAGATAACATTTGTTCCCGCCTTGGTACAGACTCGAGTGTTCTATTGTCTGAAATTTACTACGTGCCAGATTTACACCTACAGCGTTTCAAGGGTTAACCGTCGATTTATTTATGCGCATATTTTGAATTTAACAGTTTACAATTTAAAGTTAACAGTAGATACAATATAAATTTAAATTCATTTTTTTATCAAAGAAGTTTTCATTTGATAGTTGACTTTGGATAAATCCACAGTCTGAAAGCAAAACGCGATTAAGCTTCACGACTGTTTCATCTGTGGACGGTGGTTCTACCTCCCACATAATATCCATTCCAGGCGAAGTCCAGCATGCTTTATAAAAATTATAAATTGAAAAATTAGAAACATGTTAGACCTGGTGGGGATTGAACCCACGGCCCATTGATCACTAGCCATACATCGCATTATTTTGCTACATACACACTTACCGCCATTATCTGTCGGTGGGTATATTTGATCATACCTACTACGCAAAATGATTAAAAGACGGGTTAGTTGAAATTAGGTTTCATAGTTAACCTAACATGTTAAATAATTACTTAATTATAATAAAGAATATTTCTGAATAAAACCCATCTTTCATGTAATCCGATCTTACATTAAATCCTAGTTAGAGTCCTACACGTCATCGTCGATTTTTTTCAACCTATTGATACATGCAACTCTCGCGCAATGCAATTTCAACAATTGCGCATTAGGGTTCAATGTCTAATGCTTAAGAAAATCATTGAAGATGAAAATACTCAGTTTAACGTAATTTAATTATGTAAAAGATATTAAAGTCTTCAAATAGGTAATAATATAGTTAAATAATGACAATTTATTTGATTTATTCGAATTCTCTTATTTCCACACCAATTGCACTTCGCGTACAATTCAAGATATTGAAGTGTGCGATGTCGGTTTTTCGTTAACCCTTGAGCGTACCCCACGATTCTGTGCCCATAGGAAGTACTCCACACCAGCCTCAGGCGACGTGTCGATTAAATCTTCCTGAGAATGCATGCCTAATAATCTTATGAAATTCTTCGACACAAATCATCTCGGATTACCCCTTAAAACCTTTGGGTCACCCTTTCTCTACCTGAGGGTGAATTTTTTTATTCACACTTCCGTCGATATGCAAAAAGGACTGTTATTTTCTTTGATATCGGAAATAATAATTATATGCATAATAGAACGGATTAGAGGGTTACGGGATTCTGTGTGTGACACTTTTTCTGTTCCTGTCACCTTTGCTGTCAGATGTTTCTGGGGCAATTTGTTATTCGTATATATTCGGGGATTTTATGCAAGCTGTGAAAAGAAACCGTTACTTGTGAAACGGCATTAATAAAAAAGTTATTAGACGGCCAGCAACAAAATTAAGTGACAGTTAAACATGATTATAAAAATATAAACTTTATTGGACAATAAGCTGACTGGCTATAAGGCATAACTCCTATGAATGTAATATATATTCATGTAAAATATAGGCCAACAGCGCATCTCATTTGCATTATATTCCTCCGGGTTTATTCCTTTTTTTTGGATTTCATTTGCCTATAAGTAACCCCATACTTGGCCGTCCAAGAAAAAAAGTTGATAAGTAATGTTCGTTAGTGAGTAGTAGAACACTAGTTTAGTGGCGGTAGTTGATAATACCCATCAACACGTAATGGAGCAGCGTGGTGGGTATTAGATCTTTCCTATGAATTCTAAAATAAATATATAATTACATAACTATCATTATTTTTCAAATGTCTATAAAAATAAATAAACAATACAGCTGATGGTCGCCAATTTAAAATTTGCGTAACATTCACGTTTTTTCTCGTCATAAAAACTTTCACTGTAGTTCGAGGGTTAACCATTGTGTGTTTGTTTGGTTTTTTATGGGTTTTAGGAGCAGGTAATCTCTTGTCCTCTCACCGGCGTTGAATGGGTTGTGACGTATAAAAGGATTATCTCATTCTAATAGATAATTAATGATGCTGCCGATGCTATGGTCTATTCAAATAACGCAAATACACAAATTGAAATTGTATGGAAGTTGTTTTTGCTATCAAATTTTGTTCACATTATATTATTATAAATACTAATACATTATTGTAACTTAACCATAAAAACTTATTTATTATATTAAGAATATGATTTTAACTACTTTACTAATTTTAAAAAAGTTCTAAAAACTTAATTAACAATATTATCATTTCTAGTAAAAAATGCAACACTTCATTGTTAATTGTCAAACGTATCGTATATGACAAATCATATATCGTGTATAGTCTGTGGTGTAAACGCAGTCTATGCGTCATTAATTTCTTAATTCCATCAAATACGCGCGAATAAAATGTCGATGAATCGCAAACAAAAACAAAAGACAGCTGCGAGTTCATTGACCTACGGCAACGTGTAACTTTCATTCTTAAAGCGAACCAAGTTAGTAACCTACTTTTCATTAATAAGGCGAGCTAAAAAAATGCACGAAGAAAGTATCAAAGATTGAGTGAACGCGAACTTCGTGCGACGCGGACGAAAGAATAGTGTAGATTAAACCGAATTAAATTAGGAATAGATAAGCTCTATTATCTTTGGTTATAAAATTATATTGTCATATTTAGATATAATTTTTAATGATTACATATAGTATAGTTTAATGTGTTTAGTCGACGTAAGCTAATTAGATTTTGCTTTACATTTTTTACTAATTCCATTTATTTTTTAGTCTTAAATTGTATATACAATATAGCTGTGAAGAAATATTTTCTTCTATTTTGTATAACGGATTGTCATAAATACCTAACCTAAGGATGACAGAATTTATGAATAGTTTTTACTTCTAAACAATCGTTGTTTTTTTTGCCAACAACGAAAACACGTTTTAGATGTTTAATGTTTTTGAGTTATTTATTTAATATTTTAATATAATATAATTTATGTTTTAAAAATCGGTCTAAATCGAAAATATAGGTTAACACATATTCTACGTACTTACGAGGATAATTCCATATTATTGTTTAAGAAGCACTACTGGCACATAGCTTCTATCAAAGCCCATAGATATCTTCATCAAAATAATCCTCAAGGACGCCGCCTTGTCTTGTCTATTCCTTCGTCGGATTTTCCTCGTTCCCGCCAGACGCCGAGACGCTAAAAAAATAATTAAAAGCGTCGGCGAGAGTGAAAGCGCGCCGTCTGCCGCGTAATTAGTACAATGGTGTTTCCTGACTTTGAACTTCAGATAGTATTTCTTTATTTAAATTCTCATTCTTTGGCGATCTTCATTCATTGGTGCGGGCGTTCCCGCGCTTTTCGACGTCAAAACATTCTTGTCTATGACTCAGATTTTAAATATGGAACGATAATTGACGCGTTGTATTGCCATTGTTTTATTGCGTTTTTCAATTTCGTTGTTGATTAACAAACGTGAATTTTTTTCGAAGCATTTAACGATTTTAAATAAAAAAAAAATTAGTTAAACTTATATAACATTCATTATAACTACGACCCGACGTGCGATGCTTAGCTGCTGTTGTGGTCACATTTAACATATCTTTCCCGCTTTAAACTACACTACTTACTACTATTTGCGTAAACTACAGTCAATTCTTTTTGTAACGTATATCCATGTTGCTTCTTATATATAAGGAATAAAGCACTGTCGACGAGATCGGAAATTTCTATAATAAAGTGTTTTTAAGACTTCGATAAAATATATTTAAATTGGACCATAAAACATAAATCCAATCAAAGGCCGCCGTACATATATCTCACTGATCGAAAACATTTTTTCGTATATACAACCAACATAATTAGCTCAATTGGTTGCCGGTTCCAATCCCATGTTTGTCGAAAAACTTTTTTAATATATATCTATTGTCTTTTGTTTCTTATGATTCTACATAGGCACTTTTATATTACTGGGCTGAATACTATTCAATAACCCTATAATGCTACCTACGAACTTTTAAATTTGGGAAGTGATTTTAAAGTGTTTTCTTTTTTTGCTCTAGATCTATTAAGTGTATACCGATGATTCGTAAAAGTTCTTAATAACGCATCAAACAACGAAAACGTAAAAATATCCGCGGATTGTTTAGCCAAACTAATTTGTCAAACTGGCGGGAAACCGTAAACATTTTTAATTTGCCCACCAACAAGGAAATTTTTCCTCCTTATTGAAAACTTCAAAATTAATTCCACCTAATTTCCTACATGCGAAATATGAGGTCACACGCGTGCGTGCAAATTTCGTTACGTCGGCATAGGGTTGCCGAAACTACCCTCCCCCCACTCCGCATCAATCTTCACCCGCGAACACCTACGACAATATAATACAATAATATATGTCTAAGTTTCGGACCGGCCTTGTAGGTAGCTCCGTCCCCGTCTCACACGAGAGATAACCGTTAGTCAGAGTGGGAGGGCAGACGGGGGTGTCCTAAAGGGTGTATGTGGGGTTGCTATTGAAATTGAAGCGGGGTTTAGGCGCGGATGACGCCTGGATGGAGAATGGATGGAAATTTCCTCAATTTAGCGTTTTCGCCAACAAAGGACGTTGTTTAATTTTTGGTTTTGTTCAGGTGTTACCGTGTGACAGTTTAACTTGGTCCATGTTTTTCTATACACTAAAATATTCAAAGTGCTTTGCGACAAAACTTCTTTCATATTAAAATATGACTTGAAATTATATACTCGATATTCCTAAATGACGATAGCTAGTTAAAATACCTTGTTAAACAGATCATTCTTATTTAATAGAAAAGTAGAATAATTTAACGATAGATCTTTAATAATTTGTAATACAACAAGTTACACAATACAAGTACAGGTTTTTAATACAACAAAAACAGTTAAAATTAGAATTGTTATGAATAAGTTAACTAAATATTCTGTAGTTTCAGAGCCGTACTTCTCCTGGTATGAACAAATATCTACTTTCCCATGAAGAAAAATAATTAAAATTGGTATATAAACAATATAAGTATCCGAATCGAATCGAATTAACTACCTCCATTTATACGTCGGTTATAGTGTCTATAGTTCGTAATTATAGCTATAGATAGACACATCCTTTATCCAGTATACAGGAGTTCTATATTTAAAATACACCTGTTCGTTGCCAGGTAAAGGCTGTATTTAACCGCACAGTAATCCGAACACAATTAATTAGCCGAGACGAACTTTCTGCAGCGATTTATATTCGTGAGACGTGTCGCTGCGCGCCTTTTGTTTACTGGTCTATGGATAATATAATCACTACAAGAACAAGTATTCACAAGTAGGTAAGGAATGTAAACATCGTTTTAAAAATAACTTAAATTGTACTTATAAAAAAGGTACTTTCGATAATGTTATTTTTTACCTAATGATGTATTAATATAAAATGTAAAATATTAAAAAAAATAGACCGTTTTATGTTAGTTTCATTTATCGCTAGTTAGAATCATTCACAATTTGTCTGAAAATATTAAGTACTTTCGGATTACGACCCTCCTGTTAGTTTTTATTTTGCTACCTGTCTGAGTATGTATCTACATTAAAATTTATAACAAAAATATAAATTTTAATTTAACACTTTTAACTGTTTAAAACGCGAAATGTATTCATATAAATTATTTTACCTATGGCACGACGTTTTAACTACATTTAGAAGTATTTTAGTTAAATTTGTACTACTCGCGTACACTAAGACAGTATGTAAAGATATATAAGTACAGTTGTCTAGGTCTCAATTCAAACATATCAATGCGGAACTAGGTAATTCTATAATCTAAAACTACCCTACAAAAGACCTTATGTATATAATTCTAAGATAACATTAAATATAGCCCTGCATTCACATGTTTATACGATTTACTTAATAGCCCGAATCTCTTATCTCCCAAGGCAGGTCTTAACCGAGGGGACTTGAAATAGGAATAGTCGCATTAGGCCCGAAATTACAGGGCACCGTCACTAACGTGGTACACCCAGGGAGGTTATCCCCCCCTCCTCATCTAGACTCCAAAATAAACCTTGTATCTAAACGATAGAGTATGTTTTCGTATGTCGAAATTGCTTCGGACGTTACGACTGTATGTCAACGGTTGACCCCTTATTTCGGGTCCGTTAGGGAGGCTTTAACCATCAATAACGCTCGCAGGTAAGCCTTAGAGGAGATTTCCATGCATGATCTTGAATATATTAGGAGTGTGTTAAGTATTTTCATACTGGAAATCACTAAATACTGTATGTAATTTACGCGAGTACACATTAAATAAACACTTAAACGGTTTAAAACGCGATATATATTTGTGCCGCGGTCACGGCTGCTGCAAAGCATCCGAAACGTGGAGTCGTAGTTAAAATAATTTTCAAATAAGTTTAACTAATAGATATCGCGTTTTAAACCGTTAAAGTGTTTTATTTAAATATAGTAATGAAGTCAAATATAGCTTCGATACGATTTTTGGAGATAAAAGATCTTTAGTATTAAATAATATTATTTATTTAGCTATAGAAAAAACATCGAAAACTTCAGTTTGCAAAATCCATTTAGGTAATCAAATGGTCTAAGTCCTGTGTGTTTGAAGACATGTAAGAATCCTGACCATGAGGACATAGCTGGTGTTTAAAAAGATATTATTGTTTAAGAATAGGTTTTAAACTGTTTGTTAATAATAAAACTATAAAGCCTAAAATATTTTACATTTACAATTGACCCTGAAAACCCAAAGTTCACTATTGGTAAAATATTATTTCGAAAGTTATTTTGATTTGAATTATATGTAGGTGGGATTCGAACCCAAAGTTCTGTTTTATATAAAAGAATCGAAAAATTCTGTGCTCGAAAAAGATTCAATATTATAAATTGTGTCTTGGTATTTTGGTTTATAAAATTCCTTATTTGTAGGTTTATACGTACTGACTATTGTTGTTATTTCCTATAACCACTTACTTAAGAAAAAAATATTCTTTAATTTTCAATATATAAAAGTCAAATACAGATAAATAAAGTTACTATTGATCGTATATATCTAGGGTATTTTAGTTCTATTTCTTTTTACAGATTTATAGACATTTTTACAAGTTGTTGTTTTATATTCCAATTCCAACGGAAAAATTTTCCGGTAAAACAAAAAAACGGTGCCAGATATGAAAACAGATAGAATTAGCTCAGTTAATACTAAGATTTTCTATAAATCGAAAACCTCTGAAATGGGTCGAAAATTAAAGTCACCTCCACAAATCCTCGAGGCGTATCCCCGCTATGTCGATTCGCTCACGTCACAGGATCTCGCAGGGCGCGGCTTATCAATCACCGCTGATGGAAAGCCACTAGACCGTGGGGAAGATATAGCTGTTGCTATGTGCGATGCTTTCAGAATGGGGTCGTCTGTTTTCACACATTTTCGCATCTGACGCGTTAGGACGTTGCGTGTTTTTGTTTTCCCGTAGAATTCACCCTCGTTATCGAATACATCTGTCATAAAGAATATTACTCGATAAATGATGGAGGGGGAATCCTAAAACTAGCTACAGGTAAGGTCTGAGTCCTACGTTCTGTCAAATCTTGGAAGGTTTCGAGGTATTTTGTATAGTGCATTCGAATGTAGGTACCTAGCTATTGCCATACAATCTTATTTCATACGCGGTAGACAGAATTAGTGCTTGTAAACAATTACAATCCTATTCTTCTCTTTATAATGTTCAAACTTATAAGTTAGGCACATAAAAATGATTATTATAATTCACTTAGTAGTTAAAATCAAACTTACGTTAGAATTATTAAATAAATATATAAGAATCATCTGGTTCTAGTTGTCATAAAATGGTAGACAATAAAGTTCCATTGATCTTAACGTGTGCGTGTAAAATATTTATTTCAAAATTTACACTTTCCTACGCGAGCGTACCATAATCGATATCGATTCAACTATTCGACTATAGATGTCGTTAGTGTAATCCAATAAGACTCCTTTTTTTAAATTTTTATAACACGTTCTTATTAGGATCTTAGATGACATGAATAAATTTAATAGTTACGTTTGTCTAATAACAAAACGATTTTGGTTTCCTATCAAACAAACACTAACAATGAACTAAGTGCTTGTCTGTCCTCTTATTGCTTTTATTGGGTCATTAAAATAATAATAATGTATTCCAATTATTTTAGAGAAATATAAAAACTACAAGAGAGGCAGACACTACGTAGTTACATTACACGCATTTTTACGCATTAAACATAAAGACCATGTTCAGTGATGCCTAGCTTAGTATAATTCTTGTTTATAATACATCTATGAATGTAAATTATTAATAATTGTAATTATTCTATGTAAAATTCATAAATAATTATTAGAGCTAGCTTAAACGCTTATAGTATAGCTATAGTTGAGTAATGGTTGCGCAGGCTCTATTTCTCAGGAGTCGAATACAACTGTCAACGTCTTGGCTTGTGGTTTTTTAGGCCTATTACACACCTAGACATATTCACCGTGTATTTATTTCGTCAGTTGTTTTGAATCAAACCATAACAAATTAATCATGTTTTGTATTTACGGATGTAGTGCACGTTTTAATAAAACTCCTTTGATGGTTTAAAACGCGAAATATATTAGTTAAACTTATTTACAAATTATTCTAACTACGGCCCGACGTTTTGGATCAGCACGATTTTTACGTGACACAGTGTTTTATTGAATGGTCAATACTTATAATACTTTTGTATGATTCAAATCGCTTCGTGAGTGAGCAGCCTAAGGGGTGGTCCGGGAGGTATTTGTCTTAGTGACATATGCGATCACTTGGTGTAGCTTTATTTGCGCCAGCCTTATTGGAAGCCTTGTTCATATGGGGTCGGGTAATAAATACAACTGTTACTGAAACTTCGGCGGAACTCGTCACTTTCAGGGTGTTTCAGAATTTGCCTTAACAATCGCCTCGTTGACTGACTCACTAGTGTTGTGGTTAGTAAGCTGCAGATCACGAGATCTGGGTTCCCAGGTGGGGCAAAATATTAGATCGGTATTTGAATCAAATACTGTCTATAGTTTACGCGAGTAGTACACATTTAAATAACACACTTTAACGGTTTAAAACGCGATATATTAGAAACTTATTTGAAAATGATTTTTAACTTCGGCCCGACGTTTCGGATGATTTGCAGCAGCCGTCTCTCCGGGACCACGGCGCGGCAATATATCGAGTTTTAAATCGTTATAGTGTTTTATTGATGGGTATTTTAATTTCTAAGAGGCTTGGAGTTTAGCTCTGTTGTCACTTGGAGAGCACGATATTCCAGTTATTGTCTTAATTAGGAGTAAGTAAAAAAAGACTTGAGATAAAAAATACGACACGCTCAGGACTATTCAAGTCCTGAGCGTGTCAATTGAGCTACCGTGTCCTAAACTCGTCTCGTGCGATTTAATTTAAACTTGAATACTTACGGTTGTTATCTTAAGGTTGAAATTACATTACAGGAGTAACTAAATTAAAGTAATAAACACTCATATGACCATTAAAAAATATTTTAGACAGAAAAACTTCGTTAACACCAGCGGGATTCAAACCAACTTCTACAGCTGCTACCAATTGAGCTACCACGTGTCAAATCGAATTTTATCAATGTTAAATGTTTAAATAAAACACTTTAACGGTTTAAAACGCGATATATTAGTTAAACTGATTTGAAAATGGAGACTCCCCGTGACCACGGCTGCTGCAAAGCATCCGAAACGCCGGGCCGAAGTTAAAAATCATTTTCAAATCAGTTTAACTAATATATCGCATTTTAAACCGTTAAAGTGTTTTATTTAATGTTTAAGAATGTCATGTTTTGAAGAGACTACGATTTAAGCGGAACATTGTTTTACCAAGATTAATCAATAATCTCCACACATGCGAAGTTTGACGAATATTTTCATCCAGCAAACCGGATATCCGGATTCTGGATGCCGATAATCCGGATTACATAGTAAGTCCGTTCACTCATATCGGGGAATCTTTAATATTAAACACGATATTAGATTAGCTTAGCCGAACCGATTTTAAAAATGTACTTGGAATGAGATGTCACATATAAAATAAAGTAACATTTTGTAAGTTTGTTTATTGTATCCATTATGTGCAAAAATATGTGAAGCTGACAGAAATTAAAACTCTACTTTAAATAAAACACTTTAACGGTTTAAAACGACATATATTAGTTAAACTTATGTTTTATTTAAATTTGTACTACTCGCGTAAACTATAGACAGTACTCTACTTTAAATTTAAAAAAAATATTGACACGAGCAGGATTGAACCGGCATCCATCACTTTCCGTGCTGTGTTTTTATTTAATATATAACACACACAAAAAAATGACATTATTTACCCCCTTTCCCAGTATTATTAGTAGTATATGTTATTTGTTTCATTAGAAATAGTAAATTAAGATTAACAAATATACGACATAACTCATCTAGTTATAAACCTCGATGGTCTGATAAATAAATGATTATTAATATTTTAAGCTACGGAATGTAGAACTACAAATTTAATTTAGTAAATAGATGTTTAAAATGAAATAACTAGACGTAACAAGAGTAATAAAGATAATAATACTTCAGTTCAATCAGAATATAAATATATGTTATGATAGAAAAGAAATTTGCGACACCTGTAAGAGTTGAAAAAGAAGATATGGTAACGAAAAACGCATATACTTTTTTTCTAATAAGATAATGTCTTCTTACAAGCATTGCTCGTCATATGCTACGCAGCGCTACGCCGTAGCACATTGTCGAGAAAATTATCTATAAGAAACGCACACAGTTTTCTTTCAATTATATTATGATAAAAGTAAATATTTATTACATTTCATTATAAACGTATTCCACCATTACAGAATGTATACTAGTATTAAATACTGTCGAACCCCACATGTAGTTTATACACCTATTATAGGGAAAGGGGGGGGGGGGGGGGGGGGGAAAAAAGGGGGGGTGTTTTCCCCCCCCCGCGGGGGGTGACAGAACTGTAAAACTGTTTGTTTTTAAGCTTTAATCGCACAGATAGTATTAAATACTGTCTGTAGTTTACTTATGTACCACTCAACTAAGATGGCTCTTTTAAAACACTTTAACGGTTAAAACATGAAATATATTTGTTAAACTTATTTAAAATTAATTTAACTACAGGCCGACACGGCCGTCGGCGTCTTCAGTCCCTTAGTGACCACCGGTGCTATAAAGCATTCGAAACCTCGCTCGATAATTAAAATAAATTGTAAGTTAAACTACACATTGAAATAAAACACTTTAACCGTTTAAGATGCGAAATACATTAATTAGTTAACCTTATTTACAAATTATTTAAACTACCCGACGTTTTCGATGCTGTGCAGCAGCGTGATTCATACAACCCATTAATTAACCAGATTTTTAACCAAAATTACTAATTGATTAGATCAAACCGTAGATTACTAGCCGTATACAGCTAGCATCAAGCAACGCGCGTGAAACACTTAATATGTAGATGTCGGTTTGTACGCGAATTATTTATTGTGCCAAATGGCATACGCTATACGTACATATAATTGCAACCCATTTCAGCTGGAGGGTTGTACGAAGTTGCTTAGATAATGTGCATACATTAAACTAAGACCAAACTAACGGTACCTTGATGAGGCAACTTCGTACGCCTGAGGTCTAATTACCGGGTGCTTTGCGCTTCGCAGAAATTTCATTTACATAGAAAAACTAGACTAATATTATAGTTTGCGAGTAAAAGCTAATATGACGTTCATGCGAATAATTCGTATAATGTTTCATTATTCATTGCCTACGAAATTGTGAGACTAAAGTTCGTTTCGAATTTACTTAAATAAATACATTTTTGTTTTCATAGCGACTGCTTATTTTTTGGAGAGAAATATATAGGAGATATGCTTTTTTCATAACAAACAAGAGTAAGATTCACTTAATGAAATGTATATCCCTTTTATATAAAACATTTTTCACGGTTTAAAACGCGAAATGTAAGTAATTTAACTTACAATTTATTTTAATTATCGACCGAGGTTTCGAATGCTTTGTAGCACCGGTGGTCCGAAAGGGACTGAAGGCAGGGGGTGTCGGCCTGTAGTTAAATTAAGTTTAAATAAGTTTAACAAATAGATTTTATGTTTTAACCGTTAAAGTGTTTTAAAAGAGCCATCTTAGTTGAGTGGTACATAAGTCGGGAGTACCTTTGATACGTCCTAGAAGAAGAAATGTATTTGTGGGAACTGTTAATGTTGATAATGATGAATGGTGATTTACTTTTAACGAGTATTATATCCATACAAGTTAAAAGTGACATTTAATTTTAACTTACTTTTCATCACTGATACCTTTATACCTTCAAATATATTCAAATTCCGATTAGTTATTTCAAATTGGTTATGAAGGCATCAACTTTAAGATATGGCGCCAGTTTCTACAGCAAGAACTTATAACTTACAAAAGGTATGCTATAGAAGTAATATAGTTCAAATAATTAAATTAGAGGATAACTTTTATAGTTTAAGTTTATAGAGAAATATGTGTGGTAATTTTGGCAGAAGTGAAATTAGTGGATAATACGTGCCACTTTATATTATACTAGCTGAGTCACGCGACTTCGTACGCGTAGAATAATTATTTTGGATATCAATTTTTGTTTTTGCAAACTCTCTGTTCAACTCTATAAATTCGAGCTGTTATCCACGACGTCGTCCGCGCCTCGTCGTTCTTGCAAGTTAATCTATAAAAGATAGACATATATTGTCGCAATTTTTTTTAGATCATTTAAAGAGGAATATTTTTTTCTTATATATATTTTTGGGAAAAAATATATAATAAGACCCAAAAATCTTGAACCGTTTTCGCAGCGTACGCAGTGGAAACCCACAAGGATGAATGTTATCGGGTTTTTCGACATTTCCCGTTGCTTCTTCTTCTTCCTATTAGTTACAACGCAATGTTTTATAGCCTAGCCTTCCTCGATAAATTCTCTATCCAACACAAAAAAAATCAATTCGGACCAGTAGTTTCTGAGATTAGCGCGTTCAAACAAACAAACAAACTCTTCAGCTTTATATATTAGTATAGATTAAAATTTATTACCAAATATACTGTATACCGCCGTTAATGTTTTGATTGTAAAACATTATTTGTTGGGCTGTTTTTAAGAAATACGTAGTTATATTGTTCCTTAAACCAAAAAAATATACCTACTCGTGACTTTTGAATATATAACTCGAGCCAGTAATGTTTGCTAATGTGTAAAGCAAATGCAGAATGCGAGTGAAATTAAACAGTCCTTAAAACCAAACATTATTATTACGTTAGCTCAAACTCGCTCGAGGGCTTTAGTAAGAAATCTCATATCTAGTATGATATGATTGAAAATTCATAGAAGCCGTATCGCCCTCAATTCCGTTCCACAAATATTGCTTTAGCGACGTTATAAATCCGAAGTAAGCCGAGCTTGTGACTACACACAGGCATGTATAAGGTCCACGGTGGAATACATAATGTAACAGAAACAAAGCTGCTACATAATG
Source organism: Leptosia nina (assembly GCA_963661955.1). Taxonomy (NCBI): domain Eukaryota; kingdom Metazoa; phylum Arthropoda; class Insecta; order Lepidoptera; family Pieridae; genus Leptosia; species Leptosia nina. The sequence goes on along the minus strand of CAVLEF010000004.1, from coordinate 2,221,655 downwards.
CCGACCAAATTCTAACTCGGGGCGCCGGTTCGAGTCATGGGAGGTGAACGGGTTATCAATATTGATAGATACATAATTATTTTATAGGTAACTGTGTAGAGAGACATGATAATGCTTTAATAAAATACTTTTAACGGCTATATTAGCTGTGATCACAGCTGCTGCAAAGTATTCGAAATGTCGAGTTAAAATACATTTTAAATAAGTATCTAATATACTTCGCGGTTTAAAACCGGTTAAAGTGTTTTATTTTAATGTGTACTCTACTCCCTTAAATTACAGACAAACATAATGTTTCTTTGATTTGAAGGTAGAAGATGATAGATGAATGTCAGTTTTTGATGTTTTAAAAATATATTTTGAATATCGTTTCTTGTTTAAAATTGTTTGTTAATTTGTTAAAAGAACGGAAAGATTTTTTTCATTTTATTTTCAATTTTTAAATTATCATTAGATATATCTTAGACTTGTAGCGAATCGAACTGACGACCGCATGACAATTAAAGCGATTAGTTCGCTTTAATTGTATAATTGCTAACATAGTTAAAACAGAGGAGCTATCGACCCTAAACTTATCACAGTAAATCCGCTACCGCTCATGGATCACTCCACGCCCTCCTGCGGGTGGAAGCGAGCAACAAAGACGGAATTTCGCCGGATCCATCCGCCCACAGCAAACAAGTGAGGCGCTTCGCATTCCGGCCACTGAAGCCTTTACATGCGACAGATCAAATTGAATTCCAAGATCTTAACCCGACCAGCTATTTAGTTATATGCCGAGGCTAGGAATTGTCTCTATACACGAATTTGCAACTACATCTGTGGAGGTCGCATTGTCTATGGTTTCATATACATTATTAGGTTCTATTATCTATGTGCAGGTATTTCAGTAATGTAAATTTAGTGCAATAATCATGTATGTTAAACTTTTCAATTCTAATTTCTGCAGTTTACGTGAGTAATACATTTAAAATTAATCGGTTTAAAACGCGATATATGCGTTAAAATTTGAAGCACCTACATGCTGCAAATTACCCGACACGTCGGGCCTTAGTTAAATAATTTGTAAATAAGTTCATCTAGCTAATTTTGCATTACATACCATTATTTACTCTATAATGATACAAATTTTAGGTACTAGGATATTGATTAACGACTAGGTTAATATGTGATGCTACCCTTAAAAAGAGATGGACGTTTTGTTGTTTGCATTGCAAGAAGGTTGTCTGGTAAGATCACCCTAGATAAGACCGGTGTTGCTGAATCGGTTTCCTGCGAACTGGAGAAAGTTTCAGACCATTTAATTTAATTTTACCCAGGTAGACCAATTAATTAGTACAGCGCCCAACAATAAGAGGTTAGGCACTACAAGGCTTCGACATTATTTTTGCATGTTCATACTCAGGCCTACCTCGCTTGGAAATACTGTTGAGGCTTCGAGTTTTTTGTTTTGATCTCCAAGACTGTGATTTTTCACAATATCGTCGGCAAAACCAGATGGGGAGTATCGCCGTTAATGTTGATGCCATCCTTTCCATTCTAGGACTTATAAGTCTTCAAGCAGCGGTAAAAATGCTTTGCAATACATATTTTTTAAAGTCTACGATTTTTTAAATAGTTCTTTCATTGATGCACCTAAGCTGTTTAATTTTCTAATAGGTAATTGTGTACATTGATTAAAATATCTTCTGATGAATACGACAATATATATTGAACATCGCTGGTTACATAATGTAGATAAATTGGGACGTTTGCCTGGGAGTGTTTGCCTCGGGTAGAGCTCAGCCCGGACGGCACTGGCGTTTGCATTTCCAACTGGATATCAGCTAGTGATGTACGTTATTTATCGACTATCGACAGGCAGTCTCAAAATTACTAATTAACATCTGAAATTACCCCAAGTTAAAAAATTAATAACGACTCAGCTTAGCTTTTTAAAGGGTGAAATATCATTCATTTAATGTTTGTCATTTGCGAAACTGCTGATACGAATAAGAGTATCAATATTACATGAGAATTGTTTTCTAGAATCATATATTATGATATTTACGATCAATTACAATTAAAATAATTAAACAGAAATAAAAACTTTAATAATTTTCACTTTAAGGCATTATATTCATAAAAAATTCAAAATCAAGGAGTTGAAGAAATTTATCGATGACGTACGTACGTGCAGGACACGGTAGCTCAATGGGTTAGAGCAACAGCATTGAACGTTGTGGATGCCGGTTCAAGAATTGCTCGTGTCGTCTTATGAGTTTAATATAAATACATGGTTAATTTTAAACAGACATGTCCCAACATTAGATGGCAAATTTTATCGACAATTCGGAACATCCCTACTTTCAAAGCCAGCCAAAGCTCAGCTAGGCAAAACCGAATTTCCGAAACGTCTAATAAGTTGGATGTTAACTCTGTCAGCATCACGTTATATACGTGACGTAACCAGTATCACGTGATATCTCTTTTAAACTATTGCCAACGAGGTTGAGGGTCTAGTTATATTGGGGTATTGATATCTTTTGTTAGTTCTAAAATAAATAAATTTATGGACTGTAGAAAAACGGCTAGTAATGAGGAGTTATTTAAAGTTAAATCGGAGTTCGATTATTTTTGTATCAGTTATAGTAACTTGTATATATAAGAATGTAATCAATAAGTCTGTAAAAATTCGACGAAATGAGGTGTAGGACTTCGGTAGACTCAATTGGTAGCAAACAGTACGGAAAGCTGACGGAATGCCGGTTACATGTACTGCCCGAGTCGAAAATTTTTTCAATTTATTAACAAAAAAAACAAATACTGTCTGTAGTTTCCGATTTTTAAAATTTAAATAAATCAGTTTAACAGTTTAAAACGTGAAATACATTTGTTAGCTTATTTGAACATTATTTATAAACCGCAGCAACACCAGCCGTGGTCACGAGGAGACTGCAAAGCATCCGAAACTTCGGGACTTAGTTAAAACAATTTTTGAAAGAAAATAAACTACTAATTAGGTACTAAACTTTAAAGTATTAGGTCAACTTATTTTAAAATTATGTTTAACTACGGCCGAGTTTCGGACTTTGACAGTATTGAAATACATTTATTTCACATGTGTACACCGTCACAGACTGTATAGTGGTTTATTTAAAAATAATAAATTTTTAAATAAAACACTTTAATGGTTTAAAACGGGATATACTAGTTAAACTTATTTGAAAATGATTTTTAACTTCGGCCCGACGTTTCGGACGTTCTCCCCGTGACCACGGCCGCCGCAAAGCATCCGACACGTCGAGCCGAAGTATAAATCATTTTCAAATAAGTTTAACTAATATATCGCGTTTTAAACCGTTAAAGTGTTTTATTTAAATGTGTACTACTTGCGTAAACTATAGAGAGTATTTAATAAAGAAATAATCTTAAAAAGTTCAAAACAACAAAAGTGGTTCTATAAAACTGAGTAGCGAACGAAAAACAGAAACACACGAAAGAATTCAACAAGTGTTCGCGCCTTGAAGGAAATATTAAGAATCGCAAACGATAATGAATACGAAATCGGCTCCCCCACAGATTAATGGACTAATTAGGGGGTGAGTGAAAAAGTCCCTCAACTTGGGGTAGGTCGCGGACAATTTTTACGTCACTTGAGAGCTTTTGTGCTAACTTTGCGTTGTTTTTGCGTGAACCGCTCGAGATAATTCACGGAAGTGTATGAGAGTAGACAACATTATTTAACAAAGAAACTATAGCAATAAAATAACCCCGTATCTTCTATTTGGGGTGTTGGAAAGACATATATCTGTGTCCGATTCACTCAGTGATATGTTTCAAGTGAGCCCTGTGTTCACTTAACATGTATTGTCGACCAATTTTGGCTTTGGAATTCGGAAATCCAAGACTGAAACATATGCGATTAAACTGGACTATTTCATCTGTGGACGGTGGAAAAGCTAACTTTAATTGAACAATATATAGCTAAATATATTCTAGATTTTTTAATACTATATTATATATACTATAGTCCTATTTATCTCTGTGGGGCATGGGGCGAACACATGTACGTTACGCTGATCAATTTAATCTGTGAGCAAGAACAGAATGCTGTGTCATGGCTAGACGACTTTTTTTTAATTTCTCCGAGATTCGAACGTAAGACCTCTCATGATTAACGCAATGCTACGTTTATTTAACCACTTGTGTTGTATTTAACCACACAAAAAATTGTATGGAAATTCGTAGTTTTTGAAGCTAGAACAATGAAACTTTGTTTTTTGATTTTTTTTTGGGAATAGGAATGAGAGTGGGAGTTGAGTAGGAGTGAGGTGAGAGTGTTGCGGCAGAGTAGCAGTTACAACATAGATTGGCTGCCTTAAATGCGCTCTTACATAAATTAAGAAACAGCCATATATTGTTAAATAATTAAAAATTCTACTCCAAGTCACTATTCCACGCAGACGAACTCGCGGGCACAGCTAGTATAATATAAATATTACAGGATAATTACAAACATCTGATCGTGGCGCCGAAACCGCGCGAACGCTTCAATGATAATGAATATTTTATTTTATCCACCCCGCCCCGCGCCACCCGCTGTCTGTGAACTTGACACCGAGCGAAAAATTAGTTCACAAGGAGAAAGTGAATTTTGTACAGAGTTTGCACTTTTTGAACCGCGCTGAACCGAGATAAAAGAAGTTGCAGAGTTAGTGAACCAGTTAAAAGTTCGCGGACGATGTATAGCGGTGGTATGGCGAGTGGCGTGTTTGAAGCGTTTCGGATGTGTTATTAAATAATAAAGATAATTTATTCGTCAGATTCATCGATCCATTTCTTAAATCTATTTACAATTACATAGACCTAAAATCTCTAAGTGACAAGAGTAAATAGATATACCACTGTAATGGCTTTGTATTTAAAAATAAATATTGACGAAACCAATGTCTGCTTATAACTATTTATATATAAAAATATGTCTGTCTGGTCCATTCTTTTAAAGATATAAGTGTGGAATTATACCTATAGTATTCTTCCTTCTCTTAGTTCCAAGTAACTTCTGTATATGATGGGGACTTAAAAAAAAAAAAAACTTTAAAGAAGAAGAAGAAGAAAGAAATGTATTGACTACTAAGGTACACAAAAACATATGTTACACTTATTACTAAGACTTGAAAAAACAAAACATAATTTAATCTTAACTTAATAATAACAGCATAATATAATGTTGTTCTGCTAGTAGAATAGTATCTTGTTCGCTGTTGACCTGAGACTGATTTTCAACAAGTCCTTAGAGTGCGTAAACGATTTATAACGCGAAATATATTACTTACCTTATTTTAATTTAATCTAATTAATATGTCTTGCATTATAAACAGTTAAATGTGATTTATTATCAATAATGACGTTTAACATTAACCAGACGTCCATAGTTTTTTGTATTTATTACCAGTTTTAGATTCTAAAGCAGAACAAGTTGTATAAAAGGAAATAAATAGACGTAACCAAACCGTATTTATTTCTCTTAATAATTGCACTATACATTGAAATGAGAAAAGCAAACAGCACATTATATTCTCACAATATTAGTTAATTCGCTGCTAATTAAAACCTGTGGAAACTTCTCGCGGGGTAAACCCCAACAGTTGAAAAACACTCGTGAATTAACATACTTTGCTCAAAGCGACCAAACTAACCGCGCACGAGAGAAAAATCTAACATATTTCACGCATTCACTCACTGTATGGGGCTAATTAAAAAAGCCCTGTGCCTTTGCGAGGGCTGTAGTACCGCTACTCACCGCTAGGCCGCGCTCTCCGCTTTGACATTTAGGGGGGGGCGACTTTTTAATGAAGTCTTATTCTACTTGGTACTGTGTTGGCGGCGATCTTTGTAGCACAAGCGGGGTTAGGCGCAAAGGGTTCGGCTGTGTGTGTGTAAAGCGGCTTTCGTGCGTATTAATGACGTATGATAAAAACTTTCTTAAAAAGGCCTTCTTAAAAACTCTATTTATTAAGCTAATTAGAATTGACGCTCGGTGGCCGCTTACAATTTCTGTAAGCTACTATAATAAAGTTCTCGAGTGAGTTTTGAATTAAAATAAATGTGTAACTTTATTCATAAGTTAAGATTTGTTAAAATATATACTACGTTACTTTATAATATTTTTTAGCAAAATTTACAGTTGCGTGCTGCAAGTATAGTGGATTAAACAAAAATAATATGCAAACATGACTTTATTAGTTCTGCGTAAATTAAAAATCGATTTTAGATGGAAAAAAATTACGACAAGAAGGGGACTGGAACCGGCATTCACAGCGTTTCGTGTTGTTGCCCTAATCGATTGAGGTCTTACACGTCATTGTCGAATTTTTTCAACCTATTAATAAATACTACGCGCAATGTAATGCGCTCATAGTTCTAATCTAATTAAAAACGGTTCTAACAAGATTTGTTCTCACCATTTTTCGTCACAAATAACCGTGAATTATTTTCAAGGAAAATATTAAATTTAAAAATTTTAAATAAGCAATATTTAGATGGCTTTTAAATTTGCCATTCAAATATAATAGCTTATAGTGACATCTAGCAGTGAGTGGCAAGTTTTAAATGGTTTCACGAGATGTCGTTAGTGTGCTTATGTCAGAGTAAATATCGAAATGCTCTCATTTGAGAAGATATATTTTTTTTAATTCTGTTTAATCATAACAATTGTGATATTATAGAGTTTTAAAAACATTTTAAACGGTTAAAATCGAGACATATATAAGGTAATAAATTGTCTACTTAATTCTATTTTTAAGCACAGAAACATCGGGTAGTAGTCAAAAATAATTTAACTAATATATTTATTGTTTTGAACCGATAAATTGTTTTTATTTAAATGTGCGCTATTCACGTAAGCAATAGACAATACTCGATAGAGTTTTTATTGAAAACTGACATGGAAGAAAACATTAATGCGAATTCTAAAAACAAAAATGATTGAAATACTCTGTCAATTGTAGCAATTTCAAGGCAAAGGTAGAGTTCGGTCAAACCATGACAAAATTAACGCGTGTATTTGATTATTAGGAAACAAATCTTGTGACATGGTGCGTTGGAGGACTTGCTTTCTCTTGGCGATGCTCTTACTGCTGCCCGCGAGGATTAGCACCAGGTCTGATGAAGAGGAAGAGGAAGAGTAAGTAAAAAAATTTACACAATGTTAATGCATGTAGTGTTGTAGAAGAGAAAGGTTCTTTACTCGTTAAATTGTTCAAATATCTTGCGGTAACGATAGAAAAAGTTATTTCCATCGACACATACATGCAAAATTACAACAAACTTCAAAATTTTAATATTTTGCTCATGACGGCACTATGTACATAAAACATTTAAAAAATACGGCAGAGGTGCATCAATAGGTAGAGAGAATTCGACGATGGCGTTTAGGACTCGGTAGCTTAATTGGTTAGGTAGTGTAAGCCAATTGTACAAACAATTTTAAGTGACATTACAATTGCCTGTAAATAGAATGGATATAAGAAACTTTCTGTCACTTGCAGTATTTTAACATCTATGGTATATTTAAATAAAACACTTTAAAGATTCAAAATAAAGTAAACATTTGAAAATGACTTCTCCTCATGTCTCCCCGTAACCACGGCTACTGCAAAGCATCCGAAACGTCGGGCCGAAGTTTCATTTTCAAATAAGTTTAACTCGCGTAAACTATAGACAGTATTAATCTATGGTATATTGCAGACGGAGCGAAGACGACGAAGAAGATGACAATGACGATGACGACGACGACGACGTAGAAACACCTGAGAAGGAGGGCCGGAGGGCGCCGCAAGTGATGATGCAGACTAGTGCCAGAACCGCAGGGGTCACCAGAACAACTAAGCGGCGTCCACTGGAGTGCTACGTGTGTGCTTACAAACCGGAGACACCCTTAAGAGCTTGCCTGGATCCAACGAAATACAGGTATTGTATGGGTTGTCTAATAGTAATATACAGCTTATATCTATATATCAATGGGCTGTGGGTTCGAGTCCCACCAGGTCCAATATTTGTCCAAATTTACTTTTCGGAAATCCACAAACTGAAACCGCAACGAAATTAAACTCTTGCTTTTTTTTCTGTGGACGGTGGTTCGTGACCCGGACGGAATTTCGATAAAGGTATACCTTCCGCCCATATAATATCCAGACAAAGTTTACGCGAGTAGTACACATTGAAAAAAACACTTCAACGGTTTAAAACGCGATATATTACTTAAACTTATTTGAAAATGATTTTTAAATTCGGCTCTACGTTTCGGATGCAGCAGCCGTGACCGCGGCTGAAAAAATCCCCGAAGTTAAAAATCGTGTTTAAATGAGTTCAACTAATATATCGGGTTTTGAACCGTTAGTGTTTTATTAATCCAGACAAAGCAAAAAACATAAAATGTTTAGAAAAATGTTGGACCCGGTAGGGTTCTATTCCCAGAACCGTACATTGATCGATTTCATTACACCAATATTGTCAATAGCACTACTGGAACCAAGCGCCGATGACATTTTCAAAATTACATATATAGATTATACATTCATTTGTACAAGAGGATGTTAAGAAAATAGTTAATAAATACTTGGGTTAATTACTCTCACCTACTTCTAGAGTACACACGATGACATGTCATAGCGTGGACGACAAATGTGTCACCTCAGTCACGTCTAAAGGGAGTACGTATGAGGCGGTGACGCGAGGCTGTCGGTCAGGATGCCTCGGATCACCAGATACGACCTGCTGCGAGGTAATTGTTTGGCCTTCACTTCACCAAATTTTCAAATTAGCTCCTTATTTAGGCTTTTTAGGGGTTAATCTTTGTTAGACCTTTCCACGTGAACACGTAAATTATTTTATAATATTGGATAATATCTATTAAGCTTTTGGCTTGCTCTTTGGTTTAATAGTATTATTAAATGGCTATCAATGGGTGGGTCGTGGGTTCGAGGCCCACTGGGTTCAACATCGCTTCTAATTAGTTTATTATTTATCCGAAATATGTTGGATATCGAAATTCCGTCCGGATCACGAACCACCGTCTGTCAGATGAAGGCGTGAAGTTTAATAACATTTCGGTTTTAGTTTGTCGGCTTTCCGAATATCCAAAGCCAAATAAGTCCTTTTCACATTTTCCTATGAGATGTTATATGACTGGGATAATATACTTTCAAGTAAACTTGCTTGTCTAACGTTCTACGCCCTTGATTTGAGAATTAGTAAATTAAATTAATTTTTTATTTTTGTACGTTTATAAGTGTACATATTACTAAATAATAAATAATTTTTAAATTTACTAAAATCCTTGAACTCAAGACAACAGTGTTTCGTATCCTTTCTGAAAAGAGCTTGTTAGAGCTTTTTCTTTTGCAGTTGAACCGTTGCAATAACCAAGCCTTCGCCATGCCCACGCTTATAGCGCCGCGTGCGCTGGCCCAAGAGAGCAAATCGACCAAAGCTTTGCCAACGTCAGTGCTATTCTTCGTCACGATACTTCTGTTACTACAGACAGTAGTTAAAGTCACAATCGTATGATAAATCGATTTTAAACCCCCCCCCCCCCGGCCCCTCAACCCCATTAATATCTAATATCAAAGACATTTGAGTCCACGTCCTGAAATGATAATTTAGTATTGTTGACAATTTCGATTTAAAATGTGTAAGTTGAAAAGTAATGTTACGTTATGTATGATTTTGTTGAATATATTTCGTAGTGTGTTGTGCGTTGTTTTATTGTGTGTACATAACATTTTAATTTAATTAACTGAAAAATGGTCACAGTATGCGAAATATTTATTAAATTATAGAATAGTAATTTTTATTCTCTTGTGAGATTTAAGTGTTCTTTTGCTCAGGATTTAATCTTTTTATAAAAAGCCAACATAGGTAGACCTTTGATTAGATGTTATATGGCCGAAGTACTTCACCAATACAAGGACAGTGCAAGGAGATCCTCCACTATAAAAAAAAAGAAATACTTAAGTTCGCCAAATATGCACAAAAGCCCCTTTCGCGGTATCAAAGAAACTTGACAAGATACATCGAATCCCTCATAAAAGCTCAGCAAAGGGACAAGAGGGGTCAACTTGAAGTCGCGGTCAAGCCTCTCCGCCCAATTGGGTCTACTTCCGGTGGGGACGTGAATTATTCAAATGCCCTTTACCTGGCACCTGTTTCCTTCGCATGGGTTATGTTAACTCTTGCGCTGAATTTTTAAGATACATCGATGTTTAAAAATCTTAATACTTTACATGTTATTTGCACACGGTTATATAAATTAAAAATCTCTTTAGATTAACAACACGAGCGGGTCTTGAGCCGGCATCCACTATGTTTCGTTATTGGAGTAAGATTGAAAAACATGATATTGTGTTCTTACGCGATAGTGGATCCGCACTCAATCTAATAAGAAAAGTTAAAAAACCATTGATAATAACATGTATTAATATTGCGTATGCCGGTATGTTGCTTATTGCAATAAAACACGAACGTTACAAACGATTTTTCGCGTTTTTAAACCATTTAAAGTGTTTTATTAGCTTAAACTGCAGATACAACATTTAATAATAGTTAAGTAAGTTGTATTTCATATTGCATAGCGTTTCTTGGAAAAATCAAATATATCCCAATGATTCCCCTTTATCCACTCTTGGGAAATGGGATTTTAAAGAAATGTTTAACCCCAAGCCGAAGGGCTTGACTGACCGCGATATTCACTCATAGGAAATTCCAATAAACAACATTTTCCGCCCTCAAACATATCGTAGGGTGTCCAGTCGAGAAGCCAGTTGTCCCAAACACATGGACTCGATTGTAAGGGGCATAAACAAACTCGTACGTTCCCAAATTAAACCGTAGTACACAAAGAATAAAGTACGTTTTACCTTGGCAAGTTTTCGTGGAAAATTTTGAAGGCGAGATAATGCAGTATATCCGGTCCGGAGCTTGTTGGTGACTTTATTGGTCACGAGGGTTTGAATTATTGGCGGTATTAATATTTGCCTTCTCAGTAATTTTTAAAATATTATATAAAATGATGTTATATCTTTCTATACCCGCGACTAATTATTTAGGGTATTAAATTTTTTTCTTGCAAACCACCTCCTCGTCAGTCAACAACTTCGTACGCGTAGAATAGTTATTTTGAGTATAAATTTTTGTTTTTGCAAACCTCCTGTCCAAGGTTATATGTAATGTTACACACGACATCGTCCGAGTCCCGTCTTTCTTGCAAGTTAATCTTACATTATAGACTTGTACTGTCGCGGATTTTTATAGATCATTTAACGAAGAATCATTCTTTAGCGTATGGTTTTTCGGTTTCTTGAACCGTTTTCGCAGCGCACGCAGTGGAATCCCACAAGGTTGAATAATTCTCCCCGTTATCTCCACATTTGTTTTTGTTCCAAATCTATTCAAAGTTTTTACGATTAGTGTGTTCGAACAAACAAACTCTTCAGCTTTATTATTAGTATGTTTAGCAATTTAATTCCAACTATAGGATTTTATCTCTTAATCAAGTGGTCTTAGGTAGCCTAAGCTTTATAGGGCGAGAGGTAATTTAGGCGAAGTGGCTCTTTGGTTCTCCTAATTTCGTCAAGATTGGAGAGGTCAAAGACACTTGAAATATGTTTAACCTGTATTGGATAAGTACTTAATGTCTTGCAACGCCAAAGGCTAATCAAATCCACCATCTTTTAAATAAAACAGTTTAAACGGTTTAAATTTATTTCATTTCAATTTTATAATCCCTCTCAATGTGCGAAACTTGAGAGATAGTGTATAAACTGTCTATAGTTTATGATTTAAAACGCGATGTATATTAGTTAAACTTATTTGAAAATTATTTTAAGTTAGCCCGATGTTTCGAATGCTTTGCAGCGGCCGTGGTCACGGGGAGACCTATTAAAAAAGAAAAAACATATATATAAAATCCAAATAAGTTTGACTAATATATATCGCGTTTTAAACCGTTTATGTGTTTCATTGAAATGTATACTAAACACTGTCTATAGTTTACGCGAGTAGTACACATTTAAATAAAACACTTTAACGGTTTAAAACGCGATATATTAGTTAAACTTATTTGGAAATGATTTTTAACTTCGGCCCGACGTTTCGGATGCTTTGCAGCAGCCGTGGTCACGGGGAGACTCTCTCCCTATTACAATATACCTAATACGTTGGTTCTACTGGTGTGGCTAACAATTAGAAAGTCGCGAGTTCGATCCCCACCACCTCAAACGTGTTACAATACAAATTATAATTTTTCTGTAGTATGTCAGACTTCGGCTGAAAGTCTAGATATTAAATGGATGGTTAAAATATCGAAGTCGTAAAGTTCAAGGGCGACTCAGTTTCAGCCTGTGGATTTCCGAATATCCAAAGCCAAAATAGGTCGACATCTTGTTGAGATGGCATTTTCACCCACCATCAAGTAAATATCATAAAAAATACTACAGACAATTACAGTTTTAAGTAGAAATTGTTAATATACAGCACGTGTTGGTATTTTTTTGGACAAAGCACACGATATCAAACCGAATTGTTCCGCACCTGGACGGTTTGCACAAAGACGCTATGATGGATCATGTCATTCACCACGCTCCATCGGTCAGAGATTTGCACAAACTCGACGTAGGGATGTGCTTTTATCGATAGAATTTATCGATCATACCATTATCGATTATGCTTACGGCCAGGGGCAATTGAAAGGGATAAAAATAAACTCTACAATATTACATTCCTTTCATATTGAAACAATTAGGTATATATAATAAAACTAAAGCTTAGTCAAAAAACTCTTATAGTTTAATATGGTAAAATATTTAGTTAAACGTATTCAAACAATAGTTTAACGATGGCCCAACGTTTCGGATCCTTAGCAGCAGCCGTGGTCACAGAGAAAACACGAGTTTTAAACCGTTAAAGTGTTCGATGTAAATGTGTACTACTTCCGTTTATTTTATTATACTTTGCGTTTCAAATCATTAAAATGCTTTATTTAAATATAGATAAATTTATCGATTACTAATCTGTCGACGCATCTGGACATCCCTAATAAAACTGACAAGTCTAATGCGTATTATTGACCAAATGATCAATGATCTATGGGTATTTGGATCAATAAAATTATGCAAAATCATCGTCCTCATTGTCATCCCTGAATTCACTTTATCTCATTGATATTGCGTATTATAAATAATTCGGCGTGAATTTTACTTCTACTTCTGTATGAATTGCTGTGTCACTGCCTAAACGGCTGGATGTTTTTGGATAAAAAAGATAACTAACCGATTATTATAGCTTTTGTTAAGTAAAAGGCCAATTTTATTGAATCCACTAGCTGTGCCAATGACTTCGCCCGCGTAGAATGGTAATTTTGATTTTTGCTAAATTCATACATTATATATACAGCTGTGTCAGCGACTTCGTTAGTTAAAATCTTTATAAAACAGAGCTGCTACCCACGACGTCGGTGGCGTCCCGTCGTTTTTTCAAGTTAATCTCAATAAAAAGACATACAGTCGCGAACATTTTTAGATCATCGGAAAATCACTTGGGAATCATTCCTTCATCAAAAATCACTTGTGTATTTTTTTTATTTTAGCTCATACGCAAAAGATATATAACGATTATTTACATAATATAATGTATGCAAACAACTTACTTGACACTAAAAGCCAATGCATTTTTCGGTTGGGTCATTAATTTAGGCTAACAGTAAATTATGCTAATTCCCCGACTGTCCTTTGCATTTCTATTTATTCAAGATCCAATGAATCACTGTGTGCACAGTCTAAATACAAACAGTAAAGAAAAAATTATTAATAATTAATTTATCTAATTTTGCAAAAAGTAAATGAAACAATGTGTATTCATCGTGTTATTGTTTATCTCTGATTTCTTATTTCATGGTTGGTTACACCGTACACAACAAATGAGAAATATTTAACGGTTTAAAACTCGATATATAATGTAATGATGATAAACAAGTTATTATGACTGAATTAAACCGATTACATTAAGTAGCCACTTTTCCATCTTACATGAAACCGTAACTGTATAAAAAAAGGTTTTTAACTAAAATAATTATTTTTACTTTCTTTTGAACTCTTTAACTTTTTCATTAGAAATAGTAAATTTACTGCTACAACGAAAATAAATGTGGCTTTAATAAAACATTTCTTACTGTTTGTTACTCAACTGTGTCGGTGTATTGCCCGGCCCGATGACCGTCGTACATACGTATTGTTTGTGTTTGTTTATTTCGCTTGGCGTCTCGCCAGATGACCAGCTGGATTTATTTTCAAAACGATGTGTGTCCGTCTTCATCTTTCCGAATGACAGAACTTTTTATAGACGAGAATAAAACGAGAAATAACTGCTTCATCATATCCGGTAAGTCTATTAAAGAATATGTTTATAGTAATTAGAGCAAGCAAAAGTATAGGGCGTAGTAAGTCCAAATAAATATACACATAATGATATACTATCTGTATATTGCAAAATAAGGTAATACACAAACAATACCAATTTTTAAATAACTTATAACTTTTTGACGCGTTTTAAACCGTTAAAATGTTTTATTTAAACGTTTTGAACACACTTAAACAAATTTAATTAACAACATATATAAACGGCTAAAGATTAATATTATTATATTGATACAATACTAACAAATAATTGTTGTAAAGTGAAAGCCCATTTCCCACTCGTGGGGCATGGGGCGAACACATTTCCATGCTCGTTTCACAGATCCATTCTTTAACGGGCAAGTAGTTCAGACTTCTCTGCCCTGCCCGATAGAAACAATTTTGTTTCACTGCGCTTTGAACCCAGGACCTCTCGCGCAGGCCTTACGTTGTATTAATAAGGTGTATAATGCATTAATTAAAACCGAATTTGATAGCCCTAAAAATAGTTCTTGGGTGTTAATTTTATATATGTAAACTGATTTTGACATTATAAATCATTTAAAGAGAAATTGTTCTTTTATACATATTTTTAGTTCCAAAAACTATTTCTTCACTTCTATTGAATAAAATAGAAGACATTTATTCGGAAACAACACAAGACACACACACACAATAAAAAAAATCATTACAAATAAAAAAAAATAAAATAACTAATTACATATGAAATAATAAAAAATAAAAATAGTTGCCTCCGAAAAGGAGTCCACTCAGCTACGTTGGGACTGATGTCCCAACACTGATATTCTGTGGCCCCTTCAGAGGCCGAGCTAACACAAGCGAGATAGTTTCACATTGTGTCAATTAAGTACTTTGTACACAATTGGTATCAGCATGTTTATGGCCTTCCTCAGTAAATGCTCTAACCGATACAAAAAAAAAATTCTTCGATTCGATCCAGTAGTTCCTGAGATTAGTTCGTTCAAACAACTCTTCAACTTTATAATTTTAGTAGACTTCTTGTAAAATAGCCAGATTATATGTTATACTAAGTTATACTAGGTACTACAAAGAAGGTGCGCCGTCGACGTTTTTTTTACTTCACGACAAAGTCAATTGAAGAATAATCACGGTCTCAGGCAGTAATTAAATTAAATATTTATCTTTAAGAACGAGTTGGCACACATGCGAACTAAAGACAAAATAAGAATACCGATTGATTTGTGAGTTGACCGAGACGAAAGTGCATTAACTTGAGTCTTATTTTGGGAGACGCACTCACTGGCCATTGTCCGATCTCTTTGTTATAACTAGGTATACCGTATAGGACGTTCTTAGGGTTCCGTATTATTTAAAAATAAGTAAGTAAGGTATATTAGTTAAAAATAAGTTTAACTAATATATCGCGTTTTAAACTGTTAAAGTGTTTTATTTAAACTTCATGATTTTTTCACATATGGACGGTGGTTCGTGACCCGGATGAAATTTCGATATCCCTACCACCCATATAATCTCCAGATTTCCAAACGGAGTCCAAAATGTTATAGAAAAATCATTAATTTATTAAAAACATGTCGGTTATTAGACATTGCTCGTCAAATGTCCTATTACTAAAACAACGTTGAATGTCTGTCTGTTTCGTTGTATTTTAAGAACCTAAATAGTTCAATTTGTCACAAAATATAACACACATTTTTTTTAAACGGATTTAAACGGTTTTTATTTTATTTCCACGTCGTAAATCTTTTGAATGCGGTTCTAATACAGCATTGAAGTGTAGATGCTCAACTCAAAGGACGGACATAAAGTGAGATAGTTGTGATAATAAATCTACTTACAGCGGGTGCAGTAGTCGACTAACTTTTTCGACTTACGACCTCCTCACAAGATAAGCTTTGTCTCAAAACTGTGGAGCTGCATTGTATTTATCTTGACCTTATATTTATATTAGGCACGTCTTTTGTTTAAATTATTTGTCTACTGTCTACTGTCGTTAATAATAGTCTCGTTTAGTAGAATAATTAAGCGTTATACACTACCATTGAAATACATTTTCGTCAGTTTTTCTAGTATGTAATGAAGATATAACAATAATACTCGCGTAAACTACGGACAGCGCTAAGGTGAGAATTGTTTTCTTTTTTACCTTCAATCTTTCATAGCAATGTACAATGTATGTACATAACAATATACTGTATGAAGTAACTTTAATATATAATTATGTTTAAAATATTTTATTTTACTATAAAAGTTAGTACAACAACAAGTAAGTAAATACGAAAGTATTGTATATTCTTCATAACAATAATGAGAAGACCGCCTCTGTATCAAAATGGTTAAACCAATAGATTGTTAAGGTCGGGCATGGCGTAGAAGTCGCATCAACTTTTGCCTTTAGCTAGAAACAGACATAGAAATATGTTCGCGTTTATAAGTAATATTTATTTCTGCATACATTTAAAAATGGAAGCTTAATAGTTTATATGCAATTGTAATTGGAATTATATGGTTATATTAGATCAATTGATATATTAACTATGTACTAATAATACAAAGGCATTTGAGCGTATTATTTTATCAATCTAAAATCTACTCCACCGCACTCTTGTTCTTGTCAGAGGGCAGCGGAGTGCCCCTTTAATTTATCTCACGCACGGCCCATAGGGGCTTGATTGAAAAGTTCCACAAAACTTTAAACTTTACACCAACTTCCAACTTCGGAGTTGGAAATTCCTTTTGCGGTGTTTATTCATTGATGTTATTCGTACCTAGTTGTATTGGGGGTTGAAATATATTTAAACATATTTTTTTAATTGAACTAGATCACTAAATAGAGTGTATAATACTAACTACACGTCTTTACCATCGCCTTTAATATTAGTTACCCAACCGCGAATCAAACCTCGATCCTTGTGAAACTCCATTCAGCTGAGTACCCGCCCTGCCCCGAGCATTTAGCAATTAGCGTGTACAATAGTATCGGCGTGGTGCACTGTGGTGCAACGGACCGATTCGGGCCGCAGAAGGCCGATGTCGTTATCGGTCAAGCCACGACCTTTGAGAAGATGCTCTCGTGATGGCCTTATGCATAGGGTATTAATGCAAAGTTCAAATATATATATATATTCATAATAAATTGCGTTTCAATCGGTCGAGTATATTTCATTGTATGTACGTACACCCATAGACTAAATGGTAAAATTGTTTTTTTATATGATATATGAGGACATGTTTCATCCGTGGAGAGTGGTGCGTGAAAATTTCTTGCAAATTATGAATCTACTCCCTTTCGTTATTTTTTTAAACTGTATTAAACTACCTACTATTTTAGAAAAATAAAATTTAAAGAAATTGAACATTAAAAAGGCTTATTGAAGCATAAAACAGTTATGTTTATCATAGTATGATTTTTAAGCAAATGTTAACAAATTGACAACTCAGTGAGTTGAACCTACCCGTATAGGGCAGTTCTGAAAAGGTTCTTGCAAGAAAATTAATTGATTTTCGTTTAAATAGACTGCAGCCAAAGCATGTCTTTCCCTGGAAATTTCTTTCTGAGATCGGAACCCAGGACTTCGCTTAGCGCAATGCTAGGCAACAATTTAACTACAGAGGCGATCCTTCCATTATTTTATACAAAACTGTCGTATTCACTTAATTGTTGTATAATTGATTGATTGATTTTTATAGTGAATTAAAATATTTTAAATATAATTTAATAATTAAGCACAGAGTTACTTCATACAGAAAGTAAATTATTGTGTAAATTATATTAAATAAAACACTTTAACGGTTTAAAACGCGATATATTAGTTAAACTTATTGAAAATGATTTTTATCTTCGGCCCGACGTTTCGGATGCTTTGCAGCAGCCGTGGTCACGTGGTTTTAAACCATTAAAGTGTTTTATTTAAATGTGTACTACTGGCGTAAACTATAGACATTGCTTTGGCTTTTGTATTTAAAATATCGCTGGTTCCATTTATTCATATAACTTGAGAAACAGCATTTAGTATGCTTTGATTCTCTTCGTAATGCATAATGCTTAAGATAAATTGAAATATTTCTCTATTGTTATACGCCATCCAAAGTCCGGGACGGTGACATTTCGCTCGTCCTCAGCTGACCTATACCTGTGCACTTCATCCACAAGACCCCATTACACCTTACTGACTCACTCGCGGATACGAAACTCTCCATTCATCAAAATAAATAAAAGTTCAAGTCGCTCACGCGTCGTGATCTATGCCCTTTGCAAAAAAAATATTTGTCTCACACTCTGTCGGTCTTGAATAGTTTCAAAGGTCATTTGATCTAGTTTGACCATAATGTTTAGCAAAACAATTGTTATACAAAACTAAAATATCATTGTAATATTAGAAGTGTCAAGCAAAACGTGATTTTTATTTAACTTGACTAAAACATGAATAAATATATGCTTGTCTTTCAAATTTCCAGTTATTCTAGCTAGTTTGTGTTTCAAACCGTTAAAGCATTTAATTTCAATATGAGTAACTTTTTTCTTTAAATTAAAAACTAAATCCGTGTCTTGTAAATCTCTCGTTATTCTAATAATTTCGCATTTAAAACGGTTACAAGTGTACAAATTAACCTGCCATTTATTTATCTTTATTGTTTAATCATTGATTTGAAAACTTTAATACCTTCACGTGTTATTGCATATAAGAATATGACACTTTATAAAAAAGAAAATCGATTTTAAATTGAAAAACATTTTTACGACATAGAAACATTTTTTATCAATCTAAAATCGCATTTAAATTTAATTATCGGTTATTTAATAATGTAAGTAAAATATAAAAATCAAAGCAACATATTATATTTAAATAAATACTGTATTAAAATATAATATATCTTTTGTGAATAATAGTATAGTAAGTGTGAGTACCTAATATAGATCCCTTTCGAGTGACGACACCGATGACGTCATAGATGCAAGAATGTGCAAGTACGAAATAGCAAAGGTAAGGTTTTGCATTTTGCCAGTTAATCAAACCGCAGGCTTCACCGCAAAGCAAATCCACCAATTTGTTTCCTTATATCTACGACCGAGGAATACTTTATGCTCACTCGTAAAGTGGGAAAGTTATCTGAGTGAAAGCGATCAAAATCACCACTTGTGGGCACCTTTTTATTATGAACAATATATTTTTTATTGGTTTTCTTAAACTATAAATTAATAACATGATATATAATTAATTACATTTTTTAATAATAATCCTAATAAAACTGAAGAGTTTGTTTGTTTTAACGCGTTGATCTCAGGATGTATGGATTCGAATTAAAAACATTATTTTTGTGTTGGTTAGAACATTTACCGGGGGAGGCTTTATTAAACACCACACTGCGTCTAATACGAGCGAAAAAACAGAGGGGTATGTGGAACAAACGGGGGAAATTATTCATTGTATATGTATGAACAAAACTATTCCTCTTTCAATTATCTAAAAAAATCCCGCGACGTTATTTGACACATTTGATTAATCCTTCCGTTTCTTTGCTTCCATTGGCCACAGCCTTATATACTATCGCCTCAATCCTTCCTAGAAAAATATTCCAACCAACACACAGTTCTCGAGATTATTACGCTCAAACAAACAAACCAACTCTACAGCTTCACAATACTATGAAGTCTGTAGTCTACGAAGGCGAACAGAATACTAATCTGTGGTAAACGCTAAGCGGCTTCTATTTTCATACTCAAATCACATGTTTATGTATGAAGGTGTCAAAACAGGGCACAGCAAATTGTTCGGGTTGTATGGGCATGGATTTGAATAGTCCCGATTCCAGCCGAGCCAGCGCTGATCTGATTGTTCCGGCCGCGATAGCCTTGTAAGAAGATTTATTGCAAACTGCGCTTATTGAATTTTAATGGTCATTATGTACCATTGTCCTGTTTCACAATTTTACAGCGCTCTGTGGGAATCCTTAAAGGTCGCGACGCGAATATCGCTTGATTAGATCGGTAGTGATTTTTTTTATGATAGAGGACTATTTTGGAATTGCATGTTCGGCGATCATCTGTTCTGTTCTGTCATCCTCTTTCGTGAAAATAACATCAGTAATGTTACCCGTTTTTGCTTTACCCTAATACACAGCGAGGTACATGTTTCTTTAATGATAGCGGAAGACAGACGAGCATGGGGTTCTCTCGATGCTAAGTGAAATACCTCGGCCTAATAACATCTAAATCCACTCAGTCTCCCAGTGACCACGGCTGCTGCAAAGCATCCTAAACGTCCGGCCGAAGTTAAAAATCGTTTTCAAATAAGTGTAACTAATATATCGCGTTTTAAACCGTTAAAGTGTTTTATTTAAATGGATTTTTTATTTGCGGACTTTCGCTATTCTTCCTACCCATTTAATATCCAGATTTGGAGATGAAGTCCAACATACAGATTGAAAAATAAGAAACATATTAGACCCAATGGACATCGAACCAACGACCCATTTATTATAAGCCATACATTGCTACCATAAGACCAACGAGGCCGTCAAACATCAAATACCCATTAAACGAAACGCACGTTAAACAGATAGATCATTGATTAATGTGTCATAGTTCCAATGTCACAGAGCAAGGCCTATTCCGTTATGCTATAAACTTAACCCAAGCAATACATTAGCTTAACAAAATAGTGCGGTAACGTACGCCGTAATTGTTCTATGGACTGACGCAGATCGGGGTTCAGGGGGCAACAACGATCCATAACTCATCTGGGAATATGTTATTTATATTAACGTAGATTCGGAATTAATGTGAACTAATTAAAGGTAATTATGGGTCTTATGACGTCCTATATCCCGAAATTAATATAGAAGCATAATTATTAACATACTTTATTTTGTTTCTTTATATCGAGACTTTTAGGCACTATAGCATCGCGCTGTGATCAATTTGAGCGAAGAAAAATGTGGAAATATTTATCATTGTGGGGTAGACGTTGCGTGCTCTGCGAAAACGGTCCAAGAAACCAAAAGATGTGTATAAAGCAATGATTTCTATATAAATGATCTAAAAATGACAGTATATGTCTATCTTTTAGATTAACTAAAAAGTAATAAAGAGAAATGAAAAATTGTAAAAAACTATGCTATTTCCTGAAGTCAGTGTACAGTTGAAAAGTACTGAAATACTGTCTATAGTTATGCGAGTAGTACACATTTAAATAACGGGGAGACAGTGACCCGTGACCACGGCTGCTGCAAAGCATCCGAAACGTCGGGCCGAAGTTAAAAATCATTTTCAAATAAGTTTAACTAACATATCGCGTTTTAAACCGTTAAAGTGTTTTATTCAAATAAGTACTAATTAGTAGTATGTTAAACAAAATTTTAAAATTTTAACACTCACGAAACATATGCTATTTGTATATTATATTTTTTTACTAATTAATGTAACAACGTGAATCCCAAACAGTTTTGAATACCCAATAAAACCGGCCGCATACCATACAATGTTCACGTTAAGAGCACGCCACCTCGTAATATGAAAATATTAGTACAATAATTCAAATGTAATTGGTAGTCGTTAGCACAGTAAGGTCATTCGCGCACACGTCTCAGACGGTTCGGGGTTATGGGTCGAACCCGTCGGGTCAATGTTATTGTCATGTAGATGTGACGTTCGATGCTTTTTATACGCCGCGTCGTCCTTGCCGTCTTGACACCGACTACTGTGCTTGGAATAATTCGTTTTTTTTTCTTAGCGCCCGATTCTCTATTTGAAAATATTTAAATTATTGTTTTTAAGGTGAAATAAAATGCACATCATTTCTAGGAAAGACAAGTATGGCGGTCGACGTGATTTCAAAATTCGAATCTTATAATATGTACACGAAATGCGCTGTCGTCTTATTTTGGCTTAAGTTATTCAGATATGTACGGACTGTAACCGAAACGCGACTAAACTTCACGGCTTTTTCATCTGTGGCTAGATCGTGACCCGGGCGAACTTTCGATTATCGTACCATCTCTTTTTACACCGAGTCTATATACTTTTTTGAAATAGATATTGGACCCGATGAGATTCGAACCATTGATTATTAGCCCGTAAGACTTAGCTTACACATAAAATATACCTACATAAATTTAGTAGATTAATTTAAAACGTTCCATTTCCAAGCCATTGTGGTTGCGTCCTTATTATATTTCTAACAGTTTTTCTCGTGGTCTTGCAGTAAGTGGGCATCATTAACTTGTTACCACGTCGACAGACAGACAAGACTTTCACGATGTCAACCCATATCTGAGGTAACGCGACAGCCGTAGGTTACCTGCAACATAGCTGTTTCTGGAAATAATACTGTATTCTTTAATTACGACTATTATATACTTTGTAATTAAGTACACATCAGGGTTTGACCTCAACCGGGTCCAAAATGTTTTAAAATCTAATATTTCATTTTAAACACCCTTCGTTTGGAAATCTGCATGTTAAATGTGGTAGGAATATTAAAATTCCTCTTCCGTCACAGACCACTGTCTACAGATGACAAAGCAATGAAATTGAACCATGTATTGGTTTCAGTCTGTGGACTCCTTAATATCCAAAGCCCAAATAGATCGACAGCACATCTTGTTGGGATTAACATCTCTTCAAGGACTGGGGTAAATCACCTACTGTCAAATGAGCTCTATTCTTCTCTATCATATAAAAAGTATTACCGCCTCAGTAGCTCAATGGTTCGTTCGTAAACTCGATCGGGTCACCATACTACCAACTACTTGCCTGTAAGTAGAATTGATGAGAGATACTGAAATAGATATTTGTTTATTCCATGCTCCATAGTGGAGACAAGTTTTTTACAAACTTAAATAAGTGTAAGTTTGATCTCTAGTTAATTCTTAAAAGTAAATATGTGCGACTAGAATCTGTATTAATTTATTTCTATCTGTATTATTACTAAACTGATATAGTACATCAAACAAATAAAACTCTCATTACTCTACACTACAGCTACGTAAAAAATATATGTATTTTTATGTTCTTAATTTCTATAGGAAATATAATTGTGCTGTCTTAATATGCGCCAATATTATCGTGATTTATAATGCTTCCACCAATTAAGTCTACTTAAGATTTTTTATTAGATTATAAGTTCTATTTTCTTTCTGTATGTATAGGAAATGGTTCGGAAGTACACGTCTGTTGCGGTCATGAGAACTGATGCTATCTCACTCGCTCCGGACACGTCACAGATCAAACGATAATCCTCGACATTAAGTCACAGATAATACCATTTTTGTACGCACGCGTTTCAGGAGGGTAAGGTTTTTTTTTGATAAAAATAAACACATAAACAGTGAAGACGAAAAAATGAAAAAAAAAAGTATTGAAGGAAATTCAGTCTGTATTTATCTACAAAAATGTTGTTGAATATTATAGAGGTTCTAATTCCTTCGGAATTAAGTACCTTATATCTTATTTATTTTCAAACGCCCGCGCCGGTGAAACGATTCACACACACACAGTCACACAGAAAATCTTTTTACGTTTATTATTTCTATTTATAGTATTATTTTTGCAATTTTAATGCAAGCCAGACGTTGGTCTAATTGTAGCAATGTATAGTAATCAACGGCTCGTGGATTCGATTCCCGGGACCAACATGTTTATAATATTTTAATTCATATTTTTTTCCGAGACATATGTCATGAGTTTTAGAATAGACTTGTTATGTTTTAATAACGTCACGGATTTTTATAACTAGCTGAATTTGCTGCATTCGGTTAAGTAGAATATAAAAGAAATATGTAAGTTTTAAAATATAGTTCAAATCGTGTCACACAACAATAGCTAGACCCAAGAATGGACTTCTTTCATACAATTCTCGTCATACTTTCTTTGAAATTGTTATAAATTTTAAATGACTTCCAATTAAACGCGTCTCTTAAAAGAAAAATAGACTTCATTTTGTCAATATAACAAGTTTATGAATACTTAATCGAGTCCTTATCATTAAGGAAACAAAAGTCTGGCTTAAAAAATTCTTTTTTTTTAGTTTTATTTAGGCCAAACCAATTTGGTTTTCGCATTGTTGTTATATATAGTGTAAAATATTAAAAAATGTTTTTTACTGTTAATCAACTAAGTATATTAATATGTTGTATCAATATACGTACGAAAATAGTAAGAAATAATAATGCATTAATTTTTCTTAAATTCTAAAGGAATTCTCAAAGAACTGCTAGTGTTTTACATTAACAAAATGGTATATATAAATGATAATTATTTTAAATTCAACTGTACGTAGTTATAAAGAATATTTGCAATTCTAATAATTTTTACAAAGATATATCCTTTTAATTAAAATGGCGCTAATTTTTTTTTCTTCGTTCTCCTCACTTCTCTTCCCGACTGTACTGTCGAAAGAGATGACCATCGGCGCGACCATCGCTGACCCGACGGTCATTTATAAACACGAGCATGGGAACCAGCTGATAGCACATCGCACGTACTTTGCGATTAGAATATCAACGTTTTCGCCCGCAATTAAGATCCGTCGTGCTCGGCTAATGAATTCTATATTGACATGTCATGATGGTCCAAGGATGTTTTTCCTTCAAGATAAGAATTGCGATGTCTTCACATCTAGACACTCGGCTTAATCAAGCCTAGTTCAAGTAAAGGGACGAGCCCCTTATAGCTCGAAGATTAAATACTGTTTATAGTTTACGCGAGTAGTACACATTTAAATAAAACACTTTAACGGTTTAAAACGAAGTTAAAAATAATTAACTAATATATCCGCTTTGAAACCGTTAAAGTGTTTTATTAATTAAAGCTCGAAGATTATTTTTTAAATGTGTTTAATTTGAAGCAATGTATAGCAAGTAACTAATCGTGGGTTCGATTCTCAACTAAGCGATAAGTGAAACCGTTAAAGTGTTTTATTAATTAAAGCTCGAAGATTATTTTTTAAATGTGTTTAATTTGAAGCAATGTATAGCAAGTAACTAATCGTGGGTTCGATTCTCAACTAAGCGATAAGTCTTCAGTACGGGCGGTAGTTGTAGTTCCCTTGGTGTCTTTTCGTATAGTGGTAGGAATATCGAAATTCAGTTTTGGTCACAAACCACCATCCGTAGATTAAAAGCGGTCTAGTTTAATTGCGCTTTTTCAGTCTGTGGATTTCTGAATATCAAAGGCCGAAATAGGCCTACAGAGCATATGACATCTGACTTATTCAGGTTTTGGTGTCTGCCTTAATTAAAACACTTTTATCGGTTATAAACACGAGATGTTGGAATTAAACTTATTTACAGTTTATTTTAACTACAACCCGACGTTAAAAATGTTTAATTTAAATAGATACTTACAACTGTTCTGTTGCAAAGCATTACAAACATCGGGCCGTGATTTAAAATAAGTCAACCAAATATTTTTCGTATTTTAAACCGTTAAAATAGTTTTAAATGAAAAACAAATCTATTCTATAGCTATAAATGTGACCGCTAGAGGCAGTTTTATGACTTGAGTTATTTAAATTTTTATACACTAAAAATGTTAATCTGTGATCGAAAATTGTTAACATAATTCTGACACAAAAAATAGTACGAATCGATTCTGCTTAAATTGCGCCCTTTTTTATTTTCCTCCTTATAAAATCATGTTTTTTGTTATTAGGCCATTCTGTCTCTAACAGTCTCTAGAGTACTACAATACATTGTATAGACAGCCTTAGTATTGAAGCCTTCCAGTTTCAATGCAGTAGTGGGCGTCATTTTGAAATAAAAGTCAAGTTCGGTTTTTGTAACATCGGCGTTGAGTTGCATAAATTATTATTGTTTATCCATTTCGCTTATTGTTTTAAACTTGAGCAATAAGATGCTTCATTCTGAATTAATTTTCGTGCGTGAGTAGGTCATTTGAAAACATTATTATTTTTAAGAGGTTTTGTGTGTCGTCCATTTATTACCCAATGTTGAGTTAAAATTTGTGTTCTAGTAACTCTATTGATGCAAATGTTGCTTGGAACAAATTACTTCACAGCGATAAGTCTACCATAAGAGCGGTAGTTATAGATTCTTATTGTGTCTATTAGTATAATGTCTCAGTGTTCTCGACGGTCTCGTTGATGTAATGGAAGCAATGTAATAATAATTAACGGGACGTGGGTTCAACCTCCACCGCGTCCAGAATTTTTCTAATAAATTTATATTTCTAAATAAAACACTTTAACGGTTTAAAACGCGATATATTAGTTAAACTTATTTGAAAATGATTTTTAACTTCGGCCCGACGTTTCGGATGCTTTTCATCATTTTCAAATAAGTTTAACTAATATATCGCGTTTTAAACCGTTGAAGTGTTTTATTTCAATCTGTACTACTCGCGTAAACTATAGACAGTATTTAAATTTATATTTTTCTAAAACATATTGCACTTCATCTGGAAGTTAAATGGCTGGTTGGAATTAGTGGGTTTCTTTATACCCAAAGCGAATATAGGTTGACGGCGTACCTTGCTAAGCCGTTATTTGGCTGTTATATTCTTCTTCTTCCCTATATGTTCCCTAGTGCTGTAACTTTATTATTATTATTACAAAAAAGCAGTTTGTCATTTTTGAACCGGAATACCGATAGAGAGCAAAAAGTAAACATAAAATATGTACCAACTTCGCTTGATTATAAAGTAAATCTTATATTTAAAATTCATGTTTCACAACCAAATCCCGAACTATTAGATCGATCGATAAATGATCAATATGCAATCATGTTCTGTAGTGTGAACACCATGGGCGTACAATGGCGGAGTGGTGTGCGAAGTGCGCCCACGCATGTAATTCTATTGCCCGCTGATTAACTTGTAAGTGTAGGACGAATGCTATTGTTGGGATTTGTAAAAAGATCCTTCGAAAGCTTTACAGCTTTTACAAATATAAACAGCCTTAACTTAAGTCTTAGCTTAGTTTGCCCAGCTTACTTGCCACTAACTGGCGATAGCTCTTGATGATGTCATCAGCTCGTGATAGCGAATATACGTAATCCGTTACAACAACTTAGTTGGTCGTTGTATACTGTGCCAGCCATGTGAATTAAAAATCGCTTTTAGATTGAAAAATTTTACGCCATACCCGGGACATGAACCAGCGTTTAGCGAGCTATTGCTCGAACGAATTGAGCTATCGTATTTTACACGTCATCGTTGATTTTTTTCAATCTATTGACCTCTTACACAATGTAATCTGAACCTTAACTGATGCGCATTGAAATTCAATGTCGTATGCTGTTTGATAACTTTAATATTGCACATGCTTGCAGGCTATTTAAATTATCTGGGAAGGACTTGAGCCTGCATCCACAGCGTTCCGTACTACTGTTTTAACCAATTGAGCTACCGTGACACCGTTAAGCTATATCGCATCCATGCATCTATAAGATCTGTTTATTTTTAATATGTCTATTGAGTGAAATTTCACCTTCCTTACCATCGAAGTTGAATTGATGACTATCGTCCGTTAACTATTACCAGCGTCTAATAAATTAAAGTGACCAGCAGATAAACAGATGAAATAATTGTGCGCAGTTAATTCTATCTTTAGCGTCTAATCGAGATTCTATCTTTATTTATAACTACTTAAATATATTTGATACACTTTTAGAGGTTTAACTTTGAGTGAACGAGGATATACTATGTAATAATACTGTTTGATAGTACATTTTTAAATTTGACTTTTGTAGAATGGAGTTTGTACACTAACTACATAATAAAACTAAATACGGAATCGCGGCAGTTAGAATAAATAAGATATATGTAACTAATTTTTTCGTTTAAACATATAAACTAGACTCGCAACTGCTTAATTTAGGTATTATCAAACATAATTACTATATAGTTTAGGTATACTCGTATTAATTCACAGGTTCTCTTTAAAGTGTATATTATATTTAATTTAAACCGTTATTTTTGTAAATTTAGACGCTAAACAACCGTTAATCAAACCGGTAGTAATTACGGTCAGCGCCGATGCTATATCCTTTTATGCATCTTCGAATTCTACACTCTACTATCTACAATCTAAACAGTTTTAAACTAGTTATTTTCCTGTTAAACTTCATAAAATAATACCGTTAATCGCTTAATTAACACGCGTCTAAATCAAAGCGTGTGAACCGTATACAGGGTGTTCGTTCGACATGGGAAGGGCAGATAGTGTATGTATAGGCTGGGCAATGAATTAATAGTCGCTATCTTCATTGCGGACCGTTCCTGCTAGCTACACACATTAGCGAGATCCAGTCACGAATAGAGCGATATATTTATAGAGTTGTTAATTATTTAAAAATTAATTAATATAGCCTCGGGGCTCTTATAGAAGGGCTTATAAGAAGGCTCCTGTACGGGTTGTATCCTAAATATAGTTCGTTGAGATCACTTTTAGTGATAATAACCGGGATGGGGTAACCTTAATATGATGTCAAAACCAACCAAATCAAAAAAAAAGAAGTAAAAAATAAAAAACTTGGATTTTGCTACTTATTTTGATTAAAAGTTTGGCGTGCCTTAAGATTTAAATAAAAACACTTTAACGGTTTAAAACGCGATATATTAGTTAAACTTATTTGAAAATGCGTCACGTCTCCCCGTGACCACGGCTGCTGCAAAGCATCCCGAAACGTCGGGCCGAAGTTAAAAATCTTTTTCAAATAAGGTTTAACTAATATATTGCGTTTTTAAACCGTTAAAGTTTTTTATTTAAATGTGTACTACTCGCGTAAACTATAGACAGTATGTACTTTAAGATGTTTCCTACACATATTGGAAACCTTTAGTTATTGTTGGACCTGATTGCTGGATTATAAAACAACCTTAACAAAACAAAACTTGTGTAAACTTCAGTTTTGTAGTCTTTAATACTTAAACGTGTTTCATTTATTTTGTTCCACCCACGTAAATGCTTTACTACGTTATTACGTTGTAGCAGCTCTATAGATATATCGCATACATTATCCATTAAACGCTGGTATACAATTCATGATTGTCGATGAAACGCGCGCGCAATTTTCAGGTTATAAATAAAATGGCTTCAATTACAGCTAAACTGTAGTTTAGCGCGGTTTTTCAATTATATGCTGAGTGCGATCTTGCTTTCACATTTGCGTTTCATCTTTATATCTATCGGTCGATTCTCAAGTTAGCGATATCATCCACATCGTTCGATATTTTAAAAGTAATTAATAATTATGATATATTTTAAATTTTATATCTAGTTTATAATGTATATTTAGTTTATAAAATATATTCATTGTATTGCATTTAAGTTTTTAGACGGGTTGGTCAACGGGTAGTCGATCTCCATCGGGTCTAAGATGTTTCTCAACATTTTTTTTTAAATGTTGGACTTGATTTACAGTGCTTATTCGTATGGCTGCAGTATTTCTTCTTCCATCAAGTGAACTTCAGTCTTATCTATACTAATCTATCATAAAAAAATATTTATGGTATCTAAACATTTTTACGAATTTGATTTTTTTTACATTACTGTGTATACATCTTGTGTTGGATACACACATAGTAATGTAAAAAAAAATATTTAAATAACTACATTCTGATAACAATTCCCACGGTAGAGTTTTCCTGAGATGCGAACCCAGGCTTTCTAGGCATACATCTGAATAAAGACTGCATAGGCGATAAAATACGTCTAAATGTAAAGTTCTGTTTCCCGTGGAACACGGGGCGAACATTTTTCTATGTCTGTTTCACTGATCGGTTTTATTTACAGGCAAGTAGTTTAAATAAAACACTTTAACGGTTTAAAACGCGATATATTAGTTAAACTTATTTAAAAATGATTTTTAGGAGGGAGAGGTCAGTCTCCCCGTGACGACGGCTGCTGCAAACATCCGAAACGTCGGGCCGAAGTTAAAAATCATTTTCAAATAAGTTTAACTAATATATCGCGTTTTAAACCGTTAAAGTATTTTATTTAAATGTGTACAACTCGCGTAAACTATAGACAGTATTTAGGCGAGTAGTACAGACTGTGCCCTGCCCGACCGAAACAATGTATTATTTATATACGTTTATGCAAATAGTATTATGCTTCATTGGATTTAACAATATACCGTGGAATTTGAACAAATCGTTGTCCATTAAAGTGGGAGATGAGCTGTTGTGGTCCGATTGCATCACACGAAATGTCACAACATTAATATAGGATCCGTTGTTTAATAGGTAACAGTTGATTAAGTAAACAGTGTTTATTGGAAGATAGAACTTTTTCAACTAGTAGGGAAATATTTTTTTTTTACAGAGCGACACAGGCGAATTGTAACATAAAATTAGATGAACGTTGATTTAACTAAGGATTACCCAGTCAACATTTTTCGGTTAAGTTTAATATGCCGATATAAAAAGGTCTTTTATTATACGTTATATCATTTTTCGATATCCCTGTTACATCTGCTTAATTCAACTGTAGATTTTTTCATATTCTACATGCAAAGGCTGCCTGAAGGAAAACGCCAAGACGATAAGGCCGCTTCTGACAAAATTTTTATTTGTATTTATTATTTTTTAATATCTATGTCTTACTTCGGTGTGAATAAATACATGTCTATTCGAGTAGTTTACGCAAGTTGCAACATTTAAATTTGATAACTTTAACGATTTAACTAACGCTACCGATTAACATTTTTAGGTTCAGTTTAATATACTTATTTGAAAAATAATTTTACCTAACACGCGGCTTGTGCTTAAGCTCTGTTCGAAATTTGCGTCATGCCTGTAGTTAAAATTATTCTCTTACAAGTAACTTAAATATATTCCGTTTTAAACCGTTAAAGTGTTTTATTTCATTCGGTGTACATATGTTTAGTGCAAAAAAGACTATTATTATTATTATAATACTTAGTGACAAAATTTAACGTTTAACAATTCGTTTAAATAATTGGTCACCCTGGTCCCGCGAGGTCTTAGTTGGCGGCGAGTTCGTGAAGTCAGAATCTGCACCTCGACATTTCGGTCACCATGGAAACGCGAAACAAAACGTTTCCAAGACCTCTATTTCTATAGCAATAAGGTCTGTTTTTATAAAGCCTACATAATGAACGGTTCAAGTAAGGATTCACGGATTTCTTGACGTTGCTTAACATTAGAGGTTGTCCTGTCATTAGCTTAATTATTAATTTAATTAAACTTTAGTTTTGCACTATATCTACCCACAAAAAGCCGAGAGAGAATGTTGTGAGAGATTTTTCAATAACTGTATAAGATCAGAAAATCTATACTAATATTAGAAAGAATATGTTAAAGTCAGGAACGAGGTACTGTGAAAATTATTCATATTCATATTTATACCCAAAAAATATGTATCAAAGAATGATTCCCTTTTAAATGATCTAAAAAACTCTGTCTGTTAGAACGATGGAATGTGGACGACGTAGTGGGTAACATTTTAAATTTATGGAGTTCAACAGGAGGTTTGCAAAAACAAATTTTGACCCCCAAAATAAATATTCTACGCGGACGAAGTCACTGTCACAGCTTATCTAAAATACTACCCATCAAAGCAACCTAGCAACTTTCATTTTCCATCCAAATCCCATACAAACCCATACCAACAAAACCGCAGTAGTTCGAACTGTCCGCGCACCGAGCGCTTCCCATGACATTATCCAACTAACAAATTTACACCCACCTTTCATTACAACACACCAATCCAAATCGAGCCCTATGCTTTTGCAATAAGATCGAAAACCGCACCACCCACTTATCGCAACATAGGATCTTTGAAATGGGCACTAAAACAGCGCATTTGAGGCACCGATGGCCCCAAGAGATGGACCTCGCGTTTTATTTCCACTAAGGAAGACACGACTTCAGTGCGCATAGAAAATATGGCGAGTCCACGTCCGTATTTCACTGGGGTCGGGGGTCACTCGCGCGGACATTATTAAACTGTTACTCGCCGTCGTGAGACGTGACTCCGAAGATGTTTAAGTAGTGCTTTGACTGATAGTTTCACGTGTATGGAGTGATCTCGGCCGTTCTCATGTGAATCTGCCTAGCACGATTCGCGACGGGGAAATTAGTTGGAAAGTTCTCGGGACCAGTTTGATGGGTGATGGGGAAATGTATACGAAATTTTGCTTAGCACATCTATTAATGACGCTCGATGCGAGATTTTTTATGATAGACGACAGACTTCCATGGGGGTCACCTGATGGTAGGTGAACTAGATAAGCCATCTAAACAAGACCTATTTCGACTTCGGATATTTAAAACATTCACAGACCGAATCTGAAATGCGATTAAACTTGATGATTCATTTGTGGATAGAATTTCGATCTGTTTAATATCCAGACGAAGTCCAATATATCCAAATCCAATCTAAAAAATTATATGATTCAAAAAATATTGGAACCGTTGGGGATCGGACCCCGTTGATAGTTAGCCATACATCCAACTATCCCAAGTACGATTGTCTAATTATTATTCTCTTTTGGAGCAATAGAAAAATCCTGATAGAAGGCTGGGTGATCAGTCCACATTATCTGCTAACCATGTCATGCATTCCCCTTTACGGAGAACATTGGGTTATCCAAATTTCATCGTGTCCCCTTCAACCCTTCCGGTTTCTTTGCAGAACCCTTTTGTCTGAGCATTTCAGTGTACATTGTCAACGATAAACGAGATTCAAATCTATGACTCAGTTACGTTTATATTTTAGTGTAAAATAAAGGTTATTAAGAGCTATATTAAAGTAATCCTGAAAATTTTTCACAATTCAAGATAAAAGTACACGGACCACTTAGGTAACTAATTCACTGTCTCCGTGGAACAGCAAAAAGTCGCAAGTCTACAAGCGCTGGCTCTAAACACGCAATTAATTGTTTTTGCGAGTAAATCAGGAAGTTAAGTGTAACTGTAAAAGGCGAAATGTGGGAAAATCGCGCTAACAATGGAGAGATGGTTGTTTTTTTTGGTTGAAAGAGTGTACGTCGATTATAATTACGCGCGTAACTTATATGCGATATGAAACGCGCGGTTTCACTGATTAAACCACTGGTTAATTTATTACAATGATATTTAAAAGCTAATTAAACACTAAAGTTAAACAATGATTTAGTACCTTAAAGATAGGGTAAAAAGTAAAAGTTTACATTTAGTTCATTTTTTTGTGCAATAAAGTGTTAATAAATAATGAAAATAAAGCTTACCTAAATACTGTTTGTAGTGTACGCGAGTAGTACACATTTAAATAAAACACTTTAACGGTTTAAAACCGCGATATATATTAGTTTAACGTATTTGGAAATTATTTTAACGACAACCCAACGTCAGATGCGTTGTAGGAGCCGCGATCACGGTGTTTTATTTAAATTTTATCTAACGAGAAATAAAATAATTTAATAAGAACAACATAACAGATTAAAAAACATTCAACGGGGAGTTGTAGAATAATATCATCGTATTCTGATACAATTTTATGGCTTAATAAACCATTTTTCTTAGTTCTGTAGGTAAATTATATTATAAACTTGTATGAAATTACTTTATATTTGTTTAGAACAAGTACTTATTCCTTAATCATCTTCCTTCCATATCTATCCGTTTTTTAGTTACTGCTTTAGAAAGGCTTAGGCTTTTCTATAATTATTGCAAAAACAGTAATTACATTTTGTCTGTGGTCTCAGTATACATCTAAATAAAACACATTTAACGGCTTAAACGCGAAATGTTCAACTTACAACATTTAACGTATTTAAAAGTAAATCTTAAATCAGTGAAAACAATTTTGTTTTAAACAGTAATTAAATTTAATCAGTAGATCAAACCGTCAGTTAACGGCCGTTCGCACGTATCGTTAAACCGATCGGCCTCGTAAGTTTTTCACGAGGAAAAGCGCATACAATACACGACAAGAAGTTGGGAAAGCGTCGTGTTATGGACTGGACAGTTATTGTGTCTTCCTCGTCCCACGATTGTTAATTGAGCTGGCTGATGCGGCTCTGCCCTTTGTTCTGTCCTGTGGTTACCGTTACGAATAATTGCTCTCGGTTATACGGAAAGGTCATTTTGAAGATCGCAACATTGATTCGACTGTTTTGCATAGAAATATTTATTGTTTCTTGTGGTTGCTTTGTTGCTTGAATGTTATTCGAATGTGATTTGTGATTATTGTGCGTTTCTCTCGCGGGAGGGTGACAAACTGGCGTGTCGTCCTAAACACATCTATGAATCATTTTTTGGGAAAAATCATTATTATAATAAAATTATGAATACATAATAGTTTTATATACGTAATCATTTCACTTTTAAATAACTAATGCGCAAGAGTTCCTTCTCTTTTCTTCAGATTCATATTATTAAAATTGTATGTAATCGTTTACTAAACTTCGGACTTTATTTAATAAAAAAAAATCTTTTTATTCCTTACGCTAAACGCTTAAAGATAAAAATAAAAATAATTAAATTATTAATAGTGTTTTTTTAATTTCAGATCTGTTCATTGTTGATTAATAA
Organism: Leptosia nina; assembly: GCA_963661955.1. Lineage (NCBI taxonomy): Eukaryota > Metazoa > Arthropoda > Insecta > Lepidoptera > Pieridae > Leptosia > Leptosia nina. The sequence continues at coordinate 2,186,723 of CAVLEF010000004.1, read as the reverse complement.
GTAAAATGTAATTCGTTAAATTATGTAAAATGTTAGCAAATTTAAGTATCGTCTTTAGCATTACAAATAAAACATATTTAACGGTTAAAATAAAACACTTTAACGGTTCAAAATGCCGCAGTCTTGGAGAGACGGCTGATGCAAAGTATCCGAAACGTCGGGCCGTGGTTAACATAAATTTAAAAAAAATGTTTTACTAATATATATCACGTTTTAAACCGTTTATTTGAATGTGTAGGTATTACTCGCGAACTTCAGACAGTATTAAATTTAACGGTTTCAAACTCGATTTATTTTGATTGCGTGACAACGAACCGTAATATTAAACCATTTTAAAATTCAGAATGCTTAATTAAGTTAACTATTACGATTAACAATTTTTCGATTCGAAAGAAATTTCGTCATTGAAATTTCAAACTTCTTTTCAATATATTTGCAGATATGGAGCCGCTAGAGGATGAGTAGCCTAACTGCAATTTTTTGATTTGACGTAATTATATTTGTATTTGTGTTTTGTTAATTGCACTTTTAGCAGAACTTAGCATGAATTGACGGGAAAAATCTTATAATATTAATAAAAATATAAAACTCACGCGCGCTCGTTCCAGACTTCAAGTGACAAGGGCGAATAATTTTTTGACAGCTGCAGATTAAATGTCATAAGCATAGACTATATGAACAATATTTTCACAGACCAAACATGTAATCTACAAGAGCACAGTGACCAAATCATGATTTTTGTTATTATGCCACTCTGCCTCAAGCAGCCTGCTAACAGCATAAATATTATTACACTCGTATATTTAAATTCAGCTTACGTAAAATGAAGCTAAAAGACTCTAACCAACGGCTAGTGTGAAATAAATTGGATTAAGCCATCGCATGTCTCAACCGCGACTACAAATCAAAGGTAAATGTGTTTATTAATGTCAATTTGTTCGAGTCGTGCCCGTGCAGGACAAGCGACCAATTAAAGGGATTTTTCGTTTGGTGAGAATATTACTTCCTTGTGCCATTAGTGCAGTCTGTGTTAGTAGAAATATCCTAAGTGTTTACCTGTTAACTATACCGTTGGAGATATAAGAAATATTTATTTTCTATAATGTTAATAGGGCGATATATACTTTTTTTATGATAGAGTAGAATAGACTAGCATGGATTTGTTTGTAGGTGAAATAACGAAGAAAGAAAGAGATGCATTATTTTCGCTTTGGTAATGTAGAATTGCACAGATTGACAATCTGTGGAAAAACAATTTTTGTTTCCCTGAGATTCGAACGCAGGACCTCTCGCGCTTAACGCAATGCTAGGCAATACGTTTAACCATTTGGCTACAGGGAAGATATTGGTTAAACTTATTTTAACTACGGCCCGCACTTTGGATGCTTCGCAGCAGCCGTGTACAGCACGCAAATAAAATTATAATTTTCTGAAACAAGTTGGACTTAGTCTGGAAATCTGGATATTAAATGGGTGGAAGAAATGCCGTCTGGGTCACGACCTACCATGGATGAAAAAGCCGTGAAGCTTTATCGCGTTTCGGTTCCAATCCAAAGCCAAAAATAGGTCGACAGCACATCTTGTTTAGATGCTATAGGATGGGGGGATAATAGTTGTCCTCCCTCTATCATTAAAAACCTTAGATATCATTTTCGATTGATTGCAGATTTTGCAAAGGTTCGGATAGTCGGATAGTCCAATGCAATGTGTGGGCTAAAACACCTTTTGAATTGCTTTTTCAATAGAACCAAGCACGTATGGATCTATAAATACCTGTCCTACATACGCTCAGCGGAACAAATGTGTCTCAGTGGGTCACTGAATCGGTATGCACTGAGAATATTATCAATTCAACCCCTGTATTTAATAACTCACTACCATTTCCCTCAATGTACAGGAAACGGGATCAGCTTGTAGGGAGAGTAGCATTTAATGGCGACTTGTTTTGTCTCATACAATCAAAATAAAATCTTTTTTGTTCTTATCTATATGAAATTATTTTAACGGTTTATAACGCGATATTTTACTTATTGCAGCCAGTTAACTCAGTGCAGCCGTAGTCACGAAGCTGCCGCAAATCAGAAGAAGCAAAGTTAACTAAGATATCTAGTGTTTTAAACTGTTAAAAATGTTTTTTCTAAATGTGCACTACTCGCGAAAACTGCCAATAACGCTTTAAACATTCGAGATGTTCGGTTGAATTCCCAATCAAGCATAGATTATTACTAATTTGTCGGTTAGTCAAATTGATCAAGTAATCGATCAACAATTAATTGTGTCTGATTTACAACCCACAGCCGAATATTTTACTTTATAAACATATAAATTTCCAAGCCTGCTTGAGACAAATATTAATCGAACTTAGTACCTGACCTTAAAAGCCATTGTTCAACACTTCGCATCTATCACGTCATAACATCAGCGGATTCCTGCATAAATCAAAATGGCCGGGAATGCCAAAAGTAACAATTACCTTTGACCTTATTTTGACATTTGCTTTGTGTTGCAACCTCTGGCTCTCTGCCTTAGCACCCAGGATCTATCGGTTTTAATTCTTGATTGCCTCATTAGACCAATGGTAGCGATGTATTCACAAGTGGGTATGATGCCAGGTCCAGTGTACATTACAGAAACTCATTTATACTACTAGCAGCCACAGAAGTATATTCGAGTTTAGAAAATTATATATTCAAGACATATTACAGAAACACTAAAATAATACAGGCCTGGCTGAAGAGTTTGTTTGTTTGAACGTGATAATCCGTGAAACCACTCGTTCAAATTGAAAAAATAATTCTCTATTAGTTGGACCATTTATCGAGAAAGGCTTCTAGACTATAAAACATCAGGCGACAAAACGAATTTATTATTATTATATTATTCATCTTTGAGAGCTTCCGTTGTATGCACTACACGAACGGTTCAAGATGCCCAAAATATCTTTGAAACTATTTTTTTTAACACAATATAAATATTTTTTTAAATAAAACACTTTAACGGTTTAAAACGCGATATATTAGTTAAACTTATTTGAAAATGATTTTTAACTTCGGCCCGACGTTTCGGATGCTTTGCAGCAGCCGTGGTCACGGCTTAACTAATATATCGCGTTTTAAACCGTTAAAGTGTTTTATTTAAATGTGTACTACTCGCGTAAACTATAGACAGTATGCAAAATAAATAAATGTCTGCGATTCATGTTTTAAGATTAACTAACAAGAACAGTTTTTATGGGAATCAAATTTCGTCGAAACACTTCATATTATATTCTGCCTTCCCGCGCTTTCCCTCAGCCAAGGAGGCAGTTAAATAACCAAGGCTAAGTACCAGGATAACATGAATACTGAGAGTGAATCTTACAGGCCGTCGTCGTGAGTTGCACGACCACGACACACGATCATCACGAATCGCTGACAAATATTTACAAATATACCGTTCAAAGAAATATGACGCCATTTTACAAATTATACTTAACGGCTTCCAAAGGAGTTTATACTAATATAAAAAGTTTTATGTTTATATACGCGCTTAACTCAAGAACTACTGATTCGAATGGAAAAGCAATATTTTAGTGTTGGATAGACTATGTATTGTGGAAGGCTTTAGGCTATATAACGTCACGGTGCGACCTACTGGTCTAACATTTCGCATGCTTTGTAGTGGCCGTGATCACGGGGGGACAACATGCATTGTAACCGTTAAATTGGTTTTATTTAAAAGTTATGTAAGCCTTTCTCTACTAATTTTCTGACATTTTTTAATTAGATAAGAAAAGTTTATAATCCAGAGCTAAAATTTACTTTTTAATAATGAAAAGTCGAATCAGAAACTTAATTACAATTAGAATTAATAAAGTTAGTTGCTGTTATTTCGCCACTATAAACTATATAGGTGTGTAGACCAATGGCGGACACCGAAATGTACATGTTATAAGTATCAGGTATTAAAACGTTAAAAAATGTCTCACATGAAGGCATTGTATAAATTAAAAATCGTTAGATTTTTTAAAATCTAAAATCGGAACGCTGTGGATAACAGTTCAAGACCGGCCCGTGTCGTAATTTGTTTTGAAAATAAAATTTTTTTTTTTTCATGTTTTTTTTTCTTAGACATTAATTAACGACTAAATTAAACTCTTCAATATGAGTTTTTTATAGGCATGTTTTATTTCGCAACACCAGTTAGTTACTCGCACAATAAATCTAAGGTATCAAAGAATGGCATTATAATAAGTCAAAAGTGCGACCTTTGCGCCATTCTAAATATATTCAGCATTGCGAGATGCGGCGAGTAAGGCAAGTTGATCAGAATAATTGTTTACTACGCATTGTTGTTCGACAGTCAAGCAAATCACTTTCGAATGATGATCTACATTGCCTAAATGGGAAAAACGAAAGGGTGACAGCAAAGTTTTACCACAAACTACTGTTGTTTATTTTTATCGTTAGTAGCTAAAGCTGTTTGATCTAATGGTACCAATGCTTACGGTTATTTTTTATCGGGTCCAAGTTGATTCCAAAATAATTTATACTTTTCGTGAAACATCTTAATTTTGATTTCATCTGGATACTAAATGGCTATCAAAATTCCGTCCGAGTCACAAAACCATCGCTTACATACATGGTGTTAGGATTGAAATCTGTGCTTTTGCGAAGCTCTAATGCAAAATAGGTCGATAACACATCTTGTTTAGATGTTACAAAGCTGGTATATTAGACGTTTCATCAAGTGTTCCATGTTTGTCTCTCATGCACTTTTTTTATTTTATTTGTTGTTGTTTTTAATAGAATTGTAAATATCTTTAGTACGTTGGTGTTTTATAAATCTTACACATTAGTAAAACCTTTGCCAAATAGAAAAAAAACCCATCTTTAACTGAATTTTCTGTATGTGGAATTTTATTAAAACATGAGCACTTACACTGTAATGTTTATAATTTTTACTTTCCAAATATCATTGCTGGTTCTATCTTGCATGACGCCGACCACAAGGTCAAATCAACGCTATAGCGTGTCCCTCTTGGTATTTGTCAATGGCCCAGGGAGGGACTGTGCTCGTGAGCGATGGGATGGACTCTTGCGCAACTTTAATATTAGAGGCGTCATTAGGACTGGTTTATACTAGACAACCGTTACAATCACTATTATCGAGTAGAACTTTGGCTCTTCTTAGTAATGAACGAATTGTATCAAAATTAATAAAATTCTTAAATTTTAAGGCACACAAATACATTTACGTAAACGTGTGATTCGAAAACTATAGGAGGAAGGAATAAATATAAGGAATAAGTTAGTTTTAAAAACGTAAAACTAACTAATTCCTCCGGTATAGTCCCGTCTGGTTTATTCCCTTTTTGACCCATCTTCCATCAGGTTTGCTTATACTGTGGTCAGCCCACATCAATTTTAGCTTGTGAGTAAATTTTAGGGCGTCAACTTTTTAGTTTTGCTATAATGTTTACATGTTTTTTATATAGTTTAATGTTTAGGATACTCTGTTTGATTTCTTTTTGACCGCCTTGAATTTTTCTTGAGTTACGTTTTTTTTTTAGTTGAAAAACTTATTTTAAGAATGTTCCTCTTACAATTACTAGCTATCCTTTAACTTATTCGTACTGATCCGTGGCCGATCCAACATTTTCCACTTTTCTTCACTGTCATACGAATGTCAGTTAATTTTCCATCTTTTCCGAGGCCTTCCTCAACCACAGTTACATCGAAAACTAAAAACAAACGAACGCCACTAAACGTCTGGTCTTCGCGGCGTCTGGATTTGACACCACACGTTTCAGCACCCCGCAATTACACGTATGTAGGCTGGCTCGTGTTGCGCGGTCGTGACGTCACTCATCGGCCGCTGTGACCCGCTCCCACGAACGGGACGACCGGCTCATGTTCGAGATATGGAGTCCCGTTGCCATTTTAGGGTTAGAGTTTTGTGAGTGCAGTTATTCGCTTATGCATGCCGTACTGCATCTGTCCTATTAATTGTTCGTTTTCAGCTCGAGGACGGTTTTAAATTCTAGAAGAGGAAAAAAGATGATCACTTTTTATACAGCATATAACACGAGTAATAAACATTTAAATAAAACACTTTTAACGGTTGAAGAGGCGGAAAGAGGCTGTCCCACCCTGACCGCGCACCCGCGCATGCTGCTGGAAAACATTAAAAACATCGGCCTGTAGTAAAATAAAAATAATTTACTAATATTTCGGGTTTAAAATAGATAAAAGTGCTATAAACTATCTAGTTTTACAACAGTTATGAATTAATGATAACATAACATAACGGTTCGAACACCCAAATTTGATTATATTATTTCGAATCAAAATTATGCTTGATTTAATTCGCCTATTAAAAAGTTAATAAAAAAAGTCGACATATAAGTAAGATAAGTATATGAGGCCGCTAGAGGCAGTGTAAGCCTAATTGCAATTTTATAACTTGAGCTATTTATATTTCATAGTTTAAAAATGTCAATCTACCAGAGCACAGCGGTCGAAAATTGATAACATAATTTTTACACATATAATTTTTTGCCTAAAGTTACTTGCGCATTGTTATTTTCCTCCTATTTGAATATCATGTTTTTTGTTATTAGGCCATTTTGCCTCTAGCGGCCGTGCCTCTAACTTACAAAGTTGGAATATTGTCGTATATATTTTCGTGGTATACAAAACAACTCGTCCCCACGAAAAGCGAATTCCTTCCCACAGAGTAGACACATTCGCTCACGAGTCCAACAAAACTCCCTATTCCGATTCTAATGAAGAGTAAGACCATTACGATAAATCCGAGCTCTGTACCATGACACAACAAAGCAGAAGCTATATGAAGTCGTGCTGGACCGTCCGACTCTCACGGCGACACGATTTATGGACGCGCCAGATGGAGATTTCTCTCTTAATGTAATGTCTTCCGCGGCTCAGTGGTTAACGACTGCGCTGGGTGCAAGCTCCTCTGGCACTCGCTCGTAACATTAACAGTTATAAAACGCTATCTTAAAATAAGTTGTTCTAAATTTAAACTGTCATGAATTTTAATTTCCTTTGAACACTTATTGAACACAATCATAATTTAACGAGTTGGTCAAAGCCTAAGTGATGTGTGAAACTGAAAAATATGAGCTGTTATTCCCACTAAAATCCAGGACTCTTGAACTCCATGTAAATGTCATACCTGCTAAACAAAGGTACTTAGAAACTTAATTCATAACAAATAACATTATTTTCTACTTAATAAGTTACACACGGCGGGTAGTTGGACATAATTGCGCGGTCGAACAACGCGCTATAAACGTTCGAATTTCGAATATACGTCTTTACGAGCGTTTTCGCTTTCGCCATTTGCAATAAATCAACCAACATCGAGTGGGCGACGATTCTGACTTTACGTCACATGTTATTATTGTCGCTGGGGAGCTAGACGAGCGGTTTGTGGAGAACGTTGAAATAAAAAAAAACATATTTCATACTACAAAAATTTGCCAGAACTGAAACCATTTAAAAGCGATAGTACTTTAATAACTAAATATATAGGTACTTATCTTAATTTTGTTCAACAAAACGCTTTTTGTTTAAACTCAAAAAATCGAAATAAATTGAAAATTTTTCGACTGCAGGACTTGAAGCGTTCCGTGCTGTTGTTTCAACCTGTTAAATTATTCTATTTTGTTTCACTCGTGTAAATTACACACTAAAATTTGGCCAGTTATTTTTAAGTTTCCTTTAGGTGTTTTTTAGTCCGATTGCTTATTAATCATTTAGTTTATTTTCATTCTTAAAAGATTATAAGAGTTCGTTGTATCTTTTGACATAGGCCATGTTTAATGTTACATGTAAAATTTGGGGATTATTTGAATTTAATAAATAAAAATTTCTATTTTTACGTTGGCGTCACCAAAAACGCCGCGTTTTACTGCCCGTTTACACAATCGGAATAACTGCACTTTTCTTAGCCGGCGCCGTCATTGCCTGGTCGATTGGCCATTTACTGACAATACATGTAAACGTCTCAATTTAGAGTTAATGCAATCACCTAGCCGAAGCTTAGATAAACCTGTCAAAGGATTTTACGGTCTTTCCCACGCGGTTCATTTGATGTATGCCGAAGTGAAATGTGTTTCTCCCGCTATGCACGTATGTTCAGCGTAAGCTAAGATGGTTTTATATTGATTACGTAAGTGTTATGAATATTGCGCGATTGAATTAATATATAATAAAGTTGAGGACAGACGGGACACGCTGGTGTAATTTGAGTCCGAAGATTTGTGGTAATGAAAGAATATTCATTGAAATTTCTCGATTGCTTTATCTATGTGTTTTGTTTGTATACAGCAAGATTAAGCTTAGACATATTTCTTTTTCACTATCATTTTCAACCTGTCAACTAAATCCCAGCTCGTTACAAATCTAAGAATATTCCTATTCATTAGGCAAATTCCAACAGCGTGGCACATTATGAAATAAAACGCATACAGAGTTATACTGCGGCCAATTTGCGATGTCCTTACCATAACAGGTTATCAAAGCGTCGTACGTTTTCATTAGGTTCTGGATTATACGTAAACGTCTTATAAGGCAGACGCAAGGATTTACTTGGGTTAAAATTTCAGTGAAGTTAGAATTATTAATCTATCTATATATAAGGCTGAATAGTTTGTTTGTTTAAAGGCGCTAATCTCAGGAACTACTGGATTGAATTGGAATAATATTTTTGTGTTGGAAAGAGAATTACAAAAATCTATCTAAGATTGATAGAAATTTGTAAGGTATTTATATGTTTTTCTTTTTAAGGTTAAATTGCAACAATGACGGGACGCAGATGACGTCGTGGATAACGGCTAAAATTTATAGAGTTTAACACGAGGTTCGCAAATGCTAATTTTGATGGCCAAAATAACTATTCTACGCGGTCGCTGACACAGCTAGTCTGGATATATAATGGGCGATAGGAATATCGATATTCCGTCCAGGTCACGAACCGTGACCTGGTCGACCGAAAAGCCGTAAAATTTAATCGCGTTTCGATTTCAGTCTGTAGATTTCAGAATTTCTAAAGCCAGCACATGTCATTTAGGTTGTTATGGCTGGGCTGTTTCACCGTCTACCCAGTGAAGTCTTAATTTTCTGTCCTTTATCATAAAAAATCTATTCTCTATATAATATCTTTAACAGGGTAAAGTGTTTTTTGATTGAGACAGATAGCCGGACGAGTACTGATAAAGTTATTATTGTGGATTTTACGCTCCAATAACGATGTGTATTAGCGTTTGCAGTTGACCGCCGATTAGTAGAACCTTATCTTTGATAAGAGATTACACGTTATTACGAAAAAATACGTTACGTAAAAGCGTAGGTGCTCTGTTTCGCGTGTCATCTGTATATTTATGAAAAGATACTTTATTTAAATAACACTTTAACGGTTTAAGACGCGATATGTTAGTTAAACTTATTTGAAAATGATTTTGAACTTCGCTCCGACGTTTCGGATGCTTTGCTGTAGCCGTGGTCACGGGAAGAAACGTCGGGCCGAAGTTAAAAATCATTTTACATCATGTACAAACTATTAAACTATTATTAATGATATGTAGTTCATTCTATTCAGAAAATGACACAAAACATTTTGGCTTCCAATACTTGGATCAGAACAGAATACCAATTGATTGGAACAGCAGCTCAGACCCTGCGGTTGTCGGTCCAAGTCCTATTATTTTTTTTAATTATATATAAAAATAAAAAATCTACATAGAATTTTAATTAACTATGCCATCTTTGTAAGTGTTTCTTCCCATACAACACGAAATTATGTAATATCATTACTGACCTCGTGATTCATGAGGCCATTTTGAGGGTTAAGACAAACAAATCAAAACGTAACATAAGCTACACCCTTCGGATTCCTGCACGTTCTTAGTTAATTAAGCTACCATGTACCATATTAATAACTAGTATTAGTAGCAAAAAGGGGAAAGTGCGAAAAGAAGTTTCATAATATTAAACTACTTCGTTCATCTAGAAGTATGTATCGTCTTCAGTTTACGCTAGTAATACAGTTTTAACCGTTTAAACCGCGAAATATATCAGTTAAATACAATATTATCTATTTTAAACAGTCGAATCTATAATAAAACACTTTTAACTGTTTAAAACCAGACATAAATTTGTAATTTTTTTTAAATTTATTTTAACTATGACCGTCGACCAATTTTTGCAACAGACTGAAACAGTATTTCATCTGTAGACAGTACTCTGTAGTCAGACAGTAATCAATTAATAAAATATTAAGTATTTCTTTGTTCTGCTCTGCTTACGTCTATACTTATGTATAAAGCTGAAGTTTGAACGCGTTAATCTCAGGAACTCATCAAATAGGTTTTTTTATGAAGGTTAACCAATTATCGAGGAAGGCTTGAGGCTACAAAACATCGCCCTGTGTCTAATACAAGCAAAGACACAGCGAGAAATGTGAAAGAAACGGGGAAAATTAATGTATAAAGAGGAAGTTTATAAAAACAAATTTTGATGTCCAAAATACCGTTTCTACGCGGACGAAGTCGCTGGCACAGCTAAAGATATGTAAACCTAACAGCTGTATGTTTGTGATGTAATTGCTAGGAGCCCGGGCGACGGACAGCGTCGCACAACAATTGTTGCCAATAGGGTAATTGGCGACCGCGCGCCAATGGTCGCACCATTATATTACTACACTCGCGAGCAATTTTAGGGACTTACATAATATTTTTATTAATCTCTTCAAATGTAATGTGATTGCGTTTTAGTAGACATAGTATTTTATGACTATGAGTGATAATATTTATTAAGATGTGGTATTCAATTCAAGTAAACCTATATACACTAATATCTATTATTTTTATTAACTGATTTAATTAGACGTGTGGTCTTTTTTATGTATTCGTTTACTTGTAATGTTATATACAAGAAAACTAAGTAAAACTAAATTTATAAAACAACTATTGAACGAGCTGTTTTGTATTTTTTACTAGATAATTCATAAAAATTACAGAATTCAATTCATTCATCGATTGCCAAATTATTAATATTATTAAATAAGTTATGTAAAAAAAAACTTTTAACGGTTTAAAACGCAAAATGTATACTTAAATTGTTTTTAATTTATTTTAACTACGACGTGACGTTTGGGATGCTTTGCCGTGGTCACAGGGTGACTGAAAATAGCGGTTATCCCTAATGTCAAAAGCAAAATCTACGCTAGCGCCATCTGTTTCATTGTACTTGGGAGCTGGACAAATTACATGGTTACTGAACTGACTCACGGTGTCCTCATATACCGAGAAACTTTGTAGTTAATATAAATTCACTAAAACATTTCGCGTTTTATATCGTTAAAAGAGTTTAGATATTATAAAAAATAATAACTTTTCTTTTTTATTTAATGTATTTGAACATTATTCCGGTTGCCTATATCTCTGACTGTCTCTAAAAATATGCCCCGCAGTGTACCGTGGACGCGGACACGCGGCGTTATCAGGATGTCCCGTACGAACCGGTCGCATCGGATACTGAGCTATGACGACAACCTGTAATCGTGTCATGAACTACTTGTTAATGGCTAAATAGATTCGTACTTTATAACATTTCAATTACGTAACAATATTCGTTGCAACGTGTACCAGGGCTTGACACATCTCTTCTCTCGCAAATAAGAGTTTTAAGAGGGAAGAATTAACGAGCTATATGAGATTGAGAAGAACCTCGAAGAAGGAAGCATTTCTTTGTTAAAATACGGTTTTATTTATCGTATATAAAAATCAAACCTCAACCAGACAAAAGAGGTAAAAAAACCATAGCAGCTTATACACATCTATACAATTATTAAAACGCTGAAAAGTTTGTATGTCTGTGTCGCGAAATTACAGGAACTACTGATTCGAATTGATATTTTTTTGTATTAGACAATAGCTTAGCCTTCCTCGATAAATATATCGAGGAAGGCTAAGCTATAAATCATCATGCTGCGATCAATAGGAGCATATTATACGCGAAAATGTGGAAAATATCTTCAAATTATTAAACATTAAAGAAGGATTACAAATTTTTAACATTAACAATTCTTTAGCTTGATTAAAGAATTGTTCTTATTTAAATAATCTTAAAAAAAAATCATTTTTGACATGACTCTTTTATGAGTATCTTCTAAGTTTAACTTACAAGAACCGTTTTTATGGTAATCAAATTTGGTGGAAATACTTCATATGGCAAATAATTTTATCCAAATCAGCTAGTTATGTTATATTAAAGCTATTCTGAAACGTTTCATTAATGATTCTAAGTTAAAATACATATATAAGTATTTTTTCGAAAATAAAGTTTTTTATTTATTTCAGGACCATAGATTTAAAATTGAGTAACTAAATCACCAATAAATCCGCCACAGACCTTGTATAAACAATATTATAATACAAGTCTAGTAAACAAACAAAAAATGCTTTGAGTCATGCAATGTAAAATTATTTCCCATAAGAAATAATTCCAAGCAGATTCCCATAAGAATCGATCGGTTTATTGTAAAGAAATTATCATTTACACGCGATCCACGCCTAAGTTATATCACTAACTAGTTTCTGAACGCGGTTTTACTCGCATATTATCAAATAAAGGCTGCATGAGTAACTCCCATCGAAATCTATCTAGCCGTTTAGCTATAAAGACTTGTGCAATACTTCTACATGCAATCTGACTTACTAGATATTTGAAAAACGAACACATTTCTGATCCGTTCTTTTACAGGCAAGTTGATAAAACTTCTGCACCCTGCCAGACTGTAACAATACGTAGTTCCACCGGATTCGAACACAGGACAATACTAGGCAACACGCTTTACTATTTTGCTACAGAAGCGGTCAACCGCGCATCTTAGGCTATTAAAGTAAGTATTGATATCATTCTTACAGACTATTCACTTTCTTCTCCGCCGACATCGGATGGAGTAGAACTTTTTTTATTATTCGGTGCGGTAGTTAAAAAGCCATATAACATCTGAAGAATCTATCGACTTATTTTGGCTTTGGATATTTGGATGTCCAGACTGAAAATGAAACACGAATGAACTTGACGGCTTTTTTCATCTGTGGATACTGGTTTGTAACTATGATAGAATTTCGATATTTCTACCCACCTACCCACTTAATATCCAGATTTCCAGATGAAGTCCAATGATTTCGTTGTACCCGGTGGGTCGAAATCGAACCCACGACCCATTACTACCGCCGCTGCCAACGTGCCCGTCAAAACAAACCCAGCCTACCCTACAAACACACTCTTTATTATAATAATATTAGTAATAATTTCCCACAACTGCTCAGAATGGATATCGGTCAAGGTAGGTCCAGGCTGGTTTAATGAATTGAGCCAGCCCACGCCCATTATTGTTCTTACCTCGTCCATCTGAACTCACATTTGCATTATAATATGAATATTGTTGCAATCTTAATTTTCCATCTAGCACAAACGGGCCGGGCGATTTTATTCTTTATTTTGCTAGAAATAGAGTCGAAATATAACTTTACCATAAACGGTGGTGGTATTTATTAAATGGTAGATGTGTAAATGAGCTCATTGTCAGTCCAACGAATTAGCATGAGATATGAAAGTCAAAACCTTATGGAGATGGGATAATGATTTGTGAATTATCGAAAGTAATGTACTGTGTATATGTTCTGTGGGTCCGTAGGAAATTTTAAATTCTAACAAGAAATACTGTTTTGCTCCAGGAACGGGGTCATTAATAGTAAGCCACCGGGATCTAATTTCTCTAATTTATAATTTTCCTGAAACACTGTGGTACGAATATCGAAATTGCGAACCGCCGTCCACAGATTAAGCCGAAAAGTTTAATTGCGTTTCGGTGTCAGTCTGTGGATTTCCGAATATCCGAAGCCAAAATATGTGGACAGTGCATCTTGGTTAGATGTTACATGGCTGGAGGCTTTCACCTCCCATCAAGAGTACCACGCTTGTATGTCCTCCTCTATATTAAAAAGAGTAAAGGTCTTATACCAAAGAAATGTAATTGACAGTAATTACGGCTAATACTGTCTGTAGATTGTGCGACTAGTACACATTTAAATAAAACACTTTAACGGTTTAAAACGCGATATATATTAGTTAATATTATTTGAAAATTATTGTAACTACGGCCCGACTTTTCCTCCCCATGACCACGCTGCTGCAAAGCACCGGAAACGTGAAAGCGTTTTCAAAATATTTTAATTAAAAGAAATATCGTTTAAATAAAACACTTTAACGGTTTAAAACGCGAAATCATGAAATGTTTAACTTCGACTCGACGTTTCGGATGCTTTACAGCAGCCGTGGTCACGGGGAGACTAGGGAGAGAAATATCGTTTTTCTATAATAAAGGTCTTATTGTAAAGAATTACCATTAACGTGTGATAACCTATGTTTGGTTTTGGACAATAACAAGTGCGAGTTGGATTTTTTGATTTTAATAATTTGTAGGTTTTTATCAGAAAATAAATATGTTTAGTTATAAAAATATTCAAACACTTAACGTAAGGCGTTGTTTAGTTGTATATAGTTCCAACACTTAAGGCTTAAAAGGACTTATGTAAATTAACAAAATATTAAGTAGTGTTAGACGTTAAAGATAATTAATTAAAATTACTGTAGTCATTAAACTTCGTGGTTTAAACAGTCAAAAGTGTTTTCGCTGTAGGCTGGGCGTGAGTTTTTGAACGGCATCTACGAAACCCTAAAAGTTGTTAGGGACGAAGCATCATCGCCCACGCGTTCAGTTTTGCAATGCAACTATTAAGTTTTGATAGACCCGTGAGTCAGGGCGCCCACTATACAAAGTACATTGAATTTAGGGGTCAATGAGTATGGTACACTGGGTAATAACTTACGTCTATAATTACGAGTATTGTTGTGTTTGATTTATGTTGCGCGATTTCGTATGCTGTTTTAAATTGTTTTATGTTATTAACTAAATAGTGAAGTGACTGACGTAGTACACAAAACATGATCACAGTGTGTATTGTTTGTAGCTTACGCGAGCTACACATGTAATAAAACATTTACAACGGTTTACAAGATATTAATTAGTCATTTAGAATTTTTTTTATCTGCGTTTTACAAGCCGACGTGGAGTAAGCTTTGCAGCAGCTGTGGTAACTGAAGGACCAATACAAATATATAATACGTGTTTAAAACCGTTAAAAGGTTTTAATTTCTTTGTAATATGTCGTCATCTGATATTTCTCGTCATTGGGGTTGTAACGTAATTTATTCGAAGTTTTCTGTTTCTAAAAGGATTAATAAAATAAAGTTATTTTACGTTTTAAACAGTCAAAAGTGTTTTAATTTAAACAGAAACATGTTGCTAACTGACATTAACGCGTTGTCTCTTGTCATTGGGGCTGTTCCATAAGTTATTCGATTTTATTGATTCTGATAGTATTTGTAAAATTACGTTAGGCATCAGCGTTTTAATCAGTTAAAATGTTTTATTTAATAAACGCAGTACCATCAATAAAATGTTATAATTAAAAGCACAATTACTCAAGGGTCTTACGCATCTGTCAACAAATAAATAATCGATCTATCACAAGAGTACTATAACGGTAGTGGTGATTTCAATAAAACGCACAAAAAGTGGACAAAACAGCTGCGCGCGCGCATATATTCATTTCTTTTTTCTCTTGAGAATAGCGAACGGTAATTTGACTACATATATCGAATTACCTATTCAGCCGATGTGCGGTATTACGAGAAAACATAAAAAGCAGATAAAACTCGTGGAAAATCTATTGTCATATAGTTTTCGGATTCTTCTGCGTCGTATCCTAGCGTAGGAACTATGTATCTAAGTATAAATTATTAGATATACACCAGTAGGATACAAGTGAACGAGATTGTTTTAGGATCCACCGCTAGATTCAAAAACTAACATTACGATCATATTTTGTCCAGCTATCTTAATCAGGTCGCCGGGGTCGTCGTCTGGTGCGCGGTCTCCACTCCAGAACCTTTTTTGTTTTTTGAGGAAAAAGCTAGAGATAAGAGATATATAAAATATAGAAAATTACAATCAATTTATATTTTTCTAAGCATTTTGGACTTCACCTGAAAATATGAATATTATGAAAAAATATAAAAATTCCTTCCGGGTCACACCGTCCACAGATAAAAAATCCGTGAAGTTTAATTACGTTTAAGGTTCAATCTGTACATTTCCGAATATCCAAAGCCAAAAGGGGTCGTCAAGGCATCTTGTTTACATGTTAGCTATTTCACTAGCCTCCTGTGTCATGTAAAGAAACATGCGTCTTCCTGATGCATATTAATAGTTTATAATCGGTCAATAGGCTGGAGCGGCATGGAACGCTAAGCACGCTGGTTCAATTCCCACCCGTGTCAGGAAATATCCCAGTCATATACATCTAAAGCTTACACCAGTCATAACCCTGTATTTACACGGGCGGAACTTGAACCGGCCTCCATATAGTTCCGTGCGTAACCTATTAAGCTACCATGTGCTAAGCTATACTAATGTATGTGTCTCTTTAGCGTTGTCCGCGTAAACGATTGTTTGCCCGCATCGCATTGTCCCTTGAATATAAACACTCTGATAAGATAGATAATTCTAACGACCACAGTGTTGGCGTTCATGTATTGTACCTTTGTTGTCATTTATACGCTTATGTAAGACATATTTTTATACACAATATCAAAGAGGAATGCCGTTTCCCCCTCGTGGGGCATGGGGCGATTACATTTCTGTGTCCGTTTCAATGATTCGATATTTACCAGGCAAGTAGTTGATCAGACTTGTGTGCCCTGATCGAAACAATTGATTGTTTCCTTGGGATTCGAACTCAGGACCTCTCGCGCTTAACGCAATGCTAGGCAATACGTTTAACCGTTTGGCTATAGAAGCGGTCAAAATAGACAATATTATAATGATCATTATTTTAATGGGATTGATCCATTGGTGCATGTATGACTAAAACATAACTAAACGAAGGTTCGATATCTTAAAATAAATTAATAATCTTTCTGGCAGAGGTAGCACAATCTGGATATGTTTTAGGTTGTAGAAATATCTATATTTCGTCCGGGTCACGATTCTAGACTATATATACATAGATAACTATGACTATACGTCTCCCGGTGACCACGCCGGGCCGTAGTTAAAATAATTTTCAAATAAGTTTAACTACATTTCGTGTTTTAAACCGTAAAAATGTTATTTTTTATACGACAAAGTAAGTTGATACGTTTCGCAAAGAAAGTCTATTAGCCATCTGTCTGTTAAGATTATTAGGTGAAACGGACATAAGACTGTGTCTCCACCGGACAGCCATAAAGCCATATATAAAATACGCTGTCGACCATTTTATGTAGTTTCATACATTTTTATATATTCTATATAAGGAGTCACAATGAATATCACCGTAACCGTAACACTTCGAAGTTTTATCGAGTTTTTTTAGTTTAGCAATTTTAAATTACCAGACAAAGTATAGCATGTTTTAGAAAACTTTACAATTTTTAGTAACACGTCAGACAATGAAATTGAATTGGATTTGAACTCACGAATCACACATTTAATACACATTTAAATAAAACACTTTAACGGTTTAAAACGCGATATAATAGTTAAACTTATTTGGAAATGATTTCTAACTTCGGCCCGACGTTTCGGATGCTTTGCAGCAGCCGTGGTCACGGGGAGACGAATCACGACTCGTTGATTATCAACCATGCATTTTTACCATTTTACAAGCCCGTCAAATCGATCGGTTATTTAAATTAAGTTCAAACATTTTTTTGATTGTCAATCCACAATCTAAATCTTTACAGTCCCTTTACAAATTCTGAATAATATAATTAGTAACGCGATAGATCGCTACACTAACCGTGAGAATAAAAAAATCTATTTGCGTCTATGCATATTTCTTACTGCCCTCGTCTTAAAAAAATCTCTGCCCCTGGGCTTTGTCCCGACCCTAAAAAACGTGTATTCAAATCGCGAGGCAAATCCGTAGTTTTGCAAACAATAACCTTTTTCTTCGGGTGTGTAATTTATTTTTTAACGGCCTCGGGTCAAAGGCTAGGATTAGACGGAAGTTTTTTATGGATCGCCGGGGAGACATCTGTCCGGTGTTGCCATTTTTACGTGGGAACTATCTATGAGAAGCTGAGGTGACCGCTTTGTTGTATGAAATCTACAATGACTTATTATTGATAAAAATGGTTGTATTGATGTTATGATTAAAAATATAATAATACCTTTATTTTCAATTATGAATAGACTGTGTAAGTACGCGAGTAGTTGGAACCGTAGTTAGAATAAAGAAGTTACCTAATATATTTATAGTTTTTAACCGTTAAGTGAGTTTTTATAACTTTTATTTCATTTATAGCAAATTTGCAGTAATGAGAGAGTAGGTAATATTGACGTTTGTTTATAAAAAGCTTAAGTATTTCTTGTATCGAATTAAGAAAAAACTAAGGTTTTAATACAATAAACGAATATTATTATAATAGATATTTTAAGTGCCTTTTTGCTGATAGGGGATTTTCCTTCAAATTCTTTGGTCGGTGATCATCACAACCTCCATCTTGAAAGTATCTACTTTTCATGAAAAAAACAAATCATCGAAATCAGTTTATAACCGACAATTCCTACGCGAAAATAAAAAACAAACACAAAAAAAACAAATATAGAGAACGTCCTTTTTTGAAGTTGGTAAAAAAAAATATTCGAATGTAACTAAAACTAATATACAATAATGTATCTATTTATAAAAAGCCAAATCATAGACTATATTATGACAATCCACAGTTAATTATTCTTGTAACGCTACACGATAAAGAAGGTTATGGTTCCAAGGAGTATCTATAGGAAGTTATACGGGGTGTTCTTATATCGAGGTCGGACAGGCCACCCGGCGATGATCAGAACAAAACAACTCATTACAGCCCGCATGTTAGGTAAGGACAATCGATAATGCTAAGCGGCCACGTGCAGGCCGATATTGTTCACTGATAACTTCAATGGCGATAAAAAGTATGCTTTTCACGCAAGAAAGATTTTCGGGTCGTAGTTTAAATTATTTTAGTGCTCAAAACTGACATACCCCATCGGATCAAAATGAAGTGGCAATAGTCTGGACATATCGCTCGTAGAACTTACGGAACGTTGGGTCAAAAAGGATCTGCAGTGGAGACCACGTACCGTCTAAAAACCTGGACGACACCAGGTGGATCGACGACCTGGTCCGCTGGATTCAAGTAGCAAGCGGACGGGAAAGTTGGTGAACACCGAATATCTGAAACGAGAGAAAAGATTCCTCAATTGGTTAAAGCAGCAGCACGAATCGCTGAGGTTGTTGCTTCAAGTCGTGTGGTCAAAATTTTTCAAACCGAAGAGTACTTTCATTTATATAATGCCATCGCTTGCATCATCATTATCAATTACTTGTGAAAAATAATGTTTTCAAATACAATAACAAAATTAATTATAAGCTACGTATGCATAAGTTGATGTCACCTTAAGTAAATGTATTTTCTTCTGGTAATATTAAATTTTTTTAAACCGAGACAGCTAAAATGCGTCTGAATGTTAGAAGTATTTGCTTTAAAGAGAATTCTACAGTTAGTAGTTAGACGCCTAAATCCAGCGGTGAATAAAAATGGCTTAAACAATAGAGTTAGTAGGAGTCTTGGTCATTATTTTTATTCCTTGTGTAAACTACCGTACAAATTATTTTAAAAATAAGCCATGTCAGAGTACTTTGATATTCACTCGATACACTCGAGCAGAAATGAAACTAGGTATAATTTTTTTTAATATATTTTTAATGGAATCAAATTAAAATTTATATATGAAGTAAAGCGTACCCTTATATATTGTACGTTATTTTAAACTATTATACGGCCAACAGAAGAATACATATTATAATCATAAGATAAGATAATCATTAAGAAATAAATAATTCTTAGTTAAATAATACACCGAGTTCTTTTTTGTAACCTAGCGTTACTAAAAGATTCCTATAGAAAAAAAAATTAGATCCTTCTTTCCCTAGTACGTACTGAAGACCAAACTTCTGGTAAACTACTGAAGCATTCCAACTTCAAACATAGTTTAACAGAAGTTTTATCTTAAATAAATAAACACATATCTATTATCCACATGATCGAAGCATCTATCAAAAGAATAAGAATGGCCAACAAAAAAACGGATCGAATCATCGCGAATTCTTGAAAAGGATAGCCGAAGCAATCAGAATCGCCATGGATGGCAAAAGGATTACACAAGATAGACGTACAATGGTCCAAAGGGGTTCTTTCTGTCTTTTTTGCAACACCTGGCATTTGACACAGCAGATAGTAAAAAATCTATTTCTAAAGCGATGCCCTGCGGTAGCGGACTTAAGGTGCAGTTTTTTTCAATTCTCGAATGGGTTGGTGCCTTTTTTTTAGATAAGCTTGATAGGATTGGTCGAGGTCTGGTGGTCGGTATCTTTTTAGAACATGAGGTATGTGTGTTATAAATAGAAACGTATAATCCTCTAACTTTTTGCTATCAAAAAACACAGTAGCAATCTTAGAACACATATTTTCATTTATATAACATTAAAAACTACGAAATCTAGTCATTGTCAAAAGAAAGGCAAAAATTTGTCCCGGTTTTGCTAGCATCTTCCTATTCTAGACCAGGATTTTTCTGCACTGCAGGGGGATTTTTAACTTTAATCAAATGCTTAAATTGTTAAACGGTTATTAAAATAAAACACTTTAACGGTTTAAAACGCGATATATTAGTTAAACTTATTTGAAAATGATTTTTAACTTCGGCCCGACGTTTCGGATGCTTTGCAGCAGCCGTGGTCACGGGGAGACTAAAGACGGAGGATGTCTCTGACGTCAAAGTAAAAAATTGCTACGCCAACTGTTCCATCGAAGTTGGTATTTGGCGAAACTGGCCGGGGCGAAACGGTTATTGCCTACGTATTAAGCGCAAGAGGTTCTCAGTTTGATACTGGGGAAATCATATTAGCTTCGACCGGGCATAATCAAAGACTGTTTAACTTATACCTTTAAATAAGATTTATTTATTTATTAGAATTGATAAACAATAGACACATATAAGTCTAGCTCATGAGGATACGTAAGTTATTTAGATTAATTTAATTTTTAATAATAATTATAGATTGAAAAAGGTCTGAATCCGACAGGACTATATCTCGGCCAATATACCTACTGTTTAATATAAACCAAACGAAAAGGCAGACCACACCGCGTGCACTCCATAGTCTTAACTCTTAACCCACGTCCCCACTTAATATTCACCATCACCGTAACGAACTTTGGCCAAACAAATCCGTGTGACCCCTCGCAAATGTACAAAAACATTACCCCACACTTTTTCTAACCCTTTGCATATCCAGTGACTACCCGTACACTGTTACAAGACATATTTAAATAATTTATGCTTCCACGTTCGTTACTTCGTTTGTTGTCAATCTGCTTCGTCATTATATGAGAATTATGTAAGCTGTGGCTAATTTTGTCTTCTATGTATATGAATTGATTGAGTAGATGTATTACAAAGGACTGCAATATAGCAAATAATTTATCGTCACCGCGATACTAAATGTAATCAAACAGCAATCAAGCAAGCATTCACCAGTGAAAATCCATCTATCCAGATAGAAGGCCCCAGCCATCTAGAAATTACAAAAAATGTGCTGTCGACCTTTTTTTTCATTATACATATTCAGAAATCCCCTATACACTCGTATAAAGATGAAATTTCTGAAATTATTTATCTGTAAACGGTGGTTTATAATCAAAATGATAATATTTATACGTCAAGATTTTAAATACTTAATCAATAAGGTAGGTACCTAACGAACAAAGTCGTTATTCGTTACCAAAAGGAAGTTGTCATTGTCTATAACACTTGGTATACAATACATAGTATAAAGAAACAGTATGGGCTAGTGAATTGACATAGCCAAAAGTGAAAGGGATGAACCAATGTGGAGGCTGTTGATTGTCGAGCTAAAGATCGTGTCATTCTCATTGTGATGTCGAAATATAAACGAAGATTATTGTTTAAAATATTACCATCTGGGAGTGGAATTGGCGGTCTAAGAGGCGTTATGTAACAGATAGAAAATGATTATTGTGCCACAGATTCGTAGAAAAAGCGCGGGAAAAAACAAACGTCATTTTTGACAGGATTATCAAGCTACAGATAAATATACTTAAACAAATTAATTAAGCACCATTGAAGAGGTTTAATAATAAAACATATGCTACATTTAAATAAAACACTTTAACGGTTTAAAACGCGATATATTAAATACTGTCTATAGTTTACGCGAGTAGTACACATTTAAATAAAACACTTCAACGGTTTAAAACGCGATATATTAGTTAAACTTATTTGTAAATGATTTTTACCTTCGGCCCGACGTTTCGGATGCTTTGCAGCAGCCGTGGTCACGGGGTTGGTTTTTTATTGCCGGTAAATGTTTGAAGTTACTCTAAAAACATGGCGAATGATAACTCACCGTGAATTCATTATGCCATAAATCTGTTTTAACGAAATTAACCGCTTGTCCCAAATCCCAGTTAGACGATAATGGGACAATGTTTTTTGTCATTGTTTTTGGGCACCCCTTTGCCGTTTTTTCACCCGGTAGCTATTTAGAGTTCTTATATAACTTTTTGCTGCAGTGGCTGTATTTTTGTCATCTAGTTTATATTAAATTACCGTTTTTATGACGTAATGAATATGCGGGATCCATTATAATGTATGCAATTGTAAACTAACGAAAATGAGCTACTATTATCGGGGTTTTATTAAAATATGGATCGCGTTTTTGTTTTATTGTAGGGCAGTTTTTGTTGCGATATTTACTTTAGTTTTTAGAAGTATGAACCTTGAAAACTTGTGTACCGTATTTCATATTTCTCATGGACCTCTTATATTGAATATAAAATAAATATGTTATAAGAATTATGATTATTTTTATAAAATCTAATTCTTACATCAATTAACTATTTTCAATTAAAAAAGTGTACATGTTGTAAATTGAAAAGGTCTTAATTATTACAATAAAATGTGTTTTATTTATTTAGTAAAGTATTGCATCTTGTCCAGAAGCGCTCACAAAAAAAATTACATCCACACATTTTGATGGAATATAAAAATTAATTCCACTTCAAAGCGAACCAACAAAGACATCGGATGTATCTACCCGCAGATCAGCTCTTCAATGGGAGATTGCGTGAGAAATTTTAAAAAATACACTCGCCTATAAAAAATGCACTCCCAGTATTGAAAGAAAGATGTCCCTACAATACGCGCACCTTGGCTCGAAGATGATCTTAAAAAATGTGCATATGTTTTTATAAACATCGTACGGTACTCAGGATATCATAAAAAATAGGGGTCCAAACTTAGTCGGCCGCAGCGGTTCTCAAAATGTGGGATGATAAGCTTACGATCTTAATACATTACAGCTTACGTTTCGTATATTTTTTTTATATCATTAAACTGAAAATGACCATTGTAATCTCAAATAATACCCGAGTATAGTGTAAGAAAAAATAACGATATTTTAAGGTATGTAGAAACTTAACTACCAAATTAATTCTTCCATCTATAGCGCAATATTATGATTATCATTAAAGTTATTTAAAATTGGATCATTATACTATTCTTTATATTGATTCAGTTTTATTTCAGATAAAAAACCTTACCTAAATAAGTAGTAGGTATTAGATAGTAGACGCGTTCTTTGTTATTATCTACTTTAAGCACAAAACTTCAAGCTCAATGTATGCTGTTAGCTGTATCGTCTAGTTTAGAATACAATTTCTTCAGAATTCTACCAATTAACTTAAAATATACTTGGGTAGTACTCACCCAGATAATGATAAAACAGATTTGTTGCTTTTCA
This sequence comes from Leptosia nina, assembly GCA_963661955.1. Classification (NCBI taxonomy): domain Eukaryota; kingdom Metazoa; phylum Arthropoda; class Insecta; order Lepidoptera; family Pieridae; genus Leptosia; species Leptosia nina. The sequence continues at coordinate 2,162,734 of CAVLEF010000004.1, read as the reverse complement.
AATGTTGAGAACCCTAGGGTATCGAATCAAATCGGTAGCTCCATTATGAACAATCGTGTACATCCAGGTTTTTGGCGTTTTACTGAGAGACGGAAGTAAACACGTTTTATTTGTTTATTAGATTTTATTGGTTCGTAGAATACGAAATTACTTAACCGTGATATTATTGGGCAAAGTTAATCTGTTCCTTTTTTTTAACTAGGTACATATGCTATAAATATATATGGTATCCTATAACGTAAGTCCGCGAACTTTTCTAAAACGGTTAAAACGAATTTTAACGTAATTTTACGATTTATCTTCAGATATGAGTATAGGGTTTTAATCTAATTGTTGCTAATAATTGTATTACCTTTTTACTCATATACAACAACTCGTATATTCACAATAGTGACTTTTTTCTACCAAAATCTACTTTATCAAAATTTTATATGGCAAAACAATGCTTGCCAGGTACAATCCTACAGGCAACTTTTTCCGTATATTCCTCGAAGGCAGTTCATGTTTATATAGATATCAATTAATAATGCTAATATATTATTTATTAATATCGATTTTGGTGCTTAATATATTTTTATGGATACTGTATAGAAGATTTTTGTACGTATTTCCGCTCGAAGTTAAATGCGGAAATTCTAACTTCCGGTTGTCTCATATTTGATAAGGCAAATAGCCTCCTGAAAGACCTTCCACAGATATAAATCTTACGGACGTCATACAATGTCATCGCATATTTACACTTCCAACTTCCTGTTGTATTCCACTTTTTAACGTTCCCACACGCATCCGCGGTGCTTTTTATAACGTTTTTTCTTAATGTAGATTAAAATTAACGGTAAAAATCTCCCCTAAGGATACTTTAATTTATTTCTTCGGATGTACAAAAGAAGATGCGGTCTCCCTTTGTTTGTGGATGTCACGGTAAAAAGCGATGTTCGCGAGAGCAGTTTTTTCGCATTCAGTTCCGTTATTTGATTTTTAATATCAATGATCTATTATCGATCACTGCCGATGCTTTCCCACGAGTGGGAAGTGACCGGTGATACAACTTTATTGTCATCGAAATCTGGTTCTTCGCATTATTATCAAAGCTGTTAGAAATAGTATTTAAGCATAAGATTAATAAATTTCTAAATATGACATATTTATATAACACTGTGTGAACCCGTTACATCCATTGTCGAAAATTAATTGAGCTTAAAGTACTTTAACGGTTTAAAACAATAGCAGTTTGCGTTATATAACATTAAATTTGTTTCATTTAAAATAATGTTGCTTTTTATCGCTTAGCTAGTGTTTGTCTCGTACAATATACCTAGATGGTTAGTTTTTATATGAGCGTGCGCAGACAATAGAATAAATAAGACCATAACGAGTTCAGGTCTCAAATCAAAAAACTTCATTAAAATGACCCTATAATGTGCATAAATCAGAATGTAATTACTTTTTGCGACAGCCGTGTTACAAGACTTTGTTTTCGCAAACAATAAACTGCGCAAGAAAACATCGAAAAAAATCACCGAAATCAAACCCCAGAGAGTTCTTCAAATTAAATCCTCATTTCAAATTAAAAAAAAACGCTAACGTGAGAAAATTAAACCTCTTTTTTTTGGAAGAAAAAAACTACGACCGTTGCAATAATTTGCATATATTTTTGGCCGTCTAGGGTTCTGACACCGTATAATTAAGAAAAAAGTATGGCTCCTGTATTTGGCGTTCTTTTGTGGGTCAGGTAGCGCTTACAACAATGCGCTCCGGATTTCCTCTCTAATACAAGGATCGACCTTTGGCTCACGTGTGCATTGTCAATGGCGATTTTCCGTAGGCGTGATCGATCCTTCAGATAAAATCGGTGATCTTGTGAAACTAATTTTATCGATCTTCACTTCCTTCGATCAGTAAAAGCTTTCAAATGAAAATTCTGTCTCTATTATTATTTATTTGTCGATTGTCTGGAGTCAAATTACTATTTATTTACGAGAAATGGTTGACAGTCGTTTTTAATACGCACAGCGTTATTTCTTTAATGCAATCGAAATAAACAACTTAATATACGTTAAAACCTAATTAGTGAAAATTTCCACCTTATATAATGCATTTAAATGTTTACAAGCATTGAACATATAATTTTATACCTAATATAACTATACAATGTGTAAACATTATTTTTAAAAGTTTATTTTAAAATGATATCCCGTTCCCCCTCGTGGGGCATAGGAACATTGATTCTATCTCCTTTCCACTGATCAGGTTTTTTACAAGCAAGTAGTTGATCAGCCTTCTGTGCCAAACCGTAACAATCTATAATTTCTCCGGGATTCAAACCCAGGACCTCTCATTTAACGAAATACTAGACTCCTTTAACCATTCCACCACGTATAACAACCGCTACAAAGACGGTCAAAATATAAAAAAACGATCTCGCTTTGATTAAGTATCAAAGATTTATAAGCTAGTCTTAAATTGAGCTTGGATGGTTTAAAAAATGGTTTTTAATTGAAAAACTAAATGTCACAGCTGGGACCAAAAATGTCCTTATTTTTCTACTAACATTTCTACTTGGACATAAAAAATAAACCTCTAACAACGTCGACAAAGGCCGCCATAAATTGTAAAGATTATGCAACTCTCTCAACGCGGCTAGAACCATAAATTTAATTTCCCAGCAAGGTGGTCCGACAAATTTGCGGTCACCAACAATCCACTAATCTCACTAATACTATTACAGAGTAAACAATACCCAAACGATTATACGACAGACCTTTAGTTCGGCAGTACGTTGTAGGTTACTTTTCTATTCTGTGGTTTTTTGGTATTAAAATTCTTGCGCTCGGACAGAAGCTGTTTGTCGACCCGTCCATTTGGTTTTTTTTTTGTCGGCGCCCATTTTAATGGCTGCGTAATTGTTTTCCGGTGATACCTTTGTTGTGACACCAGTGAAACAGAAGCATTAACGATTATTGCCAAGAGATAATAGTTTGAGTACAGTCATGTTGTAAATGTAAAAAATGTTTACCAACAAAACGTCATTGTAACGTAAATAGGGTATATTTAAGTGAGGTTTTGTTTACGTAATTATGTGTGGTAGCGCGTAGAGATGTAAATAAAATAAACGCAAAAAGTAGGTATCAGTTGCGACAAGATGTGCAAGATGGCGGTGGCGTTAACTTCAGGCCGGCCAAAAAGTTTGCAGAGAACTGTACATAGAAGACATAGGAATACCCAGTCCTAATGTCATAGTTCACATTGACCGCTGTGGTCATGCGCGTGCGTCGTTGGACTTTGCCATCGCGTATTTACCGCGCAATTTCATTGCAATCTCAAATCCATGTTGCGTGTAGGGATAGCAAGTTAGTTTTCCTACATTCTATTGTACTTACTTACTTTCTTACTTTTAGGGGAAATAAGGGTACATAATATCAAAATAATGGTATTTTTTATGACAGAGGAGAACAGAGAAGCATGAAGTGTGAAAAAGCATAGACGTATTGTTATAAGATGTTTCTTATCAAGGTGCGCTATTGACCTATTTTGCCTTCAGGTATTAGATATGATTAAAAATTATTTAATTCGAGATGAAGAAATAACATTTAATTATCATGCTATCCTTGTGCTTGTGAAACATAATAATTCCACTAATAAAGTGTTTAAAGTTATTTGATTGATAATGATGAAACAATAATGAAATAAAACAATTTCAACCGTTTGTAATTCGGTATGTACTGTACTGTCTCCTTTTGACCACGAATGCAGAAAAGCATCCCAAACGTCGGATCGTAGTTAAAATAATTTTCAAATGAGTTTAAATAATATGTATCGTGTTTTAAACCGCTAAATTATTTATTTAAATTTCAACTGTGTTTAAAAAAATCGCGTTAGCTTATTCATCATTTTTTCGCTCTTGCTATTTTTGATTTTTCTGCTTACCCTCCGCGTTTCAACGTCCGCTACACAGCATTACCGTTGCAATGTCGTGCCCGTTTACCAGATAACGCCTACTGATTAGTTTGTATTCGATGTCAACCGCGAATCTTGTAAATACCACATTATTTCCATACTAAACAATAATCTTGGGTTACGGCAGCCACCTCGTCATGAATCTTCATAGTTCATTATAGAATTAATGGAATTCTTACACTTTTAAATAAAACACTTTAAAACGCATTATATTAGATATAATATATCGCGTTTTAAACCGTTAAAGTGTTTTATTTAAATGTTCACTACTCGTGTAAACTATAGACAGTATTCTTACACTTGTTAGATCTTAGGTAATCATTTCAGAAGTATGCCTGAATTATATTTTACTAGTTGAGTCAGCGACTTTGTTCGCGTAGAACAGTTTGGTTGGACATCTAAATTTGTTTTTGCAAACCTCCTCTTTATCTTTTTAGATATAAGCTATTGCCCACGTCGTTAGTCGCGTCCCGGCGTTCTTGCAAATTAATCTTCAATTATAGACATACAGAGTTGTGGACATTTTTTTACATCATTTAAAGAAGACTAATTCGTTCATACATATTTTTTGGGTATCTTGCACGCAACGGAAATCCATAAAGATTAATCATTTATCCAGTTTTCCCCACTTTTCTTCTTCGCTCCTATTAGTTGAAACGCGATGTTATATAGCTAAAAGAAAAGGCTAAACCTTCCTCAATAATTGCTCTAAGTAACACAAAAATAATTTATCCCACCTGAGATTAGCGCGTTTATTAAAACAAACAAACTTTTAATTTATCAACATCAGTCCTTGTAGCTCCCACAACTGGGACAAGACTCTGAGAAATCCTACTGAACTGGTCGTGGATTGTGGCGGAATTAAGATGCCCATGTATTATATTTTAAGTAGATTTTACTACGCTATTTTTATTGGCTGAAACATTAGAGTTTTTTGTGGCGTAAGAACAATAATTTTTTTATTTAAATTACAAAGATATAAAAAATAAATTCACTTTATAAAAATTCCACAATTTTTCTGTTACACTTTCGAAAACCCACTATAAAAGTTAGCTTTAGTAATAATTGAATTAAATAATTATTTCTTACCATAAGTTAGCTGTTCCGTTTCATATGGTCTTCGTGACGTAAATAATAAAATCAATATTTACATTACGTCTGACCACATCAATAGCTGTGTATCACCAAACACAGATAATATTTACAATAATTGCACAGAGGTGTCAAACCGTTACATCTGTGGTCGTTTTCTCTTAGAAACGTGAGAACGTTCTATAGAAGCTTATAGTAATCGTTTGAGTATTCAATTTGCGGTTTAAACGATAATAGATATATCCAAGACATAGATCGATAGATACATACTTAGCTAATTGTATTCAAAGTACCAATTTTTATGTGAAGATAAGGTTAGTTTGAAATGAACAAGAGTGCAACCGAGTTTGGTAGCGACGTTACTTATCACAGCCTTAATCTTTGCGGTTTTTAATTTTAATAGCAGGCCAATAAAATAATTTCAAGTAAATATTTCTCTCAGGGCCTAAAGCGACCAGAGATTTTTAAATATTTTTATTTATACTCACTTCGTTGGCGCAGCGAATCAACGTGTTAGCTTTCGAAACTAAAGAACGCCCTTAATTTATTTATGGTCGTCTTTTAACTAGACTGAAACATCTTTTTTTGTCTACCATCTAAAATAATTATTGTATTAACATAATAATAAACCTGAAAGAAATGTTTATTCCTATTGCTCCATTGCGGACTATTTGTTCATTTCAAACTTTAAGTAGTTCACAATTATTGTGTGTGGTCTAAAACGCGTGTTCCAGCTAATATTTGTCAAGACTTCACTGATGGAAAATGCCTAAGTCCTTCATAAGACATCATACTTATTAATAGCGGAAAGCGATTTACGACAAGCTAAGGTACAGAATTTATATAAACATAAATAAACTGATTTGTTCTTAGTTAATTTTGGTAATTTAATGAAGTTACGTAATGTAGGTAACATAACATTACTTAGATGTCACATACAAACTATATTCTAGAAAAAGACATAAACTAGAAAAATTAAATAACAGAACATTATTTATCATTTTACATATCTTTTAATTTAAAATGTTATGTATCAAATAAAAATTATTGAAATGTATCCACTACGTGTCGAATAGGACTCAAAGCAGTTTAGAGGCTACTACTTAGCCAATGTGTAGTAAATATTCTTTCTTTCTTGTTCAAAACGCTACGTCTCCGCTTATCAATAAATCGCGCCGCTCGTGCGCGTAACCTCACCAGAAGATAAAATGACAGCACAGTGAAGTCGTCCTCCAATCTCCGCGGTCACCGTATCCTTAATTAAATAAAATTCATATCACCGTAATTATACAGTCCAAATGATAAGATTGTGTGCTCTCTAAATCCTACAGTTGTTTCTTGACGAGATGTGGACGATCTGCGTCTCATTTCATATCACTAAGGCTGTAATCTGATATAAACACTATAGATAGCGAATAATGCTAAGCTTTTACATTTAGTTGTTGGGTAGTATAATTCTTGATTATCATCATCAGTGGCTGTACAGCTCATTGTGGGTCGTAGCCTCCTCTAGTCGTTACCGCCATTCTGATCAGTCTCGTGCTTCCTGCTTCCAGTTTTGGACGCCCAAGATTTCCTAGTCCTTGGTTATTCCATCCCACCAGCGGAGCCTCAGTCTCCCGGGCTTTCGTTTACTAGTATAATTATTACCCCCGTAATTTTTTATGACGAAGCATAAATGAAACAAGCATAAAGTTGAATTCATCTCCAGTGATATTCAATTTATTTGCGATATCGATCTATCGGTAATTGAAGCCAACGTACTTCGATATTCATACAACACATTTTATATCCAGATTTTCCATACAAATTTATAAGTGTAAGCAAAATTATAACTGTTTTAGAAAAATGTTGAATCTAAGGGAACCAACGACCCGTTGATTATTATCAGAATCTGTTTTCAACATATTTTTTTATGACAGAGTATAGACAAGCATTGAGTTTGCTTAATAAAAGATAAAATATATCCATTTACTTTGTAATCACATATTAGAAATAGCGTACATTAAAAATACATAGTTGCGCACTTGCGCAACTATGTATTTTTAATTGTACGCGATCGACAACGTTTATAGGAGACCAAAGCGAACACATACTTAAGTCTTGAACAATTATTGTAAACATGTGGTATACATATAATTAATTGAGGCGGCTTAGTAGATATGCAATGAAGCGTGCTCCAAGGTTTTTACAGTATGAATTTTCCTGTAATTTGAGTTTGATTAGGTTATGTCATAAATATCTTAAGATTTCAGTCTGTCAATGTTAAATTAAACGTTTTGGTTTGCCAGTAACGAAAAATAACCAACTATTGAGAGAAAAAAATCATTTTGTTGCAAAGACACAGAAATGTGCTTTTCCTCGTACGACTCGACAGATTTCGATAAAAATTTTGGTAATGTCAATGTTTGTTAAAATTACAATTTACACGTAAAAATACCATAAAGATGTTTTAATAACTTCTATTTTATTACACGTCTCATTTAAATGGAAAATGCATGCATGCATTACAAAAAATACACTGTTCCACAGATTTCCACTATTTTGCATCTTTGCACTTGTAATCTTATAATGGACAGACTGAAAATTAGCGCTTAGGAAGCCAAGCTGAGCACAATTTGAGTTTGAAATTTGATCAATAATGTAAGTTATGTATATCTTTGTTAATGAACGCTTTATTTATTAATATTTTGAGTTTTAAACGTGTCATAAAAATCACGTGGAAAGCCGTAACGCATCTAGTGTAACGCGGCGTTACGCGTGAAATAGAGCACTATTTAATAAGCGATGTAGCGAATTATGTACCTATCTATAATTATGGATCAAGTGTTCTTAATGAACACTTGAGTTTGATTGTATAATATATGCATCTGGTACAGGGCTGGTTTGCTGAGCTAGTTTAGGCTACCTATAGTGTACTATACTTACATTCGTACCGCCCCGTGATAACTTCACATTCAGGGGGTATTGTCAAAAAGTTGTACAATAACTTGCCTATAAGATATATATCATGAGAATAATAAATATCTAATTTAGATAGTGAACAAAACGTTTAGGTTGGAAGAATATTATTTCACATAAAGATAATAATATAATTGGTAGTGACACATTAGTTTCGACTTAAGTTTATTGCCTTGCTGTGTTTTTATTTGAGTTTATCATAAAATATAGGCAGAAACTTGCAAACATTTTAGATCATTAAATGAGGAATCATTACATGTATCATATTTTTTGGTTGCTTGGACTGTTTTCGCAGAGCACGTAAATGAAACGGTATAGCGTAGTTCATAGTGAAAAAAATTTCCGTGTTTTCACATGTTCCACTGTTTCTTGATTGGTTGCATTGGATGCGGCATGTTATATAGCTTAACGTCTTCTTCGTTAATGATCTATCTAACAAAAAAAATATATTTTCAATTCAAAATATTACTTCCACAGATAAGGGCGTTTAAAGAAACTCTTTAACCTTATTATAATAGTATAGATTTTACCAATAACCAAATTTTTTAGACTCTTTACAGACACTTACAGACTCTAAAAATTTAGTTACTCATATAGTTAGCGTATTAAACCGTTCAAATTATTTTGTCCCTTAGTGTCCTTCCTACCAGTTGATGAGGCACTTAAATTGAAACATCACTAATTTCACTATAATGTGAAAAGTCCCGAATATAATCCATCAAACTCAAACACACCATTTTGATGTTTACGATTAGTGTACACAATGAAATATATTTCACTTGGAATGTGTCTTAAGTAGACCACTGTGGACTAATTTGCATGAATTATAAGTGATTAAATGTGTATTTAAATGTATAAACTACTAGCCGTGACGGCGACTTCGTCCGCGTAGAATAGTTATTTGTTAAGTTATAATTATTTTATTAGCATTTCCTTATAGCATACAGCTTATAATTTAATATAAAAATAATTTTTATATCAATATAAACGATATCGAACATTAGATTAAGGCCCCTCATAGCTAATCGCAGATCATTAATATGTGTAAGATCACGGTCGAATGAGCAACATTATAGTGACACGTCGTTTATATTGACACAACTGTTGTTTAATAAAAATAAAGTCCATTGAGAATGGGAAACCCCTCAAATCAAGTAGAAATACTTTATCGCAAATATAGCATTTAAGAAGTAATGTACAGACATTACTACAGACTACAGAGTTTGCGCGAGCTTTACATTATAGACCCGTGGTTAAAATAAATTGTTAATAAGCCTTTTTATTTACGATAAAGGACAAAGAAGTGAACCTCACGCACTTGATGGTAGGCGAAATAGCCAAGATAATGTTCCTACCATAATTTAAATGAAACACTTTTACGGTTTAAAACGCGATATATTTCAGTTAAAGTTGTTCGAAAATGATTTAACCACGGCCCGATGTTTTGGATACTTTGCAGCAGCCGTGGTCACGAGGAGACAAAAGATGGAGGATGTCTCCGTCTTTAGTCCCCCTTAGTTAAAGCGTTTTATTTAAATGTGTACTACTCGCGTAAACTACAGACAGTATTTACTCCAATAATGACAAGGCATTTGTTGTTTGTAAGCTAATGCATTTTTTCTTAATTTCATTTAACACATAACTCTATATTAATCTTTTTTATAAATTAATGAGCGATGAAATATAGCGCCGTGATTCCTCCACATAAATGTGTCTTAAGCATTGCGTTAAAAGCTGGGGGTCCTGGGGTCGAATCTCAGGCAGGACTTAGAAGTCTGGTCAATTACTAGCCTGTAAAAGTACCGATTTGTGAAACGAATACAGAAATGTCTTCGCCCCATGCTCCACGGGAAAACGGGATTCTACTTTCATTTTCAGCTTCCTCTCCATATGGCCAGGGACTTTTGCTCTTTTAGCATTACATTTTGCTCAATAAATTGGAACGTTTCAACTAGTTTGCGCAAATCCGACAGGACAGCTTGCAAAGCCTTCTCAACTTTTGCCTAAAGAATAGGGAATTACAGAAATTGACACAAAAGAACAAAACATTGTAAAACCGCTAAAAATCACGAACGCATCATTACATTCGCATTGCACAAAAAATATACGTAGGTGGTCTCAATTTTATAGTGCAAAATCTCACCTACATTATATTGTCTGACATGGTACAATAATACAGGTATGCGCGTCTCAAATGCCTTAGGCGGGCGAGCATATATTCTTATTCTGTTTTGAAGAGCTAATAATAGTGATTTATTGAAATAAAACTCTTTTAACAGTTTAAAACATATAAATATAGTAGGAGTTAACATATTTCTAATTAATTCTTCACTATGGTTCGACGTTTCAGACAGCCGTGGTCACTAGACTAAAGGGGGGCAGAAGATGGAGTGTCCCTAATGTCAAAGTTAAAACTGCAACGCTAGCACCACCTGTTTCGTATTTTTTATTGCCCAGATTATACATTCAACTTATATAAGATATACATAAATTAACTAAATTTCATTTAATTAAACATAAAAATTTAATTTACGTAAAAATAAAAATTTAATAAACTATTTGATACGTACGCCGTGACTATTCTAAATCAAGTCTCTCTGTATGTCTATGTATCTGTCTGCAGTTTACGCGAGTAGTACACTTTTAAATTAAGCAGTTTAACGGTTAATACGCGATATGTATTAGTAAAATTTATTTGAAAATTATTTCACTACTAACCTAAGACCTGTCTGCTCGTGACCAATGCTGTTGCAAAGCATCCAAAATACATAAACATATATAGTTATAATAATAAGTTACATTAAAATCTCGCGTTTTAAATCTATTGTGAATTGTCATACTTGTCCTACATCGCCCAATATATGTATCATGTCATCGTACCCTATATTATTGTAGCATGTTTTCTATAATGAGGGTTCCTGAATGGGCAGTATAATGGCCGCGGTGTTCTGGGTGGTCGGCTTAAGCCGCGGATTAAGCCACATCGACACGTGTGGAGTGGCTTTACTGATTGTCCCCACCATGATAGCGTAAGACGGGAATTACACGGTGTTATAAATTGTTTCTTTTCGTAGTCTTTGGCTTAAGTCCAGGGCGAAACCCAAAGATAATTAAAAGTTAGTTCTCTCGCGTGACTAGAGTATTGAAATATAGAGGAAACATGGTTGTTTCGGTCGAAGAAGGCACAAAAGAGCCATCACCAGTCTTCAACCAATATAGGCATTGATATAGACTACACATACGATACAAGACATATGACTATAATTCCTGGATCTCTGCATTTTCGCTGAAAATTGTTTGGCCGTTTATCACAAATAGAGAACGAAACGTTATACGTTTAAAAGTTGGCTGGCCTAATAAATAGTTTGTCGAAAGAAAATTTAAAAAAAAATTGTCATTACAATAGGCGAAACGTTGGTTGGCAAGCGATAATCGGCCAAACAATTTGCGGCGAAAGGGCAGGATCCCACAGTTCCTATTTTTAATACAATCCTACATCTTATACGAGGATACACAACATCACGCTTATATACTCCTTCATAAGATTTCGACAGAATTTGTCAATGCATACGAATAGCTAGACTAAAATATAATCTGACAGGCTTAATGTTTGATAGCATTGTATGGTTAACAATCGATAGGTAGTGGGTTATATCCCCACCCCCACCAGGTCCGACTTGTTTCTAATCTATATATATTTTTTCTGAAACATTTTGGACTTCGAAATCTACGAAAAAGCGTTTCCGTTTCAGTCTAAGTCTATATTCAAAGCCACAATAGGCCGACAGCGCATCTTGCTTAGATATAGCTAGGGCACCTTCCATCAAGTGAATCTCATGGGTCTGTGTATGATAAAAAAAAACTTTTCGACACACACAAACTAAAATGCTTTGCGGATGTTTGCATACAATTTAGTTTTCGTCCATAGAATTTCATAGGAAACATAACTCCATGTATTGTGTGGTCAAGGTCAATACTTCATCAAAGAACACAAACCGCCCACTAGACTTCAGCTACCGTTTATCTATAGTATTAATATTTTTTATCTCCTCTTTGCACAGACATTATCAACCCTTAATTCTTTGTAATAAGGACTAATTTACCATAAATAAAGCACGGAACACTGTGGTATTAATTGTAAAGCTCTTTTCAGAATGTCAAACGGAGCGCGAAGAATTTCGCCCAGGCCAGCACCCGTGTTTGCGTAGCGGACAGTGTGTAGGGCGACTATGTTTTAAATATAAAAATAATCTTGAGAATCTTAACATGTATTAAGATTTAGTAACTGAACAGTTGCTTTGAAAGTTGTGCCTACCTTTAAATTAGATAGTTAAATAGTAAGAATTATTACTAGTAATAGATGTTATATGTTTAATGTATGAATGTGGTTGCTGAGCCTTGTATAAATAAATAAATATAAATAACTATATCATTCAAAGTAGATAAAAAATTATATGTGACAGTGCTACAGATGTGTACTGTATTAATTTTCTAGATTAGACTTTATCTTAATTTTAATAGTAAAGTGACTCTGGAATCTATGTCACTGGAAAAATACATTTGGTTTGTTCTGTGAAATTTCCTGTCTAACATGTAAGTGGATATTTCTTATTATTCTTTTATATTATTATTTTATATGCAATGTCTTTTTTTATATAAATATGAAAATGTTATTCTTTATGTTCTCAACCTATTAAACTTTTGAATACGTCTATGTTAAAGCTGCGTATTATTTATTCTGTCGAATATAGGCGACATGCGCCCATAGACATATCAGATAGTACGAAATTAAACCTATAGACTTATTTAATATCTATGGCAGATAGCGATTAAGAACATAAGGTAATTATATATCAATCATTCACTTATTAATTATCTACTTACATCAATTTTTAATTATTAGGGAAACAAACGTATTAAATTTTATACAAATCATGGCGACCCTAGTGGAATAAAATTTTTGGACAAATAAGGGTATTAAATTTTAGCTATACTGAAGCAGAATAATAGTGTTAAATTTCTTGGATCCATCACGAAATATGATGAATCTGTCGGCAGCTTTGTATTTTTTTTTCTTGTAATTTTAAAGATTGAATGAAAAGTAGCGTGCTTGTTCGCCAGTTTAAATACATCGCTGCAAAACCTCAACAAACTCATGACGTAGTAGCATAGATCGTTGGATGAGTGGATTTCTACTGTTTTAATTAACACTTCTAGTTTGCAGTTAAACCTGTGTTTATTACCATTTAATATTTATTTAAAAGGTGCCCTCGTTTTTGAACGCACAAAAAACTATTCACTATATTTAAAACGCGAAACAAATTAGTTTATTTATTTTTAAATTCCAGTCGTAACGATTCCGAAATAACATGCCTTATTTGAAGTAAATTGTAATAAGTTAACTTATACGTTTTGAACCTTTCAAAGTACTTATTTGAGTTTTTAAACTTAGTACAAAATTTTCAGCCCGTATTTTGTTTTCCTATGAGACATTTAATGGTCGCTAATAGTATGCCGTGTTCAAGGCTTTAGTTCAATATAAACTTGACCAATATAATGATAGGTTAGGTTCAAGAGCAAACGCGAAGTACCGTCATATGACACATTATCACGTGTTGACAGCTCGGCAATTTGCAATTAGCTATGGAAATAATGCAACGCTAGTGATGTGCAAAGTAATCGTGGGAATACGATAAGAAAATTTGAAGGAATAATATTGTTCAACTACTTATGTAGCTACTATATGCAGCTGAACCACTATATGATATTTACGATAATTATTATTGTTATATACATTTTATATCTTATTTTATTTATAGCATTCAATTTGTGTATACCATAAATTTAAATGTATAATCGTCACATCTCATTAGTTTATATTAAATTTAGTTTAGGCTTTATAATATTAAATTTATATAATATTATTTTTATAATATTAATTAATTAGAGGGTAAGCATTTTAAAGAATAAATAAATAATAAAACGATAGTATCACTAATAGAAAAATGGGTAAAAATTTCTTTGTTTTTTCCCTCTTTTCATTGTAGGGTTTGATAAGTTTTTAGTTTTTTAGTCTATAAGATTGTATTGACAACATTTTATAAAAATCAACAATTAAAGGTCGTAAGTAGGTGGTAGGCAAAGAATCTTCTTTAACAATAAACGATTTTGATACACAATTTTACGAAATATAAATATGAAACCGATAAATCCTAAATCACTTTTAAAAGAATATTAGGAAGTTTCACAAAACGATAATTACAAGAAAGCAGATTCCATAAAAATATCGATACATTTGGAGCACATCTCTAAACCCAAGGCGTTTTGAAATATTCGCAAAATAAGAGATCATTATGTAATCTTGCTATAAACTTCAATGGCCTTCTAAGAGCCAGTTTATAGAAAATACATGGAAGATGATAATAGATTACTAAACATATGTATGATATAAGATTATAAATAAATTCCTGTGTAAAATTCTATAAAATATCAATAAGGCTATTTTATAGAACATTTAATACGAGACTTTCTCTTCATCACAAAATGATGATAGATAAAGCAATTTGTTTTTTTTTTTAATTTTTGACAGGGCCCTTGGTCCAAAGATAGCAATGTATGGCGAATAAGTAACGGGTCGTGGCTTCAGTCTCCACTCGATCCGAAACGTTTATAATTTTACATATAATATTTTTTCTGAAACATTTCGTCTGGAAATCTAGATATTATATGCGTGTGGTAGATATGTTGAAATTGCGCCCGGGTCACGAACCACCGTTCAGAGCTGAAAAATCCGTGAATATTAATCGCGTCTGTCATCCTCTATCATTAAAAAAAAAAAATGTATTATGCTTAAAGATTTCTATTGCTTTGTAGCTCAGCTCGTGTTTGTGAGAATATCTAAGAATAATATGTTTACAGAATAATTTCTTATTTGAAACATTACAAAGAAAGTTCAGCGCTCTCATTAAATTCGATAAAACGTATATCAGTAATTTAATTCCCATAATGTTCGCGAAAACTGGTTATTATCTCTTAAAAATGGTGACCAACCATCCATCTACATATTTACATACCTATCAACTAACAAGTTGCCCATTGTCGTTTTTAACTGCACGGATAGCATAACTACCGGAAAAACTACCCTCGTACACGCAAAAACCGTACTTAACCAACAATAAATAAGTATCAAATTCACACACGGAGAAGTGTGAGAAAACTTTCTGAAAAAAAATCTTCGGTTTGCGTAATTTAAACTCTGTTGTGTTGTAACATAGTTGATTTTAGGTTGTAGGTTGTGACGAGGTATATACGCCCGCACGTCCTCTTTAGATAAGATAGAGGCCACCTGAAAGCGCGACACCAATACACTAATGTTACAGATACTGGACCGGTAATTAATTTGTTCTGATAACAACGGTCGAGGGCTCGAAGGTTCTTTTCTCTCTGCCAATTCTTGCGGTTCAACAACCTCCTCAAATGGCTAAGTTTAATCTACACTAATATTATAAAGCCGAAGAGTTTGCTAAGATGCGCTAAGGAACGGTTAGTTCGAATTGATTTTTTTCGTGTTGGTTATGGTTTTTATGGAGGAAGGTAAGCTATAGTACATCACGCTACGACTAATAAGGGCAAAGACACGTAGGTAAATGTAGACATAAAGTATGTATCGATCTTTTATGATTAACTTACAAGAACCATTCTTATGGTAATATATTTTCGTGGAAATAACTTCAAATACAGTACTTTTAATATAATTTAACATTGCATACAAGGCGTCGTAGAGGTTACCAATAAATAAGAATCTCTATGTAAAAAGAACTTTCAATGTTTACATCCCAATATTTTACATCTTATTTTCTTTATGTGTTGTACATACCTTTAATTTAAATACATAATCGTCACATAAATTTTATTAAGTTGTTCCCTAATTTTAGCATATATTTTGATTCAAGGTAAGCCTCTTTGTCACAAAATTAATAAAGATACATAACACATTTCATATTTTTACATCACCTATGTATGTTTTTAAAATGAATGATTGAGAATGATTTAGAAGTGTTGTAGATTATCTATACTAATATTATAAATGCGAAAGTAACTCTAATTGTCTGTCTGTCTGTCTGTCCGGCTTAAACGCCCATACTACTGAACCGATTTAAATGAAACTTGGTACACAGATATTCTAGAGCCTGAGAAAGTTGTTAGGGGTAGAAAAGGGGGATGAAAGTTTGTATGGAAATTCGTGATTTTTGAAGTTAGAACAATAAAACTTTCTTCTTTGGCTTTTTGAGAATGGGAGTGGGAGTTAGAGTAGGAGTGATGTGATGTGAGAGTAGGAGTGTTACGACAAAGTAGCCCTTACTACACAGATTGGCTGCCTTGAACGCGCCCTTTTATAAATAAATAAACGGCACAAATAATTACAAGTTCTATTCCAAAGTCACTTCCACGCGGGCGAAGTCACGGGCACAGCTAAAATGCTATATATAAAATAAACGAACAGACCTGCGATATAAATTAAGTAATACAGAAATATCATTTATCCAAGGTACTACTTTGTACCATTCGCTGATGTCCGATTCCCAAACGACCTTTCACCTTAGGGGAGAAAACAAAAAATGATTAGAGACTTCCAAAATACATTTAACAAAATTATTGGGTCACTATATATCTAGTTTCAATTTTATTAATAAATATTCTTATATTATATTCAGCAAAAAACATTTAAAATAATTTAACTACGTGTTGCTTCTAAATTGTATACCGAAATGTAACTTCGAACTTCTCGGCAGACAGTCAGACAAGCATATGGTCCACTTAAAGGTACGTGAAATATTCCAGCCATATAGCATCTCAAAAAGATGATATATGGCTTTGGAAATTCGGATATCCTCGGACTGAAACCGAAACGTGATTTACCGTAACGGCTTTTTACTCTGAGGAGGGTAGGTCGCAATTTGGTCCAATTTTTCGATATCCCTACTACCCACTAAATATCCAGGTTTCCAGACAAAGTCCATGTTAAAAATTATAAATTGATCGGAGATATTTTATTCTGACGAAGATCTACAAAGAAGTAAGTTACGCGTCGCGTTTAACAATTAAGCTACCGACGCGGTTAATCGAGTTGCATTTCTAGGACACTATCATAAAATTTTCCATCATAAAACAGAACATTATTAGCAGATTTGCAAAAGTTATCAAGGTGTACAATATTGTGGCATTCGAAGAGATTTACAAGCGCAAACATTCATTGTTATCGTCACACGTAATTTTATGTCCGTAAATAAATCATAACTTGTTCAAACAGAACTATCATGAAACAACATGTTACATTTAAATTAACATATGCTATTTACATTTCAAATGTGTTAAAATTAACCGGTAGATATGTACGGCGTTTTTTCACTTAGTCGACACAGCGAATTCGGTCTTATTTGAAACAATATTCCTTAAGGAAGGTAAGAGTCTAATCAAATATTATTATATTTCACAATTTTCATTCTAAATAAGCCGCTATATTGTCACGAGAATAGACTATGTCGATATACCTACTTAGAACAACATTTTTCTTGTGTTGATTTATGCTGTAGGAAAAAATACATATCGTGTTTCTGAAATGTGGATTTATAATTTTATTTCTACTTATTTATCACTAACTTACGTAAAGTAGTAAATCGAAAAATAGTTCTACATTGTACTCTAACTGTGCTATCATATGCCGTCCGCGCTGCAGTTCGGCACGAGAAAAACGTGACGACTGGACGAAACGTAAAGAAGACTTCTATATTGTGGACGATCAGAACAGATAATGTTTATAGAAATTTATTTATCATAAGCTTAATTGTATTAGCAATGAGATTTACATAACAAAGACTTCAAAAACTAGATCACTAACTTTTAAATTAAAAGAATGAAATGAAAAATATTATAGTTATGTAATTCCCTTCTCTATACGCCTCTATAGCTTTCCTATTCCGAAACAGCAGATTATAGTATTGATAAATGGTTATGAAAAAATGTTGCAATGAATAATTATTGCTCTTTATGGCAGAAATCACGGTCCACTGCTAATGGTGCACTGACCATGGGGTCCGTTTTATGACATTTTTTCCGATACACGATTAACGGTACGTGCCTTCGATTTCCGCAGAACAATGCTTGCGCATAAATTTTATTGGACAAATGCCGTTTTTGCATGCGCGGGCGCTCCGCTTGCGGTTTTGTTCCCATAGTTAAAGTCGTTATTAATGACACTGCCGTAGTTGTATGAAAAAGAAACAAAATTAAGTCATACAAGTAAGTTAATCATTGTATTTGTTATGAATTTAAGTAAACAAAAGTAAAAGAATATAAGCAGGAACTAAATATTGTTTATTTATTAACACTTACATATTTATACAAAATAACGAAACGAGCGTATTTTAAATTAAAAGGGGTATGTAGTGGTATACAAATATGGAATTTTTACTTGCAAAAGCTTGTATTTTAAATAGCTTAAAATATAAAATATATATATATTCTAAAATTATCCACAAATCAGTTGAATACTAAAAATGATCGCCATATATGAAAAATGCGATACTTAGTTTTACATTAACATGATTCTTAGGTTTAAATCCCAGAAGTACACAATGGAACAAAAATGGCACGAAATTTTGTACTTATATATGAGGGAGCTAGAGGCAGAGTGGCCCGGCCCAATAACAAAAATCATGATTTTTCAACATGGAGGAAAATAAACATTTTGTGTAAGACTTTTTAACAATGTTATGTCACTGTGCTCTTGTAGATTAACATTTTGACACTATAAACATATAAATAAGTCATAAAGTTGCAGTTAGGCTACCCTGCCTCTAACGGCCTCATATACACTCGTGTCTGTCATGAAATGGTAACAATACACAATTGCGCAACCTCGAGACCGCAAACACATCGTCACTATTCAGTAAATAGGACGTCTATCTTAAATAATAAAACGTAAGGCTTAACTAGCCTGTATAAATTACTCTTATCAATGTCAAACAAGAGAAACAAATACGCTTATCACAGGTGATGCAGACGGACACACTGAACAATCATTTTCTATTATAATAATGCTGATGATTTTAATTACGATGTTAGTCTCTTGCTATCTGTTTATATGTATACTATATTAACAGTTACCATGGCAACGGGACTATAAACTGTCCCGTTGCCATGGTAACACGATTGTTATTTCACAGTATTAAAAATCACATAGAACCACAAAATATTGAATTTTAATTGTTTTATTATAAGTATATAAGCATTTCATCTATTGTAGTTAAATTTAAATACTGTCTGTAGTTTACGGTTTCAATGTCACAAGCATTGGAAACATCGGGCCATAATTAAAAAAAATTGTAAAGGTGTTTTACTAATGCATTTCGCGTTTCAAACCATTAAAAGTATTTTATTCAATTTTCCTACTTTCCTTTTTAGTATGGACTTTAGTTTGTTAGTCAAAATGGAGGGTAAATAGAATTTATTGAAGCTAAAAGTATGTTATAAATAAACTATATCACCCTTGGTTCCTATACATTTACTAAAAGAATATATAAACAAAATTTTAAGATTCACATTGTTTTTAGTACAGATTAAACAAGGACACCTACTAACAAATTAATTAAACAACATTTGAAAACGTTGATAAGACGAAGAATCGTTTTATTTATAGGCTTGTGGTCAAAGGAAACGCCGGTGTTTTATCTGTGGCGTTATCCTGTTCCCGCGTTTTTATTCTTTATTAAACATCCATAGCAGATTACGATTAGGTATGATACAAGAATTTACATTTTGGTCTAGTATAGAGTTTATTTTATCTGTGGACCGTTATCTACCTACCTACCACCTATTTAATACCTGTATTTCCTGAAGAAGTCCAACAATTATATATTGATTGGAAGCATGTTGGACTGTGTGGGGATCGAACTCAAGACTCATTAAACAAACCCGTCTCATATTGTGTCTTTCTTAATAATTTTTAGAAAAGACAGCCTAGCAGCTAAACTATACCTATATATACCTATGCTTAATTTCTGTAGAGGCACACCAGATATTATTCTGGCATATAAACCATTCCTTGTTGATTGTTTTAATTATCATCTGATATCGATCGTGTGAGGTACGTAGTCAGGTGATAAGAAGAACGCTAATCAACTTTGACACAAGGTGGCCTGTTAACAAGATTATTATTAAAAACGTTCTAGCTATTTTGAGGTAAAAGATATATTTATACATGTGATGGGCTCGTTGGTGTAATGGTAGCAATTGATAGCTAATAATCAACGGGCCGTGGATTCGATCCCATCGGTTCCAACATTTATCTAATCTATTTATAATTTTTCCGAAACATGTTGGAAGTGAAGGTATATCGAAATCCGTCTGGGTCCACAGATGTAAAAGCTTTTAAGTTCAATCGCGTTTCGATTTCAATCTGTGGATTTCCGAATATCCAAAGCCCAAATAGGTCGACAGCGCAACTTCTTTAGATGCTATAAGCTGGGGTATTTTATAAATTGATCCGAAAAATGTTGGATCGGACCCACGAATCATGCAATTTTTTGACAAAGTATTAAAATTTCTTTCAACCAACCGGACCAAGTTAGTAGTTCTTTTACGTGAGTAGACTAGTAGTAGGTTTCCGAATCGTCGGGCAGATGTCATCTAGGCGGAAGCCTCGGACAGAGCACCGTTGTGTCATGGCATGAGCACGAGGCAATGGTCTGGAGGCAATTTGAGGGGCAGCAGAGCGGCGAGATCATTAACTTGACGCGTGTCATGTGACTGATGCATATCATCTTAGCGTATTTCAATTCTTCGGTTGCGCTTCGGGGCCTTAGTGGACGCGTAATGGCACTTCTTGGTTTGAGATTCGAGGTCAGTTGTGTACAGTCGGGTGCAGAAAAGCTATACTAATATTATATAGCTTAAAAGTTTGTTTGCTTAAAAAAATATTTTGTCTTGGGAAGACCACTTATTTAGGAAGGTTTTTGGCTATATAACATCACGCTGCGACAAATACGAGCGAAGGCTGTATAAAACGGAGAAAAATATTCATCTTGGCGGGGAAAGGGGTGTGCAAAAATAAATTTAATGCCCAAAGTTTGTTTTATAAAGATCGATACATTTTCACACCCTGAGTGACTCTAATATTGGGCCCTTGTTTATACTGAATTCAAACTCCGTGAAAAGATGATATTTTTGCCGCCTATGTTCAATAAACTCATTAAATAAAAATGGGACTATTTTTTATTATCTCAATTTTAGTCTTAGATGTATATAATATTAAATTATTATTGAAGTAACATAAAATTAAGTACAAATTATTACCTACCACCACGTTTATAGATTCAAACAATGATTAAACATAAATAGCCTAGTTATTTTACTACAAAGTTATCTATTCTTTTTTTCCGGGGGACAACACATTTTTGACGGTAACGCACCAACGAGTGACGGAAATGTGTTCGCTCAATGCCCCAAACGTGGTTTAATTTTCGTTAATTCAATACCTGGGGATAAGACTTAATAATCATCAGTGGTGACAGAAACCCCATGCCCCACATTGGGGACGCATTCACGTAAACAGATACATCATATAACAGTTACAAGAACTGTTTGTATGTTAAAGAAGCTAGAAAAATACAATAGCATATTATGGTGCTCCGTTGACCAAATCGAAAGCTCGTTACGGCCACGGCCGTCTAAGATTGGACAAGTAGGAAGTTATTTATCGCTAGAAAAAAAAACAACTACCGTCATTATATTTTAAAGATGAATGATAGATACATTATACTACAAAAAAATATATTGCAGACCGCATATATTTTAACGTGATGACTTACACCCTATGACTTAGCTCACACAAACAAATGCAGATGATTTAAAATAGATGCCTGATATGCCTGCCACCGATAGTTTTCTTTTATGACAGAGAAGAATGTAGTCTGTTTTTCATTGATGCTTGTGCATTCAATGAAGTTGAAATACCGCAATCAAGCAATCAAGGTACGCTGTCGGCCTATGTTTGGCTATATTTATCATTGAACATTCAGAAATCAGACTGAAGCCGAAACTTAAACCTAACGATTTTTCCATCTATCGCCGGTGGTATATTCTCATCACCCATCTAAAATGCAAACTTTTAAGACAAATTTTAACATTATAAAAAATATTTCAGAGACACGTTTGAATTGATGGGAACGACTTGATAATTATTAGCTCTACAGTGCTAGTATAAGAGAGATCAAGTAAAGATTACTTCGTTTATTTATATCAAATACTGTCTATAGTTTACGCGAGTAGTACTCATTTAAATAAAACACTAACGGTTTAAAACGCGATATATAAGTTAAACTTATTTGACCGAAACGTCGGGCCGAAGTTAAAATCATTTTCAAATAAGTTTAACTAATTTATCGCGTTTTAAACCGTTAAAGTGTTTTTTAAAATATCTATATAATTTTAATGTGTAGACATCACAATCGTTATGAGGTTTAAGTACATTTGAAATTAGGTTAGTGATACTACGAATGTACTAACAAGCAAATTTAAATTTCGACTACCTTAGCTATCGGCCTAATATAATGAAACTCTTGCGCATAAAGCAGAGTACAAAAGTAAATCATTCCAACGTCTCTTTATCGCGGTTTCGCAGGCACAATAAAAAACTTACCACCCCATGTATTTTTTGCTAAATTAAAATATTAACCGTATAATTTACAATGCAAAAAAACAATAGTAACCGGTTTAAGAAAAAATAGATATATTTGAATAATAATACAATAGATTACCATGTAATTTTCACTTTATTTGTAACGAACTTTGCATTATTGTTTATCATACGCGTGAAGCTTTAGACAGCCTCTGAACGTTAAACAAGAGTGGTCCTGGATTCCTATCCTGGGAATACAAGAATCTTGACAGAAAACGGTTAATCTACTGGGGTTTTAAATACTGTCTGTAGTTTACGCGAGTAGTACACATTTAAATAAAACACTTTAACGGTTTAAAACGGGATATATTTTAGTTAAACTTGTTTGAAAATTATTTTTAACTACGGCCCAACATTTCAAATGCTTCGCAGCAGCCGTAGTCACGGGGAGACCAAATAAAATAAGTTTTAAACAGGTTTAACTATAATATATCGCGTTTTAAACCGTTAAAGTGTTTTATTTAAATATTGGGGTAAGAAAACCCCTACTTCACTTTACCTTTACATGGTAAATAAATTAAGCTGATAAAGCAGCAGCATGAGTCGTTGTGGTACAAGGTTCAAGTCCCGCCGGGGCTCTCGAAATTTTCAACAATATAAATAAGTTTTTTTTTTTATTAAAAATCAATCACACATTCTTACAGTGAGTTGAGTTTCGACATAAGAGTGAGTTACAAAAAAAATATATTTTATCGATCATATGAACATACATTATTGTCTTTATGACATCGCTCACCGTACAATTAGAAACTAACTCGTTAATCAAATATTAGTCTAAATATACACACAAAAACACAGCTTACTTGTGTGAGCTTTCAAATAATGTTGAAAGCTAGCATTTCTCTCAGCAAGTGAACACAAAGGCCTGCATTTGAAGGCTCATTATGTTTTCACACACATTCTGCTGACGGTACATTTATGAGTTACCTTGGTGGCAATGCGCAGGTCCGCGGTAGGTGCCCTGGGCGGCTAGCCAGAGGCCACGCTCGTCCCGTCCCCGCCTCGCACGGCACCCCTCGACAAAAGGGTGGAAAAATAGGATTAAGTATTTTCCTTGAGGTACGGTTAGCAGAAATACAAAATCATAAGACCCAAGCGTCTCTACGCAATGACGCTTGACTCTCTCGTCAAAGAGGTGTACCTTTAAGGATATTGGTTTGGTCTCTCCATAATATGAAAAACTCTGAATACCCATTTTTCTATACCATCTTTAACATTTGTCTATATATATGAAGGTATAGAGGATTTTTTAAATATTGACATTATGTCTAAAAAAAACGGTCAATTAAATTCTAACGCTTCGTTTCTAATCATATGATTTCTAAACGTATCAATTTACTTAGAAGGCCACAGAACAGAATGATTTACGATATCATAACTTTTTTGCTGTCCGTACCGGCGTAGACCATCTAGTCCGAGGGCGGGGCGGCGACGTCCGTGCCACGACGTGTGACCTGTGGCCTCTGCCCAACTTACTATTCGTTCTACTCGTTAGGGTGCGGTTATACGTCTAAGTACAAAAGACACATTGATCTAATAGTTATAGATCTCTATAAATTAAATAGACATGAGGACGCTGAAGTAGAATATTGCTCTATCATACAAATTTAATATATATCACGTACAGCAACGTTTCTCGTGACCACAGTTGCTGCAGAGCATCCGAAACATTGGGGCCGTAATTAAAATAATTTACAAATAAGTTTAACTAATACATATCGCGTTTTAAATCGTTAAACAGTATTATTTAAATGCGTATTACTCGCGTAAACTACTGTCAATATTTAAAGAAATTCCTTTATCGCTTTATTTCACCGACACGTCATATAACCAAAACATTTGGCATTTGTCACATTCAAAAGTTGCACCCTTGTTAGTCGCGCGTCGAATATCGGCGTCTGCAGCGTGTCACACGAAATGTTCCGATAAATACAACATCGAAATGGCTGGTGAGTCACGAAGGCCATGGGGGATGTTTAGCATGCAACCTTTACCAATTACTTCATCGTTAATATCATTATATTAAACAATATTTAATCATAAATTGGGTAAGGCTTTTACAGCCATCGTTCAGCATATCATTGTCTTTCGGGCGGTTTGGCCGACGTAAGCGAGAAGAGGTTCTCGACGTTTCGCCATCACGAGCGGACGGCATCATCAGACGTTATAAATATTATTTAGGACAGAATATTTAATCACTAATAAGCCATTTATCAGCAATACCATCGCTTTGAAATCGTTTAAAGCTTAGAACAAAAGTAAAATGTAATCGTAATAAAAAAAGGTTTAAATTATCTTTTATAATCATTTTGTTTTTTTTTAATATGTTACGCAAGTAATACATTTTAATTAAACATTTACATAGTTTTAAATATATTAATTAATTAATTAAAACTACTAAAACTATAAACGAATTTATATATTAAGCTACTGTCTATCTAATTATACTCCCTTGTATACAGCTGCTGTAAAGCTGTGAAACGTCGGTTCGTATTTAACAAGTCGATATATTTTGCTTTTTAAACTGTTCAAATATGTACTAAAGTATATTAATGTGAATGTATTCATAATTTTTAAAGTGCAAGTTTTTTTTTATCATTTGATTTACATAATACTATTGCTCAATATCTTTCTTGAATTCATTTTGAAGCCTTACCTTTAAAAACTATCATTTCTTTGATAATTTTGATTTCTAAGATGGCAATTATGCAATAAAAATCATCAACCAGCTGCATACAAAACAAACATTCGCCGAACCCAACGTTCAGATACACTAACGGAAATCAAAAATCAATATTATCACACAAAGAATGCGCCATTATATCTCAAATCGTGCATAAGTGCATTCCATCAGCCCCCGCTTGCACAAAGCTCCATATAGAACATTTCGCACAATACAGAGATCCGCGTACCGATATTTCGTTCGTTCATTCGTTCATTCGATCGGGCGGGACAACATTTTTTCTCCATTCGATTGGCACTAGAGTCGGCGGGCGTTTGAACTTGGGAATCACGAAATTCTCTGGCTTTGATAATTCAGACAGATTACGGCCACTTGCGTCAAGTGCTATACAAACGGTTTAAACTTTAGCGTTCTTTAATTTCTCAGGGATTTCAATTTTGTTCGCGGTTCGGAAATGTAATTTTAATTAAGATAATGGTTATTGCAGGTTATTACGTTTTTGTCTGTGAAAGGGTAGTTTACCAAAAAAGCCAAGCGCGAGTCGGACTTTGGTAAAGGGTTCTATTCTATTAATTAGATAAACAGCAGTAGTTACATAAGATGTGAAATCGTAACCGTGTCTTAGTAATTTCATGTGATTTCATTAATTTCAATAAACGAGAATATGGTGTTGGTTAATGTTAACAATGCTTGGCTACTAAACAACGGGTCGTGGGTTCGGTCCAAGGACGCCTCGGGTCCCACATATTTCTAATTTATGATTTTTCAGAAATATATCGGATGGTCAATCTGGATATTAGACAAAAATTTTTTCAATTTATTTTCGATTCTAAAATTATATAGTGCCTTCATGTGCAACAACATGTGAAAAAAAATATTAATGTTTTCAACCTAAATACATGTTTTGTCAAACTTTCAACGTTCTAGCCGTTACAGACATAACATTTTCATCCTTTGGATACGAAACTCTAAAAACGCTTTTGTATTGAACAGGTACTACGGTAATTAGTTACTCAAACGTTCTGAAGAGGATTGTCATTGATAATCGTTGAAAATTATCCAAGTGAGCTATCTACTGTAGTTTACGCGAGTTACGAGAGTTAAAAAACGCGAAATACATCCGTTTACTTCCTTTTACTACAACCGGAAGTTTTGCCGTGGTGACATTTCGCGTTTTAAACCGTTAAAAGTGTTGTACATCAATCCAAGTTAGCTACGTTCTAAACGACGTGGCTGACTCATTGGTTAGCATAGTCGTCTGCAGGTCACGAGGTCTTGGGTTTTAGGGAATCTGAAAATATAAATTCGGTAGCTTCAATGGCATTGTAACCTAAAGGAGAATTAATGTAAGTGAGGATATTGTTCTTTTTACATACATAGAAGAATTAAAATCGTTCAGGTGAACGCACATGTACGACTAATCGTAAATTGCGATTATTGAAAACATATTATTCCGCTTAATGATCATAAAACCAGCTCAAAGGAGCGGTTGGTACAATCCGTTACTCAGTTCAATCAAAATTTCCATCAGTCCTATAGAAATCGTCTAATACGGTAATTCAACATATTGAGGGTAGGTGAAAAAACGAGGGCCAGCACAAAGGCAAGAAAGGGTCAGGCGTTTTTTGTTTAGAAAAAATCCTTACCAGATGGCCGTAGCGTTTAGCGACAAAAAAGTCGTGCGTGCCCATGTTTTGTGTACGGATAGCAAAATATATGCGAAACTAAATTTAGACTGTCTGTCATTTTAGCTCTATATAGTTAATGTATTAAACAATAAAAATAATAATTATAAAATTCACGTTTTAAACCGTTAAAAGTGATTTATTAAAGCCAAAATACTACAAGATGTGGTGTCGACCAATTTTTTGTGATGTTATATTGCTGTGGCATATTATCAAGTAACTCAATGCTTGCCCGTCTTTCTCTATCATAAAAAATCTCTTCTTTAAAAACATTAAACAGGGACTTCCCTAACTTATACTTATAAGTTATATTTTAAATAGGCCTTTTATTAACAATACTAAAGAACAATTATGAATAGCTAATTTGTGTGCATTTTGAGTGTTTAATATTTTTGTTTGTTGATCTTTTTTGCTAACGCTCCACGTGAAACTTGCGCAACATATAAATTTCTCCAAATTAATAATGATTGGTTGTAACAGGACCCAAAACAGGTGGTCACCTAGGTACCGCTACCATATAAATAACATCTATTGGTTGTTTTATCGTTTTTAGAAATAGCAAATTATTTCTACTATTGTCATAACAACTTGTCCCTTTTTATCTTAACTTCTAATCGCGAACGGTCATTCCACGAATGAAGGGACGACACAGAATCATTAAATAGGTTTTTAGAATTGATTTTTATGTGTGGCTTACAAGGCTTAAATTTGTCTTGGATTCTAATCTTTTTTTTTTTTTTTTTTTTTTTCCCCCCCCCCCCCCCCGGGGGGTTGGGGGGGGGGCCCGCCGGCGCCCGTTTTTTTTGCGCTAACCAAGGGGGCCCCCGAGGGGGTATTAAAGATTACAAGATAAACTTTTAAAAAAACACTTAAGCGATATATACTAGACTTTAACTAACCACATATTGACACATATTTAAATAAAATGTGTTTATTTGGAACGGCCAAATTCCAAAAAAAAACCAAAAAAAAAAAAATATTTAAAGGGTTTTTCGTCGCGTGCGTCGTTAAAATGGTTCAAGATACCAAAAACATATATATAGTCTAAATATAAATTACATGTCACCTTGTTATGTATAATATGTACTCGCAATAAAGGACCACTGCAACACTCTAATTTTTAAAGCGCTTTTTAAAAAAAAAAAAACAAAATTTGATGCCTTTAAGTATATAATGCGCGTACGATTTCGCAGAAACAGTTAAATTACATACCTTTATGTATAATATAAGAAGAATTTGGCCGGCTCTTATACCATTATATGTTAGTCCCAGCAGTGGGACTACTATATCGAAATATATTAAAAACAAAAGTAGTTGTTTGATAGACTAAATTCATCATTACTTAAGTTAAGCTTACATTTCAAAACACGTTACAACACCTAATGACATTATATAAATTGAAAATCTATTAAGATTAGAAAATATATTACAAGGGCGGGACTTGAAGCCGCATCAGCAGTGCAACGGAGTAGCAACACGGATCGCCATGGGTGCCGCTTCAAGTTCCGCTCGTGGCGTAATTTTTTCATTCTAATTGTTTTTTTTATGTTTGTTTTTTATCTATTTTTACATATAAAAAATAAATAAATATGCACCTGGCATGTTAAATAATAAAATAGAGAGAATTTATGCTTACATTAAAAAATCACTGGTAGTTAGGGATTATAGTAAAAATGAAAGTGGATTATCCCAACTGGGGCTTAGATTCACGACAATAAGCTTAAGCCACGAACACTAAATTAAGCTAATAGATCATATAAGAGACTTGTGAATTGCCAAAGCGCTGTATTTAGCGAGGTCTTTTGTGTTTTTGACAGCTCAATTCTAATCAACGAGGTTATTAAAAAGAGTTATTACTGTTACGACCGGTCGTGTGTGAATGAGGATGAATCGACATAAGTTGTTCTACTTAGCGACAATAAAAACCTTTGATCCATTAAAGTACCTTTGAAAACTTTAACATTTTTCACATGTTGGCACTATATACTAAGAATCGATTATAAATCGATTAACTTTACGACTCGGGCAGGACTTGAACTGGAATCCACAGCGTCCCGTGCTGTTGCTCTAACCAATACAGCCACCGAGTCCTACACGTCACCGTCAATATTTATTTAAATATTGATACGCGGTGGATACCGGCTCAAGTACTGCCCGTGTCGTAAATTTTTCAATTTATAATCGATTTTTAATGTATTAAATTACCTTTTAGGTAATGAAAAAGTATAGATCGCATTCAACTTTTTCTTAATATTGAACTTAAAAAAGAAGCATACATAAATAATAATGTATCAATGGTTCGTGGATTTTTCTGATACATGGTTTGAAATCTGGATGATAGAAATATCGATATTCTGTCACCGGTCATAGATGAAGCCGTGAAGTTTAATCGCATTTCGGTATCAGTCTGTACATCCGAATATCCAAAGCCAAAAAAGGGCGACAGCACATCACGTTTAGATGTTACATAGCTGGGGTATTTCACCTACCATCCCCCCACAAAAGGGGGAACAAAAGTGAACACATTTGTTCCCTCTTCTTTGGGTGGATAATCCCTTTCACTTAGTGGTATGATTAATAAATACTAACTAATTCTAAAACCTACTGAATATGTGTATAAAATTTCATTAAAATCGGCCAAGCCGTTTCTAACTATCACAGTTAAACAATATTTGTTTATATTAATATGTTTTTGTGGTACATAACCAATGAAGTTAGTAAGAAGCCATTGTAGCAAGATTTACGGTGAGTTCGTCGCGTCAACTGAAAACAATAAATTCGTTGTTGTATATTTGACTTTCTGAGATAGTGTTACGTGCTTGATAAACTTTTGATGGACGATCGTGGTAAATTTCGTTCTTATCCAGTGCTAGAAACATTTAGACAAGGCAGAACTATCAAACTCTCATTCTTTATTAATATTCAGTCTCAAATTCATAACAAATAAATCCATGAAGTTTAGTACACATTGAAAACATATTAACAGTTAGAATAAAAATCTACTAATGCCCTACATATTAAAACGGTTTTAACGGTTTAAAACGCGGAATCAACAAACTTAGTAATCAGCTAACTGCTACGGTCAGACATTTCCGATTCTTTGCACCATCCGTGGTCATAGGAGCACTGAAAATGAATTGCAACGATGAAGACTGGTTATATTCCACGTTTTATACTGTTAAAATTGTACTAGTATAAACTAGAGACAGTATTCATTCGAAACGGAAAACCTAGCAACTTTATAATAATAATGATAATAAAACACTTTATTGCACAAAGATATGTACACCGAAGTGAAACAAAATATAGTTTTAAAAGCCTATAACACACAATTGCGTTAGGACTTGATGGTTAATCAAGTCCTAACGCAATTGTGTGTTATATACAGATAAAACCTAAACGACAGTACTACTGTATCCTGGTACAACTCTAGAACAACTGGATGGATGTAGTGGTTCATTTGTTACGGTAGGTGGGTTTGAGTTCCGCCAAAAACTTTGCAAACATAAAATATAAATAACACGTGAAAAGTATTATTACATTTTTTTCGGCATTAATGACACATCGTCTACATGTTTATAGTGCGTCTGAGCGGATATTGTGTGATAACGTCTTTGATGGAGATGGATGAGGAACAGTGTAAACACACCTCTACACTGGACCTGCTTACGTGACGAGCATACTAAGAGACAGACGTGAAAAACATATGGGAAAAACAATTCAACACCACTGACATAGATTTTATCTTATGTACTTAGAAGCGACTAAAATATTCCACTATGTAATTGTAGAAAGTCCAATTTATAAATGTTTTTTTTTAAATCTTAGTAATAGGACATGCCACCACCACTAAAGTATTACTTATTTGTTTTTAATAAACATAGTTATTAAAAAGATAAAGTCTTTAAAATATAACATCTGTGAGTAAATAAAATTAAAATTTCAAACATAACAGTAATTTATATTTAAACCGTTAAAGTGTTTTATTTAAATGTGTACTACTCGCGTAAACTATAGACAGTAAGTAATTTATATGTTTAAGTAAACCACTAATGGTTTTAAACGCGATATTTATTAGTCAAACTTATTTGTTAAGGATGCTTTGCAGCAGCCGTGGTCACGGGGAAAGTAATTTATACTTTTTTTCTTCTGAGCTTTTTGCAATATAGGTTTTGTTATACGTAGTTATACGACTGTAACGTTTGATTACATGTAAAATTTAATTTCAGTAAAAGAATCCAAATATGATTTTAAATTCAAATTTAGAATGCTGTGACCGATCATTAGAGTTAATGAATTAATTAATTAAGCATTACAACTTACGACCACTCATGCTTAAGTCTGCTATAACCATTGAGCTAAGTTGACTGTAAATAGTGAAAACCAAGGGCTATGAACACGAACTCAACCATATATCAGAGGTTTTGGATGAACAATAAATCGGCCTAACTTATGAGTGGCGTTCTACGTGACTCAGGGACGTGAGAATCCCTTATTTTTTATTTACACGTGTGTGTACCGTTACTTCAGTTTTATAATTTCTTTTTTTTTAATCAAATTGTTAAGGTAGATACTTTTATGACAGAACAAAATAAGCTAAGGGCTCGACTGAAGGAAGGTGAAATGAAGGCTTTCGATGTAGACACACTATAGACCTATTATGTATGTTGGAGAATCTACAGAAGTAAGAAAGAAATTTATTGACTACTAAGGCACACAGAAACATACATTACACTTATTACTAAAACATAAAAAACAAAACACAATTTAATCTCAACAGACTACAAACAATACAGACACCGACCGCAATGATAACAGAAAATTGAAATTGGTGTTCCTTTTATCATTTAAACTAAATTATTTATGGTTCTACCTTGTTTAAATGATGTTCCGTAGTTATAAAAATTACACGTACATGGCCAACAACGTTAAAACTTTAAATTGGTTGAACTAGCAGTACGGATTTATTTTGATTTTCCATCTCAGTTATCACATGATTATCAGGTAAACAATACAATTAGGAGGTTGGTTTAATAAGGCGTTCCACCCGGCGCTTAAACCTAGGTCAACATAGCACATACTTATGAGAAACGTTAAAATACAAGCTCATTAATAATCCAAAGCGACCAAACATCCGTTGTAAACTTAGGTTAACCACAAAAACTTAAAATCTCCACATGTGGTTATCTATGCCACGATGTATTGACTAGCGGAGGTGCGATATACCGCTCTTATTGCTTTGACGTAAAGTTGAAATTCGCCTTTGATGTGTTTGTGTAGTGGTTTTTGATAGAGCTTTTTTTCATAGGCAGATATAGGTCGCAGGTTTGTTCGCAAGGTGGCACAGCGTCCCTAACGGGACGTCGCTAAAATAAACGTGCTCCAATATTTGCTGCCTGATAAAGAAAGCTTTGTTTTTACTTTGATGCCGTCCGTGTGAACACCCGCCGTTATGTCAACTAATCTTACAGTATTGTAGTTTACGCGGGAGATACTCCTTGTATAAAACACTGTATAGTGGAGGACAGACAAGCGAGCAGTTCATTTAATGATAGGTGAATGACGCGCTGTCGACCTTTTTGGCTTTGAATATGTGAAAATCAGACTGAAACCGAAACGCGATTAAACATTACAAAGCTTTTCCATCCGTGGTTTGTGACATAGACAGAGTTTTCGATATTCCTACCACCCACTTAATATCTAGATGTCCAGACGTCCAACAATCTTGATAGGTTACGTAGTAGTACACATTTAAATAAGACACTTTAACGGTTTAAAACGCGATATATTTTAGTCTCCCAGTGACCACGGCTGCAAGGTCGGCCCGTAGTTAAAAATAATTTTCAAACAAGTGTAACTAAAATATATCGCGTTTTAAACCGTTAAAGTGTTTTATTTGAATGTTGTAACATTGGGGTTCGAACCTGCGACAGATTGATAATTAGCTATACATTGCTTCCATCCCACCAACGAGCCCGAAAAGGGTTTTGAAAAATGAACTATACGATGTTATCCAAAACTTCGGGTAGTTAATAATATAAGTAATATAGAGTTTTAAATATTATAAGCCTTCCACGGGATTCTAACCCAGGACCTCGAGTGGCTATCATACAAATTACTAGTCATATAGAAGAAATAGTCAATACATGTACATACTAGATAAACTTCAGATGGTTTTCCGTCACATGACAGAATATAAAATCTCAACAAAAACCCGTGGGTAGACCAAATGGTCCCGAAATAGCCGCGGTTCAGGGCAAAAAATACAGAATGCTTCTCACGTGGGCCAACTACGCAATATGGGTTTTGACCCTATAACTGGCGGATATTTATTTTATCGTCACTTCATCCTCTATATACAGATTGATTCAAAAAAAAAAAAGTGAAATTACGCACACAGTACACTATATTGACTTTTACTACTCGATACTCTGTTTGCTTCAGAGCTTGTAGAGGTCCTAAGTTCGAATATGTGCAATCCTATGAACATATAACATGTTTCATTTATGTAAAATCTATTTGATAAAACAAAGGACAAACATGGTCTGTATTTTACGCCAATATAGGGTACATATTAAAAAAATTAACCGCTTAACGGTTTGAAACTCAATACAGTTAACTTTCATTTATTTTCACTACGGCCCTACGTTTCGGTTGCTTTAGTGAAACGAAGTAAAATTAAATAATATATTTCGCGTTTTAAACAGCAATTTAAAAGAGCAGACGACGGCTATTTTTATTAACATACCCTTCAAGGTGACTATGTTTTTGAAAATATAAATATAATAAAAATTATATTAATCTTAAATACAGTTGTTTCTTTATGTAAGTAAATATTAATTTTTAACTTCATAACATAGATAGTATGTCAAAACGCAATATTCACATGAGAAGAATTTAATAGTAATAGATTAAAATATGTCTGTAAATGCGTAAGCCTTCTCCACATTGTTATATCTTTTTTCTGTATTGTGTAATGATTTAGTAATTATTACTTTTTTAATTTGTTCCTGTTAAACGCTCAGCGCGCACGAGCTTTGTGGCTTATTTATTTAGAGCTAAAAGAAGAGCGTTAGCGGCACCGATCATCCAATGAACCTAAAAATCTCACATTAGCAAACTAAATAGACAGCCATTGTCTATGTTTCCTGCACTCAACTATAATTGCGCAGTAATTTCACGAAGACGCGCGCGCGCACCTACACACGTTTTTTGCGCCGGGTCAGACGATGGTAACGCGGTAACGGTAACGCAACAACTTCCAGATGTGGATAGCGGTATTTCATCGTATTTTTTGTGAGTCTCGTGACAGACGCACCCCCGAGACAACGAAAACGAATATACTTATATTGAGATCTGTGTTACTTTGGCTTTACGCGAGCCGTACTCTACATAAGACGGGCTCGGTATGTCTAATGGTAGCAAACGGCTAATAATCAATGGGTCGTTAATTCGATCCCCACTGGGTCCAACTGGGTATTTATGTAACACATTAATTAATTTGTCATTCATTATAAAACATTTTTGACGATTTAAAACAAAGCATCCGCAACGGCGGACGGCAGTCAAGCTAAATTGTAAATAAGTTAACTATTACATTAGTTATTAATATTACCATTAGTTTATTTTATTTCAATAGTTCGTGTATAAAACAGTTGAATTTGTTTTTTAAACACGACGTTGTCCCCGTCCTGTCATTCCTGCAAGTTATAATTAAAAGATAGACATATATTGTCGCGAACATTTTTTTACATCATTTGAGAAAAAATCATTCTTTTTTACATGTTTTTTTAAATATCTTGAACCGTTTTCGCAGCATACGCAACGGAAGCTCGCAAATGTGTTTTCCTGTATTTTCCTCATTTCCCACTATTTCTACTATGTTTTTGATCGCAGCGTCTTATAAAGCCTAAAGCCTTCTTCAATAAATTCTCTTACCAACACAAAAAATTTCAATTCGAACCAGTAGTTCCTGACTTTAACGCGTTCAAACAAACAAAACTCTTTAACTTTATAATATTATTATAGATACAAACGTCCGTCTACAAAAAGCGTCCGATGTTTACGTATGTGAATGTCCACGTCGCATGTGGTCCATCTTGGACACATGGCTTCTGGCGACCATGTGTGCGTCTCAAATCATTAATTTAATTCTTAGGAAAGTATTTCAAACGCGGTCTTGATTTTAGAATGCGAGAAACGGTTCTTGTATTATTTTCTCTCGAAAACTCACTTCGAAACATGAACATTATAGAAAAAGAAATGGTTTTTTTTTTGGAGCAAAATTGTCTGCTTCCATCCACCTAGCGCAGCTATCCAAAGTCAAAATAAGTCGACAACGCATTTGCCTGAGGGCTAGGCCATGCTTACCTGCCCTCCTCTATCACAAACAGTAAGTTGCCTATTTTGTATATGAATTAATAAACAAAAGTAAGGCTAAATTAAACATCTATTTATTTATTTAAGAAAGAAACATAACAACATATAAAACGGTTTAAAACGCGATATATATTGAGTTCGAAAACAAGAATAAGTAATGTAAAATAGGATACTTACTTATTGTGAATGAAAAAGGTATTAACTGAAAAAATATTAAAGTTCGTTTTTAATTATTTCCTTTGGCTATACAATATATCATTTACAAGCAGATCAAAAAGGGTGTAACACATAATTGAAACATTTTATTCGTCCTATATTATGATTCTACACCACAGGTTTCCACTTGAGATGATTTATGCATAGCGACCATAACGGTAGATTTTTTCCCCCAAATATGGGACAAAAAGTGTGTGACTGAGATGGGCCATTCGAGAGATCGTCGAACGTTGGCTTTATAATATTAACCATAATTATAACATTTACAATAATAATGATGATTTAAATAATGTCTGTAATTTGCGAGTATTAGACATTTAAATAAGTCTGTTCATTAACATATTTTATTATTTTTGTCCCCCCGTGACCGCGGTTGCTATAAAAGCATTCGAAACATCGTAGTTAAAATAAATTAAAAATAAGTTAAAGAATATATTTCGCATTTTAACGCGTTCAAAGCGTTTATTTACTCTTAGGCACTACTCGCATAAACAGTCAAAACATATACAAATTAATTTCTTACTTAAATTATTTTAGTATATTTTTTAAATTGACGAGAAGTCACGAACCACCGTACCTATACGTAAAAAGTCGTGGAATTTAATCGCACTTGGGTTTATGTATATGTATATCCCAATATTCAAATCCATAATAGGCCGACAGCGCATCTTATTTAGATGGCTGGGGTATTTCTGTCTGTATGTCTGTCCTTTTCTAACACAAAAAAATGTTTCGCAAACAACAATTGCAACACTTGGTATAAGTATTTTTTACTATGCCCTCGAGTTCATTAACTCAGGACATATGTCGCTGATACGATCTGGGACGCCATTAAAACATCTATACGGAACCCGCTATCAGGATTTAAGACTGGCTTTGACTAATTTCTTAAATGGCCATATTTTTTTGTATTTGCGTACCATCTGAGATTTTTCATTTGGTGTATTCTGCTTTCTAAACGAAACTAAACGTGTTGCCTAATATTACTTTTATCGCCAGACGTCCTGGGTTCGAATCCCATGTAAACAATTAAATATTACAGTCTAACAGAGTAAAAAAAAGAGAAACGGACACAAAAATATACGCGCTCCATTTCCTTCGAGGGAAACAAAAAATTAAATCTCAATTTTACTTCAGTTACAAAAAAATTTGAATCCGAAACAGTCTCTATATTTTACGTAAACAGTAGGTACGTGTTAATAATACACATTAACCGTTTAAAATTGATATTATTCGCGTTTTGAAACAGTTCAAAATGTGTTGTTTAAATATTCTCAAATACTGTCTATAGTTTACGCGAGTAGTACACATTTAAATAAAACACTTATACGGTTTGAAACGCGATATATTAGTTATACTACTATTATATAATTATAATTAACCAGTACGGGCTGGAAAATGCAAATAAAGTTCTATAAACTAATATATCGCGTTTTAAACTGTTAGAGTGTTTTATTTAAATATTATTTTTAATTTTCTGTTGATAATATTATGTCTAGCTTAAATAATAATAACAAAAAAAGGAGTTCAAAAACAGTTCATTCGGATTATTGTGAATAGAATAGATTAAAACTTTAATTAAATTATTTCCAAAAAGTAGTGGAGGACTATCAATCAATCTGTGTCTACAAATGAAAAGGTGGACAATAGACCCTGGGTCCATCAGGGGTCTATCAAAAGGAGATCAAAACGATAGCCCAACAAAGCGGTGGGCGTTTAGATCTTCGAAAAAATCTAAGAAATATAAAACGGGGAATTATTCGCGTCGTTTGCTCTCGAATTTTATAGAAAACACCTTTTTTATCGCAAAAAATATGGGGGTGGTAAAAAATATGGACAAAGGCTATACAAGGGTATACAATTCTGACGTTTTTTCGGACCGTATGGTTCGTGAACATATTTTTGATTTAGTTTACCTGTTTGATCTGTTTTGGATTTGGACTTAATAGCGTCGTAGGAATGCGTAGCTTACGAAGTGCGGTTCTTATTAAATATAATATGGAAGGAAAATTAAGAATAAAATTCAGATTTAGTATAAAAATAATAATGTTTGAATATAATGTTAGAATCTGATTTATATAATTAAAATAACACACTTTCAAAAGACAACTCTAGTAAAAAAAGTTTAATATAGAATTTAGCAGTATAACGAACGTACGAACGGACAAAGTACAATCACGCAGAAATGTATAATAAGGCGCGTCACAAGACAATAATTTGTTCTCGAGCTGGGTGGGGCAGTGCGCGTCCGCTAATGACAGGCCGTGTCTGTCCAGGCCGACTTCATTCTATGCAAATATACTGGATAGACGAAAGACAATGTGGCCGTAGACACGCCGCTTGATCTTTGGGATCATGACTTGATGATTTTAGTGGGTTTTGCCTACTTACATAGGTAAACATGTAAATATGAAAAGCTGTATCGTTCTGGCAACCTAAACAAAAAAAAACTTTCGAATCATTCATAATCATTGTATTTCAAAAGTTATAGAAATAGTAATTAGGTCTTGTTGTCTCGATAGTACCTTTAAGGAACCATATATTATAACGAAAAACAAAACTATTTCTATTCAGAAGCTCTATAACATTTTATACTCTATATTATTTTCAATGACCCTTTCTCGTCGACAGCCTGCCCACGCGCACGCTCATTCTAATCACTCTCTATACTATGTTGTTAATCGACGACCAATCTTTTCTAACACTTAAATGTATTAACATACATTGCGGGTTTATATTAATATTGTGAAATATATTTCTTACAAAACGTTCAATGTATATTGCGTTATAACAACTTGTAGTTTTATTGCAATTTTAATACAAGTCACACCTATCGAAGCTTACTCGTCCATTCATGAATATTTGGTCGCTTTTTATTTTTTTATTGCGCTGTAAACGCATGAGTGGGCAGACATTTTGTTTTATTGTTTCAACAAATTCGATGGCAAATTGCTTTATCATTGTATCGGAGTTGAATGGATCGTTTAATTTGAAGAACATGTTTGTTATTTGGGAGAAACATGGTCTGTGGAAAAGATATTTGCACCGATTTCTATCCAGCAGGGAGAGGGTAAATTATGTTTTAAAGTCGTGTATTGTATAGAAGTTAGGTATTATTAGAAAATATTCCTGCATTAAACGTTTTAAAACGCGAAATATATGCTTTGAAACAGTCGTGACCATGTATGTAAAATAAATTAAAAGCAATTACTAATACCTACATATCGTGTTTTAAATCGTTAAAGGTGTTTTATTTAACTACTTCCATGTTTATTAGTTTTTTATATTTAGTAGTACTACTACTAAATATAAAAAAATGCTTACTTAAAATTTGATAAAAAATTATATAAAGTTCTCATTGAATCATTTATTATTGGTTGCTTAAAAACTTTGCTATCCAATACTTCAAGTTATAACTTTAGAGGAACAATAATTTAAATTAATTATTTATTCTATTTAATTTATGCAGAAATAAGTTACAACAAAAATAATATAATAATTCATAAATGACAGGAAACAAATTTTAATAATAGAAAATGTAAATGTCATTCGTCCACACTGGGCAGTATGCTAATCGCTACATACAAAGTGTCAAGTCTTTGTGATGTTGACGATTGTACCTTTGTCACACCCTCGACAAGGAAAGTTTAATGGGTCATCGCTTAAAAATTACAAAATAAAATACTCATTCAATGCGATATGAATTATTAACGCCTTCCTTTTCTGTATGTATGTTTTGCATAACCCAACGTTGGAAAAAACCAAGCTTTGACTTAGTTATAATTAGTTTTAAATAACACTTAACGGTTTAAAACGCAAAATATATAGTTAACTTGTTTACAAATTATTTAAAGTAATATACTTTATTTTAAACCGTCAATAGTGTTTTATGTAAATAGGTACTACTCACTTAAACTTACTATCTATTTCAGACGGGCTTGTTGGAATATCGAATATCTAACAGTGGATACTAGGTAGGTGGATAATAGGTTATGTGACTGTGGTGTTTCTCCTACCATGAAGTGGACCCCATGTTTGTCCTCTCTTCTCTGGGTGGATACTCCTTATTACAGCCTCCATAGACGAAAAAGCCGTCTAGCTTAATCGCATTTCCGTCTATGAATTTTCGAATAGAAAGGTAAAATAAGTCGACATCTGTCATCATCATCATGTTTAGATATTTTATAACTGACTTTGGTGGCGATGTCAGTGGAAACCTATGATATATTGATATTGTGAAGATGGAATGGAACAATTCTTTTTTCTCTTTATGCAGCTTGACTTGACTTACTTTTCCTGTAAAGTCACTCAGTAAGTGTTTTTATTTGTACAACAGAAACTTTTTGTTTATTTTCACTTGAGTGTGGCACCGCTATCCACACTCTAAGGACTTACTAAAAATCGCTTTCAGGTCAACAAAGGGCCTGATATAAACTGAGTAAGATCCTATTCTACTCCACACAACATTATCTTATCCTGTTAATATTCGGTTAAGATTAAATTATGTTTTGTTTTAGTAATAAGTGTAACATATGTTGTTGTGTGTCTTAGTAGTCAATAAATGTCTTTCTTCTTTTTTCATAGAGCTGGAGTATTTTGCCTACCATCAAGTAAACTCCGTGCGTGTCTGTCCTCCTTTATAAAATACTATCATTTGGAGAGTTATCAGTATAAAATTAGCTGTTTTGCGTACGTAGTGGTTACATTGTAATATTTCAACTCATGACCACTACCAGGTGGCTAGTTGATTATGCTAATTCCTAAGCCAACTGTCACGGGCCAAAACCGCAACAGGCGAAAACCGTGTCCGATT
The DNA here is from genome assembly GCA_963661955.1 of Leptosia nina. Lineage (NCBI taxonomy): Eukaryota > Metazoa > Arthropoda > Insecta > Lepidoptera > Pieridae > Leptosia > Leptosia nina. The sequence goes on along the minus strand of CAVLEF010000004.1, from coordinate 2,122,211 downwards.
CGTAAATACTTAATACAGCGAACCGCAAAGCTCATGAATTTTTTTCGTAAAAGCCTAAACGCCTGGACATGTGGCTAATACTATATTATTGCTCAATAACTTCCTCGAGGATCGAAATCGCTTGTGTAATTTTAAGCCAATCTTATCGACCATTATTTCAATATTAGGTTTAGCAAATGTTATTTTCATATAGATTAGGAATCGACCTATTGACGGGTTTAAATAAAACATTTTTAACTTTTTAAAACACGACTTATACCCGCTAAACGTTCTTTTGTCATATGATACTTTAGACCAAATTTAATTACTACAGAAACGGTTATTTTGAGTTAAAAGATATACATAGACTATTTAAATAAGAATAATTGTATTAAACGTGTTTTTTTGGTATTTTAAACCGTTTGTGACCAATAGAAGCGAAGAAACGGAGGGAAATGTACCGGAGAAACTTATTCATCTTTAAGGGCTTCTGTTGAAAAATTTACTGAAAAGGTTTTCGCGATTATATCTTCTCTGTCTTTCTTTTAGTATGCGTCTTATAAGACTAACTCACAAAAACTATGCGAAGGGACGCGGACGACGTCATGGGTAACAGCTACAAGCTATTCCTAAAGATGAAATGGCTTACAAAAGCATTGTTTGGCACCTAAAATAACTAAACGCGGACAACGTCGCGGGCGCAGCTAGTGTAATAAATGGCGAAATATCACTTAAGTAGTCACGAAGTTAATACGAAACAGTTATAAATATTAACCAACACTTTCCAATGGCCATCTGGAGAAACAAAAGGCGAAATTAATCATAGATAAGGTTTTATTATTGTTATGGAAGTCGTAATTGGTTTTGGCCATTGTAATGAGACTAAATGGCATGTAATTAATGGCCGACCGAAAGTAGACGATGTACAGCCCACAAGAAAACAATCCTACGCAATATGAATTTGTAATGTACAGTATTCATTTACTTACGATGGATGGCAGTAATACTATCCACCTAGCCATATAACATCTTAAGAAGTTGTCCTGTGGACGTATTATGGCTTCGGATATTCAGAAAACCTCAGACTAAAACTGAAACGCGATAAAAATTCACGGCTTTTTTAAGAAATTCAGTAACAAATTTATAGTGTCACTGATACCTTACATGTAATATTTTATAAGGCAGCTGTGACACTATTATCAATAGTAGTCACGGTATTGTCAATAGTTTCCGAGAGTGTGTGTGTGTACTACACATTTACATAAAACACGTTTAACGGTTTAAAACCCGAAAAGTATTAGGTAACCTCTTTGTAATTTACTATGGCTCGACTTACTTTTAATATTTTAAGTATTGACAATAGTTTCCGAGAGTAGTACACATTTACATACAACATGTTTAACGGTTTAAAACGCGACAAGTATTAGGTAACTTCTTTGTAATTTACTATGACTCGACTTATAGCTTTGCAGTAGTCCCACGTGACCATTGTACTTCGCGTTAAAAGCCGTTAAAAGCGTTTTATTTGGAAAAATATGAAAAAAAAGTAACAACGAATTCAGTTACTGTGTCGTCGTCACAATGTATGAAAGTATGCACCGCAATGTAATATTTGTTGATACTTTGAATATCTCAATTGTATAAAGAAGTTATTTAAAGGACAACAAAGGCCCACTATACCATTATAGTATTGGAAAGTATTGAAAATGAACTCATTTTGTAATGACATGTTGGTCGCAGTTCGTGTGTGTCAAACAATAAAATCCAACTTTTGCGGTTGGGCCAAATGTTGCGTGGACGTGTCTGGACTGTGTAAGGAGTGTAATATTGTTTGAGTTTTTTTTATTACGTCAAGATAGCAGAAGTGATTCTTATATGAAATATAAAATCTTGGCCTAGATTCTAGATCCATATACCTACATTTAGTCGTAGGAACCCGTTAGAATCATACCAATATATTATCCATATTAACCCTGAACTGCACCATTGGTAGGTATTGCATTATGTTCTGGGTTTGAATCCCAGAGACACGCTAAGTTGTTTCCGTTAGGCAAGACACGAAGCGAGAAGCAAAGAGAAGAGAGAGTCAAGGCAAGAAGTCTGATCAAATTCTTGCCTATCAATACAATTAATGAGGTTTTTATGATAGAGGAGGAATACCCTAGCCGTATAACATCTAATGAAGATGGGCTGTTGAGCTATTGTGGCCTTGGATATACGAAGAATGAAATAGTGAAACGGACACAGAGGTGTGTTCGCCCCATACCCCAGAGGAAACGGGATTTAGCTCTATATATTTTCTCTAATTGCTTAATTCATGTATAGTACAGTGTTGTAGTATATTTATTATTTAAAACTCGTATAAACACTTGTTGCAGATGCTCGTTACGTTATTCAAAATTTGAATTCAGAATGAATTTGACTGCAGTTAGAAACTGCATTCGAATTTGGTACATCCGACGTACGACCTCCAGCCCACATGACAGCGCCGACCCACCACTCATTATGATTCGGGCCGCGCAGACATTGTTCAACTTTTATTTGAATCCGATGTTTTGATATCTTGAAGGATCGCAACCAACGTTACAAGGCCGAAGTATTAGTGTATTTATCGATGAATTCGATAATACGTAGTCTCCCCGTGACCACAGCTGCTGCAAATTTTCAAATAAGTTTATATATATCGCGTTTTAAGCCGTTAAAATGTTTTATTTAAAAACACCTGGTTTCGATAGTAACCTGAGGCAAAATTTTACTATATACGTTTTTACATTGTGCCTTGGGGTACTCAAAGCCGGGGTCAAGCCTCAAGAACATGAGTAATATAAACGCAAGACAAAAACTTTTAAGTCTAAAGAATTTAAGTAACTTAAAAATAACTATGTTTTTATTTATTAATGTCGTGAACTTAAAATACTTCTGAAGGTACAACTAAGTAAAGGGCAAAGGCAAAAAGTAATTAAATTTGTGAATCTATTTATTCACACACAATCTAGTACATAGGCACCGTTAAAGCCTATATTTATAATCCCGTTCAATAAAATATTATTGATGGGCTGATTGGTCTATTGGTAGTATGGGTAACCGGGTCCAAAATGTTGCAAATCAATTTAAAAAAAATCGTAGATATGTTGGAACTATATTTGGAAATCTAGATATAGAATGGACGGTAGGATTATCGAAAATTTCCTTCCGACTCACGAACCACCATCCACACAGAAAGTGCTGTGAAGTTTATTCGCGTCTCCGAATATCTTTCGGTTTTGATTAAAGTAACTTGTTTAATAAAAATCTTTTAAGTTAAACGGTTTTATTTTTTGTGCACTGAAAACTAATATTTTTTTTTTACATAATCAGCGCCCTTTCATTTGATACCCATATTGAGAGGGTTGAGAAAAAATATATAATCCCAAAATTTTGTATCGGCGGTCATTTTGGATTTATAATTGTCATCTAAATTAATTGTGTGTACCAAACTTCTGATCAATCTGACAACGGGAAAGTGGTTAAATTTCAATTTCTAATTGTGACGCAAATAAATAAATTCCATACGAGTCGAGCGATAAAACCGAGTAAATAAAACCGTTTAAAAAAGGTAAATTGATATCATAAACTTCGAAGCAGAAAATAATAAAAATATCTTAATAATTATAAAATTTTCAGCTCCCGAAAGACGTACCTTTATCCTTAAACGTCATAATCTGATAGGTCTAAATACACTGGCCGTAATATGGTCAGTAAACAACTGTGACTTTCCCTAATGTTTGTGGAATCATGCGTCAATATGCCAAATATTGGCAAACCTTTACTAACCATACGTTTTATGCGGGGACACTTTCATTTTTGGCATGTGCCAGAATATTAAGTAACTCGTAACATTATTTTAAGGACCTACTGTTCAAATAATATCGGAATGTTGTCCCTTCGATAAGAAAACAAATTCTTATCAAAGAAACAACGTAGGTAAAATAGCCCAGCCATATAACATGTCGTCCTGTTTGGCTTTGGTCTCTTTATTGCAAAACATAATTAACACCGAAGCATAATAGTAAGTTAAATAACATATTTTAAACTGCGCACAAAGTAAGTCCGACTTACTTTGTGCGCAGTGCGCATGCTTAATTTAAAAATCGGAAATAAATTGAAATTTTTTTTGAATCAGGCAGGAATTGAACCGGCATCGTCAGCGTTCCGTGCTGTTGCTCCACCAATTGAGCTACCGAGTCCTACAGCTCATCGTCGAATTTTTTCAACTTATTGATACATGCAACTCTCGCGCATTGTAATTTCAACCTTAACTCTTGCGCATATATACTTAGTTCTTTTTTATGATAGAGGAAAGACAAAAATGGGATTCACTTTATGTTTAGTGAACTGTGCCCAGCCAATAGCATCTAAACAAGATTCGCTGTCGACCTATTTCGGCTTTGGATATTCGGAAATCCACAGACTGAATTCGGTTCAGTTGTGACTGTGATTAAATTTCTCAAGGCTTGACTCGGCTTTCACGTGTTTACGACCCGGATTGCATTTCGACCTATCTATTTCTACTACCCATTGAATACCCAGATTTCCAGACAAAGTACAAAGTGTTCGTTGAACCGTTGACCGTGAAGTTAGTACATATTTAAGTACCTGCTGCAGAGAAAAATCTATTGCACACTTTGGCTTTGACACTTTGGCAGCAAAGCGAAAGCGACACGCGATTAAACCTCGGTACATCGGTAGACTTAACTTTATTATCGTTTACATAAGCATGTCATCGCCCAAGGCTTTCGGACATTTTGCATTTCGTCAATAAATAGCCAATTTCGAACAACAAAAAATAAGGACAATAGTTTTTCGGGTCCTATTCTACTATTGTTCGACACTCAATGGGTCTTGTCACAATATTTACGTTAAAAGAAGCTCCACAATGCTAATGTCTATTCAAGGAACGCGTAATTGTCACAGCTAAGAGGCGCTATTATGCAATAATGTCATTCGAGTGTTCAAATCGATCGGAGATAACATCGAAATATCGAATTGCATGTTAATACGATACTTGGATTTCGCTCTGATGTCTTAATCTTATGCGAATCTTTATTTTAACATGCCCACCGGGGTAATTTAAATAAAACACTTTAACGGTTTAAAACGCGATATATATTAGTTACACTTCTGCTTATAACTTAGTTAAATTGATTTTAGATTGAGTTCATTTTTATATTTTTGTTATTATAAATAAGTACCATTTTTTATAACTGAGTTTCCTTTTTTTACCGCGGTTGCTTGAAAGAAAAAGCTATTAGTTATAAGGCCGCCGTTTGTCCTCAATTTTTATTTATTGTTATCTATTGTGACAATAAGGTAAAAATATTTGTATTTGTAAACTTATTTGAAAATTATTTCAAACTAGGGATGGGTTGCAGCAGCCGTGGTCAGGGGAGACGTGAAGATGGAGAGGTGTTTCTGATGTCAACATCTGTTCCGTCGTTGGTATTAGTAATTTTCAATAAGTTTAACAATATATATCTTGAGTTTTAAACTGTTAAAGTGTTTTATTTAAATGGTTACGATAGTATCCTTTTGATGTACTAAATAAATATAGGTAGATAATTAAATAAAAAATTTCCCTTAAGTACGATTTACGAATATGACATTATTATATTCAAAATAAGGTTTCAAAGTTTAGATTTTTTTATATTTGGTTAACTTCATGGAAGGTGATCCCCGCTGTATTACCTACATCTAAACAAGATAAGCTGTCGATCTAGACAAGAAGTCATACGAATATAAAAACAATCTTGAAATAATGAAGGAAAAAACATCGTTTTTTACTTATTTAAATCTGTTAATTGTTTTTAAATTATCTAATAAGACTCAGTAATAAGTTAATAACACCGTTAGCGTAATAACTTATTCTGTGTTCGTTTAATCGAAATTGGCCTTTATTGTTTTAAAATAAGATTCATTTCTTAGGGTAATACTATCGAAGCTAAATAATTACAATAATCTCAGAGACGTGACAAAAACTTGACCCGTCATTAGGGCTGAATACGTGGTTTCTGGGTTTATTTTTTTTTTGAAATTACAAGCGGGTCTCGAACAAAGTACCAACAGTGTTCTGTCCCTTTATGTAAGCACTTATGTAGAATTTATTTACCGTTGCGATACGTATTGCATCTATATTAAGTTCACACTAAATATATAGCATCGATAGTAAATAATACACGTTTAATTGTTTAAAACGCGAAATTCTATTGACTAAATAAACTAATATATTTCGCGTTTTAAACCGTTACATTACATAACTCGAATATTTAACATAGTTAAAGAATTTGTCGAATTGTTCCTAATAACAATGTCTTTTAATAACATCGCGTTTTCATCCGTTACGTTTAGGAAGATATTTTAATGTTTGTTTACGAACGTGAAATTTTGTTCGCAGTTTAGCTTTAGTACATATTATAATAAAAATAACAGCAAAAGTTATCCCCTCAACCAAGTTTGCTTTAAAGCATCCGAAACGTCGGGCCGTAGTTAAAATAAGTAAGTTAAAGTAAGTAAGTAACCCTATATATTCCGCATTTTAAACCGTTAAAAGTGTTTTAACAAGTATTAAGGTTTATTTATGCCATGGGTTAATGAAGAAAGATAAAATATGTATGTTATATTTTAAATTGTACATATAAAAAACAGTAGGTCTTACGCACAAATCGAATTCGTGTCATTTTCGCAGTTGACAACCCTGGCTGTCGTCGGTCATTAGTCAAGTTATGGCTGTTGTATGTAAATCTAGGATGTGACCTTGGACGTCAGAAATCGAACTTGACCACGGGGCAAGTCACGGGGTCAAATATGAGTGACGTTGACGATGTTTTGTCGCGATAATTACACTTGACTTGCAAATCGGTATTGTAAGCGAGAATTTGTAAATATTTATTAACGTTGACAGACGTTTAAGAAAAACGACTGGCCCATTGCTTCTTTGGTAGTAATGTATGGATTGTGATGGCCCGTAGGATTGATTTCTAAAGAGCAACTTGTTTGTCTAATAATTTTTTAATTTGGAGCCTGGGTATTTTGAATACAAAAGTGGTATTTGTTGGTGGGAATACCAAATTTTTTTCCGGGTCTATGGATAAAAAAGGTTTAATCGGTTTGCGTCTGTAATTGTCCGAATGTCCAAAGCCAAAACAGGTCAACAGCGTATCTTGTTTACATATTGTATAGCTGGATCATCTTCCATTAAGTGACCCCATGCTTGTAAATCCATATCGTCCTCAGTCAATTTTTTAAAGAAACTTTAGTAGGACAGTCCATGCCCTAGCAGAACCCATCACGAAATCGAACTAATAATCATATGTTTTTAATGTAAGTTAACTTTTTGTTGTAACTATCTATTGTATAACTCAGAAGTTTGTATGTCGACGATTTTTTCGAGGTAGGGTTAAAGTTACTATCGCTATATATATGCGATCAACAGAGGCGGAGAAAAAGTGGAAAATGTAGAGAAAATGATTCATCTTTGAAAGGCTTGCGTGCCATGCAAAATTATGTCCGACGAGATGAGACGCGGACGACACCGTGGGCTAGTAAATAATAACTAAGACATGACCGCTAATTTCAAACATTTGGTGATATTTCCAAAAATACTTGGGATTTACACCTGCCTTTTATATCAAGATGTACACTTCCGTTGTCATGGCAACGTGGATAGACCACGGACACGCCACCCTTAAAAAACCTGGGATCTGGTACGACCTGGCACCGAGTATTGACCGGTAGCCTCGGCCACTTAACCTTAGTTTATATCATGCCATGTTCAACTTTGTCAACCAAGTTTGCGAGTAGTACGGTAATATAAAACATTTTTAACAGTTTAAAACTAGTTGATGACTTGACTCTTTTAACTACATGCAACCTTTGGGATGCTTTACAGCAGCAAGCTTGTGTTAATAATCAAGTTTAAACGTGTGTCACAACAAAACGATTTTAAAATGTGAGGTACATACCTCGTTTAAGTTCAATGCCTATTTGAATATTCTAAATAACTATTATTATTTGCAGAAACTTAGTATTTAGTGAAAATTGATTTTACATATTATTTAGATAAAACTGATTTGTTTCCAGTTTTTGGACTTTCGAATGGACAGCCGAAAGTAAATCGTGCACTGTGAACAATTTCCTTTAAAGCGCCAACGATGACTGTAGTACATATGAGGCTGCTAGAGGCAGAATGTCGTGATAACGGAAAACATGATTTTTTATAAGAAGGAAAATAAAAATGTTCGGTAACTGTGCTCTTGTTGATTAAATCTAAGACTATAAAAATGTAAGTCAAATCACAAAATTGCAGTTAGGCTACTCTGCCTCTAGCGGCCTCATCATATATCATTTCGTCTTGAATCCACGGCACTTCAATTTATATTAATGCTTCATTAAGACCGCGCACTTAGAGATGAGTCAGTGGGAATCGCGTGGGCGTGGGCAATTCTATGCAATATGATTTAATATGGTAATATGACATTTAGCTTTGATGTGAGGGTCATTTTGTGATTGATCTTAGCATTGTAATTAGTTGTGATTGATATGAAATTATATGTAGGCTTTAATTTGTGTTAGATCACTTTGTTGTGCGAATCATTGTTTCTTTATTACAAACGACCAGTACATAGTGATACGATGATGGCTATAATTCTGTATTACAACGTATGTCGTTTTATTTTTAGGAGTACACATTGAAATAAAACACTTTAACGGTTTAAAACGCGATATATAGTTCTACTTATTTGTAAGTGTTTGACTAATATATATTGCGTTTTAATTGCTTTCCTGGGATTCAAACTCACGACTTTTCGTGAGACTCACTGCGAGGTAACATGCTTCAACCTATGGAAGTGAGTATATGTATATCTTTAAGAAATTATTATTTTTTTCTTAGAGGTAACTCTAAACCATATATTAATATTCTGAAATTCAAACCTCTTACTCTTGTGAAGGTAATTAGTAAAGGTAGACATTTGACAATCTTAATATTTTTTACACGTTTTTCCACATAATGGCAGCATATAAATTAAAAATCGATTACAAGATTCGACGTGGCGTTAGGACTCGGTAGCACGGAACAATATGGATGCCAGCTCAAGTCCTGCGCGAGTCGTAACTATTTTTAATGTATGAAGTAAGGTCTGTAAATCTGTTTAGGTTGGGTCATAGAAAATTGGTTTATTTTCACTCTTACAAGTAGGTTATAATTGTGAGAAGGTTTCAAAATGAATGTAGCCTCATCACAATTTATATGCCACGTTGGCGGACAGCGTACACCGCTACCAGACACTTAGGTTTAAAGTTCATCATAGTGACGTGTACGTAAATCGATAAAAATATTTTTATCGACCAACAAGCGTAAATACATTTAAGAGTTTAAACGATTAAAGAAGAAATAGGCTGGAAATGACATTTAAAATTCCGTATCTTCAATTCTAATTGAAATTAAAGTTAAAGAAAATAAAGGTTTAAAAAAAAAGACAATTTAAAACGCGAAAGCGTCCAAAACGTCCGATCGTATTTAAAAAGGATCTAACTTAACGTACTACTTAAGTGTCAACGTATGCAAAAAATACAGACAAAGCAGTAATAGGTAACTTAAAGTTATATCTTATAGTAATTTTAGTTAAAAAACTTGTATTTAAATGTATACTACTCGCGAAAACTACACACAATAATTAAGATACTTTTACAACAATATTAAAATCATGTTAACAACTGTAGAAACATGACGAACAGACAGACAAACGAAAAAAAAATTGACGAATCTAAATATGTATTTTTTTTTTTAATTTTAAAGAGAATAAAGTATATTTTATTTTAAAAACACTTTTTATCGTATGTATGCTCATCACTATCGCGTACAGGAAACCACTGACTTATTTGGCGTAGTCCTTGATTAGGTTCAGCATTGTAGGCGCTGTTGATTCACCAGGGTACGTCCTAATTACTCCGAAGGAGACCCATAAACCAAGAATATAAGTTACTACCTTACACCTACGACTTTGTCTGAAATTCGCTTTAAGTAAATATTGTTTTAATACTAGCTATCTTCCCAAGAAATTATTAGCCTTGTCTATAGTCAAGGGTTGCCTGCGAGATCGCACTTTAGCGATAAGGCGCCATGCACTTTTAACGGTAATCTTAAATGTATTATTAACAATATTTTAGAATATGTTTGTATTTATTTCAATGTAGAATTAAATTACGTAATAAATAAATATAGTTTGTGCGAGGAGTGTAGATAAAACACTTTTAACGGTATGAAATGGTATATTAGATAAACACTGTGCATTACGGGCTGCAATGAAAAAACGTTTAACTAATATTTTTCACGTATAAACCCGTTGCAAGTGTTTTTTTTAAATTATTCGCCTTGTTAACTTGTATTTCTAATATTTAGTTTACATTACTTTCTAAATTAAACGTATTTCTAGTGTTTTAAAGTCTTAATCTAAATTTAAAATTGTTTATTCAACAAATCCCAGCTGTGGGAATTTAAGAATACCAACCTGGAACTTATAAGCAAATTATTCAAACAGTATATTATTATTTAGTAAAAAACAACTTAGTAAGATCATGATGTATCTAAAGTTACGATGAATAGTTAATAAATATAAAAACAATTATATTTGCCACAGACATATAAAATATAGAATTGTAGAATGAAAATCAATTTACATTATACTAGCTGTGCCCGCGACTTCGTCCACGTGGGTAGAATGTATGGGTAGAATTTTTCAATAATTTAGGCTGTTTATACCTTTATTTTTTGAATTTAATAAGACACATGTGTAAATACAGTGTTCCACTGCAAAGAGCTTATTAAGGTATTAAAAATAAGTATATCTATGGTACCTATAGTGTATTTTTATATGCTTATTGGAGTTTTATAGTTACTTTCGCATTTGTAATATTAGTAAGTTTTATAAAAATTAATTACGATACATCCACACAACTTTTCATACCTCATTCTCCTTATTTTCGCGCATTCAAGGCAGCCAATCTGTATTGTAAGTACTACTTTGCGCAACACTCCCACTCCCATTCTCACTAATGCACTCACTTCCACTCTCACTTCCATTCCCAAAAAGTTAAAGAAAAAAGTTCGATTATTCTCGCTTCAAAAATCACGAATTTCTATACAAACTTTCATCCCTTAACATCCCTTTTTTGGCATTCAAAAGTATAGCCTATGTCCTTTCTCAGGCTCTAGAATATCTGTGTACCAAATTTCATTTATATCGGTTCAGTACTTTCGGTGTGAAAGCCGGACAGACAGACAGACAGACAGAGTTACTTTCGAATTTATAATATTATACTATTAGTGATGTTTTAAATGTTAAACTGCTATCTGTTTTAGTCGATTCGTGTATTCCTAAAATTTTAGTAATGTGTTGAAAAAAATAGTTATCTACTGTAGCACGTATTTCAAAGTATTTAAACTCAAAATTATGTAAACTATAAGAAATTCCATAGTATAGATCTTCCCTTAACTACTTATTATTGACATTGGTGACGGAAATAGACGCAAACTGGGGTGGCTTGACAATCCTAAATTTAAAATAGCCATTAGAAGGACTTAGATCGTATCGAAGGTTAGACAAAAATAATAAATATGTTAGTAGTTAAAACTGATTTTATAGTTTCATGAGAGATCCTGGGTTCGAATTCCGGGCAGAACGGAGTCTAATCAACATGTCGCAGTAAATCAAATCAATTAATGGAATGGACACAGAAGTATGTTCATTCTAAGAGAAAACCTGATATCGCACATACTAGTTAAAAATATTAATTATGGCAATTTAAAAATGCATTGCAATGCGCTGTATTTACAAACCTTTAAAATTTAAATAATGCTAAGTAAGTAAAATAAGGAATTAACAGAGTTATTGATTAGTTTAGCCCCGTCTGATTTAGTAAACATATATGTAAGTCTTAGGTTTGATCACCGAGGAAAAATAAATAAGTTTTTGTTGGCGTTGGCATCTTATTTTTATTTAAAAAGTATGAAGTCTTGGGTTCGATGTTTCGCTAAAATATAGCAAATGATTTGTTAAAGAATTCCTCACGTTTCTTCAATTACAAGGTGCTTTGGGGTCGATTCACGACAAAATTCGAAATGTAGGTGAACTAATAATTATCGTCGACATTCAAACGGATACTTTTTTGTACCTCACTCGACAGATGTGACACAGGATGCAGAAAATTGCTCAATACGAGACGTGTAACGTTATATTTGGGAAAGTATCGGGTTTTACTTACGTTGACATGCCATTTATTTACAAATGGTAACAGGTTCGATTTCGGTGAATAATTTTTCTAACAAAAAGTGTTTTTTATTACATAGTCAAATGTGAACTCAAATCGTCATAGCTAAATGGTTAAACGTGTTGTCGAGCATTATCTCAAGCCCGAGAGGTCCTGGGCAAATAGTTTACCTAAATAAGACATTGCTCAGTTATACACCTATGTTACAAAAAACCGTACCTACATATTCATTTAAAGATTTTTTAACAATTTAAAACACATACAAGACGTAGTCGCAGAGACCAAAATACATCAAAAATAAATAACTAAAGCACTTCGCGTTTTAAACCGTTAAAAAGTCACAAACTAAAATTAAAAATTTATCGCACAATATTATACGTTTATTGTACGATAAATTAAGATACGATAGAAATTACAAGTTACGATAGGTTATTGTTTATAGATGTTTGTATCTACTAAATTACATTATTAGTTTGTAGGACAATCATTATTATGTAGGTTTTACTTATAAGGCAGGCTATTGTGCCTTACCTGTCCGAAATATTTATTCACAAAAGGCAAACACAGGACTTTGTAGCGGGTTTTTACGACTTTGGACTGACAGTAAATACGGATGTTAAAAGATCTTTACAATGTCTTGAGTTTGGAAAATCAACTCGGAAAACAACCCTTTTCCCACCCAGAGTTTTCACGCCGCCTAGTGTCGAGTAGCGAGAGGCACATGAGGTGATCTCTATCACCATCCCTCTCCACTCAACCCCACACACCTACACATGACTGAGATAAACATATTCCTGGTCACATCTCCCGTTTTCCACGGGGAAAACTCACTACCCTATACGTCTCTGTTTTCGCCCTATTAATGTCTAGTTTGGATAGAGACGGCGATAGTTTCACTCGCAGTGGACATTGGATGACCAAGACTAATTTATTTTTGAAGGAGCGATTGGATAAGAATTTGGAATATTCGATCTTTACTGTTAGCTACGAAGCATTTTTACGAATGAAAATACGGCTAAGAGGTTTATATAGGTATGTCATGTAAATCTGTTTTTTTTCAGCATTATTATATTTTTACATCTAAATTTCCAAAAAGCGAAATAGGTGGACAGCGGTTCAATTGTTATATAGCTTGAAAATTATCTACCAAGAACACCTTCCATCAAACCCTATGCGTGTGTGCTTCTTCTGTGAGATAAAAATGTCGAATATTAATTATTAAAATTCCTTTGAACGGTTTAAAACGTATATATTTTTTAAATTGTTTTAAATACAAGCTGTCGTTTTGAATGCTTTGCAGGCGGCGTCGTCGCGAGGAATAGCTTTGATCTTGTATTTAAATACAAGGAAAGTATATCAAAAAAAAAGATGGAATAGTAAGGACGCCGCGTCCAGTATAGACAATAAAAACAAACCTGGAGACATATAGTATAGCTGAAGAGCGGAGGAAAAATATCGGTTAAAATTTATTTATCTACAATAATAAATATAAAAACTTTTTTTTAGTTCAAGGAGTTGTTTTTCCACCATAAAGATGCATTAAAAGGAAGCTGGCCGTAAACAAAATGACAATTGCGAAAAGAATCAAAGTCGAACGGAAGTGAACTTTAAAATTTCAATAATCGAACACGCAAAGTTGGCGAAGTCAGTTCAGAAACAATTATGAAAAAGTTGAACGCCGTTCGCGCGCCAGTTAACTCGGCTGACACTCATAAAACTTATTAAAGTGAAGGACCGACCGAGATAAGTTTGCGGCGTCTTAAGTAAAATAACGTGGAAAAAATGCAGAAAGTTCGCAAAAGAGCGAGAGTGAACGATGTCGAGTTTGTGAACGAGCTGTCTACGTGTTGCCTTCGGTTGCGTTCAGACATTTATCCTCTTTCATTATTTATGTGATGCGTAATGAATAATTTAAGAAAACACTTTTTAAACTTGCCTATATACTTGTGTACACAAATACTGTCTCTAGTTTACGCGAGTAGTACACATTTAAATAAAACACTATACAGGTTAACGCGATGCGCTCGGGCCGTAGTTAAAATAATTTTCAACTAATATATATCGCGTTTTAACCCGTTAAAGTGTTTTATTTTAATTAATAGACAACTTTCCTTTTTACAAGTGTTACTAAGATAATATTACCATTTTGTTTGCTTGAAAGAGTCTTAGGAATAGAAAAAAAAGTAGTTATTTATAGAAAATATGTACAGCATTACTGTATGTAAATAAAACATTTTAACGGCTTAAAACGTGAAATATATTACCTTACTTATTTTAACTTTTAGTCGTTTCAGATGATTTCCAGAACCACGACTATATAAGCAAGGTTAAAAGCTTTTTATTTAAATTTGTACTTCTCGCGTATACTACAGACAATACTTAATAATTATATTCTACAAAAAATAAGGAATTAAATCTCAGTGTAATAAAATATCTCAACGTTACGTAGCACCGTAGCTGAGCGCTACGAAAAAAACTACGCTAAGTTTGTTTACTATTGTATAACTATGGCGAACTTACATCAATATGCAAATTGCGATGTTTATATTTATTTGTATATGAAAGCTATTTGTAAATCATACATAGATATTATTTTTCTTAAGTAGCTCAAGTGTTTAAAATATATTTTAGAGTTATTTCTGATCTTATTAAGGAGATAGTAATTAAAGTATATCCATTCTTAACTACACAATATAAGCTGTATTTTTTAAACTCAATAAAAATAATCGTTTCCCGCCACGCCGGTTTTGTTTGGGAACTTTTATTTCCGGCATTTTCCCTTAACGAGCGTAGTGACCGTCCGACAAAAGTCCATTCAATTAAAAATTCCATCTCCTAATCGAGTCATGAAATATGCACGCAAATATTATCCCTTTCTTTTGTACGTTGCATCTTCGCCCCACCCGCACGCACACCGACGCACGGCACTTGTGAAATCAGTCCGTCTCCCTCCCACCCACGCATTTCGGAGGCTCTGCGTGGACCGCGGTCTCCCTCGGCCAGCCGACGTAGAGGCGACCGCGAGTAACCCCTGGCTACTTCGGAAGCTCGTGTCGCGCGAATCTTTTAATTTTAATTACGCGAACGCAAATGCCAAAAAAATGCATCTCAGTATGATTTCAAACTATTTTTTTAATATAGGTTAGGTCAGTTTTTTAAACGTAATTGAAACTAGTAAACACAAAAACAGGAGTGTGTTTTACTTGACAATTCTTAATGTCCAGTTTAATATTTTCATATTATGAAAAGTATTATTAATTTTTCGTTATACCGAAATGCTTTGTTAAATTAAACTGGGTCTATTAAAATACTAGTCCAGGTAGTATGTACGCTGAAAAGTTACAACTACGTCTAATCGCGAAAAGTTATAGGCGTGACGTGTATGGCGCGCGCCGCGTTCGGCCAGCGGAGTGAGACGGAGTGAGACGGCGCGAGTTGGACACGAGGCCACAGCCCTCGCGCGAAGGGACATAGGACAGACGTGTTCGGACATCGGGCTGGAACGGGCGGCTGTCCGCGCACCTGCTAGCACCGCGCGCGATATACATCGCGTATCGCAAACTCCACAGACTATCTCCGTTCTCTCGTTACGAACGTATTCCTACTCAATTCTAATATTCCAAATCGTGAAGAAACAGTGAATTTTTGTGAATCGGAAGTGCCCAATCAGAAAATGAAGATTAGATAGACAAGTGATAAGCTACATGCATCTCCGAATAAATGTAACACGTGAGATTCGCGGTATGAAAAGAAAAAAATATATGTAACATGCTACGATGATCTCGGTTATGTCTCGCCGGACTTCAGATAATTTTGTGCCGCTGGGACATATATCAGAGGGGTTTTGAGAACGATAAGCTGGACCGTCGGCACCAGTGAAGTGCGCTAACAAACTGTCGCTTGATAGCGAGATATTAAGATAAAGATTTTATAGGATAAAGAAGTTGTTGACGATCTAAAAATAGGTGACCAAATCAAGATGAGAATTAAGATGCCAGCTGTACGCATCGCGCAAGGTAAGTTTTATCATTACTTATTTGCAAAAAGTAAAACCGTATTTTACTAAATAAAAAAGTATTTAACTTTTTTATTTTATTACAAATCGAAATTTTTTAAAACACAACTGCCATGTTGAAAATTTTGATTCTAAATTTAAAATCACAAACTGCAAACAAATAAATTCACCTACACGAATTTAAAAAACGAAAACAAAACCATAGACAATTTATGTAGAGCCTGCAAAATGAAAATAGAGAAGCTGTGTTGAGAATGAGCTAGTTAATAGCGTAGCCTGCATGTAAATATTGACTCTGTGGTCATCTGCTGACCGAATAGGGTGAAAAGATTGAGATTTCCATATTTTATAACTACGTATAAAAAAAGTTACTTTAAAAATTATAACGTAAATAAGACAGTTCAAAAAATTATGTTTAATCGAAATAAACAAATAATCAGAATTCATTATAAATTACAAATTAAATAACCTTATAAGATTTTAAAGTAGCATCTATTGTTTAAAGCTTACTTTTATTTGTATTGCGTAAATTACGACATATCGTGGGTTCGAATCTTGGGGAAGTAAAAAAAGATTCACAGGGGATTCTTTCTGTACTGGCTATAAACTTTGTTAGATTAAAATATTTTTATCTATTTTTAAAAGATACCTATTTTATTTACTTAACAATAAATATGGGGAAAATGGTATGCCACTTTTTTCTCTTACCAATATTATAATATAAACAAAGGTTTTTTTTACATTGAATAATATCTATATTTTTTCATTTGAAATAGATCTTTATTACCTACTAGACAATTATTTAAAAAAAACATTTAAACGCTCACGTCAATGTTACTTAAGTTATTAAAAATTTAGACATAAAATTGATATTTTAGCGGTAATAAACATAAGCAAATTTCCCTTACTACGTCAATAGTTTTATGTAAAAAATTAAATTATATTTTAGCGTCACGCTCGCAAAATAAAATGATATTTTAATATCCTTATTAATACCACTTCCATAGCCTTACATTTACTTAAATTAACTATTACTTATTTCTAAAGTAAATAATAAGTTTCCACTTAAACATAGTTCAGAAATTTATTTTTATTACACGACTTTCCAAAAAACAACAAAACAGTATTTATATGTAATACTTAATATGTTATTTAAGTCATTAAAATTAACATGTAAACTAATATGAGAAATGTATCTTATCAAATTGTTTTACAAACTTTATTTGGTACACCCAAAAGGCCTTGTATCTAAGCTGTTAAATTTGTTTCCTCTGTGTTGTCCATCTTATGATAAAAAGCTACTAAAAATAATTAACACAATTCTTACATTTTCCCACTGGCCACTGTGCCAGTTTATAATTCTCATGCTTTACTTTTTAATGACCATTAGATATTACGTACAGTACTAAAATATGATTTTTTAAAGAGTTGTGAAAAGACGTAATTTGACTGACATATTGTAAATTATAAAAACTGAGATAAAACATACAGAGATAAAACTTAGAGATCTGTAAAACAAGAATTTCATTATATTATTTAATACGCTTGTTCTAGTGAAGACTACGTTATTAACTTATTATTTAAAATAACACTTCAACGATTTAAAACGGGATATATATTCTTCCGTGGTCTCCCTGTGACCACGCGACAAATAATTTTCAAGTTAATAACATAATAAGCATAAACAACAGACAGTATCTAATTATTTAATTCATATTTATTATATTTATAAATTTATGGCATACTACACATAAATTCTATAATTTTGTGTATCATTGTCATAGATAAAGATATTTCTCTTAGAATAAACTCTATAGTCCATTCATAAACTTTAAATTACGGTAAAGCGCACCGCAATGAGAATCCAACTTGCGATCATCTGGTCCAGCGGCGCGGTACATGCGCAAGCGCATGAGTTCTTAAATCGTTATCGCACACATGGGCAATTAGTCCGAGTTGACCGAGGCGACAGGCGGTGCCGATTGGTCGGTGGCAGCGTGACGTCATCAACGTCTGTGGCCTTCGCGCCTGATTGGTCGACACGCGTCATTTCGTCGAACACGTTTGTTCTTATTTTAAGAGGTTCTGAGGTACGCTTTTGTGTACCGAGTCCCCCTAATACGGAATTGTTTTGACGGCTTGTCGCGGGGTATTACTTGCCGCGGCTCATGCTAAAATAATTAAAGTATAAAAAATTACATTCCTTACTAATAACTTCTAACCCGAAAAACTATAAAAATTGATAGATTTCTATTTCTCCCCAATTCCTCAAAGTACTATTTATTCTAAAGTACTTACTATTCGTAAAAAGTGTTTTATTACGATTATTTAAGTAATGTATCATATGCCTTACTTGTTAATTAAGCTAAAAAAAAGTCATCTCACACGGGGCATGGGGCAAATACGTTTTTTTTTGTCCGTTTCATTGACCAATTGTTATAAGTATTAGACCAAAACTACATACCATATTTTCCCGGGATTCAAACAGAACTGGGCAGAACAGAGGAGTCAATACAGATTTGTAATTTAATAAACCGTGATAATCTATATAAAAGAATACATGCTCAAAAATACATTCTAAATTAAAAACCCGTAACAATTATCGAGCCCAAAGTAGTCGTAAGTAGTAAATGCCGAAAGTTAAAAACATACAACACGTACGAAACAAGAAGTTAAGGGTATCCCGATTTTAAAACCCTCTTCAAAAGTACGAATTAGGGAATCGTAAAATTACTTTATCACCCGCGAAGCTAGACGGCCGCGGCCGAGGGTTCAGCTCGGGAAGTTTTAAAAATGTTTCGCTTCATGAAATATTTACCTACTTGACTATTTGTTTTCACTCTTCCCTAATTGACGCGGGCCTTTCAACTCATTGTTTTGAATTATTTTCATGTTACAATCGCTCCGAACCGAAGTTAGAACTTTTGTTTTTTGTTACTCGAAATTCGCGAATAATGGGACTCGCTTGTCAATTCGGACGTGCATCTCGTTCGGCTTGGCGATTCAATATGTCTTCATTAAGAGAATATCGGAACATCGTATCCACGAGCGGAACTTTCAATCTTGATCCTTGTCCAGGAATTATTGCCTCAAGATCGTTCGCAATCCGTCTAGTTTTGTCTTTGTTGCGAGTGCGTCTTATAATATCTTTATAGTGCGTCTTAGCATTTCGAGTTGTAGTAAAAACTTGAGCTAAGTTGCTTTAGTTGCATGTGTTCTCTTCGTAAGGTAGTTCTATTTCCAGTAGCTAATCTGGTAATCCACGTCCAATTCTCAAACATACGAGTACTTGTGTCTAGCGTGGTAAAGAATACTGTCTTTGTTTTATCACCTACGTCGGAAAGAGATAGCCAATTATAAAATTTTGAGATCTTTCTAGTACTTATTGCGATAATTTATTTTGTTTAGAGTCTCGTAATGATTGGAGAATTTCTTCGAATTTGATTTATAACAGACGTCAACTGTAATTGGATTGTCCCTGAAAGTAGGTAATGTCTGACACGCCTAACATAAATATTCAAGAATTTCTCTTCGATATAGCGTGATATTTATAATTAGACTTTTCTAGAAGATAAAGCTATATTTTCATGTTTTTATTATAAAACTGAAACTGCTGAAATGTCGTCTAAATTGCAAACGTTACTTTTGAAAACTTTTTTTTTCACATGTTATTGCACATGAAGGCATTATACAATTAAAAAATCGAAAATAAATTGAAAAAAATTTCGACTCGGGCTCGACTTGAACGGGCATCGTCAGCGTTCCGTGCTGTTGCTCTACCAATTGAGCTACCGAGTCCTACACCTTATCGTCGAATTTTTTCAACTTATTGATACATGCACCTCTCGCGCAATGTAATTTCAACCTTAATACGCAAGTGTTATTAATTACTTGTTTACAAATTAGTAATGTAATAACCATCACTAAAGATTCTTTTGTTTTTAATACAACAATTCTAGGCCTGTCCTTTTAGTACGATCAACCAACGAACAGGACAAACAAACATAACAAGTGTCTTTCAAATCCAGTTCCCTGAAAGCGATATTTAAATTGTGGGAATATAGTTAATTTAGTATTTAGAATAATGAGAACGGATTGTCGGCCACCCGACTGACTGGCCGTTTTTTAGATGCCCGCTTTCTGCCTTTTTTGATTCCCAAGATAAAGACGTATGGATTTACATATGTTATATCGCGGAGGTCCAGACTGCATTAAATTGGATTTATTAGTCCATTTAAACAATACACTACGCCGGAGGCTCACGACTGATGTCTCAACTTGTGTTAATCCTTTCGAGAGGGGAATATTTTCGTCAACAATACAAATCTTATTACAAACAACGAGAACAGTGGTGCCAAACATTTTTGTTGAAAGGTGTCCCTTATCGGGTACATCTGATTACAATAACGATAAAATTCTAAATACTTGAAGATTTCGTTTATTGAAATTTGATAAGCCTTTGAAAGGCTTCGAGAGGTTTGTAAAGTTCTATTCAAGAGGCGATTCAATTGGTGCGCATTGTGAAGATCTCTTTGACCAATGTCCGCCCATTAGGCTAGATAAATGACGAGGACAAAGGTATAAAAATGATGATAACAGGAATTAATTTATTGGTATCGTCGGGTGTGGGTGGACAGCTCTTGAAGAGTCCATCTTTGTCAGGCTCTGATACTAATTTGTAAGTGTCGAAGCGACAGTGCCTATTTAAACTTTACGTTACAATTCCACTGCGGACATATTTCTTCAATTGTTCCAGAGGTGATTTCTCAGCATAAACAAGAACGGTCACTGACCTTAATATTAAGAGAACATTATAATGGCATTTACGTTTCCTGAAATAAAATTATCAATTTAATAAGTTTACGAATATTGTGTAATATTTTTGTATGTCTTAGTTAATAATTCGAAAAACATATGAAACGTTAAGCCGTCGTTAACATAAATTGTAAATAAGTTAACATACATTTCGCGTTTTAACCCGTTAAAAGTGTTTCATTTAAACTCGCATAAGCTACACACAATAATCAATAATTCGTATCAAACAAATACATAACAATATAACATAATATAATCCAAGACTAACGTACGTAATTTCTCGAATTAAAGTAATCTCTTTGAGCCTATACAGTTCCATACAAAGACGGTAATAACACAGATTTTATCAACAAACAGGTCGACAAAGTGCACCTGAATCGCCCATTTTCCCATGGTCAACTTCCATGTTTATGAAAAAAAATGTAACACCAGCTCTCACAAACAATTGGTCAAAGGGATTTTTTGCACCCACATTGTCGTCTATAATACACAATGGGGTTTGAGAAGCCGGCCGTAGGCAAAATAAACTTTTGTTGATCATTATGGATACCCTTTCGTCAATTTGGAAATAGAATGGGCTATGAGTGACAATTCCGGGATATCTTCCACCTGTGGATAAAGTCACTATAATTGCGGTATTTAAAATATTTATTAAGTTATAAAATATATTAATATTTATTTTTAATGTCAGATTATTTAAACTACAGCATATTGTAAAATAAAAAAATACTTTATTCTCTTTAAAATTTAAAAAACGCATCCCTGTCATTAATGAAAATATTGTGTTTTGATAATCTAGAATTATTAAGGTATTTAATACCTACATTCAGATTTTTGTCAGGTGAAAGTCTAAAGAATTCTACCTCTGATGCTTGAACATTCGTAACCTACCCCTTTTCCTTTTATAAAAATACAAAACTTAAGTTAAAACACAATACAAAACTTATGTCTCCCCGTGACCACGGTGCCGCAAAGCATCCGAAACGTCGGGCCGTAGTTAAAAATAATCTACAAACAAGTTTAACTAAAATATATCGCGTTTTAAGCCGTTAAAGTGTTTTATTTAAATGTGCACTACTCACGTAAACTACAGACAGTATAAAACTTATGTTATTAATTATTGTTAGATTCTTTTACAATGATAAATAGAAAATCAGCATATTAGTGTACACGGCGTGGCGTCGACTACAAGACCTACGTACTGTTTTTTTTTCAGACAGAGACTATGTATATATTTTCTAACAGTTCAAACGATTTTTTATGGTATCAGAGCCGCATGCGCATAATCAGAAATGCTCAACTTCACAAAATTCTGATTGACGCGTCGATTGTGTATACCTGAACCTTTATACCATTTTTCATATATCCCATGACCATTGTCCACGTGCTTTTGATTCGGCTATTTTTTTCCTCCGATGGAACTACACGTCAAGTCGGACGCGCTCTTAATAGAGCACGGAGGCTGTATTGAATTACAACCAGTTCTTAGATTTTTTTGCGATCATTCCTAGTTGGGGAATGTTTGACATAAAAAAAAAACAAGAACATCAAAAAGAAATCATAAAAAAGGGAGGAATCAACTTTTTTTTATGATACGCAAAGTTCGAATTCAATATTATCAAATTAATTAAATGCAATTAATATTGAAATCTTTCTAGTGAAAATTTTAATAGTGTTTGTAATTCTTCCGTGAAGTTCTCGATGCATCATGTCTTCTTGATATTTGAACCTGGGACTCCATGTTCAATGCACAAAAGCCTCTCAATTCAGTCACAACACATAAATAATATGAAAAGTAAAATTAACAAAATTGTATCGTCTGTATTTTACACGAACTTTAACCCTTTAAAAAGAGTAATGTATGTAACTTAAATATTACGCGTTTTAAACCGTGAAAAGTACTGTAGTAAAAGTAGAACAAAGCACACAAACAGCGTAGTAGGGCCTTTTATAAAATCTTTTTAATTAGCTCATTTAATATAAACTTACTATGCTTCGAATTGTTTCTATGACTAAGTGGGTGTTAAAAATCATAAGCAGTCAACCAAGTGAAAGATTGTCTCTGGTTTATGATTTACGTCGTGTCGTTTTGTGTGTTTGTGTATTGTTAGCGTGTAGTGTGGGCGTCCGTTAGATTTATAACAGCGCGCCCTATCCTTTTACTAAATACGATATTTAGTGGGATTCAATAAGCTTTACGAGTAACGCTGAGTGGACAGGCGTGGTATCAACAATTTATTCGCGAACTGTTATCTGCTATAGGGAATATAACTATTGAATTTATTGATTTGTATTTTTTAATAATTCTAGGACACCATACATACTATAAATAAAAATGGTATATTTTTTTTATTATTACCACCGGCTCGTTCGACCACTGGTAGTCATGTAGGTAT
Organism: Leptosia nina; assembly: GCA_963661955.1. Classification (NCBI taxonomy): domain Eukaryota; kingdom Metazoa; phylum Arthropoda; class Insecta; order Lepidoptera; family Pieridae; genus Leptosia; species Leptosia nina. The sequence goes on along the minus strand of CAVLEF010000004.1, from coordinate 2,098,703 downwards.
GGCTAAACGGGTCGTGGGTTCGTTACCCATTTGTACCCACTAAATTATGTATATATATACGAATATATAGCAGGAATAGATTCGTGTGTCAGTCTAGTGTCATGTTTGCACAATTATTAAAATTAAATACTAAATATTTTTGGTAATAGATAGTTCACTTTTAGTTATTACTTTAGACAGTTATTGCAGAGTTATTGTATAGGTAGTTAATTAAAAAAGATAATATTCTAAATATAAATTTGTTAAATTTAAAATTGGAACTTGCTTACAATACACAATCTGACTCCTATCTCAAAACCAATGTAAGCGGGAACATATGCACGTAAAGAGTTCGGACTAATTCCCGCTCAGAAGTACCCATCGTTTGCGTATCAGCGGCATCAAAGGTCACAATCCTATTCGTAATCTCCCGAGTTTAGACTCCCGCGCAGACAATGGGCCGTGTAAGTTGCGCGGGTCACTCATCGGTTATCCGTCGATCGATAGACCGCCGTCAAATTTATAGCACGGTTCGCCTTTACAGTTATATAGTCTGTGGTTGCATGCATGTCGCTTATACTTTACACCAATGCATCTGTGACTCAGAGTAAAATAACATTTTTCAATATGATTTAAATTTTATACCTTATACAACGATATGCTTGTTACGAGACTAAAGACAAAATAGTCCGTGGACAATTTATTTCAGATACCACACGACATACACAATACAAGACCATAATATGGACCATATATGTGTTGTATTGTATATGTATTGGTTCTAGTGTATATTATACACTAGAACCAATACAGAGTAATAATACAAATCTTACATAAGTTGACAGTTATTATTTTTAAACTAACAAAAATAGTCAACCTCTTATTAAACGATCAAACCGTTATATTACACCCAATGTGAGTTTCTACAAAGTGAAAATTAATTTTGTTTAATTAAAAACCGAAAAATGAGTTAATTATGATTAATAACAGAACCTGGGCAATCTAAGAACTATTAAAGAATGTTCAACAAGAACACCCATACATCATCTAAACACCAGCGGTCTAATTATTCCCACATTGTTGTCGTTTATGGTAGATCGCGAAAAAACAGGCTTTGTGTACATTTCTCATGACCTCAATTAAGTAGTCATCATACGGATATAAGTGCACAATCTCTAGGCAGGTCATCTGTAACACGGCGAGCGGTCACGCCGGATGGCCGGTATGGGAAAGCTCCCATCGTTGTATGTAGATGCAAGTTGGTACGCTATTCAGGTGACAAACGCGCTGATTAGTCTGCGGTGAATCGCTAATGATCATGCTTTTATAAAAAATGTTGGTGATCTATGAACTACGTTTTGTTTTGATTAATTTTTTTTAGCGCTTTACATCGTAAGGTGAGCGGTTCTAGTTTTGAACCCTGCGAGTACCTACCGCATTGTAAAAAAGATCGATGAAACGAACAGGTTTTACTTTTTATTTTTCTTAAATTGAATATTGATAAAAATAGTAAGGTTTTATATCATAAGTAGATATTTTGAAAATGTAAATATATAGGCACTAATAATAGTACGCACACAAGTAGTACACATTTAAATAAAACTTAGTTACGGCTACCACGGTTTAAAACGCGATTTATATCAGTTAAACTTGTCTGAAAATTATTTTACGGCCCGAAGTTTCGGAAGCTTTGCAGCAACCGTCTCCAAATAAGTAATATATACTTATATATAATTTTCAAAAAAGTTTCACTAATATAAATCGCATTTTAAACCGTTAAACCATTTTATAATCACTAAATGATTCATTAGAAACCAGTTATTAATCTTTGACATGATTTTATAATCAAATCGGAATATTCTGGTATATCTTACTGTGTACTATTGTCCCATCTTTCGTATCAATAAACGCGGTCAACTTCTGAGATATTTGCACGTCCACTCCCACGCTGTCACCGTAGTTTTTGTTCCATTAAAGGTGAAATCCAACCCTTTGGCATTTCAATCTATCAACACACTACAATAGTGTCCACAAAGGATTCCTTGACCAGAATTTGAACATGTGTGTGATTTTTTATACTCTTCCGCTTGATAAAATGTAATTGAAGTAGCTTGGTTGGTTTATTCAATTTTGAACTTAGGTACCTATAGCGAAGTTTTGGAGGCAAACACATATTTTAAATGTAACTTAATGATAAGTTTCGTATTTATTAATTAATTGACAGAAAATAATAAAAATATTTCAAACTAATAATTAAATATGTTAAAACTCTTAACGTTAAGATAGGTCCATACATATAATTCACAATATAAATATATGAATTTTTTTTTACAATACGATTAAAACCAACTACACTAAATATAATATTATAATGTTTATTTGACACAAATAAAACATAAAATATATTTAGATATTATGTCACATTTTCGATAGGGGTTTTCTAGGTACTACTTTGTGACCAATCATTTCCTAAGCGATACAAAAAATCGCGAATCTATTGTCCGTACTATAATTATCAGGTTGCGGGTTGTCGGGACCACAGAACCACCTGTTTTATTTTCACACGGTCCAAATCTCTCCAGGTATGTACCGTCCACTCCCAAATCATAGTTACTTTTTTTGCCCCTAATAAGATTCGACCTTTTTTAATTTGCGGAAAATCACGCTGTTTTTATCTATGCTAATGATAAAGTTGCAATTACCTGATTTGAGGGGAAATTTTTTTTCTTGGAAATATTGAGAAAATGTAAATTTTAGACTTCAGACACAGACTTTGAAATTTTAGAATCAGGCATATACGGAGATTCATTATTAAGTAAGAATCTTTTTAAACCAATTTGAAATTACTTATTTTTTTCATGTAAATAACTATACACGGTGTCATTAAGAAACTAATAATCCTATATTCTGTGTTCTCTAAGTATTAAAAAAAACTTCCTTAATGCAAAAACAGCATTCGTTACGTAATACATCACGCGCAATTTGTCGCAGGCCGGAAAATCGAATTACTGTATTGTTTATCGGATCCCCTATTATTTGGGCCACCAGATGTACACTCGATGTCAATCTTCCATATTTATTTACCTAGGAATAACAAACATTGTGGCTAGGGTCATTCCGCAATTCGATTGTCGTAATTTTGTTATTTTTTCCATTTGCTAAATCTCTGTATTTATAAAGCGAGTTTCCGTCTTTGGATATGACAATTTTGAAATTCGAATGTCCATTATAAACAGAAATATGAATCACCAGGTGGAATGGAGCGACCACGCAAGCGAAGACTTTTGTGCCCTGCCCGACCAAAACAATAGGTATATCAGAATTCGCGACCAGAACCTCTAGCCCTTAACTCAATGCTAGACACGTTTAACCATTTAGCAACAAAGATGGTATCACAATATAGTGTTAGAAAAATAGGATTTCGTATAAGATATACAAATTCAAAGTATTACAAACGGTTTGATTCAAATAGGCTTCTTTGCAATAAAGTAATCTTGTTTTATTAGCCCTATTTAATAATTTTCGTCCAAAGTTCCGTATTTACGCTCGTGAGACACTTCGCCGATACAGACCACGTCGAATCAATAATTCATGCCATAACGATACAATTATAAGCCATCCATTTAGATCCCAAATCATATTCATTCACTAATGCCATTTACGAAATGACGTGCAATTTTTGCTATTCAAATGGGGACAGTTGTGTTTTTTTTACTTTCTCCTAGGGTAATACTAGCGCTGGGTGCGTAGCTGCGTCGCCGATTACGAGTATTCTAGGGGTGCTATGTGAAAAAAATGCGCTATTATTATAGTAACTGTACAAAGGGATGCGAGAACGATCGGGGTCACTAGGAAACGGTTTTGATACGGCGTTTTTTACCTGTGTTCCGGGGGGTGCTTTTTTAATTCTGGGCACCTTGATCGCTAGCCAGTCAGTCTGTGTTCGTCTGCGAAGATGATCACATACATCTTGTGAAGTGCCCAGTGGTCTTGCCAGTCACCAGTGATCAAAATGGATTTATCATCACGGAGTAAGTCAAGATTTTTCGACTCTGGAATCTACTTGAGGCGTAAAGGTACATTTTAAATTATAACCATTGTTTACATATTAAACACACATACAATTACAACAGGCTTACAATTTCAAACAATTTAAACTAAATTCTTTTAATTACAATAACTAGTTAACTAAGAAGTTCCAAAGCTTTTGTTTTCAGAATTACCTTATGCGATTTTTTATTTGTGTTATTTTTCTAACCATGATCGATAGTACGAAAAATGATGTTAGTTTTCGTTTATAATAGCCAACCAATCAACTCAGGTTTCATCAACCAACATTTTTAATCAACACTGTAAAGAAATCTCAACTAAATCCAACCAAAACTGCATAGATAACAATACTAATAATTAAATATAAAGAAGTGTACACACTGCACATCTCTTGAATAATTAATTAAATAAATAAAATAGACTATTACATATTTATTCTTTATTTATATTCCTAGTAACATTATCCTTTGATTTGAGTATTCTATACATTGTATTGTGTATATGTACATACATACGTAACTGCCTATAAGCTTCTTATTAGTTTTATCATCTATCAATACATCTGTAGTTAATATAGACTGCCATAAACGCGGTAATAACCAATGTTGAAGACAAATTGGAAAGTAATAAGGCAGTGAAAATGATATGAGAGTAACGTATCTCTCTACGAATCTGTGACTCGGATGCCATTTACATTAACATATAAATGAGTATGTTATATTGTTTGTATCGGTTATTCCCCTATAAAATTGTTTGTGGTTTATTCGTCTGTTCTCAAGTTTAGGACGTAAAATACCAAATATTATAGCACAACATAAAATGCATATAAATACAACAGCTTAATCAAGAAATATTTAAACTACGACCCGACGTGTCTTGTCCAGCATTGTCCATGTTTACCGTTGAAAATTGTTTAGACAATCGAATAATCGACAAACAAATCGAATTTTTAGACATAAACAGAGCGATAAGGTTTTTTAGTCTTTTCATAGTACTCATTTGTTTATTTAACAGATTAATGAATAATTTATATATAAGCTATTGTACAAACAGACCTAAAATGTATAATCCAGACAGTCCAAAACAAATACGAATCTATAACAGAAAACGGCACAACTAAATCTTAACGCAATGCACTTATGCCAAGAAACCTCAGCGCTATATAATAGAGGAATATTTTAAAGTATATTTTAGACTAGTAAATACACGCTACTTCGTACGGTTTAGTTTCTTAATTTTAACATTGAAAAAAGGTTTTATAAAGATATGAAAGTGTTTAAACATTTCAGATTAAATACTGTTTGTAGTTTACGCGAGTAGTACACATTTAAATAAAACACTTTAACGGTTTAAAACGCAATATATTCTAGCTAAACTTGTTTGAAAATTATTTGTAACTACGGCCCGGGGTGTCGGATGCTTTGCAGCAGCCGTGGTCACGAGGAGACGGCGGAAACATTACAGATTGTTTTGTCCTTATGTAAATTTTCAGTTCTAATAAAAAAAAAAATCTATAACAGCCAGTAGGTCTATACAATTATAGAAGCTTGATTAACATACAATTTTATTCTTAAAATATTACTTAAGTACAGACGACGCTGCTGTATTTTATATGTATATTTACTGCATTCCGCTGATGCATTGACCGCAAATCTACGAAAGAGGCTGTTTGTCAAAATAATGACCATTCGTAATAGGAGGGTCGCCTTATACAATATCGTAGGATAAATAAAATGCAAGCTTTATTGAGATGTTATAAGAATGTCAAGTCACTTTAAAGGTTATAGTTTTATAATATAAATAAATAAATAATAAATGATATAAATACTGTCTGTAATTTATGCGAGTAGTACACATTTGAATGAAACACTTTAACGGTTTAAAACGCGATATATCTAATTAAACTTGTTTGAAAATCATTTTTAACTACGGCCCGACGTTTCGGATGCTTTACAGCAGCCGTGGTCACGGGGTAGTTTCCCCTTTAGTGTTTTATTCAAATTGATATAGTTAAAAAACCTTGGTTTGATTGTGTAAAATTTCGATTTTCACGTAAAACATAACTCGGGTATATTTCTGCACCCGTTTCACTGATTATGATGTGTCTTGTGGCACCGACAGCCTCTGAATCTGTGCCCTCTCCGTCAGAAACAATACTAGTCAGTCATTAAAATTGAATATTACTTACAATAAAATAGAGACTTTTGTCTCATGTCTAAGGCAATATAAAACAATGTCTTATAATATTTTTAGGCAATCTTAACTAGTAATTTTCAAACATAAATTATATAAAAATATTTTAAAAATCTATTTAACTTTTTTACTACGGCCCGACGTTTCGGATAATTTGCAGCGCCCATGCTCACAGGGAGACTAACGTATATATTTCACGTTATAAACCGTTAAAAGTGTTTTATTAAAATGTGTACTACTACACTTCAGACACTACTTAATCCGTTATATTTTGATGACACTATTAATGGGTTGCCTGGAAGAATTCGCTAATTAGCAATAAGGCCGCCTCTATAAGTTGTCTTTTGTTTTTTTGCTATGTGGTATAAATAATAAAGCTTTGAAAACATTAATATTTTTCACATGTTATTGCACATGAAGGCACTATATATTTTAAAGATCGAAAATAAATTGAAAAAATATTCGACTCGGGCAGGACTTGAACCGGCATCGTTAGCTTTCCGTGCTGTTGCTCTACCAATTGAGCTACCGCGTTCCCAGGACTCGGTAGCTCAATTGATCTTTAAAATAAATAATAAAGCTGTAATAAATAAATTTATCCAAATTCTTCAATATACAACTCAACACGAACTCGCCGACTCCCATACGTCACTTTAATACAACATACACTTCTAATTACGTCGGCCTTAAAGCAATTTCAGTCATTCAAAGCTCATTATAATCTCCACAACGATCCGTTAAAACTTAAAAACGCGCGCTAGCCAAGAAAATCTGCAACTTCTATATTATTTATGCTGGTTTCCAGTGCAAGGGTTGGCACCACGCCGAACGGACGTCGTTTTATGACCCTACTTTTATTGCTGAGGGAAAACTATATCTCTTACAGTCTCTGAAAAATGTAAGTCTGGTAGGTGTGATATATTGCTGTAGTTAGGTAGTCGATTGAATCCTTAATTAAACATCACCAAGGAACACTAGCCCCATTTTTGTCATTGTTATAACCTAAATATGTTTCAGAGATTTGAATTTCAAATGCTTTATACAGCCAACGTTATTATCACGTAAAATTAATTATTAAAATTCAAAGCATGCGAAACATAGTTAAAATAAGTAATAATGCATTTAACCGTTTTAAACCGTTAAAAGTGTTTAAATATGTACTACTCGCGTTAAGTACATACTACTAATTTAATTTTTATACGGTATACAATTTTTATTTATATAATTATATATTACAAGATTTATACTAACTTAAATTTACACTGTATAATAATTCCTTGTTTTGTCTACTACAAATAGAATGTGAAATGTGACCCGAAACAAAAGATTACACGAACTTGCATTTTAGGGTACTGTAAGTGCTGTCGCTAAATAAAAAAAAATATAATTTACCTATTCCTAAACATTTTAACGGTTTAAAACGCGATATATATTAGTTAAACGTATTTGAAAATTATTTTAATTACGGTCCGGCGTTTCGTATGCAAACCGCAAATATGCTTTTAAACCGTTAAAGTGTTCTATTTGATACAGACACAGAACGACGTAACCTACAGACAGTAGGTACCTATTCCTAAAATTTTTGAATCGTTCCCGAGACATCTAAAGTCTCGGGTTCGAAGCCCGGGGAAACAATAGATTGTTTGGTTGGGCAGGGCATAGCAAACGTGTTTAAAGTAGGTACCTATACATCACGGGGAAACGTTATATCACTTGTTCCCAAAATTTTAAATAAACCTTTTGTGTATCTGTGGATATCAACACAGATAATATATTTCCTCCAGATTCAATCAGAGTATGGAATTAAGACACTCGATATAATAGAAGCAGTTGAAGCCAATAATTAGAAGCGGGCAGTTAACGGCAGCGACGGTAGAATTAAGATTTTTGCCATAAACTCTGGCGAGAACTGCCGGGATTAGGGGTTAAGTGTCCGCTTTAACGGCTATAGTGATGTGCTATTGATCTATCGATATATCGACATCGTTTGATGGACTCTTGGCCTAATGGTAGCAATGTATGGCTGATAATCAACGGATGTAACATGTTTCTTCGTCTAGAAATCTGGATATATAATGGAGGGTAGGAATATTGAAAATCCATCCGAATCACGAACCACCGTCCACAGATTAAAAAAACGTGAAATTTAATCACGTTACAGTTTCAGTCCGTGGATTCCCGAATATCCAAGGCCAAAATATGTAGACAGCGCGTCTTGTGTAGATGTTATATGGCTGGTGTTTTTAATTTCACCTCCCATCAAATGAATCCTTTGCTTGTCCCTCTTTTATTATTAAAAAGTTAGTACACTAACCAATACTTAGTTAGCTTCCTGCTTACTAGCAGTTTTTTTAATAAATAAGCCAGAATTTTAATAACCAACTATTTTCCTCAATTATATGTATTTTCTGTGGTGTGTTTTATAAATAATAAAGCAATAATAAATAAAAAAATAAATAAATATTTATTTTAAAAGTTTTTATTTGATCTAAATACACAATACCTAGGGACTTTAAAGGCAACTGTATAAGGGAATACTTTTTGTGGAGAAAGGATTTCGTTTTATCGACTTATATTAAAAAAATCGATATAAAAACACCTCGAGGCACATCACTAACGCACACAGTGTAGTACAACAGAGTCCGGTGTGTCGTTTTTATTGACACTTGTACTGTGACAAATATCCAACAAAAGCCTACAATTCTTCAGCGCAAGTACGATATACAGGGGTAGGTAGGTATCTATATCAAACCCTTTTAGATAAAATGTGTGTACAACGTCACTTATGAAAACTTCCTTCAAAACAAAAGAACTTCATTTAATATAAACAAGCCAGTCGGAAAACAAATATTCCTGAGATTAGCTAAGAAATAAAAAATGTTCTAGAATAATTACTGTAGAGTAAACTTTTTAGGTTCTTAATGTCATAATTTAAACTCTTATATAAGCTATTATACATTAAAGTAATAGATTTAGCCATTATTATCAATTGAAAAATTCGTTATATTAAAAAAAAATCTATACTAATATATTAAACTAAAGAGTTTGTTTGTTTGAACGCGCTAATCTCAGTAACTACGCGTTCGAATTGAAAAAAATATTTTTTCGTGTTAGAGCATTTATCGAGGAAGGCTATATATCGTCGCCCTGTGGCTAATACAAACGAAAATACAGCGAAAAATGTGAAAAAAAATCGTAATATGTTGCGCAAAAGTATAATACATTTGCGCAGTTGAATAAATATATTTCGCACTTCAGTCGATAATAAGATACTGTTATTAATATATTTAACGGAGGCGTGTCCTATGCCCCAACTAAGTAATAAATGTATTTTATATTGAGTTTCTTTAATCATTAACCTATATGAGTAAATAATATTTCATGTGATTTTAATTGATTTGAAGTGTCTTTAAACAAAAACAGTAACGGTTTAAAACCGCGGTCATAGCTGCCGCAAAGCATCCGAAACGACGGGCCGTAGTTATAATAATTTGTAAATAAGGTAAACTGATATATATCGCGTTTTAAACGGTTAGAGTGTCGACTCGTGTGAACTACAGACAGTATTTAATGTCTGTGATGGTGCTGTGGTGATACTTAACAGACTGGTATAATTTAATAGTTATTAGGTAATCCTAAAGAAATTTTTTTTCTAATAACAATATAAAAACGATAACAAACCGAACGATTTCACAGATACTCATCGAAAATCCAATAAGGTCTGACCGCGAAAAAGCAATTCCAATAAAGATCGCCTTACCGAAAATTACTAATACTTTAATCCCGCTAAAAAATAAATTTACAATTTCCACATTCAAGGGTTGTCCGCGCCCCCGGGGGTTATATCAGCTTACACCTAAAAAAGAGAAAAATAATCTCACTAACGAAGGACCAATACACAGGAGAGAGCTGTTTTCTTTTTCCGATATCGCAGTATTAGGTATCAGTAACGCGATTACTGACCCCTAATTTGATCAGTTGTGGCCGCAAATTTTTTCACGAAGGGAACTTACCTGAAAATAATAATTCATTTACGCGTCGCCGTTATAGGATTATTAGTGTTGTTTGTATTGGATGCTTTTTGGCAGCTGTGTAAGTTTGACTCCGTTTTTTATGACGGAGAAGGTCAGACTGGGGTCCACTTGATTGAAGGTATCAATCCCATAGCCTAAAACACCTAAACAAGATTCGCTGTCAACATCATTTCAATTAATTTAATCGTAATACAGAAATTTATCCATCCGGTACCACTGCCTACTGTAAAGCATCAAATTAGTTTTGAGTTAAAAAGTAAATTAATATATTTCGCGTTTTATACCGTTTAAAGCGTAACCCTAAACTACAATACCTAAATTAATTGCTTATCAAATTGTACCTCTAATATATAAATTTAGCGTAAATGCAGAATTCATTTAATTTCATTTGGCTTTCTCCTGAACTGTATACCTATTTATTATTTGAACCTAAACTTAAAAATCGTACTCTTAACATGTTTATTTAATATTTCAGCTTCGTAAAACACGTTTTCCTTTACAATCTGCGATCAACTACATTTGGCTACTTTGCACAACCGATTTTGAGCCTAATGGACCGGTACATTCAAAATGGCGTCGAAAATCAAACAATGCTCCCGCTATTAGTTCTTACAGTGCAAAGTACTTGAATTTGTAGGTTGTAATTATGGGGTAAAAGTGTGACGTCATTAGTAGGCTGTTGACATAACACGCCTTTCGCTTGACTAGTCAAATACTGGGCGTGGTGTTGGTGGTAGCCGGGTTCACCATTTACTGGTATTGGATACCTGAGTACTTTTAACGAAGTGTTTACGCTATTGGTGCGAGACGAAATTTTCTATAGTGACGTTAGATACTGGGGGGAAATTATTGAGTGAAATAAGATTTAAATAGTGATTAAAATCGAAGTAAATATTATACCAAAGTCTTCTTAGTGAGGACGCGAATTTGGTCACTGAAATCCAAGATTTTTTGTATAAAATAGTAATTTATCTCCTATATACACGAGTTAATCTTAAACGACGAAAGGTCATTCTTCTTTTCCCTGTTTCTTGGCTCCTGTAGGTCGCAGCGTGATGTTTAATAGCTTAAAGCCTTCCTCGATAAATGGTCTATCTAACACAATAGGGATTACCGCACTACCTACTTATTTCTTATTTTAAAATTATTAGATATATTTATTGATATAGAATTTAAGCCTAAATTCTTCTTACTATACCAGAATGAGTATAATACCGCAAAATAAAAGGGTAGCAACATTAAAAGCGAAAATGAGGCATTATCAAGCCATTAAAGCACATAAAACAAACCCACTCAATTCGCCGACATAACCTTTATTCCTTTGAACTCAATGTCCACTTCCGACAACTCGGCCCATTCAATACCCATCAAAGACTATCATAGAATTGTCGCGGCGAATATGAAAAATAAGTCAAAACAAGATTAGGTTTCCGACGTTGAATTTTCGAATCCTTATTCACGTTTCAATGCCTTTCACCAATTATGTTGCTAAATGGCGAACAAATATTTCAATTGCGAAGGGATGTTTTAGTGCTCTATCGTTTTCTAATTCTTTTGACCGTTTAACGGTAACATAATCAACTTATTCAGGTTTATTTCATTAAATAACATTTATTTATGTAGTCACAAAATGTATATAATTAAGTTTTATTGCATAGTCGGTCAGTGGTTTGACGACAGAATTTGATTTGCTTTCGCTACACAACTTTAGAACTCAGTATTATACTTTGAACGGTTTAAATTAGAAATTATTAACAACTAAAATTATATACTGTCTATAGTTTACGCGAGTGGTACACATTTAAATAAAACACTTTAACGGTTTAAAACGCGATATATTAGTTAAACTTATTTGAAAATGATTTTTAACTTCGGCCCGACGTTTCGGATGCTTTGCAGCAGCCGTGGTCACGGGGAGACTCTGCTGCATCAAAAAAGTTAATACAGCGGGTACCGAAGTGTAAAAATCATTTTCAAATAAGTTTACACTAATATATAGTCGTTTTTAAACCGTTAAAGTGTTTTATTTAAACTAAAATTATTTTAACTACGGCCCGACATTTCGGACGCTTTGAATTTGAAATACGGCCTTCAATTCGCGTTTTAAACCGTTAAAATTATTGTATTTAAATGTGTACTATTAGCGTAAACCACGCACAGTATTTAACTTAATACTAGTTCTTCCGTTTTAATTTGCGCTAGGACCTGAAGTCTCAAAGTTAACGGATTCGTGTAAAAATACTTTGAACCGTTCAAAACTCGAAACATAAAGTTTTATACCCCCAACCAAACGTTTTGTGTTGGAAAAAAAATTTACTTTATACGTTAAGAAGTATAAATATAAAAAAATAAATACTTATTTCATAAATAATCAAACTTAGCTTAAAAATATTCTTTGTAAAATGATCAACGGACGCAAAATATTGTCTGCCCCTCAATATATTCATTCGTGTTCATCAAAAAGCTGTACCCATTTGAACAATAGTCTCCCCAAATCTCTTATTATTTTTACCTTGCAACACAGCGGTTTAGAATACGATTGCCAACAATGGGGCGTTTGAGAACCCCTGGCAATATAATATTGGCCACGGTGGTCTGAATTCTGTCTATATTGGACACTTTTTGTTTGGTCGCGTTATGGATGACTTCGATCAACAGTCGGGATAATTCATATCAAATGGAATTGAAAATTATGTACCACATATAAATGGCATTGTATACCGTCCCTTTGAGTAATCATTTATATGTATCAGTTTAATATTTATAATAAAAGTATACTTTGTAATTTTGGATTAGAGATATATAAGATATACTAGCGACTTTGTCCGTTCGTCGGTATCCAAATTTGTTTTTACAAAGATCTTTATAAATTTAAGCTTTTACCCACGGAATCGGTCGCGTCACGTCGTTCTTGCGAGTTCATCTTAAGAGATAGATATACCGTAGCATGTTTTTTTAATTATTTAAAGAGAATTCTTTCATACATATGTTTGGGGTATCTTGAACTGTGTTTGCAGCGTACGCAATGGTAACCCACAAGGATAAATAATTTTCTCAGTTTTTTAGACATTTCCCACTGTTTCTTTGCTACATTATTCACAGTGATATATTTTAATAACCTTCCTCAATAAATGTTCTAAGTAACACAAAAAGAAATTCATTCAGCTTTATACATTAGTATAGATTTGAAAATGTATATAAATAATCTTCGCAGGTACAATTTAATATTTAACTTAGTAGACTGGGTTGCATAACTTTACTATTAAATAATTACTTTTGTGTATAATTTTTAAGTCAAAAAATACCTAAAAATGCACTTTGAAAAACTATGTTTAACTAATCCGTACATTCATCTCACCTATGATAAAAACAAATAAATTGTAACTAATGTTTTGTAATAAAGTAATTAACTAAAACTCTGATAAAGATTTGAACCCGTAGGTGCAAATAAAATTGAAAAACATTTCACAGTAATCAATTCATGTATATAATTGTTCATATTGAAATTTGACCCGTGACCACGGCTGCTGCAAAGCATCCGAAACGTCGGGCCGAAGTTAAAAATCATTTTCAAATAAGTTTAAATCGCGTTTTAAACCGTTAAAGTGTTTTATTGAAATGTATACTACTCGCGTAAACTATAGACAGTATTTAATATTTAACCATTTAAATGCAACACTTTAACGGTTTAAAGCGCGAGATATATTAGTTAAACTTATATTAGTTTTTTGTGTACTCGCGTAACTTACAGACATTATTAAATATTTCACTATGTTTACTAGAAATGTTACCGATTTAATGAGTACGCGGAACGTGTTAAAACCGTATAAATGTTTTTAGAATCTGGCTATTCATGTAAATACAGAATCCTGTAGCACTCTGTAACAAACATTTCTCGTACCGGAATATAATTACTAATTCACACTTCCAAAGTTTAACACACAAGTTACTATTGACCTTTCCTGCGGTGAAAAAACAAAACAGATTTAACTGGCACGTCGAGTAACGAGCTAATTTAAACTTTTCGGCGACAGACCTTTTGAAGGGAGGCGCCCCCGACACCTGAGGCGTTTGACGGCTGTGCCTAGACAGGACTCGATAAATCACAGATAATGTCGGCTTTAGATACACTAAAATAGATAAAACTTCAGTTTTAGTAAGAGATAATTTCGTGAGGTCTATTGCACTAAGTGTAGTATGAAATAGTGACTATCTCACTATTTCAAATAACTAAAAAAATCTTCTTTAGTTAAATTTCAAAATTTTAATCTACTTCCATGAATCGTAATAGACACGACAGTTCAACTGTTAGATGCCGGTTCGAGTGCCGCCCGTGTCATTTTTAGTCTATCTATTTACTCAACCAGGCAGAGAAAAAATTAACATTTCTCATAAATAAAATTTATTATTTAAACAGACACAAATGTGTGTTTCTTCAACGCTATTTTACAACAATTCTTTTAAGTTGTAAAATATTTGCTAATCTATATCTTGGAAATTTTTTACTAAAAGAAATTACATATTCTGTGGTGACCGTACTGACAGTACAACCTATAAATCACTACAATTGAATGAGTGGGTGTAATTGCGCATGTGTAGTCCGATTTGACCACTGTCCATTCCCGTGAGGGGGAGTGGCTACCTGATTGAACGGATCACTCTAAACTTATATTTCCCGGAAAACGGAATTCGATAGGGTTCGATTATAGGGGTTATACACATATGCGTTGTCATGTACAAAACTTCATTGATAAGGTGTGTTTGCTTGATTTACCAGTGTTATAAAAGATTACCAATGAAGAAGTTATGTGTATTTTCCTAGTTGAAGCTTGAAGGTTATTCTAATGTATTTGTGAAAGCAATTAAATTCCTTTGAAAACTTTAACATTTTTACATGTTCATCAGTTGCACTGATGGGACTATATACATTTCAAATCCAACCAACACGTTTTGATGTAAACAAAGATGTAAATAAAACAATTTTAACAGTTTGAAACACGAAACAGATAAGTTAACGTATTTTTAATTTATTTTAACAACATGAATAAGTAGTCAATGAAATAATTTAAAAAAGGAACACAGATTTGTTCACTTTACAAAATCTTGTATTTATCTATTGTATAAGTATTTAAATATATTTAATACGAAAACGAGACAGTTCGAAGCGAGCTATCGTAAAGGTGCGGCCACAGCGGAAGGAAACATAGTCGGAAGTAATATAAAAAGTAGCCGACGTCGCCACGAGCCAAGCCTAAGCAAATCTGAAAAAAACATCAATTACACGATACATTTACATAATAAACCCCCTAAACAAACGGGCACTGTAAACAGAGCGCGGATCGTGTAGTTTTTACGCCATATTAATTTAGTGCTCGAGTTACAAGCGACCCCTGTACATTCCGCAAGAGTGTCGGCCTACTTTCCTCACAAAGCGATTGAAGGAAAAATAATAATAAAGAAAGGAATGTAAGGGACTCTGCATAGTACTTATGTAAAATTAGCTCGGGCTTCTTTGATGTGCCGACCAATTGTGCGCTGTGAAAGCGCCTTTATAATTCCCATGCGTCGAACGGTGTCGGCTTATTTATTAGGCAATTAAATTCTTCGCTCTTATGTACAGCGGATTGACGATCTTCAACTTGATGTGACGAGCATTTATTTCTTGGAGTGGGGCGTTCGTAAATACATTTCGAAATTTGCTTGGTCCCCTAGGTAGACCCTAATATGTATGTCTGTACGCTATAGATATATCGTCTATTTGTTATACAACTTACAAGTAGATACAGATATACAACAACTTACTAGATTCATTGTAATAATTACTATCGCTTTCTTATAAATAACGACACAAATTGGTATGATGTTTAATAGTCTCTCCCGTTTCTTCTTCAAACTTCTTAGAATGTATTATAAAACAAAAGGCAACATCGTCGTCAGCGCATCTTAACTAGATGATCTTTTCACCTTATAAGTGAACCCTATACTTGTCCATTATCATAACAAATGTTTATCAAAATTATCCTTCTCACATATCTCTGTGCAAAACTTATTCAATTGCATACATCCGAAAACATTTAACAATCACCGCCCATAAATACCGGTCAAACAGTTTCATATACAAAAGACTCAAATCAAAACGTTCATCTGTCGAATTGAACTAAATAAAGAACCCCCAGCTAACCAAAAGACTGTTATCCTTTTGTCCCGGAGATAAGTGGTCAATCACGCAACTGACACCTTCGACCATGACTTAAGATAATTATATATAATTTGGCACTTGAAGGGTTGAATGCACCATTGTCCATATGTCACTTGCACTATATTCTTAATAAACTGTATTTTCGCGTCCGTTATTGCGTGACAACCACAAATTGTTGTAATACTTTAGTGTGTTCTTCAATAGTGGTAATTTTGGTGAAAGAATTTGGTGAAAAATTCCACCAACCAATGAACAATTGAAGGATTACTCATATGGCCGAACAAAAGAAAAAGATTCAACGAACATTTTAGGAGTAACACAACGTATAAATACATTACCACTAAGTACATAATTTTAAATAAGATTAGACTATGTTGAGACGTTATCGAACTAAATACGTAAGAATACATAACATTTTATGATACGGAATAATAAATGATAAAATAAAAACTTTGACAGCCAGCAGTACTATTAACTAACGCAGCATTGATGTCCACCTTATAAATTTTGTTAACTCTTAAAGATTCTTGGCTTTCTCGACCACGGTGACTTAAATTTAAATTACAGAACTGAAGAATGAATCATTATTAGAATTTATTTTTTATTTATTAAGATAAAACATGTCTCATATATTCTTTAATATATATTGGTTATCAATTACTATTCTGTAAGTCACAGTAAAGTATTTTTGAAGCTAATAGAAAATTTGTTATAGCGGATGCGGACAGCGCGGCAGAGGGTGGAGGCTCACCAACACCGGGGGTCCCGTCTGACACTCTCACTTGTGGAGCCTGTCGTCGGGCCTTTGCTCTGGCTGACATCGTGCGGTTCATACAGCATAAGGTCTCCTCCTGTGATAAGGAACTAAGCACCTACCATTGCTTCAGTGCAGGTAAGTTATATTTAAAAGAAAAAAGTCTTGGTCTTTACCATATCTTTCCGAATATTTTTTTCATATACCGTGTTGACATTTGCTTCTTTCCTGTAATTTTGTTTTTTTTTGTTCTATATACAAAAGAAATAAGAAAAGAAGGAAGAAATCGCCAAAGGTGATAAGGCAGCCTTTGCACATTTTATTTCGTATATATTATTTTTAAGGGTCTTTGCGGTGTAAATATATTTGTAATTTGTACTATTTAATTAATATTATCTTTCTTAAAATTTGTTTACAATATTATGAACAAACCTAGCGAAGCATAGTTACTAAATCACGAATCGATAATTCGCCAATAAGACGTTATGTTCGTTTACAATAACTAACGTCTTCTAAATAATATTTTATCCTCCTATCCTTGTAACGCTGTTAACTTCTACATCAGCATATCTTGATTATTCACAATAACACTATGAATTAACTTTCTAATTTTAAAGTTGATGTCAAAATGGCATTAACACCGGACGTGTGATGTATAGAGGTGGAAAAAAATAAATTGAAAGGAAAAGCAATTTGTGCAAAAACACAAGTGATAACAAAAAGTAATTTCCCTTGCTGACCTTCGTACACAGAGGATATATCGATAAACAGTGAATATTGGAAAGGAAATGGTTGAATACTTAAAATTACACGTAAATGAACTTATATATAAAAAAAACAATAGAGTGTCATCAATTTTTAACCGATCTTTAAAAGATAACGTCATTACAGGTCCTAATTCTGACCCAGAAGATGGTTCGAGACCGGGACAAAATATGAGTTCAGGGTCTACGGGTAGGCGACCTTCTCTTCTAACAGCAAGAAGGCCGCCGAACAGTCGAGTTCATACTCCTCCGTTGGCCAGTCCGTCGATAGCACCTCCTGACTTAATAGAAGATGGTGGAGCTTCGAGTACTCCTAAGAGATTGTTAGATGGTAGGTATATAGCGGAACTTTTGAAAAGTTAGAAAGTTTGCGACACATCTTTCATACCTTTGAATTTGTAACCATCTTTAGCTTGGTTAGATGTGTTCGAAGTAGAAAACATATTTGGGGAATATCTTTTATATCCGCAATAATAATAATATGATTTAACAGACGCTGATGCGGAACAGTCAACTCCAAAAAGGAGGGCTTCCACATCACCGATGCCTTCAAGTTCCCCAGACGAAGACATCAAACCGAAAATTAAACAAGAACACATGGATACGTCTAGCTCACCTGAAGACCAAAAGAAATCCAGAACAGAAGTGGCTGATGCTGAATCAAATACTATGCATAGTGGTATGTACTTTATATGTTTGTCAACTCAACAAACCCTTAAAGATGGATAATTTCTCCCGTTTTTTTCACACTTCTTACTATATTATACAGACGCATAGTAACGTTTCATAGACTCAAGCCTTCCTCGATAAATGCTCTATGATACACAAAAGAGTTTTTCACAAAGAATTTTTCAATTCAAATCAATATTTCCTGAGATTTTTTGTGTGTGTGTTTGTTTGAACGCGCTATCAAACAAACACACAAACAAAGTCTTCAATCTTTTAATAATAGCATACATAATTTATTCTTTTTTTTTCATACTGCGAGCAACACGTAAATATTTCTTTTGTGTACGAAATTAAAAGGACGACCGCGCACTCTCAGCTGATGTCGGCTTATTATTAATCATTGCAGTCATCTTCAAAGGATTTAGACAATTTTATCGGCACGTTCTCCTCGATTGCATTGTGACTAAGTATTGCACAACAACAATACTGGACAGTTCGTGTTATGCTGACGTCACCATTCGGTCATACATTTAAGGTTTATGTCAATCTTGGTATATACAGCGTGTTCCTAACAGTTTCCGAAAGTTGTAACTTTAAGTATTTAATGGTTTGACAATGTTACAAAACTTATACGATGATGTCGTATTAATGTAATTTATATTTGTTTAAAGTTTCGGACATACCATAGTCAAGGCTATTTATAATTTTGGAGGTTCATTTAATTCAAGCTATGCTAAAAGAGGGGATGAGGACTCTCTTTGCCTTAGGGTTAGGTAGACCGGGATCCTTGCCCACCTAGCTACACTACTGTTCATCAATACATAGTTTCGTATAAAATATGTACCCATACAAGGATCTTCTCGCTATAGTATTGATTTTTAAACAGCTGCCCGCTTAACAAAATCTTAAGATCTTAAAAATCCTTATCATAATCCCTTAACGAGCACACGTGAATTCTCGGGACATCTGTATAAGCGCAATCTTGCGAGGGTGGTTCGAAAAATAATCTATCCGAGCATAACCCTTTGTGCGAGCAGATGTGCCGTCATTTGACACTTTTGTATTAAACCGTTGCACAACAAAAGCTTTCTTAAACCCGAAATTGTACAACGTTTAATTTTCAACCCGCATTTTTCCCGGCACAATGAGCAATCGCGAATTATGGATTACGTAACATCTAATGACTTCAAAGGTAGAACACGCGTCGAATTGATTTTCTACCTAATCAAATCTGTCTTATAAACATAATATACATATAAGGCTTAAGAGTTTGAGCGCGCTAATCTCAGAAACTACTGTTTCGAGTTGAAAAAAATATTTTTGTGTTAGTTAGAGCATTTATTGAGGAAGGCTATAAAACATCGGCAACCGATAGGAGCGAAAAAACGGTGAAAATTGTTCGTCTTCGAGAGCTAGATTTATTAAGCTGAGGAGGTTTGTATGTGTATAGACCGCCTCTGTGTCTGTAGTGACGCGTTGTTTAGCATTGGGTAAACGCGAGACGTCCTGGTTTTCCAATCTAAGGGAACCAATAGATCGTTTCGGCCGGGTAAGGCATAGAAGTCATGCTGGGAAAACGTTTGAAAACATTATTTTTTTTTACATCGATAATAAATTTAAATAATCGCAAGTGTTAAGGTTGAAATTACATTGCGCGAGAGGTGCATGTATCAATAAGTTGAAAAAATTCGACGATGAGATGTAGGACTCGGTAGCTCAATTGGTAGAGCAACAGCACGGAACGCTGACGATACCGGTTCAAGTCCTGACCCGAGGCGAAAATTTTTTTAATTTATTTTCGATTTTTAAAATGCTGGGAAAAGTGAAACGGACACTCATTTGTGTCCGGGGGTAAAACGGGATTTCACATTTTCCTTTTTTAGTAATACAGAAACGAAAATCAACCTTTAATACAAAGTGCCGTCGAAATACGCTTAGACGTGTTGCCACAATACGATTGCGCTATCACGTCAGTAGCAGGTTTCGTTTCAACACCAGTTGTTTGGGCTTATTGAGTTTATCCTAAACGTTAACCCCTTCGGAGCTGTCACACATTCAATAACGTAAAGGGGCCCGTTAATAAAATCATACGAAACTTTATCGCATTAGAACAATACAATCCCACCTATAAATCTAAACGCGTGCGCCGTGTCACAGCGATCGAAACGTGCCACAGAAAAAACGATCATAATTTAATTATATCCTGTATTAATTAACCCCATCGCTTTAACAGATACAGGGGATGTTTTTGAAGAAAAAAAGTATTTGCATGAACGCACGGTTTGACGTACGCGCATTGTTATCTTCTGCCTTTGTGATGACCCTTATGAGCGTGGAGCGACCGTGAAGATCCGATGTCGCCGGCAACCGCTAATGAATATTCAGCCCTGACCCTATTTGTTTAGAGTTCAAAATAAAAGGATAAACCGTACGCTTGTTACCGTCTCGCGTCAAAGTTGCGCATGATATTATAATTGTCAAAGATGCTACTGCGGCTCCATTGTCAGGCGGCCTTTTATAATTTTTGAAGATAAAAAACCTTCGGCGTGCTCCTGACACGTTCGTGTGTCGTCGTGACCTAGGGATCTTTGACTGTGGCACAATGGTCGAGGATATTTTTAGTTAACAGAAGGTAGCTAAGTGGCGGGTTTTGAATAAGTGGCATTTAATTTTAGATCTGACGTCTCGAAGTGAGGGGAGAATTGTCCCGTGCCTATCGCGTCCTTCGTTATATTTGGAGGTATTGGAATGATGGCATTTCCATATTTGTGTATTAGTCATACATTATAACAAAAGAACACGTCTTTTGACCGCTGTGTCCACAGAGTGTCTTTGCAGACATTACCATTACAATGCTGGTGAACTGATGGTCGTCACTTATTTGTATCGGGGCAAATATTGGCCCAAGTGCGCGTTGCGTCCAGTGTTTGCCCGTTTTGTTTGGTTTGTTTGGTTTTTAAATTAATGAAGAATTGTTGGATAACTGAGGCGTATTGTCTGTAGTTTATAAAACACTTTTTACAGATTAAAACGCGAATTATAGTTAACTTATTAACGGCCCAATGTTTTGCAGTAGCCGTGGTTACGGGGAAAAAAAAAAATAACGTTTATTTAAATTCCTAAGGCGGTCTTTTTTTTATTTCTTTTTGGAATTTTAAACATATCATATCCTACCACGGATTCAACAACTTGGCTGGAAGTAAAATAGATAGTAGAAAAGAAACAGATATGAGTCTTTTTGTGTCTTCAGTGTATTCTTTTCTTAACAAAAATTATGATAGTTACATACAGTAGCAACATAGGGCTTATGTTGCCTTTACAACTTTACTGTGATGAGCTACGCCACTAAAACATCTATATTGTTATATTATTGTCCTTTTAATGGAATTGTAAATGATTCACTCCAGTATCGTCCGCAAAATTTCCATATCAAGACATGTTTTCTTAAGGGTCGTCCACAAAGGGCCATCTCCTCCAATCTTTAATCCTATCTCGGGACCTTTGCGGGCAAATTTATATTTCTTTAGAAATATCGTCTCTATTATGTATGTGCGGGTTCTATTCCTTGACGTGGGCGAGATAACGTAAGTTAAGTCCGAGAGAAGATTGTCGAGAGAAAAACTACCGCCGACTTCGAATCGCTCATCTTCAGATCGCGTTATTGGAAAAATGACCTTTAACAGTTTGCGTTACATTCTCATCTCGTTTGACACGTCGCGGATTAGTAGAACCTTATTTTGTATATGAGGTGATAAGTCTTTATGAAGGGTCAACCTTTTCTATAGAGTGCTCACCCTTTTAGTGAAAAGAGTCCGTTGATAGCTGATTTAGGATTGGTGATAATGCATTCAGTGTGTGTAAATATATCATAGATTTCTATGATAGATCGTTCAGCGGAGAGCGGTTTTCGAATTCACTGATCGCTTCAACAATGGAGCTCAAGTAGTGATTTGACATTTGTCCCCTAGGTCAGATTTTTAAAGGATTGTCAGTGATATCGATAGCAGCGCGTTCAAAGCTTTGTGGTTCGGACATGAGGGTCCATGTGTCTATTACAATGGGATACGTTAATTAAAATTCGTTTCATTGTTCAGAATTTACTCCCATTTAGAATCTAACATCGAACTTTCGAAACAACATTCTACGGCACATAAATTTAAACCGCGTATTTGTCCCCCATCCCTCTGACATTTTATTGTTTTTCTTCAATTTTTTGTAATATGTGGTAATGGTCGATCCACACGTGTCGACAACGGTTATTACGAGTTTAAAATAGCCGCCGACATCTGGGCAGAGACCAATTTTGGAGATCGCATCTTCGTCAGATAAGGGTTCTGTTTCGCTTTTACATAAAGCTTTTACGAATACGAAATTATTCTCCACAATAAATCTCATATAATATCTTAAACTAAAGCTAACAAGTACTTAAATAAAATACTTTAACGCTTTAAAACGCGAAATATACAAGTTAACTTATTTTAAAATTATTTTAACTACCCGATGTCTCGGATGCTTTGCAGAAGTCGTGCCTCCCTGTGACCACGAGACAAGATGTCGTGCCGTAGGTAAAATAATTTTCAAACAAGTTCAACTAATATATATCCCGTTTTAAACCGTTGAAATGTTTTTTAAATGTGTACTACTCCCGTAAACTATTTACTAGGATACTACTTACAACTAATTACACTGAACAATCCAAAGTTGATATATAACTAAATAATATGTTTTACTAAAATAATTGTTTATTTCGTTTAGTTTGTTTCTATGTTGGAACTATTTAATATAAATAAATAAATAATAAATATTTTTTAAACCGTCTCAATATTTGCGAAGTACTTTATCGTGGTGGAGTGGAGTAAATTTAAATAGACCGTATACTATAGCGCTAAATCCCACATCACTTCCCCTACCTACCACTATTTACACCCATTAATACCTACCTATATTTCAATGTTGAATTCCATTTAATTCGCATTAGTTTACCCACCGTCTGGGCAGTTGTCGAATATTGAAACCAAGTTTTAATATTCAAGCAATCAATAACATCTCGCCCCATTGGGACGGAACTGATTGGCTGGGGGTGTAACAATTTGTTAACTATTCTCTATAGTTTACAGAAATCATAATATTAGTCTATATAGGGAACATTAGTAAGGATCGCATCTATCGAAGTTTAAGTTTTGATTTATTCAGCGTTTCATAGTAGTTATTTGATTGACACAATGCCTAATGCTAAGCACGATGATATGTTAAGCACGAGTCCTCCTGGATTCGAATCTCCTGTGAAACAGCCTTAAATCGTAAATTAGTGAAACGGATACAGAAATATATTCCTTTAAGGCTTTATTTGCTTCCCTAAACATAATTAAGGGCATCGTAAGTATTCTCTAAAATATAACAATGTTTCAGCGAAGTCTTAAATTTAAAATTTCTGCTTGCTACATTCATTCAAATAAAATTTATGAAGTTAAAGACAAACGGCGTTATAATAAAACTTATTTAACTATTTTTTAGTTTAGAAACAATACTCACATAATCTTAAGTATAATAGAAAAATTATTTTGAATTATACTGGTTAATAAATTTTGAGGGTAGATTTTATACGACCAGAATTACGAACGCGAACACGCGTCATTCGAATTTCATTCAAGTAATAAGGGCTGTACATACTACTGGATTTACAGCTCTTTTTATACCTCATATCGTTACATATCAACGGGTCACAATTTGCACGGACGGGGTGGTAAGGGTTGGGTGTGGGGGACGGAAAGGGAAGACGGTCATTCAGCGCAGCGGCGCGACGGACATCCGCCGCATAACAAGTCGATGGTCTAAGCGCTCTGGCGTTATAAACGACGTTCCTTTTTCAAATTTTCAATATTATCTACACTTAATGTTGACGTGCGTAATTTAACGGCGGCTTTAGTTCTTGTCTCGAGATTATCTTTATTTTTTATCGTACAATTAATTCTAGTTATTATTAAAAAAAAACACAGTATCTATCTGATTTTTTATACTACGACCGTATTAAATATAATTACAGCACTTTTCTATTTTGATTCAAAGTTTTGGCTTTGAAGAGCTTATTCAAAAGTGGCTATTTAGGACTTTATTTTCCCACGCACATAAAAGTGTTGCGGTGACAAAATATTTTGAAAAGCCTCAAAAAGACCTCGTTCAAGGTTTCAATGCGTGCATACGGAATATTTAACGAACACCCGTTTTACTGTAGCATATTGTTTTAGCAAAGGAGCTTATTATTAGAGTGTCTTAAGAAGATTTATATTTCAAGAAAATCTGTTATATTGTAATAGACTGTGTTGTGAAATCAGTATACATAGTCAGGCTACAGGCGGACGTTAAACAAATAAAGATGAGATAAATAATAATAATTGAATTACTGAAAAACAATAAACAAACACTCAATAGCATGTTTTAACCAGACTTTGAAACGACTTATTTAACTTTTAATAGTAACATTTATTTAAATACTACGAGCTAAGTTCATAACTTAGACAGTTTCTGGAGGTGTCCACGAGAGGCGCTAGTGAACAACCGTTGACAGGAAGTAGCGCCGACGGCTTCCGGCCGTCGAATGTTCTATATGCTGGATTTTCCATTTTCAAACTGGAGTTTTTAAGTTTCACACCTTTTTCTTTTTCTCGCGAGCAATTATTTATTGTTTCTTAAATAATTTTCGCATTTATGTCATTATTTTTCAGCTTTCTTTTCTCAACTTTTCACGTTGCTAAGGCAGGATTTACTATTGTCTTTTAATTTTTGTTTATTTTAAATAGTAAGTAATAGTAATTTCACCAAATGTAACATTATGCTAAGAACATGTTTTTTATACCGTCACTTATATAGGTTGAGAAACAGCAACGATAAAGTTGAACTTCACGTCTTTTACATTTAGATGGTGATCAGTTGTGTTCGTGTCATTTAAGATTTTACCGTTTACTTAAATGATCTATAACAATTAATATCATGTTTTACATATAGGTAAGTCATATAAATATTTGATTTTTTAAAAATACGAGTACTTTGGTTCTGTTATATGTATTTAATTCAAAACAATTTGTGTTCGGGCACAAGTCACTTTGGTATAGTTGTTTTTTTACTTTCTCTTTCATAGCGAAAATTAATTTCGAGTTAATTAATTATTTCTAAATAGACCCATCGTGCTGTTTAAATTGTTTGTAACTTAAAATCTATATCCAGTTAACGCTCGGTTGAAGATGACAAAGTTTAACAACCGTTTCGATTTCAAAAGGCAATCTTTGATTATGGGCATTGTGTGAGCCAAGCCAGTGGGGGTGAAATTTTTAAACGCCTCCCGTCTGGACGACCCCTGTCGTAATCGCGGGGGTTCTGTTCCGGCCAGTGCAGGACTATCATAGACGGACATAGGCAAGACTTAAGTTTATAGTAGTAGATGTACTTGTTACATCAAAATTTAATATCAATGAAATTTACTTAAAACAAGATATTTAAATAAAACACTTTAACGGTTTAAAACGCGATATATTAGTTAAACTTATTTGGAAATGATTTTTAACTTTGGCCCGACGCAGTCTCCCCGTGACCACGGCTGCTGCAAAGCACGAGACGCAAGTGCTTCGTTACTCGAAAATGGCTCAACGCCTCCTGTATTTTATTAACTTATAAAAAAAATAGCATCGGCTTTATTAAGCTTTCAATCTACTTTCTTATAATGTTTATTGTTAAGCAAGATAACTATCAGATCACCCATACTGGTCTAATTGTTCGCTTAATCGCGCGGTGGATCGATTCTATCAAGCCAATGAAGTTTCGTTCGATAATCTTCTATAATCTTATAAGCTTCAACGCTACCGATTGTGTTGGTAATA
The DNA here is from genome assembly GCA_963661955.1 of Leptosia nina. Taxonomy (NCBI): domain Eukaryota; kingdom Metazoa; phylum Arthropoda; class Insecta; order Lepidoptera; family Pieridae; genus Leptosia; species Leptosia nina. The sequence goes on along the minus strand of CAVLEF010000004.1, from coordinate 2,072,190 downwards.
TAACGGACACGTTTTTACGAGTCAAGCTACTGTCATTCTATATATTTTTATTTGAGGACAGACAAGCACGTCGTTATTTGATGGAAGGTGATACACGATGTGCTGTCGCCTTATTTGGCTTTTCTAGATCTAAGAAAAATTTTTTTAAACTGATTCGCAACCTGGACGCAATGTTGATATTTCCATCATCCATTTAGCACTTAGATTTTCCAGGTGGAGAATGTTATGAATTAGGTAAATTCTATATATCTGTTTTGAGAAACACCTAGCACCCGATTGAAAGTATATGTTATCCATACATTTCTATTAAAACAAATAACCTGTCAAAATTTAAAATTACTAATAAACTTTGGATTTAAATAGTTTACAAACCCGTCAATGACGTTTTTAATACTATTGTGAATAAGCCTTTCAGTAGTTAAAAGAAAATATATTTTGATTCTATTCTTCAGTGTTATAAAAGGCTTGTTTCAAAAATATAAACGGATAAATGTTTGAGAGAGATAATTCAAAACTGTGAGTACCGACTTGACCAGAATAAAATACAATGGACAATGCTACGAATAAAAAGGTCGTAACATATTAATGCTTATGACTTATAATACATCACTTATATACAGGATGTTTAAAACTGATTAACATTACATTGATTAAATGCTAAATCTATCCAAAAACGTCAGAGTAACAGTTTAAAAAATCTTCAACTATGAAGATTACGCGAGTAGTACGCATTTAAATAAAACACTTTATCGATGTAAAACGCAATATGATAATAGTTTAACTTATTCCAAAATTATTTTAACGGGAAAGCTGTAACTACGGCTGCTGCATAGCATCCGAAACATCGGGTCGTAGTTTAAAATAAATTTCAAATAAGTGTAACTAATTTATAAAGCGTTTAATATTTAACTCTTATATATCGCGTTTTAAACCGTTTTTTCTTATTTTTTGTTTTAAATTTCATACGGTGAAGATGCAGATTGCATAATGGCTGGTAAGATCTACAGCGCTGTCACAAATAAAGGCTTGCCAGCTATTAACGCATCCTGTATCTTTCCGGTCGGTCACAGTCTGACCGTTACATTTCAATAATCGTCTTAACAAGATTGCTTATCTGGCCGCGCCTACCATTCTTAGTGATGCTCTCATTTTTATCGATACTTTTTGTACTGTATTTACCTTTATTGTATGCAGGAATGTTCACAGATTACACGTGACCGTGTTCTTTAGACGATGTCTGATAAGTTATATTACAAATTTTATCATATATTTACTATATGTTTATGTTGTATCAAAGTTTATGCTAATTAAAGAATAATGAATTAACTGTTCTTGAAAATTTTATCTATCTTACATATAAGACTGTTAAATATATATATTATTGTATAAGAGAATATCTTGAATGGTTCAAATTTTGTAAATAATTTTTAATCTATAGACTAAAGTTTTATTTATTTATTACAAGTAAGCCAAAGCCAGTAACTTTTATTATACATAATAACTGATTCTGAATCGGACTTAATAATTCTATGAGTGTAAACATTAATATTTTGTAACCTTTTACTGAGAAGGTAAAACAGAACTTTCACTCTCCGACACAGTAACGTATCTTAGATTTCAATATCAACAACCCGCGCGTTGCTACGTGATTCCGGTTCGCGAATATTTCATAAGATTTCAGAGGTGCATGAATCACGCTGAACACGAAGGGGCTATCCGTCACGCCTCGTCCCTCGGACCTTCTTAGCATGCGAGTCTCGCCCCGGCCTAGGCCTACTCACGATATGTGATAGCTATTACTAGATACTTTGCCGTTAATATCGCTGCAAATCCATCAGAAAACGATTTCGCATTTGTCTTATTCCTCTCTCTTTGTTCGCAGAGCCCAGTAACTACGTATGCTCCACCTGCAAGGCCCGCGTGCACTCCGCTTGGCGACTGGTTCAGCACGTGCAGCACGTCCACGGTGTGAAGATATACGTCGAGAGCATGCCTCAACAGCTGCCCAACAAGAACCATTCTACATCAAGCTCATCGTCGAGCAGTTCTGGCTGTTCGTCATCTGGCGCACCACTCCCGCCACCATCGCTTCGCCACCACCCTCTATTACCACCTCCAGATATGCATTCTCCCTTCGGAGTCGGCGGGTTACTAAGAATGCCATTACCTGGCAGCCTACCCCCTCTCGCTCACCCGTCAGTACCCCCAGCACCTTTATTCGCTAGACCCAATCACCATGATCATAGATTCAGAATGGAGCAACTTGTATCTGAACAATTTCGCCATCACGGCCTCAATTTAGCTGCGGCTGCTGCGGCAGTAGCGGCGAACTCTCTTCCCCCGCATCAAGCATTTCCCTCGCCGGCTGACCGGCCACCAGTAATACCCACATCACTTTCAGGGCGCGATAGAGCACCCCCAGTGTCACAACCTCTTTCATTGGAACCCCAGCTGGATTTTTACTCGCAGCGCTTGCGGCAACTGGCCGGTACAACCAGTCCAGGGGCGGCCACAGGCAATTCCAGCTCTCCTAGCCCCAGGAAGCATTCTCCTCCGTTCGCTTCCCCGTCGCCCTCCCGAGTCGGCCAGACTCCACCGGCGGGCGCCGGACCCGGGACGGTGGACGCGCCACGAGAAGCCACGAGGGCGCATAGTTCTATATCACCTGAACGCCGAAGTGAGCCTCAAACGGCAGACGCTCCGCCAGCCGAGAGGCCCTCGTCCTCGCCTCCGAGCAAACGCAACGATGAAGCTAACCACACTTGCGAATTTTGCGGCAAAAAATTCCGCTTCGAAAATAGTTTGATGGTACACAGGCGGATACACACTGGTGAAAAGCCATTCAAATGTACAGAGTGTGATGAAGCGTTTGAAAAGGCATCTAAATTAAAACGACACATGAAAATCCACCGTACCGAGAGCAATACAGAGGAAGGTGAATCAGCCGGTGACACCGGAGAAGATGATAGTGAGGATGAATTGGAAGACGAAGAACTCGATGGGGAGGAAGAAGAAGAAAACGAAGACGGAGAAGATATTGAGGAAGCTGAGGATTTGACTGTATCTAACAGTAGTGTCCCTTCAGCTCCTACCCGAAAACAGACACCTGCAATACCGGCGCATCCGCCAACAGCATCTGTCGTTGGTGAATTAATGGACAAATTTGGTTTGTCAAACATTGCGCAATACAGTGAAGCTTTTAAACAAGCCTTGCAAGAATCAGGAAATTCATTAAAATGGCAGTTAGCAAAGGACAGAGATAACAACAACGGTCCCCCGTCCGAGAAGCCAAATGGATTGCCTACAGCTGCGTTAAGATTAAAAGAGGAATTCGCCAAGATGCCACCGCAACCGCACCCTCTATTCAACCCATTTGAGAGTCCCTTCGAAGCATCAAAACGTATGAAGCTCGAAATGGACAGAGGAGAAGGTTGGTGGCTGCCAACACTACACGCTCAGAGACCACCCGAAAACATTTTCGACGGTCTTAAAAATAGCAGCAACGGATTGCTACAAAACCCTCTTCTTAAATCCAAAGACGGCAGACGCAACGACACTTGCGAATTCTGCGGTAAAGTGTTCAAGAACTGTTCAAATCTGACTGTGCATCGGCGGTCTCACACCGGTGAGAAGCCTTACAAATGCGAGTTGTGCTCTTATGCGTGTGCGCAGAGTTCGAAACTGACTAGGCATATGAAGACGCACGGACGTTTGGGCAAGGACGTGTACCGCTGCAGGTTTTGCGAGATGCCCTTTTCGGTACCATCAACCTTGGAGAAGCATATGCGTAAGTGTGTCGTGAACCAGAGCAACGGTGGTTCTCTCGCTCTTTCCGACGACTCAAACGCTTGCAGGGACGAAGCGTCGTGACTCTATCCTTGGGGCGGCCTCCGATTTCCACCACCAGCGCCGTCCAGCCAGATCTTTTAAACGAAAACTTCGCTATAGAAATTGGGTACTTGTAGATTGAAAAAATCCAACACAAATGAATGTCTTTGAAAACAGTTTAGACAAATGAGTCAGGGAAGTACCCAAACCAATTTCTAGTCTAAGAAACGTTTGAAGCGAACATGCAATATAGCTCGTCTGAACTGACAGCGTTTTAGCGACATATCTTTGAGCCAGTTGTTGATGTTACTTTTGAGTGTTTAGTTATTCTTTCGAGGCTGTACAAGATCTTTACGTTACATTTTGAACTTTATATGTTAATTGTAAATGAAAACCAATGCCAAAGTTAGCTATGTTGATTTTTAATGTTTAGTTCTTAGCTGTATATTGTCAATTACTTTCCGCTAATGTAATGTAGGTGGCGTAGTTTGAATAAGTTGTCTGTTAATTTAGGATATTACGTATAAGCGAATGTTTCCTATCCTAGATAAAAGTTGTAAATATATTGTGTAAATGGTACTTATTGATGTTCATATTTAATATGTTTGGCGATTCAAAACGCGTTTTCCAGTAAAAACGGTGAGTTTCCTGTATTCGGTATATTAAGGAGTGTAGACGACAAAATTGAATTAGGCTAGATGTTAATTACGAGATAATTAATTAGTTTTAATTCGACACCACTTCGACTTTCAAGGGAACGCCAGTTTATTTAAGACTGAAAATATCCAGTTTTAATTTCGTTGATTCCTCACTACCTTTAGACGTGTGAAATCTCTCGGTATACGTACTTAATGTAAATTATAGAATTTATATTAGATAATTATAAGTAAATTATAATAGATACCTAATGTCTCCGAGTACCTTCCGTGAAAAGGTCTTCTCTTTGCGGCGTTAGTAATGCCGCAAAGACGAGAACTTTCCATCACCAAAGAGTTATTATACTATCCATATCTTAACTCTTTGGTTAGTAAATGTTTATTGCAATTGTGTACAGATTAAAGTTAGTCAAACGAGGTGATTTCTAAGGAGACAAGATAGATAACAAATAAATAAGACAAATTTTATTGTGTACTACGTAAAAGAAGAACTGTTTTTATTATTTTCATTTTTATTATTTTTATTTCAATAAATATCCATGATTTGTTAATTAATCTGTTCGTTTGATTTGTCCCTCACACACCTGACACAAGTATGATAAAAAAAACATATACAAAGTCGTAAATTTGAAATATTTATATGTAGATAAAGACATTAGTAATACCTACATTGACAATTTAATAGTCCGCGATTTTCGCGATAGAAGACGACAGACATACATGAAGTTCACTCGATAGAAGATGATATACCCCAGTCATAAAAGACCTCAACAACATGCGCTGTCGTCCTATTATTTATTATTACTAAAACCGAAACGCGATTGCGCGGCTTTTTCATTTTGTCATGAACGGTGGTTCGTGATCTGGACGGAATTTCGATATTCCTACCACCATTCAGATTTCTAATTAAAAATTATAAATATAACAAAAATGGATCCGGTGGAGATTGAATCCAAGTTCCCACGATATACGAGCCCGTTCTTTACAGTCAGTATAACACAAGGATATTATTAATTCTTAAAATTCAAATTATAATATAAAAATCGATTCAAATTGAAAAAATAAGATATACTAATTTCCTTTGTTATATAAAAAATACCAAATACAACTTTATTCATTTACATACACGCATCTTTATTTTCCGGCGTCTGAAATTATACGCATAGCAGTATTACTAGCGCCATCTCTCGTCGAGTAGCAAAAACAAGAACTTTTTAAGTTCTTGCATTTTTCGAGTATTTCGCAAGTAGTACACGAAACTTTTTAAACAAGGATTTATATATTTTTTATTTATATTGGCTCTCAATAAAATGCACTGTAAATCGGTAGATCGGTATAATCTTATTGTCGTTTTCGTATTAGAATTCTGATTAATTTTTGTAATATTAGTATATAGATGTTTAAAGTAAATTTTTGTATTAGTGCTTGGACAATTCCTGGCGAATTTAGACTGCAACTGATAAAATTGAAATCTCGTTTCCCAAGCATGCGGCGAACTCATTTCTGTGTCTGTTTCACAGACCGAATTTTGCTTATAGACTAGTAGTACACAGTTCCAATTCAATCATCTTCATCAGCAAGAAAAAATATTAATGCTGTTTTTCTAATAAGAAATACTTCATCAGTTTGCTGATAGATCTTAGTAATTATTGGAAATTGATTGGTTGCTTCTCTAGGTTACCACAAGATGGCGTCAACTAAAATTTTGGTAAGTTGTTATTTGTCTGTGTTTGATTTGCAAACAAACACAGATACGAATATTTGATATGCCGATAAATTGTAATATATTCAGTTCTATTGAACATATCTTCATATAATTATAAACATTAAGTAGCGTATGTAGTTTATGCAAATATTACCTACACATTAAAAATAAGACATTTTAACTATTTCACGTTTTAAACAGTTAAAAATGTAAAACGTTCTTCTTTCTCCCCTTTATTTGTAAACATTTCCAACAAGACTCATGTCAAACTGGAATGGTAATAAAATTTCTCGACCCATGTTTTCGACCAATGGGCAGTGCCGCGTGCCACACCCCAATTTTGTCCACAGTCCAGTTTTTGTACAGAGTACACATTTTTCATTACGTATCGATATTTATTGATTGTTGACTTTTTTTAACTTTTATAAGTTAATAATCATTTCCTCCACCATATTTTACAGATAAATTTGCTAATAGGCAAATTAAAGCAAATTAAATAGGTATTATTTTTAACATAAGCAGGAGTCAAACCAGTACCTGACGTCACACCGTGCTTGCACTATTCGACTGAATCACATTAAAATTCCAGACGTATCTAATATAAGTCTGTAATTTTTATTATCACAAATTAATTAATAAAAGTAAAAACTCGTTGCCTGTAAGTGTACATTGGTGGGACACATATATATGTCTGTTTTACTGGTACAATTCATTTACATACATTAGAACCAGTTTCTAGTAAACCGTTGTATATATTATATGCAAAAAAGTCCCTTTGCTAATGTTCGTATCCGGTTTGACCATCTGCCATTTTGATGCATTCGCGAATGCAATTTTGAAACGGGTTATATTTATAATATTTTTAACAATATCTACTTATAACTGGTTTTATAATAGCTGTAGTTTACATTATCAAGACATAGATAAGACCTTCCGAATATCCAAAGCCAAAATAAGTCGATAACACATCCTGTAGATGCTATATGGTTTGGGGTTTTCACCTCCATCAAGAGATCCCATTGTTGTTTGTTATCCAGAAGCAAATACATTTTTGACTTCCTTACCCTGCCTAGCTAAAACTATGAAGGATATTTATCTGAGATTCAAACGAAGTCGTGATTAAATTGGATAAAACCACGGTTACGGCATTTTTTTGACATTTAATTTTAAATGTCTATTAATGGATTGTTGGTTGGAAATAAAACAACTTATGTATGGATAATTTTATTACTTTTTTGTTACTGTATGTCCTAAGTTTAACAATAATTAGTTTTTTATGCTTAAAATAATTAAAGAATAATTTAAACTGAAAATATGTCTCTTATTACGCCAGTACTACATGTTTACCAAATTAACATACTTTTTACGGCTCAATACGCGATATATATTGCTCACCTTATTGTCCCTCGTGACCACGGTTAGTACAAGGCGTCTGAACGACGTCTTATGGTTAAAAAGTTACCTACATATTCCACATTTAATTAAATGAAGTTTTGTACTCGATTAAATATTATTATTACATCTTTATAATTATATATAATAATAAATGTATTGTAAAATTGACCACAATCTATCACCAATCTGCTATAAATATTAAAATTATCACAAAAATGCAGCACGCGCCGCTAACAGAAAGCAGAAGGGTTGAAAAGGTCATCTTATGGGGTGTATGTGGAGGGTTAAAATGCCCTAATAACTGCCCATGAGCGCATGAAATGTTATACAGATACAAATTTAAATTCAATTGCATTAACATTCATTCTTGTCTGGGTTATATCCCAGTGAAGAAATATAATTATCTGCTGTACCCCGTGACCACGGCTACTGCAAAGAATCCGAAATACCAGGCCGTAGTTCTTAAAAAGAAATAATTAATATATTTCGTATTGTATGTGTTTACGCGAGTTGTATACTTTAAAATAAAACTCTTAACGGTTTAGAACGCGCGATAAATAACATAAATTGAGTATTTCACGTCGTAAACGTTTAAGATTTTGCAAAGAAGTGTTTCATTATTTCGTGTTTAAAACCGTTAAAAGTGTTTTATTAAAACTTGTACTACTTCTGTAAACTACAGACTACGCTTAAGTAGAACATTAGTAACACAGCCAGTCCATTACATCCAAGATCTTCATTTCGAGATCGTTCCGTGAATATAGCCGCGACCATGGACAGAATAGGTGCGCATAGACAACCAGCACACCTTGACCTGCCCCGCTGTCCGCGCCACCCGCGATCCGATTAGAAAACGAGCAACAAATAATCCCGGAGAGGTCTAATTTGAATGGCCGAGTTGCTACAATCCGAATCAAAATTCAAAACCGCGCTCTCTTAATCCCAGCCGAGGATCACAATAAAAGGTAATACATTTTAACTCCTCGCGAAATGCTCCAGCAATTTCGACCTTAGAGTGTTAGATAAAGGGATTAGAACATCTTGGTGTCGACAAAAATAAGATTATCCAAGCGAAAGTAGAAGGTGAAAGGGAGACATTTTGATGTAAGGTTTGGGATGCAATAGGGGTTTACGACTGCTTAGTTTTTACATTAAGAACTTAAGTCTCAATAATAGTACGCATGACACATTTAACGGTTTAAATCGCGAAATATATTAGTTTAACACATTTATAAATAATTTTTACTACACCCGCGATCATGGCTATTGCAAAGCGTCCGTAACGTCTGCCCGTAGTTAATGTAAATAAGTTGACTAATATATTTCGCTTTTAAACCGTTAAGTCTTGTTTATATACTTAAGTCTACTCGTTTAAAATTCTTGTCATTTTTTTTCTTAATAAAAAGAAGTATTAACGTGTCATAAAAAACAGGTAGTGGTGAGTTTTGGTTTTAGTTTGGTGGTGGGAACAAAGAAAAAATATAGGGAATTAAGTACTCGCTATATCATACTTGTCTCGTAAAAAGATTAGAATATTACTTATCTATAAAACTAAAACAGAATTATTCCAGTGTCCTAATGATTACACATGTACCTGAAATCCTAGTATGGCATAATAGTATTGTTTGAAGTGCAGCAGTGTGTTATCTGCCTATTATAACATTGACCAGTAAATTTTACATAAAGAGTTACGATACTTTAAGAAAACGGTATCGCACTTTGTATAAGATCTTTTGTATAATATGATAAAATAATATGAGGTATGTTAGAAATTTTACTTAGTGAGACTATATTCTTGAGCCAAGTGTACCGCCGGGTTTACAGCAGGTGTCGGTCGGCTCGGCATAACCAACGTAACGCTCATTTGTGCCTCGCAATTAACCCGAAGGAATCGTGATTCCTACATCTACGCAAAATAGTTTACATACATACCTGTATATAGGTTCATTTTCCTGTTATTAGACATTTTAGTACGCGTAAGAAGTTATAAGGCTTCATATAAATTCCGAGTTAGTGTACCTATACAACATAAGTTTATAAATACTATTTACGCGAGTATTCCACATTTAAATAAAACACTTTAACGGTTTAAAACGCGAAATATATTAATTAAACTTATATAATAATTATTTGAACTACGGCCCGACGTTTCGGGCATATGATTGATTTGATTTGCCCTCCCCGTGACTACGGCTGCTGCAACATTGTATACACTTTTATAGTTAATCTTATTATTTATTATAATTTAATTCTATTTTAAATCCCCATTTACAAGGTTGTCTGGAAGAAATCGCTTTATCGATAAGACCGCCATTACTTGCTATTTCTTTTTGAATATCATTTCTGTAACATATTTGTGGTGATAGTAAAGTATCTTTTGTATGTATATATTATGTCATTACAGATAAATTCCAATTCTTTAATATCATATTGCAATATAAACTTAGCCAGAGAATACTCTTCGCTGCGTCAAAGTCGCGCAATGCGAACGCTGAGGCGTCCAGCTAAAACAAACGAACTAACGGCGACGCGCGATGTGAGTGCCGTTCTTTTATCTAGGAAATCGCGGCAATGATCGCTTTACTCTTCGCGTCGCCTGTCACATGATTTCGTGGCTAGAGTGTTAAGCAATAAAATTTGTACATACAAATTTGTAGCACACTGGACGCCATAGAAATATCCCAGACAAAGTGTAATTATAATATCTAGGTGTTAGCCTGTTATAAATGGGCAATTCAGAAGGTTTCGAGGTAAATAACAAAGAAATATGTAACAAAATGGCTCTCAGGGAGGAACGTGGACAATTTTACACGACTATTTACAACCACGCTGTCCAACGGTCTAGGGAAATTGTATAGCTAGGGATGGGACGAAGCACTATCGATAAAGTTATCACATTTTTTTAATATCAGTCGATATTGTTTATAATTTTTACTAAAGAAGATAACACATTCTTTGTGTTGAACAATTTTATATTAAAGTAGGTAAAGCGATGACAATATTTTAACATTTAATTAAAATAGGCAAAATTAAAACATATGAAAATAAAATTATAAACCCTGCTAGTAAATATATATTATTTTTATTATAATCAACACGTAACTAGTCATCAACGGTGTTTTATTCAGAATGTGTGTTATCACCGTTGACAAACTAATTGTTCGTACACATTTTGTTTTCTATTTAAATTAACAGTTCAGTACAATTCTTAAAGTAGACAATGTACAGCACTGTTAGAGTAATACTGAGATGACATCATCAAGGAGAGGATACGTAGTGGTCAGCCTTAAGGGTGGCTCCGATTACCAGGGCTCCATCAAAGCACCGGAGAGGGCTGGTGGTGTGTTTAGCGGTACTGGTCGGCTATACGACTAACCACACTCCCCACGTCACACTTGCTTGACGTGAGCGTACATTAGGCATTCACAACATCAGTTAAAAAAAAGAAAAAAAGGGGGCGACTCCGATTGAATCTGTCTTTTTTTTCAAATAATTCAGTGTTAGTGTTTAGTCATTAAATAGTAGATTTTTTAAAATACACAGTTAATAATTAATGCCCTTTTTTATGGTATTTCACTTTGATCTTTTACATTACTTTAAATAAAACACTTTAGGTCCTTAACTAAAATAAAACAAATTTTAATTATTTAAATGTTTTATTGAAATGTGTACTACTCGCGTAAACTATAGACAGTACATTAATTTATATGTTAAATAATATTTAATGATTCTTATCGATAGTTCTACGTTAAGCCCTAAGCAACCGTCATCAACACCGCATTCGGAAAATCTACACTTAACCAGAAGAGCCAGCCCTCCCATTTATCCTTACACTCGCTGTCCTGTGGGGAGGGGGTTCGAGCCTCGGGGGAGGCAGGGTGGCAAAGGGCAATGGGCGCTACTAAGCGCTGATTTGCCCTTTGAATAAGTTTTATGTTTTACTTCGGGTTACCAAGTTTTTGGCACAAATAACGTGTGCGCGACTCCACACGAGCAGAAATGAGTTTCGAGTTTGGATAAAATTGATATACCAACTTGGTAATTAGATTTTAGCCATTCCTTGTTATTATAAGGATAGACTTGATTGTGTGTTCCCTTCGAGTTCTACTATCTATACTTTTTGAATATGTATACTACACACTCACACACACCCATATATATATATATTTTTTTTTCAATTAATGTTTTGTAATTTAATTTTGACGGGCACATTGGTGGCTACAATATGTGGCTATCTACGGGTCGTGGGTTCCAACATGTTTCCAATCAATTTACAATATTTCTGAAACATGTTGGACCTATTCTGGAAATCTGGATATTAAACGCCCGTGTAGGAATATCCATAATTCGCCCGAAGGTAGAGGAATATCGATCACAATAAAAGAGCCGTCAAGCCTTATACGTGCAGAAGTGCGTTACGGCTCAGATGGTCCGAATATCCAAAAACACGATAATGGTCTCCCCCAAAGGCGCTGTGTTAGTTAAACTTAGGAACATCATTTTTAACTTGGCCCAACGTTTCGGATGCGTATATCGATATATCGCGTTACACCGTTAAAGTGTTTTATTTAAATGTGTTCTACTCGCGTAAACTATAGCCAGTATATACTTGAACTTAACAAATTAAACATGCAATAATAATAGAAATACGTTTTATTTGTTTGGCAAGGCAAAGTTATGGAATGGAATTCTTGGGGGCTAAAAAAAATTAGGCAGATAAATTAAGTGAAATTCCTGAAGATATATCACTTATGATTTATAAAATAAATGTGTATATAACTTGTCCGCATCTTAAATGCATCTTAGGCACTGTTTTTAATTTGCCAACAAACAAGTAAACGCTAATCGTTATATATTTTAAAGTTAATTCTGTTGTCATTTCTTCAACATGTATTTTCTAATAATAAATACGTTTAATAATTTAGCCTTTAAGCGATCAAGGTGAGTTTGATGAAAATGTTTAAAAATCGTCTCCCCAGAATGGGCCCTTGGGTGGCTGGGGGAAGGGGGGCGCCATCAGCGTGGCCGAGCGATTCAGATGATGAATTAATCCAACAAATGTGACGGTATCACTTAGCCCTAATGTAGGGGTATAATATAACCATGAAATTTTAGATAAAATTTACGACATTTTGACGGCGCAATTCATAAAATATATTAAAATAGTGTCAGAGTGTTTGATGGTAGTATTTTTCAAATACAACTCGAAAGTACAAAATAAAGCAGTTTGATTACTGAAAATATAACACAATTTGGAGAAACAAAAAACAAATCATTAAAAACCGTCATTTTACAAGTTTCATTACTAAAATAGCTTGAAAGTGTTTGTAAATAGTTTTTAGTTTCACAAAAACAGTAACCAAACGATGTCGGTTAGCTACATATTTACTCAAAGTACATTGTTAAAAATAAAGTTGTAGTAGTAATATTTTTACATTTCGCATTGTTACTGATTGGAAGGTTTTACTTAGGAGCAATGTCATTATTACAAATATATACTTAGTTCACTTTTTAAGCCGTTACGATATTTTTCATATGACAAATAACATTAGTACATTACAAATTGGAACATTAATTAGTTTGAATAATATTTACGAATATTATGTCTAAAATATCTTTAAGCCTATTTTTTCCAGAATGTAAAGTTGTGTTCACAAAAGTTAACGATCATACGATGTTAACTTTTGTGAACACATCTCTCACTTTTCTCTCTATTATTTAAATGTCTCGCCGTGAGAAGGGTTGCTGTGTGTGTTCACCTGATAATGTAATTAAAACACGTTTATTTTGAGAACTTAATGAGTTTTGCTTTAATGCTAGGCGTTTTTTGCCCTAAGCTTAGGCTGATATTTACATACCTATCTATTTGTTATAGTATGCATTATCAACGTTTAACTTTTTTTTAAATGCTATGCTTAATTATTACAAATTAAAGATTGACACAAGCGTAGCCTTTTTTTACTTTGACTTCAGAGACACCCTCCATCTTAAGTCTCCTCGTGACCACGGCTGCTGCAAAACATCCGAGACGTCGGGCCGTAGTAAAAATAATTTTCAAATAAGTGTAATTAATATATACCGCGTTTCTAACCATTAAAAATGTTTTATTTCAATGTATAAATTACTATTTAAAAGAGCAATTATTTATAGAAATCTCTCAATTAATATAATTCCATAGAACGAATACACTTTCTTACGAAACAATAGCGAATTAAAAGCGCAATAACTTGAAATTTTTGCGACCCACCATTTTAATTTCGCCGTGAGCACGAGTGGACATTAGCGAAGGGGGCCGAGTTGACCAATAGTGCGCTTTTAACCCTCTCGAAAATTAGAATGCATTGTTTCAGAGTTTCGTTTGTTGCGAGTTCTGAGCCAGCGCCATATTGTTCATTCAAAATGGACGCGCTAACCACCATTGTTCGGGACGGACTGCGTCTGCAAAGTGAACGAATGTCGGCCATTGTTTTACCGTATTCTAATTTTGAATTTTTAATATCGTTCCGTGTGTCGATAGTCGAGTGCGCCCACTGTACTTATTTTTTACGAAAAACAAAGAGGCCGTTGTTTCCAAGATTAAAGACTGGTTTTTCAGTTCGGAGCGCGCTCGTCGGCAGACTGGCTTGGGCGGGGATATAGTCTGTATTTCTGAGAACTTATTTTTAATACTAATAAGTTTATTTGATTTTGACATTTTAGCATTTTTTCGACAAAGTCACTTTACAATTATGTAATATAAATACTAGGTATGGAACCACCACGGAACGCTGTGGATGCCGATTCAAGTCCCGCCCGTGTCTTAAAAGTTTTTCAATATAAAATCAGTAACATGTTAAAAGAATGAAAGTTCTCAATGGAGTGAAAACGTACCTATAAAGCATATTTTTTATATTTATAAATAATAAAGCTTTAGGTAAGATAATATTTGTGCGTTGTCATAGAAGTGAATAAACTATATTACTCAATGCTCACCACGAATCCTTGTCAAAACTAATTCAACCATTTCGATATAACGTAAGCATAATAAGTTTGACAATAATAAAATTAACGTGAACCGAATAATCCCGGAAACCGGTAAAACACGTTCCATTGTACCCATTCACAGCGTTTTAGGGTTAAAACTAGATCATTCCTTTGACGCGCGGTGGGCACATAAAAAATATTGATGTAATATTGTCAAATTGTCGGTAATACAGTTTTGTCAACAGCGGCGTGTGAGGGTTAGAATTTGACAAATTATTAAAGTAATCGTTGTTTATCATCGATCATGTTTTGGGGTTAGAATCGTAAGTTTAATTTATGACCTAATATTATTAAGTTATTAGTGTTAAAAACGCGAGATAATCGACACTGAGTACTTAAGCTTCAGGACAGATTTTTGAACGTGTTCAGTAGGTACCAACTATTTACACTTAGTAAGGTTAATTAAAGTAAGACAAGGTATTTTCTTTAAAATATTGACTCGGCGTGTAAAGACAAAAAACTGCAACATACGTTCATACATAGTAATTGTTACATTATTTTTTTTTTTATTAGACTAAACAATATAAGATTTTGTTATTTCAAAGTGCATAACCTAGACCTTTGACAGGCTCAATGGCTAATAATATCTAAACCATTTTAAAAGCTTCGTCTTGACATTAAATAGGTGGTAGGAATATCGATTTTCCGCCCGAGTCACGACATAAGTTTACTGGCGTTTCGATTTCAGTCTACGGATTTCCAAATATCCAAAGTCAAAATAGGCAAACAGTGCATCTTTTTGTTATGTACATACTTAATAGTTGAGGTGTTAAATTGGTTTAAAACGCGTACATGAGTTAAGGGGGGGGGAGGAGGGGGGGGGGGGGGGAGAGAAAAAAAAAAAAAAAAAAAAAAAAAAAAAAAAAAAAAAAAAAAAAAAAAAAAAAAAAAAAAAAAAAGAAGGAAAAAAAAGGAAAAGGGGTAAAAAAAAAGGGGAAGAACAGGGGAAAACTATAAAAAAAAAAAAAAAGAAAATATGGGCGGGGGGGGGGGGGGGGGGGGGGGGGGGGGGGGGGGGGGGGGGGGGGGGGGGACCGGGGAGGGGGGGGGGGGGGGAAAAAAAAAATTTTCAAAAAGGGGGAAAAAAAAAAGGGGGTTTAAAAGGGAAAGGGTTTTTTTTAAAGGGGGCCTCCCCGCGAAAACTATAGACAGACTGATGTGTTTCATCTACCATAAAGTGAACACCGTCCTTGTCTATTCTCCATTATCATAAAAAATACCAATGCAGTATCCGACAAATGTCCATAGAGCTATCGTCTATATCAAGGAGATTCGAATTAGTCTGAATGTGCTTGGCTAAGTCCAGATGAGTCCAACATCCCTCTAATCGATTCATTAAAGGCAGGATTCAATTCCTTTGATGCAGTTGTTTCCGATTACAAATTCATGACGTATCGGTCTTCGTTTTGTGTGGTTAGAAATAAGAGGTGGCCAATGGGTTCATCTGACAGTTTTTTGCTTAAATAAAACACTATTAACGGTTTAATTTTCAAAATGTATTGCTCAACTTATTTACAATTTATTTTAACTGTTGGATGCTTTGTAGCAGTCGATTGGGGAACAAAAATAACTAATATATTATTAATTTTGTACTAATCAAGTCCAATCTTTGTTTCAAAGCATAGTATTTGATTTTATTTTTTGATTTAAATAAAACACTTTAACGGGTTTAAAACGTAAATATATTAGTTAAATTATTTTAACAATGCAAAACATCCAACACGTCGGGTCGTAGTTAAAATAAATTTTTAATAAATTTAAGTAGCATATATCGCGTTTTAAACCGTTAAAGTGTTTTATTTAAATGCTATATAAAGTACTATTCGCGTAAACTACAGACAATATTTATTTGTTGAAGTATATGAATTTTCATTGCCCGAATGCAGTTTTTAAACCTCAAAAATTTTAATCTGTTTTAGTACAAATTAAATTACACATTTTTATCTAATTACTCTATTTATACATAAGACCCTTTATATATTATTTTGAAACCTTTATAAATCCAATTGATTTTCAAATAACGTCGTATAAAATCGCAAAAATTATAGCACTTTCGTTGGCTGCACCGCCACTTCCACTACATCTATTAATTAAGTTCGTCTGCCTACCTATTAGTGTTGCCACACTTCACAATAAAAAAATAGACTCATTGTTCCCGTTAAATTGGTAGAGAAATAATTAAAGCAGCGTCGAAGCCTCCTCAAACGCTGTCGAAGGCATGTGAAAAATCACGCCTTGTTATAGATAATAAAAAAAAATCAATGATCCGAACGTGTCACATCTGTCTGCTATTGAAATTTTAAAAACGGCAACACTGAATGATTTTGCGAGAGTGCAACCTTATACGCGCAGTGTAAATTACCAATTAGAAGCCTTTTGATAGTGGTGCTAACAAAAAAAGCAATCGCTGTTATTGCGTTTGAGTTTTGGTGCGGTTCTGTATGTTTTGATTGAATGGACTTGAAAAACTTGAATAAAGGAGCCAAAGAGAAAGCAACTAAGATAAGCATAGACAAACAATTGCGTTATTGTCACAGCACTATGACTTGGTACCTACTGATGTAAGAGATATCACTAGCGTAAAAAATTTTAGAGGCAGTCTCTAAATTTTACTATTTTGTTAAATATTGGGGAGAACAGACAAGTCATTTGATGATAAGTGAAATACTCTAGCCATATAACTTCTAACTAAGACGCTCTGTCGACCTATTTGGGCTTTGGATATTCGGAAATCTATAAACTGTAAACAAATGCGATCAAACTTGACAGCTTTTTCAAACCTGGACAGTAGTTTCAGAGCTCTCGGTACAGTGCTGATCGAATGCGTTGAGTCATTTAAAAATCTGAATTATAAACCTCAGGTTGGTGTTATGTATATGAAGCAAATCATAGTTAGATATAGTAGATAAACATGGTTCTCAGTTTACTTAGTTTTAAAATCTCGAAACATTATGATAAATCTAAAACTGAAAACCAAATGTTTCAATAATTTACCGTCAAACGGACAGTTCCCTTGTAAATTTAATTGGCAATAGACATTCATAACGATTAAGTTTCAAAGAGGGGAACCCTAAAATACTATCGCAATCACTCTACCTTGATATTGTGGGACCTTAATTAGCGCAATGCTTGCAACACTGAGTGGTCGTGGAATTGCCACTTTTTCCCGATTGTACCTACTCTGACTTCTGCTTTTGATTGTACCACTGTCACGTGGGGTGCCGATGTGCCAATTAATGCTAGATCATTCCAATTGTACTAGACTCTTAACGTTTCGTACCTAAGATCCTAATTAGGGTATTCATTTCATAATTGACTTGTGGATATCCAAAAAATCGTGTACTTGAGAGAAGTTACAAATTCGAGGTAGAAACTTAATTACAAAAAATTATACTAACAACCATAAAAAAAAACTGTCTATAGTTTACGCGAGTAGTACCCTACTTATTTAAATAAAAACACTTTAACGTTTAGTCTTTATAACGCGGATATTTCACAATAAACTTTCTTAAAAAAAAAAAAAATAAAGCCCGACGGGGCGGAGGCTTTGCAGCGGCGCGGGCGTTTTTTAGAAGCGGCCGCCCGGGGCCCGGGGGCGGCGCAAACCACGAAACGTCGGGCCGGAGTTAAAAATCATTTTCAAATGTCTCAGTTGTCTTTATAACGCTATTTCACGAATAAGCTTTCTTTCGTCTCAGATTCCTGTTAAGCGATTATTTAGATATTATTAAAAATGTAACGCTCTAAAAATCTATTTACATACAAAGAGAGCGTATAAAAAGTTTTTAAATATTATTTATTTAAAGAAAGTGTAATTGTATATCTGACCTCACTTGTCAAAAAAGTAAACATTTTTTTTAATGCCTGGTAGACACAACGTGAAGTCAGAAGATATATAGAGATGTAAAAAAAATTTAAAGATGACGAAATATTTATTGCTTAAAAATCCGCTTTACAGAATAAAAGACATTTATACTTACTCGAAATATCAGAACGGTTTCTCCAGATTTCATAACTTTTATGTACGTATCGTAAGCCCTAAGTACACTATCAGGTACTTAAATGTACCACTTCCAGCGATCTTTTCAACGTGGAACTAAGCTCCATACAGAATATTAAAATGGGTATAAAGAATAATCGTTTACAATCGATTGGCAGCTATACAGTTTTGTGCCGATAAAACATCTATGGTTTAAGAAGCTCGCAGGCCGCAGCACTCAGCGGGACGGCGTTAAGCAACCGAGTGCCAAGAATGAGTATGACACATTTCAATATTAGTATTTTATTTGAAGTTAATGACGGCTCTTATATTTTATTTTGTAAGATATTTAACATCTACTAAATATTTAACAATTATTCTATTATAGTTTTTAAATTACGTAACAATTTGCTTTCACAAATAATATTATAGTTATGAAATTGTTCAATACGGTAAATATATTTGTAATAAAGTATTTCCAATATACCTATACCTATAGGTATAATATATATATTATAAATCATATATCCTATATACATATTACTCTAAATCTGCTCGTTTGATATTTATTAATGATGATATGTACCACCGCTAGCGATCTCAGTTCCGTGCTGCATAAGGCCGTCCAAAGCCGATGGCTCCAGGCGGGCTGTCATTAAAAGGCTTTTAATTCTTGATGCTTTCCCCATTCGCCACGACAATACGTGATTCTGGAATACAACATATAAAACGTTTACTTTACCAACATTTAAAATGCTCTACGCGTAAATACTTAATAAATACCTATATAATTATATTATATTATAATAGTTTTGCATTATTTTTCTCAAGTGGGGCCTGGGGTGGACACATTACTGTATTTATTTTATTAATCAATTTCATTAACAAGGCGTTTTCAGACTTTTATTCCTCCTAAGCCGTAACTATATTTTATTTAATGTGAATATTTATGATTAAATTACATATTATTAAACAGAAAAATCATTTTAGACGAGTAACTATAATTAAATCTTTGGTCAAACCTACAATATATCGTTTTAAATACTATTCGAAACTATTATGTTGAGTAAAAAGTCATAGCTGTTAAAGACACATATCGCATATCCCTAGGCTATCCACAATCACTATTACGATGTTAAACGCAGAATGTTCCCATAGCCTACGCTCAGAGCTTACAAAAACACAATAACTTAGTTCTATACGCTGGCTCTACAATGTACAATGTAGCTGCAAACACAAACTAACAACGGAACATCATTACGATCAAGTTTCCAGCGTTGTATTAGGCTCGCATTTTTCCTTTGAAAATCATGAAGCAAGCCTTTTGTTGGTACTGTGCAGTGCATTCAACACATCGGGGCTCATTACTGTCTCCACGTCATTTCCTTCAGACGTCTTATACCTTGTTACTGTTTATAATAAGCCTGGGACCCGGCTAATATGCAATTGTGTTCTGTACTCTATGCCGTTGGAAATTTTAATTTTATTGTGGAATTGCTCCTTACTGTATTGTTGTTTTTTTGCATTATTATTTTGGCAAGCTGTGCGTTTTAATATGTCTCATATGTTTAACATTTGGTTTTCTTCTATGCTTCTATTATATTGCTTTAATTTAATACGAATATTTACGTTTTCAATAATCTATGAAAATTATAGCACTACATTTACAAATATTTTACAACATTTTTTTTTTGTTTTATTATGCTAACTCTAAAGTATTCAATGGAAACCTTAAAAATGTTTTTCTAAGAAGCATCTTAAATAGTCTTCTATGTACGCAAGACGTTTTAAAATAAAACAACAAAGTTCCCCGTGGCTAAAGAGATTTTCCAAAAGGGCGGACGAAAAGGACGGTTATACAACTTTAGCATTCATAAATCTAAGCGTCTTTTCGTATCCTTTCATACGAATAAGCAGGTCTTGAGTAACGTCCTAAGATCTTTAGTTCTTGGAAAACCTAAGTCGCTCATATAAGCCTTCGGCGACAAACGTTGGCGGAAGTGAAAAGGAACACACAAACAGATTTACTTTTGTAAAAAAAGATTATGGTGTCGTTGTTGGTAGACTTGTATGTAATTAGTTCTTCTTCGTTTTATTTATCACAAGGGACGGCAGAAAATAAACAAGAAAATTTAGATAAGACACTTTTAAAAAGCGATATGAACTATTTTTTATTTAATTTAAGTGTTGCCCGTATCGGATCCTTTGCAACAGCCATGGTCATAGGGCTTAAAATTAAAAATAAATTAATTACTAACCAACACAAAGTCTTCATCGTTATAATATTAACAAAGTACTAGTTACGTAGTAGTTATAAATACTAGTTTTTCCTCGCGACTTAGTCTGCGTAGAGACTTATTTTATTGAAATGTGAAAACTACAGACAATATTTAGAACAAATTAAGGGATAATATGGCGGCGCCATAACGCAAATGCGGTATCGCATAATAATCAACTATAGAGCTTTGAAACTATCGGATAACACATCACAGGGGATACAGCAGTAATTTGCTAATGCCAACTGTGAAAGCCGGGAAAAGAGGGCAGGCTTCGCTTTGCGGCACTCTTCACGTCACAGGCTAATTTGCCACAGACTGCCACAAAGGGAAATACGCTAATTAAAAAGTGTCACAGCGGCGCGGTTCCGTATTGATACTAGCTCTGTGGGCGTCTAACGCATTGATGTATTGTAATTTTAATTGTGCCGCTATACATATATGTTGTATGTGCGATTTTTTATGATAGAGAAGGATAGACAAGCATGGGTCACGATGGAAGATGAAATATCAGCATAAACATTTATGGTGTATTTTTTCTTAGTTGGCATTTATGGTAAACAAACACACAATTTACATGAAATCGTTATTTTACTTTGAGACACTAGATTGTATATTAAACTAATTAACTAACACAGACTTACTTCGTAAAAACCACTAATTCATGCTCAAATTAATGAAAATCTTAAAAATGAATTTCCGTAAAAGCACAGATTACAGATAGACATGTTATCATGGATGGAAGGTAACCAAAGTCAATAACAGTGGAAGGTCAAAGTTCCACTCATTCGCAATCGCTGGAAATCATTACGAACGTCGAGTAAAATGATAAAAAAAATAAAAAATAAGTCGTCGTAAATATGATTTGGAATATTAGCGTTGTTTGGTCTATAATGAATATTGGTCTTTTGCCAAGTTAGAAAAAATAAACTACGAATTTTTATATTTGATAATTAAAAATTATATCCAAACAGCAAAAATATTTTTTTAAAACGAATCAGTAGTTCCCGAGATGACCGCGTTCCAACAATCAAATTCTTCAGCTCTATAATATAGTATAGATTATTAAGTGTCTGCTCATAATCCAGCACAGTAATGAATTCGTGACGTAGGTAATTATTGAAAATGTTAATCAAGAGGAAGGAAACAAGCATATCAGTATCAAAGCATTTCCACGCTGTTAACTACGTCTTTATAATATACAATAATGTTATTGTATATATTCATTTCGGTGGAAGTGTTGGTACTAGACGATTGTTACTAAATGTATCGTATTTATGTAATTGTAAATCTACAAAGAATCAAGATCATTGTTTATATGTCAACTGATTATAAATAAGTTAACAGAGTTTTCGCAAATTCCAAATGGTAATTCAAATTCAAATTCAAAACTTTATTGCCATAAATATATATATTTACAACTTATAACGTATAACTAAAGTTACATAAAAAAATAATAATATAGTAATAAATATAAGAGATGGCAATCGGTACCAGTTCAGCTATCTGCTGAATTTGTACACTCAGCACCTGGTTTTCAGACTGGCCCGCCATAAAGTAAATATTTTTAGAAAATATATATAATAAATATATTGAGATTATATACCTAGCCAACATATACATTATAGAATAACAATATAACCATTATTGTTGCAATCTGCTTTCCAGAGGTAGTTTAACATACCCTTGCTCGTGAAGGTCATTCTTAGAGCTCTTAAGAGTGAGCAGATTTCCATATTTTTGAAGCGCATATTTGAATCCTCCTTGGAAGTTAGATGTCCTGTGCTTAGGGATAGTAAAAGGTTCTTCTGCCCTTGTGTTGAGAGATGGAATTTAGCCCATTCTAACTTCTGTAGAGATAGGGGTTTCTCTTGTAAGATTAAACATAAGCCCGCTAATGATTGCCTCATTTTTAATTTATTGTTGAATAGGGGAATTGGTTTAGGCATCCCAAAGCAAAACGAATGACTCTCTGATCGATCCTTTTGGAAAATACCCGTATAATGTAAAAGTTAAAATTGAGAAATTAGGGACTCCGCCAATGTTAGCCTGACTTTCTCTTAAACACTCTCTAATTTTGTATAACCTTGATTTATAGAAGGCGTTTGACTAGATGGCTAATTTCTGAATCTCAACTCTTTACAGACTCAGGTGTCTGAACTTTCACTTGAGAAACTGAAGGTTGTAAGGCTTATGGTAAATTGTAGTTTTTTATTAATTGGATTTTTCTTTTGCCCAAAACCATGTATTTAGACTTTGCGATTTAATACCAACATTCTTTTTGATATATAAGATCTTTTAAAAATTGGTAGAGTATATTGTGAGGAAAGGATTTTATGTTAATTATTGGAGTAAATGTAGTGTAATATTAGGGGACTTAATACTGTTGGGAAGCACACCAATAGTTTGACCTCCATCGAAAACACTCCATCTCTGCGTCAAAGCAAAATTTCTTCTATTGTAGGAATGACTTGAACCAACTAGGCTCTGATCCACACCGTAGTATGATAATTTGGCTAAGAGGAGATCTAAATTGATTTAAAAGCCCGGTGAAGTCTAAGAAAATTGATCTTTGCATTGTCGCTGTTAGATATAAGTATAGAATATTGAGTAACTGTACCCAGCCCGAAATCCTGATTAGTCAATCCTCTTTTCTCCATAATTGTACTGCCCAGAAACGACTCGCTCTATGATTTTGATAATATGGGGAGATACTTATGCCCGAAGATTGTATATTTTATTTTTCTTGGTAGAGGTTTATTGGCTTTCCATGGTAGGAAATGTTTGGTTTGAATGGACATTTCACCATTTGGTAAAGGAATTACCGAAGTATTTTTAATAATTTATGTATCCTGAATTAGTATGTCGTAATATATTTTTTACTATCTTAAGTTGATATAAATTGCGGAATTTTTATCTCTAAAACTACTCTATACTAATTAGAATAAGTTTACTATTTAATATATTTCACGTTTTAATTCGTTAATATCCGTCCGTTATTCGTTAATATAGTCCGTTAAAAGTTGATTTAAAACGGGTATTGTAATACGCGTTTATCGTACAGTTGCTGCAAAGCATCCGTCGAGCCGTAGTTTAAAGAAATGTAAATAGGGTTATAATTATGGCGTTAAAAGTGTTACGTGTACTTTATTGAAAAAAATTGAAAACGAGTGGCGCTTTAATCGACATCCACAGCGTTCCGTTAACCAATCGAGCTTTCGTGATTTTTGTGTAATTCTATTATGGGAATAATATTAAAGTGTTTCGACTTAAGTAAAAATACAAACAAACTCTTTAGCTATATATATCTATACTAATATATACAGATAAAGAGTTTGTTTTGTTTGTTTGAGTACGCTGCAAAAATGGTTCAAGATACCCAAAAATATTTATGAGAGATTGATTCCTCTTTAAATGATCTAAAAAAATTCTGGACGATCGGGAAGGGATGCGACCGAGGTCGTGGGTAACACCTTAAGCTTATAAAAAAGAAGGAGTTTGCAAAAACGAATTCGGATGCCCAAAATAAATATTCTTAGTTGCTGGCACAGCTAGTATAATACATATGTAATATATATTTAGCAAAATCCGGCAAGCAAATAAACGCGCAATCCATCATATAATTTGATCGTTAAACGCACAAAGCGGTACGCTGACGCCATTCAAACCCGTGCCTTTAGAGAACTATGAAAACATAATGACCATGCGTCCTTAAATACCTACCAAAACAATGGGAGCTCGCGACAGAAATTAATATATCATTATGTCAGACCCATGTGCCATCTATCTCGCTCTAATATACGCTAATTCATGCCCCGTCTCTGTCTAGCGGAACGGAATATGCGATTCCGTGATTGGAATTTGTTAATGTTGGGAAGTGTTAAAATTCTAATGTGTTACTGCGCCTCTGGGTGGCGTTTGGTGTTTATTTACGTGCTAAGTTGAGATTCCCGAGTTTGTCTAACAATTGTGAGCGCTCGAAATTCGCATAATTTATATCGGGACGGCTCAGTTGCTGCGGTCGCGGAAACTTACTAATTTCGCGAGCCCAATGACGCAGAACAAGTAGCTCACGAAATTATTTGAGATTTAAAAATTACTCAGGCGGTTTCGGACCGATGTTCAGATATACGATCATTTAAGACATATAATTGTTATCTGTTCGAATACAAGTCTGTAAGTATTTAAATAAAACACTTTAACGGTTTAAAACGCAATATGTTAGTTAAACCTACTTGAAAATGATTTTTATTGCAGGCCCCCCGTGGTCACGGCTGCTGCAAAGCATCCGAAACGTCGGGACAAAGTTAAAAATCATTTTCAAATAGGTTTAACTAATATATCGCGTTTTAAACGGTTAAAGTGTTTTATTTAAATGTGTACTACTCGCGTCAACTATAGACAGTATTTAAGTCCCTAAGTATTTTATGAATATCCGTCTTTTAATTGTATAATCTATATTTGCAAAAATTATTGTGACTACGACTATCAACGCTACGCCGTAGCATTTGTGTAGCTGCATGTGCAGGGGTTACAAATGTTTGTTTTATTATACATTTAGCTCTTTTCAGTTGAAAGACAATTATATAACACAATCAAGCTAATTAAATATTTCACGATGGAAACAAAATATTTTAATAAATAAATAACTTCAATGCCACAGATTTGCAACATCTAATTCAAGTCTATACAGAAATGTCAGAAATGATACCGAAACATACAGCTCTGATAATCTCATCCGATTATATATTTGCCATTTTTTCGAAACATATTATAAATAATTTTTAAAATAATTTAAAAACGAATTAGATCCGACAAAAATCGAACCCACGGCTCGATATTATTAGAAATACACAGATTTTTAAAATTGTCTTATTTACAAATTGTGGAAATATATACACGAAAATTCTGTTTACATAAAAAAAAGAGGACAATAATTGATTAGAGAAGCAGCACGGATCGCTGTGGATGCCGGTTCAAGTCCGTCCTTGCAATCAAAAATTTTTGTATACACTAATCTCCTAAGGTGTTATGTAAATTGGTAATATGAAGCTATCAAAAACTAACAAGCAATTAGTAAGTCGGCGTATTGTCAAAGTGTGATAATTAGCCGGGATAATGCGGCATATGGCGTGCTTTCGCCAGTCATCAGCGCCGAAGGGTTAGGTATGTCTCTACGCTTAGCACTATCAATCATCTTTATAATGGAAGGTAGAGTTACATTACTTGTGATGTCAAATATTTTTTTATATGTATATTCGATTATAACACTAGCTGATCCTGCAAACGTTTTCAAATAAAACACTAACGGTTTAAAATGCGACATATGATATTAGTTCAATTTATTTGAAAATTATTTTAACTACAGTCCGACGTTTTGAACGTCTTCTCTTGACTACGACTGCTGCATGGCATCGAGTTTAAATAATATATATCAAGTTTTAATCCGTTGAAGTGTTTTATTTAAATGTATAGCTACTGCTCGTCGGATAAAGTAAAGTACGGATAGTATTTAATTAAAAGTTGTTTTGATATTTGTAAGTTTTATATTATAATGTTAATGCATTTCTATTACAAATTAAACGGTTTAAAACGCAAGTTGTATTAGTTAAACTTATAATATTTTTATAATTCATTATTTTGACCAAATTTTGATGACCATAAAAACGTCACAACTCATTTTACTTTAGGTACGTCATTTAAAGAGTTAGGAGGTCTTTAATCATTTTATTTTTATTTTTTTCAGCACACGCAATTGAAACCCACAAAAGAATAGTTTTTTCCCTTTTCCACATTTTCCCTTGTTTCTTGGCGTTTATTGGTCACAGCCAAAACAGAAATTATTGTTTTATTTCTAAACAATTTTATTATATTTTTATAATATATATTATGGATATAAGATATTTTTATGACCACTGTTATATAATATCTAAGATGCGCTATCGATTTTAGATAAATAAACAAAACTAATACAATGCTAAGTAGCAAGAATGTCTACCAGCAGATCAAATAAGCCATAACAAAGCAATACGAGCGACTTAACATATTAATTACTCGATAGACAAACAATATCTCCACACACCCACCAAATATTTCACTAGATATCCGACATTTCTTATCCCAACCCACTTAAAACATCCGAAGGGCAATGGGTCCGTGGAGTGTCATTCATCAACAACTCTCCCAACTTCGTATGTACCTAAACCTCTTATTATTTGCCACCCCTGACTATAAAATTGGACCAAACGAATTCGTAAGAATGGCCGTATAATCGATCTTATGTCTAGACGAATAGAGTCGAAATTCATTCGGATGTCGTCGCTCGAACGGTCGTTTAAAGCATTAATTATCGCTCGTCCCCAGCTTAAGGGTAACCCTTTAGGAAATTTTCGTCCCTTGCTGGTCACCCCTTAGGCCAGGCGCGTGCCTTCAAGTCATTAGTCCGTTATATAGATTAAGGTATATCGGAGGTCTGTGTAAATTTTTACTATGGACTTTTGTAGCGGACACTTTAAGGTAAACTCCTTTTTTCAAATTTCGAACTTTTTACATTGTCTATACCTTACGCGAGTAGAGCACATTTCAATAAAATAATTTTAACGGCTTTATTGTTGTCCTCCGTGACCATGGCTCCTGCAAAGCATCCAAAACGTCAGCTCACAGTTGAAATAGGTTTTAAATAAGTATAAACTAGTATATTTCGTGTATCAAACCGTTAAAAAGTTTTTTTTAAACTTTTTTAAGTGAATGGGCACAGGTAATTTTTTAATTGCAAAAAACTTATTATGTGTCTACCTACGACTGTAGTAATTACTAAATATAATAGAATGACAAGACATTTATTTTTCTATTAATATTATGGATTTTCAATAATTAAATAAAAATTCAAATGGATTCCTAAGAATATAGTAATTATCTTTTAAATAAAACACTTTAACGGTTTAAAACGCGATATATTAGTTAAACTTATTTGAAAATGATTTTTAACTTCGGCCCGACGTTTCGGATGCTTTGCAGCAGCCGTGGTCAACGGGAGACTGTCTCCCCGTGACCACGGCTGACAGTAAGTAATTATCTTAACAAAAAAACAGGTTAGGTACATCGCAACTTTAATTAAACGAACAATGATATAGGTATTTAAAAAATATAACTAAACGAATAACTTATTCTAAAATATGAAATTTTACTAATTTTTTAAACATTAGGTAATTTCTTTCTTGAATCAATTTTTTTAATGGCCCCGTGAAAGATATTTAAATAATTATAGCATATAAAAAATCCTATTTAAATTTGTTTAGTCATTTCAAGAAAAAAACACAACTTTGTTTCAACAAAAGAAAAAAGTAAGAAAAGTAGTTCCCTTACGTAGGTACGGATTCTTAAAGATCATTGTAACAATATTCATTGGATGTCATCTAAGATATCACGTCAACACATTATCTAAAGACATATATGCACCTTCGTTATGGTAATCTGAAGACAAGTAATCACAGAACGTGTGCGACTGTCTTTATGCAAAATTAGTTTTCCAATACAGAGCCCCTGCTAAGCCGTATTAGCTTATCTTTCCACTTGGCACGCTGTAAATTGGTCAAATCTCGTTGCCTTCCCGACTTGATACGTATACATAAGTGATAGGGTGTCCATGCGTTACTAGGGCTCAAAATTACAAAAATAATCTCTGCGCGAAATTTGCAAGTATCAATAGGTTGAAATTCGACGATAACATGTAGGATACGGTAGCTCGATTGGTAAAAATAGCACGGAACGATGTGGATGCCGTATTAAGACCTGCCCGTGACGTCAACTTTTTTCAATCTAAAATCGAACTTAAATATAATCTATTTAAAGGTTTTCATACCTACGAAACGTAAACGTTTGAAACGAAATTATAGGATTATTACATAATATTATATCGGTTTTAAGACCGGCAAATTGTTTTAAAACGTCAAATATCGCTTTTTCTTTCTTTTTAAAATACACTCAAACATAGACAGTTCAAAAAATTCTTACGTGGGTGGAAAATTAAACCAAAAAAAAGGGTTTTAAACAAGGTATATAGAATCTGAACTAAGCGTAAACTATAGCTTATTTAGGTTATACAGATATTTTTTTCAGTGCTTTTCATCTATAAACAGAGTCTTTAAACAAATATCTTTCTTGGATTGTTTTGATAAATTTGGAAAAATTATTGTCACCACACCGAAGTCAGTGGTTGTAAGTGGTTCAACGCTTTCTCTACGCTCTTAATGTCCAAAATGATAAAAGATACGAACTTTCATTAAAATTGTAATTAAAAATCTTTATTGTATATGTTGTTTAATTAAAATATAATTGAATAAGAAGACACTTGTGGCCCAAAAATAAAAAATATGGAAGTGTAATTTTTTATTCTTGTATTCATTTTAATTTCTTCACACATATCATTTACACCAGATTAAAACAAAACATGTCTAAAGGATTAATACGAAAAATATATTTGTTATTTTTAATTTATTCAAATTACGACACCATGTTTTGAAAATGTTACACAGTGTGTTATTTAATTATTGATATATAATAAAAACCTTTTTTAAAATAATAAGGAGCAAACTCGAAAATAAAAATAAAACACTTCTTTCTTTTGGGATGCCTATCTGTACGACTGACGCGTATCTGTTAAATATGATTATAATCCTACTAATATTATAAACGAGAAAGTTTGTATGTATGGATGGATGTTTGTTACTCTTTCACGCAAAACTGACTGAATGGATTTCAATTAAACTTTCCAATAATATACCTTATACATCAGATTAACACATAGGCTACAATTTATAAAGATATTGTGTGAGCTGTCCAAAATATGACAATAAGTGTCAAGTAACTAGTGAAAAACCTACATTTCTGCGAGCTATTCTGGCATGCGCTGCCATAAACGTTAGTTACACATATTTATGTCATAAACTCCAAATAACAATCCTGCGTAGACGAAGTCGCGGGCACCAGCTAGTAAAATGATAACTTATGTATAATATAGTTCTCTGATGATTATAAACTGACTTTTATCCAAAATATTTTTACCACAGACTGCAGACGCCATTGCTATATAGTGACAATAATCCTCCAAGTTACGTCATTAAAATCGCCTCCCATGGGCCCGTAGTTAAACAATATGTTTTAGTGTTATCAAAAAGCCTACGCAAGTTTGAGATAAGGCACCCTCATCCTAAAGTAATCTTTGCACGCTCCCAACGCGTAACCTTCCCAACTCCGAAGTTAGAATAACTTGAGACGACCATAGGCTGTTTAGAAAGGACCCCAACTTAGGATTGTGAAATATTAATGTAGTTTCCGAGAATTGGATATGAGACCTCATTATTGATAGGAATGTTACAACTGTCATTTGAAACACTTTCATTTGATACCCATATTGAGGGGGTTAAGGAAAAATATGTAATCCGCCATTTTGTATCGGCGGCCATCTTGGATTTATAATATTATTGATTTTATTATATTGTATTGTCATCTAAATTTAATGTGTGTACCAAATTTCAGATCGATCTGAAAAAGGGAAAGTGTTTAAATTTAAATTTACTATTTTGACTCAAATCTTAGATTAAAAGTAGGTACGATTAATTTTAAAATTGTCAAGTATATTTTTCTGTTATTGACTTTGTTCTACATCAAAATTGTATCACAGTAATTTTATAGTCACCCAAAACATAGTTTTCAATAAAAAACAATAAAGCAAGAATAATTCCCAGTAGAATTTATTTATTTTAGCGACATATATTTTAAAAAGGGACTAACGGTGCAACGCGTTACGTAACGTGGCCACTTACCAATCCCGTCATTATTGAAGAAGATATCACAAAAATGTATAGTTGTCAATTCAATTCCACCCAAATTGTATCGCCTGTAATTTACGTAAGTAGTATTTTAAATAAAACGCTTTTAACAGGTTTAAATGTGAAATGTATGTAGTGCGATTGCAAATAGATGCTTTGCAGCGAGCGTGAACACGAGGAGACGAAACAAGGCCATAGTTAAATTTAAAAAAAATAAGTTTTAAACAGTTAAATATGTTTTATTGAAATCACCGATCAGGGCTTAGTCAACAAAAAAAATAGTTCCATATTAGTAAAAGGGTACAACCTTAGCACAAAGTACAAACATCTAATATCTCCTTACACGCTTAACACGGGCGCAACATCACACACACGTACAGTCGGCAAGCAAATTTTCAACATGGCACACAAAGTTGGGGTTGGACTACACTCGTGTCCTTCCTTTTGATTGCAATTAATTCGGAACTAGGGGGAGGCAGGGGGAGGTACCGCGCTGGGCCGAACTTCTGCTTTTGTTTAGTTCAATGTTCGTGGACTTTGAGTACGGACGGAGTTTTAACTTCGACCGTACTCATATGTTTCACGTTTCGAACTGTTTAAATGTTTTATTGAATGTGTAATAGTCACTTGAATTACAGACAGATACTTTTGCGATTTTTAATATGGCTATTTGTATACAATTGATGTTGACAAAATTTGTCAGCTCAATTTATTTTATATACTTACATTCTTGATTTTTATTCGCAATTAATTATTGTTTTCTACTTCTAATATTATTAGTCCCATAGATAGATTTAAAAGTATAATTAAATATTTTTAAAGCATTTCTATTCTATATAAATAATTTACTCTAATAATATTCAAAATATTTAGTAAATAGTCTAGGACGTAAGTGTTTAGATTCAAGATGGCGACCTTTTCGTCTTATACAATATATGAAAAAGAAAAACATTTCAATGAGATAATACAACAATAATTTCACATCAAGTAGATAAATGTTATAACGCTTTTTATATTTAAAGAACCAAATTAAAACGATTACTTTGATAAAGAATACAAAACATAATCTTAAGAATTAATATATCGGTATATTAATTATCAGTTTAGTTACGCGATTAGAATTAAAACACTTTTAACGGTTTTAAGCGCGAAATGTATTAGTCACCTAATTTACAATTTACTTTAATTACTGCCCGACATTTCGTATGTTTTGCTGTTGTACGACAGTACCCAATTGTATCTAACGCAAAAAAACTGTGGAAGAGAACTTCCAAGATTCCTTTAGAGCAGTTCTCAGCATTGCTAATTGCAAGTTTACCGGTACATTTTATTAAGAACAAACCAATCTACAGTGGAACATTAATAACGCTCCTAATGTCAAAGGGAAATAATTATCTCCCGAGTCCGTCTCTGTAGCCGGCCTTTACAGCCGTTAGACCGAAAAATATACGGACATTTTTATCTAGTGCTTAAAAGTATGACCCGAGCTTGAGATTGCCTCTTCTCTTGCTGTAGTTTTATTTTAATTAACCCGTCGAGTTTTTTTATTATTTCTATATAGGCAATCGGTTTGCGTTTGAAATATTCGCAATAATAAAAGATATTGAAGGAGAGTTGAAATAATATTACCCTAAATAATTACAACTCACTTTTAAGTATTTTTATCTTGTCTATTTTTATGTTCAGTAGTGAAATCCCATCCCCCCCCACTCTTGGGCATTGGGCTTTGGGCAAACCGCTTCAGTGATCGGTTATTTTTATAAGAGAGTAGTTGATCAGACTTCAGTGCCCGAGTACACCACCGAAACAATCTATTGTTTCCCCAAGATTCGAACCCACGAACGTTTAACGTAATTCTAGGCAACACGCTTGACCATTTGACCACAGATACGGTTTTTTTTACGTTATGTATGCGTAAGACTACTACGAAAAAGGAAGGTAAAAGCATAGGAAACAATGAGTCGTTACTAATGAATTAATCAATATATTACCCGTTTTAAACCGTCAAAACGTTTTATTCAGTGTTTACTGGTGTGTGTACAGGTCAATATTTAAATATCTTTGTAAATATTTAAATAAAAGACTTTAACGGTTTAAAACGCGATATATTAGTCAAACTTATTTGAAAATGATTTTTAACTTCGGCCCAACGTTTCGGATGCTTTGCAGCAGCCGCGGTCACGGGGAGTAATACTAATAACTAATATATCGCGTTTTAAACCGTTAAAGTGTTTTATTTAAATGTCTACTACTCGCGTAAACTATAGACAGTATCTTTGTAAATTTTTATCCTATTTGATTAGTAATGTCAGTACCTATATCTAACAGTACGTTGTAGTGACACTTGATTTCTTATGCGTACTAAAAAACGTGTCGTGGATTCGTTGTCCACCGGCTCCAGCTGTTTCATCGACCGAAAATTCTGGACAACAAATGGGTAGAACCGTAACGTCAACCGTTACCAACCATCGCAATAAACAATACGTTTATAGTCAGTAGATTTTCAAAGCCAATATACATTGACATTTTTTTTTTACTATTATCCGATAATTCCCCTTTTGACATTCAATTAACATATGACACGACTTATAATTTATCAATTTGAATGAGATCTTTTTGTGCAGCATCCCTATGACCTTTACTGATATGACCTGTGCCCTTGGATCCTGAGTAATTGACCCACCAGTTCACAGCATCAAATCTGAACCGGTTTTACTTGTATGAATTATTTGAATACATCTCAATTGGGTGAATTGACAAAAACATCACTTCATGAGATCTTTTACTGTATATATTTTTAATGTAATCACTAGCATATAGTATTTCTATCGCATTGGGTTGTTTCATGAGTGGGGAGTTTCATGTAAAAGTAATTAAGTTGTTATAAATAAATCTCTATGAGTTAAAGGTTACACAACTGTAAATAAATGCTTGTATGCCTAAGTAACCATGGAATTTAGACACATTTTTTAATTTGAATTATTATAGATAGTATGCAGATAGTATTGACGTTTAGTTTGTATAACTCCGTTCCAGTTCATTTTTTATTGGTTACAGCAACAGCACGGATCACTGTCGATGCTGGTTCAAGTTTTTTATTTTATATAATTCAAACTAACGAATATGAAAAATAAGTCAAGATAACACGTTTTCCCAAACAAACAATTCTGTTGTTTGTTTCGTATCTTTCACAGATAACAAACACTTCTAAACTTCGTTCTGCCAAATCTTCCATAGACAATCTAAACATAGACCTGCATATACCCAATTACACACCACGCAATAAATATCCTTAATAGCCGCAACGCAGAACTGACACATCCACAAACAAAATGGCGGTAGCATACTAATTCCGGTAAAATCCTCTACCGCACCGTACTAAATCACTAATACACACCTATATGTGGAACTCATTCGCACCGCTGTCCGTGTTCACAACACAAATGTATAAATATTCTAAATGCAGGAAAATTTTGTACCCTTTTAACACCGTTAAACTTGGCCTTAAACACCAGATTGAAGACCGGACGAATATGACCTCTATTCAAAGTGATCAAGGTTTAAATTCGCTCGAGCGTTACGCAGAGTTAAGTAGGTTTAGACTCGACGCGTACACACAATCCTTTCTGTTAAACTATTCTGTTTGAATAATTGCCGCGTGGACCTGAAGGGTTAAAGCATATTCATGCTCTGTCCTTACCAGTGCGGTTTGGGGAGAGTGGGGTGTCTGCGTTATGTATTCTCTATACTGGACAGCACTATAACGGCGCGAGCATTGTCTGTGAAAGCAAATTGTACGCCTAGTGTGCTTTTGAATAGCTCTTGTTGTACAATTATTTATTTATTTTTTACTGTTAATTAATTATCAGTTTTTTAATGTTAAAGTAAGGATCCTCCTTATTTTAATATTAAAATAATTTGTACTTAGCACTAGTAATGTGGTATAGTAGAACTTTTTTATCTCACACTTGGCACAATTTTGATATCGTGAACTGTAAGATGTGGGCGTGTACCTGAATAAAGAATTATTATTATTGTTCATTTCTAATATATCGTATCTATATCAAGAAACATTATGTGACTAAATAAATATTTACAACTAATTCCATTTGAAATGGATATATATATATATATAATGTCATGTGCAATAATATATGAAATATATTAAGTTTTCAAGAGCTATGTCTTTTATACGTACAATATTGTCTTACTATTTATTAATTGAAGAAGTGATAAATGTTTATACGAAAATTGTCGTGTCTTGTCTATTTTGTTTTTAAGTCAAGTCAAAAAGTAAAGTAAATAGTAACAAAATGCTGTCTATAGTTTACGTGAGTAGTACACATTTAAATAAGACACTTTAACGTGGTCACGGGGAGACACTCTCCCTGTGACCACGGCTGCTGCAAAGCATCCGAAACGTCGGGCCGAATTTAAAATACATTTTCAATACGTTTAACTAATCGCGTTTTAAACCGTCAAAGTGTACTAAATGTAGACAGCAATTTCAAATAATTGTAGATTACAATGAGTACTTTAAAAACACAACATATTTGACATATTTTATTTTAAATAAGTAAAATAACTTATAAAAATGTCGGGCAAAGATAGAACTGATGCTTGAGAAGAAAATAAAATAACCGAATACTTTTAAATATCGCATGGTCTACATCCACCAAAAGCTAGATTTCGTAAACCTAAAAATAATACTAAACTCACGTTTCAAATAACTATGCGTTCAAAGTTAATATAATTGTAACAAATGTACACAACTTTGTTTTTGGGACGTCGCGTCTTCCTTCGGGCTATTTTGTATTCATGACTACTTACACAGATTAATATTGCCACTATTAAATTTGCATTGTTGGTCTAGTGGTTAGTGTCATTGACTAGTTACCAAGTTCTAGGTTCGAATCCTAAATCAAAGAATGTTTACTTACATTACGAGTAAATTATGCAAAGAAATCGAATACCAGAAGGATTTCAAAAGTAGAACGACAAACTGTGCCTCAAAGAGTTTTTAGTCTACTGCATATAAGCCCACCAGTCCGCATTGGAGCAGCGTGGTGCGTCTAAGTTTCTAAAACCCTCCCCAAAATGAATGACAAATAAGGTATACTTAGTCGTTGAACGTGAAAAGTTGTAACGAAAATTACTATAGAAATGGGAGCTTAGTTTTTAAGGGAATTAATAAATAATTTATTTTTAACTAAGGCACAGAAGTCTGATCAACTGTTTGTCGGCAAATAAATGCGCGTCCACAGATATGTTTTTACCTTTTCTATTAAGGCGAATACCACTTCAATGTTGTACATTTTATTGTATTTTTTTTTGTATTCTGATCAAAAAATATATATTGTCTGTTTATTTGTTTGTAAATTCATAATTTTCTAAATGTTATCTTGATAAGATTAGTAATATAAAATTTAAACACTAATAGACGACTATAATTAATTAAAAATTTCTTAAGATAATTAATCGACCAGTGAAACAATTAATATTGTGTCCATGCCTCACAAAGTAAAAACGGGGTAAACATTTTATAATGATAGTACTGTCTGTAGTTGAATAAAATACATTTAACGGTTTAAAACGTGAATATAACGCATATAAAAAACTGTAATAAATTCATGGTTCTTTATTAAATAGATGGGTAAAACATTTCACAGGTGATAAAGTTGTGAAATTTAATGGCGTTTCAGTTTGTAGATTTCCGGATATCCAAAGCCAAAATGAGTCGACAGTGCATCTTGTTCAGATGTTATATAACCCATGCTAGAAGAGTTGAGATAAAAGTTAACTAATATAATATAATTAGCCCTTGAAACATTTAAAAGATTTTTTTAATACTAGTGTATAACTACCGTTAATTAATTTTAGTATTCTCAACAGTACTTAAGACGATAGAAAAAAGTTATAACAATAACAAAGTCACTTAATCAAGACCGCCGTTACGACTGTTTATTATTTTATGAGAATGTAGCTCTATTGTCTACGAATAATGTCCTATAAGACGTTGTAATAAAGAGTAGCGTAAAACGGCTACAATGTAACTAAAATTCTAAAGGCAAATTCTTTTATTTTTATTACCCCACCATTGTTCTTGGATAGAGTTCCTAATTTGCGCACATACCTAGGGGGACATACCACACGGGGGCGCTATGGGGGGGAGACACTTACCCCCCCGTCTGAACGAATTTCGTAGACATTCTGCGTGGTCATTGCGACTCATAATTCTGACGGGGTGAGGGAAGTAATTGTTTTTGTAGGCAAATGCATGTCACATATAACGAAAATGCCTCGTGAAAATTCTTCACTTGCTGGTAGGTGAAGAATTTTCACGAAAGTCCAGCCTTTTAAAATCTAAACAGATATATTATCGACCTATTTCGCCTTTAGATTTTTGGAGGTCCACAGCACTTTTTCATCAGCTGACGCTGGTTCGTGACCCGGAATTTCGATACTCTTACGTCCCATTTAATATCTAGGTTTCCAGATGAAGTCCTAAATTTTTCAGAAAAAATATCAATTGATTTTTAACAATATTTGACCCGGTGGGGTTCCAATTCACGACCCGTTGATGATTAGCCATAAACTGCTACCATTACACCAACGAGCTTGTGATATATTATAGATATATAGGTAATGCTTTCTCAAAGTCCCCCAGTTAAATAAAATACTTCGCGTTGAAACCATTAAAGATGTTGTATTCAAATATACAGTTAAAGATAGGGTTGAGGTATTTTACTGCCACTGTTTACATTTCTTATATGCAAAATAAGCCCGGAAGACGGACAGGCGTACAAGATGCAATTTTAACCAATTATAGCTATGGATATTAGGAAATCCTTAGACTAAAACTGAAAAAGGAGGATTTGAAAAAGACGACTTTCAAGCGGCATGTAAAACTGGACCTCCTCGGAGAGCAAATGTGCAATAATTAATAGTTATTATTATCATTCTATTATGCATATGTTTGCTATGGTATATTAATCTTGGAATTATATTGATATTATATTACTTTACTAAACTTCACCCCTTCTGTGCCCGGGCCATGATATATCTGAAAACCAACGCTGCTGAGTGTGACAAACATTCAGCAGCATAGCTGAGACTGGTACTGATTGCCATCCCTTATAGATACTTATTACTCCCCGTGACCACGGCTGCTGCAAAGCATCCGAAACGTCGGGCCGAAGTTAAAAATCATTTTCAAATAACTTTAACTAATATATCGCGTTTTAAACCGTTAAAGTGTTTTATTTAAATATGTACTACTCGCGTAAACTATAGACAGTATTTACTATACTATTATTATTTTTATGCAGACAAGTTAGTTATGTCCAGCAGTGGACACCGAACGGCAGAATCGTAATTTAGTTATAAGTTTGTAAATATCTTATTATAGCAATAAAAGTTTTGAATTTGAAAAACGCGATTAAATTTCACAGCTTTTTCATTTGTAGCCGATAGTCAATGGTATTTTAATATTTTCTGACGATGTCCTATATGTTTCTAATTTATTTATATTTTCAGGATCGAACCATCGACCCGTCGATTATTAGCCGAAAAATCTAGCTCACAAAAGAGGCCGCAAAATAAAACCGCAGTTTCCCATATAAAAGCCTTATATACGAAAAGATTTATCCGCAGTGTACATGGTATACAGATTAATTAACAAAAAGCTCCCCAGTCGTTCAGATTGCGCCGCCCAATGATTAACGAGCGGCAATCCGGCCCACGAATGATTAATATTAACGTTTTGCGTGTATGATGAGTTCCTCAGATGTATGTAGATGTAGAGGATAATGATTCGAATTTCGAAGGACTTTTGCGCCTTCGTTCTCGAGTGTTCGAAATTTAAAATAATTATCAGCATTCTAGAACGTTTCTTTGATTCGAATTTCGAAGGACTTTTGGACCTTCGTTCTCGAGTGTTCGAAATTTAAAAGAATTCTAGAACGTTTCTTTGATTCGAATTTCGAAATTTAAAATCTACATAACCTAAATTCCAGAAGTATTTTAAATTAGATATTTCGAATACGTATATTCTGGAACACAATTCGAGTAGAAGCCACTACTATAAATTAACTTTTTTTTGAATTGAATGTTATAGTACTTTGCTGTACTCGCTAAATTAAGGCGTAATATTATATATACGTCAAATTAAAAATAAACCATTTACCCAGTTCTTACCTTAGGACTTATATGTTGAATCTATATTTGATAATTTCAAAAATAACAATTTTTTAACGAAGATACAATTAATATAAAACAATAATTAAAACGCAGTCCTACTGTCATTCTTTGTTCTGTCAATAATATATAATGAGAGTATGAAGAGCGAGGCCCTTGAACAAACAAACTAGGTACATCATTATGTCCAGAAATAGCGAGGCAAAAATGCATATAAGGTAAGGACAGAATTGTTTCACATGGCAGAGCAGAAATAATGAGACAGTCACAAAGGCAACTCAAAGACTCTTCAACTCTTTGTGATCGATATAGGTAACTGATATTGTGGTGGGAGACAGGCCTGGGTCAGGCCTATTGTTGTGCCCGCCACGGTTCAGTGGTTAAGGCTTATTGAAACTTCAGCAAAAGAACGGTTTGGTTTTCAAGTTTCACATTAAAATACATACATTTAGTATATAGTTAAAAACGTAATCGTTATTTTGTATAAAAAATCACAAATAGTTGCTAAAGATATAATAAGCAATATGAGTCGAATTTTAAAAGTACAGACTTCATTGGCTGCATGTAAATCTACATCTTGGGCTACGATTACGATACGCTTTGATAACAATTATATAAATACTGCCTATAGTTTACGCGAGTAGTACACATTTAAATAAAACACTTAAACGGTTTAAAACGCGATATATTAGTTAAACTTATTTGAAAATGATTATAATATACTTTGAAGTCAGAAACGTCCTCCATCTTTAGTCTCCCCGTGACCACGGCTGCTGCAAAGCATCCGAAACGTCGGGCCGAAGTTAAAAATCATTTTCAAATAAGTTTAAATAATATATCGCGTTTTAAGCCGTTAAAGTGTTTTATTTAAACAATTATATAATTCTTACGTATTTAATTAAAGTACAAAAATAAAAAGGGGGTTATTAGGGTAACTTGGTAAATGTAGAAAGACCGTAATATTTTCATACTATTGCAAACAATTAATGTTTATAGTAGCGCTACAACATGTTTTTTTTATTAATAAATATTTGCTATAAATAAAAAAAGAGACACAAAGAAAACAATAAAAAAGGCTTCATGTGAGTTTTATACATCTAAATTAAAAATTTAATTAAAGTAAAGGCCTTATACAATTTATCGTCTCTTCATCTAAACCAGGTAATAAAATGTATTCAATAAATGGTTGTAAGAGATAAAATAGACGTTGACTAGATTCAAGT
The DNA here is from genome assembly GCA_963661955.1 of Leptosia nina. NCBI lineage: Eukaryota > Metazoa > Arthropoda > Insecta > Lepidoptera > Pieridae > Leptosia > Leptosia nina. Next base: position 2,032,079 of record CAVLEF010000004.1, on the reverse strand, counting down.
TTCATAATGAGCTAACTATTATTGGTGGAAATAGGTTTTAATTGCATTCGCGAATGATTAAAAGTGACGATAATACCTACTTGAAAAATAATTACTTTTGAATACTGTCTATAGTTTACGCGAGTAGTACACATTTAAATAAAACACTTTAACGGTTTAAAACGCGTTATATTAGTTAAACTTATTTGAAAATGATTTTTAACTTCGGCCCGAGCATCATTTTCAAATAAGTTTAACTAATATAACGCGTTTTAAACCGTTAAAGTGTTTTATTTAATTACTTTTGTTCAAGTTCACATTTTTTGTTCAATGACTAGCTGTGCGACAGCCTCCGCGTAAGAAAGTTATTTGGAGTAATCATTCTTTTATACACATTTGTTTTTGCAGCGGAAACCCACAATTTGAACCATTTTCCTACTTTTTTCCATTTCCCGCTGGTCATCTCGCTTATGTTAGTCGCAGCGCAATATTTTAGCCTATAGCCTTCCTCAATAAATTCTCTTACTAACCCAAAAATAACTTTTCAATTCGAACCCGTAATTCCTCAGATTATCTTATATTAGTATAGATTCCACCTGAGCTTTTAATTTGTCCAGATTCACTTCGCCATGAGTATGTTACAGTTTGGACATTTATGTATTATATAATTAATCGTCTTATTAAATAAAACACTTTTTATCGGTAAAAAACGTGAAATATATTAAGTATCCCCTTGAATGGTTAATCTCCATTCGTATTTTATCAGGCGTTCAAAAACGGATTTTGTTTGATCTGTAATAGAATTAAAATGGGCATTTCCAAAGTTTCCTGTTTTGAAAACTCATATTAAAATGGGCGTTTTCCATTACACTGTAGTGTTACGGGAATTTATGGATATATCAGAATTTGTTTACTCTAATACAAATTTATAGAATCTGTTAAATTTTTAGCAGGTTATGTGATTATGTGTTTTAAACCGTTAGAGGTGTTCAAACCTTCCAATTTCAAATTTAAGTTTTTAAAGTCTGATATTATTAAAAAAGGTATGTTACTATGTCGCGTTTTAAACCGTTAAAGTGTATTATTTAAATGGAAGAAAACATTTTAAATTTAACCTTTCTATTCTGATATCACTTCTCTTATTACAATAGCTAATTAAGAATCTAGTAAGTATTTTTTTTAAATTCTAATACGATGCCTTGCAGAAATTATGGAATGTATCGCGTTTTGAACCGTTAAATAAGTTTTATTAAAATGAGAGAAAACCTTCTAATTTAAAATTAATATAACTTAGTCTATCCCCCCTATTAAAATAAGTTATTAAGAATCTAGTTGTTTTTTTTAATTCTAATACGAATTAATATCGTCGTATATTACACATTTAAATAATACAGGGGGAGGGGTCTCTCTGTAACCATGGCTGCTGCAAAGCATCCGAAACATTGAGCCGTAGTTGAAATAATTTTTAAATAAGTTTATCTAATTTATATCGTGTTTTAAACCGTTATAGTGTTCTATTCAAGCTAACCAATACAAGTGTTTTATACAAATGAAGAAAAATTTGAAATTTAATCGCTTCTATATAACTCAGTTTTGAAAAATTTTTCGTTGCTTTAATAGCATACATATTAAAGAAAGTATCAAGTGTTCACAGAATACATTCAATCAGTCGCTCACTGAAAGCAATCAAGCAGCCAATCTAGACGGATATTCGCGTGGCGTTCGATCGCCGCCCAGTTTAACCGACTTAACTCGGCTATAACTCAGTTTTTGTGCGGAAATTAACGAGGATTGTGGCTGTACCTACTGACTACAGAATAGGGAGGTGCTTAAATGTAATTTTCTAAGTGAAACTTCTTGTTTAAATAAAACACTTTAACGGTTTAAAACGCGATATATATTAGTTAAACTTATTTGAAAATTATCTCCCCGTGACCACGGCTGCTGCAAAGCCTTCGAAACGTCGAGCCAAAGTTAAAAATAATTTTCATAAGTTTAACTAATATATTCGCGTTTTCACATTTTTCAATATGTACTACCCGCGTAAACTATAAACAGTATTTAACTTCTTCGTAGAAAAAGCAGTTAATAAAAAACACTAGTTCATTTATATTGGGTAGGACTTTCACGGCCATCGTTCAGCATATCATTTTTCGGGCTGTTCGGGCGACGTGAGCGAGAAGGGTTCCTCGATGTTTAGCCATCACGAGCGAACGGCATCATCGGGAGATGTTATCCTCGATTGACCGAACAATTGTGAGACGTGCCTGAGATTGGTCGTGAAAAACCTTTTTTTATGTCGGCATAACAAGCCAAAAACAATGATATTTGTTATTATATATATAATTATAAACTTCAATATAATTAAAATTTACAGCCAAGAAGTGTTAGATTGCCTGCAAAATTGACATGTTTTTATTGTTGTTACACGTATCTTGAAACATATATACCGTTGTAGATCTATATTGGTTTAGTATTTTACAAATTTATGAACTTACCAATATCAGCACAGTAGTATATACACTCTTTTTAACAAAACCAATTTACTGTGTTAAAACGAGAAGTACATAAGTTAAATTAAATTAACAATAAATTAACTAGTAATGTATGCTTTTAAACCGTTAAAAATGTTTATTTAAACGTGAACTATTTGCGTAAATTACAGATAAATCATATTCATACTTTTTTCAATGTATTATGTAATTATAATACTAATATGTACCGTCCACAGTTCACTACAGATGTAACAATAACGGTTCTTTATGAAGAAGATATTGATGAAATTTAAAAATATCTGCACTGTTTCTGGATAAATACATTGCTCAGGATTGCGTTTCTCTAGGAGACTGTTGGATTTAAATCCCTGAAAAACTGCTTTATCCTCTACATAAGTCAAACAACTGCTTAATTGAGAGTGGAAGCCAATTTACAGCAAAATAAACTACTGAAAACTATGAATTATGTAAATCGCTTGAACTCGGTCTAAAGACGCCGCACTTTTACTTTCCGGTTGCATTTTTACACATCGCTCCACTTCACTTTCGCCCGCAAACTTTCAAACTTCACAGCTTCTGCATATAAAGTACAGTTGTAAGATCTTTAAAAGTGTTTATTTAACGCTAGATTTTTCATGGCTTCGTCCGCAAGTTGTACAAAAGTATAATTTATTTTGATTTTAAGCAACAGCCTCTGTATTTCTGGTTCTAGAATTGCAGCCGTTTGTGTGGAGTAATAGAAAATAAATAAAAATAAGACCACTTAAATATTAAGCTTATCATTTAATTAACTACGGCCCGACGATCGGATGCTTTGTAGAAGAGCCCGGAGGAAATATTTCGCTTTTTAAACTATTAAAAATCTTTAATTAATTATATACTACTCGCGTAAACCACAAAAAATACCTAAAATAACACCAATTTACGACTACATCTAAAGAAGTCTGATTTTCAATAACTTTACTTAAAAGTCCTACGAATGGGTCTACGTATGTACAGTAGAGGACGCGTAGCACGACTACGCCACAGTAGCGACCTCTACAGAATTTATCAGTTTATCACTACTCAACGATAGATGGCACTGTATTCAACTTTATATTCTTATTAGAAATCAAATTATTTTAATTACTTGATGGTGCATGATTCTTATAAGATATACAAACACTGGAAAATATTTTATACTGAAAAAAGTTTCGAAGAAAAATAAACCGCACAATTAGTATTGTTACAACAGACTTCAAAATAATTTAAATTGTTGCAATTATGTTAACTATGTATAATATCAAGAAGTATTTAAGTAAATTTGGAGTGCAAAAAATGTTTTAATAATATGTAACCTATAAAAAGTGAAACAGTGAAGCTTTAAGTTACAGACGAACACTTGTTGATCTTGTGATGTCATTAGTAATAAAATTAGTGTCAATAATTTTGTCCACAGATTTTTAAGGTATTATATTATGTAGTTAATTTTTTGTATAGATCTTTTTATACTGTTTACTTTTCTACTTTTAAGTAGAAAAATTAAAGTGAATAACTTACTAAAACATATTAGGACTTATAGAAATAGCTACCGCGTTATCAGAACAAAGTTCAGCGTTCAGGCGACAGTCGGTGAAATAGGTAGGATATCTATTGCGGCCGGCCGGACCCGTGTCACACTGTCACATGTCGGAAGGTGTCAAGTCATAAGCTTAAGCGTTTTCATAGTGAATGGTAGAGAAATCCCGTTTCACCTGTGAGGCTTGGAATGATTACATTTCTGTGTTAATTTCACTGACGGTTCTTTAGGGAACTTTTGTGCAAACCTCTAAACAATTAATTGTTTCCCTGGGATCCGAACCAGTGACTTCTCTTGCTTAGCGCAATGCTAGTTAACAAGTTTAATAATAATAAGCGTTTCTAATTCAAAAGAAATAAACATTACAAACAACTGAAACGACTATAATACTAATTAAAAATCGATTAATGACCAGGCTAACCAATTTAGCACGGAACGCTGTGAACGCTGGTCCTGCCCGTGTCGTATTTTTAATGTATATAATGCCATCATGTGCTACAAGATGTGAAAAATACTTAAGTTTTCAAATTATAACACTTACAACGCTGGCTCGGCGATGCCATGTGAATCTTAGCTTCCATAACAAGATAACACCTCCTTCTGCCAAAAAACCGAATTCACAGAGCCATAAACTCATTCAGATCTGGTATATCATCTTTTCAACTACAGTTACGTCTGGGGTCACTCGAGGTTCCGTGGTGTACTTCTGGTGCTCTTCCAGTCTCTGGCCGGTCGAAAATGGCTGCCCATTTCAGCTTTAAAGCTTTGTCTGGTATTATGTGAAACACTTGAAACAGCTGAAAGTCTTAAATCCTGAAATATAATATAATTTCAGGTTAGACACGACACAGAAGTATAGCGATGGCTGAAATACGATCAAAGAAATATGCAGACCTGTCTGCACCATGCCTCACTTCATAAAATTGAATTATTTATTTATATATATATTCTTATTAACAACACATATAATAATTACAAATTAAACTTATATACTAGAATTTGGAGAGCAATGGGCCGTCTTATCGCAACAATGATATCTCTTCCAGGCACCCAATGTTAGGAAAATAAGTGGAAGGTAGGCGAAATAAATTAATACAAACAATAAAAAATCATAAACAAAAAAACACAGAACTCAAAAATAAAATATTATGCTTATGTTTGTTAAGTAAATGTAATAGTAGGAAATAATTAATTACCATCCCGCCTTATTTTCTTAAACTTCTTCTCTGATTGGCAGTTGTGATGTAGTCAGATCTATAAATAAAAAAAATTGTTAAGTATATCATTGTTACTACTTAAATTTTACTTTAACGGCTTAAAATGCGAAAAATATTAGTTTAACTTGTTCATAAATCATTTTCAACTACGGCCCAACGTTTCGAATGCATTGCAGAAGTCGTGGTCACGGGGATACTTTGAAAATAAGTAACTAATATAATCTGCGGCTTACACCTGTTAAACTATGTTTTTATTAGAACTACTTAAACAAGTTCGTACATATGTTATTTATTCTTGTAAAAGAAGATCGGTTTTCTAGTTTAATTATATACTGTCTATAGTTTACGCGAGTAGTACACATTTAAATAAAACACTTTAACGGTTTAGAACGCGATATATTAGTTAAAATTATTTGGAAATGATTTTAACTTCGGCCCGACGTTTCGGATGCTTTGCAGCAGCCGCGGTCACGGGCAGACCACGAGCCGAAGTTAAAAATCATTTTCAAATAAGTTTAACTAATATATCGCGTTTTAAACCGTTAAAGTGTTTTATTTAAATAGTTTAATTATATTGAACTTAGATTATTTTAACATATAGCTACATATTTTATCAGAGAAAGAAAAAAAAACTTATGAATTGGTGAGCACGTTAACCAATCTCTAATTATTGCTTAATCTTCCAACTTGTACCACACGCATAAGCAGTAACAAAGTTGCCGCGGTGGTATTTCTTGTGTGTAAACAGCATGTCATGTTACTCGAGGAAAAACGCTGTACAAAGCAATTTGCGGACCGACAGCTTGTCACTATATTATGCTTCTGACTTGGGCTTAGTTTTTGGTTGTATTCATATGGACTGGAAGCTATATAGAACGGTTTTGTAAGCGAATGCAAGAAGGATATAAAAAGAATTAGGAATATCTGATACTGATGAACTTCACTGATAAAAATCGGAGAATCTAACTCAAAACACTTAGCATAATATACAATTTATTGTAATGTATGTATAGCTCCCTTGTAAAAAAATGTAGACATAATGTGAAAAACATGTTATTTTTTTATAAATCACTTTTGAATACTGTCTATAGCTTACGCGAGTAGTACACATTTAAATAAAACACATTAACGGTTTAAAACGCGAAATATTAGTTAAAATAATTTTTCAAATAAGTTTAACTAATATATCGCGTTTTAAACCGTTAAAAGTGACTTATTTAAATGAGTACTACTTGCGTAAACTACAGACGATACCCATTGTTTTTTTTTTCTCGCAATTCTATTTTGCAGATCTTTGATGCCCTTTAAATTAGCTGATTGTGGCAATTTGATCCTATGATAGGATATATGGTTGATAAACATCATGGGTCCAATTCAATATGCTTATAAATATCCTTTATGTTTTCTAAAAATTGATACGACCTGAACAGTCTAGACACTAAATGGATGGCAGGAATATCGATATTGATTCAGTCGCGGCTAACATAAACAGATTATAAAAAACGTAAAGCGTAATTCCGTGCTTCGGTTCAGTCCGTAGTGGTCGAAAAGTCTATAGCCTCATTTGGTCGACAACGCATCTTAGGCTGAATAAGCCAAGCGTCTGTTGTTTGTAATAAAGCAAAAAAAATATAACCTATTTAAATAAAACACTTTAACGGTTTAAAACGCGAACTACAGCCCGACGTTTCGGATGTCGTAGTTTGTATTTGGCGAAACTGGCCGAGTTAAACGTCGGTTAAAATAATTACCAAATAAGTTTAACTAATACATTTCGCGTTTGAAACCGTTAAAATGTTTTATTTAATTGTGTAAACTACAGACACTATTTAAATATAAACTATTTTAAACGCGAATAGAAAATAATTCACGAATAAAATCCCGAACCCGTTCTGTTCAAACATTGCGAAATATACGAAATCTAATTTCAATACAAACATCGTCGTGAAATCAAAACTACACGGTCGCAGTATACTAGCCACGGTTCGATTCGACCGCCTCCCCAACCAACTGCCCATGGAGCTCACCATTCGACTTTCGACATTATTACACAAGCAAAAGCGATAATATTGTGTGCTTGTCATGGTTGTTGGACTGTTTCGTTACGCGCTGTTTGGAGGGTGTACTGCCCACAAGGGGTACTGGCCGCAAAGGGTCTAACGCTCGTGCCTCGTTTGAATCGACGGGAGAGTTCGACTTACTTGCACGTTTTAGTTAGTGCTCAGATACAAAAGACATATTTAATAGACGCTACTCAGTTATGAAAGTTAGATACTTTAAAATGTAGTATGTATTTAAAAATTAATAAATAAAATAATAAGTGTGGTAGATATAGATGTGTGGTAGAACTAGCAAATAACAGCGTACTATAACCGTAGTGTTGTGTTACAGTATTCATTGTAATATATACAATTTCATTTCATAAGCTTATATTTATTAATGTATTGTAATTTTATATGTATCGTTTTTCCCTTAAGATAGTTATTTATTAAAACAAAGTATCGGAATACAGAATGTAGCCACCATATTTAATTTAATTTTTTGCTTTGACACGCTGCTTAATCTCTAGACATAATAACCTTAGAACAAAGTCAACGTAGACCACACCATACCTTTATGGTTTAATATATTGTGTAACTATGTATTTGTTTGACACGAGGTTCTGAGTTCGAATCATGGAAAAAACAACGTTCCACCCGATCAATCATAAATCCTCTGCTCTTGCTTATCAAATCGAAAAGAGAAATGGAAACATAGATATACTCGATCTATGCCCCAGAGGCTGAACGGGATTTTAGAACTAAAGGTAATTTAACAATGCCAGTAAATCAACGCGTTAAAACAAAGCACGGAGGGTCCAGCCGTTCTGCATACATTACAGACAGATATAGCTTTTTGCTAGAATTAAATTAGTTCACTTGTTTGTACTTATATTATATTAGATCCTAGACTTTATTCAGTTGGAAATATATTAATTTTAATTATATTTTAGTACGGATGTTATAATGATACTTGCTTTAGCTAAAATTATGTTTTGAAGACATTTAATCACGGGTACTACTACTTGCGGGTACAGTATATCTTAGCATCGAAAGTTAAAATTAATATTAGTTCGTAATTATACTAACGGACACTCAGGGGTATCTGTGTAGACAAAGGATAATTATTGACAAATATTATATTCTCCTTCATTTGTGTAGGCGTTTGTGTAAATAATAAATCGTTTTTTTTAGATTAAAAATAGTTTGCGACATGGGCAGAATTTGAACCGCCATTCACAGCGTTCCATGCTGTTGCTAAAAAAATTGAGCTACCGTGTCCATACACGTCATCGTGAATTTTTTATATAACCTATTGATATAGGCACCTCTCGCGCAATGAAATTTCAACCTTCACCTTATGTTATTATCTGTACTTAGGATCAGTAGAGCACCATCAAATAAAACACTTTTGACGGTTTAAAACGCGAAATATAATTAACAATTTTAAGTTAAGCGTGTTTACAAATTTTAAACTAATTTGTTTAAAATTTGAGTATTCGAGTACAGTCCGTCTGTTTTGAACTTAGAACCTACCTCTCACGCTCAACGCAACCACTAAGCCTCGTCGGTTTGTAAGAAATGTAAATACTTACTAATATTAACCTCTGTCGATATTATCCGGGTACAGGGACGAACATAATATTACGCAACTCGGTTCAAATGGCAATAAAAGCGACCGGCGGACCACCTTGTATTTACTTAACCGGGAAACTTTTTCATTTCCCTCACAAAACATGTTGTTTTTATTGGACGGTCATTTCACCCTACCCTACGCGGGTTACGTAAGTTCCGTGTTGTACTTGACTTTGCACTATTATTACTGTAAAACATAGTAAATATGTAAAAATATTTTCATGAAAGCAGACATTTTTTTTCGTTTCAAATTAAATTGTCATACATTTCTTGACATTACTGTAAATTCTAAATACTGTCTGTAGTTTACGCGAGTAGTACACATTAAAATAAAACACAGTTAACAGTGTTAAATACGAAATGTATAAATAAAACTTTACAAATTATTTTACTACATCCCGATGTTTCGGGTGCTTTGCAGACGCCGTGGTCACGGGGAGACTGACTGACCAATTTCAAATAAGTTGAATTAATATATTAGTTACTTAGTTGTTTTATTTAATTGTGTACTACTCGCGTAAACTACTGACAGTATTTAATTACAAATGACATGCGAAATATTGACTAAACAATCCCTCTGGGTCCGAATAAATAAATATTCGACAATATTGAAGATATACAAACATCAGTGACAGAGGGGGCATGGACACCGCAATTTATAAGGCCGACTCCGACCCAGGCTGAAGAAAGGGTTCTGAATGCTTGCTGTTATTGTATCGGAAGGTAGCCGGGCTTAACGGCCTTACGAGCGCAGAGCTATGAGGAATTAGACATTCTTTTGTTTATTATCTATACTAATTTAAGGCCGAAGTGTTTCTTTGTTTGAAAGCTTGGCAAATGTTATTTTGTCCTTGCAAGATACTATACAAATTTATTCATTTTGACCAAATTTAATTACCAGAAAAACGGTTCTTGCGCGTTAATCTTAAAAAATAGACCCATACTGTCGCTGATATAATTATAGATAATATAAAGAGAAAATTTCATAACTATTTTTTGGTTAGATACTGTCTATAGTTTACGCGAGTAGTACACATTTAAATAAAACGCTTTAACGGTTTAAAACGCGATATATTAGTTAAACTTATTTGAAAATGATTTTTAACTTCGGCCCGACGTTTCGATGCTTTGAGCAGCCATGGTCTATTGGAAAGGAATAATATAAATATCGAATAATATCAATATCAAGTAAAATCTCGTTATCTCAACACTCATTTAATTATTGCAAATTCGGAATATTACTAACAACATTATGTTCTATAAATTTTAGTAGATTAAAAATGATAATTACGAAAGCTAGTCTAAATCTTTATAAGCTATACACGGGGTCACATTTGCAAACACAACAGTTGCGCTAGTGTGCGGCAGTCCTTAAGTTTTGTCCCTTACTCACACAGACAAAAAGGGACAAAGGTCACTCGCCACTGTTCTTATATTTGTTTTAGACACGTTTAGGTAACCCTCGCTACATATTTGCGTCTTGTTAGTTGGGCGGCCTTTGTATGGAGAACTAAACTTACATATTACATGTACTAGTCGCGTGGGTTTTGTGTTATGAAGAAGAAGAAAGAAGTCAATACTGTCTATAGTTTACGCGAGTAGTACACATTTAAATAAAACACTGTAACGGTTCAAAACGCGATATATTAGTTAAACTTATTTGAAAATGATTTTTAACTTCGGCCCGACGTTTCCCCGTGACCACGGCTGCTGCAAAGCATCCGAAACGTCGGGCCGAAGTTAAAAATCATTTTCAAATAAGTTTAACTAATATATCGCGTTTTAAACCGTTAAAGTGTTTTATTTAAAAGAAAGAAGTCATCTTAAGAAACCCGCCTGCCAAGAACGTTACGTCATGTTTAGGTGACAGAGGACAGACAAACATGACCTACACTTGATGTAACGTAAAAAAACCCAGCATAGAACATCGTAATAGGACGCGCTGTCGATCAATTTTCGCTTCGTACATTTCAAAAATGGAAAGAACAGTTTTTATTTTTCACCATGACAAGTGATGGCGTAAGTTTAAGAAATAAATGTAACCTAAAAACTTAAATTACTTACTCCATGCAAGCGATGTGTTGGTCAGCATAAAAAATAGATGTTAGAAGGCAACAGCAGTGCTTATAAACATTTTGTAACGTTCAAATGAGTTTAAAACTAGAGCTTTATTAGTAGAGTAGTTATGTTTTACATATTTCCTCAATCGCCCGAACTTACAGGGGGACCGGATAGAATAGTCTGGAAAGTTATCTAGTTATTTCAACCTGAGAGCACCAGCAACCGTACCCACTTATATTTACCGCATAACATTTTTTTTAAGAATGGCACTCACTTCCATAGTAGGTATGTCATATTTTTATATATTTTTTATGACAGAGGGGGGCAGTCAAGCACAAGTTTCTCTTAATGGTAGTAATACCCCAGCCATATAACGTCTAAATAAGATGAGCTATCGACCTATTTTGGCTTTGGATATTAGGAAATCCACAGATTGAAACCTAAACGCGATCAAAACTTCACCGATTTTTATCTGTTGATAGTAGTTCATGACATTGACATTAGAAATCGATTATAAATTGAAGAAAAAAATAACTTAATTGGGGCTCGGTGGCTGAATTGGTTAGGGCACAGAACGTTGTGAATACCCTTTCAAGTCAGTCAGTTTAAAACGCGATATATTAGTTGAACTTCGTTGAAATAGATTTTGAACTTCGGCCCGACGTTACGGATGCTTTGCAGCAGCCGTGGTCATGGGGAGACGGCTGTGATCGCGTTTTAAACCGTTAAAGTGTTTTATTTAAAAATGTAATACCTAATTATAAAACTACTGTGGTTTGAAATACAACTCTAAGACGGAAAGGACATTTTAGACGGAAATAGGTGCTGTATTTTAATGCAAAGATAAACATCGTTAGAACCCAAGTCGGGGTCATCCTACGGGACTTAGAGGCAGAAGTCTGATGCTCGATTAATTAGGGAATAGTGGAGGCGTGTAGTGGTCGACGGTAGTGCGGTACAGTTGCAGTGAAAATTAACAAATTTTAATATTACTTATATTAACACTTTTTATATAAGCTTAAACTAAGCCACACATGAACTTTACAGTTTAATGGCAGTTACAGAGCGAGAATATTTTCGGTCGGGAAAGCCACAGAAGTCTGGTCAACTACTCGTTTAAAAAAAATAAGCAAAAACGACATAGGACGATCTAAGCGATACGAGTCTCACGATGGAAGAGAAGTGTATATTTTCATTATTTTAATAAATAATTTAACGCTTTCAAACACGATATATATTACTTAAACTTTTACGTCCGATGTTCCGTGTTTTAAACTGTTAAATTGTTTTATTTAAAACCACAGTGTTTATATTATTGTTGGTTTAAGTATAACTTCTCTTTTATGATTTAGTAAGGTTACTGAATTATATTATGTCGTAGCTCGTACAAACAAACTTTTGACATGCACGTTGAATAGAGGTCATTGAATATAATTTATCAATAATTAATAATGCATGTTGTCCGCGACTGTACAGAAGCGGGCGGTACACGTCCGGCGGTTGTCTAACTGAATTACCTATCATTTTGATTGAGCGCTAGAGATCGTTGAGATTTCCCTTAGATCCGCACCACTTATTAACATCCTGACTTGGTAAATAATCGCTCACATTTTACTTTTATGTACATGTATTTATAATTACACGTAATATACAGAACCTACATGTAACTTCATAATCGAATTACACGGAACGGCCTAAAACGGTGAAACTAAAACTCAGCGGTGCAAAATTATTGTTTCCTTTTAGGATAGAGGGAGACAGATATGCATGAGTTTCAGTTGACGATAGATAAAATACCCCACCCAAATAACATCTAAAAAAGATGCGCCCTCGGCCTATTTTGGCTATAGATATACGGAAATCCACAAAAAATAAAATTCACGGATTTTAATTGTGGACCGTTCATAAGGACATGAAACATCTAGATTTCCAGACAAGGCATTGCAACATACTGTCTGTAGTTTACGCGAGTAGTATATATTTAAATAAAATACTTTAACGGTTTAAAACGCGATGTATTAATATACTTATTTTTAACTTCGGTCCGACGTTTCGGATGCTTTGCAGCACCCGTTGTCACGGGGAGACTGACCGGAGAGGGGCGAAGTTACAAATAATTTTCAAATATGTTTAACTAATATTTATCGCGTTTTAAGAGCACCATGTTTCAGAAAAATTATAAATCGATTAGATACATGTTGGACTCAGGGATGATTGGAACCACGACTTGTTGATTATTAGATACCATTAGGTACACTATCCCGTGAGAACATACTACGTTGCTAATACTATACTTTTGACATCACCCGTCGGTGGGCCCTTGTAAATAATAACACTACTAACAACTTATATATCAATTATTTCCCCTTAATTGGAATATGTAACCAACGTAGGTATAAAGTTATGACCCCTGGGATGACCCTGCCTAACGAACTGTATCGAAAGATTGGAGCGAGGCAATGTACGCCAATTTAATTTAATGATTTACTAATTAATATTTATTAATGCCTCCACGAGGGGTGACCGTTTATGATTACTTATTCAATTAACTGAGCTTATTATCTACGTTTTAAACTCATATATACGTAAATAATGTATGTAGTTTACGCGAGTAGTACACATTTAAATAAAAGATATATATTAGTTATACTTATTTTATCCAATACCAACTTCGACGGAACAGATGGCGCTAGCGTAGCAGATTTTTACTTTGACGTCAGAGACATCTTTAGTCTCCCCGTAATCACGGATGCTGCAAAACATCCGGAACATCGAGCCGTAGTAAAAATATTTTTTTAAATAAGTTTATATCGCGTTTTAAACCGTTAAAGTGTAATATTTTAATCGTATCTACTTCATCTTACCTATACCGTCGTCGCGTCGTGGGCCATAGGGCGTGTGTTCGCCCTATGGCCCACGGGGGGTAACGGGATTTCACACATTTTTTATGTATAAGTAAATAAAGTTTTTTAATCTCCGTGTGGGCCTGTATGCTTTACTAAACACAATTAATAAACACGTGCGTAAAAAACAAAACTATATTGATAGTATAAGTACATATATTTTCAATTCTAAATGTTGACAAAATATTAAATTAAAACCATTAAATAGATTGCAAATAATTATTTCGTACAGAACCCGTTTAACATTAGTCACTTAACAATTTTCAGAAGCAATAACAATATCTATTCTCATAGAAAAACTTTTTCATTAACTCAAACCATTAATCGGTAACAAATCATAACCCTCTAGAGACAGCATGGAAATTTCGCAAAAAGCTGGCAGTGCGGGTACTGCGGGCCCGGCAAAGTTAGCGAACGTAATCGATACGGCCTTAGGGCTTTGGATATAAATTAGAAGTTCCATCGATCACGGTCGCCCTTTGCCCAACGGCTCGTACTTTATTGATAGTGAATGTTGTTCGATAGTTCGCCAAACTTCGGAGATACGATTTTTTTTCGAGGATAATCACAGTTCTTGTACGTACTAGATCTGTTTACTAGCGCAAACTTAGAATTAGAATATCTCTCGCTCTACCTTTATTTTATGAAGGTCACATTCTGTGAATTATTTCTGAAGTTATAATTACCTTACATTTTATTTGTACTACGTTTTTCATCAATCTAGCCTATTAATAATATTTGTTTATTTGTTACTCTCTCCTACAAAAACTATAAGGTTTGAAACATAGTTAACTTTTTGAAGATTTTTAAATTCGCCCGGCCCGGCGGTTCTGAAGCATTGCAGCAGCCGTGGTCACAGGGAGACTATCTTATACTAATGGAATTATCATGTATAAAAACTACAATTGGAAACTAAGTTAAATCTTCTGCTAATAATTATATGTATAGCATTGGAAACATAAAAAGATAGATTTGATTTTTTGATTTGACTTTTGATCAGCAATCAGCATTTTTGTTGGGTACACAAAAGAAACTAATAATTATATTTCTGCGAAACGACAAACTCATTATCACTTTTACATACGATTTTATGTATGTTCAAATAAAACACTTACGTTTAAAACAAATATATTTTAGTTAAACTTTTTGAAAGTTATTTTTAACTGCCATAATATGGTTTCAAACCGTTAAAGTATTATAGTTAAATGTAAACTCGCGTAAACTAAAGACAGTATGTTTATGTTTAAATGTATCAGTTCTCGTGTGTACTATCCAAATATCAAGCATAGGGCATCACTAAAAATCAGCGTTATGTCTACTTCCAGGTACAACGAAAGCTGAGTGGTGTCTAGATACATCTATTTTATTCTTACTTATTTTCTTTTCATATATTTGATCCCTGAACAAACAACCTAATACTATGCCCTCTATATACAGTCCAATAACAGTAAAGATAATTAATTCAATTTACTTCGATTATGGCAATACTTCACCCGCACCATAAAAGAGGGCAAGTGCTCTTCTCCTAAAGGATACATTATTGAGGGCTCTAAAACAACATTTTTACATCCGGGCCAGAACGGCCCGATGTGCATATTTTATTGTGGGTTCCAATGACCCTCGGACTTTGTAGAGTTAAGAATCTTGAATGAAACATGTACATTTTAGGTTTTCCCAAATAAACACTTTCAACCATATATACAATGTACTATACAGCAATTTTTTAGGACATAGGTACACTTATGACGTCACACCAGTTACAAAGTTAAGGTGGATTTAATTTGAACAAAAAAAATTACAATAAATAACTAGTTATAGAAAAGAAATAGTTCCAAATTTATCTCAAGTATTCAAAAGAGAAACAATTAAATGTCCTTTGGTTTATACGCACCATTATATTATCTCTTGGATTGAAAAATATTGGATCTCCAAAGTACCAGGACATTGGAGCAGTCAATTTCAAAAATACTTTTTACTAGGAAGTTAAGACAACTGTGATGGTCTGTTGGCAAGTAGGACTGTACTTACCTGGACCATCCCAAGAGGAAATCGGTCTGATAGATGGCAGTAGCCGCGCAAGGGTTAACCTAAAGCCACTATAAATATTTGAAGAAGCCTTTCACGTGTCGTTCTGTTACACCACAGCATAAACAAATAACAGTAATTCATAGATTTCATAGATTGAATCTTATTGTTACATGCGATACATTTTATTTATAGAACTTTAGTTAGGGTCACTTAAGTAGATTTTTGTTAAAATTTAACTATTAAGTGAACCGCACGTTGTTCATATTTGAGAAAATGTAATGTCCAATTCAACCAAGAAAACTCATTGTATATTATTTGAACCTTTTATAACTATTTATAAGGCTATCTTTATTTTATTTATTTTACTGTCCAACTGTGCGTTTTATACTGCGGTTCGAGAAGATCGTGAAATATCAGTTCGGTAATGAAACCAAATACAATCCGGCTTCATTCAAGGTATGTTTATGTATACCATTTATTGATGTATAGATTCGTTTACACTGATATTATGTGTGGATGGCTTTTTTGGTTTCGTTATTTCATAATGTACTAGTTGACTTGATAGTGGAAATGATATTTAGAGTCAAGTTTAAAATATGGGCAGACACGATCGCCTTTCGATTCTTTTTACAGACTAATAGCTGATTAGACTTCTGTGTCCTGTCCAACCGATACTTTTAAATTTTCCCGTGGTCCGTATTAAATACCTGTTAGGGTTACCATAATTCCTTTAACCATTGTAACATTGTAGTTATAACATAAGTTTATAAAAAGTAATATAAAAAAATAAGGGCCTTAAAACTAACTTCTTACTGTAACTTAGCAATAATTATCTTTATATCCCCTACTTCAGAGCCCAACGCACGGAAAACATATTATTTATCACGAAAACAACCATTTACAGCACATCCTACAAAATACGCTATAATACGTGAAAATTACTCCAAGTTTTATCCGGGAGCCGGGTATCTCTCCCGGGTATACTCCAAGTTGCTCGGGACGGACCCTACCGCCGAATGTCTTGTAAAATAATGACCTCTGCCTACTAATATTTATGATGTTCTTATCAGATATAGATGTCAGTATTGGAGACGTGCGCTTAAGTAAATTGTATATTCATATGTTACATTACTTTTGAGATAATTACTTAAAATGTAAATATTAGTTTTTCGTCATCACATTAGGCTGGAATGTGAATTTTACTTATTAAGATTAAAAAATCAAGACTTACATGATACTATATGGTCGTGCCAATCATGTGTTCAGCATGAGAGATGTCCGGGGTTCGAATTCCGAAACAGTTGTGTTGGTTGGCGCATAAGTCTGATCTACCTGTAAAATCTTCCATTGAAACAGACAGTTTGTTCCCATGCCTCACAAGAGGGAACAAACAGATTCGAAGTTAACCACATAACTTATTAAATGAACATAATATTTACTTCACTTCCAAGACACCAGACATAAATACAGTAACTTATGATCTTTGAGTTTATTTTCTTTAAAGTGAAATCCCGTTTCCCCCCGTGGGGCATGGGGCGATCACATTTCTGGATGCGTCCTACTGATCGGCTCTTTTGTATTTAAGTACCTAGTCGATGAGACTTCTATGCACTGTCCAACAAAACGATATATTGTTTCCCCGGGATTCAAACCCACAACCACTAACACATTCAACCATATAATTTAAAAATCGAATACAAATTGAAAAAATTTTCGGCTCGAGCAGGAGTTGAACCGTGTGTTCTGTTCGATTTTTAAATGATATAGTGCCTTCATGTGCAATAACATGTTTATTTGGCTACAGAGGCGGTAATTTCTTATATTTATTTATTTCTCCTGTAGGTATAATTACATATAAATATACGATTAGCACTGAAACAGCAGTATAAACAGGTATCATTGTTTATACTTGTACAACCAACGCGCCACGGATCATTACCATCAACTGGAACTCTTTAAACCCTTATATAAGTTCCTTTGAAATACCTAAGCCGTATAACTAAACGAGTCCTGAGGGACGCGCAGGCCGTCTTTACTGCCTGTCGATGACTAGTAAATTTCCTCGACCCACCATTGAAATAAATGTTTTGTTTTCCCAAAACTACCCTCCAAATTGTAATTTACTGTACGACTTCTGTGAAGGGATATTGACTGTTTCACTGGTAAATAAGAACCATTTTTAAGCACTTAGTCTCGTATTTGCTTTAACTATTTAATAATACTTCATTACGTTTTAAATAACTACACTTATTTTTTATTGAAACTTTGCTACTTAAAAGAGTTAACATTTTTAAATAAAACACTTTAACGGTTTAAAACGCGATATATTAGTTAAACTTATTTGAATATGATTTTTAACTTCGGCCCGACGTTTCGGATGCTTTGCAGCAGCCGTGGTCACGGGACCCGTGACCACGTTAAAGTGTTTTATTTAAATGTGTACTACTCGCGTAAACTATAGACAGTATTTAAGTTAACTTTTTATCAATACCAGACACACTTCAAGAAAAGTATTTTTTTTGTATCATTTACACTTCTTTGAAGGTAACTTAATCTTTCAGGCAGCGTGTTATGTACATCTACCAACATTTGTTCACTTACAAGCGGGCGTGTGAATGATTAGTTGATCTTAGTAGAAGAACGTATGAATACTAAACACCTGGTCGTATATTCGATCCCCACTAAATCCAAGATATTTCCAATCAATCTATTTTTACAAAACATTATGGAGTCTGTCTGGAAATGTAAATTATAAAGGGGTTGTTGTAATATCGAAATTCTATCCGGGCAACCAACATTCGTGAAACAGCCGTCTTGTTTTATTGCGTTTCGATGTTAGTCTGCTGGTTTTTGAATATCAAAAACCAAACATCTTGCTTAAATGTTATATGGCTGGGGAATTTTGCCTTTCACCAACCCTATGCCTCCTCTATATTGAAAAAAAAACTTTCGCATTTATAAGAGTAATGTGATAAAACAGACTTGAAAGGTTATGTTTTTCTGTTTTGATATTATGATAATTTCTCAATCATGTTAAATATAAGCCAGAGCCAGAGTAGCCTAAGTGCAATTTAAACGACTTGACTTATTTACATTTTCTAGTTATCATAGTCTAAAAATGTTAATCTACAAGAACACAGTGACAGAAAATAGCATAATGCTAACACAAATTGTAGTACAAATTCATTTTCGCTTAAGTTAGTTGCGCATTTTATTTTTCTCCTTATTGAAAATAATGTTTTTTGGTATTAGGCCACTCTGCCTCTGGCAGCCTCACATGTATGAAAGCTATGCACTAAAAGTATTATTCACAATAAATATGTATGATTCGAAAACTTCGCTACAACCCGTTCATGCATACAATATTGGAGTGCACCAAGTAGCAATATTAAATTTCAAACGGATTTTATACGCATGACGCACGCCTCGAGTCCACCCTACTACAATCTTATTTGCATCGATTCACTGACATTGATCAGTCGTTATGCATTTTAAACTGATTCTATAATTGAATAAATATCCTTTTTCAATTACAAAGTAGCTTGAAAAGTGAAAGTAAAAAATAATACAAGAAGTATTAAAAAAACAAATTCAACTCTTTAAAACGCGTAATATTAGCTAACGTATTTTAACTACCGTTTCTGGTGCTTTATATCAGCACCGTCACGGGAAACAAAGAAACGACGTTGGTTCGTAGTTTAATAAATTGAAACTTTCTCCTTTTGGAAGAAATTTAAAAATTAAAAAGTAAACGACAAAAATTGTAATATACATAAGTATCGAATTATTAATGTAGTATGTTTTTTTAAGTTTACCTGACATAAGAAGAACACATTAAGGCATCACTAAGGTATACAATATTTATAAATTAGGATGAAATAAATGTATACTTGGTAATCTTTTTATTTACTTTATATTAAGTATATAAACCATACAAATAGCAAGCTAGACTTCGGCGACTGAAATAGGTTTAAGATTATATAAATAAATAAATATTCATAAACAAAATTTTAAATACAGTTTCATTGATGTATTGTTTTTTTTAGCAAACATCGCTAGACACCGCATCAATTGCAACGCTACACTAGTCTGTGGACTACAAGTTACCTACGAGAAGAAATAAAACTGACCAATAGCGTCCAGTCATGACCAACTAGTTAAACCGGCCACTGACACGCGCCCCTATTCCAAATTTGAATCGCGCGCTTTACTTCAAACCGAATAAATTGTCTATGGACCTCGGATGTTGGTCGATTCGAAGCAGGTTGCACACAATGGAGGTTTGACACGGGCGATATATTTGACCACTTAGTGGTCGATCTTTAGGGGTGTTTGAATAGATTTATCTCCCCAAACGATATTCATCCCGATGTTTGGTTTGGGATGATTTTTTGTCGCGTGTTATACCTGTTTCGATATTGTGGTTTTGTGTATTTAACCAGTTTAACTTTTACACTTGAGGTGAATAAATTAAACTGTTATGGGGATTAAATTTTCAACAGATGGAGAATTATAAAATTTTAATTATTATAGATGAAAGTGGATGGTTAAATTTTACATTGAGACTTGCGACTCACTTTTAAAAGTTATAGCAATGTAATAAATGTATTAAAAAATATATTATGTTAGCAAATTCATACCTGTTTTCGAAATCTGTAAAAGAAATACTAATTTAAAACGATTGTAAACATATTTAGTTACTTTTTTGACAGGCCAAATATTATTGTGAAATTTGTTATTGAATTATATTATCCAGTTATAGTCTACAACACATTAACATCGTAGTTTTCACGAATGTAACATATTATTACTAGAATCGCATTGTACCTAATAGTTTATTTGTCTTGCATTTGCATTATACAGTCAAACAAAAATACTTATTTCAGCACAATGTTACAAAATAAACTTAATTAAAAAAAAAACAAAATGTAGCGAGAAAAGGCGGCCTTATCGCTAAAAAGCGATTTCTTCCAGGCAACCTTGAACATGGAGATTTACAATAATAAATGATAATAATAACATTTAATATTTGTACATTTGTATAATTTATCCTTAATGGAATATAGATTTGCCCTTGTTTAAATTAGTGGAAACTGTGCCATAGTTAACGAAAGGCGAGTAAGCGGACTGCGGAGGGACACTCATAATCCCGCCCTAATGCCCCGTCCTCTGCAAGGGACATTTCCATTTATTATTGAGAACTTAATTTATGTGTTTTGTTATGGACCGACTATGCCTGTCCGCAGTGACAAAAGGTCTCAACAAAGCACGCAGATACATTTAAAAATAGATCTATGCTTTATTTATTTACATTCTACAACTGTGGAAAATCAATCGTGATCGTTGAGCATTGCATTTTAAAGATATTTCAAGAAAATAAAAAAGAGTGAAACAGTAAAAAAATTTACACCAATCTTAATATGAAACTATGAAATATTATTATGTAACATTGATTAGGTATTTACATTATTTGTTTCAATCAAAAATAGATTTTTAATTTACGTAGCAATAGAGAGCATACATTTAGAGATTATTAAAGTTTTCTTGAGATCTTAAATTCTGGAATTCGATATAGTTTTACGGAAATATTGTTTCCAAACTTAATTTTATATGAAGAAACTTAAATAGGTATGTTTGTAGTTTAGGCGAGTTGTACATATTTAAATAAAACACTTTTAACGGTTTGAAACCGGTCTTTAGACAGTCATGGTCAAAGTGCGACTGGAGATGAAGGGTGTACCGTATGTCAAAGTTATGCTACACTAACGCCATCTGTTTCGTCGTAGTTAATATATTTAGTAAGTAAGTAATTAAGAAATTGGTCCTTATAGAATAGACTCACGGTGCCCTCTCGTTTACCGCGGCCAAAAAACGGCATACCGGTGCACTAGTAAATTCTTATATTAAGTAATAGTTCGCGTTTTAAACCGTTTAACACGTTTTATTACAATAGGAAACTTACACCCTTTTAAAGATAAGAGTGATGACTTTAAAGTTAGACAATCGGGACATAAGCCTCCTCTGTAAGGGGTGGGATGACATTTGGGATTCCGTTCAAATCCAGGGATTCGAGGGTCATTTTTCAAAATAACGGACATTCGCATTCGAATGCACTTTCAAATCCCCGATTCGAAATTTAAATGTAACGTTCTCGAGAACTCTACTGTAATATTTCGAATGTACATAAGTGCGCTTCAAACATCGCACTAAGCCTATGAAAGCGTAAAAAATATAGGAAAAAAATCATGTGAACCGAAACACATGTAGAATAAACAGACGACGTAGGTAGATACTTACAAAAATATGAAATTCACCACAACATTTGCTGGGGACGAGAGTTGTACAGACAGCAAAAAAAGCGAATAACGACGTTGTTTTAGTACTAACAAAATATAGTTGAAGTTATATCGTTAAAAGATATCGATAACATTGTTTACTTTTAAAATCTTTTATCATATACGTTATATTGGCTCATAAGAGCTCAATACCTTTCTAAGAATCTATCTTCCATATATAAAAATATACCTTTTAGAACGCCCGACAAAAGTGACTTAACTAATTTTAGTAGCTATTCATATTGACATTATTTCATTAGAAAAGCTTACCGTAAGCGCAAAAGTAACGATATCAACGAACGGAAAGCCACCGTCACCCGTTACGTAACTAAGCGGTTTAGCGGTTTATAAGAAATTATAACTTATTAATTTAATTCATTTTTTTGCCAACGCTACTCTTTCGTTCGTCCATAATGCGAGTTGATAGGTACCTAGATGTATTAAAAATAGTATACATTAGACGTGAACACGACATTATACGGTTCTACCTGAGAGCAAATTGTATCGCGCGGAATTACTCATCATTTTTACAGTAATGCATGAATACACATAGATCGTAAAATATGGCCAAATTGTACTTGGTTTTATTATTCTGACTGTACGCTACGAAAATTTATTTCCAATAATAACCGTGTTACCGTGGTCACAGCAGCGACATGGTTCGCTGTCGTTGTAGGTTTAAGTCAAGCCAGTTTTTAATTTTTTTGAATCTAAATAGATTTTTATTCTATATAATATATAAAAATTATTAAATATCAAAGGAATAATTGTAACAACACCAGAAGCAGTTGCCACTTGCCGCAAGAGTTCGTCCTATCTTTGATTTTTTCAAAAAATTTATTGTCTAAATAACTAATTAAATATATTGTTATAACATAGCCCATCGTTATTTTCACGACCCAATAGAAAATTATTTGTTGATTATAAAATGTATAAAAAAATTTCGTTTCGTTTCAGACTACAACAGACTAGGGTCCACCTGAAAATTAATGTAGCGCCTTGTACCCTATTTTGCTGAAGGTAACCCTTTTTGTCACCTGAAACCTACTGAATAAGTAATTTATTTAAGTTAATTTTACACCTAATAATGTAAAATTTTAGATGGTGTATAAAATGTTTTCTTTCGCTCTAATTATAATTCAACCAATATATTATGTAACGTTAAACAGTTTAGCCACAGAAATCGTCAATTAGTTAATTTAAACGTTGACAAATAAGAACTATTTAAAAGAAATGTTTATCAATGATATTTAACATACGTTAATTTTATGACTGCTGACAGATAGAGCATTCGTTAATCTTATGTTAAACGGGGAAAAACCGATGATTTCCTGAATTGGCAAATTGCGATCCACCTCACGAGGAAACGAATGAAGATTTTTTCGGTTTTTATCAACAGCGGTGTCATCAATCGAGAGGGGTTGTACTGGGCACCATTTGTTACGTATTGACACACCGACAGACAGACCACTGCGTACTGATAGGCGTTCGATACTACAAGAACTCGATAGACGAGATTTAATCGAGTTTAAATCGACAGCTTTGCCTTAATAATGCTAAGCGTAATGGTAGCAATCTATGGTTCCCACCACCATATTAGACTTCGCCTGGAAATCTGGATTCCCGAATTTAAGCCAGAATAAGTCCACAGTGCTTTCATCAAGTGAATCTCGTGCTCTCGCCTACCTCTATTACAAAAAAGAAAAAGACAGCCACCCCAACTTCCCTAACAACAGGCCTCATTGTTGTTTTTCACATGAATATTATTATAAAAAATAAGATCAAAAGTGACCGACTCTTATTTGTTTTATTATTAATTAATGTAACTCTTTATTACACAAACTATTTTTACAAAAAAACATTAAAATTAATATGTGTAACGGGCGTTTTATTATTAGTAGTGAAAGTGTTAAGATATTTTGTATTTAAATTAATAATCCTATATTTTATTATTATTCTCATAATGTCAGTTTATTTCAGAACAATTAAACAGCAAAGATAAAATGTTTATTAAAATCAATGCGACTTGGTTATAAAATTCGACGGTTTTAAAATCGAGAAACAATAGTAAAACTCACTTGTCTATAAGATTAATGTAGTTAGAAGTTCTTAGTTCAACTCTTGACGTGAGACGGAGAAGAATTTAGGATTCTTTTAAATTATCTTACTTCATGAATAAAAACTCGGGAATATAACGTGAATATACAGTTTTTCGTCAGTACAAAATAAACATGACATTCGGCAAAATAAACACGCTAGAAATGAATTAAGAACTCAAAAAATACGACAAGAAAATTTCGTTAACCGCTGCGGATTTTTAAATGGGTGCGCCGTTTTAGTATTTTTGAGAGCAAAAGAAATAAACCACCGAAATAACGCAAACATTTACGTATGGAAAAGCATCGTAGGGGTTAGCCGAAAAAAAAGTGACCCCCGTAACTACGTGCGATTTATTTGGCACGCCGAAAACGTCTTCAACTTAACTCGATACTGTCCTAAGTAAACTTTAGGTAAACTTAAACGAGCGAATCCCTTTTCGGCCACATTCTAAATAAATAACGTCTAATGGACAACATTCATCAGTGTTACTTTTTAGGAGTCTGTCTTGTGTTTCTTTGTTTCGTGAGAGGGGAATTTGTGTTTTATTGTGTAGATGTTAGGGGCTACTGTGTGCTAGTGGACAAATTGCGTTCATGAAATGGGTGGATTAGCGTTGGCGATGCAAAGATATGAGGGGGCGAGGGGGAGATGGGCCCACCCAACACCCCATTCGTTCCTTTTTGTTGCATTTTTTGCGTGAGCGCGTGCAGGGTTTGGTAGGTGAAACTTTGTGAGTTGTAACGTTATGATGTACTATGTAGTAGGTTTAGCATTATGTGCTGTCTGTAGTTTAAGCGAGTAGTACACAAAATACTGTCTATAGTTTACGCGAGTAGTACACATTTAAATAAAAGCTGCCACGGCTGCTGCAAAGCGTCCGAAACGTCGGGCCGAAGTTAAAAATCATTTCCAAATAAGTTTAACTAATGTATCGCGTTTTAAACCGTTAAAGTGTTTTATTTAAATGAATAGTACATATTAAAAGAAAACACTTTAACGGTTTAAAACGCGATATACATTAGTAAAAATGCTACACTAGTGCCAGCTGCTGCACAACACACAAAACGTCGGCCCATATTGAAAATAATTGTCAAGAAAATTTAACTAATATATATTACGTTTTTAAACCGTTAAAGTGTTTTACTTAAATGGAGTTATAACTAGCAATAATGTTACTGCAGTTCGTTTATACTTCAGCAAATTGTAGTGACAACATGGACAGTGTTTAGAATATTTTTTCCAGAGCACTGTGCTTTGATTTTGATGATAACTTTATTCTTGAATCAGAAGGTGATAGATGAGCATGGAGTTCGCTTGATGGAACATGATATACTCTTACCATCAAGTACACCAAATTCGTAGTCGACCTATTTGCGCTTTGGCGATTCTATAACTAACAAAATAAGGCATTAATATATAGGTAATAAATCATATACATATCAAATTATATTGTGTAACAAACGAAAACAAGTACTTACCTAATTAAAAATTGTTAAATTTAAAATAAGAATGTATTATGTGTTCATTAGAAATAATGATAGTAGCAAAATATGGTGACAACATAAATAATATTTAATATAATAAAATCAAATTCATATACATATATGATGGTCACCCCAAAATGTATCCACCGAAGACTTGGTAGAGTTCTAGTTCTAGTGAATAGAAGTAAATTCCGAGTACCAGCAACACTGTCGACTGGACTTTGAATGCAGTTAACAGATAATTAATAAACTTGTCTATACTTCTAATATAGATTAAATTTTGAAGTCGATTTAATATAAGTTAACGATTTTGATAATTTTTTGAAGGCATAGTCAAAATTATCAACATTTTCATGTGGAAAACTCTGTTGGAATATTTTGTGATTGTATTTATATTATAAAATGAATTTGTACTATTAACATATTGATAAAAATACTAAGATACTATCCGTAGTTTACGCGAGTAGTCTACTTTTAAATATAATACTTTTAAAAGTTTAAAATGCGAATTGTATTAGTTAAATTTGTTTACCAATTATTTTCGGGTCGTTTTCCCCGTAACCTACGCCTACTGCAAAGAATTCGCGTTTTAAACTGTTAATAATGTTTTATTCAAAATTACTTAGACTACATAAAACTATTTCAATAACTTTTATACGTTATCTTATAGATAATTTGTTAATCAAATCTGTATTTTTACTTTGACTCGAATTTTTAATTGACCACTTTTAGATTATTGTTTGGTCGTCGTAATTGATCATTTGCTCTCGACTTTTAGACATTATTGTCATTTTCTGATAATTAAATACTGTCTGTAGTTTACGCCAGTAGTACACATTTAAATAAAACACTAACTGTTTAAAACGCGATATACATATATGAGTTAAACTAAGTAAAAATCAATTTTAGGTCGCCCCGTGACCGCAGCTGCTGCAAAACATCAGAAGCGTCGGGCCGCAGTTAACTTCGCGTTTTAAACCCGTTAACGTTACTTAAATTTCTTCGAATAACCTCTCAAAAAGTTTTTTTATTTTTACCTGCTTACACACTCTTAAATCGAAACGAAACAGTAAGGCTTAGAACCAAACAACCAAAGCTCTCAACCATCTACAAATCCTTTATAATTCCATATCAAAACCCACTAGAAATAAGTCACCGAGTTTTGTTTTCATTGTGCGCCGCCTATAACGTCTCCGCACGCAACAAAAACAAAAGAAAATGGCTCTATTATGTGAAAACAAGCGCGCGACTACCGCAGTTATATTCACCCGTGGGCTGAATTTATACGATATACTCAAACATTACGATGACCAATCAATCGTGACCTCCGCCGTTCCATACGCGAACCACGACATCTTGAGAATGGTTCCTAACAGACGGCTGCGACGGATCAACTTACAGTGGTGATGCCAACATATTCCGAATATCCAAAAGTATAAATTCCGTCGGTAAGCTATCGACTTACTTTTTATATTCGAAGGAATCGCGGTGGCGGAATGGGCTCATGTTTTCAAGACAAACACTACTATTTAAGATAAAACATAATAACGTAATATTTTTCCACTGGTACCCCAAAGAATATCAAAGTTGCTTCTCGAGGAATAGGAACATCTTTATAAAACATTTCAAGTTAAGCAGATATTTATTTATATTAACATATACCTTTTTATGATGGTTTCTTGATGGTAGCTAAAGTATCCTAGACCTATTGCTAAACAACATGCGCGGTAGACCTATTTTGGCTTTGGATATTCGAAAATCCAAAACTGAAACCGAAACGCGATTAAGCAGCTTTTACATTTGTGGACGGGGGTTCATGACCCTGGCGACATTTAGTATCTAGATATTTCTAGACATTTCTAGACATTTATAGATCTATCTAAATACAAAATTTCACCAGGGTCATGAACCCCCCGTCCACAAATGTAAAATCTTATTAATCGCGTATAATGAGTATCTAGATTTCCAGACGTTTCAGAAAAATTACAAATTAATTAAGAAATTGTTCGAGGATCGAACCTGTTGATTATTAGCTATACATTGCTACCGTAACAGCAACGAGCTCGTGAAAAAATCCCATTTTACAACCTACACGCAAATCTGTTTTATTATATTTATCATAATTAAAACCTCTATAGATGATACACAAAGGCGGGTCCACCGTTGTGGGCAAGATGGGCATGCCCACAACCTTAATAGACTTGTGACGTCACATTTTTACGGTTAATTGACATCGATAGGTTAATATATACGATATGCTTTGATAACATTTAAAAAACACAATGAATCATAAAACGTGCGTGATTCGGAACGCAGCAAAGAGCCATAGACAATATGCTGACATGTTATGACTTATGTCACATTTTTGACAACTTATTACCGTGCCGCCAAAATTTCCGAGCCGTGTAGCGAAGCATGTACCTACTTTTGCTTACACTACATCTTACTTGCTGATCTCCTCTACATTGCTCCTGGTACAACGTCAAGTTACCTATTTAGTTATCTTGGCGATTACCTATTTACCAGTCTAGTGTCCCTATATTGGCTTACTGACTAGTAAATTGTACTTAGCCGATTTTCTAGTAGCTGTGATCGCGCTTGATGATACAGAAGCTTTTCTAACTAACGCAGATACTATGTATGAACTCTATCAAGTTAGCAACGGACCAATTAAAATAACATAAATATGTTCTATAGAAGCACAAATTCAAAACCGAAAATAAACAACGCAGACGCGAAACACATAATAGTTATACATATATAACATCAACAAACCCGTCTAATGCTCGGGCCTTAATCTTTTTGTGCCTCTAATTAAATTAACAAAACCCACAAGCTTGGAAACTGGACACACACACAGACGGACCCACAAACAGCACACAACGAGAGTGTAAGTGTAAACGGACCGTACGTATGTGTGTGTTTTAGTTAAGGGTCGTCATTTCTCTTGGACCCTCCCCGTAGTGTCCGCAAAAGGTGAGTTAACCGGGATTTATATAGAGCTGTTGTTCTATATTTAATTTAAAACTTGTAAGAAAACAC
Organism: Leptosia nina; assembly: GCA_963661955.1. Lineage (NCBI taxonomy): Eukaryota > Metazoa > Arthropoda > Insecta > Lepidoptera > Pieridae > Leptosia > Leptosia nina. The sequence continues at coordinate 2,003,203 of CAVLEF010000004.1, read as the reverse complement.
TACTTTCATTGTACCTACATTTTAAATTAAATAAATTAAAAATCTATTATAGAATGAAAAAAAAAATACGACAGGAGTTGAAACACCATATGCAATAACGTATGAAAAATATTAAAATTTCAAACATTTGTTATGTGCCGGTTCTAAGCTGCACTCTATTACGCGACAGCCCTAAGCTGTGCCACTCCGGGAAAAGTGCGTGTGCGTATTCGATACTTGTGCGATCGGTATGTGACGCTACTCTTGCCGTACCCATTTTAGTAAAAGAAATTGACAAAAGACAAAAGAGAATGAAATTGGGTATTTCTTGATGGCTGGTAAAATAGGTATCCACTATATAATAAATAAAAGCAAGCCTAAACTTATGTTTTGTACTTAGAAAGAAGAATTTATAGCTTCTCGGCCATTTTTATTACTATGGTCTCAGCTAGTTAGCGTGTGAGAATATATTTTTTAATCATATTTACAAGACATCAATCCCCCATCTAATAACGAAAGATCAATACTAAGTGACAAATACGACTGCCAAACAATTTGTATGTAGGTACCGCATAAATGTTTAGTTGTATCATCTCTATATTATATACAACAGACAAACAGACGTCCCCCAGCATCCTCCCTCGGACGTTAATATTGATCAGTGTCCGGCCGCGGTCAGGTAGTCTTGGCCAAGGGCCGGCGCATGCGTCATTCTAATACGAACATTCAATTATGACATGACGCTTATTGGTTAGACTCTATTACGCATCGGTTATTTATCGTTTGGTATACGGTAAGTATTTTAATAAAACACTTTAACGATTTAAAACGCGATATATATTAGTTAAACTAATCATTACGGCTCGACGTACGGCCGTTTAACTAATATATATCTCGTCTTAAACCGTCAAAGTGTTTTATTTAAATATGTACTGCTCGCGAAATCCACAGACAGTAAGTAACTATTTATATTACATCTTTACCTGTTTTTTGACACAGTAGAAACAAGCGCAGTTTGTTTTGTGTTTCATTGTACTTTATCTATTTAAATTCAAAAATATTTAAAACATAAAAATGAAGCCATTTTATTTGTTCAATCTAAATAGAGACACGGTAGTTCAATGCGTTACAGCGACAACACAGAATGCCATGGATGCAGGTTCAAACCTTTATAATTAAAATGTATAATTTATATAGCAAATTTCTTCTTTGATATCCAATATTAGATACGTACTGTACGTACAAGATACTTCAAATAAACTTGCAGGTAAATTATAACTATTTTAAGTAAGTTAGACAAAATCATTTTATTAATTACTACAGCAAAGCTATTTCAAATAGATTGTAATCAATGATTTCAAACGATTTTCTATTCCTATTTTTATTTTTCTCTTTCCTTCAATCTTTGCTAAGTGCGTATCTACTTGGGTGAACTTGAAAGCCCAGAATACTATAATATATCACAAGAATTACCGTCCTCCTGCAGTAATTAATTCGTCGTCAAAGACCTAAATTAATAAATATGTTCAGCCATTTCGTCATTAGTTAATTTTTTAACTATTTAATTAGCTAGATCAACACACAACATAGAACCTTATCTTCGTTGGTGTAATAGTAGCTAGGTAGGCTAGTACTCAACATTCAAGGGATCCAAATGTTATTCATTTTATAATTTTTCTAAAACATAACATGACGTTAACACCGTCCACAGATGATAAATCCGCCAAGTTTAATCGCGTTTCGGTTTCAGTCTGTGAATTTACTAATATCCTAATCAATATAGGTCGACAGTGCATTTAATGTAGATGTTATATGGCTGGGATATTTCGCCCACCGTCAAGTGAAACTCGCTTGTCTGTCCTTCTTAATCATAAATAATAATATATTATGGAATAAAGAAAAATCATACTTAAACACGAGTTACACCGTTAAAGGAACGAGATTTCCCGCGATTTAATATCAGAAAGAAGTCCCTAAATTCCGTATCATGTAAAAGAACACTTTCAATATTGGAATTGGTATCCCTTTGGCCGTAACAAGGTTTTATTAGATCCCACTAAAGGGCATCCCCGCACAAAGGTAGCGTAAGAAACCCTTTTCTACCTTACTTCAAATATATTAACTGTCCCACTACCTCAATACCGTAGATCTACGGAACTGGATGTGCCTTGGTGGCAGCGGTTTGTTAACATTTGACGAGATTAAGTATGACTGTTACTTACCGTGTATAATTTTTAGTAACATTTTAAATAAAAATTGTCTTTAAAAATACACAACTCACAGATTTGAAAAACAACTAAGGAAACATCTTTGATCCAATGTCTGTTAGTACATCAGAGTAAATTAGCGGATAGTATTCAACTTTTCTCACTTAATATTAGTGTCTTTAGTAATCGAAGTATCTTAAGGGAGACAGTGGTTTTAAATTACAATTAAAAACTGTATAACGTACATATAGTGTACACAAAAAATGTAACATCTTGTAATTTGTATTTGTTTGTTTGAACGCGCTAATCTCAGGAACGGGTTTGAATTTAAAAAAATATTTGTGTTGGTTAGAGCATTTACTGTGGAAGGTTATATGCTATGAAACATCGCCCTGTGACTAATACAAGCGAAGATTCAGCGGGAAATGTGAAACATTTTGGGAAAGTTATTCATAAGTATAGGTTTCCGAGGCGCACGTCGCAAAAACGGTTCAGGATACCCAAAAGAATTGTATCAGAGAATGATTTCTCTTTATATCATCTAAAAAAAAGTCCGCGACGCTATATGTCTATCTGTTAAGATTTACTTGCAGAAACGACAGAAGGGACGCAACTCATGTCCTGGGTAACGGCTTAACGGTCATGCGGGGTTTGCAAAAACGAATTTGGATGCTAAAAATAAATATTCTTAGCGGACGAAGTCGCTGCAACAGCACATTAGGATATAAATACGAAGCAAGTAAGTGAAAGTTTAAAATTGTTTTAAACACCTTCTAGGTTTTTTTTTACATTTTAAAATGTTTTTTTTATACTCCTTTATATCAAATACATTTGAATGGGATATATAAATAAATAAACTTGCAAGCTAAAATTCTGTCTCATCTAGATACTATAACTCCGTGCTAAAAGGCTACTGCTGCTCGCAACACTTTTGTCATGGGAAATCAGATCTTATATCTGTTGGGGTATAGACTAATACCGCGTTGCCAGGATATCGTTGCGATGGTGACCAACAGCACGCCTAGTAAATTAAATAGTCTGCAAAGGAAATGTTTGTTTAAGATCTCTGTGACGGTTTGCGCTAGCACTTTTATGCGGGAAATGTTGTGTAATTTTTATTTACACAAATTCGTTGCGATTATTTTTTAAAATTCGGAATTTATTAGTGCTAAACGATCAGAAATGAATCCAGTTGATAGTTAATATATTCTTTAGACAAAGTCCAATATGTTTTAGGAGAATTAAATATTGATTTTAGATACGCATTGGTCATGGTGGGAATGACCTTTACGTCCCGTCGACGATTACTCTAAACTATAGAGCTCAACAAAAACTCTTGCAGTTAAGTGTTTCCTATTTAATGTCTTTTTTGTTTTGTGGCTCTTCACTTGTGTGAGTTCATTTATTATATCTAAATTACATTTGTATAATGAGCACAACACAATTTAGTTTAACTAATATATATCGCGTTTTAAACCGTTTAAGTGTTTAATACTTGCGTAAACTATAAAGAGTGTTTACAATATAGTTTAAGCTAAGTAAAAATATGTTTAAGGCAGAATATGTGGTTATATTAATTTTATCTTAGGCATTAGATCTTTAGAGATCATTTTATCTATCAGTGAAAATTGAAGCAGAAATAAGCTTACTAGACTCTCGAAACAAAATCTGTTTATCTCAAAGACTATAATTACATAACCAAGTCGTCAAGTTATATTCGAAATTGCAAGCAACGCATGCTAGGAAGATTCAAAGTACTAGCCGTAGGGGGGGGTGGAGGGTGGGAAGTGACCGCGACATTTTGTACCCGTCTAGCTCTGCCCCAGCCCCCAACATGAAACTTTGCACACTATTACACCGCTTTATTGACTGCGAATTGAGAAAATTGGAATTCTTATGCTTGCCAGTTTGCTGTAATGGTACTGTAGACGCCTAATCATTGTTTTCTTGTACCTTGGTAAGATTTAACACGATTGAGATAATCGTACCTATTTAATGCCTTATTAACAGACATAAGAGGCTGCTAGAGGCAGAGTGGCCTAAGAACAAAAAACATGATCTCCAATAAGGAGGAAAATAATAATGCGCAGTTAACTTAGGCGAAAATTTAATTATATTATACTATTATTTGTGAAACAATTATGGTTACAATTTTCGGTAACTGTGTTCTTGTAGCATAGTTCATATTTAAGCATAGTTCTTGTAGTAGGCTACTCTGCCTCTAGCGGCCGCACATATAAGGGAAATTCAAAGCTGTAGCTAAGGGTGTAGCTATAGGTACAAAAAAATTACAGAGTTATATTTTTAATCTATGTATGTGTGACATAAAAACGGGTAATTGTTGTTTAAGAAAAAAAAGAAGCTTAAAATATATAATATATTAAATGTTTTACTTTAATAATTACCTAAATAGGTATGTTTTAAACCGTTAATCAGTGTTATATAGTGTAAGCACAGAGCAGTAGAAATATACGGACACACTATATAAGTCTGCTTAACTCAAACTGTTTGTCTGTAAATCAATTAATGAAAATGTCTGCCCACGAGATTTCACGATTTTCCTAGAATCAATACTAGTGTTGCAATGGCGGGCAACACAAGTAATAACAATACACATATTTGCAACCCTCCCACTGTTCGGGGTCTTTATGACCGGTCCAACTGCCCAACGAGGCGGGGACTGACCACCACCCTCTCCCTTGCCATTTACTGGGGTCCTATTTGCACATTTACGAAATGGCGGACGTAACTGACTTAACGAAATTCATGTCTGTACTTAAAAAAAAATCAAAAATTTGAACTTTAATAATAAACTTAGCGTTTTACTAAGCATAGCAAAATAATAACTTTAATTTTTTTTCACATGTTGTGTACTGTACATGGTGGCATTATATAAAAGAAAAAGCCGGTTCGAGTCCTGCCCGTGTCGTAAAATTTCTTCAATCTAAAATCGATTTTTACGTCAAATTATAGCGGTACTTTGTGGTAATTAATTCATTCTTTTATGACTAGAAAACCTACAAATTCTGTTGAAAGACTACCGTATATTTTATTAATGACAAATGCTTTGACGAATTACGATTGTAGTTTTCTTTAATGGTTATAAACTATTGAAATAAAATATATTCGATATTATTAAGGAGTCATGTTTGTTCCTACGTGTATCAATTATAATAAATATAACAAGATATATTTCGAAATATACCCACGCTACAGCCGAAAATATGTTAAAAATAATTGGACTCATCCGAGTGGCTCAAGAAAAATATCCACTATCTCGAGAATACGTTACATCGATGCGGAGCCATTGTCCTTTGAAAAAAGGAATATCACATAACGAAGTTGAGTTCCGACTTTATATCAAATATCACGCATGACGCCGCCCGCCCACCTCCAGCTCCTCGCGGGGAGGGCAATAAAAAATAATATATTGGAATATGTTGGAAATAACAACGTATCATCCTTTCCATGGATACCGAATTCTTGCGAGGACACTCGTGTTTTCACTGGTCCAGCCTCTTTTATTGTCTCGTGAAAAACTGTTGACATATGCGCGATTTTATTTATTCACATCTTATGAATAATATTACTGGTTATACCATTTGCGCGGGATGAGACGTATAATACGGCTGTTCCAAGAACTTGAGTTAGGAAAATGAAACACTTAGGGACACTTAGACATTCTCTAGAACTTTGATCTATTAAATGAAATTAAATTAGAGCACAGAATCAGCTTACGCGCAGACTTTTAATAGTTTAAAACACGATTATATTTATTTTATTTTTAATGCCGCCCAACATTTTGTATATATATTGTATCGTATATTTTACGATTTAAACCGTTAAAAGTGTTTAATTTAATTGTGTACTAATCACCTGGTTTTAAATGAGACTTAATAAATTGAACTCACCAATTACTACAAAGATCACGTTTATCACTTAACAATCACACTTTCTAAATTCAAGTATTTTATAACCAGTCACACAAGTTGTTTACAAGGAGATCGATCGAACTATGCGCACACGCAAAGAAATTCGACAAAGGTATGGATCAGGAAGTTATACAGACCCCTGACGGGGTCAGGTAGCGTAAGAATTACGGGCGCGTTAAGGGGTTAACTGACAAAAGGTGTAATTATTATTAGAGGGTTAAGAAGTGTAAAGCTTAAGACGAGTTTCAGGTTACGAACCACGAGGTTCTTTGCGTGTATAGTTTCTAATATTTTTTAAGGTACGGAAAATTCTACACCTAATTTCGTGCTTAAGAAGAAAAGACTGCAAGAAAAACATTGCGCGAGAGGTGCATGCATTTAAAAAAAATTCGACGATGACGTGTAAGACTTGGCATCTCAATTGGTTAGAGCAACAGCACGGAACGCTGACGATGCCGGTTCAAGACCTGCCCGAGTCGTACAATTTGTTCAATATATAATCCATTTTTAATTTAGAGAAATAAATAGTAGAAAAAAATAACATACCTTGAAAATTGTCGTTGCGAATTCAAAGACTTTCTTTTTTTTACAAGTTGTAAATTATAAGTCCCCAATACACGATTGTTTTCCTTAATATTAACACCGTTCCACATGAAAAATATCGATCACAAATCTGATTGCAGTCTACCTGACTACACTTTCTCATGTGAATTTTTCGACTGTCATTTTTGCACAAGGTAACCCTTCACGCGCTACTTAATGTACCTGAAACATCCCAACCCAATAATTCATTACGCAACAATAGCAACACTAGCTCGCGTTCTAGTAATAGTAATAACGAAACCCTTTAACGCATTACCGTTGTCTGAACGACCCTTGCGAAATTTTTGACACAAATAAAACACCCGTTGCGAACACAAATATTTAAGAAAAAAATCACATTTAAAACTGTCTCCTGTCATAAATCAGTTTTGAAATAACACACCGTTGCAATGATACGTTTTGTATTTTAACTGAAGCGTGATTGATTAATAATTTTTAATATTATATCTCTTTGAAATCAATACAGGTAAATGTACTACGTACCGCTCAGTACCGAAATTTAGAATGCAAGTTCTCCATTCATAATAGTAATAGTGCCGTACTTGAAAACAAATTAGATTGAAGTTAAGATAAGATACAAAAGCTAATGATTTTGTACTTGACATGCGCCGTCTGGTAGCGTTCAAATCACTCGCCCAATTTGCTTGTATTGTATGCTAATTGTAGATGTAAAGATACGCGAAGAGTCTCTTCAAAATTGCACCGCACTTTGTTGGAAGGGAATTGGTGACATATTTTTTTTTAGGGAGAAATTATTTCCGTAGAAAAAACAAAAAGAAATATTATAAAATAAAATAATTACCTAATAATAGCTTTAGTTCACTGTTTAATTAAGATAGTTTGTAAAATTATCTATGTTTGTTCTTATTTTCAGTGTTGAATTAGGTTTCCTCCGGTCATGACATTTAAATGTGTATGATAGATAAAGGAATAAAGAAATAAAAAACCTAATATGGTGTGTGTATGTGATGCGTGACAGGTTACTATTTTTAATGTAACGCTTATTTACTATGTTTCAAATTGTAACATAATGTGACTATTGATAATTAAAATCTTATTTTATACTTAACTCAAGCAGGAAAGATCTTAATGTTTTTACTATTTATTTCAAAGCTTGACTTGATGTCGAAATCAATATTTTCAATACAAGTATGTTCCAAAGCTCTCAATATATTATATGCAGTTTGTATAGCAAATGCATCGAATGCAAAACCGACGCATCTGCTCCTTACCCCTATTTTAAGCTGAATATTAAAACGCGACCCTATGCAAAAATTGAATAGATTATTCAACGAAGGAGTCCTTTGTCGTAGATCAGGTACGCAAAAATCGCAACATTCAAATTAATAAAATAACAAAAGCGGTCCGTGCGCATCCGAAGGGTTAAATTAAAATGGCGTGGTTTGCATTGATATAACTATGACAACCTGTTATTTTAGTGTTATACATTACTAATATGTATTACATAACAAAAATATATTTGCTTTTAAAATTAATTTGACCAAAATTATTCACAACGTTACTTATATTTAGTTAAATTGCACAGTTGGTTCAATAAAGTTAAGTTATTTTGTCACTAGTTTAAAATATCTATTGGTCTTAAATTATCATTGAAAAAAACGCTATAATTTAAGTTGATCTTTTAAATAAAACACTTTAACGGTTTAAAACGCGATATATTGGTTAAACTTATTTGAAAATTATTTTTAACTTGGTCTCTTGCTTGTCTCCCCGTGACCACGGCTGCAAAGCATCCGATACGTCGGGCCGAAGTTAAAAATCATTTTCAAATAAGTTTAACTAATATATCGCGTTTTAAACCGTTAAAGTGTTTTATTTAAATGTGTACTACTCGCGTAAACTATAGACAGTATTTGAGTTGATCTTCTAAATCTAAGTTTACAAAAGATAAATACGATCCAAACAATTTAAGTTTGTTCTTTTAAACTTTATTTATTAAAAGACACTTTAATTTTATTTAAAACTTAAAAAAAATCACCTAATTAGACAGCGGATATAAAACGCGAGGTTATTTAGGGTCATGTGAATTTCTTTTTTTCTATATTTCACAGCGATTACCTCTTGACACCATAAAACATTTTTATTCCGCCAATTGGCGCAAAAAACGGGATATGGGGTCAAAACGACGTGTTTTGGGGAAACGTATTTATTTGATATATTGTTTGGCATAACTCTAATTATATTTGTATTGATTTGCAGTGAAGGGTTTAACCCTTTAGTTGATTTCGCAGCGTTCAGCAATTTGTGTGATCGATAAATTAACAAAATGGTTGGATTTACTTAAATTATGCAGAATTAAATATATCAATTTATTAAAGCTATTGGTGACCACAGTTGCTTTGTTATTTATTTGTTTTGTTCGATATATTTATTTATCAAATAAATTATACATTTAAAAGAAGAAATTCGTTGATTTCATATACTATAATTTTATGAGAATATGGAATGTCAGGTGGCAGGTAAAAATTAATTACTTTTGATGATATAATGACTAAATAACACTTTTAAGGGTTTAAAACGCGAAATATATTAGTTATACTTATCAACTATTTTTTTTTTTACCTACGGCCCGACATTTTAGATGCTCTCGTCAACCGTGGTCACGGGGAGACTAAAGAAGTAAGAAAATCGTTTTAGACCGTTAAAAGTGCGCTATTTAAATGTGTACAACGCGCGTAAACTACAGTCAGTATTTGATATTATGATTTCTAATTTAAAACTTTAACTAAACCACCAGGTTTAAATATCATGTGAAAAATGTTGCACCGTTTACAAACACAAATCACATTTAGTGTTTCGGTAGCTAACGCGACTAACAAAGGTAACTTTTTTTATCACTTCAACCTTTGTGTGATCCGCGAGAGTCAACGAGTGTGCTTTTTCTATTATTTTTTTTTATGAAAAATCCTATTTCTCGGATTTAAAGGGATTAGATATTTTGTTGTGGCAACAATGACGATTGTGCTCTAGCGTTTAGTATCTTTTTTTGTTCGCGACACTGTTTGTTTGCGGAGTTGAAGTAATGTGTGTTATTTAATTTTGTTTCAGACTTATTTAATTTTATATTAATTTCATATTTTATACCTTTTGAAAACTTCAACTTCACATAATATCAATATTGACTATATATGAATTGAAAATCTATTTACTTTGAAAAAGTTTTATGATTCGAGCAGGGCTTGAACCGGCAACCACAGCGTTCCGGGCTATATTGCTCTAACAAATTGAGCTACAGAGTAATTAATTTATTTTTCAACTTATAATCGGGTTTTATATAGTGCCATCGTGTGCAACATGTAAAAATATTAAAGTATGAAAGTTTAATTTTTTAATAAAATTGTACATGTATTTCTGTTATTCAAGTTTTTTTCTCCATCGCAACTATATAAAACCCTTGAATAAGTAAACTGAAAACGACAAATCGTAATAATTTCACCCCGGCTTCCCCTACACCCAATCTCGCGTCCCCAATACTTGGCTTATCAACATTCGGACACCATAACAGGCCTTGCTAACCTCATACATATTTTAGGGGACACCTCACCCCGTTTGGTCAACTGTCAGTAATGATTTGCTGCTTTTTCTCCCTACGAACGCCCCCGCCTCCATAACCAGCTAATATAGAACTATATGCCGGCTCTTCTCCTGTGAGATTTATTCGCCAATTTCCCCCATGGATGGGTTACGAGGGGTCAAGCAAAGTGGTCCGGTAATAAGGCCGAGGGCGTAAAAAAGTTAGATTATCTGTTCGGACGTTCGGATGTAGGGTGGAGGTTCGTGAAAATATAGCTTCCTATTCGTATATTTTTCGTTTTCGTAGTTTTTTCTATTTGCTCCAGGAAACTGTGTTGAGATAAGTTTTATCTCTCTAGAATTTTAATTCAAGTTAATAAATTTCAACATACTGTGTTTATTTATTTCATAAACATTTATGTGGAGAAGCAGACCATAATATATTATTCACACCTTTGTATGTAAGTTTAACTTTCAGTAGTTTATATTCCTCGACAGCAACACATTTAAGTCAATAAGCCAAAGTCAATTGACAGCAGCAGGGGTATTTCTTTTTTCATTTCCTTATCCGAGTAAGTGTTCGTCCAGCTCTCCAAGCACCCCTACTGTCAACAGTCACACCACCAGTGGTGGCCTATGTCAAGTGAATGACGGAGAGCCCTCGGTCCCCCAAAGGGCCCGTTAAACCTCAAATATGTTGTAGAGGTCCAAGGCCAATAAACGCGTGTCGATCCAAAAACATTCAGTAAATCATTATAATCTAGTAGTCTAAACATAGAATATAAACAAGATGCCGCTGCATTTTATCATAAAGGTCTCTTAAAACTAACCTAACTTTTAAATAAAACACTTTAACGGTTTAAAACGCGATGTATTAGTTAAACTAATTTGAAAATGATTTTTAACTTCGGCCCGACGTTTCGGATGCTTTGCAGCAGCCGTGGTCGCGTTTTAAACCGTTAAAGTGCTTTATTTAAATGTGTACTACTCGCGTAAACTATAGACAGTATCTAACGCAACTTTTTAACCAAATTATACATACCCAACGTTGCTCTAAAATTTTCCTCCTTCCCGCATAGCGTATTGTCGTCAGCAGACACACATTTTACGTCAACAAACACGCTATGTTTGGGCTCGCAACGTGACACCAGCAGTGGTCCGTGGATTCCACGGTAAATAACATTTGTGGGGTAAACAACTTGTTTTGGCTATCGCCTTACCGGGTGATGTGATGCATTATTTTGAAGATATGTTCACCTAATTCTATTCCTAGCTAGGTATGCACAATATAGTTTTAAAGGATAAATGTAGTAAACATGAACAACAAAATAATTTGACTGTTCTAGAAATAACTTGAACAAACGACACTATAATATTGTGTAGAAAGCCTTTATTCTAACTTCTTTTAATTTAATAACTATACAAAGTTACATAACTCTGTTAGATGTATAATTCAATTAAAATACTAATCAAACGTAAATAAAAACAACGAATAAGTATCTAATAATTACAAAAACATAACTTAGCACAATAGAATTGAGTTTACAAAAAAATTAAATGTTTGAAAACTTAATTATTTTTTATATGTTATTATGCACATGAAGGCACTATATAATTAAAAAATCGGAGCAAATTGAAAAAAAAATCGACTCGGTGTTTCAATTCGACCAATTGAGCTAACGAGACTCGGAATAGAGTCGGAGTAGAGCAACAGCACGGAACGCTGACGATGCCGGTTCAAGTCCTGCCCGAGTCAAAAAATTTTAAAAAGTAAACTATACACATAAATTTAGTTAAGAAAAATTTTACTGAAAAATATAGCATACATTTTTTTATCGACACTAAGAAGACACTGTGTTAATAATTTAAATTCAGAAGTAAAATTAAACTTTCATATCGTATTGCATTATTCGTCTTCTAAAACTTAAATAGCTTAAATCTACAAACTTCTCCGTCCCCCATGTCTAACTAAATAAAGCCAAATGACCGAAACCGTTGTCTTCCCGCTAAGCAAACACAGTTGCACAATCCTTAACCCTATAAAACTAGCGAAATATCGTGAGAACGCGGAAGATTCACCCCACCTGGTCTAAGATCTAATATAACTGTTAATTCAAACAAAAGGTAACCCTTTCACATCCGCCTGGGCCTAACAGACCCGAGAGTATCAGTCGGAGGGTAATTGGCGCAGGTGACGGCAGATGCTCGTGATTCGCGTGAAATTATTTTTCTTTCAAGTTTTTTAACGATCCCACGTAAGCTGATGAGGTGTAAATTTTAATGGCTTTCTTTTCAATTTGAAATGTCTTCTTATGTTCAGTTCGTAACGCTCAAAGGTGTTACATTTCACCAGGTTTATATTAGATAAAATAACTATCAGACTAAATTATGTTTCATAATAGTTATGCTCAACTTACGTTCTTTACATAATGGTATAATAAATAATAATTAACTAGAAAAGTTTTTTTGAGTTTACCTATCTTAATGTCGTAAAGATTTACTTCTAAAAGATTTCTATGCCTAACAATATATTTTTTCTTTATTGTAAGAGACCAAATTAAAGCTATTTTGCAAAAACCATCACGATAATACAGACACTTAGTTTCTTTATAATTGCAAACGTACTTTCGTACATACGTAATACGTACTATCTCTGAACTGATTATGGAAATAGTCAAGCAGCGACAAACTTATTGAAAACCTATTAGCAATATCATTTTACAATGGCCTATCAAAGAGGCTTTCTATATAATACACCTACAATACACGTCAACCACTCAAATACAAAATCCCACTTCAAATAATTAAAACTCATTGAGCACATCGGTCAACCCTTCGACTGTCAAAAGGAGCCGGATATAAACTAACCGCCTTTTCTTTGCGCTTCAAAAGAAAAAAAACTACAAACGCACCGGTAAAAAAGGGTTAGTGGTGGGACAAAAAATATCAAAAAGCCTGGCAATGTTACGCCAATTTTGCTTTCAAGGAAATTAGATATGAAGACGGGTCGCTTAACTCTTTTGTGACTGTGTGGGAACTATTCGCAAGACGGTATTTGCAGTGTTAACGGGGTATTACGCGTGTGTTATTTTTATATATTGTTACATGTGGAAACTTGCTCAATTAGTTAGGTCGTTTCAATGTAAGATTTGTAAATAAAATCAAATCAAAAAAATGTTGGTATACTTGCTCTACTAGCACAAAATCTACTACTAACTAGTGACCACGGCTGCTGCAAAGCATCCAAAACGTCGAGCCGAAGTTAAAAATCATTTCAAATAAGTTTCAACAATATATCGCGTTATAAACCGTTAAAGTGTTTTATTTAAATGTATAGTATGTAGCACAAAAAGATCTTGTCACGTGTCAAACAAACTCTTCAGCTTTATAATATTACTATAGAGTAACTAACTAACTAAGACAAATAGGAGCAAAGAAACAGCGTGGAATGTAGAAGAAACGGGAAAATTATTCGTCCTTGTGGGTTAGGCTGCTAAAGGGTTCAAGATACCAAAAAAAATTTATAAAATAATAATTTCTCTTTGAATGGTGTTCAAAAATGTCCACGGCAATATATGTCTATATTTTAAGATTAACTTGCAAGAACGTTTACACTCGGATGACGTCGTGGGTAACAACTTAAATTTTGATGCCCAAAATAACTTTTCTACGCGGAGGAACGATTTTACTTTTATATCTATAAAAAGCGACTTATTAAACGAGGTTACATAATAAAATAACAATTAATTTAATGTATTCTGCGGCCCGAAAACACTATTATGGCCCTACATCAACTTGACTGGGCTGGGCTCGCCACCTCGCCGGTAATTTCCCTTAGGATTCCTTTCAACGAGGATGACTAATGCGCACCGGACGCTGTGTCACTCCGTCTCGCGACTTTTTACTGATTTATTATGTAATTACAGGAATTAAATTGTTTGTGAGACCTCAAATGAACTATAACATAATAATAACAAATCTATTTATAATCCTTACGTCCTCCTGTAAAAAACACAATATAAAATAAAATATTAGAAGATGGATCGCAAACCCGTTCGGGTTTTTCCATCCATCCGAATTCCGAAAGTCGATACAAAACACAAAAGTAAAACAAGAATGAGAGCAATGTATCCAGGGTTCGATTCCTATCAGGTCCAACAGTTTCTAAAAACAAATGTAGATATAATTCGTTTAAGTAAAACACTTTAACGGTTTAAAACGCGATATATTAGTTAAACTTATTTGAAAATGATTTTTATTTTTGAAACGTCGGGCCGAAGTTAACCGTGAAAGTGTTTTATTTAAATGTGTACTACTCGCGTAAACTATAGACAGTATTTAGATATAATGCGTCTAAAATAGTAGTAAGTCTTTGTCTGGAAAATTTGGATATCAAATAGATCCTACTACTAAGTCACTAATCGGCGTCCAAAGATAAAAAACCCGTGAAATGTAATCGCGTTTCGATATTAGTCTGTTGATTTCCGCATGAACCATGGTTGTCTGTTGTCGTCTGTAGTCAAAACCATTCTTTCGTTATGAAGTTAGATAGAGAGAACTTTCAAGTATTTTAAAAATATTGAAAACCGTTTGAATAATAGAGAAATTATTTGGTAGTTCTTGACTAAAAGCTTACGTATTTTGTTTTAGCACCGTAGTTTATAAAACATTCATTATTACATTATATTTTATAAGTCCTTTCCAACCAGTATAAACAGCAAGCTCAGAATCTAGACAGTGACGTCGTAATTTTTCATCGCATGATGAACAACATCAGTACAATGCTAGTTATAATCGAATTACCGATACATAATCGATACGCATATTCGTATCGAGTGCTTGGACGTAATGTTATATTGATGATTCCAGGGCAGACTGATTAATGGTTCAGCAATGTGGCGCACAATAGAGACGAAACCCTATGCATTGAAGGGTTAAAACCTCCCGACCATTCATAACCGCGGTAAGTACATCGCTGCTTATGTTAGTAGTTCAGATAATATAATTCGTACTTGTGCAGCAATGTATGTTGATATTTTAGAGTGATCGCTTAAAATTTGTTCTGTGGTATGAAGTATGAATGTAGGGTTGTCGCCACGAACGTGACTGGTGATTTTGCGTTTCGTGTTATGTAAAAATTCACAGATGAGGAATATAAGATGCTTATCGTTCGACAGAAAAGTAGGACATTTAGTTAGATGAAAGCTTACACAGCACATAATTGACATCTGTTTTTGGCATAGTCTGTTTGTCGTAAAAATAAAACAACGTTAGTCTTTTCAAAGCATATTACTCTCTAGTTTATTTCAAACTGTATACTCAGCGTATTACACATTGAAATAAACCATTTCTAACGGTTTGAAATTTAAATATTTTATTTTCACTTACATCCCTTAATTTATGTTAATTCTATTGACATTTTTTGACGTTCATTTTCGGGTTTTTTCCTTTTGAAAGAAACATAGAAGTACGCAGAAAAAGCCGCCAATTTCTCACTCAATAATAGAATATACGAAAACATTGAAAAACGAGAACAAAATCTATTTATTTGCCCTAACCAGAATTTTGGTGCAGTCCCAGTTGGAGGCCATCGCGTACCGATTGAACTGAAATTACCACTCAGCAGGGAGGCATCGGTGTGCACTCTTCTTAATTATTTCAGAAACGCACTTCATTTACTAAATTTCTCACTACGTGTTGAAGTACCGACTGTTCTCTCCTAGATTTATTTATAAGCATAGGGTTCATTTCATGTAAGGTTTAATACCCCATATAATATCTAACATGATAAGCTTTTCACCTATTTTGATTTAGGATATTCGAAAATCCACAGACTAAAGCCGAAACGCCCTTATTTCACAGTTTTTTCGTTCACATTTCCAGTAGAAGTCCAACATAATTCAGGAAAGTAATATTATTAGTTTTATTGTAATCATATCACATCATACCCTTAATTAGTCAAATTAAATACAGTTAATAAATGCTGTCTGTTACTTCTTGACAGGCTTTTGTCTATGAACTACCTTCCAGATTGGGAAATAAAATATTTTGTAAACATGGATATCTTCGCTTTGCAAAGTTTTTTAACAATTTTGTGATTAATAATTAATTATCATATATCCCAGTAGTGTTAGAAGTGACTAACCCTTAACTTTTGTAGATAAGCAACTTTAAAATTAAACAAGCGATCAATTTGTTAACATACATAAATATGCCTGCATTTATTTGTGTTTTAAATATACCTTCCCGCCAAAACGAAGTGTTGCACAGATAATAACGACATTCTAATTACACAGATTCTAAATTAAAAATAATTATAACATTTTTTAGTATATTCTATATTCAAAGTTGGTTTCAACTGTGGATCTCAGCTTTACAGTTATAATTATCATTGTAATAATGTTACTTCTACAACTGTGATAAAATAATTATATGTGTATGTATGTATACTCGTAAGGTCACAAGCTGTCGCGCCAATGATTCTTTATTATTAATGGTCTACCCTTTGTCCCTGTCTCCAATCGATTTCCGAACCCCGCGGTTCAATACAATGCACATTTTAAAATTTAAAATCCGATATCTATACGAACTTTTTATGGTACTACGGTGCATTTTTAACCCTTCACCGTATGCTCGATCTGTGGTTCTCATCTTTTTTCATCCAAGGGTTCGTTGAGTTCTCTCTCTACTTAGAACTTAAAATAAAATAGGTTAAATATTATTTAAATGTGATCTATTTGTTTATTTTAATACAGACATACATAATCAGATTTAAGAGAACGCCTTTAAACACACATCGGAAAAAAATAAAAAATAAATTGTACATGGCTTTTGATGTTATTGCATATATCGGTATTATATATAAATAATAGATTTTATTATTATATTAATAGTGTTTTTCAGTTTCTAGCATCGCGTATGTCGTGATTTTTTTTTCAATCTAAAGAACTGGGCTTTTTACGGCCATTGCAAAATTTAAAAAAACGTACAAAATATTTAAAAAAAGCATCTAATATTACGCCCTGATATTTAAGCCAAGCCTTATTTGGTCTCACGGTAATGTCTACTAATACCTTTCGTCTGTGCGGGCACCAGCAGACACATATCTTTGTCTGTTAAACTTTTTTTTATTTAAATTAATGTTGATCAGAATTCTGGTCCTACAGAGTATATTTCCATGTATTTGACCATTACTAGACCATAGTAAAACGCGATGCGATTTTACAATGCGCCACAGACGCAAACAACTAATAGTTTCTGTTCTGTGATGCCACAGATTAAAACAACTCACATGTTGAGAAGCGATGGAAAGGGATTGTGTAACCACGCGGTGTCTGTACGTGACAATTTAAACAAATTCTGGGCCATTTGGCTTCTGGGGTGGTTCGCTTTTTAAGGACTTATTTTGAATAAAAAAAACTTCATTCAGCCTCACCCGGCGCATCTGATGCGGGTTGTGGTGGGCTTATAGTTTGCAAATCGCAGCTTTTTATTATTTAAATGGGAACAGATATAGACGATCGCATTCAAAGATTTGTTGAAAAGCGATCCATGCTTCATAATATAGTTGAAGGACATCAGAATATGGTATACATTTGTAATTAAAATATGTTATCTTAACTTTTAACCTAGATAGAAGTTTAACTGTTTTGCAATAATAGATCGTAATTCTTTTAATGAAATAAATACCTCGTAGTAATCTATTGATAGTAAAATGGTCTAGTTTACGCGAGGAGTACATATTTAAATAGAACACTTTTAACAGCGTAAAACACGAAATATATTACTTAATTTATTTTTCATTTATTATTTGGGGCGAATTCTATTTCGCGTTTTAAGCCGTTAGAAGTGTTTTTTCATTAGTGAAGGTATATTTTAATAGGCAGGTAACTTTTGATTAAAATGCATTCTTGATAGTCCAGTTTGAATTTGTCAATGGCTATTGATAGATGATACCAATCAGACAGGACGGTTTAACCCCAGGAAACTATCCCTTCGATTCCCCAATACAGCCGAATGACAATACATAATACCACCTACGCCCACCGCGTCGCGTCATTTATAAGGGCAAGACAGTCCAATTTATATAGTACTAGGGACGAGAATAATTGAATGTAAAAAATCGTCCATTTGCGCCCATCGAGGGACCTAACAGGGGCGATTCGCTTCGCTTATATAATTTTAATATTAAATGACAACATACGGTATCCATCTCGTTGTAATTCGATTCTTGTTTTACTTTGATATTTCGAACTGGTGGGAGACGAGTGTTCTATCAGTGTACAGTATTTATCTTCGTAGTCCTGTATATCACATCGTCAGGAAACGTGAAACGTCATCTCCCAACTTTTGGCCAGCATGGTAGGTTCCACCTGTCCAACAAATCGGTCCTGTTAAAGCACTTAGGAAAGGATTTAGCTCTGTAGATTGCAAGCAAACAAAAACCCTCAAGAGTTTAATTATGAAGCTGAATCTCTTATTTGGTACTTTGCCTTCTATCAAGCAAGCTCTGCGCTTCTTCCACTGACATATAAATAAACAATTAAACACACGGGCAAATACAAAAAAATAAAGTCAGATCAAGACTGACTTTTGTAGCATAGATCTAAATAAATTCAGTATAAATTATTCATTTTCTGATTGCGCACAAAAAACATAGACAAAATGTAACTTGTCAGTACTTTATCAAAGCACACTCTATATTCATAACGCCTCAGCGAATCAGCGCACTATCGCAAATAATATCACCCTTGAAGATGCACTCGAAAAGAAATGTATCAGAAAATATATAAAAAAAAATATCTCTTTCCATTGTGGGATATAAAGCAACTAGATGCGACACACAAATCAACGAAACTTCGAACTTAGTTTAACGAGTACTTTGTAGAATAATTTATGAAACAAATTATGAATTAGAAGTTAATCAGACACGAGATAATTCTAAAACAAATTAAAATTCGTTCTTGCCTAAAAGATTAACTATCATTTTTGCATATTATTAAAATATAATATTGAATTTTATTTTATCATATACAGAATTATATTATATATTGTATTGTTTATTAATGTTCCTGGCTGCCGTTGATGTTACGTAATTGTAACGGCAGGATATTTTGGGAGTGTTATTTAGGTAACTTTACAACAATGGACACTGAAACAAGTTGTAATAATGAGTGAAACATTTAGTTACATACTCTGTCAGCTGTTATTTTTGCAAATCTTTTTTGCTTAACACTTTATTTTTCTTTGTTACCTCTTCTAGTGATGGATATCCGTGAACAAAGATCCTCGTATCAAGACGGCGCGGGCGAGCGTGTGATTTTTGCAAGGGATATGGGATATTTCAAATATATAAGCTGGTCTGACTTGTCCGAAAGGGGAGCTGGAATGCCAATGATATTAACAAAAAAATATAACAACTACACTGTATTTGCCGTGACGTCATTAACTCACTAAAATACGATGGTTCCTGGCATTTTAAGGGTTTAAAAATATATTTTTAATACTGGGGGTTAAATGTTTCCTGCTATCATTTAAAAATCCACAAACTGGAACTGGAACACGATTAATCTTCACGGCTTTTTCATCTGTGCGTGGTGGTCCATAACCCGGATGGAATTTGATAACCAGATTTCAAACACGAAGTAAGACATGTTGTTTGATTAGAAACATGTCGGCCATCGGATCGAACACAGAGCCCCTTGATTATTAGCCCGTCAAAGCACTCACCCCCCATTGTGAATTCAAGAAAACGCAGTTAACATTGCAGCAAGGATCCTCCAAGAGTTTTATTAAGGTATCCATTCAGCTATAACCAGTGAGGTCACGTAACATTTGTAGTAGCGACTATCGAGATCGTATCGCGAACAATATTGCAATAAAGAATATCGCTTAGCGGTATATGCCACACGTGACTTTTGTACTAATGCGTGACGACTCTGTAAGTTTACGAAACACGTGGAAGAAGAAAGTATTAAGTATTTTTAAAGACCGCCTCTGTAGCCAAATAATTAAAGGCTGTTGTTAGGAATTACGTTACGAGAGGTCTTGGGTGCGAATCCCAGTAAAACAATTGATTGTGTCGTCTGGTCAACTGCCTATAAAAGAACAGTGATACGGACACAGCTATATTATGATTGCCTCATGCCTCAGCGAAATTTCACGTTTTTAAATTTCGAATATGGGATAAAAAAACCGTTTTTTTTTATATCAGAAGAGAAAACTTAGAATCTTTGTCGATTCATCTTAAAAAACAAGAAGAATAATTTATATGGTTTTGTTATAAAGATAGATTATACAAAAAAAAAAAAAAAAGAAAAGGTTGGAAAAAATAAAAATTTTTTAAATGGGCACATGAAGGCACTAAAAAATTTAAAAATCGAAAGGTACTCAATGGAGAGCAAATCAAACGGGGGGGGGGGGGGGGTTAAGGTCCGGCCCGGGGGGAAATTTTTTTCAATTTATTTTCGATTTTTAAAATACTACTTAAATCGCTTTCCAGAATAAAATGTTACTTATGTCTACCCGACCGAATGAATTAATACTGTAAGTTTTGGTCTAGTCTAGTTACATGTTAGGTGGTCAGTTTGCCTCTTTATTGTGTATGTATGATTGTGTCTACCAACACGCATGGCACCTATTAAGAGTCCGGACAGTCCGAAAATTGTAATCTGTACGTTGCTACTAACTAATGTTCCTCGTAATCAAAACTTCACCGTAACCCCCCTTCCCCCCTGTGTTACATCGCAAGGAAAGTATGTCAGACGTAACGTCCTAACTCTCGCACGACATACGACGCTGTAAAACAAAAGTAAGCCACATATCGTAAACTGGCTGCCAATAATCCGGCGTCAGGGAAAAAATAGCCATAGTAAAAACTCCTATCCGTACCTAATAACCCGAGAATATTATCAGAGAGTCGTTGGGTCATAACCTGAAATTGGTTTCGGGGTCCGTAAGTCCCCAGTTTTATATGTCGCATTATGAAGGCCGTCAAACGAATTCACGTAGAAAATCGAATCTATATACGTTGATATTACCGTCGGCCTGGCTGGCTCGAGATAATAAAATAATATACCTCTTTTTACGTCGGCTTTACCTTTTTTGTTTTCGGTCGCTTTGACCTGTGTGTAATGAACGGGTTGGGATGTGGAACGTTTATAAATATCCAGTTGATTTTAACGCTAAAACTATACCTAATTGTCTATTTCACTAAACTGTTAATATTAGTAGTGTTCTTTTAATAGACAATAGCTCAGATCGCCAACGCTAGTAATAATCAAAGGATTTCGACCCCGTCCAACAATATTTCTAATCAATTTATATATTTTTTAAACATGTTGGATTTGTCTGGATCTAGATAATCTAGAATCTAGATATTAATTCGGTGGTAGGAATATCGTAATTCTTTCCAGGTCACGAAGCTCCGGCTGCAGATAAAAAAACAGTAAAGTTTAATCGTGTTTTGGTTTCAGTCTATGGATTTCCGAATATCCAAAGAATAGGCCGATAGCGCATCTTGTTGAGACGTTATATGGCTGGGGTATTTCCACCTAAAGTACTGTCTATAGTTTACGCGAGTAGTACACATTTAAATAAAACACTTTAACGGTTTAAAACGCGATATATTAGTTAAACTTATCTGAACATGATGTTAAAAATCATTTTCAATAAGTTTAAATAATTTATCGCTGTTTTAAACCGTTAAAGGGTTTTATTTAAATGTATTTCCACTTTCCAACACATCACCCTTGCGCTTGTCTCTCCTCACTTATCATTAAAAAAATGTACATTGTGTTTTTCTTATTCACTTGCAATGTTATACTAGAAATCGAATATGTGTTTTAAGAACTTTGTCTTGACAAAGAAAGAAAACTTGCAAAAGAAGAAATAACAGAAAGTTAAGAACAGAACGTATAAAATGTCATAAAGGAGGTTCTTTTCGCCGCAAAAATCTCTCGCATGGGCGGAATAGGGTTTTTTACATACGAAAATAATATATTATTCAAAATCCACACGTGCGCCACATTATCGGTTATAATGCTCTCCACTGCTTTAGTACAATATCAAAATTGAACATTATATTGAGTTGTTCAAGTTGTTCAATTCAATTGTTTTTTAAGACAGTTGTGTTATCACTAAATGGCATAAATCAAAGTCGCTTTTTCTGTCTCTATAACCCTACGTGACGTTGAGTGTGAGTGATTCAAGAGGAAGGTTTATATGTATAATAATATCCTTGAAATAGTGAAGAAATACTGTTTCATTTTTTCCAAAGTATATATTATTAATTAAAAAAGGGTTAGGCCTATGTCCTATGGGGCAGGCAGACTGCACCCATTTACTGATAGGCATTCGAATCCTGGAACTTTCGAGCTTAACCGAGCTATACTAAGAATAGGCCTCTACCATTATTAATGGAGATAGAGTTTGAGGTTTTTTTTATCATAATTGTTAAAATTTTAATTAGGTAAGTAACAATAAGATGTGTAAGTATAAAGCTTGTAAAAACAAGTAGAATCGAAGAGTTTTCTATTGGATATTAATGTCCTTTTTTATCCTTTACAGATTGTGTCGAGTGTGCCAGCTCAAATGAAATAGAGGTAGCGAGACGAACTCAGCAAATCCTGCCATGCCGCCCTATTATTATATTTCTTAAATCAAACCCCCTTACCTAGTTTAGGAACGTCGTACACATGGAGATAACCCAGCTTTATCAAGGTCAACACTTAGATATACGAGTATAGCTAGCTGAGCTGTTTAAAAAAAACAAACATTTATTTTATTAAATAGATATAATCGTTTCTGGGGAAATAAAAAAAAATCAAACCGTTAGATTCTATGACTAATATCAATAACGCAGTCTTACAGAACTTTAAAATAATAAATAAATATATTGATTATTAGATTTTTTCATACATTTACGTTTGATTAAACGCTCGGAAAATCAAAAGAAAAATATGTGTAAAAGTTTATAGCTTCTGAAATGGTTATTGAAATTCCGTGCAAAGCCGGGGTGGACTGTTAGCTAGTTTATTGGATACATTGCTTTCAGGTATAGTCAATGGGCCCGGGCCAGTCTGAAAAGCAGCGCTGCTGAGTGTGACAAGCATTCAGCAGCATAGCTGAGAATGGAACCGATTGCTATCTCTTATATATATTTATTACTTATTTTTTTTATGCACACAATTTAGTTACACTTATATCTTCCTCCTATGTGTGCGTCAATCCTTATATTTCTTATACCACCCTCAAAGGCTGCCCCCGCTAAGTCTGTGAAGAAGATTTGGACATAATATGTTTCTACAGATAATATTCCATATAAAGATATAGCATTGAGCTTGTAACGTAGGGTCTAAACAAAATGTTATATTCATGAATCATAAATGGTCTGTGAACGGATTTACGCGAACCTTTTTGGATTTTTCAGTTGAGAAAAATAGCCTTTATTTATAATTTACTACGGCTTACTTTTACTTCAATTAAATCACACAGCCAATATAGTGGTTAGATTTATCTTATACTGGCTGTGTCAGCGACTTCGTCCGCGTAGAAAAGTTATTTTGGGTATCCAAATTTGTTTTTGTAAACCTCCTTGTACCTCTCCATCATCATCTTAATTTAAGCTGTTACCTACGACGTCGGCTGCGTCTCGTCGTTCTTGCATCTTAATAATAGACATATTCGACACTATCGCGGACATTTTTTACATCATTTAAAGAAGAACCATTTGTCGTTCACATTGTACGCCCTACACACAATAAAACAAGTTTTTTTTAACCGATATTTAATTCTATTTTTTTTTTATTTTACATAATATTCTAAGAAATTTAAAATTTTACTACTTTTTAATGAATACAAATCTTTAATAAATTCACATGAATTTAGCCGTCTAAGAACTAAGCATAAATGATGTAGACTACATAATTATATTAGTGTTCAACTCTTAACGCAACGTTAAATATGAAGACAATACACCACCAAGTAAACAACGTCAAATCTGTGTTATGTGTGAATAATTAAATATTGTGTACATTAGTCCAGCTCCCCGGGTCGACTCAAGATCAGCTTGCTAAATGTGTGGACGACGTTGTATGTAACAGAGAACTGTATAGAGTCACACTTTATCATAAAATAAAAAGAGATTATGAGTATACTTGAAATTAAATAAGATCACAAATAGTAATAAAGTCGCAAATAATATCTTACAAAGAATAGATGCTACGTTTATAAATTAAAAAAAAAAGAATTCATTAAGCTACACTTAAATATTATTAACACGCCGTCTCCCGGGAACAACGGCTGGTGCAAAGCATCCGAAATGTCGGGCCTTATTAAAATATTTTTTAAATAAGTTAAACTAATATCATTCGCGTTTTAAGCCGTTAAATTGTTTTATTTAAATGTGTAGCACTCGCGTAAACAGACAGTATTTAATATGAGTTGTCAATTTAAACCTGTTGATAGGATATTATTACTTAAATATGCTACCGTATATGTTCGTCATTTAGTCATCACATTTATTTTTATTTCAGATGTATTAATTAATAAAATAAAAGAGAATTATCGCCTCTATATCTTTCATTGTTCGCTTCATTGTCGTCTGTCCGTAGCGACCGCTCGAGCGTCGGTGTTTGGTCACTGCCTGAAACATACATATGGCGCGTTTAACTGTAACATGCCAGCATTAGGGTTGACTCCTTCTCTTAATATAAAATCGAATCAAATAAAAAATCATTTATTATTTCTTAGTTCTGTTAGAGAGGCACATATTATATACCTATTAAAGCCTTATTTTCGCAACGAAATAGAAGCCATCTTAATTATTTATATTTCTTAAACGAATATAGTTTTAATCACCAAACTATTGAGACTGTTGGGTTGTAGATAATAGTTTCACCAGGATCAGCCCTGCTGTCCCCGGTAGCCCCGTTAGTCTTGGAACTTAAGAATCTCCGACAGAGATCTGGCTATTTTTCTCGTCGGCCATACGACCTGGTTAAGGCAGCTGGAAAATGCTGGATTCAGGTAGCAAGCGACCAGCCGTAATGGAAGTCTTTGGGGAGTTTCCAGTAATGAACATGATGAATAAAATTAACAATAGTAAAGGAACGACAAATGTTTAATTGATTGTTATAAAAAGATAATTCTAACTAGCAGTTATAGAATCTCTTGTAAATAGATAATTCTAAGATTATAATGGATTTATAATTATTTAAAAGTATCAGTATAATATACATAAACTTTTATGTATAATATATACTGATACTTTTAAATAATTATAAATTCATTTTGATAGTACTTACCTATCTAAAAAATCTTAATTTGTCATAATAATATTAATAAATGAAGAACTTGAAAGTTTTAATAAAATTAAACGGTATAATTCTAAGTATGTATGTTACAATTTTAAGTAAGTTTATACTCTGAGTAGGTAAAGGATAACCTAAAATCTCTTAACTGCCGACAAGTGTAATTCGATCAGCGGATGCTGACAAACCAGTTCACGGCCCGATCTGTCATCAGAGGGGATAAAAGGTCAAGGTTCGACCCCTGTCACATTAAGATGAAAAGTGTAACAACTTGACCGGTCACCTGTTTTGACGCGTGACTATAAATGGAGATCAAAACTGTAGCAGGGGATGCTGGTATTTACATAAAAGAGGGTAAAGTGTGATAATTTGAATGCAAGTATCTTATTATCATGGAAATATATATCCTTGCAGGTACTTGTGTGGTTTACTGAATAACTAGCTCTGTCAGCGACTTTGTTCGCGTATAATAGTTATTTTAAGTATCAATTTTGTTTGTGCAACTCTATAAATTTAAGATGTTATACATGACGTCGGCCGCGTCCCGTCCTTCTTGCAGGTAAATCTTAAAAGATAGATATATACTGTTGCGGATTTTTAGATCATTTAAAAATAAATAATTCGGTCCAACATATATTTTGGGTATCTTGAACCGTTTTTGCGTACGCAATGAAAACCCATAAGGATGAATAAATTTACCCGTTTTTTGCAACATTTCCCGCTTTTTTTTTCGCTCCTATTACTTATAGCCTGTAGCCTTCCTCGATAACTGGTCTAACCAACACAAAAATATTTTTTCATTTGAACCAGTAATTTTTGAGATTAGCGCGTTCAAACAAACAAACAAATTCTGTACCTTTAAATATTAGTATAGATGTTATTGTAAACGATTTCTTATTAAAAATAGTAGACAAACTAAAAGACAGTAACAACGGGTTTACTCGAATGGAACGTCGGGTCGTATTAAAAAACTATTAACTAAAAATAAATTTAGTAATTTAAACAGTTCAATAATATAGTACTTTATTTAAGTCATTGTATAATTAAAACTAAAAGCAAAATAAATTAGTAAACTTCTTATTACTTATTAAACTAGGCAAAAATATAGAAAATGCTGTTTGAAGCTTCCTGCACTAAGGAATAAAGGTATTGTCTATTTAGTACTTTTGAATATAGAGAAAAAAAACTATCAATTCATCATCAGTAGGTATTTTTAGGTATGTTATTATTACGATTTTTTCAATTGAATGACATTGTTCTACATTATGCACGAATATTACAGACAACAGCAAGCTTATTTTACAATCACTAACGTACAAATACATTTGGTGTTGCAACATTGTGAATAATAAATATATAAAACTTTACGAGTGCCAACCCTGGCGCTAACTCAAGATAAGTAACGGTTAGTTCCGCGACGTAGCGCATTTGTAACGCTAGATACAAGTGATACCGGACTATTCTATAATACAGCAATTTCCGTCTTACGTAATACATTCAAAAGTACCTCATTTAGTTTAGGATATAACGCAATAAATAGTCTGTTATACAGACATAATTATAACTATATATCTATTTACCATATAAACTTAGTTGGGTGTTTCCTTCACGAGTTTTTATTGTTAAACAAGTGACATACTTAAATGACATGGTATTTTATACAAGTATGGTACTTATTGTAGGTGTACAGACACTGACCTGAAAAAAAGGTGGAAGTTAAACGGATGGAGCGAGCGCCTGATCTTGCTGAAAGTTTTTGGACTTAGACTTTTAAAGGTTAGTGGTGTCCAGATATTAACATTGAAAAAGTGACGAAGCCAAAAAAGTCTTCTGTTTTAGGATTTAAGGCCTTATAAAAAATGTTTATACAAATTGGTTGTGCTATTTTTTAGAAATGCTTCTTAGACTCTGCTTACTTTCGAATTGTACAAAAAAACAAAAAAAGATCAACGGGCTTGAACTAGGTTACATTACAGAAAAAAATTGTAAAAAATTCTAACCTATATTTTAAACACTTCTAACGAAAGCCACATGTTTAGCTTACAATATTGAACTAAGTACGAAATTAAGTGTTAAGTTTCTTGTTATAGACACTATAGAGATATAGGAAGGGACAATGGAGGAAATCTGTCGGGTATCAGTTGAAACAGCCGTCCCTTAAACTTTGCGACCCGGATTCTATATCTTATGATACTCGGGTATTCAATACTTAGTGCTACTTAATATGTCTAAATAAATAGTTAATGCTACTTATGGGAAAAAAAAATTTTTAACCCCCCGGGGGGGGGGGGGGGGTTTGGGGGGGGGGGGGGGGGGGGGGGGGCGGGGGCGCAGGAATGCTACTTATGTAACATTCATGCGTCCCATCATTTAATTGCAGAATAACCTATAGTCCTCTGCACATACAACATTGTAAAAATAACTATGGTTCGCCCATTCAGGCAATGTGTAAATTGTACAACTGTGTTTTTAAATTTTTTTCTGTTTTATAATTTATTCGTCAACTCAAATATGTTCCCGTGACCATCCTCGCCTTATCCTCTTCCTCATCCGCTCCTTATCTAATATAATTCCTCATTTAAACCGTCAAAAGCGTTTTATTTAAATATGCAAATATTTATAGCATAATATAGTTAGACCTGAAAGTATTTACAAAAAGTAAGACGTATATCTGTATTCGTGCACGTAATTTTTTTTGTCAAACATATTCGCCTGACAATGCTGACAGTACTGTTTTCATTCGTCGAAAAACTTGTATGGCGAAATAAAGTGACCAATGGTCCGACGGTCAATCGGAGAAAGAGATAAAAATACTACACGAGTTATAAGTGCGAGTGAGAAAAGACATTGAGGGGTTTTTATCTGCCCAAAGAAGTGGCAGCTACCCTATTGTAGTTTTGTTCCTAATAATAATTGTATGGACTTGTATCTATACTAATATATAAAACTGAAGAGTTTGTTTGTTTGTTTGAACGCGCTAATCTCAGGAACTAGTGGTTCGAATTGAAAAATTACTTTTATGTCGTTTAGAACTATTATTTATGAAGGCTAGAAAAAAGCACTGTGACTGATAGGAGCGAAGAAGCAGCGGGAAATGTCGAAACAACGGGGAAAATTATTCATTCCTTGTGGGTTTCCACTGCGTAGGCTGCGAAAACAGTTCAAGAAACCCAAAAAGTAAGTATAAAATAATGAGTTCTCTTAAAAAATATATTTTCGCGATAGTACCTATATGTCTAACTCTTAAGATGAACTCGCAAGAACGACGGGACGCGACCGATGACGTAGGTTACAGTTTGCAAAAACAATTTTGGCTGCCCAAAATAACTTTTCCACGCGGACCACGTCGCCGACTCAGCTAGTATCAAATAAAATCGTCCGTATATACTTAATAAGTAGAAATTTAATAACAAGAATTAAGGCAGAAAATTGTTTCAAGACAAGAGATTAGCCACAAACTCCGAATTACCAACTATTGATTCGAGTCGCTTGCCTGTTTCCAAATGAGCGGTCCAAACAGACATATACAGAGCTGATAAAACTTATTCATTTGGAGGACTTTCGTTGCGTTTCTTTTACTGTAAATAAAATTGATAATTATGCTTTCTAGGACGGTATTATTTTAAATTTTCAACGATATGCATATCGCAATTTTAATTGCTGTAATCCATCACTCAATTTTGCGGAGTCGTTGGTGCAATGATATAATTTATAATTTTTCTGAAAGGTAAAGAGAAGAGAATATAAATCCAAATATCCCAAGCCAAAAAAAGGTCGACAGCGAATCTCGTTTAGATGTTACATTGTTAGGTTATTTCACCTCCCATTATATGGAATCCCATGCTTGTCTTAAAATAACCAAGAAAATTATTTCTTAGTGTTACTATTAGCTTGTTAATTTAATTAACAGCTCTATATAGTTCTCTGAAAGTTTGTGAACCCAACCTGAATTTATGAAACCGGACCTTAGAAAGGTTTGCCGTATGCAGATAAGGGATTTATTTAGCAGAAAGGTCCACGGGTTGACGCTGAAATGCCTTTGGGTCGACGATGACCAGGATTGGGACGAAATTTATCGACGGATTTCGGCTTGATTTATTCGGCTTTACTGAATGAAATTGGGGACAGTGCGATAATGTGCGGGTTTCTGAGACTGTGTATATAATAGGTAGCATTCTTCGATTCTGTTTATAGGTTTAAAAAGAGAAAAACTATGTTTGATTAGGTGTTATGTGACATTACTTTTTTTATATTGGCATATAAAAAAAGGAGACTTTGAAAACTTTAACATTTTCCACATAAAAATCGATTATAAATTGAAAATTTACGACACGGGCAGGACTGGAACCGGCATATTTTGTCCTAATGTACATAATACACTTAATATAGGTACTTAAAAACCTATATTAAGTGTACTTCTATTCAATTATTGTAACTGGCTATTGTCGTTTTAATTGTTTATAATAAATAAATAAAAATCCACAGCGTTCGTGCATTTGAGCTAGCGTGTCAAGCAACACGCAAGAGGACAAAAGTAGGTATATGAAAATAATTATCGAAGAAATGAGTGACGGTTCCAGCTACATTTTTATTTTTAATTTTTATGGTAATTAATTTAAATATGGCAAAATTTAATTTATTTATTAATCAATTAATAAGACATGTTTGTTTTCAGTATAAGTGCAATGATATAAGAACGTCCTTATTATTTTACAATATAAAATATCTGTAGGTAAGTACAGCATATCTACGTAGCCTTACAGTCGTACAAACGTGTTCCTAAGACTATCACTAAAGCACCATAACTGATGGTGTGTTTAGATGTTCTGGTCGACTACTGTCTCCGAGAAGGATTAAGTACGATTTACGTCACACCCCACGTTACTATTTTCCCTTTCATGAAAAGGATTGTAAAGACCATCTAACACCTACTATGAGCATGGTTCTAGTTTAACCCGTCCCAGCTAAATTACAGAGACGGGATATTGGTTTTCAGCGGACGTAGGGCCAAAAACGTGTAACGAAGCGTCGGCCGAGACGGTAAATGGCGCCAATTACGCGTCGGCCCGTACGTGATGCGATTCAAAATGGCCGAAATAGGACAGGCGGTTTACTACAAGAATAATGTGGATTCGCAGGGACGGGCTAAAATTATTCTCGTTTATTAATTCAGACGAACATAAGTCTTCTAAACATGATATATATTTTGAGATATTAATCTCTGCTCTTAGTAATTTTGACGCAAATGCACTGTGGCGCATATATCAATATTAAATAACTCGAATGTAAATATAATTAATACAAGTTTCTGAAAGTAATAGAAAATAAAGATATTGTTAAAATAAGTATAATTCCTATACGAACGCCGCGTCTTATTGGACTCCGAACCATTAACCAATGATTAGCAAGTAGCGACATTTTAGGGCTCATTCGACTGCTAACAGCGCCATCTCTGTTTAAAAAGGTAGTGACAAATTGATTTATATACTTTTCGTAATCCTGCTATACATTCACTTACGGTTTCATTTCTTTTACCTTTTACATTATGTTTCACCAAAATATTGGCATGTCCACATATTACCAACGTTCAACTCGGACGGTCCTATCCCAAAAGTTGGGTATCAAAGTACACATGTAGGTGGACCCAAACACGTGTGTTTTACGACTACGGACACCGGTATTGGAACATTCATATTGTAAAATCGTCTATAATATTCTAATACGGTTAAAAATGAGGACAGCACTTTTGGGGTGCAATTTTTAACTTCTTTTTTTATATCACGCGGTTTATATTAATAATTGAAAGCTTCATTACTTTGTTTTTATGCACACAAATGATATCATTGACGATGGAATAGGTATAATATTTACTATAGCTAAGTTGTAAGTATTTCTCAAAAACTTTAATCCCAGTTTAAGAATACTACCATAAATAATTGAGACATTGAGAATCCCAGAGATAAAAATATCTTTCGAAAGCTTTAAAATGCTAAACAATTTATATTGACCGACCGTTATGGTAGAGCTTTATACATATGTAGTAAGCTTGGTAGAAAACATAAATATATCTTCAACAAAATAAATACTCAAACTTGAACGTAAAATATCTATGATATGAAAAAAATGGGCTGCATAAAGCCCATTTTTTAATATTATAGATATTTTGTTCAAATATAATACCTAAACTAATATCCCAGTTTTTCCGAGGCCATTTTTCCTCAACCCGTGATATATGGACGTGGGTGTGACGGACGGTCGTTAGTTTTGGCGGCAAAACGTTTTGTCCGAGGTAAATGCGATTGATGTTGGTAATATTTCAAAATCTCAGTCAATTGCTGTTCACTTGCCTTTTTTCTAGTTTTTGTTACCGCTGGGTATTTGATAAGACTTTGGGCCGCGTTTGTAAATACACTTACAAATAATACACTTTTAGTAATGTAAATAAGAAGTATATATAAATTTGCCGGACAACTCAACTTTAATTTGTATATATTCTCTGCACTCAATAAAATTTAAATGTAAATACTGTCTGTAGTTTACACGAGTACATATTTAATGGTTTAAAACGCGATTTATATTAGTTGAGCTTATTTGAAAATTATTTTAAACTTCGGCCTGACGTTTCGGATGCTTTGTAGAAGCCGTTGTTACGGGGAGACTCGTGGTCACGGCCAGACCCGTGAAGTGTTCCCGTGTGTCCCTCCAAAGTGTTTTATTTAAGTTTAAATGTATTTTTCTTGAAAGTATTTATTTCTTAACTTTCAAATCTTAATTTGAAAGTTAAGAAAAATGAATCGTTGTCATAGACTATATCGAAATAAGTGTAGTAGACCGCTTTTATTAATAAAATATATTTTCAAACATACATATTTACAAATACAAATTTATTTAACACACAGAGAAGGAACTGTTATTGTCATTATAGTTTAATATCACAAAAAATAAATAAACCAACCTTTCGAAAGCGAAAATAGCAACAGTTATTTCTTTACACAACAATATGGTATTTAACAGAAAAACAACAAAATAGTATAGTGCTATACATGGAAATGTATTTACAGGACAAATATTAGTCGGTTATGTATTATATTTGATTAAAGTTAAAACCCGTAATTAGGTAAATTTTATCAAATTTCAGATTTGTCAACACCGTCATCTTTGTAGCATTTCATAAACTAACTAAGTATTATTTAATCCTTAGTGACAATTTGAACTATCGTTTTAATAATTTTATTTCCTTTCTCATAATGCAATAAATTTAAAGACGGGTCATTGATTTTCTCTTCTAAAAGGTTAACTAGCTCGATCCTTATAGCTTTCAACATTTCAGCAACCTGTAACGAATAAACGAAGTGATGAATTAAATTTGTCGATTTTCAGAGAAAATATTTTTAGTCCCCAGTATTATGTACTCGTAATACTGAACTAACCTCGTGATTCTCAACTTGAAACATAATCCAACCATCTTCTAACGATACTATGAATGTACCGTTATGTAATTCAACCGCCAAACTGCACCCTAAAAATATATATTTCGTAATTACAAACGAGTAACCATAACTATTTTGGCTTTATAACTAACTGGTATATTATTAGTTATAAAGCCAAAATAGTACATAATTAAACGATAGATGGCGCAATTGCAAACATTCATCGATATTGTGTTTGTTAAAGAGAAAAGAGATCATGACAGAAAAATCCTTCCTTTATGCGGTAGTGATTATATCCATTATATCTGATCTGAATATTTAAGTGAGAATGTGTGAAGTATTATTTAGAAGCTTAATTCACCTGAAAACAGTATTAGCGGCAATTGAGGCACCATAGAACATTCTCGAATGAACACTTTTGTCGTCTTGACCTTTTCCTGGTACACTAGGTACGGGCTAGAGTAATATCCGATTGTAAAGTTCACAGATGATGGATGCAAAGACACGTATCCGTCAGATTTAGTCTTGAACCTCAGTTCGTCAGATGTAGCTTGACGAGGTATTGCGCCACCAGCTTGCATGTGAAATGATTTCTCTGGAGTTAACACCTTTAATAAAGGATAATTAAATTTCAAAAATATATAGCACACTCGTAGTAAATATACAAATATTGATCCAGTTTAAAGTCCGGTTGACGAGTTAAAATGCCATTATATTTTTAAACGTCTCTAGCAAAAGAAAAAATATGATTACTGTAGACTGTAGAGATATATAAGATAACTGAAATATTTACCTTAACAACATTAGGATACAAGGCAGCACACAATATTGTTGCCAACAGCTTATCGTTGTTTCCATTCGAATTGAGCTAAAAGCATATAATACATGAGCTACCAATAAAGACCAGTGGATGGCGATTACTTCAATTACTATTATTGAATTCGTTATTTGCTTTTAATTTCATTTCTGACACAGTGAATTAAAATAATAAAAATATTGTACTATGTATGACAATATTTTCTTTAGTTATTTTAACAAATTAATGATATAGTATTCAAGTTATAAACCAGATGGCGGTAATGTAAATATTGTTTTAAGTCACGTGCTATTTTGTTTCTCATATACACTATAATATGTAAAATATTGTAGCAGATTTGAACACTATCTGTATTGTATTTAAAAAATCTCACCTCGTCACCAGTCAATTTGGCCACAGAATCTCGCCACATTTTTTTTCTCAGCGCTGGCATGTTCGGTACAAAGCCGATGGAAGCCAATAAACCCAGCAATTGATGTTTAATATCGGCAAGCATCAGCAACGTTTTGTGAGATAGGAAATTCTCATTGGCAAACACTAAGCCGGCGTATGTACTGGATTTCATTGCTTCTTGCCACTTCTGAAAAGCAATCATCTTTTAAATAAAACACTTCAGACGGTTTTCTGCTAAGCTATCTAGCGTAATTAGTATTTGGCAATTTTAACTACGACAGATACGCAGATGGCGCTAGCGTTACAATTTTTATTTTGACATTAGAACCACCCTCCATCTTTAATTTCTTGGTGACCAAAATATCCGAAACGTCGGGTCGTTAAGATAATTGTGAATAAGTTTAACAAATATTTTTGCGTTTTAAACCGTTAAAATGTTTAAAGTAAATGTGTACTCGCGTAAACTACAGACAATATTTAAAAAATCCTTTTTTTTCAATCTCAATGAAAAGATTATTAAAACTAAAAACGTTTCGACGTAATAGGTAATGAAATTACTTATGTAAATAGATAAGAGTTACTTTTACATTTAATTTAATACTTGAAATAGATATAAAGCAACTACCTTATACGCCCTGAGTGTAGTCAGTTGATCGCTATTAGCACAAGCGAATTCACGTCTTTTGGCGTCTGCTTCCGTCTGAAAAGTGATAATAATGTTTGTTAAATTTTGAATACGACTGGATCTAATTTGGTTAAAATTGTTTACAACATGAAGCATCGTAATCAATTGTCAGCCTAAGGTACTGTCATGTGGATCTGGATAGAAGGACAGAGGGCTACATAACCCTGCTGCTTTGACTGTAATGCCAGGGTATTAGATAACCTTGTACTGTTTTTCTATACTCAGTTCTAAGAATTTGATTAATGTATTCAGATTTAACGCCATCTCGTGTATATATCTAACATTCTTACAGAAAATCATCGTTTTAGATGAACATGTTTGGGTTTGAAAATGATTTGTTTTAATCAATATAATATGGACACAGTGAGTACAGAACAATTCTGTTTAATGATACAATACCTTAGGTAACTTAAAAAAATACCTTTTTTCCAAAGGGAGCCACAAACGGACTTTTATGACTCAAGAACGCAGCCATAGTCAACGCAGAGTCTACACAACAGAAGATAGCCCCGAAGAGCATGAGTTTCCCTATCCTAACGTCTACTGGGAGCGAGGCGAGATGTCGTCCTAACGCCGTCAACTGATAACTCTTGTCAAGAGCTCCTACGTCTTGTAGTCGGGATAACGCGCCGTCTATATTGAATTTCTCAGGTGGTTCTATTGTTTTCGCTGAAAAAAGGGATAAATTACATTACATTCAGTGTTTTAAGTGACTTATGTAACTTAGTCTATATAACAAGCATCAGATGTCTAACACGGTTTGCAATACAGGACTATTTAAATATGTGTGGTATTGTTTTAGTCTCAATCAATTTTAGTCTCAACATCTTATAAACTCTATGATACATTTGCATATTTAATTAAAACTATATTTTTATTTATTTTATCTATAAACTTCACTTTGCTGTGTGTGACAAGCACTTACCAGCACAGCTAAGACTGGTACCGATTGCCTATTATTTGTGTATTATATAACGGATTGTATAGTACTACGGATCTAAATTATTAGCATGTAATTGTAAAAACTAAACTAAAAGTTTTGAATTTGAATTTTACGAGTTGTCCTTTTCTAATCGAGCTGAGATAATATAAAAATAAATCAATAGATATACCTTGACTGACGACTAGCTTACATTTAATAATTTAATAAATCAAAATTCAATATCTACTCACCTAAAACTTCATGTACACTCATATTTTGAAACAGTGGCAATATCTTGAGCTTTAAAAGCAATTGTTCTAAAGGCACCCTATGAATTTCCGGCACCGGTTGCTCAGCGAGGTGGTGCTGGTATCTATGTGATGTGAACAAGTGTATGCAGACCCCGGGCATCACCCGTCCCGCTCTACCACGTCGCTGTTTCGCGTTGGCTCGAGAAACCCACACTAGATCTAACGACTCCATGTTACGGTTGGAATCGAACCTATAAATGTAATGCATTCCATAGTCTTCATGGTAAATAAAACGTTTTTAAAGGTTTAAAACTCGTTTTGACCGAAATTTTTCTACTCAATTTTTAATTTTTCTGCAACATGGTGGACTTCGTCTGGAAGTCTGGATGTCAAATGGGTAGTAGGAATGTCGAAATTCTGCCCGGGTTAGGAACCACAGTTCACAGATGAAAACACCGAAAAGTTTAATCGCGATTCGGTTTCACTCAGTGGATATCCAAATATCCAAAGCCAATATAGAGGCAATAGGTCGACGACGCATCTGCTTAGATGTTATAGGCTTGGGTATTTCACCTACCATCAAGTGAAGCCTCCGCTCTATCATAAAAAAAAATGTTTCTGTAAAAATAAAGATTTTAACTCCAACAGAGGAGAGGAAAAACTCACCTCTTTTCCTTCATCCTGCCAGCATCAATGACGAACACACAGTCATCTATAGTAACAGACGTCTCTGCGATATTAGTAGACAGAACAATCTTACGAACTCCTTCTCCTGGGTGTTTGAAGACGGACGCTTGTTCTTCGCTTGACAATGTTGAATGCAACGGGATCAACTTATATTTACCAGTTCTGAAAACATAAGCAATGTGGTGATATTTTATCGTAAAATTTGACTTGGTTACAATTTAAATTGAGCTAGACCTTTCAAGTCATATTTTAAAGGATTAGTTACGTGTTTTTACATGGAAAGTTATATTTAAGTAATTAAAAATTATAAAAATGCAATAGACATCATGCGACAAATAAGATACTTATGACGATTGAAGAATATATTTTAAATTAAGAATTAATTGTTAGTACGCGAGTAGTCATTTAAATAAAACACTTTAACGGTTTAAAACGCGATATATTAGTTAGTTAACATATCGCGTTTTAAACTGTTAAAGTGTTTTATTAAATTAAGAATTAATTAAGATTTACACACGAGGAGGAGGATTTAAACCGGCATCCATCCATAACCAGTGTCGTAAAATGTTTCAATCTAGAATCGATTTTTAATTTATAGTGTAGATGCCATTATGTGCAATAACATGTGACAAATATTAGAATTTGTCTTATTAAATATTTTGTCTTGTTTAATTACAAATTCAAATTACCTGAAGGACACTCACTTTGGACTAAAAGTGTGACTTTCCACCAGTTGGTCGTAAAGTGACATAATTTCACCGATGCCAGGCAGAAATACCAGAACAGCGCCCTCTTTTGGCCATTTGTGGTCACCAGATACAATGTAAGTTAGGACGTGCTCTATTAATTCTAGGTTTATCTAAAAGTAAATAGGATAATTTTATAATTAACATTCACTATATTTAAACAATTTATTAATAATTATAAAAAAGGAACATCATATGAGAGATAATATTGTAACTTAGAAAGATAGTAATTTGTCATAATGAATTGTGAAAGTGTTGTTCATGCTGTACTCACGTAGTACTAGTTGATAAACATGTAAATAAAACCTTTTTAACGGTTTAAAACGCGGATATGATACTTGCGTTTCATCTACGTATTTTTATTTAACTGTAACTACTCCCCAACGTTTCGGAGGCTTTGCAGCCTTGTGCCCCATGACCACGACGTTTCAAGTGTTTTATTTAAATAATGAATTTAGATAAAATTACGAACTAGACAGAATTTAATTATGAACTTGGAATTAATTTCTTTCAGGTAAAACTTAACAATAACTGATTAACTATCCATTAAATTATTTTTTAATAGATATTATGATTAGAGTCGCAAATTTTCAAAAGCATTTTAAAAACTTATAGAAAGGCATATAGTACATTTTAAAGAACCATAATTTTTACGTATTTTAACTTTAATATTACCAGTAAATTTTTTGTTACCTTTTCGACATCCATCAAGTACATATTTTTACAAGTCACTTTACTGCACTTCGGATATCTGGCTAGTACTTGGGATATTGAGAGATTTTCGTCGCGTATCGTCAATTTAGGCGCCTCGGACGCTTCCGAACGTACATCCGAAGTCTCAATTTCCGTTTCGAAATCGATTTTCTTATCTGGAAATGGAAAACTTTATTATTAGAGCGCAAAAAAAAACTTAAATACTTAGCATTCATAGTTCGACAGTAGCGTTACCTTTTTTAATTTTGCGCGCATACAGTCCATTTTCTTCTAGGACATAATTAGTTAGATCCATAATTTCTTCCAAAAAGACCTGTTCTACTGGAAACGTCCTGCCTGTAATATGAAAAGAAATAATAAAAAATTACAGCTATATTTATTTTTTATGATAGAGAAAGTCAGGGCAAGCAAGTGATTTACTTTATGGTAAATGCTCTGATATATAAAACCTAAACAAGATGCGCTCTCGACCTATTTTGTCTTTGGATATTCGGACATCCATACACGTGACCCCGAAACACGATAAAACCGACGGAATTTTGACCTTCCTACCACCCACTTCATATACAGATTTCCAGATGTAGTCCATGTTCAGAAAAATTATAAATTGATTAGACAAATGTTGGACCCGGTGGGGTCCGAACCCACAACCCATTGATACCGCTACCACTACACCAATGAGCGCGTCACTTATGTAGATTAATATGATTGAAAATATGAAGGTATTTTTTTTCTCAAAATTTACCAGGTATTTCTAGAACTGGAACATTGTCAAAGTAATCCGAGAACAAATCTGCATTCAGCGTTGCACTCATCAAAACTACCCTCAAATCCTTTCTGACTTTGATAAGGTCTCTCAGAATGAGTAGCAGAAAATCACTTTCTTCCGATCTCTCGTGCACTTCATCCACAATAATGTGAGTGACTGACGTTAATTGAGGATCATACTCCAGTCTCCTTAATAAAATACCAGTTGTGCAGAAGGAAAGCCGTGTTTTCGATGACATCTTGTTTTCCAATCTTATCTGCAAAAATTTTTTAGTTTTAATTAAATACTGTCTGTAGTACACATTTAAATAAGCACTGTTACGGTTTAATATGCGAAATCACGAGTATATTTGTTCTTAAATTATTTTGATACGGCCCAGTTTTGGATCCTTTGCAGCAGCCGTGGCCACATGTTGATTCCGTAGTTAAGAATAATTAGTAAACAAGTTTAACTAATATATTAACAGTTTTAAACCGTTAGTGTTAAATTTAATTTAATTTTACTGAAAACTTTTAATTAAGTCAGCTTTTAATTTCAAGTTTATGAACAAAAAGGCAGTTAAAAGCCTTCTCTTTCTATTATTTGCCTAAATCCGCATTCCCTTTTCGTACCTGATAACCAATAACCTGACCCGTCTTTTCCACCCTCTCTTCAGCCACTCTATCGGCGACACCAATAGCCGATATCCGTCTCGGCTGGGTACAGACTATTTCAACGTGTCTTGGATCCTCTTTGAAATTTTCTAACCATTCATCTAATATATACTGTGGAACTTGAGTACTTTTGCCACAACCTGTTTCTCCACTAATAACTATTACCTGGAAGGTAATACAGATTATCAAAGTAAGTCTATTCCTCTAAGCTTATTTTTTCATTTTATTAATTTATTTTATAGTTGTCTGTTGGTGTACTAGTAACACTAATGGTTTTTTTTCTTATTAGCATGGGTCTTAATAGTTTTAAGAGACACATATTTAGCTGTGCCCGTGACTTCGTCCGCGTGAAATAGTGACTTGGGATATAATGTTTAATTATTTAGGCTGTTTATTAATTTATGTAAAAGCGCATTTAAGGCAGCCAATCTATGGTAAGTGCTCAATTGCTGCAACACTCTCACCTCACATCACTCCCACTCTCATTCCTACACTCACCCCCACGCCCACGCCAACCCCTACTCCCACGCCAACCCCTACTCCCACGCCCACGCCAACCCCTCCCCACTCCCACTTCTATTCCCAAAAATCCAAAGGAGAAAGTTTCATTTTTCTAGCTTCAAAAACCACGAATTTCCATACAAACTTTCATCCCCTTATAAACCCTTACAACCCCCTTTTTGCAATAAAAAGTAGCCTGTGTCCTTTCTCAGGGTCTAAGCCATCTGTATACAAAATTATATTCAAATCCGTTAAGTATTTAAATAAAACACTTTAACGGTTTAAAACGATATATTAGTAAAACTTATTTGAATGTTTTTAACTTCCCCACTTTGGATGAATTTACAGAGTCTCAAAACGTAAAAGAAACTACTCGCGAACACACAAGACAGACAGAATTAGTTTCGCATTTATAATATTAGGGATTATTCCAATTAATTACCTGTGATTTTTTCATAGCATCCAGTATGCTGGTTTTCTTCTGCCAAGCCGGCAAACCTCTTCGAGAAGTCATCATTTTATTATATCTATTATTTTCAGGCTTCTCTGAAAACCTTTTCGCTATTTCTCTATTCTCACTCATAATGTTATCAAAATTTACACTTGGTCTATTATCTCTTTCTTTACTTAAAATATAATGTGACGGTTTTTGCCTATCACTGTCTTCGTTATTTACAATCTGTGGTAGCAGAGAATTTGTAGGACTAAGAAATTCTTTAGTAGAAAACTTTATATAATTGAGTATATCGTCTTCATTATTTAATAACTCTACTAAAGAATATATACATGGAATTCCATCCCTTGCGTATGTTTGTGCTTCTTCATATAACCTCGTAGTTATTAAAAGACATGTGCGTTCTGGTATTAGCTTACTCCTAGTTTCAAGTTTGAAAAATATTAATGGTGGTTCATAGGGATAGACACTATCTTTTGGGAACCGTATTTCAAGCTCATAATTTATTTTTTCTTTTTTCTCTTCAATAATAACATTTTCTACTTTGGCTTCGTGCAAAAATCTACATTTTGCACCAAACCTACAAGATCCACCGAGGTATAGTTTACACACTTCTTTCTTTTTTGTCTTAAAATTTGTGTTTTCTTTCTTTTGAGGTACAATGACACTAGTTTTCTCATACATCTTTGTAAGATAATCCATATTTATCTTCACACTCCATGTATTTGTATCTTTTATCCTAAATATGCTATCGTAGATAGACTCTAATACAGCAACTTCGTCATTTTTCATTTCCTGTAGTTCTGTTACAGAAGGTACATTTTCAGGTTTATTTTGCAATTGTAAACTGAAATATTTCTCAGAGAGAATCTCTAAAGCTTTGTCAGTATTTTCCTTAGCCAGGTGTAGAGCTTCAGAACAGTGCACTTTATGAAAATTGTACCTGAAAAAAATAAAACATGCTTTATTTAACAATTTATTTTAAAATATTGTCCTTTGAAAGGTAAGTTAAATAGGATCTATTGCCTTAATTTTGTCCTACCATTTATTGTGAGTGATTATGTGTTCCTATGTAGCAATTGGTAGGACTTTTCCGTTCAAAGACAAAGCCAAAACTCATTTATTTACATAGGTGACTACGTTGAAAACTTTTCAATGCAACAGTCCATAAAATTAAAACACACCAGGCTTATGATTTGTATATAATAAATTACGAACCTTTCCAATTTAGCTAAAGCAAACTCTCTCAATCTAGTTTCAGGTGATTTCACATCACCTTTGGTAGTCAGTGAATAATCAAAACCTCCTTGAACAACCAAATTACCCCTTTCCATCCAATATTTGTTTCCCAGATTAGAACCTTTGTCCTTTGGAAATAAATATATACACATAAATTGATTGATTGAGGCACAAGTTCTGTTGTAAAATGTAATATATATGATGCAGTAATACAAATTATTAGTATTTATAATAAACTT
Organism: Leptosia nina; assembly: GCA_963661955.1. Taxonomy (NCBI): domain Eukaryota; kingdom Metazoa; phylum Arthropoda; class Insecta; order Lepidoptera; family Pieridae; genus Leptosia; species Leptosia nina. Next base: position 1,961,137 of record CAVLEF010000004.1, on the reverse strand, counting down.
GTAACAGCATTAGTTAACAACAGCAATAGCTTAAAATGTGTATGTCTTTTCTTAAATAGTGGTAAAACACTTTGATACTTTAGTCTGCTTTTAGTGATGAACAATGTCTACTTCATTAATTACAATGGAAATTTCAAGAGAGATAGTCAATTTTAATGTAAAATACCTTATAATTGCTAGCACTTCCCAACTTAAAATCAGGCCCATGAATATATTTTAAAGTATCTAAAACGATCTTTTGCGAATCGGAACTAAGCCGAATAGTTTGCATTTCCACTTTAAGAGTTGGATGGGAATCATCTTCTTGAGGTTTTTCCTTCGGTTTCCTGGAAAACTAAAAAAGTATGAGCATATAACATTGTGCAATATTATGCATTAAAACAACTAGTTCATACCGTATGCGAGCATCGACAGGCTCACGGAGAAAAATGTCTTCTGCTAATTGTTTGCTTAATTGATCCATAATGAGACAATATTTATTATTTATTGAATTTAAAAGTTTGAAAAAGTGTGGTTATTATTGGATCAAATGACACTGACATTGAAATTTGAAACATGCGTCAATGCCATAGGTAAGTAAATTGTCAGATTATACGTGACATGATAAGAAGCGTGAAAATTAATGACGATTTTTTTTCATTTTAAAATTTATGTCGAAGAACGAAATTTAACAACAATCTGTATTCAAAGTTACAAAAAAATTAAAAAGAATTAAAATATAGTCACTAGTACTATACTAAAATACATCTTTGTATGGCAGGTAAATAATGATTAGCGAAAAACGTGTTGGACATTAGAGGTAATTACATCCATAAACATTTCTTTAGGATGGTCACTTGAATTTATAGACAATAAAATTCAGAATTAATGTGTTTGTACTGTTTTATTTGAGGCCAGTATCTATGTTTTTGTTATTTTCCCTCTTTTGGATGTATGGTCTTCTGACTTTAAAGTTGTAAATATTTTTCAAGAATTAAATTGTTCTTAATCAAGGAATATATTTGAGTCTATAATATAAATACTTTACATAATAGACTCAGATAGATAAACCAATTAAAAAATATAGTCTGTGTAATATTTGATATTTTTCACATATATGTATATTGCACATGATGGATGGACGATAAAAATCTATTGGGATTGATAAAATTTCACGACACGGGCGGGACTTGAACCAACATCCATTGCGTGCTTTCTAGATTTATTTTTTCTTACTCTCCCAAAAGGTACTATTGTCCGACTATTACTTCCTATTTCCTAATAATCAGATATTTTATGGCATTATCATTATAGATAACACTCATTTTGCTAATTCAGGTTAATTGTGGGTTTAAAAGCGCCTAGATGGACACACCTTTATTTAGGATACCGAGTTCTTTGCACTTACATCAAGGTTAAGATAAATAAATGTTGAAGTTTGTAGGCCATTTTTCATTATTATTTTTACTTAAATATATTAAATGACGCCACATGGTACTATTAAAATTAAGAACAAAACAAGAATAATTAATTTAGTCATATTATTATAAACTGTGAAAGAAAACCGCCCTCTGTAGTCTCAGAGGCTCACTTTGTCTGTAGTTTGTCGTCTCTGTATACTCAATTTGGATTGCCGCCAATAAATCTGTTCACCATGATATTGTTTTCAATTTGTGTTTCTTTTTTTTGTAGAAAAGAAATTTAGATATACATATATAATTTTTTTATGGGAATAATATAATCACTTTTAACGTGATATAACTAAAGAGATTTGAATACAGAAGATTATATTATACAAAACTGCAGAACCACCTTGATTAATTGCAAAGGCGTAAAAATGTATATATGCATTTAAATTGGGTATTACATCGATCACTAATACAGTTTATTTGTGATCGATGGGGTATTAGATACAAAGGTTGCGTTATTAAAATTCAAAACACAGACAGGACATTCATACGAAAATAGCATTATTTTCGGCTAACAATACATCGGAAGTACAAATCATTTTTGTATTTTACCAAGGATAACATGACAATTGAATTGGCAATTTAATGCCAATATATATAAAAATAAACGTCGTTTGTTGTCTGTTCGTGCAAAACAGATCGATATCTATCCAAATCGCCGAAATAGGAGATTTGGGAAGATATACATATTACTTTTTATCCTAAGGAAACACTTAAAATACAATTATTAAGCAATTGCTTGTGTGAAATACAATGTACCTACATTATGTACACAATAATAAATTACAAGTCCTTTTAGCTGACTCCGAATTTAATAGCGAAGTCCACGCGAGTAGAAAATATTAAATACTAGTACATTTTAACGGTACATCAGTCATGGTCAGGGGGGGCTGAAGATTGTGTCTCTAATTTCTCGTGTCTCGAAGTTGCATCTGCTACGCTACTGCCTCTGTTTAGTCGTAATTGATATTTATTTTTCCATTGAAAACTTGCTGCGAAGTATCATAATCGTCCTAATTAAAATACTTTATTTAAATAAAACACTTGAACGGTTTAAAACGCGATATATTAGTTAAACTTATTAGAAAATGATTTTTAACTTCGGCCCGACGTTTCGGATGGTTTGCAGCAGCCGTGGCACGGAACCGGGCATCGGGGAAGTAACTGGTAATCGCATTTTAAACCGTTAAAGTGTTTTATTTAAATGTGTACTACTCGCGTAAACTATAGACAGTATTTAAAATACTTTAATTAAGACATTTTATACATATAGATGATATTTTACTTTGCAAGAAAACCAGGATGAAGTGAAAAATAAAATTGTGGGAATTACAAATATTTATAACAAAATCTTTTATCGGTTTGAAAAGCGATAGGTAAATTTTAGTCCTCCTGAGGCCACGACTGCCCCAAAGCATCCACTTCACATTTCAACCTGTCTGGAATTGTTACAATTTATATGTACTTTGCTTTACGTAGGGGGGTACTTTCTTTAAAATTCCATTGACTTTGTTCACGTGCAATAACCTTCGAGTGACGACACAATATGACGCTGAATTTAAAGAGGCTTTCACGGTAATCCCTAATCCTCGCTTCTCTCGAGATTAGCTGATGCAAATATTTGTGACATACAACTGATAGACAACTCCGAGCTATCAAGGATTTTGCATTTAATGTCATCTTTCAACATGGAAATATAGTGTACGAAAGCAATCCTTTTTAACTCTAAATTGTTTAAAATTAGTAGAAAAAAAATATATAATTAATCTACGACACGAAATCTATAACTTACCCGAAGCAGACGGTTTTTGTGATTTTATCATCAACTACACCTTCTTTCGTGAGACTTTGACACGACACGTTTCCTTATTTACAGGCGATCAGATATCTCTGCCCTGCCTGTTCGAAACAATTTAGGAGTTCCTCCAAATTCCCTCTCCAGACGCTTGACCATTTTGCCATAGAGGTGGTCGCTATAGATGTTTCAAAAAGTTTTTGGTAGCATTAGGCACTTGGAATTTGAAGCAAATATTAAGCGTAAGCCATTGTTTTGTTTTATGGAAGCAAGCGGCACACACGATGGAAAGAGAGATCCATCGTGTATCATATTATGAAACGCCAGAAGTCTTAAAGATGTGTTGCCAGCTTCTTAAAAAGAGTATGTTACTTCTTCAAGATTGCAAGATCGTATCGTTTTGGAAACACCAAGTGTAGGAGCTAATACCACAGTCCAGACGTCAAAGTGAAGATGATTCATTTGCGCCTAGTAACACGTCTGCGTCCTGGTCTGTTATATTTTTTATAGGATGGAGCAATATTAAAGTAAATACGACCGATATAACAAAAGAAAATATTGTAATAAACATCGCAATATCCTTGAGACATTAAAGAACCAATACTTGTAATAAAATAAACGTTACAATATGGATTGCAAAATTGAGCAAGCACAGTAGGTCTTAGTAATAAAATAAGAAATAATATTGACATTAATAAAATAATGAATAAAAATTTTTTTGGGAAAAAAAAAAAAAAAAAAAAAAAAAAAAGAAAAAAAAAAAAACCCCAAGGTTTTTTTCATGGGTGGATAGTTCATGTCCCGGATGGTCATTTATACCACCTGATTATTTGCAGATTTGCTAGAAGAGGGTGTTCATTGTGTTTTTCATCACATTTTATTTAAGTACCTAGACTAAACCTATGGTGCGCCATTGAAAGATTTAATCAAAACGATTATACGTAAGGGTTTTTTCATCTGTGGATAGTTTAGGAACCCAGACGGAATCTGTCATTTACTTCCTATCACCCATTTAGAGTGAAGAGGTCCAAATAAAAAAAAAATGATTAGAAACAACGTGTACCGTTAACGGGTGGGGTTCGAAGAGGACCCGTTTGTTATTAGTCATGCAATACACAAACGAGCAATATTTCATCGGCTACTAGCTTTTGTAAAACGCGGAAAAAAATAAAACTTGTGCAAAAAACAAAATAATTTAGTCAACTTCCTTATAATACGTTTGTGTCACGTATGACACTGGGGGGAGCCACCGCGGAACATAAATATTCTTATAAATTTATTAATAGGGAAAATTCGAGATAAGGCATTAAACAAAACAAATGATGTAAATTATTATATGGTTGCAATAAACTAATTTTATGAGTCAAAGTTTAACTACGTGGCGTTGTACTCGTACGTACTACGTCTATCTTTTGAGTAATAAGTTAATCGTATTAATTATGAACAGAGTCAATTCGAATAAAATATAATCAGGATCATGAGAACATGTAATGAATGAAACAAACCACACCCGGAACTAGTTGACTGTAAAAATAATTCGCTTCTAACTTTCAACGTCAATGGTCTATCTATCGTAATATTTTAAAGCAGAAGAGTTTGTTTGTTTGTTTGTCTGAACGTGCTAATCTCAAGACCTAGTGATACGAATTGAAACATTATTTTTGTCTCGGATAGACCATTCATTAAGGAAGGTATATAAACATCAGGCAGCGACCTATATCAATGAAGAGAGAGCTGAAATATGGTAAAAACCGGGAAAATTATCACCTTTGAGGGCTTCCGAAGCGCGCGCTGCAAAAACAGTACAAGGAACCAAAAAATATGTATAAAATAATGATTTTTCTTTAAATCATCTAAATACATGTCCAAGACATTGTATGTCTATCCTTTAAGTGGGTAACATCTAAAAGTTACAAAGATGTGATGAGGTTTGCTAATTTTGATGTAAAAAATAACTATTCTTCGCGGACGAAGTCGCGGCAAAAGCTAGTATATAATAAGTTGCGTTATACATCTTTTGAGGGTACTGGCTCTCATACTCGGGTACTTTACCGTCCACCAAGCCAACTCCGTGCTTATCTGTCTGACAAAGAAAAAGGAGCAGATTATAAAATAAAATAATATACGTAAGACCGCCTCTGTAGCCAAATGGTTAAACGAGTTACCTAGCATTGCGTTAAGCGCGAGAGGTCCTGTGTTCGAATCCCGGGGAACTTGTTTAGGTCAGGCAGGGCACTGAAGTCTGATCAACTACTTGCCTGTAAATAAAACCGACCAGTGAAACGGACACAGGAATGTGTTCGCCCTATGCCCCACAAGGGGAAACGGGATTTTACACGCAGTTATTACACTTCAAAAAGATTATGAAATATGTAACTTGGCAAACTTATAAAGTGACGTCAAAATGGCTATGATCACTTCATGGGCCTAAGTGTGATATCTTTGAAGATTCTGAAGTGTAGAATGATAGATGCGTGTCTCTTAGAATACGTGTATAATCATGTTTACATGATATAGAAGAGTTTAGCAGAAAATCAGTATTGTAGCATTACTGTGCTGCGACTTATGACGCAAGACCCCTTTGGCGTAACTTTTAATTAAATTAAATTTAATACTTTTGTTTTAATTAGTTTTTTGTAATAACATTTCTTTATTTCTAGCATTGTACTTAATGAATCCTACTAATATTATAAACGTGAAAGTTTGTATGTGTGGATGGATGTTTGTTACTCTTTCACGCAAAAACTACTAAATGTATTTCAAATAAACTCTCCAATAATATAGCTTATACATCAGAATAACACATAGGCTACAATTTATAAAGATGTTGTGTGAGCTGTCCGAAATATGACATTAGAGTCAAGTAACTAGGAGAAAACCTACCTTTCTGCGAGCTATTCTGGCATGCTCTGCCATAAACGTTAGTTACACATGATTATGTAATGTATGATAGACATCGTTTAGTTTAATGCGCGATACTACGAAAGCCTAATCCTAATTCTGTGTAGACGAAGCGTGCACCAGCTAGTGCCAAATAAAGAGGTTTAATATTAAACATTTGGAATTCCCTTGCCACATTACTTCTAAACAAGAAGCACTGTCGACTTATTTTTAATTGCATATCACGGCTTTTTCATTTGCCAATGATGCTTCGTGACCTGGACAATAATCGATATTCCTACCGCTCATCTAATATCCAGATTTCCAGACGAAGTCCCATGTTTAAAATTTATAAGTTGACAAAAACATACTGGACCCGGTGGCGATCAAATAGACGACCAAATGATTATCAAAAACCCTTCTTATCCTTCGCTACTTCAACCTTTTAATGAAGTAAACTTCCCATCACTGAGCTAAAGTCTCTTCTGCCATGGAAAAAAGTGCCACCGCTATCACATACCACGCTGTTAGTAATCTTTAACGACAGCCGTACAACACACACGCAACGACAGAACGTAACAACAGGTAATAGGAACGACAGCTTTCCGTGTCGGGGCACCAAAACTGTTACATAGATAATTAATTAACTAACAACAGTTAACTCATATTAATAGAATCACTGTTCTTAACGATTAAATAGATTTTATCTAACTGTAATTTTTATTTATTATTGATTAGTAATATTACCGTTATCTAAGTATACTAATAATATAAGGCTAAAGAGTTTGAACGCGCTTTTCATCAGAACTGCTGGTTTGAATAGAAAAATTCTTGGTAGATATTTAGTAACATGTGTCTACTTATAAACAACAAGCTGCGTTAGCGACTTCGTCCGCGTAGAATAGTTATTTTTGGTATCCAAAATTGTTTTTGCAAACCTTCGATCGCCGATCCACATCGGTCGCGTCCCGTTGTTCGGGTCCCATCGTTCTTGCAATATAAACTTAAAACATAGATCCTACTGTCGTGGAACTTAAAAAGTATTTAAAGAAGGATTATGCTTTCGTACATATTTTTTTTTTCGGTTTCTTGAACCGTTTTCGCAGCGCACGCGCCCTTCAAAGATGAATAATATGTTCCCCGCTTTCTTTTTTCATATTTCCCAATGTTGCTACACTCCTAAAGTCGCAGGGTGAAGTTTTATAGCCTCAAACCTTCCTCGAGAGTTGCAACACATTTTTTTTTCAATTCGACCCGGTAATTCCTGACATTAGCGCGTTGAAACAAACTCAACTTATAATATTATATAACAGCTTTATAATATTAGTATAGATGTAAAAAAGAAGCATCAGAAATAGTAAGATTTAAAATATCCTGTCAGTAGTTCACGCGAGTAGTACACATTTAAATAAAACTCTTTAACGGTTTAAAATGCGATATATTTTAGTTAAACTTTTTTTAAAATTATTTTGTAACTACGGCCTGACGTATTGGATGCTTTGCAGAGCCGTGGTCACGGAGAGACAAAGACGGAGAAACAAGACAAAATTATCTTTTCCTTTTTTTATTTAAATTAAATTATTCCTTTAGCGAAAGATATAACTATTTACATAAAAAAATACTTATTAGGTATTTTTTAATACTTCTAAGAAAAAACAATTAACACAAATCCCCTTATACACACTTCTTTTCCCAAGATTTTTTACTTTTAAAGTCCTTTCCTCCTTAACTTATTTATTAATAAAATATAATTATCCAATACTTCTTTTCTCCGATAAGAATAATTTTTCTAAATTAATTAATTCGAACAGAAAACTTATTAATCAATTGTCATTTAAAAACTTATTTATAAAACTTTGTAAATAGCTACTAAGACTATCACTGTCTTTTTCGAAATGCACCGGAAGAGTCTAGCCGCCCACGACACAGGGAATCCTAGTGTGGGGGCTAGCAGACCCTATAATGAAATGTACACAGTTTTGGTAAAACTAAATAAAGAATTTGTATTTGAGTTTGATTTGAAAATCTTTCATAGATTTGATGATGCAATGTAATGTTTTTACGAATATCTTAGGTATTTGTTTGTTTCTTACTTTTTCAGTAACTTTGGCGCCTTTTTAAACAATTTTTTTTGTCTATGAAGGTAAAGAAACCTTTTTCTGTAATAAATCAGTACGGAGTACTACTAATATTAGACGGTAGTAGATTCTTCATCTAGGTAATTACATCACAGTAATTTTTGGGATAACAACCACTATACCAAGTGACGCAACGCACGCCATTATCTGTCGCAGAATCCTTTTAATCTTCTGTCGTAAACGGAAATCTTTCGCGTTAGCTTTATCACTATATTATTCACGTATGTACGGCGTCGCCAATAACCTTACACATTATCCTTTACGAGCTAATGCGGCTCGCCAGTCAAACATTCAGTTCTGTCCGTATAAAAAAGGACGCGTCCGCCGCCGCGTTTCGAAAGCGCCCGCGCACTTAAATCATTCCATCGCATCGGCCGCTTTGATCGAACGTATTATTAAATCGATCTATCGGACGATGGATTAATCGATTCGGGTGTTTTCACGTCAATGGTGACTCCGGTATCATGTGGTGGAGAAAAATCGCGGTTTCCGCGAGCGCTAATTTTGCGTACACGATAAATTTAAAATTCCACTCGATTTACTTACTCGCGAGGACGAAGTGCCTGTGATTATCGTGTAGTTGAGAACTGGTGTGGATGGTGAAGGCATCAAGATGATGTCCAAGAAGCAGTTCGCTTGTATGCTGGCCCTGCACATTGTGTATTTGCTGGTAGGCGCCAGTATATTCTACCACATCGAAAGTCCGGTGGAGGTAGCTCAGAGGGCGGAGGAAAAACTGGAAAGACTTGAAATCCAAAGTGAGTGAATTAATCTTGAACAGGAAGGTAGAGAAATTATAATACCGATAGTCGTTGCAAAATTGACCCATGTAAACATTCAAGGCGCCATCTCAAAGCCTTCCGCTTTAGTTATTCTATTAAAATATCACTTTTGATGTTTTAAATGGAGTGTGTGTAGGCTTTGTAATCAGATACGCTTATAAATACAGTAACTAATACACTGCACAGTGCACCTAGAAAAAGAGCCGTTGAAAATTTAAATGTTCTAATCATATTACATCGCAAAAGTACTTTAAATATTTTTCTTAAAAAACAAATATATTAAAATACATATATACACAAATATGTCTCAGTGATGTTTATAAATCCTATTAGATTATTCTTCTCTGGTGTTGCGCGGTCTAGATGTCTGTAATTGACAAATATTTATTTTCCAATGCGTAGATCTAATAGTATAATAATGTAATCGTCAAAAATAGATCAACGATCATTCGAGTTAAGTAGTATATATCAATAGAATCGCAACATCTACTGAACTCTTTTCGCTTTTGATGACAAAAATAAGGTTTCTTATATTACTCGTAGTAAAAATAAATATGGATGAACATATTTCATACAAATTAGACTAAGTAAAAATTCTACAGGTGTTTTAAAAAATTGCAATGAATTGGTAGTTGATAATCGTAAATTATAATTTTTAAATAAGTTTAACTAATATATATCGTGTTTTAATCGTTTAAAAAGTATTTCGTTTAAAGGTGGTATTTTCATGTCCTCGAGAAGCGTTAAAACTCGACGGCAGCAACCATTAATGTAGCAGCGGTATTAAATAAAGCTTGACCAACTTGCCCCGAAACAGCTAGATGAGCCTAAGAATATAGGCTTTTAGGGGTTAACAATATCGCAAATTCAGAATGTATTTTCTTATCAATCCGCTCTTACGCTGCTTATTCGTTTATCGAACCACTTATGGGATTGACATAGTGATGCAAGTGTCCTGCACTCAACAAACACAGAGGCCAATACTAGTAAATAAAATAACAAGCCGTTTACTGAAAACAGTTCTTGACTTTGAAGAGTACAGCTACGTTACGTAACGCGTAACGGCACCAGTTTGTCTGGCTTCCAGTTTTGATATTAAATAGTTTACTTTAAGACGTCATTTTGGTCGGGAGTCCCGAGACATTTTATAATGAAACATATTTATATAGAAATACGTATTTTTATAAAGAAATTTCACGACCGAGCGAATAGAGACAAACACAATACTTATGTTATAGGGTAAATCTAACCCAGCAACCGGCCGACCACTTAGACGATTTTTCGGTTTGTGCGAAATAAGGTTTTTCCCTCCTAATCGTAAAATAGAACGGATCCCAAGCAAGAACTAGTGAGCATTGCATTAAGAAATTATTTGTTATATGAATGACCTAAAGATAAATACGTTTTGAACTGTCTACAAGTTCATTCGAAACAAACACCAGACAGTGTTTTGTCAAAATTTCTTGAATTTTTTTTTTTAAGAACCCTTTTCCATCCACTCCTGGCTACAAAGGGCAGGTAATAGATATTTTGAATATTGATCTCTTTTGTTTTGCATGTTTTAGATGATATCATCGTATAAATTAAAATTATTTTTCATTTCACTAGGTTCATGTCCCGCCCATCAACTTTTTTAAATAATAAATAATAAGATTAGATAATAATTTTTATAAACCCGGTAAATTTAAAAATTAAAAAAATATATTTTTTAATAAATCAAAAAAAACAATTTTTCATATAAACGATTTCGAAAGAATATTTTCGTAGAAAAAAAGTAACTTTTGCTATGGGTGCGATGTAATGGGTGAAAATGGCACACTATACTCAAGCCTAACTAATGTAATATACAAAGTTTTATTACATCAATTCAGTCGTTTTGGAGTTCAAACACAGATATTATCACTGTGGCATTGGATTCCTTCTGTTATGACAGTGGATTTTTGTAAATAAATATTGATAAAAAAAGGGGAAAAAAAAAAATTCAAAAAAAGATAAAAAAAAATATCGCGTTTTAAACCGTTAAAGTGTTTTATTTAAATGTGTACTACTCGCGTAAACTATAGACAGTATTTAACAAATGTTGAGAAAAGTATTTTATATATCAGGTACCTATAGCTAAAGATCAATTTCTCATTGACGATAGTTTCACGGTCGTAGCTCATCGAAGTCCTATTGTTATACTTTTCCACGGCCAGTAAAAAACACAATTATACTGTAAACACTCGTATGCAATGAGATAGTCGGACAATCGAGTATCTGAACTAATTAAGGTCAATTATTTAGGAATTAAACAAACACGTGCTTATGTTGCGTGATTTTGATTCGCGGAGTTCAAAAGATACTATGCGACATATTAGTTTGTAATTTGTAATTAATTGATTCGATTGTGACGGTTCTGTTATCTGTGGCTTCGATTGTTCTGTTCTTGGTGTTTTTTAATAATCTATTTCTAGATATGTACAGCCAGTTCTATGATAAATACGATGTTTTACTGCAATATTGCGAGCTTCATTTGTTCTTGTTCTATTATTTTGGATAGTCTCTTCTCTTCTGTTCTTGCACCTTCAGATCGTGATCTATCCTAGATTAAACCTGTACTCTTATTAACGTAGCATCTACGGTTGATAATTTCTCTTTTTTTATCTAATTGCACTATAGCCAGATCAGAAAAATACATTTAGCTTACTTATACACATTTACATATTAGTTTTATAAGAATATATTAAGTCAATATCGTTGTTTATTACATTAGTTTCTTGAATAGGTTTATTGATAATTTTATAATAATTTGTTTACGCTATTTAATAACAAGATACCTTGAAAATTTTAATCTACATAACATAAAAATTCTGTCTATAGTTTACGCGAGTAGGACACATTTAAATAAAACACTTCAACAGGTTAAACCGATATATTAGTTAAACTCGTCGAAACTCTAATTAAAAATCATTTTCAAACAGTTTAACTAATATATCGCTTTTTAAACCGTTGAAGTTTTTTTTTATATAAAAATACAAAAAAAATTAAGGGTATAATAAAAATGCCTTTAATTACACTGGACATGCAACTTAATAAATAAATAAACGAGTAAAATGAAATAGAAAGAGATTCTTAGAATGTCATAACAAAAAACACTTTTGGCTCTTCCTAAAAATACGCGCAATGATAACTGTAGTTACATGTCTGATTAAAATGGGTCCTGTTAATAACACCAAGCTCTGAAAACAGAAATTAACGCACGTTTTAAATGGTGCTTAAACAATTGAAAGTCGCCATAAAATTTTACTAGTCGACGATAGCAGCGAATTTTTTTACCAGTTATTCACTTTAGTAAAACCGCTAAATGTACTTAAAGAGTTGTATTTATTTGATAGGCAGTTGTCGTAGCAGTCTTTAGACCATACATTCGGGGTTCGATTACTGGGTAAACGTCATAAATATTTCCTTATTTACGATATGTTTAATACCAAAATCCTTTAACTATTTAAATAAAACACTTTAACGGTTTAAAACGCGATATATTACTAACTTATTTGTTCCGTGACACGGCTGCTGCAAAATCCGATCACGAATTAAAAATCATTTCCAAATAAGTTTAACTAATATATCGTTTTTAACTACCGGTAAAGGTGTTTTTTTTAAATGTGTACTACTCGCGTAACCTAAGACAGTATCCTTCAACTATATAATATGTTCAATAATTTAAAATGCCATTGGTTGTGACGAAGAATAATATGCTTTGATTTTGTTTTACGTTAAGTAGAACGCCTTACATTGCAATACTTATAATGATATCGTAAATAAACTGAAAAGATAATTTAAAAATTGAAAATAAATTGAAAAATGTTCGACTCGGGCAGACCGACCGAGTCACTCCGTAGCTCAATTGGTATAGCAACAGCACGGAACGCTCACGATGTCGGTTCAAGTCCTGCCCGAGTCGAAAATTTTTTCAATTTATTTTCGATTTTTAACTTATATAGTGCCTTCATGTGCAATAACATATGAAAAATATTAAAGAATGAAAAGATGTTGATAAAAACCTAGATGCCATTTTTAAAACTACGATCTTCCGTGTCAACTTTGTACCCGTATATTACCAATTTTCAAAACTGCCGAAAAACTTTCCATCTGAAACTAGCGTTTGGCTATACTAATAATTATGTTACGGCTAAAACAGCTAAATACTCACTTTACAGAGATAATTAGGCTCATAAAAATACAATAGCATAAACAATGTTTGGACATTAAAACTCATATCCTCTATTACCGGACTAAAGCAATGAAATGGTCTTTCCTAATGGGCGTTACCGCCATTACCTTAATTGACAAATTTATTACTCTCTGAAAGGCATGAGGCTTCTTTTAATAGTTTTGGAATACTTAGCGTATGATAAAAAAAAATGTGACAGACAAAGCCTTGCTTATAAACTAAATAATTTGTGTTATTAAGGATTATAAAATCATAGATTTTAATTAAATAAAATACTTTTAACGGTTCAAAACGCGAAATATATTAGATAACTCATTTACAATTTATTTTAACTACGGCCCGACGTTTCGGACGCCTTGCAGCAACTGTGGTCACGGGGGAATAGGGACTTTAGATGGAGGTTGGACTTTCTAAAGTCAAACTAAAATATCGTAGGTAGCAGGTGCGAGCACCATCTGTTACGTCGTAGTTGGTTTCGAGTAGCTGGGTCGTTTTAGAACTGACTAACGGTGTCCTACCGTGTACTATTATATTATTCTCATATGCTACATCTTCGTATGCCGTTTTTCGGGATCTAGCTTTAGTCTATCACCAGGTGTTGATATCTTCGGCTGCAGCCTCAACATACCTTCTCAAGACACCTGGAATCCTTTTCTATATCTTATTCTAGTGCTACTACAGAGCCACAGATATAAAAAATCAATAAGCAATTTCATAATATCAATAAGGAAAAACTCTTCAGGGTTTTATTATTTCCTAAGTTGTAAAGTAATAGTAATTAGTCGTATTTGAATGTAATATTTTATTACAATATGACAATAGGAAAACTATTTATTAAAATTCAAATAAGACAGTTAAAGATGTTGTTTGAAATAGTTATAAGTGATAAAAATAAAAGGGATCTCAGTTAGTGATCCGGTAGACCTGGCGAAAACCGAACACCGGATCCCAAAAGGAAACCCCTGCCAGATGCCTATTTTGATGACCTATTTTGGTTATGAATATTCAAAAACTGACTAAAACATCTTCACGGCTTTACCATTTTCGGGCGGTGGTTCCCCGGTCCCAGATGGACTTCTGATATACCAATGACGATTATTGTTCTCGCTTTTCCCAGATTCATAATAATAGCTGGTCTACAATTATTCCACACTTATCTATTTGCCAGTACACAATTTACATCATCTTTCTCTGATGGACGTATGTTTTTAAAAACTGTCTCTAGATTACGCAAGTCGTACACGTTTAAATAAAACACTTTAACAGTTTAAAACGCGATATATATTTGATAAAACTATTTGAAGATTTTTTTAGACGTTCGGATGCTTTGTTTTTGGGAAAAATCTGGGAAAGAAAATGTCGTTTTCCCAAACCGAAGGTCTATTTAATAGCGGAAATTTCTAGAACATATCAATATTCTATGAGGGCGACGGGTGACGAGGAAAATTTGAGGACGTGGTGCATATCCTCCTTCAGTGAGTTCTGAGTCTTTGATCGATTGAGGAAAGGGTATTCCTACATTGTAACTGTCACGTATGTACAACTTATTAGCAGCCGTTTAATCCACTGTAAGAGTGGCGATGAATATTTATCATCTGTGGATACAGAACTTTAATATATTAGAAATTGTCTGTGGAAAAGATTTAAATAAAACACTTCAACGGTTTCTCCCTAAAAAATTTCAATAGGAAGGACGGCCTCAAATTATCAAACACCTGGGATCCCATATTAAAAACTCTATTACTTTGACGTCAGAAACATCCTCCATCTTTAGTCTCCCTGTGACCACGGCTGCTGCAAAGCATCCGAAACGTCGGGCCGAAGTTAAATAACATTTTCAAATAAGTTTAACTAATATATCGCGTTTTAAACCGTTTAAGTGTTTTATTTAAATTTGTACTACTCGCGTAAACTGTGGAAAAGATGGCATATTTTGCATGCATTGATCTCTCTGATTTCATGTTTTTTTTTTTCAAAACTATTTTCTGACAATTGTATTAAAATGTTAAATGATTCTCATTACCTGTATTGCTAACAATGTTATAAATTTATAAAACCACTGCACATATATCATATGCTCTAATGATCGTGAAATTAATAAAAACGTGTAATTTTCAGTTTAGTAAACTTCAGTTTTAAGGTCTTAAAAAAAATATCATTTCCATAAATTAAGTCATTTTTATTTAACGTTTGAAAACTTTAATATTTTTTACATGTTATTGCACATGAAGGCACAATATATAATTTAAAAATCGAAAATAAATTCCACCAATTTAAAATAATAATTCATTCGCAATTAATTCGCGCTATCGAGCCACCCTCGGTAGCTCAATTTGTAGAGCAACAGCACGGAACGCTGACGATGCCGGTTCAAGTCCTGCCCGAGTCGAAAATTTTTTCAATTTATTTAAATTGGAAAATACGCATTTAGTTCCACACGTATTCATATTTTTGACTTGTTTATTCTTACGGTTTGCGACGTCACAAATCTATTTTCCTCCAAAAATATTATTTCATGGACGTTACTTAAGTGTCACTATGTTCATATTATTATACGAATTTCATATATTATAGTAACCTGAAAATAAGAAGCAAGGTGGAAATTTTTATAAGCAACGTAAATATCGCCGACCTCGCAGGCGCATCGTGATTTGAAAATTAGGTATTTAATGAGTCGCAGTGACAACATAAATGTATTTATTGTAATATTTAAAACAAACGAAAAAATATTTGCTTGCATGACAATTTCTTACTTTGTTACAATTTCCGCCAATTATATCTCATTAGTATGATATATAGAATTTATTATTTATGGCAACTGTGTATTGTTTATACGTGGATTTTGTTTGTACCTTCGTTCTTTGCTCTTCATCGCTGTTACTTACAAAATACCAAAAGCATAAACAATTAACGTCATAGCTACTCATGTGGAAGTCCTATTTCGAGTACCTATATGTAATCTGAAAAAAATGGCCATAGATAAAATATATTTAATTTTTAGTCTAACTAATAAATTTTTTTCACTTTCTTCAATGACAAGAAGAAATAACTATTTTCCAGTGTCATGTTAAATTATTAGTTACTTCTAATAGTCCTAAGACCAGACCTGAAATACAACGTAAGAGTGACGTCTGTGTCAATTGTCAACACCAAACACGTGGACCATTTTCTATTTGTTATCTGTGACATGTTGGCATTTCACTTCGGCTGATTTATTTACTTTTCCTGTTCTGTAAATCTCATCAAGGTATTAATTTTATTCGTGAGTCGCTTACGTAACATATTGTAAATATATCCGGACTCTTGCGCACGATTTTGACAATTGACAACATTGAACGATACCTCTAAATTGGCGCGCTAATTAACTTTATCAACGCACCATTTCGTTACGTGACTTGTTGCTATTTACTTTTAAAATATTTGTGATAATTTCTATTATATTATTTACTGCTTTTGGTTCAGTAATAAATGTCTATCATATTATTCATAACAAAAATTAACTATTTACCCCCGCCATACAACAACTAAATTAGATGCCCTGTCGATCTATTATGACCTATTTGAGATTCTCAAATAGGTCATAACAAAGACACTATAAACTTAACGGCTTTTTCATCTGTGGATCCACTCATTTAATATCCGATTTCAAGACGAAGTCCAATATATTTCAGAATAATTATAAATTGATTAGAAAAATGCCATTATTGTTATGATTACACCAATGAGACCGTCAAAGGTTTAGTTTAATCTTTACTTATGAGAAATTGCATTAGTGCTGTATAATACCACTTTATAATGCTTATCTCATAAACGATCAACGCCTATAACTGACGCTTAAAATGTCTTATTATTTCTTGAAGTAGTTAGCCAGTTTTTCTTTAAGTTTTAACTGATGGTGTGAATGTACAATGGACGTCTGGCGTGTCTGGCATTTCTGGTAAATCGCACTCCACCGTCTGTATACAAGCTGGCAGTACCAACTCCTAAACATCCCCCCACTAAATACATCACCAGACTGCTGCGGTGCTTTCGAAGGAGCTCTGAAAACACGTTTCTATGACCTCCTCATCTGAAATAGCCTAAACGACGATTATGAAAAAATACTTATACTCTTACAGTAGTACTTACTGCGAAAACGTGACCAATAGTCAAACTCTATAAGGCCAACGGATGTCCTTTTCAGTAATAAATTACATATACATAATCATAATACTTACGCTATTGGCTTATTACTCAATATTTACGATTTGAGTACGTAAGAAGGCACGTAAATTATTATACTGTAGCAATTTACCTACCACAAATTAATAAATAACACATTGTTATTGGTTATTAAGTTATTTATGATACGTAAGGCATTGTTGTATGTTTTCAACGATGGACGTACTGACAAGATATTTAGCCTCGTGCTTAGTTTAAAACACAAATATTAGAAATATTTAAGATTCGATAAGTGATTTTCACATAATTGGAACCATTTAAGAAGTGTACGTAGCTACGAGTATAATTCAAATTGACATTGTTGATTGGAAATTTTGAATGTCTATTATATAATAATACGTGAAAATTAGAAAGAAACACTCAAGTATGAGGTTTTCTTGATAGTAGGAAAATACAAATCATCTAAAGAAAATATGCTGTCGACCTATTTTCGCTTTGAACATTCAATTTTGGCTTGATGTCCTTTACATATTTTTAATAAAATACTGTCTATAGTTTACGCGAGTAGTACACATTTAAATAAAACACTTTAACTTATAAGTTTAATATATCGCGTTTTAAACCGTTAAAGTGTTTTCTTTAAATGTACTACTCGCGTAAACTATAGACAGTATTTAAAGCTAGATTGACTTATATCTAATTTGTAACCCGGATTATTTCAGCACACGCCGTTAATCTAGGAAAACTTACGTAAATGATTTATAACATCCTTCATTGTGGTCTTGACAGTGACTCCGACCTTCAATTGATATAATAGATTCAATTGACTGCCGTAAAACCATTTTATATCCGTTTAATGATAATCAGCTGTAGCCACTCCTCCTTTTCAAGCGTACCATTGTTAGTCCCGGTTTAGTCTAAACCACGAAATATCAACCGCAAGTAACTTTTGAGAAGATAAAATATTTGAAAACATTAATATTTTTCACATGTTATTGCACATGAAGGCACTATAAAATTTAAAAATCGAAAATAAATTGAAAAATTTTCGACTCGGGCAGGACTCGAACCGGCATCGTCAGCTTTCAGCAAGAGCAACAGCACGGAAAGCTGACGATGCCGGTTCAAGTCCTGACCGAGTCGAAACATTTTTAAATTTATTTTCGATTTTTAAATTAAGATAAAATATGTTAATATTTCACATATTGGCATTATATAAATTAAGTAACTATTGACATTTATATTCGGCGGGACTTGAACCTACACTGCTTGAAACAGCAGCTCAATTTGTTAGAGCACGAAACGCTGTGGATGCCGATTCAAGTACCCCTCATGTCGCGAGTTATATTACAAAAACCTTTTGTATTTTTAAAATATTAGAAACATTTTTAAAATGCTTTTAACTGTTTAAAACGACCACATGACAGCTGTCATCTGAAACATCAGGTCGTACTGAAGAGTAATTCACACTTTTTATTTACATCGCGTTTTCAACCGATAAAAGTGCTTCATATAAATCTGTTCCTAACTATACTTAGCTACTTATATAGTTAATAATAGTCCGCTTCAACGTTATTTACAAACTTACATTGATAAAGCTGTCTAGAGAGAGAAAAGTAAAAATATTGATCTGAAACTCCGAAGAGACTCAGAAGATAATCTATCACAGCACAGAGATTTGTCTGTCATATGGTCTAGGTTATTTATTTGTTTGTATATCCTTGTAGTATACAATAAGTTCATGAATTTTAACATTAAGTTAAATGTAAAATATGTTAAATATAACTGGATTGGTAACGGCGATAACAAAAATACCATTTCTGGTAGAAATCATAGACAGTAGAAAATAATAGTAATTCTGTTCCACACGTTGACATTTATTCCAGAAGTAGTAGACCCTGAACAAAAGTAAACTTAGTATAAACTTTGAGTGTCCGGAAATGTTTCTTTATCTAACAGGGCCACTTCATTGAATTTCTCTCGATGTAGAACATGGTTCGGACGTTGTAAATGATAAAAGTACAAGTTACTTGTGAAGTGCGACCATTGTTTTTACGAGAGACGCCTACGATATGTAATATTGCCATGACTTGATCAATAGCGATATTATAGCCACACGATCAACAAGTATTATATATGACACTGATATAGGGGGCAATTACCAACCGAGAGACATTGTTAAGTTTACGTCAAATTGAGGCCGATAGAGGCAGAATGGCCTAATAACAAAAGAACATGATATTCAATAAGGGGGAAAATAAAAACGCGTTATGAACTTAGGCGAAATTGAATTTGTACTATTAATGTTGTCTAGAAAATAAAAGCGAAACGCGATTACACTTCAGGTGCTTTTATGTGTCGACGGAGATTCGTGAATATGAAATTTTAATTTTCCTATCGCGTATTTAATATCTACTTAAATCTTACTAGTTCCAGAAAAAATATGAATTGATTTTTAGAAACATTATTGAAAATTTTCACGGCCTTCGGCGATTTTGAAGGCTTCTAATTTTGAATCGTATAAGTTTAACATGTTCTTTCACAACATATTTATTTCGTCTACTAGTTTCTACGTCTACTAATTTCGTTCGCAAAGATTTTTTGAAATTGTTTTGTATTCGACACTTGTCTTTAAAAAGTCTAGTAAATACTATCAGTGACCAATTTTTATCAATTCAAAAGACTAGAAGCGCATAGCTTCCGGTGTTTGAGAAGTTAAGAACCATCGTTTATCAATCGGTGCGCAGTCGCCTTGGTCTCGATCAGGTTACGACCATATAGAGTAAAAGTTATGGTAATGACTTGTCACTGCTAATGTTAGATACGCATGTACTGGTTACGTCCAATTAAGTGTCGGTAATTTATAGCAAACGCAGTCACAGAAAAGACAGATCAGTTTTAAATGTAATACTTTAACGGTTTAAAAGGTAAAGGAATAAAAGCAACCATTAATTTAATACTGTCTATAGTTTACGCGAGTAGTACACATTTAAATAAAACACTTTAACGGTTTAAAACGCGATATATTAGTTAAACTTATTTGAAAATGATTTTTAACTTCGGCCCGACGTTTCGGATGCTTTGCAGCAGCCGTGGTCACGGGGGGTCTTCTCGTAGCAATATATCGCGTTTTAAACCGTTAAAGTTTTTTATTTAAATCATTAATTTACTCACGATAGCCCTCGTACACAAACGTGACATTTTATATTGTCTACTCTCTCTTCGACGATTGTGGGTAAGTTACTATTTCTATTACAAGAAAAACACTTCTACCCGACACCTTGATAAACGAAATAATCATACAACTGACCTAAACGTCAGTTTTGTGATGACACCAATTACACACTACCATGGTCTTAATTTATTTTTTCGATAATACTAAATCGATATAGTTGTTTACCTAAGCAAGGGCTTATATAGGTAAGAAAAACAATTGTCAAAGGTAAAGACTATGGCACAAGCTTTTTATGTGTTGATAAACAAAAACAGTGTTACCAGAAGTCAATTATTCAATCAATGTTGAACCGAGCATAAAATTGTTTAGCGTAAAAAGTGACACCAAATTACTATACTCGTAATTGCACTTTACAGTTAAAGGTTTTTGTTGTGCTATCACCGATATAGTACCAACAGTGTAAGGTAAAAAACGATATTCGGGTACTTTTATTACGTAAAACAGTTTCATTACTAGCTGTGTCAGCGACTTCTTCCGCGTGGAATAGTGTTTTTGGGCATCCAAATTTATTTTTGCAAAACTCTCCATCTTCTTAAATTTAAGCTGCCCGATGCCGGGACGCGACCGATGTCGTATCTGTCGCGTCACGTCGTTCGCGACCCGTTGTTCTTGCAAGTTAATGTTAAAAGAAAGACATATAGTGTCGCAAACATTTTTTTAGATCATTTAAAGAGAAAATTTTATAGAACTTTAATATTCTAACATGCTGGCAGTATATAAAATAAAAATCCAGTTTAGTTTGAAAAAAAATGACAACCCAGGCAGAGCAATCTCTTGGTTAAAGCAACAGCACGGAACTCTTGTTGCTGGTTCGACTCCGGTCCGTGTCATAAAAATTTAATCAATATAAAATCGTTTTTAAAAATAACTTTTAATAATATTTTGTTAGTGATGTTCTGTAGGCATCAAACTGTACTTTATTTGTTCACGTAATTTTATACAAAATAATGAAGTTGATATGAAAGATAACACACAAACAATTTAGAGAATTAAAAAAGGCGCCTAATTTGCGTTATCGTTTTTCATTTTCACAAGCAGGAAAGGACCTTTTAAAAGTCTGTATCGATTCGTTAAACGCATTTTTCCAGCTAATACAGGATCAAAGGATACCGACAGCTGATTATCTTGATGCCGAACAAATCCCCTCAATCTTCTTACGTCACGATGCGTCATTTATTTCGCTCTTGCATCTAAATCACCGAATAATATCGACAAGACTTTAGATTCACGCCTTTGCATCGTGCCGCGTGCATCCTGTGTAGATCGATAGCCGATAGTAGTACCGAGTATTATAATCCTTTCAAATATTAATTCGATTTTTGTATACACGTACTTTTTGTAACCTACATAAAAATAAGACGCTTAAACATGAACAATGTCAGGATTTTATACAATATAAATGTCGCAAAATTGTTTATTATGCTTGTTATATATTTTTTTTCTATTTTTTTATTTAATAATGATAATAAAACTTGCTAGTTCTCTTGCCGTTTGTGACAATTACATTACATTGTGTAAGTAAATGTGTTTAACATTAAGCAAACAAATAACATCTGTTTTCAGATCTTCTCTACGAAAACTACATTCCAAATGACCCAACGAAGCAGGACAGTATCCTTCGGAAGCTTTCGGAATACTGCGGAAAGCCGATGTACAACATCACAACGGAAGACGAAGAACCGCCGTACATGTGGGATTTCTACCATTCACTTTTCTTCTCGTATACGGTCGTCAGTACTATTGGTAAGTTTTATTTTAATACTAATATGAACATTAAGTTAAAAAAGTGGAACTTATTTTTTTAACATATTAATTTTTTATGACGTTTTTGCTGACCGTCTTTTTTGTACACGATCACGTATCGTTATCAACGATTTCGTTATTGAGAATTCTTCTCGATTGTGCGTTGGCGCATCATTAGAACTAGCAAAGACACTTTTTGTAGACACACAGCGCTTTGATTGAATCTAATGTATGACTAATAACCAACGAGTCTTGGGTTCAAATCCCACCGAGTTCAAAATTAAATGAATTGATACTTATTAAGTGATTAGTTGAAAATTGATATTTCGTCCTGATCACGAGTCACCTCCTTCAGATAAAAAATATATTTAACTACGTGTTAGTAATTTCCTAATTTAAAATTTCAGGCTATGGTAACCTCTCCCCCACCACCCATCTTTCGAGGATCCTCATGATTTTCTACGGTCTCTTCGGTATTCCTATCAATGGAATCTTGCTTGCCAATCTCGGTGAATACTTCGGACTACAGGTATTTTGTATTCCAGTTTTAAATTATACCTTAAAGAGTTTCCAAATGTTTTCGCAGCGTACGCAACTTACTAGGATGAATAATTTTCCCCGATTTTTCCACATTTCCCACTGTTTTTTTTCGCTCCTGTTAGTTGCAGCGCAATCTTATACGTATATTATCTTTTTTAAACTTTTTCTATCTCAACCAACACAAAATAACTTTCAATTAGAACCAGTAGTTTTTGAGATTAGCCCGTTCAAACAAACAAAGCAAACAAACTAACTCTTCAGTTTTATATAAATTACTATAATTGATTTTTAAAATAAAAAATAAGTTATTTTGATAAATTTAAAGACAGACCACTATTATAAACTAAAATAAAGTTTTATGTATAATTATCAATCGCGTATGTAACTATGTACTTGAGACGTACTAATCCTATTGTCTTGATTCTTAGAACATTTGTTAATTAAGGTTCTCAATCAATCATTGGTAATATCTATGAGAATACAGTGAATTTGTTCGTTCATTAAATATATTAAAATCAACGAAAAATAAGTAGGTAAGAATTAAGTATTTAAATAAAACACTTTAACGGTTTGAAACGCGATATATACTAACCTTATTTGAAAATTATTTTACTACGGCTTTGTTTTATATATATCGCGTTTTAAACCGTTAAGTTTTTTTATGTGTTCTACTCGCGTAAACTACAGACAGCATTTAAGAGTTAAGTAGATACATTTTCTACTAGTGATCAAACCTTCCCAATCAAAACTGCTATTATCCGGATTCGAATCTAAGACCTACAACACAAGAGCAATCAAGCCAAAAACCCCGTTCCGTACTTTTGATGTACCGTTAAGCGATATCGCGGGCTATTAAGAAAATTCCATTATTTGACAACAAATGGAGATCTGAGTTATCTGATAAAGCCGGTTCCGATCTTATCGCTTTCGTTCTTCGAGTGAAAAGATCTAATTTCAATTATACGTGGTTCAACACATGTCATTCTTATCACGCGAATATTTGATCGCGTTTATCTCGAATGCACAACTATGCAGGTTAGCTTCATCAAACAATGATAAAACATTAACTGACGTACTAGCTAACATTTGAGGGGTCGTCTAATGGTAACAATGTAAGGCTAATGATCGATGGGTCGTGGGTGCGATCCCCGCCGGTCCAACACGATTCTAAAATTTTCAATTTTTTTAATGGGTGAAAATAGTTGTATGTATGTTTTAATGCCACATTATAAAAAAAAATATTTTAGGCAATAAATATAAAAAATTTTAGGGTATGGATGCATCACTTAGGGGTACGTAAAGTAGATAGTGTCCAATTTTCAGACGCACTGCTATGAAATTTCATTAAAATCGATCAAGCCGGTTTAAATTGAAACTTAACTGCCGTCACTTGGTAAAGCAACAGCTGCAAAACATAGTTAAAATAAATCTTAAATGAATTAACGAATACATTTCGCGTTTTAAACTGTTGAAATATTATATTCAAATATTGGATACTTAGCATTTCTTTTAAATTCCAGTTGATCTCCGTCTACCGCAAATACAAGAGACGCAACGAAAAGCGAGCTGATAAGCTCGATTACTTCTTCAACAACCTGGGAATGCTGGGGCAGATCTTCCTCTACTTGGTGCCGGGTTTTCTGTTCTTCATCTTCCTACCTGCTTGTATATTCGTCGTGTTTGAAGGCTGGGATTTCGTCGCAGGAGTTTATTACGCGTTCGTTACGTTGACAACTATTGGTTTTGGCGATTTGGTCGCAGGTATATAATAGAAATACGTTAATTGATATTGCTAGTCATCAAAATATGCTGTGACAAAATTACAGTTCTTTATATTGCCATTTTATTATTATATTAAGCTTATAATTTCAAGTACTCCTGTAAGACTCCAGAAAAAGTTAACCAAACCACCAATCTACTCAACAATTTTTCACTAAATACGTTAGGCCTAGCAGCATCTGGTCACGAGAAAACTACATCCAATACTTGAAGCTTCTTAAATGCGTTGCTCGCTTTTGTAATATAAATTGTAATACTTCAATTTATATTTACTTTTGTTCGATTCAAATGTGAAATTTCTTGTTAAAATAAATGTTTTAAATTCCAGGCACCGTCAACAACGGTTTCAAAGAAGGCTACTTCCTGACCTATCAAATATTCCTCCTCGTTTGGATAACATTCGGCCTCGGATACATAGTAATGTTATTAGGTTTTATTACAAGCGGCATGAGATCGGAGAAAGTTCACAGGATTGAACAGAAATTCGCTAACCAACTGAAAACTACGCAGAGCAAAATTTTACAAGGATTCACTAGGGATATAGCTGTTATAAGGAAGATAATAAACGAAGCTAACCTAATTAAATTGAAGGTAAGTAAGAAGTTTGGTTATGTTTCGTTATAAGTAAAGATAAAAATCTGGTTAGCCTTATACACTATTTTCCTAAAACAGTTTATCTTTTAAGAAAATGTTAAATTTTGACAAACTGGTTGGTCAATCGTCTTGTATAACTACTGTTATAAGGATTGGATATTTAAATAAACGAAATAAATACATTCTACACGTATTTGTGCATACATGACATCTTAGTTACTGTAACTATTGTGATTGTCACAGATTAAACAAAGACTCAGTCAATACAGGGGAAAATTTTACTACAAATTTTTACTCTGGTAAAAACCTAAATAATAACACGTTTTTTATTATTTACAGCCGGTATATGTCGAGCCCAAACCTCATCTACACAGAAGTTCAAGCTGTCCTATACTGACTTTCGATTGTGAACCACGTGGATCCCTGCCGAAACGAAAAAGAGCCAACTCCGAAAACATACAACTATCGACTAAAGACATCCTTCGTATTCAATCAGACACAGACCTGCTTGGCATTGACAAAGAGAAGACGTTCACAGCACAAGCTATCGTCAAACCTGCTGAACTTTTAGCCAGAGTAGTCAATGTTCTAGGCGGTTTCAACCAGACACAAGATAGAGGCATTAATATTTTCGACGACGATCACATCTTAGCTAGTGAAAAACCGCCAATATTTAGTATAGGACAAGATGTTTTAACCAAAAGAACACGAGCGTGCAGCGTGGCTGTTCCTAATTATAGAAAAGAATCCGTTGCCAACTACGACCATGACTTCACCTGGACTAATGGTGACACGGCAGAGAAGTATCGGAAGGAGGCAAACATTCGTACGGGTAAATTATCTCTACCAACAGCTACTGTCCCCGCTGAAGATATGCAACCGAAGAGTCTATTCGCAAGGCTATTTAGAAAACCCAGTTCAGGAGACAGTCCATCAGAGTACATAAAGAATACAATGAAAGGACGATTCAGCGCAGCGCAGGCGACAACTAATGATAAGCCAACTAGTATGTATCCTTTGTCGTACGGTGTAAGCGAAGAAGAAAGAAACGATTTAGAGAAATATAGAGAACGAACGAAACGAGGTAGACACAGTATATTTCCAACATTTGACTTTTCTGAAGACGAAGATAGGGCAGCAATGAGATCATATCAACAAAGACCGAAGCGCCACAGTATATTCCCAACTTTCAATTTTAGTGAAGATGAAAGTGATGAAGCTAAGGCGTACAAAGAAAGAACGAAATCTGGACGTCACAGTATTTTCCCAACATTTGATTATAGTGACCAAGAGGAAGCTAATAGGTACAAGGAAAAGACCAAACGAGGGAGACACAGTATATTCCCCACGTTTGACTTTAGTGATCACACTAGTAACGACGACGATACAATGGACGAGGATGAAATACAGAAATATCAAAATCGCACGCGTAAAGGTCGGACAAGTTTGTTCCCAACATTTAGTAAATCTAAGAAGAGCGACGATGAAGCGTTACCTGAAAGCTCAGATGAGCTAGTCAACTATAAGGAGAAAACGAAACATGGACGAAGCAGTCTCTTCCCTTCATTTGGAAAAAGTCGCAAGACTAGTACTCCAGAGGACTACTCGTCAGACTTAGAGAAAAGCATCAAGCAGTACCAGAATCAGACAAAACATGGTCGCAGCAGCTGTTTCGCGGGTACATCATCGTCCACTGAAAACGATTTTGCAAGTGACCTAGAGAATTATAGGAATAAAACGAAACGTGGTCGCCCCAGCTTATTTGACCCAGACGTTAATATATCTACATTACCTGAAAACGAGCAAGTAGAAGTACTAGAAAACACAAGTATAGCTGATTTGTTGCGCGCTTTAGCAGTATTAGAAACGGCTAACGCTCAAGCGGAACAATCTTTCCCCGACACGGGAAGGCGTGGTTCAATACGTCCAGACTATAATCTTCCTACAATACCCTGTAGAGATTTGGACGACCAAATTGGTCCTCGCCGAAGAAGAGTCAGCGCTAGACTTGTAGCGCCACAATTTACACCAACGCTAGCCACTGTTGTTGCTGGTGCTGAGTTACAAATAACAGCTGCAACGCAGCGGGAGAACCGAATGACAATGTTGTCACAGCCGCCACCTCCGTACACAGAGACGGAGGAATACCAGCCCAGAACTAGAAGATATTCGCCCGCTTCAACAGAAACCAGATCCACTGGTCCTATACCGCGACTGTGTTCAAGAAGCCGCAGTCAAGATGACTCTAGACGCGGCAGTTTAACCGATATTGTGATTGATAATAACAAAGATAATACGTAGTGCCTGTATATATCGTAACTATTTATTTAACTTTAAAACCGTCCAAAGGTGTGCCAGTCATTCCTGTAATTTATATTCACTCAAAGTGCCTTATTCTAAGTGGTTAATTAGTAACTGTCATATCGAATTACAGTTTCGTCCATTAGATTTAAAAGTAGTCTCATCGACCATTCCATAATATTAAGCAGTATTAAATAACTTAAAGAAAACAATTGAGTATGTGATATGTTTTTAATTAGTACCTCTGTAATTGTAGCCTTATGTACTCGTACTTATAGTAAAATGTATCTAGTCTTTACACTAATATAGTGTACTTAACAATATAAATATTATGTAAAACTCTATGAGTTTGTCATTAGTTAGAATTAATTTGAATTCATCTATATAATCAATACAATCGTAAAATATACTTGCAATGAATACAGTATCAGTTTTTTTTTTACCTCCATACGTTAAACAATGTGTTATCAGTCCCGTTGAATTTCAAAGCGACATTGCATCATTTCTTACATTACATTATGAGTATTTCGAAATTAACGTAATACTATATAATATTTACAACATCTCCAATGTATGTACATCATCGTCAACTTACCAGTGAATGGTGATCACTGATAATGGAAGTTCAAGACAAATTACATTCGTAATATTGTGAGTGGGTCAGGTAGCTAGTGTATCTCTCCGCACGTTTTTGTCTAGATTCAGATCTGCGTACGTCTGATCTATGTTGCCGTTGTCGTCTTTGATGAGGGACTCGAAGATGGAGATGAGGTTATCGAGGCCGATGAGGTAGCCATCTTCGTGGTTGCCGACCTTCCAGGCGGAGTTGTGGTCTATGCTGATGTCGTCGGGTACAGGAACAGTTTTGGCAAAGTCAATCATCCAGATGGAAGCACCTCTCTTATCGTGGACGAAGAGAAGCGAACTGCCGATCAGTTCGTGACTTCTGAAGAATGGTGAATCCAGGAGTGTGGCTCGGATGCTCTTTAGTCTGTCTAAGTATTTCGGCTGAAAGAAGATAGGCGATTTTTAAATTAGATATATTTATTACTGTAAAACAAATGCAATTTGGGCAATTATATTCGTTTACAATAGCATCAAAAATCTGTGTGTACACATTTTTAATGAGATATTTTTAAGGTTATACAACAGGTATCAGGTGTTATTACACCTGATACCTGTTGTATAACAGGTAGTATATAATATATAGTAGTAGGTAGTATATAATATATAGTGTGTAATAGTAAAAAACATTCGTTATTACACAATGTTTTAAATTACATTATTTTACCTTTAGTTTTTTGGGTTCATTAAGGAGTCACAACCGGTTATATTTATTATCATCTATCTCCCACAAAGCATTGAAAAAGTTGAGTTTATCACTTGGACATTAAAAAAGATTGTAAAGATTTGTTAAAGATAGAAATATACACACCACAGCACTAGCAAAACTACTAGTGAAGTCCTTGAAAGCCTCAACGATCTGCTCTCTAGTTTTTGTGGTCTTAAAGTCTTTGGAGCTGGTGCCATCAGCTTTCTTAACACCATCTATTCTGAACCCCAACGTGGCTGTTGAGCTTATTGTCTCCCGCCATATCATGTACCTT
Source organism: Leptosia nina (assembly GCA_963661955.1). Lineage (NCBI taxonomy): Eukaryota > Metazoa > Arthropoda > Insecta > Lepidoptera > Pieridae > Leptosia > Leptosia nina. Next base: position 1,931,921 of record CAVLEF010000004.1, on the reverse strand, counting down.
GGTTTTGTGACCCCTTTACTTCTGTGCTCTTCTTCAGTCGGTGCTGAAGGATCTATCTGGATCATTTTCTCGTACATATCCTGTAATGATCAAGAAATTTGTGTAAAAGTTTGTTCGACAATATTTCATAAGTGATTTATTTAACTATTGCGTATATTTTTTTTATGATATAGAAGGACAGATACACTTTAATTAATGGTAAGTGAAAAACCTTAGCGTTATATAGTTCACCAAGATGCAATGTCGACCTATTTTGGCTTTGCATATTCCGAAATCTACGGACTGAAACCGAAAAGATTATAAAACCTTCCGGCTTTTTAATCTGCGTAGGGTGGTTAGTGATCCGTATAATATTTCGATATTCCTACCACCATGTTTCAGCAAAATTAGAAACTGATTAGAAAAACATTGGACGCGGTGGAGATCGAGCACCTTGATTATTCTTATCATCAGCGAGTACGTCAAATATTCCGTATCTTTACGTAAGTTCTCTATTATGATAAAACTCATCCAAAAGTTCTTAACGCACGTTAAACTTTTATTTCCGTGTTAACTTAGTTATTATGAGAAATTGTATTAACTACGAATATCGTAATAAGCATTTGAAATGACGAAACAATGTCTTTTATCATTATTCACTACAAGGAAAGGGGCTTAAGGGCAAAAGATTATCCATCTATAAATAAACAAATGATTGTCTATTCCTGCAGTATTGACGTAGTTACTTGATAAGCGGTCTAATAAAAATAATAGTACGACATGCGTTTAATTGCAACCGTAGTTATTATTAACTCATTACAATGTAAAGCAATAGATAATTTGAGCATTTTCAGGAAATTTTCAGGAGCTAAACTGTAATAATTAGGCTTCTTCTTCTTGATGACTTGATGGGTATACTAAACTATTTGCTTTAAAAGTCTACGCAAAATTACGAAAGATTTCTTCTCGGTTATGTAAATTCAACATTCCAATTCTAGATTATGCCCCCCTATAGTTTTTGATTGATAGAGGAGGATATACGACCATAGGCTTCAATTGATTAAATACCCCAGCCACATAACGTCTAAACAAGTTGTGTTGTCGACCTATTTCAGCTTTGAATGTTCGGAAATCCGCAGACTGAAACCGAAACGCGATAGCAAAAGCCGCGAAGTAGGCTGTGACCCGGACGGAATTTTCGGTATCCCTACCATTCATCCAGATTTCCAGACATCGTCCAACATGATTTAGAAAAATTAAAAATTGATTAGAATAAAATTGGACCCAGTGGAGATCGAACTCACGACCCGATTATTAGCCATACATTGCTACCTGATTTCTGAAACTCCATTTTATGTAAAGAATATAAAAAGTTTAAAGTTAACCTTTCTTAACTTCGTCTTCTCTTTAGCCTTCGCCAGTTCTTCTTCTAAATAAGTCCTCACTCCTATCTTGCAGTCCATGACACAGGGACAGTCGAAGTCACTCAGCAGATCTTGTAGTTGTAAATATACTGTGATAAATGTACATTAAGGAAATCGAACGAATTTAATCGTTTCCCTATACAATCGAAGTAAACACCAAGTTAATTAATTAAACTTGAGTGTACAAATTAATTATGAATACAAATATTTACAGACTAGCCGTGTCAGCGAATTGCAAATCTCCTCGTCATCTTTATACGACGTCGTTCGCGTTTTTGCATGTATCTTAAAAAAGAAAAATGTAGTGTCGCACAATTTTTTTACTATACATATTTCTTTAACTATAGCACGGGGTAAAACTATAGTCTTCATCTCCTAAGTTGGTGATCACAGATCAACACTTTGAGTTCTATTTTCAAAAGGATACGTTCTCCATCATCGCAGGTGACTTGCCCCTTATATTCAGGTACGTAAGGTCGGAGAATGTCTTTCATCAGCAACTGAAAAAGAAAACAATACAGTCAGACATCTCTCGTTATATATTATCTGGAAACAGATCTCTCGTATAGGGTAGTATAGGGCCCACCATACTGCTAATTGCGAGGTGATGTAACTACTACCGTTACTAAACTTATTGGGAACGACGTTTATTGTGTTTTTTTCTTATGGGCTCACTTAGTTGTTGGTGCAGTACCTATATAGCATCTAAAGATGTGTTGTCGACTTATTTTGGTTTTGAATTGACTCGGAAATCTACACACTGAAACTAAAACGCGATTAAACTTCACGGGTTAAAACGCGATATATTAGTTAAACTTATTTGAAAATGATTTTTAACATCGGCCCGACGTTTCGGATGCTTTGCAGCAGCTGTGGTCGCGGGGAGACTGACCACGTAACTAATATATCGCGTTTTAAACCGTTAAAGTGTTTTATTTAAATGTGTACTACTCGCGTAAACTATAGACAGTATCTTCACGGGTTTATCATTCGTGACTCGTCCAGAATTACAAGATTCCTATCACCTATTTAATATCCAGATTTACAAAGTCCAACATGTTTTAGAAAAATTATAAATCGGCTAATAAAATATTGGACATGGTGGGGATCGAACCTACATCCCATCGATTATTGTCCATACATTGCTACCGTTAGACTAACGTGACAGATATCTATAGATATATAATTTTAATTAAAAGGTTATTCGACTGTCTAATCAATTTGTGCGTGGATCGTTGAACTCGAACAAATTATTAATAAAACTAACAATAGTGATGCGACTTACGAAAGTCTATTGACGTCAATTGAAATGAAATTACGAAATGTTAATTCAAGCTATGTTAACGTGTCGTCAGGTTCTATTAATATTTTTTATATCAGCCACGTGGTATTTAGGATCATATTATATAGATTCATTATTATAGTATGTATAAAAGTAGATGATAAGGGGCACAAAAATTTACAGGAAAGAATTACCCCGGGGAATGCCCCATTAGATCAAATTTAATGGAATTGATTGAGGTAATGCTTTGTAAGGAAATAGTTTGTTATACTTGCATCACTATAGTGACGTTTGTTATGATGTATAGTCGGGTGCGAAAGCTTAGGATGTGTTTATAATATTATTAAAATATTTAAACTAAAATGTGTAAAAATAAAATATATTTATTTTATTTTCACATTGCCAAGTTATACACTATATATATTGCACTATATCAGACTTTATATTAGTTATTTCATCCAAATGAACTTTAGTATACTTATAAGAGAGACGTATCCACATTACTGTGTCCTTTTTACTAATCAAAGTCCGTCGACGCCTGTGTTACCTGCGGGTATGTTTTTACGGGATTCAAACCCCTCACACTTAAGGTAATGCAAAAATACGCATTAAATATATTTTGATATTTGATTATATTTAGAAAGAGTATGTTTTGAAAGTGAGACGTTTTGCAGCTTTAGAAATAATTAGAGGTTCCAAAGTTTAACGCTTAATTTTTTTCTTGTTGTTTAACGCAATAAATTATTACTTTGACGTATAATGGTATACATATGTTTGACACACTTTAATGCATGCTATTATGTTCCACACACAACACATCAAAAACAATTCTTTCAAGAAAAAATATATCTTTTCATTTCAAAGTAGTGAACATTTCCTGCCACCACTGTACGACTCACTACGTATATCTAATTCTTTGAAGCGTCACTATTGCGGTGTCCAATAATTATCCCCTTATTATGAATCTCTATAACGCATGGGCTTGGCATTTTACGTGTTTTGTAGGCGTGTCCTTAAAACGTCAATAGATACTTCTTAGGTAAAGCAACGTTATTTTTTACATGATTCATAGATCATTATAATCTACGATCATTTATAATTACATGATGACATATTATTATTTGAAGAACAAAACCGCACATGTTTTTTTATGAATTGTGGTTTTAGTTTTACGATGTTGTAAATTCTTGTTATTTTATTTGCGTAGTTTTGTTACACGTACTGTGTTAGGAACTAAGATAGAGAACGAAATTGGTTTTAATTTGGAGGACTTTTCAACTAAATGAAGCTGTTCACATAAAAGTTGTGATCCGTCTAGAGAATCAACCGATTGCTTTAAATATTCACTTTTATTGAATCGATTTATTTAAATTAGGTGTGTATTTGGGTCGTTTGTTTAAGAATTAAAGGCAAACTAACCTGAAAGCATCTCTCCTCTTGTGGACTGAGTTTCTTAAGTATCGTGCCTTGATCAGGGCCAGCTTTGAAGTTGCCCTGATGACCAGCTAACTGTATCCAAGGATACCGCTGCTTTTTGTACGTTTGGAAGAACGGCGTCCATTGAACTATGTTACGAAGCTTACGCCATCTTTCTGACTGCTGTAAAAAACATACTTGGTTTTAATGTCTGCTTATTTAATAAATAGTACCTAGAACTACACTATAGCTGTAGGCATTGAACCAAATACTGTATCTTTTTCCAACTACCCGCCAATAGATCATTCATTAATTTTACCTGGCTAATTTCTTAAACATTATTTATTTATTATTGAATATTAATATTATCTAAATAAATTATTCTAGAACTCTTATATTTATTTATGCTTTATTTATAGAATGTAGTCGGTATTGGTGAATGGACTTTCAACTTATTTACGCATTTAAATTCGTTTACAAACGGTAAACGAAATGAAATACGATCAAAAATAATTAACTGCAATCCGTAATATTTGCTAATTTCCATAGACGACTGTAGAATGTACACTTACGTATATATCAATAATTTTAGTTCCTTATGTGATACACTGTTGTAATAAGTTGTTAATTTTGTAGCAAAATATAGCCGTAAACACAAGACAATAAAACTGACGCATTGAAATATTGAATAACGATCAATAATGCACTTGGAATGCATTCTACAAGATCAACCAGACACTTAACGTGTTAGGACGTAAAAACAAATGACGTCCATCGGCGCAAGGTTCATAAAACCATTAAAGCCTTCAAATTAATGAAAGCTAATTTCGTCTTTAACTCAATTAAAAGTCGTTGACGTTTACGGTCTAATTATAGAATAGAACCTTCAGAACCTTAGAGAAAAGGTAGATTTGGTATATCAATAATTAAAGTGAAAACAAATGACGTGGGTAGGGAAAAAAACGAAAAGTTAAGACGATAATTCGCTAATTACAACTGCTTAATTATAAATGCTAACCTTAGATTGCAGAAGATAAGCACAGTAGACGACATCGATGAAATCCGAGATGTTCACACAAATATCGCCGGACAACATGTTGATAAGACTTATCACTCAGCACTGACACTTGCCGAACGAGTTACGTGAAGGCAACTAGAGCCTAACACCACAGACGCGATACTGACAACGAAACCGCAAGCTCGGTAATATAAACGGAATAAAATTGAGTCAGCTCAACTTAGCTGAATCGTGCGCAACTGACGTAGGCGAATGAAAATTTTACGAACGTAGGAATTCCGGAATTGACGGCACTGTTTTGGTTGGCAAATTTTGAGCGTCATACCATTTTGGAATATTATTCCCCGCATCGTTCGTGGACATGATACCTTTTCGTAGAATTATTACTGTTTTCTCTCTAAGTTTGAATAGCTTTGCGTGAATCGGATTATAAGATATTATGGAGGAAGAAGCTTGGGGTGAATTGGATGAAGAGATTTCCTATTTTCGTAAACTTTTTTATATGATAGAGGAGAACAGAGAAGCACGGAGTTCACTTGATGACAGGCGAAATAACCTAGTCATATAACATCTAAACAAGATTTCCTGTCCACCTATTTTGGCTTTGGATATTCGGAAATCCACAGACTAAAATCGAAACGCGAATAAACTTGAGGAGTCTTTCATCTCTGGACGATGGTTTGTGACCCGGGCGGAATTTGGATTTCTTACCAGCCATTTGATATTCAAATGTCCAGACAAAATCCAACATGATATAGCCAAATTATAAATTGATTAGAAGAAGCCGGTGAAGATCAAAACCACAATAATTACAATAGCGAGAACGTCAAAACTAAAAAACTAAGTAATAGAAAAAAATGTTTATGTTTATGTTAATGTTGTGTAAAAAGACTTAAGTTCAAATAATTACATTACCAAACACAGCATATTATGTACTACTTATGTCAAAAAATATTAGTTTCGAGACGAGTCCAAAATAAAAACAAACATTTTTATAAACAAATAAATCATTTTCTGATCGTCAAAAAATTTAATGTTCAAGCTTTGATGATCAAAATCACATTCCTACGTCGACTCATCGGGTTTCTACATTATTAAGATAATTCTTTTTTAATATCTAAAATCAGGTTCAGAGCGCAAATATATGATTGAGATTCAACATTGTAAATTTATTTATACTCGTTCAGAATTTTTATTATTCAAAGTTATTTTGGGGAAAACCTTGGGATTAACAAAGACTGTTTTTACTTAAGGAAAAGGCGCAATGCAAGTAAGAAGAATTTAGAGAAACCGATATTACGGCACGTAGACAGCTTGATGGCGACATGGCGAGATCCATTGAATTACTAAAACAATCGAATTAAAAGTAAGTTTCTCCCATAATACTACTTGTAGTAAACTACAGCAGTTTACGACTTTGTTCTGTTACTTATTAACCAACATTTTTCAAGATCGTGTATTATTTTAATAAAACTCTTTTAACGGTTTAAGAACACGAAATTTACAAGTTCTTAACAGCCCTGGTCACGGGGATTAAACATGGAGGGTTTGTCTAATGTCAAAGTCATCAAATATTGGTGTTTGGTGAAACTGACCGGAAACTACATACTGTAGTTTCACTGAGTAATTGTTAACTAACATATCTCACGTTTTAAACCGTTAAAAACGTTTTATTTAAATGTGTACTACTCGTAACTACATACAATACTTTCTTATGATAATATTAAGTACTAGCTGTGCCCGCGACTTCGTCCCCGAATTTTTAATTATATAGGCTGTTTATTAATTTATGTAAGGGCGCATTTAAGGCAGCCAATCTATGTTGTAAGTGCTACTTTGCCGCAACACTCTCACCTCACATCACCTCCACTCTCACTCCCACTCCCACTCTCACTCCTATTCCCAAAAAGCCAAAGAAGAAAGTTTTATTGTTTAGCTTCAAAAACCACGAATTTCCATACAAACTTTCATCCCCTTTATCAAACCTTTTTTGGCGTCCTTTCTCTATGTCCTAGCACTAAAATATGTGTGAACCAAGTTTCATTTAAATCAGTTCAGTAGTTTCGGAGTTAAATCCCGACAGACAGACAGAGTTACTTTTGCATTTTTAATATTAAATATAGATTATAAAGTCAATAGGTGAATTGAATATATTTTTACACATTGCTTATCCGCTCGAGTTATATAGGTACTGTGACCTATATTCTTTTGATAGCCATCTGCGAATAATAAGCCTCATTTAGTTCAATAGTATTGACCGTGCTCCTTGACTTGGATCTATAAATCAGTTTAGTTCAATCAACTTGCTGGCCCACTCGCTCTATATTTACTTCCTCCTGACTTGTCACGTGCGTAAACAATGATCAGTTAAAAACGAGCTTTAAAGTCATGACAAAATACACACCTACACTGCAGACAAGCGCGAAGTGCAATTAATGGGGGGTGAAACATCCTGTGGAGGCTGCTTATTCACCCTGACGAAATTTCGCTATTTCTACCACCCATTACAAGAAAAAATTAAAGAAAAAATGGTTTAATATAAAAACAAATGAAGAGTTTAAAAGATTAAGTTAAACTAGAAGAAATGTGGTGCCATGTTCTTGCGTCAGCAAAAAGTTGCAGCGCGGATTTTTAACAAAACCTTGCTTTAAGTTTTAGACAGCGCACGTATTGTCATTTTGTTTTAGCAATTATGATTAAGTAATTAATAAGTTCGTATTTAAATACTGTCTATAGTTTACGCGAGTAGTACACATTTAAATAAAACACTTTAACGGTTTAAAACGATATATTAGTTAAACTTATTTGAAAATGATTTTTAACTTCGGCCCGATGTTTCGGATGTCATCATTTTCTGTCTATATTTTGAAAAATAACTTAATATTTCGTGAAATTATTCTTTTTGGATATAAAAATTTTGAAATTTTGAATTTTTTTATAAAAATCAAATTCTATAGGTATATGCAGAGTCCTGTCCACCATTTCCATATTTCTACATTTTTTTTAAATTTCTGTAAATTAAGTTATGCTTTGAAAACCGCGTATCTAGTTAAGTAGTTTTAATTATATGCTGTCCATCATCAATCAGCTCGCCTCATTACGTATGATATCCAATTCCGAGCACCAAATATGCTAACACGTTAAAGATATTATCTTCCTAATGTATTTTCTATGTAAAGTGTACTCTAACAAGCTTTATAGCCTAAGCAACTTCACCATCTAGCCATTTAGGGCGAACGTGTTTAAAAGGAAATTCATGAAATTCACCTGTCATCCATAAAATCATATTAGTGGGTAATATTTTAACGATTAAAGTGCCGCAACTCTTACTTAATCTTTACTGTAATAGGTCTTATACTTGTAATTTAATTTCTTGGCAACCCAGCTATTTTCGCGACGGCGGAACCAAAACAAAAGATAAACGTTTACATACGTCTATGTATATACCGGTTGGGGACAAATTATTGCGAGTTGATTTCAATAAATGACACACACAAAAGTTTACTCTGCTATAGTCTGTGTAGTCTAGGAGCTGGCTTAAACGACTACTGCTACTAAATCTATACTAATATATAAAGCTGAAGAGTTGGTTTCAACGCACTAATCTCAGGAACTACGGCTTCGAATTGAAACAATATTTTTGTCTTTATCGGGGAAGGCTATAATAGGCTGACTCGCCGACTCGACCGACATAAAACGTCGCGCCTTGCCAAATAGAAGCGAAGATACAGCATGAAAAGTGAAATTCATCTCTGTGGGTTTTAGATGCGTACGCTGCGAAAACGGCTCAAGATACCCTAAAAATATGTATGTAAGAATGATTTCTTTTTAACTGATCTGAAAAAATGTCCGGGAAACTATATGTCTATCTTTTAAGATTAACTTGCAAGAAAGGCGAGCGACGGGACGCGACCGATGTCTTGGACAGCTAAAGATGTAGAGGTTTGCAAAAAAAATTTGGTTGCCCAAAACAAGTATTCTACGCGGGCGAAGTCGCTGACACAGCTAGTCAGTGATAAACCTGGGATTCAAACCTAGTGACATGCTTTCTACAACCACAAAGGTTAACGTGGCAACCATAGCATAAAGTCACATTAGATTTTGAAAAGACAGTCAAGCATACGGTTCCCTAAGAGAAGATATACCCCAGCCATATAACATGTAAGAAATTGTGCTGTCGACCTTTTTATTAGTTTTATCCGCAGCTTTATACAATATAATGTGCAGACTTTTCAAATCTAACATATTTTAGTATAAAAATTGAAATCAGTTATAAAAACATGCTCGACCCGACCACCCGTTACTTGCCATGCAATCGTTAATACCTAGCCAGTCAAACATAGAAGTAATTAATATTTAACTAAATACCTAAAAAAATGTGCAATTACAAAACGAAGTACGTCAAGTCGAGGCGTCATTCGTTTTTAATTGATAAACGTTGTCATTATTTATTTAATTACTTTTTAGTGATATCATTTGTAGTTTGAAAACGTCTCGACATTACAATTGTAACAGAGACGTAGGTTTGACCGAAGTTAATAGTGTTAAATATTAATTTATATTATTCTAGCTGTGCCAGCGACTTTGTCCGCGAGAATCGTTATTTTGGGCATCCACATTAGGTTTTACAAACCCCGTCATCTTTATAAACTTAAGCTGTTAGCCACGAAGTCGATCTCGTCCCTTCCCGTCGTTCTTGCAAGCTTATTCCTAAAAGATAGACATATACCATCGCTGACTTTTTTTTACATCTTCTAAAGAGGAATCATTCTTTCATACACATTTTTTAGTTATCTTGAACCGTTTTTGCAGAGTACGCAACTGATATCCACAGAGATGAAGTCACAGCGAGATGTTTTATATTCTTACCAATACAAAACTATTTTTTCAATTCGAACCCGTACTTCCTGAGATTAGCGCGTTCAAACAAACAAACTCTTCAGCTTTATATATAAAAATGGTGCCCAAATTTCTATTGAACAAACATTTCCATAAACGCAGCCCTACTAATACTAGATGCTACTAGTTTTTGTGAGTGAATGAATGTTTGTTGCTGTTTTACGACCGAACGGCGTGACCATTTCTGGAAATTTAAAAAACTATTGTGTGGGAATGGGTGATACATTGGAAAGGATCAAGAATAGTGGGTGAACATGTCCCGGATATAAAATATATTAATTTTATGTTCTGTGAAACTGTGAAGTGTGAATCACTTAAAAAGTGACACACTAGTGTTACAAATTACAGTCGACACAGTACAGTAAATTACAGAGTACCGGAATATTGTGTACATATGTCATACAGAAAATCATAATTTTGCGTAATTAAAAAATGGCTCCTTTTTAGATAAATTGCCGCAAAAAAAAAAAATAGAAATGGCGTCCGAAGATATTTCAAATCTGTTTATGCACAAATGTAACAAGAACGGATCCATGTAAGTCGGAAATAAATTTATAGCCCACGAGGTTATGTAATATTTAGTAGATTTTCTGTTACTATTTATATATTTATAGTTACACTCTTACTACTACTCTCAAACGACAAGTCAATTAATACAAACGTAAGGTTCATTCAGTGACCCGGATACATTGCTCTGGTGTGTATATTATTATCTACATAATATATTTAGTCATTAAGGCTTATTAAATAAAATATAGTTATTAATTTTTATTCTAAATATAGCATTAAAGAACGCTTTGTCTTAGGATTACGTCACACAATATGATAATTAATCATAATTCTCAATTAACTTATTACCTACATATTTTTTACGCAGAAACGTTCCCTTGGACGGCATTATGTCAAGAGCACAAGTGACGTAAATAACGTCATTGAATACTTTTCGACAGCCCTTTTGCTTGCGCTCGTCATTACTAAATAATTTATTTATATCGATATGGGTACAGCAAATAAAACAACATATTTTTTAAGGATTCCAAGTTTTCGATGCTTTGTAATCTTACGACTCTGAATTGATTTTGCGTTTTCAACCGTTTAAAGTGTTTTATTTGATGTGTTCTTTACTACTGGTATAAATATCATAGTTAAAACTTAATTGATGACAGTTTAGGTGTAACCATATGTTATCTTTATCATACATTATACCTACGTAAAATAAATACAATATATTTAACTTAATGTGCATCTGTTTTTATTTAATATAAAATAGAGGGCAAACAAGTAAGCGGATCATCTGATGGTAAGTGATTTCATCTATCCGCGGACATCCAGAGATGTGTTGCCGGTCTTTTAAATAAAGTATGCTCTTATCCTGAAGGTCCTTATAAACATATTTCTCTAGTGTCAGAAATATGTCCGTTACCGAGTCTTATACCTGTTTAATTTTATTAACGGACCTATTCGTAATTTACAATTCTTCCCCAAGATTTGAAAACACGAAAGCAGTAAAAAATATAATTAGAGCGACGTGTTAAGTAGTGTGAAAAGACTTTTTCCGAAAGTATTTATTTTTACCTTAGCATATTACTTCTATTCAAACAATAGTTGATGTAATTGCGTAAGAGATGGCGCTAACAACATCTTTCTAAAACGTGGGTATAACAACGGAACATCTGTTTGTTTTTTGTATTGCCGTTAAATTCTTTATACTATATATTTAATTAATGTGGTGTTGGCCGTTTTTTATATACATTTTATAAAATTGTTTAAATAAAATAAATACATAAATCTTTTGATTTGAATGAGTTTGTAGTACATATAATATATTCTTTTTAACAATACGATACATATAAATAAAACACTTTAACGGTTTAAAACGCAATATATTAGTTAAACTTATTTGAAAATGTCTCCCCGTGACCACGGCTGCTGCAAAGCATCTGAAACGTCGGGCCGAAGTTAAAAATCATTTTCAAATATTACTCGCGTAAACCATAGACAGTATTTAATACGATACATAATACAATTTTGTATTGGTCTCACTAAAATCATTTGATACCAACAGCGGGTTTATATAGATGAAATCGTTTTATAAGGTATAAGGCCGCCCGTTGCAATTCATTCTAATATGATCGAAACGAGACTATTTATTTTTCTATTTTTTTGTGCATTACATAGTTGGTAAATAATCTTTTATCCGCGCCATTATTGAGATTCATGCTATATTGTAATAGGTTCTAGCATTAACACTGGGGATAACAAAAATAGCGTAAGAATCCCTTTTTGCGTATGAAGTAAAAATAATATTCTAAGTACCTTTAGTATTCTAGAACATTCAATCTAACCGGACAAACGGGATGGTCATGCTGAGTCAAGCGTTGATTGAAATAAATGGCGCTCAGGAACTTGTGACCGACCACAAACACTTCTAGAGTTCTTCGAAGAATTAATTGATTGTGTGGTTTCATAAGATCCTTCGCTTTTTTCTCTGTAACTGTTTATTAATAACAACTAATAATTTGAAATTTGAGTAGTACTCAACAAAAGTGTTAACGAAATAAAAAGTCGTTGGACATTATTAAAGTAAAATTAATATATTAATAGGAGGACAGTCAAGCATGGAACATGGAATGTCTTCATGGTACATTAAATACCTCAGCCATGTAATATCTAAACCATACATTGCTACTAGTCTAGATAGTTGCTAGATGTTATTATGTATGTTAATGAGATCTATCGTCATGGAAGTTAAACATGTTAAGTGTCTCCCCGTGACCACGGCTGCTGCAAAGCATCCGAAACGTCGCACCGAAGTTAAAAATCATTTTCAAATAAGTTTAACTAATATATCGCGTTTTAAACAGGTAAAGCGATTTATATAAACGATAAGTGTATCAACTAAAATATTTCAGGCCATACAAAATTTACAATTTACTTCTACTATAAGTTCGACAAATGTCTGTATTGACAAACTAGGGTAATACATATTAGACTACGAAACCCAAATCGCGCTTGACCAATTTTTTTCAATGCTAAAGTGATTAAATTCAAACACGACATGACTTAAGTGCAGGAAGTTCCGGAGGAAATGTTGAAAATTGGTTTTGAAGCCTTCGCATTATTCACGACTCGAATATAAAAGGGTGTCCCTAGAGATGGGCAAGATAGGAGACCGATAGACCGATTAAACAGACTGTGCAAAACATATAATGAACTGTCATCGCAGATTGACATCGACATAATGTTTGACACATCCCTTACTTTTAAAAGAAACATCGAAGCTTACCTAAAAACTGTTTTCGAGTGATTTTATTTAGCTATTGTATTTCTTATTTAATTAGCATTGTGTATTATAATATGAATATGGCGCAAAATGTGCCTTATTCAACTTTTTTTTAAATCCTGATATGTTAACTGCCAATCTTGTCTAATTTATTCTTTGTAACTAGTATAGTAGTGATTCGGAAAAATTATTTTAACTATGGCCCGACGTTAGGAATACATTGCAACAGCCGTGGTCATAGGTAGACGGAGTGTCCCTAATGACAAATTCAAAGTGTAGGTATTTAAATATTTTAACACCACTTCGTCATAACATAATTAACCTTTGTATAAATTGCTCGCAAACTTAATAAAACAAACCGTTATCGTATTTGCTCAAAAGCAATCGATACGTCAACTAGTAGTTAAAATTGAACTAAGGGATATGTCTAAAAATAAATCCGTTTTTAGTCGTTTGTAATATAGGATTTTGTTTATTTCATTTATTGTTTATGAATTGGTGAGAACATGAAATTCTGATTTGCATTAGAGTAACAATACCTTATTAAATTAAAAAAAAAAAAAAAAAAAAAAAAAAAAAAAAAAAAAAAAAAAAAAAAAAAAAAAAAAAAAAAAAAAAAAAAAAAAAAAAAAAAAAAAAAAAAAAAAAAGAAAAGGCCACAACACCCCCCCCCCCCCCAAAAAAAATTTAAAAAAAAAAAAAATTTTTTTTTTTAATAATTAAAAAAAATTTTTTAAAAAAAAGGTTCCCCCCCCCCCCCCCACCCAAAAAAAAGGGGGTTAAGAAGGGGAAAAAAAAAAAATTTAACGCTTAAAGAGAGGGATAAAATCCCATAATTTTTTTTATGAAAGTATAGATCTAGAGAAATTAGAGAAACTATATGAAATTATTTTTGTCTTTTGAAATACAGGTCATTAACCGAAAATTAATTGTTAAATGAATCCATCTAGTCTAGACACCACAAACAAAGACGGTATTATACAACAACCATAGTATAATTACAGCGTAACAAATCAAAATGTTAATTGAATAACCACGGTCATTGCACTACGTTTCTTCACAATCATGATCACTCCTTTTAACCTCCATTTTCCTCATGTTCGTGACCTCAAAACCATTCAATAGTTGAAGATCAAAATATTTGTAAAAAGTGTTAAGTGCGTCAATTCGTTATGTAATATTTTGAAAGGATACGCGTAAGTCATGTTATTGATAGTATTTTGTTTCTTCTTTTTGTATTTTTTAAAAACTATGACGCAATATATAAGTCTCATAAAACTTTTTGTGATTGAGGACTTACATGATTGTGTGTTCACTGTATGTAAGGTGACAGGGTTTTAAAAATCCCGAATACTATAGTTTACGCGAGTAGTCACATTTATCAAATCAAATCATTTAATCCACACACACACACACACATAAAATAATACACAAAAATACAATGACAATGAATAAATAGTAATAATAGATGTATGTTGTAACTGTAAGTAGGCACAACGCCGATTTTCAGTGATGCCCCACGCTTGACATTTGAAGTAGAATATAACTAATTAAATAATAATTAACAAAACTAAATAGAAGGTGAGAAAAAAAAGATTATAATCGAAAACCAAAACATACATCATATAGTTTCACGTATACGCGACTAAAGCGCCCTCTGAAATTACCCATGCTAAAAAATTTCTATATCTTGATTTAAAACTATTCAGAGAATTTAAATAACGGTTTAGAACGCGATGTATATTAGTTAAACTTATTTGGATTTTTTTTAACTACTGCCCGACTTTGGAGCTTGTAGCGTTTGTGAGACTTAAGATGGAGAGTGTCTCTTATGAAGTGTATGAATATTAATTAAACATGTAGGTACTTCCTATTCACCTACTAGAGTAATACAGATTTTTGTTGTTTTATAATTATTTAAATTATGTATATAAAAGACCCAAATACATTCCTTAATTACAAAATACACATATTCAATATTTCCTTAATATTATTTTTTTTTCATTAAAATTTCCTTAATAATTACTTAATATACTAAGAAAAGTTGCATCCAACGTGAAAAAATTAGAATCCATTGCAAATTCACAAAAACAGGTCTTTTAAACTTTGTACGACGTCTAACATTTTTTTAAGTATGTCAGTAGGTACCTCTACTAAGATTTCGTTCAGAAATGTATCACTCGATAGTCGATATAATCGAGTAATTAGTTATTTTCTGAATAGAAAGCCTCCAATACGATTCATACTCATCCTTACATATTTCACTGTTATATAATAAAAAATTAAAAAAGGAAATTTACATTAATTCAAGTTGTTTGTGGAATCTAACTAGCTCACACTTCTCCTCGTACCGTCTGTTTGTTTGAGGAGAATATTTGGAGACTAAAGGTGGCAAAGGATTAACGAGCCCATAGCAGAAGAAGAAAAATAATAAAGTAATGCTAGCTTATAAGTTGTAGAAATAGCTCAGTAACAAAGTAGTACAAAGGTTCCAAATATTTGTTAGCAAGTCCCAAAAAAAAAGATTGTTTATAATCGAGTCTATAGCGAGTTATCGTAGTAGGAGCAATGAATTAGCAAATAAAGTCTAGAATAATTGTATATGGTAATGTCACGTTAGGTAAACAGCTCAATTTAAATACGCCATTGGATCATTTCTGACGTTCGAAGCCAAATGGAGCGTTCATTCTCTGTATGCATTGACAGTGACTTGTTAAATGTAGGCTAAACATACCATTATGGAAAGTCACTTTGACTAAGCGATTTCATGTGTAATAACTTATTAAGCAATTATAATATCGTCTAGGTACTCGCAAACGATATTGGATATAAAAATCGATTATAAATTGAAAGAAATTACGACTCGAGCAGGACTTGAACCGGCAACGTCAACGTTCCGTGCTGTTGCTCTACCAATTGAGCTACCGAGTCCTACACCTCACCGTCGAATTTTTTTCAACCTATTGATATATGCCCTTCTCGGGCAATAACATGTGAAAAATATGTTTTGAAGATTTTGCTTATCAAATCTAATATAGATTTGATAAGCAAAATCTTCCCCAAAAATTTCAATCTAGAATTTTTTTTCTCAAAAACCTAGCAGTGACAGTTACATGAAAATCTTACTTTTGTAATACCAACTAACACAACAGCGTACTTAACACTCACAGTATTTCGTTTACCGCCTTGTAAGTCATATTACCTGCAAAAAAGTAAAGTTTATTAGCACATTATAAAGAGGTATTAAGTGTTTATTTTTTGTACTGTCTCATTGACGCACATAAAGGCGGAAATTAGGCCATTCCATTGAAAACAAGTCATGCGCATCGATCCGAAATACGTAAAAAGTGTACGAATTAAAGCCTTTAATTGTAAAATTTTATATTTTATCTGTCTCAATTAAAAAGGTTAAGCTAATGATTTGCCAGTGCTTTTTCTTTTTTTTTATTGTAAGCTGGCTGGTTACAAACGAAAAACATATTAATGTATTACAATTTATTATAAAAATAGCAAATAACGTGAGTATACTTTTAATTTTTTAATACCTATATTCGTAAATTAATAATATTTGCTGAAAAAAGATTGACGAGATTTTCGTACTAGTTAAATATTGACCAGAAATTACGCTAGTATTAGTTCATTTCACATTTATTCACACTTAACGGTTTGAAATTAATATATTTACTAACTATTTTTGAATTAATACTCAAATTATCGGATGCTTTTTTATGATTCTATTGTTATTAATATAACGGTATTTCATCAATTCCTTTATGGGTTGTTCTTTAAAAGAAATATCTGAAAATATTTAAAAAAAAGTGTAGAGCGCGACCATGTTCTTCCTGCCAGCTAGTATCTAAGTATCTAATAAAATTGATTTACTCAAACTTATGAAATGTGCAAACCCAGTTTTATATAGGGCAACACTGACGTCAAAGTATTCTATTGTATATACAAAGCACGTACGGTGGCAACTAGCAGCTGATTGCAAAAACAAATATCGTCGCTTAAGGCCGAGGTCGTAACGTTTAACACAGTAAATAATAAGATTTAGTTATGTAATGAAGCAGATAAAATCACTTTAAATTCCAAGACGGTCTTTGAATTATAACTACAATATAATACTACTAAAACACTTCTAAGGAAATTTATTTTAATAACCATGTTACTTCAAGGCTTTGACAAATACTAAGGTTGAATTATTATCTAAACTTCTATGGGCCTAAAAAACCTAAAATCTTTGTAAAATTTTCTATAACTTCTTCTTCTTCTTCTGTTCTTTCTTCTTCTTCTTTTCATGTTTCTAATTTATCATTTTACTGAAACGTATTGGACTTTGTCGGAAATCTGGATATTAAATGGATGGTAGGAATATCGAAATTCCGACAGGTTCATGAATGAAAAAGCCGTGATTTAAGTCGCGTTTCGGTTTCAGTCTATCGATTTTCGAATATCCAAAGCCAAAATAGGGCGATAGCGCATCTTGTGTAGATGTTATATGGCTGTCTGTCCTCCTCTAACATTAAAACAGTTATCTATAGTGTATTGCGTTAAGAAATAAAAAAATATATAGAATGATTACAGTTTATCATTGTACTATCAATATGTTAGTATGAATCGTGTTAATTAAGAAATTGGAACATGACTGATGACACTCCCGTCTACAAATTTGTCTGAGACAGATTTCGTCATGTTTATTACAATGTCTGGACATGGGACGTTATCGCGTCTAGACGATTTCATAACCTAATTCAACATTTATACGTACTTATATATTTCGTATATCAAATTTATACAGATATATACGTAAAAACGATTTAGTTAATACGTATGTGTTATTTTACTTTAAAAGAGGGATTTTTCTTTAAAATGACCGATTAGGAAAATGGATTATTTTCAAATTCCAAAGTGTTTATTAATTAATTTATATCCCGCCCGGGGGGGGGAGGAGAAAAAAAAAAAAAAGGGGGGGGGGGGGGGGGGGGGGGGGGGGGGGGGGGGGGGGGGGGGGGGGGGGGGGGGGGGGGGGGGGGGGGGGGGGGGGGGGGGGGGGGGGGGGGGGGGAAGAAAAAGAAAAAAAAAAAAAAAAAAAAAAAAAAAAAAAAAACCAAGAAGAGGGGGAAGAAAAAAAAAGAAAAAAAAAAGAAGGAGGGGGGGGGGGGGGGGGGGGGGGGGGGGGGGGGGGGGGGGGGGGGGGAGAAAAAGAGGGGGGGGGGGGGGGGGGGGGGGGGGGGGGGGGGGGGGGGGGGGGGGGGGGGGGGGGGGGGGGGGGGGGGGGGGGGGGGGGGGGGGGGGGGGGGGGGGGGGGGGGGGGGGGGGGGGGGGGGGGGGGGGGGGGGGGGGGGGGGGGGGGGGGGGGGGGGGGGGGGGGGGGGGGGGGGGGGGGGGGGGGGGGGGGGGGGGGGGGGGGGGGGGGGGGGGGGGGGGGGGGGGGGGGGGGGGGGGGGGGGGGGGGGGGGGGGGGGGGGGGGGGGGGGGGAGGGGGGGGGGGGAGGGGGGGGGGGGGGGGGGGGGGGGGGGGGGGGGGGGGGGGGGGGGGGGGGGGGGGGGGGGGGGGGGGGGGGGGGGGGGGGGGGGGGGGGGGGGGGGGGGGGGGGGGGGGGGGGGGGGGGGGGGGGGGGGGGGGGGGGGGGGGGGGGGGGGGGGGGGGGGGGGGGGGGGGGGGGGGGGGGGGGGGGGGGGGGGGGGGGGGGGGGGGGGGGGGGGGGGGGGGGGGGGGGGGGGGGGGGGGGGGGGGGGGGGGGGGGGGGGGGGGGGGGGGGGGGGGGGGGGGGGGAAAAAAAGGGGGGGGGGGGGGGGGGGGGGGGGGGGGGGGGGGGGGGGGGGGGGGGGGGGGGGGGGGGGGGGGGGGGGGGGGGGGGGAGGGGGGGGGGGGGGGGGGGGGGGGGTTTTTTTTTTTTGGGGGGGGGGGGGGGGGGGGGAAAAAAAAAAAGAGGGGGGGGAAGAAAAAGAGAGGGGGAGAGGGGGGGGGGGGGGGAAAAAAAAAAAAAAAAAAAAAAAAAAAAAAAACCACCCCCCCCCGGGGGGGGCGCGCCCCGGGGGGGGGGGCCCCCCGCCGGGGGGGGGGGGAAAAAAAAAAAAAAAAAAAAAAAAAAAAAGAGGAGAGGAGAGGGGGGGGGGGGGGGGGGAAAAAAAAAAAAAGGGGGGGGGTTTTGGGGGGGGGGGGGGGGGGGGGGGGGGGGAAAAAAAACCCCCCCCCCCCGGGAAAAATTTTTTTTTTTTTCCCCCCCCCCCCCCGGTGTCCCGAAAAAGGGGAACAAAAAAAACAACGTAACCCCGACATATATATATAAATAATAACTATGGTAGTGACTAGAAATTAATATTTCAATTACATGCGTGCTCGAAGGCACTTATTGTTAACAAAAGTAATGTTGGTTGCTATGGATACAAAATTTTTACTAATTACGGTCAGAACATTTTAGACACTGTTATTACGATAGAAATAGCATTTGATGCTTTAAACATCGCCCTGTGACCAATATAAGCGAAGATACAGCGGGAAATTTTATCATTGTGAGTTTCAGATGCGTACGCTGCGAAAACGGTTCAAGACATCCACAATATATGTATGAAAGAATGATTCCTGTTTAAATTGTCTAAAAAAATGTCCGCGACACTATATGTCTATCTTTTAAGATTGTCTTGCAAGAGCGACAGACCCGACGGGACGCGACCGATGTCGTGGGCAGCTTAAATTTATAAACATGTACAAGTTTGCAAAAACGAATTTGGATGTCCAAAATAACTATTCTACGCGAACGAAGTCGCTGACACAGCTAGTTTGCATATAAATTAAAAATTTGTTCAACTAATATCGATTTTAATTTATATAATGTACAATTTTTTTTATTTATAACATGTGATAAATAGGAATAGTTTTTAATACGATTAGATGCAATTGGTATATTAAGTTTGTTGTCCTTGAACCCGCTTTAAACATATTGAAAAGTATGACGAATACGTGTTATTATAATATTCTATTATTGTCCGTTGGTGGTCTTAGCTCTTCACAAATGGTCATCGAATCGCTAATGTGAGGTGCCCAAAGGAGTGTGTACGTCCACAGATAATTACAACTATATATTTAATAGCGCAATAAATTAAGTTTTTTGTAACTCACTTGCTATTAAGCAATATTCTTTTAATTCCACAAAGATTGTATTTAATTTTATTCATCGGAACTGTTGCACATATATTTAGAGAGATACCAACACATTTTTGGCAAAGTACAATATTGGTATTTTAGATCATTTAGTATCAGTTAGTCTGTAGTTTACGCGAGTTCACATTTTATTGAAACACTTTTAACGGTTTAATACAGAAAACGTATTAGTCAATTATTTTACAAACTGCGGCACGATGTTTTAGATGCAGCTATCGTAGTCACGGGGATCACGCGAAGAATGTTTTATTGAAATGGTAGACTGTTAAAATTGTAAAGTTTAAAGACTGTTTAAAGTCCTGTAAACCGAAACATCTTCAAACAATAATATTTTTCAATTTATTGCAATAAATATATAATTTAAAAATAAAATAAAAAATTCTTAATATTTCTTAATGAAAGATAAAATGTTAATAAAGTTTAATAGAAATAATAGATTATAAAAGTAAAAAATTAAGTAAAAAAAATATTAAAATCTAACATAACTCACAGTCTCCATCTATTATTATAAAGCTGAACAGTTTGTTTGTTTGAACGCGCTAATCTCAGGACCTACAGAATCGAATTGAAAAATTGTTTTCGTGTTTGTTAGAACATCTGTCGAGGGGTCGGTCGAAAAATGTGAAAAATATTCATCTTTGAGGGTTTAACTAAAAATAATAATAATATCTATAAAGTATGGAGTGTAACGGGCGGCTTTATCGCTATTAAGCGATCTCTTCCAGGCGACCCTTTAAGAAGGGTAAATTAGTTAGGAAAATAATGTAAAACAACTTAATTAAGGGAATGTGCAGGAAGTGCAAAACTTAAAATCTAAATAATTTTACTTATTATAATAATAATAATATTATAAACGTTAAGTTTGAGAGTTGTAAAGTGTAAAATGTTTGTAAAGAAGGTGTTTAAAGGATGAGAGTGAGGGAGCTAAACGAACGGAAATTGGAAGCCGATTCCATAAACGTAATGCTGTGACCTTAAAAGATCAACGGTTAGAGATACCCAAAACATATGTATAAAAATAATTCATCTTCAAATGATCTAAAGAAATGTCAACGATAGAGTGTCTCTATCTATTTTTTAAGATAAACTTACAATAACGACGAGATGCGACCGACTTCGTGTGTAACAGCTATAATTGATAAAGATAAGGGCTTTACAAAAACAAATTTTGATGCCGAACTTTTATACGCGGACGAAGCCGCTGGCACAGCTAATAACTTCCAGTTACATTAGTCATAGACAACCTCTAGAATATAAAAGTATTCCATAGTGACAGCCCTCTATTTACGTCACATTCATTGCGACCTCATTAATTTCCAATAAACACTAACCACATTATTCTGTAATTTGTACTCATTTTGTACTTGATCCTTCTCCGTTGACGTCAGAGTGTCGCCACGCGTCAGAATTAACGATCGAAATAATTAAGCCATTATCTCATTATCATTAATGATCTATTAGCATGTATTGATTGTAATTTAAAAGCTAAATACTGACAGCAGTTCACGCGAGAAGCACACATTGGAATAAAAGACTTTAACGGTTTAAAATGCGATGTATATTAGATAAATTTATTTTAACTACGGCCCAACGTTTTTACTTTGACGTCAGAGACACCCTCCATCTTTAGTCTCCCCGGGGCCGGAAGTGCTGCAAAGAAAGGTCGGACCTAAGTAAAATAATTTTCAAATGAGTTGAACTAATATATATCGCGTTTTAAACCGTTAAAGTGTTTTATTAAATGAATTATATTACATTTTAATATCACACTACTTTCATTAAAGGTAATTTAGAATACAACTCGTAAGCCGATATTAAGAATGAAAATAACTTTTATCACTGCTAAAATATTACATTTTAATCCATACTAATATTATACAGCTGAAGAATTTGTTTGTTTTAAGTCGAAAAATATATTTGTGTTGGTTGGTCAGGATGCCATAAACCTAAAAATCGAAAATAAATTGAAAAGCCGGTACGTTGACGATGCCGGTTCAAGTCCTGCCCGAGTCGTAAATTTTTTCAATTTATTTTCGATTTTTAATTTATGTAATGCCATCATAATATGTAAAAATATTCAACTTCTTACATATTATGATTAACTTGTCGATCAGTCTTACAAGACTATTACAAATGAGAGGACTCCGTGAATCAGTTCTGTAAGGACGAAACAGATGGCGCTAGCGTAGCAGATTAAACTTTGACATTAGAGACACCTTCCATTATCAAAACCGCAATGGCCAAGGACTATGAAAGACTTCCCGAACGTCGGGCTATAGTTAAAATGAGTTAAAATATTTCTTGTTTTAAAAAAAGTTAATTTTTTAATACTTCAAGCGAGTTAAAATACTAAAATAATTTAACTACTATGAATAGTACTCATCTGGATAGTACATGGTAGTACTACATATTACTACTACCCAATTCTGTATCTACTACTAAGTAGGTATTAAATTATATTTTATAGTACGCATAGTACCCTTTTAAACTAAGACTCTTGTGTTTCTATTTTAAGGCTTCATGCAAGACTATAAGAAGCTCTGTTTCCGACCCATATCAATAAAAGTCCCAAAGACTATAAGTATCGTTAATGTGCGAAGCAATCAGAAATAAACAAAATACGACCGAATTTAATTAAGCCGAACCGAGATAAATTGTTCATTAAATTGTACTGGTTTCTCTTAAGGCACTTTACGAAAATTCTTTAACGCGAAATGTACATAATTATGGTAAATACTTCGAATCGCCGACCTCCACTACCTCTGGCATATGAAAGTTTTATTTATTTTTCGTAACGCTTGAGGATAAGTGAATTATGAAAAATTGCGAATTCGCGTCGTAAAGGCGAAATGTCAAGTAATATAAATGTGCAAACAAACGGCCCTCCTACTTGAAAAATGTCTCCGTGGCTTACTGACGCAATATATAAATTCAAAATCGATTTTAGATTGACATGCATTGCGTCGTGCACGGGAGGTCACATATTCAAGTCTTGGGAAAAAATGCCTCAGATAACCACTTTTAACGCTTAAAATGTGATATATATTAAGTTAAATTTTTCAAAAGTTTTTCAGAACGTAAGTGTTTTATTTAAATGTGTCCTACTCACGTAAACTGCTGAAAATACCCAAACACAATTCCAAACAATAATCGTTTTCGTTTAAAGCACAGTAATGTAAAAAATACAATTAAGTAGTACCTACATCGAGCAAAAGGATTTAATTTTAATTGTAATAATATTAAGTATAATGAGTAATTAATTACAAATGATTGTGTTCTTTACACAAATGTCAACATACTGGATGCATGTTTTTTAATATTTATATTATTTTAAGATGCATTAAGTAAATCACATTTCAGTCAAATTGTCACTTAGCATATTGATGGTAAATATTAATCACTTTACTAATGAAGAGAAAGTCAGGAATTTCAATTAAAGATAATTTGCTTAAAACACCGAACATAATTAGATATTTTTTAGATTGAAAAATCCTTTCCGTGTTGCCCGCCCTGCCATCCTCAACCCTCATTATATTGGTTGAAACAATATTGTATCAGCCAAAAAGCAAATCTTTTTTTGCTGCCCCTACTACATAAATAGACGTTGATTAGTAACTTTTCCATAATAATATTAACACGTTCGGATGCGCGAAAATATTTTCTTTTCAACCTGCTAATGGCTTCATATCGACAAAGCCCACATTTGTGTAATATACGTCAGAGGATTTCAGCCGACTCACGCTAAAAGATGCTCAGAATGTTAGAGATGGGACCATTTTAACCGAATCCGAAATTCGGATTAGTTTTAGATAGATGACCGGAATCAGTCCACACTAGCTATAGCCATTACACCCTTTTCCCCTTTGCGGAGAAGTCGTGAACTATAATAGTGATTTCAGGCAATTCTCTTACACACGTGTACACTAAAGACATGAAATTTAAATGACATGGGCCATGGGGCAAACGCCTTTATGTGTCCGTTTCACTGATCAGACTTCTGTGCCCGGCACCACCCGCACTTAACGCAATTTTAGACAACACGTTTAAACATTTGGTTACAGACGCGGTCAACACATACATACGTATTTTTAACAAAAAAGATTAAAAATGCTTGCTTAAATATCTTATAACTTGTGAGTTAAAAAATAATATTTTTAAAAATTACGCGACATATGAACCGAATGTTCGGAGCTCAGTCTAAAGTGCGGCTAAACCGAATGTGAACCGAATTCTAGCTCATCCCTAAAACAATACAATTAAAAGCCTTTGTTTTATTTTCAGGTGTGAGTCAGAGTTGTTTGAACTGGTAAATGTTTTTCAGCGTGGTAGTACATGGTCTATGTTATCTATACTAATATTATAAAGAGGAAAGATTTGTATTTTTGTGTATGTATGTATACGTATCTTCTTCTTCATTAAATAACTTGCTGTGTCAGGGATTTCGTCCGTATTATATGAGTATATATAAGTGATTCTTAAAAGATTGATATATACTCTATTGATAAGAGGAATCATAGTATCCAAAAAATATGAATGAAACATATTTCTTGGATATCTTGGCCCGTTTTCTCACTACGCAAGGAAACCCACAAGGATAATTCGCTCCACATTTCGCTCCTATTTGTGTTTTATAGCCTTCCTCGATAAACGCTCTAACCATCACAAAAATATTTTTTTAATTCGAACCAATAATTTCTGAGATTAGACTCTTCAATTTTATATTTAAGTATAGATTGTTAAAATAACATAAATTGTGTATGTTGAAAGTTTCTACAATTTATATATAGATCTTAATTCCTACTGTGGTTACTATGTGAAAATTGTAAATATATAAACTAAGTTTAACTGTAAGATACGTTTAACTGCCATTCATTTAGATAAGCTTAGCGCCATAATACACACGACGCAAGACTTATCTAAATATGTGACGTAAATATACAAGATAAAACATGAGTTTTAGAAATGCGAAAGTAAGTATATTTTAAAATAGTGACATAATATACTGAAATAAGATTTATCAATGATTCTTGATAAACTTTGCACCTCAAACTGGCCTCTACTACTACTACTAGTTTTTACCCCCTATGTCCATGACCATCCGAAGAATCCAAAAGTTCCCGTATTTAAAATAGCTTAACTACTACATTTCGCCTTAAACCGTTAAAAGTCTTTTTTTTAAATGTGTCCTACTCGTGTAAAGTACGAACAATACTGTTTTAAAAAACCATTAATTACGAATATATAATTCATTTTATTATAGCGGCTTGAATTTCGTCGATATTGAAGAATGTGTTTGTTTTATTATAGGCTCCAGACGAGAGTCAAGGGTTATCAGTAACGTGAGTTAAAAGTGTCGACTACGTAAATAATATTTCTATAAATAATCGTAAATCCGGGATATAGGTCGTAATTGGAAAACAAAGTATCGCTTTCAAAGTTATTAAAACACGCGCTAATTCATTTCTGGGTTGAATTCTTGAACAGCAAACACGAAGCCTTGACCACATACATGAAGCATTTTTAATTCGTTTTAATTTTAATTAACCACCCCCCTCCGCCTCTAAGTAAGACTGTACATTACTAGACATTGAAGTATAAAAACATACTTTATAGCATTTAAACGCATTTAAATAAAACACTTTTAACGGTTCATAACGCGAAATTTTATTTCCTTTATTTTCAAATACATCAACAAATAAGTTTCGCAAATTTAGACAGCTTTTTTCAATTATTATGAAACTGTTAAAATTTACGTCATTCACTGTTTGTCACGTTAATATACGAGTAAATAAATGAAAAAATTTCTGAAAACACGTCGATTGCTTGAAAAACAACTTCCGTGGTAAACAAGTTTTTCCATCCATTACATGCTTCATACATGAGGCTTCGTGAAGTAATTGAAATTGTAGATTTATGATTTATCATCAAAGAGAAAGATCTCTCGCTACTGACAGTTCGCGTTTGGGGTTCCGTGCGTAAATAATTCAGGCCAGATAGTAACGATCTGTACACGGAAATCGATGAGAAAATTAGCAACCCGAAGCGACTAAACAAATGTATAAAAAATGGAAAATAAATTGAAAAAAAAAATTACGACTCGGGCAGGACTTGGATCCACAACTTTCCGTGCCACTAACAGTGCCACACACACTTCTCTAACCAATTGAACTAATTCACTTCATCGTCAAATGTTTTCAACTCGCGCAATGTAATATTTTAAATTACATATAATATTATTTCTGAAACTGCGTATGCGACTCAGACTCGCACTTGACCGTTTTTTGCGATTAGAAATTACATTCTATGACGCGTCCGATGTCGCTAAATCGATTGAAGTTGCACTTTCAACTGAATTTATAGCTAGAAGTCCATTCTATTGACAACATCGTAAAGTACTCTTGCGGTAAACAAGATATACAGTTGGATAAGATACATTAATTAGGATGAGCTAAGCCTGAACAGGTTGTACTAATACCGGTAGCAAATCAACGGGTCGTAAGTTCAACATATTTCTTATCATTTAAATAAAACACTTTAACGGTTTAAAATGCGATATATTAGTTATAAAAAAAAAAGTTATTTGAATATTATTTCTAACTTCGGCCCGACATTTCGGATGCTTTGCAGCAGCCGTGGTCACGGTGTCACTAATATATCGCGTTTTAAACCGTTAAAGTTTTTATTTAAATGTGTACTACTCGCGTAAACTATAGACATTATATATTTCTAATCAATTATATATAAGTTTTCTAAAATATATTGGACGTCTGGAAATCTGGATATTTAATGTGTGGTTGAAATACCGAAAGGGTCACGAACCCCCCCTCTTAAGTTAGATGTAGTCTAGAGATAGAGGTAGTCTAATAGTTGTAAAGTAAGTTACCTCGATTTTATTTCACTACTTACGTAATTTCATTTGTTTAGTAGTAATTTTGTATACATTTGACAGCCACGGCAGGCGGTATTGTTTATATTCAAACAACCGTCTGTATACAATGCGAAACGAAATTGTTTACATTATCGTCGTTTTGTTATGGTTAAAGTTTCAAGGGTACTATTGGAGATCAAAATATAATGATAGAAAGATTTAACTATATTTAAAGCAGATATTTTAATCGTTTTCTCGAATATTTAACGAACAAATTATCAAAGTAAAATATATCTTCATTCACAGAAACATTATATTTTACACTTTATCACGTGCAATGACATGTGAAAAATTTTAAATTTTGCAATAATATTTATTTATTTATTTTTATTTATACTTTTTACACAACACACGCACACAATTACAATGAACTAAAAATAATAATATTAATATGTTATTATCTACAAAACACTTTAACGGTTTTAAACGCGAAATATATTAGTTAACTTACAATAAATTTGACTACGCCCAGACGTTTCATTGCAAAGAATTCGAAACATCGTATCGTATCGTAGATAAGTAAATTTCGCGTTTTAAACCGTCAAAAATGTGTACTACTCGCGTAAACTACAGAGTTAATACTTAATTAATGTGTTGATAAGACTTGGGTAACGGGATAACAGTTGTGGGTAATTCATATCTAAGTATTAATCCGTCACAATAATAGGTAATTATTATCTTCCCACATTATTCGCGGGTTTATTCTTGCGGTTTGGTCAAGAGAATATGAATATGTTTGTGTTTTGATTCCAAAACGAACTAAGTGAACCCCGTATACCGTATCTATCTATAGTTATAACATAAAGCTGAAGAGTTTGTTTGTTTGAACGCGGTAATCCCAGGGAGGACTGGTTCGAATTGAAAAAATATTGTGTTTGTTGGGGAATTTACTGAGGAAGGCTTTAGGTGATAAAACATCAAAGCGTGACCAATAGAAGCGAAAAAACAAAGGAAAATGCGGAAAGAAAGGGAAAATATTCATCTTTAAAGGTTTGTGTTGCGTTGAATAAATGCCCGCGACGGTTTATATCTATCTATTATGATTAACTCTCAAGACGCCAGCGGACGCGTCGTGGGTGACAGCTATAACTTAAAAAGTTGAGGAGATTGTATCTACAAATAAATAATATGATGCCCAAAGTCACTGTTCCACGAGGATAAAGTGGGCATAGCTAGTGGGATATAAAACTAAAGGTATATAAACCATATACTTACTATTCACTGAAGTAACTTAACGACCTTAAGCTTTTTTTCTCTTAGAGATATTTTTTTTTATTTTGACAAAAAAAAATATTCACACATATCAACAAATTGAAGCGCCTTTAATAACCCATGTCATCTGCCATGATTGATTATAAAAGTTTTAAACAAAGAAACCGGCTTTGATACGACGCTTTCACTGTTTCGTATCAATATACAATAATATACATAGATACACATTTATTGTATTCCGGCCGCTTCCCATGTTAAGCTATAAAGCATTCTTACCACTGAACCAACACGGCAGTCGACCACCAACCAAAACAACAAATATACACTAGCTGTGCCGTCGTCCGTGTGACGTCGTTTTTAAAAGATATACTGTCCCGGTTTTTTTGTTAGATCACTTAAAGAGGAATCATTCTTTCATACAGCTGTTTAGGATATCTTGAACCGTTTATACAGATTTTCCACTTTTTCCTACTGTATCTTCGCTCCTATTAGTCGCATCGTGATGGTTTTTCGCCTAAAGCCTTCCTCGGTAAATACTCCAACCAATATAAGAATTGTTCAATTGGCTAACCTTAGCCTGTTCAATCAAAGCTCTTCAGCTTTATATATTAGTAAAGATACACGTTTTGTATTCATTCACGTGACCGAAGCACGTGTTTTCTAATATTATTTAACGTGTCAAGTATCGAGGTCATTACGACGTAATATATTGATTAATTTTATTGCGCTATTCATGTTAACGATATGCAATTTTAATTAGTTATTTTAGATATCAAACACTTCTATTCACTTTAGAAGCGTTACAGCGTTACTTTGTCTACAACTTTATAGATATAGTGTTAAATAAGGAGGTTTATTGGTCTAAGAAGAAGTGGTTCTCAAACTTCCAATAGTCTCGTCTCGTTACACTCAAGCGCTCCGCTTTAATCCATGACATTAAAATCCTCATAGAATGTATAGACAATGAAAAGTCAATAAGGGCAGTGGAACAGCACGCGCTTAGCCAAGTAACGGTTTACGCGTTGTCGGGTCATGCGCGCGCGCACGTCGCTTGTACTATCACATTTATAAACGATATTTGATAAACGCATTGCGAGTGTTATCTGTAATGTAATGGAGCAAATTTTCCACTGTACAATTTATGTTTGAAATATGACTAGTCTAATGGAATTACAGATAAATGTTCTTTATTCTACAGTATTAATAAAAAATACTGTTCATTCAGTTTTTTTTCTTTATGATAATAACAGGCTGAAACCGAAACGCGATTGATCGCGCCTTTCATCTGTGGGCGGTGGTTCGTGACCCGGACGGAATTTCGATATTTCTAACACCCGTTTATTATCCAGTTTTCCGCACGAAGTCCAACATGTTTTTGAAAATTTATAAATTGACTAATGTTTCTAGTTGGAGCCGGTGGGGATTGAACCATTTGTTTATTATTATAATTGGATTATTAACCATACATTGATTAAGTAAACAACAACGAGCCCGTAACAGTAAGTGTATACACTTACTGTTACGGGCTGTCAATAGGATTAACAAAATAAACAACCTCAGTTTTTGGCTTCGCCGTTTTCAGATAATAACATTGATTAATTCAATAACTTTATTAAGTACTAGGTGTTGCAGCGACTTCGTCCGCTAAGAAAATTTATTTTGGGTACCCAAATTCGTTTCTGCAAGCAAGTTGTTAACCACGACGACGAAAGATATAGACATCGCGGACTTTTTTAGATCATTTAAAGAGGAATCATTCTCTAATGCATATTTTTTGGGTATCTTGAACCGTTTTCGCAGCGTACGCAATGGAAACCCACAAAGATGAATAATTTTCTCCGTTTTTTTTAACTTTAGGATTGGAACCAGTCGTTCCTGAGATTTGCGCGTTCAAACAAACAAACTCTTCAGCTTTATATATTATATTGCGTATCTGTTGTCTTGTACTTATTCTGTATGTCTTATTGTATTTTCATGGACTATGGTATTTTTCAATTTTGTCAATGGTAACAATTCAATAGTTTACAAGTAAAAGTGTTAATACGAAACTCTGACTAGAGTTTTCGTAATAAACTGCCTAATCTGTACAAAATTCTTATTATATGTCGCCTAAAAGAACAAGAAATAGAACCTTTTTTAGGTATTATTTTCGTAAAATTGCATTGTGTTGACTCAATTCAATTCAACGAAGTGAATTATATGACGTTCTGCAAACATCATCATATAAACTATAATTTACGTATAATCACCACACAATATTATGAGTCATCGTATTCCTATATTCTAAGAAGCGAATTAAGTTAGCCCGATTGATGGGTTAATAATGATGGCAATACGGTATGTTAACGGTATGGTATGGTACAAGTTCATCTTTATAAATTTATAATATTGAAAAAAAAACAGTAATATATAATTCAACAGCCATGACAACGGTTTAAAATAATTTGTAAATACGTTATTATATTACACGTTTTAAACCGTTAGAAGGGTTTTATTTAGCTGTGACCATTGGCGTAAGATATCTAAGTTAACATATTCATGATTTTCCGTGAGGAAGATAAAATTCTAATCTAAAATCCGTACAAAGAGAAAAAAATCTTGTGTCAGGGTGGAACTTCTATCTAAATAAGGAGAACGTAATAATATAGTAAAATAGAGAGACACGGATCTTCACTTTTATAGCAAAGATATTAAACCCAATATTTCTTATCACTTTCTTACATTTTATTCAAACCACACGTATAAAATTACATGAACCTAATTTTATATCTCATACAATAAAAAAACTACCACAAAGCTAATAATTAGTGCGGTATAGTTTTTTGTCTAATTCGTAAATTTCCATCAAGTATAACGAAACAAATGTGTCGGATAACTCGTTGGTCGTTAGGTAGATGATCGAAGTGATGACCTTCGCGAAAACATGTAAGCACTTAACGTGGACGGAATAATTATTACAATGTCTCTATTTAAAAGTAAATTTATTTGTTTGTTTAATACCCCCCCCCCCCCACATTTCCCACACACATTTTCGAAGCCGATGCCAAGGAGGGCATCCTCGGTCTAGCCCAGTAACTTAGCTAGGTCGACAAGGGCCCCGGTGTACCTAATCCTAAGTCTCAAGAAATAATCGGGTATAAGAATCCCTCATTTAGCATAGCATGATTTAAATGAACCTCCAAAATTTCAAATAGCAACAAGAACGTTAAAAATCCTTTATCTTTTACGCTTATATCATCTCAAAAATAAGGATAGAGGGCCCCTAAGTTCCGGGGCACTACACCACCTGGCCCTACGATAGCTACGCCACTAGCCATTGCCAAAATCCATAAAAAAGACGTAAAAAAAAACGTAATTCAGTCATACCTATATAAACCATCTCAAAAACGATTACACTTAAATGTACATATCTACACTTAGTTTTAGGATATGACTGACACAAAAATAATTTTCCATTCATTTACGCAAGTTGGTAGGGTCGTAAAATTATTTCGCACAATTCCGGAAACTATCTTATCATAGATAGCGTTATTTGCGCTATTATTGTTTTAAGATTACTATCCTAATGGAAACTGTGACCTAATTTCGTAATTATAAGACGTCATATACCCGGAAAATTGTTAGCTAATTCGTCATAAAAGCTAACTAAACTTAAGTATTTATTCATTAAATTTGACCATTTGATAAAGTGGTGTTGCTAAAAATATTTCACATTTCTTATCGGCGTATGTCGAAATTATTGTATAATTATGCATTACAATAATTAATAACATGATAAGCTTTATAAAGCTATAGAAATATTTACTTATATATGAATTCTAAAAAGTGGGATTAGCGAGTACTGACGCACAGAACTTAAATTATAATAAGAAAAAAGCGAATAACTTATTTTAAAAATAAAGCTTAATCATTAGCGAAACATGTTTGTCATTGACGTCTGTTACATTTCGACAAGTTGCTCTTACGAAATTTGCAATTCAATGGAAAAATATTAATTATTTATTCTTTTGAATCGAAATTCTTCACATATCTCGCGGCCGTTGGATTTGTAATAATCTTGTCTTTTTGCGTCTTAGAGGAATTTAATTTATGTATATTTCGGCATGCCTAAGGCTAAATTCGGTGGAGCCTGTATTCTTTATTTTTAGAACACGGAATATTTGAGATTTCCCAAAGAGATACCAGAAGATTTTTGGTAATAATAACTTTATATTATTAGCTATTCGTAAGGTGATTAAAATCTAGAGAGACATTTCAATTGCCACTTGCCCATGCTAAACTTAGAATTCTGATTAAAGATAATAATATATTAAATACTGTCTATAGTTTACGCGAGTAGGACACATTTAAATAAAACACTTTAACGGTTTAAAACGCGATATATTAGTTAAACTTATTTCTCTTATTTTCTTATTGTCTCCCCGTGACCACGGCTGCTGCAAAGCATCCGAAACGTCGGCGAAGTTAAAAATAAATTTCAAATAAGTGTAACTAATATATCGCGTATTAAACCGTTAAAGTGTTTTATTTAAATAATAATACATTATTACAATTGACCGCAATCATTAATTACTATACGCTTATTAAACACGGTCTTTTATCTACAATAAAAATATCACTGGGTCTACTCGTTATTATTAAATAGGTAAATTACTGTACTTAGTTTTATCTTTATACTCTTTACTTAATATAACTGCTTGTCATATAGCATATTTCAAAATTTCTCTTTTGATAAAACGTGTGAGAGTAGATGTTTGTTGTCAAGTCAATACCTGATATGTAAGATGGTCACAATAGACTTGAAGATGATAATACGAGAGTCCGCGAATATAAACTAGCCCTTAAATCCTAAACGATGCTTTACCTTTGGCTGCACAGGCGGCGGTTCAGGCACGTCCGAATCCCACTCAGAACTAAGATCATCACTAGACGCCTCTGTAAAGTCATCATTCCACGGCACCTCCAACAGTGCGCTCTTCATCTGGTCGTAGCCAGGGGACATCGTCGGCGGTCCGTACCCTGGTGGCAGGGGACTGGACGCTCTGCAATCCTCGCAATTGCACGGCTTCGGACCATATTCTTTCACCTCGTGGTCCACTTTGGAATTCCGTCTGGACTCCCGTCTTCTAGCTGTCCTTGGTGACAGCCGGTTGTTGCACTGTGGTGGTATATAGTATCTGTTCGGTTCAGAAGCCCGCCTCCCCGAATCCGGGGTCTCTATCTTGACAGGCGTAAGCAGCGACATCTTCTTCACCGGCTGCTGTCTCTCCGTGGATTCCTCCTCCATGGTGTATCGTATGATCGGGATCGTGAACGAAAACTCTGGACACTCCGGCATTATGATCACGTAACGCACACCATTCTAAGCACGGCTAATACACATATTTCGGACACGAGCGACAGTTGCGCGCGGTGTATGCGGACTGCGAAGTGCGAGGTGCGCGCGCGCAGTCCCCAACGCAAATCTGACTTTTTAGGGTTGCGTATCCATCGTTATCTATACTATATTAGTATTATAAAGTTTGCTTGCGTAAAAGCGCTTATCTCAGGAATTACTGGATCGAATTGAATGGAAAAATTCTTGTAAGACCATTTATCGAAGAAGGCTATTTACAAAGGAATAGTAGAGGCTTTTATGTACTTCCCGCCCAAAAATATTTGTTTTGTATTAATCTAGAAACTTGCCAGGCAGTCAAATGCCCAATATAGTAAAAATAAGTAAAGAATAACTGCTTAATACTAAAACATATACAACAGTTTTTCAAGTTATAAGTTCGCGTACGAGATAGCTGGCAATGAAAGAGTAAGTATAGGACATAGCATAGCATTTTTATATGTATATATATTAGTTATTAGTAATTTAAACTACGTAAAACATATACACGACATATACAGTGAGGCAAATCTGAACGTGTAGAAGATATAGTAGGGTCATCATTGTTCTACTGTGATATATATTTCAACAAAGATCATTAACCGTGATTGAAAAAATTACTATGTTTTTTTATAAATAAAACAGTATAATACTTTTTATTATTTTACGGCCAATTCCTTGGACCAACTCCATCCCCCATATGTTTTAAATTTTGGTACGGAATCTTTTGAGCAAAAATTTCAAGTCGCGCTTACCGGTTTTTTGTACTCATTGACGCTGGAAGTGTAACCTTTGCATAATTTTAACTAAAATATTGTTAATTACATTTCGAAGCACGTTACTTATTAACATAGTTCTGTAAGTCCTTCAAAATGTCTGACCTACTTTGTAATTATTACTAATCTGTGGACTTAATTAATTTGTGGATTAGTGCTTCTGTTTAATAAATGTAATTATTGCCATTCGTATGTGAGTAGGGCAATGTTTTTTTTGTGAAGTTGAAAAGTAATATTTTATAATTGAAAGAAAATAAATGAAACTTAATTTAATCGATCAATATAAACATTTCTATTATCTTTCGAATCTAATGTGGAATTAAATCGCCTTTATTATATACAATAAACACTTCTTATAAGTAGGATCGAAACCATTCAAAACGGTTTAAAACGCCAAATGTAATGATAAAATTATTATTTATTAATGACAGATAACAGACAGCATGGGATCCTCTTAAAGGAAAGCGAAAATCTCTTGTTATATCACATGTAAACACGTTGTGCTATCGACCGATTTTGGCTTTTCGTAAGGCCACAGCCTGAAACGCGACTAATTCACGTTTTTTTTATCTACACAGGTTCACAACCCATATAGAATTTCTATATTTCTACTATTCAATTAATATCCAGATATTCGACAAATTACGAACAATTAACACGTTTTAGTATAATTGAAAATACACGTTGGGAATCGAACTCACGCCCCCGTTAGCAATATATTTCTACTTTAAGACCAACGAAGCCGAACAATGGGCTGTTTGACTGTTGTAGTAATTTTAAATTCTGATTCATATTTGCTAAAAAAGATCGAATTAAAAATCACCACTGACACTTTTTACTACATTTTTCGCATTGTCAAATAGCCCATATAATGAAGCACGGTATCATAGTAAAGCTAATTTTTCTATCTACGTGCTTGAAATTTGTTAAGGATGAAAAAGCACAAGGCCCGCAATGACGTGCTTAGATAACAGTTTCCTATTGCCGTCGTTAATATTTATTTGAGTTAACGTAATTGCATAGTTTTACTATGTTAGTTACATTCTAACATATATATATATATATCTATATATATATATATATATATATATATATATATATATATATATAATATTACATAATTTGATTCATATTGTAAAATACAAGCTTGTACATGTATCGTTATACCGTGTTGAATGAAGGGAGAACACATTTTTTTATACTAATCGGTTTTATATAAGACAAGACTAAATGATGCGTTGACGGCGTATTTCTGCTATGAACATTCAAAAATCGACAAACTGGTATCGAAACGCCGAAAGCTGTAAAGTTAAATGTCGATTTCAGTCTGTGGATTTCCGAATGTCCAAAGCCAAAATAGGGCGACAGCACATCTTGTCTGCCCTTCTGTAGTATAAAAAAACACCTATCCACTTATGGACAGTAGTTTTCAAATCGTGTATAGATTTTTATACCACACATTTAATATTCAGACGAAATTTATCACGCTTTAGAAAAATATATAGGCACGGGTCGTGAGTTCGCTTCCCAACACGGAATGCCAATCGTTGTCTGTTACTCTTACGCATCATACGCTGGTACATGTAGACCAATGAACCCAATTTGTTTTAAATAGGAATTAAACACATCAGCGCCGACGTCATTATAGTGAAATCAAAGGAAATCTTAAACGCAATTACTGCAAAAAAACCTTACCTCGATATTCTTAGTTACGCAAGAAGTGTCCAATGTCGACTTGTTGCATTATAATTACGTTTTCAACGCTTTTGAACGATAAAATTGTGTTATATTGATTTGTAACTTGTTAATTATTTATCGAATGCGCAAGGGCACGTGTTCTTGTGTATTTATTCGAAATTCGAATTCGATGGTGATTTTAGGTTGTTTACTATACGTGTGATAAAATCTATTTTTTGTTATGATAGAGGAGGACAGACAAGCATAGGATTCACTTGATGGTATCTGAAATACCCCAGCCATATGACATCGAAACAGGATGCGCTGTCGGCCTATTTTCGCCTCTGTCTATCGTATTATTTGAACCGTTCGTGAACCGGACGAAATGTCTATCACCCATTTTATATCCACACATCCGGATAAAGTCGAACATGTGTTAGAAAAACGATAAATGTATTAAAAATGTTGGATTCAATGGGGATCGACCCACGACCTGGTGATTATAAGCTATACATTTTTACCATTACACCAATGAGCTCATCGAAATCATTAGAACTCTAGCTATAGAAAGGAAGTATGTTAAAAACAGATCTAGTTCCTATATTTTACAATGGATCGTATGGAAAGCCTGGAAGTGGCTGGGACCCAGGAGGAGCCATTCAGCCATTGATGTTGATAATAGAACACAAAATGTTGGGACACTGAATGTAGATTAAATGCAAAGAATTCTGACCAGTAATAACAACAAACCGTTCCATAACTGTCCGTGCACAAAAATAAAATGAAAATTTTTATGTAAGTTTATAAATTAAAATATATTTTAATACATTTTGACACGGGCAGGACCTGTATCGGCATGCACAGCGTTTCGTGCTGTTGCTTTAAGACCAAAGCAGTTGAGCTACCTAGTGACATAAGCGTCGTAGTCGATTTTTTTCAAAATACTGATACGTGCAACTCTCGCGCAATCATTTTTTCAATGTTCAATTTATTGAGTGCCATCATATAAACAATATTAAAGTTTGATGTAACATTATTTTTTAATAATTATTTAATGTAAACGAATGTATAGGATGAAAAATTAAAAATTTAAATGTTATGATATGATAATTAATGTTTTAATATCGTCCGACACATTACACAAAATATATCTTTAACGCTTTGACGTCAAGATCTGCCGAGTAACAGGTTTCAATAATTCACTTAAGTAACTTCGAGATTGTTTACATTGGAATGATAATTTGTTTAAACATTTACATTTAAAGTAATGGTTCGAAGACGACATCTTTAAGTTTTCCTACTTATATTATTTCCATACAATCCTTCCGCGTAATGGAGCCAAACATTCACTATTTGTAGATAATATTACTCAGTACTAGTAAAGACTACTTATCACTTAGCAAATCTCCTCTTTCTTAATTTTAGCTTTTAAATTGTAAAAAATAGGCATATAATGTTCGGGACATTTTTTTAGATTGAAGGAGGAAAAACCGAGATGAAAATTTTCCCCAGTTTTCTTCACATTTCCCCTGTATCTTCGCTAACAGCGCGATGTTTTATTGCCAACAAAAATAATTTTTCAACCCGTACCCGAACAAACACACAGACAAACTCTTCAGCTTATATAAGTATAGATTTACTGCACATGACATGCAACCGCCCTCGGTTTTTTAAAAACGAACTCCTTACAGTGTGGGCATACCACTAAACCTATATATATAACAGCATGTATATATGAGGCTGCTAGAGGCAGAGTGGCCTAATAACAAAAAACATAGTTTTATATATTAACTTGGCGAAAGTAAATTTGTACTATTATTTGTGTATATGTAAACAATTTTCGTTAACTGTGCTTTTGTAGATTAACGTTTTAGACTATGAAAATATAAATAATTTAAGTCATAAAATTGCAGTTAGGCTACTCTACATCTACTAGCCTCACATATATATAACCGTCTTAATCTGTATATTTAAAGTGTAAAAATATGTTATTACGCAGCACTAAAATTCAAAATTCCTCATTTTTAACTGACAAATAAAGCTATTAGTTACGTTATAGTAGTAATACTCGTAATTATATACGTAAAGACAAAAATAAAAAATTTCCTTTCCCCTGTGAGGCATGGCGCGTATACGTTTCTGGGCCCGTATCACTGTTTGACTGGTAATTGGTTAGTCTTGTATATCTTGTCCTACTGAAACAATTTATCTATCGGGATTCGAACTTAAGAACTGTCGTGCTAAGAAATGTTTAAGCATTGAGTTACGAGGGATGATTATCAACGTTCAATACCAATGTTCTAGATATTAATATGAGAGTGCGTTTAAAGTATTCTTGTCGCGATATTAAGAGACCATATTTGTATACAAAGCAATAAAAATAATTCAGCTCGTCTCCGTCACACGATCCCATTCCGATTACATACTGAAGTAATTTTTATTGCTCTTTATTCTTTTAATGTCTCGCTTAACGCGTCGTATTTTTTATGACAAGAATCAGGAAGGCAGAATAAGATTACTGCACCACAGTTTAAATCGTTCAGTTGCGACAGAGTATACGTTTGTATCATAACACACTTTTTCAATTTATTATATGTAAATAACGTATAAACCCCATTTCCCCAATATGAGGTTCGTTGTTTGACCCGATTGCTTGTTTCACTGATCAATTTTGTTTACAGGAATGTAGATCATTATTTTCTGTTAAAACCCCTAATTAACTAGGCAATTTTCTGCCAATATTATATTCTGCTTCACAAAAACTGTTTATTAGATTTCCTGTTTCTTAACCTCGCTTCACTTCATTACAAATAAATAGTAAAAAATAGTGATTTGAAAACATTAATATTTTTCACATGTTTACATGAGCGGCAATGAAAGTTGGTAGAAACAGACGGAAGTCTACTGGGGGGGGGGAAAAATTTTTCAAATTTATTTTCGATTTTTAAATTAAATAGTGATTTGACAAAAGTAACAATATTGCATATTTTGTATAATTACAATAGACGTTTCTCCTCAAAAGAGCACGTGCCACAGCTCAACAAATTTAGAGTAAAGAGCGTTTTTTTACTTACAAACTGCTTATCTTAGTCTGTGCCTTATCCTTGTTTGTGTTAAACATAATTTATATTCAGGAGAATATAAATACCGGGAAAGCAGAGAAAGGAATGATGACGTAGCTGTGACGCAAACGGGACCTGCTCAGTCGTCATTATAAAGAACTATTTGTACACGCCAAAACAAATTTAAATAGCACGCGATAAAAACTACTTTTGTGTAAAATGTTTTACAGTTCAAATACGTCAATTCAGTAGACCGAATAGATTTAATTGAATTGATTTGAATTGCAAATAAACGTTTAACACGTTGATGTTTTAGCAAATGTTGGTACTCATTAAAAAGAAACTAATTAATGTGAAGACTTATTTTACTTCATTATAACAATTACTTATCGCGCTTAAAATGTATAAAGTATACAATTTGAGTAGTGATTCATAAATATTATATCGACTTGTTGACTTATAACCAATGGCACTTACCTACATATATAAACACAAAATTATTTTTACATAGGTATGAGGAGGCCGCTAGAGGCGTGCCTAACTGCAATTTTATGACTTGAGTTATTTATATTTTCATAATCTAAAAATGTTAATCTACAAGAGAACAATGACCGAGAATTGTTAACGTATACAAATAATACCTAGTACAGATTCATCTTACCCTAAGTTGATTGGCAATTTTTACATTCCTCCTTATTAAATATCATGTTTTGTGTTATTATATTATGTCTGTCATTTCATAAAGAATTTTTAATGATTTAACAGTGATTTATCATACCAAATACCAACTTCGACGGAACATATGGCGCTAACGTAGCATTATTTTTTTTTACTTTGACGTCAGAGACATCATCCATCTTTAGTCTCCCCGTGACCACGGCTGCTGCAAAGCATCCGAAGCGTCGGGCTGAAGTTAAAATCATTTTCAAATAAGTTAAACTAATATATCGCGTTTTAAACCGTTAAAGTGTTTTATTTAAATCAAAAATAAATTGAAAAAAATTTCGACTTGACGGTTCAAGTCCTGCCCGAC
Source organism: Leptosia nina (assembly GCA_963661955.1). Taxonomy (NCBI): domain Eukaryota; kingdom Metazoa; phylum Arthropoda; class Insecta; order Lepidoptera; family Pieridae; genus Leptosia; species Leptosia nina. The sequence goes on along the minus strand of CAVLEF010000004.1, from coordinate 1,891,393 downwards.
GCATCGTCAGCGTTCCATGCTGTTGTGTATTTTTTTTATTAAATTAGCTAAACTTCAAATTACCTTTGCTAAAAGTGTCAAAGTAAATTTCAAAAGTGCCTTTTTGTAATTATAAGATGCATAACGTCGACGCCGTAGCATCGTTTAGAATCTTTAAATTATATTATGAATATAATCAAAAATATTGTGATATAGTATGAAAAGAAATGTATGGGAAAAGTTGACCAACAAGCCCATTAAAGTGTAATAATAAAATAAACTATAGATCAAAGAATAGTACGTACCTAATATACGCTATGAGTTTTCCGAAATCACTTTATAAGATTCTCTGTACGTGCATAAACATATCCTGGTACCCAAGAAATACCCAAGCGTCATTAGCGCCTACGATCCTATGGTCCTTAAAAGAAATTCCCTTTTATAGCGAAGACAACGTAACTGTCTCGACGAGATAGGTTCAACGCACACGACTGACGTAAAACGAGACACTTCAATGAATTTTGCATTATATTTCTCCACGAGATAAGAATTCTAATAAGATTATATAAATAAATCAACATTCCTTGACGGCGTGTTTTCAATTCGTGTTATTGACTTTTCAGAATTTCACTATCATTGACAATTACAGTGTCTTTAGGTAAGAGTATTTTTTAATAACCAGGATATGAACATCATTAATCGATGAATGAATTTTGATAAGATACTGTCTATAGTTTACGCGAGTAGTACACATTTAAATAAAACACGCAGCAGCAGCCGTGGTGGTCTCCCCATGACCACGGCTGCTGCAAAGCATCCGCAACGTCGGGCCGACGTTAAAAATCATTTGCAAATAACTTTAACTAATATATTGCGTTTTAAGCCGTTAAAGTGTTTTATTTAAATTAATTTTGATAATTTATTATAATTATAATTAGTTGTATTGTCTGTAGTTCGAGAGTGTTGCACATTTGAAAGCAAAAAAACGCGAAATATTATATTGTTTAATTAGCTGTGCCAGCGACTTCGTCCGCGTAGAATAGTTATTATGAGCGTCAAAATTGACCACAACCCACGGGGTCGGTCGCTTCCCGCTTACAAGTTTATCTTAAAACATAGACGTATAGTGTCGCAGTAATTTTTTTAGATCGTTTAAAGAGGAATCATTCTTTAATACGTGTTTTTAAGGTATCATGAACCGTTTTCGCAGCATACACAACGGATACCCGCAGAGTGAGCAATTTCCCCCGTTTTCTTCACTTTTCCCCTTTTTTATTCGCTCCTGTTAGTCTTAGCGCGATTCTCGATACATGCTCTAACCAACATAAAAAGATTTTTTGTGTTTCAATTCCGACCAGTTGTTTTTGAGATTAGCGGGTACACACAAACAAAGAAACAACCTCTTTAGCTTTATATATTACTATAGACTACTTATAAATATAACCCGACGTTTCAGATCCTTTACAGAAGTAACTATGCCTAGTTTAGTTGAAATTAGAATTTAGATAATAATGACACAGAATTTAACTTTAAATATGTATAATGTACATAATACCAAAAGATTATTAAAACGAATGAATGAATAACAAACAAACAAATCAATAACAAAATAAAATAACTGGACTACAAAAAATATACTTAAAATGAGTGGTTATAAAATAACTAAAATTGTATTAAAAATATAACGTTTCTGTAAAGTACGATTAAGTGCCATCTGTAAGCGCTAAGCGTAAATACAGTAGCAGAAATCGTTTGCGCATGCGCAGTAGGAACTGTCATAGTATTAGTTTTGACAACGGCCACTAGAGGGCAACAACCGAGTGAACTGAATGAATCAAATTTGCTTAAAATGCTTTAATTTAAAGAAAATGTTACGTTTAATTAAATTTCTTAATTCGTTACCTATTGTGTTCCCTTAAACAAAAAAGTCTTTGCATTTAAAAATTTTTGAGCTAATTTATAATTTGATTTGTCAAATTCGGAACTTCCTTCTTACGAAGCAATTATTTCATTTGATGTATGAAAGCCATTGGAGTTCCAAAATAAGCGACCGGATGTTTCGTAGACAGAATTGGTACTATAGGCGTGACCTATTTTCTCTATCTAAAGAAGATTTTGCTTTAAAATGTATGTTAAGATAACTAGGTAGGATTTGTTATTTGCTGAAAAGGGCATACAGACACTTTTAAGAGACTAACTTTTTATGTCTATAAATGTAATCGTTCTTTCTATTAGTTCGTTTGTCTGAAAGTAACGAATAACAAATAACGTTCTAATACTTATTATATTGCTACGTGGGACATGGGGCGAATACATTTCTGTTTTCGTCTCAATAATTGATTGTTAAGACAAGTGGCAATAGTAGACTTTTGTGGTTTGCATGACTGTAACACTTTAATATTTCGCCGGGACTCGAACCCTGTATCTCGTGAGCTTAAGACAATGCAAAGCTTAACTATTGCGCTACGAAGGCAGTAAGGATCTGCGCGAAATTACTTCACTCCATAAATAATTGCTGACGAAACACATATTAACATAACGCTCAAAAATACCAACCACCTGTCGTTCCTGCCAATCAATAATTTTATCGATTTCAATGCGAAGCGTTTTTTAATCTTACGTAAAAAATCGATTACGCGCTTGCGCTGTATAAAATACATTTTGCGCACCCGTTTTTACGGCAATCGGCACATTAAAAATTGTTTTTATCGTGTCGTTATTAACGCTTTTGACTTAAAATACACCGTACTTAAGTGCTTTTAATTAAATAACTGATTTTAAACTTTGTTACGTATAATTTTAACTTATACCTACGTCTGAATTATTATTTCGTAGTTTAAAATTGATTTCTTGTTTAATTAAGAAATATCTCAATTAGAAACCAAATTTTCAAACAGTTTAATAGAAGATTATTATTACACGTTTGATATTAAACTTTACGTTAATAAATTAAGGCGGCTAGAGGCAGAGTAGCCTAACTGCAATTTTCTGACTTGCGTCGATTAAATTATTATAGTCTTAAAAAATTTATCTACAACAGCACAATGACCGAAAATTGTTAACATAAGTCTAATAATACAAATTTATATTCGCCTAAAATACGCCATTAACTGTAATTTTTATTGAAAATCATGTTTTTGTTATAAGGCCACTCTGCCTCCAGCAGCTTCAATTAAAATCTCATTTTGAGACTAATTTTTTTATAATCTATTGGTTATTAAGAATAGAAATCATTTTAAAGCACAAATTCCTCTCTTTAAACTATCACTAATCAACTTACCTTTCTGAACGGACGATTAGCATCATTAGGGCTAGGCAGATAAAAATCTACTATCCCCAGCAGACAGTCGTCGCAGCGGCACACATCACTCGGCAGCGACGACATCGAACCGAAACTGCTGCAACTCTCCAACGAATCCGTTCGCACTAACTTCCCGGTGCTTAGAGCTTCCATTTTGGCTACTAACAACGATTCCATAAGGGATCTAGGCCGCGCCGGTGAGCGAGACCGCCTCGGCAGATCCGCAGACATTCGATCCAATACATCCGGGGATAACGGCCGGTGTCGGAACGACAAGTCCGGCGACATGCCGCGGTGCCGGGACAAATCCGGGGATAGCGGCGCAACTATGTCTGTTGAACTTGCGCGGGATAGAGGAGGTGTGACGCTCCTACAGTGTTGCGATGTCATTTTCGTCGCCCGCATTTGTACAGCACTGTTCACTGCCCAATGACAGAGGTTAAACTTATTAACGACAAGTTATTGTGTTTTGTCTTATTCGCTCAAACGTTGGTTCTAATTTGGTGGAAGAGGACAAAAGCTCGTTGGGTGTTGTAACTTAGGGTGCGTTTCAATCAATTTAGTTATTCTACGTCACGTTTAAGAAACTATAACTCGAGTAGAGTATTTTATCGTAATAATACTTTACGTTATACAGTAATCCCCCATCAAAAATGTTATGTTCTAAATTTAAACTTATATTATCCACTTATTGAAACAACATAATTTTGATTTAACAACGACTGTACCCCCTTTTAACAATTCCGCACATTAGAAACACACGTAGTTTATATCAAGATTGTCTGTAGGTCTTACGTATTTTTTCAAGATTATTTAAAGGTGTATACGATAATTCAACTTTAATAAAGGCTCGTAATAAAAACATTTGGCGGGTCAACGTAGCAATTTCAGCCAGCACTTATAAACAAACTGCTTTATTTATTGGACCGCTTTTGTTTTATTACAGGTTATTAAATTGATTCATATTCACGGCACGAGTTAGCCTTCGCGAGCCATCGGTTCGTGGACGAGGAAATATTTGGGAAATGTGAAAAATTATTGTTACATCTGCTGAACTATTTGATAGATACGAAAAAACAGGCTTTTAAATGTCGTATACCGCGATTAGCTTGATGACAAGATAGACACATTTGTGTGTCTGCTAACGGATTGTTTTCAAAAGTATATTGTAACATGTCCCAAATACAGTGTACGTACTTAGCGCTGATTAAAAGTGCTTACTTATTACAGTATTGTACATTGTATGTAAACAGTATATGTATTATTGCAGTATATTGACAGTTCTAAATGAACAGATTTTTTTATATATTTCTATCCCTACAATAGTATCGTCCCTTCTACAAATTAATGTACATTTTGATTTCCAATGCGTCTCTTTAAATCATTGACGATTTAACTTCGTTGTCGTAAACGCATTAGAAATCTACTTAAAATGGCGGTCAACTGTCAGTCTATTAAGAAATAACAGATTAAAAATATTCCGAAAACGAACGTTAACAGCCACTTATTCCTACAGAGTATACAGATCGCACTGGGTGGTCATGAAATCTCCCGCCAAGCGGCAAATTCATTAACTGACATTAATTCACAGATGCTCGTAACTAGCTATCAATGGAGGTTTTATTGCTTTTCAAATGTGATTATATTATATCTGTTCGGCAGCCATACTTACGAAATAGATTTAAATGTTGTATTACTTTAGTATTTATGACGATATAATCTTATTAAAATTTGTATGTTACTTTAGAACTATTTTAGAATAGTTTCAGAGAGTATCTGCAATAATATCTCTTTAAATAAATTAATACATATGTTTCAAATCTCTTATTTATTTATTTATTTATTTATTTATACAAGGCTCACCAACTACATACATAATTAAACTTACAAAATCTATTTCTAAGAATAGTTAATACTACTTATGTATCTAACTTAAAGGTGTGCACAACTTTAACTAAATATATTAAACAAAGATTAAAAAAAGAGAGTTTTTTACATAACAATTAAAACTACAGATTAGGTAGACATTAAATAAGAATAAAACAACTAATTAAAATTTATGGATGGTAAGATTTCTAAAACTTTTTTCTTGAACATATTTGAGTTGACGAATAAATCTAATTGATCTAATTTAAAAACACAGTTGTACAATTTAAATTGTGATGGGTGAATTTAAACCATAGTTATTTTTACAATGTTTTATGTGAGAGGACTAAAGGTAATAATTTACAATTAAAGGATGGGACAGATTCGATATGTTTAGAGAGATGGGTAAGGTTTTAAAATTATATTTATTACTTATAAGTACCAAAAATTTGTAATTTATAAAAAACAGATTATAGTTTTAGGAATGCCACTTTTGTAGTTAAAAAGTGTTTCTTTTATTTCTTGTTGTTTTTAGACTTAATTTATATGTTTATTGTTCAAAACCACAAATAAATAGTAGAATTAGACATGGTATATAAAATACATAATTTTGCCTTAACAGATTGTTTAAGCTGCGTAAAACAAAGATTATGAACTTTTTTTTGATGTTATTTATAGTAATAAATATTAATTGAATAATAACTTGCTTGTATAACAGTTTATTAACGGATAATCTTTGTGGCAGTTCACATAACTAAATTACGACTGCCCAATAAAACGTTAATTTATGTTTTAAAACTCGTTTACTCGTTTAGAAAAAAGTTTTGGTAAGCCAAAATATTAAACATATTTTGACAAATTGCAGCGTTACCAAGAAAAGACAAAAATTACTATTTAAAATATTTTATTTAATAACTACAACATAATACTTTAAGATGATCTATTACCGAATATTTTTTTTATTTGTGTAGCCAACAGTGCCCCACTGTTGTGCCCAACACCCCGTTCTTACTAAACTAAATAAAATACGTACTTACTAAATTAATCGTTTGGTAAACGGACTAAGTTGTGTATTCGCCACAAGTCCAGGGAAATAGGATTTCATTTTTAAATAAAAGGATGAACGTTTTAATAAATAGTGACTATTGGGATTTTTTTCACGTTGGTTTATAAAAGTTTAGGCGCAATTACAAGAAAGAGTCTTCTAAGGGCACAGAAAAGCAAACCGTATCGTTACGGACCGCAAGTCTGTTTTATTTAGAAAAGCTCAATTAAGTCTAAGTGAAAGCCTCGTTAAATTAGATATATGGAAACTGCAGTAATCTTATCTCCCAATATGATAAACTTAGCGATTATTTGAACGCATTTATTCCAACGAGAGTAAAGTCGGCATATACTGAACCAATTCCGATAAAATCGCTTTCATTAAATATTAATATCTCCTCGGCTACGCTTCACTCCTAGTACTTCTCGTTTTGATGCTCATAAATAAAATACCGTAAAAGGTTTTATTTTATCGCGAGTCGAAGAAAACAGTGCATCTAGAGTTGTAGACGGAAAAGCGAATGGAAATATTAGCACTTCAGTATGGTTAACGGTGATCACTTAGCATATTGACGGTTTAGATAAACTATATGTATAGAAATACATAACTATATACCCAATATAGTAGGCACTTTAGTTACTAGCTGTTTCAGCGACTTCGCGCGCTTAGAATATATATTTTGGGTATCCAAATTCGTTTTTGCAAATCCCTTCATCTTCATAAACTCAAGCAGTTACCCACGACGTCGGTCGCGTCCCTTCCCGTCGTTCTTGCAAGTTAATCTTAACAGATAGATATATAGCGTCGCCATTTTTTAGATAATTTAAAAAGGAATCATTCTTTCACACATACTTTTGGGGTATTTTGAATCATTTTTTAAAATTAGCGCGTTCAAACAAACAAACAAACTCAGCTGTATATATTAGTATTGATTTAGATTATTAAAACCGGCGGCACACAAATTTCAATTATTGTCAGCATAAGAAACGTCGAGATGATCAAGTTCATAAAACTACATTTTTTATTGAGGTGTATTAACACTACTTGCGTAAATAATTCGTCTTGTTTAGGGTCGAAAGATTTTTTTATTTTTTAACGACGCTCTTGAACTTTGATATAGTGAAACATGCATGCAAATAAAACAATATTCAGTCTCTACTCGAACTTAAACATAGCAAAGAAGATTAGCAAAGTATACATTTATGACAGAATGTCCTCTATTGTCTGTACGAGCTTGGGATGTAGAACAAGGAACGTAAAATAACTAACCTAGGCGGTAACCTTATTTTTTACGACAGGCTCACTTAATAGAAGGTGAAATAACCTAGCTAAATAACACCTTAAATACTGTCTATAGTTTACGCGAGTAGTACACATTTAAATAAAACACGGTTAACGGTTTAAAACGTCAGTCTCCCCGTGACCACGGCTGCTGCAAAGCATCCGAAACGTCGGGCCGAAGTTAAAAATCATTTTCAAATAAGTTTAACTAATATATCGCGTTTTAAACCGTTAAAGTGTATTATTTAAATAGCATCTTAACAAGATGCGCTGTCGTCCTATTTTGGCTTTGGATATAGTATTCAAGACTTAGAAGATTAAAACCGTGTAATAACCTAAATGTAATTAGGTTTACACAAAAAAATTGTATTATAATTATTTTTCAAACTAAGCCTTTTAAATTTTATTTCCATATAATTAGGCCCATTCTTACGAATCGTTTGACACACCGATCTGTTAAATTGGTTGAATACTTTAAGCAAGAGTGGACATAATATGTACATACATTGTTATGTATGTACTAACCCATAATGTAAAACCATTACCCTTCATTTTAGCTTCGCCGTCGGTAAAAACACTGCCGCTTTTGGACAACCCATGAAAGACAACAAGACGCACAAATCTAAATGACGCGCGTCAAATATAGAGAAACTCCCGTACAACGAATTAAGTGCGACCAAAAACGTTAACGTCAATAAAAAGATTTCCATGTCGTGTTAACGAGCAAAGTTATATTCAGAGAATTTGACGTTTCTTTTAGAGATGAGTCGTCAATATTAGTACGAGTATTTTGGGATACTAGGTACTAGCCGTGGTACTAGGTATTATAATAACATATACCTATGTAGATGTTATATGTAAGTACTATACTTCGCAAAACAATGTTAGTTAGTACTAACATTGTACTGCGTATAACATATTATTGTCAGATATTAATGTAAACACGTGTGAATTGAAAATAGGACTATGAACTGGTTTAATGCATTTAACATTTCTTTATTATTAATAATATTAATATTTTTATTTAATTTAAATATTTAATTAATTTTGTTAAATTAACAAAATCTTTATTATCCAAAAATAATATTTTTATCAATAAATTAAAACAATCTTCGTAAAACTAAGAAGTATTGATTATCACTAAAAAAAAAGTATAAAGCATCGATTACTAGTTATTATGTTTGATCTAGTATTTTACCAGTAGCAACAGGTAAATACTTCGAGTACTAAGTACTTAAATCGTACACCCCATCTCTAGACTTTCTTATTTGCATGTCGTGTAATTACATGCAAAACGGCGCATGCGCAATGACGCTCCGCCCATGCAAATTACGCCCCTCTAAGGGCACTCTGTTATAGGCTGTAAGGCCTGAAGTATGCCTAAGACACAAATATGGAGAGGAAAAAAACTTGTTGTTTACACTTAAAGCTTGGGCTCTTAGTGTTAATTACAGAAATATGATGGGCTCATTAGTGTAATGGTAGCTACAGCTAATAATCAACAGCCGTAGCTTCGATTCCGACCGAGTCCAATATATCTAACTAATTTATATTTTTTCTGAAACATGTTTGGAATAAAAAAAAAAAAAAAAGGGGGCCCAAAAAAAAAAAAAAAAAACCGCGTTGGCCCCCGCCGGGGGTTCCCCAAAAAAAAAACCCAAAAAACCCGACAGCGAACTTTTTTTTGAAGTTTATTGGGTGGGGTACATCCCAACAAAAGAACCCCATGTCTCTTCTGTCCTCTATTATACAAAATAAGATTTAAATAAAACACTTTAACGGTTTCAAACGCGATATATTAGTTAAACTTATTTGAAAATTATTTTTAACTTCGGCCCGACGTTTCGGATGCTTTGCAGCAGCCGTGGTTACGGGGAGACTAAAGATGGAGGATGTCTCTGACGTCAAAGTAAAAAATTGCTACGCTAGCGCCACCTGTTCCGTCGAAGTTGGTATTTGGCTAATATATCGCGTTTTAAACCGTTAAAGTGTTTTATTTAAATGTGTACTACTCGCGTGAACTATAAACAGTATTCAAAATAAGATTATTAAAATAACGAATACGTAAGGGCCTCAAAAGAGAGAAGAGTTCATCTTATAATAGGCATATTTCGGCAAATATTTATAAATAAAAAAAATTTTCTCTTAACTCTTATGAATAAAAAGAAGTTAGTCTTTTTTACTCAACGACAAACTCCTGCAGCTTATTTCATAGCTAAAGTACACAGAGTCAAGATTTCGTTCTTAGTAAAACATTTGAAATATCTAGTAATATGTTTGATTGTTTCAGTCTTAAGCAAGTATTTTATTTTCTGCAATATTTAGCAAATTCCAATTCTTGAAATGTAGTGTTATGTACCCTCATTATTTCTTTTAATTGCGTCCGAGGTCTCATTGATCTTGTAGGTTTAAAAAGGCCCCGACTGCGTAATTTATTAGTATCGAATGGGAGACATGGAAAATAAATATTTGTTTGCTCCCATTAAATTAATTTAAATTCTTAGCCAGTGTTGTTTACCCAAGGAATGTAACTAAATATTATAAATACTAAGAATTGTATATAACGCGTGCAAACTCATTTATAATTAAAAAGAAAAAGCTCTCAAAGAAAAAGGCGATTATGAAAATCCTTTAAAGATACACTTTTAACAGTTTAAAACGAAAATATAATATGTATAAGTAGTTTTAATTTTTTATTAAAATACGAAACATAATGTATTTTAAACCTATAAGTGTCTCATTTATGTGTGTGTACTAGTTTACGCGAGAACTATGGAGTAACCAAAATTATATACATATAATTCAAAACGTATTAATATGCCTTATATATAGAAAATAGATCTTCATAACAGTAGTTTTTTATTTACTGAAATTGATATGTTTTTAAAAATCAAAGTATGCGTTACTGTGGTAATCAAGAAGTGTTTCTTTTTTTTATGGTAGAGGAGGATAGACAGCTTACCTTGACGGTAGGTAGGCCACATATCATCTCAACAAGATGTTCTATTGGCCTACTTTGGTTTTGTAGATTCAGAAATCCACAAAACGAAACGGCTTTTTATCTATGAATCGACTATAATATCCATTGTCGAAACAATGCCCATCATATTTATAGAAAAACTAGCTTTTGCCCGCGACTTCGTTCGCGTGGACTTCAGGTTCGTCCCGTCTAGTCTAGTAATCAGTTAGAAATACGGTAACTAAGCACTGCAGAGCCCTAATCATAGGTCTATAGGTCGCTACTGCAGTATGCTCCTATAAACTACATTTAACGATCTTTTTCCTTCAGCATAAACATGCAGATTCCTCGCTTTGGAAAGACGTGAGCAAGCCACATAGAGCTGACCGTGAGAAAATTTTTATGTTTTTTAAAAAACGGCGAGACTCATCTGTTTCATTTGAAAAAAAAGTTCTTTAAGAGGTTCAACAGGCTCGTCTATTGAAGGAAGAACTACTTTTCCTCCCGAACAACACATGCCTCCTGCTTCCTCTTTCCATTTAAGAGCACCGCAAAATCTGCATTCTTTATTCATCGCTTCTATTTTTATAAGCTTGTGGCTTTCGTAATCAAGAGTTTCATCGTACTCAAATGCAGTTTTATCGAATGCTGTCGATCCTGCGACTGTTCGGGTGTCTCAGAAGCCTGTTGAGATCCCAGATATTCAGCGTTCTGTTGACGTCGAGATTGAGACTGTTCGGGTGTCTCTGCAGCCCGTTGAGATGCTAGATACTCAGCATGCTGTCGACGTCTATCTTGGGACTGCTCTGGTGTCTCAGCAGCTCTTTGAGCTGCCTCACGCTCTGCTTGTTTAAGCCTTCGCAGTTCGGCTTGTGGAAACGTCTCGTTAAGTCTAGCTACTTTCATATTTCGAGTTTTATCAGAGCTTCAGAAAGATTAGACTTACGCTTTCGCGGCATAATACTTAAGTACGTGTTGTTTCTATACTTCCAAAAAATACAGTACGGTAGTTATTGTTATGATTGTACTTTAATGCAATCCTTGCCTATTTAATTAACCTATCTATATAGTAATTGAATTAAATGAAGTATCTTTTTGTACGTGTAACTCCTAACCAAAAAGAAACCTGGCAATAACAACCTTAGGCTTATATAACTAAAAGTAGGCGACCATACGTTTTTATCAAATCGCTAGTGCCTTGAAAATTCGCAAAACGGACACAACCGTCAACGACGTCTGCCCTCACGCGTCTGCCCGATTTCGGGTCGCGCACTCAGCGATGAGCCACTTCTTCCCTACCGCACCTACCCCGCTCTCCCCACGCCCCGTTCGCCTGGCACCGCTGCCGGTATTTATCGCCGAAATTCCTATGACTCTGCATTTTAAATCTGTGATATCTTCGAAAATATTTATTTAATTTACATGCTGTAAAAAGCTATATTGATCTTTATTAAATGCACAATGTATTTAAGATACTTAATTGGATAAGGATTAATACTGTATTGCTCAAAATCGCTTCGTAAATAAGCCATTATTTCTCGTACAAAGTAAAGGATAAAAAATGGTTATTGTGGGTTATTCCTAAGAGATAAACATATACCATCACGGACTTTTTTGGAGACCTTTTTAAGTTGTACAATACTGTAGTACATTGTTTTGATCTATCTTGTAGGATTCAGTCAGCGTTTGCAATGTAAGCGCAAAAAAATGTGTTTTTTTACGACCCGACATTAAAAACCTCAAAAATTGTAGCCTATATGTTATTCTGATGTATAAGCTATATTGTGGTAAAGTTTCATTCAAATCCATTCAGTAGTTTTTACGTGAAAGAGTAACAAACATCCATACATCCATACATCCATACATCCATACTTACAAACTTTCGCCTTTATAATAGTAGTAGGATATAAATTGATTCGATATATGTTGGACCTGATGGGGATCGAACCTACGACCTTATATTAGGCATTGCCACCATTAGACCAATGACCAGTATCTCTGTACATATTATATATTCACATAACATATATAAAAACATATATAGTTTCCGTATGCAATACATAATATATATCTCAAGCCACTTCAATCACTGTGACAGACAAATGACCCTATTGAATTGCGTAAAATATAATGCGCACGAGTGTCGTAGCAAATCGTCCGTCTGCAGGGGACATAAATATTTCAGCTTTTACATGAATATCCGATAGATTACACGGAATTTCTTGTAACTCCATTTTATCATTTATATGCTCGAATATATTAGTTTACTTAAAAGACTATGTACGGCGTAGTTGCTATCGAATAATTTGGAAAGTTTATTTCTATGTAGGCATAGGTAATCTGAGATATAATCTGGTGCACAAGTAGGAGACAAAATCAATGGTATGTCGATAGGAGGTTAACTCATGTATGTCATTAACTAAGTTAACATCTATGAAGTGTATAATTTTTGAACAAAACGAACTCAACTGAGACATATGTGGTTCTCGTAGTCAATTCAAACATATAAGTACAAAAAAAGTTACAGAGGTAGTCACAAACACGGGGATAACTTAATGCAACACACCAACCATTTAACATCTAGAGAAGATGCTCTGTCGATCTATTTAGGCTTTGGACCATCATTCAAACCATAACGCCTTACCATCTGAACATCAGAATTTTGATTTTCCTATCCATCTTGTAATCAGGTTTTCTAGATGAAGTCCAACGTGTTTTAGACAAATTACATATTGATTTTAGTATTTTGGACCCAGGTGGAACCGAATCCACAAATGGATTAGCTATAACTTCATTTCTGCCTTTGGCATAGCACGAAAATTTACAAACATATATTACAATAACATGCGAACTAGTTAGTAGTAGCTAATATATCGCTATTAAGCTATCATAACATTTAATGCGATTGCAAATATTAAGGCCAGCGTGATTTGTGACATACCGACGCAACGGACGCAGGTTCTATGTTATTAAAATATATGTATCGGAGCTTAATCGTGACTGGAAATGTTGTATGAAAAGCTATTACTGACTTGAATGTATCGCAACATAACTTTATCTTCGAAATTTACAATCTTACTAGCGATTGTCTAACTGCTTACACATTTCTCCAAATTGTATAATTTCAATAAAAAAAAATCTCAAATAATTTTGTCTGTTCATAGTATTGTTAATTTATTACACATCTACTTTTTTATCCATTTAATATGTTTATATTAAACAAAACAATTTAATGGTTTAAAACGCGATATATATTAATTATACTTATTACTACCCGTGACCACGGCTGCTGCAAAGCATCCAAAACGTCGGGCCGTTGTTAAAATAATTTTAAAGTAAGTTTAAGTAATATATATCGCGTTTTAAACCGATAGTGTTTTATTTAATATAAACTTATTGTTTACTATAAACTACAGACAGTATTTAAGTTTCTGTTAAGTGATTTATTAATTTAAGCTTTAATTATATATTAAGTTGGTAATAAAAATTAATCATTAGTTGTTTATTAGATTGGGAATATGAGCAAGTCAAGAACCCGATTACAGCTTTAGCTGTTTTTACGTGTAACAACTTGAGATGGGAAGAATAATTCATAAGACAATAACTGGATGGACGTGCGTTGTTATTAAACATTCCATTCCCAAAATAGTGCGTTAATACTTTTTCGACAACAACAGTTATTATTTGTAAATATTTGATCATTAAGGTAGATCGTACAACACTAGTTAATTCACTCATTGCAATATCATAAGGTTTAAGAATTTCTTTTCAATTTGCGACGTTTTTATACATTTTAAAATAATATTATTTCCTTCATGAACACATGTAAAAAGCGTTCGGCATTTCTTTGTAAACAACGAACATAATTTAGGGTTCGAACGTGTATGTAATTTCAATTCCCTATAACGGCTTAAGCATCCTCGCTTGTTAAGACATGTTTAAGCGAAAAAACACAATGAGGAATGTCGTTTAAATGTATAAGTATGTGCCGAGACAATGCTGCAGAAATCATTAGGATGCATCGAGGAAAACTATACAGATATTTTGTAAAAAAAAGTAAAACTTACTCCCATTAACCAAGGTAATAGTTACCAACAAATTTACTCCCCAAATTCCATTATAGACTTTAAAACAACTGACATTGTGGGCTTCCACAATTTTAATATTTAATTTATAATCTGCAGAAAGTTTTTGTCATGTTAATGTAATATTGAGTTACTTTAACTGTTTTTATTTTATTTGGATTGTCTATACGTGACTGATGTAAGTTACAAAATAAATATTAACCAATGAAATATAAACAAAAGTGTTAACTTCACCCAAGAGAACCTACCAATGTACCTTCTGATCAACAATGAAAAATCATGTGATCATACATTTTAATTTAGTAAAAAGAGCTCCATAAACTCAACCTAACTTATAACTAGCTAAAAACGTATAAACTAATCTTAGAATTTTTCAATAGCAATCTAAACAAATCTCTAACTTCTAAACAAGAGAAAGAAAATGTTAAAGCTTTTATTATCCCTTAAATTACTACTTTTAAGACCTTCTTCTTACACTTCTCAGCTTTTCGGAGCCAATTAAGATCATTTAAAGACTCCAATAAAATCAACTGTGCTTAACAAAATTGCAACCCGTTAAATACAATAAAGTGATTGATCGTTGCAAATCATCGGTATGCAATTAAATTTTATCGACGCGCATATTTCTTTAAAGACCCGAACCTTACTTAAGTAGGTAATTACAGGCCGGTGCTTTAATACGAACAAAAAACACTCTCGCGAAGCACTTAGATTTTGACAACAAGCTTCCTAACATGGACGACAAATATCAGATAATCAAAACGCCGTGATACCGAGCCAAAAATGCGCACGTTCATAAAAAGTCAGATATTACGACTCGCTTCCAAGGAAGTTTATTGTTTGCTGAGCCTTTGTGGGGTCTCCGCGTATAAAATCGCAATACGTGATTCAATTCGTAAATTCTTCAATACAATAATCGGAGATTATAAGATTTTTTGATGTAGTAATAACATTCCTCAACAATGACTGTTGATGAATGTTTTCATAACTATCAATATTTATTAAATTTATTAAATAATTAAATTTTATTTGTTTTATTAAATGTATGACTAATTATCAATTGTCGTCGTCGTCATGGATTCGATTCCCACCGGGTCTAACAATTTTCTAATCCATTTATATTTTTTCTGAAACATGTCAGGAAATTAAATGGGTGCTAGGAATATCGAAATTCCGTCCGCCACAGATGGAAAAGCCGTTACGTTTAATTGCAATTGGGTTTCAGTCTGTAGATTTCCGAATATCCAGAACCATGAGGGGTCTACAGTGCATCGCAGCGCAGCGTATTTCAACTATCAAGTGAACATATGCTTGTCTGTGCTCTAAAATAAAAAAAAAAACATACTGTCTATAGTTTACGCGAGTAGTACACATTTAAATAAAACACTTTAACGGTTTAAAACGCGATATATTAGTTAAACTTATTTGACGTGGTCACGAGGAGACTGTCTCCCCGTGACCACGGCTGCTGCAAAGCGTCCGAAACGTCGGGCCGAAGTTAAAAATCATTTTCAAATAAGTTTAACTAATATATCGCGTTTTAAAGTGTTTTATTTAAATAAAAAACATGCTAAAACGCGTATTCATAGATTAGTGCAAGATATAAAAAAATTGTTTCATCAAAACAGCTTTACGACGATCACGTATTGCTTACGAAAGTAGTTGAAAGTTCATTAACCGTACTAGGAGAGTGCTAAATTACCAACACCTGTCAATTATCAATTTATGGTAATCCTTTTCGCTAATAAGATGCAAGCAAGTCTTTAATCTACTCTGTCGAAATGTCACTTGGTATACCAATACTTAAGAAATGATTATCTATGGAAATATTATTTATATCTTAATGCGTGGGTGATGACGAAAAAAAAATTCTTACCGATATCATTATATCCTATCAATGCTTTCCAATTATCCTATATCCTAAAATCCTTTTTAGTATATACTTTTTAAATGTAAAAACACTGAACACTATGTACTACACGTAATCAACGACTAACTTAAGATATTTCTTCATATCTCTGTTTTTCTGATTGATAACATATTATCTATAATTTTTATCAAGAGATTATTTTGGCAATAAATAATTTACTTACGTTTGACTATTTAGATTGATAGTTAGGGTTTTTGATATCATTCTAATAATAGAACAAGTAGGTTTTGTTCTCTAAAACCATCTCTACTGAAATATATAAAGTTGTAGAGTTTGTTGGTTTTTTCTTATTTGCACGCGCTAATCTCAGGAAATACTGGGTCGAATTAAAAAACTTTTTATTGTTTGAGGAAGGCTATTAAAATCTCGCTGCGACTAATCGAAGCGAAAAGACAGCGGAAAAACGGGCTAAAGACATCTAAAAAATATGTCCGAAATATGAATGAATCCTCTTTAATTGATGTAATAAAATGTCTGCGATACTATATGTTCGACCCGAATATTTATAAAAATGAAGGGGAGCTTTGCAAAAACAAATTTGCATACCCAAAACAACAAAACTACGCGGACGACGTCGCTGACGCAGCGAGTTATTTATAAAAATATGTTTAAAAATCCAGCAAAGTGGGCAATTGTTAAATATAAGCTTAAAAGTCCTCAACTTCAAGAGCGAACTGCGCTTTTTATCACGTAAAATATTTCATAACCCTTAAACACCTTGTTTGCGAAAGAATGAGATTAAAAGATTATTAAAATGACAATTTACTCGCCTCAACAGCATTGTAACGTCAAAAATCTCCTGAGATTTAGTGCGTAAATTGTTGAAACCCGCAATACAGACACATCGTAAATTTAAACATAATTGTGTTGACATTTAAGAAATGTTAAGATTGAACTGTAACGGAATAAGGGCGACTAAATTTAGGGCGGGTTCTTTCAAACTGTTTTATCGCGTTATTACAATTCTTCTATTATAAAATAAGACTTAAAGTAAAACGCAGCGTTAATTGTAGCATTTTGCTTAAATTAGACACATATTCTATATAATAAACATTCGTTAAACAAGACAATAATTAAAGCAAGCCACTAGATCGATATTTGTATATAAGTATGGTAGTTTACATGAGTAGAACACTTAACGATTAAAATCACGAAATTTATACTATAACTTATTTAAGAGCCGTAGTTAAAATAACGTAAAAATAATTGCAATTAGACAAACCGTACTTAACAATATAACATAATGTAAATTCATTTCATTTCATTTTATTAACGTTATCCTAAATTATATGTGAAGGCTCTCTTAACCAACGTTCGATTTAAATGACATCTTTAAAATTTACTCGTCTGTTAACCAGTCGAGGTAAGTAGTCCTTTATGTTAATTGTCTACGTCGAAATATTGATCTTTATTACTTCCGATGGAAGTGAAACTGGACTGCAGAGCTCATGTTTAATCGTGTTTGGTTACGGGTGGTACGTGGTTTTACTATGGTAAAACGTAGACGAAAGACATTTTAGCAGAATTCATTTAATTTAATCGTTTAATTAATATTTAGATTTTACCGTTTATTATTATTTTTCAACAAATACGTATTTGTTTAATTTAAAAATCGAAAATTGGAAAAAAAATTGACTCATACAGGACTCGTCATCGTCAGCGTTCCGTGCTGTGGCTCTACCAAATTGAGCTAACAAGTCGTCGTCGTCGAATTTTTTTAACTTATTGATACATGCACCTCTCGCGCAAGCCCGAGTCGAAAATTTTTTTCAATTTATTTTCGATTTTTAAATTATATAGTGCCTTCATGTGTTTTCAAACGTATGTGTTTTTAAAAATGTTGCGAAAATTATTTACATAATTGTTGTATTATAATTATTTTCAAATAAGTTTAACTAATATATCGCGTTTTAAACCGTTAGAGTGTTTTATTCAAATAAATACACCCACACTATTCTATAAAACGCAACCTCATTATTCTAGTTAAAAAACTAATATCAGATAAGCTAAGCTTCACTTACGGCTTTCATTTAATTTGACAGTGAAGTAATTGTCTGTTTGGTTACGAGACTACTTGATTGAGACTAATTGTGTTTCTGAATTCTTTTAAGATTCAAGATAGTAACATGGACCATCCATCTTATTTATTTTAGCAGCTACATTATATCTAGTTGATGACATATAGTCAAAAAGTAGTTTATGATATGGGAGGACGGACAAAGGGGCTCACATGATGGTAGGTGAAATATATATGTCATAACATTTACACAAGATGACCTATTTGGCTTTGGACATTCGGAAATCCAGAAATACCAAAGAGTTTTGTAAATTACAAAACATTATTGTTGATAAGCATTAACTTGAATACTCAAAAGTCTGTTAAAATAATGTTATTTAAAAAACGAACGCCTTTAGCAATCTTTATTTAATATTATTACAGTTGATTCGGTGGATAGAGAGCTCTAGTTATTATATGTTTAATTTATGTATATTTTTTTATGATAGAGAAGGACGGGCGTCACTTACTCAACCCCAGCTGTATAGCATCTATACAAGATGCTCGGTCGACCTATTTTGGCTTTGGATATTCGGAAGCCGAAACGGGATAGAAATTCACGGCTTTATCTCAGACCGGTGGTTTGTGGTTTGGAAAAACAATACCGCTTCTAAAACTACATGAATGAACCCTCTAGTGTTTTTCCCATTAGTAACTGGAACAAGAGCCCGTGTGGTGGCACATTTGCAGGAAATAGAAAAAAGATAACAGCTTCTTAGTATCATAGTTGATTAATGGTGAACGCTGACATAATTACGAGGCGACTTTTATTGCGAACTTCTTACTCGCTCATAGCAGGGGTCGCCCGATCAGCGTGAAGACTAAATATGTGCATTTATTAAAGAAAATGGCTTCTGTCAATGACGAAAGAGTATTGAAGATACACTTTGCACAGATGGGAAGTGTAGTAGAAAAATCAAGTCTACTTACTCTCTTAGTTCTTACGTGGTGTTCTATGTATAAATTTCGAATAGAACGTCTATGAATATTGTCTGTAGTTATACGTCAGGCAGTAGTTAAAATTTAGTGTTAGTGAGTTAGCTAATAAACTTCGCGTTTTAAACTTGCATTACACGAGTACTTTTAATTGCAAGAAGCTAATTTAGAGGACTTTAGGTTAGGTTAAGTTAGATGTCTTTTTTTGTATAATTTGATTATGACTTTTTATATTTTTTTAACATTTTAACAAACACATTTCCCTGTTAAGCAATATTGTAGTTAAATGTATAATATATAGTCTTAACATATAATTAAGGACATTTCGTTGGATTAACGCAATTTAAAATTAATAAATTGGCTTAAATTGGCTTTAATTAAAAAAGATATTACTACTGACAGTATACCCATTTACTAATATATTGAATTGCCTTACTACCTAACCAAAGAATTAATAAACTGTTTCAAAGGAAATATCTTTAAAATGTCGTCAATAAAAACAGAATTACTTTACTTCAACAGACATAAAGTCAAAGAAAACGGCTGAGACAAACTATAAGAATTTATTGCAATAATTAATAAATAAGTTTATTGTGAACAAATGGGACTGCACATATTTAGACGGCGAATTTATCTTTCAAGAATAGAGTAATCTATACTAATATATAAGGCTGAAGAGTTTGTTTGTTTTAACGCGCTAATCTCAGGAACTACTAGTTCGAATTGAAATTTATTTTTGTGTTGGATAGAGCATTTTTCGAGAGAGGCTATAGGTTATTATACATTGCGCTGTACCTAATAGGAGCGAAGAAACAGAGGGTAGTATGAAAAAAATGGGGACGATTATCTTCGTAAGTTTTTGATGCGTACGCTGCGAAAACGGTATAAGATACCAAAAATGCGTAAGATAGAATTATAAATCTTTAAATGACCTAAAAAAAATGCCCACGATACTGTCTACCATTAAGATTAACTTGCAAGAACGACGGGACGCGACCGATGTCGTGAGTAACGGCTTTAATTTATAACGATTACTAAAATATGTTCTATACGGACGAATTTATTGACACAGCTAGTCATATTTACAATGATAATATAAATCAACTATTTGTGGATAATAACGCTCGTTTTAAACGTCGAGAACCATTCTGAATCGCACAGCCGACCAGATAGAAGACGTGAGTATCTTCGTAAAATGGCCGCGAAAACCTTACATTTAAAAACGTATAAAGATGTTTATAAAATGCATTACAAGACAGAGCAATTTTATCAAGGCACTCGACCGACATATCCAAGATAACTGCCCATTAATTCGAAGATTTTAATCGGTAATTGCGTTACCAAACGAAGCGTTGTTTAAATTGATCTTAGTAATTAAATGTAAGTTAACCATTTACTGGAGAAACCTACCCATTCTCAATGTATAGACTTTTCACAAATGTAGGCTTTTTTTTTTATTTTGTCCATAGTGTTTTCGCAGCTAAGGACGACGGGGCCTCTCCGTTCTCGGGAAGAAGGGCCCTGGTATACTTATTCTTTTAAAATCGAAAATAAATTGAAAATAATTTGGACTCGGGCAGGAGTTGCACCGGCATCGTCAGCGTTCCGTGCTGTTGCTCTACCAATTGAGCTACCAAGTCCTACATCTCATCATCGATTTTTTCCAACTTATTGATACATGAAACATATCGCGCAATGTAATTATATTATATATATTGTTTCCTCTGGCTTCAAACGCAGGACCGATTTCATTTTAACGCTATGTAACCGGTTTGACCATTTAGCTACAAAAGTGATAAAAAAAAATTTTTAATTTATTTTAGTTAAGTAACTTTTAGTACTATTATTCAACATATATTCCACATTTAAATAAAACAGTTTAACGGTTTAAAACGCGATATAATTTAGTTAAACTTGTTTAAAAATGACCCGTGACTACGGCTGCTGAAAAGCATCCGAAACGTCGTGCCGTAGTTAAAAATATTTTTTAAACAAGTTTAGCTCAAATATATCGCGTTTTAATCCGTTAAAGTGTTTTATTTTAATGTGTACTCACGTAAACTACAGACAGTATTGAAAAATATAAAACTGTCTGTAGTTTACTAGTACACATTTAAAAAAAACACTTTAACGGTTTAAGACACGATATATTTCTCATAGTTATAAAAATGAAAACGAATTCTATAGTAATAATTATTTAAGGTCTTTGTGCGTTGCCAATTTTCTTTTAAACAGTACTTGGATGTATCGAGTCCCACTTCGCATTAGCTCAAGATTTATTAGATCAAATACCTTTATTTGTATTACTAACTCAATTGAATTGACTCAAATGTAGGCTTTTAACTATTTACTCACGTTTATAAAATGTGAAAATATTAGTACTTATATAAGAGAGTAAAGGCACGTGTTATGCAGGATAACTAATCAAATAGTACACTCTACAGTGTTTACTTATATTGATAACACCTCTTAAGCCTTATCTAGCGTTACATAATATTATCATAGCGTTACAGGTGTTTTTGCGTCGTAATTCGTTACAATTTCCATTGACTTAACGACTTAAACTCTTGACTTATTTGCGAAGCTATACCTTTTCGTTAATTTTCCTGGGTTTGACTACTAATTCAAAAATAATTAAGTAGAATTTACCTATAAAATTCACTCAATGAAGTTTTACACTAAAATGTGCCTCTAACCAACGCGAATCACATGGACTTAATTTACAAAGAGACAATATTCTTAACTGACAGTTTTAGACATAACTGTTATCACTTTTCTAAGTGTTGTCTGCAGTTTACGCAAGATTATAAACACTTAACGGTTTGAAACGGGAAATATATTAAATTACTTATTTAGCGTCTTATCTAGTAAATGTACAGATATAAATTGTGTTTATGTTATTAAAAACTTCAAGTTTGTTACAAAATCGGCCATTAAAGTATTTCTGTGTAGTTATTTAAAGCACAAAGCGACATAAAGGCACTGCATTCAGCAATAAATTTTCGTTAAATTTTAACCTTATTGAGAAAAATTCCTAAAAATTAATTTTCAAGTTACAAGTAACACTGCAGATATTGCCATATGCATTATTTATGTAACATTTTGACAGTGCAGTGCAGAGTTAATTTATATGTTAAGACTATTGTTTATTGAAAGGCACTATGTCTTACGTTCTTAAATGTTACTCTACACGGCAATAAATCAGTAATATTCTAGAGGTGTTTATTATATCAGGGCATGAGAATGAAATTATTTATGAAGTTTTATATGTTCATATTAAATAAAACATGTGCTTAGATACATACATATTTTTACTGTAAGCATATTGGATATATGAGTGTAATTCTTTTTTTTGATAACTTATTGTTTAATAAATCGACTTTAGTTAAATACGTATTTTAAGCAACTGTGAAATTTATCGATGAAACGAAATATTTTTGTTAGATAATGTTTTTCTCGAGTTCAAGGTACAGATCAAGTCAAATAAAAGATTCCGTTGATTGACAAACGTTTACATGAACTCTGCCGACACGCCAAGCGCTAACCATCGCTAATGATAACATAAAAACTGACAGACAAGCGTCCGTCCGTCACGCCTTATCGCTAATATATCGAAATAAGGCGTCCGATTGTTATTATTTGGCTGCGGGCAGTAAAAAGCTTAGCTAGTTCTTATTTTCTTTTATACGTAGTGATGCAACGCTGTGACTTAAGAGTTTAACTATTGCGTAAAGTGAGGAGAGTTCAACCCCCCCCCATTTTGAATGAAAAGGAAGCCTTTATTAGAATGTTTGAGTCCGTGGCCCAAACCACCGTCTTCAGATGAAAAAAATATAATATCGCATTACGTTTTCAGTCTGTAAATTTCTCAATGTTGAAAACCAATATAAGTCGGCAACAATTTCTCCTTGCATCAAATGTTTCCGGAGAAGCATGGGGTTGCTTCTCTGTCTTCTCTATCATTAAAAAACGATGATATTAACGTATAGATGTTATGAACGCATTTGTAATAATTACGGAAATTCCGTTGAACATCTGGTACGCAGCTTGTCTGAATCAGTTTTTTGTTTGGAATTCTTTTAATCCATTACTTTGAACCTGATACTACACTTATGTTAGCGAGCACAATGTACTTACACGATACAAATGTTTTTTTCATAATGTGAAGGTTCAGAATGTACATACTGGACCTATTTGTTTAAATATATCTTTTTAGTTTATAGAACTTCGAGATCCCGATTATCTAATAAAAAAGTCTAATAATAGATATTATGATCGATCGATCATTTTTTTACATGATATATTATTCAACAACATTTTTTATTTAATTTAAGCTATCGTTGCAAAGCTTTGTTTGAAAAGAAATTTGAAAAAGTACGATATCACGACGGAACACGAGCTCACGACTATAGCATTCCTGTTGTTCTACCAATTGAGAATTTGAATTGTATACTAATAACGATATTATTTTTCTACCGTCTTATGTGAGATCTAAGCAGGATAAGTATATGTTTTGTTGTCGAGCGAGTAGTGCACATTTCAATAAAACACTTTAACGGTTTAAAACACGATATTCGAATAAAAGAAAGAAAATAAAGATATATATATTAGATAAACTTATTTAGAAATTATTTTAACTACCGCCCGACGTTTCAGATGCTTTGCAACAGCAGCCATAATATAGATCGCGTTTTAAACTTTGGTAAATAGATTTATATCTATGGAATTTCCAATCTTAATGTATGTACATTTTACACCTAACTCCTGTATGTGTCGTAGACCTGTATGTCAATTTTAAAGCTTACTACATAACTGATGTGTCAGCGACTTATAGTAGTTATAATTACTATCTGTAATCTATACAGAAAGTTAAACACGTCATATTGATGTATGAATGGTAGAGAAATGAGTTCGTCTATCTTAAGTCTAACCTCTGTATTGGGTATCGATTGTCTCGCGTCGATCGCACTCGATTATTCGAATTTCATAATCGATTAATCACTTTCCACTTAACATTTTGGATAATCGATTCACACCGGTTCAATGTTCGCGGAATGCGTGTAAGCGGTCCACGATCTGTTTCACTACTGGCTTTGGCTTAGTACGTAGTGAGTACGTTAAAAGCCGCAGGCTGTTGAGGCTGTGTACAGGGGTGTCAAATACAGCTTTACTTCAATTATAGATCGTATTGACGGTTGTTGTTATAGTAACAAGGTATGACATTTTTCTTATCAATTTCTAATATTTTATAAAACATATTGGACTTTGACTTTGCCTCTTGCTTAGATATTACATCGCTGGGGTGTTCTATCTACCATCTAGTTAACTCTACGCTTGTCTGTACAATGTCATATGTATAAAGAAAAACAAGTGGCTACCGAGGTTTGAATTTTAACAGTCCAAGCTTTCAACTTTTTCAGTTTTTTGTTAAGTTTCTAACTTATATAGTATTTTTTTTATTATTATAATGTAAGGAACAACTAGCTATGGAATACAATCAACTGAAGTAAGAACGTCTTTACTTTAAAGTGAGTTTTTTCAATTACGCTATCGACTTATTCATTAAAGCTTCCATACATCTATACATTTTGACAACCCTAACGTGACCGGTGTATTAATTCATGATTTGAGATAACTCGGTGCAAACATGGAACTAACTGTCGTGGGACCAAAACATCAGGCTTTTTTCATCACGACACGGGCTTGAGCGTTTTATTTCATTGTTTTGTTAAAACGTTGCATGATAGATCATCGTAGGGTTTATTGGTGGAAGGTGAAATGAAACAGCTTTTCTGCAATTAACAAATGAAGATAAAGAACTTCTTTGGTCACAGTCAATAATAGACTGCAATTTGCAACGCAATTTAAACAAAGGCTATGAACGTAATTCTGACTAACCACCTTTAAATAAAACACTTTTTTACGGTTAAGGCGCAACATATATTTTTTTATCTAGTTACGCCCTAACGATTCGCAAGCTTTGTAGTATTCATGGCAGACAGAGGTGTCCCTGATGTCAAAATCAAAGCTACGCTGTTAGGGCCTACAGATGGCGCTAGTAGCTAGCAGATCGGACTTTGCGATATGTCGGGCCGCGGACAATAAATTGTAACTTTTTTTAAATGAATACACTTCGCATTTAAAACCGTTAAAAGTGGTTTTATTAAAAGTTGCTCGCGAAACTACAGACAGAACCACTTACTAATTTTATCATGATGATAATCGAACTTACAATACGTCAGTATGAGCCAACGATTACATAGATAATTACAGCTGTTACGTGAGTTTACGTAGGCCGATGGTTGATTATTATTCTATGACGTATTTGACAAGACGCATCGCTCTTTAAGCATGTTTGCTATTGCTAGTTCCTTGGTAACGATCAATAGATCATGATTTTTTATTGAAACTCCAAGTTTTTTTTAAGTTTACTTTGCTCATTATGCGGTATAGAAATTGAAGTCTTATATTATTGTGATAATTGGCCGAATCAAAGTTTGATAAAAGACTTTAAAATGAGGCTGTGGTATTTCCGCGTCGATATATCTATACTAATAATATAAAACTTTGAACCGCTTTCGTTGCGTACACTGCAAAAACAAGATTCAGGGTTCAAGATGGATATCTTCAAAAAAGAAATGACAGTATATGTCTATCTCATTAGATTTACTTGCAAGAACGATGGGACACGACCGACGTCGTGGTTAACAGGCTGAGACTGGTACCGATGGCCATTACTTGTCTGTTTATTATTTATATTCACTCAATTTAGTTATAAGTTTACTGTAAATATCTATGTTATATTGGCATTGAAAGTTTTGAATTTGAATTATACAACGCGGACAAAGTCGCCGACACAGCTAGTTATATATAGCATTAACTCTGCCTCTCTAGAAAACCCCGTATCTCGTATCCATAATAACTAAGCAAAGCCCTCAGTGCTTTTAAGATATATATATAATAAGTATTTCCGCTAATAATAAAACAACTCGAACCAGTTCATTCCAGTTTTTAGACGCAATAGCGAAGTGACAAAAAGTACGAAACATCTCGTAGTGCACGACTGTAATGGACAACCAATATTGGTTATAAATATGACATTTATGGCTACGGCCTATGTTTGTGGCATAATACATTGCTTATGTACCTAATATCTTGCTCTGGGTATCATTACTTACAATTGGAACAAAGATGGGCCTCTATTTATCGATAAGTAATCGCTTCGTATGCTATACTAGCTGGGTCAGCGACTTCGTCCGCGTAGTATAGTTATTTTGGGCTTCCAAATTTGTTATTGCAAACCTCTTCGTCTTTATAAATGTAAGCTGTTATCTTAAGCCACGTTCGCAGCGCGCGCAACGGAATCCCGCAATGATATTGTATTCAGCCATGATGGAAAATTATTATTTTCCCCGATTTTTCCACATTTCCCGATTTTTCTTCTTTCCTATAACTTGCAACATTATGTTTTATAGCTTATACCTTCCTCAATAAATACCTAACCAATAAAAAAAATTTTACAATTCGAACCCATAGTTTGTGAGATTAACGCGTTCAAACAAGCAGACTCTTTCAATTTGTATAAATTAAAAAATATTCTATACTTAATTTTATAAAGTTCGCATTTGGAGGCGCTTATCTCAAGAACTGCTGGTTCGTTTTTTTGAATAGACCATTTATCGAGGAAGGCGTTAAACTATATAACATCGCGTTGTAACCAATAGAAGCGCAAAGGGGGGGCAGAGAGTTCCAAATCTCCGGAATTATTAAGAGGCGGATAAGTATCATGTTCTGGAAGTGTTACCTGCAGTTTACACCAGAAGTACACATTAAAAAAGATAACTTATTAAAAATGTATTTTAACTACAACCCGACGTCGTGGATGCATTGCAGCAGCCGCGGTCACGGAGGGACTCAATTGTAAGTATTACATTAAAGTCTTTTAATTTCAATATTGTTTTGTATCTTTATATGCTTACTACAACTAATGTTATAATACATCTTAACCAAAGGGTAAAAATAATATAACTAAGTAGGTATTAATCGAACAATTTGACTGAATATGTTTAATCTCAAAACAATAGAATGTCAATAAATACTTAAAGTCAACATTTAAATGCCAACCTAGTTAAATTCATTATATCTTAACTGAAATCATCAAGCATAAATCATTGAACATATATTTACATAAAACGTGTTTACGCTCGCGAAAAATCCTTAATAATGATTAAACTGACATTTACTTAAAATAATTTAAACAAGCAATTATAGAGATAATAAACTTATAAATTGCCTAAGCTTACGTAGATAAATTCTTTTTTTAATTGTGAACTAAAAAGTGAAACTATTATTTAAATAAATCCTTTAACGGTTTAAAACGCGATATAGATTAGTTTAACTTATTATTATTAGTTAATAAGGTTAACTAATAAATAATGCGTTTTAAACCGTTAAAGTGTTTTATTTAAACGTGTACTATTCGCGTAAACTACAGACAGTATTTAAAATGTATTCATAAAGCAACGAGACTAATCACTGCGTAAACACTGGCTGGAAACATCCAAAACGTCGGGCCGTATTTCATATAAATATGTCCAATTTCGCGTTTTAAACCGTTAAAAGTGAAAAAGAAAAATTTTATTTAATAGAGAGTAGTTTTTTTTATAAATAACATTAAATCTTTCCCGGGTTAATCTCAGATTAGACTAGCGTATCGCGCCTTGAATCGCAACTTTGGACACAAAAATATCATTCACAGATTAAAAAATTTGTACATATTAAGATCTAAAGCGATAATCTACAATTTAATGTTTGTTTTATCACATCAACTGTATATAGATACACGTCCTACGCCACTTAAAATCTCATAAGTCGCACTCACGCCTAAAACAGAGAACGTACGAGAATTATGGATACAGCAATATGAATAATGGAATGCACGATTTGAATTTTAATCCTATATCGGATAACCGGTTGTTATGGCTCCGATTCCCTTACATCTAAATTAATAGTCCAGTAATTTTATGAGAACAAAATTACTTGCCATTTTATGTACCAGAAATGGTAGCTGTAGGATGTTATGTTAGTATGGATATGGTATTTTATTGATGTATTTCTATTTTACTTTTAAATAAAACACTTTAACGGTTTAAAACGCGATATATTAGTTGAACTTACCTATTTGAAAATGATTTTTATTTTTGAAACGTCGGGCTGAAGTAAAGAATCATTTTCAAATAAGTAACTAATATATCGCGTCTTAAACCGTTAAAGTGTTTTATTTGAATATGTACTTGCGTAAACTATAGACAGTATTTGAGTAATTTACTTCTAGTTAAAGTATTACTTATTATTTTTTACTAATGTTATAAAGACCGTGAAAGTGGTTTTAGGAGCAGTTTAAGAAAACTATGAGAATACCACATTACCACCTATTTCTATAGAACTAACATCTTGATTTTGCGGTATATTGTTACTACTATTAGTGAACTTCTACTAATTTTAAGTGTCTACCGATTGACCGCCTGTGTAGCCAAATGGTTAAACGTATTGAATCTATTTATAAATATATAGCATTGAATCCCAGTGAAACAAAAAAAAATGTTTCGGTCGGGCAGGGCACAGAAGAAATGTGTTCACCCCATCCCCCACGAGAGGAAAACGGTGTTTCACATAAACCGATTACCATTTGTTGATAAATAACCAAAATCGCTTTATGTGTTTGCGTGACTCTTAAATTTTGTATTTACTGTCATAGCAATTACAGTAACTGTTAGTTTGTGTAAAAATCAGTAAAATTAAAACACACAATGGTTTAAAACGCAAAATATATTTGTTTAAAACCGATTTCGTTTTAAACAGTTAAGAGTGTTTTTTTTTAAGAGTACTACTCGCTGTAACTAAAAATTATACACAGGTCTTTAGTCATTTCGTTTCTTGATGCATGGCCAGGTGACAGACAGCCAGATAGAGAAGTCTTACTAACACATGGAAAAAGTGTTGCTTTTTGCTCTTTAAGTACGGAACCTTCAAAAGGGGTAAATACACTGGTAAAGTTAACTAAATTTTTTTTTACGTTGCTCAAATATTTCCGATTGAAATATACAATACTTAAATAAAATATAGAGTATATTTCTTAAAGTCCCGCTCTACAGCCAGTCTACAAGTTAAACTCGCGCGCAACTCCACCGCGACGCTAAAATAAATCAACCGTTGACAAGTCGTATTTCTCGCGACCAATATTGTTTGTGTCGCCTTATTTATTTCAACTAACACCGCATCTATCATCGCTTCACATCCTAATATGATAACTAATTACTAGCTTGAAACCCTGAATCCGACTTGAAAACATGTTTCGAGGAATTCGCGTATCGCATTTTTTCTTTTAAAAAGACATTGATTTTGAGACGCAAACGATGTCTACGACTGTGTGAAATCCTATTGAGGGTAGACATATTTCTACATCCGTTACTCTGATCGATTTTATTATCTGTGGAATGCTGAGCAAAGAATTATGCGCGAGTATACTTTTATAAATTTCACGCAGTCGTGTGAAATAAAGAGAACAAATGAATAACTAAGACATTTTTTAAATTTTATAGCGAAATGCAAAATTTCGATTAAAACTCATTTAATATAAATAAAAATATATGGTTAAAATTGTTATGCTATATTCAAAAAGTAATTTCCATAAAAAAACATATTGCAGTGTGTTTAGCAATTTGGAAGAAAAATATTGGCATATTTACTCGCAGACAAACATCTTATTTCTATGATAGTGTTAAGCGCAAGGAATGAACTACTTTTTACCTCGTTGAAGACAAACAGACATAAATCATTGGTTTTCAATTGAATAGTACTTTCCGTGCTATTTCTCTATACGGTCTTTAATTTTATTTAAAAGCCTTTCACAGCGACCGGCTATACCTTTGGTTCTAACGGAGTTTTATTTAACTGATACCAAGCTAGGTACAACTTAAATCCTTTTAAATTACTTTTACGTAGCTTTTAATGTTATAATAAAGTTTGACTCTATTTATTTAATCCCATTAACAATACATTTTAAATATATATTTGATGTATCTTGTTTAAGTCTGGTTAAAACAGCCCAGCAAAATTCAAACTTTACAAAGGATATATGGATATTAATGGACTCTAATTTAGATGTACTATTGACCTATTATGGATTAGTGAATATAGAGATTCACAGATTAAACAAATCTGTGATTTAATGTCGAGAATTGACAGGCGTTAACTAATAAAGTAAGTGATAAATAAAATAAGAAAGGTCATAAAAAGATTTACATACACACTCAAACCCGTTCATTGATAACAGTCGTGAATCTAATATTGGACCAAGGCGCTAATCGAAAACTTACTTATTGTCTATCTACACTAATGTTATAAATCTGAAGAGTTTGTTTGTTTGAACGTGCTAACGTTAGGTTGGACCATTTATCGAGGAAGGCTTTAGGCTATAAAACAACACTTCGCTACCTATAGCAGTTTAGAAATAGATGAAAATGTGAAAAGAACTGGTAAAATTATAAACCTTTGAGTGCTTCTGTGGCGTGTGCTGTAAAAGTGGTTCAATAATCCAAAAAGTATGTATAAAAGAATGGGCAAAAACGTCGGGACGCGGACGACGTCGTGGATATCAGCTGTGATTTATAAAGCTGAGGATGTTCTTCGGAAAAATATATATAGCCTAATATAACTATTCATCGTGGACGGAGTCGTAGCCACGGCTAGTATTATATTAAATTCGCAATGCGTTGAATAATGCAGCTTGATTTTAAGGAATAGATAAAGACAAGTGACCCGAATGTTGTGATTATAATCTGACAAATAGTGAAATAAATCACTGTTAACATTAAATATTAAATAAATATAATGTAATAATAAATAGAAGGCCTAGCTCAACGGTTACTCGCCGGAAGTCCCAGGTTCGTTGACACATAACTAAAAGTTTTGTTAATGTCTTTTATTGCCACCTAAAACCAACAAAATCAAAGTTATCAGGAATTTATTTTTTTACGTAGTTAATGCCTCATTATTTGTTGTGCCTTTGATAGGAAATACCAATTGTTTTCATTCCTTCGTATTATATTGACTATTTATTATTAATTATTATTTATGATGTTAAGCTGCATTGATACTATAAATATACATTATTAATTAATTTGTCCCATGAGAGACAATTCGTTGTAAAAAAATATTTAAAAATAAGCAAAGTTGTGCAAACACAACATAGAGTTCCAGTTTTCAAGACCCAAGATTTGTATGAATAAAATTTTACCTTTCAAATTTTGCGTACTTGCAACATTGCTAACATTGATGTTGGAGGCGCAAAAAATTAATTGATACAGTTTTTAACATTTTGTTATTATATCTATGTACACAATATTTGTCAAATAATGTTTTATAACACTTAGTTTCGAAATTCTTACTTCATTCTTCTTCGAGTTAATCTTCGTCTGGACAGTCTGGATAAAATAGGTTTGGGTCACAGACCATCTCTACTAGATGACAGAGCCGCATTTCGATCCAGTTTAGTTTACCCAAAGCCTTAAATAGCTTGAGTATTGCATCATTCTTCAATTTAACAAAACTTTTTAGATTTAACAAAGTCTAAGCAGCGTTTACTTAATATGTTAATGACTTTTTACACAAATCAATATAAAAATTAAACAAACAAATCAATATGCTAATAAGGCAAATATCAAACGACATTAATTCAATAACATTTTATTACATTCACAAAATATATTCATCCAACAATAACTCATTATGTAAACAAGATTTATTTTAATTTCCGATCATTGACGTCAATGTGAGGAAAACGTAAATACTTTTATTATGACTATGTCAATAAGAACATGTATGTATATTATACGTTAATTATTAATACATTTTTCAATAATAAAAACAATGAAATAACAGATTCATTAATTTAACACGAGAGAAAGAGACAGTAAAAGTGTTGAAATATCTATTTAATTTAATTTATTTGTGCATTTGATTTTATATCGGAAATTTTCTGAACTAAAAAGGGATTCAAATTACACCTAAGCTAAAACTATAATATTGATATGTTTTATTCTGTTATTCTTGATTTAAAGATAACCTAAGCATGAAAATGGAATTTATGAATATTTTTCAGTAACAGTAAGTATATACTGTTTCTAGTTTACACGAATAGTTAACGTTAAGTTTAACTGATATATATCGCGTTTTAAACCGTTAGTGTTTTATTTAAACAATCAGTATATTAATAATAATTTACAAATAAATAATAGCCGAGGTAAGGCGAATTAATCATTTTTTATTTAAATTTTAATATTGTAATTTTACGTTAAATGTAGAGATTTTATATTGTATATCATAATTAAATATTGTCTATGGTGAAATGAGATTCCACAGACTAAAAAAAAAAATTTTAACGTCCATAACGATCATTTGAAATTGGAATATTAATAATTTTAAATAATGCTTCAGAAGTTATAACAAGGTTTCCAGGAAACTTAATTATTGAATTTAAAATTATTTAACGAAATAATTAAAGCAATATCACATTTATCGAATAAATAGCTCTAGGAGTAAATCAGTTACATAGGAGCAAAAATATTAAGGCCGTAACAGATTTTGGAGTATTCTTTGGCAAAAAAATAAAAATTGTAACGTGAGTAAGAAAAATAATACTGTAACTTTCATGAGATAAATTACAAAGAAATGCGAATATAATTTAAAAGAAAAAATTGAGAATAGTTGTTCGCTTAACACTAATAGATCTTTTAGGAATTTAAAAAGTTAGGTATCCTCATTTTTGTGATCCAGCACGAAATTTTTTTTTATTATAGTAAAGATATAAACAATTGGATAGGACCGTATATAAAGTCTTATAAAGTAGCTGCTCTAAGCGTGATAACAATATAATAAGAAATAGAAATGCTTGTAAAAATAAAAGTGATCAAACATAATATGATAGGACCTACTTATCATTTCTATAAAACAATGACTAATATAAGATTCTGATTCGATATGAAGGCCCTAATAGGGGTGATAGCTCGTCTTCAGGTGAAAGGAGGCACTGCGGCGGGCGCAAGCGCAGGTCTTCCAGGTCGCTCAAGGCACCCGCGCCATCATTCGGCGTTTAACATCTGGAACAATCAATTTCACTCTTTAAACCCACATATTAAAGATTATTTCAGGCTTGTACCCTGAGCGACCTGTACGAAAAACCGCCGACATTTTTACTTATTTATCTTTAATTGATTTAGCCTCGGTGGCTCGATAGTGGCCTCGTTTCAAGCTCCTCTAATCTTCTTTGACGTCGGTTTTTCTGTACATCGTCACCAATTCAACGAACTATGGGTGTTAGTTTTACTTAAGTATTCAACGGTGTTTATACCAGGTGAGAATCATAAAATCGACTTGTTGGTATAATTGTAGCAAATATGTCTAATAATAATCAACGGTAATCATTTCGATCCCTACCGGGTCCAATATTTTCTTAATCAATTTATAATTGTTCTGAAACAAGTTGGATTTAGACTGGAAAACTGTATATTAAATGAGCGGTAGGAATATCGAAACTCCGTCCTGGTAACGAACCGTCGTCCACAGATGCCTTGAAGTTTACAATCTGTGGATTTCCGAATAGCCAAAACCGCAGTAGTCCGACAGCCATCTTGTTTAGATGTTATATGGCTAGGGTATTTCATCTACCATCAAATGAAACCCCTGCTTGTCTGTCCTCCTTCATCATAATTAAAAAAATATATTAATTCTTATATGACTTTAACAATTATGTATTTTTGTTAATAAAAACTTGAATTGCCTTAAATTCGTTAAACCTTAGTTATTATTTCCTTAAACCTCATGTACTCTTATGGCAACTAACATAATTAACACGATAAAGAGATTTTAATTTAAGTATGCATAATATTAAGTTAAAAGGGATTTAAAAATTATTTTATTCAATACAAAATGTTTGCATAATCTAGAGCGTCCATAATCGAATTATTTATGTGAGCCGGATAAATATGTCAATTTAAGTAATTAAATAAATTAAGAGTGTTCGGTTAATGTTTCGCGTTTAGAACTGAGTGCAATTCTGTGTCGGTCTACTTAACTAGTATGGTGTTTGCGCAATTGATATAGGGCTACGCTTAAAATAATTTATTTTGAAATAAAAATATGAATTGCTGATGTATTAAGAGCGAGTTAATCTAGTGGTATGGGCACGCAAGCACCAAGCAAACATACAGACATATTCAAACGAAAAGATAGCATGCCCCTAAACCAAACCTTTGGGCTTTACGTACTCGGCAGAAAGTTGAAGAAAATATTAAATGTCCTTATCATAATAATTGTGATGGTTTAGGTTTAAGTTTAGTTTAAGATATACTTATTGTTATAATTTGTAAATAAGTTAACTAATATTTCGCGTTATAAACTTTTTCTTACATATTTTATTTAAATGTGTACTACTCGCGTAAACTACAGACAGTGTTTAGTATTTAAGGAGTTAATATGATTTTCTCAAATTAGCATCTGAATAAATCGTTTATTTAAATTTTAGTACTAAAAATAAAAATATAGCAATAAAAAATGTGAAGTGTCATAAACGGTGCGTTTGCGCAGGCCCTGCACACACGCGCAATTTGAACCGGTCCGGTGACGTCAATGGGTGCGGACGATAAAAAATATCGACTTACCGACGGGAAACAATGCATAACAAGCTATTGTTCACTCTCATTTGCTAATAACATGTAATCACTGTTAAGCCAAATTGGACTTAAGCCTCCACTCGTGCTGCGAGCCATTTTTTGCGTCACGAACTCTGTTTTGATCAAGCGGTACCGCAACTTTGTTAATGAATTCAATTTCTAGTCGATATCTTAATAGATCGCCATATGTTTTTTTTATGCATACAATATTGAGGAATGTTTAAAACATTTATTCGCGTATTTTTTTTTAAATAAGAGTAATAGAGTGTTTTGTCGTTCTACCAATTGAACTACTATGTTGTAAGTGTAAGTAAATAAAGCTTAAATGTATTGTCTATGCACAGATAACAGAGATTGTCTTATAATTTGAAAAAGGAATGTCTGTTTTTTGATTATGGAACGGTGAAAAATTCAATAAGAAAAATACAAGTACAGCACTCAACGACCCTAGGATTAATAAGGAAAGTCGGAAGAAAATAGCACTAACTCAATATAGTATGATAAACTTGAACAAGCAAGTGTTGAAACGAGATACAAGCTGTGACGTCAATGCCGTCCATGAGAGCATTTTGTGGCACATTGTCTGATATGTACAAATTTACATTGGAATAATGGACCCGCTTTATGTGACAGTATGGCGTGACTTTACAAAATGTATACTAATATATAAGGCTGGTGAGTTTGTTTGTTTGCACGCGCTAATCTCAGGAACTACTGGTTCGAATTGAAATATTGTTTTTGTGTTGGCTACAGCATTTATCAAGGAAGGCTTTACTACAGTACTAACAGTAGAACTGTGGAAAGAATGATTCTTTATGTCTATGTTTCATGATTAATTTTAAAGAACAACGGGGCCGACACAGGACCGACGATGGGACGCGTATAACAGGATGTGAACATCGTGGGCAACAGCTATGATTTAAGATGAGGAGGAAGTTCGCAAAAACAAATTTCGACGCCCAAAACAATCTATTCATTGCGGACGAGATCGCTGGCACAGCTAGTGTTTTTTACGCTTCACGTGGTAAATCGATATAAAACTATTTTAGATTTAAAAAAAATACGTCTTGCGAGATTCGAATTGCTCCTCCTGTTGCGCTACCGTGTTCGTGCCGATTGCACCAACATTGAACTAGTAGGAAACATTACAAAAGGCCAAAAAAGTTTTTGTATGAGCTAATTTAAAAATTGACAAAAGTCCAAAAGAAGTGATTGTGAATAGTTAATTAATTTAGCAGTTTGACTCAGTAAAACGTGCAAAAAATATTTTTATATTCATATTTCTTACAACGATAAAAAATATATATGTAAAGTCGATGTATGTTTTAATTATATATATTTGGAAGAAATATCACTATTATAGATATTAACTTTTTGTCTATAGTTAATTAAATTATGTAATAGTTTTAAACAAAATATTTACTAATGCTTAAATTTTGCTTTTTATTAGAATAAACATGCTTTTATAAGTAATAATCGAACTACTTCGCTTCTGAAATCCCGTGTCAATTTATTAAAAATATATAAGTAGTTTACGCAAGTAGTACCTACACATTTAAATAAAACACTTCTAACGGTTTAAAACTCTTAATATATTTGTTCATTTTAATTTAACCTAACCTATGGCTTGACGTTTCGGATGCGTCGCAACCATGGTCACGAGGTTAACAAATATATTCCGCATTTTAAACCTTATATTATGCTGTATGTTAAACCTTTTTGGTTAAAATCTAGGACCTTTTGCGCTTAAAAAAGCGATGATTCATTGAACCACGAAGGCGAACCAAAGGTACTGTGTATACAAATTGCGAACCATTTATCGCAATTAAATGTAATTAGTGATGTAACTGCGAAGAAAACCACAATTCCCAATAAAAACTTGACTTACGTCTTAACAATAGACATGAAAATCTTCGCGTAATAGCCAGACTGTCGCGGTCGCCATCGTTATAATTATTTATTACGTCCACAATAATACCGGCTGCAACAGGAATGATAATGGAAACTAAACATTTTAAATAAGGCACTTTTAACGGTTTAAAACGCGAAATATATTAGTTAATTAATTTACAATTTATTTTAATTACGGCCATTTGTTTCGGATGCCTTGCAACAGCCGTAGTTACGAATGCACAGCACTTAACTAATATATTTTTCGATTCACACCGTTAAAAGTATTTAATTTAAATGTTTACTACTCGCGTAGATTTCAATCGGAAACTGAACAAATTTTACTTATATAATATATGAAATTGTGAAATTCAAAGCAAAAACATTCACTATACTTTAGCACTTAGTCCACTGTGACCCAGAGTGGGAGTATGTTCATTGATATTCGAGTTGAAAAACCACATTTCACGTGGAGGGTAAGATAGGTTACCCCCACTTAAAACGGGGTTTGTGAAATGACACAGACTAATATTTTTGTGTATTTCCCAATTCGCAAGAAAATGACGGAGACAAAATGTCAAGAACTTGAAAAATGTGAATCTCACAAATTCTCTATATAGAAGGTTCGAGTCCATTTGATATTAGATCAAATGGGAAGAATACTCTATTTGTTTAATATCAGGGCGGATGTTAACATCCGTTATGTTTATTGTAATAAACAGTTAATGCAGGAAACCCATGGATTACGATACGCTTCGGTCAGCACAAAGGTCACAGTGGGGCAATGGCTATTGTAAATAAACAGCAGGGATGTACTCTGGGTCCGAAACTATTTATAACTTATATAAATGGTTTATTTGCTAAAAATTGAAAGCTAATAGTTAACTCTTAAAAACCAAATTGAAATTTTTAAATCTATGTTTGATGTACTAATGATATTAGGATTAAGTATTTGTATTAATAATTCTTATTTCTGTCTACATACACGTCACTATATAACTACTACGGGAAGTTAAGCTGCAGGGATCTAAATACTGTCTGTAGTTTACGCGAGTAGTATACATTTAAATAAAACACTCTACACGGTTTAAAACACGATATATTTTAGTTAAACTTGTCACATGGCTACGGCATCCGAAACGTCGGGCCGTAGTAAAAAATAATTTTCAAACAAGTTTAACTAAAATATACCGCGTTTTAAAGCGTTAAAGTGTTTTATTTCAATGCAGGTATCTATTTTATATCACTCTAGATATTATGATAAATCAGCAAATTACTGTCCCTATAATAACTTTACAGTTATATAAAAATGTCCTCAAAAGTGTTTTACTTTAATTGATCATCTATTTAAATTAGATTAAAAAAAATTGGTTTAATAAACAAAATGTCGTAGGTCTTACGTCGAATAATTCTTTAAGTCTTATTTTGACTTGCTTCATAATATTTAATTGATTGATTTTTTACATGGTTAATAATTCGATGCAGTTTATTTTCATTCCAAAAACGGTGTCCCATCTTTACTCAAAATAAAAACTATAACTTAATAAAAATACACGAAGAAAATGTATTTCCTAATTATAAAAAATCAATTTTTTGTTAGGATATAAATAATAAGCCTACAATATAATTAAACGTGACTAGCCGTCGTTTGCGATATATATCTAATCAAATTACATTTATAAAAAGAACGTACCTTTTTTGGTAGCGGCGGGGACTCGAACTCGTCATCCTCTCGGCTGGAGAGGGTAGAACAGGAAGAGCACGCGGAATCAGCTGACAGAGACCTGGCTCGCAGCCAGTCAACCTCCTCCTCAGTAGCACCCACGGCGACACCATCGGAATAGTCACTGACCACCACGCTGGGAGTTCTCACGCAGCGCGCCCTCGCTTCACAACCCTCGCTCCCCCTGCGCCCTATCTCAACAACGTTAGCCTCGATCAAGGTCCGCTCTCGTCTAGGCGACATGGGGTCCGGCGGGGGGGTTATGTCGCGGGGGTGGGAATGCCGTCTCCGGGGCTCCAGCTCGACGGCGGAATCGTCGCTCAGGTCACGGCTACGGCGCCTGATAGCCGCTCTATCGTCATCGTCCGACGAGCTGATATCTTCCGAAGGTGATAGGGCTCTGGGCAGGCGCAAATACTGCATCGGACCCGGCTCGAATCGCTTCAATAGCTCGGAGACGCGCGGCTGCGTTTGGCGGTTGCGCGTCGTACGCACGGCCGCGCTCTCGCTCTGTCTGCGCGGTGACTGACTCGGTGGCGACTCCCGCGCATGCTCCGGCGCAATTCCTGCGCCGAGTTTTAAGTAGAACAGGCTGTGGTTGAGTGCTTTTTCGCGGAGGATCCGACGGAAGTCTTCCGGCGGCGGTTGTTCAAGGCGCGGCATCCTGGAAACGGGGATTTTCAGTTTTTTTCTAACTTTTTAAAAGAAAGAAAACATAAAAGGCAGAGCTATCTAGCATTAAGCCTCAACCGATTTGATTTCAATCCGCATATAAATATAATATGTGTTATAGTCTCGTTTAAAATTTATATTAATGAAAAAAAAACAATGCATAAGTTACGGTCCATTATGAAGAACAAAATTAAAACACTTTAACATTATTAAGAGCAACATAATAATATATATGGCTGAAATCATCAATTAAAACTCGTATGAACAATATGAAACATAGTAATAACGACCAAATCGTACGTTGCTAAGCTATTGTTAATTTGCCGTAACAAAAAACATATGAGGATTTTATTAAAGAAACTTGCGCGAGCGCAAAAAGTGATGAGATAAAAAACCACAATAACAGATATTTGAACCTTGAAGGAATGTAACACGCATGGCGAGCATTATGCATGCAATTTTATAATCCGTATAACCATTTTACATTTGCTATGACGCAAAATATTCAAGTCGCTTACACACGTACTGTATAAAGATTATTTACCTTATTTTTGGCTTTACCAGGATTGCGCTTCACGGGAATATTGCCATACGACCTGGAAGAGATATGAGGTAAATTAGGTATTTGCTACTTCAAAAACCGTGAGTGTAGAGTGCTATAATTGTAAATTAAAACATAATTAATTTAATCTTATTAATTTTTTTGATTTCATTTTTGTCAATACACGTCTCTCGTTGGCAGGAGAACGCCGATCTAAGACAAATGTTAAACTTAAATTAAGTTATTTATTTTGTGTTTATCCGAAGCCAATTAAAAAATTTATTTTTTTAAATCTCTTGTCTGTATATACAATGGATCAGATTAACGAACACTAAGACATATTCCCCCATGCAACGAAGGAAACGGATTATTGCTATGAATTTAACAAAACAAATATGTTTCGAAAATGTGCGAGATTTTTTAAATTATGTAAGGTTCTATATCATGACAATTTTCGCAGCCATGTATTTATGGCTATGATAATATTTTTAACTCCGAGAATAACCATATAATTTGGTTACGTTGTTAAACGATGACATAAGTCTATATTCATGCAACAATAGTGGTAACAATGGACGGTCATTATCTTGTCTTTGGATAAATACTGGTATGCACATCTTTCCATTAAAAATAATTAATTCCGCATAAATTTCACTCTCCATATAATATAGGTAGAAGCAGGAAACTTTGGAAAAGGCGAAAGTAGGTATTAGTTTGTATTGGAACTAGTTTAAACGATGTTTACTGCACAATATCTCATTATTCTATCAATATTTATTTTGCTTATCGTAAAGAAACATTGTTGATAATTATTTAAATATTCAAGATATTCACAATTATTATGATTAATCCTTTGTTCGTAGTTATCTTAAGTATATGAGGTAGGAAGATATGAAGAGATAAGTATTCAAATAAGCGAGAGTGACGCAAATAGAGTAAAAAAGATCGACTTTATTATACGGAGGAAGTAAAGTTGTTTATTGGCCTCAACTAATTTTTCCACGTGGTTGTGGCCACGGAACATATAAGAAAAAAAAATCCTGGTACTGCCAAAAGAAAAACAAAATTAAAATAACCTAGCATAAGGTATGATTATTATAAATTATTGGCCATATTGTACATACAAAACGGTACAAATTGTCGTTTAATAAACTACAATTTATACAAGTCCCCCCGTAGCCACTGTGGCTGTAAAGCATCTATAACGTCAGATCGTACTGAACACTATAAAAAATTAATTTAACTAATAAATTTTGCGTTTTTAACCGTAAAAAGTGTTTTATTTGACTGTGTACTACTCGCATAAAAACACTCAGTAATTTTTTTTATTCCAACAAATACTACCTATATTATGTGATCATTTCAGTATAGCCCATTGACTAGAAACGACAGCCTCTTGTTATTGTTTAATCTTATTACTTTTATATAAGTATTTATAATATACATTAAACTTAAATAATAGTTATTTTAGTATCTGTACAACACTCGTCTTGCGCATTCGACTTTGCTCGACTTGTCTTTGACATTCGCTATTCACATAAAAGCAATGACGCAAATGCATTTTTATGTAAAAATAATGTTACACGAGGCTGAATGACTTTTACCAATAACATGTAACAAGAGTTCGTATTAGAAAATGATTGATTTAAATAAATAAAAATTGTCTTCTCCAATTAAATCTACATCAAACTAGTGTGATTCTAGTTTCTATGTCAAGCTAAGCCTAAAGCTTAAACATATACTGGGTAATTTTTATTGGGCACCAAGAAAGAAGGCTTAGTGATCAGTTCTTACTATCTGCCGATTTTTATACCACCATTTCACGCATAACAGACTAGATAGAATTTCCAGATTCCGTAGAGGTACAATCAATTAGTTTTCTAGCAACGTCCCGTTTAAGACCCTCAAAGAATTCATCTAGAAATTTTACTATTGAAAAAATAAACCGGGACGATGATAAAATAGCGCATCCATTTGACAATTTCCTTCGTACATCCGCGTGAACGTCCTCACACTATGACGTCAAAGACAGCCTTGTCGCAGAGTAAGGGCATCGCCGTGTACTGCCTAATTCTTACACGCACACAGTAAATTGCCTGATTAGTCCAAATATATGTAATTGTCACCAAATTGTACATATATAATTGCTTAACTGGACCACTATAACTATTAGAATAAATATGTTTTTTCTTCAAATTCGCTGGCAATTTGTTGTGTTAAATATATATAGCTACATATTGTTTAATTTCATATCAACGACACTTATAATTTACTTAATAAATTTTATTTCAATTCGATAAAACACATTTTTTTTCATATTCTCTGACACGCAATCATAACCAACATCAGTAATTAGTTGACATCAGAGCGAAAGAGGAATAAAACAATTTTATAAAAAAAACAGATATGAGAGTTGATGAAAAAGTTAAACTAATAATTCAACGTTAAAAAAATAAATAACAAATAATATTAAAAATATTACAACGAGGCCTATTTTAATCAATAAAAAAAAATAAGAAAAATATCCACCTTTGACGATGTCTTATTCAATATTATCTATACTTTACACAAGTAGTACACATTTAAATAAAACACTTTAACGGTTTAAAACGCGATATATTAGTTAAAAATCATTTCCAAATAAGTTTAACTAATATATCGCGTTATAAACCGTTAAAGTGTTTTATTTAGATGTCTTATTCTTCAAGACTAAGTTACAGTTTAATTATTTAATTTTAGTTAATTATTTCGTTTGACAAATTTTCATGTTATTATTGAAATAAAATCAGTTGGAGTTGGGCTATATCCGGAACCCTGATAAAACGATAACAACTCCACGCAATAAATCAACATGCTATGAACATAATAACAGGCGTAAAAATATAAATGTAACTTAGCCATTTAGTTTTTATATCAATTAAAATGTTTACAAACGTATATTTATTGCATAAAAGGCGTGTTTTTAAAAAAATCGAGTTTATCTGCACCCCGTATCTCGTAACTATTTAATAATAAAATAGAAGAGTTGAAGGGTACTGAATTATTGAACGACGTACATATATTTTCATTTCGTGAAAGTATAACAGTTAAACTAAGTTTGCTTATAACCTTTTGTAGTAGTTAGTAACTGGCAGGTAATGGCTTTAATTTATTTTTAAAATTAAATTGTATATACTTGAACTAGTATTCTTATGATTTTTAACTGAACAAAGTAGAAGAAATGAAAGATATGAGATGATGCATAGCTTTGACCAATACGGTTTACGTCTCTATTGCAAATAGCCACAGATAATTATGGATGATATACATGATTCATTAATAAAAGACAAAGACCTCTACCACGGAACCCTAAAAAAGGTGAAAGCCGTCGGCCTAGATACGGCCAGATAAGGATGAATTAGTGATAACGTGATCTACCGTGACGGATTGGGGGCACATGGCCTTTATGTTTATAATATACGTACTGAAAAAATATACGATATGTACGCGCTCTGATTA
The DNA here is from genome assembly GCA_963661955.1 of Leptosia nina. NCBI lineage: Eukaryota > Metazoa > Arthropoda > Insecta > Lepidoptera > Pieridae > Leptosia > Leptosia nina. The sequence continues at coordinate 1,847,900 of CAVLEF010000004.1, read as the reverse complement.
CACAGTCTACCATAAACTGTGGATCATAGAGTGATGTAGAATCTTTTAGTATCCACATAATTCTGCAATACACAAAGTTCCGTGCTGTTACTCTAACAGTCTAACCAATTGAGCTACCGTCTCCTAGTATCAATTAGAGCAACAGCACGGAACGCTGTGGATGCCGATTCGTGTCCTGCCCATGTCGTAGTTTTTTTCAATATATATGTATTATTAAATAATAACAGGTAAAATGGTGCATAGAATTGTTCATAGCGGAGAGATTAGATTTAAAATAATAATATTGACGCATTTTTAAGTTATTTCAATCGAAACAAAAGCATCAGATTCGTTCAAACACCATTTAACAGATCCCACAAGTAAAAAAACATTATTATTAGACTATGTTCTTTCTGAGGGTCTAGGTTTAGGACTATAGGTGTACCAAATTTCATTCAAATCCGTTCAGTAGTTTTGGCGTGAAAGAGTAACAGACAAACAGAGTTACTTTCGCATTTATAATATTAGTAAGGATTAGAAAAAACTACTTGACTTTTTTTTAATGATGAGAGTAGGACAAACAGGCACGGGGTTCACTTAATGATGGGTGAAATACCTCAGCCATATAACATCCACTGAAGATGTGTTGTCGGACTATTATTGGCTTCGAATTCGGGAGTTTTCGTTTAATTGGTCTTTAAAAATAAACGAATCAATCGCATCTACACAAGTTGCATAAATGGGAGGTACGGTAATACAATCCATACAGTCTCGGTCAGTAGTTCAGACACAAATCTGTGCCAGTTGTCCAGCGAGTGTATCGTGTTCTAGTCATCTGCGGTGCGCAGTTCAACGATCTTGTGGTGTATGCGAGATCTAATTACATTCTATAATTGCTGTAACAGGTTGTATTTTCTTGCTGCGCCTGAGATTGAAGTGAAACTGGAGGAAAGCAAATTGTTTTATCGTCTTTTGTTTTTGTCTATGGCAATCTTCGAGGAAAAGTTAGTTCTTGTTGTTGGAGTAAGTTGATGTTGGAGGATTTGCTTAACGACAAAATTACAATCTATAGTGATGGTTCAAATAAAATAATAGAAGTGTAAATAGTAATGTTTGATAATAATTGAAATAAATACTGTAATTCGATTACTAACGTTTTATTGTGTATAGCCTAAAACTGAAGCTAAAGCCATATATTTTCGAAAAGAGGAATACCCAAATACTAAAATTGGTCGACAGCATATCTTGTCAAGATGATATACAGCTGGAGAACTTCACGATCCATCAACTGCACTCCACAATTGTCTGTCTTCCTCCAACGTTTAAAGAACTAGATGCACAGTACTTCAAATTCATTACGAAGCACTTAAAATTGAAATATCCCTAAGTAAGCGCAGTATAATATAAAATACCTTCACAGTATCATTGAATACCATTAATTAAAATACATGTAAATATATATAAAAACAATTAAAACTTTCACAATTTATCACACGACGCGCACCAATTATTAACTAAAGAACATGAAAATGTGTTTGATACGGTTTCTAACTTTAGTAATGTTTGTTCAACTCAACAACAAACAATCTCTTAGATTTATCTCGATTTGAGTTCATGTGATCTAATTTCTCCAATTTGCATATTTAGTTCCCTGCTCTATTTTAAGCCAACAGCCGAATAGTACAAAGGCCCTTCAACCTAGCTGTTCCGGTCTCTTTTATAGTCTGATTTTTTAGGATCCGAACCCGCGACGTTAGGTGAACATCTTGCGAAAATTTAAAGTTTAAACATGACCACGGCTGCATCGAAAATGTAGGGCCGGAGTTAAAAAATAAATAAGAATAATTTAAATAATATGTTTCGCGTTTTAAACCGTTAAAAGTGTTTTATTTAAACTGCACTAAACTACAGACATCGACGAATTAACTACTGGGCTATAAATGTGACCACGGTTTGTGCGAATTTTATTGTCCGAGATTTCGATATCACACGTTTATTTAACTTCGTAATTTCTTGACAGAACTAGTGTTCTAAAGCAAATTGTAACATCAACTATTTCCTTAACGGCTTTTGGTCGCTGCCCCAGCTTCGTGCTGCTTCCATATTTATACAATTAGTTCTTACCTTTATAACTAATTTATAACCACGGAAGCTGCCAAACATTTATTGCGTAATCAGACTGATTGAAGTAGATCAGCGTGAAAAATCAGAATTTCCTAGTGCTGAAAAACCCAATATAATTATTTTAACTAACTTACGTTAACACTTAATGATTATTAAAAATAATGTAATGATAATGTCGGGACTGCGTTTCGTCACAAATTTCCTCATTTCCTCTAACCTTAACCAATTTTACTCGAATGTTATTCATTATAATAATTAGGTACATGTTTAAGGCTAACAATTAATTAATCAGTAATCACTTTCAAATATGTGACGTTGTGGATCTAAAGAAAACTTAAAACTGTATCTATGTTACACTGAGTTAAAAAGAAAAGACAGCTACAAATATTTTACTAAGTTTTATTTTTAATCACAAATATGAACTAGCGAAATGTAGCGTTATTTATAATTTTAATTGTTAATAAATTTTTTTTTTTTATTTACAACTGTAAATTTGTATTTTAGCCATCTTTACGAGATTAAAAAAGTTTGTCTTTAGATGATGCCCCTCTTTAATTTAAGGCAAAACTTGGCTCTCTACCAGGCCAGAAAGGTATGTCACTATTAGATGATAGACATTAAAATAATCATTTTTCATTTTCCATATTACACGAGTAAAGCCCATTTAAAAATTATTATAAGCGGTTTAAAACGCGAAATATTTAAAATCAAGCAAAACCGAGTAAGGGTGCTTTAGAATAATTCTTACATTCTTAACGCATTTTGGATTTTTTCAAAAGTGACAATTTCGCACCAGGGGTGCGATATGTAAAAATAGTTAATAAATATAAAACATATTATGTTTCTCATCGTGCTTAGTCATTGAATTAATTGTATGAAGAAGTGATATCCCTTAATTAAAAGGAATACGTATCTATTTTATATTATATATATTAGTATGTATTTCCTTAATTCCAACTGTTTTTCCCTGCTTACTTATGACGACACGAGGTATAGACCTCTTCAAATTATTTCGTAGGAGGAAACAAACTGTTAATAGAGAAAAGGGAAATTCCCGATTTCCCGCAAATTTAAAAACACCAACCTGTGAACTTCGAGTTTCTCATTAAAAGTTAAATAAATGACAATGCTGATTTTATGGAACCGTATTGTACAGCGCCCCTGGCGGTCACTTCATAAACTCTTTTTATTAAACCAATGTTATGAAAGCCGCACAGGTTTATTTTCGAAGTTTTCGTTATTAACTTAATAACCTCACAACATGTCGAATCCGATATATTTTGGCCTCTGAAGAATAAACCCAGACTTCTTTGAAACAACATAATAAGCACGTATTACGGTTTCATCCATCACGCATATAAATTCCAAGAAGATTTGAGTGGGTAAAATAACACCGAATTGTTTAGTTCTTGGAATTATAACTTATTATAATTATAGTAAATGTGAACATCCACTGAGAATGGAATTATATGTATTTTGTACAATATTTTAATATACTGAAAATAAAAAAGCTTTTATGATAGAAGAAACAGACAAGCTCTAGGTACACTTGATTGTAGGTCCCCAAGCGTATAACGTTTAAACAACATCCGCTGTTGACCTATTTTTGATTGGGATACTTGGAAATCTACATACTGAAAACAAAACGCGACTTAACTCAACGGCTTTTCCACCTGTGGATGGTAGTTCGTGGCCCGGACGGAGTTTCGATAATCCTACCACCCATTATATCCAAATTTCCACGATACATACATTGCTACCACTATACTCATTGGAACCCGTCAAAAAAAGGCTTTTACATATGAATAGAAATGAGTAAGTTACGGGAGGTCCTAGGTTAAATTTCGGAGAACATATCTGCTGTCGGGTATGGCACAGTAGTTTGAACAACTTGAGTGTAAATAAAATTGATCCTTGTATCGGACATAGAAATGTGCTTTTCAATTTTGCTTCTATGTTCCTACATTTGTTGATTACATACAACCTGCCTATTAATAATTATAATTTGCGATAGTTTTATCTAATTTTACAATCATTTATTACAAATACAGGATATTTTAACGAGGATGTTGATAAAATTGCCGCCAATCGTAAAACGTTATCGAACAATGTTGACGTATGGTTGCGCAATAGAACAGAGGTTTTATAGCGCTGTAGTAGCTTTGATCACGACTTACAATATACTTTTCGCTTAAGTGTTCAAATATAAAACATGACCTTAGCCTCCGTGAACCAACGGGTTTAACCATTTGGCTACAGAGGCAAACAATATATAAAAAGTAAAGCAAAATATATATGAGTGTTGTATGCAGCTGTGGCGCAAATTACTATTAAACTAAATATGCCAAGAAAGCTAAATCCGACATCAAACAAATCATAATTACTAAGTTCAAAGCTAGCGAACCACTAACCTAGTATTACTAGGTTATGATATGTAGTTATTCAGATCTCAGCATTATAAATGATTAGTGGTGGGCGGCGGTGATAATCTTCCCACAAATGACCGCTCGTAAAAAATAGGGTCAGCATCGGCGTGAATATGCGGAAGTGAGACGCGTTCTCATGGCTGTTGATGCTATCTGTACCCGCGAGAAAGTCGCCATAATATTGCGCCTTGTTCCCTGGGAAATCGCGTGAAATTCAAATTGTATTAAACTCTCAATTTCGTAACGCGTGACGTAAAAAGAGTTTTCTCTGTATTATGATGTCGGACGCGATAACGATTTCTTTTGTCGATTTTTTGGTTCGATTGACGTCAGTCACAATTGTATCAAGTCAAAACAATTTTCTATCGATCACTATTTAATATTGATTGATGGCTTGTACGGAAAAAATGCCCTTCTTCAAAAGGTGTTGTATGGAATAAGTCACTCCATAAATATATTGATCCTTAAATCTGTTAATTATAATAATTAAATAGATTTCGAATGTTGATAATGGATACTTAGGACCAAATATCTCATTACCTTTCTTAAATATTTTTACACGTCTATCAATATAGTATGTAATTCTGAAAGTAAAAAAAAAACTATTTACAAATTTAAAACTACAATACAAAATCAAACTTTCAGTAACAGTATCTGCTTTTCAGTAATGTTACAAATATGTCAATTTTACTTACAGACGTATTTTCATAATACTAAAATTATAGTTAATTATACATTAAACTCAGATTTAAATATGTAGCTAATTTTATGAACTTTTAAATAACGATGTTACGTGAAAAGCATGAAACTATATTTATAGTTTCAAAAAGTAATTAAATGTAATCTGCAGTCTTATGAGGAATAAATAAATGTAAAACTAATTTAAATTAAACACTTTAACGGTTTAAAATGCGATATATTGATTAAGCTTGTTTGAAAAAGATTTTTAACTTCAGCCCGACGTTTCTGATGCTTTGCAGCAGCCGTAGTCGGGTAACGAAGAATGGAGTCTCCCCGTGACCACGGCAAATTTTTACAGCTAATTTAATTAGAATATCGCGTTTTGAACCGTTAAAGTGTTTTATTTAAATGTGTACTACTCGCGTAAACTATAGACAGTATGTATGGCTAATTATCAACGGGACATGGGTTCAATTTCCACCGCGCCTGCGTTTCGTTATCTCCATCCAAAAAATACTGGTAGTGCATATTTTTTAAAGGTGTTATTGCTGGGATAATCAACCCTCAATTATTTGTACCCCTCCCTGTAACACTTTACGATAATAAACTCATAACTGAGATCTCAATTCCTCATAAACGACAAAAATCGCGTAAATTACACCATTAAGACGATAAGAGCCTGTAACGTTCCAAAAATAGAGACAAAATAGCCGCTAATAAATGCTTAAGTTAAGGTTCTATAATTGTAAGTCACGAGTGAACGGTACTCATTGCTTTGAAATTGTATCTTGAGTCAACTTGATCATAATTGCGTTGGATTTAGCCTAGGCTAATATTTACCTAGTGTTAAAGGTGTGTTTTCGTTTATTGTGTAATATTTATAATATAAGATATGGTTTAGTATTCATGATATCGGCTATGACAGATTTATGAAAAGTTTATTACAGTTGGTAACTTTAAAATGACTTATAACTCTAATGATTTTTAACTTTACTTTCGAAATAACAAGTAGACCACACTTGTCACTTTTTTTAATGTTTTTAGACTCGTCTTGAGTTTATCGCGAGATAAATTATGAACATATTATAAAAGAACTTAACTTGTTAGTTTATATGATTTTGTAGTCACGAGATTTTGCGAATGTTTTGTTTAATCTAATAAAAATGGATGACTTGTTATATTCAGATTATGTGAAGCTAATTCACAACTACCATGACCACATTATAGATCCTTATAGGTATTTTAAGATCACCATGGATTATAGTCTGGACCTCACAAATTTTTATTACTACCTTTTGCCCTGCCAGACCAAACGAAGCTGTAGAGGTTGTCTTGAATCGACATCACAGAGAACACAAGACCAACACATCTTTTAAATGCAGTTAACTAAACTCCTGTGATTATCATTCTGTTACCACGCTAATTAATTTTAAAAACTTGATAACAAATTCACGACTAGAATTCAAATAATGTATTGTTAATTATGTAAGCCGGGATTACGTTAGCTATTCTGCAATGCGAACGACTCGAGGGATTATAAAAAGTGTTTATTTGAAAGTTTAATTATTTTAGAAAGTTTGACTACGCAACAAAGCGAATTAAATATATTTTATTCTTAAATTAAACACTTTTAACGGTTTATAACACAAATATTATGTTTATTTTAACTAGAACTTGATGCGGTCGTTTCCTCATGATTGCCTACAAATGGCCCCCTACCTTCTGTCTTCCGGGACATACTAATTTTTTTTTTTTGCGTTTAAAACCGTTAAAAATGTTTTATTTAAATATATACTATTCGCGTAAACAGACGGTATTTTATATTCTAATGTGTTCCATGGGCCGTGAACTCTTAAAGAGCGCTATAAATTTAATTTCAGTTCTGTTGCGTGAAGGTGACAACAACACACACTTTCTTTAATATCATATTCCATGAGTTATTTTCGTGGCGATTATTGCAGTCATAAAGACAGTAAAGTGAAGTGGGTCACAATTGCTTACGTCTGATCCAATTGTAACAAGTGAGTCTAAACGACCAGGAAGTCACACTACTTCTAAATTTAACCGCTTTTAAGGTCAGTTAAGAGCCACTGTTGGACGTCTAATGCATCAGCTCGAGTGATCAAGGGACGAGATGAGGGTCGTTAACAAAGTAATAGATATTAGAATTTCAGTCTGTAGTTTAAGTTAGGTTCGGGGGGTCTAAAACCGAATCTTATACGTCACGTTTTAAACAGTTAGAATTATTTATTTTTGATAGGAGTATTAGACATGAGAAGCTTAAATACTGTCTATAGTTTACGCGATTAGTAGACATTTAAATAAAACACTTTAACGGTTTAAAACGCGATATATTAGTTAAACTTATTTCTCTTATTTTCTTATTGTCTCCCCGACCACGGCTGCTGCAAAGCATCCGAAACGTCGGGCCGAAGTTAAAAATCATTTTCAAATAAGTTTAACTAATATATCGCGTTTTAAATCGTTAAAGTGTTTTATTTACATAAGAAGCTTTCCTATAAATTTCAAGGTTTGTTTAAAGTGGCGAAAAATTGTTATTAAAGTAAAGCTTCTGCTTTAAGTATTGCAGGTACTATGTAATATATCTAAAGATTTAATTTGAACATAAATATACTTTCTAGATGCTTCCACGGCGTGTTCTTAAGAGAGGCTACGTTGTCTGTAATATAGTGCATCGTGCAAGTAAACAAAGCCGTTCCGCTAAGAAGTAACGGTTAGTATACTGTACAATGTACTCACAAAAAGTGTACGTAAGTGAGATTTCACTCTTGTGCGTAGTTGTAAATGCGTTTTTGATTTTTTATGATAGAGGAAGACCGGCACGGGGATCACGTGTGGTAGATGAAATATCCCAGCCATATAACAGGGGGGGGGGGGGGGGGGGGGGGGGGGGGGGGCGGGGGCGGTGGGGGGGGGGGGGGGGGGCGGGGGGGGGGCGGGGGGGGGGGGGGGGGGGGGGGGGCCGGCCGGGGGGGGGGGGCCCCCCCCCCGGGGGGGGGGGGGGGGGGGGGGGGGGGGGGGGGGGGGGGGGGGGGGGGGGGGGGGGGGGGGGGGGGGGGGGGGCGCGGCGGGGGGGGGGGGGGGGGGGGGGGGGGGGCCCGGGGGGGGGGGGGGGGGGGGGGGGGGGGGGGGGCGGGTTTTTTTTAAAATTTTTTTTTTTTTTTTTTTGGGGGGGGGGGGGGCCCGCCGGGGGGGGGGGGGGGGGGGGGGTTTGGGTTTGGGGGGGGGGGGGGGGGGGGGGGGGGGAAGATTGGGGGGGGGGGGGGTGTTTTTTTTTTGTTTTTGGGGCCTGGGGGGGGGGGGGGTGGTTTTTTTTTTTGGGGGGGGGGGGGGGGGGGGGGGGGGGGGGACCACCCCCCCCGGGGGGGGGGGGTGTTTTGGGGGGGGGGGGCGGGGGGGGTGGTTTTTGGGGGGGGGGGGATTTTTTTTTAAGGAAAAAAATAATTAAAAAAATAAATAAATAAACACCTAAACAAGACGTGTTGTCGACCTATGATAGGCTGAAACCGAAACGCGACTAAAATTCACGGGTTTTTTATCTGTGGATCGGATCACATTCAGATTTCCAGACGAAGTCTAACTTGTTTCAGAAAAATTATTAATTTATTAGAAGAATATTGGAAAATAATCCCTGAGATTAGCGCTTTTAAACAAACAAACTGTTCAGCTATATACTATTAATAATAATTATTTATTTATTAAACCATAAATCCGTTCGTTAAAATTAATTTAATCTAATGAGTGTTAGTTGGCTTAGTATCACACTATTGTTATTTATATATTACATTTAAAATAACAGACAAGAAATTTAACTTAAGCATAGAAAATGACTTCAGAAACCGAGATCAATTCTATACTGAGACTTCACGCTCTATATATAAGCCATTGTCATGCATTTTTGCGGAAATATGTTAAAGCAGAATAATTTATGCTTATTGAAAAGGTTGATTAGCTTTCGTGTGTGCAAAAGATTGTAGACTTCAATTGTAAATTGCGAACATCGACTTATTGTGAACGAAAATACAATAAAATATGTAAATTATACGACTAAGTAATTAATTTAAACACTGAAAACCAAATATAGTTGCAAAGACGACAATTATTACAAACATTCTTGTTGACCATGAACTACAAGAGAATTTAACGATAAGAGATTTAAGTAGTTATGACGAAATCTTTATCGAGAATATAAAATTTTCACCAGAAAAATGCACGCTTACAACTTTAGAAGTATGTTAATCTTTTACTTAAGTTAACGATATATAACGTATCAATTATCAAAGCACCAAACATAACACAATAAAACATGGAGGAAGACATTTACTGTTATTTGGGAATAATTTAATAATTTTTAGCGTCAAATGAAATCTTGTAGTTCAAACCAAACATAGTTAGCTTACTATTCAAAAGTAATGCAATTAAAGATGAAGAATAAGATAACATTATTATAAACTTATATCCTAATCAAGTGAAAAAAGCGACTTATGAAAGGCAAGCTGTGTATAGTTATAGTGCATAGTTAATTTGGGCATCGAAATTTAACATCCAGTAGTTCCTGAGACTCAGATTTATAATAAAAGTATAGATAATTTAATAAGCCCAATTGACCAATTGTTGAAAACGGAAACCAATTACCAGATGAATATTCCGCAAACAGACACGCGACCGAACAAAAACAACTTCCTTACATGACATCAATCTGCATTGATTTATATTCGAAAGTGCGTAGTTTTTTTGTTGTGTAATTAAAGACGTTTCCTTAATTGAAGCAATTACGCATTTATTAAATGCATTCTATTGCGACTTTCTGTTTGGTAGGGCACTTCGAGAAAATGCTTAAATCTTATGACATATATAGTTTTTATATTTTTGTAACAATAGTATATATCAACTAGCTGTGTGAGTGACATCGTCCATGTAGTCCACGTCCAAGAATAGTTGTTTTGGGCATCCAAATTTATTTTTGCAAACCTCTATATCTTTTTAAATTTAAGCTTTTCGTTGCGCAAGTTAATCTTAAAAGAGTGTGATGGACATTTGTTACAGATTATTTAATGAGGAATCATTCCTACATATTATTTGGATTGGGTGTCTTGAACCGTTTTCGAAGCGCCTCAGAAAACCACAGGGATGAAAAATTTCCCCGTTTTGTTCACATTTCCCACTGTATCTACAATTTTATTATTCATAGCACGATTATAGCCTATAACCTTCCTCGATAAATGCCCTAACTAACACAAAAAATATTTTTCAATTCGAACCCGTAGTTCCTGAGAATAGCGCGTTCAAACAAACAAACACACAAACTCTTCAGCTTATATATTAGTTTAGATTGACAACTAAACACAGGCCCAAAAAATAAAAGCCACTTCTCCTCGGTGTATGAAACACTTCTAACTGTTTCACTGGTCGATTTAATTTAGAAGATCGATCACCTAAATCAGACTTTTAAACCGTGCGCGACAAACGACCAAATCGACGATCTTCTTGACACCCAATTAAAAATATATATTAAGAAAGAAATACAATTCTGTAGTAGACATTTAAATAAAACACGATTTAAATATGATTTTAACTACGGCCCGACGTTTCGGTTTATTTGCTGCAGCCGTGGTCACGTGGAGACGTCGGGCGTAAACGTAGTTAAAATACTTTTAAAATAAATTTAACCGATACATATCGCGTTTTAAACCGTTAAAGTGTTTTCTTTACAAGAAATACTAAAATATTTTCCATAACCTATATTCAGTTTTACGATTTCTACGATCTACGATTCAGAAACGATAGTTTGAAAAACTAATCCTTGGTCATATCGTTATTTATGTCTTGATTGGAGTAATTATTTATCTATTAATGGTGGATCTAAAAATATATGGCAGTGAAATTTAGTCTACTTGTATTCCTTTCCCTAACAGAATCAAGAAGCAACTCCACTGCAAAAAAATCGGAAGAGCTAACAATGATTTGTTGTTCCGTTCTTCATTTTCAATAATTGACGATCATTGTTTAAGTCACATTGTATTGTAATAAGATTGTTAGGGAACTAAGATTCAATGAGAAGTTGACGTTTAATTTTTTTATAAGAATCAGAAGCAGTTCTCGATACATTTTTGCGGTATTTTACCTTACATCAATTAAACCTCAATTTTGCCTGTGCTCCTGTTTTTACTTTTATTGATGAAAATGCGCTGTCGACCTGTTTCGGCTTTGGATAATCGGAAATTCACAGACTAAAACCGAAACGCGATTAAACTTCACGACTTTTTAATCTGCGGACGGTGGTTCGTGAATCGGGCGGAATTTCGACATTCCTACCCACTAATTTAATATCCAGATTTCCATACGAAGTCCAACGACGTTTTTTCGTTTCAGAAAAATTATAAATTGAAAAATTAGAATGCTGGACGGGGGTCGAATCCACGACCCGTTGATTATTAGCCATACATTAGCTACCATTAGACCGACGAGCCCTTCAAATGTATCCCATAAAAGAAAATGTTCTATTCTATTATTGCAAAGTGTAGATGTAATCTTTCTTATCTCATTCGGCATTAGTTTAATAACATATGTAATCAATACAATTTCTGTAGATGAACAGACTATATGCTAACAACAGCAATTACCTATGACGTCATGATTTTTCTATTCACAAACACTTAAGATAATGTTAATCACGAGATTTAACACAGATAATAATGATATACGTGAGATTCTAGTCTGTTATCTAAATTAATGATAATTTCAAGTATGTATCTACTTTATAAACATAAGTACGTAAGCGATTTTATAAATTTTATACAGTACACGCGAAAACCCTGTCTACGACTTAGACCATCAATCAAATTTAATGTGTTACTAATTTACTCGAAAATGTAATTAACCCACCTACCTATCTTCTAAAAATTAAAATACCTAAGTATGTATAATCTTAAGGTTGATTTAACACCGGATTGAAAATTTTCACATCGTTCTTAAACAGTACTACTGGGTCAGCGGTTTAGTAGGCGTAGAATAATCATTTTTTGTATCAACCTTGGTCTTTGCAAACCTCTTCTTCAACTCTATAAATTTGAACTGTTCGTCGTCCCCGTGCCGTCGTTCTAGCAAGTTAATATTACAAGATAGACATATATTGTCGCGGACTTTTCGATCGTTTAAAGAGAAATAATTATTTTATACATATTATTTGGGTATCTTGAACCGTTTTCGCAGCGTAGGCAATGGAAACACACGTGGACTAACAATTTCACGCTGTTTCTTCTCTCCTAGGAGTCAGTACAACAATATGTTTTATAGCGTATTTCCAATAAATGCTCTAACCAACAAAAATTTCAACAATTTTTTTTTATTCAAACCAGTAGTTCCGTAGATTAGCGCGTCCAAACAAACTAACTCTTCAGCTTATATATTAGTATAAATACATTATAGCATATTAAAAAATATTATAACTTACATGTACTTTTCATTTTCTTGTATGAGGGTAATTACGAAAAAACGTTACATTTTTAACATCCAGAGAACATTAGGTATATTATATGTAGTAGAAATTGTGACGTAAAGATAAAACCGAAATGCGATGTAATTTTAAAGACTGTCTATTTAAATAAGCTTACAAAATATACTCTCAATAAAGAAATAACTTCCTAAATATATAAAAACTCATTTCAACACAATATTAAATTAGTTGTGGTCAACCACAGCTTACAGCAGTATTGTAATTTGATATAACTTACAACGTCTTTTAGCGTGATAGGTTTAACAGTAAACCACTAGAAAGGGAATCTATCTAGTAATTTAGCTATTACACTTGTGATTGTCTGTAGTTTACGCGAGTATAATGCATTTAAATTGAACATTGCTATGGGTCTATTAGAAAAATTCGAAAGAGCAAAGCATTTTAGACGTCGGGCCGTGGTTAAATTAAACTAAAAACAAGTTAGACTAAGTGTTAAACGTGTTTTATTTAATTAATAAGACATTATCTCTTTGCTATTTGCAATTGTATGGCATTCTATATTGAGAATATTTGAGCTTGTTTCACACACAAATTAATAACCTGATTTTGACGAAACTTTAAAGTTATCGTTACGTTCGTTTAGTAACGCAGCGTACGTCAGAACATAGGCTTTGATAAATAATTGCACTATAAACTGCGCAAGCACAAGTAGATGTCTACAAGCATCTGGCAAGAGCTTAAGAGTACAGAATGGCGAATTCGAACAAAAAAGGGCAAACGTGCACTGACCTCGCTTGCAGCGCTGTCCGTTAAATGTTAAACCTCACACATTCACTTCAGTCAATTCAGTGGCGACCGACGCCCAACGATCACGGCACACGACTGCGCTCGCCCACCTGAGATAACGCAATCTAGATAAGTGCAAGGTAAAAGTAAGCACAGTGTATGAGCGAATAGTGCGAAACAATATTGGCGTAGTACTTCGTTGAGAATTAAGGTCAGGATGGCACTTACTGTTTTTGCGAGGAGAATTGGAGTTGAAATTTTTTTATCTTAGTCGAATACAATCCTTGATTGTACTGTTCTCTGTGTACTTACGAAAAGCGCATACCGCCGATCGATTTGAAATTTGGTATACTTATGTATTTTGACCTCCTAATCACGGACTTTTCGGAAATTTATCCCTGTTCTCTTATATAGATCCTTTTTCAAATGTAGAATTTAAAATGGCGGAACCAACATGAAGATAAGTGTCGCTCTGCTCAAATAAATTATATTTTTTAATTCAATCAAGAATCGTATATGGGTAATCACACAAATTTTTTATAAGTGGTCAATAAAAAATACAAACACACACATTACATTTTGTACATAATTATGTAGTTATATTTAAATATAGTTGTAATTTGTAAACATTTTATGAAAATAATTTCTATTATAAATAAGTATAAGGTATTTAAAAAAGTTATATCTACATTTCATTAATATAAATAACGACAATTTACATAACCAAGCCTAGTCTATAAATGAAAAAAAATTAAATATATTGTATTACTTATTATAACTTGTAAATATATATACTATTATAATTAAACACACTAAAAATAAACACACTACGATAAGTCGGTACTATATACTAAGTAGATAAGAATATTTCCACGTAATTCAATGGAAATATTTCGGAAAATATTTCTTACTACGACCACGAAATGCCAAGTTTTTCAATTTACACTCTCGTACAAAGTTAAAGAGTTCGTTGACCTGTTTACTATATTTTTACAACCGTGAACGATTTGATGGGAACTGATTTAGTTATTGCTTTGATTAATTGTAAACACTTCAACAACAAATGTAGAAGGTAGAAGTGTGAAATGTCAAAGAAATTATGTTTTGACGGGCTCTTTTGTCTAATGGTAGCGATGTATGGCTATCAACGGGTCGTGGGTTGGCTACCCAACGGGTCCAACATGTTTACAATTTAAAATTGGCAGGAAGAAACTCAAACTCCGTCCGGATCACGAACCACGAAGGTTATCAAGGTGTAATATGGCTAGGGTATTCACCTTCCTAGAAAACCCTATGCTTCTCTGCCCACCTCTATTATTGTTTAATTTCGTCCGATTATGTTTACATGCAGTAGATAGTTGACTGTGCTTCACGGCGATTCGAATCTAGCACAGTATTTCATCTCAGCCATTTGACTAACTACTACTAAACTAAGTAGAAAGTTTTCGGGCGTTAAATATTCTTACGGTTGACTAAGAAACTTTATTCGTTAGGCAATACTTTTTTGTTACAATGATCTAATTGCGCAATAAAAAAAGTGACATATCAATGTCCCCACGTCCCTCAAGACTTTGTTAATTAGTTTATTTCGTTAGTAGATTGACTTTCACCTAGTTACAAACAATTATTAACATTGGTTTTCATGTATATACATAATATAAAGTTATTACTATCTATATAAGAATCTTTCAGGTCGGTCTGTCTGTCGCCAGGCGTGACTTCAAAGGGTTCTTGACATTTGTCAACAATGCGTGACGCAAAGCCATGATGTATCTTATCTGTGGTCATATAAGTTGTTTGTTTCACGAGATTTTATTCCTCATGTAAGGTTTTTTGCCACCGCACAGTCTCAATTAGCTTCGTTAACTGGTAATCTTATTTTAATGATTACAGTTTTATAAAAATGACTGATTATTTTTTGTCTATCTTGATGTGTACAGAAGGTATAAAAAGAAAAGTTTTAAATAAAACACTTTAACGGTTTAAAACGCGATAAATATTAGTTCAACTTATTAAGTGAAAAACCAAATTAGTTTTTAACTTCGGCCCGACGTTTCGGATGTTTTGCAGCAGCCGTGGTCACGGGGAGACACGTAAAGTGTTTTTTTTAATACGTACCACTCGCGTTGACTACAGACAGTATTTTTGCATGTCAAAGTGAAAAGAGCAACAGCACGGAACGCTGTGATTGCTGGTTTAATTCCTGCCCGTGTCGTAAAACTTTTTCAACCTAAAATCGTTTTTTTTTAACATAATGAAATTGCTAAATTGATACCACGCTGATGATGGGATAAAAAGAAGATTATTTTGGATTCGGAGATTTATTTATATAATATGGTGGTTCCATTTAGGTTAGGAAAAACCACGTAGGCAATTAAACCTCCTACATTGGACCGCACACGAACTAAACGCGGGATTCCCTCTCAAATAATTTTACAGGAAAACAGTCATTTGAATCTTAAAAATTGGTATTAAACAAAACTTTTCCCTTATCCTATTTATTTTTTAAGTTAGTTGAGTTGAAAACATAAATGAATAATAATGTTAATATTAATCAACTGAATTATAAGTAGTAGACGAAAAAGGAATTAAATGGTGAAACATCGTGTAATTTTAACCATTATTTAAATGTTAATTCGTTTAACGATTTAAAAAGTAAATCATATATTTCGCGATTAAAACTATTAAAAAGTATTTAATTTCAGTGTGTACTACGTTAAGTACAAGCAATACTTAGTATCTAATACTAGTTGTATTATTGATTAGTAAAAAAAAATTGTAATTAAAGATTATACTTATGTGAGATGGCTGTGACAATGCCCCCTTTTGTCTTCACTAATTTATTTCATGTAATATCTATTACTGTCGCTTAATCTGTCTCTTTTTGTAATAATGATATTTGTATCTGAAACCCTAACAAATGAATAGAATTTTGTTAACAGAGCCTCTGCCTAAAACTAATTCTTTAAAAACATCAATTCGTTAATGTTCAACGAGCACAGAATAGTCTTGGAGGTACCTGTAATTACTTATTTACTTTTATCTACTTCTAAAGCCTTCAGTGATAACAACCTCAAAAACATTAATTGCAATCACGGTTATGTAAAATTCCGTTATTTGCTCTCATCCATTAAACGTAAGTACTTTATCTACAGTCAACACTAAGTACTAAGCACGACCGACTTGTCTCGGAATATTACTCGTATTTATTTTCTGCAACCAAGTACACCTACACCAGACAAGCAGTTCTCTTGTTGGTTCTCTCCATCATTTAAAAGAGATGCGCTGAGAACCTATTTCCGATAATTCTAAATCCACAGACTGAAAGCGAAACGTCAATCTGTAGACCGTAATTTGTGACAGAGTTCGATATTATAATTTGAAACATTTAAAAACTGGTGGGAATCGAACCCACGACTCGTCGTTCATTAGCTCTGCACTATTCGATGACATTGGACTAATGAGAATGCTGGTTAAGAGTATGTATATTTTTGTTTCTCAGTCCGTCAAACGAATCCAGAAAACCAATCATTAAGTTTTTAGGTAAAACATAAGATTCCAGAATAATAAAATATAAAAGAAACAATAATTTCACTACAAATAGCGTGGAGTAATTTATTATAAGGAATTTCCCTTTAGTCTTTAATCTATAGTTACAATTCTGCAAAATTTATGAAACATTTTAATCCATCTGTTAGAAGTAATGCTATATTCGTATATATTTTCTATTTTACACACTACTAGACAAGTAGGTAAAAAAAATATAACTTTGTCATAGTACTATTGAATAGGTACACAAACCAAGATAGGACACCTGTATATACGTAGTGGGAGATATAATAAAATAAAAGGTAATTAGTAAAATTTTATTTGCTATCTAATCTTATTATGTAGCCTATGCTCATATCCCAGTAAATCGCACACGGGCAGGCTTCCAAGACCACAGCAAAGTCAAACGAGTGCCACACAAATGGTGAATATACTTAGCAGCTAGCCCACAGAGATATCATCTAAGGGGTTCCACTGCTTTTTCAGCGGGGTCCAACAGACCCCTAACCATCACCCACTCCGGGGCATTATAGACACCATAAAACCAGCCACTGGTGGTCGCCAAGGCCCTTTTTGTGCTTTCACCCATTTCCCCACAAACTTCGTAAATTCTTTTTTTTTTCAATGAAATTGATGTTTCAGCAGTTAAAAAATTAACAGTTTAGAAGTATTGTGCTGTACTATAGCAGATGCTATTATTATCTATTATAATATGTTTACAATATGAAAGATAGAGATTGAAATGAAATCAAAGAAAAACATATTCCCTTAAAAACTATTTACAACCGTCTTGAAACGTTAGAATCGTACATACATAGTTATCTTTTATAAAAGACACATAATCAACTTATGACATAAATTAAGAACTACTGTTGAAATTGGAAGTACTAAAATATGCTCCTTCGACAGCTTACAACACAATACATTAGATAAGTTTGCGTTTAAATCCGTCAAAGTTGCTTCATATGTGTTCTCGGGTAACTATGAAACGTAAGAAGTATTAATATTAATTTCTACAGTAGTTCTTAACTAGTGCTACAATATTTTCATTAATTTTCACAACAGTTCAGTCTGAACATACATTTAAGATTATGCAGAAACAAAAAATGTTTTAGTTTAGTTTTTTTTTTTACGTTCATAGGCGTACTTTCAAATATATCTTAATATCGACATCAATTATAAAATTAAGTTGTGATTTTTTTTACAACTTTCTTTTTTTTTTACTTTTTTTTACACAATATTTACACGACAGTCTATATATGATGTAGATCACTTCACGAACGCTTCCGGCGGTATCTTCCCTTCTGATTGTAGTTGGTTGAAAATGAATAACGCTCGTTGGTAGTCCCAGCCCGTTTCTTGTAAGCAGCTGCAATTAAAACCACAAATATAACTTTGTAGGCTATTTACAGGCAAGAAAAGCAAAAAAAAATAAAAAATAACTCACTTTATACTCCAGTGTTCGTTCATGCCCGTCTGCTGGCTAAGCATATTTAGCATCATATTCTTCTGTGCATCCTCTTGAGATGTTCCAGCGACGGGCGCGAGCGGTGACGTCAGAACGGGTACGGGCGCGGGCGCAGGCGCGGGTGCGGCCGCAATCGGTACTGTCGATGCGAACGCTTTCTCCTCCTATTTTAAACCAATAAATTACTACATATTTTGTTTTGATAGTTATTTTGGGCAACAAAATGTGTTTGTGTCCTCCTCATATTTATACATTGTAGCTGTTACCCACGACGTCGTCCGCGTCTCGTCGTTCTTGGAAGCGTATCTTAAAATATAGACAAATGCTGTCAGTCATTTTTTTAGATAATGTAAAGAGAAATCATTCTTTCATACATAGTTTTAGGATATCTTGAACCTTTGTCGCAGAACACGCAGTGGGATCCCATTAACAGGAATAATTTTACTTGTTTTTTCCACATTTCCCACAGTTTTCTCGCTTTTATTGGTTGCAGCGTGAATTTATCTCTATATAGATGTATTACAGATTTTCTCGATAAATGTTTCAACCATCACAAAAAGAAGTATACAAGAACTACTCTTTAGAATAGCGCGTACAAACAAACTCTACAGTTTTATAATATTAGTTTAGAATCATTATAGGTTTGAACTGACCTGGTCTTTAGTAACATTTGTTACGAATAATATATCGTTGAGTATGCAGAATCCTCCACTGCTGTTTGGGACTATAACGAAGGTCCGGTGGAATGATCGCAGCGGTGTCCCCGCTGTCATTATTTCTTTGTAAACACCGTTCATTGTAAGGACTAGCATTGTAGGCTGAAAGATACACGTATGAAAACCTTTAATATTTTTCACATGATGGCACAAGTTAAAAATCGATTCGATCTTAAACGACTCGGTAGTTGAATTGGTTAGACTTTAGAGCAACAGCACGGATCGCTATGGATGCTGGATTCAAGTACTGCCGGTGTCGTGATTTTT
Organism: Leptosia nina; assembly: GCA_963661955.1. Taxonomy (NCBI): domain Eukaryota; kingdom Metazoa; phylum Arthropoda; class Insecta; order Lepidoptera; family Pieridae; genus Leptosia; species Leptosia nina. The sequence goes on along the minus strand of CAVLEF010000004.1, from coordinate 1,828,427 downwards.
TCAATTTATACTCAATTTTTAATAGATATATGTATATTATTGTCATACATAGATAAACAACAACAAAGTTGAGGCTTAGCATAGGATCCATTTTCAAAGGATTTCTCAGACACTATTAAAACTTTTTCATGTAATCTAAAAATTATTCAATTAATTTTTATTTATCTTTGTAGTACAGAAAAACAATTTTGTTATAGCTTGTGTAATAAGCTATCAAAAGCTTAAAATGTTGATGTAGCTAAACAAAAGCTGTATATACTTACCCTAAATATAACTAAATCCACAGCGAATCCCATCAGATCATGGGAGGTCTTAGGGAGATCTGACAGAAGTGAAACAACTTGCAACTTGCCAGTTTTTAAATGTCTTCTTCTAGGCTCTCTCTCTGTTATTCTTAGTAAGTTACGACTGTACATCATGTATGTGTTTAGTCTGAAAATCAAAATCATAGTATCATCAGGATAGTGCAGTAGTAATATTATTTTATTTTTATTATTTTTGACATATGTAAATCATTGCTTTTATAAAGGCTTTCTGTATTTGTTTCAAGGAGGAGGGAGAGAGAGGTTTTCAATGTTAGTGTAATGTATCTTCGACCTTAATTAAATTACTTGAATATTATTAGTAAACAAGTAACTTGAATTATTGAATATTTCTTAATTAACATTTTCGGCGCCCAAATGACCAAACAAGGTAAACAATCAATATTTTGGTTTAAAGGGAGGAAAACACGTAAAATGACTAGCGACTTTTTACTTTACTTACTTGCTCGTAGAACCAGTATTCCTGGGATCCGTGCTCAAATAGTTAGTTGTTAGTGTGAAGGTAGCTGTCTCGTGGTATGCTTCTAGAAGTGCTTGACGCGACTCCGAGTCGTATATAGCGTAATATTGCTTAAGGAACTCTTTTACCAGTTCCTGCCCACTCGGGTCTACCAGGAAGGACTGTTGTACTGGTGGTAGTGTAGATTCGTCGGGTATGTCGAAACTTATAGGCGGAGGTAGATCTTCGTCATCCTGTTGTGATTGAAAATAAAAATAATACATAATTTTTATTAGTTTAACAGCTGAAACATCTGATGACGTCATCGACTCGTGATGGCGAAGTGTCAAAAACGATCTTTTAAGTTATTTCGAATCTAAAACAGTTCATAGCAATATCCGTGGCGACCAAGGAATTGTGGCTTGCCATCAGTAATATTGACGGGTTCGTTGGTGTAATGGTAGCAAAGTACGGCTAACAATAAACGGGTTGCGGGTTTGATCCCCATTGGGTCCAATATTTTTCTAATCAATTTATAATTTTTCTGAAACATGTTGAACTTTGTCTGGAAATATGGATATAAATGGGCGGCAGTAATATCGAAATTAAGTCTGGGTCACGCACCGCCGTCCACAGATGAAAATGTAGTGTAATTTAAATTTCTGTTTCAGTCTGTGGATTTCAGAATATCCAAAGCCAAAACAGGTTGACAGCGCATCTTGTCTAGATGCTATAGTCTGGGCTATTTACTTTCACACTTATCTGTCCCCCTCTATCATAAAAAAAATGCAATATACATTAAAATCCTTCAAACATAAATATTTTTGATAGAGAGAAAAGTTATGTATAGCACTGTTATCCAGTTAACTTACCAATCGCATGAGCTTCGGAAATTTACGCCGGATCTCACTGAAGAGAACAAACATTATGGCAACACTTGTAAATCACCTCTGAAACTCTCACAAAAATTACAGTTTATAAGACAACAGTTGCATCGAACAATGCATTTTTACCCAGCATCTGTACTTCTTATGCAAAACTTATTGAAATGTAATACATGATTTTGTTTCTTTATTTCCTGACTTTCCTTTAAATAGGATAACAAAAACATGTAAGAATATTTCAATAATGCTATTAGGGTATAAAAAAGTGCATTGTTTTCAGATAGAAACTCGGATATAAAATGATGTACAAAAGCAAACACAGCATGGCTTTAGGCTTTTTAATACAAAATCTGCAGTAGACTGTTTGCTTTTATACACAGATTAATTCTACTGTCAACTTCAAATCCACCAAAAGTTTCAAAAATTAGTCATGGTACATTCATGGAAATCTAAGTATTATTTTAAATTAAACAAGGTTTTAACAATTCTAACTAATAAAGATTTTTAACAATTTTAATAGAAACATAATACAGGACTAGGTTTCTTTGGTTACAACAATTTACAATAATAAATTTGTTGTAGTTAATAATAATTAAATAGTTACATAAAAAACCTTGTTTATTCCTTTTGAAGAACTATTGATGGACCCCAAAGCAAAAATTCTAGTAACAGTTATAATTCAGATAAAGATAACAAGCAAGCAAGCAGATAAGTCAATTAGACTATCTGCTTCCTCACATCAAAGCACACTCTTGTGCAGTGAAATGTCTGTCTTACAAAGCAGTAAGATCTGTTCCAGTTTTTTACCTTCAGCTGCTTCACTGTTACAATATTACCTTTTGTAGGCTTCATTATCATTGAACCTGTTCACAAGAGGATTGCCTTTGAGGTACAGTTCAACCAGAGGTAAAGCCTTCAACGCTTCCAACGCTGCTATAGATGTTATCTAAAATCAAATTATACTTACTAAGAATAGTTACAGGTGGATACGGTGAGTTTAAGATTTCCATATACATACCCTATTGTCACCCATGTAGAGAATCTTCAGATTTTTAAATTTGACTGCCAAAATCTTGAGATGTTCAAGCCCATGTATTTTATTGTCGTTTAAGTTCAACGCTTCTAAGTCTGGGATGTTCTCGGCAATAATATCAATAGCAGCCAACATGATTACAGGACGGAACAGGGCACAAAATATATCAGCCAGTTCTACAAAATATTAATCCTTTGTAAGTGTACCTTTAAACTTATTAGAGTATTATTACTATAGCTAATCTTTAAATTTGTTTTTAATCACCTAAAAGTCAGTCCAAAGAATAATTTTAACCACAATTTGTTTGCTACATTGATATAAATAATGAATCATTCCTAATATATCGTTTAAAAAAATTACTCCAACTAACATCTAAAATACTTCAGTCTTATTAATCTAAATATGTTTTGCTCATAAGCAATAAAGTACTTACCAGGATCGACATGAAATTTAGTCAAATTCAACGCTTTTGTAGCAGCATTATACCGTTTAGCCATAGCCAATTTCATTTTTTCTTTCATATCATCAGTTATATTAATTCTAGGTACCGCATTACGGACTACAAGAATCATTTTGAATCCATTGGGCAACATTATCTTTCTATCAGCATTGAATATTTTTTCAGCCATCTTCACATCATCCACATAGAATATAGCTGCATTTCCCTCCATTTTGAAGTAGTGAGCTACAAATACATCTGGCGAGAGAAAACTTGAAAGCGCATTGAGTAAGGTCTCTTTTTCACACTTAGCTCCATAGGGTATAGTAATTTGATACCAGGGTAAGACCCCTGTGATAAATTTTCTTCTATGGGCGGGGCGGGGTGGTGGAGAACCCAGTCGGCCTCCTCTGCCTCGGAATGCTCCTCTTCTATTTTGTATCTGCCCAGATGCACCCATATCAACATCATCATCAAACAATAACTTAGCATCATTCCAATTCCTGAATTTATTTTTTCCTTTATTCTGACTCTGCTTGAACATAACCCTTCTTCCAGTATTGTGCATACGGTCATCATGTTCTGCAATAATTTTAAAACTTGCTCACTATGTTGTTATTATTATGCTGGTATCACTCAAAACAAGTTTATATTGTGCCAAAGTTTAATTCAAATAAACATTATATAAAATGAAATAAGTTTAAAAATGTTTGCCATATAAATCAATGATTTTAATTACTCTTTAACAATTATCTACTATTGTAAAACATTATTTCTAATATATTATACACTATTAAAAAACCAAATAAGGTTATCAAGTTGTTTCTGTTACACATAACATCTAACGTTATGACACAAATATCTTTGTATAAAAGATAGTAATTTTTTATTAAATCGTAAATAACTTACCAAAATGTTCACCACCCTTCCAGTTATTGCGTGGACGTCCACCACCACGTTTTGGCATCGTGAATCTTGTAAAAGGGACACAATGTGGTAATATATAGGTGGCACTACAACAACATATACTTTGCAGAAGTATGACGTAATTAATACGCAGTTATATTTTCTGTTGCTGGTCTTTGTGAGATGCCCTGCTAAAATTATGACTTGGTCCAGAGCAGTAATTAGAGAAAAATTGAATTACAATAAAATCAACACAAGTTTATCATAATAAAAATGGCGAACGAATAGAGCAAAAGGGTTGCCAAGTAAATTATTCAAATAGGCTTTGTTGGTTATTAAAATATGAGCAAAAAAAAACAAGTCGTTGGCGAAGAACTTAAAGTGAATATAAATTATTATTTTTATTTGTAATTATTTATTTATGTACAAGATATAAGATAAAGCTCTCTCCTTCCGTATAATATGTTTCCTATTCAGCAATACAGAAATATAACTTAAGAAAAATTAAGATTTAGAGTTGTAAATTTTACATTTAGTTTAACAGTTTATTGATAATAAAAAATATTATGTTAGTAATAATAGATCTGGATACTGGTAACATTTATTACGTTTTTAGTTTTTAATGTCGATGCGTCATGTTAAGCATCACATTCCACAGAGTAAACATAGCGTTTTAAGACGCAACAGAGTAAATTATATTTGATGCGGTGTCTATAACAATGATATTCTAATGCAAAAAGTAGAAGCAAAGCCAATCTTTTACCCTTTCAAAATCAAAGTACTCGTCATATATTAATAACCACGTAAATCACTTTGTGCAAAACCATACACCGAACAGCAATTCTTACTAATTATTTTTCAATATTTATTTTAATTAAGTATCTTCTTATAAATTAAATCTAGATAGTATCACAATTCATAAAAAAATAAAGATAAGTATTATATTATTTTATGTAAATTTATTAAACTAAACCATCAAAAAAATAATTATGAAACCCACAAAGTATTACCTTTATTTAAATATACGTCTTATGTATAATGATAATTGTCGTGAACAGTAAAAATCACCATGTGGGAAATTAATTAAAGTTCTCTTACTTAAGTTAAAAGACTCTTAATTACATATTCGGTTGCAACTCTAACATTACAATCTACAATTTTACTTTACATTTAAAATAAAGCGTAGGCATAAGAATGGTAACGTATTACAAAGTGTGTAAAAGTGCTATAATAGAACTCGAAGAGTTTTTTAACAAACTCGTCTTATCAACACAAAACGTTTATCGTTAAGTTAGAAGATAATTAACAATCAAAATTTGATTTCCGATATAAAAATATATATCATATTAATGATTAAGTAACCAAATGTAAAATCTACAAAGTTAAAAGTTCTTATAATTATTATGTTTGATTGCAAGTTCTTAATAAAACAATATCTCGTATCTGTTGTCTGTTCTATCATTTTAAAGTGTTTTTTTTAAATGAGGTAATGCAATATTAACGTGTCTTTAATTTAAAAGCAGGGATAACTAACGTTTGTTGAATTCATTTCTAGTTCTTACATACAAAGAGTATGAATAAGTGTTACAGAATCAATGGTGTCTAAGACTATTCCAATAAAGATAATATCATAATGTAGTCAACCACAGACAAGACGTTGGCATTTAGCCTATGGTCATGTAATGTAAGGCATAGACAAGCTTGTGCGCTTTTGCCTTTTCGTAAAGTCTGCCATGTTTTGTCCTACTTGTCGCGCTTGGTCAACGCGTTCGCGTTTTCGGTTCCAAAACCAATAATTTACTGAATGTAACACGGGCTGTGCTTTGTTTACAAATAGTGTAGTCGATGACGCTGTAATTGCATTTGTGTAGTTGTAATTTATCGATCACTTTTGATACTTGTGTGTTTAATGGTGTAGTTCAGTATTTCATAAAATTTTGAAATCCTTCCCTGGCTCCGTTAACGTGAAAGCAAAGCGGGGAGAATAAAGTCTATTCGCTTCGTTCGAATTGTTTTTATACGCCGCGATTTATTAAAACTCAGTGACGCAACCCACGTGCACATAATACAGCAAGCATCTCATGCATATTTGTTATTATTTTGTTCGCGGCCCGAGAGTTCGATTCGAGTCCGTCTGATTCGGATCGAAGAAGGCAAATCGCGTCGTCCGTCTTGCTCGCTCCCGTCGCATTCCGTAACGTTGCGTTGATTTATTTTCATAATTTGAAATAGAGGAGTGATTATTCGCGTGTGCATTATTGTTTTGGTGCGTAAGAAATAGAGGATAGTCGTGGTGGTATCGCAGCCGTGGAGCGCACGTGACGCCAGTGTTTGGGTGTCAGTCTGGTAGGTTTGGCGCGCGGCGGACGCACGCTACAGTCCGCCTCAAGCCTGCAGTGCGGTGCGGCGTAGAGGTGAATCACCGCGCGGTGTGTTGGTCGTGCTTATTTACCCGCGAGTGCATACTGCATTGTTGAGTGAGGAAACGGAAGTGCGAAGGCATGTGTAGCGCGATTTGGCGCCGATGACAACGCCGTGTCAGGCGACGGCGTTTGGCCAGTGATCGTGTGTTAGCTATGTTTCTTGGGTTATGAGTGTGTGACAAAGTTCTGTGTACTGAGGACCCTGGAGCCCCTAGACGGAGTTGGGCCCGCCGGGGCGGCCCTGGTGCTTCTCGGGGCTCCGCACGAAGGCAAAATGGCTGCGTGGAATCGCCACCACCATTTCAACATGCTCATGGATGAAAATGCCAAAAACAAATGTAAGTTTTTTTTCTGTACTCTTGGGGGTCAGCAGGTGCTAAGCTGTTCATTATAAGATTGGTTCCAATGTACTTTTAGTAGTAGATAATATGAAATAATGATTGTAATATGTCTAACCGGAACTAAATAATACTTGATTAGTATTAAGACACTGGGTTCATTTTTATTTTATTTTATATACCTAATACATTTTGTGTTATCGAAAAGAATAAATACATTCCATGTTCACATAAAACAGCTTAGTAACTTTTTGTTGATGTTTTAAGATTTTTCATTTCATATACATTGCTCCTCCAAACAATATATTACCTATTGTTTCATTTATCACTAGAAGGTTTCACTACTTTCCTTTAAGGTCAGAATTATGTAACATTTGTTATTATTTCTCCAACAAACTTATTGCTGTAGTCTACAATTTTTAAACATTTGCTAAATCATTAATTTTTGAATTGAGCATATTACACAATAGTAACCTGAATTTATGTTGAAATTTTAAATACCTACTTTAATTATTTTTAGAACATTACTTTAGAATAATTTAGACTTCTTAGAAAAGCCTTAAGAGTCCAGTAACTTGGTTACATTCTTTAAACAGGGTTGATATTATCCTAGTTTGACAGCTACAGTAATAACAGACCAACAAAGTTTCGGTAAACTCAAAATATAGGTATCCAATAAACATGTAGTTTATATTATGTACTACTATATACATTGAGGTATATCAGACTTAGTGAACATATTCAAGTTGCAGTGATGCCTTTGATGTTCTTCATTAAGCCGGTAACAATCTAAGGTTGTGCATCAAGTTTCACAGATTCAATGGCCACAATACAATTTTCCATTCTATCACCTCTTATGAACACAAGTGCAGGTGAATCTTTGAGTGTGTGTACATTGTTGAATGCACATATCCCTCTTACCTGTAGATATCAGTGTCCCACATCCCTTTGACCTGATTTCCACTGGCATTTGCGGAGGGTCGACTTGTAAACCATATTACTTGGTTCTTTCATATGCCTCGTATTTTCTCTGAAAGTTACGTGGAGGCATCAGAGCGCGGCGCCCTTTGATCGCATTTAATTTGCTGACTCGACGCGACGTTTTTTCACAGCCACGTATTCCACGCTTGGGACGTTTGTGTGGGTGGCAAAACAATGTTATTATTTGTGCACTCAGGAAGCGTCCGAGGTGTTTTCGGGTCATTTTCGCGGATCTATCGAGCATAATACGGCGTTGACCCCAAAATTGTTTAACGCGTCCACCCCATACTTAAACCTAATTCCCTTGAATGCCTGCATTGAGGCTTTTATTAGATAACAAGATTTTTACGCCTCTATCGGCTAGGGGGAGAACGTGACAGTATTCAATTGGTACACAATTATCCTTATCACAGTAACAATAGATCAGTATTAGGGTTATTGCTTCATTTCACTTTATTTATTGACGATACGGGCCGAGGGAGGCGCAGCGCCGTATCCTCTGTAAATCTCGAAGTGACTTTTGTCTCAACGCATTATTTTCGCAGTATTAACTCGAGACGCTATAATCTTCTTAACGGGAACTCTTTTCTCGGAAGCGCCTACTTTGTTTTATTTGGCAACAATATTTGAAGTATTTTCATGTAAACAATTGTAATAATGCATATTTGTTATACGGTTACGTTTTCGTTCAGCAATCAAATCATTCTATCTAATGTAATAAATCTATCGATATTTATGTCGTTAGCCCGTGCTCGATATATATCGATGCAGCCTAATCAGCACCGGTATCAGTTACAATAGGAATTTAATGTTTGCCCGAATTTCATTGAGCGCAGCATTTAGGTTTTTCGCACCCACGCGCTTGGCACTTCATTTGAGATGGTAACACCGCTCTGAACTAAATAAAACAAAGATGTACCGCTCCCGATACCCAGTTTCTTTGAAACGGGATGACTAACATCGTATTAACCTAATACATTCTTCCCTTATATTGGGATCGCGATATATTGTAACATTTCACTTTAATAAAAAAAATATTACGAAGTAATAATTTCTTAATTTTAAGTTGAGGGTATTCGGAAATTATAATGGCTGAATTTCTCATTCTGTACTTTTTTTATTTATCGTAATTTATCTAATTTCGTTCATTTATTTCGACGATCTGTCAATATGACTGATTGTTTTCATTTACATTCATATAAGTAATATAAAATTAAATTTTGAAAAAATTCATGACTGCCTCATAAACATCGAAGGTACGTTTATCTTTTAATTGGAGTTCCAAGAAGCCACGGCGCAACTCTAGAATGGGACGGGGCGAAGTTACAGTTGGAAATTTATATACTCCACCGAGACCCGAGACCCTTATACCGATTAGAAAGTTAACCCAGTAAAATACTGGCTAAGAACTTATCTTTAGGCAATTAAGACGATATTGAGCTTTAGCCCTGTTGACTTATCTAGTTCTCAGTTCAAGTTCAAACTAGTGGCCAGAAAATTTCCGTGTTTCTCAAATCAAGTACACCTACCTAACTTTTATTTAAGGATTATTAGGATATACAGTGTAAACTCTATATAGCGACACTGAAGGGACTGTGCATTTTATGGCGTTTAGATTGTCGTTAAATGGAGAAAGAAACATTGTCTGAAAAACAAGCTAAACCAACCTAAGCCAATGTTGGTTGAGAGTTTCGTTAAATGGTGACGTTACATGGAGTTTACGACTATATATATTTTCAGGCCACAAATTGCTTACAAATTTGAGGAAAAAAGCGATTATCATCCGTATATTCAATATTGAATGTGCTTAATTCTAAGTAACGCCAGTACCAGATATTATAATTATTAAATACTCCATTGAAATAAACAATGAATCGATTCTCTGCAACGCGATTTTTTATTATTCTTTCGTAGGAAAATAGATGTTTTTCGTTCACATAGTCGGTAATAGAACAAGCTATCAGTCCCCACCCCACACTGGATAATCTTCCCCTAGCCTCACAGCGAGAGACGTACGTCGAAACTTAAGTAATTATCGTCTTACGTACCCGTCAGCGCAGAGTACCGAAATACTAGCGGGCGGGAGCGTCGTCGGACTCGCATTTTTGTCCGCAATCAACTTTCATTCACTGTCTGAATCTGAAAGCTGTTGCTATGCGGATGTCGGTCTCACTGTGCCGCTATTAAAGCCAAACGCTCGTGCACCGAGCGTCATGTAGATGATATCGTGTTTCGAAAGTAACTCGCTATAGTTTACTTGTGTTTAGCGTTTTCTCATTTCGACCGATCCGCTTATCCGACTGTTTAGATGGGTTTCATTGATCTCTTACCTCACTGACGAGAGATGATTGTAAGTCTAGTCTCCGTGCGGCTAGTGAGGACGTTAACTCGCCGGTTTTCCCCTTTTCACAAAGGCCGTGCGAGTATGTGACTTGTTTTGTTTTGGGTATGGCTAAAATGCTGTAGGAAAATAGAAACTGATTTGAATTCTTTCTGTCATATAGCTTATACTACTAATACTAGTCAAAAAGTCGACGTATTGTTAGACAAAAAGTCAACTACAGATCGGAGCTGATAAAAAAAATTCAGAGTTATTATGAAATAGTACAAATAAAGGTAGAAGATTATGTAGTTACACGAATGCTGCTAACCGGTCGTCGTCAGGTTTTTAACGGTAAGCGTTTGAGCGGTCATATCTCAGAAGCGTCGAAGTCGAAGTCGGGCGGTCTCATCGGTGAATGGTCACCTTTCTCCGACACACAGTCTAGACGATTCGTCTTCGACCTGTGAATGAATTCTGCATCGGAATGCGGAACCAATTTTATCGGGCCCTACCTCGAGTGAAACTGCTTCCTATAAGTCGTTAAGCGATTTTTAAATTCCCCATATATGGCATGTAGGCTGAATTCCATTTTTGAATTTCGCATTTCCATTGCAACTCTCGAAATTTACTTTTTTGCCTTTAATAATTATTTTGCCATTCGGTAATTAAGTAGCCAGTTAAGTTAGATTGCCCAATAAAAAGTACGGTAGATGTAATTCCCTGAGGACAGTCCGAACGGGCAGATTAGCACCGTTAGTTATATGGTGAAACAAGCTCGATTTTTTTTTGTGAATTATGTTGGAGTCAAATTAATATTGTAAGTTAATATTCTTTAAATGTTTATTTATGTCTATTTATAAATTGAGTCATTTGAAATTGTATATGTAGAAACCTAAGTGAAAGTATAGTGTGTATAAATATATACAGATAGCTATAAGAGTTTATTATAATTTTTGAAGTATCAGTGAAATTTCTTTAAGTGTTTGTGTCTATAATAAAAAAAATGTCGAACAACCTCGCTTGCGTTAGCTCGGCCTCTGTAAGGGGGGGCCACTGAATAATTGGTGTATTTATTAATAATTTCAAATAATTTGTGTATTTATTTAATATTTAATTAAATTTGTATGTTTGTAGAATATGTTTTAACTGTAAATGTTTATGTGTTGTTTCTGAATAAACTTATTTCTATTCTATTCTATTCAAATTAATTTGGAAAGCGATATGATCAGAATTTGTCTTATTCAGTTTTCGAAAGGACTTCCGCGGCAATGAAAATATTCCCTTCCGTAAACAACTGTCGGAGAGTGCATTTATGCCCATTTAAGATTAAGAAATATTAATGTTCACGGACATGCTCGAATATTAATTGAAAGTTGTGAGAGTTTGCGGCGGGCGCGGGGATTATATTACAACTTCTTGTATATAGACAAATTCTTCCATTTGAAATGCCGTGTCAGTGACTTCGTCCGCGAGAATCGTTATATTTGCATGCAAATTAGTTGTTGTAAACCCACCTACAATGCTTAAGTCCCGTCGTTCTTGCGCATTCATCTTAAGAGATAGACATATAGCTTTGCGGACTTTTTTTAGATCATTTAAAAAGGAATCATTCTTTCATATTTTTTTTTTGTGTAATTTGAACCGTTTTCGCAGCGTACGCATCGGAAACTTACAAAGATGAATAATTTTCCTCGTTTTTTCCGCATTTCCTGCTGTTTCTTCGCTCCTAATAGTCACATCCCGTGTTATAGCCTTCCTCGATAAATGCTCTAACCAACACAAAAATAATTTTTCAATACGAACCCGTAGTTCCTGAGATTACCACGTTCAAACAAACAAACTCTTCAGCTTTATATATTAGTAAAGATTGATACTAGCTACTTATTTAATGAAAAAACATATTCTGTCTTATCAATTACTATTCGATACTAACTACTGTTTTTTCTTATCTTGCACTATAGGAAGTGGCAATCGCAGTATGATCGACTGTGAGATTGCGTGATTCAATTCGGCGCTGCTGGATTATGTGGCGCAGCATTTTCCACCTGTCACGTATACGGAATATAAATAGTTAGTTAAGTGTTATTATAAGGCGCGTTGTTGTCGGAGTGTGACGATTCAGCCCTAAAGTGCCCCTCGGTGTCAACGACCGGCCGCGAAGGTTTTTGCGCGGGCAACGGTGGTTTATTTTAATAATTGAATGAGTATGGAAAGTAACAGCTAGCGTCTGTATATGGTTTGGGCTAATTGTGCTTTTGGAATAATAATTTGGCACGGGGGCCCGTGTTTATTGCGTTTAAGGAAATATTACTTCACCTTAGTTCGCGGCTTTTTTATGAGAAGTATCGAGTTTGGTGAGACGAAATGCTAAACGTTCATGTTTGAAATTTTCATATTCCCATCACAGGTTGCAAGAATTTAAGAAATTTATATGTTAAGTATAATCGTTTGAATAACCTGGAATTTCAATTCTTCCTATATTATCTCTAAGTTAAATGCACTTACCTTTGAATCTTATATCCAAGTCCTAAATACCAACTCTATAGCGAAGAATGCCCGTGTAACCTTATAAAACAACCTACGTAATTTTTGTGCTAATCGATTCGTTTATTTTATCCTTCATTGGGTTGGTACTCTGTTATTTTGTGACCTTCGCATTGAGTGTTCGTTGCCCTATCGATACGAAGAAGTACTTTCGACGGTAGAGAAGATAATGTTGTAGCTAATTAATGGTATGTCTGTAGATCATTAATTAATTACAAGTTTTTAATTTAATGTTTGACGTCATTTTGATATTTTAATTTTACGAACAATATCGTTGGGAGTCGCAGACGAGACGAGAATGTTATTGCAGGAGACCACCCAAGTATATAATTAACTCTCCGATAGCACTTATCAGCTATTGATTGATACATACTAGCTGAAGCCTGTTTCGTGCTTACTTTTCTTATCACTTTAAAATATTAAAATGCCTTAACTTAATATTTTATTTACAACTAGTCAAAGTATTTTGAAGACTTACTAAACCCAACAACACCCTTACAAGATATAAAAATATACCCACGAACGAAATAAAACGTTTTAATCATTAAATTCGCGTCGCGCTTTTTAAACGGCCAACAATTGTTCGCGCTTATCGAAAAATTGTCTATATGTGGAAATATAAAATTTGCCAGCATCCCAACTGGCCTCAACGTCGTTGACCGCCGCTTTTTGCAGGCAATCGCCGTCTTACTTATCTAGAGCAAAACACCTACATACTTTAAATATGAATTGTATTTAATCTTTTTAATATACGTTAGTAGTATCTTTTTGTAAAAAAATGTCTAAGACTGTACGTATATTTAATTTATATATTTAGTTTACACACTCAGTTTGTTTAATAAAATAAAGATACGGAGCTTAATATTTTGCTTAAAGTAGCTTTATGATGTTTTTTTGTATAGGTTAACATGCATCAAGAATTTGTATAGCAATGCATTATTGTTAGCTTTACAAGATCAACTTCGAAACATAATTCATATCAAAGATAGCGGTTTCACTGACGACTTAATAAAAAAAAACTTAAGCACTCTAAGTTTCGCCGCTAGACTTCCGCGAAATACTTTTTCCTCGTAACGGTCAGCGAGCGATCGCCGAAGAATGATTGCGCAGTGACCGATTTCGACTATCTCCTAAGCTACAGCGGAGTCGTCAATGATCTAATTTGTGTACGGTAACGGCGCGCGCGCGCGATATTTTCGCGCGCACCCGTCGGGCCTCGGGTTAACGGCCAGACGCGCCAACCGGCCGTTAAACCTGACGGGGGTCCGCGATCCGCTGTTGGACTCACGTCTATACCATTGTCTGTGGTCTAGTCGGGAATTTTTGGCGCACTCGCTTATATTGAAATGATTAGGCCAGTCGAGGATTTAATAATGCCTCGAGTGAACGTATATTACTTGCAAGAGAACGCCTTTAAGTAAGAAGGATGCTCTTAATAGTTATAAGTTTTAGTCGTCGTCGTCTAGTACGACATACATAACACAACATAATAAACGAAAGTATTATTCGTAACGAAGAACATATTTCCCTCACTAGGCAAAGATGCAAAACCAATGCAGAAAAGTCTAAAACGTTCGAGTGTGTCTCTGCGACGTTTCTGGCGCCTCGTCTGTCGCAATGAAATCTTCTAGATGCATTATTCTGCCTAAGTGCTTAATAGAAAACCCGCTGAATTATTCACCATTCGAAGACGGCTAATAAAAGCGTGCTCGACAAGACGTTCGCGGTCGATATGTAAAGAGATGAGATCTATTCTGGAATAATGTGTCGGTGGGATTGTTTACGCTACGGCTCTGCACTGCGAGGGATTTTGTCGTTCGCCTCTCATAGTTTGTTCGCTGGCTCAGACGGAGCAGGCATTGCGCAGATGGCCACGTCCTTTTCTTCAGACTTCTTTAGGAGATACGGCAGATAGCCAAGTCAACTATAATGACACTACGGCAAGTTGATGACTTTTCTCAAACTGTCAATGTCGTAGTGTCATCACCTTGAATGATGTAAAAATTGTCTAATTTAATTAGTAAGATTAATATTGAATAAATTAAATAAAGAAGTAAGATTGTTAACATTTTTTTTTTGTTTTATTAAGATACAAATAAGCTATGAATCGTACAGACATTAAAAAATACTAATCTACTTAAATTATAAATTATAATACTTACTAAAATTACAATACGAAACGTTTGATAAAAACAAGCTATTGAACTATTGTAAATGAGCAGACCTGGGCCCCTGATGGTAATGCACAGGAGAAACAGGACAAAGCATCCGCCGGACATCTGCAGACTGCAGCAGTTTCCTTTCATACTTTGTTTGCATCGGGGATTTGTCACATACAATCGGTGAAATTGCGTGGCTAGCAGCCGGGAAAAGAAATTTCCGTATTTTCATGCATATATGACTTGGGTGTTCCCCTTTTTGTCGCGTCCTCACCGCGATTGAGATTGTAATATTCGCGGTTCATCTGCGCGTATTGGAGTATGCGATATTAAAGACGCTTTCCCTCTTTTTCTAATTTCAACTTTGTGAAGTTGAAAATTCAAGATCTTATAAGAGTTCAATATATTTTTTAAGTAGTCGAGCTACTACGTTTCCAGCCTCTCACCACTGCACTACTTGGACTACAGATGCGCAAACACACAGCGCAATAACGTGCAGTTAGATCCGACGACGCAAGATTTATCCAAGCCCCGAACGCGACACGTCACTCAATTTAAAATCAGTTAACTATAAAATCGCAATCGGTCAGCAGTCGCGTAGACTGGCGACATGTTTGTCATCTGAATCACGTGGCCTTCCGGTCGTTTATTACCTACGAGCGACGAATTGAGGCGTTAGTTGCGACGGACGGTTTGCGCCGCGCGCCGGCAATCCTCTCTTATCGATATCGACGTATCGCGCGCTCACAACAACGCCACGTGTATAGTTGCACAACAATAACACGCGCGCAAGGACGCGACGGACCCGACCGCGATCGCCGAAGATGCCGCCGCGGATCGCCGATTGCGAACTGCCTTTTAATAGCACCCCGTGGCCCTCGGCCTTTGTTCCCGGACCGATTGGTCGTGTTTAGTGGTTTCTTTGTTCTGTGTCTGTGGCGGGTGTGTAACGATTTGGCGAGGGATGTCTATCGAGACGTCTGAGAACAGCGATGGATGTGAGTGTTTATCTATGAAATGCGTAGTTAAATTGAACTTTAACTTTGCTATTTTTTGTTGAAACCAACGATTACTGCAATTGCTAATTTTTAGTTATAAAAACGACTAGTATTAGTACAAATGCATGTTTTAGCCAAAACTGAAATTCACTCCACATAAGCAGTAACTAATAATATATTTAAAGAATAAATGGCCGAAATTAGTCAGCCCTATACTAAGAAACAGTCCGCGTTGAAGTCAACAGTGTTTGGAAACCAACCGGAATTGAACCGGATACGCTAAATATATTGTTGTAGTCCGAAATAAATCTCGCGCGTATGGCGTCATCGTTAGATTATTATCAAAACACAAATCACACTTTGGCCCCTTTGATAAAATCATCTAACCGATAACCAATAAGCGCAAGAGCGGGCGAATGTAAGGAATATCTATTAATGTTCAATTAAAAGTCGGCAGGCGCTAAATTAATCAACGGAAAACTGCATTCGCGGTACGTAAATAGCGAAACGGGCATCTTGAGCCTCCCACGCCATCGAGCAGTCACATTCCGCACATACCTACCACAGGTTGTCGGCCGGACGGCGGCCGGTTTCAAACGGCCTGCATTGGTGACGTAGCGAGTACCAGCTCGCGTCTAAAGACCACCAGCGCGCTTTGACCCGCGCGTCCTCTCTCCGTCGAAGCCTTCTAGAACCGTCCGGAGGAATCCCCCACTTAATGGGAGGTCAGGATACAGTGGTTAACGAACTGCGCAGTTTGAACGTGAACCGATGATAGCGTTGTGGACGCTAGGATTGTTTGCTCTCGCCTCGCGTATTGAGCTAATGACGGTTATCTACGGTTACGAATAGAGCATCAATTGCTTGTAAATAGTTGCATAATATAAGCTCGTGTAATCTTAATTTTTAAAGTAAAGAAAGTAAATATTTATTGAAGTAAAACTAATATTTTACCGCAACGTATTACGTACACGACCCCCGAGTTTGAGTAATTACAAATGGGTTCTGCAAAAATCTCAAAAGGTTCTAAGTTCGAATACCAAACAAACAGTTATTCACCTGCTTGATTTTACCCATCGGACCGAATTGAACACAATTTGTCTGTCCCACGCCCCATACTCAATTCGGTCGATTTCAATAGTATAAAACGCGTATGTTTATCGCAACACATTAACGGAGTAAACAAATGTACTGCGTGCGTTTATTACATGTAAGTCTTAATTACCGACATCCGGATACTTCGACATGATCAATGAATGTAAGAATGGACGGTAATTTTAATTAGCATTTTCTTCACATTAGAGATAACCTTTGTACTCGATTCTATTGATACGACTCTTAATTACGATTTTCAGATCCGTTTCTGTAGTTCAAACTGTTAATATTTGTATGGCGGTAAGATCGTGAGGATAAAGAACCGTTTCACGAAATAATAAAATATTTAAATAAAACACTTTAACGGTTTAAAACGCGATATATTAATTAAACTTATTTGAAAATGATTTTTAACTAATATATCGCGTTTTAAACCGTTAAAATGTTTTATTTAAATGTGTACTAGTCGCATAAACTATAGACAGTATTTAATAATAAAATAGCTAAAGTAATACTAGTGTGCAACTAACGTTTATTTAAATAATTAGAAAATTTTGTAGAATCCCGTAAGCCGCTATCATGTGACCCAAGAGAAGGAACTTGACAGTCATCTTCATGAGGTTAAGCTGTGTGTACACGGTTGTGGCAGACGGTTGATTGATATTTTATTAGTAGTTGTAAGTACCTCCATACTCTAGATTTGAAATTTGTTTAAAGTATTTGTGAACTGAATCATTTATATGTTGCAAGTTAATAAATTTAAAATAAATGATCTGATTCATCTGGAGTTACAAACAGACTATTTTAGTAACAAAAAACTTAAAAGTAAAATAATGACAAATTCGGGTAATTCGGGTAGCCGCAGTTAAAAATTGTTTTCAAATAAGTTTAACTAATATATCGCGTTTTAACCCGTTAGTGTTTTATTTAAATGACAAATGTTAGTAATTTTTAAAATGTTTTTTATTTTTACAAGTGTTTCGGAAGTTAAGCCGATGTGTTTCAACCTTTAGTAAGCGTAACGAGTTTCACAACAAACTACGCAGTACCGCGGCTGATCACATGTCGGTTAACATGCTCTTCAGATGCACACGCGACGCGTGATCGCGATGGAAAGCATCCACCTCGGTGTCTTATTGATTTTATACAACTTTGTAATTTCATTTATACTGTCTAGAAATTGAGAAATGACCTACCCTTATAATATCAAAAGAATCATATAGATCCTTTATAGACGAACTAGACTCAACCGAATAACTGTGATGTTAGTTGTCTGTTTATTTTTAACTCCGTTTAGTAAAAGTTAAAATAAGATAATTTTATAATATACTAGCTGTTACCCACGACGCTGTCCGCGCCCCGACGTTATTGCAAGTTAATATTAAATAATAAACATATACCGTCGCAGACAATTTTTTAGGTCATTAAACATGAATCATTCATATACTTAGTTTTGGACATATTGAACCATTTCAAAATGCACGCAACGGAAACAATAAAAGATTTTTCCCGCTTTTTTCACATCTCCCACTGTTTCTTTGCTCCTCTTGATGTTTTACAGCCTTCTTCGATAAATGCTCTAATGAACACAAAAATTTTTTCACTTCGAACCAGTAATGCCTGAGATTAGCGCGTTCAAACGAACTCTTCAATTTTATAATAGTAGTATAGATGTATTTCATTTGAACTGAATACTTTACTGAAACGTCCAGCTATGTTTAACATAAGGAAGGCTAATAAGGAAATATGTTATATTATTATTCGATAACATTAGGGGAAAATACTTCCAAATTGTAATACCAAATTATCTATTAAATTTTAATAGTAAGACCAATATTTAATAAAATTGTGTAACACAATTGAATCGTTATGAGAGCTACCTAACTGTAGATTCGTCGATACCAAACCTTATTCAAGACTTTGTACAAAAGGCCCAACCTATATTTTATTATTCCCCTACCTTTGATAAAAATAAATAAAACAGAAGTATGTATTAAAAGAAATTACTCGAAAATCTTAATAACCCGCCGTAAGACACGAAGTTTCAAGACGTTGAACGAACTTTTACTCCCAACAGTCGTCTTTGGAGCGAACAGTCAGTTTTAATGTCACGTTGAGCCAGACTGTACATAAATAACAGAGAATTAACTCGTCTGACCTCTGTTCGTGTCATTGCGTGTGAAATGTAAAAGTGATTCATACATTGTTGCATTAAAAAAATTGATCTCATTACGTTTGGTTTCAATGGAACGATAAGATAACAATATCTGTTTATTTATTTTTCGTTTGCCACGCTAAGCAGCCGTAGCGTGGTAAAGCTTAGTTGATGGGGGTCAATTCTCAAAAAATTACCGACATTCAATCATTCATATCAAATTACATATGTCGAGTTGTTTCTAAAGACAGAGACAGAGATAAATATTCTTATAACGCCCCCCTTTTTGTAAACACTAATTATTGTAATCACTTTCGTTTAAATACATTTTAACAACAAACAACCGATTTCAAGAATATATTAATTTACTCATGTTACAAAAAATTATGTTTGTTTAACCTTCACTAAAAAACTATACAGATAATAATAAATTAAGCATAGTTTCTTTTACTAATTGTCATTTCAGATGTTTTTTTCGAAAATATTGGACATACAAAATGAAGTAGGCTCATTAGGTTTATATGTGCACGAACGTAAGCTAAAACACATTTAGAGTTGTCTAAGCAACTCTGGGTACGTACTTAGCTCGCAGTACTTAGCGACTTGTTGTTTGGCGCTCACAGAGATGCGCGTTCAAGTTTTGCGTAAGATTGATACTTATCATCGTCGTACGTTGACTTATGGAAATGTCAAAGTCGTAAGTCTTTTGGACGTCGTATTATGCTTCCATCAAGGCTTGACGTAGTGATGCCACGTCGGATCAAATTGACATACCTCTGCACCCGTATATTTGATTTAACGTATTGGGAGGCGATTCTATACTTTGTAATAGAAAGTTTACGGCGATATTAGGCGAAAATTGTATTATATGTAAATATATCATGATTTCATGAATTATGTATAAACGAAAATAAACTTAATATAAATCAAAGACGTTTCAGAATTGTTCTATTGTTTACCTTTTTAGGAGTTATATAAAAGGGCTAAGATAGAATTAAAACCAAATTAAGCACAATCACCTCAGAGTGTAAGAAAGAGTGTAAAATTAGATTATTATGATTGTATACGTCGATTGGATACGATACGATTGTATCATCACGAACAATGCTAGCGACACTAAGTACACCACACCAATTTCCAGGTACTTTGAAAATTGGGTATTAAAGAAATCATACAATTATTTCAACAAACGAGGCAACTTAACCAGAATTTCACGAAGTGGCTATGACAGTCTTGTCAGAGCCTTCACCTTATATATAAGACAAAGACACAGATTCTGTTTTTTGTTAATTTCTGTTCCCGATTATTGTGAGATCAATGATCGAATCTATAAAAATACATTTTCTCAGAAATGGAATTTGCTTCCAAATTCAGTGAGTCATTTGATGTATTTTGGCGTTCGTAGGTGGGCAAGGTGAACTCGGTGACTCGCTTTATGGAAATTTACACTGTGGCCCAGGGTTGATTGACACACGCCATTCGAACCTCCCATCTTGTAATTGCGTTCAACTACTGTCCGTGTCATTGTAGGTTGGGAGAGACCAGCACAAATTTTCCATAAGCATAACGCTAAATTCAAAGTCATTATTTATTCCGGTACGTCAATCTATAGTTTATACGATTTATACCAAAATGATAACGTTTGGTATAAAGTAACTTAGGCTATTTTTAACACCTAAAATTAATACAACTGCTGCATAAATAGTTCTAGCCGAGGAAGCAATTATTGCCCCAAGTTAGGTGAACCTAATAAAACTCAAAGTTTGCATACGTTTATCAGACTGCTGGCTGTGCGAAAGAGCTTTCACGTGCTGAAATATCCTCGTATTAAAGCTTACCATCTAAGTTGTAACTACTTTACAGGCCGATATATACCTATCCTGTATTATATTCTTGTTTCCAATGTATTAGTAGCGCTGAATTTTAGACGACGAATGCTTAAGTTGGATACTAACTAGCGTGCTCCAACCGAAACATTTGATAAAAATGTTCAATGTAGAGCACCTCACGAGGACTTGAACCTAATAACTATATATGCAAGTTACTTAGAATATTCAATAAATGGATATAACCGTAGATATATGTACAATACATATATATGCAGTACATAATATGTATCCCATATGAACACCATTATATGAACTTAAGTAATAATAAAAGTAGCGTGTGTAAACAGGGATAATGAAAAGCTAGTTCGCAATTAGTCAGAAATAAAGTCGCCAGACTCACGAAAATCTCTCTTGTTTCAGTGGGCGTTGTCGGCGGCGGCATGCCAGAGGCCGCCGGCGGAGAGAGGCGGCATGTGCCCCTGTACGGGCGACTCGTGGCCGAGGAGCAGCTCGCCTCCATGAGCGCACCCTCGGACATTCAGGTGAGCGCCCCCGCGCGCAACCAAAAGGCTTTCCTGCGCTACCGTATTCCCGTCCAGGTAAATGATGCACGAGGCAGTTCGGGCCGCAGTTTGAGGCCGCAATTGATGTCTCTAAAACGAATACTAACTAGACGCCCACCATTTCGCTCCCCCTTTTTTTGTCAATAACGGGTTAGAAATATTCGAAATTCGAACATGAGAACCTGCCACAAGCACAAAATGCCGCCAAGCCATATTTCGTATATCTGTAGCGTGCAGAAGACACCATCGTTAACCGTATGCCTTAGGATGTTTAAAAATTAATTAAACATCCGTAATGGCGGCCTTTCGATGCAAGGTTTGCCGGTGGCGCGTACGCTGCCGCTCTTACTGGCCATTTAAACAACAATGAAAGCTCCTAAGCCACTTAAATTTTCTCTACGTGATTCTCATCGCCGTAGTTTGGTTGTATAGAGCGAAAGTTTTAAATATTTCAAACTAAATGCTACCGATAAGATTACGTCGGAGTGGCGAAGCGTAGCACTTTTACGGAAACTTACAACGAACACTTTAAAAACACGGCGTACTTTAAACTTCGAGAATACAAACGGTTATTAGCTGTTAACAGTTTTTTTAGGCGTAGCCCCAGAATAAGTGCTAGGTTCTTGTGATAAACAAATGAATTTTTTTGGGTATTTAGGGCCATTAACGTGTTTCGAGCTACACATCATGCACGACTAAAAATCCCCAATTGTCACTAATTGCGTACCACTCTGTTCTGTTTCAGCGAAAGCCGCTGTATAAAACCTCACGGGTACTCCAATAATCTTGTATTTCAGACTTCGACGCTATGCTTATAGCGATTTGTCTAGGCATCATAGAGATCCGCGAGTGTACGTTAAGAAAACGAACTGTCTCGTGCGTTGATTGCCCTTCGTGAGTCTTTCACCCCTTATCGACACAACGACGCATATTTTCCCGCATTATATCTATTTAAGTAGTACCTATGATTACTTTGTTCGCTTCTAGTGTACGCGCCCATTGCACGTTTCATATATTGTTTTTAATCACCCTAAATGTTTTTATTTCTTGTTCCCATCGTTCATTATCTCTTATGTATCGAATGCTCCCTTCGCTTCTATATGCGCCTGGGCCGTTAGCCGAGTTAGCGATGGCGAAGCGATATCGTTAAAATGTATCGTTCTTATACTTGTTAACTCGGCTTAAGCTTCTGTAACTGTTAGCTGTTCACGTCAGGCCTGTTGTCAGCGAACTGATTGGTTTGTTTTCGTACCAGGCTATGCAGGCGCGGATACCACACCACTTTCGGGACCCTTCGACGGCACCATTGAGGAAACTTAGCGTGGACCTAATCAAGACTTACAAACATATAAATGAGGTAAGTGCTATTCCTATATGTCATGTAGAAAACAATATTCGTTATGTTATATGTTAATAATTTGTAATGGCCGGCGAACGCAAGTTTGGCTGAAGTAACAAAACTTAAGAAAAATGTTTGTCTCCTAAAACAGACTATTATAACAAAAAATGGCACTATATTTCCTTTGTCCTCGTTATTTATAGTTAAATACTACAATCAATCACATAATTTCAGCTTTCAATACTGAAAATCACAAAAATTAAAAATACCTACCGTTTTCACAATTGTTAAAAATATAACAACCATTATTTTGTGCTTGTTTTCCCTGCAGCCGATGATTTCATTTGACGTATGACAAATGAACATTTTACGTCTATTTCTGGAAACGAACAGTGAAATCGGAAATGATCACGTGTTTAACGAAGTTGCATTATTATTTTTAGACACGACCCGAGCACGTGTCGTCTTCCACTAATTGATATACGATTTATGTGTTCGCCGAACGATACCTACACGTCACTACGTTTATTACGAATGTATTTTCAGTGGAACGATAGAACAAATTTATAGCTATGAAAATTGGATAATACTATGCGCCACAGACGACATAAAAGCAGTTTCACCAGATTTCCACTTTTCCAACAGTTTATCACGTAAAATTGATTTTCTCCGAAGCAATCGTGCAGTTTTTATTTACGCGTCGATCGCGTTGTTTCGTTGAGCGTCCAAGTAATTATTTATTGTTTACACTGTCATACGCGGAAACAGTGCGTCGCCCTTGCCGCCGTTTACGACTTGTTATTACTAGTCACTTCAAGGGATATATCGTTTCCGGCTATTGTTTTTACAGGGCACCACAAATCCTTCTGTCTAACCCTTTAGAGTTCATACTGTTCCCTAATATGGGTTATAAAAAAGACAGCTAAATTGCCTTGTTAGGAATCAAAACTTGGTCCGAAACAAAACGCCTGTCTCTTAAATTTGCTAATGTAACGCCAATGGCTGTTAAAGTTGGTAACTGACAATCCTATGTTATCGATTGTATTTTTAGTTTGAAATTTGAAAGTAAAACTACAAAACCACGACACACATTCCAAAATCCCGTACAAATTGTAGCTTTTATTTCCGCCTCGGAACCTAGGACCGCAAAATTAACATAACGGCCAGCGCGCTGAGCTAAGCCTGACACGACGTAGGCAATATCGGGCCGAAATACAAAGAGAATGTACAAGTTGTACCTACGCGTGCCTTGTGACCTTTATTCACGTGGGAGTGTGTCGGAGTGCGGCGTAGGACGTTTGCGGCGCATGAGCGCTGCGTCACTCGCCGTCCGTGTACCTTTCGATACCGGGAATTACACTCACTTGCGCTAATAATGTTGTTGCCAAACAATATTATGAAGTCAATGGGAGGAGTCGAAAGAACAGAGACGTACTAGTGTAGGGCCTATATATATGCATACTAGCTGCGCCAGCGACTCCGTCCGCGTAGAATAGTTAATTTGTGCATCAAAATTTGATTTGGCGAACCTCTTTATAAATAAAAATTATAGTCGTGACGACCGTCGCATCTCATCGTTTTTGCGAGTTAATCTTAATAGATGGACATATACGATCACGGTATTTTTTTTTATTTAAGAGGAATCATTCTTTCATACATAATTTTTGGGCATTTTGAACAGAAACTCCCAGTAATTTCCATCTCCTATTAATCGCAGCCTGATGTTAGTAATGTCTAAACATTACTTACCATAACACTAGGTTATAACGTTTGGTATTCTTATAAGGAACTTCGTCTTGTAGTCCTCGTTCATGTTTATAATACTATTAATGTGAAGTATTTTTTACGGTAAACTTCAAAGCACTTTTAAGCAGAGTGCTTTAAGTGTTTGTTTGAATATATAAAAGTTAAAATCTATTAAAAGCCTCTCTGAGACAAAGATTTATAAAATGTTCTCCGAAATAACGCAGGGCATCAATCTAATCTTCGACGAACACGTGGTCTGTCCCCTTCGAAGGCGATGTTTATTTATAAACTTTTATTATTAGACGATGTACTATAATATTTTTGTCCTAAAATGACTGTTGCCCTAAATTGGTATCGATTTAACGTTACAATGCTATTGCACTAGGATTTCCAAGATATTAAGCAGTTAAAAATATTAGATAGTGGATTCAAGATACCTTAGGCTTTCCACTAAATACCTACTTGTGTGACCAGATTACGAATATCCTTTTATATAATAGAGTACACTGCAAGTCAAATAATTACCTATTTTAATTTAAATAAAACACTTTGACGGTTTAAAACGTTAGTTGGTAAACTCCACCCTCCATCTTTAGTTTCCCCGTGACCTCGAATGTTGCAGAGCATCCGAAACGTCGGGCCGTAGTAAAAATAATTTTTATATTTATCGCGTTTTAAACTATTAGTATTTTCTTTAAATTTTACTCGCGTAAACTACACTCAGTATTTACCCATTTAAAAGTAATGCTTATAATTTACGCTGGAATTAAATACATATATTAGTAACCCGATATAATACTTAAATTATATTTGACTACGATGTGAACTTTTGGACGCGATTTTCGCATTTTTAACCGTCAAAAGTATTTTATTATCTTACTTATTGAAATGTATTCAATGACTGAGTCGTTTTAAAGATAATTCTACAAACAATACACGTGCTGCTGTTCGGGATTTTAATAATATTTTTTTATCGCCTTATTGTATTCGTTTTCACCAATGTTTATTTCATCGGCGCGATTCTTTCGTCATGCATATTAGTAATAATTGTATAAGAATCATTCATTGTTTGTTGTAGAGATTGTACGTGTGTTATTTAATAGACAGCTCCATCCGACGGCAAACAATAAGCGATTTTCAATTAAAATATTACATAATTTATTTGCTGAAATTTATATTTTTATATCAAAAGAAGTATTCATATTTATTAACCGTCGGGTCGTAGTTAAGTAATGTACATCTTTAACCTGAAAGGACTAAGAAACTAGGGTAATCAAAATATTTAAATAGACACATCTAACATTCATTAAACATCGCCACAAGTGGCATCACAAAAGTGACTCCATTGACGTTTGATTGTTGGTTTGATTTTGGGTTGGATTCCATATTGAAAATGTTTAATAGCCGTTTAATCGCAAACGAATTGTGTTTCCTGCTCAATTTTCTCGGAACCGAGGGCTTTTATCATCGTTCGGTTGCAAGAGACGATAGAGAAGTAATCGTACCTAGCATTTCCAGTGTTCCACGATCGATAGCGACGTGGGTAGATGTTATTATCTCAGCGATACGTAGGTGTAAACAATTCATTTTCGTTTCGTTATACTTTCCATAAATAAGTGAGCTCTAGTTATAATCTCGATGTTTTGTTTGTTCAGTTCGTAAATAGACACGCGGAGCCCGCCGTAAATAATGGGAGAGGGGTTCAGTTAATATTCTCTATTTGTTATTTATTTTCTAATAAGAAAACACGTCAAGTAAGTCACGTAAGTCTTTGAGGCGTACATTTTGGTTCAGTGTATGCATTTCTGTAAGTATGTATACATTTCTTTAATTATATTAGTGGTGGTTAATACTTATTTGAAATTATACTCAGATAGGACAACTTCCGCGATTTATAGTATTACGTATTGGCACTCGTAGACAGAATCGCATTTATCGAGAGCACTTTTTCTAAATAGTTAATAATACCCAGTTTGCGGTTTGACTGGCCGAGTCATTGGTTTCAAATAACCTGGTTGCATCATGTAGGCTGTAGGGCGTTCTGGTGACGGACGATCGAGTGATGAAACTTCGTTGGCGAGTTTTATTTTTAGATTTGAGTTCAGCGACATTCTTTGTACCGATTATGTAAATAGCCTTTTTGTTTGGTGTTAAAATTTGGTTTTAGAGTGACGAAACATTAGACGGCAAGATTACATACATTTTATCGATGGGTGGGCCGGACTGTGGATATATAATTAATCTTATCGAATAATACTTTCTGTTAGTTATTAAAAGGTTATATTTGTAGTGATAATTTGTTTTAGTACAAATTTCGACAGTTCTTCATTAAGATTTATTTTATTTAGTAGTGTGTCTATTTTCCTAATGTACTTTTGCACAGAACTTTCAATAATTTTTCCAAAATATACCGGTATATTAAATTTATTCCTTTATCATCGCATTTTAAAGACTTCCGAGCTTATTTTGGGCCATAGATAGTATAAGTAAGTATGTATGTTTGGTACATTCGAGAAGCGCTCGCGTTATAAAACAAAGTCGAACCGGATCTAGCGTGTCTGTCGGCGGTGAAGCGACCCGTTTGCGCCGCTCTGCAATAGACGACAATGAGTAACGCTAGTGGGCGAAGTTTCGCAAGTCGCCGTTGCGATTCGAGTCAAGGAGAGCTCCGATCAATATTTATAGTTCGGTTACTGACTCGAGAATCGAGATTGACTGACCCCGTTCTGTACTGCAGAAGATTTATCTGTGTTTTATTGAAACTATGTGTCTACAATGTTGCAACACCTGATAGCTCCTTTAACGGAACTTTTATTTGGTGAAAAGTAAACACCACGATACCGGACCAGCGTGAAAATTAAAGAAAAACTATTTCCAAGGACGTCGTATTATTTTTTTACAATGTCATGTGTTCCAAATTGAAGCGACATTTTACTAAGCATTCAATCGAATTGCTAACCTCATAATAGACAACCTAACCCACAAAATTAAGATCGTTGTCGACTGTTAAAAATGTAATTAGGTTATCTCGTTTTTCGCTCTGTCGCAAGTATTATCTGCTTGTCAAACTGTTATTACACGTGAGGCAATATTGGTTGTCTAAAAATAACTCGCCCGCTTGACGATAATAAACATTTGACCTGTATTTTATAAATAAGTCGTCGCAAGATCCGAAATAACTTTCAAAGTATCTACGAACGCTAATCGTCATTGAAAGAATGAATTATTTTGTTATATTTTCGAATATCGTCGTTCTAACAGACCTGTCTGTTGCCTATTCTCATTCTATCTAATATTTAAATTGTTTAATGAGATCCTTTATACAGAACACTTTACAAGTATCTTCTTACTTTGCTTAACAAACTTTTTAGACCCCACTGCCATGTCTAGAACTATCCAGTCTATCCGCTGCTGGCCGAAGGAAGCGGGTTGACAAATGACAAAGGTCGAAATTTTGTGGCTGTGTAACTACCCTCGCTGCAGATGTTTACAAGTCCGAACCAACTGTTCTCATGATCGCATGATTCATATACTTAGGGTTCTTTCGCAATAGCTTCGTTTAATAGAGAACAGCAAAGGTTTTTGCCGTGCATCTCCATCGCACAGTTCTCACGGACATTATCAGATGTTAAGTAAGTTTCCCAGTGCGCCTGCGCTTTCGCCTCGCACTGCATGTAACGGAACACGCAACAGTCAGCTGTTGTTCGCATTTCGATGTTGTGATTTCTCTCGGTGTTATTCCGATCGATAGTAACACTTTTCCACGGTTTTATCTATGTCAGAGTTTTTTAATCTTCTTCCATTGAAAATAAGCATGGTTTATAAGTTGTTTTATCGTTCGTTCTCAGGCGGTCTTTATCAATTGTATCGCGCAAATCTACTATTTTACGATTTATGTCGACGGAAACATTATTACTTTTTTTTTAACAATTGTCTCCAGATAGCTTTTTGAAATTAAACGCACGTTTGTCAGGTAGGGAGTTCGATCATCGGTTGTGCATTTTGATACGTAGTCTCGAATGAAGAAACACCGAGTTTTGACATGTGTCATCCACCAACACTCATTTGGCTAGCATAGCAGATTAAGCAATACCTTTACAAAGGAGGCTTTAGTCCCAGTCGTGGGAAACAGTATATGCCTGATGACGTTGACCTCCGTTGCACTGGTCACATGGCATGTTCACAAGTACGTTGTTTATTCATAAGTCATGTAAACGACACGTGTTTTGCTGCATAAACTAGGTAACAAGTACGTACGGACAAAGAATAATGACCGGCTTTTCATTTTATTTACAAACGGCAGCCTTTTTCGTCACGCTCCGACCTATTTTGCTTCGGTTTTATTTTCCGTATTTACAATTTCATTCAAAAACTTGGCCCGATACAATTTCGAGGTTTGTATAAATTAATTTTCAAGTAACACAGAAATACAATTCTACGAACTTTTCCGAATAAGATTTTTATGGCTCTGCTTAGAAAGTTCTTCTAATTGGATATTACTTATTAATAAAAAAATCTAACTAACAACGGTTTGGTTTCTCCTATGAGACGCGAAAAACGAATAAAAATAGCCTTTACCTGAATTTTCGGTTCGATTTAAAATAGGAAAAACTTAAAATTGGCACTAAGAACTAAGTAGATTGGAAGGTGTTCTATTCTACTTAGTTCAAAACATTTTAAAATAAATTTCATTCAAAAATAATCATAGTCAAAAATTTTCAAATGATTCATCGATTATTCATCACGATTAGTTCGTATCTCGATAAAATCTGTATTTACCTTTAACGGTAATCATCTGTTGCGGCGATGCAAGCCTACTTACGTGTAAGTGAGTCAAGGTAAGTCCGCGACGTCATTCGTAGTGCTGCTAGTGGCTGTTGCTACGCGGGCCTTTGGCGACTCGATGTCGGGAGCACTGGCGACCACTAAGTAGGGACATTGGTAGCTCTAGGGGCTTCCGTAGTGGATCGATCACACGCACTATTACGTTAACCCTAACTAATGTTAATGTAAGGGTTTGTTTGTTTGATCGAGTTCACCACGAGAACCACTGGTCATTTATCGATATAATTTTTTTGCCAATTTATGAACAGAAAAAAATGTGCTTTTGACAGTTTTACTTACTTGCTGTTTAAAATACGCAATATACTTATTCATAAGTAAGCCGATTCGATTTAAACTGTAAATTAATAACTTAATTAATTCAAAATCCGAAACTTTGGTCATAGTTATTATAAATGACCAATAAGTTATCTAATATATTTTTCGTATAAAACTTTTAAAAGTGTTTTATTTATATTTGTACTACTCGTAAAAGTAAACCACCATGCTTATATTTAATGTTTAAGTAACAGAATATACATAGATTTTTTTATTTTGATCATAAAGAAATGCAGCTTCTATCTTTAAAAAAGGAAAACCCGATTGGTCTATATTTATACTTATCAATACTACTACGTCACTTGAGGATTTTAGTATTCATGTGGGATATTGCATATCTAGCCGTATAATCTTAATTGATCGTCGAAAGAGCCGTTACATCAAAGAGATTTTTAACGTTGACGAATGTTTTCCTCGGCGGATGCGACTTGCGAGATCCACAGGAAACCCGTGTTAAATGTGAGGAAATTCCGGTGCAACTGTGAAAATAACATCGGAAAAGTGGCGAGCGACCGTCCCGTTTGCTGCTGTGTGAACGGTGTCAGAATCATGCATGCAAATATATGTGAAATTGGCACTTGTAATGCGTGTTACGTCCCAATTTAGTGTGTTTCTATAATATGTCCGATATAGGTTGACAAATTAAACACTTCCTCTTAGTGTTTGAAAAAAGAACTTCATTGACTGCTACCGCTAGTTAAGTGCCCTCCAAGGCAAACGCGACCAAATCTCAATGAGTACCCAAATGATTAATCATGCATGGCGTTAAGCGTGAGAGGAAAAAAAATTCGGTCTGGCATGGCACAGAAGTCTGATAGTAAAAGAAACGATCAGTAAAACGGACACAGAAATGTGTTAGTCGAATGTTTCCAAAAACAAATACACTAAAATTATTGAGAAATAAAACTAGTACCTCTATGAGTGACAAAATCCATCAAAACCTTTAAGGGAGAATTTTACTTTTGTGAATAAAAGAGCACTGCCCTATTTTGTAATTACGTGAAATTAAATTGTTACCGGTAAGTATTGCCTATATGCAAATCTTCATCAGATTATTATTAAACTTAATATAAGCGCGCAGGCTTCATACGATAATTTCACAAAAAACAAAGGCCGCCCGCGCGCGCCAGACTATCCGTGCCAAGGTATCTGCCGGTTTACTAATTGCGTGTTAAAATTTACTTGACATCGCTCAACCTTCGCGCTCACAACCGACATAGACAGAGCTCTGGCATAGCAGCGCCTTCTACCACCGGCAACGAGTGGACACGGTCCACGTTATCCTGGCCACCCGGTATGATTTACTCGAAAACGTTAAACTAAGACGTTATTTCTCAGGTGGCCTATACAGCCTTGTCACAGTTAAATGTATTGAAAGTTTTCGCGGGAATGGGCACGCGGTCCCTCGTCCGCCGGTTTTTGTTTAATTAATGAATTGTCCGCGTTCTAGCCGTAGCTTCGGCCTTTTCCTTCAATAATGCTCGTTTTCGCGCTTTGATCTCGTTTTGAAAAGGTTTTTGCGCAATATCGCGAGTGTAACACATGTTTGAGTTCGATAGCACTGACACGTGCTAAGGTACGGCTAATCGTGTTATAATTAATTGGGTTAGCTTTGATCTTTAGGTTATTTCGGTTTTTTTAGACTTGAGGCGTTCATGAAAGGAAGTGTTATGAGGAATGAGATATCAGGGTTGGGACATAGCTGAGTGGACACCTTTTCAGAGGCAACTGTTTCATTGATTAAGGTTATTGTAGTTATACAATATTTTATTTGTAATTTTTCTTATATAATGTTTGTAACATATACTAACAAATTATGTTTCTACAACAACTATACATTTTGTACCTTCACTCATAAAATGTGTCCCCCGAATTGTATTTAAGCATTTTTATACAATGAATTGACAGTTAAGGTTGTCGATAAGACGGCTTCGAACCATTCGTATCACTGTTCAGTGCATATACTATGCTTTAATGGTGTTTACAAATACAATGTATGTCATGTTCATAACCCGGTTGATAATAAAAGTGTTCCAAGGAGACGTTAAGTAACGCTTTAAGAGCGATACGCAGAAGTAATAAAATCAACTTTAATATTTACGACATTCGATCGTCATCAGCAAAAATTCCGAACGGTGAAATTATTGTTCTGGCTATACTCGCATTGCGTTAGGGCACAATTCGAGGCACAAAAAGTTCCTCTAAAAACTAGTAGTAGTACTAGCGGTCACGGAGTGTGTCTCCTACCTTGTCTATAAGACATGTTTATTTTAGATATTTAAAGGAGAATCATTATTTCGTATATTTTTTGATTTGTGCGTAAATAAAGCCTTCGTCGATTAATGATATACTTGCATTTTCTGAGATTAGCGCGTTCAAACATACTAACAAGCAACTTTTCAGCTTTATAATATTAGTATAGATGTAGAAATTAAAAAACGCTTAAATAAGTAGTAACAAATTAAACTGTCACCGTTTCGCCACCGTTGTCGCAAAATTCGCTATGAAATTTGTTTTATTCGCTCACCTAAATAATATTTTCATTCAATTTCGCGGGGACACGGCTCGCTGTCATCGTAATTAATTTCTAAGTTCGCCGAATGTCGTAGCTTTGTTGTCTCATTTCCGTCGCTATTGTGAAAAAGACTTGTGTAATTTCTCTAATTTATTTCCGATTGTTTCCCGGTTTGATACTATGTGCATAACAACTCGAGTGGCTCTTTATCGTCGTAAAAAACTCGTTTTGCAATACGGTGCGAGAGCGAAGGACGACCGCTGTTTCTTGCTCTATTCAAAGAAGCTGATTAGGACGTCGGTGCTAAAAAATAATTAGTGGTCATTTAATTAATTTTATGTCTATTAGTCCGCGATTCGTTGAATTCTATCACGATTACGATGGACGATGCTCTTGTCGATGTTCTAAACATTTTGACAAGTTAGACCTAGCGCGCACTAGTGACTTTTGTCACGGTGACTGTTTCGTCACTCTGGTCAAGTCCGTGAAGATGTATGGTGACATTTGTGTACGCCGACCGGCAAACAAGCCCGTGACGAAACTGTCAGCGCCGCTACGGGTTTTCATAGCAATGCGCGCATTGGCGACAAATTTGTCACTCTCGTCGTCGGTCGATAATCAGGTCGTAATAATCATTCACGAAGACGATATTGATAATGATGGTCTAGTAGAAGAAGGGGAAAAGAGACCAGCTCTTTATGATACAAAATTGAAAGTGTATTCAGATATTCACGTGAAAATTAAAACATGGGGAGAAATTCGTAGAATGCTTGAGGTAACTTGTCGCTCTACGAAAACCGTTTTTAACTTAAGACACTGTAATCTATAGCATTCTTATTTAACTATTATTATTGATAATAATTATTGAAAAATCGTTATTATTTATAATAACATAATAGTTTAAATATTATTAAATACAAATAAACAAACATACAAATAAATAAGAAGTATTTATTTGTATGTTCGTATTTTCATATATTCAGGTCCTAAAGTGTAGTACCCAGTATTCTCTTCGCATTCTTTTTCTCCCAAGTCTCAAGAGTTCACAGAGATCCATAGTGCCAAATGACCCTTCCGATTTCGAAAATGTTTTGTCACTGTCGCTACTCGTGCGCGCACTCCACTTTGGAAACGTGACGTGACAATGACAAAAACTTTAAAGTCACCAGTGCGCGCTAGCCCTTATAGACAACTACAAATTTGTCAGTTAATAAAATGTCTGTTTGAGATTTATTTGAAGAGCATTGCATTGGGGTACATTTTTGAAATGTGAACTTTTAAGAACTTTATCAAAGTAAGTAAACAAGAACCCTTTTTCTAGGGGCATTGTTTAAATGTAAATAATGACTAATGAGTGATTTAAAAGAAGTCGGTAAACGTCGGGCTGTAGTGTAAATATATTTATAACATAATATTACTGCTCGCGTAAACTACAGACAGTAATTAAGTCGGAGAAGCTAGTAATGTATGAACATTGTTTTTCTAAAAAAAACAGTTAGGATACCGCATCGGTTTCCGACGCGAAAAGAATTAGTTTAAAAACAATTGGTCTGTAATTAGATCGCGTCGGGAGCGATTGGGTTAGGTCCCGTCCGGGTTCGTTACGGGGACGCACCGGTCCGCGCGGTAACCTCGTTTGTACGGTTACCGCCAATTAGCCCCCGGTGACCGTTTTTCGCGACCTTAACCAAGCCGGACAATTGTTTTCCGAAATTGTTATATTCCGTTTGCGTTGCGAAGGAGAGCTCCACAAGTGGCTTTTGGGGCTTGTGCGCTTGTTTATGCCACGTGAAAAAAAGTTTGTCTGTTTCATTAATTGTATGTTCTTAAGAATAACTTAACCTTTAATGAATCATTATGAGTTGATGTAGTAGAAACTTTACTCCATAAACAGACATTTGAAAAACGTTGCTGGTTTTAACTCTTCTTTATCTTTAACATTTTTTTTTATGTAAGTGTACTCATTTCTATATCGTGTCGCTGTCTATATTACCATTCTTCATTTGACTAAGAATTGTGTCGCGTCAAAGAGCCAAAGTTCTTTACTTTGAAGCTTTTAAGTAATTTAACTTCTTTGTAAATGAATTTATTCGTCTTAATTTCTGAACCCTGAGTATATTATATAATTAGTAATAACTTTCGTATGCTAAAAATAAATACCTGTCAAGAGAGAACGTCTAACATAAAACGAAAACGCAGATTAATTTCTTAATTTGGCTATTGTCTTAATAATTGGAAGTATAATAGACGATATTCTCGGTCCATTATTAAGTGTAAATTATCTTAAGGCAGCGTGGTTTGTAATATGATTAGCCGAGATCTAGTTACGTCTGCTGGCTCTCATGGTGGAATGTGAAAATGGAATTAATACAACGCTAGCCGCTCGCCCAGGTTTTGCTTTGCAATTATTTATTTCGCACTTTGGTACACCTAACTACAAAGTCACAATTAAATTTTCGAAATTTAAAGTGCACCGGGCGGCCTTATCTCTATATGCGAGATCTTTTAGACAACCTCAAGTTCCGAACTTACTACTTAATAATCTATACAAAAGAATAATAACCCCCCAAATAAAAAAAAATAGAAAGGGCAAAAGATAGCTAGGAAGAAGGATATGATAATAGAGACCGCTTATATTAATTTAAACTTAAATGATGTAAAATGCAAAATTAAAGCCTTTTAAACTTCGTAATATAGATTTAATATCACTTACTTTTATAGGCTCCTAGCAATAGTGGAAACTCCCTGGTGTTGTCGATGTCCATTTCTAAATGAAGGTCTGTCGTCGTGAAATGTAAATAAGTTATTGCCTATAAAATTTCTCATTAATCCAATAATCCAATGGTCGTCCCTTGTAAGGCTCGACTGTTTAATTAGCTATCTGATGCAAGTGATTGAGTTTTAACGCGCTCGCTCGTCATTCTAAAATGTTGCGGGATGCAGTATTTTCGTTATTATATAAACTTAATTATACGTATATGCGGAGTACAGTATTCTAAATTACAAATTTTGATTTAATAATTGTTTTTTTTTTATTTAGGTCGATTTATTATAAATTTCTCTAAAGTTTTATTATTTATTAAAAGTCATTTTTTTTACAAGATAACATTCGTCGTATGTCCACTCGAATCCCTACTAATGTGTATTTTAAATACTGCAGTTTACGCGAGTAGTACACATTTAAAAATAAAACACTTTAACGGTTTAAAAGTCATATTTTATTAAACTTATTTGACAAGATATTTTTTTTAAATCCGCCCCGCGTTTTGGATGCTTTGCAGCAGCCGTGGTCACGGGGAGACTAAAGATGGAGGATGTCTCAGACGTCAAAGTAAAGAATTGCTACGCTAGCGCCATCTGTTCCGTCGAAGTTGGTATTTGGCGAAACTGGCCGGGTCCTTACAGAATTGACTAACGGTGTCGTCGCGTTTGACTCGTATGCTGCTTATTGTTTAATGTGTATTTTATTATGCAAACTCGCAGATAAAATATTCGCAAGAGTAAGTAATCGCGTAGATACTTGCATTAGTAATTTACATAATTTTTATACCATGAATAATTCGCATTATTTATTTTGTAGATAAATGAGCCTTCTTTGTCTGGCTAACAGGACGCGCGGGACTGAGCTCGCGCGGTGGGTAGTGGCAATAAAGTCGGCGTGTCCAGAAACAACAAACATTTATTAATAACATATTTAATACGGCCATTAGTGCGGCAAAGAATTCGCTCGCTGCGGAGCAGCGGTGTGCTTCGTTCATTGGCCTGGGCGGCGTTAATCTCGTTTTTCTCAATTAGTTAGCAGCCTCTATTGCCGCGGCGGTAAATAAGCTCTTAGCGCACTTTTTACTTTTTCCATTTTCTTTAGTCGAAACGCGTCGTCGCGCCGTCCATTGTTTTTCATTGAGAAGTATTTTCGTAATATCCATAAATACGCTTGAAATTTGAACGCTAAACTTGACCCGCTTTCTTTCTATTATCGGTTAATTAAGCCTTGGACGAAACAATTATTTTAATTTCGTTCGAATTTTCTAGAGAAATATGTATTTTTTGTTGATTTATTTTCGTGTAGTTGCTAATTAACAGTCTAGCTTATGTTATGGTAAGTTATTCGATTCTTCTTTTATGTTTAATAAAGTTTATACCATGTGCAGTTCTTTATTGTCATGAATTACGATTACCTAATTTTACGAAAATTTTAATTAACACCGTATAAGACCTTTTATATAATTTGATAAAACTAACCAAGTTATTTTTAAGGTTACAGCAGTACGTTGTTCGTTTGAGTTTCTAGTCGATGTTTTTATTCTTTCGATAAGCAATCACTGACATCCGTCTATAATATAACAATATCGAAATACAGAGATCCTTCAATCGACAGTCCAGTATCGAGTTCAACGCAAAATCTCGTAATCCAAAGTCGTAATCTACTTTCAACGTTAACCAGACGACTCGGTGTCGAGATTATCAGAGTAGATTAGGGCCCGTTCAACAAAGTAGCGTCAAAGTTAATCTAGCTGTTAATTTGGAAATATTGCGCCCACCGGGCTAGGTTCGTCGAACTACGTTACGCCGCGGGTCACCTTTGGGTCGCGAATGTCACCTTGCTTCCGAGACTTGATTGACGGCATTCCTTATCGCGTTCATAAACGCTAACGTTCGTTACAGTGTTTAATACTTTTTCGATCGGGATTTTCGGTCGCTCTGGCTCACATGAAAATGGCGGTGTGCTTTGACGGATATAAACATCGTGTACCTACTAAAACGAAATGTATATATTTCTCTCTACTTCTTTTTGTTTGATTGTACGTCCTGAACTACTATTTCTTACATTGACTGTTCCACGTGCAAATATAATCTCGCTTAGATTTGCCCATCATGTATATATAGATAATATATATCTGATCACAACCGCAATCGCCTATCATAGACCATATCTTCATTTTGATTGAGCTTCCTATTTAGTCATAGCCGAGGGCAGCGTAGATAAAGAATGCGTGTAAAGTCTACCGGCCTTGAGGCTTAGACAATTTCACGATTGCCTATCGTCGCGCGATAAAGGACATAGATAACGAGCGAACAAAAAATACACACGGGCCGTTGGACCGAAGTCAAAGTGGGAATCCGTGTTTGAGTCACAACTCGCAGCGCGCACGAAACTTTTAGCGATTTCGACACTGCGTCGATACTTCATCACGTTTTTGCACTACATCGCGATTTGGCGTTCATTTGACGTGTGTTACCATCCGAAAGGGCGACTAGATGGTCAAGTCCAAACATTTATTTGTATACGAGTTAAATTGTACCGGCGTTCATGATGGGTATAATTAATTATTAAATGAAAATTAAAGACAGTAAGAAACTGGCGGTGGCCAAATGTCCCCTGGGAGTTGAAGTCGTTTACTTGTGTCACATTGCGTATGTTCATTAATCTAATGTTTATCGTACTTACGCTTAAAAACAAGCCTCACAGTGCAGTCTTGATCTTTGTTTGCATCTATGTTTCAACTATTCAAACTAGAATATTTATAGATTAGGTGCAAAAAGGCACCTAATATATATGAAGAGGTTTTAAGAAATATGTCACCACGACACAATGATTTCTGTTCTTATTTATCCGTTGAAACATCTCGCCCCGTCAAAGATCACTGGCACCCAATAAACGCGACATAACGCGTGCGAAGCGCATGAAAACAAACGGATCCCACAGATAACACCGCACGACGTTATCAGCGTAGTAGCGCTAACGCCGTTTAATCACTCTATTAATTTACAAACAAGCCGCGGCCGCCTGTTGACTGCTTAATGAGATCGTTTGTAGGTAAGTTACATTGTAACGACGCCAGATGTCGTGTCGGCCTAGCTGCTTCGAATACGGTTTCCATTTAAAAATATTGCTTGGCGCGTACTTGCTGCGCGTGACGTGTACTTTACTACTTCGCGGGATGCGATGACTACGTGTGTTACTCCTTAAAGAGGCGACTCCATTCACAATTGTTTCTCACTCGTGTGTTGTGGATATTTAAATCTGTAGTATCATGACGCTGATCATTTAATCTTACTCTCTGAATGCAAATATATCTACATCATGATTGACACCTGTCTTCGATTGGCATCTGTCCACGATCCAGCTATTTTACAAACATAGGGCCAAAAAATAAGTTAGGTAAATTCGAATTATGATTTTAGGTAACAATTATCGTTTATTTTTACGTTCAATAACAAACTTATTACATTACTAAAGATCACGACGCTATATTTATCCTATGTTTTTGTACCGTGTGTCTGTAACATACCGATACACGAAAGTTCATAAACAAAACACGCTAATCCCAAAACGGGGTTCAGTGAACCGGCACGCGCAGGTAGATTTTACTTGTAAACCCCACGGCAATTTATTTCCATACGAGAAAATTACATACAGTCCACTCGAATAGCACGAAAATTGTGTTAATTTTCCTCGCATAGAACAAACATTATAATAGCAATTACGCAGCTAATTCAGCCCGCGGCAATTAACATTCTTGTCGTGAAAAATGTAATAAAATCGTTCACCTCGTTACGACGACGCCATTAATTGTTGTCACTTAATATTTTTATTGCGCCGCGTACGTTTTGATTATACTCTGTGGAATGTATTGATACCAGGTCAATATGGCCCCGTAATAGGCTTACACTCTGAACTGTACCGACGCTCGTAGCGATTTAAGTAATTAATTGAATTATAGATGAAACATTTGCAATTCTACGCTCGTCGGTTTTCTGAAAACTGCCGCTGAGTTATTCGCGATTTCCGCTACGTTTTAAGTACGGCGAGTTCTAAGGTTTAGAGAGCAAAACTAATTCATGACAGAGTAGGATCAAAATGTTAAATATATAGATTTGGTTAAAAGTACATAGCGCTTAGTTGATTGCAACTAATAGCTGTTATCAGTGGTAAAGGTGGTAACAATTATAATAAATCAAACAAACAGAATATCTTATGTAATTGTTATAAGTTTGGCGATAAGCTATGTACTAAGAAAATTAATTTTGATTAAATGGCCAGGTGAATCGCAAACTAGAAAGCCTAAATTAATTTAAACGACCGCACACCACCTAGACGGCGCTAACGACTCGTGTCGTCACACGATTAGCTATGATCAAAACAGCTGACTGAAATTAAGGACACGGCCTGAGAAACAATGGAATTCCCATGTCCATTCCGCCGCGTGACTCATCCGATGCTCAATTGAATGATTCACACTATGTTGCGGATATACGAATTTGTCCCTACAAGGTGCGACGGCGTAAAACTATCCGATACGTACAGGTCTATACTTAATAAATAAAGCTGAAGAGTTTTTTTTGTTTGAAAGCGCTAATCTCAGGAACTACTGGTTCGAATTGAAAACATATTTTTGTGTTGGTTAGAGCATTTATCGGTGAAGGTTGTAGGCTATAACGCTATGCGCTGTGACTAATAGGAGCGAAGATACCGCGGGAAATGCGAAAAAAAACGGGGAAAATAATTCATAATTGTGGGTTTTCGTTGCATACGCTGCGATAACGTTTTGCGATACTATATGTCTATCTTTTAAGATTAATTTACAAGAACGACGGGACGCGGACGACGCCGTAGGTAATATACTATATCGGCTGTCGTTTTCTTGCGGTACATCATAAAGTACTACGTACCTCCCACTGTGTTACTAACGGTACCTATTCAAACATTCTATTTTTTATAGTTTATTCCACTCTCACTGCAATTATTATTAAAATTGGTTAAGCCGTTTGCTCGTGAAAAAGTAACAAACACAATTGAATTGAAAATGTTAAGTTTCCATGTAAACGCGATTTTTGGCCTTTTTTGTTCTATACAATTAATGACAACATGGCAGAGACTAAAGTATAGGTAAAAAAGTACGAAACCCTTCACGTGAGGGCCAGGCACACACTTGGCTTAATTTCTACGTTCGCTGTTTCCACGCGGCCATAAAGCAACGGCTCGGTGTATTACAGCCGCAGCCAGTAATAACTAAATGACTTCAAGGCCGATGATGCCAATGCCGTCTCCACGCGCCGTGTGTCTATGTCAGAATACTTGGCGAATTGTGACGTGCGATCCGAGTTCGTTAGCAACACATTAGCGATTGGGCAAGCTATTACCAAACTGGCCGTCAAGGGGCATAATATTAAGTTTAAATCATTAACCTAAAAGTTTATGCCCATTTTGATTCTCAGAATTGATAATGTAATAAACAAATATTCTCTTGTTTGATAGTTAATTGGACGGGCAAGCAAACGGTCTAATAAAAACTGTCTGTACTATTTGGTCTAATAAAATTCTGGGCCATTAAAATCGTGGGTGAAAAACTTTTTCTTCTATGTTGCCAGCTGTTGAATTTGAAACAAATTTTCGGATCGCAACGAATATAAACATTCTTAAGAAAAACTTTTTCGTAAGTTTCCTTTGGCGGTTCGAATTAACGTCTTTATTGCGTAAATTACATTACTGCAATATCGAAACGTTTATAAGCATTATAATAAATTCCGTCCGTGACCAACTTACGCCGCTGATAATACGGTTTGACGCAATGAAACCGATGTGCGAGAGTGGAAATAGCGCGGCTCGATTTGATGGAATACTTTTTGTTTTGACGTCACACGATCTAATAACCGTAGCGCGGGTTACGTGACGTCATAGGTCACGTCTCGACGCTGCGACTCGCGCGCAATGCACCGCCGTTGCCGACCGCCCACGCACCGCGCTGCTGACGTTAGCCGCGATAAGCTGATAAATAGCTTAAACGACGCCAGCTACGAATGTTTCGCATGTGCTCGAAAGAGCTATTTCCATACAATCGATTATTTGCCATGATGTAACCGAATCGATATTATTGCTGACGTTTGTCCTCTTCTAGTCCTTTCTCTAAATAACGTGTAAATTTTGTTAACTTATTTAAACATTATTTAACTACTACTCGAACTAACATAATTCGCGTTTTAAACGGTTAAAGTGTTTTATTTAAATGTG
Organism: Leptosia nina; assembly: GCA_963661955.1. NCBI lineage: Eukaryota > Metazoa > Arthropoda > Insecta > Lepidoptera > Pieridae > Leptosia > Leptosia nina. The sequence continues at coordinate 1,787,222 of CAVLEF010000004.1, read as the reverse complement.
TACTACCTCGCGTAAACTACAGACACAGTATTTAACGTGTAATTATGTCTGTTTATTCGAACCGATTTTAATTGACCTACAATACCATCACATGAAACATTTTATGAACAAAAATATAATTCAATAGTCTAGTTAAGCGAGCAAAAATCCCTTTCGAACCAGCTTGAATCGTAACCACTTCGCAGTATGTGTTTTTAATTAGCAAAATGTGTTGTGTACACGATAAGTAATTTAGATAGCACGCGTGCCGATTCATAGGTACAATTTTATGCTAAATGTAAAACATCTGTAAACGTGTTAGATATTCATTAGCTGCCCTTGGGGGGCTTTATGACAACTAATTCGAGTGGGCGTCACTGTTTTTTTTTTTTAACACGCCCCAATGAATTACGGTGACAGCTAAGTATTGTTATCGATAATAATTCCTAGTCCTTCATACTTATTTGCGTTTATTTTTCTAAATATATGGTGTATCACCCTTAGACGTGAAAATAGAGAATATTAGTATCTAATTATTTCATCCTCGTTATCATTTGTACAGTTTTTTGGGGAAAAAATAGAGATTATTGTTTTTTTGTACTTTTGATGTAGTATAAAGTAGCCGCTTGAGACGCCGGCTTATTACATCAGAATCTTGTTAACTTCAAACTAAATACAATTCTATATCTTTTTATTATAGCCGGATGCATCTATTTTTCATTCCATTTATTGCATCATGGTTTTTTTTCCTAAGAGTGCAATATTGAGACTATTTATTGTCCGACCTCAATCACCACAATTACGTGTGCAAAGTCAAGAGGTTAATAAACCGCTGAAAGTTAGCCAATGTGTTATGTAAACATCCGTTTGATACGGGCAGGGTGCACCGAACGGCGCGCGAGTCGCTGATAGCGTTCGGCCCATTCATAAACTTCGACACTTACATAATTGCTGTTTAATCTCGCTATTTTTGAATCACAACTCATATCTGCCGAACGCGATGATATTGTTCTGTCGAGCGATTGGCGGTTCGAATGTCGTAAGATTGTTAGTAGTTGCCTATTTCTTAACGGCTTGGTAGAAGTAAACAGGCAGACGTAGATCTTTGAAGCTTCAGGGTCTTGACTAAACTGTTAAAATTAATCTCCAAATATGTCGGTAAATTATAGCATGTTTACTCCGTTGAGTAGAAAGAGTTGCATAAATACTTTCATACAATAACTTTTCTTAATAAACTAAGAATCTCTCGAACTATGTGAAAGGCCCAAACCACATAACACCACGGATAAATAAACAAAATAAACGAACCCCATTGAAATGGGTTTTGTAGCCAATTGAGTGCAACAATACGGCGACGGATTGCGGTTATAAAATATATTGAATAGGCCAATTCTCACAATGCACATGGCCAACGTCCGGTGTTATCGTGGAGGTGCACAGAAACAACATGACTGCTCAAAAAAATGGACGCTGACGTTGTAAGAAATACTAATAATTCGTTTACTTAGGTGCGATTTTTTTTGACGTCACGTGTAATAATATACACTCGACGTCAAAAAAATCGCACCTTTTGAAATTTTGACTTCGAGCGAATGATACTCATAACGTATTTATTGTACCCTACCAAAATTAATATCATTTGAAAGCACAAATAATACACTTTAAAAACGCGTATCGTTCTTTTTGTAAAGCAATAATCACAAAACGTTAGGGTTTTTAAAAAAAAGTGCTGAAAAGCTCATTAGAGGACTCACTACTTGTGCCAACTTGGACACGAATAAAACGGGGGGGTAACGATTAATTATGGGTCATTAGCTATCCAGACATCACAGAAGTCATACCTGAACAGCTCCAGTTAGAAAAAAGCCCTAAAAATGGGTACCACGGCAGAAGAAGCAGCTCAATTACCGAAATTTCAATAGGAAGGACGGCCTCAAATTATCAAACACCTGGGATCCCAATTAAACACTCTGGATCCCAAAACGCATACCGGCAAACGCGAAGACACCGTTAGTCAATTCTGTGAGGACCCAGCCAGTTTCGCCAAATACCAACTTCGACGGAACAGATGGCGCTAGCGTAGCAATTTTTTACTTTGACTTCAGAGACATCCTCCATCTTTAGTCTCCCCTTGACCACGGCTGCTGCAAAGCATCCGAAACGTCGGGCCGAAGTTAAAAATCATTTTCAAATAAATTTAACTAATATATCGCGTTTTAAACCGTTAAAGTCTTTTATTTAAATGCAGATATATTTAAAAAAAACAAAACAAAAATGTGTTTAACAAGTAAAAATTAATAATTTGTATATTGTTTTTGGGACACCTCTTGGCGAAATGAAAACTAGTAGATGTGGCGATCGCTGTTGCCAGCCGGTGGGCCGGATGAATGGCATGCGCGTGAGTCGATTGCGCAACGCGTGACGCAATGTCGCGCCCGCGCACCGTTGCTTGTTTGTATGCAAAGTTAAATGCGCTTCGCGATCGCCGTTCCGTTATGCGTGCCGTGTACTTGCGGGAAATTGAAAGCATTACTAAGGTATGTTAGGCATTCTTAGTCAAGTCCTGTATTGAATGAGGAAAAGTTTTTTCGTAGTCTGCTCTCATTATACATCGGTACTGTGCACTATGTGTCTTTATTTTTTAAATGTTAAAAGTCTATTAGAAGTTGGTAACTATCAGCTATCATTACTACTATCGTACAACAATTACTTTTATTCATTGTCAAATTATACAGCACACGATTAAAATTATTCCAATTTGAATACATTGAGGCATATAAAAATACAAATATGTCGATTCATCTAGTAACGTTTGCGAATAATGAATTAAAACCTTATCTTCGTTATTCAAATGTCGCAGGAGATAAGCGAGTGAGTTTTATTTAGTTTTTGTTCGCTTGGTGACAAGCCTATCGCACAAGTGAAACATGTTGAAGTGGCAACAATTCCGTTTAAACGACTGTTAAATTAATTCAAATTAATTATTCCGCAATTATGTTTATAGTCAATGGTAGGTTAAGTAGTCTTTTATTGTATTACTATCAGGGATGCACATTATAATCGTCTGAAATGTACAGCAGGTAAAAACATTTAGATGTAAATGGGTACGTACCTATCTATATATGACGAAACTGTAAATAATAAATGAAAATTAATAAAACTAATTTTGTATATACATATGTTGTTTAAGTACATACATATATATTTATTATATTTTATTAGTTAACGTTGTAATGTCAAGTGTACCGTATTTTATCACTTGGCAACAAGCATTAAATTACACTATGATGTTTTCAATACCAATTAATATTTAATGACTATACACACGACCACGTTTCCAGGAAAAATGCACAAAATTTGTTCGCAATAACAAAAATAATAATTATAAAGGGGCCGATGCATTCCGGGAACTGCGTTTACCCGCTCCGTATCGCTTGCGGAATCTTTCAAAAGTCGGTTTTCACATTTTCAACTCTATATCATTGATTATACAGTGCATTTTTCTACGGTGCACCGCAAAGAATCGAACGATGTCCCGCAGAGAATGTGTGCCGCTGACCTGAACTGGTCCGTGGTTGTATTCGAATTCAATTTATTATTTAAAGCAAAATATTCATATCGCGCTGTGTCCACAACGACTTCACATAAAGGGCTCGGTTTATTTATCGATTTTGCGTTTGCAAGCTCTTATCGCTATTCCTGTCTCACATCTTAATCGAGTTTATTTCGATAGCCAGGTGCAAAAACAATTATTTCCGTCTGCATTTCACCGGAGCATTTCTTCATAAGGTTTATTTAAACTCATTGACTTGATAAAAACAAAAATCTTATTAAAAACGTAAGTTTAAAAGCTACAAATAATAGTTGTATAGTTAACTTAACAAAGTACATAGTGCCTACACGTGTTATAGTTAAAAGTACACGACCTAACCGGTTATACGGCTAATCGTGAAGGAATTCAAATATTAACATCTTTATTGAGATTATACCTGCCATTGAGCCCTTCTAATCTTATCAACGCGTATCGCAACGGAATGAAGTTAAAATCGATGCATTCAATTTGTATGGTGCTCTACTGGTAGCGTCTAGATCAAGTTCTGTATGAAGGTGGTCATGAAATAAAAGATAGTTCCAGGTCGCCAGCCCAGCGTAGATCATATAATATTGGTAAAGAATAATTGTATTCACAATGAAACAATCAAGCGAGGCTTAAGGTAGTTCGCCGACGTCTGATATCAAATGTATTATTTCAAGACGATATACTTAGCCGACTCGCCGAGGTAATTAAAACCGTTCCAAGTTCATTATGGGACTTAATCAGTGCACGGCGGAACAGTTAACTCACTAAAATGATAGCAGACAAGTCGCCAGTCACTATTGTTTGTGTTTTCCTCAATTTAATTAGTCTGACGGAGCGCGCTACCGTTATTTCGGTTGCCATGGAGCACTTTTGGCCACGATTCAGCTCGGGCGATATCGGGGCTATTTCACTACACATTCTTGTACGAGTGCAACTGTGTTTGACAACTGTGACGTCACCGCCTAGATCTCTGATTGGGGAGGGTAAATGGATTGGGGCTTACCGCAAATTCGCCGGCAATGTTACCTATAACAGCGATTAAAAAATATACCTAAAACTTACATTTTAATATCTTTTTTCACATTTCCCGCTGTTTCTACACTCTTATTCGTCACAGCAACTGCTCTAACACGAAAATATTGTTTTTTATTCGAATCAGTGGTTCCTAAGATTAGCGCGTTCAATCAAACAAGCTATTCAGCTTTACATATTAGTATATAGTATAGATTTAGGCTCTTATTTATGTCACTACTCTATTTCTCTAATGCAAATACACTAAACAGACTCACGCTTTTCTTAATTATCGTACAGTAATGATATTTTGTTACGAGTGAAAATTGTGAACGCGATGATATCGTTGAAAGTTTTAATGAATTTTAAAATGATCCAATTATTGCACGTGCTCCGTAAAGATGAGGTAGTTAACGCCTTTTCCTCATTACAAGTTTGCACACTTTTCTCCAAAGACGTCTCGCCTTATGTGTTTGCATAATGCACTTATTGCAGAGCGCTTTGCACGTGTTACTCTATTTCTAAACGATGGTACATAAGGACTAATTGAAATATTATTTTAGAGAAAGAATTAGATAGACTTTTGATGTGTTAACTACTAACTTAGTATTATCATACTTGCTCCTTAGTTTATTTTTTTCATAATTAGGATTCACGTTTTTTTGCTTGTTTGGTATATGTCTATTTCTATATGTAGTTTACGTGCGATTCTGTTAGAAGAATAAATGAATATAAAGATAATATAAATATGTAAATATTAGTATGACAGTTAGATTTAAAACCGCTCGAACATATTATAACACATGGTATTTGTACTATACTCTCAAAGGAGTGACTTAAATTTGTAAATGTTTATCTATCAAAATTCGATACATCACTTCTAGAGTTTTCAATTCGGCTTCCAAATGTCCCCCGTATTTCAATTTAAATGTAGATAGATTGGTGCTTGAGAAAATGAATTTCGAAGCGAGTGTTCATAGCGTAAAACATGTGGTTCAGGCATTGTAGATAGGGCGTCTGGGTGGTCGCCCGTTGTGCCCCGAGCGAGATTATTCTAGTAGATGGGCTCAGAAAGCGAGGTATCGGCTATTTTTATAATAATTATGCTCGCCGTACCGCGATGCCGATAAACGATTGTTACTCTTCTCTAATGCTATGTAGCAATCCACGTTGATAACGGCTATAAACGCTTGGAATAACACCGAACTGATTCCATAGCATTTCAAAACCGCCAGATACAACTCTCCTTAGCCGAGCAGAACTTACCTTAAAGCTAATACACAATAACACGTTTGTTATAATGAATCGCCGATTGTTTTACTTTCTACGAAGGGGCAAAGAGAAAGTGGCTGATTGGCATACCTCCTTTGTTCCTTTCCATTCCTTCTCTATTGCTTTTGTATCTAAACATCGCTTTTTTTATACTCATTATCTTCCATCTTAGTTCTTACCTGCGGTCTCTGCTCTCCGGTCTGGGTCGCTTGCAATACTTTTAATTTTTTTCCCCAACGTCGATTAACAACGCAACGCTAACTCTGTTTAGAAATATATAATGGGGTCCTGAATGGTTAGACGCAATAGCGATGCCTTATTCTAGACTATTACAAGACTAATGCTCCCCCATTGTTCTGTGTTCGACTTTTAATATCTTCGTTTTTGTTTTTCGCCGTTGATATTTCCCCGTCCACTAAACGACTTGGATTAGTTCTCCTTTTCTTAGCGTCTCTTTGTACGGTACAGAGTTTATCATTTTCTTTGCGAGCCCCATTTTAAGAGCAATTAAATACTCCCATAACGAAAACGAAGCGAGAAAAGCAAAGATCGCTGTTATTATGTCTTATTCACTCCTTAACTTCGGGTAAACTGAATCTAGCTGAATTATTTAACTAGCGAACTAGCAGTGTCGAGTTTCATTCGGCATTACGTTTAATTAAAATCATTGTTAACTCCCGGTCCGAGGCCGAGAATGCGCTGTTTACACCCTTGGGTATAGTAGACCCTAAAGTTGGGACGTGAATCATTCAGGCATGAAACAGAAAGTACATTTTCGGGATCGGACAATTTGGGTAAAATTGTACCGATATACATTATAAATATACTATGCGCCAAATCTCGCTTAACAACTAACCAATAATACAAAGATAACACCCAATTCACTTTCTTGTCCTCGAGACACAAAAGCTAGACAGACACCTCCGAGGACTTAAATTCCTCCAAAACGTTGTGTGAGACGGAATCCGCATTACCATAATAAAAATTTACAGCAGACGTCGTCGTCTACTTACGGCCAAATTGATAAATGCAGCCCTAAAAACCTCTTTGTTCGTATTACTTTATATTTGTTCGCCCACTCGTTTTGGGCTCTGGGCTTCGTTTGCAAGTAACTTGTTGAATGAGCTCGCGAGTATTATTCCCCGATTCTCATTTATTCAATGTCCACATAAGTAATTGCCACGGCTTCGTGCTTAGAGATGGCACTACATTCATATTAATTATCGAGACGGTTGTTCGTAATGTGAAAACAGTAGGGGGCAAACTAAATTAGCCAACAATTATTCCTTACAACCTTGTCCTTAATGAGCGCGATGAGGTTCTATTTTCTCTTCTACTACTTTCATTAAAAAATCGTCTTTTAGACAAAACCAACTGTTAAATTCTCGAAGGTCGTGTCTATGTGTCTCTCTAGACATCGATTGGCATTTAAAAATAAACTGAAAGCGACACGCGGCAAACGAAACGCGTGGGCTTTCCTATGCCCCCACCAGCTTCTCTATTTATAGATCGTAAACATGGACTGATAGTTCAAGTGCTTTCCTTTTCTTCGAGAGGCAATACATGATCTGTTATGAAACCTTTTTAACAGTTCAATGCCGTGCCGCATTGCGTAGGTTCCGATTTTTTATGAACACGTGTTTGCTCTTTGCTCTGTACTCTCGTAACATCTGGTCTTTCGTGCTCCGCGTTTTGAAGGTGCGATACAGAAATGCTCCCGATCAGAACTGATGAATTTTGGGCCCACTTTAAAATGACATCCCTCAAGTTGCGTGGGTAGTAGTGGAAGTAGGCTTAGCTTTCGATTACATTATTCGTGCGTCATAGCACTCGATGACTGTGACGTCGAAAGTCACTTAGGGTAATGTCATACTTAACATAAGAACTGAATTATTTACGCGATGAAGAAATAGCGACCGAGTGAGGTTTTGTGTTTTAAGGGTATAAGTGGTTCGAGATGGGATGCGAAATTATTGCGTGGAGGTAGGAGCGCCCCCTGGTCTCGAGAAGGACTAGACGGATTTGGAATCGGATTGAATTGCAGAAATAAACATTTCAATCATACATATATCATTATTACTTCATGTTTGAATGGCGCATATGAACTGGTTTTTCAATGTAAGCAAACGAAAGCTCTATCTTTAGATTTCAATGGAATTGGAAAAAAACACAGGTAGTAATCAAGGCCTAGGCGCAGGATTTCTGAGAACGGTGTGTGCATATTGCTTATCAGATCCCGTTATAGTTTACTTTACAGTGGAGTAATTTCTGACTATTTGGTATCTGAAATCATTTTATATATCAAGTTGAAAAAGCGTAATATTTAAAATAAAAAAAGCAAAAAAAAAAACCAAATGTGTGAGTAATTGTTCTTATAAAACAAATAAGATTCTTAATATGAACTACTATCGTAGAACCATGATATTCAACATCACCAGTGGCGTTGAACTTAAAGGATTTATTTAATTCACAAAAGTCTGAAACAAAAACGTAGGTAAGTAGTCTGACTGGTTACTAATTCTAACAGAGTCTAGACAAGTCAATAGCTACGATATGCAAATGCATACACCTCGAATACGTTTGTAATAAATTTACTTATGTATACTGGACATAACACTTTTTTCGACGTCTCGAATTTACGCCGTCATTCTTTGGGTTTGACGACTTGTTTACTCGAAAAATATGTAAAGATATTGAACATGCTTTAAAAAAGCCAACTTATCACGGACCTTGTGGCGCAGACTAAGTTTCGACGATATGAGGTAATTTGTATGAATCGGATTTCGAGACTTACTATGTATGAGATTTAACTAAAGATATGAAGTTTTCTTTGTCTGGCTCTTCTTTAATTCTGTCCCTACAATTTTGTACTTTGTATGAATTGGGTATATATACTCATATGTAGGTAATTACGAAAAATATGTCCAGTTCTTTAATATCTTTATTATGACTTCTCATGATATCAGAAGCCGATGACACAACAGCAATTTTTCTGTGCTTTTCTTGTTAAGTATTCATACCACTCCGACAAGTTGATATAATTTTATCCATATTTTCACGGATCTTGTATACGTTTTATGTTCCCTCATACAATGTAACACATCCGCGACCTTTCGGCTTTAAGCTTTTAGCATCCGCGCTTGTCCCAAACATGACCTTTGTATGGTTAACCTCGCCGAATGCATTATTTATATTATGTTATACTGGTACTTGTTGTTTATGTAATTTTGTTTGCGATTAAAATCAAATTAATTGATTTATTAATTGAATGAACATTGCAAAAATAAGGAAAATCCATTTTCTAAACATTATTTTTATATAAAACACGTTAACGGTTTAAATGTATGTATATATATATATATATATATATTAGTTAAACTTATTATTAACTTCGTCCGACGTTTATCGGATGCTTTGCCGCAGCCGTGGTCACGGGAAGACCGAGTTTAACTAATATATATCGCGTTTTAAACCGTTAAAGTGTTTTATTTAAATGTGTACTACTCGCGTATATAAACGACAACATAGTAAAGATGAAATTTGTCTCTATGTTGTCAGTTCCTTGAAGGATAATATTTTCAATATTATTTCAATAAAATATGTTTTACGCAATTTGTAAGAATGTTTTTATATTCTTGTACGACTTGTGTAATATTTTATAGAATTATATTTTATTATTACACGGAATCGTTACTAATTATTGTTTTTCTCTTGTTCTAGGTAAATCGAGTAGTACCTGTTCTAGTTGGACGTTCCGGTAAATTATACACTCCGCTCTTAATCTCGGGCCAAGTTAATTGTGCTCTGGTGTATGCACCCGGCTTGTCTTTTAAACAATTTAAAATTTATACCGAGTGATAAAATCTTATAGGCCACAAAATTTCAGATTAAGTTCTCTCGAGCGCGTGAATGAATGACTTTTATTTTTTCGAAGGTAAACCTTGGGCGTATTAAGTTTTATATCTTTATTTTACAACCGACTAAATTAAAAAATATGAAGGTCAGCGTACAACAAAGGTGATTAAACCCGTCGGGCCAGACGTCGAATAATAACTAGTGGTTTTTAGATCTGCGATTAGCATGAACACTCATATAGGTATATCAATAGCTAGACTTGTTTGTGCGTTTGCGCCTTTTTTGTAACAATTTATTATTTTGTAATTACTCGTTTACGCCTCGCTGTGTAGTGCATGACTCTTAATGAAAACATTTTTAATAGAAAAAGCTGTTAGTTATCCGTTTTTGTTCGTTATGACAACCACGCCGAGATAACTGATAGTCCGTACACTTTTTTACAGTGCCATAGAACTAGTCCCTAAAATACTTTGGCATAATTACGATATTAACTCAATAGCATTTAACAATAGTTAGAAAATAATAGCAGGAATGTTCCTCTATTTTATCTTCCATTTAAAAATGTAATGTCCACCTTTGCATTCCTAATTGATACTTTAATAGAAAACATAATTAAAATGTCGTTATCGCTATTATCAGTTACCATGCGGACTCCGATAGACGCATGCTTGAAATATTTCCATGCGATTCGTACGGTATGCGGTATTTTCAGTAATCGAACTGTCGCAGGCGCACTGTCGCTATCAGTCGTATTATGACTCATGGAAAGCTATTGGCTGCCACTCCTTGGTGCATGTCGCTAGTGATGTGTTTAAGGTTTGAAGCAGTTACGCTGTACTTCAAATGTCCAAGCTCAAAATTTAATACACTAGGGAAGTCTAGACATAAAGACAGGACACAATAGAGATAGATAGGGAACCTAAGATCTTTTATAATGCAACTGTCACCGAATCTGATCATTCTAATTTGTTAAGATATGCCTAGACCGAAGTTATTGTTTGATTGAAGTGATTTACGCCACCTGCATTCACGTAGATAAGGCCAGTTTCCAAATGCACGGGTTATCGCTTCCTCGACGTCTTGAGGAAAATAAAACCCTCAGATTTAACACGTAACGACCGAGTGCCGGAGGCACGTCGTGGTGTTCGTGTAATTGTTTGTGAATTGTAACACAAAAGTCGTTCACACTTTTTGCCACCATAAATCCCGATAAAAAATTGATCCAGCAAATGTAACACTCGGCTCATTTCACGGGCATTACGAGTCATTTTAGTGGACCGGATGAAACGGATCTCTGTCATCGCTCCTTATAAAAACACGATCAACAAACAACAACAGGTGTGTCCCATTCCCTTCGAACATCCTGTCGAGTGGGCCTTGAGATGTACGGCTTCACGAATGCGTTGACTCCTACCCTGTATTTTGTAATCGACCGCGCTGCCTGTATTTATTTACAGTCGACTCGAGTCAATCTATCCGTATTGATCGCGAGGAAACATGGTACAGTCGATTTGTAATAAAAAAGTCTTGCGATTTTATCGTCCAAACATCGACATCGAAACAATGCACAAGAACCTCACTAATTCGCCTTATCAACTATCGACATTGTTGTACGTCATGACAAAAAACTCCGGCGCCAAAATTCTTATCAGCGATGCACGATGGAAACTAGTGCACAGTGCGATGCGATAACGATGTAATTATCTGGCATCTAGATTCGTATTCGCCGTGTCATTGTGTGGTTAAATGTTATTTAAGAGGGTAAGCGTTCGGGGAAGAACCTCGAAGCTTAAGTGGAATGTCCAATTCCTCAGTTAATGCGCCATCGGAATACTTGGAAGTATATAGTGGTCAAAGTGGGCCACAGTCGCAAGTCTGCAGCGAAAGAATCGCAATTGAGGAGGCATTAATCGTTCGACGCCGGCGTCTAATTGAGCGAACGTGTCGTTTTGACTCTGGGCCACTTTGGCCGCTCGGCACAGACAAAATTTTCAACCGGACCGGACCTGAAAATCCAGCGAAATGTCAAGTGGGGAAGTACATAACGCTCGCCCCCTTGACGAGTCGAAGCGAATATGCGCAAGTGTAAGATGCTCACTGCAGACAGTTATATAAGAGCTGAAGTGTACATTTATTGTGAGTGCTGCTACACAGAGTTTCATTATGACGGCGCGCCCCGGGCGTCTTGCACTCAATCTATCGGCCGACCAAAAGGCACAGTCTAAATCACCCGCGGTCCCCCCTCAATGATATTGTACGCTTTGAGACTTGAATGACTTTTTATTCTCTCCTTTTATGCAATAACGCCTCTTTCAATGAGATCGCTCGTCACCTGATTGTGTTCTGTATATTGTATGCAAACCTTTTTTTGAGCTTTCGGGGTGGGGAGAACGGGCTTTTCTGGCACCAAAAGTTTATTTATATGTATTATATACACAACAACAACGGAGCTTTGAAAAAACCAACTAACTTTGTTATATCGTCCAAAACCTTTATAATTTTCCAAATAACTCATTGCTATTCATGCCGACCGCACATTAGTTGTCTGTATTATAAATAGCAGTCTCGACATTTTTCTTCTTGCAACAAACACTGTTTCTGTAGCAGATGTTACGACACCTGCGTTTCGTTGCTCCGAGAATGCGCCTTCGTTAGCAAAGAAATTCCCTAGATTCATGATATTTTTATGGGATAGGAATATTCCGTTCTCTTTGATATATTACAAATGCGATTGTCGTTTGATTGTGTTAATTAATATTTTAAGGCATTAAGTAAAAACTACACATAACGTGGGGTGAATTTGAAATTTATATCGTTTTCTGTTACGTTTGAGTACTTATTTTACAAGGCTTAAGTAAATGTTTTCGTTGTTAATTTAACAATTTGATATTGTTCTCATATTCTTTTAATATATTAGGTAGTTATTTTATTTATGAAGTTTACAGCCTAATAATTAATTGCACAGCCATAACAAACTTCAATTATTCATTCGAAATAAGTTATTTTTTATTCAAAGAAAACTTTGGCTCATTTCAAATCTGTTTTTAATAAATAAAATTATTATTTTATAAATATGTATTACGTAATTTGAAGTAAAATGTAGTACAAAAACTAAACAACAACAACGGTTGAAGATTAGAAATGGTAATGAATTTTGTTGAAGTCATTTTTAGCACTTATGTGGCCCTTCTTACTTAAAAATTTCGCGGCCTCCCAATGGGTTAATAAAGTAATCTTGCGAGAGTTGAAGAACCCGCTCAGGTCAAACGGTTACTTATTTCCTCCGCTGCCTTAATCATTTCGTTCGTTGCGCCTCGTGTCCCACTCTGTCGATACTTCAAGTTGGAGGACTTTAGCGGGGTTCGTAGTAGTACGTAAGTATATATACTAGATGCAGGCATTATAATCACTAAATTAAAGCGTACATTTCAATTAATCAATAAAAAACACTGTCGATATTCACTTATTCATAATTATTTCATTAACAAGTAACTATTAGCAATTTTCTGCATAAAAGTAGTTTGTATTATTTAAAGATGAGAGTATTATTTGAAGAGTAATAAATACCTCACAACCTTTTACGTTTTTAAGAATATCAGGATAAACGAGATATGTGGTCGAGACAACAATAGTGATATATGGGAGTGATAGTTTATATACTCTAGAATAAGACTAAGCGTTTATTTATAGTGTATGAAGTCTCTTATGTAATAAACCACTGTAATAAGTCGCTGATCGCTTTACAATGCGGCGCGCTCAACAGCCGTAGCTGCCCAGGGGAAATTATGTGCCACCGGGCGATACCGCGTTTAAAAATAACTATAATATTATTATTATTGAATGTGTTTAGAGAAAAATAATTAGTTGAATTTTGTAAAGAAATGTCGAGTTTGTTGGTTTTGGTTTGGGATTTGCATAGTATGGCTAATAATAAGTAACAATTCAAGATGTTTATTTGAATGGAATCTAGATATTTACTAGGTAGTACTGACATCAATGAAAAGCCCGTCACGTGTTATCGCCTTTCCGTTTGTTAGTAGGCGTTGAAATGTTATATAGTTCCCCTGTCATAAAAAAAATCCTTTTATGCAACTCAAAACTCAACGAATAAGTTTAACACAATTCATATTTTCGAAATAATTTTATCGCTACAAACTCAGCATAAAGAAAGTACATACGTAATATATTTTGGAAAGCGCGTAACGTAACGATTTTATTTTAATAAATTACGAATAGATTTCACTATTTATAACTTAACTGTACATTACTCGAATATGTGCACGAGAAAGAACGTCGAAATAATATAGTCATAACTTTCCCTATTCAAATTATAATTAAATCGTCGTTAATTTTTATTTGACTCTGTTAAGTGCTAATTATTACATTTATTTTACGGCTTAATTTGAGAAGATTGAATTTCCCTTTTGTCGTTTACTAACGAGAAGTAAGGATATTCAAGAGCACAAACTGCACAAACGCACTTTTTATATAAAGATGTTAAGTACTAAAATTGAGAGACTGAAACTTCTACAGAAACTGATAATTTCCACCTTTTCGGCTTTACCGTGGCCGGGCAAAAGTATGGCTCTAGGTGGCTAGAAAGACCTCCCAAAGGTGGCGGTACACCTGTCGCATAGGAACCGGTTTTTTCTAGCGTGTGAATGGACATGATGGATCTTCTCATATAACCCGAAACTGGTTTTCTCGGAAAATAAGTCTCGAACAAAAGCTGTACTTATTGGAGAGCTTTATTTAAATGCCACGTTTTCCCTGCAGGTGCGGTGTTAGACGTTGTCGAAGGCTTTGGGTGGTTAATTTCCACGAATTAGCTTAACAGTTTTACAGCACTGGTTTGATTCCTTAGTACATTCCATTATTTATATATTATTATAATCATTTTACTAAAATATTAGTGTACTCGTTCTGTACTAATAGACGAAAAACAATTATTTTTTGTCCGTAGAACTTCAAATATTTTACGAATAGAAGGAAGCAGATTATGCCAGTCAGTTGTTTTCTTTGTTGATTCGCGTAATACATAACCAAATGCAGTTGCAAATCAAAAGTGATCGAGATCGGTATTATATTTTGGGTCGATTATAATAATTATTATCGTGATCGCAGCCTCGAACCACTTTACAAAGACATCGATTTCCGTTTTTATAGGAAGAGTGCGTTAAGCAGAAACATTCAACGTCGTCATTTCGTATTCATACGAGCTATAAATAAATTCCCACACGTGTATTTATATAAACAAACGTCGCATGACTACATACAGTTGACTGTATCGTTTGTATTCAAAACTTAGCCCGAATACACACTGCATTACCGCTCTCCGCACTATTTCGGTTCTATCCTCAATATTTACACGGGGGCCCTCGATCGATGAGTCAACCATTACCATGGTATCTCTTTAACACATGACATTAATGTTTGTCTTGTTCGACATATCAATGTTAATTCGTTAGGGTTTTTAATTCGACATTAAGTTATAAACAAGCTAATAAGTTTAAATAATGAACACATAGACGTTTTTCATTAAATTCAATTGATCTTGGTTTTTAGTTCGTGCACCTTTAGGCATTTGCATATGTTGCAGTCTTGTATGATAGTAATCCTAATATTATAAAGCTGAAGTGTTTGGTTGTTTGTCTGACCGCGTTTATCTCAAGAACTACTGGTTCGAAATGAAAAATTATTTTTGTGTTGGTTGGAGTTTATCGATGAAGCCTTTTTGCTATAACACGGCTGCGATTAATAGGAGCTAAGACACATTGGTAAATGTGAAAACGACAAAGAACATTATTCGTCTTTGAGGGTTTAATACCTGGTGCTGCGGTATATGTCGTTTTTTAAAGATTATCTCACAAGGACCGTTATATATAGCGCAAAATAACGTTTGCGAGTTCAGCTAGAGTATCTATACATATACACACGACATTTAAATCGTGTTAAAGTATATATAACATCAATAAAAGTCAATCAAGAGGGCAGTAATTTGCAAAAGTCATACGTCGCAAGCCAGTTCAGACACCGAGGGGTTCCCACACGGCGGATTTGGCTGGTGCAAATATGTTTAATGTCGTCGGTGCATTGCGTGTTTATTGTTTATTGGATCGTGTGTTGCTATGTAACAAATCAGGTCGAATTCGCCGCGAGTGTTACACGTGCGATTCGTGATCTATTGTTTTCGGCTTAGGCTGACAAAATGGCGAACTTTTCAATCGCATATGTTTGGCTCTAAAGACATTTGTCTTCATGGCATTATATACTGAATGAGGACAGACAAGCCCCCACGCTTGTCTGTCCCCATGTTTCGCTTGATAGAAGTAGAAATATCGCAGCCATGTAAGATTTTAACGGTTTATAATGCGAAATGTATCACTCAGCTACAGACAGTACTTGTCTTAACAAAAAGACAGACCTACCTCCTTTGTTTATTAAAAGAAATTATTCGTATCTAACCTTAATTTTACATCTTTCATTAGGTTTCCGTATATTATAGGAGACCCGCGCTCCATCATCATTAATCTCGGAGCGACACGTGTGACGAATTGGGCACATTCCGCGCGGCCCTTCGTTATCTACTCTTGATTTTATTTCGAACTTGTCGATTGCCACCTAAAGCACCGTTGCAAGTGCAATAACAACTAGAACGGGCCAAGTGCGAGTCGGATTCACGGAAAGGTCCATGGCGGTCTTGACGGGCTCGATTGTCTATCGAAGGGTCGGGTTAATCCTACGTCCAACATGTTTTAAATTTGTCAATTATAAATTCAGAACCTGAACCGCAAATCTGCATATTAAATGAGTGGTAGAAATATCGAAATTCCCTCCGGGTCACGTACCGCCGTTCACAGCTGAAAAAGCCGTGAAGTTTCATCGCGTTTCGGTTTCGGTCTGTGGATTTCCGAATATCCAAAGCCAAAATAGGTCGACAGTGCATCTTGTTTAGATGCTATAGGCTGGGGATAACCACCTACCATCAAGTGAACCCCCCATAGTTGTCTAGCAGCCATAGAGTTGCTGCTCTATAAAAAAAAACAATTACAAATCGGCAAAACACAGATTAAATAAAGAAACAATTGAGTTAAGATTCGGGAGGGAAAAGTGGCGTAACTGGGGGAAGTACCCCTTAAATCATTACTTAAATTTATTTTAGAGAAGATTTTAACTGTCTAGCTAACTCGCTTCTTGAGATGCCCTGACAGCCTAGGTAGTTTGACAGCGAAGACATTGGGTTCTGTTTTTAACCTTTAGATACGGAACCCTAAAAAGCAATCTCGCCCCAACCGATGGTAGCAAATTATCGATGTTTGCTCGCTGAGATTAAAAAAGAAAGCTTTGTTTGTTCTCTATGTATATAGACGGATTTTTTGTATAAATTACACTTGATAATAATTTATATAGTGGCATAGAATACCTTTATAACTAACAAATGTTACAAGATACCGCAATATCTTTCCGTAGTGTCTATCGCGAATAAAATAGTTAGTATTATTTCTTGGGTCCCTAGAAATAATACTAACTATAGTGTTAATATGGGAAGCTTTAAAACTTAGCTAACTATCAGGTTACTACGAGGAGATAACTAATATAATAGGTAATCTGTTTATTTTCATGCTATTTTTTTCTTCCATACACGCCTTCATTTGATGAATACCTTCGCGACACATTGTTGCACATATGTGCAAAACAATAAATGCAATACAGACAACGAAACAATTTATGGAAATGTAGTTATTTACTTATTTAATTACATTTTCAATACAAACGAGTGTTGAGTTTTTCACGATGCAAGTACAAGTCACGCTATAGCACGGCGCCGAGCGGGTATTCCCGACAATGGCTGGATCGCGGCACGTGGAGGACATTATTCGATTTAGGCTCCTGTCAGACTATGCGATAGTAAAATCAGTAGAGAAACTATCGCGCAACATACCTTATTATAGACAACTAACTACTTATACATAATTGACTTAACTATTATACCGTCTGTTGTAATTTATAGCGCCTGATATTATTGAGCTATAAATTTCTTTACTATTATAGTGTAGTCTGACAAAAGCCTTATGCGATTTATTCTGCCTCTAAACAATAAAGCTACTTTATTATTCGCGAATACACTAGACGACAGCTGATTGAACAAGAAGTTAAGCGCTCTCGCCGGAACGACAGGACAGTATCGTAGAATGGTAATGGTTCTAAAGATTTGTTGGGGTTTTATTTTGAAACCACTTAATTATTAGCTATTTTATATTCTCTCAACAAAATATAGTGGGTAAATATAATTTTTTTGTATTACTTTAAAGCACCTGCAGTATTACTCGTCTCTGGTCCTTTAAAATCAGTGTTTCTCGTATGTTAATCTTTATTAAAACTTTGATTAGTAAAAAAGTAAAATCCCATTTTCCTCTGCGGGGCGTTACGTTATTATGTGTCCATAGACATGTTTTTGTGTTCGTTTCGTTGATTTTATTTACTGGCAAGTAAACTAAGTGTTGATTCGAACGAAACAACTTGTTTAGCCATAGAGTTGCTGAAGTGGTCTCTCAATAGGCTAAATATTATTTTTTTATGACAGAGGAGAACCATGAGGATCATGTGATGGAAGGTGAAATACGCCAGCCATATACCGTATAATCTAGATGCGGTGTCAACACTTACACTTATATTTGCGTTCATCAGTTAAGCCTTCCTATAACCAGCAGTAAATAAATATGGTATTAACTATTTACAACAACGAAATATCCAACAGATATAGATAGGGTTCGGTTATCAACTTCGGGCGCCAGACAAACTACGCGAATCGCAATGGAGTGTGTATTTGTGCATTCCTAAAGCAGTTAAACTCAATTATAGTGTCGTTAGTTTATCTCAATTGTATCTGCGGCGTCGGTCATACCGCAGAGCACACAAATCGGCCGCAACAATTGATTCGGCCGAGCGAATCGCTCTCCTGTGTTTTATTTACTGCCCCGAATCTGTTGTGGCCAGAATTTGGAAGCGGGCGAGCTGATTCCTCATTCTGTTTCGTGGACGTCGCTGGACGTGCACCGTGCGTTTCAATTAATGGCCGCGGCTAATGATGTTGAGTTTGGGGGAGAAGGTTATTCTGGCCAAAACAAAGTCTACGAAGTTCATTAGGTAGGTGGGGAGAAATTATTTTAGTGAAATGTTAAGTCGCGGATATGCAATAAAAGGATAAATACAACATTAATGTTTAATTACGTATTTTTTTTTACATTCAATGTCTTTTAGTGAAAAATTTAATAAAACCTTAATAAGTAAAATGCTGTAATAAAACATACATTGCAAATAACTTAACTTTTATCTTTAACAATATTCTTTATTAAAATAAAAAAAAGTAATGGACATTGATTTTCCTCCCCAAAAAACAAATGGCGGTAGATGAAAACGCAGCGCAGAAGCTCCAAAGAGCCCACGTTTTAATTTCACTAAGCGATGCTAGACTGCTTCGTAAACAGTCGCCATGTAACTCCGGTACACGAGTGAGGTAGGACATACAATACACGAGGGGTTCCGATCTAACCGTTGATGTGTTACTAATATTCCACCGCATCTCTCTGTCCCTATGTGCAGCAGTGGTGTAGGGTTTCGAGTGCCGCTTAGAGGCTTCACCTAGCTCTATGATACTAAAATAAATGATGCAAACTGAAGAGAACTTGATGGGCTCGTTGGTCGAATGGTCACAATGCTGCCATTTACTGGGCCCAACATGTTACGAAAATCTATACCTATTTCGTTAAAATCGTATTCAGCTGGTATAGGAAAGAAATCTCGTCCAAATCACTAACCACCGTCGTAGACTTTGCCTTTTTGGTTTCTGTGTCTTTCCGAAAGTCCAAAGCCAATAGAGATGGACAGAGCATATTGTTCAGATGTAATATGGCTGGACTTTTATACTTACCATCAAGTAACCACACACTTGCCTGTTCTCTGTCATAAAAAAAAATCGCTACACTGAGTATGAAAGCTTAGGCTGTGTGCTCTTGGGCTTCCGACTAAGCCTGCTATAAGATATTAGGTAATAATGTTGTTGACAGTGTAAAGATGTTACATGCATAAAGAATATAGTTCTGGCCTTCTGGGTAGTCAGATTGACATTCAAAGACTTTTTTTTTCTTAAAACCTAGCATAGATTTTTTTTATTATGGTGTCCACAAATAATACGAAATAAGTATCAACAACTGCACTGTCATACTACTAAATTCATAAGTACGGTAGACGAAGAATGAAAGTCTTTTAACATTAACAGTGATATTTACTTATCTACTATTAATATGGGGGGGGGGGGGGGGGGGGGGGGGGGGGGGGGGGGGGGGGGGGGGGGGGGGGGGGGGGGGGGGGGGGGGGGGGGGGGGGGGGGGGAAAAAAAAAAAAAAAAAAAAAAAAAAAAAAAAAAAAAAAAAAAAAAAAAGGGGGGGGGGGGGGGGGGGGGGGGGGGGGGGGGGGGGGGGGGGGGGGGGGGGGGGGGGGGGGGGGGGGGGGGGGGGGGGGGGGGGGGGGGGGGGGGGGGGGGGGGGGGGGGGGGGGGGGGGGGGGGGGGGGGGGGGGGAAAAGGGGGGGGGGGCGCCCGGCCCGAAAAAAAAAAAAAAAAGGGGGGGGGGGGGGGGGGGGGGGGGGGGGGGGGGGGGGGGGAAAAAGAAGGGGGGGGGAGGGGGGGGGGGGGGGGGGGGGGGGGGGGGGGGGGGGGGGGGGGGGGGGGGGGGGGGGGGGGGGGGGGGGGGGGGGGGGGGGGGGGGGGGGGGGGGGGGGGGGGGGGGGGGGGGAGGGGGGGGGGGGGGGGGGGGGGGGGGGGGGGGGGGGGGGGGGGAAAGGGGGGGGGGGGAAAAGGGGGGGGGGGGGAAAAGGGGGGGGGGGGGGGGGGAAAAGGGGGGGGGGGGGAAGGAAGGAAGGGGGGGGGGGGGGGGGGGGGGGGGGGGGGGGGGGGGGGGGGGGGGGGAAAAAAAAAGGGGGGGGGGGAAGGAAACGGGGGCGGCCGGGGGGGGGGGGGGGGGGGGGGGGGGGGGGGGGGGAAAACAAAACCAAAGGGGGGTTTTAGGGGGGCGGGGGGGGGCGGGGGGGGGGGGGGGCCCGGGGGGGGGCGCCGCAACCCCAAAAAACGAGGGTGGGGGGGGGGGGGAAAAAAAAAAAAAAAGGGGGGGGAGAAGGGGGGGGGGGGGGGGGGGGGGGGGGGGGAGGGCCGCGCGCGGGGGGACAAAAACAAAAACAAAGGGGGGGGGGGGGGGACAAAAACAAAACCAAGGCGGGGGGGGGGGGGGGGAGAACAAAAACAAAGGCGGGGAAGGCCCCGTCTGTTCTGCGTTTGGGCAACACATTAAGGACAATTTCAGTTGATAATAAGACAGTAGGTGTGACGGTATATGTGTATATATAAATAAATAATAAAGATATAAATGTTTACATGTCTCTCACGATAGTCGCTCCCATCTTTCTCATCGTCAGTAAGAAACGCTCTTTATTCATATGTATGAATAAAGAACGAGTAAACGGCACTGAAATAATCTCAATCTGTGTAAAATCACGTGCGAGATGTACGGCGCTAACCTACCTCGGTACGTCCTTCGGCAAACACTTGCTGAACGACCCAAATTGCTCTCACATGTCACATCCTTAATGCCACTTAAGGAACGCCCTTTTGATGGCATTGGATTTTTAACGATACTAAGTAGGAGAATAAGAATTGGGTGAATATATCGAAATTTAGTAAGCGGGTGAATCGATTTAAATCCTCTTAAAAAATATGAGCATTTTCGGTCGTGTTTAAACACGTTTTGTTGTAAATCTAGCGACATCACATGTCGTTAGAATTATGCGATATAATTCAAATACTTGTAAATTTTGTATGGACAGTAGTTATAACACCCGGGCGATCAGCCGATAAAATACGCTTACAATATTTAAACATTTCATTGTATAATTGCAAAATTTGTGAAATCAATTTTATGTAACTTTCATACAAAGATCATATCTATACCTGCAATATATTGAACAGTTCATTACTTTAATTACTCGAGAACAGACTTAACTAATTGTGTACAACCCTCTGTTGCTCTTATAGACGTCTGTGCCGTTTTGAAGCTCGAGTGTTGTGAGTTGTTTGGGTTTCTTTCACGAAAGTTTACTAACAATGAAAACTTGATCGTAAGGGCCAGCATACATTCGCCTCGAAATAGTTGGGTTAATAATGTCAACCCTAAAGTTTGCCCGATCTTGATATATCACTACGTTCCCGTACGCTTCCTCACAAAGTGTTATTAGATTAAATTAGTGTAGTTTAAAAAAGGGTTGCCAAAAGAACTTTCGTGAATTCGCTCACAAGCGGATAATTGAAATGATTGAAACTACTTAAACATTCCGCGTCCCTAAATTTGTGTTGACAAGTCCGAGGGGTGGGCAGAGACGTCCTCGTCGCCGTCCACTGCGGGGCACCGGACCCTTTATTATGCACACGCGAGCGAACCCTTCTGATAGCCAAGACGCGCCGGCACGCGCCCGCCCCAAAAGGGGAAGGGAATTCGTATCATAATCTCTGTCCGGCACTTTTTATACGGCAACGAGGCGCAATAATCCGTAATGAACGAGCGATTATGCACTTAATACGTTCCCAGATAATAACGCGCGTGTCTTATGGGACAGAAGGGTCTCCGAGGGAAACGGAGAGCGCCTTACGAGATATCGTACACCATAATGAACGGCGCGAGACGATGTTTGATTAACCGCGATGTGATCAGGAGATGGCAAACAAAATAGGACGATGCTAATGGCGGGCGCGGCGCCCGACGCACACTCGGCAGACGGGGATTTCCCGCCGCAAACTTCATCCCAGAGGAAATTAGCTTCTTATGTTTCACGCGTCTCTCCGGCTGCAGACAATTGAATCTTGGCGACACAAATTGATATTTTTTGCCACGAACCGATCCGACAAGTTCGGCGGTCACTAGCATTCTTCGCGTTCAATCTTTAAAGTCTCAAGTGGGCGGGTACGACATTGTTATTATTGCTGGTAATCGGACGAAGTACGAAAGGTAAACACGCGATGCTTAAAACGCCCTGTCGTCAGATTCTTTTAAGGCCCCTCTACAATTAGTAACATTGTTTTAGCCAGGCCGTAAAAGCGAGGTTATAAACATGACAGTGTTTGATTTTAATCCATCTTCTGGCTAGCGATGTATCGAGGTGTGCTACATGGCCTATATCGTGTGAGTCTATCGATGCAAATCGAAGGTTGTATTCCTCTTGTTTTATCGTTCATAAATTATTTTTATCCCTTGCGATAAGTCCCCATAAAGCACGTTTCCGCACTGCGACTATTATGGCTGCTTTACGACTCCAAGTATCCTCGGCGCATGCACGTTATTTTATACTCGGGCTTTTCGAGTACACCCAATATTCCATGCTAAACGCGTAATGGTATAATCGCCCTCGGTTTACAGAGGTTTTATTTGTGGTAATTGCGCCCCGCGGCGCCGCTCCCCGTGCAGGAAACGTTTGCGCCAATTCGCCACTTCGACGCGATTAGTATGACGGTGCATTCTTGCACAAAACTCTGTAACGCGAGTATTTGTTGAACATTTTTTGTTCTACTGCAGTTAATTTAAATATTTATTTCTCAAGGCCCAGTGTGTACATATATGTATATTAAATTCTTTAATTTGGCAAAATTTATTTTGAGTGAATCGTTGATCTAATGGTAATGAGGCTTCGATTAACATCAGGTCCAACATTTTTCTATTTTTTTAACCTTGAAAGCCTGGCTTTTTGTTTGTACGAATATCAACTGACAACAACCAAATGTATGGGTATGTTACCTTCCACCGAGCGAATCCCATACTTATTTACCCTGCACTGTCATAAAAAGGCTGTAAGAAAAAAACAGATACCTAATTGTATGGTAATGTATTCGACAACTGTATTGACACCGAAACGAGATTCGGGACTATTTCGGGAAGGTCCGCACGAGTACAAAACACACGATAGGGGATTACGCACATCGTATTAGCATATAATGGCGTTATTTGCATTCGAGCGCGGAGGCTTATTTTACGCCCGTTTATTTTTAAGAAACCAGGCTCGATTGCTGCACGGCCGAGGTAATTTATGCAAAACACCGCACATGATTAGCGTTGTCGGACGCTTTTTAACTCTTTCGCCCAATTTTTACATTCGCTACTTTCAAGTTTTGCGCAACGTGAAAGGAGCGAGGAACTAACTTTGCATTTAAGACGTCTCATTAATTTCCCGAATCGTTGTTTATTAAGGGTACATTTTTTGGACCGCTGTTATTAAAGGTGCTTAACTTGAATTTACAAGTTTAATAAAGGCTTTGTGTGAATTACGAGATAATCTCGGATTAAGGGGTTAATATTTTTAACGCGTTGCGAGACTCGAATTAACTTCGTCTAAGTAAAGTATACTCATTTGGTCTACAGTTTGTCGATATTAATAATTATGCTAATGTTTAATGCCGAGAAAATTCCATCGGTAAGAAAGAAACAGAAGAAAACAAGATGTGTTCTCATAATTACAGTTCATAATTTACTAATTTGAAAGTGTTCCCGATATCGATAAAAGTACCGACAGCAATAATGCAGTTTAATGTAATAAAATAATAAACGCGTAAGCTACGTTTTGAACAGTTTAATATTTGGTATCAATGTAATCTCAAACAACGTTACTACAGAATCCTATGTAACGCATCTAGCGATTTATTTATAGGCTGTGACACAAACGAAGAAACACCCTGGTCCCACATTACTTCACGAATCGTTATGCAATATCGGAAATTCCCGATCTCAGCCATCTGAAGCGAGTGCAGAGAACAGGCGAGGCCGCGCTGGATGCGGCCCGCGAAAGAATTTCAATAAGTTGTTTTCATTTGCAAATTGCGCGTCTCGGCGACACCTAATGGAATGGGAATCTTGGGGCGAGTGCCGACTGTCGCTTATTGGTTTACATCGGCAGAGCGTGGACCATCGCATGTCCCGAGGATCTCTAAATGCATTGTGAACTTCTGGAAGAGTGATTAACCAGAGACAGGCTTTGACCCAGTCTGAGGATAATTACCTGTTCACAATATGATGATGATGTTTGTTATGGTAATGGTTGATTGGATCAGTGATGAAAGTGTGGTATCACCAATCGGAAACCATAGGGTCTCTAGACTTTTGAGATTTGTTTTTCATAAACTTTTGTACCATATTGATTATCAGCTTCCGCTAATGACGTTTCGAAATGTGGCTCTCATCAGTCGCGGCAGTCATCTCCGTCGCGAGGCGGACCTGTGAAAAATGCGAGTAACATTATTAGCATCTCGAGAAAAATTGGTATGCCGCGAGCGTGCTCCTTTCGAACGCTATTATTCATTTATTCATCGGGCTCACGTACTAGGGGTCCAGGAAAGAAAATTTATTATAATAAGACCGCCGATAAACACGCGGCGGATTTTACACCTACTTTAATGAACGGATAAAAAATGACAGGCCCGCTTTTGCTCTCCCCCGCTAATGCCTTGTTTCGGCGCGTAAATATAATTAATTTTATCATAGTACATAGGGAAGTGTAATATTTCACCAGAAGCTATTAGCAGCCCCCGAGTTGACAAAATTCAATCTTGACTACGAGTTGTAAACAATGCATAATACAAACGGAATACGGTTTAGTACGGCTATAATGTTAATGTGTAACGGTGTGGCGACTGGCAAGGAACGCGGAAGCGTGTTTCCAATAAAGCGAGCAATAAATGTAGTGGTCACCGCGAGAGCTGATGCCGCCTGGACATTCCTTCTGCTCATTGAAAAGGTCGACGCCGTTCGGCACCTTGACGTATGCCCGCTGTTCGGAGACAAAGCTTTTAAATAATTCACTCGTTCCCTTATAAGTAACATACAACATATGTAGAATTTTAACCGACGGTCTTATAGTATGCGATAAATATTTTGCCAATAATGTATGAATTCTGCTTATACGTCACGAAATTGATGCGATAACTCACGTTATCGGCAAACATGTCGTCAGGGTAACCGGAGAGCTCCCGCCTACGGCATGTCATGTTGCGACCTTATGAAATTACATTATCTCCACTCTAAAGCTGTACAGAGACGATACCTTGTCAAAGTCTGCATAAAACTCGGATAAGCGAGGCCGTAGGCGATTCGAAAACTTCCTAGGCAGTCTTTATAACTTGTTGGCTCGCTCCTTTGAGCATCGATGATTAGCTCAGACCTGTACGAAACTTTTGCGATTCAAACGAAGTACTTAGCTGAATTAATCGAACGTTAGTCACAGCGCCTCTGATACGCGTGAGAAACGCGCTCCGCACACACAAGACGGCCCGGGCATAATCCTTCGCATTGCAATAGAATAATTCAAGATTTCCTGGTTGCCAACTCATCACAATAGATCCGGCTGTTCCGTCCCATATAACTGTTAGATCATTTCCATTCAATCACAATTGTCCGGTGTGCGCCTAACGAGCTTAAATCAACCAATATGTGGTCGCTGTATTCGAGTACCTCGCATGCAACTGGACGTAATCGTAACAACAGGTGTCGGTCTTCCTTTGGAAATGACTCGTCTTTCGTGCGTTCGATCCGTGATCTTATGTAATACGCTTTATTGCCTTAATAAATATCGACACCCGACCCTCTCTGCGTAGGATCGGAAGACGACATAAATAAAAGCCTCATGATCTTCGGGTCTCCGTTCGAGTTCGTTTACGGCTGGATCGTTCTGAGTTGTGTTAGCAAAGTCTATATCTTTCTGGTCGGTAACTGATAATGGAGCGAAACAGGTCGCCGCGCCGCGGTCAGAAATAACCCGCGCGCACTCACACGACAATTGACTTGTGGAGTCACTTCTATAAGAGTAATGTTCCCGTTATTATTGGTCTCGCTTCGCTCTTGTCTCGCGTTTATTGAGTATTGGCGCTTTGCTGTTTTGCAAATGTGATGACATGTCGTACGACCCGTCACACTCTTAAGTGAGTTATAGTAGAGGTCAAACGAATTTAACTTTTGTACACGTTCTGTTTAAGTTTACGATCGCGTATATTGACTTAGTTTAGATTTGAATTTTCGAATCGCGTCAGACTAAATGAACCGTTAGCGTTAGTGAAAAGTCAAAGGTGAAAGAGATTCCTCTACAAAGGAGGTTTGCACTCGCCGCCAGACGGAGAGGCGCGTGGCCGCGTGACATTTAAAACTGTCGCTAATAATTGTCGCGAGTCTCGCGTCCCGTCTAGCGTCGAGCGGCAGAGGCACAGCTATGGGATTCTGATTCGATCCAAGCACGGCACCGGCTGAGTTCTTTTTATCCCGCGACTACATTGTTCGCGTTTTTCTATTTTATCGAGTAGGCAGACGCTTTTAGCGCTCTCGCTACTCCTGTGCCGTTGTCGAGACATAATCGTAATAATCGTAACAATGCTTGGGCTCTACGTTCGCTCTTGTGGCCCGGCTCCTTGTCGATCGGAACTCGTTTGCAGTTTACTTGTCCAGTTATCATAACTTCCACGGCTACGATTTACACCTGGCAGTGTCCGATTCGAGTGATATAAGGAGCTGGTATTGCGGTCCGAACGGTTCGCAAATACTTTTGGCTGTAATTTAAATTTGTGTCGCCGATTATACGAAGGGTAGCTTACCACTAGTACGGCGTCTTAGATTATAGGAATCAATGATGTATTGTCATTTAAGCATTGGATGTAAATTGTAAACTCACCTACAAATCCTAGTCTGTGATCTAATAACGCGCGCGGTATATACCTATTGCAAAGTTCAGGTAAATGATATGAATTTCACAGTCGCCACATTTTCACGAGGACGTTAATAACAAACTTATCAACATTAGATTGGATTGAAAATACAAATAGCCAATAAATGACAAAGCTCCCGGTACTTCAGCAGTATTTTTAGAATGGCGCAGCAACAAAAACTCTTCCTTCCTCGCACACGAGTACGCAGTAGTAAAAGCCCCATACCGTTAATATATAAAGGTACTGGCTCAACAAGGATCTCGTGCGACGTACGATTTTTATCGCAAATAGACAACCGGTAGTTTGTGGAGACCGCCACGTACGTATAGTCTGTTACTATGTTGTCGAGCTCGGCGTGGTCCCGGCACATCGAAGATGTCGTATTTTATTCCAATTTCTGTTTCTGAAAGCTGATTATCCTGAAAACATTGATAAAACACTTTTAACGGTTTAAAGCGTGAAATTCACCTTAGTGTCCCCCCGTGATCACAGGGGCTGTAAAGTATTCGAAACGTCAGATCGTAGTTAAAATAATGTGAAAATAAGTAAAAAACTGGTTTTTACCGCGGTTTAAACCATTCGAAGTGTTTATTTTAAATAATCTTTAAAGAACTAAGTGTTTACTTTGAAATTTAATTTTAATATCATAAATACCAAATTCGGTTTCTTTTATTGGAGCTACGTAGTACATATACAAAAAAAAATTTTGTAATCGAGCGCGTCTGGGATAAACGATAGTGAACATTAAAAAAGTCGTATATTTCTACATTTTTTCTCAGAAGCAGAGAATTTCTGTTAGCGGAATAGTGCAAAATAAAATGAAAAGCGGGTAGTCGTTGGATCTTATGCGGGATTCCGCCTCTAGACAGATATCGACGTTCACACTCCCCAAGAAATAGCGGCAGCGGCTGATTTTTTGTTTTCCTATTCTCCCCGATATTCCTAAGACGTGCCTGTGTACAGTGCAATAGAAAGGCGCCCTAATTGAATATTACAAAAAACTTGGGGAGCTTTGGCGTATGTACAGGTGCTTGCTGCTGGTGGTTAAATTATTCAGATACTATTAATTCACAGTTCTGTTTTATATTTTAGTAATTTATGTAGTTTACGCGACATTTGTATAACGGTTTAAAACAAGGAATATATTAGTTAATTAATCCCTTGCCTATGACCCGACTTTTCAGATGCTCATTTATAATTTAGATATTTTAACTAGTAAAAGAATCACTACTTGGATTCAATACTAGGAAACTGTTCTATTTTTTTAAAGTAATTTACTTAATTTGTTTATACTAAAAGGTATTCACTACTGACTAGCATAGACCCTAATTATGGAAAAGGTAATAATAGTGCTATTTTTAACCATAATATCAGATGCCGAAGATAATTTAAAACGTGTTTTTATGTACACGTTCCGGAAGCGGCGAGGGTGCTACCACAGTCTGATAACAGGCAGTGAAGAATATGAAATATTCCCTAATCGTTTTTACGCTACTGTGGTCCATCGACTCTGGTTCCATTGCCCTTTCTTTTTTACTCATATTAATTTCCAATCAGCCCTTTCGGCACTATTACTATTACTTTTACGTGGAGCAAGCACCAGCACCGTGTTATTCTAGTATTATTGACTTTATTGTTGGCTCGACTTTTAAGCTTTAAGCTATGTTCTATAGATTTCATGATACTATAGAATAAGGACATTTCACCACAAACATCGACACTAATAAAACGTCACCTAATAAGGTTAATGTGCCGTATACAAAATAAAACTTATGGCTATCATAAATGACGAACCTCTGGTAATAAAGTATTGTCATACGCCGTGACTTGAAGTTTGAATATTGTGGCTCCCGCAGATACACTTCTTTTTAAATTTATTACTTATTTCTACTTACTTCAAAATATAAGAGTGAGTATCGTAATACACCTTCAATACAATATTTGAAGGTCTTAGCTGACAATTTGCAATTGATTTTAGAGTATCAGCTCAGCTCAGTATAAATAAAAACAATACAATATTTTTTTATAAAAAGAGTCTCTCGTACATGAATCAAGAGTCTTACTATTTACGCTTCACGTCTTTGTTGGGTGGTACACATTTTATACCGTATGTCTCTCCTAGCTAAACACACGTGTATCCTGAAACCAACAGACATCGAGCGAATTGTGGCGTGTTTGCGTTTGGCCCAAAGTGAATTAATCAGGCTACATTATCAATATAGAAACCCTCGAGATCTATTAATTTTCATTATTGTAAGGATTATCCACTCGATGTATTAGATCCATTATTAGGAGTTATTACGAGGAATCACGATACTATTCACTCAACTATGAGAGGTTGTTGCGGAAATCAATTGCCCAAATTCTATACATGTTTGATATTAACTTAGTTTTGAAGTACTTTTTGAACCAAGTGACGTATACGATAGTAATAAAATACAGGAATAACCGCTCGGATTGCGCCTCAACTTACATAGCCCCGAATAGTAGATAATAGAAAGCTCATGGCATGACGTCACATGCCTATAAACCTAGTTTGTTTAATTGTCAATACATTACAAACCTGATTTCTTGAACCAGTGCGGCACTACGAGTCTAAAAATAGACATCCGAGCCTTTTAATACAATTATTATGAAACACTTTTACCCGAATCGCCATTAGGTTCAAATAAGCCAAATTACTTTAAAATAGCAACTATTAAAAGTTTTTGGATAATCGCCAAAAATTCATTTTGCAACAGACATTCCGAGACAACGTCGTTAGCGCTTCGAGGGGTTTATTAATTTTGTTTACGTTTTTTTAATATACTCGAGTGAATTGAGAAACTTCACTTACCCACTGTCGGTTTTCTTAATGTACGGTTTGTATGATTTATACTTACATATCTTGTTTCTTTTCTCTGTTTTATAAGTTGGACAATATTTTCGTTACTTCAGTGTACTTAGACGAGTTTTTATGGAGCTGTGTGACGTACCTACTTATCTATACTTGATATATAAAGCTGAAGAGTTTGTTTGTTTGTACGCGCTAATCTCAAGAACTACGGGTTCTTGAGATTAGCGGATTACGGGTTAAAATTATTTTTGCGTTCATATCGCGCTGTGACGAATAGAAGCGAATATACGTCGTGGGTAACAGCCTATGTTTATAAAAATGACGGGTTTGCAATAATTTGGGTGCCTGAAATATCGATTCTTGCGGATGATGTCGCTGGCACGGCTAGTATATAATATATTGAGTGCTATTAAACTTTTGTTACATCTTCATTTATCTTTGCTCTACAAAGAAATGCGTATTCTTCTTGTTTTTTCTTAACGAATGCCGTAGTCTAATGAAAAATTTCACCGCATCAGAATTGCCATGTCAGATTGACGTCATTATAGAGTGCGTCAAAACACGGGCCCGTGTTGTCGACCCCGATGACTTGCAACTTTAACCCCGCGGTCTTCTATTGATCCCGCTCACCGCTCTGCGATCAACACGAATTCTCTAAAAGTGCCCTAAATGTAATTTTTGACGGCCCCATCGCTCTACAGGGGACAGCATTGTACCTAAAATTGATTAGTCGTGGCTGCGTTCACAGATTGTCAATGTTATTGATTTAAAACTTTGAAAATTTTTAACACATTTTCAAAGGAGTATTTACGTTACTCTGTTGTGTACTCACTATTATTTTAGTGGAATACAATTATTTAATACATATATTTTTGTTTCAGGTGAGTCGGCGCGTTATATACACATATAGACAGTAAGTGAGCACAGTCATGTAGGTTGGTAATTTAGGCGAAAATTGTACAACACATTTTTCCGAAACAATTACAAAATAAATATTGATCTAACCGTACATGGACTATCGTGGCCTGAGCTAAAAAGTAGAATATTATGGAAATGTGAATTGGAATTAAATACCCCAATTTTCCATTAACAATTAATATCTGCGCTAGTTAAACGGAAAGAAATAAGACACATTTTAGCTTGACTATTAAAGCGACTCGAAGGGCTTAAAAATTACCTACATATTTTCTTTTTAATATTACTATCACCACTTTTCGTGTTTTCGTAATTCATACTTAGTGAACAGGAGACTTTTTCTAAAGTTACCCTTTTCTATATAATTATATATAGTACTAACTGTGTCCGCGACTTCGGCCGAGTTGAAATGGTTATTTTAGGCATCGTATTATTTATTTTGCAAACAACCTCCTAATCTTTACAAATTTTAGCTTTTACTTACAACGTTGTCCGCGTCCCTTTGTTCTTTCGGGTTAATCTTAAATGATAGAAATATACTGTCGCAGACATTTTTTTGAACGCTTAAAGAGGAATCATTCTGTCATGTTTACATATTTCCCCATTTTTTCCACATTTCCCATTGTTTCTTCGTTTCTTTTGGTCGCATAGTGATGTTTTATAGCCCAAAATCGTCGATTAAATTCGAATCAATTGTCCCCGTTATTAGCTCGTTCAAAGAAACAGACAAACTCTTCAGCTTTAAAATGTATAAAAAGTTACGTCAAACCCGTAAATTATGTTAGTGAAGTTGTCCTTATACTTGAACACTAATTAAAACCCGTTAAGAAAAAGAATAGCAGACAACGTTCCGAAGTAGCCCCCTACATTATGTGTGTCAGTGATTTAGTTGGACATTGGAGCGGTTTATTTTGGCTCGGGCACGTGGCCGGCCCGCTCGGATATTTCAATCCCCGGTCAAGGAACTATTACATCGAACATTATCTATGGCCGAAGATTGATGGCCCAATATATCGGGCCCACATAACGGGAAATGTAGAGTACACTAATAAAATCTGTCTCGTTTTTGTCACTGCGCATTACACATGTGTTATTAACGTGCGCGGTTACATGAAGCGGTTAGACCAAGGGTGCTGTTCGGCTCCGTTTGATTTCTTTTAACGGTGTTTGGACGACCTTTACGTTGTGTGATTGACATCGTTTATCTTGCAGCCGTTCGCATATTCTTTACGCGTGTTTTTAAATTGAATTAATAAATCAAAATGATTTCTGCAGTGCAAAATGTCCTTTTTTGTTAAATTATTAACTTATAACATCGGTTGTGTTGATTGTATTAGCGTAGTAGGGATCTACGCTAATACAACGGTGCATAGTTTCTTGTTAATAATATCATTGAGTTATTTTACATATTACGGTAAGCGTCGCGTGACGTAATTTTTTTTTCTGAAACTAGACTGCTAGTCACGTTACTAGCTTTTCTGTATATGCTATAAGGAAAAACATGTTCAAACATATATTAATAATAGATTAAACATTTTCAAAAAAGTAGTATTAAGCAAATTGTAAGTGAAAAAAAAAAAAATCTTATCTTAAGTTCCTTTTTTTTCCTTCTCATTTCTGTAATTTAACCCGTTATAGCGATGTAAGCAATCTGTAAGGCCTAGCCTCGTTTATTCTTTAAGTTTTATTGTTAATTAAGCGCTATGTAAGGCCGTTTGATTGTAAGTTTAAATAAAAATAAAAAAAATATATATATATTTTAGAATCTAAGTAGTCTACATAGTAGTTCGTCATCGAGCTTAAACAAAAGCGCGCCACTAAGTGTAGCGCAGATTACGATCGCCGTCAATTTTGTAATCGAACCGGCCGTCACGTAACGTCCAAATATATCAATCAGCAAAAATGCAATGTGGCACGTATATTCATTTAAAATTGACGTTTCGGTCAATATCGTTAATGCGAATGCGCGTAGGGGGGAAGCACGGCGGTATCGCGCTTTCAGATCTATTTGACGGGCTGCGCTATCGGCGCGGCCGCGGTGGCCGGCTAGGTGTGTGCCGGCTCTAATCGCACTCGCATCTAATACTCGCTAATGTAAATACCGAAAGCGTCGGTAAATAGAGCTTTTTATCGACGGCTCCTATCGCGACTGTGAATAGGAGGTAACTAAACAAGCGACAATTGCATACGATTTTTAATAAAAGCATCGTGATTACTAAACTTTTTAATAACTATTACTGAGACCGAAGCAATGGATTTTCTGCCTATTTGTGCCTTATGTTTATATTCTGAAACTTAATTCTTTAACTTAATATAGACAGTATTTAACTTAATTAAGCTTAAACTTAATAAACGAGGCAAAATCTAAATGATACGTTACAATAACAGATGTTGTTCTAACACAATAAGGAAAATATACATCTGTTTTTCTACATATTATATCAATAATAAAAACTTAAGCTATCGTTTACTGGCGCATATATAGTTTGTGATTACCGTAGTAGCAATTTGAATTGCAAAGCGGTCGTTAGGGGCGGACGGGTTGAGTGCGCGGGCGCAAGCGGCGCGGCGCCCGCGGCCGCGACGTGACGCTCCAGTTGCGCGCGACAGACGGTACAGCTTTATTTGTTTCGACTTTATAAGTGGTTCATAACCGTTTCTTCATCTTTTTGAATACTAATAATAATAACGAAATGTTTTTTAAAAGACAATGTCAAATGACTAACAATCCAGCTAAAAAGCGTTTGACAATTGTTAATTGTACCGGATTCGCCTCTAAACAAACCGGAGCTATGTTAATGGCACCCGAAAATAATACGGCGACACGTCACCTTTTCCTTGGCAATATTTTCGGTCGCTGCCCGCGTTTTCAATGGGCGGGTGCTGGCTAATTTTAAACTGGACAAAAAATGAATTGGGCTAAAAGCGTTCTGGCGCCAATAAATATAGCGGACGCTTGGGAATTCCTTTGGTTTAACGCACTTTTACATATAAAGTCGGCTATAACATTTATTTATCTACTTCTCTATAATTATACTAACTTACTATATAATATTCTCTAGCGGATTTGCTGTTCGACGGGTACGTAACCCACACAATTTTTATGAAAAAATAAAACGCTTTTTTCCTTCGTTTAATCTTTTGTTTCGATATACTTATCACTATTATTTAATATTAATAAAATTGCAAAGAAATAACACTTGATACAGTCGTCTTCAACAAACCCGACTTTGTTTTACATATATAGATTTATAATTAACAATTTTATTATAATAAATATATTAAATTTATTTCTATAATTATTTTAAATTAATTATAGAAATAAATTATTGTGCATGTTTTCCCCCACTATGTATGTGACTATATCTCCTAGAAAGAGAGTCAGTGCCCCATTCCGATAATGTTTTTTGTTCATAGACTACGAAAATTATTATAAAGGAAGTAGGAATCATTTATGTACGCATAGAACTAACCCCTATTGATCTCATATTCGAAACAGCCGAAGCCTCCCGGCGCGGGAGGGGACGCTGCTGCAAGAAAGTTTCGCGAATGCACTCGAGATCCGGCTCGGCTCACAATCGTTAGTGTAGCTCAGTACGCTAACAGCGTACGGGCTGCAAACTTCCATAGCCCTTTGCACTTTTTCGGTCTTCAATACCACCAATGGAAACTTGGAGAATGTTTTCAAATCCCAACAATGTTGCGCCCGGAGCGTTGAAGCGATAGTTCCGTTTTACTTCGCATTAGGATATTTGTATCGCATTGTATGGAAATGGGGTTCGTCGCTCGATCAATGATAAAAGTAATGTTTCGACGTGAACGATTTTAATGCTTTCGCCGCGGTGTAATTTGTCTGTTGCCGCCATCGATCTAGCAGAACGTGAAACTATCCGCTGCTTATTTATACTTACGCGCTCCTTGTATTTCGTAGACAGGTGTTAACATAACAAGAAGCTACTTGCAAAATATATTAAAACCATAGATGATTCGTTAGGTCATCATATGTGATGTTATATATAATCTCTATTCCGCGCGCAATTACAGCGATTTCTATTTCTACTCCTTGACATCGATCTGCGAGGAATTAGAGCAACCCTTTTGGCACCTGCGTTGCACTATTGCGAGACCTAGGATTGCGTGTCACTCACAGCCTTGACTGGCTTCTAACGCGAGATGAGAGACGCGCAACGTGGTTACCATGGCGACGCGTATACCCTCATCTGAAATGTCTAGTTCTCCCCAATACTGATTCACCATGTCATCAATCACACTGTTTCTTGCGGCATTCGCAAGTTCTATTTCACCGGCAGTTCAAATAATTGGTTTAAGGGCTTAAGACGTCTTACAAGATTAACCTTGGCAACAATGTATTGTTACTTCACGTCGTCTAAGTACACATGCGTGTCTAAAAGGTGATCAAGATTATTATATCTGGAAAATAATTTTCTGCCTTACAAAGTGGTCGACAATTTACGCCCAGATCAATTAATTCTCCTACTTTTAACGTCTAGTTGATTCGTTGCTTCAATTACGAATTGTATCGAACTGTTGTTGTTGTCGAGTTTTCTAAATTTCGTCGATCGCTTTCCGCCGGAGCCACTCAAGGTGACCGTCCGGTGCGTTGACATTCAGACGCCTTTATCAGATCAAGCGATGTGGTTTCGCGACGCTACTATTATTGGCCCTGTCGTCGACTGCGTTACGTTACAACACACGAGCAGTCTAATGCTTTAATTACCGTCTGACATCACGAGATTAAATATCGATCGTACGATCTCGAGACGAAATGACACTAATCGTGTTAGGCGCATTACTATAATTAATTTTTTAGATTCAATTCCTTGTATGTATTCGATTCAATCGTATTGGACGTGCGTAACTGAGCACGTTAAGGGATTAACACATTTCCAACTACGTATGGAAGGACGATAGCTCGCGGGTTCGGATTCCGTTTGCATTATAATAATGTGTTTTATTAAATAATAAATAAGTTGGACACCTCCGTCAAATATTAACATGGCTGATCTTAGATTCGAATCCTGAGGAAAGATATTAGTTTCAGATATTAACAGGAATGTGAGTCATAAAAAATTGGTTTCATATAATATACTATGTAAATAACTACTTTTCTTTCTGAAAAGACTTCAAACTACTTCTGATTTCAATCAAAGTTAATTTCTACCGCTGCTTCTAATTCAATTGTATTTAATCGTATGCCGTTAACGATTTTAGTTAGGTAACCGCGTCTAGTAGTTCTCAGAAGTGGCATTACACGTTCGTTTTCCTCGAACTCACGGTGGCGTTAGTGTCATATGTGGATGTGCCGTAGTTTTACATAATTCTTTTATTATGTGCAATCGGCACGTGTAAGATGATAGCATTACATAGTTGCGTTATTATTCATTGTATGATAATTTCCATGTTGCACCTAAATGAGGGAATCATCATTTGTAATCGGATATTCTTGCGTTGTTATTGTTATTTTGTACTATGGGAAAATCCGTGTGCATTATTGACAGGGTCAGGTCATTAGTTTGATTGTGGATGTTATTATGGAAAGCCACGGTGGTCTAACACCTTATCTACCATGTTTCTATCTAGATTTAACTTATACTTTTGCATGCATCTTTTGTTTTTCATCTCATGAATATTTCACGGAAACTGTTTTATAACAAATCTCTATTTTAGACGCCGTCGATATCCAGCCGCACTCACTCGTGCGACCGCTCTCACAAACAAAAATACATGATGCATAATTATCTTACTTTGGAAGTAGCGATCCTCACAAACGAACAATTTCCGCTCACTTCCGAATTCAGCTCGCGACTTCTATTCAGCTGGCTACATTGTTTACAATTAAAACATTTCCGTCCATAGCGAGAAGGGCCCTTTACATTTGTTCTCCTCTGATGGGTATGACGCTGGAATCCACCGGGCCAATTCACTCGCTAATAGTTGGTTTAAATCGTACGTTTTGATAGATTTATTGAGTGCCACCGTCGGCGCACCGGCCCGCTTCTGCGAATGGATCGGCTCGCTTCTAAGATTTGCCCATTGTTTTAACGCACAATGACTAACGAGACTGGCCGACTTTTTGTCAGCGGCTTAAGTATCGCGATCCATATTTTGTCTTGATTAATATTGTTGAT
Organism: Leptosia nina; assembly: GCA_963661955.1. NCBI lineage: Eukaryota > Metazoa > Arthropoda > Insecta > Lepidoptera > Pieridae > Leptosia > Leptosia nina. The sequence goes on along the minus strand of CAVLEF010000004.1, from coordinate 1,749,846 downwards.
TCGAGGCCCATCATTTTATGGCGAAAATATTATCTCAGTTTCAATATTATCTCCTCATTTACTTATACTTGTAAACTTTCAAGTAACATTTATACTATTGTAAAAGAAAAGAGCAGAGCCTTCTTCACCAGTTACCGAAAGGCAGAATAAACTGTCTTGTCATAACTGGTCATCTCTAATAGGCTACCCCGCTATCCATAGCTCGGGATCTGTTTACCGTACAAATGTATGCGGTCGGTTCCGTCACCGGGCGCGTCGCGGGCCAAGGAAATAATGGGAATTATTCGTCGCGTCGGAACCGCGTGCGGGTATCGATGGAGGCAATTTGCCGAATAAATGGCCTGGTAATGATTGCTCGCTCGGTTTAGGCGCGCCGCGCTCGCATTCGTAACGTGCCCCTGACAGCTCTCTCCGCGTTCGCCTTGTTTTCGATGCATTTCTTTCTCCCGCGGTTGCATGTCGTTTTCTTCGCCGTCTTTCCTGAATGGGTGTTTTGTTTTATTCCCCTGTCGTGATCTGTACCTGCAGTGATATTGTTAGCCCTGCGTCAAGGCAAACGTGTACTGACTACGATGCGCGACGAAGATGCGTTCTGTACCGATTCTAGATATTACAGCTCTTGCATTGAATATCAATGGGAAATTGAACAAAATAGCCGGCGAACGCTTCACAATAAATTATCGTCGTATTGTCTGGAGAAGGTGAGCACAAATGACACCTAATCGGGGTGGTCGCAATGAAAATTGAATTCCATTTAATCTGAACCGTTTGAAATGAAATTCTCTTTAAATGCGTGCTCTATCTGCGGATCGCCGGGATGCTTCCGGCGAGAGACGCGCCCCCCAGACTCGGGGACAATGGGGAAACTACGCACTAACTATTCGCTTGTAAAAAACTTTTTCTATAGGCCTCTCGGACTTGCATTCTTCCTCCGTCTCTCAATACGTACTTGTAAATAATTGCATTTCTTGGATTCGTGAATACATTATGACCCCCGAGTCCGACGAGATAGAAGTAGCCGCGACCTACGCGGACTCTATGGTGCTGTCATTTTGAAAGCGTGTTTTTCGTACATAATGTAATTTCGGGTGGCAACTGCGGGGATCGATACTTGGAACTAAATTCTCGCCAAAGATTCCGAGGCCCCGAATTCCCGGAATCGCTCGCTAGTCGCTTCAGACGTTTGTTGCTGTCGACATAGCGGGACGCGTTTGTGTTTCGGCTTTGATATTCGCCTAACTTTAATTTAATACTAAGATTAATATCTTTCGCCATTGTACATGCAATGTCAAATAGTTCGCCCGCCCGCCCGAGGCGACTGGGAACTTCATACGAATTGTTGGGCGGAGTATTATTACGAGGATATGAGTTTCGAGAAAATTACTATTCTGGTAAATTGGTCTACTAACCAATTAATTATTCGACCATTAAAAACAACATTTAACTTTCAGTGCCTTAGTACTCGAATTTAAAAGTACCTTATTTAGGTTTCACTTAGAAGTTTTTCTTTCAAGCCTGCCGATAACAAGTTGGTTTGCGTTCGTACTAATTATATTTAATTGCATTTTCTTATTACAACCGCTTCAGTCATCCAAGAAACAAGCCGAACCCGCTCAAGTTGAAAATGACACCGTTTAGTAGGCGTCACCATTGCGAGTTGTGTATATTATTATGTATAGAGATAATAAGCGCCGTCTGTTTGCTGAATGTCGGTTCAATGTTACAAAGGCCAATGCGTGCTCGGAGTAATTGATTTGTCGGTGCTCTAACAATATTAAACTCTAATATCGATATTAGAATTAATACTCGCCTACAGCCGCTCGTCCACGTGGAGTTGGTTCATATTCGTGTTTGCACTATTCCTCGATTTGTATTAGATTTGATACCAACGTATCTTACTCCGGAATAACACAGGGAATATGCGTCGTAGGCTGCTCTCAATTGCCTAAATGAAACAAACACGACGTCGGAAAGAATTCCTGTCAATGACCGAACCTGATATAGTGCGGAGTCCGTTAGTCGAGTGATCGACCTGGACTCCTGCCACCGTCTAATTATAAACTGCATAGCACAACAAAGCGAATGCTAATCGCAATACGGGACACAATCGAGTGCAGCGAGCGATAAAAATCTGAGGAAATACGGTATGTTTCCACTAGCAGTATTGTCTTCTAATATAAACTTCTTCATTTTTGATAGTTTAAGACGTTTGTATATAAGCTTTATTATATATTTTATGGTTTGTAGTGTTGTGTTAAATGGTCTACTTATTTTAAACCCCATTCTGAGGTTTCGAATGCTATGCAGAAGCCCTGATCACAGGGGGGAACAAAGATGGAGGGCGCCCCTAATGTCAAAAATGTTATTTATATTATGTTGAAATAAATCGTCCTTGCCAGTAAATACCAAGTAGAGAGTCAATCATGTTGTTTGATAGTATTTAAATACCAATTTTCCAAGCAGATCCATATTTTTGAGTGAATTAGAGGTTTTGATTAGCATTCTCTACGAAATGAGAATGAGACATTACCGAGGCGTTTCCATTCGCAACAAATCCCACATCGGCATTCCCACGAGATTAATTAGGAAAAAAAGTGATGTGAGAAAGGACGGGTAATTATTTGTGAATGGTAAACATCTGATTTGCATCGAACATTTTCCCAGGAAATTGAATTGCGGAGGCCGGGAGAGAAATGATGTACGTTGATGTTTCAAGATCGAGTGTGATTAGTCGCGACTGTTTTCAGTTCGCAAGCTTGGCCTCTATGAAAATACTCTGACTGCGGAAATATTTCAAGGGTGCCCTTGGTTTTGCATTGTCATACTATTTATTACACTCGAATATTAAAACAACACTAGAACAGATAATAGATAAGCCAAAATAATACAGTTAATGTAGAAGAGTCAATTTATAGCCCGTCATTGCCGATACTGCTTCAATTAAAAGCAATGAACAAATAGCTTCATTAGTTACAAGAATGGCGTAAAGAATGTTAATAACCACCATAAATGTTATGTCGCGAGCGCACTTTCCCAGGCTCCGTAGATACCTTCCAGTAAAGCTGCAAGTGCCACCGATATTCCTCTTAATTTCCCAGATATTTTGACTTTTATTGTTGTGTGAAATGAGCGATTAGCGTCGGGTTCTGTCGTTTCTTGGCAGGCGGAGGGCCGGGTTATTTATATGCGTCAAAATTCCTAGCGCCCGCCGCCGTCCCGACATTGGGATCGCGTCACCGCGGGGCCACGAAGGCGATGCCCACGTACGAGATTATCAGAACATTACACATACGTGCTCTCGCCTTCCGTCGCTCTTCGAGAAATAAATGCGCCAGATAATGTCAGTCGCGTCCACGCGGCCGTTTATTGCGGTTGCTCTATAGAGGCACGTACCTGCGTGTATCGCTCGTGGCACACGTCGAATGTGCCGAGTCCAGTGACCCATCAGCCGTGCGTGAAGCGATGGTGCGCAAGGGGGACTCGTCTACCGGTGCCCTGCTAAGGACTCTGTCCGACGCGCTTCGCTGGCGCTCCCTCAGGGCTCTCTCTATGGTATGTCGGGGCGTCGGCTTTGACCGATTGTGTATCACCAAAGTCATAACAAATCATCATTATTCTTTCTCTATATTCACTATTTCTCGCTCAGGCGATTTTCGAAAATGTTGTGTCACTATAGCTAAATAATATAGAGTTGGAAGTTCCTACTTACACACCAGTCGTTAAAAATGATTTACAACTTAACAAACGTCGTATTTACGTTTCCGCGCCGTGTATGTTTGTAATGTTAATTCCTTGCGTCGATGTGTACTTAATGTTCATTAACACCGTGAACCCTTATTTTACGACGCGGCCTACTGCCGATCGAATATATTAATATTATGAGAATTGTTGAAATATTTTCTTTACTCCGGTACGCTGGATTATAAAATATGTTGTCGACTTGAGCTCGAAAGGTATGGGTTTGAATCTCTGGTCAATTGATCTGAAATAATAGTAGGGCCGAATGTAATGATGTCTTTTTCTTTTACATTTCGAACCAAGAACTTCTCTCGCACCGAACTCCAAAATCCATTTATATAATGAAAACAGTCACGTCATAACTTATTTACCCACTGGGGTATGGGGCAGATTTTGTGTACAACTCCATCGATTTCATCTTCCATAACCCGCAATGGTTAATGGGATTTTCATGGAAAATTAACTGTCCTTATAGCTTCGTGTAAATCTATGGAATCGTACGCTACCTTTCGTTACCTCAGTTCCATATGTGATCATATAAAACTTCCATCGTCCATACGAAACAGATGCAACCTAGCGACGTACGCTCAGAGTTGCGTTGTTTGGACGTTTCACACGATGCGATCGCGTGCTTATCGCGCGCTGTCTAGCTCCGCGGTGACTTAACCCTTGCCTTATTGATACTGTTTGCTCGTAATCGTTCTGTCGTCGTTGATTTATTGCGTATTTATAAGCCTTGTACCTTGTATGCACGTATTTTTAATGCGCCTTATGTTGTTTACAAGTATAATCTTGTTTTTGTTATTGAACACACTGCTTGCTGTTTTTTACTTTTATCTGTATATCGGTAAAACAAAGCAGTACTAAATAATTAATAATGGTGCTATTTTATTATTATTATTTGTTTGATTAGCAGCCAAAGCTGATGTGTGAAAATTTGGTAGTTCAAATTTCGAGTGTAAATTGATGTATTCTTTAAAACTAAACAGCGACAAAAGACAGTATAAAAGGAACTAATTGAGCGTTTAGTGGAATATAACAAAGGCATAGTTACACTGACAAATTGCAGTATTTGTTGATCAGTTTTACACGTAATATGCGCTTTAACAATTTTCTCACGGCATAAAATATGTTCACATGTATACGCCTTAGTCACTGGTGACACACTTGCACCTGTTGAGAAGACAGCGTTCGTCATTACAATACTGAGGCATTTTCTCACCGCGTTGCTTACCGTAAAGCTCTCTTTAGACTATAGAGTTATAGCTTAACGTAGCTCAATTGTCAAAAGCTATATAGGCTATCTCAGTTTAGTTACAGTATGGTCTCGTTGGTCTAATGGTAGCATTGTATGGCTAATAATCAACGGGCTTCGGGTTCGATCCCCTCCATGGCCAACTTGTTTCTAATTTTTCAATTTATATATTTTGTTAAACTTGACTGGACTTGGACTAGACTGGATGAAAAAGCCGTGTAACTTAATCGCGTGTTGCTTTCAGTCAGTCAGTTAGATGCTCTAGGCTGAGGTATATCACCAACCTTATTGTTGACTGTCCTCCTGTGTCATTAAAAAAAAGTATGTCGGCGCGCTATGAGCGACACGCTTTGTATTATAACGTAGTCTGTAAACAGCCTAATGTACATAAACAATACGGGAATCTAACAATTTGAGCTCGTGTTCCGTTCGCTAATTGATAGAGCGGAAGTAATAAGTCCGACAATTTCGCAGCATCAAATATTTTGTTAATTAAACATTAAAAACGCTTCAAAAGGCGTTTCGCCATATTTTCATTAGCGCGCTTAGACGGGCGCTGTGCGTCTCTTTGCTCTTTCTAACCCTTTTTGTGCAGACTGATTCATTTTTACGCGGCACATTTAACGAGAGACGTAATAAGACGTGCGCGTTAAATTTCTTAACGTAATATCGCATAATGTTCGCAATTAGCGCTCATTTCTGATTAGTACGGTAAAGATGAGATTGCTCTGCGGATGAGGAGTCGCGTGAATGAGAAATGTCAAGATCTTGGATCCACGCTGATCCAGGTTAAGGCCGCCCCTCATCACCGCCCCTTTGATTCAAGCTGCGTTTTCAATCTCGTGTCTGAAGTACAAAAATGCTTAGTTTCATAGCTTTTAATTGTTATTGTTACTTATTTAATATTATATTTGATTTTATGTATTGATTCAAATTCAAGTACAAATTATATATGGTTTGAAAATCCATAAATAACAAGCTATAGTTCTATTTCGGCTTGGTTCAGCTCTAAAAGAAACATATAGGGATAAAACGATTATTTTTTTGTTTCCGGAAACGATCGTGTGTATAGCATGCTTTTAATCCAGGTTAGAGCCGCCCTTCGTTGCGAACCGCGAGATATTACGCCACGGTCAAAAGTATAAAAGTTCGAAGAGATGTTTATATTAAAAAATATTGATACAATAGTAAGACGAAATTTCATCTCTAGGCACCTCCTATGATTTAAAAAATTATAAGTGAAAATGGATATTTTGTATTAACAATTTTTATTTTATTTTATTTTAAAATAGATATGACTATTACGGCGAACCTAAGTATAAAAAAAAACAGAAAATCTTTTATTCGCGTAGGTATAACTATATAATTGGGCAATATTAAACTAAACAAAACTTTATAGGCCTGAACTAGCAAATTTTTCATAATTTTTTTTTAACTTGGTATGGCAGACCTACGAAAAAAATTGCGTACTCATTGAAAACATTCATTTTGAACACATAGAAGCAATTTCTCTAGAATTATTATCATGATCAAAAACGGCGTTGCGTCTAGTTTTGTTTAACAGTACTTCCCATTGAAATGTTTGCTTCATCAACATGATGTTGGCCTGTCATGTGCCGATGTGTCCCATCTGCTGGCATCGACTGTTGTTATTACAACTGCCGACGCACCAGAAGATATGCCGGAATTGTTGTGCCTTCAGAATTAGGATGTTTGCAAAAATACCCTACGAACAGAACCAGTAAATAATATAATGTTACAACAAATTATGAGTGATGTGCCTATGCACATCACTCATAATGTTTGTGTGTTTTTCTATTATATTTTCTGTAAGATCTAATCGCTATCCTCCCTAAACGAAAGAAATTGTATATATATGCTTCCTCCAGGTGTCGTATTCAAAACGGCTCGTGCTTAATACAACGTTATATGTTATTTATTTTGTTCATATAGACATTATACACTAGGTTCATAACTAAGTTAATCTGCTTACATTTAATGCAAAATCAAAACGATTTGGACTTGTGGAAGAAGAAAAATAGTCGTGAGGAAAAGTAGACATTAACTTATAGATATAATAAGTTATGATTTATGTCTCTCTAATGTTTACTATTCGACGGAAACTGGCTACAGGTGAGACCGGTGAGGAAGGAGGAGGAGGTGTGCTGAGGAAATCCCTTGCAGCGGGACGAAGCAATAATAATGCAGTGTCATAATTATCTTTATTTAATGCGATAGTACATTATTTTTCACTCTGGACTACATGTTTTCTTCCATTCTTAAAGTCAAGGTATATTTCCTGCTACAGATAGAAAGGCCTCGACGGCGCTCTCGAAAGAAAATGAAATGTTACCACCGACATGTAGTAATGGCGCCGGAGTATATTGAAAAGTGTAGGGTCGTGCGGATTGATGAGAGTTCGGTTCGTTATCGCGACGCGAAGCAATAGAGCGGGGCCTGGCGGCGTGCTGTATCGCCGGAGCCGCCATCCGAAGAGATGAGTATGTTCGTTCTCATTCATCGGCGGGGCGCGGGGCGGCGACTCGGCAAGACGTCGCGCGCCGCCCGACTCCCGACGATATCGATTTTGTCCCACCCCCCGCGGCACCCCACGCGCCCGCTCTCAGCATCCGACCTCGAGTGCTCTCCTCTCGCGCCTACGGACACCTCCGACAGAAACTACGCCTTAACGACATGACGCCACAGCTCAAAATGCCAACCGGCCGCCAGCGCGCCGCGTCGCGTCGCCGAGCCCTAATGAACCCTGCGACCGAAAGTCACTCGGTCGAGATTGCAACGGCCCCGCCGCGATGCCCTCGTCCACGCCGGTGGAAAAAATAAGCTTTTTGTTACAATTAAAATGGTAAATCAAACCAATTTTAGTAATTGCGAGGTCAAACTTTTTAAGTGGCGGCACGGAGGGCGTGCTTTTTGAACGCGTATGGTTTTGAATGGCCCCGCTACGTCCGACGTACGGCTGACTCGATGAGCCGTGCGTGTCGACCGATTACATTATTAGTTTCGAGTCTCCGACCGCGGAGGAACTCAGACAACTTTTCGACTTGGCTGCTTGTTTCATTGCCGAGGTGGAGGGCCACAGACTCTCGTGGCCGCGCGCCATCGCCCGCCAAACGCTCCCGCTTGTGACTCGGGCTGAATATAACTAATTAAAATTCCTATGTTGTCTTGATTTTACTAGTTGACGGCGGAGCATAGTTGAGTGTTAATATATTTCGCTCTTTATGGCTATGTACTATTGTTAAGTGTAGAAGTCGAGAAGATGCAATTAATGTTCGAGTTGAATACATTTTTATTAAACTTCATATGGAACGCATTTTTTTACTATAGTTATGTTTCTAATAAAATTTGTTACCCCCACCTGTTACCTCATTGATCAAAGCCCAACAAACACCGACACCTCATTACGGTAAAAGTCCCTTCGGCACAAAAAGCCCCAGCAGCAGATAGTCGTTACGCTACCCGCCGCCGTAGCATCGCATGAAAATGTTGTATAAAAGGTAAAACTGAACTCGTGTCTGCGCTAGGTCTTTTAGTGATCAGCGTAATGAATAGTATCGATTTTATTTGCCAATGAAGACTGCTATTGACATATTTCATCTACCTGGCCATTGCACCTGAGCCATTTTTAATTCGCCCGATAGATTGTCGAGAGGCCGTTGTTTGTCGAAATTCCCAAGCTCTTCTTCGCACACAACGCGGAAGTGCGCTGTAGCTCGCCTTATGTAATATTATGTTTTAGAGCACGCCTCTTTTGGTATACAAAAAGTATATTGCTATTGTGTTGTAATATTTCTTGAGTTCATCTCCATTATAACATTACGCTTTCCAATTTTTTGTCTGTACACAACGAAAAACACTAAACAATTAAACTTATTAATCTTATAGGATGTAATAATGAAAAATCTTGTGCTAAATTAAATATAAAACATTTCATATTAATACTATGCATATTGAATATTTTGTCACTTCTCGTCTACTTCAAAAATACTTCTTATTGATTTATGAATCACATACGAACCTTTTTACAATATCGTGGGCAATAAATGCATTAATGAAGTCTTAGATGACAACAGCGGAGTCCCATAATCGGTCTACAGCGTCCCTAAGTATCGAGTCAATTTGCAACTTGCAACCGGCAACTAATCCCATAAGTTTTGTTCGATAGAATGTGTCCAATGTCTGGCTTTGCATTGTTGTACTTCTCAAAACATTGCCGTATTGTTCGAAGTTTCAATCGAGCCACACTCGTTCTCCCACTGCCGACTACCTACGGCGTATTTAAACGGTTTTTACTCCGAGGGCCGCTTCCACTACTGGCGCTTATCGGCCGGTTACTTCATAACGCGCTGTAACTCGTCCATTTATTATATATGCTCTTCAAAATACAATATGTTTGCATCTTGTATGACGCGATTCTTTTCGTTTTATTACGAAGTAACAGGATTTTTGTTTCGCATAATAATTAATATCTAATTACTAATTCGGAACTAATTGACAATATTTTTTAAATCATATAATATGTATTTGTATACAATGAAGCGGTATGTACATTCTCTTTCAAATTGAATTTATGTATAGAAAAACGTAAGTAATAAAGTAATGATTTGTTGTCGAATCAAACAGCTGCAGCAAAAGTGTTGCACATGCATCCGTCATCGAAATTAGCGTAGCAAGTAGCGGCTCAATAAAACGCATCCCGAGTCACAAAAGCGACGGAGCCCAGCACGGAGGCCGGCTCACTTTTGATTTGAATTTATCGTCTGCGCATTCAGACATTAGTCATGCTGTTTGTCGCTTTCAGTGATCTCGCTTCCCGAAAGCCGTTATTATTGGACTCAAGTCGTTTAAATTGCACTCGCCGAATGATTTATTGCGCCCACACTATGCCACTTTCATTGGCGAGCCTTTGGATATTGTGCGCCGATGTGTTGCCGATTGGCGTTTGACGCGTGCCTGATGATGTCAATGATTGTTAATTAATCTTCTACAATTGGTAGAAATGTATGGGTAAATAATCAACGAGACGTGAGTGCACCGGATCGAACATAGTTCTAATCAATTAAAAAAAAATACAACAAAACGTACAACACCAACGTCCACAGTCCTGCAAAATAAGGCTACAGCATATCTTGTTCGTATATTATACTAGCTGTGGCCGCGACTTTGTCTCTTGTAGAATAGTTATTTTGGGCATCAATATGTGTTTTGCAAACCTCCTTCTCATCTCATATATATATTTGTTCTATATTTAAATCGGTTAAAGAGGAATTATTCTGTCATACATATTTTTTTGGTTGTCATAAAGTCTTATGTAAAAAACTAACTTATTTTGTTAATTAAAAACCATCTTTTATGTTTTTCATTAAAACATGCAACATTCAGTTTGTTTAGCTCATTTTAAAGTTTGAGCAATTTTTCAACTTGTACTCCATGCTGCGTAGTATAATATTTGTTTTACGATACTGACCCATTCGATCTTGACAACACCATTTTTGCTATCAGCTCATTATTTCGATAACACATTCAAGCATATGAAACGCGATCTATTTACTGCCCGAATCAGTTCTTATCTCCACTCCACTCTCGTCTTATTAAATACCTCGAATGTTTTACTCATAAGTCATCGCGTCGTTCAACAAAAACAAACAGGACAGCGATAATTATAATTTTCTTAATGAAATATCAACGCAACGAACGCTCTACGGAATAACACCTGAACGCGTGCAAACATCGTAAATAAACATGCACTCTACTATTATCTGGACGTATTTGTGTATTTACAATTATTATGAAAATGCCCTCGAAAAGCGTCTACACTGACCTGCCTCAACGAGGGGAAAGCTTGGGGTAGGAATGGCGTTGCATCCGTCCATTCGCCCGGTGCAAGGGTGGTTTTGCATAAGTACATAGACCTCGGTTATACTTACGCGAATGTGTCTGTCTGCCTTAATCACCGGATTTATGAATGCCGCGGTATAATTATGACTCCCTGCGCATTCGCCGTATACCTATACCGCGGTTCTCGATGTGTTTTTTTTTAGTTATATGAGCGTGAATCGGTCGATGGCGTATTGGCTGAAATTTTCGATGCTCGCTTTGGCTCCGACATTAATTTTGAATCGCTTCACTTAGGCCGGAGTCTGAAATAAACGTGACCTAGATCGATAAGTCTCAGACGGTCGCAGCGGACCCGTCATCCAGCTGATGGCATTGCGCCGGCATATCAACAGCTCACCGGAATGGCTCAAGAGCGTGCGTGCCTCACTCGACGCACCGTGGCAGCCCTCGGTCGCAGCTCGCGGGCTCCGTACGCGGGCCTCGCATCGGATCGGGTCAGTGAACCCGCCCGCCCCCTATCGGGGTAAATATGCCGAATGCACACAGATGCGCGCGCCGGGCCCCTCGCCCGCACACTGCACTCTGCACGCATCCACCCCCGGCCCCTCTTAAAAACTCCTAATTGATTGCGCAAATTCTCTCGCAATAACTGTCTTTCTATCGTGTTAACGATGCAAACTTGCGCAGTTGCCGAACTTTAATCGTGACCGCGATCCGACGCTCCCGACGCGACCGACGACGTCCCTATGAAAAATTAATTAGCGACCCGCCTCTCGCCGGTGCCGTTCTGGCCGCCGTCGACGGATTTTTCATCGGCGCATCGTCATAGACGCGTTTAAACAAATATGCGACGTGTATGCGTTTTTAATCACATATGCACCGATCGATACGGCCCACCCGCTGATTGCTCTCGCGATGATTCAAGCGTTGCGTCACCGGCGGCGGTGATGTCACGATGACGTTATGCCGTACGAAGGGCGCTGCACAAGAGAGTAATGCACCCCTCATTTGTTGCACACGGGGAGAATGCTCTAACGTCTGATACAGGCAACTTTTGAAACGCCTTGCCTCCATATGCACGATCCAAGCATCCCTCTGCCCTCGCTATTTATGTATTAGTAAGGAAGATATACAATAGCTTAATCTGGTAGTCCAACGTCATTTACTTATAGCGGAAGCATTTACCTACCAACTGACTGGTTTTTCCGCTTATAGCATTGCAATTTAAGTCTAAGACTCTATAAATTCCAATAAAACAGTTTAATGAAATAAAGATATTTATCCAAACGTGACAACCCAACCTGTTTTATCGACTGTCATTTTTTTACAGACACAGAACAGACACAGAATGAAACCGAAACGCGATTAACTTTACGGCTTTTTTATTCTTGTTGTAATTCTGGTATGAATTGATTAGACCTGGTGGGGATCTAAACCACGACCCGTTGATTATGCGCCATCTATTGCTGCCATTACACCAACGGGCCCGACAAACATGACAGCACACCTCACGCGCGTTCCAAGGGTGAAGTCGCCCACGTCTCGGCAGCGACGGCTCTCGATACCGCGACGTCAGCGCTACGTCTCGAGTCTAATCGATACTCTTTATAGTTAAATTAAATGTCAATGAGGAGACCTTATTCATTGCCGCCTTCCGCTCGAGTGGCCGGCCGCGGCCTGCGCTTGACCCATTTAAGAATTAAAGCTCGTCTTAATTAAACATGTCTGAATACTTTCCGGTTTATTTGCATGTCTCGAAAATGTTTGTTCCGGCTTTTAACCGTTTAAAAAATCGTTTATTGGCACGGTTTAAGATAATATAGGGGTAGAGTGTGGTGGTAAGATGAAAAAATGGAGGTTTGTTTAACCTTCAATACAGTAATAAAAAGCTTTTAACGTGAAACGGACATTATTCGTTTGAACTTATTTAAAAATTATTTTAACTACGGCCTGAATTCTGGAATGCTTTCCAGTTGTGGTCGCCACTAAAAATGATTTATTCTAACAGACCTTCTTAATAAACAAATGCTCAGAAAATATTTTCATACCTACCTAACTGAAGAATCTTTTTTTATCAATTAGGAAATATATTTGTGCTTAAAAATTCCAACCTACGAAAGTTGTAAACACAAACTACGGATTTTTTTACCTGTAAAAACTTCCACATTTAGAGTTGAGAACGAATTAAAAAGTATTGTTCTCGCAACACTTTGCAAAGTATAAACCAAAGGTTACGTTTCTATTTACGGCAACACAAACTCGGTAAAGCGAGTCGCCGTAATATTTCTTAATCACGGCAACTTTGGAAGTAAGTTGCGCCGGCCGAGTCGGGAGTTTCGTTGTTTCGGAGGCTTTAAATCATACCGATTCGGACGACCCCCGATAAGCGCCGGAATAGACGACGCACGCTGGAAATGGGTCGAAACGGTTTTATTGACGTTTTGTAGGTGTAAGTGAATTGGGCTATTGATATACGGGTTGACATGCCATCCGGCGATTAGGTGAGGTCGTGTTCTGGTCAGGGACGGTCAGTTATGATATTGTAAATAAGGCTTCGCGCGGTACAGGACAGACTCAAGATATTTGAGATACCGCTGTTGTTTAGTTCCTGTATTTTAGATCCCAATCGTGTAAAACCTAACTCGTTTATGGACAAACACATTTTTGTCACTAGTTTTAATAAATTGCGAATTGTTTTTGTTAAAATCATTTTAGTGCTTCTATGCTTACACAAGTGTGTAATGTAAGTACATTGGCGGGCTCGTTGATGTAATTGTAGCAGCAATTTATGGCTAATTATCAACGTGTCGTGGGTTGGATCCAAACCAGGGTCCAAAATGTTTATAATTCTACATGTTAAACTCTTATATTGAAATCTGGATACTGTATGAGTGTTAGGAATATCGAAATTCCGTCTCGGTAAAAAAGCCCCAAAGTTTAATTGCGTTTCGGTTGTAGTCTGTGGATTTTCGAATAAATCCAAAAAGGGGCGACAGCGCATCTCGCTTAGATATTACATGGCTATGGTATTTCACCTTCAATCAAGTGAAGTCTATCATGAAAAAGCAGACTTTTATTTGTCTACAAGGATAATACCAGGAGAAAGTATATAGTTCCAGTGATGTGGTTGGTGCTAATGCGTTCTGCGAATTTGCTCTGCCTCTACGATGCTTGAGTAGCAGATCGATTGCCAATTAATCACTCCAGTGTTTCATAAATCATCTACATGACTACATACGATATAAATATCCACTGGAAAAACACACTTCGCGTCTGTGCGCCCTGTTATGTAGCATTGAAATATGCCGGATTCGAATATCGGTAAAAATGCTAGGCGTCTTTATCTCATACATACTGATTTCACACTGAAATATGTGTTTCACCTGTTGTTCTCATGGAAACGTGATCTTTTCTGATATTTAAATTAGTTTTATTAAGTAGATTCATTTTAATATTATTTATTCGCCACGCGCATTGTTTAATTTTACGAACACAGTGTGCATACACCGATGGCAGGTGGTTGCGCTAAGTAGGCGATCGAGTTGCCAAAGGAAATCGGAATTACTGCTAATAAGAGGGTAGACGAGCAAACTCTATACGTGAACCGCGCGTCATACGTTTATCTCGATCACTTTAACCTGTCTATATTGCTGAGTGGTTTAGGAATATTCAAGATCGAAAAAATATTGCGTAAAGCGCGAGAGATTCTGGTTCGAATTTAGGGCATGCTACAAATTAAACAGGTTAAGCGGACATTTAAATATGGCTATCTCAAGTTTCACACGGCGTAAACGGAAACTCGCAAGGAACCCAACGAAAGTTGCGTCTGATTTGATTCCCTTATTAATATGTTTCCATCGGTGCGACTAACAAGCTAAAACGTGGCAGCTCAATAGCAAGTGTTTATAATAAATTCACGAAGTTTAGCCAGACTCACGCTCTCGTCGAGACGCAGTTAGCGGATCTGAATAGGAGCGGGTCCGCGGCCCGCCTGCGAGTCGCGCCGCCGTTCATTAGACAGTTAACCGAATAGTGGATCAAGATATCAGGTGCGCTGCAAACAAAACGTTGAATAGAGGCCCGGTTCAACATGCACGACGGCTGTACGGGTATAATTAAAGTTTAGGAGACGCTCACGTCGCCCGTTAACCTCGTTATCGGGCGTTGGAAGTGGGTGAGACGCGGCGCGGGAGGGGGCGCCGCTGCGTGGGGGGCGCGGGCCGGGGGGCGGGGGCATGGGGAAAATCAATGACAGCCGCCGCGCGCCGTCTCTCCCCGGCCCAACGCGCTCATCTCGACCGACGACCACGTGCCGCGGTCACTGGCCTGCCGACTGCCACCGAGAACACCTTCGGACAGATTAGAGGGACCACCATATAACCCAGATCTGATGTCTTAAGTTCCGAGGAATACAGTTTTCTATGTCCGTTTGCACTGATAATTTTTTTTTTGGCTGGCATAAAAAAAGATGAACCGCTAAAAGTTTATAGAAACTACGCTGATAGAAAGGCCAGTATTTAGGAAATAGAAGAATAGTAATTATAAAAGCGAGTAAAAAAGTAATTAAGGAATAAAAAAACTGCGTACTCGTTATATAGTACCTATTCGCTGGTAAATAAAATAAATGGAGATGTTAAGTCATTTTAATAACCATAAACATCACTGACCTAAGGTTAAACCGTCCTTCCGACCAAACATCCAAGGATGTGGATGTGGGAAGGCCACATGAAACGACGCGCGGGCGATTCGATCCGTCTGGGCATACCGTAATAGGTGACTGCCAATATGTAGGTCGGAGGCAGAAATTTGGGTTATCGGCTTCCCCGTCGATATGCGACACTTCCGCCGCGCCGCGAATGTTATGCGGCGGACGATATTGTCCGTCACGGCACTTACGTAACGGTGGTGAATGCCAGATATTCTAGGTCGTGTGACGCGACTCTGACGCATCGATCGACGCAACGCGTTTTTCGAATTGGTATCGAACTTGATATGGCGTTAAACCACTAATACTGGGGTCACATAGTCGGTAATAAGTTCGAAATTTAGTAGCTAACTAGCTGTCCCAGCGACTTCGTCGGCATAGAATAGTTATTTTGGGCATCAGATGAGGAAGACAAGACCTCATCTTTCGTTCTTGCAAGTTAATCTTAAAAGATAGACATAAACTGTCAACATCTTTCTAGATCTTTCTTCCATACTCTTTTTTTTTCACATTTCCCACTATTTAACGCCTGACGTTTGATAGCGTAAACCAACACTAAAGAAAAATTTCAATCCCAGCCAGTATTTATTAATTTTAGCGCGTTCAAACAAACAACTGGCTACGGCCAGAAGTTAATTCTCTCGTTTTAGAAAATCTTATCAATAATGTTAAGCAGTCTGAGTAATAATCAAAGACAGACCCAGCACAACGCAGACGCATCGGAGACTGTAGCCAATGGCGCGATTATAATACCAGATCAGCCGGCCAGTGATAGCCAGTTCGCATTAGAATGTAACTAATGGAGCGGTGAGTCACCGAGACGTCGAGACGCGATGGGGTTCCGCATAAAAAATCCACAGCTACTCACCTAGCGTCGGAAGCATGCGGCGACCGTATGCATGCATGTTTATACATTGGGCATCGTCGATCAATGTCAACCGCATATTTGGGTCAACGTCCGTCGAAATTCCCTCTCGCCTCCTCGCCCTCCTATTAACTGTGGGCACTGTGACTCGTGCATCGTTTTTTTCGTTCGTCTAGAAGCCGTGATTATCTTTTTTCATAGCTGTCGTCGATGATGTATGATGAATCACAATAAATAGCCGGTAATGATGTGATTACGGCCGTGAAATTACTGTTAGTGCGTTAGTTGGGTTGCGTAAGGCATTTCTTCGTGTGATCGTGTGTTTACATGTATGATAACTGACGTTGAGCCTAAATATTTAAAAAATACATTCCGGGAAAGGAATAGTTGATTCCTTTGATGGCGTATCATTTAACTTAAGCTATTGTTTTTTTTCATTATTACGGATTATTAAGAAAAAAGTTTAATCACAGACAATTGAAATACAACTACAATTATTCTCTAAATCTTTATCCTTTACGAAATATTATTTAAAATAAGCAAATAAATTGAGTTAACAGTACATCATTTGTACGTATTATGCAGATCATTGTATAAAACCATAAATATTGGTTAAGAAAAGGCCGACCGAATTTACTATCTATAACTCTCATGTGTCTCACTGGCAACTTCTATCAAAATTGAAAACGTCACGAGCCCGAATAATTACGTCAAGGGTTTTCGCGTAATAATTGTTATTTGACGTATTTCCTCGCATCAAATAAAAGTAAATAATTTCGTTCAATGTTTCGTACCTAATTGTGTCTTCGGCGAGACACCCGTCAAATAAAAACTGGGAAACAACAAATCAGTTTTGGGGAAAAATGAGGTGAGGAATGAACGTCTTATTTACCTTTATTGTTTTTGTTTTATTATTGTTCGCTCCGCTCGAGTAGCATGATCCGGCTTTCGCGATATTTAATTAATCATGCCGTCTTCGAGGATGTTGTTCTCGATTTCCTTGGGCCTTTATCAGGCGAATGTAGGTTTTTAGTCTATTCGATAAGTGGCCAATTATTTACGTAACCAAATTGTTTGTATAAAATAAGAAAAGTTATGTTTACTGGTAAAATATCTTTATTTAAACCGCATGCAGAGTGCTATTAAAATGCGTTGTAATTTACATCGTTACGTTCGTAATTTTGTGTTCTAAACCTTCAAAGATGTTATATTTAAATCCCTTTACCTACTACTCGAGTAAGATGTGAACCGTGCCATACCAGATTGTTGATTCCCTCCGTCTCCTTACAGGTATACTACGCAAAGAAGAAGCGGAGAGCGCAGCAGTACCTGGGCGACGACGGGTCGCACAAGAAGGAGCGCAAGCTATACAACGACGGGTACGACGACGACAACCACGACTACATCATCAAGCAGGGCGAGAAGTTCCTCGACCGGTACGAGATCTCCTCGCCGATCGGCAAGGGCTCCTTCGGACAGGTAATTAATAATTTAAGTAAAACTTACTTAAATACTAAAAACTTCACGTTTGATTCTATTGATAAGGACGTTATTTGCGTCTTTACTCAAGATAGCTTGAGGGTAGTTACTTTGTTATCTTAGTATTCGTTTTATTATCATATAAATAAAACAAGTTTTTTTTAGGTAATTGATTAACATTATGATTCTAGGTTAGCATATAAATAACCTGACAAGAATCACTAAAAGCTCTAATAAAAACTAACGTTTTAAAATCTTATCCCCTTCAGTTAATCATATATACATGCAGTATATAAAAATGTCTAAAATTTGTATTAGGGCCTTAAGTAGTTTAACATCCTTGGTTCTGAATATTTAGTTCTGAACAGTTTTAATCGTTGAATTATTAACTGTTTGTAGTCCACGGAAAACGGTCCCTTTTAAACGGTAGTTTAAGTTCGTTGCCTTAAAATCTAAAATCAATACTTTACTATGGTCGAATTTCATTTAATACGAAAGTTATTTGACATAATAAGTATAAGGTGGCTGAGACTAAATATACGACATAATATTTTAGCTATTTTTGGTGTTAAGTAAGGGAATATCACTAGAAAAACATTGCAGGGTAAACATTGTATGGATATCCTATAATTTTTCCCGAATGATTCCTAATAAAAACGTAGCAACTTTTGTAATTACAGAAGAATGTAGTTAATATTATTGCAAATTATTTTTCAGGTTGTGAAAGCGTACGACCACGAGGAGCAATGTCAAGTAGCGATAAAAATTATTAAGAATAAGAAACCCTTCCTAAACCAGGCACAAATAGAAGTGAAGTTACTAGAAATGATGAACAGGGCGGACGCCGAAAACAAGTATTATATAGGTGAGTTATATAAAATTTATTTATTAGGCAAGGAGGTCGTCGACCTCGTACTCAGCTTTGAATATTGTAGCCTCGGTTTGTATATAAAAACGAATCATTCTGCGTATCAAGGAATACAGGACTTAAATTCTTGGTAATTCCCGTTTAGCAGTTCGCTTTGAGGTAAAATAAATGCGCAGTTACAAGCGTAATGTCGCCTCGGTCAAAATGTCTTGGACCGGATTTTCCTCGTGTCGCAATATTAATATTGAGAACATTAAAGTTCGGACATTTTGAAGGCATAAATCATGATTGATTATGCTTGGGTGCAAATTATTTCTTAGCTTACTAGGTACTAGTTACACATCACAAAAGTCTGTGAATGGCAGTATATACGATTTTGGTAATTCTTACATAAAAGTTACAACTACAAATACAAACCTAAGTAACACAGGCATATGTTGGCTTCATACGTAAAATAACGCATCATCTAAAATTAATCCTGAACGGGTTGCTACGAGGTGCTACGTCGTAGCTGCTTTTGGTCCTACGAATGTGTTTGGCTTTTTTTAATATTTCACATTAAAAATTCTTGTCAAATGAGCTTTTATCGTAGATATTAAAATTAACTACAACGCAATTTCTTTTTCTTTTCTTATAAGTCTTAAAACTCAATTTCAAACAAAATCATCACTCCAAGTAAGCCTTTTTCTAAGATAGAAAAGGACAGACAAGCACAATGTCCACTTGACGGTAGATGTAATGCCCTAGCCATATAACTTCTAAACAAGTTGCGCTGTCGACCTATTAATATCTAGATTTTCAATTGTTTAGAAAACTGTTGGACCTGGGGATCCTCCCACTGTCCGTTGATTCTTAGCCATACATTGCTACTATTACATAAATCTCAGCTTTTCTATATGTGTAGATGCGTGTGGGTGTAAACTTAATGTTTCTCTATGTTTGCGTTTCCAGTGAAACTGAAGCGCCACTTCATGTGGCGGAACCACCTGTGCCTCGTGTTCGAGCTGCTCTCGTACAACCTGTACGACCTGCTGCGCAACACCAACTTCCGCGGCGTCTCGCTCAACCTCACGCGCAAGTTCGCGCAGCAGCTCTGCACCGCGCTATTGTTCCTTAGTCAACCTGGTGAGTACACAGATATAGATAACCTTTTAATGAACCGCCTCTGTAGCCAAATGTTAACGTGTTACCTAATTGCGTTAAGCGTGAGAGGTCCTGGGTTCGAATCCCTAAAACAGAAGTTTGATCAACTATTTGCCTGTAAAAGAACTGACCAGTGAAATGGAGAATAAACGGAATTTCACTTTACCCTAGTCGTAATGAGCCCTTATAAAATAAAATAAGGGCAAAAGACGTAACCAATTTTATTTGCCTCATGGATCAAATTTTGCATAAGTTAAAAATATGTTAGGAAAAATATTTACTTTTGCTTAATTTCCTTATCGGCCTATCGCCCACTGGCGTTGTTAAACTTAATCCTTTTCAATTCGTTTCAGAACTTAATATAATTCACTGTGATCTTAAACCCGAGAACATCCTGCTCTGCAATCCAAAGAGGTCGGCCATCAAGATTGTGGACTTCGGCAGCTCGTGTCAACTAGGTCAAAGGGTAAGCACTAGAACGCACTATGATTGTAAAAATATAAATATGAGGAAGAAAAAATACCATATTATGCCTACGTTTCGCCAAAATAGTATATACTATGAGCACATGGAGTGCCTAAGTACGGAGTTTATTTACGTTATCGTACTGATAAATCCTTTAAAAACATGTTTATTGGTTATTCGTAAATGGCAAACTCTTGCGCACATAGCTTCTCTCGCTTAGACGGTGGTTTAAAAAGCTTAGGCCACATTGCTCTTCGAGACACAGGGGGTAATGAATGACACCTCCTTCATGCAAACTGGGGTCTGGCATTTGCGAGTACCCAGTTGGTATTTACAAAATACCGAAGTAATATTTTGCCCAACGTAGGATTCAAACAGCGGACCTCGTGCTGGCGAGTACCCAATGATTTTTAACTGAATATTTTTGTAGTATAGATAGTAGGACGCAATTTTAAATTTTATCTGCCGCTACGTGTGAATTGCATAACATCGAATACCACCAATATAATGTGTCATCTTATCACTGTTGTTATCACTCGGAAAAACCGGTGACAACCGCATCGCTTTGTCTCCGCGTAAACATGTCGGTTGGTTTCATTTACTCTGAACGCAATTTCAACGAATTTATGTACTGACCCTTTCACATCTAGACTTAGCATGCGTGTTATATGCACCGACTTTGTACACATTTTTATGATTTTATCACGAAAATGTAAGAACGAACAAGTGTATAATCACACAAGAAAAAAAAGTAGGTTTTGTTAAACTTTAAATAACGTAGATTAGATATTTCTTTCATTAAAGTCTAAGTCTGACGTCATAGAGGAGTTATATCTATAAGTGTTTGGAGTCGGTGGAATCAATGAGATCGCAGTCAAATGTTATCGCGAATTGCGCGTCAATCGCTCTCCGCTACGGTCCATTCAACGTGCCGCCACACAGATTGTTTCCCACTGTCTTTATCTAATATATCCTTAGAATCGGCTTGATTGATTTTTATGAAATTTCGTAGATGTAGGTTTTTAATATGTTATCCAACCTTTATTATTATTTTCATTTCATGTATATATGCATTTAAACACACTTAGGTATCCCTAAATTTCATTATTTCACCTCTTCTCAGTCTTCTGTGGCGATCCCCCCCCGTTTTAAAAAAATTTTTTGGTTTGGGGGCATGGGTTTGGAACCCAAAACTTAAGTTTTTTCAATCGGAGATTTGTTTATGCGCCGAAGCAATATTCTCTGTATCAGCTAGTAGTGTAAACAATAAAATTACTGAGACGCAATCGGTGTCATTGATACCGGCCGTAATTAATTGAAGACTAATTAGAGTCAACTCCGCGTCGCTTACGATATCCTCGTTGTTTATGCGCGATATAAATCATGCGGCGCGGACGTGCACCTAGATACCAATAATTGAATGAGAGAGACGAACGTCGCAGAGTGATGTTTTTATGGAAATTATGATTGATTAGCGGCTAGCTCTTGAATGGGCTCGAAGAATGGGGTCGCCCCTATGTCTTTGTTTGGTGGGTCGAAGTCATATGGTACAGAACTGCAAGGCCTTTGCAAATGTTAATTATATGAACATAGTTCGTTAAATTCTTTGGTATCAATGTTTTATAGATTTCGGATCACACGAAAGAAGGATGTATAAGGGTACTTCAGTCAAACAGTAGGTCTTATTGATTGCATTCTCGGCTTATCCTTACCCCTATACACACACCTTCCCCCCACCCCCTTGAATTATAATATATTTTTGAACCTTTCCTTCCAGATATACCAGTACATCCAGTCGAGGTTCTACCGGTCGCCGGAGGTGCTGCTCGGTATACCCTACGACCTGGCGATCGACATGTGGTCCCTCGGCTGCATATTGGTCGAGATGCACACGGGCGAGCCGCTCTTCAGCGGAGCCAACGAGCTGGACCAGATGAACAAGATCGTGGAGGTGTTGGGCATGCCTCCGGATCACTTGTTGGATCAGGTAAGTCCCCATGTAAAATCATATTTTCCGGATATAAACCTAGGTAGACATCTATAGGCTTCATTACTGCTAAGATGGATCTCCTTAAATAATATAGTAAGCCAAAAAGACGATACGAAAATTATATGATATCATACTTTAACTCTACACGTTTTATAGAATTACTAATGTGTCGTACTTAATATCTTGTGACTCTAAAGATTTTCCACACGATGGAGTAACAAGTGAAAATTCGTGTTAATTGTCAAAGTTGGGACTACGTCTAAACAGCGTGTAATTGCCCTTATTGTGTTATATTGTGGTTGTCTGACCTAGTTCGGTGTTGCGATATTAGTTATAGATATCGTTCGTAATCGCAGTGTTTTTGTCTTTACTAAGGTTTTCCCTATTTTCACGCTTCAGTTGATCAATTACTGTTTAGTAATATGTTACTCCTTACTTATTAGGTACTTTGCTACTTTTTATTCGGTAAAGCAAAAGCGTACAATATTTGAATAGAGTAATCTTACAAAGGTAATACAAAGCAAATGAATTCTCTTTTAACATAAGGTAATAATGTATAAGAAATATTAATTATCTAAACCTTTTCTCACTAACAAATCATTGTTTTTCGGGCTGTTCGGCCGACGTGAGCAAGAAGGAGAACGAGCACGAGCGGACGGCATCATCAAGACTGGATCAAACAATTAATTTCCTCGGCCGAACAGCCCGAAAACCAATGATATACTGAACGATTGTCGCGAAAGCCTTACACAAGTTATTTTCGTTTCTAAACATTTTACATTTATATATACAATTAAAAAATCATAAAAGAGAAACAAAACATTGGGTATCGTAAAAAAAAGCCCCGGGGAAACATTTGGGAAAATTAGGCAAAAATAGCTTAGTTATGAGACCCACTAAACAATTAAACACCATTAAACTATTAATACAACAGCCATTAATGTAGTACGGGTCAACAATATTAGATTTCAACTATTCAAATATTAACTACATCGATTGGTCTAAAACAGGCCCGGGGTATTCCAAATTAATCGATTCTAATTTGTTTCAGGCACACAAAACTAGAAAGTTCTTCGACAAATTACCGGCTTCCGAGGGAGGCGGTTATGTTCTGAAGAAAGTAGCGAGTAAAGATGGGTGAGTATTCTTTAGTTTTATATTATATCGTACAAACTAGAAATTAAAATTAGTATTTACCAGCGTTGCCAACTATAGTTTAGATCCTATATGCAACGTAATACAGACTTTTTGAAGGTAGATTTTCTTACAAGATTGATGGCACGGTATGCCTTTCGGTTTGACCCCAGCTGTACATACATTGTCTCTTTACTTTAATTAAATCAATTTGTTTCATGTTAAACAAGTATTGTTAAAGTAATATCCTTAAATAATATTAGGTATTAGCAGAATGTTCTGTAAACATCTTACCTAAGTTTGTTCAGTGTCTCCCCATGACCACGGCGGCTGCAAAGCATCCGAAACGTCGGGCCGTAGTTAAAATAATTTCCAAATAAGTTTAACTAAAATACATCGCGTTTTAAACCATTAAGGTATTTTATTTAATTTGTGTGCTTCCTACAGTATTCAGTAAGTTGTTTAATTTTAGCTTAATATATGTTCACAGTGGCTACAGGAAGTATCGGGCAGCGGGCACGAGACGGTTACACGACATTCTCGGCGTGGAGGGCGGAGGCCCGGCCGCTCGCCGCCGGGGCGAGCCCGGACACTCTGTCTCCGACTACCTCAAGTTCAAGGTGCGACAGGGCTACTCGAAGCCAAAACTTATGAAAACAAACGTTAATTGTTACCAAGTTTATGTATCTGTTCAGATCTATTTTTATCTTGTCTGTTTGAATATGTAATGAAGTAAAATATACGTTGTTTTAACAGACTTGTAAGTAGTGTAATCTGTTATGACATGCCTAAACTAGCAGATTAACAGTAGAAAACGACAATGTTTTTCAGGACCTCATCCTGCGCATGCTCGAATACGACCCGAAGCAACGGGTGACGCCGTACTACGCGTTACAACACAACTTCTTCAAGCGAACGGCCGACGAGTCGACGAACACGCAGCAGGCACAGGCGCACCACCAACACGGTCAGTGAGGAGAAAAAAAGCTAACATCGCCCTTACATTGACAACTTTACAATAATTTATATATGTTATGTATGAAATGTTACTAAAATTCAGAGAGTATGTGTAACTTAAAAATGTTAAAATCTAAAACAGCGGGTTCGACTCCCACCTGTGTCAAATTTAACATTCTCGTTTGTCAATGTAAGTTCAACTCTCAAGCTGTTGATTGATTTAAAGGAAGCCAAAACATGCTAAGATATAAAATGTATGTGTAAAATGCCTCTTATACAAGATTCATTTCATTCGTGCTGCTATCTATGTATTTATTTACGACTTCGAGAATTGCTGTTTCAATTAATATTGGTGTTCAAAATGGTGTTTAAGGCTCGATACCCTGTTTGAAAACCTCCATACAAGTCAGGCAATACCTACTTAGTCCTACTTAAGATAGAATTGTAATATTTCTGTATTTATATCGAAACGTTTGTATAATAAGTGTATCGAGTCTGACTCTTGTCAAATGATTCTGTGTAGATGTGATCTAACATCATCGAAGCTTGTGCTAACATCTCATCATATCATTTCCAACCGAGCGGCAATGTACGGTGTCTCTTCGTCATGGAAGTTACCTGTTGTAAAAATCATCATTTTTCGTCTGTGGCAAGCTTTTCTCACACTACCCTCCGATGAAAACGAAATCAATATTGATAAAAGGCGTAGTACAGTTCTGTAGATTTCCTATGTGCTTTACTTTATAATTTTTTTGTCTTTGAATTTGCAGAATCTTTTAGATTTGAAAAAGAGGTGTGATAAAAGCTTATTGTTAAATGTGGAGTCATGGGGGCGTTATAGTGGTTGCGTTAAAAAAAAAAAACGTTGTTTCCTAATAAATGAAACCGTAACAGAACTAGAACTAGATAGGGTTCAAAATATATTTCTAATTGTTGAAATTTGTTTGTTCATAATACGCTTTAGTCTATTCAACTGAAACCTTCCTTCCTCCTAAGGGGGAGAGGGAGTCATCCTTTCCCTATTAAATTGTTTCGGTACTAACTTGTATTTGTGAACCCCCCCGATATTCTTCCCACCTTAAACGCTACCACAATAACGCCATTTAAAAGGTGATTTCCATGAAGTAACTCGTATGGTTGTTGATGGCAGATGGTCCGTCGGACCCGCGATGACTAGAACGGTCCGGCGGCGCTCCCTCGCGACACTAACGCCGCCTCTAACTTATCACAGGTCTGACTCACTCGCCGATACTTACATCTTACCCACAACTACCTTCATTTTTCATGGTTTGTCTAAACATTGTGGATACTGAGTCAAGTCAGTTTGCTTAAAAAAATAACTTGATAGAAAGTATCCACTTTCGTTTGACAAATTTTAAGATCTTGCAATTCACGAACTTGTTCTTCTGTAAATGTTTATATATAAAAGATTTATTCATCTATTAATAATTGTATTTTTGAGAATTGCAAGGTTTTTGAGTGTTCTGTATTGGGACGTTACGTAACTAGCAATTTGTAAGTTTATGCCCACAATTTTACTAGGTTCTCGAAAACAACATGGCGTTACGTCCCAAGTACAATTTAAATTGTGAAATAGCATAACCCACACTGCATGCTTCCTTTGCATTGATCTTGCATGGCTTAATTCTGTTCTCTCTTTCATGCCTCGATTATTATACCAATTGAGTTTCATTCATTTTGTGTTTGCATCAGTATGAACGGTGTATGTCAAACTAAGTCGTTCACGATGTACAATAGTTTTACGTTGATAACTGCCTCAATATTAGTCGATCCTATAGAATGCTTTTAGATTCTTTAAAATAAGGACTGGACTCATACTTGGGCTAAGTGTAAAAGCATCATTACTTTATTTTACCTAAACTTCACATTCAGCCTAAAATTTGTTCCCCAAACTCAATTTCAGTAAAAATACTGAAATTGGTTTCTCAAACTAAATGGGAATCGATATTGGTTAATTGTACGTTTTTAAAAGTTAAATTTATAGTGGGTACTCCAACCAAGTATGATTCCAGTTCTTAGGTAGTTAAGCGATGATCGTAACGTGTTATTGGATGCGCAGTGGGCGGTGCGAGACTATGGGGCGGCGCCGAGCGGATGGAGGTCGAGAACGTTCGACGCGAGGACGACATGCTACAGCCCGTCTGCCAACTCCAGCACAGTCCGGTCGCCATACACTAGCGCGACCGGCGGCGTTGCACGCGGCCCGCCCGCCTGGACTCCGCGCGGCCCCTCTGCGAGCCCGGCCCCAGCGCGAGACCCCCGGGCGGGGCGGACGCGTGTCCTACGCCCAGAACCCACAAGAAGACGGTGAAGCGAACGCGTAAACGGAGACGCAACAGACGCTAGCGCTTGAACGCTGCGGCCGTCTGCGGACGCCGTCGCACCGTGCACGTTTCGTAACGAACATTCTGAACAGTGAGTGCAGTGCTTCGGCCGCGCGCCACCGTCGCGTGGAGCCAGTCGTGCGGTGCTCTCGACGTGAAAGTGCTCAAATGAACGGCCTCGGGGCGCCCACGAACTGGCCTAGTTGAATTCATTGCTCCGTAATCGAAGACGGGCCCGCTCCGGCCCTCGGGCGGAGCGCGACAGTCGCGTAGTGTAAGTAAAGTAAGACGGTAGTGCGTAATCGTAGAGGAATCGACGTCGGCGTTGGACTAGCGTACTAGTACAATGTGTTACTCGGACTGAAAACAAACCATATTTATAATTCTATATTTTTATTTAATGCGATAAGTCTGACTGTTAAATGAGATACGGTGACGATCTGTTACTTTGTAACTTGTATTATGTTTATATAAATTGCTTGATTCGACCGTACTCGGCGTTCCGCGCCACCTCGCGGCGCGCCGAGGGCATCAAAGCTAGGTTTTTTTATTGTTACGCAATGCATATCAAGGACGCAATATGCTAGAAAATAAATATCGATGTACATATTTAGGAAACAGACTCATAAAGGTTACAGACTGCAACTTAAACCGTTTAATCTATAGTTTAGTTACATCTATGCTAGTTAAGCTTTCATTCGGTTAATTATCGCAAGCTTTATATTTTTTAAAGTGTCGGCAACTGATGACTGAATATTAAAGGGCCAAACGGACATTTCTTTTCACCGACTCGACACGTGACACAATTCTAACGATGTATTAACGTATATTTGTAAGGGTATTTTTGACTGCATCGATTCGATTCGACCGAGATCCTGTCGTCTGAGAATAATTTGAAACTTTGCCCTCGCATTTCAGAGTTGTTGTATATTGTATAATGTTTTTTATTTCCAATCTCGAATGCATAAGATTTGAGGTTATGTACATTTGAACACACGTATTGTGTTTACATAAATATAGGTTATTTTTTAACCCATTGGAATATTCTGAAGATATGTAAAACCGATGAATAGTGTATAGGTAATTCTATAAAACACAAAATGTACTTGTAGGTTATGGGAATGTTGAATCATATTATAAAATTTTGGGTATTTCAGATAGGAGTTAATAAATTAATAAAACTGACTCGTTCAACCTTTTTGGATTTGAATCTACAATAGACTAACCTCATCGCAACAGACTGCTCGTAAATTTGTAACGGAGATATTTTGTATAGCAAACTGAATCACTGCCTTACTGTGCCGGAACTTTTATGGATAAGGCCCGCCACTCACGCTGCGACTTCGCGCGATTTATTTATTCCTTGAATTCGAAGTTTCGTTTCTGGAAACTAACAAGTCTGTTTTGACGTGTTCCCAATAAAATTGATCGGAGAAGGAAATTGTATCATTTACAGAGAAGAATTGAATGTATAAATTTCTATAATACACTGTACATTATAAATCTGCTTTTTCGACTTGTACTAATGATTTTACACTCGTATATATACTAAGGTAAAGACTTAAGGTGCGTCCGTTCAGACGGTCGCCGCGTCAGCAGCGGGCCTTAGGATTAGCGGCCTTGTTCTCGACCAACATGAATTAGCAAAGTATATTTTTTTCAATTGTTTATAGTTGGTGAGCGTCGACTGCGCAAGAGTTCGGAACAACGTCGCTAATTTGTTGATATTGCAACTGAACGCAGATTTTTTTGTGCTGCAGAATGTTGCCGTGAATTTTTTATAAAGCTCCTTCCCCCGAAAAAAAATTATTTTAAAATACACATTTGTATGGTACAACCGTTGATTAAATACATGAAGCATGAAAGTATTCCCCCTTCGTTTCCGCCGTTCGCCTCCGATTCGTTTTGATTGTAGATTTGAATCTATCCCTTAACTCGCTCTGCTGAAATATTAAATTTCTCTCTTATCTGTATAATATTTACTGTAATAATACTTTTTTGCTTCATGAGGTATAGGACTGTTAGGAATATAAGAAATAGGTATGGGAAACCAGATATTCATAGTAGGGTGATAATATTTCATAGGCGGGTTTCCAAACGAAATGAAAGCGTAACTTATTTTCTTATTCATTGTACTCAGCTCGAGCGATGCGAACCGACGGAAGCCGTCGAACTGCGAACGTCGCGCGATGTGGACTTACTTTCCCTCGCAACTGGCAACATTTGACGTAAATATTTTTTAAGCGCGGAGATGCTATGCACGAAACTAAGTCGACGTCGGCCCGACGCTCGGGAACCTGCGTCATTATTTTTTAACGAATACAGCCTATAGGAGAAGCGAACCACAAAGGAGGGCCCTACAGACTTGCGCTTCGATATGTAATGTATTATACTATTTATTTGTACTGTGACATTAATGTGGTGTGTTCGGAATTATAATATGTTTATTTCCTATCGGATTGTCAGTTCGCGGGCACTGTAACAATAAAAGGATAGAGCTTTGTGTCACTAAGTTTTGTATTTTAAATCAATAAACGATAGCAATGACTCTGACTTTCATTACCGCCGGACCTACTTTGGAACCTACAGATTCACCATTATACAAGGAGACCTTTCTTCAGTCTCATATTGTACTGTGTATATTTAAACAAAACATTTTCTATCGGTTTCAAACGCGAAATATACTAGAAAACTTATTTTTAACTGGGAAATGGTGTTAAAAGTGTTTTGTCTCCACTTGACCACTGCAAAGAAATGGCTCAGAAATATTTGAGTATTAATAATTATATTAAGTACAAATCTTTTATAATATTAATTCAATTGGAACATAAAAGGGTGGGTTTTATATTCACTTTGAAAATGAAGATGTTAATTTTTATAGTAAATATGAGGCCAAGAGAGGAAGAGTGGCCTACTCACAGTTTTATTTATATGTTTCTAGTCTAAAAATGTTAATCTACAAGAGCAGAGTGACCGAATTTTTTTAATATAATTCTTACACAAATAATAGTAAATAATTAATTTCACATTTTTATTTTCCTCCTTATTGAAAATCATATTTTTTGTTATTAGGCCACTCTGCCTCTAGCAGCCTCATTTATATTTAATGTACACATATTAAAATATCTGCTGTCAACCATCTTGGACAGGCAACAAGTAAGTATAACTTTTTTATGCTGGATACTTAACTTTTATTTGTAGAAAAAAAATTGGTTGAAAAGTATATGCTTTTAAAGCTGAGTGTTTTATTACCTTCCTATCCACAGTATCATATTAGCAGAATGGTAGAATTAAACCACAATTTTATTTTATTTTATACAAAGGAGACTTGCAGTACCACGCAAGAGAAAGATCATTTTTTCCAGATTAAAATTGCATTAGGGTTAGAGTTTTAGCAATTTGACTTTTGATGGGAAAGTTATGTGAGTACACAGCTTTTCTCTAAAGTAATTTGGTTTTTAATTGCTTTATAGCTCAGTAAGTGAGCAATTTAAATTCACTACTGTGTGATACTTAAATAAGTAGATTGCTGTGCTCGCTGAAACCAATGCCATTCCCTTCCGATTTAGTTTAAATGTAGCACTAATTGTTAAATATAAAACTCAACCAAATTTATGTTGGCTGTCTTATATCTATACAATTGCATAAAATACATATTTGAGATTAGAAGGGAAAACAGGCTTTGTGCAGTATTTGCAAATCTAAACAGAATCTTAAAGTTAGCAGCTAGCTGCTATGTTAAGTTTATCTGTTCTAGAACAGATAAACTTTCAAGGTGCCATTTTAGATTCCAAAATAAGATCTCCTACAATTTTATTTCTAATCTTAACGTCACTAAATTACTAAGAATATTCATAATACTAGGCCGGTTAGCAAAAGTTAACCTAAGAACGTATTTTTGTATTTAAGCCTACACTAAAATAAACGTCGTATCGAAGTGACAGTAAAACTATATAATATTTAAGCACTACGAAGTTACAGAAGAACATCAGTAAGTTCCAGGCGGATTCCGAAATATTATAATAATGAATATTACGAGTAGCTACTCCATCACCGCAAACGAGACAAATAAAAATAAACATGGATAATATTTTATGTCCAGTGTTATCAGTATTAAAAATTTGGCAGTTGGACACACTGGGCAAGTAAGAGGCGCAGCTTCGATTTAAAAATGCTTATCGCAATAATATAATAATTATAGCTTAATAGCACTTAATGCCGCACGGTCTAGTTCAATACCACTGTAACAAAAGCAAAACGTCAGCAAACTAATATTCTCAACAAGTAGAAGGAAATAGTTAGGTGCTCGATAAAATGTGATCGATTAACTATCGAGTAATAAAGGTTAATTATAGTCGACTTTTTTTAATATCTCAATCAAACAACATGATTTACTTTTTTATTATAAAAAATCAATATGGTGACTAATAAATTATAATAAAACCTCAATTTCTACTTACTGCCTTGAATAGATTATGTCTAAACTAATACAATATATATGAAGGAGGAAGAGAGAGAACTTACCTGAAGGGATGGAGAGTAAATAAACTTCTCTCATAAATAGCACTAATATAAAAAATTGATTATTTGAATCTAAAAAATATTCCCATTTTTTTCCTATTTAATATGCATAATTAAAGTACACATTGTAAACAAAATCTACATAATGGTTTATATTTTTTAGACGCCAAAAAGTCACTATATTGTTTTTTTTTTAATTTTGATTTGACGTATTGAGCCCGGGGCTTCCTATTTTAACTTGAGGTGGCCCGGGCCACCAGAGGGTTCGGAAGCGACGCGGCTTTTTTAAAGAAGCGTCCGGACTTTTCTTTGAAGTACGACTGAGGGTCGGCAATTCGAGATCGGCGTGGAGGTTGGCATTCCGCACGCACCAGATGGCTCCAGTAGCGGCTCGAGTGAACCGATTCTGAAGCACCTGGAGCCTGTGGAGTGTGCTGGAGGCGACATGGGCGAACGCGACGCTGGAGTAGGCAAGGATCGGACGGAGTATATTGGTAAAAGGAAGTGTTATAAATACTCCTTTGTATACCACTCAATGTTCATAAGAAATTATGTGAGTGAAGATAATATGTAGTTGCCATAGTTACTATTCTTGTTACATTATAATTAGTCAAAAAGATGTACAGTTCTTTAATAAAGGCCATACCTATTTATTTTCGCCCCAGACCATTATACGAAAAAAAAGTTTTACATGAAGTCAATCAGTCAACTGTCAACCATGAATACAAGTGTTGCTGCTCTACGCTCTCAAGACTATAATTATTTTCTTCCGGGGACACCAATAGAAGGCCGGGTGATCAGTCCACCTGACCTTTAAAACTAACGCAACTTCTAACCATTTTTAACCGACTTCGATAAATGAGTTCCAAATTTTATAGGTATTCAATCATTGTCAAAAAACAGAACAATCAAAAACAAAAACTTTAAAAAATGGTAAGGAGGAATATAGTGTCAGTCAAAAGTCTTTAGTTGAGAACTGCAATCTATTATAATATGTATCTTTCAATGTAAATGTGATTTAATACAAAAAAATGGTTAACAAATTACGTAGGCCGCATTATTTTACCTAGAATTCGTTTTAAACTACCTTTTTCGGTATAGTGATGTTCTTGGCGATAAATACCACTCGATATCGATTTAAATTTTCACCTACATATTCACAAAAATGTTTTTAAATAAGTTTAAAATTAAAGAGGAATGATATAGTCCCGGATTCTTAACAAATGTATTAGGGATTTATTATTACATTATGGTTATATTTTGAGCGACAATAACTAAAATAAAAGAGAAAGTTGTTTAAATTCTCTACTGCGCTATCTTTATTCTGTCATACAATGTGATTGATCTGTTAAGTATTGAAAATTATAAATATGTATTGGTCTGTATCTATACAAATGTTATATTCACATAAAAATAACGTACTCCGATAGCCGTGATCGTCTAGTGGTTAGGACCCTACGTTGTGGCCGTAGTAACCCAGGTTCGAATCCTGGTCACGGCAGTGTCTTTACACTGTTACGGCGGAGTCTCTTTTGTTTTTTTTAGTTAAGTTTACACATAGTATGTAACTTGTAATTTTACAAAATATTTATTTAAATGTAAATATTTTTTTTTTATAAAATTCATCAATACCAAATTAATATAAATATAAAAATATTTACGTGATATTCACATTTTTTTACATTTCAAACGTGTTTTGGTAGTGCCTAAAATCAGAAATAATTTAGTTTTTTATAAAACTTAACCATGTAACACACTGCCATCTATGGAATACGATATGAAACATTGATAATAACAATGTCTTGTTGTTTAATGAGTTCATTGCATAAGCGCGCTCTAGTTCTTGACACACAGTTTAATAACTTCATCTGGTTATACGAGGTGGCGCTATATGTCTTTGTTTTGATCCAGCCACGCACCGCAGCTGTTCGCTATCATAGAAATTTGTGAGAGAAAAGGAGTGGTGATTACGCTGTCTTTGCTAATATTTTACGTTTTTTATATGGTTCGGGGCCAATTAGAGACTTGTATTTTTAATATGTGATGCTTGAAGTGATTTCGAATAGCCAGTGTGTTATGTAGTGGCG
This sequence comes from Leptosia nina, assembly GCA_963661955.1. Taxonomy (NCBI): domain Eukaryota; kingdom Metazoa; phylum Arthropoda; class Insecta; order Lepidoptera; family Pieridae; genus Leptosia; species Leptosia nina. The sequence goes on along the minus strand of CAVLEF010000004.1, from coordinate 1,716,435 downwards.
AAAAACATTGATAAAAGTGTTAATTAAGGATGTAAACGCAGATTATGACGTTTACTACTGTTTTCGCGTGTGTGAGTGCGTGTTCAACGTGACGGCATTGCTGTTGGTTGTCGAAGCGAGTCCGTAACGGAATAAATCTCATGAATGTTGATTTTCGTAAGTTTGTTTTTAATACTTAACATAACCTAAAACCGTATTCTCGTAAACGCTACTGTTATATTAAAGCCTTCGTTGTTCGGGGTTTTGAATTTTCGCAAAGCGCCTTGCTTGCATACCAGCTAAAATTTGAAAGTATGTAATGAAAAACGTATAATTACCTATATAGTTTTTTATTATCTACCTGTTGCTTATAAGACTGTTTAAACATCTTATTACTATTATATTTTTTCTTCGATTTTCTATCCTTAAATTGGGCTCTGCAATATAAATTAAGAAAGCAATATTTAGTATCGCCGGGTTTTTAATTATGATCTCATAGGTATATATGGATACATCTATTGGGTTTAAATAAATATATACCTATGTATATTCTTATTTGGGTACATACACCTACTGAATTTATATTAAATTAAATAGGATGGCTTATCGCCAGATTAAGAATTACCTTAACCATGTAAGAATTCTTGTTCTTACGACATCGATATTCTCGGGTTTCATTAATTAATACAGGTAAAGTAAATTTAATTATTTTTCGTTAACCTCTGCACAACATAAATACGTTATAAAATACATATACAATATGATAAACATATATAAATTAACTATTTAGTTTGACTATGAATAACGCAGAAGTAACATCCGCATCTTTGATGTATGGAAATTCTGGGCGGGCTAGTTATCACAATAACTTATATTAAAGTCGATAAGTCGAAAAAGTTTTAATGTTCAGTAACGATGTCTAGCCAGTTTTACAGTTCAAGGTTAAAACTTGTGTTATGAGATCATGCTAATGGACACGTTTAGCGCCTTGTCTAAAATATACAAACACTTTGTTGTACATATCACGGGGTGGACTAAAGTAATACCAAAGCCACAATTTTCTTCTTATTAACACTTGTACTAGAGTACTTACGAGAACAAAAACAATATGCGTATACGTATATATAGTTCTCGCCAAGGGCGCCTAAAATTTGAGATTTAATTAGAAACATAAATATATTATTAATGTGCAATAATGTTTCCTGAAAAGTCTGACAAAACTTTCAGAAGGTTCAAGTTAATTGCAAGTCAAGTTTTAATTCATTAGCGAGTCTCGGGTCACCCAACTGTCGTTAAAGATTCATCTACACATATACGACCTACGCTCTTCGCGATAATTTAACCATTTAAAAAGCCGTCTGACAGCCACGTCACCCCATCGCAATATAACCGAATACCAAAATTCTTCGTCAACAGAATAAACGCGTACCCAAATTGATTAAAAATGTTATAGCCGCGTTCGGACGATCGAGAGAAATGTTCGGAAGAAAAGGAATCAAAGCCGAACGGACGAGCAGTCCGAAGGCCGTAGATTCGCTTCCCGAGGTGGCTCTGGCTGCGATAGTGACCTACAAAAAGCAAAAAGAACTCGGCGACTTTATGAGTTTCCTCCTCGGAGCGCTCGAGCGGAACTGCGAGTGGCTTAATGTCGTCGTCGGCAAACAACCTAACTTCAGCTGCGCTCTGATGGTCGGCGCCGGCCCCAATAGGTTCCAAGTCCAGGAAACAATTTACCCGACTAGCGACAATGTTAAGTTGGAAATCGAGCAACGAGACTCCGAGGATTACGACAAAGTGGCAATCGCTGCCATTCTCAAATTGACCAATCTGGAAATCGACAGTCTGTTGAAGTACATCAAAACTCGCCTCCACGAGAATCCTCTTTTGAAGGACGATCTCATCAAGGGCAAAGCGATGGGCATCAATTTCGCCGTCCTACGACCGCTCAATGACAAACAGTATCGCGTGATGGATAGAATTGTTGTCGGTAGTTCGCTGAAATGTGTGTTGCCCTCTAAAAAGAGGAGGAGGGACGAGAAATCGCTAGTTAGGGCCCCGTTGAAACGGTTCAAGTGCGAAATATCCTACCAGTAGCCTTCATTCATAAAATTTTGTGCACACACTACACACTTCAGTGTTGAATTGATGAAAAATTATGCACACTCCCGCATTGATAGTTTCCGATTCCCGGTGATATATTGTGTGGCAACGAACCATTATGAAGATAAATGCGACATTATGTTACATGATTTAAAACGTTCATAGCTGGACGAAATTGAAAATTAAATTTGATTACATCCACGATCAATGTTAATTATTTACATTTTCAATTCATTTATTTTAATTAAAGAGTATAGATGCAGACAAAATATTATCTTGTGTTCTAGTTTAAATCAATCGAGTTTAATCGCATTTCGGATTCAGTCTGTGGATTTCAGAATATCCACAGCAGGTCAACAGCTTATCTTATTCAGTTGTTATATGTATATATAGCTTGGGCATTTTACCTACCTTGTCTGTCCTTTATCATAAAAGTCACCAATTTTATACGTTTAACCCAAGACTTTTACCACTATTATTTCTTTAAGTTCTATTTCAATATTTGTGGGTCTAAGATTTTGCCCGTGTTTTTCTAAATATATCATATTTAATTACAAACATCCATTGAGATATAGGGCAATTGTCTTATGAAATTGTTATTTTCCAACCCTTTACACGTAACAGTAGGGTAGCGAGTTCGTAGCTCCATTTGGCACTAGTGCGAGAGAGATCAATATCACGAAATCAGGGCAGCCGTGCGCACTCTAATGGCTGGGCGAAATCCTCATTCGAAAGCCAATAAAAATAATAGACATTGTTAACGATTTGGTTATAACTTCCTTTTCTTATTAATTGTATGTTTAAACACTAGGTACATAAAACCAATACAAACAATAATAAAATAGCCGAATTATGGCTAAGATGAAGGGATCCTCCCTTTCGGACTCCTAGAACAGTATCAAATTTTATAACATTTGTACCTAACTGTGTGTTACAAGTGTTATATTTATATAAAAAACGTCTTCGTGTAATTGTTAGTAGTAGTAGAGTAGTACTTGACAAACTATATTCTTAAAACAAGGCCATTATGAATTTAAAACTTTAAATTAAATGTCAGACATCTCATCGCTTGCATTAGTGATTTTTTTACGCCAATCGCGCGATATGTCTGTGAGACATCTAACTTAGAATAATTGTTTGGTAGATAGATATTATAAGACTCTTTTGACAGCTTGAAGCATAAATTGCTTACTGCCTGTAGTTAACGCGAGTACAACCCATTCAATTGAAATATTATTAACGGTTTAAAACGCCAAATGTATTAGTCTCCCCGTAAACACGGCTGCTGCAATACGAAACGTCGGGACGTAAATAATTTTATTTTTACTTACGTTTAACTAATATATTTCGCGTTTTAAACCGTTAAAGTGTTTTATTCAAAAGTATTAATCATACTTATTTACCGTTAGACCGCAGTTTAAATAACGTGTAAATAAGTTTAATCGATACTATTTGCGTTTTATTTACCGTTAAAAGTGCATGAATTGGTAACTATACGGGTATTATTGGTACAGAGTCCGCCAAACATGATGAATTGTACCCAACGTCCGAATCTTGGCCCCAAAAAACTGCCTCCCAATCTGGTTATCGTTGATATAAATCAATTTGAATCATTGCCTAACACGGGTCGAACTTGGGCCTTTTCTCCGCCGGGCCTTGTAAGGATTAGGGGCGCTGACCGTTGGGTAATTGGCGTAATAGTTATGAGATTTATTGCCCTAGATTTACCTTCTCCATAATAATCAGCTACTGCTATGGCGCCGAACGAATGACTCAGAATATTCTGGTCACGACACAGCTTCAGGCGGTTTAAAATACATTGAACATAGATGAACGTACAAGCTAAAAATGCGCCCGGTATACAAGCACGCAATAGGTGTATTCTTAGGATTTAATATTAAATACCAGATCCATCTTTAAAAAAAATGTCGCGTGTTGTGGCAATTTTAATTTTTTTTTTTAATTAAATACTTTAACGGTTTAAAACGCGATATATTAGTTAAATTTATTTGGAAATGATTTTTAACTTCGGCCCGACGTTTCGAATGCTTTGCAGCAGCCGTGGTCACGGAGAGACTGGGGTAGTCGCCCGTGGGGGGGGGGGGGGGCGATGTCTCTCCGAAGTTAAAAATCATTTCCTGCTAACATTACATCAACGAGCTTGTCGATAGATCTCTCTCTTTTTCTCTAGAATTAGCAGATCATAGGGACAAAAATCTTTATATATATTTTGGTTTAGAACATAACATCACCCTCCTCAAGAAACCTCTTCGACCAAATAGCGTTTTAAAAATGTTTTTCGTATTTTGCATTAAGTGCCCATCAAAGAGATCATTGAAGCGTACACCCCTTAATTGCGCGAACAACGTTAAGAGTAAATAATGAAACGTAGATAATATAGAGGACGACGCCATTTTTTCAGTTAAATTTTTATTTTAAACATAGCAAGGGATTTTGAGGGCGCTCGCGAAAACGCGTTATCTTCAGATGTAAAGCAATAATAAAGTGAAGGGTCGCTGCTTCTGTAATTTGAGTCAGTTATAACGAGAACTGCATTAAAATTCATTCACATCCGTGATACTTTCGATTCAATAACGGCTTGTTATTTGCGGTCAAACTATCTTATTACAATAAATTGTATGAGATTTATTAGGTAGTTCTAGGAGCATTGAATTGCGTCTTGTGTTTGTCAAAGAATTATCATTATATCTTTGAAACAATGGAAAGTTCTTATTCCACAGGATATTCTCTATTCTTTTAACATAGATCAATATTCAAATAATGTGTTTGATTTTTGGTTCGTTTGTTTATTATCTACTAGATTGTAACAAACTATAGTATTACTGTTATTTAATGGAAGACTACTCTGTCTTTACTACTCTCCTCTATCTATACTAATATTATAAATGCGAAAGTAACTCTGTCTGTCCGGCTTTAACTCCGAAACTACTGAACTGATTTAAATGAAATTTGGTACACAGACTTTTTAATGCCAAATAAGGGGTGATAGGGGCTGAAAAAGGGGATGAAAGTTTGTATGGACATTTGTGCTTTTTAAAGCTAGAACAATGAAACCTTCTTCTTTGGCTTTTTGGGAATAGGAGTGGGAGTGGGGGGAGGGGGGGGACTCCCACTCCCAAGCGGGAGTTAAAGTGAGAGTGGGAATTAAAGTAGGAGTGATGTCAGATGGGAGTGTTGCGGCAAAGTAGCACTTACAACATAGATTGGCTGGCTTAAATGCGCCCTTACATAAATTAATGAACAACCTACATAATTAAAAATTCTACCCCAAGTCACTATTCCACGCGGACGAAGTCACGGGCACAGCTAGGAAACAATAACGTAAAAATCTGTTTCATGAAGCTTTTGAAAAGTCAGGATCAATACATTGGACCAGCTATTTCAGAATTTAGTGTAACGCCGATAAATCTCTATCGATAGTGCTGCAGTAAGTTTAAATTAGCGATCTAAATCCATTCCTATTCTAGTTAATCGTAATTATGCTTTATGCATCTAGACTCTGTTCATTCGTTCATTGCTATTATAAATGAATTTCGTCGCCACAATTGAATTATACCTTTGTCAGGGTAGTCGAAAAACTAAATATTACAGTACTTTCCAAACTAAGTACTTTGACTGTTTTTGGTAACTATAAAATAAGCTACATCGCTAGCAAGAACCAGAATAGAGATCTAAAATTGCTATAGCGATAAAAGATTTAAAAACAAACATTAAACATATAAATAAAACACTTTAACGGTTTAAAACGCGATATATTAGTTAAACTTATTTGAAAATTATTTTTAGCTTCGGCCCGACGTTTCGGATGCTTTGCAGCAGCCATGGTCACGGGGAGACTTATATATCGCGTTTTAAACCGTTAAAGTGTTTTATTTAAATGTGTACTACTCGCGTAAACTATAGACAGCATTTAACATTGAACATTAATATGTCTGTAGAAATGTTAATTTCACATAATAGGAATATATTATACAGGAAGATGAAATATCTTGTAATATTGGGTATAAGTACATACATGGTTTTAAGTTTTAACCATTGTTCTATTGCGTGATCAACCAGCGCCATCTATGTATTTATCCGCGTAAAGGTTAACCCGTACACATCTGTCGGGTAATACATCGACCTCGTCCACACCTGCTTCCTGCCAACCTGTATTCCTCGAGACATGTATCAAGTGGGCCCTAAGTGAATTTTTACGATCATTGCCTGTTATATATCGTCAGCGAGATATGAGTAATGTCGGGTCGCGAAATTGTATTAATAAATCCTCAGCACCGTTATGCAAATTTAAATAGCTGTTCGAAGATATGTCTTTCTCTAAATTGCACTGCTAGGACATAGGCGTGAAATTCATTTCATTTGTTTAATTCGTTGTTGTTGAGTAAGTGGAAGTTATGTACTGTGCTTGTAAATTCCAGAACTTTCTTTAGGAAAAATAGAAAATTTTTTTTGTGCCATGACTATGGCATAAAGTAGGGTAGAGATATGTGTAAAGTGGTATTAATTTTAATGAAAAAAATGTTCAATTTGACACAGAAATGACGGACTAGCAATTGTAAATATCTAAGTAATAATTTGAATAATTATACATTGCCACGTATAAAGTCAGAACCAAAAGAATTCATAGTACAAATTATTTGGCTAAGATCTAGGAAATACTGTTCGAATTAACATGGCTCATAACGAAAACTGCCTAAAATGAAGGACAATTTTGGAAGCTTACCTGACAGGGTTCCTTATAAAAAATAATTTCGTTATTTAGATTTCAAATAATCTCGTACGTGACAGCTTATTACAAACATTAATGTCATTTTAAAATATCCCGTAACTCTACTAACTGTAATAGTATTTTAAGGAAATAAAGCCTTTTTTTATTTAAATAAAACACTTTAACGTTTTAAAACGCGATATATTAGTTAAAATTATTTAAAAATGATTTTGAGTCTCCCCGTGACCACAGCTGCTGCAAAGCATCCGAAACGTCGGGCCGAAGTTAAAAATCATTTTTAAATAAGTTTAACTAATATATCGCGTTTTAAACCGTTTTTATTTATTTAATAACAGTTTGTAACACGAGATATATTTTACCCTTTGCTAACGTTATTCAAGTCTACATGCCTACTCGTCGAACCTCAATAAAATTAACGCTAACCTATACTTTTGTCAAATAAAAAGATGGTTCAGAATCACCTAGAGTACTTCTTAAGTAAAAGGTACCTACATCGCATCAGCAATTTCCTTACAAGTTTATCGTCGAATTTTCCTATAAATTCTTCGGGAATCTTCCAATTTTTTTGATAAACGCGACACTCGAACTCGTCGAGTCCACCCCAAAAAGGTTTTTCGATAATATCTCGAAGGGACAAATTTGTGTCGTGTATGCTTAACTGACTTTGATCGGAAATTCAGATGTCAACACAGGAACTATTTCCTATTTGCAATACATTTAGGTATATTTGGCAAATAGCTTCTATTCTAATTCTTCTATTTTTAAAAGCGTGTTTGCGCCGAAAAGCAACTATTCGGTAAATTCTGCTATTGTGGAAATAAGTAGGCCTTAGTATTTTGTTTATTGTTGATTTTAAAATAATACAAAGCTGAGCCTACACGCCTCAAGTTCATATTCAATAATGTATTTCCTTCAAATCGGGCTCCTATAAATCCCGTATTGTTTTATTCATGACCACAGATACTGACTCAGTGTGACAATCCCATAAACCATCCAACTTTAAATATGAAACAGAACAGAATCGCACGTTTTCAGGTTAGCCATAAATATTGTTAGATAAATATGTATCATGTCCCCTGTCAGGCCAGATAGTGTCGATTCAAGCAGGGGGCGAAATCCGAATTCTTTGAAAGTTGCTTCGATCCATTTTTTTATTATTGAACTAAGAAACAACACGATGGAGAAGAGGTTTTATGACAAACAAACAGTAAAATGGTATAATCCTTTAAATATGTTTTATTTATGTATTAAATAGATAAATTTATAAAGACAATGTTACAATATAGGTTAAAAAAAATAAACTGGTTTAATGAATATAACCGTTACATAAACATAGTAATTTCCTAATGCAAAGATGCATGACCTGAGCCGGGAAAAAATAATATTATTTTTATAGAATTGAAAATTACGTTTGCTAAATCTAAAAATTTGAATGTATCTAAAATAAGTAAGTTAACTAATATATTTATCACCTTAAACCGTTAAAATTGTATTTACATGTTTCCAATGTTTGTTGTGGTATGATTAATATGACTAAAAACTTAGTTTATCCGAATAAAACTTAAAAAACATGTAACTGTTTCCTAATCCTTCCACGTTTTGTGATTGACATTATTCTAGATTCTCAAAGTTTATTTTAAAAGCTAGCACCGACTCACGTCCGCTGTTCGCGGAAGTGGGATGAAGAATGACGAAGTATACGCATCAAGACAGGTTACATTATGCGTGAAATTACCCTCTTCAAGTACCCTCATATATTTGTATCTGTTTTACGCCTTTATGCTGTAACATTTGTTTAGGCTTCGAATAATTTGTTACTCCATTTTGTAAAAAAAGTGACGAGTTTAGCACTTAGTAACATTATGTATCCTAAACTTGTATTCAGTTTTACAAATGCAAATACACGAGAACTCTACTGAGAACTTCTTGGTTTTTACAAAAATGCCCAGGTAAATTAGAAATTAATTTTAATTTTTTTCCTAGCTATAACTTAAACATAACAAGCTTACGTACTATCTATAATTTACGCGAATAGTACACATGTAAATAAAACACTTTAACGGTTTAAAACGCTATATATTAGTTAAACTTATTTAAAATTATCGTACGTCGGGCCGAAGTTAAAAATCATTTTCAAATAAGTTTAAGTAATAAATCGCGTTTTAAACTGTTAAAGTGTTTTTTTTTAAGCATAACAAGCTTACCTATTCACACTCGCTACTATACGTAAAGTAAAGATTTTGTAGGGGACCAGAAAAAAATCACATTTTTCGTTCCAAAAAGGTTAAGTACTATATTAATAAATATTCATTGCGCTTTCGTTAGCAGAGAGTCATGTTTTAATATTTAACACACTTAGCATAATTTTAGTGAGAGAGAAACGCATCGATGCTTTGAAAAGAACATTGAATGCCCAACATTAAACCCGGATCAGTTTCACCCTTCAAATTGCCCGGATATATCCTTGTCGTTTGAATTTTTAATGTCCCGAATATCGGTATTCGTTGTACTAAAAATCTTTAAAACATCAAGAACAACGGTAGAGGAACGGAGAGTTTTCATTTACCTAGTTACCTTTTTAATCTTTTTGTGTCCAAGTCAATTATTTATCAAATAACGCGTATTTGTAAATTAAAATTTGAGGGTTTAAGAGCTCAGAGCTCGCTGTTCGCGAGCGGGTAAAGTGTAAACGGATATTTTTAAATATACTCTTATATCATGTATGTATTTCTGTGAGAGCAGTTTATTGAACAATTCAAACACAATTTTTGCTTCATTATGTTGGGTACAACTGTACACAATATTATGTATATTAATTTTAGCATTGGAGAAAAGGTTCGGTGTCCGAATTCCGGAGAAACGATACATTGTTTCGGTTTGGCAGAACACAGAGAAACACAGTAAATAAAATTGCTCGGTGTAACGTAAGCGTTTTCGCCACATGCCCTACAGTAGAAAACAGGATGTTCTCTGTTCCTGTTAATAAATTATCCATACATTTAGGATGAAAATCATAAATTAAACTCGTTTTAGCGTTTTTATAGCCGCAAAGTGAGAGATCTAAGAGGGAATTTTTGTATAAATTACGACGGAGCTATCAAAACATTTTTATTTAACGAAGAGGCGGAGCTCTTTGTAATAATTGTGAATTAATTGCGATCGTTACAAAAGAGGTCTTATAGCTAATTTGTAATTAGGCACGCGATGGGAGCTTATGGAATTTCGATGTTTTTATAGGCTTCTTTAATTATATATTTTTTACGTGAGTATAATATAGTTATAATGAGGAGTTAGTTGTAGTTTTAAAGTATATATATTTTAAACTATATTGATACTACCTCAGTAATTTAAATAAAATACTTAACGGTTTAAACCGAAAAATATATACTTAAACTTATTTAAAAAATATTTTATTAGACAGTATCCTCAGTAATTCAGTGCAATTTGGTCCTTTGCATTGCGGTAAATACAAGAAGTCCCAATCGAGGGTAATGAACAATATGAGAACGTTTAAAGCCTGAAATCGACATGCATATGCAATCTGTGAGATATCTCAAAATAAATTTTGTCTAAGTTTGTAGAGCCGACTTTTCTTCACAAAAATCCAGTGTTCCCCCAGGATTTATAAAGTTACCATTTATTCATGTCTAAAACATAAATCTTGATAAAATAATATTCTATTCATCACACGGTGTCGAGTAAAAAATGGTGAGTTATTAGATTTCGCACGGCTAAAGGTGGCTAGAGGTTTGGATCGCGGCTGCTTTTAATTAAGTACTCACCTCGTGGGGCTTTCGTGAAAAAAATTTCCACCCGTCTTGCGTTATTCAATCTATGCCTACCGGGATTATAAGATTCTTCTTTATTCTTCAGAAGCATAACATTTTTCAGGGACGGTTTAGTCGGGAAAGCTTGCCAAAAAGACATCCAACTATTTATATTGGCTTGGCTTATTAACAGAAAACCACAAAATTACATTATATTTAAAAAACTTATGTTTATGAAACCGTAAGATAGTAAGCCATCAAGTAGGTTTATATTACGGAATACTTTAGTATGTTAGTTAGTAAATAGTATTAGTAAAATTTATTTGAAAATTATTTTAACGGACGTTCTGGATGTGTCACCGTGACCAAGGCTGCTGTAAAGCACAGCAGCCCTGATCACGGGGAGACTTAAGATGGAGGGTGTCTCTACTCTCTAACGCGAAACTGGCGGGGTCGATGCAAAGCATTTGGGCCATAGTTAAATAATTTTCAAGTAAATTTATATACCTATCGCGTTTTAAACCATTAAATATTTTATTTAAATGTGTACTACTCGCGTAATCTACAGTATTTACATTATAATCCATCGAAATTTACTGAGTTAAACTTCGGTAGATTACAACCTACCAATAGGATACGCGTTGAGTAGTAAGCAGCCTTCGACGCAACACGACCGAAGCTAATGAATTGGTTGTGTATTTAAGTTATCGTCAAGTATTCCGTTATTATTTTGCTTTTTTTTCAATTCAATTTGAATACGTCTAGCCAGAGGGGAGTTATAAGAGATTAATTCAACAATGCGCTTCGAGACGCGACGAAGTATTGCCATTGTTGTCCAACATCTAAGTAATAACTTGGCCTCGGTTTCTTTCTAATTTTGTATTCCAGGATAGCAAGCTTAAACATCTATTGCTCTAACAATATTTCGACTCGATTAAATGTCTAGAAAAATCGCTAGATTTAATATTGCGTAGTCAGAAAATAGTAGTGTCTATGTCTACTCCACTTGATGGTAGGTAAAATGATCCAGCCGTATAACCTACACGCGCTGTCGATTCATTTGTGGTTTACCATTCATTTCATATCCTGATTTCCAGACGAAATCCAACATGTTTCAGATTTCAGAATGTTGGACCTGCTGGGAATCAAACTCACGATCTGTTAACTTTTAGCTATATATTGTTACCATTACACCAATGAGCCCGAGTCCGTATTATATTGTTGATGTACTAACATTACATAAGACAATAATTGTAATGTAGGTAGTTTGTTAAAAGGATAAAGAAATCATTAAAACATCTCCCATGTTTCGAATGTTAGTATAAAAATACAAAAAGTGACTATTTTCTATAAAAAAGTTTCAAATTAATTATTTTAACTTTCGACCTTTAACGTAAGGTAACTCGTAAATACCCTCCGAATTCGACAAAGGTTGTTTTTACTAGAGTATTTCTCGTAAAAACTCGTCCATCATTATACGTGTGCCATCCTAAGGCTATTATGGCTGTCCCTTAACAGTTCCTAAACTAGTAAGAGTCTCAGGTGTTGGAGCGCTCTCGTCGGACATCATTTAGTCGAGCCTTTACTCAGTCCCTTGGGAATAATTTATTTTTATCTGCCCCGGCCCGGCGATCCTTGCTTTGTGACGTCATCGATTATGTGTACCGGTAACGTTTTCCGTTATTCGTTGAATAGATAATGGTGCAAAGGCTGGAGGAGAGTTTTATAAGGTGTCAGGTGCTGTCATTTGAATGTCAAATATAATATTGTTATAGAGAACTAAGAGTATGCTATAAAAAGTTATACATTTCCATATTGCTGCATTATATTGTAAAAGCATATATACAAATGTACTTACAACATACAAATGTACATATAACACATATCAATATTTTTTACTCTGAATTACGCTAACCTGCGTTATTCAGAAAAATCACGCCTCCCGAGAGTACATTCTATATTTTTTGTATTGATTTTGATAATTATTGTAATCAAAATCTGTTAAGCGATTTAAGTGTCAAAAAGTAATCAACAAATAATTATTGCGACTAACTCTTATGTTATTAGCAGCGACCACCTTATTAGTTAGGTCTCTATTACACTTTAAAATGAAATATGTATTACGTGAATTGGGTCAGTTTGAGACACGAGAGGCTAAATTCGGATAATAGCAATGATCCGACATAATTCTAATAAGCTTGGCAAGCAGTCAACTTGTACGACTTCTAATATTATTTACTTCTTAATGGATATTGGAAAATGTAACGGAGAGCCTCTTATCTTTTTGCTGGATATGAAATTCTATTGCCACTTGAACCTCTGAAGATGTGTTTGCGAATTTATTGCATTATATCGAAAATGCTAAGTAATCAGTTTTTATTACAACTAGATTTTCTAGCTAGCTTGCAAAGTTGGCATAAATAAAATGGATGCACAATTACAAACTCATTAATTATAACACACAATTACAAAATGGCGGCAAAATTTAATTATGGCCGTTTCCAACAGGTGTCGATTGTCAAAATTTTAATCAAATTCCGATTTAGTGTTTGTCATACTTATTATACATTAATAAATTAGTATAAAATTATAATATATTTCATAAGAATGCAATTATGTATTGTTTCTATTTCTTTGTTAGTATACTATTTAACGAAAAGGTAATAACGTACTACAAAATACATATACAATTTCTATTCTACCTGGAAGGCAACGTATAGTGAAAGCCGTATAATCCTTACAGTTTCAAAATGAAACCGAAAAAGGTTTTAAAATTTAAGTAAAGTATTACTCTCAGAACACAAACCGAATAGCAAAACTGCCTAAAACCACAATTCACGGTAACCCAAATATTGATTTGATTTTAGTTTCGCATTTATTGGGCCAAATTGATCCCAAAACACAATTGTCTAGACATATTAACCACTTAGCGGAAAATTCTGAACATACCCCCAATTGTTAAAGTAATTTATGCTTAAATTATAGTGTTTCTGTATAACGGTGGGACAATTACAGCGGATGGATATTGTTATTATTTGGTTTTGGGGCTTGAAAAGGTTTGACGTTCCCATTTAGTAATTTTCACTTCATATTATTCACACAAGTTTTTATTGTTACATACAATATTTAAAATTACAATAATTATATGTATAATTTTAACTATTAACTAAGGAGATGTGTATGTTATTGACACATAGAAGTCGACGATGAGATTTGGTAAATTAGGAAAAATGTACGCAGCATTTACCATAATAACAATAGTAATATAAGCTCTAATATAAATACAGCATTAAATTCACCACGTTAATTTCATTTAATAATAAAAAAAATATTGGTCATATTATACTACTGTCATATATATATATACCTACTACTGTAAATAGATATTAAATTTAAACCACTTTATTTTTGCTATGAATTTAACTTTTCAAGACGTCCTCCTTCCTCCTCCTTGCATAAGAATATAAAGGCATAAATGATGGAATGGAGGAAATTTCATTTCTCCTTGGAGACACTAAATGAGCTTCCACAGACTATAATTTGAGTAAGTTGTTTATTCTTAGAAAGTTTTAATATGAAATAGTGGCTTGTCTGTTACGGAAAAAGTATTAGCGCATTCAATCCTTACTAATATTATAAATGCGAAAGTAACTCTGTCTGTCTGTCTGTTACTCTTTCACGCCAAAACTACTGTACGGATTTGAATGAAATTTGGTACAGATTTGAATGAAATTTGGTTGGATGGTCTAGACCCTGAGAGAGGACATAGACTACTTTTTATTGCAAAAAGGGGGTTGTAAGGGGTTAAAAGGGTGAGTGAAAGTTTGTATGAAATTCGTGGTTTTTGAAGATAGAACATCGAAACTTTCTTCTTTGGCTTTTTGAGAATAGGAGTGGGATTGGGAGTGGGAGTGAGAGTGAGAGTGTTGCGGCAAAGTAGCACTTACAACATAGATTGGCTGCGATAAATGCGCAATAACATAAATTAATAAACAGCCTAAATAATTTAAAATTCTACCCCAAGTCACTATTCGACGCGAACGAAGTCGCGGGCACAGCTAGTTTATTATATTAAAAAAAAATAGAATTAGAAGTCATGGGTTTGAATCCCTGCTACAAATATTATTGTTTATTTATGAAGAAACAACATAATGGCATTTTCATAATTATTTTGAGATATTTATATATTAAAGAACAAGAGAGCTTGTCTAATATATGTTGGTACTTTTTTGTACCTTTATCAAAATTGTTATACGTAAGAAAAAATTAAGATTAGTCTACCGGATGTGTTGTTATAGAATAATGGAACCTTCACAGAGTTTAGGAAATTATTTAATCTTTTGTAAGTTTCTGCCCAACGTATTTTTGTTACCCCTTCCACAGCGGTATAATTCTTGTACTACTTAAATTCCTAATGTGGTAAGTCTCTGACTTGACACGTAATCCCATATACGACATTGTAATGGAGCATTATCTCCTGATTACACACAAATCTCTTGTGACATCCAATTATCTATGGTCAGTGCTTTCCATTTTAATTGCTCACTAACGGATATTACCGCTAAGAATATTAATTAGGCTTTGCAGATATGAATGTAGATGTAGAATAGGCTTTGATAGTACGAGATGAAGGCAATACTTCTTCTTCTAAAAATATTCTTTGCAATATTTACAAAATATATTTTCTTGATTTCAGTTTTCAAAGCCCAATGTATGCCCAGTAAGGTCCTTTTAAATAAAACACTTAAACAGTTTAAATCGCGACATATATTAGTTGGAGTTATTTGAAGATTATTTTAACTACGGCCCGACGTCTCGGATACTTTGCAGCAGCCGTGGTCACTCAGATAAACTACAGACAGTATTTGAGTAACATCCTGTTCACAAATTGCTACACACAATATTATTATGGTTCTGTTAAGATTTATTGACTTTTTTTTAAGAATATATTATATCTTAATTTTATTTATGTAGTTATGTAGTTAATGAAGTCAATTCTAATTAATTACGAAATTCCTTAGTTAAGTTTAGTTCTAAAATTTGAGTACACTCTATACATTAAAATAAATACAATTTACAAATGAAAGGCCTTACCTAAAACGGTTGTGTGTAATATTTATGTAACAATAAACTACAGACGAAGAAGTCATAGCTATTATTATTTCGCTAAGTGCATTCGCCACTCGCCAGCAAAGGCACTGTGGCGAGTGGAATCGTAAATTATTAAGGTCATTCGATACGAAATAATGCGGCATAAATTTGCGGCTCGGTCGCTACGACAGTTCCTTAATCTACTGGATAAGATACAGGCAAATAATGAAAGGAACGGGGCGATAGAAATTCAACCGATGTCAAAATGGCGGCTCTAAACACGATTTGTTTACGATGATATACTTTTTGAAAGGTTAGAGCTTTACGGATACATTCAAGTAAGAACGCTATCGATAATGGTTTTTGACACGCTGATCTCAGGAACAACTGGTTTGAATTTAAAAAAAAGTAGTTGGTAGTTGGAGCATTTTTCGACGAAGTCTTTATGTTCTAAAACTTAAATCTGCGACCAATAGAAGCAAAAAAGCAGTAGGAGATGTAGAAAAACGGGGTAAAATTGTTCATCTTTTAGAGTTTCTGATGCGTGCGCTGGGAAAACGTTTGGAGATACCCAAAAAATATGTATGAATTAATATTTATTAAATAACCTAAAAATTGTCCGATGTCTACCTTTTAAGATGAACTAACAAGAACCGTTTTTATAGTTATTAGATTTCGTCAAAATAGTTCATATGGCAAAAAGAACGTTTGTCGGGTCCGCTAGTTATTGGCTTTGAACGTTTGAAAAGGTGACGTGAATGCTTCACAAATTCACCCAATCTTGATTCTTTTATTTATTCTAATTTGAGTTCTACTTCGTCAATATAATTGAGTCACACGTTGATCGATTTATGTACTGTTTTTATAATTTTCTTGGTTACCACCAATATATTTTGACACATCCAGTAGCTTAGTTTAACGCATTGTTAGAAGAAAGCGCAGTTTCAAATAAGCAGCTAATTCCATTAGACGCAGTCGTGAGGGATTGTGACTGGCTTACAGTTTCTCCTTATATTCCTTAACCCTTCTGTTTTCCTGGTAATGTCAGTGAGTTCTAATTATTTGTTTACAGTAATGACCATTTAATTTGAATATCAAATAAATCAAAGTTGAACTGTATGTAGTTTACGCGAGTTTAACTAATATATTACGTTTTAAGTCGGTAAAGTGTGTTATTAAAATAAATTAAAGTTAAGAAGAGTCAAAAAGTAGAACTTACTTTTTTGCCCTTCCCATAAGGTAATTATATTCCATATCATTTTATCGTTTTATAAAACAGATTAATATATTAATAATGGAAAGAAATGTTTATTTGACCTTATTAAATTTCTTTCCAGCCGAGGTGCCTGTAAGAGATCATTTATAGAGATAATGCTGCCTGGTTCTGTCTAAACTTGTAAAATATCTTTGTGTAAAGATACAGACACACAGTGAAATTTGGTTTGCCTATCAAAGTGTAAAGTATATAAATAATTCTTAAGACCCAATCCTTTTTATAATTATTATGAAACTCCGTACATAGCCTTGGGGAGGCTTATAAAATGTCTTCGTCTCGGATGCAGCAAATGGAAAGCCGGCTTAGAGCGCACCTAATTTCGAAGCATCTCGGCTAATAAGTCTTTCAGGGCGAGGTGTTTGCGTTAAATTACAAAGCCTTATTACGTATTGTGCCCTTGTGTATAGCGATGTACTGCATCCAACCGCCGAACTCCAATTTACTAGGTTTGACTTATGATTAATTTAGCTGCAGAAATGAGCTCAGAAGCTTTGTAAAGTGTTAAGTTTGCATCTGGAAAGAGCAATCCGTGAAAGAACACTGTTCAACTTACAATAGTAATGTTAACATTATCTAGTGAATCGCAGCGGAATTAGTCTAGCCATTAGTAGCAAAATGTAGTGAGTAATCAAACAATTTTTACAATGACAGCGCATAAAAAGATCTCTATTCTCTACTAAATACTGTCTATAGTTTACGCGGATAGTACGCATTTAAATAAAACACTTTAACGGTTTAAAACGCGATATATTAGTTAAACTTATTTGGAAATGATTTTTAACTTCGGCCCGAAACGTCATATATATCGCGTAATATATGGCGTTTTAAACCGTTAGTGTTTTATTTAAATCTATTCTCTACTGTTTTTAGAATGTATAATTACTGTCCCTGCCTCTGTTTCTCGCGCGCAGACGTTATAAAATAAAACAAAAAATTACTATATTATTCCTTATTTAATTAATTTAAGCCTTCCCTATTTATTATTACACTAGCTGTGTCAGTGACTTCGTCCGCGAGTATCGTTATTTTGAGCATCTTTTACCATTTTTTTCACATTTCTTGCTTTTTGCTTGTAATGGTCACAGGGCGATGTTTTATAACCTAAAAAATATTTTTTTCATTTTGAATCCGTAGTTACTGAGACTCGCGCATTCAAACAAACAAACTCTTCAGCTTTATATATTAGTATAGACAGATTAGTTTCTAAACGGTAAAATAATCTTTTAAGGAGTTAAGGGGATTAGCATGTCTAAACTAAATCTTCATCATTTTTCTAAGGTTAGAACTACAAAGAATTTCTTCATAATTCTGCACATTTGTAATCTCGGTGTCTTTGAAAACAGAACGACAGCCTTTCCGTGCGAACCGCGAAACATCCATTACAACAATGCAGTTGAGAGGCGATCGGAAATTCAATTTCCGATATGATACGATCCGTTAAGAGATTGCTCAAATAAGTTGCCATACACACTCATTTATCAGACTTCGAAACTACAATTCAGTGGGCTTTGCCTATTCTGCTTCAGAAGTTCAACTAATAATGAATGGCTATTTTGTAGGTCTTGTCTATCAGCTGGTGATATTATTGATATTCCTGTTTATTATGACGTAAGGAACGTTTTACCTAATGGAGAAGGAAACATACTAAAATTGTTTTCTCTCTTGAACTGAAAACGATATTTGATTAAAATTATTAATCATAATGTTGCCAGAAAAGGTACCTTCTAGGTTTACAAATTGCTGTTTTGTCACGTCACATTTTATAGAAATCAGATAAATATTCTCCGAATTTTTATAATATGAATCCATAAAAATCAAGAAAATTGAATTTTCCTTTCTCACAGTAATAAGATGTGGACGTAATGAAGCTTTATAACTTTCCATTCAATCATTTATTGAAATACGTAGAGAGTATTGCAAATTATAGGTAAGAAGTCTTACGACGAATTTTCACAACAGGTAACATAAAAGATAATATTCAGTTGATGTCAAATCACCTTGAATTACTGTAAAATATTTTAATTAAACATAACAGTTGAAGCTAAAAAATTAGCTAGCTTGAAACTATACCATAACCAGTAGTTAAGATATATAAAAGTAAATAAATAAATTTAAATATGAATTTAAATAAACATTTTTAATGGCTTTTGAAAACTTTATTATTTTTTACATGAAGGCACTATGTAATTTAAAAATCGAAAATTAATTGAAAAAAATTCAACGAAGACGTGTAGGACTCGGTAACTCAATTGTCCTGCCCGAGTCGAAATTTATTTTCGATTTTTAAATAATTTTTAATTGCTGCTGAAAGCACTTGAATTCGTAGTTAGTGATAAATCAAATATAAGTTTATTTATTATGTAAGTTTATATATTTTGCATTATAAACCGTTAAATGTGTATTTCTGAGAGAACATAAAATTAAAATGTAATAGTTATCGCAATTACTATTTTCACAAACTATTATTACTTTCTTCTAAAATATCAAAGATACTATTTTTATATTTTTCTAAAGTTTTGTGTAGATGCATATTTCGATATGAGAGACCATCAAATTTGTCTGCAAAAACACATTTAAATTAAATTGGGTGGTTAATTTATTTACACCTTAATATACACTGGTATTACGTAATCCAATATAAGTATATATATACTCTTATCTAGCTATGCTAAATATCAACCACAGCAATCCAGACACGAGGAAACAAGTGGCAAATTCATCCGCATTTCGCAGAACAAGTTCGCCCTTGTTCAAAACGCGTCAACCAATTTTCATTTTGCACGTTACTTTGTCGGAATTCTTTGGCGGATTCCCGCCACGTTGCGCCTCTGTTTGTACACGTTTTGACATCTAATGTAATATGTAGTGTGAGAAATTGGGTTTGAGATGGATCGCGATATAACGTTATTGATGCTGACGGCTTGCTTGCTTGGTTTATCAAATTTTCAACGTAATGTGGGAAGTAATCATTGCAATCTCGACGAAATATTACTTAGTTGTCTTTCGTCGTGTGCCTTTATTAAGAAACGATTAGATTCAGTTAGACTTTATCTTGATAGACAGAAATCAGACCAGGGTTCCTAGCGTTCTACTGGTTCTAATAAATTTCCATGGGGCTTAAAACATAGTCAAAATCAAAAATATATTTTTGACGTAGTTAACAACTCTGTTTACTTAAAATAAAATATACTTTATTCTCTTTAAAAGCTTCGTCAAAAGAATTTAAAAATGTTTGTCTTTCTGAAATGAAATCGGTTAAAAATTTAAGACTACATTTACATTTAGTACCATTTCTCAAATCAACAGCGTAGAACGAACTAGAAGAACTGGCAGGAACGAGAAGACGCGCTGCCACTTTTTTATCGTTTAGTTTATTTTCAAATTTCACGTACTTTAAATGTACTACGTCTTTTTCCCTGTTAGAGCGGGTTCCTCCAACCCCCAAAGCATTGCTATCTTTTAAATGTTCATTTACGTCATAATAACCCGTACGAAGCAGTTTTTCTCAAATTTGAAGAAACATTGTAGCAAATTTTCCACACTGAATCATTATCCCAAATGAAGTACCGGCTTTCCCGAAAACTCCAAACATCTCATCATATGAGTAAAGGGCCTTGTCTATGAGCCTTGGACCCCAATCTGTGGTTCGTTTTACTTTAATTAAAATGTGCGTAATCGCCACGAAGTAACAATAACATTTTGTTTGACAAATATGATGCCTTAAGATTACACATTTCTTAGACGAAAAAATCTCCTAGTAACGCTATGAACGGATTAGAATTAAAAGATATTTGATAAAATGATCGAAATTCGTACAAAGTTTACTGTTAATTCTTAGAATTATTTCTACACTTTACATTTTTATAAGATAAATATATATTATTTATTTAATTGTATAACTTCGCCTTACAAATTCCTACTTCTTCCCTGAGGCAATTCAGATAGGTCCTCCTTTCAATCTCGCGTCATTGTGACGTCATGTATGCGACATAATACGTCATGGTACCGATAAGGGTGATAAAGGGTCTATTGATAAGCCTAAACGGTGTGACAGCTAATGTGGGTTGAATGATGCCTTCTGATGCGTATTGTGTGAAACCGTGTCGAGATGTGTTGTTAACCTAGATTGTGCGAGTACTGCTCGCTAAGGAATTGTCAATAGAGAGGAGTAGATCTTACAGTACTTCGTATGTACCGACTTCGACAGAAAAATCAGGTTATGGAACAGAATAAGGTCAGACGTTCATATATTGCGCTTGGCCCTAATGTAATTTTCAATGTATCTTGTAATAAACAAATAATTATCATAGTAGTTTATGTAAGTAGTACCTACACATTTAAGTAAAACACGATTAACGGTTTTAAACCCGTAATATATTAGTTAACGGCTGGGGCAAATCATCCGAAACGTTGACTCGAGCCGTAATTGGATTAAATGGTTTATAAGTTAACTAACAATTATTGCGTTTATTCCTAAAAATTGTTTTATTCAAATAATAAGAAAATAATTTTTAGACACACACTGGATAGCACATTTTCGAGTTTTGTGAGACCAAGTGTTTATAGTATTTGATGAATAGACGTACCTACATCTGGTTTGGAAATGGTTTCTGAATTACGTGAACGTGTTACATTGCGCTAATAGAAAGATTTGTGTCTCTCCGTTGTCTACTACAGCTTAACTTCGTAAGTAAGCGAAGGATCACTTGCACGACATTTGCATAATTAGAAGCAACATGACTGACTCCTGACAGTTTCCATTAACTCAAGGTAAATAAATGTAAATCCTCACACGGCTAAAGTTTACACCCTCTCAGTTAATAATGAATTAATTAATGCTTCGTAACTCCTCAGACGGAGTCAGGTCTGGAACTATTCTCCTTGGGTATCAGCGGAGTTTGGCCGTGTGCCTAAAGCTCGGCTTTGCTCCGGTTATCTTTATACGGAGCTTTGACGAATAATATCTGTCGCTTCGTATTTACTTACATTGTTCCCTATTTTACGCTCTACTTATGTCTGTTGAGGGAGGTCGATGAATTTCTTTTTTGGATCGAATGGTGAATTCTACAAATTTTTTGTGTATTTATTTGTATGTACTCATCAAAAACCCTTTTTATATTTCTTTTCTCCTGTTCTTCAGGTTGTCTGGTGTAGATCGCTTCTTGCCGATAAGGCCGCCATTTATTTATAGTTTTGTAGGTATGTTTTTTTTTCTAACTCTTTTTGTTTAGTTGTATGTGTTGTAAATAATCAAATTGTAATCAATGTAACAAAAATAAACTGACAAACGTGTACGTACACTTGACTTACAATTCGGTTAGGTTGAGCAAAAATTTGTTTAACAATTTTTTATGCTTATTACAGAAAAATAAACATATTTTTTCTTCTTCTTCTTGATGTCTTGTGTGTAGATTTGTATCAAGAAAAAAGAAGAAATAAATTTCAATAAAGAAATGAAAGTTTCTACGAAAAACGTGGGTTTCAGTTCCGAAGCGCAATTTCCAAGTTTCCGTTTCAACAATTACCTGGACTCACGTCGGTAGTAAACTACTCAATCACGATACGTAATCATCTAATCTTTCATCAATCTTACGCCATTTCGCAGTGTATAAAAACTTAGTAAAAGAGCGCCGGGGTTCGAGACTCGGGTCCGTAGTAAAAAACCCTAATTCCTGCACCCTTTCATTTATATCCGGGCAATCTGGAAGCCTGTAGCTTATTTATAGGGGTCCCGTTTGATGGGCGGGAGTCAAAATGTGTAATGATAAGGCTGTGCCTCCGACGTAGACTGGCGACTATTTAATTAATGAGAGGCTGCTAGAGGCTGAGTGGCCTAATATCAACAAACATCATTTTAACTAAAGAGGAAAATAATAATGCCCAATTTATTTAGGCAAACATGAATATCTTTAAAAATTACTTCAACAATTTTCGGTCACTGTGTACGTTAATATTTTTAGGCTATAAAAATATAAATTAAGTCATAAAACTGCAGTTTGGCTACATATTGTCTTCATAACATAAGCGAAGTTTTAAAGTACATATGTATTTTAAATTGATGAAATACTTTACATTTAAGGCTGATTTAGACCGAACATTTCAGAACTAGCTAGTAATTATAACTATATAATACTATGAAACTATAAACAATACACTACGTAATTATATTTCTTAGTAATAATAAAAATAATTAATTTAGCTAGCTACAAAAAAGGCTGGCTTTCAGCCGTGACGTGCGACTATTTAGTCGCAAGTTTGGCTCGTAAGTGCAAACCCGTAGCGTTCCAATGTAGAACAGAGTTTACGAGTGTTAGTTCGCCCGTTTGACCGTCTCAATGATATGTTATCGCGAGCAATTTTTGACGCCACTACCTAATTCATGAGACACCCTCGGTTCATGGTGTTTTTATTAAGGATTTTTCGGTTATCCTTTAACAACGACGGTGCGTATTGACTTTTACTATGCAATTTTCTACTGGCTTAAAAAACGGATAGTATTCTTAGGAATACACGTTACAATGAGTGCTGTAGTGCAACTGATTTACTTCTTATTATAATTGTTTTAAGATAATTTACAAGAAAAGTGGAAAATAGGACGCTCACTAAGCTAACCTTGTAAATTTGCTTTTAATATAAACATTAAAGTGAGCACGACGCTGACAGATTTAGAATTATGCTAGCTATGCTATAAAGTGAATATTATTATAAAAATATAGTATATAAGTACGGGCGTTTGTTCGTACAAGCTTTAATAAAACTTTCTTCATGTTTAAATAAATAAAATACTTTATTAACAATGCCTAATTATCATAATATATTATTTAGAAACATACGCCGCTTGTTACAAAGAAAGAAGAGTTTAAGAGTATATTTCCTTCTCTCTTAATTTGATCTTGTAGAATCACTGAAATATTTTTACAGTCAAGCCCATAATATTTAGGTTCATGGCGCACGTCATAAACCGTAAGCCCCCCCTTTAATTTCCCAGCAATACATTTTGGAGGCAATTAAGTTTTAAGCCGAACGAGGAATATTTACTCGCGATTTTTCAGACGGTGCAATATATTAAGTGGGTACCTTTCCACGAAATCTCCACTAATTCACTCCCCCCCTATTTAACAGAGCCTACGAGAGTTATTTTCAACTGGCTTGAATTGAAGAAGGAGGTTCTTAAGTTATTCTTTTAAAACATATGTCTATATAAATTAAATTTAATAATTTATTGTTTTCTCACAATACTGAGGAGAGACTATATAATAAAACATGTACATAAATATATTTCATATTGAAAAACTATTATATAAACATAGATGGTGTAGAATCTGGTATTGTATTTGGTGGCTCACATCTTTGGTAAAGTTTATAAGTAGACATTAAATAAGAGCGGTCTGTTGTATGAAAAGTACCTATACGGATATTTTATTTATTGTGCAAAATTAAAGTGTGTATGATTCCAATTGTTTTTAATGAATATGGCCTTCAATAATACTTGAACAATTGAAAGTAATTATTTGGTATTTTGTTTCATTATTATTAGTTTGACTGATACGGTGACAATAGTGATTTCAACATTTTTGACGGTTTAAAACGCGATAAATAATACTTTAAGGGATTAAAAGGTGATTAATTCATTACACTTATTTGGAATTGATTTGTACTACGGCCCGACGTTTCGGATGCTTTGTAGCGCCGAGGTCACGTGGACACTTAGTGTATATTTAAATGTGTACTACTCGCGTAAAATTCGGAATTATTTCAATTACGGACTCGCGTAAACTTCGGACAATACTCAAATTGTAGTTAATTAGATTTCCTCGTAAGTGGTCTTTTTACTGTAGTAAAGATATATATAACTTATATAGATCTCTTAATAAATGTACGAACGGAGGTGAAAGCGCAAAATTTCAGGCTGTACAACATCAATCAACGCGAATATGACGTCACTGGGGCCGGAAGCTCTCTGGGGGGTCCGAAATGCCGAAGTCCCTTAAACGATTTTCGGGGTCACTAATGCCCTGCGCGTACATTATAGAAACCTTTTCACGAAAAGTTAATGGACCTCTTGTTAAGGACAAATGGCCGCTGTACATCATACGCTTTTGAGGTCTAAATGTCTGTAGTGGAGGGACTATGTGGGAAATTAATGTCTTAAGTTAATGGCCGGTTCCCGGGCCTACGAATTACTCAAACGTCGGACAATCGATAATTTACTAAAAAATGAGGCGTTGCGAGTTAACGCTAAAATTAGAGGCTTAACAACTTTACCTTCAGGCCGTAATATTTTACACATAGATTTACAAATGGTATGTTATAAATAAAATAAGTATCAGTATAACAATTGTTTTAAAGTTAAAGTGTATTTACCGTTGTAAATGTGTACGGCTCTGCACATGCCAAACGTCGGCGTAATTACTAGTTTTAAACAGTTTAACTTAAATATAGGTTTTAAACCGTTACAGTTTTAATTTACTACTCGCGTAAACTAGGCGTGTCCTTAGCACATTTTTATTGCGTAAGGTTCAATTTAAAAATCTCGATCTACGCTTAAATTGCGAGCGCAAAATAAATATTTGCAACACAACGAGCAAGTGTGGGGTCCTTGATTAAAGCTATTCACACGAAATGAGTGACATTTCCGAGACGAGGCTGATATTACTGACAAAAAGCGCAAATGACCATCGTTAGAAAGGTCTATTATGAAATAAACACAAGATGTCTAACAAGGGAAATATTTTCCTCAGATGTTTTTCCTATTTCTGCCTGCAACTTCTGAGCAAAATGCGCTGTGGACGTACTTAGGCTTTGGATAATCGGAAAATCACATACTCACACCAAAACGCGGTTAAACGCGGTAATTTTTATATTTCTACCACGCATTTGATATCCAGACGCAGTTTAACATGTTCTTAAAAGTCATTAAGTGATTAGAAAAATGACGGACACGGTGGGGATCAAAGCTACGACCCGTTGATTATTAGCCATACTTTGCTACCATTATACCATAGAGCCCTTCGTTATTATGTATTTTTATTAAGCTTCTGAGTGATCATGGTTTCATGAATTCAGGAATATTATGGTCAAAAGGCAATAACCACCTAGTAATGGTATTAGGCTTTTCGAGCTGTCGTCCGTTGTCATCAAAATCAAAAATCATTTATTCATGTAGGTAGCTTAGTACACTTATGAACGTCAAAACAGGTAAAAATTTAAAACTCTAAATTTACAGTTACAGTTACTACCAGTTCCCAAGTTAGGGCGTAGAACGAACGAGAAGAACTGTCAAGAAAATCGCCGCCACTCCCTTTAATTGCCAAGTTTTTATTACATTTCCTTATATTCCTTACGCACTCATTGTGTACATTTCTTCCTTGATAAAGCGGGTTCCTCCATAGCCCAAGCATTTTTTATCATTTAAATATTCATTTACGTTATAATAATTAATAACCCTTTCCAAGCAGTTTTTCATGAAATGTTTAAGACAACACTGAGCTACTCGCAACTCTCAAAAATGTCTTTGATATTACTCAGAATGAAACAGCACAACCTGATCCCTGAAAATCCCCACATAACTCCCCTTTCGATATCATGAAAATCATGGAATAATCGTAAAAACACGTTTTTGACACCCCACCCCGCAAATGCACCTAACAAGCTGTATAGTTTACATTGACATCTAAATAATCTTTAGGAAATGCAATTCTTATCCAAGATCATTTCAAAAATTGGAATTCTTAGGACAATGGGAGTTCTCCCCTTTTTACTCTCATGGAAGAAAGTCCATTTGCAAAGGTCTTGGTTCGTAAAGGGTTTCTAGAGATACATATAATACATATGTTACGCCTAGTCTTTGTATAATGTTCGGGTAAAACAGTATGAGTTCGGAAAGATAAAATCAATCATTTTTTTAATGCTTTCATTTTTAATAATAAATTGGTGATAATATGTTAAACTGATTAGAGGTTGGTTATTTATATTTTATGGAGTTTGTACCGAAAATTAAAAGGCTTTCACATTTAAATAAATAATTAAACTGCAAACGTTGAGATGCGTCCTCAGCTTCAAGTATCAAATAGCAACATGTAAAAGGAAGTTGTCGCATTGTCGTATTTAGCATCTCGAGATGAGACTTCAAGTGTTTGTGACATACACAAGGTTGGGAGAGCGTTTGGATATTCTTACAAAGTATTATTACACTTAGATCTTTGTAAAAACCGTTTTGTTATTTGGAGTGTAATCACTACTGCAACCATAGACAATGGTAAAACAGGCGTTTTTGTTTCAGGCAAAATGAAAATTGTTATTCTCTATTAAAGTAATTAGTAAGTCTTGCACACTGTATAGTTTTTAATTAATCGTTAAGTTTCTTTCTACTTGGGTTGCCTGGAAAAGATCGCTTGTAGCGATTGGGCCGCCCGGTATCTGTAAGTTCTGTTTGGTGTACCTAAGTGTGAAATAAATTAATAAATAAAGTTCCTGTTCAATGTAAAACATAGCTCGATATATATCTACTGAAATTTATATAAATATATACATAACATGTATTACATGCCTTATAATATAAACTGAAGGACCTAAATTTGTTAAAATATTAGCTGCAATCGACATCAACATTTAAGATTAATTACGTATTACAAAATAAAAAGTAACTTTAACGCAAATAAATATAAACAGCCAACATAAAACTATTGTTTTAATAAAATACATGGTTTTTAAAAATACGTGTATATCCGGAGACGCCTGACACACATGAAAACCTGAAGCGCTGCCATAATGTGTTACATAACGTTAATAACTTGAAAATATGTTTTAAAACCAACAGACGCATACAAAAGCCCATGTACCGAACCCTTTGGTCTGTAACTGCGTCGTATGACAGTGTAACCAGCCCTTACAAACTTCCCAACTAGCTCCTAGGGAGTGATAGCGTGACTTCAGTAATTTTAACTAATGACACTTGGTAGGCCAACTTAGCTACGTGTTGTTCCAGTTAGGGCGTTAGCATAAATGTTGTAAGTTCGTTACGCTTACGACGTACCTCGGCTTCTGTAGTGTGCCTACCAGTGAGGTCTATCAGCTAATCTTGGTAATTATTAATTGTTTCAACATAACCTTTTATATGGCAAGTCGCGTAAAGACAATATGTTTTTATAGAGCTATGTAAGACTGTATTTTAGTTACATATTATATAAAATATTTAAAGAAATACACGGGCAGGATTCAAACTTGCGACAAGCGTCATGTTATTTCAATATAATGTTAAACGCAATTACATTACAAATGAGAAGAGTTGAGTCCCAGAAATGGGACCATTCAAATACAATAAGACCAACATATTAAATTATTTTTTTTTTCAGAAATATCTCTGCAGTTAAAATCCAGCTATTGACATAGAAATTTTGTTCTAGTTTCCTACCTTAAATACCAAGACGAACTTCTAATGAATTAGAAATGTTTTAATTAAACTTTGCTTCACGCAAAGGTACAGACAAATGTCTCGATGAAAGGACGAAAGCCTCCAATTTACATACAAATAATTGTAACAGATTGGAGCGAGTGAGCCGTTTCAGTGCAAACTCTCTTCATTTGTATAATTCTGTCTGTAATTGATTCATATTTCCAGATGTATGTACGCCGTTTATCCTGCCTAGGATCTTCTCACATAAATTGAAACGAATCGTTGTTTAGAAATTAATCCATGGATTCCAATCCAATAATTTCTAAATCTATTTCAATTTATATTTCGACGGGCACGTTGGGGTAATGGTAGCAATGTTTGGCTAATAGTAAGCAACAGGTCGT
Organism: Leptosia nina; assembly: GCA_963661955.1. Classification (NCBI taxonomy): domain Eukaryota; kingdom Metazoa; phylum Arthropoda; class Insecta; order Lepidoptera; family Pieridae; genus Leptosia; species Leptosia nina. Next base: position 1,687,673 of record CAVLEF010000004.1, on the reverse strand, counting down.
GGGTTCTTTCCCATCGGGTCCAATCGGTCTCTTATCAATCATTGAATTTTTTGAAACATGTTGGACTTCGTGTGGAAATCTGGATCTTAATTGGGTGGTAGGAATATTGCATTTCCATGTCACGAACCACCGGCTACATATTATATAAAAGCCGTGAATTTTAATCACCATTCGATTTCTGTCTGTGGTTTTGCGAATATCCAAAGACGAAATACATCTAGTTTAGATGTTATATGGCTGGGGTATTCCACCTTCCATCAGGTAAAACCCATGTTCTCTCTCTTCTCTAAAAAAATTGTAATTTTACAGTGGTTGTAATTTTAGATTTCTTTAGAGGAGTCTGTTTTTCTCTCCCTATCTATCTATGGAACTTGCACATTTTTGCCTAAAATAAACTAGATATAAAAATTAACAAATTCCAGCTTGAATATAATTAGTCGGACACAGCTTTTAATTGTTTACCGGTTTGTGAATTTACGCGCTAATGAAAAATGTTGCCGACTTTGTCCTTCCTTCTTTATGGCCTAAGTTTGTGGGAACACTTAAATTATTTTAAGTGCGACGCGGGCCGCGTCTTATGGTTATCGTCGCAGTGATTCATAATCGCTGGCGTTAAGGAGTCGAGTGTGAATTATACAAGTTAATAGAAATCTTTCACCTGTCCATATACATATCTTCAAATGTAGTGAAAAATTCTTATCGCGTATTCTTTTTTTTAGGAAAGATGAGTTTAGTTAAAAGAAGCGTGTAATCATACACAAACTTCGTTTACAACGGAAAGGTTGAACGAATGTAATAACACGTTATCTAAATGGTTTAAAAATGTTGTATAAACGCGGAATTTAAAATGTTTTTGTTTTGTTCCCTGTTTTTGTATAGGACATTTTACATACAAGCATGTAATCATCATGGTGATCAGATTTCTATGCCCTCCTCGACCGAAACCGCTGTTTCCCCCGGAAATCAACCCCAGACCTTCCCGTGTTTAACACAATGCTAGACAATGCATTCGCATTCGAAAGTCTTATTAGATGGTTGAAATGTCAATCAAACCCATTTAATTTAACAACTTGTATACATTGTAATAGTGTTTATTTTGTACTCGGATATATTGCATCTATTAAAGTATGCTTTTATCTCGTTCATCCCAGCTTCCTTCGAAACTTCCACTAAGCCACTTTATATTCCCAACTATTACTCCCGATAGCAGGAAATTAAATTGTGTTCCGCTTTGTGCAATATTGTTTATGAAGAGTGTATTGCCGAGTTGGTTAGTTTGAATAATGTAGAGTACGATGCGGCTCTTAGACAGCATCCAGTAAAAAGGCTTTGAAAGAGCACAGTGTCCAGTGCAGAGTAATTTACGATTTATGAACGATATATGCACATCTATTAAACAAAAAGTAGACTTATGTCTACTGACCTGGGATATGTAAAGCAATTAAAACTATAAAATAATATAACTAATACGTAAAGTTACAATTACTCACTTCTAGGACAGTTCTTATTCAGTACTATTCTATTTCTAGTTCAGTGCTTTACAAGTAATGAACGATTAAAATTTAAAACATAAAAAAAAAGTACGTATAACATATATCGATAGATAGATACGTGTCTATGTACTTATTTATTAAGGAATAAAACGCGTTCGCTACCAGTGCTGTAAGCTCAGAAACCGTTGGTTTTATTTTTGGGGAAATATGATAACGTTTTAAACACTACTAGTTACTAATAGTGATAAAACGAATTTAACGGTTTAAAATGCGAAATATATTAGTTAACTTATTTACAATTTATTTTGACTACTGTCCATCACGTCACCACACATGAAAGGGCCATAGTTATAATAAAGGTATTTTTTAATGTACTACTCGTATAAACTCCAGACAATGATAAAGTATGTATTTCGTTTCGTGTGTTAAAATCAATGCGTGACAGCTAAATATATTGCTTAGACCTTAAAAGGGGACAACAAGATTTCGCTATAAGCTCCGTACAATGAAAAACATTTAAACACCATTTTGGTGTACCAAATTAAATATTTCCACTCGGCTCATGATATAATGCAAAATTGCATTTAGAAATATAATCTCCCATTAATAATCTCGTACTCCTCCACAATACGTATTCACTTAGAAGCGTTTTATGGCCGCAATAAAAATGTAAGTGGGACAGATAAGAAAAACAAGAGAGATTCATTAAAAAGGTTCTAAAGCCAACCGTATATTTTTCCACGGAACGGTTTCCTTTGCGCGGTTAGCTGTTGTCGTTTCGTTTTTTTACAATCAGCTATGGGTGTTTTTGAATGACAGCTGTGCTCTTTTTAATAATTAAGCCATTTTTACGACTGGCACTTTAAAAAAAATACTTTAAGGGAAAAAGGAAATACATATGCTTTCTCAAAAGTGGTTGGAAATTTTAAAAACCTTCCTTAAGATAAATTAAACTTGTTGTATTTTCGTCGTGGTATTTGCGTGTTTAGCGGCTAAATAAATTGCTATGTATATAAAAAAGTTGGAATAGGACCATCTACTCCGCAATATGGCGACGAAAGAGGTATCAAAGGTTTCATTTTAATTACGAACTGGCTTGCATAGGAAGCAATCACTATTCGTTTTTTACCTGATTGATATAAAAATAAATATTAAAAATAAGTTTGTTTAATATCGTATGTAGTAAACGAATAGTACATATGTAAATAAAACATTTCTGACGGTTTAAAACGCTTATGAAATATATAATTAAAATAAATTAAATATAAGTTAACAAATATATTTCGAGTTTTAAACTGTTAACAACGTGTCACTCTTAAAATTTAGGGATAATTAGATAAAGAAATGACGCTTAGTGAGCATTTCTTTATTGAAATTAAGCTTTGTTTCTTACGCTAGAATTAGAATTATTCTTTGCTTATATTAACTTTGTGTTTTATAAAATCCTATTGTCCCTCCCAAACGAAATGGGCAGTCGTAAAATCCGTATCCGCAGTTCAGCCTACAGCCTGCTCGAATTAAATTTTTATTTCCGTCAATTGGAACCGACGTTACGTTTTTTAATAAAATGAAATTACGGGCTCGTTAAATTTTGGAAAATTAATGGACTGAAATGGAAACCCGGAATGCGATGTGCGGCCTGTTTGTTATTGTTTATTATTCGTTTACGTTAATTTGTGTAGCGGAGCATACTTGCGTTGTTTATATTAAATTGGTCAATTTCGATTCATATGGACACGACATGTATTTAAAACAAACCTTTCGATTTCACTTTGGATAAACAACTGTTAAATGCATAAGTGAATACTACATTATTTTGTTTTAATGATTTATATACAAACATTAATTCCGTTGTTTAAGATTAAGAGTAAAATTGCATTTATTTGAAAAAAGTAATGCGTTATAAGAAAAAATCCAAAAACTTTTAATATCTGAATAACTTAAAATTATTGTTTTATTAATCAAGGTCAATTATCTATGCATTGTTGGCAGTCGAACCGAGTTGTAACGTTAAAGTTATTTTATTGTACGAGATAATCTTAACTCCACTTTTTATATATTCAGCAAGTACGCTTAGCTACATATCCAACACATTTTTTAATTTTGCCCCAAGATTCAGATTATTTGCTCTTTAAATACCAATTAAAGAACAAATTCTCGGTTCTATGTTGAAACGGTAATTTTCTAGTTAGTAATGTGTAACGTAGATGCGAATAATATATAAGGGTAAACTACCCCGACTGAATTAAAAGGAGCCCGAGCAGAACTTGTGGCGAGTTTTCACGAGAACGTTTTTTAACAAAACTCGTTCACAGTGTCTGGCGAGAAGTTCCGGTTTTTCCTAATGTTTTTTCTCGCATTGAACTTTTCCAATATCATGATAAAATGAGTGTATGTCCTAGTACCGACTTTCGTTCTAATTTAAAACGTTTGATTTAGATTGTGTTAATCAAAGTTTTAATGTCATGTAGGTCTAGAGGTTTTCTTCGTGTGCCAGTCATTTTTTATATAAGGTTGCTAGAGTAATAAACTATCATTATTCTGTACTTGCGTCGTTATAACCCGCGTATTATTATAATTCTTGATTATAGAGAATTTATTGGGGTGGGGGGGCCGCCCCGCTGTCGTACTACCTTTATTTAATTAACGCTAATAAATACCACGTAGATACCAATAATAAGTCCATTACCAATGTTTGTTTTTTTTTTTCAAATTTAACCAAAATGAAATCTAGGTATATGTACGATGAAATACACAAAAAAAAATCACAAATATATGGAAACACAGCGTAAAGTGGAATGGTATACTTTTTTGTTATCCTACTGAAAACTGTATTATAAACGTGAAAGTTTGTTTGTGTGGATGGATGTTTGTTACTCTTTCACGCAAATACTACTGTATGGATTTTAATTAAACTTTCCAATAATATAGCTTATACATCAGAATAACACATTGGCTACAATTTACAAAAGTATTGCATTAGCCGTCCAAAATATGACATTAAGTGTCAAGTAACTAGGAAAAAACCTACCTTTCTACGAGCTATTCTGGCGTGCGCTGCCATAAACGTTAGTTACACATGATTATGAAATGTATGATAATATCATATATATAAGATATTGATAGACATCATTTAGTTTAATTGCGCGATACTAATAATCCTAATCCTGCGTAGACGAAGTCGCGGGCACCAGCTAGTATGACACGTATGATTTCACGATTTCGATCTTTTAACCGTGGCAAAATATGCGAAGATATTAGTGCTCGATTGAAAATTGAACTTCCGAACAAATATCAGTTTTTCTTTTGTCGTATAATTTGATTTATAAGTATTTATGATGAGTAAAAGAAATTCTGTTATCAAAAAAGTAATAAGTTATAATAATTACGATGAAAACATTAAACGAGGTTCATAAATGGGCTATTTGCGTAGTCCTAACTTTCAAATTGGTTTAGAAGTTGCGAGTTTTGTTAGCTTATTGCGTTCAGCTTTCGGTACAAGATGTCGGAAATTTTTCATAAAAGCCACATTTAGCCCTGTTTTCGTGTATTCATGGTAATTATTATAAACTTTATATGGTTTGTGAAACTGTAGATTGTGCATAAGGTCGAAAATTCGATCCTGTTATATATATCAAAAATATGTATATGTTAACATCTTGATACCTGCTTTTCAAGCAAGCGACATATGTAATTTGCCAACACTTGTTTAGATATCGAAGGAATTGATGCAATAAAGTTAACTGTTGTTACCTTAAGGGGTTAACGTTAAAGTAAAATATAGAAATCCGTCTAAAAGACAGTTGTGTAAACAACATGTTTTAATAAGTTTAACTAATAAGGGTTAAAGCACAAGACATATATTGCGTTTTTGAAACAGAAACAATTTTGTCGAGAACTGTAAACAAAAAATTCATAAAAAAAATTGTATTAAAGTGGTAAAATCTAATAATTTTAAACATAATTAGCCGGTAGAGTGTTTTATAATTACACTTCACATTGCGAGCTGAAATAACGTCAGTTTAGCAAACGTGACTAGAGTAAACCGTTGATGTAGGTAAGATAATACGTAGAATACTTACGTTTTACTTACGTTTATACTTGTGTTTGTCTTGCCGTCCGTCGCTGTTTGGCTCGATTACAACATTGCTATATGTTGGTTTCAACCGCCAATTCGCTAGGCACGCCGTTACCATCTGCGCTTGAAACAAAAATTAGACAACCTTTGAATCAAAGTAATGCTTTGGTAAGGTTCCTGTAAGAATAGTTACTCTCTTCTTTATAAATATTATAAACGGTTTAAATACTGTATAGTTTATGCGAGTAGTACACATTTAAATAAAACACTTTAACGGGGTAGCAATAACGGGTAGACAGTCTCCCCGTGACCACGGCTGCTGCAAAGCATCCGAAACGTCTGGCCGAAGTTAAAAATCATTATCAAATAAGTTTAACTAATATATCGCGGTCTAAATCGTTAAAGTGTTTTGTTTAAATATGAACGGTTTGATAAATTAATTAGACTGTGGCACTCAGTGGGAATATAATTCAAATCGAGGTTTGATAAGTGATATTGATTTATACACAAAACTCATATGTTAAAAATGTTTTGAAAGTGGTATGCACTTTGAGCTTAATTTCTGCCTTTGCTCTGCTCGAGTTTCGTGAGCTTGAAATTTTCAGCTGTTGCAGAAAATGAAAAGCAAACACAGAATGTATGACCCAGAATCTACTAGTGAGTATTTGTACAAAGGTTCTTGTTTTTTCGGCGTTCGCTTCTGACAAAAAGCTTGCTTTTCGTATTATATTTATTATAAAAATAATGGTACGCAACTAATCTATGCACTAGTATCTAGAACCTCATAAAATGTTTGACTAGTCAATATAATCTTAATGAGACTCTTACACGCAAATTATCTAACATACTAAAAGTATTCTGATGTCGAACTAACAGTACCAGAGATATACTTAGTCAACTTTGGAGTAAAACTAGACATGAAAGTAGTAAAGCTATCGCAATAAACACATTTTATAAGAACACAGAAATTGTTGCCATCTAAGGCTACCTTATCATTATCTGTTTCTAAAATATGAAATCTCCCATGCGTCACATTCTCAGTATAATCGTTTTAGCCAACTCAGTGCTGTATTATCTGTGACAAATTCTACATCTTATCACATAAAACATAAAACGTCAGCCGTCAGCTGCCAGGGAGGGCGCTAAGCCGCAAGACATTTCGTCTTCAATTCGTCATTGTCCACGACCTTATCTTTTTCAGACGAAATTCTTCCTCGGGTTTCTCAATTCGAACATTTAGTCTTTGCACATATGTTTCAGCAAAAAATATTCAGGCTTCAGGAAAAGTCTATTCGCTGGGTTTCTTCTCGTTTCAATGTAGTCGTGAGTTTTTGAAGTAATGCAGTTTACAATAGAAATATACAAATAAGAACAATTCAAACTTACGCTGGAGAAGAGAGAAAGAGATGACCAATAATCGTATTGGTCATCTCTTTATATGTATGTCATAGTGATCGCACTATGTCATCACTGGTATTGATTACCTTCTCTCAGACATTTTAATTATAAAGTCTACAGTTAATAGATATATAGATTGTAACAGAATACATACGTACTTTTGCTAAGGTTTTGCTAAGATAAAATATTTTGATGGTACTTTGTCCTAAATATAGTTTATTGTTTTAACGTGAAGCTTAGAGAATTATGACAATAGATACATATAGAGGTAATTCAAATAATACTTCACATACTGAAATTAAATTAAGAGCCTGCTCAATATTGATTTGAAGCAATCAACAACTTAATAAACAATTTCCTTTGTAATGCAACAAAACCGTTGTTCACAATAGAATCAACAATTCCTGCTAGTCTAAGTTCTAAGTTCTGAAGTCGCGAAGTGCGCTAAGTTCTATCGTGATTTATTCAACGAACTTGCTGTTTAGGCTTGGTTGCCTGTAAAGTTGCCTTTCTTGCTAACTCTCTGGGGCGCTTTGCATCACATCTTGCGGGCAGGAAGCTTGAACCCGTTTTTACGCTATAGCTACGGGCTTGCATATGATAGCTGTTTGAATTATCGATGTTAACGAAGTTTTTAGTCCTTGAAGTATTTACTTTAGAACGTTTTGGATGCTTTGGAGTAGCTGTGGGCAAGAATGGACTTAAGATGGAGGGTGTCTCTAATGCCAAAGTCTAGTCTGCAACGCTAGCGCCATCTCTTTCGCCGTAATTAGTATTTGGAGAAAATAAATTTCGCATTTTAAACCGTTAAAATGGTTCATTTAAGTAATGCATTTGCTTTCTGCCATTAAGGTAGTGGGGTCTAACTTTTTATAGTGCTAGTTCTGTTTTTGTGAGATGTGTGTGTTTTTTATTAACAACACGTTTTTGGAAACAATGTAAACTGCATGGCTTACTCAAACAGAAACGTTTTTGATATTAAATAAAACAACTCATGTTTTTCATATTCTACTCTCTAAATAACGTACAAACAGGCTATATAAGTTCATACTTGAAAATACCACAAATTTAAAATTCGTTATCTAAATTGAAATTCGTTAGGAACAAATCGTATTATTAATGCAGGGATATCTTAAAAGTATAAATCGATTATATTGGACTTTGGCAGGACTTGAACCGGCATGCACAACGTTCCATGGTGTTGCTCTAACCAATTGGCATGGACAAAATATAGGTATGGATACGGTAGCTCAGTTGGTCAGGGCAACGACATGGAACGTGTAGAGGCCTGTTCAAGTCATGGCGTGTCGTTTTTTTCACTTTTAAATCGATTTTTAATGTATATAGCGCCACCATGTGCAAATATTAAAGTATAGTATAGCCCTATCTTCGTCGCGCGTTTTAGTACCTTTCAGATTTTGTCTAGTTCACTTCACGACCCTCAGTAAACCATAAACGCGGAACACTTAAAAAGTTACGTTTTGCCTAGATTAGCCAAGAGCTCATAATAAGCACTGAAGGAGCAACGCCTGCATACGAAATGAACTCAAAATTACGACTCCACATGAATTTTCTAGAAAGCAACAATTTGCATACATTTATCCCACTTTAGTACACTACGCTTAAATTAAGATGAATTATATTACAAAGAGTCTAATTTACATGTAAAGTGTAAACGTTTCGGGTAACGACTCTTCAGTTTGGGACGGCAAGTGTTTACGTAAGAGACAAAAATTAAAATATTTACTAGGTTCATGCCAACTTTAGTTCTGAACTTCGGGTAGGTATAGTATAGTATTATGATAAGTTGCATGGTAACTGGTTAGGCGGGAAGAGTTATACTAACTTAAGTATAAAAATCCTTTTTTACAATACTGTCTGTAGCTTACGCGAGTAGTACTCAACTAAACAGACACTGTAACTGTTTAAAACGTGGGAGACCCCCGTGATCACGGCTGCTGCGGAAGCATTCGAAAAGTCGAGCCGTAGTTTATGTAATATGTAAATAAGTTTAACGAATTCATTTCACTTTAACCGTTAAGTGTGTTAACGTGAATTCATTTACAATTTTCAATCCGCTTAAAGTTCATCTACCACCCAGGGGGGGGTTTAATGTACTGATCACGCAGTAGAGACACAATCTAAAAACGAATTTGTGGCATTAGCTACAGATGCGAACAAGTGTTTAAAATTATCGTCATGCTTATAAAGAGAAACAGTCACAGAAAAATGTTTGGCCTGTACATGGAGATTTTTTTTAACCTTTATAGTCACTTAATACTATTATCTGCTATCTTTATTACTTTAGTATTTTTAACAGAATCAAGTCATAACCGAATGAGCGGCCACAGTCGTCACAGTCACGCGATGTTGTCAAAAAATTATTTAATTATTAGAGCAGTGAAGACGATAATGGCGCAGTCTAGTTGAGACTTACAGTTGTTGACATAGATACTGTTTTAAGAAAATAATATTTTTATAAAAAACATGCATGGACAAGAAACTAGCAAGCAAAGCTTTATACACAAGATTTTTACTGAATTTGACTTTTAAATGTTCTTTTCGCGTTTAAACCACGTGTTTTTTTTAATAATCTATAGACCTAAGTTGCTGTTAAGCGTTGTTAAATTAAGTCTTTCTAAACACAACTCAAATAAAAGGTTCCTTACTGTCAGTTCTATACACTGTGGCAATAAGCGATAAAACACCGTATCTTGATAGAGCTTAAATTACTGTAATTGTTTTCATGCTAACTGTTGTATGACATGCTATTTGGGGTTCTATTTCTCGTCACGTCAAAGTTAAACTTAGAGGACATAATTGATGTTATAGTTAACCGGCAATTAATATCATTAATTGTTATAATTTCGTTGTGAGTTTTCAAGCAAAGGTTCAACTTGCGTAAAACCCTTTTTATAATTAAAATAAATAAATTTTAATACCAAATTAACCCATAATTGCACAAAAACTGCACCCACTTTTGTAATCAAAGATAATTATATCGAATAAACCATAGAGTATAGATCAAGACCACAGATAACATAAAAAGTAGTTGAAAATAACCACAGAGCACGCAAAACAACAACATTAAATTGACTCATTACATTTGTAATAACTACTATTCTGCAATCTGTGTTGTTACAGTTTTATAGCCGAACGAAACACTAAATTAAAAAAAAATAAGATTACCACGCAAATTCTTACACATTCTTGCGAACGAGTTCTTGTTGAGGTAACTTTTGTGCTGTTTAGAAGTTTTTGTGCAAGTTTTCTGTCGGATTTGCCAAACTAACATGTGTAGTGCTTTTGTGGTTTGAAAATTATGAGTCTGCATTCATGGATACAGAAAGGTATTTGTGTTTTGAGGTTACGATATATACTTATCCTTCAATTTAAAGCAAATATTGGCGTGCGGAAACTACCACTGCGTCAAAAATATTAATTGTTATTTATATGTTGTTATCTAACAATCATTTATGCCTTCAATTCAAGTATAATAAAAGAGTCATTGAAATGCATCGTGCATCTTTTTTTCCAAATAATAAATTTCGATTTGACAACATAAATGTTTTGACATGTTATTGAAAATGATGGCATTATATAAAAAAAAGCTATTGAGTTACCAGGATCAATTGATCAGAACAGCAGCACGGAAGCAGTGGATGTTGGTTCAAGACCCGTCCGTCGTAGTAGTTTTTTTTTTCAATCTAAGTAATACAATTTATAAAATGCCGACTTATTCATAAAACTCCGTTCATAGCCTCTTCAAGAAGCTATTTACGTAATTTCTCTTCATACTTCTTGCAATTTTTTACGCAAAACATGAACAAAAGCGCGTTTTTCACGGACTAAACTTCACAGGAAGTTGCCTCGAGATAAATTTATCTCGAGATTGTTTTCATACTTGCCCGGATCTTCAGAATATTGCTCGCGATATGCAGCTGCGCCGTCGCTCATAACTTCAACTCGTTAGTTTTTAACAACTCTTTATCTCCACTGTTTTCCTGGTACTTTACATAAAATGTATTGCGTTTCTTATCTTCACTCTCTTATTATAAATATCTACGTTATTTTTCATATTAACTTGTACTAAATGTATATGCTAGTTGGTTATAATATTTCACCTTTAGTCAAATTCTTTCTTACGTTCGTACAATTTTTCACACAGTTATATACAAAGGTTTATTTACTGTAAAAGTATCAGTGACGCTTATCGCGAAATTTCAGGCGCTACATAGCGGGCGTTTTAATAAAGTCGATTGTGCAATTTCATACGTTCATGCAAACGAGCTACAAAACAAATGAGGGCGATTCATCTGGACGTCTCTTATGGCTCCTGTTTATAGTAGCGACGGGATGTACTCAGTGATGTACCGCTTCCTATTATCATGATGGAAATATTTACAATTTTCACATGAGAGCTTATATGAAAATAAAACATAAGGAAATTAAGGTTCGACGATTCGTTAGACTGAGTCATGGTAGACTATCGCTATTAGATAATTTGGCTTCGTCCTACCTGTGTCATAAATTTATATTGCTGTTCATCAAATAATGATAATGAAAGATATACTGAAAAATTGATCATGTTCTTGTTATAAAAAAAGAGAATTTCAGGCACTACATGACTCTAAGGTTATTTGAATTAAGGCACACCCATTTTTTTATTGTATTACATGTTATGTATTACATATGTAATACACGCTGAAATGTACTAGAATTCTGCTTTATGTTAGTCTAGCAAACGCAATACTCCTGGTGTGTGTAAACGACGTATTTAAGCTTTGACGTACACAAAATTGGGTGTGCATTTATTCAAAGCAGATTAAATCAGAAGTATTTAACTAAAAAAGTCTACGCGATTGTACTAAGCTTTCAATTAGCTTCCAAACGGCTTTATGTACAATCGGTCAGTGGCTGTATAGAGAAAAAGTCGGAAAGCGCATTTTCTTCGTAGCTAATTAAAATTCTCGAAAGGGCCGGGTAAACTATTCTCCGCGTCGTATATTCCCCCGATAAGATCTGGACGTGATTATTTATTTGTGAGGGGAAGTAACCCCATCGATGGAACTCTTTATATGCGGTTTCTGTACTGTCGCGCCGTAAAGTGTTTTCAGAGCGTCTTAACATTTTAATTAACCTGTTTTTATTATTAAAAAGGGGAATTGCAGTATGGATTTGTAGACATGGTTAATTAAATACTGTCTGTAGTTAACACATTTGAATAAAACACTTTAACGGCTTAAAACGCGAAATGTATTAGTTAAACTTATTCAAAATATCCGAAACTAATATATTTTACGTTTCAACCATTATAAATATGAAAGTTTCACCTTGTTATGTTCAAAATGTATGTAATTTCATATCTCATTGTGTATGTGAGTGTACAAGAGGCATAGAAACAGATAAGTTTTTCAGTTCATTCGTTAAGTGTGCCGTGAAACAGGAATTTATGGTGCCTTAACGGTGCGGGTGATAACCCTACTATCGACTGTTTACAAACGAAGAAAGATTTCCGCTTTCGTATGTAACTTTATAAGTAATTACTTATTTGAAGAGGCCCTGTTCTCCTGTCCCTGTCCTATATACAACTTTGAAATCGCAGTTTTTTCAATATTGTCTTTACATAAGTAGTACACATTTTTAACGGTTCACACGGACTAAATATTTTTTTTTTTATAACTCGACGTCTCCGACGCTTTACGACCCTGTCTGCAAAGTATCCGATACGTAGTCAAGACCTAGGTAATTGAGTTATCTCATAATATACTTTGCATTTTGAACCGTCAGCAGGGTAAAGGTTTATTCTTTCTTTGACTAATTCTGTACGAAATATTATTTTCTGTTAAAAGTATTTAGTATTTACCACACTCTAATCAAATAATTTATTCGTTTTTACATAAACCTTATAAGATTTGGTTATTGATCCAGAATGGCGATAATTTAATCAACGCGTCGTATCTTCAGTCACCAGGTCCAAATTCTTACTTAACAATTTATTATTTTTTGGACTGACTTCGTCTGGAAATCTGAATATTAAATGGATGGCAGACATATCTAAATTATGTCCTAATCACTGACCACCGTCCACTGAAGAAGCCAGTTCAGCTTAATCGCGTTTCGCTTTCTATATGTGGAGTTCAGAGTATCCGACTCCAAAGTTATATGGTTGGAGTATTTCAACTTCCATCAAGTAAACCACACTCTACTCATAAAAAAAAAACCAGACCATCAACATGAATTGAGAAATGGGAAGATATTTCAAATAGTCTAATTAATTATTTCGTTTCATAGTTGCTCTTCCTAAAAGGCTTCAACTTTGCCTCCAATCATTTGCTTTAGACTCGGTGACATTACTCAGTTTAATTAATTGAAATCAAACGACGTTACTGTTTGTAGTTGATGAAGAGTTGTGTTTCATGTTTAGTGAAACGCGTTCTTTAAAACGGAAAATACTGGCTTTCAGTACTTCTAAGATAAAATTAAAATAAATAAAGTTTTTTTTTAAACACGCTTTTCTGCCTATTAAATATTTTATCAAAATACACATTTCAATTATTCCCACAACCGACATCCCTATTAAGCTGACTATCGTACAAACTACCTTAAACATTACCTTCGACACAATTTCTATTAATAATAGTTTTCTTATTGTTTTGTCTTATCCCATTTAATAAATCGTATTTCATTCTAGCATTGTTGAATTAACCTCTGTTAAGTTGAAGACGTCCGTGAGTACCCGTTTCACCTTTAACCTAAGATGGCACTAATTAATTGGATAGGTTTATGCACGATATAAAACGCTGCTTTTAAGCACATGCTATTATCACAAGTATTGTCTGTAGTTTACGCGACACACACACATTTAAATAAAATACTTTTAGTGGCTAAAAAGGCACTATGTAATTTAAAAATCGAAAAAAAAATGAAAAAAAAAATTTTTTTTCCTTCTGTTGACGATGCCAGTTCAAGTCCTGGCCAAGTTGAAAATTTTTTCAATTTATTTTCGATTTTTAAATTATATAGTGCCTTCATGTGCAATAACATGTGAAAAATATTAATGTTTTCAAAGGTGAAATATAATAGTTAATTTATTATAAAATTTTTTAAAATAGTAAATCGATCCCGCTTCAGAGGCTTTGTAGCGGGAATGGTCACGGGGTTGATTAATTTTGTCGTAGTCTATATTTGGAGAATATCTGCTGCAAAGCATGCGAAACGTTGGGGCGTAGTGCAAAAAAAGTAAAAATAAGTTGACTAATATTTTTCGCTTTTAAAATTGTTTAATATAAGTATCACACGTTTTATCCTAAAATTAAATTGTCCTTTAGGAAGTTCCAATAGCTACTACTAACTAAAGAAAATCAGAAAAGTTAAAGACGTTTTTATTCCACATCTCTTTTGACGTGACCCACCCATCACTAACTATTTCTACTTTATAATATACGAGTAGCTAGCTGAAATTACATTATAAATATAAAAGAAAGTAAATATATGTAACGCTTCATCCTAAAATTCACATAAAACTGAAATGCTCGAGCATAGAATAGATTTATAACACAACCACAATAATCGAATTTGTATTTTATAGCTCCATTCTGCATAATCCCGTCCAACTCAATATCGTTAGCTTTATGTCGCCCATTCCATTACTTCGATAAATTAAACATAACATTTCTAAATAGAGAGGAGTTTAGAATCGTTCACTTTGATCTTCGTAATTGCTTCAATATTCACTGGTTGTCTGGACATTTTTAGGAGCGTATAAAAATATAAGGACAAACAATTGTTGTTGCTTTGCTTGTTTTCTTCAAGTCCTTCAAACATTTTGAAGAATGTTTTGAAAAACTCACAGCTTTTCAATTGAATTATGGTCTCTTATTATTAAAATCTTAATGTATAGATGTTGTAGATGGATAGATAGATTGTACGAGAGATGCACATATGAATTGGTTGAAGAAATTCGACGATGACGTATGAGACACGGAAGCTCAATTGGTTAGCCTTTAAGAGCGCCCCCCCACCGCCCCCCCACCCCCCCCAAAAGGTGGCCTGTTTTCTACTTAGCGACGTCTTATTTATGTTCGCTGGATTATTATTAGTTTAGCACATGTTTTTTTTTTGGTACTTAATTTTTTGTTGAAACCTATAAACATCATATTGAAAGTATACTTGAGCTAAGATATCTTTCTTCGTTAATAAAATTCAGCAGTAACATACTGCCGACATACAGCTGAGTGGTGTCCATATATATTGTGTTCCCTCGTGAGGAATGGGCTGAACACATTTCTTTGTCCGTTTCACTGTCGCGTTCTTTAATCAGACTTCTGTGCTCTGTCCGACCGAAACATTTTTTGTTTCCCTGGGATTAGAACCCAGAACCTTTCGCCCGTAACGCAATGCTAGGCAACACGTTTAACCATTTGGCTACAGATGCGGTCCCTTTATATACATCTAATTTATTAATAAGAATTGCATTTTTGTGTTTGATTGTATGTGAAATAAGCGATTTAAATTTGTATCTTTCTAAAATATGTCAATTTTGCATTCAACGACGTGACGCATTCACAATTTCGTTAACAATCATACTGGGCCTGTTTATTTTATTTTATGCTACCCCTTTGAGCATGCTGTCAACTGAACCACAGTGTCAGTCCAAAATGCAACATATGCGAAAACGGTGCAGCAAAGTTGTCTCTTTTAATTAAATATTGATTAAAACTCCACGTGCACAATTTGAGGGAATAAACGTAAGCCCCACTCAGACGGGATTACTCAGCACGTGAGATCTGCCCTGACAATATTGAAGATACTCGGGCAACTACAGATAATAAAATAAATATTTTATTTCTATATCCCGCACTGGATTAGGGTGTAGCGTTGTATAAATATTAATTTCCACGTGATTGATAGTTTTGTTTATTTTTTTAAATAACCCGGATGTAGCATTTCGTGTTCTATAACACTATTTCGATACCAAAAACTGGTTTTGAAGAGAAGCAAAAAGCTCCTGACAACACCCACATTTGATAAACACAACTAAATTTAGATTAGAAATCGAAAAAAATTGAAAAACATTATGGTATGTTACATTTTCAAGGACAGTTACGGCATCTGGTAATAACTCATAATGTTTCAGTATATTGTGTAAAACTCGTGCCAGGCTATGTATAGCACATTGTCTGACACTAGCTTTACACGTCATATATTGTATTCTCTGTCCGTAATGGGCAGCGGAAAACGCGGTCAGATGAAAAATGTAACGCATTCACATTGCACCGCTCTCTGAGTTATGTTCATTTAAAATGATTTACCTTATTTCCTGATCTCTGCGTTTTGGTTTTAACATTATAATACACTGTTATTATAGTGGTGTTTTCGATTTCCACCAGTTTCTAAAATAAGTTGAAGTATAATTTCTGAAAAACGCCTCAATACCAAGAAAGCCAGAATGTGGTGGTAGGCATATCGAAATTCAGTTAGGAATAGAATATTGGACTCTATTTTTGACTGTGGATATCCGAATATCCAAAGTCAAAAATATATCGATAGCGCATCTTGTTTTGTTTTATGACATTCATCAAGCGAACTCTATGTTCGTCTTGCCTACTATATTGTAAACTTTTGTCTCTAGATGATGAAGTCGTGAATATGCGTTTTGGTTTCAGCCGATTTCTGAAATTATACAGGCAAAATAGCGTAGAGCCATCTTGTTTATGGCTAGAATATTTCACCCTCCATTTTGTTATACAATATTAATTTAACATTAGGTACTACAGAACATGTCGGTAATACTCGACTCACGCTTGACCGATTTCTAAATCGGCGTTCAATCTGTCTTCCTGTCACAAATGCAGGCGGATATTTCTGAAATCTTCCCGAATCTGTTATCCGGTTTGTTTGTGCTCATTTTATTTCCTTTCGTCTATTTATAATTTAGGAAGCTTCTTAGAAAAATTACTTGTTCGTCTAATGTATGTAAAATCCTTACTAGTATTATAAATGCGAAAGTAACTGTCTGTCTGTCTGTTTGTTAGTTTTTCACGCCAAAACTACTGAACTCGAACTGTCTTTTTTGGATGAAATTTGGTACACATATAGTCTAGACCATATTTATATTATATTTTTATTGCGAAAAAGTGGTTGTAGGAGGTTAAAAGAAAGGGGGGGGGGAGTTTGAAAGTTTGTATGCAAACTCGTGGTTTTTGAAGCTAGAACAATGAAACTTTCTTCTTTGGCTTTTTGGGAATGGGAGTGGGAGTGAGAGTGTTGCGGCAAAGTAGCACTTACGACATAGATTGGCCGTGATAAATGCGCAATTACACAAATTAATAAACAGCCTAAATAATTAAAAATTCTACCCCAAGTCACTATTCCACGCGAACGAAGTCGCGGGCACTACTAGTAAGATTAAGATTAAGATTAAGATTAAGATTAAGATATAAATTATTATCAACACTATGTTGTTTTTACTACTTAATAACAAACTTATGTTTTGGTCTTCATTCCTTGAATCGTTTTCGAATGTTCGGCACTCCTGAGTGCGCACTCAGGTTGGTTTTGTTTATTAAATCAACGGAGATCTGATATTGTAACAATCTAATATGAAATGGTGGATTAAAACGTGGACTATTAATTAAAAATGTGTCAAAGTTACAGATTGTATTAAAATGATAATTATTTTATATACTAAAAATACTGTACATGTAAGCACACTAAAAAACAAAAACTACTAAACAATTTAAAACTAAATACTGTTTACGCGAGTAGTACACATTTAAAAAAAAAACTTTAAATGTGTGACATTTCAGATGCTTCCAACCATCCGAAACGTCGGGCCGAAGTTAAAAATCATTTCAAATAAGTTTAACTAATATATCGCGTTTCAAACCGTTAAAGTGTTTTATTTAAATTTAAAACTATTTTATATGTAGAAAGGAGAAGAAAATAGAGCTAAAAACATAATAATAATTAAGACTCCAGTATTTATTTATAGATACTGTTTTTAGAATATTCTGGAAGAAACAAGGCGATACTTTAGTCGACCTTTTTGGGTAGAATATTTATCAGTATTTTTTATACATTTTTCACATTGTTTAGTTGTATAGAATGTTATTTTTTAAGTTACCCACGCAAACGATAAAAGAAAGACAGTTTTGCTATTTAAAAAAAATGTCAGCTTCAAGCGTTGTATATTTGCATAACTCTCATAGATATAAACATTGTTTTGTACTTGCGATATGTATACAGCCATAAACGAGTACTTATAGTTACGTTTGTCTGTTAACCAGTAATATTCCGCACCAGAGAACATCTATTGTGGAACATATTCCCATTTACATAGGAAAAACAAACAGACCCAACAATGGTAGGTCTGCGGGAATGGGTAAATAGCCACGGTCAAATGGAAGGCAAACATGGCAACTTGTTAGTTACAAATGCTTTGTTTAATTCATAAATCCTTTGAATGGAGTATATTTAAAATCGATTGCACAGGCGTGGAGCGAATATAAAAAGCGTTAGTTAAATTAAAAATAATTTAAATAAAACACTTTAACTATTTAATTTTTTTTAACTACTGCACTACGTTTTGGATGCTTTGAAGCAGCGGTGGTCATGGGAAGACTAAAGATGACACCCTTCATCTTTAGTCTCCTCATGACTTCTTATGTCAAAGAAAAACTGCTACTCTAGCGCCATCCGTCTGTCGAACTTAATATTTTACGAAACTGGCCGGGTCTTTGCAGAATTGACTAACGATGTGCTGTTTTTTGCCGGTATGCTATTTATTGCAACCTAGAGATTTTAATATGGGATCCTAGGTGATTTATAACTTAAACTTACGTAGTTAGATTAATTTTCTAATTTCTAAAAGTTTATCTAATATAATAATATGATAATCGTATCTTAAACCGTTAGGGTTTTATTTAAATGTGTACTATTCGCGTAAACACAGACAGTATTATATTATATATATTTTCATCTACCTAATTTATTATTTTAAGCACGTCAATAAACTTTACACAATATATGAGGATCCACCAGGATTTATAATAAACTAATGTTATATTTACAGATTAAAGTACTGTACCTACGCTCGAGAACTGGTGTCGTAATTTCAGTCCAAAAATTGTCCTTTTTCATTTTACATGTCTTTGTGTTTATTTATCTGCCTTTTGCAAATGATAAGTACTATTCTCATAAACTATAGAGTAATGTTTTGACCGACCCAATCTAAACTACTATTTACTACTAGTATCTACCAAAATACCACTTTGATCATCTGTACAATTTAGTTAATAATTAAGTACCGTTTGTAGCTTACGCGAGTAGTACACATTTAAGTAAAACACTTTAAACGGTTTAAATCATCGATAAAAAATACAAAATAATTCGTAAATGTGTTTAACTAATACATTGTGTTTTAAACAGTTCAAATTGTTTAATATAAATTTGACAATGGTGTTCTAATAGAGATTTCTATTTGGAAGTACTTCGGGCCACGTTACTGCTTTTAACCTGCCTCCCTCATTGAACGGTGGAACATTGTTCAGCTCAGCTTAATTGGCACTTAATTCAAGGAGCTTTGATGTTCCAATTACCTTTGTGTGTTTGGTGGATAATGATTTCACTAAACTGAATGATTTTTCGGTGAAGTGTCATTGCGGTGAAGAAATACCGCTTTAAAAAAGCTTAAAATATTGTTATTTAAATACTGTCTGTAGTTTACGCAAGATTATTATAGAAGAGAAGAGAAGAATTGAAGAGAATTAGATTAGATAGAATATAGAAGAGAAGAATTAAAATAATGTTCAAATAAGTTTAACTAATATAAATCGCGTTTTTGAAAGTGTGTTTCCTTCTTTTCAGTTGTGACATTTATGCTTAGTAGCGTCCATTTTTTTATGGTTTGGAGTAACAGACATTTTTTAACTTCTAAAATATGTGTTTTTTTCAAAGCTGTCAAAAGAATCCATTTTTGAATGAAGTTCAGCTTGATTACTGTCATAGTGAATGTATTTTTTACTTATCAATTTAGTACCAAACACATATAAGAAGTTACAGTACGAACAGTAATTCCAAGTAACAGACAACAAACAAAAAAGCGCATTTTAATTACAAAACCGCCCGAGGCACGTCTCATTTCGCTTTGTGCAGTCTGTCTGCATACATCTGCGTAGAAGTTCAATCTCAAACAAGACATGCTAGTAACTAAGGGAACAATACATGGACAGAGTGTAAAAGTAATCGTTGAAGATAATCCGTTTTATTAAGACGGTCACCAGCCCGCGGTGCACAGTGGTTAGACACGTAGCTTGAGAGGCACTAGGTTCTAATGCTCAAGATAATCAAATTAATTGCTTTGAACGGTTTTAAACGCGTCATATGTTAGGTAAATTTACATTAGTTGAACGTTACTTTTAATTTAATTATGCTGACTGCAAATCATCTGAAACGGTAGGCCGTAGTTAAATAAAATTAAAAGTAAGTTAACTATTAATATATTGCACGCTTTAAACCCTTAAAAGTGTTCGTTTTAAATATGTTACTACTCTTGTAAATTACAGACAATCTTTGAAAATATACAAAATGTTGTCATCGACTAATACTTTTTTAAAGTTGTTATTGCACGTGACATATTATGTCAGTTTTATAACATATTTCCAGGATGCGCTGTCGATCTCTTTTCAGATATTTTACAAGTCAAGATTTAATTATGATATATATCTAGTGTTTCAGCTCATGCCATAAAGCAGAAATTAACCAATCCATATGGATTTTAAACTGTTGTTAAACAATCTGAGACCCCTTACAATACGTAATTGTATGACAGACAGTATGTAGTTCAAAGACAGTTAATAATCTTGTATTATAACTTTGGACGCGAACTGAATAGATTGGGATAGGGAACTAAATTGACAAATGGAGCAATACAGCATCAAAATTTATTTTAGTATATATGAGGCCGCCAAAGGCATAGTTGCCTAACTGCAATTTTGTGACTTGAGTTATTTTTATTTTCATATCCATAAAATTTCATTATACAAGAGCACAGTGACCGAAAATTGTTAATATTTCTTACACAATTTCATTTTCGCCTAAGTTAATTGCGCATTTTATTTTCCCTACTTATTGAAAATCATGTTTTTTGTTATTAGGCCACTCTGCCTCTAGCAGTCACATATATAATAAAGATACTTTAGTGATCAACAAAATCTCTGAAGCAAGAAAAGATATGAGATGCGAGACACCCCCAAATTAAAAACATGAAAGATTCCTTTGAATTCCTAGCTTAATGAGGAAATCAGATTGGAAGAATGTGTTTAATTAAATATCTCTATGGGTTACAATGTGGGAATTAAACATGGGTTGGCTGGATTTCCACAATGAAGGGTAACAAATTGACCTCGAAATCTTTAGCCGTATTTGTCAAATATTTAAGATAAGTCACGAGAGAAATGATTCTAAAATAAGTTCAATTTACAATCATCTTCGCCATCACCGTGATGATGAAGATAAATATCTGGTTATTACAAACATTATAAAATATTCTACAAAGATAAGATAGGTGACAAAGATAAGAAAAATGACACACCGTTACGTACGTTACGTTCTAATGAGCACAAACGGAGACATGGTTCGCGTCAAAGTAGGTACTATCTATATACATACTATGTATAGTACATTACAAATAGGTCGCCCAAGCATCTTGTTTAAATATTATAATGGATGGGTATTTAACTTATCATCATGGTTCGTGACCATATGCTTGTCTGTTCATAAAAGTCTATACACACAAAAAATTGTTACTAACATTCAAGTACTTAATGTACTTGAATGTTAGTATTGAAAATGGCATTTTACTGTAATTAAAGACACAATATACATTGCGTCTATAGAGTGAAGATAAATTTAGGCCGCTAGAGGTAGAGTAGCCTATCTACAATTTTATGACTTGAGTTATTTAAATGTTTATAGACTAAAAATGTTAATCTACAAGAGCACAGTGACCTAAAATGGTAGGAAAATTCTTACATAAATCATAGTACAAATTCATTTTCGCCTAAGTTTATTTTACTCCTTATTGAAAATTATGTTTTTTTTATTAGTACACTCTGCCTCTAGCAGCCATAATTGATGTTGGTAAAAAAATAATTTCAAAAGTCAACTGAATCACTTGTAAAGCTACATTTAAATGGCAAAACTTCATAACTTACTGAAAATTCATACCTATCTATAGCTACATGCTGCTAAAATTCTAGTCATTAACACACACGTCCAAACGTGGACCGTGTTGGATCGAAAGAGAAGTTAGCACTCCATCAATCTTTGTCCCCTCGACGTTCTCTTGTCTCCAAACTGTAATACTTTTACTTAAACCGTTGCTCTTTTACAAGTACCGTGTTTTAAATGTGTATTTTTTATGATAGAGGAGAATATACAAGCACGTAGTTCAGATGATAGTGAAATACCACAGACTGAAACCGAATCGTGATTAAACTCCATCTGTTGGTGTTTTGTGGTCCGGACAGAATTTCAATATTCCTACTGCCCATTCAATATCCAGACGACGTTCGACGTGAAAAATTATACATCGATAAGAAAAATGCTGGACCTGGTAGGATTCAAACCCACGGCCCATTGAGTATTTGCCGTTCAGCTAGCATTACACCTAACGAGACCGTCAAAAATATGTATACTGTTATTGAAGTTGACAAAAGGATTTTTTATTAATATACTGAATAAATTAAATCATTTATTAGCATCAAATGAGAACAACAAAAATTAATACAATGCAATGCAAGAAGGCCAATTTTGTTAGGAGTTATTGAGCGTCGATCTCAAAAATATCAGACTTAATTTTATGCCTGTTTATTATGAGGTCATCAAAAAGTCATTATTTACGTATTTTCCTGACTGATTGACGTTTGGATCAACGCACAGCTCAAAATCTGATCGTAGAAAAGTTAAGTCTTAGAGGGTTTGTTTATTGGACCAACAACCAAGAATTTTTTTCAATTGTTTCTCGGTTTCATGTACTCAAATAAATAATGTTGCCATATATATACAATTAAAATTTCAAGTTTATTGAAAATAATTTATCAAACAGAATATTGCCTGTAGTTTATGCGAGTTGTACCTATTAATTTAAATAAAACGTTTCATTTCAACGTTTTCAGACGTAGCAAGGTGCAGCGCAACGAAACGTCGGGCCGTAGTAATATAACTTGTAGTTAAGTTTACTAATACATTTCGCGTTTCGAACCGTTAAATTGTTTTATTCAAATAGTATAGAGCGCGCGCGAGAGGTGCATCTATTAATAGATTAAAAAAATTCGACGACAACGTGTAAGACACGGCAGCTCAATTGGTTAGAGCAGAGTAAAGAGCCGTTAACAAAAATAAGACCTAACACAGAACGCGTTACCCATTTGGCTAATAAGTCAATCAGTCTGTTATCTCCAGTAAACGCGTGACGAGTTGTCAAACGCCACCGCATTAGGGGGCTTCCCCGATAAGCCGCCCTTCATTTACGTCAAAGATCGATTACCCTAATTTCGTGGTAAGTATCTCGTGCTGCCTATTTATCCGTATCTAAGTTGCCTTCACCGTTTTGATAATATTTAACCTCAAAAATTGGCCAAGTGCGCCTCGCACACGTTCTTTCGATTTTGCAGCTGATTTGCTTTATCTGTTGAAATATCAATTGACAAAAGCATTCTTTCTTGTTAGCCACAGACTAGATAAATTTGATTTACACACTTATTAAATACTGTCTAGTTTACACATTACATTTAAATGTGACACTGTAACGGTTTAAAACGCGAAACATAGTTAAACTTATTTGAAAATTATTTTAAGTAAGGCTCGACGTTAAGGATGCATCCAAGCAGCTGTGGTCACGGGGTGACTAGTAAATATTTTTTGCTTTAAAACGTTACAACGTTTTATGCAACAGCCCTATGTTTTATTAGTTACGGAACGCTAAAATCAAGGATTTTTCCCATATATTCCCCTAAGGTGCGCGCGGATTTAATGTTTCTGGTGGAGACTTTATGGGGTCTGGCGAAGTTTATGGGAATCTGGTTTTGACATCTGTTATTCGTAGCTATAAAGTTTTGAAATTCGTTCGAGTTTAGAATATTAATAAAGCTATAAATTGCTAAGACGTTCGTTGACTTCGACTAAAGAGAGTTGAAGAAATACGAGGCTCGAGAGATCCTAAGTTCGAATCACGGGAAAACACACAATAGTCTAGGTGGGCAGAGCTTAATCGAACAGTAAATCGGGCGCTAAAGTAGGGACAAACGGGATTTCACACTTTCCACATCGTTTTTAAATATATTTTTAAAACTATTAAGTTTAACACTGTGTTAATTGTTGTAATTTTAGTTTTATAGAGTAAACGGATAATGTCGTGTTATTTAAAAGAACACCACATCATCCGTTTACTATGCAGACTGCTAGACACACAAACGACTAAGAACAATAAGATAAAAATAATCTTTCTATCCCTTTTTGGAAAAAAAAATGACACTGGCGGGCCTGAACCGGCGTCCACAGCCATCCGTGCTGCTTGCAATTAGCCACCTTTAGTTATTAATTACGGATATTTATTTGACTTTACACCTTTCTAAATATTTATTATTAAACTTACTTTACTAAATTCTCTATAACAAATTTAAGCCACGATATATAAAGGCAATGCCGTAAAGTAATCCATGCAACATGCTGTGGCCATAACTTAACTTCGGCTGCAGCGAGCGCCAAGATTGGCTTGGCATCGATTCGTTACAATATTTTGTTTATTAGGCCACTGTAACTTTATGTAGATCCCGACTTCTTTAACTCTTTTATAAAAAATATAAATATTATATATTATCAACATTAGTTAAATGTTCAATTTGCCTATTACCTCAAATCTTATGTTTTTAAAGTTTTTTTTTTTATGTAGGTACCTTAATTTAAATACTGACTATAGTTTACGCGAGTAGTACACATTTAAATAAATTACTTTAACGGTTTAAAAAGCGATATATTAGTTAAACCTATTTGCTTTGCACCAGCCGTGTTTACGGCTTACTTTATTTTTAATGACCACCTTGGTTAAAAAGCAAATTAACTAATATATTTAAATTTTTAAACCATTTATTAAAATCGTTTTTCGATTTATTTCGATCAGGCAGAACAGATTAACTAGTTATCATTAAATGAAATTCAAATTATCAAAATGAGTGAAAAAATGTCTGTCCATTCAAAAATGTATATACAATGACAAATATGTTTAATGGTTATTTTTATCCTTCGAATCATGTAATGGGTTGTACACGGCAATATTGACATACTGATACCAAATAACCCTTCGACTGCGAATAGCTTCACGATGTGGCAAATTAAAAGGTCATTGACCAGAAAATTGGAGCTCGCCCGGACCTGAGATAGGAACTTTGATTAATGTTATCAAGGACGTTATCTAGCCCCGGAGATTCGGGTCAACCCTTTCGTTGAAAATTTTTATCCCCGCGTAATTACTTTTGTTTAGATTAACACTTTTTGATAAATTTCGTTTATGTTTGTTTTGTAATTGTAAAAGTTGTGGCACTGTTTTGCACTCGAGTGTAAATCATAATCATCTATTATTTCAACCTAATAATATTTATGTAATAACTAGCTCGTGCCCGCGACTTCGTGTACACAGGATTAGGCCTAGGATTACCTAGTATCGCGCATTTAAACGAAATGATGTCTATCATATCATACATTACATAATTATGTGTAATTAACGTTTATGGCAGCGCACGCCAGAATAGCTTGCAGAAAGGTAGAGTTTTTCCTAGTTACTTAAATAACACTTAATATCATATTTAGGACAGCTCACATAATATCTTTATAAATTGTAGGCTATGTGTTATTCTGATGTGATAAGCTATATTATTGGAAAGTTTAATTGAAATCCATTCAGTAGTTTTTGCGTGAAAGAGTAACAAACATTATTTTTCTGTAATTGTACTTCATTGACAAATTAAAATTTGAACTAGCTATCTTAGCTTAATTTACTACAGTACATATTAAAGTTTGGCTGTACTACTTCTTAAAGCTCTAAACTAAAATTTTACAATCAAAAATCTAACAAGACATTAAAAAATATGGTTACATTAGTCTACAAACTGAACTATATACATGCAGTAAAAATAGTTATATTCCAGCCTATTTTAAGTATTGGAATTGTAAATATTAACATTTTATACACTTTCATTATTTACGTCTATATTAAACCCATCATAATCTATACAGGAACTTGGCCGACGACAGATTTGTAACAAAAATAAAAAATATCTCTGCCATAATTTTCTTTGAACGGTTAAGTGTATTAATAAATTGTGTTAATGACTAATTTATTTTATGTTTCCTGTAATCTGACGAGCATTCATCATAAGTATCGCGTCATCAGCTCTCGAAATAGACAACTGCTTGATTCTTTGCAAATAATGATGTCTTCTTAAAGAAAAAAAAAATCTAATATCGACGTACTGGTTTAATAGAAAAAATATGAAAATTTATTATTTTTTATTTTGAGCCCCCAAGAAAGATAATAAAGGTATTTTATACAGCACTCAAACAAATTAATAAAATTGCAGCTAAATATGTATGTAATAGGGGCTATATTAGAGGAACTATAATTGCGCAAGAGTTGCACATATAAAAGAATTGAGAATTTTTTCCATTAATACTGAACGATGTGGTTGTGGCTGGTGTTCTTCGTGTGTGTCTTAATTTTATTCTAAAATGAAGTATAGCTGATCTACTTTGAAAACTTAATTAGGATAATTGGTATTGTGGATTGCAGTCTCCGGGAAGTAACACATTTATAACAATCCGTCACACCTTTCCTCAACTTCTGACTAATCAAAATAGCGCTGACATTTCATTTTGACACCTGTCCAAATATGAAACCTCGACCAATTGCTTCACCTTAGCACAGTGCAATCAGACCAGTTGCTACATTTTCAATGTATACGCTTATAAATTCGGGCCTCGTGGAACTTGAAATGACTTATAGAATGATCTACGGTTAATTTATATAATCTATTACCACCATTAACAATTATATATGTTGAAGCATTGTCGGATAGAATACTCAAAATAGACGTTTTCACGTACGGTACACAAGACAATTTGAAAGGGTCCAAAACGAATCTCCTATCCGGTCGATTTGGTATACTCGATGGCAGAACCGTGACATATACATGTACAATTGAATTTCTTACATTTTGTATTTTGAAGATAAAATAAAGCTACCCGCTTTATCTAATAAACTTTGCAATGGAAAAATGAAAAAGTTAAATGCTCAGAATCTTAAATTTATATAAAACGTTATTAATTTAAACTATTTTAGGGTTAACGTGTTTGCTATTAAATTACTGCTTCTTGACGGTGTATATACGCATCATCAGCTATTAAAATGTTTTTAATGTTAAATCAAATTAAAAATCACAAATACCGTCCGTCCAACTGTTTCTCTCACTCTGCACCAGACGAAACTAATTCATCTTTTCTTTTTCAGTTATTATAGCGTGACAGACGGTTCAAGATGGCCGCGCGGACGCGCCAACGTCGTGTATAGTGTAGTGCAGTGAAGTGATAGTGATGTGAGTGAATATGTCCGAAGAGAGGTCGCGGCGGTTGTCACAGATCTTCGACCCGCTGTCGAGGTTCACAGACCACAGTGGGGCGGGTCAGTCGGCCAGTACGCCGAACAGCCCTCGGTTGTTGCCGAGGCGGGCTAGGGATGGACAGCCCCCGCCACCCAGGTACAACGTGTTTTCACTTACTATAAACATTTTCTACTTCGCATGTTTGTGATGTGGTTGGATGTAACTTGCATACTTGTTTTTTTATTGATTGTGTTAGTGTCCTGATTATTATGTAAATAACTTAAATACAAGACAGAAACATTTTTAAAATTTCAGTTTAGTCTGTAGCTTGCGCGAGTAGTACATCTTTAAATATTTTTTTTTACAGGTTGAAATGAGAAATATATTAGTTTAATTAGTTAAATTGTTTAAATATTTAGTTTTTATTATTTTTTGATTACAGATTTTATAATACAAACAGGGCCGTAGTTAAAGTAAATCTAAAGATAAGTTAACTGTTATGTAACGGAAAATGTTAACATCTGAAACTCGAATGTTAAGTCTTCCAAGTTACAGTTTTATTAGATTTTAGAACTTTCAACATTTTATCGCTTATAAAGTCAGACAAATACATAATTTAAACTTAAAAAACTTGTGACGGTTTTTTATACACAATAATTATGTTAAATACATTATCATTTTTAATTATTACACATCAGGTACTTAAATGTAATACGGTATTAATAGAAAACAATTTTCAGTAGCAGATTAAATTGTGAACGGTTTACACACACTTAATAACAGTGAAGCACTCATCCACGTTTTATTGGAAATTAATTATTAATTATATGAGCTAATTACGCGCACTTTGTGATTCATGAGGGAAGCTTAACGACTGATTGGATGTCGTGATAATATAATTTTCAAAAATAATTTTCTCATAAAGACTAATAATAATTCTGTACTTCATTCTAACCTCATACTTGTATTTAATCAATTTTGTAATTAATAATACCTTAAGCACAAATTTAACTTTTTAAATAAACAAACGTCGCTCTTTGGTGTAATGGTAGCAATATGAGGCTAACAACCAACGGCTCACGGGTTCGATGCCCAACGGATCAAATGTCTCTCTTTCAATCACTTTAAAATATTTGAAACACGTTGGACTTCGTCTGGAAAATTGGATATTTATTGGGAAGTAGGAATGTCAAAATGCCCTCACGAACAACCGTCTGTAGATGAAACAGACGTCAAGTTTAATCGTGATTCGGTTTCAGTCTGTGGATTTCCGAATATCCAAAACCAAAATAGGTTGACAGCGCTTCTTGTTTAGATGTTATATGTTTATGGTATCTTACCCAACATCAAGTGATTCCCATGCTTGTCTATACTACTCCAGCATAAAAAAAAACTCTACCCTCCTCACAAAACTACGATTAATTAAAATTATGTTACTTAACATCTTTTTAACAAATAAAAAACAAATGTTTGTGGGTAGTATAATAATTTGCTCAAAAAATAATTACATACGTTCCTAAAAAAGGTTAAACAAAAAATATGACCGCGAAAGAACGAGTAAATACGTAAATTGATTGTATTCCTTACATTAAATATGTTTTAATTTGTATACTTTAAGTTAATGGTGATACATTTTTTAAACTTATTGCTCAAGAAATAAGTATTTTAGTATTCAAATTTTACGTTCGACACACAGATAAAACTTCGATTTTCATGAATAAGTTACTAGACCGACATATTTCACATGCATTGTTTTAACAGAGCGAGATGAAAATCGAAAGAAAGCAATTTATCTAGAGCGAAAGAATAAAGTTGGTAAAAAATTGCCAGAGCTAAAGTACGGCGGTTGAACGACCTCGGCAAATGAACTAGAATCGCGAATTGATTATAACCCACTATTATTCCAAGATTCTTTACGGAATGAAAGTTTTTTAATTAGTCGATTTGCTTCGCCGCGTGGGCGTGGGAGTAAAAAAGTAATCAAAACAGCGATACGTATAATGCAAGTACTACGTATTTTAAAAATGCACATAAATGTTCGTTATTATTGTATAGAAGAATTGTTTTTTTTCTGGTAATTAAAAATATATATATATATATACTATTTTTTATGATATAGGGAGACCTTAACTTCATGCTTATATGAAGTTATTCTAGACTTCATAATCAAGATGTGCCGTCGATCTACATTGGCTTTGGATATTCGGAAATCCACAGGCAGAAACTGAAACGCGATTAAATTTGACGATCTTTTTTATCCGGAAATAATTACCATATTCCTACCACCAATTGTATATCCATATTTCCAGACGGAGTGCAACATTTTTGGATAAAATATAAATTTATTAGAAACATGTTGAATCGGAGAGCGAACCCACGACCAGTTGATTATGAGCCATACGTAGCTACCATTACGCCAACGAGCCAGTCAAATAATATGTACTGACTGTATAAGAATTAAAACCTATAAACTAACAATTTGTGTCAAGTAAGGAATGTAAGTATTTAAGCTACCAATAATTCTTGAAATACATCTTAAGTAAGTATTTTTCATAACAGAAAAATAATACTTACGATGACTACGTTCGTTGCTCCTCATTTAAAGCAATGTTTGAAGTACATTCGGATCCCGAGAAAAATATTGATTCTTCATCTTTTTTTAATAAGTTTAACTTCTATACGCGATGTATATTTCACGGTTTAAAACGCGATATACAATTAGTTAATCTTATTTGATTAACGTTTAACCTATATATATCGCGTTTAAAACCGTTAAATTGATTTATTTCAATGAATACTTCCCCTGATAATTGTTTTCCTTCAGGCCGTTCGCACACTCCTCCCGTCTGGACCCTTTGGAGTACGAGCTGGCTGCAGCCCAGGACACCATTAACTGGCAGGAGCGATGCTTGGAGCTTCAGCTTGAGCTGCACAGGAGTAAACACCAGGCCACGCGGGTCAGGGATATGCTACGAGATAAGGTAAGGACATTTTATCTGATAATATTGTCTTGGTCGTGCGATTTCAAAGTGTTTTTATTATATTAGCAAAAACGTAGGTTATTTTTGAGGAACTGTTATTTATAAGCTTGTGTTGACTGGAAGAGATCCCTTTATGGGGATAAGGCGGCCTGTTGCACTTAACAATACGTTTTTTTTATTATTTTTATGTTAGGAATAAAGAGTAAATTAAAAAAGGGTCGCAGATCGTATGTTTATATTACGAGGTGTCAAAAATTATTTTTTCTTAAAATTCTCATATTATATCAAAATAACCTTTAACAGTTCGGGATTACACATAGAGTAATTGAAACAGTAGCGCTTAATGTTGCTTATAGTTCCACACCATTACGACTCTTGTTCTCGTAGTCAGTGGCCTGTGTCTAATCATACATTGTGGACTGCTTCAAGACTCTGTATTAAATTCATTCGACTAGAAATATATGGCACAGATATAAACAAACTTCAGATAGGTCTTTTATCATAATATCAATATTGTGTTGATATTGACTTTTTGACGCCATTACATAAGAAACGCCTTTAACTAAAATATTGTCGGTACTCCAATACATTTTTAATAATCAATTGGTATTCAGATTTTGCAGCCAATTTATAGAACACCTAACTTATGTGAATTATATAATTTTAATAAATTGTGTAAGCCTGTTGCGGCCATCGTTCAGAATATCATTGTCTTTCAGGCTGTTCGGCCTACGAAACGTTGAGAAGCTCTTCTCGCTCTCGTCGGCCGAAAACGGCCCGAAAGACTAAATACCTATGTTTTATGTCTAAATACCTTTGTATTATGCTATATAATTTTGTTATATGTAGTACCGGTACTAATTATTAGACCACTACGGATTTTAAATACCTAATGCCAAAAAAGGACAAAGGAAAAGTTACTTTTTAGTACAATCCGGCTTTCTCCTTTTATCAATAAATTCTCTCGTTAATCTCCGATTAATTAAACGACGATTTGAAACGAATAGTAATTGCCGATTTGACATTAAAATCGTTGAAAGTCCGCGAGGCGCGGCTTAGGAAACTTTTAATTAAAGAGTTGAAATTGTTAGCGATAAAGTTGAACGATTGTCAACATTAAGTTTGACGGAGCCACATTTTGTGATGGTAATTTAACGGATTTTGTCTTTTAGTTATTGTATTGAACCGTTAGAAATTAAACGATCTAGTGAGTTAATTATTTTTTAGCCGCACGCACCACAACACTACACTACAATACAGGGTGTTACAGTAAACATTGATTATACGTTAAAGTATTTTTAATTACCGGAAGTATATGTATGTTGAGTATACACAGTTATATGAGGAAAAAGAAAAAAAGGGGAAAAAAAAAAAAAAAAAAAAAAAAAAAAAAAAAAAAAAAAGGAAAAAAAAAAAAAAAAAAAAAAAAAAAAAAAAAAAAAAAAAAAAAAAAAAAAAAAAAAGGGGGGGGGGGGGGGAAAAAAAAAAAAAAAAAAAAAAAAAAAAAAAAAAAAAAAAAAAAAAAAAAAAAAAAAAAAAAAAAAAAAAAACAAAAAAAAAAAAAAAAAAAAAAAAAAAAAAAAAAAAAAAAAAAAAGGGGAGGGAAAAGAGGGGGGGGGGGGGGGGGGGGGGGGGGGGGGGGGGGGGGGGGGGGGGGGGGGGGGGGGGGGGGGGGGGGGGGGGGGGGGGGGGGGGGGGGGGGGGGGGGGGGGGGGGGGGGGGGGGGGGGGGGGGGGGGGGGGGGGGGGGGGGGGGGGGGGGGGGGGGGGGGGGGGGGGGGGGGGGGGGGGGGGGGGGGGGGTTTTTTTTGTGCTTGTTTTTAAAACCCCCCGCGCCCCCCCCCCCCCGCCCCGCCCCCCCCGCCGCCGCGGCCCGCCCGCCCCCCCCCCCCCCCCCCCCCCCCCCCCGGGGGGCGGCCCGGGGGGGGGGGGGCGCCCCCGCGGGGGGGGCCGCCCCGGGGGGGGGGGGGGGGGGGGGGGGGGGGGCCGCGGGCGGCGGGGGGGGGGGGGGGGGGGGGGGGGGGGGGGGGGGGGGGGGGGGGGGGGGGGGGGGGGGGGGGGGGGGGGGGGGCGGGGGGGGGGGGGGGGGGGGGGGGGGGGGGGGGGGAGGGGGAGGAGGGGGGAGAGAGGGGGGGGGGGGGGGGGGGGGGGGGGGGGGGGGGGGGGGGGGGGGGGGGGGGGGGGGGGGAGGAAAAGAAGAAAGGAGGAGGGGGGGGGGGGGGGGGGGGGGGGGGGGGGGGGGGGGGAGAGACACCGGCGGGGGGGGGGGGGGGGGGGGGGGGGGGGGGGGGGGGCGGGGGGGGGGGGGGGGCGGGCGGGGGGGGGCGGGGGGGGGGGGGGGGGGGGGGGGGGGGGGGGGGGGGGGGGGGGGGGGGGGGGGGGAGGGGGGGGGGGGGGGGGGGGGGGGGGGGGGGGGGGGGGGGGGGGGGGGGGGGGGGGGGGGGGGGGGGGGGGGGGGGGGGGGGGGGGGGGGGGGGGGGGGGGGGGAGAAAAAGAAGAAGAGGCCGGGGGGGGGGGGGCGCCCCCCCACACCCGAGAGGGGGGGGGGAAAAGAAAAAAAAAAAACCCCAAAAAAAAAAAAAAGAGGGGAGGGGGAGGGGGGGGGGGGGGGGGGGGGGGGGGGGGGGGGGGGGGGGGGGGGGGGGGGGGGGGGGGGGGGGGGGGGGGGGGGGGGGGGGAAAAAAAAAAAAAAGGGGGGGGGGGGGGGGGGGGGGGGGGGGGGGGGGGGGGGGGGTTTTTTACCCCCAAAAAAACGCGGGGGGGGGGGGGGGGGGGGCGGGGGGGGGGGGGGAAGGGGGAAAAAAAAAAAAAAAAAAAAAATAAAAAAAAAAAAAAAACCCCCCCAAAAAAAAAAAAACCCCCCCGGGGGGGGGGGGGGGGGGGGGGGGGGGCCCCCCTTCCGGGGGAAAAAGGGGGGGGAGAAGGGGTGTTTTTTTTTGGGGGGGGGGGGTAAAAAAAAGGGGGGGAAGGGGAAGGGGGTTTTTACCCCCCAACGAAGTGGGTGCGGGTCAGCTAGTTATATATATTTTTACTATACCGAATTAAAAAGTTGACAGTTTAGAGGCGAGATTTAGTGAGATTTTGAGAGAGATTTAATCGAAATATACTAGCTGGAGATGACTAAACGCCTTGAAATCACAAACTTAAAGTATCATAGCATACTGTCAAAATAATAATATATATTTTTTTTAAGCCGGTAAAAAAGTATGAACTAAAATAATTCAGTCGATTCTCCTTTTAACGAATCGCGATATTTTCGCACGTGTGACACAGATTAAACAGCACACAGAGACTAACTGCTATTAAAACTTTACAGCCAAGGTTTATAGCTTGGCGTTAATTTAATAAGAAATTTTCATATTAAAATAATGTGTATGTTTATAGCTGATATAACTTATATTTACAGCATATTAAAATATTGTTTTCATCGCGTTAAATTAAAAGGCAGGTCAACACAGTTACGGTTTCACTGAAAATCAGTGTTGTAGCGTAGTTGTTGCTGTGAATTATGCTGTTGCAAGACCAATTTTTAATACTCACTTATAATTTTATATTTACTATTTTCCAGTATTTTATTAAATGAGTACTAAAGAAAAATGTTTATTATTGTTATTAATAATAATAATTATATTAATATGACGCACATTTTTTTACTACTTATTGATATGGCATTCTATTTAATTAAAGAATGAGCACACTGATAGAC
This sequence comes from Leptosia nina, assembly GCA_963661955.1. Taxonomy (NCBI): domain Eukaryota; kingdom Metazoa; phylum Arthropoda; class Insecta; order Lepidoptera; family Pieridae; genus Leptosia; species Leptosia nina. The sequence continues at coordinate 1,653,361 of CAVLEF010000004.1, read as the reverse complement.
AAGAAAACATAAATATGTGACGACTATGCAAATTTCTCCAAATAGTAATAACGAGAAACAGATTAGCAGAGATAGAAGAATGGACTTTGACATGAGGGACACCTTTCATCCTCCGCTCGTTACCATTGCTGTTGTAAAGGATCCAAAACGCCAGAGCGTAATTTAAATAAATCAAAAAAAGATTATCTTGTAACGTATTTCGCGTTTAACAGTTAAAAGCGTTATTTAATTTAAAAATCGAAAATAAATTGAAAAAATTTTAGTACTTAGTACGCAAGTGTTAAGGTTGAAATTACACTGAGCGAGAGGTGCATGTATCAATATGTTGAAAAAATTCGACGATGAGGTGTAGGATTCGGTAGCTCAATTAGTAGAGCAACAGCACGGAAAGTTGACGATGCCGGTTCAAGTCCTGCCCGAGTAGAAAATTTTTTTCAATTTATTTTCGATTTTTAAATTATATAGTGCCTTCATGTGCAATAACATGTGAAAAATATTAATGTTTTCAAAGTTAAAAGTGTTTTATATATAATGGTTATATTTTAGTTTTACATTCAAAGCAGAGTTGAACAGCTACTTTTTATATTTATCAATGTTTTTAGGGATACGATTCTGTTCAAATTGATCTAGTTGTTACAGATATAGTAGGCATTTCCAGAGATTAAAAAAACTTAATAAATATATTATTTTTATTTAAATACCAGCTTTTTAATGAACTCGGGAAAGACATCATAGATAAACTCCTTTTCTAAATAATATATTTATTAATTGGTTGCCTCTGTCCTCATCTACTCTGTTCAAATCTCAATAGGGTGATACATCTTGTACCGGCGCTTGCAGTATCGATAAATCAGTCCACCCCAAATAGTTGTGAATAAAACAAATATTTTAGCTTCGCGAATTGATCACACATATAACGTGTCGGCTATGATTTACGTCTGTCTATACTCGTTCTGATATACTATTGCTGATTAATCTTTTCCTGCGACGTTCTGCGAGCATTACTTTGAATCTCGAATCAAAATATATTTCAGTAACGGTGCTTCGAAAACCGGTGAAGTCTTTATAGTGATTACCTGAAACAAAGAGAAAGATGGTAGCAAGATGCGCTATAGCCCTATTGTGGTTTTGGACATTTGGAAATCCACAGACTGTATCCAAAACGCGGTTAAACTTTTTTATTTTTTTTATTCTAAACTTGACTGCAATCATGTGTGGACGGTGGTTACATGTGACCCGGACCGAATTCCGATATTCTTACCACCCGTTTAATATCCAAATTTCCAGACGAAGTTCACCATGTTTCCGAAAAGTTATAATTTGATTAGGAAAAGGTTGGTTGGTAGCCATACATTCCTATCATTACATCAACCTTACCTTACCTTAACCTACCTTACCTTATGAAGTTAATTATATGTTTATTTTACGCGCTCAAAAAACACATAATCAACTTCATAAGGTTTATTTGTATGTAAAGACATAGTTAACGAGGTAGAATCTATGAAAAATTACTGTAAAACAGTGAGCGTAAAATCTCTTACAATTTAGAGAAATAAACTGCTAATGGAATAGTGGTCGGTACGTCGCGTTCAGCTAACTGCTTAGTACGTGGTGCAGCTAGAGCGGAAACAAAACGCTGCAGAAAATTATAAAATAACTCCGTAATTTGATGTTGCAAGCATTTGCTGAAATTTCATCCATTTTCATTAGTAAATATTTTGTAATTAATATCTCTTTTGTTAGGTATATCCGCAGTACTAAATATTTCAAAATAAACCGTTTAAACGTGTGTATTCCTACCTACGATCTAAAATGTAAAAATTATGTACAGTATAACTTAAAGCTTGGTAAAAATATCGTATTCATATATCTTGTATTTTTGTACACAAAACATTATGTAGCAATAAAAGATAAAGAAAATATATATATGCTAGGAACATATATAATATGATGCCGATAGAGGCAGAGTGTGTTATATTTTCATAGTCTAAAAATGTTAATCTAACAAGAGTGCAGTAGCCGAAAATTGTTAACATAATTTTACACTAATAATAGTACTAATAGTTTTCGCCTTTTTTATTTTCCTTCTTATTGAAAATTTGGTTTTTGTTGTTGGGCCACTCTGCCTCTAGCAGGCTCATATTGTAGTCTAAGTGTTTCTCAATCTTCGGACTAATTCATAACTAGTTCTATCAGTAGAGTAGCAGCATGTACTGTTATTGGGGTTCCGTTAAATGTTGAGTTTTCTATGGGCAATGTAAAAATGCCAAAAATCTAACCACTATTAGATGCATCTGTGATATAAACAGGAAGCATTCCGGAGAAAGATATTTTTGTGTCTTTTAAATTCTTTTTTGAATGCCTCGAAAACATTGGGCGAAATGAATTTCAAAACAATGACGTCACGTCCTTTAAGAAGGGAAAGCTCGTGTCGGAATTTTTAATTCAATTATGATAGCGATCTTGTTTAATGACCGGCCTGTTCCACTTGTTTTTATGGTGTTTTTACTCCTGACACTTGAATTATAACAAAAATTGGAATCTTTCTGTCTGTATAAATCAATCGCAATTGTCTGGAAGCCTCTAACGTTTTTTCTACTAAAAGTTATTGAAACTTGTTCGATTATTTATTTACGAGGGATCTATTCTAGTGTGACGGTTTAAAATGTAAAAATCACAGTCTTTGAATCCATATTATGCGATATACTGAAAAACATAACTTGTCGTTGTTAATAATTTACAAGAAATAACTAAAATATGCGATTTAAACAATAGACGATACGCTTTATTAACAATTTTAATAATAACTGCGTGTATAGGCTTTGCTAAAATCCCATTCGAGCTTATGTAAACGCAACAGATTTACATAACGTCCCGGGCATAGCTATTTCAATTGCTTTTTAATTAAAAAAGATAACATCTGTGAATTTATAAAGCGTAACGAGTTTAAAAATTCATTGAAATTCGAAACAAAAGGCAATCTACCGATAAACGAAAATTAAATTCGCCGGCAAGTTTCGCTTTATAGGGGTCGCCTAAAAAAATTTTGCCACGATAAATTTGTCAGGCGGCCGAAAACTTCTATGTTAATTTAATCAGCCCGCCTGGCTTATGTTTAATGGGATGACAGTGTTTCGTAATAGATATCTTTTGCGGTTCGAAAAGGTAATTCGTCATACAATTTTGGTTATTCTCAGTCGGTTTTGTTACAACGACAAGGTTTGTTAACCTATAAGAGTTTGACGTTATATATCGATGAAATTTAGAAGATCTATGAGGTCGAGTAGCCTAACTGCAATTTTATGTCTTGAGTTATTTATATTTACAAAGTCTAAAAATGGTGATCTACAAGAGCACACTAACCGAAAATTGTTTTAAAAACTCTTACATAAATTACTACAAATTCCTTTTCGTCTAAGTAAATTGCGCATTTTTGTTTTTCTCCTTATTATAAATCATGTTTTTGTTTATTAGGCCACTCTACCTCTAGCAGTCTCATATATGTGTAGAGTCTTGAAATAAATGAAAACAGAATACTTTAAACGCCTCAACAAATCAAGAAAGTATATAACGCTGCCACAAAATCATTTACGCTTTAAAAGTTCGACTTCTTTCGACGTCGCCAAGCATCCGAGGGGCAAGACAAAAGTTGGAGCCGAATAAAGGACGTCCAAAGCGTCATTACAAGGGTCGCATTCATCTGCCGAATTCAGACGTCTTTGTTCCGTCGTTCGTTTTTCGCGAAAACTTTTTCATCGTTAATGTGCAAATTAACCGAGGAGACGACGAGCGCGAGACGATTCGAAATTCCTTCGAAAACGTTTTGTAATTGAATTACGCGTTTTTCTCAAATTATTGACTTATTGACTTTCAATCTGTTTTTCTATTTGTTATCGAATCTGTTAGTTATATGCACTCGTTGTTGGATATATTCTATAGTCAGTACTTAGGTTAATACCATCTACGTATTATCTGTCACTTACAAAAGTAGTACACATTTAAATGAAACCACTTTTAACGGTTTAAAACGCGATTTATACGGGGGGACCTTGGTGATCGCTGCTGTAAAGCATTCGGAAAAAATAATTGTAAATAAGTAACGTTTCACGTTTTAAAACTATAAAAGTATTAAGTAAGATATAATTGGACAAATCTTCCGTATTGGTTAATTCAACAATAAAAAGATAACCATAATTCTGCCTACTATTTTGAACACGTTTACAAGAATCTAGCCATCGTTTGAAACGAACAGCATAGCGAAGTAGCAACCGCTGGCAAAATAAAACCATGTAAGGTTAATTTATACCCATCCGTCTTCTAAAATAATAAAAGGTACTTCCGCACCAGATAAAAGAAAACACCGCTTTCAACGAATGTAATTCTTAGTTTATTTAAGAACTGCTCCATTTTCCGGGACCGTACTTACGGACCAAAATGCCCCGACTCTCAAGATATAATGAATTAAGCCAGTTCATGTATAAAACAAAAGGTAGGGGCAGTTTAACAGCAATTAGTATTCAAGGGTTGAAAGCATTCGGGTTAAATAATACGAGTTGGAGTTCTCGCAACACATGTGACTTAATGTGACTACGGTGCTCGATTCTTGAGCACCTATCGAAGTGCACGGGCTTATTCTGTATACATGAACATAGAACATCGTTTGAAAACATATTACAAGCCTGTAAACAAAAGTACTTAAATTGAAAGTATTAATAAGCTATCACCAAGAAAACAACCAGAAAAAACTGAATAAAGGGCGGGGGGAGGAGTATTGTGGCAGTTGTCAGTATAACATAAACCTTAATTTAAGTCTAGATTATTTTTCTATTTTATGTAGCTTTACGTGCAGTAAACAAATTACGTAGTAAAACACAGAATTTTATAAAAAAGGGACATTTTTGATACTTCAGAATGATGAGGGAATAATCTTTCACGAGTTGCATTTATTGGCAGTAATACATTTATATGCTGTCAAAACAGTTGTACCGTATATAGACATGACTATTATCTACACTAATTCTGAATCTACTTTAACCTAATTTTTTTATGTAGGTCAGTATTTAAGTAATGTCTTCGTAGTATTTAAGTAATTGTATTGAAAACAATACATTGATATTAGTAATTCAAATAGTTTTTGAAGCAATTTACATTTTTTTTTGCAAATTGCTTTAAAAACTATTTTTTGAAAGATTTTGCTTGCTTATGTGACTAGGACCTATACGAGTGTATAATTTGTCGGCGTAAAATAAAACTCGAGCGAAGCCGGCGTATGGTACAAAAATTATTAATTGAAGCCGATCACGTTAAGGGTCAATACGTTGTGATCATACCACGATTTCAATTAAGCCTCCGCTGGTATCGGAAAGTCATTAGTATGTAATTAAGAGACGCGCCAGCCAAGATATTTGCATGTAATGTAGCCAATTCAGCGTGTGCTGAACGCTTGTGCACGATTATTGTACCCATATTTCTGAATACATTTTAATGTTTGGTTCAATCGATTAATTGGATAGAAAGATATGTAACTATGTATGTATGGAGATTAAAGGGGGTGTCTTAAGTCAAAGTAAAAATTGAAAAAAAAAAACGTTATTTTGAAAACTTCATTATTTTTTACATGTTACTGAAAACTTTATTATTTTATATATGAAGACACTACTTATATAATTTAAGAATCGAAAATAAATTGAAAAAAAAATCGACTCGGGCAGGACTTCAACCTGAACCAATTGAGCTACCGAGTTAGCGAGTTGGTAGAGCAACAACACGGAACGCTGCCGCTGTCGGTTCAAGTCCTGCACAAGTTGAAAAAATTTTCAATTTATTTACGTTTTTTAAATGTTACGCTAGCGTCAAATTGTCCTTGCAGAAATGACTAACGGTGTTGTCGCGTTTTGAACCAATGAAGTGTTTTATTTAAACGTGTATACTACAGACAGTACTGAACATATTAAGTAAAACACAGTACATGAGACAGTAAAAATTAAGCTAATTTAAATTCGCAACGTGAAGTCGATATTCAGAATAACACTGTGTTGCCACATCATAGAATTCAAGAGTTCAGTGTGCTAGCTAGGCGAGACAGTTAGGCTATTGTTAGCACGACCACGTAACATCGATGGACGCGTAATACGGTCTTATAGCTTCCTACTACACTGGTAATGCGCTTTGTGGAACTAAAATTTCCTACATCTAGCGATTAAGAAACGTTTAATTAGATTTTCATTTGTAGTCCGCTAGCTGCGTCAAAGCAGTATTTTTAATCGGGTTCTATTTCTTGCTGTGCACTAAATTTTTTGTAACTATCGGATCTTTTACGTGAAAACGCTTTGAAGCGCAGTTGTAAAATGTATTTTCTAGCTTTGTGTTTAGCAGGAGAGGTACTGCGAAGTATAGAACATCAAATATAAATTTTGGGCATTTTGAATTGCCTGTAAAAAGTAGAACAGTAATGTTCCCTATTTCAAATAAAACATAACCTACATATTAAGAAATATGGGACACTAGCGAGTTACACATTAAAATAAAGCACCTTTAACGGTTTAAAACGCGAAATAATTTGGTTAATTTATTTTAGTTTTCAAATGTTTTTTTATTTAAATGTGTGCTCCTCGCGTAAACTACAGATATGTTCTAATATGGAAATATATAACTACTTTCTTTAAATACACATGTAATATTCCTAACGTGGATTCTATTTAAACGAATTCTTAATTAAAGAAATCTTAGAGTAACGTTATGAAAGTAAAAGAAAGTAAGTAAATACACGAAGAAAGTTTTATGTGCGTGAGTTATAGATTATTCGTAACTTTAAGTTATAATATATTTCATATGTATTGATTGCATGAAATAAGCCAGCATCAAAACAAATCAAGGTACAAACACTAACCGTAGAGCTAGCGTTGGCGTCGCTACGGCGTAACGTAACTCGTAGCATATTTGCTACGTCCCCTATTCCCAGTAACATCACGCCAAGGTTGAACGTCTAGAGCTAAGTTGTTATCTATCGCCTGCAGGTACTAACGAGACAAACCAGATATGCCTCTGTCTATAATTGCTGACAAGCACTCGGGGATGCTTTGTTTGTCCGAATTTCAAACACCTCAATATTGTGTAAGGCGATTCGGTATAATATAAGCATGTTACAATAAAAAAAAATTACCGTAATTTATCTTAGAAATAAGTTCTAGGAATATATATTTATTTACTGTGATTTTTATTAAAATAAGCTCTATTTCTTGTGAAGTTCGTTTTTAAATAGCTTCATCTTAAAAGATGTAGTATGAAATTTAATATCACGCTAAGATAAAATAATTTTCAAAATAAGATCTTGTGCTACAAGGGAAGGACAGAAAACATACGGCACAGTAGTTATGATACAAATTACATTTGTTAGCTGCCATGTGCACTACAATGTAAAGAAAGAGAAGAAATTAAACAAAAATATATCAAAACGAAACTATTGCATTCTCTAAAATACACCTCCATTTTCTTGCCCCTGACATAGAACAGTAATGGAATAGACGTTTGTTCTTAAATTTTCTTCTTTAAGTGAATGTTAAATTCCCTGTTTTCGTGCCACACTTCTTTGGAATTTATGATATTGAATCAAAGGAACGCCGTGTTATGACGTCATTACATCCAGAGACAATGAACTCCCTGCTTTATTACCTGGAAAGATCTCGGAGCTCAATTAAAGTGGTACTTCAACGCAGATATATAAAACTGGATACACATGTATGTGTACATATACTGACGATAGAAAAGGGGCTGTAAAACAAGTGTCGGGCTTGTTGGTCTTATGTATAACTTATGATAATAAATATGTTCGATCATTATCGGGTTTTTCTAATTAATTTATAATTTTTCGGGCTTTGACTGGAAATCTCGATATTAAGTAGGTATATCGAAATTCCAAAGATGAAATGTCTGTGAAATTTAATCAAGGTTCGGGTATAGTCTGTGGGTTTCCGAATATTCAAAAGTTGACAACGCATCGTGTTAAGATATTATATGGTAGGTGTGTTTTCACGTTCCATCAAATGAATCCCGTGCTTGTGTGTCTTCTTTTATAAAACACTGGTTACGCAAAAAAAATAAGAATTAAAGAGTTATTTACGATAATTAAATAATTTTATATAACGAAAATCTATGGGTATATCTTTTGGAAATCAAAAAATTATAACTTACACGATCTAGGGTCTTTCATCTGACCAATGTTTCTACTTTTAATCAAAAGTTAAATATTCTATAAAAAAACTAAACGATCGTATAGTAATGCTATCCATCCACGTCTTATTTTTGCAAGGTTATCCATTCCCTAAATAGATCTATGTAGATATATTACCATATTTCCTAAGAACAAATTTAGAAGACCACAGTACGCTAAATGAAATTCTCTGTAAGAAAAATTCAGCGCTATTTCTGTCCTTTTTACATCGTCTGAGCGCGAGACAAACAAAAGTGGGAGATTTTAATTGGTGTAGTAATTGGATTTCTGTCTAGGGCATATTTTAAAGAAAAACTTACAATTTAAGTGTGGGTTTCTCTGCGTGTGTGGACGTTTTTAATGTCGCGTGAACCTGCATGTTAGTTACTTTGACTATTATTTATGTGGGTAGCATTACAGATCGTCTCTCAAAGAACGAAATATACCATAGACAGCAGTTATCTAATAAAGATATTTAATTAAAACACTTTTGAAGTTTTAAAATACTAATATGATCAGGGGGAGGCAGTCCTCCCGAGACTACTGTTGTAGTGATCAGAGCATCTGAAACATTGAGCCGTAGTTGAAATACATTTTAAATATGTTAAATAATTCAATTTACTGTTTAAACCGTTAACCTCGTTTTATTTAAATTATGTAATACGTGTAGATGTGTTTGCGCAGTTCCCAGTATAATAACTTTAAGATAGGAAACTAGGAATCGGTTTTCGGATTTGTATAAAAGGAGTTTATATGGGTTATTTAGATAATCTATACTAATATATAGAGCTGACGAGTTTGTTTGTTTGTTTGAACGCGGTAATCTCAGGAATTACGGGTTCGTATTGAAAAAATAATTTTTGTGTTGGTTAGAGCATTTCTCGATGAAGGCTGTAGGTTATAAAACATTGACTGTGACTAATAGGAGCGAAGATACAGCGAGTTATGGGTTTCCGGGGCGTACGCTGCGAAACGATTCAAATTACCCAAAAAATATGTATGTAAGAATGATTCCTCTTTAAAGGACCTAAAAAAAGTCACCGACGCTGTATATCTATCTTTTAAGATTAACTTGCAAGAACGACGAAAAGGGAAGCGCCCAACGATGTGGGTAAAGTTTATAAAGATGACGGGGTTTGCAAAATCAAATTTGGATGGCCAAAAATTGTTATTCTTGCGAACGACGTAGCTGGCGCAGCTAGTAAATATATAAAAAGCCCATATTGTCTATGTACTACTTATCAAATTGCATTGTGCATACGATCTATATTTTACTTCTATTTAGTTAGGTCACAGAGTATATAAAACCATTTTATTAAACAAAGTCATTTGCGTTATTCTCCATGATAAATAACACTTTAATAAATATTACGCACACGTTTTAAGTTACTAACTACGTATTAATTTACATAAGAATGCATATCTGCTAAAACGATTGGGGTTCGTCTTATCTTAGACAATTTAAATTGAATGTCGACTACAGCCCTTATGCCACAATTGAGTAAATAACAGAATAAAACGTTTATATGGTATTATTGTTCTGTAATTATTTGGTTTTATCATTAAAGCAGGTCTTCAAGAGACAAGAAAGAAAAGTTCTTTTAATGAGGTTAATGAAATTATAATGCATTAATTTTTCAAAGGTTTCCTTAACACCTTTTTTATAAGTAAAATGTATTATATTATAGTAAAAAATACGTATATTTGACGGCTTCGTTGGTAGCATGGTAAATTAAAGGTAGCGACGTATGGCAAAAAATCAACGGATCGTGGGTTCGAGATCCCCACCGGGTCCAACATTCAATTTATAATTTTTCTGCAGCACGTTGGACTTCATTTAGAAAGGACTTCTTTCAATATTCATACCAACCTTTTAATATCCAGTTAAATGGATGGTACGAATATTGAAACTCCGTCCGACTTACCGTCACCGTCCACAAAAGAACTACCATCCAGTTAAATTGCGTTTTGGTTATATGGCCGGGGTACAGTGAACCTCAATTCGTGTCTGTCCTCCTCTGTATGAAACTGTCTTTATTTGTAACCTATAAGTTCAAATTTTAAACGTTTTCAGCATACCATATTGCATTTCACCATATTGCAAGTATTGTACCATACATACGTGCCACTGCATTAATGTCTGTGGGGACCTAATCTCTCGATATTAAACTTACGAGAGCACTTCCGTCAAGTTGTTTATGAGGAATTTTGAATTTGACTGCGGTATGAGGGCGTTTTGAAATGTACAATCATTGAGTCTTGCTTTTTACAAAAAAAGTATTTCAAATATATTTAAGTAGTAGGAAACGAGGTATCACGTAATTGTTAGTCTGTAACCATTTGTATTCTTTAGATGGACTTCTACTAAGAAATACTTTGTAGCGATTGTGCGTCACGTTAGGTGAACAGCTGCAGCATAGCATCTAAACAAGACGCGATGCCGGCTTTGGAAATTCACTGACTGTAATTGAAACGCTATCAAGCTTCACCGCTTTTTCATCAGTGGTCCACCCATTTCATTTCCAAGGGAAGTCCAACATGTTTCAGAAAGATTAGAAATTGAACAATTTTGAAACATATTGGACCCGGTGGGCATCTAACCTACGACCCGTTGATTATTGGCCATACAGTGCTACCATTAGACCAACGAGCCCGTCAACGATTTCGTTTATCTATCTAAATGATTTAGATATAATTTGATCCTAGTGTATTTTTGTATCTAGTATAAATATAACTCTACAATAAAAGCACTTAGCATTTCCGCTATTCTTTTATTTTGCGTACATCACATTACACAAAAAGGTGGAATTTGAGAGTTAAGTGCGCGCCGAAGGGAGACGCGGAATTCAATAAAGGGTTTACGCGCGAGATAAATCTTCAAAATAACACTTTAAAAAATCTGACGCCTAGAACAGTTGTAGTTAAACGGTATTTTAATGTAACTCGGATGCGGTTTGGCTTTTAAGATATATAGGGAAAACGACTTTTGTTACTATCTGACAGATTTTCCTTAGATAAAAATTTTAAGATTTACAAATTGAAATAAAACACCTTTAACGTTGTCTTCCGTGACCACGGCTGCTGCAAAGCATCCGAAACGTCGGGCCGAAGTTAAAAATTATTTTCAAATAAGTTTAACTAATATATCGCGTTTTAAACCGTTAAAGTGTTTTATTTAAATGTTTTATTTAAACTTATATTATAATATTTGAAATTTGAGTCCTTCCCATAGGCAGGACTCAAATTTCACCGAGTCGTATCGTGTCACGTTTTATTGCCTTTTCAAAAACCTTGAACTGTTTACTTTCTCTTTAAGGTCGTTTGATAAATCTTGTTGCTTTAAAAGGCCCTATTATTGCCTACAAAGAGGCAGTTGCAGCCGAAATGCGCATTTAGCTGCACCGAGATGCACGGTAAATTATCGGGGGGCTGGATGGATGGCGCTAATAGGCCCATCCGTCAGGGCGCACCGCGTAAATCGTCTGGAACTTTCGATTGCACTCTCAAATACCCACTTGATGTACTGTGGTCGTGCCAGCCTTTATTTGATTACGAGTGCATATCTGTCGTGTTGCGTATCTAACCACTATATAAACGAGTGTGGCAATCTGTAGAAATAATTTAGTTATGCGTTAATTAGAAGTAGGACTGACTGTGCCTTGCTTGTTGTTTTCAGTTCTGATTACACTTTTTAAAGGTTTAAATAAAACACTTTAACGGTTTAAAACGCGATATATTAGTTAAGTCTTCCCGTGACCACGGCTGCTGCAATGCATCCGAAACGTCGGGCCGAAGTTAAAAATCATTTTCAAATAAGTTTAACTAATATATCGCGTTTTAAACCGTTAAAGTGTTTTATTTAAATGTGTACTACTCGCGTAAACTATAGACAGTATTTTACAGACAGTATTTTATTTTAAAAGTGTTTTCGATTATTTACTTCAATGGTGTTTTCTATTAATATGATAATAAAACGCTATATATATAATACGCTATAAAATTTCATTTTGAAATATTTGTAGAGTTATAGTTTAGGTCAGCTTTCAAGAAGTCACGCTAGTTCAGGTAAGAGCACACATCGCTGTGAATGAAGGTTCGAGTCCTGTCAGTGTCTTAAATTTTTTAATCTAACATATTATTTTATTTATTTTGCCCTAATAGAGGGAACTATGTATTTTTTAGTTGTTAATCATTGTCAATTTCTTTTCTTTTTCATTTGCAGTCTTGTATTTCCCAAAAACTTTTCACAATTTCCTCTTGAAACCTCCACATTTAAATTGTATACAAATCAATCACACACACCCGCACATTAAGTGATCACTCAGTGCGAGGGGAGTGTTTAAGTGTTGGAATGCACTTATCATTTACGGTGCGTTTACAACCTCCACGCGCATCTATTTTTATTGCTGAGTGAATTGTATCTGTGGTTTTATTACGTTTGCATCTCTTTTTAAATTTTGTTTTCCTTAAATCCTCTTTTTATTTTGTGCTTCTAAAATATAATGACAGTTGTAGTTTTAACAGATAATGGCAACACAAGCAATAACCAGACAAGCATGGTGTTTACTATTATAGAAGGTTTGGCTCTGGATATTTGAAAAGAATCAGTCAATCATTTTAAAATCATTAAAAAATCTTGTGATACTGCAGTACAGATTTCTTGAGACATTAATATAGAGAGAAATCTTTAATGTTTATTTTCCTCAAAACCAAATACTTTTTAAAAATTGAATATGTTTTTTTGTCTCTTGTATATGCAATCGGTTAGTGATTCAATTTGCGGTATTAAGGACATTTTTCCACTCACCCCTGTCGTGTGTGTGTTCTCGTTGCACTCAATCTAAAAACAATATCGCTAAAGTATTCATGACAAATCGTTGGCTAACGAAGAGAAATAACTACGTAAACATTGCACGATTTAGATAGGGGAAGATTCCAATGTACGGTATCTGTTAGAGCGATTTTACTCTTGCAGTTTCGAATACATCTAGATGTGTTACTAGATTAGATAATCTAAACACATACATTGCCTAAGACGCCTTTATTTGTTTACTTAAACGTACATTAGTGAAACGTATTTGCTCCTTGAGTTTTCTAACTTCTTAAGAAGACTAGACAACTTCGTCCGCGTAAATATATAAATTAAGTTATAAATATGTAACCAAATCAAAATCTCACTGTCCTACAGTTTATTATGACTTTAGTTATTTTTTTTCTTATGGTAATGGTGCACAGACAAACACAAAGTGCACTTAATTGTTAAATACCTCTATTTAAAAAAATGCGCTGTCGATCTATTTATAAATTCACAGACTAACAAATAAATGAAAAAGTCCAGATTGTCCAGGTAAAATCTAACATGTTTCACTAAAAGTGTAATCGAACTTACTTCCTGTTCATTATAAGTTACCTTCGCTCAAGCGCGGTGGAGTTTTTTTGAATTTTTGTTAAATTACTTTTTACACGCGGAAGTCTTTATATTATGTATGTCTTAAGAGGTATTCCCGCTATAACTAGAGACGCACAATGACAATCGCTGAAGGTGGGGTGCGTAACTATATAACATCGTTTAGATTGATGGCAGATGCAATTTGTGACCGACGCGGATTTATGGAGCATGATAAGAAAACATTTTGGAGCTTTCATAATGGAACAATGAATCAGGGCCAATTGTTTCAAATGATTTAGCAGAGAGGAACTTGAGGCTCCCCTTACACTCCTGTAATAATTCAGTTCCGAGTAAGGACGTTTTGCTGAGACCGCCGTTGTCGAATGGAAAGTCTTGTAATATGAGCTATATGAATGTATATATGTTAGAATCTATTAATATATCTTTTAAGTATACTTACTGAAGAGATCGGTAGTAATGATAGAGATCTATAATAAGTGAACTAATATATTTCGTCTTTTAAAAAATACCGCTAATTTACGTACAATATTTTCCTTTCATGTGAATACTATATTTCAAACTTATTGATTCAATTTCGTTTATCTGTCTGAATATAACCACGTTTGGATATTTAAAAAAGAATAACTTATTAGATTAGTGGCATAGACTACAAACAACTTATACATTTATATTGCGCAAAATACACGTATGATTTGAACAAAGTTCGTTACGAATAGGACATGATTGCTCAATTGTTTGAGCAACGTCACAGTCACCTAAACGGATTCTAAGCCCGCTCGTGTCAATCATTTTACAATCTGAAATATACTTTTCAGTATCTGTGTCTTCAATTGTAAAATATTTTCTTATATCTCATATAAATTAAGCCTTAGAGTCCTTTACTTAACTTAAGTATAGCTATAGTTGTATTTATCAAAGTATAGATGTGTATTGTAAGAAACCAATGATTTATTCATCGAGTTATTTCAGTAGATGTCTCTATACAAAGCACTGTAATACGTTATCGGAAGACGTCCATTCGTTTTATCAAAGAAGCAACCCCCAGATGACGTTAGGGTGAATAGAGAAACCTCAACGCATTAGTTTATTAGGTGCAAGGGATGTTTCCGTCAAAGTCCTTGCAATGGGGACTGATGCGTCCCATTTTACTGCTATTTGCAGTTGTCTCCGCGTGTGGTGCAAGTTATAGGCGATATTCAGCGTGGCTTGAAATAAATATAGTCTTAAACTCTGTCTATAGTTTACGCGAGTAGTACACATTTAAATAAAACACTTTAAACGGTTTAAAACAGTCAGTCTCCCCGTGACCACAGCTGCTGTAAAGCATCCGAAACTTAAAAGTTAAAAATCATTTTCGAATAAGTTTAACTAATATATCGCGTTTTAAACCATTAAAGTATTTTATTTAAATATTGTCTTTGCAATTTCATTTGTGTAAACAAAGTTCTTCCATTAGTACTGCTCTTGAGCACCATACAAAGCAGAAATGTTTTAATTTCCTTTTTTAAATATATAAACCTATACATATTTATATCGCCTAAGACGCTTTTATTTATTTACTTAAACGTACATTAGTGAAACGTATTTGCTCCTTGAGTTTTCTAGCTTCGTCTTGAGGAGACTAGACAAATTCGTCCGCGTAAATTAGTTATTTCGGGCATCATATTATTTATTTTTTCATACAACCTTCTCAGCTTTATAAATAATAGCTGTAACACACAATGTCGTCTCCGCCCAATCGAGAAGTTCTAATAAGTAAAAAAAAATTATTATATTTTCAACTAAAAGCAGTAGTAACTGACATTAGCGCGTTCAAACAAACTGTTTAGCCTTACAATATTCTTCTTATTCTACCGTCACAGTCTTTTAACTTAGACCACATTTTGCAGCTTCCTAGGGACAGTAGTCCTGTGGGGTCTGTAGCTGAGTTCCGGTGATTTGTTTCGTTCCCTTAACGATTAAGAAATTGTCTTGCGGTCTCCTATACAGGAGCTCGAAGGGTGAATGATCAATGTAATACTTACTAATGAGGCAGTATTAGTCACGTTCCAATTTATTTGGCAATCCTGTTTTGAGTTAAATAGTTCTAATGACGTGTTTGTTGGGGGAAACTAAGTAAATAACAGAGATATTATAGTATTGTAGGTCAAATAAACAATAAGAACGCCAGAACAGGTATATTTTTTACTTGATGTAGTGCATTTTGAATTCATTTTACATACAGATATAAGGAATTGGTAAGGAATGCGACTGTTAATTGCTTTCAATTTGAAAGGCCATAAAACCTCATTGCATGAAACGTCAATTGTCAAATTTATAGAGCTGTCATTTGATTGATTGTTTTACAGACAAATACAACGAGAAAATAAAAGCTTTGTCTTATACGTAGTAAAGAAACGTGTACTATATAGAGACGAAAGAAGCCTAAAAAAAAATATTTAAAAACTTCAAAATACTTTCTTTTGTTTTAGTGACGCCGCGTGACTTAGTAGTAATTAAGAACTGTTATCGCACAGTTACATTTCTACCCGAGTAACAAACCTTCCAACATAACAAATAATTAAGATTACACGAGCGCACTACATACAACGCACAGTCTCAATTTATTCTTTATAAAGGTAAACGTTCATTTGTGCCACTTTATTTTTACTTTTTACAATTAGAATCCTGTTTATATTGGAATTTAAGTAGTATTTTTGATCCTATCCAATCGTAACTTTAGGATTAGTTCCTTAATCTCTGCGACAGTAAATAGATTACAGATGCACTTACTTAAATAAATATAATAATTAATACTAAAATCACCTTGTAAAAAAAGAAATGTAGAGACTTTCTTATAATTACGCGTAGATGGCAAATCTTACTGCGTAAATGTAAATATATTTCAGTTTGGGACCAAAAAATAAGATGTTGCAGTAGTTTTTTATACACATAATTACACTAAATCTGTGCTCTAGTGAACAAACACCCTTATGGGAAAGATAAATTTAGTAGATTTAAACGTCGCACATAGCTTGTTTTACAGCGACATTCAAGTGATTCAGACTTACAGTTTCTACAATAGCACGCTATTAAAATAATGTTTAAAGTTAGCGACACCAGCTCATCCACTAATAATAATAATCTACACACATTTGTAAAATTCGTAAGGAGATAATGAAAATACACACGATGTAGGTAATTAACAATGCATAGACGAAATTAGAATGTAATTACATTTATTTATTTATTGCTTTATTATTTATAAAACACACCACAGAATTTACAATGGGTAAAGAAAAGAAACAACTTACACGTGCATATTAGCTTATTTAAACAGGCTTTTCAATTGACTATTTTAAAATATTTAACGACTATTTAAAAATGTTTATGTTTAAAATAATTATAATAACTCTACATGTCACTACTGAAGCGATAAGACAAAATAAATATAATATTTAAAGACATGAACTTATCACGTATGGCTAGTTTCTACAGATTATGTTATCTGTAAGTACAATAAATACAATGATTTTCTCTGTAGCAACGTTGCTATCTTTGGTGTTGTATAATAAAATTAAATCAGAATTTAAAAACGCTTAGTTGTTTTCCAACAAGCGAAGTGATCATGGTCTCCAAAGTTGCAGTAGTGACTGGATCAAACCAAGGTATAGGATTCGGAATCGTTGAGGAATTATGCAGACGAAATGTCGAGATTGTATACTTAACGTCTAGAGACGAAGAACGCGGAAGAAAAGCTGTTAAGTCCTTGGAAGATTCTGGTTTTTATCCAAAATTCCATCAGCTCGATGTCACTGATGAAACTAGCGTAAAGGTATTCGCTGATTTCATAAAGGAAAAGCATGGTGGCGTGGATATTCTTATCAACAATGCAGGTTTCCTCGATCCTGACTTCTATAAGACCACGTACGAAGATGCAAAGAAAGTAATCGATGTTAACTTCTATGGTATTGTTCTAATCCAGAAATATTTCTTCCCAATTCTCAGAGATGACGCCAGGGTGGTAAACGTATCAAGTGCTTGGGGGCATATCACTAACATAAAGAATACTTACTGGATCCAACGCTTGATCAAGGATGATTTAACCTATGATGATGTACATGCATTTATTAAGTGGTTTTTAGATTCCGTAAAAGATGGAACGTTAAAGGGAGAGGATTTTATTGATAATTCTGTCGTGGCATATAGGATCTCGAAAGTGGCTATATCAGCTTTAACAAAGGTTCAGCAAAAAGAAGTAGGTAGGGGAATTTCTATTAATCATTTGAATCCAGGATTTGTTAGAACAAATATGACAAGAGGCGGTGGCGATATGACGATAGATGAAGCAGGATTGACTCCAGCTTATCTCGCTCTAGATATAGACCAGTCAGTTAAAGGCAAATACTTTTGGTTTGATAAAACTGAAGTGGACTGGGCTGATTTCAATTTAAACATAATTGATACCTTCGAGGTATTTGAAAAAGCATTAGATGAAGCGAAAAAGAATTAAAAACTTTCGTTACTAACTACATTTCAGTTATAGGTTTAAATAGAGGACATGCAATATTTAGCTATGCAAGTAAACTATCTCTCTTAGAAATTAACTACTTATTACTTACTTTTAATACAATTAATGCTCAAAATATATAAGTAGTATATAAGTACTTTTTATCCACATGTAGTTAAGGCGTTGATTTGTAATACTATATTTTTGGAACAATTGTTATTATATCTATTTTTAAAGAATTATTGTTTACAGAATTGAAATAAGGCAATATTATTATATAACATAACAAAGTAGCTTGTTAACTTTTATCACTGAAAACAGATTACACTATATATGGGCACTATTATCACCTATGACTGTTTCTATTATCTTATCATATGAATACCAGATAATACGAAGAGTACGGAAAAAAGAAGTTAAATCCTTCTTAGGTGTTGGTTTTTCCATTAGATTGATATAACAGTGGAAGATAGTATAGCTGGCTTCATTAAAGAGATGCATCGTGATATAGATTTTTTTTACCAATGTTGGATACCTCAAATCTGACTTTTATAACAACGAAGAAGCAAAAAAAGTCGTGGATGATTTTTTGATGCACTTCACATGCAGCACGCTAATAAATTAATATTTGAAGTCAACGTTAGCAGCTTATCCACTATTTAAAATAATCTACACACATTAGTAAAATTCAAAGAGTTTGAAAAAAAATTCACTACAAAGACATAATTAAAATGTTATTACATTTACTAAGATGGAGAAAATGAACACCACTTACACTCGCATATTATGTTATTTAAACAGGTTTTTCAATTGACTATAATAAAATATCTTAACGCAAATAAAATTGTTTATGCTTAAAATAATTAAAAGTCAGCTAGACAGCTCTTTAAGACGTGAACTCTACATGCCACTATTTAAAAGATAAGACAAATAAATAAATAAAACTAAATTTAAAGACGTTAATTTATCTCGTGTTGCTACTTGCTACAGATTATGTTATCAGTAAGTACAATAAATATAATAACTTTCTCTTTACTCTAGGTGTTATCTCTAGTGTTGTATAATAAAGCCAATTGAGATTTTAAATACTTAGTTGCATCCCAACAAGCGAAGTGATCATGGTCTCCAAAGTTGCAGTAGTGACTGGATCAAACCAAGGTATAGGATTCGGAATCGTTAAAGAATTATGCAGACGAAATGTCGAGATTGTATACTTAACGTCTAGAGACGAAGAACGCGGAAGAAAAGCAGTTAAGTCCTTGGAAAATTCTGGTTTTTATCCAAAATTCCATCAGCTCGATGTCACTGATGAAACTAGCGTAGAGGTATTCGCTGATTTCATAAAGGAAAAGCATGGAGGCGTGGATATTCTTATCAACAATGCAGGTTTCCTCGATCCTGACTTCTATAAGACCACATACGAAGATGCAAAGAAAGTAATCGATGTTAACTTCTATGGTATTGTTCTAATGCAGAAATATTTCTTCCCAATTCTCAGAGGTAACGCAAGAGTCGTAAATATATCAAGTGATTGGGGACATATCACTAACATAAAGAATACTTGCTGGATCCAACGCTTGATCAAGGACGACTTAACCTATGATGATGTACATGCATTTATTAACTGGTTTTTAGATTCTGTGGAAGATGGAACGTTAAAAGAAGAGGATTTTATTGAGAATTCTGTCATAGCATACAGGGTCTCGAAAGTAGCTGTTTCAGCTTTAACAAGAGTTCAACAGAAACAAGTGGGTAGAGGAATTTCTATTAATCATTTGAATCCAGGATTTGTTAGAACAAATATGACAAGAGGCGGCGGTGATATGACTGTAGATGAAGCAGGATTGACTCCAGCGTATCTCGCTCTGGATATAGACCAGTCAGTTAAAGGCAAATACTTTTGGTTTGATAAAACTGAAGTTGACTGGGCTGATTTCACTTTAAACATAGTTGATACCTTTGAGGCATTTGAAAAAGCATTAGATGAAGTGAAAAATAATTAAAGACTTCGTTACTAACTACGTTGAGGTAATTTTTTTCTACCTATTATTATTTTGAAAAAGAATATGCAATATTTAACTGTGTCAGTTCATGTATCCACCTCCACAATTTTAAAACAATAAAGAACAGTTTAACATGCTCTTCTTTTCTTTATGTAGCTTTACACAATAAAAGATCTCAAAATAATATATATTAGGAGTGAATAATAAGCATTTTTTATCCAAGTGTATTTAAGACGCTGATTTTCACATTTGGAATTATTGTAATTGTAAATATTCTTATAGATGCATCGTTAACAGAGATAAGATATTATATAATATAATAAGTAGCTACTTAATCTTTATCACTGAGAACAGATTAACTATATATAGGCATTATTATCACTTATGTCTGCTTTTATTATCATATCTAGGAATACGAGTTAATTGGAAGAACGCGGAAAAAATCTTATAAACCTTTGGTAAATGCAGGTTTATACGAAATTTCATTGTGTTAATATCACCGACGAAGATAGTGTAGGGTTTTTATTGAAGAAACATGATGGTGTAGTTATTTATATTAACAATTCTAGATACCTGAAATCTTTATTTCATAAAACCACCTACGAAGTAGCAGAACCAGTTGTTAACGTTTATATTTCAGGTGGAGTTCTTATGCAGAAATATTTCATTTTAATCTTATGTGACTTCCTCCTTGGATCAACGCATGGCCAAGATTTAGGAGAGATAAAGAACAATAAATTGTACTATATTGTATTACCTTTATTTAATTATATTATATATCTTCATTAAACATAATTACATAAGTGCCATAACCGTTACCTAATTAACCGTCCAATTACCGCAGTAACAGAGTAAACACTATATTAATTATGAAATATTAATAACCATTGTTGGCTTACGACAAATTGGATTGGGTAAGCTGTGCGTATATTTATTATTTTAGTCTATTTTATCGGACTATGACAAACGTCCGTGGGGTTAACTGTTATACCTCTTGCCTGAAATAATAAAAAAATATGCTATTTTCAATTAAATTTTAAAAATATTCAGTTTTGTCAAAACAAAAAACATAAAAATGTTTGTCTGTCTGTTCGTCGTGATTTTACAGAGTGTTCAAAATACAACCGTTCAAAACATAACCGAGATGAACACCCAAGAAACTTAGTCTGGATTTTTTTCACCATGTCTTATAAACATTTTTGTGAATTTATTAACCTAAAGAGCAATTCATATCACTGCCAGGCAGCCTTTTCATTAAAGAAATAATTTAAACAAAATTTAGGCCTTTGACACAATCTTAATTTTATGACTTTTTAAGCTTATTTAATGATAATTGAAACCTCAACTGGCAATATATTATACATACGAATACAATTCCCTGCAAAATATATTAAGCCCGAGAGGCCATGGGTTCGATTTACAGGGTAGCAAAATAAGAGCAAAATAGAGTGAGGTAAGTATTTGTAATAAAGGGAACTAAACTATTATCTTTGTAGACATATACAAATAGTTTTGATTAAAGACCACCATGTTCCACGCTGCTGCTGTAGCTGAAAAAAGGTATAGTCTGTTTGCTAAGACATTTTGGATTAACATGTTGGACTTCGTCTGGAAATCTAGATATTAAATCGATGGTAGGAATATCTAAAATATATCATTAAAGAAGTATATATACACTTTAGAAGAGACAAATAAGTGACAATTTGATAAGCGTTGATTCGAAGGTATTAGAGAATTTGTAACGATATCTATCTCGCAAATGTCTTCCCTCTAAGAGATGCAATGTTTCTTAAAAGGCGTCGAATCTCTTTGAAAGACCAATTTTCTTATCGAATGCTTGTATTTTAAACGGCTCTGTCTGACAGCGAGGCGGGAATTTAATAATCGTGCATAAGGTTTAAAGCTGCAATCTCCCCGGGGACGGGAAATTCAATTTTCTATCACCTTTCAACCAGGCCTTGAATGTACGTTGTAGGGCAGAACGAGAATTCGGATCTTTACAAAGTGGCTGGTAAATAATGTTACGTTGCTAGTGTAATAATTTTAACTTGATATAAAAACAATGTTGGAGATTGAAAACTTGAATATACACATGATGGCACTACATGCATTAAAATCGATTATAAATTGAAAAAAAAATTACGACTTATTTATTATATTATTAAACGCTTTAATATGTAAGTGTCAAGGCTGAAATTACAATGCGTGAGATGTATCGTTATGTTGAAAAAAATTGACGATGATATGTAGAACTCGGTAGCTCAATTGGTTAGAGCAACGGCACGGAACGATTTGGGTACCGGTTCAAGTCCTGCCCCGGGTCGTAAATTTATTCAATTTATAGTTGATTTTAAAATAATATAGAAGTTCATTTTCCGATATTGATAATCATGTTACGATCTATATTCCTTTGCATTTTGTTTTGCGTTTAATTATATAATTAAAAATATACGTAATGTCCACTACATTAGGTATATGTGTCTTGTATACGAAAACAAATAAATATTTATGAGATCATAATATACATAAATACAGTTATGTATGTATTGGCACTTATATACCATTGCCCGATTTTAGTACGATGCTTGAAAAGTTCATAGAAGTCCCTTTTTCAAAATTGAACTGCAGCATAGCAATTGTGAGACTGTAGATGAAAAGCTTTTATGATTCAAATGACTTGTGGATATGCTTGAAAATTAATATTTGTTTATGAACATTGTTAAGCTGTATGTATGCATAATACATTCTTGTATGTCTGTCTCTATTGTCATTGTTTTTTATTAAAATTCGGTATTAAGCCCTCGGAATTCTATATGTTGGCTTACTTTTATTTTTAAGATATTTATAAATATTTGTTTAATAACATATTTGATTTAATTGTTCGCTTGTGGCCTAAAATAGTATAGTGATACACATATTATAGAGACACAAAAATTTAAGTATTTTAAAAAATAAAACACATTACTTAACGATTTAAAACGCGAAATATATTAGTTAATCTTATTAAGGCCACGAATTATTTTTCCGTCCAAAACAAAACGTCAGGCTGTAGTAAAAAACTACTACTACTCGCTTAAACTACACACAGTATATAAGTAATAATATTTCTGGCTTGCCAAAAAAGTACGGTCGCATTTATCTTAAAAGCTTATGTAGGTATATCTATTTCTGTGTGAGTCTCCATAAAAATAATATTTCCCGTTCCCAATACAGTATCTGGACTTTCTCCAGTAGCTATAAAACTAATTGCGCATGAACACACGACGCCATAAATATTATTCTCAACAAAAATCCTTTTGTATTCCACTATTCCATATTTATTTAGAAATCTTTGATGGCAATATCTTTGTTCTGTTACTTGTTTTATTTATCATACAACTTTATTCTGGTACTACTATACTTTTAAAGTTAACGTTTACAAAATTCATATTATTAATTCTAGTATAAGATAAGGCGGACAACACAGAAGTAGGCACACTTAAAAGTTTCTTTAGACACCATAAGCTCTAACTAACATAAATTAGGACAAGATTTGAAAGATTCTAGAATCTCCAAATATAAATATTTCTACAAATTCTTTGACATTTGAAATCCCAATTATTTAGAAACTTTTTACATGTGTGTAACTTAGTTATATTCCGTTCCCCTAGTGGGGCACGGGGAAAACGCATTTCTGTGTTCGTTTCATGGTTTCACTTACAAGTCCATTGTTGTTCAGACTTCTGTGCCCTACCAAACCGAAACTTTTTACGGGACTAGAACCCAAGACGTTCATTAAGGTACGAAGGTACCTCCTACGTTTAACTACTAAAAAGACCCAAAATGTCGGGTCGCAATATAAATGTTTTCATAAGCGCAAAATATCGTTTTAAGCAGTTAAAATTACAGATTTAAATAAGTATACGAATCGATATACAATAATCCTATTTGAGGTACTTTTAAGTTTAAACCAAGAAACTTCGAACCCGTAAACGCCTCAAGGGAGCTATAGGTGCCCTAACGATTCGAGATTAACTTGTACAATAATTTGAGAAGTTCGCAATATGTTGTTTCGCTTGACGAAATATTCGGAAGGGGGGAAACTTTGTTGATTAATTCACTTTTCATAAGGATTTATTGAGCTACTTCGAATCAGGTAATGAATATATTTTATTACCGTAACTTCTGTTGTTCGACTGTTGATTTGTGCGGATGTAAGACCTTCACGCGTGTTGGTTTTATTAATTATCGGTTTACGACCTGCAAACTTGGGTTACTTCAACCTATAATATCCTACAGCTGAACACGGATCTCCTTTCGGATAGTACAGACCGTAAATTATAGATGTATCAAGCCCATATTGTTGAGCTTTTTAATACGACGATTTCCTCTTTAGGAGTTGACATTAAAATTCCAAATACCTAAGATTTCGTCTTGAGCGTTGAGCCCTGGAATCTGTTATATGCTGTCGAATGAACCAAAAGACCAGACATGGCAACATTCTGAATACTGTGATTAGCAGGAGACGTGTCTAAACGTCACGCTATGTAATGTCAATCTAAGATCTATAATTTAATAGGTTTTGGTAACGTGTTGCGTTATGTCAATAAGCCAGTTTAAGTTGAGCTTATCAATTGACTACTACTTTATTTGATGATATCATCGTTTGTCCATTTCATTCTTTTAAAACTGCTCAATCATTTCAGTTCAGGACAGGAAACTATTTTATCTTATATTTATTATCATTAATATAAGCAGACCAGCAAATTTCGATGTATTTTAGTAACTGTCAGTTACATTGAAATAAAACACTTTAACGGTTTAAAACGCGATATATTAGTTAAACTTATTTAAAAATCATTTCCAAATAAATTTAACTAATATATCGCGTTTTAAACCGTTAAAGTGTTTTATTTAAATGTGTACTACTCGCGTATACTATAGACAGTATTTAAAACACTTACGGTTTAAAACGCGAAATGTTTTAGTCACCTTTTTTTTACATTTATTTTAACTACATCTCTTCTAGCTGCAAAACATCCGAAACTGTAAAAACGAAATAAATAATGAATTTTGCGTTTTAAACCGTTAAAGTGTTTTATTTCAACGTATAACTACAGATATTAAAGTTATACAGATTACCAATAAACTGGAATCGAAGTTGACATTCAATTCATTTGTTCCCCCAATGGAATGAAAAATGTGGCCTTACAAATCTTGGCTGGAAACTATACGCCTGTCAAAAATAAATAGTTAGAGGAGCAGAATCGCTGATCTGCATCCGATAGGAGGGAAACTTGAAATTGAATCCCTATTACCATAATGAACGCTATAAAACTCGACCGCCCGGAACACCAACTTAGAAATACTAAAGTTGATACTTGACTTCTATGTATTTTATATTAAACATAAAGTAATCACAAAAATACATACTGCCCTACTTATATAAATAACTGTCATTTATGGTGGATGTTTGATTCCAGACAAGTAGTAGTAGATCTACCGTCTACGCACTACCCACATGCAGCATGTGCTACAATACAAAGCTAACATAGGTCGAAAGTGCACCTTGCTTATATATATTATATGGCTGGAGTATTTAACCTTCCATCAAGTGACCCTCACATGTTTGTCCTCCTCTATATTAAAAAAAAAAATGTTTCCTCGGGATTCAAACTCACTTAACGCGATGTCATCTTCAATTTGAATTAAATTAAATGTTAAAACTATTTCTATTTCATAATAATAAGAGCACATTTTAAATGTAATTATTTTACTTACAATTAAACTAAAGCGCAACTTTATATACTAAGTGTATAGTTACTTTCAAGGAGAACCGAAGAATGTTTCTTAACGCTTCTAGATTTCTAGATCCTTGTTCCACAAGTTTGATTGGAATAACGGTGACAAGTTTGATCGACACGGAATTGAGTTTTTAATGATGTTTCGATAACTAGCTTTTTACATTCGTGAATTTCAAATGAGACGATCCCATCATTTGCTAGATAAACTTATATATGTGCTAAAGTTATTTTTTGGGTTAAGTGTATAGAGATACTACTGTGCTCGCGACTTCGTCTGTGTGATATAGTTATTTTATTGTTTTTGCTCAAAATAAATCCTAACGTTTATGAAGGTAAGCCATTACCCACGACGTCGTCCCGTCGTTCTTGCAATTTAATTAATTAATAATTTTATATTATTTAATGATGAATACTTCTTTTGGTTAACTAAAAAAAACGGTTCACGTTTTCGCAGCGTACGTAACGGAAACCCTCAAAGATTAGTTTTTCCTGTTTTTTTTTCACATTTCCATTGTTTCTTCGCTCCTAGTCATCACAATTCAAAGTTTTATGGCCTAAAGGCAGAGGAAGGCTCCTCGATGTAAGCTCCAACCGACACAAAAAAAAAATAGTTACTATTACTTACAATTAGTACCAGTAGTTCCCGAGTTCATCGCGTTCAAACAAAGAAACTTTTCGGCTTTATAATATTAGTCCAGATTACAAATATAAAATAAAAAGGTAGCTTCATATTTCCAGTACACATGCCATTATCTTATTTGTCCTGAAATTGTGTAAATAGTCACCAATGCTTAAATTTAACGTACAATTAAATTCGGCTACGTATAGTAACCAGTAAATTGACAGAGACAATAATAGTTGAACAGTAAGCCAATAGCGACAAAATTGACTGCCCTCCAGGGAGGCACATTCAACTAACTAGGTACTACTGTTTATTTTTATTTTCACTGCCGGTCTGTTGCCGCTATTTATTAGGTTCATGTTCCATTGTGTATTCACTTAACCTAGAAATAAGTAGAATTACTAAGTTAACTGATAAAAAAGACCAAGATATTTTAAGCTATATTAAGAGTTTTTTTTTAACTCTGAAGATTGCTTTAGTATTATATATTTGTTATGCAGACTTGTGATATTGATTTTCCGTTCTGTTGCATACATGAAAACAAAACTTCTTAAAAATACTATAAAATATATTGATCCTTATTTTTTATTATTTAAATAATTATGTTAGTTCGTACTGTTGGAGAGGATGTGTATAATTTTCCTAAAACATGTTAGACTTCGTCTGGAAATGTGGATATTAAATGTGTGGTAGCAATATCAAAATTCCGTGCAAAAAGAATATCATGAAAACGCCGTGAAGTTTTATTACATTCTGTGATTTCCGTCTGTGGATTTCCGAATATCTATAGCCAAAAGAGGTCGACAGCTAAAAGCTACTTCGCAAATTTAAATAAATCACTTTAACGGTTTAAAACGCGATATATTAGTTAAACTTATTTAAAAATTATTTTTAACTTCGGTCGTGACCACGGCTGCTGCAAAGCATCCGAAACGTCGGGCCGAAGTTAAAAATTATTTTTAAATAAGTTTAACTAATATACCGCGTTTTAAACCGTTAAAGTGTTTTATTTAAATGTGTACTACTCACGTAAACTATAGACAGTATTTACTTCGCAGATGTTTTAATAAAATACAGTTTTTCTATTTTTACCCTTAGAATTTCCTTCGTACAGTCGAATTTGTGAAATAAAAAGCCTTTAACGAAATATCACCATACAATTACGTCGGCTACGGGAAAAAATTGATATTTTTCATTCATTAAACGCGGCCAATTTTGTTAAGCCCAAAAGGCCCAATTGACGGTATATAAATAAAAAACATCTCCCTCGTAATAGTGTTTGTTTTCAATAAGGGCACCGTTTGTTCGGAACCGTGAGAAAACACGGCTTGACTTTTCTTATCACAGCTAGTGTTTGGGGAATATTTTCCAAGATTCATATTTGGGTTTGAAAAATCAATGCACGGTTTAACATCTAGCAAATATATTAAAACAAATCATTCTCGGTGCAAAGATTCAAATATGTATAACCGTTTAAAACGCAAAATTTTAAATTTTTTTAAACAAATTTTTATTTATTCGAATTGTGAAATGTTACTGTCACTTATTGTGTTCGGGAGTTCGAACATCTGGCCATTCACGATAATATGTATGTTTGTGAGATGATGAGAAACATACTACAAGTATGTTCTAAAATCAACTGTTTGGCTTCCTCTGTCACCTAACACTCATTCATAAAATTATTATGAATCGCTCAAATAGTTATTTTTTCTATTTTGAAACACTTCATCAGTGTGTATGTAATTAATGTAAATTTACTCTATCGTTTTTACTAGTGTGACATTCATATACGTGAATAAAAGATTTTTGACTTTGAATGCAAACCAACACGTTTTACAATTAAACTGCGGTGTTCAAGTGGCAAGCGTCGTAATTACTAACGAAAATTATTAAACCAAAGTTACGATAAATAAACTGCGATTACACTTGAAAAACTTTTAAATCGACCTACACCTCGCCGAGCCGGCATTAAATTGACTCGAAAGCACTTTCATGCTTCTGAATAAATTATTTTGCAGCTAAAATGAAATGTGGCTTCTCAATAACGTTAAGCTTTTAAAGCATGATTTTAGTTTTACGCGCGGTTTCGCATGTGCAAGATTTGATTATGCATGGATTTAATTGCCCCTCAAGTGGGCACGGATAAACGTGTCCTCTCACCAATTGATTACAACTTCGAGCTAGATGATCAAACTTTTTCTATTATACAGTAAGACGGACAAACATGGAGGGCAGTTGATGGTAAATACCCCAGCCATATAAGATTGTAAGATGCCCTGTTGACCAATTTTTATCTTTGAATATTCGGTAATCTACAAAAACACTTCAGTGTTCTGCCCAACTAAAACACTTTTCGGATTTACTCGGAAAGCGAATCTACGATATTCTACGCAATAAAATACTTGTGGTATAAAAAATATTATAATAACACGTATTTATTCACTACAATAAAATTGTTCTAGTGTAGTGTATAAACAAAAATGTGTTATTCTACTTCACTTTTATTTAAGTTGGTTTCGGCTTTAATAAAAGAGTTACCATGACCTCATACGTTCTGGTAAAAGCGTGGAAAATTGTTTATTTCTCTAAGATTTATAGCACAGATTATGGAAGTCTAGACTACATCTAAATAATAGACTTGTTTGTATTCGCGTGTCCTTGTGGGCTGTATATAAAAGTAATTCTCTTGCATCGTAATGCTAGACATGGCTTTAAATGGATTGTAAACAACTATAATATTAAGGACGAATAAGGACGAATCCCTAATTTGTTAATTAGTGACCCCAAGAAACGGCTTACATCTTCTATCGAGCACAAGGCCGGGTGTTAAGTCCACGCCATCAGCTGAACACTTCACCCATTTCCCCATTTTCTCCTTGAGAGGTTTTGGGTTATCCAACTCTCACCGTGCCCTCTTCAAACCTTCTCATTTGCTTGCAGCAAGTAATACTTAAGTAGCATACCTCCTTATGGCTAAAAAAGGGGAATCTCGTCGTTCCTAGTTAGTTAACCGCTGAGAGGAATTATTAAAAAATAATTTCAACATTTATCTCTTCCTAAATAATTAAGTCAAGCGAACCAAGTTTGTAGTACAAACTATTTATCTCGAAGAATTGTTCCCGAAAGTTATGGTAGAGGGCAGGCCTGTTAATTTATTGAAACATCACACGCACGAGTGTGACTGAACACTCTTAATCAGCGCGGGTTCTGTACATAAAATAATTATTTAAAAATTTCCATAGCTATTGCATATACAATGTCATGTAATGTTTGGAAAAAATTCAAATGTCTCCTAGAAATAGATGTATGTATTGTAAAAATTATTTCGGATATAAAAATATAGATTGAAATGATTTATTTAAAACATTATTAAAAAACACTTACTATAAAGTAAAGTAAGTTATTTTAATAATGTTTGCGGATCAAATAACTTTAATTCCGTAAACGGAGGTCCTATATTCAAAGCCTCATTAAGCTTACTCGCACAATAGTAATAGGATAATTAAGACTTAGCTCGCTTTAATTTAAAATGAATTATGAACCTCTAATCTCGTACTAATAAAACATAAGTCACGAGAGATTTTTACGCGATACGGCCTGTTTACAGTCCACTTTTATTACTACGAAAGCCATTTTTGTGAGAAATTATACTAAGCAAAGCAGTAAGTAGATTATAGTTTATAAACTTAAAGTCGTTTAGAAATTATTAGATATTAGAATACACTTTGATACCACAAATGCTTTAGGTAACGGGATCAGTGATCAATGGTAGCAAGTATTATAATTTACTGGTCCTATAATCGACTCCCATTGGGTTTTTTTTTGTAAATTTTCCTCACAGTACATCCAGCGGTTTTTTATGATAGCAAAAGACAGACAAATACGGGGATCATAGTGAGTATATAAAATGACCCACCAATGGATCTAATCAAGATGCGCCGCGATTTATTTTGGCTTTGGATGCTTATCGTAAGCCAAACTTTAAACAAATCAAAAATAAACGAGACGTTCCGGGTAACGAATTACCGACCACAGATAAAAAATCGTGAAGTGTAAATTCGCGTCGATCCTGTCCGTGGTTCATACGTTCATATCCGAAAAGTCCGCAATGAACATTCTATCTAGAACAAACAAAACAATAAAGCAACCCTATAAATAAATTTTCTAAATGGATATTTCCTTTGTAAGAGGATTAAAAAGACGCTTGATGTGCGCTTAATTAAAGCTTCAATCAATCCTCTTTGAGTTCTCGTCTAACCTAGAACAAAAGGCGAGTTTTGAATGGGACGTCAGAGCTAACTGGATTCTGATGTAGGTTATCTGCTCTGTCATGTTTGAATATTTTTTTCTATTGTGCAAGGTGATGACGCTGAAATGCGACTTATTTAGTTTTCGTATTACCTATATAAAACATAGTTAATGCCAAAGAAAAAGCAAAGTTTCTGGCATGCTTTTATAGTTATATACATAATGCTAGCTATCTTCTAACTTGAAATGATTATTGTTTGGACCCGCCGGATGTTAATGTTTTTAGAAATTATCGACAGCCTTAGAAATATCTTCTCAAGCTATAGATTAATTGAAATAAATATTTTTTATATTTAGTGATTTAGCCACTAATTGAATTTTTGTAGTGTTAAATCTCTGAGTTTTTCTTAACTTCCTTCACATAGTCAAACATAAACACCTAAAAATCAACTTTTGACTGAAGCTATTAGACAAATCACGTCAGAAAATAAAAGACTAGCGTGTAAAAAATGTATAAGATAAAAATGTTACCAACATCACGCGTAATACACAAACAACTAGGCACATCTTCCAAGGTTCTTAAAAGAAATAGGATTAGATCTTCTTCGTATTACCAAAAGCACTTACGCCACTAAAAAGCTCCCAAAACAGCTGAATGCGAAGCCGTCAGTACATTGAGACAATCTTGAGCTAATACGTTTAAAGGCGCAATCTTGAAGCTCGAGCCATACACGGGAACCTCATGAAAATGTATCAGAAAAATCAAGCGCCTTCGCCCATTTAGAATTTGTGGTGCAAGTCATAAGAGATCGCGGTTTTTCCACATTTGAACTACGCGCACATTCCACAATTGTGTCTGCGTTGTGTGTCAATTTTCATAAAACTTTTATTAGAGATTAATTATTTCCTTAATACTATAGTAACAAACGTTGAACTATTGAAATACATAATTATTATTTATCAAGTTAAAAAAAACTTAAATTATTATTAAGTAGAAAGAAATTGTAACCAAGTTTAAAGACACGAAACAATGTAATATTTAGTTTTATTTCAACATTATTAAACGTTTGAATCGACTAAAATGTTCTAAAAAACTGAATATTGTCACTTATTGCCTTTTTTACGTTACTAGGAAGTTTATAAAAAATCTGTGATCCGCTGTCGCCTGTGACATGGGCCAAATGAACCGCGGCATAAATATTCAGCGTAGAGTGAAGATCTCTTATTAATGAAAAAGGGTCACGAGGTATTTTAATTCAACTACGTGCTAAGGTTGGGGTACGCGCGTGCTTGAGATTGGGATGTGGTCAATGTATTCTCTTTAGTTTTTGCCGCGAAGCCTTATAAACAATGGAATAATGAATATAGATTTATAACTGAAAGAGATAGGTGATTTGGCTCTCAAAGGTTCTTTAAAGATAAAAGTTACTTTAAAAATTACATTCACACGCACTAGTTAAATTGTACAATGATTAAATTATAACATATTTTAGCTTAAAATGAAACTACAAATTATTTAGCATTTAAATTTGCATAGTATAGTAGGTACATAAATCTCCATATGGAATGTAATATTTTTTCTTCGTAATTACAAAAAAAATTGTTGTGAAATTAAATTTGTTTCTTAAGACTGACCATTCTTTTTTTAACGAAAAAGCACGAGCTTTTCGGACCTCTTTCGTTAAAAAAAAATTCACCTTTCATCAAGTAAACCTCGTGGTGTACTTGATGAAAGGTAATACGCGCCGTCGATCTATTATGGTTTTGGACACTCGGAAATCTACAGACCGAACCCGAAATTGTGATTAACTTCACTGGTTTTTTTAACATGATAGGAGGTTCTTTGCCTGGTCAGAATTGCTATATATTACTAACGCCCGAACAATTTTCACATTTTCCCCACGAAGTTCGCAACCTTTCAGATGATTTTTTTTTAATGATAAATCAGGGTGAGATTGAACCCACAATGTTACATTAAATTAAATAAAACACTAACGGTATGAAATGCGAATCTAATATAGTCAACCTATTTTTAGTGGGTTTTAAGTACGGCCCGACGCTAAAGACAATACTTAAATTCAATACAACTTTTATTTACGATTCCCTAAATTACCACGAGCATTATAGGATTACACGGGCCAATAAATATCTTTAAAAGCTCCCACTTTCTAGACATCGTTGCCCAAGTAATTACTAAAGGCTAAACCTTAAGAACCGAACACTCTGTTAAACGTCCCAGAGGGTAAACCATACATTATCACCTATCACGTTTGACCTCCCAAGTCCCGTCTAAACGTCCGGAGCCCTATACTTCACGATCGTTACAATAGCTCCGATTAAACTGGTTTTTAAAACGTCCGCACAGTCTCACCATCTTAAATAAATCAAAGGGATGTTAGCCTGTCCTATCTTATTGGTGGAATTTTAAACCCTATTACCGTTCACTAAGTTTGAATTTCGCTCGAACTGTGGTGATAAATAAATCAATTTGCAACTTGTACCCAAAATACTTGACTTACGAAGTTTAGTTTGTTTGCATATCTTTAGCTGCAGATTCGGCAATTTGATTGGGAGGAAATTAGAAGTGCTCAGAACTTCTGTAGTTTGAATTTGTCTGTTCAAACCGCTGTACCCGAAGGAATATGATTACTAATACACGCAAAGGGATAGTCAACATCATTCAACCGTAGTTTAAATAAGTAACTTGTCCTAGAATATATAATATTACAATTTGTTTCATTGCCCTATTGTCGTTTAAAATTGATAAAAGATATTTCGTTACTATCTATTAACTAGGGATAATATAAAAAAAACACGTTAAAAACGCGACATTAGTTAACTTATTTACAATTTACTTTAACTACGCCTCGTCGTTTTGGATTCAGAACTTGTGCGTATATTTTGCTTTTGAAGCCGTTAAAAGTGTTTTATTTAAATGTGTTCTACTCGCCTAAACTACGACAATACTTAACTTACCTATTATTGTACACACTTCTGCAAGTTTTCATGTTTCAGTTAAATACTGCCTGTAGTTGACGCTAGTATTTAAATAAAAATTAAAAAAAACCGCCTCAACGGTTTAAAACGCGAAATAAGTTAAATTTCTTGTGTCAGTTAGTTTATGTAAAGGGCTGTCTCGCTGAGTGTGTAGAGTTTATAGACTATATCTTTGAATAGCCTAACTGATACAGTTTGATCTCACTGCTTCGTAGATCCATTTAAAACTTACTCTTTTCAAAGCCTTACCTCGTACCGAACAATACAAAACTCGCTAAACCTTTTAGTGTAAAAAGCGATGTTTAAAAGAAAAAGTAAAAGATCAAAGAAGTTTGTAACTTCTGAAAGACGTTTGACCGAATTGTTTGAGGAGATAACAGTGTGGCCGAAATAAAAGCGTTTAGGCCCGAATATTTTACGACTAACGTGATAAAAACTTTTCATATATAGATAATTTAATATATGTATTTTCTTCGGTAAGTTTCTACGTTTTCACGGTGAAAATTAATGATTTGAATATAATTATGAAATTAATGAATAAATTTCAACTAACTGAAATCTCTCATTTTAAACCGTTAAAAGTGTTTTATTTAATTGTGTGTGTGTACTACTCGTGTAAACTACTGATAATACTTTCTCACTTTGTCGTTATTGTTGTCTTAATTGTTATAGATGCCAATGCTGGCATAACTGTAAATATTTAAAATTCTCTATTTAAGCAATGAGATTGAAATTGTATGGTAAACCAAGTCCTACATAATATAGTTTTTAATAGAACAACTCAAAAATTACGTACGCTATTAGGCTCTTACACAATACGTTTAACACATTTTCCGTTTATTAAGAGAAAATTACTTCCAAATATTATATTCTTAATATATGGAAGGACAGACAAGCATGTTATTCATTTAATGGGAGATGAAACACCCCCGTTATACATCATCTAAGCAAGAAGTCGACCTATTTCGGCTTTGGATATTCGGAAATTCCAAACACTGAAACCGAAACGCGATTAAACTTAATGGCTCTTTCGTGACTCGGGCGGTATTTCGATATTTTTACCATTCATTTAATATCCAGATTTCCAAAAGTCCAACATGTGTCCGAAAAATTATAAAACTGTGGACCCGGTGGCGATCAAAAAAAGAATTATTAGCCATACATTGCTACTATGAGACCAATGAGATGCCTTCCTGTGGGATAAGGACACCGATGTTAGTCAACAATTACCGTAATCCGTGTTCCCGAATGATTTGGTTGTGTTGGTCTTTTAAAAGCCAGTAAAAATCGCTACATGACCAGTGCTCACAGTTGGAATCACACATAAATTTTTAGTGTTATTTTTTCAGTAACAATTCAAATAAAACTATTACAGACTATAGTATATACCTGTAAAGGCTGAATATAAAATAGCGACCGCTACTATGAACTTTATGCCATTCTCTTAAATCCTTTGGGAGTTCAAGGTATAGTGAATGGAGAATATATTGAAGTTATGCAGTATTCACGGGCATTAATATCGATATTGGAAATTCTTATGTTGAAACGAATTGTTTTGAATACTGTCGCTTGTTTTACTATTCGCAGATGTAGCTTCAATATTGTAAAAACTGGACTTCCTTAATACAAATAGTGATGAATTTATTAAGAGTTTATAAAAACCCCTAATAAATAGGCAAATGACTAATTGCTAAATACTGTCTATAGTTTACGCGAGTAGTATAGATTTAAATTAAACACTTTAACGGTTTAAAACGCGATATATTAGTTAAACTTATTTGAAAATGATTTTTAACTTCGGTCCGACGTTTCGGATGCTTTGCGTGGACACGGCTAATATATCGCGTTTTAAACCATTAAAGTATTTTATTTAGACTAGATTACTAGTTGAGGGGCTCGTTGGTTCGATACAGCTAAAAATAACTAACATAAGATCACATATATTACGGTGATAATTATATTTTTCCTTAAAACGATAGACGAAAGCCTTCTTTTTCAAGAATTTTAACATTTCGTTCCAGTGTTCCGATACAAAAATGGGGTTTTAGTCTTAGACTATATATTTACAAACATCTAAAGTCACATAGGTCGATAACACATCTTATTAAGATGTTCTAGATTGATTACCTATTATTTTTAATGATATATGCACATACAAATATACACATATTTAAAATTTGCACATTTAGAATTGAGAGAAGTGAATGAAAAAAAGTTTTATAGTTTTTATAATTACAGGTTTTAAACCTGTAATTATTATTATATTTTTCACAATTTAAGAATTCTATTCTAGATTTAAATGAGTCCAGCCATGGCCCTTAGTTCCTTTTTATCTATATTTTCAATTCTAAATACCTTTTCAATAAATTAATTCCCTTTCGCGTAGCTTATTTCAAAATACAGCGCAATATTATCAAGGCGAATGTACATTTCTTCAGCACTAAAAAGAAAGTCGAGTGAACAAGAAAATGTGATGAATAGTAGAAGCCTTACAGCTGTAGTGGCAATAATAATAAAAGGTCCTTCGAGACCTCAAGATTTAAGGGGACAGGTGCTGGGGCGTCCTCGCTTTCGTGTTTACGGATTCTGTTAGCTTTCATTTATACTGAGTGTGACTTGGTAATACGTTTGTTATTTGGAGGAAAGACTCTTCTAAATATACTACGAGAATCATTATTGAAACGATATATTTCTCTATTTAATTTGCACGAATCTTTACTCTTACTATCATCCCATTCCACTTTTTTTCTGTCATTTAGTTAAGGTATATTTGGTGTGCCAGATCTTCGTCCTCTTCTATTTGAGCAACGTGCACAGTCCAGCGTAACCTACCTTACCGGATAGCTTTCACAACATATCCTGCTCTTTGGCGACCTGGTAGAATTTGATGTTGCTAGAGATTCTCTTCTCTACATTTATCTACTACACTGATGTCTTACACACATTTATCTGAGAATCACTTTTCTGCTGCAGCTAATGTTCTAAAGTCTGATAAATACCTTATCTGACTGAAGAGTTTGTTTCTTTGAACGCGCTAATCTCGAGAAACACTTCTTCGAATCGGAAAATTCTTCAAAATTTCAAAAACAAATCGGATGCCCAAAATAACTATAGTACACGGACAATGTTACTGACACAACTTTAAATACCACTTCGCCAAAACGAAATACTAATATTTCGTGTTCTCTCCCTTATCTTATTTCATAAAAACTTCCAAAAACGTTTTTAAAGATCCACCTAGATGTCAAAAAGCTCTGAATCCCAGAGTAAATACAGGACACTTTCCCCTAAAACCAGCCAAAACCATACCGTAAATAACAGAGCGAGTCGGGGCGTAAGCTTATGTGGGTAGAAATCTTTATTAATAGAGCAGGGTGACACGGACTGATGCAATGTTTTGATCCTTGTAGATAGATTTCAGGATTACAGGCACTGAATTCTTACGAAAATAAGAATAACAGAATAACAAGACAATATTTAGATCTATATGTGCTAATATTATGAAGCCGAAGAGTTTGTTTCAGGTAATACGAGTTCAAATTTATAAATGATTATGGTATTGATTAGAGCATTTATCGAGGAAAACTTTAGACTTCAAACATCCAATTCAAGTCACAACCAAAACAAGCAAAAAAACAATGAGATATGTAAAAAAAAATGCGGAAAAATATATGCATTCTTGTCGATTTCCATTGAGTGCGCTGCAAAAAGGGTTCAAGTACCCAAAAAATATGTAAGAATGATTCCTCTTTAAATTAGCCAATAGATGTCCGCGACAGTATAAGTCCATCTGTTTAGATTATCTAACAAAATCGACAAGGCACGGACGTAGTCGTGCACATAGTTACTTTATAATAGAATTACGGATTAGTTGTTAAATTTCAATTCAATTACAGCATAGGTAAGTCCAAAATATGAAAAAGAATACATTCGATATTATTTTTATAGTAGATATCGTTGGGGAATTTTATACATATGCAGCAGTTTTTATATGTAAATTTTAAAGATATTTTTATGAGACAGCAATATTTTCTGTTCGGTGGGAGCAATCCCGGTATGACTATCGAACTTTTTATATTGCACTTCGGAATACCATATTCAAATGTAACCTAGATTCTCTTTTTTAAAGCGCAGCTGTGCTGCCCCCTAACACGAGTTCTCCTAGAATTCGATTATCGTTAAACTTATTTGAAAATTATTTTATCTACGGCCCAACGTTTCGGATTAAAATTATTTAAAGTTTACTTAAATGGATACTACTCGCGTAGACTACAGACAGTGTTTACGACAACGGTATGAAACTTTACAAACAAAAAGAAATAATAATTTAACCGATTATATAGTGTTACCTGAATTCACTTTTTAAAACATGACACACAACAGCCATACATACACCCTTATATGGAAGTTAATAGTGACACTATAAGTTTACTACGTTACATTCATAGCTACCTTCCTAAATAAATTAATCTGAGTTCTAAATTTCGCTTCTACAAACATTCGCTCGTTAATGTGTTTCTTATATTCACTCGAAAGTAACTCGTTCGTGATCAAATAGTAGGATCAATCTTTCGATTCGAGACGTTTTCACATATGGAAGTCGATCTTTATTCCACGTGACCGATACTTTAAGACTTCTGGAGTGGAGCTCAGAGCGCAGTTAAGAGCTGAACTCTGAAAGGCTTTCAGATTGCTGAGTAAAGTTCCGATGTGACTTCCGATGGAGGTGGAATTTGACGTGCTTTGTATTGACGTGGGAATCCTATACTTAAATTTCCTTTTTTAAAAGTATACAAACAT
This sequence comes from Leptosia nina, assembly GCA_963661955.1. Classification (NCBI taxonomy): domain Eukaryota; kingdom Metazoa; phylum Arthropoda; class Insecta; order Lepidoptera; family Pieridae; genus Leptosia; species Leptosia nina. The sequence continues at coordinate 1,614,800 of CAVLEF010000004.1, read as the reverse complement.
AAGGTAGCATTCGAAATTATATATAAAAATAAGGAATATAAAGGAAAATAAATATAGGTTTATATCTAGATGACCTTAGAAACAAAGCAGGCCCAAAATTACTAAGAGTGGCCAAAGATAGAGACAAATGGAAGATGTTAGAGGAGGCTATGTTGAATTTCCGTTACCTTGGTTGAAATTATTGTTAAACAACAAAGACTTATTTTATTTTGTATACGAAATGAATACTGTAGGCACATATTTGTCACAAAAAGCGGGATCTCTACTATTGCTTTTCCCACATTATGATGTTTTTTATAGTTATCAAAAAAACTAACAGCCCGTCATAGCAATAATAGGCTTATAAATGGAAAAATAAAATAAAATCCTGTTTCCCCTTATGGGGCAAACACGTTTTATGTCCGATTCTTTGATTTTATTGAATTTTGTTTACATTTTATATTAATAATTTTCAAATAAAGTGTCGAAATGTAAATAATAAAAATAATTCGAGTCGAAAAAAATAATTTTCAAATAAACAAATAATTAACATGTACAAAATACACTTCAAATGCTGTAACTATATTAAAAGTAGAGCTTCATAAACATATAACACACTGAAAACCCATATGGCGTTTCGCGAGGTCTCACCGCAACGGACATAAACCATACAGTACAGTACTATAGATGAAGTGGTTTGGGACATTGTTTCAATTTATATGATAACACGAATCGCATTACATTTGCGTAATGTATCGCACAGATGTCGCTATAAATAATTCCTCTGAGTTAACTATTGTACTCTTGAATTTCAGACCTCGTAACGATTAGTTAGTTATTTTTTTTTATTTAAGCAAAAAATCTTTAGAAATATCAAATGAAACAAATATATAAATAATTAAAAAACAAATTTAATATTTTTTTCGTTATTTTGAAATTGTACGATGAGTTTTTTTTATTTTATGGTAGTTTTAGTTTTTTTTTTATATTATAATACATATTTATTAATAAATTTGCGTTTGTTGTATCTATAAGAGGATTTAACATACAAATAATAATACAAATTATAATATAATAACTAGTGCTATGCTTTCTGATCTTTTGATATAAAATAAATGTGGTTTTTAAATATGTTAAATTTAATGACAAGTACAAAAGCATTAATTATCATTAAATATTTCCACAAGCGAGGGAAACAAGACTCGGCATTCAAAGGCCCGACATCAAGCAAGCAATTCATTAAGCCATACGTCATTACAGTCAACACATCACAAGACGAAATTTGAATAAGGTCAGGCTTTTTCATTACACCCGCTGATGCTCTTGAATATTTATGTTGTGCGTCTCCTTCCCCCTTCACGGTCCGCCATATCCCCCTCCCTCTCTAATCCGAGCCTATGAAAGTCAATTTTGTGTCTTTTGTTTTCATAGTACCGTAAATTAGTATGAGGTATTCGTGACGGAATTAATTCGAATTTCAAGGTGTATTTTGGGATGTCGGTTTGTGAGGGCCTTAATTATCTATGACTGTTCAAGATTCTGAAATATTGAAATCAAGATGAGAATAAACATTAAGGAAGATATTTTTAAACTAGTCGAAACATGATTTGTAATATACAGAATTGCCTACACTAAACCATAGCTGCTGAAACGTACCAGAACTGTTAAAATTATTAATATCAAAGAGCTTAATATAATATTGTCTGTAGTTCCTGTGAATAGATTGGTTCATTTATTTTACTTACAACTTAACATTTTGAAGCCCTTTTTTAGCTCTCGTGGTTGAGCAATATTAATCGTAAGTACGAGTATTCCCAACTTGTTAAACGTTTTTTTAATTTAACTCTGAGCTTTAAATTTGTAAAGTTACTGTAATTATGATTTTAGTATCCGTTACTACTAACTGTTATTTTGTCTACAATATCTTTCAGAAACATATCAAGTTTATGACCAATATTTCAAAAATAAACATAAATAAATAAAAATCGTTCCACAATATTTCAATAACACACTTAAACGGTTTAAAAAGCTATATATATTGGTTCAACTAATGAAAATTTAACTAACCGACGTTTCGGATGCTTTGCAGCACCGGTGGTCACGGGGGTCTAAAGATAAAGGGTGTCTCTCGTCTAAGTAAAAACCGCTACGCCAGTTTAAATATGTACAATTCGCGTTAACTACTGACAGTGTTTCACAATAGATAACAAAGATAATAATAGAGTTGCAGACAGCTTAACGAATATCAGCACGATCAATCATGAAAATGGAAAAAGAAAACTTACAAAATGCAAATGGACGTATAAATAATTATGAATAATCGCATCGTTGCGTCGTTCGACAGGAAGTTGCGCGAACAGCGGAAATGTCCGCCGTCCGCCATATTGAAAGTTTACAGTTTTATCACACATTTAATGTAATGGTAACACACGCGCCAGCCTTATATAATAAAAATGTGGCTTTTAAATTTAATTATAATTATCTTCTTCGTCTTGTGCCTCTCCATTATTGAAGGTTGGCCGTTAGCCTTTGAAAGCGACTGGTGTCCTTTGCGAGATGTAGCAATGCCTCAACCGTTTCTATCCCCGTCCATTCCCTGGTGTTTCGCAGCCATGACTTCTTCCTCCTTCCAACATCGTCTTCTACCCTGGATTTTATATATTTATATTTATACTATAATTATGCACTTGTAAATTACTTTGCTATTATCTAGTACCGAGTATAAGAGAGGCCTTTTTACATCTATACTAATATTTAAAGCTGGGTTCGAATTGAAAAAGTATTTTTGTGTTAGTTAGAACATTTATCGAGAAAGGCTATAGGCACATTGCCATGTGACTAATACAAGAGAAGAACAGCAAGACATGTGAAAAAAATTGGCAAAATTATTCATCAATATGGGTTTCCGAGGCGTATGCTGCAAAAACGGTTCAAGATGTGTATGAAAGAATTATTTCTCTTTAAATGATCTAGAAAAAGTCTGCAACCCTATATGTCAATCTTTTAAGATAAACTACCAAGAGCGACGGGAAGGGATGCGACCGACGTCGTGGGTAACAGCTTATGTTTATAAAGACGATAGGGTTTGCAAAAACGAATTTGGCTGCCCAAAATAACGATTCTCGCGGGCGAAGGTTTAAGAAGAAGAATGATATTATATCATATGATTATCATGATTTATTATCATTAAATAAACGCATCATTTCCGTTGCCTGTAATTTACGCGTACGCCTACACATAAAAGACACTTAATGGTTAACATTTGGGAAATCCTCCATTAGACCACGGCTACTGCGAACCATTAGGCCATCGGCCGTCCGTCAGGCCCTACTTTAAATACATTAACTAAAATATTTCTAGTTTTAAACCGTTGAAAGTTCAATATTATTTCTATTCCAACAAAAGCTCACCTCCCCTTAATTAAACGAACGATTGTTGCACTTCACAAACACTTCATACCGAACGTCAAAGAAAAGTTTTCAAGCAAGTCTGAAGTAATTGATTTTCCTGTTTTCCCATTGTAGTGGTGTTGAACAATAGAGTAACAATAATAATTTGGGGGAACCAATGTTGTCCGCCGTTTATCAGATGCCTCGTGACTTATGTACTCGAAGTACTTCAAAAATCCCTCTATTATGGTACATTACACACACACAGCTACATAATCAAACAGATATATATAAATCGAATGGCTATAGTTAGCTTACGTTGGTTGGCTATTCGAGAACTGAGAGGCAACCAATTTGTCAAACTTTTTTTGTGCAATAGAGGAGGATAGACAAACATAGCATTTACTTGATGGTAGGTGATACAGATAAGACAGATGCAGATATTACATCTTAAAAAGATGTGATGTCCACCTTTTTTGGCTTGGAATATTTGGAAATCTATCGACATAAACCGAAACGTGATTAAACCTGACGCCTTTTTTTTGTCTGGGGATGGTGAAATCCGGACGGAATTTGGATATTCTTTCCACCCATTTAATATCATGAAGTCCAACATATTTCGAACCCACGACCCGTTGAGACCAATGAGACCGTGAAAAATTCCTAACACCTGAAGTGAAGCACCATGGTTGGTGTAAACAGTGTCATAGGAGAAGGACTGTGATGAAATCCATGCTTTAAGAAATTAACTTTAAAAACCCACTGGGGATTCAATAACGTTAAAAAAACATCTGCACTACAACAGCACGCCTGTTTTAACTTCAGCGAGTGCGGTTGTTCAAATGCATGGTTTGTGAATTTCGTTATGTAACGATACATTTTTGTTCCAGGTAAGCGGTCCCAAGTTCCGGCGAACAGTAAGTTGCGAAATGTAACGTACAAATTCCATTGTCCCCGGCGCGACTGGCTCAAAAATTGCTTACTTCGCCAGAATTTTGCACGAATTAAATTACGAGTGAGAGCAATATCAAATGTCTGCTATAAAATTGTCGTTGCGATGTTTTGTTCGTCTTAAGTTCTTTTTTCTTTCAATTGTTTTTTTTATTATTTAAGATATGATTAGTATGCTTAAGATATGATATACGTAGCAGAATTAAATACAAGTTAGCAACAATGTCTGCTATATTTTTGGGGGGGGGGGGGGAATCACCTTTACTTTTTTTTGAAACAAATGGTTTTTTAACTAGACAGTTTACGAAACATTTCGCCCCCGGGGGGGGGGGGGGGGGGGGGGGGGGGGGGGGGGGGGGGGGGGGGGGGGGGGGGGGGGATATGAGTTTAAATAATACACTTTTCACGGGTAAAACGAAATATACGCGAGCATATTCTACAACCATTAACGACAACGAATGCGCTAGCGTGGCAGAATTGAATTACAAGTGAGAGAAATGTCAATGTCTGTTATATAATTGTCGTTGCGATGTTATGTTCGTTTTGTTTCAATTGTTTTATTGAATTAGAAAGAAAACGAAATAATTATTTCGAACCACTTTATTTTTTCTATTACCACATAACAAAGCAGCTTTGTTTGATTGAAAAGTTGACTGCTTTCAATTTTCAATCATGTATATGTTTGTTTGTGCTGTTGATACATCAAAGGTAGATAAAAATATCGTAAATATCTTGCAAAAGTGTGTACCGACAAATAATACTACATACTTCAAAATCCTATTCTGTTTATCACATTATGTTTAATCATACCTACAATTTGACATAATAAGCTCTGCCTAGTGATAGAAAATGTTTCTAGTTATAATCTACTAAAAGCTATAAACTAAACGCCTGTCTAAGGCAAGCTTAATCGAACTTCGTATTATTTAATTAGTTCCACCCACGTTTATGTCATAGCGGAACTGAGGACAGGTTGCCACAACTATATTTAACGAACGCTTAAATTATACACGTATAATAATAATTGTCAAACTAATAAGATCGCGTCTCAGCAATGATAGCCATAACGTTCGGAAACTTTTATATTTTCACGTGTTATTGCACACGGTGGCACTCAATTAAAATCGATGTTATTAAAAAAATATTACGCCACGGGCAGGACTTCAACCGGCATCGACAGTGCTCCGGATAGAGAAACAGCACGCAACACTGTGGATGCCGTTTCATGTCTCGCTCATGTCGTAAAAGTTTTTCTTTCTTGAAACGATTATTAATGTACATAGCCATAACATACGTATAAAATGGCATTTACAGATGTCTAATAGTAGAGTTAAACATTGTTTTAACCACTACATTATTTTCCTAATTTATGTTGTCGTTTATTCGGTTATTTATTTAATCTGTAATCCTATGCAATAGATTGACGTATGGTAACAGACGGATTGAAATAACCCACCCTTAATTTCACAAAGGCGAGTCTAGCGTTAATATACATCATGCTCCAAGTATTGGCGTCTCAAGAATAAAGAGCAGCCTGTAGCTAGTGTTGTTGAGATTCGGGGCGTTCCCGTGCCAAGTTGTCTAAATGTTTACATGAAATAATAGAATTTCGCTTCAACAAGAACTTGGATTGTGATTTGAGATAATTGATTTAGCTGTTTCCCTGCAATATTCTGTCTGTTTTCTTTTGGTATTTTGAAACTACCTAAGAATTGAGATGGAAAGACAATTTTAACGGAATAATGAAACTATAAGATATACATTTTAAATCTGTTAATTAAAAAAAATAGACGATTCGGGTGGGATTCCAATTGAATTATCTAAATAGACTTTTAATTTATAATAGCCATAATATACAATATACATAAGCATGTGAAAAATATAAAGTTTTCAAAGCGTAAGATCATTCTTCGTTAACTATTATTTGCAAACGACACGTACTAAGAAAAACGTGGTGATATGCAATACAGCTCCAATACATTTTTCTAGTTAACGTGGTCGTTACTAAAATATAGTGATGGAATAATTTTCGTAGTGTAAAGCAATTCTTAACTATATAATATTTGCCAGTAGTTTACATTTGTGTGTATAGCGATTTTTATTTCTTATTTTGTCTCATTGTCTAAAAAAAATATTTAAGTAAATAAAATTGTACTTGTTTCACCAGCAAGTAAAAACAGAACAAATGATTAATTGCGTATTTATTTTGACGTCATTATTACTAAGTATTCTACTTATCTAAGTAAAAAAAACAAGCAAAACCTATCGCGTGTTACATGCAATAATATCAGGTAGGCTAAATCCTTTTCGTGAAATCAAATAAGTCTGAATGTCGTTGAAAAACTTTTGTAAATTGTATCTAAATACCAAACTCGCATTTTAATCAGATTAAGCAATTGTAGCCATTATGTACGCTTGCAAAGGTTTATTATCGCGTATGTATATAAATATCATAATTAAGATTTCGAATATAAATGAACATGACTAATTTCGTGTTCGAGATATTTTAAACAATGATAAATTAGTCGGAGTTATATGGGGCACTGTTAGAATCATATTTTGTTGTAATTACACGAAAATATGTATATTTAATTATAGCATTAATATTGCCTAGAACTACTATTAATTCAACATTTAACGAATTATTGCGACGTTAAATGAACGTAAACGATGCATAGACGGACGTATAACCCTTTTAGCTTTAATTTGTACTGACTTATTTTTTACTGTGCCAATAGAATTTAGAATGTTTTTAAAATATGTGTTCTAGAACAGTTTCAGTAAATTTAGATCCTACCTCCCCATTACCCTTATACCAATGTAAAAATCTTCTGTATACCAAACATTTGTAAGTCGTTCAACTTTTTCTAAAGAATGTTTGTGAAACCTTTGAGTAAGTACATATGTTTTTATACGACGTCTACATCACAAGCCTATGCAATTAATGTGTTTATACATTAAATATAATAGTTTTAAGCGGTTTTAACGTGTTTTAAACCGTTAAAAGTGTTTTTCTATGTGTATCACTCGAATGAGCTACAGACAATACTTGATGCAAGTGTCGTGAATATTTTGAAATAAGACATTTTTTTAAATCCAAAACAATTTGTGCACACGACTAGCATTGCCATCTAGGTACAAAGACGTTCTGCAAATCTTATCTATCCAATAATTGCATTATTACTTGCTTTGTAGTACAGTTTTACAGCCGCGAAATAATAAGTTTCGCGAGACCTTATTTGAATATCTGGCGACTTGGAAACGAGCGGAAGTGGTCGGTAAGGATACTGCATATTCTTATTGCCTACGTGCGCCCTATTGAAATTTACTGGTCATTTTATTTTTATGATAATACGCTGCAGGGAAATGCATTCACTTAATGTGGTGCAACTTTGTAGCTTATACAGCTAGGTTTTTATTATAATTTGTCATCGGTTCTGTAAGATTGTATGAAATATAAAAAGGCTATGTAAATTAAAAGTGGGTTTTAAATATAAAAAAATACTCCACGAGCAGGACTTATCTTCATTAAATTATTTCATTCTTCAATCTTTCTATTTTTCAAATATATAAAAGCTCTTCAAACATGAAACACTTGTACGAACATCATACACAGATACAAAATTAAGTGTTTCTAGTTTATACGCGAAAAAAAAAAAAAAAAAAAAAAAAAAAAAAAAAAAAAAAAAAAAAAAAAAAAAAAAAAAAAAAAAAAAAAAAAAAAAAAATAAAAAAAAAAAAAAAAAAAAAAAAAAAAAAAAAGGGGGGGGGGGGGGGGGGGGGGGGGGGGGGGGGGGGGCGCCGCGCGCCGGGGGGGGGGGGGGGGGGGGGGGGGCCCCGGGGGGAAAAAAAAAAGGGGGGGGGGGGGGGGAGAAGAGGGAAAAAAAAAAAAAAAAAAAAAAAAAAAAAATGGGGGAAAAAAAAAATTTTTGTGGTGTTTTCCCCTTTTGGCGGGGGGGGCCCCGGGGGGGGGGGGGGAAAAAAAAAAAAAAAAAAAAAATGTAAAAAAAAAAAAAAAAAAAAAAAAAAAATTTTTTTTTTTTTAAATTTTTTTTTTTTTTTTTTTTTTACGGGGCCCCCGCCCCAAAAAATTTTTTTTTTGTAAAAATTTTTTGGGGGGGGGAGGTCCCCCCGGGACCCCGGCCGCCGCAAAGCATCCGAGACGTCGGCCCGAAGTTAAAAATAATTTTCAAATAAGTTTAATTAATAAATATCGCGTTTTAAACCGTTACAGTATTTTATTTAAATGTGTAACTACTCGCGTAAACTACCAACAGTAAATATTTGTCGTGTTATTTAATAATAGAACGACAACTGTGTTTCGCAACATAGCGACCAAAGACATAGATGCTCTCTTGCTTGCCACTGATGTAATCTATTCCTATAAAACCTGATCCAATCGTGAAATATTTATTGATTGAAATTCTTCATATAGAATTAGCATTGCACTGAACTGCACTTTCAAATACCGTTAGTCAGAACATCATTAACTTAATATTCTACTAAGTTATGTGTAAGCTAATACTCAAAATGTTTGCCGGTACCGAACATTGTTGCACGGTGGAAGTTATTCGAAAGTTCGTTTCAGGTAACTCATGCGTGTGTTATTCGACTGTGCAACTCATATTTTAGTTTCATATTAGTTCAACTAGTATCCGGAATGTTTGGGATAACTAAATCCTTTAGGTTAACGCAAGTAAAATTAAATTCATTGGCCTTATGAACGATGTATCGCTCGTCAAAATGCATTGCGAGGTCGGATATCGAAGAAACATCATACTTTCGGTCGGACGAGGCACAGAAAATTTATCAATTACTTTTTTATAAGGAAGCGATGAAACAGGGGAAGATAGGGTTTACTTCATGGGAGGTGACAAACGTCCACTCAAATTGCCTAATAAAGTCCTGTAAATAAAAATCGATCAGTGAATCAGACACAAAACTGTGCCTGCCCCGGAGGAATACTCTAAGTAGGTACACTACTTATGATTATTATACTATCCGGCTTACAACCAAATTAAAATTGTGAAGTATATGTTAGTCTATATCGTTGCTTCTCAACTGAAATTTACTCAACGGATTTTGATACAACAAATTTATTATGAAGAATGATCGCGTCTGTTATAAACATTACTGACAAAGTTGTACTATTATTTGTGGGAATTCGGTTTCTGTGTTATTTTTCTGGCTAAAACATAATTTCGTTACCGTAAATTTATATTCTTTGTGGGAGATTAATTTTATAAAAGAGTTCAACAACCTGACATCTAACAGACTCTTGTCTATATATTAGGGAAGTATATCAATAACGTTGTGTGATTCAGAACTCAGTTGGTGATCGCGTCGAAGTGTGAAGAAAGTTTGCCGGAAGCACCCCAACGCAATTCTGCACGATTTAATCCGAGCGAGTTGAAACTTTGCTTAAACTTATAACTCTAAATTAGTTTCATATGCACTTTAAAACTAAATTTATTTTTCCCTCTCTTTACCTCTACATTTAGCATCAAGCAGCATCAATTAATAATAAGAATTTGTAAATAGTGGTACTTTTTACAAATAAATAAATCATGATAAATAAATACAGACTAGAATTGAAATGTGAAAATATATATACGGTTAAAATTTAACTAGTTGTGTTAAGATACAGCTAGCTCACATTGAAATAAAAAGTGTAGAAATAGATAAATTCATCACAAATTACTACTCATTAATTTTTTTTTATATATTAAGCGTATAATTATCTCTTTCATTATGTTCTTGGTTAATAAGATATATACAGGATATACGTTTCACAAAGCAACAAGCAGCACACTGAAATTACAATTTAAGTATCGCTCTAATTCAGTTTAAAGCCTTCGTTACGTCTTCGCATGTTTCATGAATAATATATCCCATATGAATCATTTATAGATCGCACTGTATTAAAAAGACATTACAGTCTCCCTCGCACGTACAACAGATAAACTTTTAACTTAGCGTAAACCCTTGAAGAACTAACGATCCGTGTTCAAGAGTATTGAAAATTTATTCTAAGTATGCTAGGGTGGTTACTTACGATACTGCTTATGTTGAAGCCCGACCGAATTACCTAAAGCCTCGCCTTCGTCCGAACGCCGTACGCTTTCTCTAAACTGCGGGGTCAAGATACACTGGTCGCTTTCAGAAGATGGTTTTGGTGTAAACACGGAAAAATATGTGTGGTTCAGGTTGTTTTTTTTGTTTATAAATAAGAGTTTATTTTATAGCGCTGTTCGCACGTGTTTGCGTGGAGAGACGATTTTTATTCGCAACGAAATTTGCTGTGTTTGTAGTTGAAAGTGAATGGTTAGAATTTGAATGGTGTATTTGTTTTAGGCTGTTGACGGACGCGCTGTTATTTTTAGGGCGGGTGATAATTTATAAAACGTACAAAAATTGCTCGCCCCGTAGGTATCTGTTTTCGTACTTTGTGATCCGAAAAATATTGGAAAATTCCACGTCGGTTTTCCGTTGGTTTTTTGTGAGGCTGTGATTTATGATGGATCGCGCACTACTTTAGCCTTTTCGACATATTTTTCGCAAATCTTGCGAAACCTCTGACGTCGAAAATTTGTTTGGAGCGCTTTGCTACTTTATTGCGTACATAATTCATTTTCCTGAATAACATTTTAAAATTTATCAAGGTGCCTTTTAAGGTAAGATTCAGGGATTCCCCTAAAGAATACAATAGATACTAAATATTATTTCATTTATCTCTTTAACTTAACTGAAATTTTAGTAGTAGAGTTGTTATGAATAATAAAAGTTGCAGCACAGTTATGCTACAATAATGATTTTCAAAGCCTTGCTATTCGTCTTTGAGACTGCATATAAATACTGTTTCTTCAGTTTATCTTTTTTTTAATTACAATTTTGAAACCTTGTTTTTGCCTATAAATACTGGGTTTTATTTCATTTGCTTAATAAAGTAAATACAATTTCGCCATAAACATCGTAATACGGTCTTGTTTGTTAGGGGAAACTCGTTTAACTTATTTCCTGAAAATTGTTCGAATCTTTTTAATTTTCTATGTCAAAAGCTTTGCCCCTTTCCGCCTGTCGCGGTAATAATTAAATTTGTGACATTTTAGCGTGGCCCTTGGCGAAATTGGAAAACTTGAAAGGGGCCTACAGAAATATGACGTCGAAAACATCTGACGATTTTTATCGAATTAATATTGTAAAGATATCCGCTTACAATCATGGGTCCTAAGTCCTTTTCGTTTATTGAAAGCCATTTAAATAATAAAAATATCATATTGCTTATGACAAAACGTCTATTGCCGACGTTTATCTTTACTAATACTATAAACCTGAAGAGTTTGTTTGTTTGCTTGAATACGCAATTCTGACGTACTACTGGTTCGAATTTAGAAATTCTAGGTTAGAGCATTTTCAGAGAAAGGCTTGAAGGATTGTATAACATCACGCTGCGATCCGTTGTGTGCACTGCTAAACAGTTCAGATATCTATAAATATGTATAAAAGAATGATTCCTCTTTAAATGATAAACATCCGAGACAATATGTTTATATCTATACTTTTTTGCAACGATACCTTCAAGATACACACTCCGATTAACATTTTCTTATATTTATACTGTGTATCAAAACGTTTTAGCATATCGCCAAATCATCTTTGTTAAGAGTAAAGTTTTGCTTTACTAAAATGTTTTTGTAAGTATGCCAGAGCCTTGTGTTTCTTTAGTCTTAATATACGTGCATCTTAAGCAAGACAACTATGAATCGTGAGGCAAGGCGGTCTCGTACTCTCCTAAACTCAATAAGTATTGAAAAGCCGATATTCGATTAACATCAAAACGTTAAAGCTTTTTTGTATTTTCATTAAGCACCAACTCAACGACAACCATTCAAAGCAACTACTGCAATAATGCATTGCACTTTTAGACTTAACTGTACCATTTGTTGCGTTTGACTTTAAACCTTATGCTTTGTTAGTAAGGTTGATAATAGTTTGTTGTCTGTTGTGGAGTTTTAAAATGGTTTCATATTGGCGGAAAAGAGCCACAAATGCAATATTCCCGCTGTGGATTGTCTGGTTTGTTCGTTATATTATTCTTTATGTAGATGACGCTGTTATGAATGTAGTAGTAAGGTTTTACAAGGTTATAAGTGAAATTCTGTGTCACCCGGTAGGGTACCGCTAAACGGACACAGAAATGTGTCCGTTTCATTGAGCGGTTTTATTTATAAATCGTTGATCAGACTTCTATGCCTTGCCTCACAATCTATTGTTTCCCAATTTATTGTTGAACCCAGGATCGCTCGCGCTTAAGTAGACTAAAGGACCTAAACTATTCAACTCCAGAGGCGGTCATTACAACTTACGCGTACCTATAATTAAAAAGCATTCTATAGATATTTTAATAAACATATGTAAAATTATTCCAATTTTAAAGTTCTTTTAAGTGTGATTATTATTTTTTATGATAGAGAAGGACAGACCGGCATAGGGCGATAGAAGGTGAAATACCCCGCTTACAACATCTTTAAAAATAATTGTCAATATATATTAGCTTCAGATTTGCGGTAATCCATATGGACGGTGGTTCGTGACCTAGACGAAATTTCGATATTCCTGCCACCCATTGATTCAGATTTTCATTTATGAATCAGCAAGCATATATATTGATTAGAATTAAGAAAAAATAACACTTAGAAATAAGATGTATATGGAAGGACAACACACAGCTTACGTTGTATCTCAAAGTAAGCTTACTTATATTCCACCGCCGGTTTCACTTACTTTACCTTAGCTTATTTAAAGCTCATGATGCAGAGAAGGTTTGAACCCAAACCATCGGCGTATTTAGCCATACCAACTCCATAAAAATCCTCAACTTGTTTTTGAATATTCCTCTATGCCGCAAAGTCAAAAAAATATTTTATTTGTACATTAAAGTTCGCAGACGAAACAGTTCTGTATGAAAGCGTTAGGTATAAGTGTAAAAGTTATAACAAGTAACAGGAGTAAAGGCGGAACCAAACTTCGTAATGAGATATCCTTTTGCGAATTTACAGCCTACTGTTGGACGCAAACTTCCAATACTTAATGTACACAATGTAATCTGTAGCCTATGTTTGCCTAGTATTGCGTTGAGCGTTACAAGTCGAATCCCAGAAAGACAATAGGTTAGCACAAAAGTGGTCTTATTACTTAAGGATATAAATACTGTCTATAGTTTACGCGAGTAGTACACATTTAAATAAAACACTTTAACGGTTTAAAACGCGATATATTAGTTAAACTTATTTGAAAATGCAGCCGTGTCCCGGGAGACCCCGTGACCTCGGCTGCTGCAAAGCATCCGAAACGTCGGGCCGAAGTTAAAAATCATTTTCAAATAAGTTTAACTAATATATCGCGTTTTAAACCGTTAAAGTGTTTTATTTAAATACATAAGGATATCTTAAACACGGTCAACAATTTTTCAAATGTGAAATGTTATTAGGCCGTCAATAGGTCCCACCGATGGGATGCGAGCCTACCTATCCTAAATGAGAGCACACCGTAAGTCAGTTCTGTAAGGACCTAGCCAGTTTCTCCAAATACCAACTACAACGATACAGATGGCGCTAGCAGTTTTGGCTTTTATATGAAGTGTTATATATTTAAATGCTATGTTAGTTGAATGCGTGTTAGTTTCTTAAGGAAATTTCCTGCATTATTTTATTTATATACTTAGCCCACTTATCAATACAACTCTAAATAAATATTTTATAGTTTGAAATGCGAAATATGTTAAACAACTTCTTTCAATTTATTTTAATTACGTCCAGCAGCCCTGGTTACGTGCCCGGAGAATGTACAATTAAAAGTGAGTTATCCAATAAATTTCCCGTTTTAAACCGCTAAAATGTGTTATTTAAATTTGTACTTCCCGTGTAAACTACAGGCAATACCTATATAATTGTTATCTCCTACATATTTCAATTCACTAAGGCTTAGATTTAAAGAGAAATCTCAAAGTTCCAAAGCTTAAATAAAATATTTACTTAACCAATCAGAAAGTTGTACTTCCCTCAAGACAAACAAGTTTGAGGCCGTTTTGCTTGAGTGGTAGAACTGTTATTCTAAGTATACGAAATCATTACAATTCCAGTGCAAATTCTGCAATAACACCAACACAACAGGTAGGTATACTATGCTGATATCCGTCGGCATAGTTGAAAGGCAATGGAAAGTAATTTAATAAATATATTGAGGTATTCGTAATTATTAGTTGATTAAGAATAAATAGTTAACTAAAATATTAAGAAAACTAGCTGTGTCAGCGACTTCGTCCGCGTGGAATAGTTATTTTGAGCATTTAAATTTGTTTCGCAAACCTCGACATAAGTCGCGTCCCATCGCTCGGGGACCCATCGTTCGGGTCCCGTCGTTCTTGCAAGTTAATCTTGAAAGATAGACATATAGCCTTGCGGACTTTTCTTAGATCATTTAAAGAGGAATCATTCTTTCATACATATTTTTTGGGTATCTCGAACCGTTTTGAAGCGTACGCCTCGGAAAACCATAATGATGAATAATTTTCTCATTTTTTTTCACATTTCTCGCTGTATCTTGCCACACATTGCTACCATTACGGCACCGAACCCGTCAAATTAATTAGAGATTATCCAAATCCAATCCAAATGAGTGACTGAACCCCGGGATAATCGTCTGACAAGTTTTAATTATTTGCTTAGCGCGCCATCTGCAAAATCTTGTAACCGGGCTGAACCATTAGTTAATGTCGACCCCCTGACTCAGATATTGATATTTGGGCTATGATAAATGGTCGTGACTAGTTTCAACGGACAGTGGAAGGTACAAGCTCAGTCTTATATCTTCTTTGTTAACTGCGGCTGCAGGGAACAGGGAAATATAATTACTAGTTTCGGTCTGGACATACAAAACTAGTGAACAACTAGTCGATTGCGTAACAGACATTAAAATGTGTCCGCACCCCAAGTTGAAGAAAAGGGATTTTAGTATTCAAAATTGACTATAAAAAGCTGAAGATTTGTTTGTTCGAATTGAAAAATTCCTGTTTTCATAAATATAATATATATAAATAAAATCTTATTTATTCTTCAATAAACAGCCTAAATAGTTAAAAATTCTACCCCAAGTCACTATTCCACGCGGACGAAGGTGCGGGCACAGTTAGTATAACATATAATAATATTATAAAATAGTTACTAAGTTTCTACCCTGCAACAGATACACAAAGATTAGCCTCATACCCCACTGAATAGACACAGAATGTCTTAATTAATAAGTTTCGTACTCTGTTGAAATTGATATCCTCATTTTTCAATTAAATCTGAGCTTATGAGCTAAGTTCGTGCTAGGAATTTGATTAGTCTTTGACGGTTACGCTGTCACATAATATCTGAACGTAGTGCAGACCCTTCTAGAATATTCATTTACGAAGTTTGCTGCCTTATTACGCAACACATTCAACTATAGTTTGTGTGTACATGATTGTCTTTATCACTACTAGGCATAAACACTATAGCTAACTTTGTAGGTAATGTGGTTTATGCAGTATATTTAAAACGAATTCAAATAATTTATACCACACCAAAGTATACATTGAGTGGAAAAAACACAAAAATGTGTTCGTCGCATGCCCCACGAGGGTGCAACGGGATTTCAGACACAAAACGTAGTTGCTGCAGCGCCGAGTTTTTCTTTTTTTAGTTTGTTAAATAAAAATGTTAGCATTTGAAAGAACTATTTTAATAATGAATATATAAAATTATTGGTTTCCTTTATCACTACTAGACATAAACATTAGGGGTATAGCAAACGTTATAGGTAATGCTTTAACATTTGAGGCTACATTCAACTTGCCTAAATCAAAATTTAAACATTTGAATAACAATTTAAATAATGGCTGTGATCTGACACAATCAGGCTCCAAACCTGCAATACACCGATGCTGTTGGTCTATTCTCAATTAAACTACTTTGATAATGCCATATATTTTTATAATGACGAATAAAACGTTAAAAAGTCTTGTTCTAAATAGTTGAGCCAATATAAAAGCTCATAATTCGAGCTTATGCAGTAGAGAACGAGTGTTAACTTTTTATTCAAACGAAATAGAATCTCAGGTGAAAAGATAAAAATATTTCACCGAGAAATTCTGTGTGAAAATGAAGCAAAACTCAACAATTATTATCTCGACGTTTAACTCGGATTATTCCAGTCTCTTTTCATATCACAGCTTTTAGCGGATTTGTGACTTAAGCCTCCGTCTAACCGGATGCGATTATGAACGGTTTTCATGGCATTACCTTTATGAAGATGTAAGCGAAGATTTTAAGACTTCCGATGTACATTTTTCATTCTACGTAGCTAATGAATAAGGTAATACGCTACTTTCTGTAGTACATTTGTATAAAACTAATGTCAAAGAAAAAATACTAACTATATCGGAATAGATAGCGCTAGCGTAGCAGTTTTTACTTAGACATCTCTAATCTCCCCGTGACCATGGCTACTGCAAAGCACCCGATACATACTGAAAATAAGTTTAAATAATATATTTCGCGTTTTAAACCGTTGAAGTGTTTTATTTAAAAGGTAATACGATTTTATTAAGTTTTATTGTCAGGTAATAGTAAGAAATTTTGTTTGTATAACTTGTTCTACATCTAAAACGTACAAGCTGACGAAAGTACTTGTAAGACTTAAATAGTTGCTTTTTTATAGACACAAAACTCGCCCAATTCTTCGGGAAACAAAAAGAGCAGCGGTAACGTTTATCATTTTTAAGTGTAAAACAGTAGCTCGTTTGAAGCAGGCTTAACTCGTTGAATATTTCTAGCCCAGTAATGTGTTATAATAAGCCTTTTCAGTTCTGTAAGTAGCTACTCTTTATGGTAATCTGCGTGTAAGTGGAATGTTAAATGTTACTAAAAGTTCAGCTACGAAAGGTCTAATTTTAGGTTCTAGTTTGAATGAAGAATGCTGAAATTTTAACATCTTTTTTGAAAACTCTTTGTAAACTACAGCAGCTTAATGGTCTAAGCTTTTAAACATTATGGATATAGGAACTCGCTCAAGCCTAACTTGAAATTATAATAAATAACCATATTGTTTTAAAACACATTCCAGAGTTAGATTTATCTAACGTTCTAATTAATCATATCAAAAGTTTTTTTTTAAGCTATGACATAAGTTAAAGTTTGTTTTTTTACGATTCGAGGAGGATAGACAGCGGTTCACTTCATGGTAGGTGAAGTACCCCTGCTATATGCTATATATAGCATCTAAGCAAGTTAACTGTCAACAAATTTCGGCTTCGGATATTTGGAAATCCACAGACTGAAACGAAAACTTCACAGCTTTTTCAACTGTGGACGGTGGTTCGATATCCTGACGAAATATCGATATTCCTACCCATCTAAACGAAGTCCAACATGTTTCAGAAAAGCTATAAAGTTACACCAACGAGCTCGTCAATAATCAAGCTAGCTAATTAAGCAATGACCTTTGAATTTACGGTAAGGTAATGAAGCCAAGTAAACGGACTCTAGTGAGTGAATAAATGAGAGTTGCCAGTAATGACAGAACAGCCATCGTAACAGGTGGCCTGTTCTCACACAAACAAAGCGCAAGAACAATAACTACCATAAACCATTCAACGCAGCTCTGAACGAATATAATATACTCGAAACCACTACTATCAATTGAAAGCTACCCGCCCGTGCTTCCTTCGTACTACTCGCTGAACAACACGCGAATATCACCCTTATTAAAATGGTATAACGCTTGAAACCCTATCGCAAAGGCGTTCGGATTGCGTTGAATCAAACTCATCCTTTCAGAGAGTCTGCACTTTCAATAAGCACAAAGGAATCAGCTGTCTATTGTGACGCAATAAAGGCGGGTTTCCTGCAGCAGTAATGATAAACGGAGCTTTTCTGGTTGGTTGCTGTTCGTAGTGCAATATTTGCTTCGTTTGTTCGCTGTTATTAATTATATTCTTTGTGCAGTTATTTTTCGTTTATTGTTATATTACGGGCAATTTGTTGTATGACGTGTTACGTCTTTGGAAGCGAGGAGTTGCAGTTTTATAACAGTAGTGGTTGGCTGTTACCACAATTTATCATTGGTTTTAAGATATACTTAAAACTTGCAGTGAACGATCTTTATAAGCGGAAAGTTAGATAGTAGGAACAAAAGGAGACATTTAAATTAAAACACGTTAACGGTTTAAAACGCGATATATTAGTTAAACTTATTTGAAAATGATTTTTAACTTCGGCCCGATGTTTCGGATGCTTTGCAGCAGCCGTTGTCTCCCCGTGACCACGCCGAGACCACGGCTGCTGCAAGTACGAAGTTAAAATTAATTTGCAAATAAGTTTAAATATTATATCGCGTTTTAAACCGTTTAAGTGTTTCATTTAAATGTGTACTACTCTCGTAAACTATAGACAGTATTTAAAAGGAGATATTTGAAAACTTTAATATTTTTCGCTTGTATTTTTATTGCAAAAATATACATGTGAAAAATGTATGTAAATTGTAATCGATTATAAATTGAAAAAAATACGAATTAATACTCAAGTGACTTTTGAAATCACATTGCGCAAGAGGTGCGTGTGTCAATACTCGTATGTTGAAAAACATTTACGATAAAGTGACTTGGTAGCTCAATTGGTTAGACCAACAGCACGGAACGGTGAGAATGTCGGTACAAGTTCTGCCCTGGTCGTATTTTTTTTCATTTTAATATCAATTTTAATCCTTAAGGAGACAGTCAAATATTTAGTTATATTAAGAAAAATTTTGTTTAGTTACTCCACAGATACTCACTCGAGTATTGTGTTTGTAAATAATACAATATAATAAGAACGTAATTAGTATCTTATATTGTTTTAAAGCACTCTGTGGTAATTACGTCTTTAAAATTTTGTAGATTTACTTGAGCGAAGTTTGAGAAACGAATTTTGAAAATTAAAAAGCTTGTTTCTTGTTGTTGGTTTATATAATTTTTATCGTTGATATTATATGTAATTGAAAATAGACACAATAAAATTAAATTCCTCATTCTCATAAGAACGTATTGGGGGAAATAAATCATTCGGATGTGTTTTTGATCAGAAGCAGCGATAAAATTGCAATTTGGTTTCGTGAACCATTGCATCCTCGCCAATTTATCAGGACTTGTATAACGAATCATGGAACTTTAATAAGATTAAAGATCTATGTTCTTTTTATATGCAAACTGCCTTCTCTAATATATAATGAAATTCCGGAAGGATACAGCAAATGGGTAACGGATTTGGGTGTAAGTTTGTATATATTCGCTAACTTACTTGTAACCATTGTTGATGGCGGCTGCAAAGCATCTAAAACGTGGGGTCATACAAACAAACGTCGGTCAAACAGTGAAATTTAATTATTATATTACGCCTGTAGTTTACGCGAGTAGTACACATTTAAATAAAACACTTTGATGGTTTTAAACGAGAAATAAATGAGTTAAACCATTATAATTATAATTTGTAAATAAGTTTAACTAATATAATTCGTGTTTCAAACCGTCGAGCTGTTTATTATATTTCCACAAATAGTTTATTAATACTTTTAACATTTATTCGTAAATTCTCCTCTTGTCGTTAGCTCTCACAATTTTGCTATGAAATATTTGACAACATTCTCCAGCACCGCAATTTTGTTGCTCCGCACAGAATGCAAAACCTATTTCGCCGGTCTTCGGATGCCATTAAAATATCCAATATTTGCTAGAATATTCTATGGGCCATACATTAGCCCAGACAATACTGTCTGCATACTTATGGAACCTTAGGTAGCTGTAATTAAGCTGTCCATCCTCCCACATAAAATGAGGCACAGTATATTATATTATAAGTACCTTACATAGAGCACATATTGATGATATGTACAAATAATATATTTAAAGATCAAAGGTCTTCAAATGTGACGGTAAAACATTCGATCCCTGTTTATATAGAATTAAAATTCAATGGTCTTATTCTATACTATATAAAAGAAGCAACTATAAGAGCAACCCATGACGAAATGAGTACCAATTTTACCGTTGAAAAGACAGGCTAAGTTCAAATTACTGCCTTAAATAATAAAACGAAAAAAAACGAAGAATCGCTATACCGATTTATTTTAAAATTTCAAAGAAAATTATCTAAGAGAAATTCAGACCGACACATGATGCCTCCATTAGTAGAACTTATAATAGACAAAAAGTAAGCTTTTGGAGACTATTCTCATAACAGGTCGAAATATTTCGTTTCAACGACCTATTTCATTTAATTCAATTAATTAAAAACAAAATGTTAATTACTTTTAACATTATTGTAATCAATTATTTAATCTATAAAAACAAATGTACTTAATAAATTCCACATATTTGCACAATTTATAGTATTAATCTAGAGAATATAAGCAAGAATGTTGACTTTTATGTACAAAATATAGTTTATCCATTAACTCTGCAGTTATGCGATAACACGAATTATAAATATCACCTACTCGTGAATTGGAGCCTTGAGAGTTGAGACTGTAGTAAAAACGTCTCTTAAGAAAAATTGGGAGAGACTGCATCAAGTATTACGTTGAATATTTTTGATCGTCTGAAAGGGTCTTTATATTTTTCGTGGCTTTGACACCTGCGTCTCGATGTCTCGAGTGATTGACGAGGCATCATGTAGCTGCTTGAGGTCGACAAACTATGCTATATTTATTTTTAGACTACCTTTACCCTACGGTATAAGATATTAAGACTAAAGTAAGTACGGTCAGTAGATGTAGATCAGCTAAACTAAAATTATCTTTTCTTTTATCTTAACAAACGTGTCTTGCTATACTGTTGCAATTATGAATAAGGCCCTAGAGACAGTTTGCACACTTATCCAGACCTACGATTTATCTGAGAGAACACAGCCATCAAACACAGTCCCCTAAGGCTATAATCACAGAATAGAGAAACAATCAGTAAGCGTAAACGTTCCCAAATGTGACATCGTCACGACTTATCGTAATTGGAGTTAAATTTTAGTACTTTTTAAATTACACCATTTGCGAAATAGTTTACAAAATAGGGACGCTTGAGTAATTATATGTTTTTTATGGGGTTGGAGAAATATTTTGGAAACTGATAGGGGTTGAGTGCGGGGACTTGCATTATATTCGACAAAGTAAAATAATACGAACCTTTAGCATAGAGATGGTAAAAAGTTTAATAGGTTGATAACATAAAGAAACAGTTCTTTAAATAAATGAAAACATTCCATTCAAAAGGATAACGTTTTAGATAAGAATATGCACCTATACGTTAAACAGGAATTTTCGACCAACCTTTTTTTTCCTCCAAACATAAAGAAAAACATCGCACGGAACAAATGCACTATTCAAATTCAGATAAAGTTTAACTATTATATCGCGTTTTAATCCGTTAAAGTGTTTTATGTTAAGACACTTTAACAGAAACAGAGCGCATCGTAATCAAATAGTCCTTCTGGTTCATTATGTATTCTGTGGCTATGACAATCAGTCGCTAGAATTTCAGTTGCACCCGATGTGTCCAAAGCAAATCTAAGTACAGGTTCACCTGTCCCTCGCATCCGACACGTATATAAACAATCAATATGTAAATCCAGCTAATTCCTAACTGGACTGCAGCTGCTCAAATACGAATTTCACTGAGTAAATATTGAAGGTAGTTTTGCTTATGATAGTCGAGCTAAGTATTTGGTATTTGTGGGTAATATAGATACAAAAGTAAACTACTGTTGCCCACGGTGGGGGATGGGGAGAGTCACATACCCTTGTGTCATTTCATTGATCGATTATTTAAGGGGTGTGATTTTTTAGGCTGTACTGTCACCAACGATTTATTGTTTATCCAGAATTCGAACTGAGGACCTTTCGATTTTTATTGTTAGGTCTGATTTTGCACATTGTCTGTTTTAAAGGCTTAAAGTGTTTGTTATAGTGTGCTGTTCTAATTTTTATGTAAGAAATGAAAGTTACAATTATAGAAAATATAACGCGAGAGTGATGATAATTGAATTTTAAAATTACCTTCTAAATACGTAGCCTAAATGATTGTGATTTAAATAGAGAACACAGAGAAGTTTAAATTTGAGGATAAAATTTATAAGTTAACTTATTTTTACCGTTATATTTATTATTTAAATAGAGGTTCAAAGCAGAAACTCCTGTACAGCAAAGCGTCAAAAACGTCGGGACGTTTTTAAAATCAATTACAGATACGTCAATAAACTAGGTTTATTATACTTATTTAATCTTTATTCATAAATATGTAATTTTTCCTATCAATAATAAAGCAATAATAAATAAAAATAAAATATTTAATTTGTAGTTACGCAAAGCGTACAATTGTAATGTACAAAAAAAATATTGAGGTAACAATGCATTTAAGTCTAAAATGCTTTTTAAATTAAAAAAAGAAAGAAAATAGAAAAGACAATGGAGTTTAAATCCATATAAGCATTTTAACAGTGGGACTCTTTTAACAATAGAAAAAGTCTACACGAACTAATTGAAAACCTTCACTGAAATTCAGGCTTTATGATGATCGCATTAACGCTGAAAATGCTGTACAGGATAAAAATTAATTTCTTTTCCATAAGCTATCCATAACGTAGTTTACTTATCATGCTTTTCCAAACCACTGATTTCCGTGACCGCTTTATGTTGACCTCCATTTATACTAAGATTTAGACTTAGATAAGCGAAACGCGCAGGTCATGCTACGTTGGTCTTCATTTATAAGGCCTGAATCAATGTCAACTCTATGAAAGATTTTTATAGCTAATAAGTTCAAGGTTGGGATCACAGTATAATAATATTTTTCTTTTTTTATGGCTTTGGAGTTCACTGACTGAAATCGTTGTTTCCGTTACATTATATATTGACCCGGCGGGGATCAAACCGACGATTGTTCAATATTAGCCATTGCCACCATTACCAAAAATAATTGGTCGTACAGAGCACCGGAGTTAGATCAAATACATGGAAGTAAAAAAAAGTAAACAGACAGGCTTGTGTCTGCCCTATAACCTACAGAAGAGAAATGTGATGTCACTTTTCATCAATAATTATGTTAGTTCATCTATTATTCTCCTTATTAAAACGGTCGATTTAAGTTTATGATTCAAAAGTAAAAAAGCAATCATGCTATCACGCAATATAAATTGTTCGAAATAGAAATGGAAAAGAAGAGTTACGACATAACCTTGTTGTAATATTCCGTTTAAAGTGTAATTTAAGGCTTCATAAAATAAAAGTAAGTGTAAAATCCCGCCATAATTTACAATTAAAACCTGAAAAAACCGTACACATTTCGCTCTTACACGTAACATTAAAATTCCATATTATAGGGGATAAATCTTTGCCCTGTCCGTTTCGTTGGGTTGTATGCAAATTCGATGGTCATTTTCATTTGTATCCTATACTTGTATTATGTACAAGTAGACTATACTGATAGTCCTACATTATAATAACCAATAATATAATATTATTAAACCAATTTTTAGGTACATGAAAAGGAAAATAGAGAGAGAGATAATATAAATATTGAAAGAAAAATATAATAACTATTGAAAAATAGCATTATTTTATCTTTATGCTGTGAAAGTCAAACATTCATACAAGTATCATAGTATGACGCAATAATTTTAAAATATTGCTCTACACTTTAGATACAGTAGCGTAATTTCGCAGTTCTAGCATAGAGCAGAGTGGCGCAGTGGAAGCGTGCTGGGCCCATAACCCAGAGGTCCGTGGATCGAAACCACGCTCTGCTATAATCTTTTTATTTTTTTTCTTATTATATCAACTTAATGTTATAGGTATATCACTAAAACATGATATTCCTTAAGTTATGTAAAAGTTACTAAAATTTTCTTGAGCCAAAATGCATTCGCCTGTTCAAATTGTGCTTGCAAAATCCAATATCATAAACTCGTATAACCGAGACACTTACAGGTTTAATCAAACCATATTCTAGCTTAAAATATGATCATTTCCACACGTTTCCTAGCCAAGGTGTCATTACGGGAAAATTCATTACGTCATATCCCGATCCAGATTAAAATAACTGAACTTTAAATTCTAGTTAGCGCTAAGTAAGACCGGTTTATTTATGGTTTTGGTTAGTTTTCGGCAATGCTCGGCTTATTTTTAACTTATTTAGTTAGAATACTCGACCGTTGAAAGAATTGTTATTTAACTCCCTAATTAGTTATCTAGTAAATTAACTTTAAGTTTATACATTTTTTGTCTTCGCTTCAAACTGTCGAACAAATGGTGTAAAAATATTGTTTCGTAGAAGTGATTAATGCTTACAAAAAATCATATCCAATCAGAAAGTTACTGTACAACAAATACGTATTTAAACCTTAATATAACATGAAGTTTAAAGATCGAAAATAAATTGAAAAATTTTAGTTTAACGGCATTGTCAGTTTCCGTGCTGTTGCTCTACGAATTGAGCTACCGAGTCAATTGGTAGAGCAACAGCACTGAACGCTGGCGATTCCGGTTCAAGTCCTGCCCGAGTCGCAAATTTTTTTCAATTTATTTTCGATTTTTAAATTATATAGTGAATTCATGTGCAATAACATTTTAAAAATGTTAGTTTCAAACAACATGAAGTTATTGTTTCTTTTTATGTTCATATTGATTATTATCAATTGTAGAGTTACCTCAACTTTCTAATATACAATAATATTAAAAATAATCTTACTCTTTGCGCAATCGTTGAAGAATAATTGATTTCTTTAGATCTAATTATTTATATCTAGAAAACGTTTACTTAAAACCGTGCTTGTTTGCGAATAATAACAAAAGATCGTCTTGATCCTTAATTAAAACTTGGGTTCAACCATCTCCAGACATAACATCTCTTAGCAAACAGAACTCTTTTAATTGGTATGTTAGCAATTTGTCTCAAAGGGTGGATATTAGAAAATTTCAGCGACGTGCCGTTGCCTAGCAACGAGTACACGAGTTTTCACGGGGTTTCACCGTCCGTAGAGATTAGAACCACATTCGCAGAAGTTCACGCTGAGATGAGTTTCTTTATGGAGTGATTACGAATTACATGACGTATCTAAAAGAACATACATCGACTGTTTTGTATATTACAACATTTTAAGGCACTGCGTATCAAAATGATATCACTATGAACAAAATAGCGTCTCTACTTACTTATTTATGATGACATTGATAACCTAATCTAACCTAACCTTTCAAGTAGTTAATATTTTTGTAAAACATAAATCTCTAACTTATTTAAACCTATTTTACCTTATCTATAATTTAATTAATGTTAAAACGTTATTAATGAAATGTCAAACCAAAAAAAATATTTCCATTTTTATTTAAATCTTAAATTTATCTAATGCAATATATCTATTGTGTCTATAATTATTATAATAGCGATTCTTAGGTAATAATGTGGCTTTAGCTATTGTTATGTATTGTAATAAAATTAAAATTTAAAATGCTAAAGATAGTAATATCAATAAAAGTCAAGGTACTTTATTAGCAACTTTAGCATGGTTATTACTAATTTAGGTGTGGTAAGTATATATTGAAACCCACCAATCTACACTGAAGTAACGTGTTGGGTCTAAGATCTTAAACGCTGCGTATGAAAACATACAACTGTGCTCAACGGGAAGCTCCGAAGCTATAGTTAGCCCAGCGATGGGAACCTGTAAACAATAGTCAGTTTTTCTATTATGGAACAGTAGGTATATTTGTTATGGAATTTACTTGTCCACCTACACGCAGTGCTTGCAAAATAGAGAGTAGGCTATAACTCCGAGTCGGCTAAACTAAATATGCACCATTTTTTAGGATTAAACCCACGCTGCTCTACCATGCCATAGTCTAACATATAAAGTTATGTTGCGCATTGTTTTAGGCCCAGTATTAAAATGGAAAAGGATATTTACAGTATATTATAAAAAAGCTTTTGTTGCTGTTTTGATTTTTATATAGATTTATTTATGTATTTTTAATTCCACTGTAATGGTGTATCTGAACCATAAGACTTTACAAAACACGAGCAAAAAACTACTATTGGTTTTTTGTTTCCTTATTACAATAAGTTCTTAGTATTATTTTTATATAGTAGTATAGTAATTTTTATATATTTTTTTATTTATTAATTTATAAGACTTACAAAACATAAAAATATTTTCATCATTTAAAAAGAAAACACAAAACCAAAAGGTTTTCACAACGCAACATTAAACAATTTTTTTGTGTTAATACCAAGCCTATAAATATACCAATTATAATTGACAAAACCTGTTAAAACGAGACAGTTTAAAATATAAAATAAAATTATATAGATTTAAATATAGATTTAAAAAATTATTTCTACGTTCAGCGCTCTACCTATTGAGCTCTGTTATTAAGTATTGGTAACCTGTCAAGCCTACAAACATGTTGCTTGGTTGGTATAAACCTGTGTTTACCACCGTAATCGACAGTGGGACCATTATACTTAGATTAAAACCACATTTTTGCGTTATCACCCAAACGTTTTGAAAAATGTGTAAAAATAGTCGTAAACAATATTTTATACTATTTTTAAATAATATACATTGAAAATACCTTTTTTGTATCTGTTTTAAAAATAAAAATAACTAATTATTTTTTCGTATTTGTTTAAGAACGACTGTTGGAACAATTTCCTCCTTCTAATGTTATATTTAAATATTAACAATTAGTTTTTTTTATATATTAATTTGGGGGGGGGGGGGGAAAAATTGGTTGTTGGTGGTTAGAAAATAGTCGTGATACAAATAAAGGCTTGATTAGTCAAACTGCCCTACTAAATCATTCATATTTAAAACCATTATAAGTTGAACCCTCTTTCAATTAGCTATTAGAAAATCTCCAAGGTCTCTGTCAATTGTACACAGCGTGGGCCCGTTTCACCTCTGATTAAATGGTAATAAAATTTCAACCTTATATCACGGTGGTAAAGTAGAAGTCAGTATGATAGATGCGATGAAGGTAGAATTATTGCAGTATTGGATAATGGTCTTGTGGGCGATGCGTTCAGAAAAATGTGCCAGTAATGAGTCAGAGGTTTTATGCATTTATAGAATTGTTAATCAATCTCGTGGATTGTGTGTGAAATTGCGTTGCTAATTGATGACCCATATACTTCAATTTTAAAGCTATATACTATTTTTGCTTTCATAATACTATAATATATGTTTTTCTAATATCTCCTTTTAAAATACTATTCTGATGTTTTGAAGTGAAAATTTTTGGCAGGTGTTCTTTGTAACGAAGAAATAATGTTAAGGTCGCTTAATATTGTATTTTCCACACCAGTGATACTACTTTCATACTGATAATTAAAACAATTATTCTATGACCATTTCAAAATATCAAAATGCACAAAATTCGCTTTCACTGTCAACACTATTTATAAATACTGAAATACTACAAATACTGTCTGTAGTTTACGCGAGTAGTTCACATTTAAATAAAACACTTTAACGGTTTAAAACGAGACATATTTAAGTTAAATTTGTTTGAATATTGTTTTTATTTTTACCTACGGCCCGACGTTTCGGATACTTTGCAGCAGCCCTGGTCACGATGGAGGATGTCTCTGACGTCAAAGTAAAAAACTACTTGTATTGACCTGTCTTCGCTTTTGCCGGTATGATGTTTATTAGAATCCAGATAGATTTAAATTACGAGATCCCAGGTGTTTGATACAGATTCTGGATATTGGACGGCCTCAAATATCGCGTTTTAAACCGTTAAAGTGTTTTATGGGTAACATGTCATTTAAAACGGCAGAAGTTCCACCTATTTTAAACCCATTTGAATTTAGAATGTAAACTTTTTAGATTATATTTAAACCCTCAAGTGCCATATGAACATTTTAAAAATCGAACGCGTAAAAATCGTCTGTCACTGTAGAAAAGTTTGAAAATCTATCATCGTTAGTGTAAATTGTCAAAGAAACATTTTTCACAGTTCCGCAGTGCACAAAAATGTATCGTTTCGATTTTATTCAAATAGATATACATGAGTCAAAGCTTCGCAACAGATTTTCAAGCCATGTGGAACAGAATGGATGACATGCCGGAAAATAGTTTTTCCCATTTTTCATTCATCTGAGCGGGGTGACTGCGGGCCTATTATACTTAGGGGTACTTGTTAATTTCCTTTTTATGCAATATATATATACGTAACACAGGCGTAACTAATATATATTGACATGGTATATATGTAATGAATATAATATTGAAATTGTTAAAGATGTGTACACCATTTGTATGTTGGTAGCGCCGTGTTGACGGTATATTAAGACACATAATCTAATACATTACTTTTACTGTAACGTTACGTTTAATAATAGTCACTCACAACACATGCTTGTCTCAGTGACTATTGAGTTTAAATAAAACACAAGTAACGGTTTTAAACTCGAAATATTAACTTATTAAACCCAGTGTTTTATTTAAATGTATACTTCTCATGTAAACTATTGAGGATACTTTTTTTAATTTCTTTAAAAGTTTTATATATCTATAAAAAATACGAAATTAGTGTTACTCACAACCCGTTACATAATATGTTGACAATATTTGCCAATATATTGGCAAAGTTTTTTTAGTACTTCTTTTATCGTTCATCATCATCTATAAGATGAACGTGATACAAGACAATAAATAATATGATTCAGCAATGTCTTTGTAATATGTAAGCTTACTTCACAAGTAACCTATTATTTCACTCGTATAAACCTATATTTCCAATAAATTTTGAACGTTCTAAAGAATTTACTTCAGCAGTCAGTTCATAGTTAAATGGTAAAACTTTAGAGTTTCCTTTAAGTCAATTCTGAATCCGAATCCCCAATTCCGGTAAGACAGAGAAATTGTCCAAAGAATGCGGTGTCCGAGTGAAGCAAGTTTAAATCGAAAGTTCGCGGACTTCATTTAACTTGGGTGTACTTAATTGAAGCTGTTACGATAATAGTTTTTCTTCTACTTAATCTGTTTAGAACTTCGTTTTATGGGTTCGTAAGAGTATTTATTATATGCTGGCGCGTGATATAATATTTTAAAATTAATCCTATTTAAATAACACTATATATATAATAAATAGATTTAAGATACTCGACCGGTCTGTGGTTTATGCGAGTAGTACACATTTAAATAAAACACTTTAACGGTTTAAAACGCGACATATTTTAGTTAAACTTGTTTGAACATTATTTTTAACTACGGCCCGACGTTTCTACGACGTTTTTTTACGAAATAATGTTCAAACAAGTTTAACTAAAATTTATCGCGTTTTAAACCGTTAAAGTGTTTTATTTAAATAGATTTTAGATTAAAATTTATATTTTAATGTTAGAGACAAGCGTGTTACAAGCGTGGGACACTCGATGGTATGCGAAATACCCCAGACTAAGTCAATAGTCCCACCGAAACAAGATTAGCTGTCGACCTTTTCGATTTCGATCGTACTCTTCGCATTTTCATCTTTGGACGGCGGTTCGTGACCCAGGCGGAATTTCAATCTTCTACCACCCATTTAATATTCAGATTTCCATTCAAGTCCAACATATTTCAGAAAAATTATAAATTTTATTAGAAGAGTGTTGGACCCGGTGGGAATAGTACACGCGACCCGTTGATTATTAGCCGTACATTGCTACCATTACGCCACTGAGCTCGTCTACAACAAATGTACAACACGGACAGTACTTGTACCGGCATCGCCAGCGTTACCTACCAATTAAGCTACACATTGTTTCAATATAAAATCTATTTTTAATATTATTATTATATAATGCAATCATGCGAAAACATTATAGTATTCAATGTATTAAAACTTTAAAACTAATGTAGTTTTAAATAATTTTAAGCGGCCAGCCCTGGTAACAGTCCAGTAACCACTGTATAAATAACGGAGTTTAAGAATTGTTGGAATAAAAAGCCACTTTTAACGAAACATTGTCTATATTTACGCGAGTAGTACACATTTAAATAAAACACTTTAACGTTTTAAAACGCGATATATTATTAAACTTATTTGAAAATGATTTTTAACTTCTCCGACGTTCCGATCTCCCGTACCACAGCTGCTGCAAAGATCCGAAATATCAATATTGCGTTTTAAACGTTAAAGTGTTTTATTTAGAATTTAATAATTACAAAAAATTGCCACGAATCGTATTACTTTTTAAGAATCCTGCAAAGATCATCTAGGAATATGATTCTGAGAGCACTACACTGCGTCCTTATCTCAATAATATGAAGGCTTAGCTAAGAATAAAATAGCCTTTAGTGCAGTTGACATCGAAGCTTACAGTAGTTGGCTACGAACCAAGAAAGTGTAAGGTTTTTATTATGTGAGCGCGAGATAAAATTATCTCTGTTATGTGATCAAGGCAAAAAAACCTACAAAAGATCGTATTATCATCCTTGATATGGTGTTGTTTTTTTTTTGTAATATAGGACAGCATCGGGTTCTCTTCATGGTAGGAGGTAGAAATGGCCTCAGCTAATGTAAACAAGACCTATTCGGGCTCTGGGTACTAGGAAATCGCAGACGATAACGGAAACGCAACAAAACTTCACGGCCATCTTTTGATGACGCTTGTTCATAAACTAGGCGGAATTTTGATATTCCTACCGCAGTAGCGAGAAATATTCTTTGTTTTAAAATAAGTTGGACCCGATGTGTATCGAACCCGTGACTCGTTGATTATTTATTAGCGAATCATTGCTACCGTTAGACGAACAAGCCCGTAAAATGATAACTCTATAAACTCCTTTATTTTTGTAATTATAGAGGGCATACAATAATCCCTAATGTAAAAACATAATTTCGTCAAAGCCTCTTCTGACCTTTATATTTACGTAGGCAGCAACCTACACCTGATCAATGGTATTGTGTTTAACAAAGTGCGATGAAATATCTTTGTAATGCTAAAAGTCGCATGTACTAAAAATAGTATTAATAGTGAGAATCGAATGATTACTAACTAAAAACTAAATTGTAGGCTGATAATAAATACACTGTTAACAAAAGCAATATTTAAAAAACCCATTGGTCAAGACTTACCTTTTGGTAAGACCAAGTAATAGAACATTTATCTATAATAGTGTTATAAAGCTGAAGAGTTTGTTTGTTTAAACGCGCTTATCTCAGAAACGAATGGTTCCAATTAAAAAGTTATTGTATTGGATAGACCATTTATCGAGGAAGGCTTTAAGTTATCACTACAATCCAGAAAAGAAACAGTGAAAATTAAAATAAATATTGAATGGTCTGTGAAAATGGTCCAAGAAACAAATAAATATGTATGAATGAATGCCTCCTTTTAAAAAAATGCCCGTGACAATGTATTTTAAGATTAACTTTAACGCAGAAACGCAAGAAGAGTTTAAACATAATTGTAATCTGACATAATAATAATAACGGATTTAATCTTGCCGGATCAGCCAGTTGTTGTGCCACATAAAACAATACTGGCAACTTATTTTTGACTACATCCTTTGGAGACATCATTCAAGTCTATTACTATCCCTTTCATTAACAGTTTACATCGCAACAGTTTAACGGCGAAATTAGTACATAAAAGCCCATTAATAAATTAATGGCTAAGCAACCCGATATCCACCTACGAGGTTTAATGCATAGTTAAGTAGCACCTGATAGAATTCCAATCCCTTTATGAGAGGTGTAATATATTTTGACGTTGGTATTGTGTACTATAATTATTTAATATGAGCCTATTATTACTAGGTCCAAACAAGCTTAGTGGGTCGAGTTCTTCGTAGCGTGCGTTGAATTTGCGTGGTCACAGATTTGAATCCCGAGTTAAGCCATTAGTAATAATTAATTTTGTGGTAGTAGTCCTTAATGTCCACTTACCCGCTCTGGTGCATCGTGACGAGGAAACCAACTCCCAGCTGTGGGACACAAACAGATTGAAATAAATATAAGGAAGTAGTAGTGTAAGCTCTAGTGAGCTAGTAGCTAGCTAATAGTGAACTACTTAATAGCTAGCTATTGAAAACTTATACATTTGGTATTATTATATGAATCTCTGCTTTAATTGAAGATCTCTGCGATATGCAATGAGATTTTTAAAAATCTGTATATTAAATGGGTCATCCGCATCCATTTGCTGTTTGCTTCAGGTCATTAATCCACCGTGTTGCTGGGCATTCACTGGGTTGCCTAAAAGTAAATATCGCGGTGTTTCCGCAAACCGCTCAGTCTAACTCAGGCTTAAACCTTAGATAATTTGAGCTTAACTGAGTAATACCACTATTAAGTGATAGTGTCTTAAAGCCTAAGCATTTTTTTATTACTATTACATTGAAATACTGTCTGCAGTTTACGCGAGTAGTACACATTTAAATAAAATAATTTAACAGCCTCCCCGTGACCTCGGCTGCTGCAAAGCCTCCGAAACGTCGGGCTGTAGTTAAAATAATTATCAATCAAGATTAAGTAATGTATATCGCGTTTTAATCCGTAAAAGTGTCTTATTCAAATACTATTACATTTATTTAATTGTTTAGTCAAAATTATCCTAGTATCAAAGCTACATAATCAATATTTACGCTATCAGTATTACGGTATTAATTAATAACGAAATTCGCGCAACTTGGGATATTTAAAAAAGAAAAAAATTTTTTTTTTTTTGGGGGTTTTTAGGGGGGGGGGTTTTCCAAACATTTTTTGTTTTTTAACCTTGGCTTTTAGGAAAAATTGGTAATTAATTTTTTTTGGGTTTTTAAATTAAAAACTTTAACGATTTAAAACGCGAAATATATATTTTAAATACGGCTCGACGTTTCGGATGCTTTGCAGCAGTCGTGGTCACGGGGAGGATTTAAATAATGTACTTCGCGTATTAAACCATTAAAGTGTGTTATTTATAAGTTTACTACTCGCGTAAACTACAACAGTGTTTGGTTTATGAATACTTTTTTGCATTTAGAACTTTATGGAGGAAATACTTCAATGATAGCGAATTTTATATTTGAGATAACATACTTCTTTTTACATACATGAAAAATAACATTACAATATACATTTTTTGGAACACAAATTTATTCAGGTTACTCACTTCTATACACGACTATTAATTTTTGTTTTATAATAAGTACTTTATTGGGACCCTTAAAGAAGTTATACAGTAACTTTTTCTTAATTCTATGTATTGAGGGACAATATTTTTATTTTTGTTTACATGGTAAATGGAAGTCAAGATTATATGGAAAAAGATTTTCGGAGGCTCCCGCCAAGATTTAGGTCAGCTATAGAAAACATTGGCAAGGAACTATTTATATAATCGTACGTACAATAATATGGTTGACAAGGTGTTGACCCTTATCCAACCCAGTCGAGACCCTACGAGCCGCCTCGAGGCAAATTCATGCTTTTGTTGCCGTATGATTATTCCTTTCACATGCAAGGATTTCACTGTAGCTCTATTACTTGTATTGTGCCTCAAACAATAGTTTCAGGTGCTGAACAATTTATGGAAATGCCTTAAGCCTTTACGGTAGGGAGACAACAGCCTTTCTTTAAAGCTGTTTTAAATCACTTGGAAAATATTCATAAGTATTATATATACGTTTAATTGTGTGGTGTAAAGAAATGTGTCTAATACATTTTAAAATTAAATACTCTAATATATAAATTTCTACATAAACTAACAACATGCCAATATGCTATGGAAACACGTATGCTTAACATCACAAAATCAGATAGACAAAAATAATAAAGAAGTATGACAGGAGTAATAGATTTAATAACTAAAATTAGAAGATTAATGAATGATGAACTTGGAGTAAGAAATTAACAGAGTGGTAACCCAGGCAAAGGAAAAAAAAGATCTCGGAAAAGACGAAAAGATGACATTCGGCAAGAGGCCGGAGTCACGTGAAATACAGTAAGTAAAGATAACTTTAAGAGCTTATATATAAATCTATGGGTTATTTGTATACACTGTGGAATTCCTCACTTAAAAGACACAAACGTTTTTAGCACTGACTTTATAAATGCAATAAAAAAATCAATGACCCAATAAATTTACAAACAAATTAGTTTTACATTAAAACAGATACAAATCAACATTGCGTATTACAATAAAGACGTAAAAAAAACATACCACACCCGAATATCTAAATAACGTTCCAAATTCGAAATCTTCAAATGTTTACCACAGATAATACATAACGTAAGGCTTTAAGCGTTGACATAACATACACAAGTACCTATTCCGTAGCCGTCTGCTGCTATAGTAACGGCCAGTCGAGTTACGACCCCGGCGTAGCGTAGACGTGTGCTACGAAGGTCGTAGCGCATCCGCGTAAAATTTGGTATTACGATACTCAAATTTAAAAACGACATTCTGTATTTGAATATTTTGTGAAATTGTGCGGGTACTTGTGCCAAAGTAGTGGTAATAACGCTTGGATGCGCGTGTGTAGTGTTACTAGAAGCTGTTTTTACGGTGGAGTTACGGGCTGTATGTAATATTTTTGTGCAAATTCTCAGTTTATTTGATGTCCAAAGATTATTTGCAAAATGTTGGCCATTTGGACAAATTAAGGACGTATATATTTTTTTAATAAAAAAACCTGACTGATGATAATTTTTTATACATATATATCACTTGATACAATTCTATGAAATATATCTCTTAGGTATCTTTTATCATTCTAAATATTTAACAGTTGATGTTGATAAAAATTATTATCGTTATTTTTAATTATGACCTTTGTGCAATAAAATTAAAAATTATTAATAGTATAGTTATAATATTAATAAATTAAATTAGATCAGTATTTCTATTTTGTTAAAAATATAAGTCAACTAAATATTTAGCTATTTATAACATTTAATTAAAAAACAAAATAAACGTTATAGATAGATTAAATGTACGTACGTAAACACGAAATGTAGTACTTAATTACTTCACAAATAATTTTAAATAACATTAACCGTATTGGCGTAAACGCAGTACAGACAGTGGTTTTATAATTAATTATTATTGGTAGAACAATGATATATTGAATTTGAAATGTTTTGAACCTAAAACAAAGTAAAAAAATATAGGTCGCCATATCTTTTTATAGTAGTTTTTGTAGAGTAGGGGCGTCTTATATATCAAAGATATTATCTTAAGGCTCTTAACTTTTTAACGTAATATGATGTCAATTAATGAATTTTTAACTCAGTTACTCAACCAGCGCACTCACCACAGTAAACGTTTATTCTTATCTGATAAACCCTACTTTTTATTACCAACTATACTTTCCCTGTAATTATTGTTTTAATGAAGGCTGTAAAGTTGTCGGGTAAAAAGGGCTCATATAAACAATAGATTAATATCTAAAATGGCTAATGAAAACGTAAGAAGGAATTTCAGTGTGTGTAACACAAAGGTCCATATGTTTTTACGAGTGTTTCTAAATTTAATTACTCTGTATCGTATGTTTTAAGACATGTTTATTTGCTTACTATTTAAAGTAACTGAAAATTTGATATAGTTATTTACATTTTTATCAGTACACGTACCAGTTACGAATCAAGGCAGTTACTGCGATGGGATAGGTTAGTTCCTACCCTACCGTAAAAGTAGTACTAGTTATAACGTTTTCTTGTTAGAAGCATTAATGCGCTAAGCACTATTAGTTTCCATTGGAGAGTTTTCAATATTAGCAGTTTAAAATTTGGAATGGTGGTACCTCATTTTATCTTCCTAAATGGTATTCAAGCTTTTTCCTTTCAATTTAATTTAAAATTTTTTATGGAGTAAAAACCTTATTTCCTTATGAGCGGAATCGTCTCCCGTAATTATGAGAGTGGAAATCAAACACCAAAAAGGGAGTTTGTAAATTCTGAATTCACTGAATACGAATGTCCCGAGGGCTCAAAGTACGTTGGGTATCCTTTGTTCGGGTATTTCTTTGAGGAACCACTCCGCTGAAAACCGAGGTCTTTCAACTAGAACCTAAGGAGAAATAGAGTAGAATAAAACATGGTATGTACAACGATTTGTTTAATCGGTGGATGTAATTTAATAATATTGCAAATTATTTACGTTAAAACTGAAATACTTCATTGCTTTAAAAAATTAGTTGAAAAGGTACTCGAACTTCTTTGGAAAACTTGAATAATACCTTTGTTTCTTTGTATTCAATTACAAAATTGTAACTGAAAAAAAAAAGTAATAGATATATTTTGCAATTAATGTAGGACCAGTTCAACCAAAACAACAATACAATCCGATAAATGTTTAATAATAAATATGCATACCTACAGATTATCCAAAAATAGTTTGAATTTTGTTCAGCAATAGTGTTTTATCACAGCGAAAGTTTTATACATACAGAAATTACATTAGTTAATTAGAATATATAATTTCGTACCACATTTTAATGTACTATGGAAAAGCCGTCTCAGTTACCGTGTTTTATTCGAGTAAGAAGCTTAAATATGATTAGATGTTTGTCGATATTAATGATGCCCAGGAGCAATTAATGTAAGGACGGCGAATTCTTTATTTAGTGGGTAGAAGTAAAGTTACAAAACAATTCTATCATTTGAAAAACCATGAAAAAGATTGCATTTTAAATTTAGAATATCCATATCGACTCAATTTAAAATTAGAATGATTTTAAAGTCTCGAATCAAATGAACAGTCCATGAAAAGATGTTCTATTTTTAAATTTAAAAACAGAACAGGAAACTCAGCGTGCAGTTTCTATAAAATGAAACGCGCAACTTTAATTACGCTTACTAGGTGTGAAAACTTTGAAAAACTCAAAATACTTATTACGTTGTTAGCAACTGGATGCGAGGGAAGTTAGCAACCTGCAACATTAATTGCGAACTTGCTATTAAACTAGTTTTACTGTAGACGTTGAGTTCAACATCACACGTAACTTTTAAATCTCCATTTCAGATGTATAATATTTGCTAAATAAGACTTTAAAGCTTCCGAAGTACAGTTATGTGGAAATGTCTGTAGAATGTTTATTTTTATGTATGTTGTTCATAAATTAACAAGTGACATTTAAACGTGTAATTTTACTTAAATTCTCATTTATTAATAGTTAAATATTACTATGAACTTTTGTTCACGATTTTTTAACGTTGTCAACAAAAATATCATCTATATTTTGAAGACATTCATTTAAAAAAAATAATGAAATTACAAAATATTAATTTTAATAATTTATATCAATTTATTTGATTATATATATTATATATGATATTCATATATACTAGATATATATAAAGGAGGAATCAAACAACATATACTGTTGACATAATTTATGACAATTATTTTTATTTAGGAGAATAGTACGCAACCAAAATACATAATTTGTAGCAACGAACTCGTTTAACGCAATCATATTGAATTATTTAATGTTTATGACGAATAGCCCTGACGTTGAAGCTCGACTTAATATACAGGATGTGTATAATATCCTGTTGACACGCGTTTAACATTTGTGAACGGCTGATTAGTAGGCGCCTAGCGTAAGCAATACTCCAGCGCATGTGCATGTGAAGCGCTCAGAATTCTTAATTGATTTCAATTCGTTCGCGAGATACCATTGTTCCTAATGATGTACTATATCACTTAAAACGTGTAGAAATGCGATGATTTTGGTTTGATTTAAGACCTGTTTAAGTTCTCATCTATATGAATATTATAAAGCTGAAGAGTTTGTTTGTTTGAACGCGCTAATCTCAGCAACCACTGGTTCGAATTGAAAAAATATTTGTGTGTTAATTAGAGAATTTACCAAGGAAGGCTTTAGGCAAATAAAATATTACGCTGCGAATTGTGAAAACAGGGAAAAATATTCATCTTTAGGGTTTTCATTGAGTGCACTGCATAAACGCTTCAAGCTATACAAAAATAATTTATGAAGGGATGATTCCTCTTTAAACGATTAAAAATGTTCGCGACAGTATTTGTCTATCTTTTAAGATTACCTTGAAAGTACAACTTGATGCAGTCGACGTCGTGGGTAAAAGCTGATATTTATAAATATGAGGAGATTTAAATAAAACACGTTAAAGGTTAAAAACGCGTTATATTTTTATTAAACTTTCCGATGCTCCGTACCACCTGTTTTAAAAACGTTTAGCGATTAAAATTAATTTTCAAAAAGTTTAACTCAAGTATTAAACCGTTAAACTGCTTTTTTTAAATGTGTACTACTCGCTCAAACTACAGACAGTATTTAAAGATGAGAAGGTTGGAAAAAACAATTTTCGATGCTCAAACTATTCTAGGAGGAAGGCGCGGCAACAGCTAGTGACAAAAATAATTTGGGTTCAAATTTCGTTTTGTTTAGCGTATCCAATAAACCACTTTCACAATCCAAAATCAACATTTGTCGGACAAGTTAAAATATGCAATAGCAAACTTTACTAGGTCAAGGAACGAACCCACGTACCTCGCAACGTCACATTCACCGCACCCACGCCTCACAGTCAATGGAATTGTGACGCGAAATATTTCTTGAACCTGATTAATTATTAATCCTCCGTTATTCCCGCGTCTTTTTGCCGCCATTTTTATTTTAACGTGTTTATAATTTATTTATTTGATTTGAAATTAATTACAAAGTATTTTCAGACTACTATAGTCTGTCGCTTCTTCTGTGTATCAGATACACGAAAAAGACACGCTGTTTTGCCTAAGCTACAATTAGACTCGAATTCGGGAATATAGTATGAGCAACAAAGACTTGTTGGTAATATAAGTTCGCTCTTGACCTATCTTTATTATGTTGACTAAATATCAACATAAATACCGTCTGTATATATATAGTACACATTTAAATAAAACACTTTAACGTTTTAAAGGCGCTATACATTAGTTAAACTTCTTTGAAAAATATTACGTGGTCACGGAGAAGCCGCGGTGGCTGCTGCAAAGCAACCGAGATGTCGGGCCGTAGTTAAAATAATTTCAAGTTTCAAATAAGTGTAACTAATATATATCGCGTTTTAAACTGTAAAGGGTTTTATCGAAATAAATAAATATATTGTAATTTGAATATTGGAAGCACAGAAATGTGTCTGTCCGAATTGCCTATGCAAAATACGTCATGACTGTTTGCTTTTATATGTAACACTGAAGTAGTTGATCCTAGTTGAGCAATGTATCGCAAGCCAAGATATTTTGTTTATCTGAGCCTAACCAACATTTACCTAACATACAAAACGGAAGTCTATACAAAACAGAACAATGTCATCCGTGCCAAGTGTCATTGACCCGGCTGCATCAGCTGCGCAGTGGGAGCTAAGGCTTAGCACACACGAGGCAATAATCGTTATGATAGTGGTCGGCTTTAGTGCATCTAGGTATTGCAGTAATGGCCATGGGAATTCTAAATTGGACTTCTAGATTTTTTTCTTCACGGTAAACTTATCTATAGTCATAAAATAGGCATTGAGTGAATACCTAGCTTAAGAAATTCTTTTTATTATTTAAAGCCAAAATAAGTTAATTGAGTGGTTTTTCAATTTGGTAGTTCGATGGTTAAACGTGAAGTATTTGTCGGGTTCGAATCTGAGGATAATCGTAAATAGTTTAGGTTTCGATTTGGGTACAGAAGTCTGACCACCTACGAGCAAAAAAGATGATAAGTGAAACGGATAGGTACATTCTCTCCAAGCCCCACATGGGGAAATGGGCATTTACTGCTCACTAGATAAGGGGTTTATACAATTAAAATTATTATTGAATACTAGCTGTGTCAGCGACTTCGTCCGCGTACAATAGTTATTTTGGGCATCAGAACTCGGTTTTGTCAAATTACCCACGACGTCGTCTGCCTCCCGTCGTTCTTGCAAGTTAATCTTAAAAGATAGCCACATACTGTCGTTGATATTTTATTAATTGAAAGAGGAATCATGCTTTCATAAATATGTTCTGGGTATTTTAAGTGTTTTCGCAGAGGACGATTTTTTTGCATTTCCCGCTATTTCTTTGCTCCTATTAGTCGCAGCGCGATGTTTTATAGCCTATAACCTATTCCTCAGTATATGCTCTAACCAACACAAAGAATTTTTCAATACAAACCAGTAGTTCCTGAGATTAGCGCGTTCAAACAAACAAACAAACTTCACCTGTATGTATTAGTATAGATAACCCGCGGTCGAATCGCTCGCGTACAAACCAGCTAATTTATAGAACTAAATACAAATGTTTTGGAGTTTCTAATTCGCCTTTTGTTTGACGGCCGGCGCTAAGTAGCTGGCTAAAAGCCGTTTTAGCAGTGGTGGAGCTTTGTACTGTTCTGCTCAAAAGTGATTTCTGTACTTACAATAGCTATTATATTTAAATGAAACACTTTTAACGATATAAAACGTGAAATGTATTAGTTAACGTTTAGAATTTATTGTTTTACTAACTATAATAGATATTAAGTACTGTGTGCAGTTTACGTGAGGTACACATTTAAATAAATCACTGTTACCGGTTTAAAACGACGTTCGACGATGCTGCAAAACATGCAATCGTCGGGCGGTAGTTAAAATAATTTCTAAAATTTTCTGTATTTCGTGTTGTAAAAGGTTAAAGTGTGTTTTTCAATGTGTACTACTCGCGTGAACGATAAACAGTATCTTTTTTAGAATTTAATAAATCACAGTAATAAAGTAAATGAAACTTATTGTCATACTAGATATTACTGAAATGTTAAAACAAAATCGTTGTAAGCAAACTATACGCTATAGAGGTCGTATCTCGCTTAGCCTGAATACCAGCCGACGCGTCCTAGTAACAGATACGAAATCTAACTCGAAACGTCTTGTTATGCGATGACAATGACCTTTGTCTTCAATCGATTAATAATCGAGTCGAACAAACAATCGAATGTTTTTACGCCCTTTTAATGGCTCTCTTATTGTTTCGTTTGATAACATCAACTTTTCCATATTAATAGTTTTGTATTGAATAGGTAAATGGTTTTATTTAGGTGACGTCATAATACTGTTTTCTTTAACTCCATTACGATTCAACTAACACGGATTATTTTAATCTGTAGACGATTTATTGAGTAATAAATTCCCGCGAGATAATTAGTTTAAACACGGTTTTGTGTGTGCTTGAATAATTTTTATTCTTTAAAAATTTATTATTGTACATGATGGCACTATATAAATTAAAACAGCAAGGAACGCTGTGGATGCCGGTTCAAAGCCTGGCGGAGACTTTTCCATTTCCTAATCGATTTTAATTTTAAAACATGTCATTTGGTACTTTAAAAAGTGACAAAACTACGTCACTTTAAAACGACACTATTTATTTTCTGTATTCTTTTAGATTGATTTTCCCTGATAACACGTTCTTATAAAAAAATAATAATGTAATAAATAAGAATGAGGAAACATCAAAGCAAATATCATAATATAATTACTCCCAGTAACAACATTACTGACACGTCGATTCGTCGATGGAGATTCATTATTATAATTGAGTCCCGTACGAATGAAACGAATTACGGAGGCATAATTTTTAATATTAAACGAAATTTCGACTCGCAATAATTAAAAATGTGAAAATTAATATCGAAGCGTTTCACGCATCATTTTCGTTATTGATAAAAGTACGAAAGTCATTATTTTGATTTTACTTTATTACTACTTATTAAACAAAAGATAATTAATAAGATAGTTAAGTGCCATAGACTATAAACTACAATTTTAACATTTAAATAAAACACTTTAACGGTTTAAAACGCGATATATTAGTTAAACTCCCCGTGGTCAGACCACGGCTGCTACAAAGCATCCGAAACGTCGAGCCGAAGTAAAAATCATTTTCAAATAAGTTTAACTAATATATCGCGTTTTAAACCCTTAAAGTGTTTTATTTAAATGTGTACTACTCGCGTAAACTATAGACAGTATACAATTTTAACTTTATGCTTATATAATTACAGAGTTTTTTACAAGACGAAGGCTCTGTAAATATATTTTTCACAAGTGGAGCATGAAGCACACATATTCGTGCGTATGTCTAATTTCATTTACAGACTTTAGTTAAATCGATTTCAGAGGCCGACAGAAACAATAGAATCTAGGTCCTCCGACGTTTATACTTGTACTAAACCACTGAGTAATGAAGAGGGTATAAAAATACATTAAAAAATAGTAAAGTAAAAAACTATATTTTAATTTCATACGAGACATAAAGTTAATATTGAATAAGGCGAAAATTGAATTGTATATTTAAATAGGTAAGGACATCAAACGCGTTTAAGAGCAAAGTGTTCGAAGAAAGATT
Organism: Leptosia nina; assembly: GCA_963661955.1. Taxonomy (NCBI): domain Eukaryota; kingdom Metazoa; phylum Arthropoda; class Insecta; order Lepidoptera; family Pieridae; genus Leptosia; species Leptosia nina. Next base: position 1,572,089 of record CAVLEF010000004.1, on the reverse strand, counting down.
CATATCTGGGGGCAAAAGGGGTTTACAAACAACCTGCTGGAGTTTACAGAGCAAATACAATTATCTTGTACATACTCTGATTCAGTCGAGGGCGCGCCCATCTTTATTTATGCATGGATTTTTAACTAACGAAGTGAGAATTTCATCTAGTTTCCTTGGGACTTATGAATTTTCTAGTATCTTAATAGAATGGCGAAGGATTCTTCCAAGGTTGTGACTTGCGAGACTGAATCTAGATTGAAACAAACAAAAAGTGTAAGACGCTAAGAAACTTGGAGACTTTATTTTCATAACTTAGCCTGTCAACTAATTTTCCTTCTTGCTACTCTGCTTCAGCTAAAATGAAACTACTATTTTTCGCTTCGCAAGGATAATATTGCTTTTTTTATTAAATAAAGTCGATTTTATCTCAATGTAGTGTTACTTGCTTAACAAAAGAGGGTCAAGTCTAAATCTAGATATGAAATTAAATATTGTCTGTAGTTTACAATTGAACATTAATTGTAGTTAAATAAAAGCCTAGTGAAAATAAATTGTAAATATTGTAACTATAATAATAAGTAAAACACTTTACGGTTTAAAACATTATTTGTAAATATTTGGGAACTAATAATTAACTAAGCCCGAAGTTTCGGATTTTGAAAGCGCAGCAGCCATGGTTACGGGGAGACTGCTAAGTATCCGGAACGTCGGGCCGTAGTTAAAATAATTTTCAATAAAATTTAACTCAATGTATATCACGTTTTCAACCGTTAAAGTGTTTTATTTAAATGTGTACTACTCGCGTAAACTTTATACATGTATTAACGTTTTTTTACACATACATATACATATACTCACATAACATATACTTTCTAAAATCAAATAAAAATTATATTTTATTTTTTGAAATAATTACCTATTGTATAACCTGTTATATAAGGTTTGTAATTTGATGTATTGTTCGGTCATAAATTTTGTTATAATCCTGTGTATTTCTGCGTATTTGTGGGTCCATTAGAAACGTTTTGTGGTCTGTACACTGTGAGTACGTGACGAATTTACCGCGAGTGGTAAAATTTGGTAAATTGATTTAGCCCTAGGTCATAATGGGTAGAACTGGTTATTCACCCTTATCTGCTATTAAACAACATCGTAATTATGATTATAACTCATTGTTTTATACAGTTGAGTACAAAGGCGTATTGACACATACCTATGCCCTTTATGATAAATTTAAACTTAATTTTTTATTTTAAGTTTAAGTCATTTATACCAAACAAACTTTATGAAAATTAGATAGACTTGAACCGTTCCCTGAATTTGTACCTTTGACACCTAGGTTATACTGTATGTAAATCAATTTATTGATTTTAAACGAGGTCGATATTGTTTTCACAATGTATGTTTGTTTTTAAGTGCGTATTGACTAAAGTATTCAGAAACACATTTACAATTAAAAGTAATTCTAACAAACAATATCAAGAAGTAAAAACAATTTAATTTCTATTTAATTAAATACTATCATAAGTTGCTTCGGAAAAGTAGCACACAATTTTAATATTTGATACCTTAAGCATTGTCTCATTCGTAGATTACGCGAGTACTAGTAGAATGAATCTGAAACATGATGTTAAGTTAAAGGTATAATTATTTCGCGTATTAAACTGTTATATTGTTTACCATATTTTTCATAAATGTTTGAGTAACTATGAGATTAAAACTGCTCTAATCGCGACTATTATACACAGCGTGCTTGTAGTAGTTATAATAACTTGTTTAATTTAATAAAGCGCAAAGATAAAAGCACAATAAAGTCCACGGCTGATATAATCAGACGCATGGCGAGGCAGATACGGCTCGGTTCAAGCTAATTGCGAATGCAAATGAGCTGCAAGCTAATGCGCTAAGCTTGAATTATGCTACGGAACATTTCTTATAGCTACAGCTGGTATAGCTTGACAGTGATTGGGTTTTATTGTTATTTACGGTAATGCTTAACGCAGTTGCAGTTTCATTTTTTTTAAATTCTAACGAGATAAATGGTTACAGGGTAAGGAAGTCTGATGAGCTACTTGTACATTAGGATTATCAGTAAAACAGCCATAGAAATATGTCTACCCCAATGCCCAATAAAACGGGATCTAAACCTATATAAAGTTTGATTTTTTTGGTAAGCTCGCTGTTTATTATAGGTACAGTCAACAAATAAAAACTTTTTCAGAGTAATTTTTCTATTATAATTAAAAAAGTTGATATTACATTGCGTAGTGTAGGACTCCGTAGCTCAATTGGTTAGAGCAATAGCAACGTTCCGCTATGCCGGTTTAAGTCCTGCTCGATGCGCAATTTTTTTCAAATTATAATCGATTTTTAATTTATATAGTATAACATAACAAGCCTATAATATAACAAACATATGAACTTTTTCAAAGGTACATAATATTATGATATAAATAACGCAAATGAAAATGCGTCAGCGTATTTAACAAATAAGACTACTTTCAAAAGAGCTCGAAATGCTTATCGACATAAAAAGTCTTTCTAAAGAACGGATACAAGATCGATTCCTCTTAAACTTGATTAAACTTTTCTCTTTATATCATTAGTCGTATTATTCGAGGAACATCCATCTTCGTCCGTCAATTATGAGCTTAACTCGCTTCTGGCACGATGAAACCTTCTATTAAATTTCCCATAATTATTTTAATGTTCGCCTTGATTCTTACTAACATGATATACAGCCTAATTTTATTATACTCAAGCCATCTTTACATATAAAATTTGTTGGCCTAATGGTAGCCATGTATGGCTAATAAACTACGGGACTTGGGGTTCGATTCCCACCGGACCCAACATGTTTCCAATTTTTCAATTTATAATTTTTCTGGAACATGTTTAACTTTGTCTGGAAATGGTAGAAATGTCGAAATTCCGTCTCGGTCACAAACCGCCCTCCATACATGATAAAGCGTCAAGTTTAATCGCGTTTCGGTTTCAGACTTGGGAATTTCCGAATATCCAAAGAATTTTAAAATTACATAACGGTCCAAATTTTTATAACTTTGTAACTTAAACTCGAATGTTTATACACTACAATTTTCAACTAAAAATAATTTTGACACTGTCGAGCCTTGAACCCAAGCGCATAAGATTCCATGCTCTATCAATTGAGCTAATGTATAAAATAATAGAGTTCATAACCAAAACAAACGATGAAATATAATTTAATAGTTAATTATAAATATGGAAGGAAGCAATTTCGGTCTATGAAAATATATGAATCCACACCAACCCAAACAAGACACAAAGGCCCCACAAAATATGCAAAGTCATACACCTCATCACTATCTCTGTTTATCCAGCGTCCGCCAAGTTTCGAACACACTGCCCCGGCCCGTATGTTGTCTAGCTGTATTTTAGATTGTATGGAATTGATTAAACTCTTATATCTACTAGCCTGAACTATCGTTAATTTTTTTTATTACCTTAATAATAAATCTATGCACTAGGGTTAGCTTTAAAGATGCCTTTGGCTTTCAATTTAAGTGACCTTAAAACTATTCTTTCACTTAATTTTAATATTTAAAAAAAAAACACGTTTTACGGTTTAAAACGCGACATATTTTAGGTCATATAATTCCAAAAGTGACGACTCAACTAGTTTCTCGTTTATCTTTGAAATTTAAAAAAAAATGGGTTAGTAACGCTCGCGCAGCGTTGCTTGCTTTCGCGGTCAGAACTCGCGGAGAGACGAAGCGGTAATTGCTTCGAGAAAGTACGCAATGTTTACAATAAATGTTTCGAGTAATCGCCTGTCCCGCTCTAACAAACTCTTTATAACTGGTATTTCGTTTTTAGTACTACCCGCATGTCAAAGTCTTGGTGTTTGGTTTAGTTAAACCAAGTTTTGACTGGCTCTTTGGTGTAATGGTAGCAATGTTTGACTAATAATCAATGGGTCGTGGGTTCGGTCCTTATGTTTCTAATTTTTCAATTTATAAGTTTTCTGAAGCATTTTTTTGACTTCGTCTGGAAATCTGGATGCTAAAAGGGCGATCACGAACCACCGCCGACAGATTAAAAAGTAATGAAGCTTATTCGCGTATCTGTTTCAGTCTGTGGATTTTAGAATATACAATGCCAAATATAGATCGACAGCGTCTCTTATTTAAATGCTTCTCCGTGCTTGTCTGACCTTCTCTATCATAAAAAAATCTAATTAGTATTTAAGGAGTATTTTAAAACGAAATCTACGACCCTTGTTATATTCACTCAGGCCATTAAAACAATTCTTTGTTACTGTAATGGAATATCATTGAAATTCCTGAAGGCTTCATATAAAATGGAATGCACTCCATTGCAGCGTAGCTCACTTTTCCTTATCATTTTCTTGACTCATAAAATAATCGCGCTTTTCACGAAAATGTTCAAGAATATTGTCTTACCTTCAACATTTCGTATTTTACGTACTCAGTGGAAGATTTTTGAAACTGTTTGATGTTTTAATGATTAAAAATTTAATCTTCGTCCTTTCTTTGTGTTTACATTTTTAGTAAAATGAAGACTATGTTTATGTTAAGTTTGTAAATCATACATCTTTATGTAATTTACATTGTGTAAGCTTTCACGGCTCGTTCAGCATAGAATTGTCTTTCGGGCTGTTCGGCCGATGTGAGCGAGAAGAGGTTCTCGACGTTTCGCCATCACGTGTGGGCTACTTCATCAGGAAATCAATCGAGGCCGAACAGCCCGAAAGACAATGATATATCTTTATGCTTAATTACGTTTAAGCAAAGTTTGTTAGTTTATATCAATGATATGTGGATACAAAACAGCTTAAATAAAAAAACGACATAGGGATTCAGAAATATATAATATAAAGAATAATATCATTACTACTATAATAATTAATATTTAGTTATCATCAATTTAAAATTTTCGATTTTTACTTTGCATAAATACTCCATCCTTGGACATCAAATATATATTGCATTTAAATATAACCTACAGAATACTCAAATAACCTAACGAACCCACAGAAGTAAATTATGTGAACTAAAGTGTTTAAAAAGCGCGGCCTCTAAACGGCGAATTAACGCGCTTAAAGAAACGTATGTGAGTGTGATGCGCGGGAGTTCGCGGTGGTGGGGTGCGGCTCACCTATGACGAACAACAATAACGGATTGAATGCGGGCGGGCTGCCCGCGCCAGCAGACATGGACTCTCTCGAAGAAATGCTGCGAAAGGTAAGGAATGCTTCACACTAAGTCGATATTTGACGTCGACTAAACTGTCCTCTAAAACAAAGAAAACATTTCGTGTTTTAATGTCGTTACAACGAATGTCACACTTATGTCTGTTTAAAAAAAATACTGAATAGTGTATATGTGTTTATGTATTTATCAGGTTTCCATACAATATGTATACTTTTTATATTCTTATAAATATTACAGAAAATTCATTTTTACATCTATGACAAATACACAGAAACACATTACACATACACATTAAAAAGCCCCCCAAAAAAAAACCCCCCCCCCCCCAAACCCCCAACCACCCCCCCCCCCCCCCCCCCCCCCCCCCCCCCCCCCCCCCCCCCCCCCCCCCCCCCCTTCCCCCCCCCCGGGCGAGCGCACATGATTAAGACGACTACATTGGGGGGGGGGGGGGGGAAGGGGGTGGGTTTCCCTTCAGGGGGGAGACCTAATACAAATACTAGAACGCGATATCTGTACATGCTGTTGTGAAATGTCTATACCTACGTTATTGCTACATATTGTATTGTATAATCGACATACAATACAATATTGCGTAACTATTTATCTTTACGATGATTATGTAATTTCTGTAGTTTGACGAGTAGTACACATTTTAATAAAACGCGTTCAACAATTTAGAACGCAAAATTAATTATTACCTTATTTTAACTAGATTTCTATGTTTCGGATACTTTGCAACAGCCGTGGTCACGAAGCAACTGAAGATGAAAGATATTCCTTATTACAAATCAAATTTAGCACGACGAATCAGGTTGCACTAGCGTTGCAGTACACATTGCATATAAAACTTTTAACGGTTCAAAACACAACATAAACCGTTATATGAATACATATGGACACGGCCGAAATTTCGTCTAACAGTTAATAATAAGTTTTTAAATATGCCTTAATAATTTTAATTCGCAATTATTTTTATATTAAGCTCATATAACGTCGATGAACTTATATTATAAATAAATAATTTTACTAGTATTTTTGAAATTATTTGTTTTAAAAATTCACCTGTATGTTATTATAATTAATCTAATGATATCGTGGTAATTCCATCCAAATTTTCTTTTCCGCTCTCGACTTATTACAATATAACTGGCATAGTTTTTTTTTAATGGAAATCTCTTGAACCCTCGAAAGCCTTTGTCGAAACCGTTCAGCAGTCCATAATAGTGTATTGTACGTTGTGTTTCGCGTTCCCGAATTCCAGCGCCATACAGTGATAAATAGAAAAAGCCCTCAGATTTCTATAAGCAACAATACATCAAAATAACAAATGAACGTCCTAGCCGACCACTATCCATCATGTGCCAGAAGTGACGTGTCACTTACGGTGAATTAATTAAACCACTATTTAACCATTCATTACGTTATTCGTAGTAAGTAGACCGCACCTCAATAAAGGTAGTCATGTATTATATAGACTTACGAGTATAATGTTTTTTTTGTTAACAGTGACATATTATCGATATTATATCTTTAACTAAATCAAATCATTTAATCATCACACGCACAAAAAATACAAAGAATAACACACAAAAATACAATGACATAAATTACACGAACACAATTAAAAACAAGTAATAAAACATAAAATAGGAAAAAAATAAAAACACAAAAATACTTGTTCATCCCCATTTTAGTTTAACTAGGTGATCAGACAAATGTTGTTTTGTTGTATGCGAGGTTGACGACATACATACACATTTTTGGTGTCTTGAACTGTTTTCGCAACGCACACATCGGGTACCTTCGAAGATGAATATTTTCCCCGTTTTTTACACATTAAACACAACAAAAAACATAACCCCATAAATAAGAGCAGCAGCACAGAATTCTGTGGATGCCGGTTCAAGCCCCTAAAATAAATAAAAAAACTAAAATATTCTAAATGTAACAATTTTATTTTGAAATTGGAACGCAGGATTATTCTGTAACGCGTTTAGCAACTAAGTGTTGACAGTTAGGAAATTGTTATTTGAAAAATCGATTCAGTAAAAAAAAATCTGAGCTTATCCATTTTTATATGAAATTTCTCTGTTGGCTTTTAGGATAGTACATAAGCCTTGACATTGTAAATGAGCCTGAACCCTGGCCATTTAACTAGCTCGCACTTAGAGAGTTATATATGAGCTACCAACAGAGCCCCGCGGTGCTCTAACTAGTAAGATGCATAGCTGCAACCTCTCGAGATTGTTAATTAAATACGGTAATTTATGCTTCGGGGCGTAAGAAACTCATTCTGTCCCTTTCTAATTCTTTAGTTTTCGTGAGAAGGGTGTATTAGTATTGTAATAATTTCTAAGTAGTTGACTCCTGTGAACATCGGGGGGTCACCGAAATTTTATACACGCAATTTTCTAGTATGGTGGAAGCGCTTAATGGGTTCCAAGAACCAGCTGTCGGAACTGAATTTTGGATCTAAGGAGCATTTAGCACCAAAGCTTCTTATATGTATCGCCTAAATTTACGTTCTTATTTTTTTTTATATTAAGAAAGAAAGGAAACGGTATTCGAACCTGCCAGTCACTGTTTATACAAAAGATATATCTGTTTTTTTTCAGCATTATAGATAAAAACTTATAGCGTGAACCGTGAAGCGCAGTACGAATGTAAATAAAAATGCAGACCCGTTATTTTCCGAATTAATATTTCGTCAATGCGCCCGTTCAAATATAAATTGTCATTCGTACTGCTCCGAGGCATGTTTTCGTGAAAATCCTGTCGTCACGCTCCCTGGACCGATTTAAATATTCGTTCTGTTAATTTATTTGCAATGGGGTTGAACTATGGCGCACTAAATCGGTGTTAAAATATTTTAAAATATATAGCATATAGAATCAAAGCACAAAACTATTTTTTTTTTGAGGAAACGAATCTTTACCGACGCCCCCGCCACGTTATAATAATAAACAGTGGCAGGGAAGTGGAGGGGGAACGCTACCTTGTCCACTACCCAGTAAACTTCCAAAAGCCCATCGAAAACTAAAAAAACCTCTAAGTTTACATATATGGGGTACCTGGGATTCGAACCCAGGATCTCTCGCTCTTAACGCAATGGTAGGCAATACGTTTAACCATTTGGCTACAGAGGGTATGTTAATTTCCCTTATATACACAGCATTACTTTAAATTAAGTCTTTATTGAGAGCTACAAAAAACAAAAATGTTTCAGGTTATTTTAACCCTAACCTATTTTGCGTAAAACTTTCCGTCGTGTCTGTCTGTGACTAGCATTTTTACTGGACTATGGACATGTCATACGTTTTACTGTTGAGTAAAACAAATGAACGCGCTTTAGCATTAATGTATTGTAAGCAATAACGGCTGTAAGCTGTAATACAAATGCAGTGAATCATAAGCGCCATTTTCTCAATACGAGAGGAAAAATAAAACAAAAAAAATAGCGCATTCGGAAAATTCGTTCTTCTTTCATCCTAGTAGCGTAGCAAAAAGGTTGCACGGAACTTCAAACCTTTTTGTGAGCTGTCGCGCTTTCAATTTTTTTTATCTACGCCAACGTGTTTGCGGCTTTTTATTTTGATTTCGGAACGGAATCCTAGAAGAGTTACGAATACGCTTGCATCGTCGCAATTTCAAATTCCGAATTGAAAATAGTTTAATTTTCATGCAAAGCTTAGTATTTATTATACACGTTTTAAAAATATTGTGTTATGAGGTACTAATAATTTAAAAGTTATTCATAAAATATTACATACTTGTCTCGTTTTTGTTTTTCATTATATTTAAAAAAAATTTTAATGATATCCTGATTTACTGAAATTTATTTTTTTATTAAAACCATGACCTCCTTGATGTTGCGTTACATTATCTTGGGGTATATATAATTAAAAGTTTACAAGTAACTTATTAATTAACATTAGATTTGTAATTATTATGACAGAAAACCCATATTTAAAAGACAGTTATTGGTAAACTATATGTGTATTATTAAATCATTTTTTTCTAAACCCGCTGTCTTGGGCGAGAGATGTTCCGAGGTCGAAAAAATCTTGACCTGTGCTGAGCTAACCAAAGGTCTGGGTTTGGCTGCAAATAAAAACATTCAGTGGCTAAATTTTAAAAAATACAGCGTCAGCGTTCCGTACTGTTGCTCTACCATTTGGACTTCTACCTACCCTTAGTCTATCTACCCTTAGCTTAGAAATATTGAAAATAATTTCTGTTATAAGTAAATATTATTTTCGACATTAACAAAAGAAACAATAAAACTGCATAAAGCTACATTTCTGCATTTACATTCTAATTAAAAGACAACGTATTATATAGTGATGTCTGTATGTTTGTGTGTATGTATATCGATAGTATGTTGATTGGTGGGCTTTGTAGTGCGCTATTCTCGGTTTTAATTAATATCTTCCGTCGCACAAAGCTTTTAGCTAATGAGCGATGTTTTATTTTGATTGCCCCTTTCCGTTAGCTAAATATTTTTTTTACTAGAACCATACAAAATATTACAATACCTTATTGTATTCAACGTTAGTAAATTGTGCCTTGCAACTACCACCTACTGACAGCCATTTACCAATATTTGATAACTTTATCGTTCGCATTTAGACTTGCTGTAGAGTTTGTTGTAAATTTTTTAAGATTAACTTGCAAGAACGACGGAACCCAAACTACGACGCGACCGATAACATCTTAAATTTATAAAGATAAAGAGGAGATTCGCAAAAATTTTGGATGCCCAAAATAACTGCTCTACGCGGACAAAGTCGATGACACAGCTAGTTTATTTAATAATAAAGGTACAGCGAAAGAATCTTGACTTTAAAATATATCCTGAAACCATTTCTATATGTGCCTATATTCTATCTTTAATTAATTTAGAACCAACAAAGTTCGCTATGATATAATTCAACATATTATGAATTTGGTAAACTAACTACATGTTTCTATCTTAAATTTATTATTTGTGTACTGTGCTGTTACCACATACCCATTAATGTTTGAAATAAGACTTGGATATATAATAAACTATCAGGATCCGGCAAAGGTTGTTTTGTTAATGCACGATTAATACAGATTTGTATTACGTTGATACAACTCTATTAAATAAATGGTAACTATGCATTACTACCAAATTTGATTATAATAAAACATTAATACTGTCTATAGTTTAGATGACCATTTAAGAATAAAACATTTACTTTCATACATATTTTTCAATAGGGAGGACGGCCTCAAACTATCAAACACCTGGGATTTTTTTCCCCCGTTCCCAAAGCCTTCTTAAAACGTTTTCGGAGCGCACGCAACGGAACGACAAACTAAGAGTTAATAATATTCTGTAAGGACCCGGCATTTTTTCCAAATACCAACTTCTGATGTAAAGGGGGGGGGGAAAAAAAAAACCCCGGACGGGGGGAAAGATTTTTTCAATCAGTTAACTAATATATCGGTTTCAGCATGATCTTTAATAAAATAGCTTTAAAATAACATTCTTTCATATAATGGTTTGCTTTCTTGAACGTTTAGACGTTAAACAAATAATGTTAATAATCCCCGTTTTTTCCTACCTTCTGCTGTTTTTTCACTCATACTGGTTGCAGCATGATCTTATAATATAGCTTAAAATCATTCTTGATTAATGGTCTATTAGACGTTAAAATAATCCTAAGATACGTGTTTATACAAACATTCAACCAACTTTTTGGCTTTATAATATAGATATTTTCATATAAGCCCTTGACACAAAATAACTCGTCACATATAGTAAATCGGCAGTCGTTATTCAGCCGGTCCATGCGGAATACATTTCACGCGAGAACGCGCAGTGCACGCGAACAATTAAAATATTCAATTTATTCATTCATTCAATTATTATCGTTCTTCATAATTACAATTATCGGAAAACGGAAATGCACACGACAGAATAACAAAACATGCAACACATTATATTGATTAAAATTCGATTTGTCTAGTTTGAAACGACGTGTTTATTGCATTACGAATTAATATAAAATTCTAGCTGACCCGACAAATTTTGTTTTGCCATATACATTATTTATAGCATTAATTATATTGATGAAATAGGAATAAATAATTACAGTTCAGCAAATGATTCATACATTTACTTCGATGCAGGTAAATGGCATTAAAATGGAGATTGTAAAATGGTAAATGGTGAATAATATAAAATGTATTAGTTAAATCTTATTTACAAAACTGACGTTTCAGATGCTATGCGTTCTTACGATTGCCGCTTTTTGTAATTAGTTCGTTTAATACATTTCAACTTTTAAACTGTAAAAAGTGTTTTTTTTGTTTGTGTTTAAATCATTGTTTGATAATTTTGAAGTATCCGTTACCGAGCGGGATACAAAATTATTAAATTTCTATACAACTGTAAAGAATTAGGGTTGATGTAATTTTTTATGTCGCATGTGTTGTGTTAAAAATATATTTTTAGGGGTGGATAATCCTTATTACATATGGTATGAAAAAAATACATAGTAACCGATTCTCGGATCGACTAATATGCATATTTTATAAAAATCGGTCGAGCAGTTTCGGAGAAAGACGGTAACTAAGACTGTGAACATGTTCTATAATATATTTAAAAACTAAGAAACGATATCGTTAAATTGATTTTTAAGAATGTACAGGCACACTATGTAAAATAAGTCGACTGAAACGCGGACACAGCATTGCGTCATTCGTGAAATTTAATTTCTTTAGGCTCTCAACATTATAACGCGTCGCCAGATTAGCGTCACAACACAACATTCGTATTAAAAGTTGGCAACCCCGGACCCAGAGGAGTGACTTGCTTTATTATTTATTGCCAGTATAATAAGTTTCGCCCCGGTTCAGCCGTGGTTCGGCTTTATTTGTTTTCAACTCGTTACGCCAAGAATTACCCTAAATTCGTAAACTCCATTATGTATTCATTTTGCGAATCGGCCATGTCACCGTTTCGATCAGTTTTAAAATGACGGCAATTATTTTTGACCGACTTTTGAAGGTAAAAAAAAAATGAAAAAAGGTAAGGAATTTTTTTACATACACACATTTTTTCTATTTAATTAATAGAATGGTATGAGTCTGAGGGGACTATTGTACCGATCGTTACTCGTGGGGCAAATAATTTATTTGGTGACATTCTCCTGTAGGTGTATTATAAATAACGCATTTAGCTAGCCTTACATAGGTGCTGTTTGAAGTTTCATGATGAATTTAATAAAACATGCGCCTAAAATTTATGTCTATAATATTATTTCATACTCAGCTGTGTCCGCGACTTCGACCGCGTAGAGTTAGTTATTATGGGCATTTTTCAATTCTAACCAGTAGTTAGTGAGGTTAGAGTTTCAAACAAACAAACTTAGCAGCTTTATAATATTAGTTTAGATGTGTCGTGCATAAATAAGAAGAAATATGTTGGACTTCGTCTGGAAATCTGGTTATTAAATGGATGGTAGGAATAAAGAAATTCCGTCCGTGTCACGAACTACTGTACGTTTCCACAGATAAAAAATCGGGACGCTTAATCGGTTTCGGTCTCAGTACTTTACATTGACATGATCTAATAGGTCGACAGCACATGTTGTGTAGATATTATATGACTAGGGTATTTCACTAGAGTGAGCCCCATGTTTGTCTGTACTCCTCTATAATTAAAAAAAAGTATATTTACAGAAATAAAAACATTATTGTACAAATGCTTAAGCACAAATCTAGCCAGATTCCTTTGTTTTCTATTTATAATGCAATCAGGTAAGACTAATGAAAATTCATATCATACACCGCAGTTACAACGGGGGCGATTATGCAATTTTTCACCATAATCCCGCGAGTTTAAGGGGAATAATTGTTTGCAGGACCCTATCTGCATTGCAGCCCACAGCCTAATATATTGGCAGAAAGAGCTCGCATTAAAATAGATTAATGTTTCTTTTACACGCGACTCTATGTAAAAATGGTAAAGTTGCCTAGTGGGGGACGTTTGAAACTATTTCGGCTCGGTTTTGTGTAACTTTCGGTGACACGCGATACAAATATCCTAATCAATGCCATGCTTTTTAAGCTTACGTCACTGAGTACATATTATATCTACAGATAAATTATCACTGTACCGTCGCAATAGTTTAATGCTGTTAAACGATAAATCAATATTTCTACTTCATATCCCGTGTAGCAGAAAGATTTCAGACACTTCTATATGTCTGTGTCTAGAGGAAAATTTCAGTAATTTTTTTTTCACTAATATAATTAATAAACAACCATCCCTACATCCTGCATCATATATTCTTATGATGCAGGATGTAGGGATATTTGTTTCTTATTTACACTAAAATTAGTAATTTAATAATAGCTAACAAGCTGTAGGACAATGTCTAAGTTATATAAGACAATACTTATATAACTTAGACAAGTCCCTTTATTAATGACTTTTTCTTATTTATTCCTTTTATTTATTATATTTTTCAATGATTGAATCGCAAAAGCAATTAATGATTCTAAACTTATAATTTTTATTAACCTTATTTATTCTTAGTAATAATTTTCGTTGAATTTGTATATGGTATCTTGGTTAGTTAGAATTTATTTCCCTGTTGATTTTTACTCTTTTATTATTTCTTTGTTTTCATTTTTTATATAAGGGTTGCGATGGTGAAAAATTAGTAGGCGATGAGAATGCCATTGCACAAATTTTTCGATGTAAGTGTCAGATAATTTGTTAGATGGTTATTATAGTATCGGCGATAAATTCCCCTTCGAAGCGCACAGGAGTAAAAAAGACAGTAACGTCGAACGGCGTAATTAAAGTATATCGTTTACAATTTCAATTTTATCGGAAAGTCGATAGTTTGGACGGACTCCAAGCTCCAACTTTATAGTGGTTTCAATGGCTCTGATAACAGTTTGCTGGCGAACGATTTCATACAATTATTCCGAGATCTTTACCGGATCAGCTAGACCAGATGTTTTTGTTCCACCTCGTCCATACATGATATTCTGGTGTAATGTTGGGCTTATTTTTTTATATACACCATCAATATGTTAGATATTAATTAGTCAAAATCGATGTTAGAAAGAAAAAAAGCGAACACGGAACTAGAACCAATGGCCAACACGGCCAATGCGATTAAGTCAAATGTATACATATAATCTCACGTAATATATCTAACATTGAAGATATACTACTTTAGGTCTTAGCATTTTTTTTACTGACCTTGAATACTCATTTTTGCTATTTAAAGACTTTACAAATGCAAAAAGTAAGTGAAACTTTATTTTACTCTTTTGGGGTTATGGGGCCTAAAGACTTCTATGTTTACGTCACTATAGTTAGTGACAAGTAGTTAATCAAAGATCAAAATCCTATTCAACTGAAACAGATTAATGTTTTTCCAAAATTCGAACACACTACCTTTCGTTCTTAACGCAATGCTAGGCAACACGATTAACAAATGGTAACTTTTTAAGTACTTCTTGGTTAATTGACGATAACATTACCATTAGGGATCTCATATACCTGGAAATTTTTACAGCACAGTAAAATCACCTCCAATTCCTCACTATCTCCATAGGCCATTGCTATCTAGGCCATACAGAGCTAACAAATAGTCCCGCAACGCCAGTAATACCAGATATTGGCCATCGGAGCACCAATATCAAACAATGCCTCTATTCACTCAAGGATTAATATCCCGTAAAACGAATGCCGTCACCCGAGGCGAGATTTTATTAGCCCCGTCGGGTCTTCTAATAAAATCTTTTAAAGAACAATTCCGTATATGCTTTTTTTATCATCGCGTCATTTCATACCTTACCAACAATGTTATTTCATTATATGCATTCAATAAAAAGCAGAGTTGTGTTTAATATACTTAAAAGTGAAAGCCCGTTTTACCCTCCTGGGGCATGGGGCGAACACATTTCTGTGTTTGTTTCACTGATCCGTTCTTTTAACGGGCCAGTAGTTGATCAGATTTCTGTGCCCTGCCCGACCGAAACATTTTTTTTTGTTTCCCTGGGATTCAAACCCAGGACCTCTCGCATTCAACGCAATGCGTTTAACCATTTGGCTAAAGAGGTTCAGTCATATACTTAGGCTTATATTATTAAATAAGAAATCATTCTATTTATTATGATAGAGAAGCATAACACTAGATCCAAAACCCGTTATTTTTGCAAAATACGCAAATTTACCATCTTTTTTGCTTTTCCATTCGTCTGGTTTGAAAACTAGCCGATAGTTACACATTTACAAGACGTTTTTTAACTAGCTGCTATGCTCGTGACCTCGTCCGCGTAGAATAGTTATTTTGTACGACGTCGGTCGCGCCCCGTCGTTCTTGCAAATATATATTAAAATATAGATATATAGTGTCGTGGAATCTTTTTCAGATCATTTAAGATGAATTCTTTAAAAAATATTTTTAAGTATTTTAAACCGTTTTCGCAGCGTACGCAATGGAAACCCACAAAGATGACAGAATTTTCCCCGTTTTCTCCACATTTTACATTTGTTTCTTCGCTTCTATAAGTCGCAGTGCAATGCTTATAGCCTATAACCTTCCTCGATACTTATAACGATCTTACTAACGCAAAAAGATTGTTTCGTTCTCCACTAGTAGTTCCTGAGATAAGGGTGTTCAAAAAAACTATTCAGCTTTATAAATTAGTATAGATTATTATTAACATTTCTTTAGTTAAGTTTGATAAAACATATGTTAGCATTTCATAGGTTTAGTACCACTACGCGATATGAAAAAACCTTGAACATTTAAGTAAAACACTTTTAACCGTTTTAAACGGAAATACATATTAGTTACCTTATTTTTTATTTAAACCTTTAAAATATTTTAAAGGTTTAAAATACAGACGATACTTGTCCATAAACAATTATATAAAAAATATCTTTATGTGTTTACTTAGTTACTAGTAACTTAACCTTAACATAGTTCTATATGAAATAGAACTATGTTAAGATGGATGTTTAATTTCATGGATACTATACACGTGCGTACTACAAGTGTTAGCTTATTTGGCTAGTGCGTATCGTGATCTAAGCTCTTCTACATCTCATAAAGTTTTCCATTAAGTTTTTATGGCTACGTTTAAATGCGTGACTCTTAAATGTTTAAAAAAAAAATTAAAAAAAAAAAAAAAAAAAAAAAAAAAAAAAAAAAAAAAAAAAACCCCCCCCGGGGGGGGGGGGGGGGGGGCCCCCGGGGGGGGGGGGGGGGGGGGGGGGGGGGGGGGGGCGCGCGGAGGGGGGGGGGGGGGCCCCCCCCCCCCCCCCCCCCCCCGGGGGGGGGGGGGGGGGGGCGCCCCCCCCCCCCCCCCCGGGGGGCGCGCGGGGGGGGGGGGGGGGGGGGGGGGGGGGTGGGGGGGGCCCCCCCCCGGGGGGGGGGGGTTTTTTTTGCGGGGGGGGGGGGGGGGGAAAAAAAAAAAAAACCCCCCCCCACCGAGGGGGGGGGGGGCCCCCCCCCCCCCCCCCCCCCCCCCCCCCCCCCCCCCCCCCCCCCCCCCCCCCCCCCCCCCCCCCCCCCCCCCCCCCCCCCCCCCCCCCCCCCCTCGCCGCCCCCCCCCCCCCCCCCCCCCCCCCCCCCCCCCCCCCCCGCGCGGGGGGCCCCCCGGCCCTTTTTTTTTTTGGGCGCCCCCTCCCCCCCCCCCCCCTCCCCCCCCCCCCCCCCCCCCCCCCCCCCCCCCCCCCCCCCCGGGGGGCCCGTTAAAAAATCTTTTTCCATTTTTTTTTTTTTTTTTTTCCCTTTTTTACCCCTTTAGTTTTTTTTTTTTATTTTTTTTCTTCTCGCTTAAACTTTAGACAGTCTTAAATGTTTATTGGATTGTTAGAAATCGAAGCGAAATAGCAAATGTTCTATTTTATTGTAACGAATCACTTGAGGGTTGTACAATTATTTCCTGTTCTTATTCCTCGTAAAGAAAATCAAATTGTTTAAATTTACGAATATAAATTTAATTAAAACCGCTTTGCGCATTATACGAGTACAGTTTCAAATAAAACACTTATAACGGTTTAAAACTCGAAATATATTAGCTATTTACAATTTATTTTAATTACGACGCTTCGGACGCTGTTCCGCAGCCGCGACAAAGGCTTCAAACGCTCAAAAATGTTTTATAACTATCTTATGCTTAAGGTAGGCAGAGTCATGATTTATACAACCGACATTGTACTAGCAAGTCTTAAACGATATAGATATTTAACTGCCCTTCATGCTACACTTTTGTACAGATATAGATAAAAATAAATAACGTACGTTAATATCCGCAACACGCATTTGCTAGTTAGAGGGTTATAGATACGAAGCTCGTGCGAAATTGTTTCGCTTTATAATTTAAAAATCGAAAATACCGAGTCTCGGTAGCTCAATTGGTAGAGCAACAGCACGGAACGCTGACGATGCCGGTTCAAGTCCTGCCCGAGTCGAAAATTTTTAAAATGTATTTTAGATTTTTAAATTATATAGTGCCTTCATGTGCAATAACATGTGAAAAATATTAATTGTTTCGCTTTCATAAAAGAGAGAAACGAAGGAAAAGTTTACTACTATGTCGGTATCGTGATAGAATTAAAGCATTGGCGTACTCAAGTCATTGTTTAGAATATAAACGGCTAATTTAAGCAATAACTTAAAGCAAAGAGCTAGGATAAGTTCAAGTTGAAAGAGCTTAACCGTTCCATCGTAAAATATGCCGTTAAAATGGCGTCTCTCAGCGATTCAGCGATCTACATTTAATCCATGCTAAGTGTTACTCCAGAAAATATTAATGGATGTAGAGAAATCTGGGGCATTTCAAAATTTAAATACTTTTAACTCGTTCCAATAGATAGAAAGTGAAGAGCGATGAACTAAGTGGTTCCATTCTTTAGAATCGTTTGATTGCCGTTTTCTTAGTCTCTTTATTGGCATATGACGTAAAAAATGTTAAGTTCTCTTTTAAATACAACACTTTAAAAACGTGGTTTACACGGTTACAACGCGATATATATTAGTTAAATTTAACTACGACCCGACGCTCCGAATGCATTGTCTCCCCGTGACCATGGCTTCAGCAAAGCATCCGAAACGTCGGGCCGGTTTAAATGTGTACTACTCGCGTAAACTACAGGCAGTATTTTCTTTTTTGTCAATTCTCCCTGAGAACGAAAAGTATTACTACTGCGGCTAACTGGACGTCTATATCCATAAAAATTATAATTTGTAAAAGTAATATATTTCTAGCAACTTCAGTATCATGTATCAGTACAAAGGAATTCTAGCGTGAAAATTAATGCCATATAAATTTATTTAATAACAACTATGGGAAACACAGCTTCGATCTGCTAATAGGCCCAGTAGTTGATGCATTATAGCAGTTAGTGACCAGTTACAGTTTAAATGCAAATCAGCAGACTGGTATGCTTCTATCGTTCAATTAAATGTAAATTCTGAACATACCTACACTAATATTATTAAGCTGAGGAGTTTTTTTATGTTGGTTAGAGCATTTATCGAGGAAGGCTTTAAGGCTACAAAACATTACGCTGCGACCAATATGAGCTACAGTGGGAAATGTGGAAAACCGAAGAAATTTATTTATTTTTGCAAATCGGTTCAAGATACCCAACAATAATGTACGAAAGAATTATTCATCTTTAAAAGATCTAAAAAATGTCTACGAGAGTATATGTCTATATTTTAAGATTACCTTACAATAACGACGTTGTGGGTCTAAAATTGATAAAGATGAAGAGGAGGTTTGCAAAAACAAATATTGATGCCCAAAATAGCTATCTATGTATATTTGTGCATATTTTCTTCTGATCCTACAACTACCACATTTGTGAACAATTTAATAATTAAATATTAAAGGGTATTTCTGTAGTTTACGTGAGTTATATATATTTGAATAATTCTTTTAACGGCTTAAAACCCGAAATATATATGGTTATATTATTTAAAATTTATAACTTTACGTCGGGCCGAAGTTTAAAATAATTGAAAAAAAACATTAAAAATGACGAATAAAAGTTGTAATTTTTGTGGCACTAAAACATGTTTGGTTTTTTTTCTATACTACATTCTGTGATCATTCTTTGTGACTTAACCATTCACTGCAAAATAACGTTAAATGTACCAGAAATAAGCATTTATAAAAATTTCATTCAAAAATGAAAGTCCCGTAACAAGTGTAAGTAATAAATCAAAGGCGGATTAACCGCGCATATCTTAACCGGATTGCGGATATGTGCGACGTGTTGCGAATATATTAACGGATAGCGCGGTTCGGCTTTTATCCGGATTTTGGGACATGATTATCCTTATTACCTTGTTGCACGCGGTTAGTTGAAATATTCGTTGGCTTAGTTAAATATTCATTATAGTAAATTCAAATTCGTTCGAAATAAGTTGAAAGTGGCACTTTAATTCCTATATCTCATACACATATAGACATTCTAAAATCAATTTATATTCTCCTGAAACATATTGAATTTTGGCTGAAAAAATGAACATCAAAGAAATAGCATAATTAATAAATAAAAAGAGCTGAATTTTGGTTTTAGTCTGTGGATTTGCAAATAAACAAAGCCTAAACTAGTAAAAATACAAAAGAACTGAAATCAAATGATCAGTATAATATTGGTATGTATTATTTAATAAGTACAATATTATTCAAGTATTACTATAATGCCGATACCGTCACAAATTAAACTTAGATTTTATATATAATTTTATAAAGTTTTTTGTTTTAAATTAAGCCAATATATTTTAGCTTTAATTTAAAACAAAAAAAACCATCGTATATTTTTTTATTAAACGCTTAATATTTAATGATATTTACAATGTGTAAATCGGTCTTTACTACAACATAATATTTCGTAGTTGCTTATACCGACTACTTTTAGAATGTGTTAAAAACATGAAATACAAATTCGCACACTATGTATTTCTTATCTTGGCTAATGAACAGTAAAGATATAAAACTATAATACATATTCTTAAGTCGATTCGTGTTAGAAGAAAACACGAGATGTGCATTACCCGACCTTGCAAACGCCAGCAGAGCAGGGAAAACTCCACAATGCCTTAAGCCAGAACTAAAGGATACTTATGTCAGATTTTAATCCATTATTCTCTAAGCTAAGCAGAGCCAGCTCATAAATCTATTCATTTACAATTGAAAGAGTTTGTAAAATTAATATGATGATTTTTTTGTAATTTAAATTAAATAAGTAATTTTTTGTTATAAAATAATTTATTTTCAAAGCAGTGTATATATTACTGGAGTTGAAGGTACACTATTGAAAACACTTTTAACTGTTCAAACGGAAATAACTAATTAAATTATGTAGAGAAATCCATCGTTCTTGAGACTATGTGGTATTCCAACTCGGCGTATTTAAAATCGCAAAAATGGTATAATATTGTAAAGATTTATTTTAATATTACATCTAAACAAGATGTGCTATCGACCCATTTTGGCTTTGGTATTGCAAATACAAACTGAACCGGAACGTGATTAAATATACGGTATGGACATCTAGCAATATATATAACAATAGTTGACGGTAAAAATTCGAATCGAAAATCAGTTCTACTTCGTATTTCAAATTCACGTTAAGGCCATTGTCTCGTTACGTCGAATCGTCCAAAGAGATAAGTTGCCTCGTAGTTTCGCTTCGAAAAGCCTATCGTTCATTCAACGGCTTTCAAGCTTCATCGAGAGCTTTTCAAGAATAGAGTGTAAGCCTTTGCTAAATTTTCAAAATGGCCACCCGTTCTGACTCATCCCAATTTATATGTGGAAATTTGGGTTCTTTACTTTTTACATATTTACTACAAGTGTTTTAAACTACAATGAGTATGAGAGCTATCATTTTCAACATATTTTTTGGTATCGTACCTTTGCATTAGCCTCAGAAACCCTATTATAGTAATTTGCTCAATTTTTGTCACATCACTTCTTCGCTCCTATAGTCACAGACGATTTTATAGCCTATATCTTCCTCGATTAATGTTCTAACCAACACAACAAGAGTTTTTCAATTCAAACCCGTATTCCTGAGATTACCGTTCAAACAAACAAACTCTTCATTTTTAAATTATTTTCCCGTTGAATCAAATCTGCTACTCTAGGCCATCTGTGTAGATTTTGACTTTTACATTAGAGGTATACACATAATATGCACATATTTCCCTCTTTATTCCCCCGTAACTCTGCCTTAAAATGTTTTTTTTAAAAAAAAATCGTATATGTGTATAATCGCACTTGTAAATTATTAACATCGGATTTTTTTGACGTTGGTCATCTAATTGCATAGAACGATAATAATATTTTAGGAAATCACTCATGTGTATTTCAATGCGAAAATTCAAATTTTAAAATTGTTTTATTCATTTTGATTTTTGCTTATTACTAAAAAACAAGCACGTCACGGTCACTTGGTAAACGGTAATATGGCAATTTCATTCGCAACTCATCCCTTTTACCATTTATTGTTCAACAAAATCCCTCTACCCGACAAGCATAAGCATAGGAGATTAAATAGTGCAAAAAACTAAAATATGCCTCAATGTTGCCCCATCTTGTTATTATGTATTTATTTACTTATTAAAATACAGATTTACAGCTACGGTCTGTATTTAAAATGGAGTAATTCACAAATATAAAATGATGTACTGTACATGATTGGGTATTCGCTCAAGTAAACATTTATTTCTTGTGTAAATAAATATCATAAATTATGTTTATAACGCTTTATGAAAAACTTAAAAAAAGATGAATACTTTTGACGATAAATGTCGAGTGAATGACGTCTAAAAAGCCAAGCCTAGTGCAGTCTATCTTCCAACAGAGGATAGTGGAATGCTTTTGATCTTGTCAAACGAGCTTCGGGCGCTGTATTGATTTATTGGAGTTAAGCTTCTATTAAGAGAGATATCCATCTGACTTAGCTAATTAATGCCTTCTGATCTAGTCAGTGTACGTATTGTCCCTCATTTGTATTGGGAGTCTACGTGTGCCAAGATGCGTATAAATCAATGTACACACAACAGAAACACCAAAATAATACAATTTATAGTACAAGGTATGTAACTACAGTATGTGATATAAAGGTGCATCGTAAAAAACCATTCAGATTTTACCTACATTCTGGCGAAAAATTCCGAAATATTCTTAAATCTATAAAAATCCATTTTCAGCGACTATTTGTTATTCAACTTAAATTTGGAAAAGCCCAACCTGCAAGATGTTATAAGGCTCTCTAATGACTTAATTCAAGGGAAATCTTTCAAGCTAAACCACACCTAGTTAGCTTAGATGTTTATCCTCAAACACAACTCGAAACTTCCACTATTAATCCTCAATTTGGCGGGAAAAGTTCTTTCGGCGAAATTCAATTAATTTATCAACGTTGAAGGTATAATGGGGCACGAACAAAGAACTTTACGGGCCATCAAAAGAGTCGCTCGTAATTACAATCTTAGGGAAACTGTCGTAATTTTAACAATTTTAGTTCTGTAAACTTGAAATTGTTTAGAACGTTGACGTGCCCTATTTTGCATTTCATTTTGTTTTCCTTTAAGCGAACTGGGTCGCGTTTAATTTGACGCGTCCGTTTATTTAGTTTCTACTAAATTGGGATTTACAAAATTAATACCTACAAATTTATTAAACAACATACTGCCCTTATAATTCGAATCTTACTTCATTTTTTTTAATATTGTGATTCTGAGGTGGTTTTTTTATAATTCTGTCCGAAAAGAAGGAACTGAAGCACTTTTAACGGGTCAATACGCAATATGTGTTAGATAAACTTATTATTTCGTAAAGCAAGATATTTCTATTTGTAATGTCTACAATATAAAATAGTTTTATCGTCCCTTGCTTAGAGTTGTGCATTGAGTATGATAAATTTAAATAAAGAATGACCAATGTCTAGTAACCTCATATTTGATAAAACAATTTCAGAAATATATCTTACTATACGTTAGTTGTAGAATAGGGGCATTTAAACTAACTTTTGAAATAAAATATCTTCCATAACGCCGTCGATAATTTTGAAAGAGCAAGTTGCTATGAAAGATGAGTAAGCTTTTAAGCTAAAGTTGTAACAGCGCCAGACTGCATAGGAAATTGGTTCGGAAATTGAACATGTGACGCGACCGGATATGACGTCACCGAACGCATGTAGCCAATCAGAGAATATTCAATTATTACTAACCTACCTTCAGTTTCGTACGTATTTCATAGATCATGGACACAGACTTACTCTCATGCTAATAATAAACTGTTTCGTTACCCGTGGAGGGGTTGCGACAACACATTTAACCTTAGATAAATTATTCTATCCATTCGAATTTGGCACTCTTCCTGTTTGCTAGTTATAAACCTAAGAGGTTAATCATATTTATTATTTTATTTAATACTTCATAATTCTAATCTGCGTTTTTTTGTTACAGGTACTGCAAAAATGACTGTCGACTTTATTTTACATTTGGTAAGGTACATAACTAAAACACTGTAGTGATTTAAACTTATAAAATGCAGAACTTAACCTCTCTGCGTTTTTAATATCTATAATACTTTGAATTCCAAAAAAAAAATACTTTATATTTTATATAAACTATTTTGCAGTATAAAACACAGCCTAGATGAGTAATATAGACAAACATTTCTTAAGAGTGCTTCAATAATAAACACCGGACTCAATGTTCATTATTTTTAGATTATATGAAACGTTGAACTCTTAACGTAGGACATAAAAAAGATATTACTCGTAGATAGATAATACAAATAACTCTTAGATTGTTAAGGCCATATAATTAAAGAGTGCTCCCGAAAGAAAACAGCACTCTCCAAACAGTGGCAATACGGCGAATAGAATCTAATACAAGCCATCGCCTTTGAACGTGCTAAGTCCATTATCCACTATTAAATCAAGTGTCCCTCCACTTCAATAAGGTTTTTCAGCGAAGAGTGAACACGTAGCTTTTGTGAGCTCGCTATTGTTACATCGCCTGTGTGTTTAACGCCTTAGGTGATGCACTTTCATGAGCGGAGCGATTTGCTGAAGCGGGTAAACAAGCGTTCTTTATTTAAGATAGCATAGAGTTCATTTGATGTTAGTTGAAACACTCCAACCATATGACATTTCAAAAAGATTTGCTGTTTACCTATTTTGGGTTTGGATTTTTGGAATTCCGCAGAAAGAAACCAAAATGCCAATGAACTTTACGGTTTTTTCATATGTGGACAGTGGTTCTGTTATAAACAGACCTCTTAATATCCGGATATTTAACTGAAGTGTCACATGTTTTAGAAAGAATATAATGTGATTAGAAACATGCCGAACCCGGTATCGGAATATCGAACCCACGACCTGTTTGTTTTTAGTCATACAATGTTACCATAAGATCAACGAGCCCGTTCGTTTCCTACAAATTACAGTGAAACTATTATATATCGAAATTATAATATATGTACATTAGGCTCTGAAAACACATAAACAGTAATATTTTTATTTTTTTCTGAAAGATCCACAAAATGAGTACCATATGAATATATATACGTAAAATTGTACTACATTATTTAGATAGGGGTGAGGGGGATATTTGAAACATAATTTAATTCTGTTTTTGAATTTAATCTATGTCGAGCTTAATATGGAATTATGTTACAGACATCCAATTACAATTATTATTTAAAAAAAACCTCACATCTTCTGCTGTTAATGTAGCTATACCCTTTAGAACAAGACGTCCATGGAAAACTAACAAACCATATTTTTTAGACGTGGTCATCGGGGACTTCAATTGCATTATCTATTACAAACAGATTTCCGAGTTCGCTGCTTAGTGGAAAGGTTTTTCCTAATACATTACTTTACGCGATACAGTTGCAGAATCACTTCGCATTTCGTATCTTTGGGCGAGTAGAAACGATAACGGTTGTTGTTTTAGTTTAATAGGTGGCGCTACAATTGTTACGTGTTACCAAAGTTAATTTTTTGTTATATAGAATTTAAATTTCTTCTTTAAAGCTTGCGCAATCTAACGTTTTTCTAATTTTTTATTTATTATTATTTCTATTTAGCATACATTGCAATTCTGAAGAAATAATACTTTAAGGTGGATGGAGGTATAGTAAGGTCTATCGGTATGGACATTACAGATAATAAAAAAGCGCCTTTATAACAGTGTACAAACTGGAGAAAGTTTAATTCAAAACTCGCAATAGAGTGTTTTCGTTAAAACTGATGAGTCTCCTAATTCACTTAGCTCCATAAATCGAATTCAATCAGTCGCAGATAAATCGCTAAGTCTGCTCTAAACTGCATTAGTCTGGCGATGCATTAGATAAAGTCTGGCGCATTCTATATGTAGCGTATAATTACTTCATTGAGTTTATTAAAGGATCAATGTAGTGTTCAGTAGAAAATGATGTTGTCAATTTTTTACTACGGAAGATAAGAGGGAACTTGAATATTATGTGTATTTTACGCGAGAAGTAGATGTAAATTTAACAGTTTAAAACCTCCACCTTCAGTTCCCCCGTGCTACATAAGCGTCCGAAACATAGTTTAAATAAATTGTAAATAGGTTAACTAATTCCGAATTTGAAACCGTTATAAGTTTTTTTTTTTTTTAATTTAAAGTGACTGGCAATAGTAATATATAACTACAACAGACATGCAACGATATTACTTTATCCTCTACGCCGTAGCCATAAGCTACGAATATGCTACGTGGGAATGTAATACACTGTAATTTAAATATGCGCATTGTTATACATTACATAAATAAATCGATATAATAACGTGTATATATAAATACTATAATTGTTTACTAAACTTTTGTAGCTTTAGAAAGGAAGAAAACTGTTTTTATTTGCTATAATAAATTTTAACATTACATATTTAAATAGCTGAAAAAATTATCAAATAGTTTAACTTAAAAGCATATATAAGTCTAAGATTTTGCGATTTTTTTGTAAGTTTCAGATGACAAAGAGCCTCTTAGCAAAAGTGCTCAAGGCGACACACTGATTTTCTGGTGTTCATGGAGCCTAGGGCTAGACCTGTAGGAACGACCTACGCATTCAAACGCGACAAATATACAGTATATTTATGTTATAAGTAAGTTGATTATGATTAACAATAAAAATTAGGATAGACTATGTCGTGTCTATAATATATATTACAATAGATACGTTCACCTTTACATAAATACTTTACAGCTTCCCAACTAGTTCAAACGCTCGCGTAAACTCTCAAGTAATATAAAGTATGAATATCGGAAAAAGCGTGCATCAGCTAAAATTCCGTCAAACTTGAAAACTGCCCTAAACAAACGTCAATATCGATGTTATCGCAATCATAAAAGGTGTTTTATGGCATCAGGTTGTAAAAATACGCCATTATTTTATACTTTATGCCACCATAAAGTTTATAATAAATGGCGAACGGTAAAAACCGCCAGTAAACCTCTTCATATGGCGTGTGGTCGAAAGTAAAAGGTTATTTTTATGTAGTGATACAGGCTGTCCCAAAAATTTCGTCGTAAACCTTTCTCTACGTTTAACAAAGGCATTTAATTTTACGAAGGCAGTTTTATGTGTTACTGTATAATAATCAGAGAAAGATATTCGAAACACAATACAACGTATAAACTATATTTCCTTTTTAAATCCATTATCTATAATTCTATACTCATATTATTAATGCTAAAGTAACTCTGTCTGTCTGTCACAAAATCACTTTATTGTGACTAATTTCTTTATTTACTGTCTATAGTTTACGCGAGTTGTACGCATTTAAATAAAACACTTTGCAGCAGCCGTGGTCACGGGGAGACAGTCCACACGTGACCACGGCTGCTGCAAAGCATCCGAAACGTCGGGCCGAAGTTAAAAATAAGTTTAACTAATATATCGCGTTTTAAACCGTTAAGGTGTTTTATTTTAATTTCTTTATTTTAAATGAAAATATATAGTATATTATTTAATTCCAATACTATGCACAATGTAAAGAATATCAAGGATTAAATAATTCTTAATTTGTACTGCAGTATTTTGCAAAATATTTTTTAAACAAGTTTAATTAATATATTTCACGTTTTAAACCGTTAAATTGTTTTATTTGAATGTTTCATTTAAACTACAGACATTATTCAATACTCACGTTTTTATTCTCTTCACAATTAAGAGTGCAGTCGTTATTTCTGAAATAAAAATTAAATAATATTAATATGTAAATTGTTCTCCTATATGTACTAAGAATACTCAGTTATCTGTAGAGAAAGTTAGCTCAAGGGACGGCCGTGGGCCCAATACGTGCTACATCATACAGCGGCGGAAATTTCCTTCACCTTGCTAAATATTAACATATTTTTCCCGAACTTCACCGCAACCACTTAGCCATTATTAAATGAAATATTTGCGCACGTATCGTCTATAAATCCGTGATGTTAAAACAAGCTGAGCGCGCCGGTTGAGACGATTTTGGGTGAAATATCTTTTGTGCCTATCCCTTTGAATAGCAGCTATTAGTCAGCGTAGCATATTGCCTCTATGGCTTTTTTAATCTGAACTATATTTTTAAATGGATGCCCGGATTTTGCGCAATATCGAAGAGAATCACAAGTATCGCTTTTACCAGTACTCGTAGTAATCTTAGGCTCGTAATTATTAGGGTTATGGCTTCGATCCCCATCTGATCTATTATATCTTACTAATCAATTGTTGGATTTCGTCTGGAAAATATGGTTGAGTATTGTCTGTTTACGCGAGTAGTATATATAAACGTTAAATGAACACTTTTAAAACCTGACATATATTAGTTAGCTTATTTTCATTTAATTTAACTACGGCCCGGTTACGATTAAAAATGTTTTCATTTAAATTTAATGATTATTGAAAATTCCAGTGTTTCATAAATTAAATGTGTTTTTTTTCACTGTAGTATATTGCATACGCACATTAATTGATTCATGGATTTGAAAACACAGGATTCAAGATTAATTTTAGGATTTTCTCTCTGTTTTAGACTGTAATTTATTATTATAGTATATATTTAGTCTATACCATACTATTTGTTTTTGGGTGTAGGGCCTACCCTAAATATTATATGCAGGTAGATTAACTTACTATATTGTTATTATTATCCGTTACGCAGTAGGTGGGCCTTTATTAATAAATAATAAATTAAATTACAGCTGGAGAATTTCAATGGTTCGCATATGAATATCTACAACATATACACTATGCAATTTTTGTCGTAGTTTTTTTTGTTTTAATTAAGGATCGTTCAATACTTTACCTTCATTTACACAAATTTAAACAACATTTAAATATGTATTTCCCTCGAAATCTTCCGAATTTAAACATCAAAAGCGTGTTATCAAGTCCCCTAAGAGTATCAATCCGTCAATGCAATTTATCTTCAGATACATATTTCTGTTGTATGAAATAAACCCAATCATCGGATCAAAGGAGGGAGATCTCTCTATTTCAAGGAAATTGAGTTTGTTAAAAAATATTTTTCATGCAGCGAATAAGAGGAACCGACCGAGCATTTAAACAGAAATATTGGATTTGCGACAGTTTCATTTTCAAACTCTCGGTGTATCGGGAAATATGAAGCGAGTATGAAGTCCGGAGTTCGATTTTCATGTTCTCATTTTTACAGAACCACAAAATACGATTATTTGTTTTTGCGGTAGAATAAACCCTGTTAGAGGAAGCTAGACAACGGTCCTTAAGTTAGGTACCCATATATTGGTACACAACAAAAAAATGATTTTATTTAAAACTAGCTGACCTGGCAAACTTTCTTTAGCCATCTGAAATATTTCGACGAAGTCTGATTCTGATAAAAATGGTTCTTGTGAGTCAATTACGAGACCTTTTTAGATATGCGATAGAAGAGATTTTAGATGTTTTTATAAAAAAAAATTCTATCAAAATTTTTCCACATTCCTCTTTGTTTATTCGCTCCATGTTTTATAGCCTTCTTTGATAAATGTTTCAACTAAAAAAGAGATTTTATTAATTTTAATCCGTAGTTCTTGAGATTAACGCGATCAAACAAACAAGCTCTTCAGCTTTATAATATTAGTATAGATATTGTAACCATTTCTCGGAACAATAATTTCAGTTTTTATGTATAAGAAAAAACCTATTGAGGGTAAATTTGACAGTGTAACAATTAGGTTCTTCAAACTTACACTACGGAACTGGCCACTATTGCCTCAATACATCGCCACGCCACGGACATTACAGTAAACGGACACTAAATAAACACTCAGACGCGAGGCCCGTCCAATATTAAAGAAGTTTGTCGAACGGCGCCAACCATTTCATGACCACTTCGCGAACTTACACGCCGTACAGCGACCGAAACTAAATATTTACTTCAACATGCCCAAACTTTTCGCCTTATGTCGGAAGTTGGCTACTTTACTCCTTGCTATATTGACACTCGGATATTTTGGGGAAATTTCATATATTATCGATTTATAGAAAAACTAACTGTGGCCGCAATTCCGTCCGTAGAATAGTTGGCGTTCAAATCTGTTGTGTTTTTGTATACCTCCTCATCTTTATGAATTTTAGCTTTTACCCACCACGTCGTAACTGTCGTTCTTGTATGTTAATCTTAAATATAATGTAACATGTTAGTCGTCTGGACATCCGCGTATTAAATGAGTGGTAGGACTATCGACATTCCGTGCGGTTCATGAGTCACCGTCCACATTTTTTTATTCATTATTTATTTATAAAAAACGTGGAAAAAAAAAGGGGTGGGGGGGGTTTTTGGAAATTGGGGGGAAAGTTCTTTTTTTTGGGTTTTTAGAGGGCGGGGGTATCCTATCGTCAAGTAAAACTCATTTTTGTCTGTAATCGTCCAATATATAAAAAATAAATAGGTTGTATTATTACGATTAACCGTCTGAAAAATAATGCTATCAATTTTTATAATAAAACGAAATTAATCTTATCGTAAATTTTTGTTTTTAAAACGTTACAGACATTAAAATAATAGTCGATATTACAACTCTCTGAGCATTTATCGGAGTTCCAGCCATTACAGCCATCCTCGAAAAGTCATTATTATAACCGCAAGCGATTCGTTTCAGTAATTTTTCTACGCACTCGAATCGCCCCGAGCCCTTCTTGCGATAGGGCTGCAAAAATGCCGCATTTGGAAATTCGCACCGAATATCCAAAGCTATAATAAGTCAACAGCACATCTTGTTTAGATGTTATGTGGCTATGTGTGAACCCGTTTTCCCTTAAAAAAAATAATATCATACATATTATAAATAACTTAAATTATTTTTATAAAATAATTAGAACTTCGCGAAAAATACAAATTGGAGTTAATAAACGAAGACCAACGAAATAGAAACTTAAATTTTTTTTTATTTTATTTTATTTTTTACTTCTGGTTTGGAAAATAAAAATTTAATCGACTTAATCACGAAAGAGTCGACTCATAAGGAATACAAATGTCATTATTTGTATCCCTTAGATCAGGGATGCATAGACTTATTAAGACTAGAAGCCACTCGGGCAAATCATGAACTGATGGCGGGCCGCCAGAAGTATAGCTGAATAAAGACAATAAAGAATTGATAATAATATATTAAAATTGAAAAGGAATCTATCAATTTAAGGATTATTTGACACAGATCTGCATATCTTATAGTAAGTGCGAGTTTGACAGCCCTAATACTTTTACCTATTAACGTCAATGGCATCATCCCGATAGCCATTTGTCACGGCCGCCGCGCCTACCCTTGTCCGCACATTACCGAATCAAAACAGATAAATCTACTTTAAGATGTATGAAAAATTACTAAATTTTTGGTGTCTTTTCCATCAAACATTCGTCTTACTTCCATTTGGATGGATAATAACTGGATATTTTCGTTTTATTTTTTTAAATATATATTATTGATTACTTAAAGCAATTCTAAACTTACTTTATAAAACTTCATTTATTAAGAGTTATTGAGGCTTTTATTGAGTCACTGGTATTTTTGTCATAGCTACACGTCATTCCAAGATTTATTACAATTACTCGAGTATTAAGTGGTCTTATCTTACTACATGTCTAAAAAGAATTTTCACATCATGTTATACATAAATTTGTATATACAATTTGGCGTCTTTTATAGTACTCTCTTGATAAGACAAAACGCACTTCCACGTCAACGTAATGTTTATTAAAATATCAAAAACACCGCGTCTAAAGGTGAGCAGATTATGCAAAAGCGTAACAATAATGCGGCACTCTCTGACCCACTTTCAAACTAATTCATTTTCGTGGGGGTTGCCCTTAATGCGCAAAAAAATAGGACGTTTTAGCGTTTTGTTATATGTCGGGCGAAACTAATTTTTAACGGAGAAAACACGACGTGTATTTTGTGGCATTTTAAGTGCTAGTTTGTATTGCAATAATGCAGCATAGTTGCATGAAACATCCTTTTGAGATCTGATTGGTAGCAAGAACAGTTTATGTTTATGGGTGTGGGTAATAACATTTATAAACGCCAATACATTAACTGAAAACTCAAAATTTACATTTACTATTCAACTTTACTTAAACTACGTTACTACTTAGAGCAAGGGTGTAAAAACGAATAAGAAGAACTGACAAAAAACAGAATAAAAGGCACAGAAAGACGTCTATCACGATTTTTAATCTCGCCATTTATTCAAAATGTTCGTCGAAATCATAGTAAAAGAATATTAATTAATTTGTTTGCACAAATTCGATTACAGCTTTAATAAATAGGATTTTCGAGGAAGTGTAAACTCAAACTCATATGAAATGGCAATAACATGGTTCATGGACATATTTATATACTTATTTTTTATATTTATATTATATATATAAATAAAGTTAGCAAAGGGTCTAACAAAATATTATGTGGCTGCTGTATTGTGGTATTATAAATTTTTTGCCACTGTCATCTTTAAACTTGAAAAAAAATTAGGAGCACATATTTATTTATTTATATAATTCTTTCATGTACAAACACCACAGGAATGGGTTTCAGTAACAAAATCTTATAAACTACCTTAAAAATAAGGGGCGGCCTTATCGCTAAACTCTATCTCTTCCAGGCAAATGTGAAGGGAAACAAGAAAAAAAGTACTAGTGCTAGAGAAGAAAGTGAAAAAAAGGTAATTAAGATCTGGAAAGATACCATTTGAAATCTGCTATTTTAAAAAAAGGTTATTTTGAAAATCATCGGCTTATGTAAAATGTAACAAACACAGATATAGAAAAGAAAAAAGGCCCACGATTATTTAAACTCGGCTCCAGGGTAAACCGAGGGTGTGTTATCTGTCCAGTGAATAAATTGTCGGTGCGGGAGAAAAAAACTTTATAAAAGTTCCATATGAGTTGCCAGTTGCGAAAAATCGCTGGCGAATTGTTAGATTGTGGCTTTTTGTTCGCTGCGCTGTGCTTTATATTTTTTCATGGTGGGTTTAGATTGGCATCTGTTATTTCTGCCATCACTGATTGGAAAATACTTCTGCAGTAGCGCAGAATTAAAATAAATCTGTTTTGTGTGCGTTGTAATTACGTTCGTTGTATTTTAAAAAAGTGAATGTAAACCTTTGTAGCTTAATGGTTAAACGTTGCCTAGCATTGCACGAGGAGTCTTGTGAGTTGTACACATTTTGAATAAAACACTTTAACCGTTAAAAATCGATATTTATTAGTTAAGCTTATTTGAAAATTATGTTAACTACGGCCCGACGTTTCGGACGCTTTGTAACAGCCACGGTCGCGGGGAGACTTAAGATTGAGTGAGTGTCCGACGTCAAAGCAAAAACTGCTACTACGGTAGCGCTATCTGGTCCATCGAAGGTGTTATTTGGCGAAACTGGCCGGACAAGCATCCGAAACGTCGGGCCGTACGTTTCAGTTGGCCGTTAAAATAATTTCTCAAATAAGTTTAACTAATATATATCGCGTTTTAAATAAATATGTAAGTGACTAATTAATGTTTCTTGAATTTCAGTTTTCAAATCCAGTGTCGGAATTTTAGAGAGCACTAGAGCACTATTCCTCTGGATTTGGTGCGATATTGAGTTATCTGTATATCAATCAACGCGTATTCGCCTGAAATGTTCTAACG
The DNA here is from genome assembly GCA_963661955.1 of Leptosia nina. Classification (NCBI taxonomy): domain Eukaryota; kingdom Metazoa; phylum Arthropoda; class Insecta; order Lepidoptera; family Pieridae; genus Leptosia; species Leptosia nina. Next base: position 1,538,695 of record CAVLEF010000004.1, on the reverse strand, counting down.
AGCCAATAGTAATGATCATATCATGCAGATTGCACATATTATACATCATCGAATCGCTTTAAGCCGATAAACTGGAAAATCAAATGCGACGTGATGAGACCGCGAACGTGGAATACACAGATTGTTATAGAATTGAGTAGCGGTGCTCAACCTTCGGTGTGACCAGTAACTAATATTTAAATTGAAATTCAAAACTTTTTAATTGCCCTTATTACATACTACAGAAACATAAGTAAAGTGCGTAAAAAAATATATCAATAATAAATTTATAAGAAATGTCAATCGTTACCAGTCTCAGCTGTACTGCCAAATGCTTTTGATCCTCATGTTAGCTCGGGTATTTTTTCAAATATAAATTAATCGATATTACATTCGCTATATTCACTAATACGACACATGTGATTTGTCATATTATAGTCATATTAGGCATCGAATAACATTGAAAGAATGAAAAAACTATTCTTACTTAAACAGTTTTTGTTAAATTACATTCATTATTGCATTTTCTGTTTAAACAATCTTTAATCAATCTCAATGACTATTTTATGATTATTTTCACGTGTTAATGTTTAGGAAAGCTTTTATGTTGAGTAAATAAGCTTTATTTTAGATTATTTTTTCAATGGCATTGGCCTTGAACCCAGGCGAAAGATGACAGTGGGAGTTGGTACCTTAATTGTTAGAGCAAGGATACTCAAATAATTATTAAGTTTATACATATTCAATATTATCTGTAGTTTACGTGTGTAATACGCTTTAAATAAAACACTTTAACGGTATAAAATGCGGAATGTATTAGTTAAACTTATTTGAAAAGTTCTTTAACTGACTGACTGACATTCTACCCGTGACCTCGGCTGTTTCAAAGCACCCACAACGTCAGCCTCTAGTTAAAATGATTTTCAAATAAGTTTAACTAATAGATATCGCGTTTTGTACTGTTAAAATGTTTTACTTAAATATACGTATATATATGTTTATTAACATCCAAAAACCTTTTTTTTTCCTAATTTTATCTGAGCACTCTTAAAGGAAGCTGTTAATTAATTAATTTCCGTTGACGGAAAAGGTTGAGGATCCATGTCTTAGAGGCAGGTCATTTAACGAAGAGATTCGTATGCAAAGACGGTAGCAAGATTCAATTATCTCGGGGCCTGTTCGTGATAGAGAGAAAAAATCTCGAGAGGTTGTCAAGAAATCTACGCAGTGGTTTGAGCTGATTTAAAGCGCTCTAAACGTGGGAAAGCTTACATTTTTTTAATCAAATTGTGTTAAATCGTGTTTCCGTACCTTTTCGGTTTTTTTTTGTATTTATACTACACATAAACAATCGCTATAAGCTCTCGTTGAATAGGTCGGAGTCACTTATCAAATGTAAATAATATTAACATAATGACTAACCTAGCATTCTGAGTGGAATCTATAAAAACTTACGACTTGTCGTTATTGAAATATTATAAAAAATAATATTAGTTAAATTATATATTTCCTAACCTCACAGTTGCGCCATCTTTAATTTCTCAATAAATAATTCAGGCAAAGACTCTGCTACAGCTTTCTAATAATTACTATAGCTTCCTTGTGTTCACGTCGAAATTAAAAGCCTTCAAAGACGGTAGTCCACAGCGTGAATGTCTAAGAGGCTTCGTAAGATACTAGAGAAGGTGCTAATGCAGCTTTCAAAGACTCTTTGAACTCTAACGACCCTGTCTCATCTCTCTTTAACGCAGCTGAAATACAGTCTATAGAAATCTTGCAGTGGGATATCGAACTTAGTTATTGGTAAAATTTACAGATCCTGGTGCAAAGTTGCTGAAAAGAGTGGTTTCTCTGTTTAATTTCGAGCTTTTTATATAAGACAGATATATTTATGTGTTAATTTCATGAACAAAATTAACGAACTGATGACGGTGACGTAAACTACTGTGTCCTGCAGGACAATTCTTATTTATTATGGTTTCCCGAACTTTCTATCGAGCGTCAATAATGAAAAAGCGTTTCCAATAAGAAGATATAAAAAGTACTAGAAGTACTTTCTTTCTGTGTAATTTCGCAACTGAAACAACTATATATTAATGAAAATTTCACTTATTATGAAACACTGATAAACTTTTTTTTTTGACGAAACTTTCAAGTTTCACGACAAAATGTAAAATATTCCGCAATTTCCTGTAATTATAAGAAAAATATCCATTATTTATAGAAAGCTTTTATCTTCGTGAGCTTTTTTGTTACAAAAATGGATTACTTAATAGCTAGCAGTAAATAAATTGTCTTGTTTCATCCTAACAGGACTTCTATATTATATATATTTTATACGGCGGTCTCTTTAAGTATAAGTGGTTGTTAATATCTTTTAAGAAAAATACAAAACACATATCAATTGTAAATAAAAATATTATACAGCCAATAAACTTATGAATATAGAAAACAAATAGTTAGGCTATATATAAATTAAGTAGAACAAGCACCATATATAATATTTGCTTATTTAATGTTATATTATAACTTTTGCCTGGCCCGTTGGGGTTATAGTAGCATTGTATACCGGCTTCGATACCAGGTCTAATATGTTTCTATCAATTTATATTTTTTATGAAACATGTCGGACTTTGTCTGGAAATCTGGATATTAAAAGGCTATGCATCCAAATTCCGTTCGGGTCACGAACCACCGTCCACAATGAAAAATTCGTCAATTTAATCGTTTCTTTTAAGTTATGGGTTTCCAAATTCCATAGCCAAAATAGGTCGATAGCGCAACTTGTTTAGATCTCATATGGTTGGACTATTTCACGTATCACAAAGAAGTGTATATTTTTAAATAGAAAGTTAACATTTTTAGCTGTCTAATTGCTTTGGGCAGACCGCGCGGCTACCCTCTAAATAATAAAGATACCATAGCTAATTTCACCAAAGCAATTTTACGACCTCAACATGGATCCATAAATAAAACCTAACAATAGTCTACTGCAACGACACAAGTTTAAAAATGCCATTCAGAGCAGTACTATCGCGCATACTAGATTTTACAATTATTTTCGTTTGTGTTTACCGTGAACAGTCAACCCTTACATAAAATAAATGATGAAAAAAACCTCTTTTGATTAAGATATATGAAATAATGTCCCGAAGCGGGCGGGAATTGAACCGACATCCACAGCGTTCCGTCTTGGTGCTTCAACCAATTGAATCACTGTGTTCGTATCTATGTAACGCCATCATGCACAATACTAACATGTAAACTTTACAGGAATCTGTCCGGTCAGTGAATAAGGACACACCCCAATATCGACCTAGGGCTTTTTTTCATATTTACTAGACATGTTTTTTTAAAATTAAGATGGCATAAAAAACCCTGCCACCAACATATTATAATTCATACCTGTTTCAAGATTTATGTATGGTGAAGTTACCTGTAATATCGCCTTGGACATAAGCCAGACTACCTTCGCTTATTAACGTATATAGCCCGCTGCGTAATATCGAATATATTTATGTGATAAATTGTTATGTCATAGCGAGTATAACATGACTTTTTAAATTTAAATATTAACTTAAACACCAATGCTTTTAATGATTATAAGGAGTAATGACGGTAATTATTTGAGACTCCGCGTCACAAGGACTGTTGCACAGCATCCTAAACGTCGGGCCGTAGGTAAAATATTTTCAAAAAAGTTTACCAATATATATCGCGTTTTAAAACGTTAAAGTGTTTTAAAACTCAGCAATACATTAGACCCTAGAATGAAAACTTGACTAATTTAATCGTATCTGTAGGAAGATATACGTAACGACTTCGCAAAACACTTAGCACTTGGGAGCACGCTAAATAATGTGTGTTGTAAACTATTTGAAACAATTGAAGAAAGGGTGGATTTATGTCCGCCGCTTCTTTGGTTAAACTGTTTATTTCTGGTGAAACTTTCAGAAGTTAGTACAGAACAAATAAAAAATAAAAGAGCAATTTTAATTAGTTTAAATTACATTTTAGTACTTTGGCATTATATGAATTAAAAATTTAAATGATTCTGAAGTTTATGAAATTCTAAATAGTTTCTTAATTTATTTAGATTTTGCTGATGCTGTAACTACAGTTCAAAATAGTTATGAAGAGTTGTTGTTCTCTTAGTATAAAAATACTACCTAATTCTTACAGGTGTACAGTTTCTCTAGCTTATTTTTTTTTATTCGTGAAATAATTCTGAACTCTAACTGTAAATGTTAAGATACAAAAGTTTAAAAACATAAGAACTCACAAGAAGCTTCATTTTTGCAGCGTTGAGATTTTACATCAAAATAATCTTCTCCCCATCTCATAAATTATGATAAGAATCGTATAAATGAAGACGTTTAGCCATAACTGCGTCTAAATCTATTTGACGCAAAGCTGATGATAAATGACAAACGTATTTTAATTGCTTTTCGAGACGCCATGTCGAGAAACATTTAAGCGGGAAATTCAAAATTGGAATCCTGACTGTGACATGATGGATTCCCGCGCTCGATGTTGATTGGCGGTTGAGTTTTTCACATCCGGTTGATTGTCATCTTCGAAAGGAGTTCCGTTGAAACTTGTAATTGGAACGTGGTTTAAGTGTTTGTCAGTTTTTTCATAAAATCTGCGATATTTCATTACTATGGAGTAAGTCTAATAGTTATACTATTTTAATTACTAAATTGTAGTGTTATATATATATTACCTAATTAGCTTTTATTGTGTGGTTTTTAAGAAAGTATTTAACAAAAAGCAACTATTATTAAAAACGTGTAGCCTATCAAAGTTATTTCGTTGGCCTACAATTAAGAGTCATTAACAATTTCTGGTAGAGAATATATAGCTTCCGTTTCTTATTTAATTTTAAAATAAGTAATTTAACCTTTTTAAGAATGACATAATCTTCATTTAAACATGTAAGTATCTATAGTGAATTATAATATAGTGAGGGATTTATCGCAATATTGTATATTGATAGTCGATAAACAATGAATGTTATATAACACAACATAATGTTATATATGTTATACAACAAATGAAATAATGCTAAAAATAACTATTATTGCTGTTTTCTTTTACAAATAATAAGAGTGTGTTGTTATTATATCATTTCATAAGCTGCACTTATATATACATATATATGCTTAAAAGGAGAGTTTAAAATACACCATTCTTAATTAACATGTAACGAGTAATTAAATAACATCATCGTTTCCCTTTACGAGTGTCTTCTGAAACAGGTCTGAATGAAAATTCCCAGCATAGTTAATGTCATATAGCGAACTTATATTTCGTTCTACCTGGGATGCGAAACCTGGGCCAAATCAACCACTACGCCAACGACGCAATTTAAAAAACCGTAGCGACGTAAACACTATTAGCATACAAAACATTGTTTTCCAAGCGGGAAAGCAATATTTTTAAACGCGTCGGTAGCCACATTGAACCGTGCAAGCATTATTAGGCAAGAATAATTTATTAAAAGCCAGTACAGTTCGCTGGGGAGGAAATAAAAAGAGCTCATGTGACTTCAGACATATTTTATGACTTTATACACGGGAACGGCACGATATGGTACGAATAAAGGCTTTAATAAATTGTTTTCTTGCATTCAATTAGTCCGTAAAAGGCATTCGTTAGAACGATATAAAGATTTGCCTGATAATGAAAAAATAGATTCCTTGTATGAGAATAAATAAAGATGTGCGAAACTATATACGTACTTATTATGCGTTGCAGCTTAAGAACATTATTGAAGAAGAAATGAAACAGTTTAACGTTTGAGAACTTTAATATTTTTCACATGTAAAAATTTGTTAGTCAAATAGATATCGTTTATGAGTCTTTTGTTTTATTAACTTTCTATCACATTCCATGATTGAATTTAGGTATGTGACTTCACCAGGATGAACACAATATAAGTCATAATTCAAATAAAGAATCAAAAAGAACGAAGATTGTGTCTTGTTCTTCTTAGATTCTATTAATTCGATATAATCGATTCTTCGATTGTCAGTTACACAGTTTTCGTATTTGATGAGAAATAGCATTTCTATGTTAATACTATTAATCTTCACTAGACAATCTTGAAGCGTCAGGTCATTATCAATACAGTAGACGATATATACACATCGTGAGCGTAATTTATCACGGGCAGACCACAACAGCGCCATACTTGCATGATTGATGCGCAACCCGGGTTGCCATGTCAAATATATCAACGCGAAATGAACGTGTGTTTGGGCTAATTTTAAAGGGTAAGCCGTGCATACGAGAAGGTACTTTTAGAGATTATACTTTCCCTAACATCCAATGACAAAATAGGTCGACAACCCATTTTCCTTAAAATGGTCTAAACAATATGGTAATAGAGCTATGCTTCTAATATAACTTATAGTGTTTTTACCTTTTCATTTCAAACAATTTTAACGTATTGATACTCAATTCAAATAAGCTAAAAGAGATCTGCGACTAAATAAGAAATAAAGCGGTTAAAATACCACTCAGCAGCCAACTTTATCTTTTACTTACTTTAAAACATCAAAATATAAAATGCGAAATATATTTCTTAAATACTGTCTATAGTTTACGCGAGTAGTACACATTTAAATAAAACACTTTAACGGTTTAAAATGCGATGTATTAGTTAAACTTATTTGGAATTGATTTGGAAGTCTCCCCGTGACCACGGCTGCTGCAAAGCATCCGAAACGTCGGGCCGAAGTAAAAATCATTTCCAAATAAGTTCAACTAATATATCGCGTTTTAAACCGTTAAAGTGTTTTATTTAAATATATTTCTTAACTTAATCTTATTATATTTCATTTCTTGACTTTTGTCGTGGTCACGGGAAACATCGAGCCATAATAAAAATAAACAAAAAATAACTAACTAATATATTGCGCGTTACACCATTGTAAGTGCTTTATATCAATATCTTTTATTTGGCAGAACTATAGACAATATTGTTATATACTTTAATCAGTAAAAGTAATTAAAGAAAGACAGAAAGTTGGTTTATTCTACAAGTGCATATTAAGTTCGCCTTTCCACAGTCTCAAACATTTCTTAACGTTGTTAAGTTAATAAGCAAATATGGACTACCATCAGGTGTTGAATCATTTTATATCTCGCCATTTACAAGTCGCTTTTGCTCAGTTAAGGCAATCGTAAAGTTGCAAACAGCAACCCAGGAGCGTTTAAGTGCCGCACCTGGTTTATATGGGCACACCTGTAAATTCTGATATTTGAACTCTCGAAAATCTTTTAAGTGAAAATTTATAGTTTCGAGTGCAAACTCACTTAGGAATTTCCAGATTATTATTAACTTGTTGGATGTTTTTGATATTGAAGGTCTGCTTGCCCTGGTCACATATATTTTGTTTTGAGTAGTTGAGGAAATAAAAGTATGTACAGTATGCGACTGTAAATGTATAGTAAACTAGGTGACCCGGCAAACGTTGTTTTGCCATATAAATCATTTAGAAAGAAAATGATTAAATTATAAAAATGGAGATTGTATATTGTATTATAAAAAAATCTAAAAATTAAAATAAAAATTTAGGGGTGGACTACCCCTAACATTTAGGGGGTGAAAAATAAGCACAAAATATTTCATCAAAATCGGTCAAGCCGTTTCGGAGGAGTATGGCAACGAAAACTGTGTCAATTAGAATCAAAACTGTAGAAAATAGTCAATTAATGATAAGAAATAAGTAGGTAGTTTTCCATAATTCATAATTCAGTGCTCGCGATGCATTAATGAAATTCGAGAATGACGTGTAGGGCACGACAGCTCAATCTTCAACAGCACGGAACGATGTGGATGCCGGTTTAAGTCCTGAGGTTCTAGCTTTCTATAGAATGTTTAAGTTTCTTTTAATTTATTTTATATCAAAAAATAGTGACCTGCAAATTTGTGCATTCTTAACCTATTTGGTAGTGTGACTGTTGATGGAATTTATTTTCTGGTTTTACACTATTTATAGTATCTTTTTTCATATTCATCAATTGAGTAACGATAAGCGTGGATAAAATATTCTACAGGTTAAAGCCGAATCCATTTCTGGGAATCGGTGATTTCGTAAACCTTTAGAGACGAACGATAACATAAAGGCAACAAGAGGGTAGTTTGTTAATATTTGAAGACGTCCGTCGTTTAACGTTGCTTTGCTCATTTATTGTTCTGCCGCCGCACGCAAACGACGTGCTTGTGGAATAATTTAGTAAATGACTAATTGAAAGATAGATACCGTTTTCTATCGATACAAAAAAGAAAATTTTAGAATCAATATATAAATGTGATATTTTTTGACTTCTATATCCAAAAAAAAACACTTTAACGGTTTACGTAGGCTTATGTACCTCAGCCCTATTTATGTGCAACTAAAAAAAAAACCCCCCCGGGGAAAGGGGGGAAAAAAAAAGGGGGGAGGATCCCCCGGAAAAAAAAAAAAAAAAACCCCCGGGGCCCCTTTTCCCCGGGGGGGGGGGGGTTGGGGGAAAAGGCCGGCCCCCTTACAGAATTAACAAACGGTGCCTCCGCGCTTGCCGTTATGCTGTTTATGGGATAAACGTTTATGATATAAATATTTGTAATTAGCGTCCTCTTTTTGACTATTATTATTCACCCAAAAATCATAGCATACCCTGCAGCTTTTAAGGCGTCGGACCGAATCTGAATTAAAAATCATTTTCAAATAAAAGTTTAACTAATCCTATCGAATTTAGCTACTTATCAAAAAAAATTAAGCTTATATGTCATTTATAAAAAGGTCTTAAAGTCATTAATTGCGAAATAAATTAGGTATTATGTTAATCACATTTCATTGCTCCATTCCCTTTATTTATTAAAATATATATTTAAGAACTTTGCAACGAAATAAATTAAAATATAATATAAAACTTCGATTAGAATCTAAACAAATTATATTGTTTGGTACATTATCTTATTCAAACTACGCTTCTAAAAAATAAATAAAAGTATTGATTAGCGTTCACATTAAATCAATTCAGACAAAACAGGATTGTTAACTTGTTGTTTGTTTACCTTGATCCAATGTGAATTTATTAACTCTGTGAAAATGTTCCTAAAACAAATTATATGAAATATAATTATTTTGATATAGCTAAGCCCGAGAAAATGATTGATGGCACTAATTGCTTACTGGTGAAATGAATAATTACATTGTCACTCACAGAAGTTATATATTTATAATAATAGATTATTAACCTGTCAAACAACATTTGCTATACTAGAAATAGAAAAAGGAGCTTTTAACTTTTGTTCATTTTTATAGCAAAGATTACAACTAACTTAATAACACCTCGCATTTATTACTTCTAGTTATAGGACCGCCTCTGTAGCCAAATGGTTAAACGTATTGCCTAAATAAGCGCCAGAGGTTGGGTTCGAATCTCAGGGAAACAAAAAATTTTTTCGTTCAGGAAGGGCACTGAAGTCTGGTCAACTCCTTGCCTGTTAAAGAAAAGAAGGGAGACAGAAATGTATTCACCCCATGCCCCACGAGGGGGAAACGGGATTTCACACTATTTAGACACTATGCTGAATGAGTTTTTTTTATAATTATTTATTTAGGTAAACTTCTCTTTATTTGTTATAAAGATTACCTATACATTGAAAGAGGCCTCAGAATATCAGTGTTGGGACATTAGTCCCAACATAGCTGAGTAGCTTCCTTTTTAGAGGCAACTATATTGTCGTATTTAATTTTATTCACTTCTTGCTATTGATTATTCACATTAAGATTTAATGTTGTTTCTGAATAAACGTGTACTGTCTAAATAGTAGTTTAATATTTATTAATTATTATCAATATTATATGGGTGATTACAGTCCCTTTTCCAGTAAGTAAGGGCATGGGGTACACATTTTTAAAAAAGTTTTGTACTGTGTAAAAGTACATTTACCCGCAACCACACCGCGGTCAGAAAGACTCAATTACAACGGAATTTCCACTTCATTGACCACTGGTCAAGCCTCCCCTTAACTTATCCCAAACTGGAGTTATTCTTTAGCCCATTTATTTCTGGTCCACTACAGGTTACTTCCGTTCGAGAGCCCCTCAAAGTCTCGCAGACCGAGATTCACTGTTCCAATATCATAGTGGTTTGCGATGCAGAAAATTGAACGGATTTCGGTCATAGGAGACTGCTTTTAAATAAGCCGAATTGCACTATATTGTGTATAAGCTAGGAAAAGCTTTTTAAATTATTTGTTTGATATTTTTATAATGCAACCGTTGAATTTTATCTTCATTGCAAGTGCCACCTGCTTATTACGTAAAATGTTTGCGTTTGATGCATGTTAAATTTTAATTTTTCCAGACAATAATGTCTAGTTTTACAGATAAAAGCTCTTGTGTATTTGATATCATACGTACATATTTACATTATATGTTTTTGTTTATTAAATTACTTTATAAATTAAATATATCCAGAATTAATGTTTTATTAATATTTTTAGTTCCGAGTGAAATTGAACACATTTAATTTAAAACAAAAGAAGGTTTTTACCGGAACGGACGAAAGACGGAAAAGTATTTTTACGAAGTAAAACATACATAAACAACGAAAAGCATCGCGCGTCGATAAACAGACGGACAGCGTGACCCATATGTCACATTATTGCGCTATAAATAACACGACCATATATTATATTGGACTTTCAAGTTTCGCTATTTGGCAACATATTAGCAAGTACCATAATTCCTAGCGTGGTTGACATAGAATACAGACATATATAATCTGGCTCGTTGAGCGATTACTAGAAGAGAGGTAATAGGAAAGGCATTTTTCGATTCGCAAGACAAATTATTATTTTTTATTATTAACTACCTGTGCTCGCGACATCGTCCGCGTGAAATAGTTATTTATTTTTGCAAACATAGAAGTTTGATCAACTACTTGCCCATTAAAAGAACTGATCAGTGAAACGGACACAGAAATATGTTCGCCCCGTGTCCCACATGGGGGACAGCAATTAACAATTGTTTTATTCGAACCAGTATCAAATAAAGCAACGCTTTAGCTTTATAATGTCAGTATAGACTAAGGACTATTAAAGGAAAGGCCTTCCTTTAGTGGTCTTTAGTTTCCTTAACACACACATATATGTTATTGTAAATTCCTGAATGTCAACATAGCATAGTTCCCCCTTGTAAAAGAGGCTCAAGTGTCGCAAGACGTAACTACGACCCCTATTAACACGATTTAGCGGCAATACAAGCCTCCAAGATCGCTGACATTGCCTTGACACTTGATTGACGTTCGACGTTCAGCGTCAGATCGCTTTAACGCCAAGACGAGTTACACCGTGAAATTAGTCTTTTTGGAGCAAATATGTGAAATTATGATTGACTAGCTGTGTGTGAGCTGTCTTCGTTCGCGTAGAATTTTGGGCATCCGGTCTGGAACATTTCACTTAACATCAAGTGATCTCCAAAAAGAACGCTTCTCACAAATGAATTTCTTTGTAATCAATAATTATTTTCATTTTCAATGAATCAATAATTCTTTACATAACGTCTCTGGCATGTCAACAGAATATCAGTTATGTAATATTAGTCCTAAAGTAGCTAAAGCCCTCCTTTTCAAAGGTTATAAAATTTTAATAGGTATTTACTTATTTAAATGAAACACATTTACGGTTTACTAACTAATATATCGCGTTTTAAACCGTTAAAGTGTTTCATTTAAATGTGTACTACTCGCGTAAACTATAGACAGGTATTTACTTCTCATAGTAGTATAATTCTTAAGTTAAACGTACTATTATGTAACTTGTACTTACGACAACTTACGTCATTACATATTAAATGTATGTCTTATTTAAATAAACCAGCTTTATAAAATGTGAAATGTATTGGTTAACTTATTTTTAATTTTATTTATTTACTGCCGACTTTTCGTATACCGTGCAACACCAGTGGTTAAAATGAGGGAGCAATAAAGAAATATAAATTAACTAAATTATTTCGCATTTTAAACCGTTTAAAGTGTTTTATTTAACTGTATACTACCCGCGTAATGTACAGAGAACACAATTTTTTGTATTTAAATCCTTAATCGTTACTTCTTTACAACATTTCCACCTAAAATACATTTGATGCAGCGTACCTTCAAATCGAATTCTTTTCAAAACACGAAAGCACACGTAATTTTCGTATTCCCCGGCAAAAAGCGATATAAGCCGAAACACGATTGGGAAACAAACAAACGTACTTTGTGCCGTGAATCTCCGGCGTTTTTGATTTATCGCATATTTTCCTTCATTTCCTTTGACGTCTGCATTCGTATGCGCTCTTATTTCATCCATTAGCCTCTCAGTTTGCGATATAAAGAACACACACTTTCCACGTAGTCCGTTTCTATTGCATATTGTAAAAGACTAAGGTGAAACTACTGGCTAAACATATAGCGGCGACAATACGAAGTGGAGAAGTTAGATTAAAAGTTTGTTTTGCTCTAAAACTGAGCTGTTGTCTATTATTTCAATATATATGTAGATAATATTATTAATGAATGCAGAAAACAAACAGAAATATCACAGTAACATATAAGGAATATAAGTAAAAAATACAGTGTTTTATTAACTGTACTCGCATAAACTATACGTAGTCTATAGTTTATGCGAGTACATTTAAATAAAACACTTTAACTGTTTAAAACGCCCGTCCCCCGTGTCTCCCTGTGACCACGGCTGCTGCAAAGCATCCGAAACGTCGACGTTACAGTGTTTTATTAAAAAAAATATAGTTTCACAGATAAATTCTTTAATGGTTCATGGTAAGTAGTAGAAGTTGTTCTTAGCATGTATTTGACTTGTCTAATTCTGAAATATCTTCTGTAGATGGCACAGTACAAAACCGATGTTTAAAACTACAAATATATAACTTCGAACAATGTAACGGCACTACATACTTCTATATTCGCGAAAGTTCGATACGAAATAATTGCACAAATAAACCTACTCCGTCTGAGTTATTCTGAACTGCTTGCATTTATTTATTTTCTTCGCTGAATGCTGAACGCTCCAACCTTTGCGATTTTATTTTTATGAAAAACGAACAGTAATATATGTTAACGAAAAAAAAAAAAATATATATATATCACACTAGCTGGTGCCCGCGACTTCGTCTACGCAGGATTAGGATTAGGATTACGTAGTATCGCGCATTTAAACTAAATGATGTCTATCATATCATACATTACATAATTGTGTGTAACTAACGTTTATGGCAGCGCACGCCAGAATAGCTCGCAGAAAGGTAGAGTTTACCTAGTTACTTGATACGTTATGTCATATTTTGGACGGCTCTTGCAATACTTTTATAAATTGTAGCCTATGTGTGATTCTGGTGTATAAGCTATATGAGTTATTAACATGGGAGTAACGAACATCCATTCACACATACAAACCTTCACGTTTGTAATATTAGTAGGATAGTACGCATTATTGTATATTAACGTTTAATTATTGTTAAGTGTTTTATTTTTGACATAACATTCGTTTTATATTATACTTTAATCCAAAGTTTAACGTTAGTAGTTCTGACGATTTCATTGGTATAATAGTAAAGATTCCCACCGGATCCAATTAATTTATAATCAATTTTTAATTTTTCGGAAACGTCTTGGACTTTCTATCTGGGTCACGGATTATCATACACAGATGATAAAAGTTATTAAGATTAATTATATCCATACCTAAAATATGTCAAAGTGCACCTTGTGAGATGATATATGGCAGGGATATTCCACCAACCATCATGTGAACCGCGTGCTTGACTTTTCCTCCTGTATTTGTATAATACAATTTAAGTAATCTTTTTTACAATTTAAGAAATACTATTATTGTTGTACTCTATTCAATTACGTAACACAATATTTGTACTTGCGAACAAACAACCTACATTTCGTACTCGAATACAACTATTCGACGAAACAAACCTTTCAAACGCAGCCTTTTGGCCTTCACTTACATATCTGTATATTATTCGCAACTAACCACCCCTTTCGCTGATTCGTCCCCTCCCCCCTCATGCCTCAGAAACCACACGAATACGCTCTCTTACATAACAATAATGCCCTTTCTACAGCCTCCCTGATGAATAGCTGAATAAACATACCTGTATTCGCTATACAATAGCGTTGCGACTTGCGACCCAGTTTTATTCTATAAATAAAGTTTCAGTACAGCGCCATCTGGCGGGTGGTTGTGAAACTTGGTCGACGTGATATGAATTTAACTGGAATTTTATAGTTTTGAGACGCTAGATGGCAGTGTAAAACATAAATGCCTAGGAGTAACTTTTATGGGTGGCGCTACGAGTTCCTTGTGGTCGTATTGTTCCTAGATAACTTGATTTTATGTTTTTATATTAATATATTGTTTTTTTTTCAGCTCTCCGAGCTCGAGCAACGGGTTCTGGAGGCGGAGGGCAGAGCGGAGGAAGCCGAAGACAAGGTATTATTTTGTTAGATATGCAAAAAATATTATGCTATCCCAGATTATATTGACACACAAATACATAAAAAGAAATATCATATTGTATAAGTAATTTTTAATAAGTCACTTAACAAATTACTTCTATTTTGTTTAAATGAATATATAGGAAGAAGGAAAGAAAACATTACTTATTTCAAAATTGTTACATTATTTATATCGTTGAAAAATTCTACTTTTGTTTGACTTAAGATCATACATTACTAGCGAAAGAAGGTTCAGTAGATTTTAGATGACAAAGAGGGCCCCGCCATCAGTAGTGCACAAGACGTTACACTGATGGATTTTACAAAACTAAATTATTAAGTCGCGACGTAAATCGGTCAGTTCCCCATTCAAAGTTCAAATATCACAGTCCATAACAATAATAGCTGGAAATCTACGTTCACAGACTACAATAGGGTATTCAACTAAACAAAACAGTTATATATAGATCTGTTGCAGTATTATTCAGTAGATGGCTTTCCGTTTTTTCCTCGAAAGCCTTTAGAATTTACAAACAACACTTCGGGGCATAAAATGCAAGTCAGTTTGAACGATTCATTAATTACACTCTGTACCTCGCTTTTAATCTTATTATGAATAGAAATTATATGTTTTAACTTATATCTGTAATATTTATTTGCTCAAACTTCCGTCTAATGAAAACTTAATGATATAAGCAAATTTAAAAAAATATGCAACAGAAGTTTTAAGCAAAAATTAAATTAATGTTTAAAATTTATAATACTAATATAATAATAACGCACAAGTTACCCTTATATGGGTCTACTGCACGCCGAAAAATAGGAAAAGTGGGTTAGACCTATAATAATTGACTATTGTTTTCCACTAGTTTGCGCAAATATATTTAAAACATTTCGCGTTTTAAACCGTTACAAGCATTTTATTTAAATATTATTTTGCTAATCAAATTAAGTTCTTACTTATATTTATTTCGGACAGAAAATTACCAATTACGATTCCGGTCTCTGAAATGTTAAGAGCCGCGATTTAAACAAATTACATGTACATAAAAGGGATGAAAAAATTCATCAAATAAGTCCCCAACAGTGGTTTTTGGCACATTTGCTAAACGCTATTGTGACGATTGAGCAATAGGGAGAGTCCGCTTAGGGATTACGAGGGGTAAAAATGTACAGATAGCAAAGAAAATACGTTTTTTAACCTTTAAATGCTTTAAGTTTCAACGTATATACTCGACGGAGACGGAGTCCTATTGGGTCTAACATGTATCAAAACAGTTTATATATATTTTTTTAAACATTTAACTACATGACTTCGTTTGATTAATAAAAAAATATGTCAGAATATCAAAATTCTGTCCTGGCCACTAACCACCATTTTCAGATGGAAAGACGTGTAGTACCTATCTAAATGTCTATATATCAGTCTGTGGATTTCTTAATATCTTCCAAAATATTTCGACAGCCCTGAGATTATGTGAGTCTATACTAGTGCTTGATTTTACTCCATGATGAAAAAAATGAAGGTAACTTGGGAAAAAAAATATTTTTTTGATATTTTAATATGTAAATATTTATTTACGCAAAAGTAACTAACGCTGAAATCGGAAATAATTTGATGAACATATAATCTATTAGAATACCCCAAACAAAAAAAGAACTTACAATAGCCGTCTCACCGATACGATTTGTAAGATAAAAACAAATGTTTATCTAAACGGTTATTGTGCCGTACCTTTAAACATAAAATGATGTTTTTGCAAACGGTACCAAAGCTAAGAGCCTCCGCACACAATGCAGCGCCAATCCGGGATGGCGCCTATTGATTTTTCTGGATTGCACCACTATGACTCATTCATGTTTCCCTGGTACTGTATTTGAAACATGTCTAGTGTTTTCCCACTCTCTTGGAAATCTTTTGAGTGTTTGTTTTTATTGAGGACTGGTAAAGCACTTTTTATTGTTTTAAAAGTCTCGCGTTTATGGGCTTTATATGACCTACCTTATGGTCGCTTTATTATCTGGTATTTAGAAAAGATATTAAAAGAATTGTATTCATAGTTGTTGAGTTAGTTTCCGAGAGCTTATTCCCATTAATTATTAAATACTAAGTTGTCGATTTTTCAGTATTGTCGCGAGTAGTACACGTTTAAGTAAAACACTTTAACGGTTTGAAACGCGATATATATTAGTTAAACTTATTTGAAAACTATTTACACGACGTTTCGGATGCTTTGCAGCAGCCGTGGTCTCCCCGTGACCGTTAATGTGTTTTATAGAAATGGGTACTAGAAGATGTTTAATGTTCCATTTAAACACAGACCTAAATCTTGTAGTTTACAATTAGGGCAGTTCATAGTAAATTCGTTTTTATGTTTTGATTAAATTACTTTCTCTTCTTCCTATTAGCTCAAATCCAGCGTGAAAATTGTTAGGTACCTAACCTACACAGATTCTCACAACATTAACTGAATGTTTCCATTTATCAAGCTATTTTATCGCACTTTGAGTAAAACAAAATGGCTCATAACAACCCCTTTTATCCATGCCGTCGCATTTGGCTTCAACGCACGCTATTCTACCCTCTATTCGTCAAACAATAAATCCTAGATCCCTATCAATCTCCATGTTGATTTTTCATCAGACACTGGCAACACTACCCTATTGCACGCGAAACGACCCTTCGCGGTTCGCGCATGCGCAAAAACGCAGCGCACTTCACGCCGATCTAGCACGCTTTCGCATAACTTCACGCGAGAGTACATAACAAATATTCTAAAAAAACCCGTGTAAAACCATACAACATCCATGCAGTCCGTCTCAACAAATTCTAAATCAACTAACCGTTTTATATAATAGCAAACGCCACAAGTTAATCGGTAGGATAGTTATCTAAGCGTCGATATAAGTACAACGAATTCTCGATATATTAGTAGACTCGCTGTGTTGATATGTCGAAACCTAAGACGTTAAAAGCCCATAGATTAAGTGCTGAATACGCTGAGAAAAACGGGCATCCCTTGAAGAAAGTCGACCCAGCAAACACGTAGCAGACAGTGAGTATATGTTTGTAGTACTCATGTTTCTTATCATTCGAGTTGCTCGCAGCGAAATCCATACAGAATCCTTACAAACATAAAGGCAGGAAGTGAGGCATGTGTTTGTTGTTTTATTAAACATAATTCTGCATTGCCTGTTTACTATAAGAACGTCACTTGAACGGAATCTGCTTAAGATAGGCTTCAAAAATATCTATAAATCTTCATAGATCTTTGATATGAATCAAATCCTTTCTTTCTAATAATCGCAATAGTAAATACGAATAATGAAAAATACAATTGATTTCTGTTTTGGTTTGTGTCAATCTTCTGTGGGTGAAATGCCTTTTAAAATAAAACTTATTTGAAAAATAGAAGAATACTATTTTTTTTTGTCATACAAAAGAGGTCTAAACAATATCCTGCCAGTGTTTTTACGACTAACAAAATTGAGATATATCTATGGACATATCTCAAATATTCTGTACACGAATTAATCAGTTTTTTTTTTATTTTATGAAAATTTTGTTGTAGATTATAACGTGATAATAATAAAAATATTTTTTCAATAACCTCGTGTTAAATTCTATCAATATGGCGCCGACAGCTGTTCGACGTACGCGTGCGCGGTACGTTTCGCGCCTAATTTCACGTAACGTAAAACGTAACTACTTATAACGCTTGATAATCACTTGATAGTACGGTCTAGACTACTGAGCTTTTAAAGTTCTGTATAAGCGTTGAACGTAAATTTTTACCTCCTGTAGATACTTATATAATCACGACATGAAGTTATTCACAGAGAGCTTTAGCAAATGACTTCATTTAAAAATAAAAATACATCTCAGTTGCGCGATGCAACAATATATACCATAGACAATTCGTCACAATGTTTATGTTTCTTATTAGAATCCTCTAGTCTGTTTTATTATTTGTTTTACGTTTCTTTATGCAAGAAACAAATTTCGCTTACGCGTTAACACATAAGGTTGATTGTTTATTAAATAACGAAAGACTCTATTGAACATACATATATTAAAAAAAATGAAATAACAACCTAGCACGCTGTTTGTATCAATTTTAGCTGTAAAACTTTATTATAAATTAATACTAAATATAATATTCGAAAATCTTAATAATTGTTCACGTGTTGTTGCACATGATGGCACTATATGAATTATAAATCGATAATTAATTGAAAAAAAAAATTACGACTCGGGCAGGAATTGAACTGCCATTCTCAGCGTTCCGTTCAGTTCCTCTAACCAATTAGTGATTGGACTCGGTAGCACATGCCGGTTCAAGGCCTGCCCGAGTCGTAAATTTTTTCAACTTATTATAGATTTTTAATTCACTAAGTGTAATAATTATTCAGGTTTTATTATTCATTATGTACAGTGTGGAATGTATGAGGGATACTTTTTTATTGGCCTTATTTGTACATCCCACTAACATCCAATACAATAAATAGTTCGAATACATTCTATAAATTAATGTCACAGCGGCCCGTAACTAATTAAAAACAATTACTATAAATTACAATTAGCAATCTTAACCATCTCGAACGTTTCCGCGTTAATCGATAGCTCATAAAATAGTGACTCACAGAGTGCAATAACCTACGGAGCTGTTCAGTCTGTGGATTAATCGCTCAACTAGGTCCATAGATTATAGAACGTTTTATTTGAGCTAGATAAAAGACCGGGGAACCAATTTTATTTTTACTCTTTGTCGGCTTTGCTCGTTTTGTTTGAAATGAGAATCTGTGGGATGTTAACTTTTTTTATAGTTTAAACTAGACGTGGCTAGGCTGTTAAAATTCGACCGTTCAAGGGATCCATTGCTTAGAAATTTGTTAACCATGAGAGGCCTCGGGTTCTATTATACCTTGGTTCGGAAATAGATATACAAATGCCCCCATGATCCAATAAGGGGAAAGCTGATTTAATTCATAATGAAAAAAATATTATTATTTTTATGTGTAAACGTAGCCAAGTGATCGGTCTTCGTTTAGGATCGTAACAATTTATCATAATTTATCAAGGTTTGAATTTGCCCTGTCCAACACATAACGTTGACTTATAAGTCCTTTGACTATATTATTTTTCTCAATTTAGTAAATTTATTTATTTTTCATTTTATACACTAAAATGGTATAAACGTGTTGTAAAATTGTCTGGTGCGCAAAATATAATATCCCACGTACGTTATGCAACATTCCTCAGGAAATCACGCTCAAAATTGTCACAGGAAATGTCATTTCCTTTGCGTTGTAAATGTAAGCTATCTATATTCTCGTCTCGCAGTGTCATGGTCAATATAATACAATAAGACAGGTAGGATAACTTTTCTCTATAAAGATGCGTGATTCTAAATTTAACCAATTCTGTAAATGTATTAATTTAATCTTGTCAGTAGTTTTCATGCCCTACGCAAATACACGCCTAGACTAACTAAAAATACGTTCTTGTCACCTTAAGATATTTACAAATGTAATATTTATTAATTGTGGAAAATTACAAAAAGTTAGCGAGAAACGGGGGGCTTATCCGATACATTTTAGACTGTATTTAGTTTTTATAAGGAATCCTCGACTTGCACTTACCAAATAATTACTTAGTTAACTAACTTACTTAGATTTTAAATTTAAACAATAATTAAGTATCTATATTTTACTTGCTTCTTTTAAATACTGTCTATAGTTTACGCGATTAGTACACATTTAAATAAAACACTTTAACGGTTTAAAACGCGATATATTAGTTAAACTTATTTGAAATTTGTCTCCTCGTGACCACGGCTGCTGCAAAGCATCCGAAACGTCGGGCCGAAGTTAATAATCATTTTTAATTAAATGTGTACTGCTCGCGTAAACTATAGACGGTATTTAAAAGAATTTATTGCTTCTTTTTTCAATGTTTTATAGTCCTGTCAAATAAATGTGAATCGCGTTAATTTTACATCGTATACGACACAAAGCGTGCCTTTAAATAATATAACCATGAACGTTATGTCCAATTCTGGCACACCGCCGAGGAATAACTTCGTTGAAGTCGTACCTTTTAGGAGTAAAAAATGTCTAACTATAGTTCCGCTTTGTATTTTTACCCGACAACAGCGAAGCCAAACAGAGCGGCAACCATTTTGTTCCTCTATATCTCTATATATATATATATCTATAACTCTTTGTAAGAATGTATATTTGTATAATAAAGGACAAACAAAAATAAGGTTCAGTTGATGGAAGGTGAAATACTCCTGCCATATAACACCTAAACCAGATGCGTAGTCGACCTATTGAGGCTTTGGATATTCGTTATCCACACACTGAATCCGACACTCGAACTTCACTGTACACATGTGACGTTGACGTGACGTGACGTGGAAGGAATTTCGATATTCTTACCACCCATTTAACATCCAGATTTTCATTCGAAGTCCTGCACGATTGAGAAAAATCATAAAATTATTAGAAATCTGTTTGATCGAGTGGGAATCGAACCTCAGGACCCCTTGATTATCAGCAATTTTTTGGTCAACGACTTCAATGCTAAAATTACTAAGACAGTTTTAATGAACTCAAATTAAACCTTGTTTTCGTTTTATTACTATTTCTAGTTCATGTTTTTAGTAGATACTTTGCTACAAACAACACTGATCATATAAACAAACAAAAATAACCATAACCTAGTTTATTGTTTTGTAGCCATACTTTTCGGCTAACTAGTTACTAATATAGTTATATAATTATATCCTGCTTATATTTATTTTTTAAAGTATGAAAATATACGTATTATTTAAATGACGTTTTTGACTCTAGTATTGATGTTTTATTTATAATATCATTGTTTGTATATAGCTTCTGTGGCCATTGTTTGAATGTACTTCGCGGTTTGAAGTGTTTCGTCCATGGTCTACGCCTTTCAAGTTTTGTACTTTACACAACAAACATTTCAAGAGCTTTTAAAGCTAGTACCGTTTTTATTTTCACTCTTAAACAAGTTTAACGGGAAGATTCTGAAATTTGTTACTTTCCTCGCATTTAATCATTACCACGTACACATTAGTTGTGTTTTTGTAAACCTCCTTCTCATCTTTGTCAACTATAGCAGGTACCCACGTCGTCATTCGCGTACCATCGTTCTTGCGAGTTATTCTTAAAAGATAAACATATACTCGTGGACAATTAAAATTAAATCATTCTAAGTTATGTATTTTTTTTGTTTCTCGAACTTCTTTCGCAGCGCACGCCACGGAAACCCTCGAAGACGAATCATTTTCCCCGTTGTTACCTCATTTTGAACTGTTTCTTCGTTCCTATTGAATCACCAATCAGAAGGGCTTTAGGCTATATATCGATATAACTATCCAACTATCTATGTCTATCCAACACAAACATTTCTTTTAAATCAAAACAAGTGGTTCCTGAGATATAAGCATTAATATAAGTATTCGTGGAAAGAATGTATCTATCCTATTGCTCGAGTTTCAATTATGGCGCCAGCTAACGACAGCACAGATAATAAATCTATTGTTACCAGAGCCAATATAGACTATATCGTCATGTTATAATTAGTATAGTGTAATGGTTAGTCATCCTTCCCCCTAGAAGCAAGACTGTATTAATAGATGTAAGGGTGTGAAATGGATGACTCACTTTAGAATTATTAATACTAAATATGATAGATCTAAGCTTAACAATGGTACTTGTAATAATTAAAAAAAAACTATAATATGAATATCATTTGTCTTTTTCAGTCTCTTTTAAATAAAACACTTTTAACTGTTTCGAACGCGATTTTTAACCGGCATTACATCAGCCGTAGAAACGTTGAGAGGTAGTGAAGATAAATAAAAAAATAACATATCACGTTTTAACATTGTCAGTTATTTTTAATGTACTATTCGGGTAACCTACAGACACTGGTCACTGGCCGACACCCCACGACCGAACCCGCCTGAAGCTTCTAGTTAAATAAATTAAAAATAACAAATATATTTGTCTGATTAACTCTTAAAAAAATGTTTATTTAAAGGAAACTAGAACTGTTAGATAATATTATAACTTTTTAGATACTCAAAATTTTTTTAAAGCTTAAGTCGTTAATAGTATTCAACTTAAATGTGCACTACTGGCAATATTTGTTATTTATAAAAAATAATATTTGTAATCTGGGCCTTAGCTCTGCGAACTTAGCCACAGCTTCACTAGTATAATTTGACGTAGAAATTTTAATTACATACTCACATAAATATGTTTAAGTCTCTTTCATTACTGTACAATGACGTCAGTAACAATCAGTGCGTGACGTGCAATTATAGTAACAATTGTGATCGGTTCAAACGATGCTTGCCCTTTGCATGCGTTCCTTTTGTTTAGTCGAGACGGGATCGTCTCTTTAATTAATTCACTCAAACATCCTGTAAGCTAAGAATATTACGATTCATGTACGTGTTAGCTATGAACTTTGATATTCAACGAATTGTTTAATTGTAAAAGAGCCCTTTTCTTTCTTTTATACTAATATTATAAAGTGTGTTTATTTAAACGCAATAATGCAAGCAAATTCTGTATGCAATTCAAGAATTATCTATGTGAGATAGATTATTTATCGAGGAAGACTACACAATATCACGCTGCGACCCATCAGAGCAAAGAATAGGAAAATGTGGAAAAACGATGAAAATCACTCATCTTTTATGAAAGAATGATTTCGCTTTAAATGTTGTACAAAATATCCGCGACAGTATAGGACATTGTACGATTAACTCAAAAGGACTGTTTTTGTAATAATCAAATTTGGTCGAAGTTAATGCCTTATTACCAATTATTTGACGGACTTGCATCAATATACAAATACTAGCTGTGTCAGCGACTTCTTCCCCGTAAAATAGTTGTTTTGGCCGTCCAAATTTGTTTTCAAACCTCTACGCCTTTATAAATTTAAGCTGCCAACGACATCGGTCGCGTTCCGTTAAGCTAGTTCAAAAATATAGTGTCGCGGACATTTTTTTAGATCATTTAAAGAGGATTCATTCTTTCTTACAAATTTTTTGTATACAAGCAATACAAAAATACCGTTTTCGCAGCTCACGCATCTGAAACCCGCAGAGATGAAAAATTATCCCCGTTTTGTTCCATCGATTCGAACCCGTAGTTCCGGAGATTAGCGTGTTCAAACAAAAAACATACAAGCTCTTCAGCTTTATATATAACTATAGATTAATTTTGTAAACATCATATGCCGGATCAGCTAGTATTATATGTAGTTAGTAGTATATATATTCTTTAATTTACGTCCGTCTATTTTTTAACGAAATTGTTGTACATTCTCTTTCACATTTAGAACCCAAATACTTAATCTAAGCTTCATACTGGTAGAAAACTATGTGGTTTTCATGGCTCTACATTTGCATATGAGCGGCAATAACCAGAGCCAAATGTACTGAAATCTACATAATTACTGCACAAGTAGTATGAAGTGTTTTATATTACTAACGTGTAATGAACATAAATGTACGCATTTGTTTTATTAAATGTAGAACAATTATTGTGTTATTAGTACACTCGACTTCGGTTTACGAGGTACAGAAGTCGATTCCCGGGTGAAGCAATACTTACTTGTATTCAATATTTAAAAGTTAAAGGTGCAATCACAGATTGAAAATTAATTTAATTGCGGCCCGACGTGTCGGAAGTTTTGCAGCAGCCGTGGTCACGGGGAGACTAATATATATATCGCGTTTTTAACCGTTAAACTTTATCATAATAATAATAATAATAGCTGCTTCCACGACGTACTATATGTATGCATTTAATTTGCTTTCAACTGCCTCGCTCTGTCGCGGTATGCGGACTTACAGTCAATTAAATATCTAGAATCCCTCGAAAGCTCCGCCATTATTTGATAAAAAGGCTTGTATTGGCGTTCGCTTTGAAATTTTTATAAGGTTAATGTATAATTATTACTACTAACTATTTAAAATATTGAAAATTAAATGGCGCGTATGTGAAATCGTTTCCCTTATTATCACACAAAAAAAAGAAAAAGATACAGTTAACGATTGAAAACTTTGATGTTTTTCGATTGTTTTTTGATTACGACTCGGGCAAGATGTGTGAACCGGCGTCCTCAGCGTTCCGTGCTGTTGCTCTAACCAATTATTGCCAATTCAAGTCGTGCCCGAATTTAAACAGTCAAAAGTAATAATAATAATCATTTATTTGTCAGACCATAAATCGATCAGTTTCTTAAAATAAAAGTTAAAGACTTTCTCTTCAAATAACTATCACTCCAAGCAACCACAATTAAAAAAAAATCATGTCTAATTTGAGAGACATACTGTGTATGCATCACGATCGTGGAAGATAATAGACAAAAAACTAATAAAATAATATAAGAGGTAAAGCTTTATATTTACCAAGAATACCAAATAATAATTAATAAATAATTATTTCGGTAAATAATTCGCTTAAAGACATAATTCGAGTCTGAGATCTAAACTTCACAGATCTTGGAAATATTTAAAAATATATCGTGTAACACTACCCTAATATTTACACGTAATGTTTGATGCAATGTCTATCGTATGTGATGGTAATAAGGTGTAAATTTCATTATCAATATTATTGTAAACAGAGACCCTATGTGTGTCAACGTAATGAGAATAGGGTTGGCCCTTTGATCGATATCTTGCCCCAAATATTGTAACCGAATAGCAGAAACCATTTAATCGATATTATTATTACGGTTTAGGGTTTTGACCGTGACACAGTAGAAAGTTCCTTCTTAAAGAAAACTTTTCCCATTTTATCCTTTTTTTAATTAACTTCTTTATAACGCGATTCTTCGCAGTCTGAAGTTTTTATAATCGTAGGAGGGGGTCAAATATATTACGACCGTTTAAAAAGCTCTTTTTTTGTAATGGAATCCCCTAGAAGACATTTATGTGAATGTATGTAGACACACAAATCGAAAAAAAAAATCTACTACTACAAAATACTGCCAATGCATCCTACTGGCACAAAAAATCAATCTAAACAGAAGTCAAGAAAATAATTATTTTTCTCTATAGTTTAAGCGAGTTGAACTCTACTCGCTACATTTAAATAAATCAATTTTAACTGTTTAAAACCCGTTTATATTTACAACTTATTTACAAGTGAATTTAACAACAGTCTCACGTTTCGACGAGTTTCCCCCGTGACCATGGTCAAACTGGCTGCAAAACGTGCAAAAAGTGTTTTATATAAAATCAAAAATGCTGTACAAAAGGCTGTAATCGAACATTTATTTATCGTCTTAATTGTTTAGGTTGGGTTATAGAAACATACGGTTTATACAGACTTCATCTCTTCCCTTGGACTGCGTGTCCTTCTAAAAACCACAGTAGTAAACTTGAAAAATCGTGTAGCGTGTACGATAACTTTAATAGTGGTAAAGTTCTTCACAATACCGCATAGATGGAACATTTCAAAGTATTCTGGACCAATTCCAATGTGAAATTGATACCATCGATCTTCTGTGGGTGTATTTTACCGCAGAACGATGTTATCTAATGCCAGAACAAGATTATGCTATTTCATATTTATTACGTTTTATTACCTTGTACTTCTTCGTCTGTGAGTAACCGCAGCGGAGGTCTTGGACAACCAATGTTCTTAACAATAGCCTAAAGGTTTTGTTGTGTATTTTAAATTATTGTTTTGGGAGATATATTTATATGTAATTGATTATTTTGTTTTACTATTGACTTGATTATATTATTACTAGCTGTGCCCGAAACTTCGCTCGCGTGGAATAGTGACTTGGGGTAGGATTTTTAATTATTTAGGCTTATTAATTTATTTAATTGCTCATTTATCGCAGCCAATCTATGTTGTAAGTGCTACTTTGCCGCAACACTCTCACCTCACATCACTACTACTTTAACTCCCATTCTCACTCCCACTCCCACAACCAGTCCTATTCCCTAAAAGCCAAAGAAGAAAGTTTCATTGTTCTAGCTTCAAAAAACCATTCGTCGCGGATATTTTTTTAAAATTATTTGAGGTAGAACATTTCTTATACGTTTTATTTTCTAAAAATGTTTTTGCAGCACACGCAACGAAAGCCGTCAAAGATGAATATTTTTTCCACATTTCCCCCTGTTTCTTCGTTCCTATTGGTCACATGTTTTACTGTCACTAATATTTATACTCTATCTTTCTAGATAAATGCTCCAACCAACACAAAACATTCAATAATTTAATAATTTTTCCATTCGAACGAGTAGTTTCTGAGATAAGCGCGTTTAAACAAACAATCAAACTCTTTTCATTTCGAAAAAAACAATATTTACAATGCAATATTGTTTTTTTTTAATCTCTAAATACCCTATATTGTTATTTTGAACACAAAAGATTGGGCAAGTTCTACTCGAAATTCAGAACACAAAGTTGTTCTAGACACATAAATCTAATAACTAACGAACGTCTTGTCTATACGCAAATATCGGAATCGAAACGAAACTTCATCTTAACTTTGAATATGTCGTACTACTTTCCACTTTATTACAGAAAGATTGTATTAGTATGTAATTCAGGCGAAAATTGACTCCCTTGCGTAAGATGAAACTATGTTTTTTTATTAACTGACAACCGTTCTTTCCCTGTCTGAACCAAAACGTGTTTTTAGGAAAACATAGAGTTGGCTTCCGCACCCAAACACAATATCATTTTTTTTACGATGGAAAAGGACAGACAAACATACCGCAGCCATTTTTTGTTGTATAATTTATTAGAAATATTCTTTCGCGCAAATTAAATAAGCTGCTACACATTTTTTTACTTTTCCCAACTTTCACAAAAATAAAATAAGCTCCTTGAAACTTTGAAAAACGTTGGTCAGCACTCAGGTCTTTACTCTTCGTATCCAAGGCACGTCTAAGAAGTTATTAAAACTTGATCATCGTTCTTTGAGTATACTATGTACTGTAATAACTATGCTCTACCGTCTGACAATTTTAATATACTAGTTACGCTCGCGGTGTTGCTTGCGAGTCATTATACATAGATAATTTATTTCCATGGCTTCTGCTATCTTTTTCGTTCTAAACCTTATTTAATTTTTTTTCTTCAAAAAAGGGATCTTTATAAAGATACACTTAAGTTTACATTTTTATTAATGTTACTACATTTTTTTATTTGTTGTAATACTAGCCGTTTCAAAGATTTATTTAACGTATAGAATTCAGAATGATTACAAAAGTGTTATCTAGTAAAATTTTAAAACATTAGGGGATTTGAAGCGTCGAACGCTTACACATCTCCCGAGACTATAATTTGTATAGTTATAACACAATTTCAACCAAAGCTTTTTTGATGGTCAGACAAACAAAAAACTTTTCATTTTCATTTTATAACATCCGTCGGGATCTACAGCTTATAAAACAAAAACGTATATATCGTATAAGGAATGGATTTTTAAAAATTTCACATATCTACATTTAAGCTTGCAACTGTATTGACGAAAAACTAGGTAAAGGGTAAGGTAAAAATAGGTAAAATTAAATCAAATTAACAACATTTACATCTTTTCGCGGACATCTAATTTTCTATTAACCTTGAAACAGAAAACACCCCTTTCGTAATCGACGCGACCCACGGTCGAGACACTAAAATAGAGCTATAATTTTGTTTTTCTTTTCGGGATTTACGTGCTGTGATTTGTGTGTCTGTCTTGAGCTTATAAAAGGTCCTTTAAGTACTAAGGCTATTGTTGGCGACCGCTTCAATCGTTTGTGCGTATACTAGAAACGCTCTGTCTGGTGATATTATAAGTTTGTCTGTAATAAATATTACAGTCTATAATGTGAGTCATTCATGGAGGGTTCAACGTTCCTAACTAGAAATATTAGACGTTAAAATGCATCTTCATATCGAAGTTAACTTTAATTAAAAATTTAATTTTTAAGTTAACGTAACCTTAACTAAACACTAAAAGTTTACAATGCATAATATACTGTCTATAGTTTACGCGACTAGTGCACATTTAAATAAAACACTTTAACGGTTTACAACGCGATATATTAGTTGAATATTTGGAAATATCCCCGTGACCACGGCTGCTGCAAAGCATCAGAAAAGCGGCGGCGGGAGGAAAAAAACATTTCCAAAAAGTTTAAATAAATATTCCGCTTTTTAAACCGTTAAAGTGTTTTATTTAAACGATAATATATTAGTTATATTTTTTTACAATTTATGTTAACTACGACCTGATGTTTCGTTTTATAACTTTGTGTTTTATGAATTTGTATTATTTGCGTAAACTACTATAAAACTTATATGTCAAATAGTTTGTGAAATATCAAGGTAAAATCCTGTTTCCGTCTACAGGTGAGTGTAACTCTTATCTACAAATAGGATTATAATAATTCTAACGCCTCGCGGTTATTACAAACTAGCTCAATCAGCGACTTCGTCCGCGTAGAATAGTAATTTCGGCCATCAAGTTTGTTTTAGCAAACCTGTTTAACACTTTAACGGTTTAAAACGCGATATCTTAGTTAAACTTATTTGAAAATGATTTTTAACTTCGGCCTAAAGAAAATATATATTGTCTGTAAGAAATAAATAACAATTTATAAATAGTTAACTCATCCAAAATGGAAAAAACATCCATATGCCAGTTATTACTACTACATATTCTATTGATATTTCAAAAGCTTTACGATAGTAGCAGGAGGGATTTTACATAATACTTAGACACCTGGGTCCGACAGACATTTAAAATTCCAAAAGCGTCGTACTACCATTGATATGTACTATGATGCGTCACCTTAGATTTCCATTCAAGCTTTTTATGACACGATTTTGTTCATTCGTCTATTGACTCGGTATTTCTTGGTACTAACATAAAAATACAAACAAAAATAAGTGATGTGTCATGTAATTTTTTTTTAATAATAGAGGACAGATTAGCATGGGGTTCAGAGACTGAAAGTCGATTAAGCTGCACGGCTTTTTTATCTGTGGACGGTTCGTGACCCGGACGGAATTTCTATATAGGAATATATCCATTTAATATCCAGATTTTGAGGCGAAGTCTAATATGTTTCAGAAAAATTATAAATTTAAAAAATTAGAAACGTGTAAGACCCGGTAGGGTTCTGACATACGACCCGTTGATTATTATCCATACATTGCTACCATTAGACCAAAATTTATGAAATAAATATAAACATAACACCACAGATAAAAACTAGTACTTAAAATACTCATATACACGCTTTTAATACATCCGTTATCTAAAATACCCGATGAAAGATTAATCGCATTAGAACTTCTTAAACATAATCTTTCAAGCTATTGAGCTCGTAAGGTTAAAAATAAACAAATTCTGAGCTGTATGTAAATATCGATCCATAGGTAGTCCTGTAGGATATCGCCAGTTGGAAGTTAGTTCGTTTCTGTGGCGCGTCGCGCGCGAACGTTCACGTAGTTCGCGCTTAGTCTGTGGAGTTGGAATACGTTGTCTGTGCAGTGGTGAACTTTGGAGTGCAGTCTGTACATTTGAACTTAGAATTCCTTTTCTCGCTAATTCCGATTTCTGTGCGGAAACTTCGTACTCTAGAATCTAGTTTGAGAAGTTTTCCGTCTATTTCTGGTTCACTAATGAATGTGGAAAGGCATGATTTGTTAAAAATAGAGAAAGATAATGTTTTCAATTAAATAAAAATTAATCTTAACCAATAGAAAAAAACGTATGCTTAACATTTTAAGTATTTTTTCTTACTTTAATATTGACAAAGGCAATATTAATTCTTAGAAAACCCCTCTCAAGAAGCTTCCATGGTCATTAGGACATATAAAATGTTCAAGTGGCTCTTTATTATTCTTTCTTACAACATATAATTATTTACAATAAAACGCATTACAATATAAGTTTTTAAGGATATTCAACAATATATCGCCGGCAGGACACGTCCTGATATACAGAAAATTTTAAAAATACTTTCTGTATCGTTTATTAAACTTTTATCCTTTCAATTACTATTCCAAGCATATAATAAATGTTAACCGGTTCCAGCATCCAACTTTGCATAGATAACATTTAATATCCGACCGGTAATTGGATTTCAACGCGTAATTAACGTCCTCCCAGTTATAAATGATCATTTTATTATTAATGGCTTCAGTACGCGTGCAATACGAAATACATACATTACTATAATTCATAAGGCACACAATTTATTAAAAAAAGGGTTATTTACAAAATTGTATTAAATAAACACTAACGGTTTAAAACGCAACATTACAATTACTTAAATAAATAATAAATTACTTATAATTAAATTAATTAGTATGAAACTAATACTATTAACTTAATTAATTTCACAACTGCATATTCTTCTTAAGGTGGGCAGTTCGTGAATAATAAAATAAATATAAATAATTAAAACCTTAAACGGCTTCGGTTATTTTTAAACATGACCAAGTAAAACTAAGTGACAAAAGAATTGTTATTTAAATTCAGAATTTAGCTAACTAAGAAAAGGTATGCTTGCGACTTCGTCCACGTAGAATAGTTAGTTTATACGACGTCGGTCGCGTCCCTTTCCGTCGTTGTTGTGTCGTCCCTCTCATCGTTCGATCATCTTAAAAGATAGACATATAGGGTCCCGGACTTTTTTTAGATCATTTAAAGAGGATATCATTCTTTCATACATATTTTTTGGGTATCTTGAACCGCTTTTGCAGCGTACGCTTCGAAAACTTATAATGATGAATACTTTTCCAAATTTTTTTTAACATTTCCCGCTGTATCTTCGCTCCTATTAGTCACACGTTTTAAAGCTTTCCCTATAAATGCTCTAACCAACAGTAAAAAATTCGAACCTGAGATTGCGCGTTCAAACAAACAAACTCTTCAGCTTTATACAGATTATTATCAATATAGATTATTAATTTATATAGCTCTACTTAGTTGTATGCATAATATAACTTTCATACGAAATTTGTATTTTGAGTGTCTATTTATTTGCCGTACCTAATGATCGATGATAATAGTGGAATAATCAATTTGCCGCACAATATTCCCAACAGAGTGCTCGTCGTAGTGGAAGATCAATGAGATATTGTGTAGTACTTACCGATATTAAGCAGTGTAACACATACTTTTATTTCTGATACAAGCAAAATCGTAAACATAGATTGAAAATATATTAAACTATTTTAGAATTAAAATGCGATAGATAAAATAATCACAACACTATTCTTTTTTTTTATAAAAGTGGTTAGTTTTGTTTTAATTGTAGTTTGCGAAAATCTCTCAAAATATATCATCGTTTGTAGAGTTTGTTTTAGTAAAGACATAGATAATTTAACACCGTTGCGACTACTCAGTGGTGCTAGTAAGGGATGATAATTAATTAAAACCTGATACGACGGGATATAGTTACAGAGAAGAATTCACCTAGGGGACAAGTGTCACTTGTTATATCATATTAGGAAGCACATTATCCTCAGTCATCAGTTTTTTCTAAAGCCATTTTTTTTCGGCAACGTGTTCATATTATAGCAGAAACCAAAAAAATTGACGTGCATTTTTTAATTTCAAGAATTCGGTAATATTAAACAGTTTCAATAAAATTCGAAATTCAAATCTATGTAAAAAGTTCGCGCCCAAAAAGTTCCGGATGCCATATATCAGAGACACTTCGAATCAAGATGGACGTCTTTGATCTATTTTTGACGCCAAACGGAGCGTGTCGTTTGTAAACATTCAGATTGATTGCACTGTACTAGTGAAATAAACAACGATCGAAAAAGTGTCGTAACGGCTACTCCAAGAAAAGGACCACACAATGAGTAATAAACTTGTAGTTTGTATAGTAAAACGTGTATTTATTTTCTGTGATCACTTTATCTAATAGTAATCTGTGTTGAAAAGACTTAACTATTTTATGAACGAAGTACTGGCAGCCTAGAATGTGTCATATGTCAAATTTTCTACTAAAATTCATGGGTCGAAAAAGTTTCTATTCCCTTCTAACAAGATTAATTGTCCCTTCATAAACAAATAAGGATGTTCGTAACAATTCCTGCCAACGTTTTAATTAAACCGAAGTAACTAACGAGGATCCGTTGTTTAAACTTAGCCACAAGCCTGACTTAACGGCGGACGTTTTACAGATTTAGATATGGCCGATGTAAAATTAACGAGCTTACCGTGTTTAAAATATAGAATCCATTTCATTCAAACTTTAAATTAAACACTTTAACGGTTTAAAACGCAAACTATATTAGTTAAACTTGTTTACAAATTATTTTTAACTACGGGCTGATGTTTCGGATGCTTTGCAGTAACCGCGGGTCATAGGGAGGCCACGGCTCAACAATATTTATTTAAACGTGTACTATGTAATGGCTTAAACAACAGACAGTATCTAATTAAGACTTGATTTGTCTTTTTTATTTACTGCTCTACTAAGGAAAATATTTTCCTTTCGACATTACCTTTTAAAAATAACTTACTATCTTTTAAAAATAAGTGACTATAAAAATACATTATCGTTAACGCATGAATTAATTCAACATCTTATTTTAACACCGGCCGTATAAGTGTTGTCATTTCCCGCTTCCCCGTATTTCTTATTTTCTTAGTGTTGCCAGATATATTTAGTCGCGTTCTCGGCTGAGTCAGGCGAATTATGGCGTTTGTGATGAATATCAGCTATTCTCGCGCGAAGCTGAACTACTTTGTTTTACAACTCTACTGAAATTTTACTACTTTTCGTGTTTATTGCTACGAGCTATAAATATGACAGTATATCTGACGGACATTTTGTTATTACATATATGTACAGGCTACATATGGTGCTATAATTTCATAATTAATTAAATAATTTACTAATGTGCAACAAAAATACTTAACGAAGACAGTAAGGATTTTTAGCTTCGTAAAATGGAGCTTAAAGCCCCGGATACACTAGGGAACGTTTTGTCCCGCAACATGACGCGCAACACAAAATATACGTGACGCTGCAACATTGTATAGTGTCTCGCAACATGACCCTCAACATTTTACGTGACGCGGGGCATGTTGCTTGCTTCCGCCTCGAGAGCGAGAGCATGTGTCCCGCGTCAGTGTTGCGCCATTTGTCACAGAGTGAACACTCTTCTTTCTCGTTGTAATAAGAAATTCCGCATCCACCACCTTCTCTTTCTCTTACGTTTCAACACACTCGATATAATTACTATGTACGCAGCACTAATAGCCACAACCTCCTCGGGCGACATTTCTATAAACACTGAGAAGTGTGGTCGACAAAATGTTCCGCGACATGTATCTCGGCACATTCCACGTAGTTGTTGAGGAACATGTTCCGCTACATGTTGCTCCATTTGTCCCCTAGTGTATCCGTGGCTTTATGCTGATCAAAACATTGATGAAATCTACTTTATCTACATAATAAAAAAATATTACTATTACCAGATCTTGTATGAAATGAGACCGCTAGAGCCAGAGTAGCCTAACTGCAATTGTATGATTTGAGTTATTTATATTTTCATAATCTAAAAATGTTATTCTACAAGAGCACAGTGACGAAAATTGTTTACATATTTTTTACACGAATATCTAAAAGTTAAATTCATTTTATTTTCCTCCTTATTGAAAATCATGTTTTTTGTTATTAGGCCACTCTGCCTCTAGCAGCCTCATATTGCCATTAAATAGATAAAATGAAAACACAAGACCTGAACTTATGGAATCCGTATGTACTATGAACGCGTAAAGTAACTTGTGTATTTTAAAACCTGTATAGACATTAAGAGTGTGTAAGATTGTTGAACCAATAAAGATATAGTGGGATAAAACATGAAGTGTAAAGTGGAAGTGGTTAAAATGTGTACGCTTGTTGGAATATACGCGGACAGATGTAAGTTACGATGGATATTAATAACCATACTGTCTGAGAATTTAAACTTGTACGTCTAAAATAAGAGTCTTGGATTCGATTTCTGTTATAGAAGACGGGGCACTACCCTGTTCACAAATTTTACCAAAAAAGTAGTTAGCAGTAGCTTTTTTTCTTATAGCGTTTAGAGCCTCATTCAAGATTTATATAAGGGAAAGGCGAGAGGTCCAGTGTTCGAAATCTAAACAAAAGATAGGCAGAAAAGGCCTCAGTAGTTACTTGCATCATACATGAAAAGATCTAAATTCTGAAATCCACAGACTCGAACCAAACGTGGATTTAAATATCACTTCTCTATTGTTCATTTCATATATTCTCATGTTCATTCTCCGAACAGAATTGAAGGTTCGTTCGCGTCAAAAAGTCGTGAAGCTTAATCGCGTTACGATTTAAGTTACTACAGTCTCTGGATTTCTGATTATCCAAAACAATGGACAGCGCATCTTGTCTAGATGTTCACTGTTTGTTCCCATTCAAATTTCATGCAATGCGGTATGCCCGAGTTTCCTGGCTTCCTAAAGCACACGCCGCAATGGCCGATGCATAACTTCGTGTCGCAACTCGCAAGGATAATATTGCGGCTGGCAGCTTACGTGCCGCTTTTACCTGGACAAGATTAGCGCGGTCGCCTTCATAAATCATTTCGTGATATGGGCTAGAGGGTTTTGTTTAGCTTTTGAATTCCTAACTCATAAATAATTATTATTTCATATCGTTATGTAAATGGCCGGTCTGTAGCTAAATGGTTAAACGTGCTTAGCAGTGCGTGACGCGCGACAGGTCCTGTGTTCAAATCCCGGGGAAGCAATATTTTGTTTTAGTCGAGCAGGGCAGAGAAGTCTGAATCAGCTACTTGCCTGTCATCAATGAAACAGACAGGAAATTTTCACTACTGAGAGGATTTCACTACTACTACTAACCACATTTTCGTATTTTTTATTTTAAAGATGTATTTAATAAAAATAAAAAACACCTACTGTTAAAAATACTTTATATTAATAATAAGTCCCTACGTATGTATAGGTAAATGTATTAATAAACAGTAAATACCGATTAAAGATAGGTTATTAATTGGATGCAAGTTTTTCACTTCTCTACATAATTGTACGTAATACCTACATTGATTTGATGTCTCATGAGTAAAATTTAAATTCCAGGTCCGCGCCATGGAGCAACGGCTATGCGAATGGCCGGCGGGCGCTGAGGGTGCTCCCAAAGCCATCTCCAGGCTCGAGGGCCAGATAGAAGAACAGGTACAGCATAATGTCAGAAATCCTATTAAATTACCTTTACCTGTAATTTTGGAGCTGCTTGGTCGCGGTAAAATAAAAACTTACATATATCCTATCAGAAATGGCTGATCATATTTTCATTCTGTGGACATTCAGTGACACTTATACTAAATTTTGACAATTGACAGTGTTGTGACGCGAAGTTTGTTTTGAGTCGTTAATTAATTTTGTTTATCAATTTAAAATGTTTTGAATTTATTAAAGATTTGTGAATTACAAGTATTCTTAAAGTATTAAAAATGGATAGTTTCGACATAATAGATAATCGATAAAAGTATAAAACACGAAACATTGATTCTTATTGATCGTAGGCACTGAAACTTTTTTGGCAAGATGCAGGTACTTTTCCAGTTTAATCTGTTAGATGTACAATTTATTTACCACTAAAATAGTAAGCGTAGTAAATATTTTATTAATTAAAACTATCATCATGAAACTTTAACCACGTTTCTCTTTCACTACTTCTTTTACAACTTGCTAATAGATCTTTTATGTTGCACTCGATTGTTGCGATCTGCGTCCGGTACTTAAATCCAGTAATAAGGCGATAAATATTTACATATATTCCCCATAAATAAATATAAATTAAATTTAGTTTATTTTATCACTGATACCGTGCGATCTTCGGTTACGAAATAAATTACGATCGCATTAACAAAATTTAGTTGAATCTAGTTACGTCAAAGATGCTTTTCGTTAAAATAACACAATTATATTTTTTCAAACCTTCACATATTACTATTAAGAATGTTTTGTATGTATGTGGTAAAAGATTAACGATTTATTCTTAGAAGCAGCTACGTCTCCAAGACGCGAAACAAGTCGAGGCAAAAGCAGCTCGCATAAAGGAGTGGGTCACAAATAAACTAAAAGAACTAGAACAACAAAATCAATTATTAAGAGAACAGAACGACAGATGCAACCAACAACTTGAACTGTTGAGGAATCATATAGCCACACAGGGGAGCAGGAACTGTACTGTAAGTTTTAACTTAATATCCTTTTTACCCATTTTAAGCTACAAGTTCCATATAAAGCCAAATAATCTTATATGTAAATCTAGTATCTTACACTTCTAATTAAGAATATCATTTGTTATTTGTCCTAATTCCATCAACATGTTGCAGTAATAAATTTCGGGCATATTTAATTTATATTCAAAGTCCATAACCCCCTGTCATACAGCACACAAGAAATATTGTAATTATCATACAGCAACATAGTGTTTTAATCCCTCAGCAGTTTTTACCTTCTCGAGGGAGTTTATCACTAGAAGTGAGATCAGAGGAAACAACTAGAGCCTCAAGTTTGTTAGCGGCGAATCGACGTCGCTCTGAAAGTCTTGAAGGGCCGCAGGTAGCTTATAAGTGTAATGTAGATACAGATCTTTGGGTTTCAAGGTCATAATCTCATGAGTAAACCTATTAAATACGCTTATATTGGAAAAAAATACAAAAAAGTAAAGATTTTCTCAAAGAACCTTATATTACTAATGATTTAATACATAAGGAGCTCAATTATTGTTTCCTGCTTCATCAAATGTATTAATTTTTTTCCAATATTATCTTAAACAGCTCTCTTGCAAGTTTTCTCTACCTGTGAGCTTGTAGTGAAAAGAGAGATATATTTAATTACTTAGTTATGATGCTTACCGTATTAAGAACCAGAGCCCACTTAAAAATTTTTTCAATGCATAATTTTCTTCTCCCACCTTTTATCTGATTTAAGCAAAGATATATAAAAAATCTTACATATGACCATAAAACTCCAAGATCACAATCTGCATCAATATGGCTAGTTAAAAAAAGGAATGAATGGCAAATGTGTAACATATTAGTGCTGTCTGTCATGTTTTTAGGTTGCAATTAATATTAAGATTAAATAATATATACACAAAACACATTATTTGTAGTGTTGCTAATATAACATAAAGATAATATGTAAAAAGCACCTTAACATATTGGAAGTCACAAACAGTTATATACTTCACAAAGTTGTGATACACAATGTACTAAACACTTATTGTAACAACAAATGTTATGTACCTGCATGGTTATATTTGTACATATTTGCATCCTCTAACATATTTAGGATCTTAGATCTTAATAAGTTATATTTAAAAAAATACTAATATTTTTACTTTAGAAGTAGAACAATCTCATTATTTTATATTTAGTAAGACATAATAAATTAAATGAATTGTCACTTTTCAGTTTGTATTAAAAAAAATAAAGGAAATGTCCAATTTAAGCCAAAAACACTTGAAAATCCTATTCAAAATTAAGTAGTATTTAATGTTCTTATGCCTCGAGACAATGTGGATAGTAGGGTCGTCCTCTGTCTGTTTTAAAAGAAGAATCTTGACTTCATTAAATAATAAGATATGCAACAATACAATTTGTTGTACAGTCATACTTCATCTTATCTGTGGCTGGTCCTGGCTGGTCTGTAATTCAATATATATTGTAATACTCATAAAGGAAATAAAACTGCAATATATACAACATTCCAGCTATTAATAATCTTACAAAATGTTCATGGTTACAAAGAGTTATTGAGTGTAACAGTGTTGCAAACAGTCGTAGTCTGAGACATTCAAATGATGACGGAAAGTGTGTGTGTCAATGTGCTTCTAAAAGTATCCCTATATTTCAGTTACCGCTAACAACATCTGAGCCTCACTACAGTACCCCAGTGAGGCATAGAAGAAACTTGTCAATTGGTACAACGAACCTGACTCAAGCGAATGTATCTCAAATTGGCACAATGAATAGGACTATGGATGAACGAACCACAGCGAGCCTCTTGGCTGATGATTTAGCAGTAAGTTGCAATTTATATATTCTGTACAATTGATTTATATATAGTCAAATCAACTACTTTACTAAAAATACACTTAATTTACACTACTTGATCTACTGTAAATTTTAAACATTCTATCGATACGGATCTACGTTTGTGTGACGTGACGTGACGGATCAGATCGGTAGTCAGACGGTAGTAAGAGCATACTAAATGAGGAGGATACCATTAGATGTATTACATATCATGTCAAACAAATGTAAATCTGTATTCATACAATCTTTATTGTGTTAACATGTAAAGAAATGTTACTGCCGGTAGAATAACACAAAACATTTTTACAGTTCTTTTTATTAATGTACGCTTATTTTCTGGAAAGAGTACTTTACGTATTAAATAATGATTTCAGGCTGCAGTAGAAAATTTAGTAGTACTACCAACAACTCCAAATACCTCCACAGACGGTGATACAACACATGATTATGCTGAAATCTACACTCCTAGTCGAGGTAAACTTATTAGTAAGCTTTTTTAGAGTTCTGATTTTACCTTCTTCTGTATCCTATAGAAGCTAAAAATAGACCCTGATATTTTTGTTTGTCTCTCCATTACTGCTAGTTACTTACTACAGTTATCCTTACTGCGTTTTGAACCATATATTTATTGCAAACGTTTTAAAATCTTCTTTCATTCTTTTAGAACGAACTCCAGCCTGGCAAGGTAACGTAAACGTAGTGATACAAGGACATAGTCGAGGCGGTTCTTCGACAGGAGACAGTTCCACGTCAGAACAGCCCCGACCTCCGACACCTCCATTACACAGGTTCCCCAGCTGGGAGGCTAAGATATACCAAGTTAGTACTCATTTAAGAAGCATTGGAGTAATTGGGTAATAAGCGAAAATTAATTTCGAAATTCAAATTAAAGGGTCAAGTTTTTATAACAAACATAAAAATTAAATGTTTTAACAACATTTGTAACTGTTTAAAACATTAAATATACAACATTCTTTACAGTAGTCGTGGTCACGCGGGGACGATGTCCCAAAACCTCGGGTCGTACTTAAAATTGAGATAATATTCGCGTTTTAAACAATTTAAGTATTTTATCGAAATTTGTTCTACTCGCGTAAATATTAATAAAAACATTTATAATCTGACCATGGCTGCTGCAAAGCATCCGAATCGTCAAGTCGTAGTAAAATTAAATTAAAAATAAGTTGAATTAACTATTTCGCATTTGAAACCATTAAATTTTTTATTTTTAATATTTCAATTGTCCTTGTAGGTGGCCGATGATGGACTTCAACAGTCTGTGGAAGAGGAGCTGAGCCCTCCGCCTTGCCCAAGACCGATGCACGAATCGACTAGTTATCAAGATATCTCAGTTCCAGTATATGCTACTGTCAAAGGGGTTACTATATTTTATATATCTCAAACTTAATGTTTTATGTTTTTTTTGTGTTTAATAATAAGTAATAAGTAATTCTTGAGATGTATATTTTAAGATTTGCACTTCTTGCACATTCCCCTAACTTAATTTGTTTTAATTTAAAAATCGAATATAAATTGAAAAACAATTGTTTGACTCTGTGTCAGGTTCCACAAATTTGACACCGGAAGAAAAGCTCATCGTCTATATGGATATAACTGTACACCTATTTCTAATTAGATTTACAAAATATGAAGACTCGCTTAATTGGTTAGAGTAGCAGCAGGGAACGCTTGAGTGCCGGTTCAAATGCCCGTAGTCCAATTTAATTTAAATCTAAATTGATTTGTAATTTATCATGTAAAAATATTTAAGTTTCCAAATACATGAATCAGTTAGTACTTTTTAATGACCCATTAAACTAAATTTGTGTTTTGACGCAACCGATCTATTTGCAGCGGGCCAGCCAAATCAGGTCGATGCCATTCACCGGAGACTCTTCGGACGATTCTTCAGACGGGGAGGAGTCTATGGGGGTCACTGTTCACAACACTCCTATGCACAATCCTGTCTTTGGTAAGCTTTAATATCATCTATACTAATATATAAAGATCGAGTTTATTTGTTTCAGCGCGCTAATCTTAGGAACTACTGGCTTGAATTGAAAAATTATTTTGGTGTTGATTAGAGCAGTTATCGAGGAAGGCTTAGGCTATAAAACATCACGGTGCGACCAATAGGAGAAAAGAGGAAAATGTGAACAGTGGGAAATGTAAAAAAAACTGGAAATAATATATATGTGTGTGCTGTGGGTTGCTGTTTCGTGCGCTGTAATGTTTTCGAGATAACTAAAAAATATATATGAAAGAATGATTCCTTTTTATCTCAAAGAATGTCACCCACAATAAATGTCTGTCCTTTAAGAGCAACTCACAAGAACGCGCAGACGCCGCAGACATCGTGGGTAATAACTATAATACGTAACGTGGACGTGCGATGGCAATGTTGCAGTGCTGCCATTTATTTCACTTACCAAATTGACTGAATGATCTATTGAACATTTGTGACTTGAGTATGGTCGTCAGAGTGGTGTTGACGTTTGACGAACTGTCATTGAGAGATGACAGACGGTTATTGACAACTTCTTTTTAAAATAGTGGGTCAGGGACCTTACCACCAAGACACGAAGATTTCCTGACGAAGTCCAACATGTTTGAGAAAAATCTAAATTGCTTAGAAATGTTTTTGGATCCGGTGGGGGTCAAACTAATAAGTTTCTAATATTCTTTTAGACCAAGGAATCCGTCAACTTTATATTGTTTTTTGATCCACAGGTATTTGTCACTCACCTTTAAAATACGTTTTTTGATATCACACAGGTCAGCCGTCACATCTTCCAATCAACAACGTGAACCTAACCAGCATACTCCCCGCCGCCATTCAACAAACATCCGGTCACGCGCTGGTCCTCAACAACACTAATGGGCAGTGCAGTTCTTCAGATACCAGCCTCAGTGCCAGCAGTCCTTCAAAGAGTGTGAAGACCAGCTCCAGTTTGAGTCCGGCTAAGCGATCTAGCAGTGGGTCTCCTAGTAAACAGAGCAAAACCAGAGGTATGTTCTTATTTTGATAAAGAATACATTATCATTCTATGAAATATTAGTAAGGGATAGTTAGGTGTGGTAGTTGTTGTTGTGTTGTTTACATTGTTCAATATAACTTATTTTCTCGCTCGTTCATAATTATGTTTAGAAGATAACAATGACAATAGACTTAAGAAATCGGACAATTATTCTATAGTTAACTAGTATCCTAGGAATAATACAATTAATTTATAGTGTACAATGTGAACCTTTGGGATATGATAATTTTGCCACATAGCTTACCATAGCATCCTTCGCTGGTCTCGCTGCCATATTTAAACCCACCCAATTTTTCAATCTTTATGATAAATATAGCTTTATAATATATAAAATATCCTACAGCTAGTGTTGCTACCGTTAACCTTTACCTAAACCGTAACCTAAAATATATATTTTTAGCAAGCTAATAAGCAAAAATCATTTGGTTCTTTTTTTGGTGACGTTTTGTCAAACTTCCTTTATTTTTACAAAGGGATGTCAATTGCTTATACTATGATGATAATTGTACTTCCAGATACCTCATTTGAGTCTGGGATGTCCGACGACTACGCAATCCCGCCAGACG
This sequence comes from Leptosia nina, assembly GCA_963661955.1. Classification (NCBI taxonomy): domain Eukaryota; kingdom Metazoa; phylum Arthropoda; class Insecta; order Lepidoptera; family Pieridae; genus Leptosia; species Leptosia nina. The sequence continues at coordinate 1,496,469 of CAVLEF010000004.1, read as the reverse complement.
CGATGTCTAGCGAGCCCAGTGTGAGGGATTCCCCGCGGAGACATGACGCTCTGGAAAAGAGCGGCCATCTTGCCAAATTGGGCGGGAAATTGAAGACTTGGAAAAAGAGATGGTATATATTGTATTCATGGAATTGTTATTATACATGCACGTGTTTAATATGCCAAAAAGTTCTTTTTCACGAGGAAAAAAGAGTTGTCCCTTTACAAAACTCTGAAAGTTGAACTCTATATTCCGTCTCTGAGACGTCAATATAAAAAGTTGAAATTACATTATCAAATAACAACTAATATTTATTGTCACAAAACAAAAACTATGAAAGATTGCAAATCTGTGGAAATTAGACAAACGCTGCAAACCTCAATACAAAAGAGTTAAATTAATTGCACGAAAGTTGCATGTATCAATGGGTTTAAGTAATTAGAGGAAATAGTCCTACATTCCCTCAATTGGTTTTTAATCCCCCCTCCTGTCCTCATAATGTTCAATCTGCATAGATTGTTAATTCAGTGCGTTACCAATACATATGTAACCCTTTTCTAGAGAGGTACCAAGCAATGCTTTTAAATATTCTTGACAATATTTCATCTCTTCAAATTTAATTAGTCCTGTAAGTTAACATATTGTTGTATTAAAAAGTTATATATTTTAAATACATATTATTTATTGCTCAAACACAGGTTTGTTCTCAAAAACGGTACGCTATCGTACTGGAAGTCACAATCAGAAGTAAATAGGAAACCTCAAGGCCAGATAGGTCTAGGCGAGGCCTGCAAGATCTCGAGAAATGAGGGTGCGGCCACCTTCGAGATATTCACCGGCAGTCGAACTTACTACCTCACGGCGGATAGCATCGCCACCATGGAAGACTGGATTAGAGTGCTGCAGGTACTAATTAATTATAATGGTTAAAAAAGCGTTAATTATTTTCGTACCCTTATATAAGGTACAGAATTATAAACACTGTCCACTTCTGGATCTCATTTAAAGGCTGTTAGAGCTTAGAGCGCACTACGCTTCGTGGCAGGCTTAACCGCCACGGCACGGCTGCCGCAAAGCATTTTTAAATAAGTTTAACTAATATATCGTGTTTTAAACCGTTTAAGTGTTTTATAAATGTGTACTACTGGCCTAAACTATAGACAGTATTTAATTAACCAGAAGGAAGTTATACTATATTTTGTATGATACTTCCGAGGCCATTTAGCAAAGCTTACAAGAATTGTTTTTGTTGAAAAATAATTTACCAACGGTGAATACCAAAAACCTTTAAAGATATTTTATTGTTGCCTTATTACAAATCTTTCCTAATATCACTTCCAGAACGTACAAAGACGAAACGCAACAAAGCTGCTCCTCAGCAAAGAAGACAACAAGCCAACCATTCAAGGGTGGCTCACGAAAGTCAAGAATGGCCATGCCAAGAAGAGCTGGTGCGTCCTACTTGGCAAGATGTTCCTGTACTTTAAATCCCCTAGTGATCAGGTTAGTACTGTATAAATAAATAATATATGAATAATTTTTGACATATATTAAAGTATACTTTCTTTATTGGAGTGGGTAAGTTGTTGTTACAGTTGTCTGTTCGTAGCGTTATGACTATTTTGAGCGAAATAACTATAATAATCGCTTAACGTTTCAGAACCCAACGGGACAAATAAACATGCGCGACGCTCGCGTGGAAGACGTTGAACACGTTTCAGACTCTGACTCCGAGGAGAAGAACGATGACGCGAGAAAACATCTCACTGTTGCTATATATCCGCAGCATCAGGTAACTAGTGCCAATGATTCTACTAAGTACTATTATATATAAATATTAAATACTTGGGCTTCAATCATAAAATGACTGAGTCCACAAAAACAGCACACAAAATGGGAGTTAGCTTATAAGGATCCAGCTGGTTTCTCCAAATATCAATGAAGACTATGTAGGTGGCGCTAGTGTAGCAATTTTGACTTTGAAACTTTTTTCCCCCTGATCAGGGCTGATGTAATGCATCCAATCGTCGGGTCATAGTTAATTCATTTCATATTTTTAAGTGTTAGAATTATTTTATTTAAAAGATAGACTTTAAAAGAAACATGGCCATCAGAATTACATCGTCACGACAAAAATAATGCTGCAGTGTAACTAGCGTTTTAATACATTGGTTTACCCAGCTATACATTTGTACTAATGGCAATCTGAGCTGCAATATTACTGCTAGACTAACAGCTGACCGTCTCAGTTCTCTTTAGCTTAAGAGATTATTAACCAAAACATATTAAATGTGGTTTTGGTGTAACTAATTTCATTTTTAATTCAGGGACCAACATACTTGCTGTTTGAGTGCAAAGCGGACAAAGACTCTTGGTTGTATCATTTGACAGTCGTCAGCGGTGGTGGTGGTACCCAAGGAACCCACTTCGAACGGCTCGTACAGAAACTTATGGAAACCGATGGAGATCCCAGTACGTATTTTAATATATCTGAGAATTTTGCAGTTTAGCTGGATATATCCTTCTATGTTTTAAGCTACCATCTTATACGGTATAGCTTGCTAAATAAATTATAATTTCAAGGCTACAAATGGACTGAAGGGTTGAAAAGAAAAATAGCAGTATTGTAATAAAAAAGACAAATAAAAAAAGAAAGATAAATAATATTAAGTACCTCTGTCAGTGAAGTTAAATAATATTGCATAGTATGTTTAAGGTTTCAAAAGATTCTCACAAATAAATACATTTCTTATTCAGATTGTGTCCTATGGCGGCATCCAACGCTACTCTATTCCAAGGAAAATATCACCTCGCCGTTAACTACCCTCAATTCCGAAGCGTTACAAGCTGAGGCGTTGAAATTATTTAAGGTAAGACTCATAACATTCAGGTCATTTAAGAGTAGGTGTGCCAGTTACTTAGCCTAGAATTTTGCGAATCTTTTCTACATCTGTTATTAAAAAGTTAAAGAACTAAAAGATATATGGATTTTATTTAAGAGCTGTATTCACATCTTTCTGGTTAATCATAATATAACAAGAATGGTAACTATGGCAACGACATCATCTTTAGAACATACAAAAGAGTATCTGTAACAACATTGTTATAGATTACAGCTGTTACCCACCTTGTTGTTCGCGTCCCGTCGTTCTTGCAAGTTTATGTTTAGAGATAGACATATACGGTCTGATATTTTTTTAGATTATTTAATGCTTCTTTCCTACGTAATGTTTGGATATTTTGAACCGTTTTTTGCAACGCTCTCCACGTTTAGTTTTTCTAATCAAACCTGTCCTAAGGTCCTAAAGTAGTGCGTTCAAACCAACAAACGAACTCTGAAGTTTTATAATATTATTATAAATATACTTACAAATATTTAGTTACTAATTGTTTTAAAAGTTATCTAACAACCCCGACTCTATGCCAAAAATAAAAAAAAGTTAAAATTAGCGTAATAAATATGATTTGATGTTACTTTCCTGAAGAAATATTTATAATAGATATTAAGTTGCCTATAACGAAAATTACGTAGTTTTGGTTTGATTTTATGGCATTTGAGTACGTAATTAATTACAGTTCATAAAAATTCCAGTGCGTCCAATTGTTCATGTCTGTGGCGGTAGAGCAGGCGGGTATAGATTACCACGTGGTTCTGGCCCAAAACGCCCTGCAGCAATGCCTCGAGGTGTCCGAGCTGCAAGACGAGCTCGTCTCCGCCCTGTGCAAGCAGTCCGCCCCCCACGCGCCCCCCAAACACGCCGTACAGGTACCGAGAAAACTCACCACAGCCAAGCTTAAGACAGTAAGTGCGCTTCTATCACCCCGTTTTTTTAAGATCCGGTCGTGTGATAAACAATATTAAAGCTACTTATTTGCGTATTGAAGCCTCGTAAAATCAATTTGCTATATTGACTAAGTGTGAGTATGTCTAAAAATGATTTTTATAAGTTTTATAATACTAGCTACTTTCTTAGTAGTTAATCATTTTCTTTTTTTAAAGACAGACAGATAACGGTTTTTATTTACCCTTAATTGCGGCAATAATATTGATCCCAATCTAAGGGAATTCAAATTTTAAAAGATTAACTATAGTTAATGCAAATTTAACGTTATCACACGACCTATGTCTCCCATCTGCAGCTAGATCGATGGAGCATTTTAGATTATATAATGCATAAAATAGAGACAATCTAAAAAGCTCTAGACGTCATTGTTTTAATTTGCCCCCAAATGTAAATGGCTCTGTAACGACCATTACTAATCACGGTAACAGGGTATATATTAGACACCTGTTAATTATAAACCAGATATTGTTTCTGTTATTTACTTTAAAGTAGTAATTACTAAAGTATGCGAATACTTGCGTACTTGTATAACAAATACAAAAATACCTTATATTGGTTGGATATAATTATTTAAATAAAACACTTTCGGTTTGAAACGCGACATATATTTGAGAACTTATTCTTAATTTGTCTGAACTACAATTCCTTTCGGGTGCTTTGTAGCAACCGTGGTCTTGTTGGGGCTGAAAATTGAGGGTATCGCTAGTGTTAAAGTCAAATCTGCTAAGCGCCATCTGTTCCATCGTAGTTCTCCAAATACCGACCTTTTAAACCGTTTAAAGTGCTCTATTTGAATCGAATATATAAATGCCAGTGATTGTCGTATTTTAAAATATTTAAACTATATTTAATTTATTTTGTTTTCTAGTTAACGTGTTTTTTTTTAATTTGTTGCAATATCTGGTTAAACCACGTACAGGCTTGATAGCTAAGCTTCAAGCGGTGCTTAACGCTTTTCTCATATGTTATCACGAACTCATTAATTGGTGTATTCCTATAATCATTCCGGTACATCACGTATACTGGTATATTGGTTTAGACGCTTAAAGCTTTAGGTGTTGTAAGCTCGCTGAGGCAAATGTGCACAACGTTGTATCAATTTCTTTTAAGCACTTATGTGTAGATTAAATGGCTCTTGGCTAAAACATTTTTATTTAGCTTCGTATTTGAAAACGGTTTTAGTATTCAAATTATTCTGGTAATTTCTGGACTACATGGTACTAAGTAGTTCTCTACTTGAACATCCATTAACAAGTAAATTTTATCGTAAAATCTGAATTCTGTAAATTGATACAACACTTTTACAATCCGTTGCCTTGGACGCTGAAAACTCAGATTTATTTCAAAGCTAAATTGTATACTATCATCGCTTTGTGAGCCCTCATTCTGTAAACTAGTTTTAAAGCAATTTGATCTCTATACTTTTAGGTTATCTAAATTTTATTTCAAATCATTTACTCCATCAAGGTACAGACATTATATAATAATATCAAAAATAAATAAATGCCTTATAATTAACTCAAAGAAAAAAAAATGTGAATATTTTCACAACAACACAACAAATTTAAAAATACGATTTGAATGTGTAATATCAAATTAAATCAACATATGTTTGTACTTTGGGGAGTTGATATTCAATTTAAAAATACAAAACATTAAAAAGGTAATTAAAGTTTTAACTAGATTATAGAAGATAGTAGGCATAAAAGTCACAACCAGTGAACGCCGTCACTCCGACAGTTATGGCAGTTTTCATACAAAATGTATGAAAGCTACTGACTATAAATCCGTGCGTGGAAATACTTAGAGTATTTGGTTTTCTCTTGACTCAAGATAAGAGATTAAAATTGCTAGAATGCGGGCTCTAGATGATTTTAGTTGCGTCAAAATTCTGAATACACTAACAAACCATTGGTGAGCTTTGTGTGCAGCTGTACAATTGAGCTTCTATTGATCAATTTGGAATCGTGTTCATTGGCTTCTTGAATTTGCGTAAAAATTCCAACTTGATCCGTCTGTTCTGGCAACATTCGACGGTAAACGAGTGTTGCCAGAGCACTGAGCGATTTAACCCTATCGCGTATTTTCAAATGGAATGTTGGTGTAATTTTTTTCCCTATTTTTTTGTTTTACTTTCATCCAAGAATGTTGTGCCCGATCCCTTAGATTTTTGGGAATGAGATTCATATCATATCATAGCTCGCTCCTTCGGCACTTTGTAAAGGTTGATGTTTTAGACTCTTTATATATCTATATATTTCAGGTGAGTAACTTTGATTTGTGTAACTGCGTAATAAATTTGCTTTTTCTGGATATATTTTACTTTCATTCCTACCGAATATGATAAGTTATTTAATATAATGTGTATAAATAGAGTATTAAATTGTGTAAGGCTTTCACGGCCATCGTTCAGCATATTATTCTCGCCGCGGCGGACAACTCATAATTCTTCGAGCAATCGAGGAGATCCTCCTCGATTGATGATCACTTGATGATGCCGTCCACACGTGATGGCGAAACGTCGAGAAACTCTTCTCGCTCACATCGGCCGAACAGCCCGAAAGACAATGATATATATAAATTGAGTACTACCATCCAATTAATAGGACGTTTTAAATTAACGAATTTTTTGACGTAGTTGAGTTATTTTCACCGTAAAAAAAAATATATTTTTCAATGCCATATTATGCAGTTACACATTCTATAACCCAATATGCGATATCAACATTCACTGTAAATTCTTTCACTGAACACCTGTTTAACGAGAAACATATATTTGAATTTCTTTCTTACCATTGACCACTGAAGAATTAATGTCTTGTACATTCAATCAAGTAAAATTCCAGTTCGTATATGATCAAAAATATTTACAATAGTTATGTCATATGCATGGACCAAAAAAACACAATCCATACGTACTATATATACCACTCGACACGTCTACAAACAAAAACCTACACGAAATAAGGCCCCAAACTGACGGTCCGACCCGACACCAACATTTCATTTGTACAGCAACTGCTGCTGTGCGCGACCCAGTCGCTGTTCACTTGCGACACGGGCGCTTCGTCTGTCGGCGGCGACAAGGGAGACATGCCGCAACACCCGGCTGGCTCGCCTAGTTCCGTGCAGGTACGCCTAGGAGATAAGGCGGCGTCTTCACTAGAGGTTTAATTGCTAATGTAGCATGTATGTAGGCATTAAGAACGGTTTGTTATAAGAAATGGTATCAGGAACTAGCTATGTCACTTCGTCTTTTAAATTTTATATATTAGTATAGATTTTTCGATGTACGTCTTTATTAACGCTGTGAGGATGCCGCCTTAACAATTTTCAGTATAAGTTTTACGTGTTATTGTAGCTTCGTGTAAAAGTCGCCACGCGAAGCCTTATTCACGAGTGATAGATAGATTTGTATATTATGTAAGGCTCTAAATTAGGACAGTTTATTTCGCTAAATTAAAGAAGCCAATACGATGTTCTTTTCAAGCAACCATATGAGGAAAGCAAATTCGACCGTAACCTTCAACGAATAAGACACATTTCAGATAAATACCGACTTCTATAATCTGTGGGCTATTTCAGGCGCCTTTATTATCTGTGGACTGCAAGAGCAATCCTCCGACGTATAGCTTTATACAAGGCTGGCAACTCCTAGCGCTTGCCGTGAGTCTATTTGTGCCTAGGAACAATAGACTGCTCTGGTACCTCAAATTGCATCTTAGCAGGCATTCGGATTCTAAGTAAGTAGTAAACACAAGCTTGTCCAATAAATATATTAAGAATTACAATTGTAAGCTTACCTAGCCCCAAGCATCTGCGATAAGGGACGTTCTTGCTCCTTCGCTTGTCTCAAAGACATCAGAGAGTTTTTTCGTTATTCTTCTTCCACTAATGGGCTATTCGACTGATTTTAAAATATACTTTATATTATTTGGTAATATATTAAATCAAAAATCCAACATTTAAATTGCGTAGTTAAACGCCGAAATAACACTGCATTACGGCTAGTGACAACATTATATTGCCCATTGGTTCATGACGATCATGTGTTCTACAATTAACATATTTGTACCAAACATTTACATTTTAAAAGTGATTGAAGTAATAAATTTAGGTAGAAATTTATTTATTGAAGCACGGTGATACATAGCACTATTTATGAGCAAGTGACGTCGTCACAACCCCGACCAATTAGGAGCATTTTATGTCACTTGTCAAATGTTTTGTTTCTTTTTACTATTTCTAAACGTCTACTTACCAATTGCCAAGTAGCCCATTCTAGGTTTTCCATTCCATTATATTTTTTCTAAATGTATTAGTTATAATATCTAGACTAGACAACCTCAATATTTATGACATGAAAAAATAACGTCTACGCTTGTGACTTTCAGATCGGAATGCGGGAAATACGCAGCGTATTGCGCCCGCGCACTTGAGCGTACGATACGCGTTGGCGGACGCACGGACAAGCCGTCGCGTATGGAAGTGCTCTCGATATTACTCAAGAACCCGTACCACCATAGCTTACCTCACGCCATTCCTGTACACATGCTCAATAACACTTACCAGGTATGACAAAGTAAAAAATCTCTAAATTTTCATTTACTACCAAAGCAAGAGCGTAATAAGGACCAGAATAACTGTCAAGAAACTCTTAGTATATAGGTATATAAAGAAAACGTTTAATACTTAAATACTGACATAGTTTTCACGTATACCTGATGACTTCGTCTCTAGGTAATAAGTTTTGACGGATCGACGACGGTGGAAGAGTTCTTATCGACATTGAGTTCGGAGCTGGGCTGCCGCGAGTCAGCGGCGTCGGGCTTCGCGCTTTTTAGCGACGACCCCATTGAGAAGGATCTAGAACACCATATCAAACCTGATAAGAAGGTAATACTTTATTTAGAAAAAACTTTAACATTTTGAAATATTTATAGTTTATGCAAATATTCTGCCATAAAATCCTGTTGTAAAATAGCAGTTCCTATATTAAGAGTTGCCATTGTTTAATTTAAATCCCCATGTATACATATACATATTATGTTTATATGAGGCTGCTAGAGACAAAGTGGCCTAATAACAAAAACATGATTTTCAATAAAAAGGAAAATATTGAAATGCGCAATTAAATACTGTCTATAGTTTACGCGAGTAGTACACATTTAAATAAAACACTTTAACGGTTTAAAATGCGATGTATATTACTTAAACTTATTTGAAAATGATTTTTAACTTCGGCCCGACGTTTCGAATGCTTTGCAGCAGACGTCGGGCCGAAGCCGAAGCGCATTTTCTAATAAGTTTAACAAATATATCGCGTTTTGCACCGTTTTTTTTTTGTTTTATTGAAATAGTAAATTACTATCAATAACTACACATTGATTTAGTAAATTTAGCTCATAGTATTTGTGTGCAACTTCTAAAAAGTTTCTATTACTTTATATTCATATTTTTCCAATATTTCTTCCAGTTATGTGACGTAATATCCCGATGGGAGACGGCGTTGCGCGAGAAGGGCTCTGGAAAGTTCGAGAACTCGCGCGTCATACGACTCACCTATAGGAACAGGCTCTACTTCAAAAGCTCAGTCAGGACCGAGACGGATAAGGAGAGGTTATTGCTCTGCTACCAAGTCAACCAGCAAGGTATATCAATCGTAGATATCTATCTGATAAAAGACACTAAATGTCACATATTTCGTTAAGACTTAAGTTTGAAAACTAATATTTTTTTACGATGGCACTACATAAAAATAAACCTCTCTCCGGCTCTGTAGCCAAATGGTTAAACGTATTGCCTAGCATTGCATTAAGCGCTAGAGATCCTGGGTTCGGATCTCGGGGAAACATAAAATTGTTTCAGTCGGGCAGGGCACAAAAGTCCGATCAACTACTTGCCTGTTCAAGAACGGATCAGTGAAACGTATATAGAAATGTGTTCGCCCCATGTCCCACGAGGGGGAACGGGATTTTACTCACCCATAAAAATCTATTTAGATGGAAAATAAAGACACGGACAGGACTTGAACCTGCGTCCTCGGCGGGACGTGCTCCTACACATCATCGTCTAATTTCGGAACGCTGTGGATGCAGTTTCGACTTCCGCCCGTCGTTTATTTCTATTTAAAAAGATCTTTAACTTTTCTAAGACATCCGGTTAACATTTTCTTATAGTGTACAATCTGCTATTGAAGATCTAATGTAATGAGAATCACATTTTGAACCACTTTTAAAATAAATATAATACGCCATTTACTTGCAAAAAATACGCTAGAAACACTGGCCCTCAAATGGAGAAATCCTTTTTACAGTGGTAGCCGGTAGATTCCCTGTCACGAGAGAGTTGGCAGCAGAACTAGGAGCCCTGATGGCCCAGCTGGATATGGGAGACTACTCCGCGTCCAACACTCAACACAATCAGCCGCTAGCACATCGGTTCTACCCGTATCGATATCGAGCGGGACTTACTAACGACGAACTGAGGTACTGACGACTACTACCATTTTTATTATATAGATTGTACAACTTGCATAATTACATATATGATTTTATAGTATTGTATTTGATTGAATACGTAAGTACACCTGATTTAAATAAAACAATTAAACAGTTTAAAACGCGAAGTAAATAAGACACTTTTTATTCATTTTACGACTTTTTCACGTCTGCTGTAAAATATCACCGCACTTTTAATATAATAAACGTTAACTATTGTATTGCGCGTTTTGAACCGTGAAATGTGTTTTAATTAATATACTTACACCTTTCAAATAAAACACTGTAACGCTTTAAAACGCGATATATATTAGTTAATAGTCCCCCCAGGGCAGACCCCCGTGACCACGACTGCTGCAAAGCATCCGAAACTTTGGGCTGTAGTTAAAATAATTTTCAAATAACTTTCGTTTTAAACCGTTAAAGTGTTTTATTTAAATGTGTAGTACTGAGGTAAACTATAGACAGTATTTTAAATAAATCTACATTAGATAAGGTACATACCGTTGAAGTAATCTATAAGTGGCCAATTAGTTATTTTCAAATTAATAATTTATTTTGAAATAACATATGTAAATCAACTTTTTTAATGCAGAGACGTAGAGGAGAAGCTGAGGTCGAAATGGGTAGCGCTAAAGGGACGAAGCACAGCTGACTGCGTTCGGATCTACCTCAACTGCACCAGGAAGTGGCCCTTCTTTGGTGCTACATTATTCCAGGCTAGGGTAAGTGTTTTTTAAATAAATTATCCGTTTATTATTACAAAGTACATAATTTACAACTAAAATAAGTAATAAAAAAGAAAACTTACAATGAAAAGCATACAAAAAAGTACAATTTTAACTTTGTGTTCAGCAAAGCTTGCTAAGCGCTGGTTTTCAGTCTGTCCGAAGTTGTCCAGTCTGAAGTATTTTACCAAATACACAGGTTTTCTTATAAAAGTTAAGTTTATGCAGCATCGAAGCAAAATGTAGATCCCTCCGGTTTATCATCTTCAGTTTATTATGCTTGTTTAGAAGGGGAGAAATAGTTTTAGGATAGGAGAGGACAGATTATCATGGTGTTCAACCTAATGGTAGATAAAATGCCCCATCAACATAACATCTCAACAAAATGTGATGTCGACCTAATTTGCATATTCGAAAATCCACTGAACTAACTAAAAACGAAACGCTATTAAACTTCACGGTTTATCCGGTGAGCATCGAATCCCTACCACCCATTGATCATTACGAGACGAAGTCTAACATATTTCAAAAAAAAATTGTTCACACGTTGAATCCGTGAGCATCGGACCGACGACCGAATAGACTACCGTAGGACCAAAAGCTCGTCCACAAAAAAAAAAAAAACTATAACTCACTACTTGAGACTAGGCAAACACCTAATTGTTAAAATGAAATCCTGTTTAACCCCTGTGGTATGGGGCGATAACGTTTCACCGTTCGGTTTTCTTTACAATTCATCAGACTGTTATGCCCTACCCGACCTAAGTAATCTACTTTTTTCCCCGGGATTCAAACCCAGGACATCCCATGCTTAACGCAACGCTTAGGCAACGCGTTCAACTATTTAGCTACAGAAACCTAAGCCTAAGCAGTCGAATGCTATATAAAGTGATTTATTACTATTTTTATTAACTAGTCATAATTGGTCATCAATTGGTCTTATCGTTGAGGCCCCAGTTTGGGGGGTTTTGTCTAGCCATTACCTACTTACCTAGCTAGCTGGTTTGGATGTTTAATTATTTATTTCCAACAACAATTGCAGATAAAACAACCAGATCTATCCATGGCTTGGTTGGCAGTGTCAGAAGATGGTGTGACTGTGTTGGAACTAGCCTCCATGTCGGTTATAGGCAGATATGCACTTAACTCGATAGGCCTTTTTGGTGGATTACAGGTGAGATAATTAGATATTTTATTTCAATACCTAAAAAATTTATCTCTAGAAAGGTATAAAATTAATTTAATGTATCTAAAATATTCTGCCACCAGGATGACCTGATGATGCTAATCGACGCTGAAGACTCGACTAGTCCAGTCCATAAGATGCTGATCAGTCTCAATAAACCAAGAGTAAGATTATTCATTTGTTTCAAATATTTTCCAATAGATACAGTTGTATTACCAATTTAATTTAATGTTGTCTAACAAATAAAAAGTTTTTTTAAATAAAACAGGAACGGTTTAAAACGTGCTGCAAAGCATTCGAAACGTCGGGCCGAATTTATAATAAATTGTAAATAAGTTTCACTAATATATTCCGCGTTCTTAGAGCCATTAGTGTGTTTTATTTAAGTAGAAGTCTTTATAGACTTACGCCCAAATGAATTTGTACTTGTACTTTCAGATGGTAGAGCTAACACATCTCATAGCGGACTACAAGAACACGCTAAGGCCGACTGGAACTGGCACCCCCCAAATGAATTCGCTGACTAGAAACGGAAGCCACCGATCTATGCGCAAACCATCCACCATGCCACATTCGTCACCATCCACCCTGCCGCACGTCCACCACACTCATAACACGCTAAATTCCACAACCACGATGACGTTAGGCTCAGATAGGAACGCAACTTTAACGTTAAGCTCGCACACATCCACTTTCAATCAACACCTCGAAGCGAGGGTAGTTTCGCACGGCCAGCCGGACATTTTGAAATCTACCCCCGACCATCATAGAGATAAGAAACGTTCGCATACGCAAGATGGCATCGCGTGATTTTAGATTTAGAACGAAAAATCTTTCTCGTATGACGTACATAATTTTTTTATTATTATCGACATACTATCATTGACAAAAAAATCTCGACAAACAAATAACTAAATTATGCATTTTAATAAAATGGGACTAACGGTATTGAAACCTCACTAAGGGGTACATAATATAAAAAAATACTTATGACATGAATGGCTAATCAACTTTGTTGTTTCTTAAGAAATAATCCAACGTTTATCGCGCATAGATTATAGACGCCGATAACCACAGATAATCTACGATATACGAAAATTCTAAAACGACGAAACATAGCGACATTTGACAAATACCTCATATTAAGTAGCAGGTTCATTATTTTGTATAAGTTTTATGGCTGTAGTGCTTATTGCTTAAGATATCTTTGCGTATCACAGAGTACACCGATTTAAATGGTAATATTTTTGATCTTCGGTACTTAATATTACGATTTAAAGTTGAATATAATTGTGCAGGGTATAAAGCTATGTAGGACGAAATAGTGTAGACACATAGAACACAAAGGAATAGAGCAAAGGTAAAGAGGTGCTTGTAATATATCGAATATTCACAATAGGTTATACACACGATTCCGAAGAAAAACATTAGCACATTTTTTTATTGGCAGCTTTATAGTTTTTCCAGGATTTGGCTGTTTGTTCTAGTATTGCTTGCGTGCGTTGTAGTCGATTTAGGACAATTAAATAAAGAACTACCTGTGCTGTCATAAAAAATACCAACTTCCTGGCAACACGAAGTAGACTATAACACGACACTATAAAAAACACGGTATAGTAGTTTCAAGGGTTCTCGGGCTGTCGAAATTAAGTTTTATCATGAGAGTAGATGGCAACATCAAGAGATGGTTAACCTTCCTCGACTAAGCAAAGATTCTAGTCAAGGAACGCTCAAATCTAATAGAGCTCTCTTAGGACAAAACAGCCTTTTATATTTTTACGGAAAAGATATCTTTGTGTCTACGCATGCAAACATGACCTTTAAAAAAAAGGATATGCAATATTGTCTTATTTTAACAATCATGTTTACTATTTGTAAATATTAAAAAACAGTATTCACTTCTATGTTTAATAACTTAGATGTCCCATGTGGTAAATATCGTTAGAACGAACCACTGCCAGGCACATAAATTTAATTGTAAATACAATTAGTTTTAGCTATGCCAAGTTAAATCAGTGGATTAGTTTATTTAAGATTGTAATTGCATACGGACTAGAGGTTAGGTTTTAACGCTTCTATATCTCTTCCTCGCGCTCCTAACAACAGAGAATTTATAAATTGTATTTAATAGTACGCAAAAAAATCATTACCTATTTTTTATCACTTGGAAACGGCGTTTGTCATAGCACTGTCAAATTTGTCATCTTATATTAGACAAGCATTACAATATAAATGTACTTTTCAATACCTTTGTCAAAATCTATATATTCATAATGACTGATTATAAAGTAAGATCTTCAACGAATCTCTTAGTGAGTATAAGTAGCGCGTATTTAGCACTTAAATGTTTGTGTGTTATACGAAACGATTGAAAAAGAACGAGATAATGAAGAAATGACACTAACATCGGTTAATCATTAAAACAATTTAATAAAACCTGAATTCTTCGACAAAAACATTGTCAAAATCAATTAAAAACACATTGGACGGTTTAAAACGCAAAATAAACTTATTAAATGATGATGCTAGCAAGTCACGGGGAGGAAAGATGATAGTCTAATATATTTCGCATATTAAACCGTTTTAGAAACTTCAATAAATCATTGAGCCTCGTCAATGTTTAAGGTACTTACTTCCTTTCGGTTGTAGTTCGGGTAAATCCATGGAATAGTTAATGTAAAATTAGTTTATAAAACGCTTTGTAAATCATACCATCAAGTATCCTTATAAGGGACTGATCGTTTCGACCAAAGCTTTGAAAGTGGACACGCCATTTTCAGTCATAACTGTATGAATTAAAGCTCAAAATGGCGTGCGCACACGCCGCGTAGTAACTTAGAAATTTCTATTGCACTTTTTGCATAACACCGAACTGTTGATATTATTGTATAGACCAATGTATATTTTACGGATAGTACGTTTCTTTTGATAGGTCTAAGCCAAGGTGTATAGTGAAATGGTGGTTTATTATAGGTATTTATTTTGATTCTAGAATTACTTTAATGTTTTGTTGTGGCCTACTCGAAGCCTAATGTAATTAGAGCCTAAATTTTGTACTATGGAATGCTCGGTTTTTTTTTCGTTTTTATGAATCAACAATAAACGTGTATTGAAGTAAAAAATTGTTTGTAAGTATTATCCGTAATTTACGTTATTAGTACACAACAAGTCGAGAGTTTTGCCTAACTCTAAATGGCTTTCGTACGATGGTGAATATGTTTCGTAACAAACTTTATTGGATGTAGCAGTGAAATTAACTCTAGAAAGAACAATAAATAAGCAGTTCTACTGTGAAATTACTTTTGTAATACGAAATTACTCAGAGGCACGTCCAAAGCCTTCAAAATGGCTTCTATGTTAGTGGGGAAACCTGTAATTAAACAAAATATATTAGTCATTATTATTACATATTAAGAGATAGCATAAAGAAAGAAAGAGACAGTTAGATTTCTGTCAATTCAACTTGCATTAATTCCTACTGGCAAAACATCCCTACCACCTTTTGTCATTAAGATTATTTCAATATTAGTGAAGTTGGTGATAATAAATAAATATATATAAAGAAATAATGGTCAAAATGTAAGCGTATTTTCGTAGTTTATGGAATGAACGGTGCTTTGACACATATACGTAAAATGGTCCTAAGAAACCGGACATAGGTAAATGATTAAGAATAATTTGTTTACCCAAAGTGAACCATTCTGGTTTGTGACCAGATTCCTTTCTGGATTCGTGGATGCATGCCCTCAGTGCGTAAGCTATTCCATAAGTAGTACATATTCCCATTTCACCGACGGCTGAAAAGAATATACTATGTTAGCTAACAATCCTCAATAAAATTTAATAATTCCCTTATTAAAAGTCTTGATTTATATTTTTGTTCAAAGATAACGTTTTTAGACTACATTGTACAAGAACTTATTATTTTAAAAACTTGAATATTTTTCAAATATTTTTGCACATTAAAAATCGATTTTACATAAATGGAAATAAAATACGTATGACGTGTAGGCCACGGTAGCTCAATTGGTTAGAGCAAAATCACGGCACTCTATGGATGTTGGTTCAAGTCTTACCCGTGTCGTAAATTTTTTTTAGTCTAGAATCCATTTTTATGTTCAAAAAAGAAATTGAATTAAAAATACCATAATCTTCACAAACCACTTACTCTTTGAACCCAACACTCCATTCTTATTCTTGGAGTTAAACCTTAGCCGCACTCTGAAATCGACAGGAATATCCTTAGCAAGAAAGACATCGTACCCCAGTGCCCGGTTGTTCAAGAGTTTACCAATACTGTTGTAGATAAACTCTTCTAGCGTGTGATAACTTAGACCTTGAATGAAAGCTCCTTCCACCTAAAATAAACAATTATTAATATAAGAAAATATCCCTTAACGTTTATTTTTATTTAATGGATCTAAAGTTCACTTGAGCGGGTAATTGCAAATAAATAAAGTTATTTTTAGCTGTAGCTGGTCTGACATAGGCCTCCCGCAGACTCACTAAAGTTTTCCAACCTGACCAGGTCGTCTGACCAACGCGTGGGGAACTCTCAGGTCTTTAGATTCTGGATTACCATTCAGTTAAAATTTCGATGTCTACAACTTGTTTACCCCTTCAGGGAGTTGAAATGTTTACAAATATTGTTTTGCCCAAAATTCGACGCCTCCACGTAACTATCATCTCCTACTTCACCCCAACACCAATATGTATATAAAAATATTTGGGTATATAGGGGTAATAATTTCAAATTAATCATAAAATATACCTGTCCTATATCCACAATGGGGTTGGTGCTCACACCGGCATCCTCCAAAATGTCCACGCGATCAATCTGGAACCTTCCAGTCAGAACATCCAGAGTCGTCTCGCAGATGGCCACACCGAAAGCACTATACGCCTTCAAACGCGGTTCTTTATCATTCATCATGTACTCCGCGACCAAATCTATTTGCTTATCTGTCGCCGCCTTTATCAGCTCATTCCAAGTTGGCTTTCCCAACTCCACCTGGACGGGATGGAGTCTGTCAAGCAGGATATCGCAAGCCTCCTGAACACCGAACATGACACATTCGCTCACAATACTCGATCCAGAAAACACATTATTGGTACAAGTGAAGGAAAAGTTTGGCAGTAATGTTATCAATGAGACCGATATCCCCAATTTGTATGCGCAGACCTGGGCCGCCTTAGTGTTGACACCTTGGCCCATCTCTATGCCCCCAGTGGTGATGGTCACCGTTCCGTCTCTGTAAATCGACACCAGGACGGAATAATTCCCGTAATAGATTACAGGGAACAGCATAACGGAGATTTTGATGGCTTTCTTCTTCCAGCAGTTGTCGGCATTGAATTGTATTATTTCAGCGCAACGTTTGTCGTAGTCGGCTTCCTTCTTCAAGGTTTTTATCATTTCGGGGATCTCGTTGTCATCTGTCTTCATGTTCGCCAATCTGACGTCGGTGGCGTCGAGGCCAAGTTCGAACGCTATGTGCTCCATTATGTTTTCGATGGCTGCGATGCCTTCAAATGTTCCTGAAAAAAAAAAGATGGAGAAAATGAAAATTATAATAGAAAAAACTTAAATAGCACAAGCACATTAACATCTCGAGTGTCTCCCCGTAACCACAACTGTTGCAAAGCATCCGAAACGTCGAGCCATAATTAAAATAAGTTTAATATATCGCATTTTAAGCCGTTAAAATGTTCTATTTACATATGTACTACTCGCATAAAAATGAAATATGATGGCTAGGTAAAATGACAATGCAGTGAACTAAATTATACTAGATTCATTCCGTCAGAGAACTTTCAACATTATTCAATGTATTTATCCAGAAATATCATCAAAATTATGGGATCGTGACGTCTAATAGTAGCAAAAAACCGGCATATTAAATGGTAGTAGGAACATCGAATTACCGTCCGTTACTATCCATGGACGAAGCATATTTTTATGGCGTATTAAGTCTGGATTTTCGAATATACGAAGCCAAAATAGGCCGACAACACATCTTATTTACATGTTATATAAGGTATTACCATCAAGTAATCAATGAATAATAAACAATCTGTCCGATCATTTCGAAAGTAATGATCACTATCTCTTTAAATAAACGAAACCCCTACTCACCAGGACCCCTGGCAAAAGTATTAGAAGGCAAGTCTGTAACCACGGAAGCGGTTTCCAAGTTAAAGTAATCTGTGTTATAACAATTTGGGAAACTTCCTGCTGCATAACTCAAGATGTTCTCGTTCTGCGAGCAACCGTAGTCTTCTATCAGTTTGGCGTTGAGATATTGGATCTTGCCTATGTCGTTCACTCCAACCTAAATAAGCATTTTAACTTAAGTTTAGGTATAATAATTAATATATTATATGATAATGTATATGAGATCCGCTTGTTTAGTCATTAGCTTAGCCTTTGTCATTTCAGGAAATACACAGATTGAAACTGAAATGCGATTTAACGGTTTATCCATTTCGGAATGTAATTTCTAAATTTCTACCACCCAATTAAAAATCTAGTAATGTACAGACGAAGTACATGTTTCAAAAAACAAAAATAGATCGGAAAAATTTTGGACCCGCATTTTGTGTGAGACGCACGTACAAAGATAAATGGACATTTTGTGCTTTTTCGACATAATCTTATATGTTTGAAAATCTGATTCCAAAAGGCAATTGCTATGTCGTTCAAAACGCGAATTCTCGCTCTAGATTCTACAGTAGAAGTAACAACGTTTTTCTCACATCATCGTCAATATTGTGGGCTGGGTTATGGAGTGAAAATTGATCACTTTATGAAGAGAAATAAATTACCTCATAAGTACACTGAATTGGCGGCCTTTTGCCGATCATGGTGATGTTGGTCTCGAACGGGAGTATGAATCTGCAGGTCCGATTCAAGTTCCTGGCGACGATCGCGCAAGCGGCAGCAACTTGCACCGAGCGACTCAATTTCCCGCCAAAACCTCCTCCGAGACGACGAACCTTTACCACGACACTGAAAAATAAATAAAAATGGAGAGATAATTAGGGGTGACAATATAAGAGTGGATTCATAAGAATTTGAAGCAGAATACTTTTAAAAGATCAGGTTGAAATTAATTTGGTTGCACGCCCACTATCAATAGACTTGTAATTTCGTTGCCTATCAATGGACTTGGACGATATAAGACATCAATATCCTAAATACTGTCTGTAGATTACGCGAGTATTACACATTTCAATAAAACACTTTAACGGTTTAAAACGCGATACTTTGTCAGGGACACCCTCCATCGTCAGTCTCCCCCTGACCATCCGAAACGTGGGTAGTTCAAATATTTTTTTTAATAAGTTTAACTAATATATATCGCGCTTTAACTGGTTTAAGTGTTTTTTTTTTAATATAAAGGTCATATTTCTCACCTGAAAAGCTGCAAAGCATAGGACATAGAACCTCAATACGTAAGTGTTACGGTTAAAATTACATTATGCGAGGTGTGTGTGTGTCCCGTTTCTGCGGCGAAATTTCTGTGTCCGTTGCACTGATCGGCTTTTATTCACAACCAGTTCATCAGACTTCTGTGCCAGACCGAAACAATTCATTGTTTACCCGAACCCTGAACCCAGGTCCTCACTCGCTTAATGCAACACGTTACACCGTAGAGGTACAGAGGCGGTCAGAGGGCCTTATAGGATCATTTTTCCGAGACGTGCATATACCAATTTGTTAAAGAAAGATTAATTATTTAGAGTAGCACGGAACGCTGTGGATGCAGGTTCAAGCCCCCCTATGTCATCGAATTAAATAGA
This sequence comes from Leptosia nina, assembly GCA_963661955.1. Classification (NCBI taxonomy): domain Eukaryota; kingdom Metazoa; phylum Arthropoda; class Insecta; order Lepidoptera; family Pieridae; genus Leptosia; species Leptosia nina. Next base: position 1,476,425 of record CAVLEF010000004.1, on the reverse strand, counting down.
TTTTTAATTAACTTACTCGCTTTCGTTAATTCCCAGACACCTTGCCACGCAAATTTGCGTCAGATCGATCCACTGTGTTGCACTGTGCACCTCCAAACCCTTGTCGACAGGTATCACGATCGTTGTTTGAGGTTCCATATAATAGTGATATTGGGCGCCAGTCTCATACTTACCTGGTAATTATTATTTAAAATTAACATTGATATACACACTGTCTGTAGTTTACGCGAGTAGTACACATTTAAATAAAACAGTTTAACGGTTTAAAATGCGCTGTATTTACTTAAACTTATTTTAATGTTGCCCGACGCAACTGTAAATTAACCGAAACATCAGGCCGTTCAACTAAGTTCCAAATAAGTTTAGCTAACATATATCGCGTTTTAAACCGTTAATGCGTTTTACTTATATACATTTATATAGTAAACATTAATAAACGAATAAATTATGTATAAGTATAATCTCTGCTAGTTACTGCAAAAAAAAACAAATACGAGGCAAGAGATGGCGCTAGCGTAGCACAATTAACTTTAGCAACACCACCTAACATCCTTATGACGGAATTATAAAACAAAAAAAAAAAGGGTATTTCAAATGTTGTCTTAAAAATTAAATTTCCTGAATATAATGTCATTTCAAGGGTACCCTGACAAAATCGAGAAATTAAAACCAGTTTCATTATGGTTCAAGGTTTATTTGACCAAGTGACAGTCTTAAATAAAAATATGTCTGCATATTATGTTTGCACGACTGTTTTTTATTGATTTTACATAAAATTCGGCGCAGTTATAACATATATTCGTATTATTGACACAGAAAATTTGTTTTTTGTCATACAAAATTATAATGCAAAACATAAGATTATAAAAGAAAGTTTTGATGAAAAAGTACCGACAGCTTTTTCTCGTAACTCAATATAATTATTTGAATAAAATACTTTAATGCTTTGAAACGCGATATATTTTAGTTAAACTTGTTTGAATATTTTTTTTAACTTCGGCCCGACGTTTCGGATGCTTTGCAGCAGCCGTGGTCACGGGGAGAATCGTCGGCCCGTACTTAAAAATTATTTTAAAACAAGTTTAACTAAAATATATCGCGTTTTAAACCGTTTAAGTGTTATGTTTAAAATATGTGTACTACTCGCGTAAACTACAGGCAGTATCTTAGAAATTAATGGTTGTTACCACAAGATGGCGTGAACTTAAATGTTTGTCTGTTCTTTTTTATCTGTGTTTGTATAATACAAAATGTATGTTAGATATGCCACAAATTACAATTTGATTGGCTCTCTTGGTCATCGGAATGTAAGAAATTATGTCGTAGGTGTTACTTAGAGATATTTTTGGGTATTATATATATTTACAAAATGGAAGTTAAAAAAAACTTACCTTTAATTACTTTAGTAACATTCTCCCCTTTTCCTTTAGGCACGATTTTTTCATCGGGATTAGTTCCGGCCTTGTATCTGAAATGAACAAACAAACGAAATATATACTAATTATAATTATAAAGTTTGTTTGAACCCGCTCGGGTAATACTGGTTCTAATTGAAAGCATATTTTTATGTTGGTTGGACAAACATCACGTTGCGACCATTAGCTGCGAGGAAACGGAGGAAAATATGGAAAACTGGGGAATATTATACATCTTTAGGGTACGAAAACGGTACAATATACCCAAAGTATTAAAAAATTGTTCTAAAATGTCACTATATGTCTATAATTTAAAAATAGCTTACAAAAACAGTCTTAATGGTAATCAAATTTTGTCGAAATATATACTCCATATGGCACAAGAACATTATTACTTCACTATGTAAACACTACGATGAGGCTATCAAGAAGTTTTCAATAGATTTATTTTGGTGTCTTAGTCCTCAATCAACACACCCTAAATGAATCGGATTCCAATCCCCACGTATAAATAATTCACTTTCTATCAAATATTGAATCTAATAAAAAATACTTTTAAATGTGGAATATAACAAAGCATCCGAAACATGTCGTAAACGATCACTAATACATTTCGTGTTTTATACCGTTAAAGTTTGTAATAATTACACTTGCTGGGAAACCTACCTCCATTTTTTCTTCTTGGCTTCATCTATGGTGATAACAGCTGGTGTCTTCGGCACGTTCTTGTAAGTGACTTGAACCTTCTCCGCCATTTTAGCAGCCAGGTATTCCGTTTCAGCAACCAAGATGGCTACTGGCTGGCCACAGAACTTAATCTTGTCGTAAGCCAGGATTTCTTCTTCTTCGGTTTGAAGAGGTATACCAGGAAACCCGAAGGAGTTTACCCCGGGTATATCTTTAACTGTAAATATAGCTACGACACCTGGTTCTTCCTGGAAATTTTTAACGATGAAATTTAACAAATACCAACTAACTACTTTGTCGAGCTCGTTGGTGTAGCGTTAGCAATGTACGGCTGAAAATTAACGGGTCGTGGGTTGCAACATATTTTTAATTATTTTTTCTAAAACAAGTTTGAGTTCGTCTGGAAATCTGGATAATAGATGTGCGGTAGGAATGCCGAAATTACGTCCGGTTCACAAACTACCGTCCTAAGTAAAAAATTCGTGAAGTTTAATCGTGTTTCGGTTTTAGTCTGTGGATTTCCGAATATCCAATGCCAAAATAGGACGACAGCGCATCTTGTTTAGATGGTACAAAGCTAGGCTATCCCACTTTCCCTCAAGTCCCCTTCTTAAAAAAGAATACTCGTCGTTACGGTCGTCTAGAGTTTGGAAAAATGAGCTAGTATAGGAAAGTATTCGTAATTTAGTGGGATTAGTTGTTAAAGCCCGCCAACCCGCACTGGTTCAGCGTGGTGGGTCTAAATTCTTAAGCGAGACCTCTACTCAGCAGTGGGACATAAATAGGTTCAAACAGTTTAAAAAATCAGCGAGGCAGACAGGATATTATGTTGTACTTACATACATACATACAATCTAGTTAGCAATTAAATTAAAAATCTTACCAGAATATTGTAATTAATTTTATCCACTGCCCCACCGTGCACTGTAGACAGAACAAAAGCCGCGAACACATCGTTCATCCTGATAGGTAAATCATTGACGTAGTTCGCTTCACCAGAACTTTGTATCAGCGCTTCGAGTTTCTGCAGTGGTTCTGTAACTGGGTACATAGATGGGTCGGTGGTGTACAATTGCTTCCCAGAAGAGAGTGGTCGAAATATTTCCGTGGCCCCAGAAGCGTATTTGTAAGGGTAAGCGTCGGCTGGACTAATGCTCAGGATGAACTAAGAAGAAGAAGATTACATTTCAAGAAGTATTTAATAAGAATGACACAATTTAACACAGAACTTAACGGTTTAAATCGGGTGACGGATCTCGCAACCACATGACCAAACATTGTAGGTGGCTATTGGCCATCATGATATCACTAATAGGAGCTAAAAAAGCGAGAAACTGGAAAAAACAAAAAAATATATACTGTAGGCACTTAGTAACTACAGCCTGACCCCGTTAGATGACTTGGTTTTGGCTAATTCTGAGATGTCATCATCTAACGGGGTCAAGCTGTAGTTACTAAGTGCCTACAACACTTTGTGGATTTTCGGTGTGTCCGAAAACGGTACAAGAAACCTAAACAATATGTACGAATAAAATTATCTTTAAATGGTCTGAAAAAATGTTCACGACAAAATGTCTATGTTTTAAGATTAACTTGCAACAACGACAGGACGCGAACGACGTCGTGGGTAACAGATAAATTTTCTTTAAAATAATTTCCTTCTATGTCTACTAATCTTATATCCCTTGTCTCTCTAACATAAAAATATTACCCACAACACAAAGCATAGAAGGACAAACGTTCTACGTTACCTTATAGAATAGTCCAATGGCCAATTTCTTCCGGACCTCTGGAGACGGTTGAGGAGGCATGATTTGAGGGTTCAGCTCATGGTCGAGGATATGTATAGCTGTCTGCAGGGTGTCGTTGCAGAACATATATCGCCCTTGCAGGTACCTCTCCGTGTCTGCAGCGTGAATGAAGTTCGGGGAGATATTGCCATATACAATTTTGGCCTCCTCAATTCTATTGGTGTCGCGGTTGATGTTGAAGTTGAACGCGGCGTTCACAATTGCCAGGGCGTTTTGTTTTCGAGGTGAAATCTACGAAATTATAAAAATTTAATTTGGATTATGTAATAATTTAATACTGTCTGTAGTTTACGATAGTAGTACACATTCAATAAAACTTCTAACGGTTTAAAACGCGAAAGACGCTGTTGCTAAAAATAATTTGTAAACTAGTTTAACTAAATATTTTTATTTTGGAGGGAAAAAAAAACATTAATTCCGCCCCGCTTTTCGGCCTATCAACCGCCCGTGGTCGCGGGGGGGGGGGGGGGTTTACCCGTTTAAGGTAGGTCTATTTTCTCGTTTTAAATCTTTAATGTGTTTTGTTTAAATATGTATCAATTGTTAATTTCACTGATTGACTTAATTTTTTAAGATCAGACAAGCTTAGGGTCTACTTGTCAGAAGATATATCCTCCAATATCCTAGCATTTTTACGGTGTCAATCTTGTATCTGTTGCCCGCCAGAACAAAACTTATGTTTCCTCAAGACTCTGAACACGGGATAGAATAATAAGTACAAGTTCAAAGCAGCGACATTTTTGGCAAAAAGCAAAGTTTATGTTTCTCAAGAGAATCTACTAATGAAGTTACTAGATACAAATCAAGGCATAAAAGTGCTACCAAAGTAGTCTAATCCCTATAGTATAACATCAAAACAGATTATCCTATTAGAAGTACCTTGTAACTCCGAACAACATGAGTTGGGCCTAAAGGAGGCAATTTGAAATTTATAATCAAACACCCGTTCATGTTGTGGTCCAGGAATTCTGGAAGGGTCAAAGTTAGTTCACCACTTCCTGAACCTGAAAAACAATTAAAATTTCATACATACAAATACGAAGACTTAGTTTTTTCCACAAATGGTAATGTCTATAATTAGACCATATGTGGTATACATATATTGCAAATGGTCTAACCATTATGACTTAGACCATTTGTAGTATTATATGTATAGTAATATAATAACAATTGTTGTTATTTTAAGCTATTTTAGTATACTTAGGTTTTACGTTTGTCTCATAGGAGGGTCGGTATTTGTTTTTTTTTCTATGATACTTTCAATAATAAATTCAGAGTTAAAATGTAAGGAGGTGGAAATCACGTTAAGTCGATCTGTCCCGATTATGATGACACATTTTCTTGGCGATATTAATTAAAGCCAACCTAGAACTCCACTTTTATCAGATCACTTGTGTAAGTAGAAAACATTTTAGTCTTACGTATGGTTACAACAGCGCCCACACATTCAAACAGAAGGAAAATGTCAGACTGGTATTCCCTCTTCAGGTGCTTGATTATGAAGTTACCAGCCAAAGAGCCGATCTGCAAGAAGAATTTAAAATTTCTAATTGAATAATTGCTAAAGTATATTATCAATCATTATATAATATATTATAATAGCATGGATAAAGAAAACAATAACAAAAAGTAACATTACCAGTATGTAGTATTAAGAATTAGAATAATCATGTATGTTTATGAGTATATTGTAATCAAGTTTTATTAATTATAGTTTTTAGATATTTTTCTTTGCAATCTGTACTTACAATGACTTAAAAGTTGTGACTCCGCACGACCGTTGCGAAGCATCCGAAATGTCGGTGTTTAATTAAAAATAAGGTAACAAGTTCGGGTTTTAAACCGTTATATGTGTTTTAACGAAAATACTAATGTATATCATAATAATTATTATTACAATTTATATCAGTATTTAACAAAAAGATTTAACAAGACAAGACAAGACGTTGTATTATGATTTTAGACTATTCTAGTACCATAATAAGTCGTCATACTACTAGTCATAATCATTACAAAGATTCACACACAGTAAATGTGGTAGATAATACAAATTTATTTACATAACTTATTAATTTCAATTAAGAACCGACGAAGGTCCGACGTCGGGAGATAGTATATATATTCGGACTTCATAAAAAAAATTCAATGTATTGTTTTTTTATTATTTGTATAAATAATAAAAACACAACTTCTAGCCGTAAATGGTAAGGTAAGTTTTTAATTCAATAAAACGAAGTTTCAACGAATTTCTTTGGGATAAGAATTCGCAATTTGAATTATTTGTCTGGAAACTAGTTGTTTTGTTCGAATAAAACAATATTCTAAAACACCTGTGTAAATATAACAATACAAATATGGCTTCAAAATATTTCGTACCTTCCTCACGGAAATGTGAGCGACGACGTCTAAATGTTTCACGAAGTCATCCAGGTAAGCGAATTCGTCGGTCTTGCTTTCGTTCTTGAATATATCTAGACAGTCTTCTATGCTGATGTTGGCTCCGAGGATTAAATTTTGGTCTATGCTGTACTGTTTCAGGGCAGATACTTCACTGATGTCAATAAGGATTGGTGGATAATCGAAGAGTTCTGGTAGCACTCCTGAAATATGAAAAAAATGTTTAAGGCTTCAAATCAAAACATATATGTTAATAAACACCTTTGGAGCTAAATAGTAAAACGTGCTATCTAGCGTTAAGAGCAAGTGGTCCTAGGTATGATTTCCAGGGAAACAATAATGCCCCACAAGATTTTACAACATACTTTTGAATTGGTTTTAAATTAAGTTTTGTATTTCACTACGTATTATAGATTTCATTCGTAACTTTTTATGTGAAAAATACGCTACAATGGCCTAAAATCAGTTCCTTCCTATTGACTAGATAAACAATATTGGGACTAAAACATACCTATTTAACAAGTTCGAGAAAAAGTCACTTGTTGTATTATTTCTTAGTGACAATAACACTTTTTTTCAAGACAAGAAAGTCAAACAGGCAGCAAAATCTTAAGATAATAGGGCTCCGAATAACAATCACAATTACTATTAAATATAAATAAAACAATTTAACGGTTTAAAACGTGAACGGGAAGACACCGGGACCATGGCTGCTGTAAAGCATTCGAAACGTCGGGCCGTTGTTAAAACACATTTCCAATAAATTTAACTAATATATTTCGCCTTTTAAACCGTCAAAGTGTTCTATTTAAATCACGATTTATTGTTCTGGTAATCTTGGTAGTTAAAAATACCTTTACATTTTCTTATCTACTAAGTTCGACGTTGTAGCTAATAGTAAATCTCTTACCCTTAGCAGTGTTACCATCCACGAATCGGTAGATGTCGCCAGCTTTCTTTATAACCTTGAAAATGTCATCAACAGTCCACACCTTGTAGTACTTATCATGGCCATAATCGATTTTTATAATTTGATTTGCTGCTTCCTCGCTGACGACACTCCATTCGCTGTTCACTGAGCATTTTCTTTCGCAGTTCTTCTTACAGATTTTCAGATCCTCTATGTCGTCTATCAGGTTCTTGGGGGCGTCGGAGCCGAAGGATTTGATCGTGTCCAGAATTGGTCGGAATCCGGTGCAGCGACATGTGTTGCTGCCAAATGAATTCTCCAGCTCCGCCATGGTCAAGTTCTTGTGTAGGAGGCTAAAAGATACGTTTGTCTTTGTTCTTCAATACTATACATTTTAAAGGACATTGGCTAAACTGCCTATACTTCTAACTTCTACATGTTTGAGATATTAAAAGATTTTTTGTTTTTTATAAAAAATGTTGCACATACGAGTTTGAGAAGCATAGACGGAGGATCTTATACATGAAGTACCTAAGTTGTTTCGAATATCCAAACCCAAAATAGGTCGACAGCGCAACTGTTTAGATGTTATATAGCTGGCTTATTTCACCTACCATCAAATGAATTCCAAGCTTGTCGGATATCATAAGAGGTTTTAGTCCCAATTTGGTGTAGCACGTTTGTAACAATAAATAAATTGTAGTAACGAAGAAGCATTGTAGATAGTCACAAACCCTTAAATTTATGACACCAGAACAACTAACTTTCGTGCTACAAATGGAGAACTTCTTCCAGTTATTGTAGAGTTGAAATTGAACCCATGACCCATTTAATAGTCATACCTGTGCAACTGCATAACGAATCCAGGAGTACAGTAACCACACTGAGTAGCACTATTCGCAGCCATGCGCTTTTGGACTTCGGAGTAGCCTTCTAGTCTGTTTCCGACCCCCTCGATGGTGGTGATCTCCCACCCATGGCAGGATACGGCTAGCACTAGGCACTGAAATGTGTTCTTAATTGAAAATCGACATATTGGTGCAACGTTAACAATATTTGGTCAGTAATCAACGGGCTTGTCGCCCCCAATCGGGTCCAACATTTATATATTAAATCCGACCGGGTCACGAACCACTGTCTACAGATGATAAAGCCAATAAAGTTTTAGAACGTTTCAGTACGTGGTATTTCAGAATATCCCAAGGCAAAAAGATTATTTATTTATTAAAAACCAATCACACACCCCTACAGAGTAACAATTCCAACATGATAGTGAGTTTCAATTGTAATTAATTTAAATAAAATTAAAATTAATAGTTATCATATTACATATAACACTACTGCATATACGTTATAGTCTTTATGAACTCGCTCAATGTACAATTAAAAATGTCGATTTTACAATTTACACTGTTAAGAATGTGAAGTGCTCGCGTATTCGGGGAATAATACATTAAGTTTGTTCTCGCGGGACTGATGGCGAACAGTGATCTATTACGTCGTCGTAGGTAGGCATCTGGGACGTAGAAGCTGATGGACTGCAGCACCATGGGGTCATATGTGATGCCTCTCAGCACCTGATCGACAGTGCATCTAGTTTAGGCGTTGGGTAAGGTATTTTACCTACCATCATCAATACCTAATGCCTCACCTTCGCTAGTTCCATATTTTTTTGGCTAATAATAAAGAAACATATCAAGCTCGCTCGTTTTCCCTGGTTGCTGGACTAACATGTTTTTTTTAAATTAATTGTTACTTCTCTGAATGCATATTAGACTTCGTCTGAAAGTTCTTGATATTAAATGGATTGAAAATCAGTCGTAGTTATGAAATTTGGTCCACTGAAGGAAAAATAAACTTATGTGCGTTTTGGTTTCCGAATTTCAAATATTTTTTTAAATCGGTATAAACACTAAATCTTATTTTCTTTTTAATATTTTTTATATGTTACTGTACATTATATATCATTAAATAACATAAACTTCTAGGTCTCATGGTAACTTAGAATTCAAGCTACCACGGCAATTAGTTAGAACGGCACCACGTAATGTTATGGAGACCAGTCCCGCCCGTGTCGTTTTATTGTATTAATCATTTTTGAAAGTACATGTATTATTTTTTTCTAATTTTAACGAGATAAAAATTCTTTAGAATTAATTTCAGCACTTATTTACGTACACATCCGTTGATGTACTTTTATTGTATTCTAAAAATTATAAAAAATAAGTTTCATGAAAATTTCCCCTTTTCTCTTACTGAGTCTGTTTTTCTTATGCATTTTTGTACCTATTAAAATTGACCTAAAAAATAACATTTATTTGTTTTTGCAAATTAGTTTTTAATTTTCAACCATGTGTTTCATATTGATGTTGGATCAGACTATAAAACATATTTAAACTAGCTTTATGTCATGACTATCGCCTATGAATAAATTTTAGGCAGCAAACCAGTTATGTAAACACAAGTGTTATTAAAATAAAACATTTAAAAGGTATTTTTTACAAGTAAATTTAATTACGACACAGCACAAACGTTTCGATTCACTTGTCGTGACCTCGGTCAGTGGATATTAACGGAATTTGGTTATTTTCTCGGGTTAACTACAACTTACCGAGTTAACAGAAAATGTCTCGTAGGTCCCAGTCGTGGGCCTGCGACCGAAGACCATGACAATGCAAGCCCCACACACACCCTGGTGACACATCGCCTTTGTCCCGGGTAGACTCAGGTGGTAGCGCAGGTACGCATTAAGGGTGGTATATCGCGGTATTCGATTGTCCACTGAAAGAAGTATATTGATATAATATAGCTTGAAGAATTTTACTATTAAAAATACGTAAGTAAATAGATATGGACTCCCGGTAGAAGTGGTGACTTCATAGATTTTCGCTGTGACGCGTTACTAAGGGGTTTCCTCTCTCTTAAAAAGTTATCATAAAAAATCATCTTTTTTATTTATTTGCGTAATTATTATAGTGCTGTTTGTAAATTTCGTTACTTGGTCTTTGGTGTACCGAAAATGGTCAGAACGTACTTGATATCGCTGTAGTTATGTTCCCTGTTTGCGGCTATACCAAGGGTGGCCCAAGGGGCATTAGATCATGATCTACCAAGTGATTCGTTTATTAAGATATAATAAAGACAAAGTAATGAATTCAGCGATTTAAGTATCTACGAAAAAATCAAACCCTTGATAAAATCTCACGACCCTTCGAAAGCTTATTTAAACGACCTCAAACAAAATTAAACAATGGTCCTATCATCAAAGTGATAATTGTTAGTTAGTTCTAATATATATTTTTTTATAGTCAAATTACTCAAATGGAAATGTAAATTATTCAACATAAAATGCATAAATAAATAGTTTGATTACAATAGAACTGTACTGTTGAGATAATGAGTTTGCCTATATAATGGCTGTAATATTCGGCAATATTATCCTATCGTTTACCATAGCAATAATATGCACTTAAATGTGGTTTTATAGTCGTTTAGATTCATTCCTCAAGGTAGATGTCATTATGGTTCAAGTACACACTTGTCTCGTTTTTATTTTAAATATAATTTTACTAAGAACACCGAGAGCTTTTGCTTCCGATAATTTATAAAACAACACACACATCTATGAAATATAGCGAACTGTTGTATGCATTTTTAAAGAAAATAAATAGTATCATGGCGAAGCAGCAGTCCTGGTCCAAAAAAGATGGTATTTGAACCAAAAAAACAAAGGAAGTGAAATATTTTGTAGACTGCGGAGATATTATAAGAAACTTTGGATTCTAAACAATCCTGTCATATTCTTGATACTTTTATTAATTATTTATCTCGGCAGTAGAAAAATATTTTAAAAGCTACAATTTTAACTATTGTTTACATTTGTTTTTGAAAATATCTTTATTACAGTAAACAATAACGTGATATATGAGCCTGTATTATTTTCTATTTAAATACTGTACTATGTAAACTTACCGCGACATTTTCTCCCATTCACAGTGAATTCCACGACCGACATGACTGGTAACACAGGCGTTTAAAACGCGACTGAAATACAATAATTGAAAAAACAGCTCAGACAAACAAACTGCGAATACGTCATGCAGACTTTTTGACCAATAAAAAAATATATTAATATTTCATACTTCAATTTAACGGTATGTGAACATACATATATTTGCATTTACCCCTGTTCCTTTGTCAGGAAGAGATGAATAGTATTTAAAATGGCGTCTAATATGTAAGACAAAATAAAACAAATACGAAACGTCGGGCCGAAGAAACAACAAGTTTATTTAAATATGTACTACTAGCGTAAACTACAGTATTTAACTGACAATTTATTCAAACTTGTGAGCTTCAATCTGCAACTAAATTTTTCTCTTGTAAAGTTTAATTACTTTAAATTAGTAAATAAAAGTTAAATCGTAAGAAACGCAACAAGGACATATAGGAGACCAGTTATAACCGATTTTTATGAAACCTTAAACTCTTAAATTAAAATACTGTGCATAAATCAGCTAGTAGAATGCAGTTTTTAAACATACTAACCTTCATCTGCAAAATGCTAGGTTTATGAATTTAGTCACAAAGGCGATGTACAGTTTGCATTGTAGTTATACATATACATGTTAGGTATATTGTACAAGTGCAATTCATCAAATAAATATATAAATTAATTTTATTGTGTCGACCCACCAACCTAATTTCAGTAAAACCATTTACGTAAAACTGATTTTTATTTAAACCAAAACAAACAAACTAATTAATGACTTACGCTACACTTACACTTACACTAGATTCATATTTGGTCATCAAAAATAACTTACAAGGCACAAAGAAATTAAAGATTAAATATTGTTATGAACACAATGATGAAAAATAATGTATCAAAAAAAAAGTTTTGTATTTCGAATGGTTTGCTTAAAAAATTTCAAAAATAGAACTACGATATAATTCAAACTAAGAAAATTCTCAATACAGAAAGCTTCATGCTTAACGCAATCGTGTGAAATCAGACATTTGCCTAATTCAAATTTATGATTAACAAAGCAATACAAAATAAGCATTAATTAAAATGTACTGAGTCTAAAAAATCGAACTACACGAACCTTTGCATCGAGCCGGTACGTCCAACTCTACTAGAGGAGTGAGTCAAAGAAACTACCCACATAGGTGCAGGGAAGTTGCTCTGGAAGAACATCTGTACTACCACTACTACTAGGCACTTGATGGGACTAAGAAATCTAGGGAGTCTGTCTCAATGTTCAAATGAGCTCGCTCATCTTATCTTATTTATATTAAATATACGAAAATTAAAGAAAATATCAGTCATTCAATTCAGTTCTAGATTAAGCATACTAAATTCATGAGGTATTATCACTGCGTACGTAATCGTCCAAAGCAATAAACAGCCCAAATTAATCCTAAGCTACTAGGTATTTTAAACCAGTTGTATCAATTTCAGATTTCTTTTTGATCTCAAACCTGGTTTATTGAAAATGCTAGACTTTACAATGACATTACAAATCAAAAAAATAATTTTGAAAAAATATAAAATTAAATTTTATATTTTAAATATTCTGATCTTGATCTTTGATTTTATTTATTTGTATTATTCCTTTTAATGTTTAGTATTTTAGGATACACATTTGTTTTTTATTTAGTTAAGTGACAGGCTTATTATGTTTTACCTTAAGTAGTTTGCAACAACCCTTGTACAAACTTAATGCTTGACCTAATATCTTCGCTATCTGATTCCATAGATTGCAGCTTATCTTGGATATCTATCAACACGTCTTGAGTGAAGGCACCTTTTTTCAATGCGGTTGCACAAAAATTAAAGAGGGCCTTGAAACATTGCTTCCTACAAGCATTATGTGGCTGGTTATCCCAGATTGGAGTGGCCCTAACGTAACTCCAAGCTAGAAAAACATACTGCAACACCGATTCCCAATGCTGGGACTCGATTAATGTCTTCCCTTGATCTATCAGACATTTTTTGAAAGCAGCTAGATGTGTGGAAACCCTTGAATATGCTGGTGAATCAGTTTTTGAGGTCAGTCTAGATGTAGGTAGGCTTTTGAATATGTTATTTTTCAAGTAATTTAATCGTTCTTCCATTGGTGATATGTCTGGTTGTGGCATTTCCTGACGAATCTCATCTTCTATCTCCGGATGTTTGTATGTTATCCTTTTGATCATGTTAATGAGTTGAGTGGGACTTAAACCTTTTAATGGAGTATCTATTGGTCCTTTGTAATCTGGATCTAACATTTTGTCCAGTCTACAACGTTTTATAGGCGGCGTTACTTTGGCAGGGCTATTGTCGATCTTGAATTTCTGCGGTGTACTAAGATCGCTGAAGTCAATTTTCTCTGGTGAAAGCGGTACACGTTCATTATCTAGCATTAGTCGTTTACGGGGTGTCGAACGCAATGTTACGCCCAGTTTGGGGGGGGAATCGCGACTTGTACCCTCTCTAGGGGGAGTCCTGACAGCAGAATGAAATGTTGAATTACGTTTCATATCAATATCAGGTGACCAATTAGCGGGTATACGCTTACGACCTGAAATAATGGTGAACAGACATTATTAGAAAATTAAAAATCAAGTTATCATAGTTATAAATAAATCATAGTTTAATATGTATGTATTATATATATATAACTATGATGTTATGTAATTATTAAAATTGATATGTTATTATTAATGTAAATCAATCTGCACTAAATTTCGATTTAATAAGACTAATCCTGTTTAAGATTTTTAGCAATTATCAGAAGTGAAATCTTATTTCCGTGGGTAAGGCTGCTGACACATTTCTGAACACTATTACAATTTAATTTTATTTACAGGCAAATATGATTGCTAAGCCATTACACTTATTTCCCTGGAATTTTATTACAGTATTACAGTTATATGTTTTTTTATGTGCCACAAATATCAGAGCCAGCCTTAGATTAATAAAGACTTTTTCAATTTCCTACTAATTGTATGTTCTACTAAAAAATTACAAGAACAGAGTAAAAGTTGGATAACCCAAAATCCTCTGCTAAGAGGAAATGGTGTAAAGGGTCAGCTGATGGAAGGCCAGATGATAATTAGTGGTGTGTACTAATCATCTGGCCTTCTATAGGTGTCCTTGGTAGGAAATAATATTAATACTAAAGAATTACTGATTTTTTTCTCCATGTAACAGTGAAATGTTTAGCAATTTATGCAGACCGATCTGTGTCCCCAATAAAAAAAAAACATGTAAAGATTCAATCCAGCCCATGAATCACATTTGAAAAACAAATTACTTTGTTCTCAGCCATACATACCCCTTTGTTGTATAAGCTGTTCTTCTGGAGAGGGTGCTGGACTCAAATATCCAGAAGGTATCCCTGGTGACATCCTAGTGTTGACAGACACTGGTTGAAGTGGTGTCATGCGGAGACGGTCCAATCTTGCTGGTATCTCTGCTAGGGCAGCACGCCTCCGACGTAGATTGTCGGCAGTGGGGTCCTCCATAGTATCTGGAAGACTTTTAATATCCTTTTAAAGTATAATGTAAACATGTAAAATAAATGTTTACAAGGAGGAAATAGTGAAGTGGGTGAAATAGTCAGCAGATAGTGTGGACTGAGCACCCAGCCTTTTATTGGTGTCCCCAATAGAATATAGTAATTGTGTAATGTATGGAGCTAATGGAAGACTACCCTATTTTTTTAAGTTAGAAATTTAGACTTGTAGAAACTAAATTAAAGTATAGTATGTGATTTATAATTTGGTATTGAATAACATTTATCATACTTTCTTAGGAGTATTCGTTTTTACAAAATTTTGCATTTTTGTTAAACACGAAGTATTACGAAAAACAACGAACGCTCTCCGAGTCATACATCTTTATGCTTATAACGTAATATTACTATAAAACCGATTATAGGAAATCAATTCTATAAAAAGAATTGTATTTGTTGTTTGTAAAAAAAACAACAGTTACAAATGGGGGTTGGTAGGTGATGCATCAGAAAACGGTTAGTTAATGAAGGGGTGCGTAGGTAATTTTTAACTTACGTCCGTATATTTTAAGTACGGTAATAAGAAATAACGATAAAGAAGTGAACCCGAACAAAATCAATAGCATTCATAATATACGCACCCTTTGGACTATTTTGATGAAAACAATTGGTATAATATTAATAACGTTTCTCGGGCACCATAAACTTGAAAACTAACAGAAAATTGGCGCGCAAATTGACACATTTGACAGTTAGGAAAAAAAGCACAGACTGTTTTCAAAATTTGGAATATAAATTAACTATAATACAATTAATAATTAACTCATTGGATAAGTTAAGAAGCAGCTTTCAGCTTTTATCAGAGTGTAAATATTCATACGAATTAATTAAGATTTAAACGTTAACATTCACATGCGTATCTACGGCTAAGAATATATTCTTTATCTATGGTTCTACTTTTTAGGAGTTTAAGTGACATTGTTATACGCTATAATTTTAACATATCTATGATTGCAAGTTAGGACGACTTTCAATAATAAAATAAAAAGTAATAATAATTTAGCTCTGATGTGTAGTGATTTGTTGAATTGTAAATAAATATTGTGTATGATATAAACATAACCATTTCAGTTCTGTTATTCAATAATCGCTTTTAAATTGGAAGATAAATAGGCCATTTACTTTTGTATATAAAAGTGAGATAGTGTAATAACTTAGCAAATCTTCTAGTTCTCCTGTAATTAACATTATTGTAAAATGCTAATGGTTTCCCTAATTATATGTAAATGAGAAGTAACCGAATGAATAAAATCTATTCACTTCGTGAAAGGACAAAGTAGGACACACAAAGGTGTACAAACAAACCGGCATCGTAGGTTCTAGATGTAGCTTATTACGCGACCATGATATTTTCGCGTTGTGCGTGAAGTATGGAGCGGTTATCGCATGACTTGAACCTGGCTTTAGAAGAGAGCAACTGCAGGCAGGAACGCAGGAAGCTGGGTTTTCGCCGAAGAACCCGTTCAGCTGGAAATTT
Source organism: Leptosia nina (assembly GCA_963661955.1). Lineage (NCBI taxonomy): Eukaryota > Metazoa > Arthropoda > Insecta > Lepidoptera > Pieridae > Leptosia > Leptosia nina. Next base: position 1,460,166 of record CAVLEF010000004.1, on the reverse strand, counting down.
GCGTAAGTTGTTTATTGTTATCACGAATACATGACCTTGACCTGATTTTCCACTCGCGTTTTTGCCAACAGATAAGATTTAATATTAAAGCCTTCACAAACATCCTAATCTATTAAAATAAACATAAGGTTGTATCTATCACTATGATAATCACTAAAAGAGAAGAATTAATGGGTGTATGAAGATCAGTTTTTTTTATATAAAATTTCTATTACCTATGTACTTGTTATTTGCAATTTTTACCCTTTCTATTTATTATGCTAATAATTATTTATGTTACACATACTAAGTAGTTAATTTTATTTAAAAGTAATCACATTATGACTTATGTGATTGCTTTGGGATCTTCCATACTATTTTATTTTATTTTATGAAGCTAAAAATTATACATTAATCACAAATATAAATTAAAAATTAGCTTATGTTATTATGTTGAAAAATACAATACAAAGCACATAACTTTTATTGATTGTAATAGAGGCTTTTTTAGCAGCCGCTGCAGTAGCAGTCAGCTTAGTGGACGATGGAAGCTCCAGTAGCCCTCCCCAAGCACCTGTCATCACACAACCACTCTCGGACTCAGACGACCCCCATGTTAATGTGCATGCATCTATTAAATCTCGTCACTACTGTCAAATTGGCAATTTTGAGTCAGATTCTTTCAATGAAAACTTCTCTCCGAGTCGCCCATGTAATACCAGAAGAAAGCGCAAGTTTAAAAAGATGCCTATGGACTATGTTGATGGGAAACATTCACCACCGATAGAAATATTGAGCATTTCTAACGAGGTATGGTTCATAAAAAAGTGTTACTGCTGATATTTCAGAAGTCCAAAGTAGTTTCTTTTTCACTCCCTATTTAAGTAAGTTTGACAGTTTAATAATCTACATTTGATAAAAAAATTAATTGTTCCTTTGATGTTTCTGTGTTCAAATGAATGAGAGATGATTCTATGAAATTCTTAAATTTTTCCAGCTTGTATGAATGAACTTAAAGGAAATATTGTGATTTTTTTTTATTAACATAACAGATTTGAAATTTAAACTTAACAAACTTGTTGCAAACTTTAAGCTTTAAGGGATGTACTAAATGCTTGTATTTTCAGCCAAGTTTGCAAGGCATAAACCAACAAACAGGTCTATCACCACTTATTCATATATCAAAACACAAGCAGGAAAGGTAAGTTTGTACAACCCTTTTCCATGTTATTGTTTGTTTGCTTAAAGCAAATGCTATACTCAATAACCACCCTTGTTCCAGAAACGCTTTTTGTGGCAAAAGGAAATGGTCACACAGAGATAAAGGCGATGGTTGTGAAATGCGAGAACGATCCTTTAGCGGTGGTTGTTCCTCCAAATCGATATACTTTAAAAACGACTTTAAATCCAAGAAGCATGACATTGAAAAGAAGAGAAAGGAAGTGTTGCAACCTGGAAAAATTATTCTTAAACCGCAAACGTCAGATGATTCTGCTTCATCTCCATTTACAAACACTCCAACTCTACCTGGCAGTTCAAGTTTTAACTTTGTTTATAAGAACTCTTCAAAAAATGGTACCCCAGTTCTGTCTAAGATGACCGGTTACACAATTTCTACAGACCTACCACCGTTTTTTAGTCCATCCTGTTTGAATAATAACCGAGAAGCAAAATATAGTAGAAAGATTAAGGTCCTCAGCAAGTCACATTCACCAAACTCCTTAAGAAATCCACTCCAATTTGACGACTCGGCTGGTATGGAGTGTGGAAATGAAAGCAGCTCTCTAAGCAGTAGTGATTCTGATGGTGTGAATGGAGACAGTGATAGAGAAGGTGACGATGAGCTAACAGACTGGCCCGGGATTGAGGAACTAAAAGTGTTTAACAAGAGCCTTACATTTAAATCAACAAAGTCCGTGAACAACTTGACAAAATCCATAAGCAATATGCCACCACCAAAACGGTTGAAAAAGGAGAAGATACAAACGAAAAATCCCTGGGGCAAGAACAAAAACAAAAAGAAGAGAGCCAAGGTAGACTCTGGGAACGAAGATGCTCTTATGTCGGATACGAAAACTATTGTCGATCTAGACGACGATGATTATACAGGTAAAGACCTCGTAAAAGAAGAGTTGCCACATACAAGTAAGGAGGTCCCGCCAGGAGTTTTGCCTCACTCTTCTTTTTCCACGTTCAGCGATATTAAGAACGCCGGGCCGTCGGGTCTAAACGCGGATAAAACGTTCTTTCATTCGTTTCAAACGTACCAGAAAAAGGAAGAATTCAATTCGCCGCGACTGAATTTCACGCTTCAGAAAACGTCGTCGAGTGATCTCAATTTGAGCGAAAAGTCGCCCCAAAGCGACCATTACTGCAGCGAACATTCATTGGGGGGTAACGTTACTGAGGTGAGGGAAATAAGGGCTGGGTGTAGACGCATACGTGACGAAAGACCTGGCTTACTCATTTTGAGTGCGGCGAACGAACAGCTGTCCAGGTTCCTGCAGGATTCCTGTCAGTCAGAGCTGAAATTGCCAAGTTTGCATGATCCTGAGGAAAAGGAGAAGTTGGAGTCGCTTGCTAAATTGTACTCTTTGGAGTTGCAAGTTGAGATGGGGAGGCCGGTGCTGCGGAAGACTAGGTAAGTATGTATTTTATGCTGTTTGACTAAATATACGATACAATGTTTTCGCGTATATCTGATTTCAAATACGGAAATTGAGAATGTACTTAACGAAGTATTGTCAGGTGGCCCGAAATAATTCTAAATAAAACGTCTTTTCGTACGGTAAAAGACTATTGAAATTACCCAAAACGAATTAACGTAAGAATGAAGGCACGCAACTATTAACTCCATTCTAACTTTTAATACTTTTGAAAACGCAGTAATTTCGGTATAGCGGCAGTGCGTAACTTATTACGCGACAGACCGTACTAGACGACTACTTTTGTTACTTAACACTCAATTGCTTCCCGAACGAACTATCCAGACGATTTGATGAAAATAGATGAAGACAGATGGCAGCACTGCGACAAGGCAATCAAGACATCTCACACATCCTTGTATAATGCCTTATAGTTAGTCCATCCGATTTACAGTTTTCTAATTCAACACGGCTATCCCACTCGACATCTCTTGTAAGGCTGTAAGCAAAATTCATTTTCAAAGTATTACATAGTTCGGCTCGTCATTTTACATTTAATAAAGTATATAAAATGGTGTCATCACGTTTATTATTCTCTCATTGATTTTCCAGCAACACAATGCAAGCTATCCGCGTAGAGCAACTTTCGTACAACAACTTCCCGTCCGACCATAAGCGGCGCTGTTACGGAGAAGAGGCGGACTCCAGCTTGAGCCTCAGCGACCCTAACTCCATCAACTCCAACAACGACCTTGAAGACAAGGACATCAAACCTGACAGCGGTGTCATCAGTGATATAGCTCAGATAAGTGACGCGTTCAGTGACACTTTGATTGATAAGAGTCTGTTGCACCATCCAGGGGAGTTGGACTGAACTTGAAATATCTGCAGATAATTTTGGTCTTATGACGGATACAGTCCTTATCATCGGATGGGTCGTTACAACCTGCCTGTTACGATATTTATATAACGCTTTGTTATGTAATTGCGCTTAGGTGTTATTCGACTTCAACAATCTAACAATTTGTATTTAATTGTTAACGATTACGTGTTCTTTAAAGCACTAGCTTAATATTATGTCACTGCGTTAAGACTTCTCAAAGTGCTTCGGAATAAGAAAAATACTGTGCAGTTTTAAAGCAAAGCGATTTGACTTTGATGTAATCATTTTAACTTGTGTAGAGTTATTTTATTGACTAAAGTAAGACTGTATAAGAACAAGATATCTAATTGTTCTACAGTTTTAATTTAATTTATATGAAGTAACGTCATTTACTGTTTCGAAGTCGAAAACATTTTGTTGTATAATATGACCTTTTTAAAGATTAAAAATAAAATTGTTATAACTTAGACAGCAATGAGTTTCATAGAAACATGATCTCGTGGTAGGACTTGATAATTATATAGGCAGTTGATATATCAAATTTTTGGTTTAAATAAAAAGCTAAAACATATTGTAATATGACTTAAATCTTTAGTCGAAGAGCTATGTGTATTTTACATTAAATTTAAGGGTCACAGCATTATATCATTTTTTTTATAACAAATATTTTTTTGCCATTTTATTCTAATTCATCTAAACTTGAAAGCACACCGTTTAACATATAGTTTTATAGACTTATAATTTAAATTTTAGTTTATAAGCATATTGCTCATTACTTTAGTTAGGGACCAAATTCTGTGTGTATAATAATTTTTATTGTTTAGTCGGACCTTTTAACATTGTAAACATTTAACAGCATTGAAGCAATTGATATTAGGAGTTTCGTTTTATAGGAACCAGCAATATGGATTACGGCTTCGATCGTACTGACAGTCATTACCTTGTCAGATATAACAGCGGAACAATATCAATATAGAACAATATCGGAATTAAAATATATTAAAACAAAACCCTGTTATGGGTAATACGTAAATAATTATCCTATAAATTACCAAAAGGACATCGACTGTGACAATCAAAGCTTAAATCAGCAGCTTAGCGTAACATCGCCTACCTTCAAAATATTTGAGGGTAGTTATGTGAGGCGTCGTTCAACGTATTTATGTTCCTTTAGTTTAGGCTTCGTGTATTGTTTTTTTATACTGCCATAAATTAATTACTAGAATAGTTTTTTGAACTTGTAGATATTTATTTACTGAGCATTATTCAACATATCAGTTTCATTTAGATAAAACACTTTAACGGTTTAAAACGCGATGTATTCGGTTCACTTATTTGAAAATGATTTTTTTAACTTCAGCTCGACGTTTTGGGATGCTTTGCAGTTTTTTAATTAATATTGTAGCTAAGTTTAACTAGTTTTTCGCGTTTTAAACCGTTAAAGTGTTTTATTTAAATGTGTACTACTCGCATAAACTATAGACCCTATTTTATATCAGTTTCATAATTACATAACGTTTTATATTCTTGGTGAATATATTGTTTTTTTTTAATGAATCAATAATGATTTAGAAAATGTATGTCATTTTGTATATTTCGTCTTGTTTCATCTTCACCATGCATATATAAATTATAAAGAACCGTTAAACTTATTTGTACATAAGTTTTTGGACATAGTAAAATAGCTTTTAATCTCAAATTACTTAGTCTACTAACGAATGTTTAGACTATAATTTATAATTTTCTATATAAAAATATATTATCAAGTTTCATGACTTAAATAATAAATATAGTTTTTTAAACTAACTATGTTTTTTTATTAATATTCCAAAAACTGCGAATTTGGAAACATGTCTTCGATTTGGGTAATAATTAAATAAATTTATGAAACATTTAATAATTAAAATTTATTTGGAAAAGTAACAAAAATAACAGTGAGCACCATTTGATTGAACTAATTAACTAAGATTGTTTCGATAATGTCTTTTATAAACAAATTTTATTCGTGGAATATAAAAAAATCGCTTAAGAAACAACCTTAACTTATAATAAACAGAGTCTGAAAATCATTATATTGAAATCATTTTAGATATAAAAAATATGAAAAAAAAATATAACTTAATAAGAGTTTTACATTCACATTCCTAAATAAGAACACTTCCAAATGACGAAGTTTAAACAATAACAATAATCAATATATGTGATGAAAATAATTATTTGTGCTTTGAAATACGATATATAAAAAATCTAAGAAAGTTCGTCTCTATGTTTTAAAAGATTAGTTGGACTAATTTAAGTCTAACCACCAATTTATGTCAATTTCAAAATTTTCTTTAGACCTTTGTACTTTGTTTATATATATATATTTTTTATGGTTATAACACAGATTCGCTTACTTGACTCTCTACGACTAATTACATCTAGGGTTTCATTTTCTAATAGTTATAGTTAATTTTGAACTCAATTTATATAGAATTTCACATTGGAGTGCAGTAATTTTAGTCACTTTTAGATCTTACTTAAGGATTAGTTGTGGCTGAAATGGCCTGAAATAGTAATTTTCTTGTGCGGAAAATTGAAATTACAGTATTATATGATATTTGAAGTTATTTAAATAATTTAAATCTCTTTCTATACCAAACTACATTTCTAATGTAAATGTGAGACCTGTAATCTAGATCGCTGGAATTACATATTCCAACGCCAATATTATTGAAGGGTAACTTGACCTTTATTCCTCAATAGTACAAATAAGGTCATCTCCTTCTAGTTTCTGACCGTTGGTTATGGAAACAGACTTAATGGTACCGGCCTGTGGTGCCTGGACAATCATTTCCATCTTCATGGCTGAGAGAACAGCTATTGCTTGTCCCTTGTCCACTTTATCGCCCTCCTTGACTTTGATTGCTGTAAAAGAGTTCATCTTAAACATGGTACATTGACAATACATCCACATTGTCAACTGTCAATAAGTCAATCTATAACCAAATATTTGATTAATCGACAACTATGGTCACTGAATACTTAACATATTCGATATTGCTAGTTCAAAACAGTACCCAATAAAAAAATTAAAAGCGGAAAACTTACTAAGAACCGTTCCAGGCATTGGTGCGCCAACTTGACTCTTGTCGCCCTTAACTGCCTTCGGGTGGATTTTCATTTCCTGCATAGAAATATAAATTGAAATCGAATGATAAAATTATCTGCATACTTGATTGAAAATAAGCGATATATTTGTTGTATAACCACTTATATTTTTTCCAACCCCCTCCTCTCTAATAGTACGTATCCTACGCTTCTTCTCTTATTTAACTTCACGGGCATCTCACCTGGCTAGCCTTTTCATCTCTAATAAACACAGATCGTAATTGTCCGTTCAACTCGAAGAAAACTTCTCTCTCGCCGGCAGCCGTCATTTCATCCGAAACCGCAAGTGTTTTAATGTCCAATGTCTTTCCGCGCTCAATTTTTACTTCAATCGCTTCACCCACCTAAAATAGAGGATAATATTACTAAAGGTACTGACAACACTAGGCCATGATTTCAAGTGTGACTCCTCGGAAAACGAATATGATGTCAACAACAAAGACAAATAATAAATGCTTCTTGTATTTTGATATTTCAGCGTATGTTCCAGCAACGGCACAAAATGCATGCACAAATTTAAACAATATTATTTACATTAAACACTTTTGACGGTTAAAACGCTAAATGTATTCGTTAACTCATTTACAGTTTATTTTAACTACAATCCGAGCGGGCTTTGCAGCAGCCATGGTCACGGAGGGACGTGGTCGGGCACCACCGTAATGTTATACATTTCGCGTTTGAAACCGTTAAGTGTTTCATTTAAATGTGTACTCGTATAAATTATGGGCAAAACTTGATAAACAGTATTAGTTTCAAAAATAATTATTTCGTCCACCTTGTCATCAATAAACGCAATTTTTGAAAGCAGAGTGGATAAAATGGGCTTTTAACTTAATTTTAAAAACCAATTCTGTTATATTTTTAGTATGTTTGATGTTACATACGTTAGGTCCAACGAGGAATGTCTTCGTGTCCAGATGCTTCACGGGTCCGTATTTATCACGGATGCGGAAGTAATCGTTCGCTACTTGTGGGTACATGGCCGCCGACATCACGTCTTGGTCGTTAACCTGTAATAGTCATAGTATGGAGCATAAGAGACATGCTTATATTAAATGGATAGAATGTAGCATGTAAAGGTTTGTATTAAAAAATGATTACAAGTTGTGCTGATTGACCATAATGACTGTAGGTTTGATAAGTGAACTCACAAAAATGAGTCATAACGCACTTCATAGTACTAACATTCTATCGATTGATCCTGCAGGGTTTTTATCTTATTAAATTAGTTTTTAATGATTCTTAAGTTGTTCTTAGTTGGCTGCCAGCGAACTTTGGAAATAGGTTTTTTCAAAAATGTTACATTTTTTGACAAAGAAAAGATGCGAAGTGTTGACAAACAATAGTTTCTCTTTATCTTACGTATAAAAAGGTCGATAACGCATCTTGATTGAAGCTGAAGACAAAATTTAACAAATGTATGTAATACAACTTACCTCAGGGTATGTCTCTTGTATGTCTTTCTTCAGTTTATCAAAGTCTAACGGAGGTAGTTCTTGACCAGGTCGACCTTCTATTCTTGGCATATCCTTTAAGATTTTGGACCTGGTTATGAAATATGAATATAAGATATTTTTCAAACTTGAGTTCCGGTTAACTTACTGTAAAGTGTTTTTTTAAATACTAAGCATTGTCTGCTTATTGTATTTCTGATGTACCTGGCAAGGTATGTTATATAGAACCTTTTCTAAAGTAGCTAAGTACTCCTCTTACGTAAAATAGACTGTAAAAGGAGTGGCAGCGAGTTTCTTGCCAGTTCTCCTCGTTCGTTCTACGCTCTCGATTTGAGTTTTTTCTTTAGTCTCTTTACTTTTAAACTGCTGTGACGTTTAATATATGTGCCTACGTGAATAAATATTTTTGACTTTAACTTACCTTAAAGGTTCAGGGAATCCTCCATAAGGAATACCAATCGCGCCCTGGAAGAATTCAACCACAGACTTAGGGAAGGACAGTTCCTCAGCTTTCGCTCTGATATCATCAGCTGTCAGTTTGTTCTGCACCATGAACTGTGCCAAGTCTCCGACCACCTTCGAGGATGGTGTCACTTTGATGATGTCGCCTAGGAGAAGATTTGCCTCTCTGAAAAAGGTTTTATTTTTATTTTAATCGGAAATAATTTATTTACATATATAATGTTATAATTCCTAATAATATAGATTCTTATCATGTTACATTAGTTTGTATCTCTAAATTTAGTAGTTTTAATTTAACTAAGCATACACCGCGTTTTAAGACGATTAACGTGTTTTATTTAAATATGTACTGCTCACAATAACTACAGACAAGATTAAAAATAAAAATATGAAGTCATGCCCTCAAATAATCAATGTTAAGAACAAAGGGTACGATAAAACAATGAAATTGTCGACTCTGATATGATAACATTTAAGAACCAGGAGTTACCTGTACGCTTTCTTAACCTCCTCAAACTGACTGCCAAGACCGAGTGAGAAGGCCTGGAACTGTAGATTGGTGTACTGTCCGCCAGGAATCTCGTTGATGTAAACGTCGGCGTTACCAGACTTCATGGTAGCGGTACATTCGAAGGGTCCGTATAGAGTTCGGGCTTGCTCCCAGTACGCTGAGTATTCCGATACAGTCTGTAGTGGAATGCCTGTAAATAATTTTAAGATTTAAAAATTGTTTTAAAGCGTATGTATCTACGTCCACTAAATGAGTCATTTATAGCTAACAAAACAGTTTTAAATACTTTTACTACTACTACTAGAATTAAAAATGTATCTTCTAAATAATAAATAATATATAAATATAACTTAGCACGAAGCCTAGAGTAGATGAAGTCTTCCCTTTTATCCATTTTGCTTTTACTGACAACTTTAGAACGAAACGTAGTTGAAAGTCCGTTGGTAAACTGTACTAGTGATCATTCCGACAAATATATATTTTGATAGATTTATTCATTACTTTAATAAGATATATAATATTTTTTACTTTTCGATTGGAATGTAAGAACTTACTAACGGAACTAAACATGCTTACATAAGTTTATTGTTCTTGCATCGAAAAAAAAGTAGCCCACAATTAAGAGAATTCTACTGTGGACTAGTTTAAACCTGAACACCGAATTGCAAATAACATTTTAGACAAATTCTCTAATAAATAAATTCTAATGTCTACATGGTTTGTGTTATATATGTTTTTAAATATAATAATGAACTAACCAGTGTCAAGTGGTGTAGATTGCAATGAAGCCACCAGCCCTCCCATACTCGGCTGACTTGTAAGCCCAGACATGGAATCGACAGCGACATCTACGACGTCCGCGCCCGCTTCGGCACACGCTAACATTGCCGCCACGCCCGCACCCGCTGTATCGTGCGTGTGTACGTGAATCGGGACTGAGGGGTGTTTATCACGAATCGCTGATATAAGCAATCTGGAAAATTACAATCTATATTGGATTTTTGGAGGTGGGTTTTTAGCATTTATTTATTAAATTCAGTATTCATGTACAATAATCTTTGATATTACATAACATATATTGCCTTATATTGCTTTTCTAATTTAAAACACAGTATAGTAGTTAGAGAAGTATTATATAGTCTAGTTTTGTAACTCACTTCGCAGCTTGCGGTTTCAATAACCCAGCCATATCCTTAATACCCAAGACGTGTGTTCCAGCTTTCACAAGCTCATCAGCCAAATTAACGTAGTACTTAAGATCGTATTTGGTCTTCTCAGGATTGGATACGTCTCCAGTGTACGATATCGCTGCTTCAACAACTCCGCCAGCTTTACCAGCTGCTTCCATGCCGAGTATTAGATTAGGTAAGTAATTTAAAGAGTCGAACACCCTGAATATGTCCATACCGGTTTTTACCTGCAAAAGGGACACTTAATTTAAGGACACATCTAGTACAAAACGACAAAAAAACAAAATTAAAAAAAAAATCGTCTAAGTTATACAAATTAACTAGCTGTGTCCACGGCATCAAAATTTGTTTAGGCAAACCTCCTCTTTCTAAATCTGCTGTTACCAGCGACGTTGTCCGCCTCTCATCGTTCTTGTAAATTAATCTTAAGAGAGATGTCGCGGACGTTTTTTTTAAGATCATTTATAGAGGAATCATTCTTTTATTATCATTTTTTTGGGTATCTTCAACCGTTTTTGTACCGTATAAAGCCACAAGGATAAATAAATTTCCCCGTTTTTTTCACATTTCACGCTGTTCCTTCGCCCCTATAAGTTGCAGCACGATGCTTGGTAGCCTTTCTAAATAAATGCTCTAACACAAATACAAAATCAATTCAAGACAGTAGTTCCTGAGATGAGCGCGTTCAAACAAATAAACGAACAAACTCTTCAGCTTTAAATATTAGTACAGATATCCTATTCACATTATGTTACTAATAGTTTAACTTACCGCCATATCACAGAACTTGTAAACAACGTTGTCGGGGTAGTTGGTGTAGCCCACAGCATTGGCTCCACGAAGCAACATTTGGAATGGAATGTTGGGGATCAGACGACGCATGTCTTCCAGTCGTTCCCAAGGACACTCGTGTAGGAACCTTGAATTTTATTATCATGGGACATCAAGAAGAGAAAGAAAACAATATCTTTTGTCATAAGGAGCATTTAGATTAGATTTCAAAATACGATATAATTAATAAAAAACCGAGGTAATGGTTTTGAAACCTGATCCCCAAAGAAGTCATATCCAATTCCCCCTCGGGCACACTTAGTCAATCTAACCTCAAACACAACAAAAAGTCCGATAAAAGACAAGATACGATAAAAAAGAATTTTTGGTTTGTAATGGTTTGAGGCTTGATCCCTAATGAATTCATCTCCATCATATAGGTATCTAAACGAAAAATAAACTAACCTCAAAGCTACGTCGAAAGTGGCGCCACCCCAATTCTCAAGCGAGTAAAGACCGCTGAAATTGTGAGCGACATACGGCGATACAGCTAACAAGTCGTGCGATCTGACCCGAGTAGCCAACAGCGACTGATGCGCGTCGCGGTACGTTGTGTCCATAAGTAACAAGCCTTTGTGGTCGCGTACCGCTTTGGCGAACGCCTCTGGTCCACCTTCTTCCAGTATCTGTTTGAAACCCCTCGGGGGTTTGATTGCTGGAAATAATGGTGGTTCTATTACTGCTAGTGCTGGTACATTTACAACAAAGGCTTTCGCGGTTTCAGAACTACTAGGGTTTTCGACCATAATGGCTGCCTTAAGGTCGATAGGATAGGAGTCGATACTCCTATATTTTACTAGTTAATTTATACTGCTTTTCTTAATGGCTATTTCTTGAGATATGATCGTAAATAAAAAGCTCTAAGATAGAAGAAAGAAAACATATAGCAGAATATGAGCTAATATTTGATGACATATTTTGTCCCTTTCGATAGCATTTAGCATTCAATGATTGGTGCACTACTTATGTCGATAAAAACTTATACACTAGCTCTTTTAAAATGGAGTTTTATAAAGCTAATATTGATTTTAATATTGTATACTATATGTCAAAATTTTAAAGCACAACATTTATAATGATAGAGTGGGTATTTATTTCAATGTTATTTTTATTTTGTTAAGTCCATTGATAACATGCAACCCAATTCTAAGACACAAACTAAGAGATGAAAGGGTTACTACGATTATTAACACAAAATGTACCACTTACCTGTATTTTCACCAGTCATTTCCTGTTTCCTAATAGCCTCTGGTGAAAGGTCTGAAGTTAAAAAAAAAAACATGACAGTGCATCAATGCTCGTGGTGTGCACTTAGAACTAAAACCGGTTTAAATGAAACGCAACTGAAATTGTGTTATAGGAAAGATAACGAATAATTAGTTCAGACAAACACAACCCAGGTTACATTTAGAAATAAAGTTATCATCTTCGGCGAGGTGTTATATCAAAACTCTAATTATTGTGAACTTCAAAAAGTAAAATTTGCTATTACAAGAACGAAAAAAGCTTATTTCTTTTGTAAATTGAAAAAAGGTGTTTGAAGTAGTGGCAAAAATCTATATTACTCAAAATAACTTACAAATAAACGTGTTATCTCTTTCACGCACATGTATTTAGCATTTGAATGAAAGAGACATAATTATACCCACGCTATTGTTAAGTCTTATTCACTGCTAGAGGCAATTAGATAAAGAATAGATAAGGTCGTGGTCATAAGCAGGAAACGCTCAAAGCGACATCTATAATGATACTTGACCTACCGTGCCCGGTGCGGTCTGTAAAAGTAACTTTGTCGGATTAATACAACATTCAATACATTTTGAACTACTTTCAAATAACTACTGAACTTTATAGTTACGATATTTATAATAAATGTATTATATATTGATATAATAGGTTATACAATTTAATATGAAGACTGTAATTGTTAATATGGCGTAATTTAACCCATGTCCGCTTAACATTTAAAAGTTTTTTTAATCAATCAATGGTCCTTCGAGCCGGATGTATGCTCAGAAACATAACACATTATTATTTTTTTAAATTACAGAGAATACAACCATTTAAAAACTTACCTAATGGTACTGGTGGTATATACGGTTTGACAGTTGAAGGTGGAATATTCGTGGCCAATGGCGTTGCTGGACCGTTAACTATGACTTGGCCAAGGTAGTTGAGAATCTTTTGAGCTCTGTTCTGAGACGCTTTGAACATGAAAAGCTGAGGGTTTTCGTCAATGAAGTATGTGTCTACCGCCCCTGAAACGGAAAATCAAGAAAACATTAGATATTAAGTTATGCTAGAACCAACTGTTTTAAATATAGATATGACAAACTATAATTCTTACAAAGTAAATAGTTTTTGCTTCAATACTATTAAAGCGAAACAAAGAAACTAAAAATGGACATACCGTTGAGGAACTTCTGATTTTCAAGGACATTAAGAAGGAACGGTATGTTGGTCTTCACTCCTCTAATACGGAACTCACGAAGAGCTCGATTCATTTTGGCCGCTGAAGCTGATAAATCTTGTGCATGAGATATAACCTAAAAGTATATATAATATGTAGAATATGGATATTTTTATACGCCGTTTAGAAAATTTCTTATTCATGTACCTTCACGAGAAGCGAGTCATAGTAAGGCGAAATAATGGCACCGGCGTAAGTCGATGCTGAGTCAAGACGAATTCCCATACCTTCGCCAGATCTGAAAATAAGATTATTCTTTTTAGATAGAACCGCCACGGTACCCCAGTGCGGGTTAGTGGTGTTACCCGCGTCTGACAGCTTAATGTACTCTTAAAATATCCAAGAAATTATTTTTAAAACAAAGTAAAGAAGAGAGTAGAAACAATGTGAGATCTTACCGGAACACCTCAATTCTGCCAGTACTAGGTTGGAAGTTATTAGCAGGGTCTTCAGTGGTGACACGGCATTGTATCGCGTATCCGTCTGCCTTTATTTTGTCCTGGGTGAGACCCATTTCCGGTAGCGTCATTCCTTCGGCCACTCTGATTTGAGACTGTACGAGATCGATGCCCGTCACCTCTTCTGTTATTGTGTGTTCGACTTGCAATCTGGAGGAGAGTTTGTTTTGGGAAAAAACTATGACAGCTCAAAGTTGTCAATATTAAAAGTTGGAGAGACCTTTACTTTATTTTATTTTTTTTTATTTTATTTTATTTGGAAAAGAAACAAACAGTCACTTAAAAAACAATGGATTATTAAAATTTAAAAAATAGACCTAAATTTATTAATTAAATATACGTGACGTAAATACAACAAGATAAAGTAAAAGAAAATATCTAAAAAATAATAAAATAATTTTTAATAACTTAATATTAATTTAGATATAAAGTTTTTATTTAAAGATACCATAGAAAAAATATCATAATTAAATTTTATTATAAAAATCACACTTTTATAATGAAATATTTTTAGTATTATTGAATTTTTTTAAAGGATAAATAAATAAATAATATTATTATTTTAATTTTGTGATATAAGGGTAATTACGTAATAAACTCGTGAATTCAAAATATGTTTAACGTAGTCCTTCCAGGCGGTTTAACGGATAAAACTCGTACCTTGCGTTTACTTCAATGAAGTAGAAGTTGCCCTTATCGTCCAAGAGGAACTCAACGGTACCGGCGTTCTCATAGCCCACGTATCGAGCCAAATGCACTGCACAGTCGACCATACGTTGTCGGGTCTAGAAAAGTATGATTATGCAATAGATGAAACATACTATTGAATTACTATAAGTTTGTGAACTTTAAAAATTATCTCAAGTTTCCATATGCTGAAAAAAGAACCTTAATTGAAAAATCATTTCTATCATTATATTGTAGCTTATTTAAACATAAGAAACATATGCCAGTATAACAAGTTAGTTTTCCTTATACCATTTTGTATTATTGTTTGTAATGTTGCAGCATACACAAACGCTATATTTATAAAATTAAGAAGCCAATAAGTTATTATTATATTAGGAATATTTCGGCCAATAGAAAAAATAACCATGGATGTTAGCATATGGAACAGCAACTTACTTCAGGATCAAGGCGGGGCGCTGGGGCGATTTCTACAACTTTTTGGTGTCTCCTTTGTACGGAGCAATCCCGTTCATACAAATGTACCACATTTCCTGCCTTATCACCTGTTACAGAAGATTATTATAATACTGTTGTCTCTTGGATATTAACAAATATGTATTTATAAAACAAATGCACATCTAGCTAAACTAAAATAAAAAGGTCTTGATTTGGCAATTATGTATTGAGTGTACCTGTCTCGTGACTATTCAGTGGTAAATAAAAATGTCTATACTTCTGACTCGATACCTGGTTTAAAAAAAGGAAATTATTCACTTACCCAATAACTGAACTTCAATATGTCTCGGTCTCTCAATGAAGCGTTCAATAAACATAGATCCATTTCCAAAAGCGCCCAATGCTTCTGATGATGCACGTTCGAAGGATGACGCCACTTCGCTCATTTCTCGAACTACCCGCATTCCACGACCGCCGCCGCCATATGCAGCCTTTAACAAGAATATCGTTAACATTCTGACTATTCTTTGAAATACTCTCGTAATAATATTACATAAGATTTATTATTCTACGAAATTAAAAAAAATAGGGTGTATATACGTGTTATTATTTTGAAAAACACCTTAAATATCACAGGTAAGCCATGCTGTTTGCAGAATTCTAAAGCTTCTTCTTTTGTAGTGATCGGGCCGTCTGTACCGGGGACTATGGGAACCTCTGAAAAAAAAGGATATTTTCAACTTATTATTCTTAAAATTCAATTTAGATTATTTATAATAAAATAGTATCGAAATCAACAATACACTTTCTTGCTTCAAGGTGTGGGGAAATTATACTAACTGGCTTCAATAGCAGCTTTTCTAGCAGCAACTTTATCACCCATTTGCTGCACAACCTTAGGCGACGGTCCAATAAAGCGTACGCCAGCATTGATGATAGCCTGCGCGAAGTCTGATCTAGAATTCGAAATTTTAATAATTAAAAAAATATAGGTATAATATAATATTTATGTTGTTTTCTCCAAGGTGCAAAAATTGGTAGATAACAATCTAGTCACAAATTTTGGACTTTGGTCTTTATAATCTTCCTTAATCAGAAATCGGAGATCAGTACTCAACTATAGACTTTTTATAGTCAGGTTTTTTATATAAATTACCACAGCGTTCCGTGCTGCTGCTCTGACCAAATGATCCATCGTGTCTTACACGTCATCTTTAACCCTTTATTGCATGCACCTCTCGTTTAATGTGTTATCAACCCTAACAGTTACGTATTGAAGTTCAATTTCTTAAGCTTTGACATTATTTGATCCAATTGTTTGGAAGTATTCTTAGTACCTTTCAGAAAGCAATCCGTAACCAGGATGAATGGCGTCGACGTCATTTTCCTTGGCGACTCTGATGATTTCTGGAATGCTGAGGTATGCTTCCACAGGTGGAAGACCTTTTCCAACTAAATAGGATTCATCTGCTTTTTGTCTGAAAAATTATTATACTTCATAAAATAATTATCTGTAAATACATACCACACCACAAATTCAATCACACTGTGGTGTGAAATTTTAAAATAAGAACTATACATCAAGGGTATTTATTTGGTTATCTAGAAAATAAATATTAACAAAGCTTTCATTACTACGAAAAATACTTTTTTTATTTATTAATATTCATCATTGTTTATCTTTTATGATACTGTAAAGCTAAGACTTAAGCAGTCATCTAAATGTGCAGTCGTAGAGACGGTCACTGGTCGGTTTTTCTCTTTGTATCGTTCCCGGGGCGTAAAGCGAAAATGATGAAATAAAATTTACCTGTGCATTTGCAGTCGGTCCTGTTCGCTGTAAATAGCGACAGAACGAATACCCAGTTCCGTACATGCTCGAAACACACGAATGGCAATTTCGCCTCTATTCGCCACTAATACGCTCCTTATTGGCTTGTACTCTACATTTTGTGTGTCCTGAAAACATATGATTATTAATATACTTGCAAAGCAATGCACTTTGGTATAAGTATCAATAGGTTGTAAAAATTCGACGATGACATGTAAGACACGGTAGCTCAATAGGTTAGAGCAACAGCACGGATCGCTGTCGGTGCCGGTTTAATTCCTGCCTGAGGCGTAATTTTTGTAAATTTAGAATCGATGTTTAATTTAAGTGCTGCTAAAAACACTGACCTACTACGCTGGTTCATAGCGGGTTGGTGGGCTTTAACGACCAACCCCAATGTCTATAACCACGGATTAACGTGTTCTGAGAGGCGATGTTACATTTCATCCAACCCAGACTCGAATCCGAGACCTCATGGTCTGTAGTCGCTTCAAATATTAATTTCAAAGGTCAAAAAAGATGCGTTCAAGTTCATTAATGATAATTGTTATCTCTAGTTGACAGCGTGCCTTGTTCTTATCAATAAATTACTTTATCTGTAGCTACTTATCTATAACCAGTTCATTAAGTCTAGGCTGAAATATCTAAATTAACGTTGTATCCTACAGCAACATTTTAACAAAACTGTTAATACCTTATTACTTATAAGATGATAATTATACTTTATATGAATTATTCTTCTAGCATTTGAAATTATTTTTATATACCTACAGCACAATTGAATCTCAGACACATTAAAGAAACAAAGTATAGATTTTCCTGACAAATTCCTACATATTTCGACATGTATAAGATTCACACGGCAGGAATCGAACCCACGACATGATGTGCACGTGCTAAGGATTCTGTCAACTAAGTAATGCCTGTAGTTTACGCGTGTAGTACACTTTAAAATCACTTTTAACGGTTAAAAACGTAAAAATATATGAGTTAACATATTTAGAATTTATTTCAACTAACCATCGACCATGTACTTGAATAGTTGAATAACTTGCAAATTAATTAAATAATTAAAAATTCATTTTAGATTTCAATGAAAAGCTTTAACGGTTTAAAACGCGATATATTTGAGTTAAACTTGCTTGATTCGGATGCTTTGCACCAGTTGCGGATGCTTTGCAACAGGGAGACCGTTGCCTAATACCGTAAAATATATCGCGTTTTAAACCTTAGTGTTTTATTTAAATGTGTTCTACTCGCGTAAACTACAGACAGTACAGGACTTCAACCGGTGTCCACGGCTTTTCGTGCTGTTGCTCTAACCAATCGTCTCATTTCAATCTATTGATACATGCTCACGCAATATAACTTCAACCTTAACATTCACTTAATTAACTAATAAATTTCGAGTTTTAAACCGTTAAAAGTGTTATACTCAATAGAGCCTAATAATTATAAAGTTACTTACAGTGGCAGCAGTGCGATGGCGTGAAGAACTCCAGGCTTGAAATTGTGAGGCAGACGCTCTCAAAGCGAACCTAGCTTTTAAAATCTGCATTCTTAAACTATACAAATAAGTACGTGCTTAAGTATATAAAAACTAAAGTAAACTTATTTCATCTTTAAAAGAATTAAACTTAATTGACTAGTTCGAGTTTCGTGGCGGTCCGGTTTGGTTATCTGGAACAAATGAAATATCATTCATTTATTATATAGCTTTATTGTTTACGAGCTGTTTCTGCGACTTCCTCCGCTAACAATATTTATTTGGGCATCGAAATCCGTTATAAACTTAGGCTGTTACCCACGACGTCGGTTGCGCACCTTCCCGCCGTTCTTGCAAGTTATTCTTAAAAGATACACTTGTACTGCCGAGGACTTTTTTTAGATAATTTAAAGAGGAATTAATCTCTCATACATATTATTTCGGTATCTTGAACAGTTTTCGCAGCGTACGCGTCTGAGAAAAAATTCCCCCGTTTTGTTCACATTTCCCGCTGTATTTTCGCTTATATTAGTCACAGCGCGATGTGTTATAACCTTTCTCTATAAATGCTCTAACCAACACAAGATTTTTCAATTCGAGCCCGTAGTTCCTGAGATTAGCGCGTTCGAACAAACACTTCAGCTTTATATATTAGTATAGGTAATAGACACCACAGAAAACATATGAAAGAAAAAATCTTACGTTGTAACTTATAAATAAAAGGCGCCATTATCGCGCATATAGCGATCTCTACCAGGCAACCTGAAGTACAGGAGAAAATAATTATAAAATAATTTATTTAGTGTTAATAATTTATTTGTTTTAACCATTTATTAAAGAAACCAAGGTTAAACATGTGTTTTATCAATATTAAATAAGTATAACACTATGATCCGGACGCCTCGATAATCCGTAAAGGGATTTGTTTTGCGTCTCCGGATTAACGAGGCCCTACTGTACATGTTTTTATATAATCAAGTACCCGTACCCCCTTAAATAACCCATATATATACTTAAATCACAAAATGTCTCCACTCAGTTTCTCCAAGAATTGATCGGATTCTTATTGAAAACTGTACCTTGATGTTCTAATTAATAAGAGGTAAAACTTGCTGGACTTTGGATCCAAACAATTTTATCTCCGTTTGTGTAGTTATCGCAATCAGTTTTATCATTGACTTTTATATCCTATTATTGTTTTTAATAAACATATTTGTACGAAATTGTGGCTTACTTACATATTACATAAACTACGGTTTGTGAACCGCCATTTGTTTTAGATTGCCAGCTGACTCGGTAAACGGCTTTGCCATTATATTATACTAGCTGTGCCCGCGACTTCGTTCGCGTGATATAGTGAATTGGGCTAGAATTTTTAATTATTGAGGCTGTTAATAATTTATGTAAGGGTCCATTTAAAGCAGCCAATCTATGGTAAGTAATCCACACTCACTCCCATGCCCACGCCCACCCCTACTCCCACTCCTATTCTCAATAAGCCAAAGAAGAAAGTTTCATTGTTCTAGCTTCAAAAACCACGAATTTCCATACTAACTTCCATCCCCCTTTTAACCCCCTTTTGGCAAAAAAATGTGGAGATAACTAATAATAAGAAAAAATATTAAAAATCCTATTCATAATATAAGTTGAGCGAGAGCGATAACTTTACTTAGGAGTTTGAAAATAAATAGACGCCGATTCTCAAACCTACTAAACTACTATGTACTATAAATACTATCTGTAGTTTACGCTAGTAGTACACATTTAAATGAAACACTTTGACGGTTTAAAACATGCTATAAATACCAGTTAAACTTATTAAAAAAAAAACTAAGGCCCGACGCTTCGGATGCTTTGCAACAGCCGACGTTACGGGAACACATCGGGCGGCAGTTAAAAAATAATTCAAATAAGTTTAACTAATATATAAACCATTCAAATGTTTTATCTAAATACTATGTATATAGAATATTATAGAAATCCGTCAAGCCATCGAGTATGGTAACTAACATAGTTTTCGATAATTTTATATATTAAACTGTAACTTGTAATATATATATGCTTTGGGGAAGGAAAACTTCGTAAATTAATTGACAAGTCAAAATAATATCAAGTGCTAAAGACAAATATTTGAAGAAGTAATTTATGACGAACGTTGTCTATAAGTTTTATAACTTCTTCTCGGCTTTATGGCAGGTGATTCTCAGTTTGATTCCTGCAAAAACATGCTTAACCCTTATCCGGAAGTAACTTCAAATACCGATTAGCTACTTACTATATAATTTAAATAAAACACTTTAACTGTTTAAAACGCGATATGTAAGTATTACTTAGACTTATTTGATAAGTATTTTTACTACGGCCCGATGTGTCACGGCACCCTAAGTAATTTTCAAATAAGTTTAACTAATATATATCGCGTTTTAAACCGTTAAAGTGTCTTATTTAAATGTGTACTACTCGCGAAAACTACAGACAGTATTTTCTTATATAATTGAAATGTAAATACAGATATACAACTCTAAGTTTTAAAACAAACTTATTTGGATTATGTAATGTATGCAAAAATTCATAACAAAATCGTACTAATAGCATTCTTGTAATTTCCATGAGAATAACACTTCACGTTACCTATTGAGCTCGTTAGAACCGGAGTAGCTTTTGTATGCGATACGATTTGAAGATATTACTATCAATTACCATTTATTACCAACACATGTTCCGCAAAGTTGTCTGATGTTATTGTTGAGTAGTTAACAATTTTTAGACGTGTTTATCTATTTCTAATGTCTGTAGTTAAGTCGGGTAGTACACATTTAAACACTTTTAACAGTTTAAAACGCAAAATAAATTAGTTTACTTTCGCTCATCATAACCATGGCTGCTGCAAAGCATCCGAAGTTTCAGGCGTTGAAAATAAAATAAAAATCGTACGAGCTAATATATTTTGTTACAAACCCTTAAGTGTCATGTAAATAGTACTTCTTGTGGTTAATTCGATCAGTTCCTTATGTAACGGCTATTCTGTGACGCCATCCCACATTCGAGATATTGCCTTATTATGTTAGCTATTATTAGATGTAGCATAGATGAATGTCGAGTTATGTCCATTTGTATTCAACATGTCGTTTAGAATTTTCGCCTACCATACGAAGTATTACAACCTAGTAATACGTTCGTATTTATCATGGAATCTGATATTTTAAGAAAAAGGAAGACATAAGCATGGGGTCTACATGGAAAATAAATTTGGTGAATTCTTAAAGATATCATTTTCATTGACTATTGTTTTTAATTTTATAGTGTTGTCGTAATTGTTGTTTATCGATTTTATTAGCATCATTTATACGATTTCTTTAATTTATTAGTTTAGAGGGAAGCGGAAACCCTAAAAAGCAAATACACAATTAATTCATTTACAATAGGTTTGCACCCGGCCAAGGATTGTTTATATTTTTCGAGAAAAAAAACTCCAAACTTTTTTTAAGAAATATCCCTACCATATATCTCTTTTTTATGGGTATAATATCTATTTTTGGTGTTTAGTTTTTTGTTACCTTTTTATCAGATAAGTCTGGTGTGTAGAGGGCCAGAGCAGAGGTCGACAACCTTTCTACTGCATTTGCAAGGAAACCGGTATACAGAGCTCGTCTTTCACGTGGATTTGTGCATATACAGATACACAAAATATATAAATGTAATGCAGTGTTGCTTTACGCTGGAAACAAAATAAGTAAACGGGCCTGATATAAGCTAAGTAAAATCCTATTCAACTAGCAGTTATACTGTTAAATTTAAATTAACATAATTTTTATGTTTAGTAATATAAGTCTTATTATGTTTTTGTGTAGCCCTTAGAAGTAGTAAATATATTTATTTCTTCTATTTTCTCTTCTTCTTCCAAAAAATGTGATAAGATTGAGAAATGATAATCAGACGTAGATATGCAAAAAAGCAACTTAAAATATATGACTTTCTATAAATGTGAGTTTTGGTATTTGTTTTTTGTAGTAAGGAGGTAGATGTTGGAACCTTTTATTTTTATATTGGATGATACGTGGTTTCCTGGTATTCAAAATAGACAAGGTCAAAGGAAAATCATAGACCCGAAACTGGATTCACATCAAAGTGTGTTATTATTTACATTCAAATGTTATCCTCGTCTTAACAAGTGAATAATTCATAGGTTATTGAACTATAATTACTTGGTCGCACATTTGTTTCTTACTTTTTATCTCTAGTGACAGTAATCGGTTATATTCTTTAGTGATAAGATAATTATCGTATTTGCACTAAAGATACTGCAAAATTCGGTTATTTAGACAAGGAGTTCTGTTTTGGCGGTAGGGCGACCATATTTGTGACTTATAATACATTTGGAATAAGAAATAGCAATGACAGATGGTATTAGCTTTATGTATAAATATTATATACATATAGATATATATACTTAGACTAAAGATACTAGGACTATTATAATTGGTAGGGTCGATATATAAAACGATGCAAGCTAAAAGCGTCATATAAAAATGCATTTATCTTAAAAACATGTTATAAAGCGATAGTAATTTATAATACCCATTGATAAGATAATAGTAAATACTGTCTATTTTACGCGAGTGTACAATTTAAATAAAACACTTTAACGTTTAAAACGCGATATATTAGTTAAACTTATTTGAAAATGATTTTTAACTTCCCCGACTTTCGGATGCTTTGCAGCAGCCGTGTCAGGGGAGACTAAAGATGAGGATTCTCAGACTCAAAGTAAAGAATTTACTGGCATCTTCCGTCGAAGTTGTATTTGGCGAACTGGGTCTTACAGAATTGACTAAGGTGTCTTCGGTTTGTGGTATGTGTTTATTGGGATCAGAGTTTTTAATATGGGATCGGTTTTGAAGTTGAGGGTCCTCCTATTGAAATTTGGTGTTTTTTGATTTCAATTGTTCGCGTACCAATCTTGGAAAAAAATCGACTCTCCTTTGGAGATTTTTGGTTGGTCAAAGCGAATGTAGTGATTGGGCTTCTGATGAGTGTTGGCATACCGAGATTTGGAGAGACGTTTATGTTTTATATCGAGTTCTTTAATTCTGTTTGAGATGCTAGCTTTGTTTGGCCGATGTAGGATAGGCACAATCAAATCCATCTGTAAACCTGCATCTTGTAAAGGGATAGTACATTGCTTGGTTTAGGAATTGCTAATCTTCTTGTGGGCTTGAAAATTTTCAATAGAAGCTCGATTTAGGACTCTGCTTTCTATCTGTAACTCCCTTCACATATGGTAGGTAGGGGTGACGTTTGACTGTGGGTGGCTTGTTCCTGTTCTGGATGTGGGAGGGATCTAGCTTGTTCTTGATAGGACCTGTTGACATGTGTAACTCCTCATTAAGTGGGAGCATAAGAGACGGGGGCTCTCTGAAAAAAGATATACAGAACTAGTTGTGGGGTGGTGATGTAGTACCGTTCAAATACCTATCTGTTGGTTTTTCTTTTCTGGATACCGTCTTTAGAAAAACAACCCATACAGATAGGTATTTGAAGGTGACTCACATCACCACCCCAGCCAACTTAGTTCTGTGGAGTATTTTGTTTAGAGAGCCCGCCTCTCTGTGATCTGCCCACTTAAATGAGGAGTTACAGCATTCAAGCAGTCTATGAAGAACAAGCTGAGATCCCTCCGCAGCATCCCAGGAACAGGAACAAGCCACCCACAGTCAAAGTCAGCCCGCCTACCTACCATATTGAAGGGAGTTAAGATAGAATTAGCAGAGTCCTAAATCGAGCTTCTATTGACACAATTTTCAAGCCGACAAGAAGATTCAGCAATTCCTGAAACCAAGCAAGTGTACTATCCCTTTACAAGATGCAGGTTATGGATTGTGATGGCTATCCTACATCGGCCAAACAAAGCGTAGCATCTCAAACAGAATTAAAGAACACGTCGCGGATATAAAACATAAACGTCTCTCCAAATCTGCGGTATGCCAACACTCATCAGAAGGGCCCAATCACTACATTCGCTTTGACCAACCAAAAATCCTCGCAAAGAGATGATTTTTTCAAGATTGTACGCGAAGCAATTGAAATCAAAAAACACCGAAATTTCAATAGGGAGGACGGCCTCAAACTATCAAACACCTGGGATCCCATATTAAAAACTCTGGATCCCAATAAACAGCATACCAGCAAACGCGAAGACACCGTTAGTCAATTTGTAAGGACCCGGCCAGTTTGCCAAATACCAACTTCGACGGAACAGATGGTAGCGTAGCAATTCTTTACTTTGACGTCTGAGACATCCTCCATCTTTAGTCTCCCGTGACCACGGCTGCTGCAAAGATCGAAACTGGGAAGTTAAAAATATTTTCAAATAAGTTTAACTAATATATCGCGTTTTAAACCGTTAAGTGTTTTATTTAAAGATAATAGTACTCACAAGTAATGCGTATACTCCTGATAGCAGAGGCGTAACGGATACCAAAGGTGTTATTCAGTGGGGGAAGGGGGGAAGAAGCTTGCTTAAAATCAAAGAATATAGGTAGTACACTTATTTATTTGATATAGGCCGTTAAAGCCGCAAGAGGCAAAAAAGCCTAACTGCAACTGTATAACTTGAGTTATTAATATTTTCATAATGTAAAAATGTAAATCTACAAGAGCACAGTGTCTGAAAATTGTTAATAATTCTTAAACAGATATTAGAACATGTATTTTCTTTAGTAAAAAAAATACTACTACTAACTACCAAACAGGGCAATACTATACATATACCAACAGATAAGTAGCATAGTTTAGAAACTAACAATTTCCACGGAAATGGCATTTTATCAATGTCGCGGTTGTTGACAATGCTAACAAGTTGTTGAACAAACGATTTGATTATTGAACGGGATTATTTTACAAAGAATACGACTTGGCACAATTGCAACCAATTTCATTGAATTATTTCGTGTTGGTTAGAAAATTTCTCGAGGAAGGCTATAAAACATGTGGAGGCAAAGGGGGAAATGTTTCGTGTCATCTTTGTGGGTTTCCGATATACGCTGCGAAAACGGTTCAAGACACCAAAAAAATATGTACATATAAAATAATGATTCCTGTTTGAGTCACCTAAGAATCACGACACTCTATGTCTTTCTTTTAAGATTCACTTGCAAGAACAACGGGACGCGACGGACGTCGTGGGTAACAACTATAATGAAGGTTTGCAAATACAAATTTTAAAGCCGCGGACGAAGTCGCTGACACAGCGTAACCGTACCTTAGTGTGTAAGCGCTATAACTTGTAAGTACGATACCCTGGTAATTCTACTTTTAAATAAAACACTTTAACGGTTTAAAACGCGATATATTAGTTAGTGTTTTATTTAAATGTGTACTACTCGCGTAAACTATAGACAATTCTACTTTGACTAGTGATTATGCACGTATCTAACTCATCAATACGACTATAAGTTACAGTGTAACTGAAGTCGTAAATGCACATAGTTCAGCTCTGAATAGCATTTGATAAGATCTAATCAATGTACAACTATGCTCAAAAGAGAAAATACAGAGTTACGGAAATATGGATATCACAGTTATGCTATGTGGACTGATTTTAAAGTAATTTACGGTTTGAGGTGGCACGTTTTCATGAGTTGATAAGAAGTAAAATTCCATTTTTTCTATGGAGGAAAAGGGGCTTACCCCTTGGGGCAACAACTTAAGGCAGGGGATAATTGCAGATCGGACTTCTGTGCTTTGCCCCTCTAAATTGTTTATATACTAGCTGTGTCCGCGACTTAGACCGCGTGAAATAGTTTTGCACGTCGTCTTGCGAGTTAACCTTGAAATAGACACATATTTTTATATATCATTTAAAAAATAATAATCATTCTATCATACAGATTTTTGTTTTTTGTTTACTGAATCGTTTTTGTAGCAAATAACGAAAACTGTAAAAAATTGATAATATATATTCCCCGTTTTTCCACATTCCTCTGTTTCTTGGATTCTATTGGTCACAGCCTAATGTTTTATACCCTAGAGCTTTTCTCGGTAAATCATCTAACCAATAGAATCAAATGAGACCTAACGCTTAAACGCGAAGCTTAAAAAATCGGAACTAATCTAATTTGTATTAAAAATGCTGAGCAAGTATATTTTCAGTTTAATGATGTAAATACGACATGTAATGGAATGGAACCGGTACCTATGTTGTTGACGTGTTAACGATAGCTAAATGACGAAGACGCAACTGATTGACAAATTTTGATAATAACACTAGCTAATAGGTCAACCAATTGTGATAAAGGTTTTTTGTTTGTAAAGCGTGATGTTAGTAAATATCATTGTTACTCTACACTGCAATATACGTCGAATATTACTAAAAGAGCTGGTAACAAATGCGAATAGTATACAGTATGTTGGTCAGAATTATAACACAGTGTGAAAGCGTTGAAAGTAACAAGATAAACAAGACAGGCTGCAACCGATAGCTTAGGGAATCAAGGAAATGTGGAAAATAAGGGAAAATTATTCGTCTCCGAGGGTTTCCGTCGCGTGCGCCGCTATTATTACAAGATACTAAAAAAATATGTACAAACGAATATAGTTCTTTGAATAACCAATATCATAATAATATAATACCAATTTTATAATTGCCATATATACGCTGTTTATTATTACACTTTACTTAGTGTACTTTACACGTACTTAATTCCAGTGTGTCACACATAGGATGTCGTTTGGATTATGTAATTAATAGCAACACTATTATATATGTCTAACATAATGCAAGTTTAGTTATAAAACGAAATAGGATAAAACTTAACAAAATTTCATTCAAAATTGTTCCATTTCATGAGTTGATAGAGGTCATTGAATGTTCTTGTTATATAGGTAAAGAAGGTGAGGTAAAGAATTAAACTCAAGTTGCCCGTTGTGTCGTTGTATTCCCATTGAACAGTATAGGTACTGTGAGGATATCTAATTATTTTCTCATTTATAAATAAAAAAGTAATTAGTATCTTTACTAAAAGGTTATCACGTAAAAGTTTATACTCAATTAGAACGCACGCAAAGGTCATTAAACATATAAAAAATTATTGCTTTTCCCACCATACTAAAACTATGAAATATAAACGTTCTTCTAATTGAAACTAATTACCAATTCATATAGGTATATTTATAGCATACACGCAAATTAATGAAATAAATACTTCTACTCACGTGATAACACTTGTATCAAGAAAGGTCAAATAGTAAAAAACACACGACCGCCCACGACAAGCAACGACGTAAAACTGACGGTTTGTGTTTGTTTTCCCAAAGCAGGTCATTGCGACCTTAGCTTATCAACCGCTTAGAAGGTTCAGTCAGTACTGATTTCATAATGCCGTGCGTACCGCGAGACTGCCTAATTGGAAATCTCATTTGTAAGATAATGAAGGTCGAGGCTGAAGAGTATCTGTCCTCAAGTTAAGACACAAATGTGACCTCTTCGCAGAATGGTCATCAATACTTTAGTAGAATTGTCTGCCTTTGAAATGATGTCCTAATGTAATTTGTACATAAGTTATTTTTTAGTGTAATTCTTTAATTATAAGTAGTAATAAAGAGAGTAAGAGGTATGTGTTATTTTAGAATGACTTGGTGGTCAATTATGCCCAGTTTAATTGATATAAAACTGGTAATGAGTATGAAAAAGATATTAGTTATATTGTCTTTAATTCATGGGCTGATAGAAAGAGATCAAATTTTAGACTAAGTTAATAACACTATTTTCTTTACTTTACACATATTCTCTCTTCTACCTCTTAAATTCCATCAGCTTTACCACACAGACTAATACAATATATTCTCACAAAAGATAAATTATGCTATTTTTTTTTTTGCCAATAATAACTGAAGTAACTTCTAAATTAGCTCCTAGCTATATAGGATATGCATGTTGAGCATAACAGTTTCTTTGCACTCTTCCTTCCACAAACATAATTTTCATAAAAGGTTTAGAACAATATTGACAGTGTTCATAGGAGGGGCTCAAAGGTTATTACAGGCTGTATACTTATTTTTTGTAACTTTTAGTTAATCATATTAGTATTAGTACTGGCACACATAGCTTGAAGTGCAATTTAAATATATACTTTTGTAATAATAAGGAATAGGTTACCACATAAATAAATTGAAATGATAAATCATATTTTTTAGTTACTCTTGGGTTCACAATTAAGTTTCTTTGATTTAGGGTAAAAGATAAGTTTAAAAAATGGTAATATATACAATGGAATAAATATATACAAGAATTACTTTGAGTTCACATAATATGCGTATTATATCAAGAAGGAAGAGACACCAATCTTTTTTTGACCGCTGTTAAAATATACAATGTTTAGACTTACGTAATTAATTGCTGTGATTAATTTCAGCACCATTAAAAATATTGTAAGACGAAAACATAAAGTTTCAGAAAAAAGTATCGCGATATTGCGCATATTTCTTCTAGGCGGTACCTAAAGGGCATTTACAAATAGTCAAATACTCCGAGATAATTTAAAATTTTACTTACAAACTATATTCTTAAAATAGACAGATAGAATGTATCAACTCACCGTAGTTTAAATATTTTGAAATGTAGCGAATATAACTAAAATCAATTTTATACCTTCTCTTATAATCTTAGTGTTTTACGTATTTGTCTAAACATTTTTTTAAAAATTGAACGTTTTTAAACTTTATAAAATGTTGTCAAGAAGAAATGTCACTATTTTAGAAAGACGGTACGTCATTTTTTTTGGCTTAACGTGACATATAGTCAATTGACTAGGCTACTGGTCATAAAACCGACTGGACGGAAGCTGTTAGATTACGATAAAGATTAAAGTTTTCAAAAAAGTGCAAATAGTTAAGGCATCAATAAATAAAGGAAATGGTAGAAGGAATCAATAGATATTACGTTTAGTTGTTCACTTTATCAATCGATAATGGTACTGTATCGCACACTTCTTTTGTGACTGGCCAAAGTGGTAAACTAGGAATAGATCACCAAACCAAATATTTTATGACTGAGAAAGTAAGAACACAACACAATACATTTTCCAAGTTTTCATCACAATCTTAACTCAAATAATTTATAATATTATTAATATTTGAAGCTACAGATTACCACTTTTAGTTAAATAAAAGTAGCCTCGAAATGAATTAAATGTCTGCTGTCAAAATGTTTGTAAACATTTCCTAAACTGAACTTATTTTGGTTGATTTCCAGGATCAACAACTAATGTATGGTTATTAATGCTTAATTCCTGCATATATTTTTATGGTAAAATATGGATGAAAATTGCTGCCGCACTTGTTTAAAGACAGATGGTAAAATGTTCGACTTATTTGAAAATAATAATTTTTCAAACTTGGAAATACTACAATCTTGTACACTAATAAACGTAAGTATTAAAGAAGTTGCGAGAATAGAGTATCATTTTAAGTCTTGCAAAGTAACAACAAGAAAGACACATTTGATACCAATGTTTTAGATCCAGAAAGGAGATCTCTTACCAAATAAAATATGTGAAGTATGTTACACAGCTCTGACTACATTTTGCATCTTCAAAAAGCAGGCCGAAGATGTAGATAAGAAATTAAGAAGCATGCTTCTAGTTACTCAGGAATACTATAAAGATAAACTAAATGATACTGGGGAAACAAAGTTAAAGATGAAATTAAAGAATATTTATACATCATGCCTTAAATGTAAACTTTGTGATAAGAAATTTAAGAATCAGTCAAGATTTGAGCAACATATAAAACAGCATAAAGGTTTAGATGACAGTACAACAACAAATAAAGTGCAGCATTTAGATATTAAGAATAATAAAGTAACAGATGGGCAACAATTTTCATGCACTATCTGTAATACCAACTACAAATCACAAAATTCCTTATCTGCCCACAAACGAAAGCACACAATAGCGGGACGGGTGCTGTCATGTCTGAACTGTGGAAAAATATTTAAAAAGCTCAGTCATTTGCAACGCCATGAGCGAACACATACAGAAAATCAACCGTACAAGTGCACATTGTGCACAAAATCATTTCCAATAGAAATTCTGTACACGGAACATATGAATATGCATAATGATATTAAAAATCATGTCTGTGCAATATGTAAGAAGGCATTCTCGCACTTGTCAACATTAAAGTCTCATATGAACAAACATTTAAATATTAAACAGTACCTATGTCCGTTTTGTGGAAAGATGTTTGATTGTAATACAAATTTGAATCAACATATGAAAAGGCACGCTGGTATAAGGGCCTTTGTTTGCAGCTTGTGTCCTAAAGAATTTGTTACTAGAGGTATGTTTTTCAACCTATTGGTGTCCAATGTTGGTACCAAGTTTTTTTAAAACCATTCCATATTCCACATAATATTTCACTGATTGGGAATCCAATCTGCATCCTGGTGATCGGCACTTGCTACTTAGGCAATAACTAACTAAAGGTATAGTGTAAAAAAGAATCCCTGAGTGTAAAAGAAGTATGTTTGGTATTTAAACAAATAAAGTTGTTTTTTTTTATTCAGGAGAGTTGAAGACTCATGTAAAAACTCACACAGGAATGGCAGCCTGTCCCTGCGATCAGTGCGGAGCTCTATTCAAGCATCCAAGTTCTTTGAGGAAACATAAAAAGAGACATCTTGGTATTAAACCATTTCAGTGTGTTACCTGCTTTAAGGCGTAAGTGTTTTTTTATTGCAAAAGTTATCAGACTGGAACCTGTAGTTTACACGAGTTGTATGCAATAAATTAAAACACTTTTAACAAAATATTTTAACTATGGTCTGACTATATATTTACGATACAATGTTTTATATATTTCGCGTTTTAAACCGTTAAAAGTGTTTTTATTTAAAAGCCTTATCCACTACTTTTATAGCTCAGATGACATTGCCTTTAATTTGATTACCCTGGATTGAAATCAAGATATATGTTATAATTTGTTTTGTACAGAAGATCATACACACAACCAATTTCCTCTACAAAAGATAGAGGGCATCTTATTACGTTTAAGACTTCTTTTGGTTTATAAATATAGCTTTTTTATAGATTTGAGAGTAACATGGCTTTGAAGATTCACAATCGGAAACATACAGGCGAGAAACCATTTAACTGTGACATGTGTACTAAGAAGTATTCATATAAGAGCGACCTCGTCAAACATATTTGCGCCCATTATGGAGAGAAGATGCACAAGTATGTACAAAATTGTAAACTACAATTTTCCTAAATTGTATATATCCCATTTAGATTACTTTTAACCGCATACATACTATGTTTTATTTCAAAACTATAGCACATTTATTTTTTCAAGGTGTTCTCGGTGTCCGGAAAGTTTTCATCTAAAGAGGGAGCTACTAGACCACAATGTTTCAAAGCATAATGAAATTGCAGAGAATTATAAAGCCAGCTATAGTATAAATGGAAAACATATTAAAGATAGTAGAGATTTGAAGGAAAGCTTGTCAGATTTAAAATGAAAAGGTGTCACTCAGAATGTGCAAAAGATTTTTTTTTATAATGTTTACATTCGGATATTGACAAGTTTATCCTGTAATGTTGCATTTTAAGAAAATAACCTTCCAAGTTTGTACTTATCTATACTAATATTATAAAGTTGAAAAGTTGAAAAGTTTGTTTGTTTGTTAGAACATATTAATCTAAAGAACTACTGGTTCCAGTTATAAACTTATTTTTGTGGTGAAACGTCAGGCTTTGACTAATAGGAGCGAAAAAGAAGAGAATTATGCATCTGCAGAGCTGCGTTGCGAAAACTGTTCAAGATTCTCACCAAATATATATGAGAGAATTCTTATTCTTTATATAGTCTAAAGAAAGTCCGCGACAGTGATTGTCTATCTTTTACGATGAACACGCAAGAACGACTGGACTTGGACGACGTGGTGGGTAACGGCTATGATTTATAAAATTGAAGAGGTCGTTTGCAAAACTAAATAATATTATGACACAAATAACTATTCCGCGTGGAAGAAAGTCGTTGGGACAGCTAGTTTTATTATAAATTATAATTCTTATGCTCTAAGCATTTGAAAACGCAACGTTTGCAACATAACATTTCATAAAGAAGGAACTACTAAGAACGCGAATTAACTACCACCTTTTTGCTTGTGGACGGTGGTTAATTGGGAGGTGATATTCCTACCACCATTTTAATACTTCGATTATCCAGACAAACCATGTATCCGGCCCAAAAGGCATTGCTCTAAGACTTGTAGGAATAATAGACTGATAAAAATGTATTCAAAGTAAGACTTAAACTGTAATATTATTTGAAAGGAGGTAAATAAAGACTTTAAAGACTAACTCTTGTTTCATTTTATTTTGTTAAAAGGTTTCAACTCATTCTATGTTGAAGGGCATCTTGGAACCTTTCAATACACAATGAATTCTTGTACATTTATAAAAAAAAACAATGCACAACAATTATATCTTCCTTTAATATTTTAGTTATCTATAACTTATTCTTTGAAATCGGATAGTTTTGGAGTTTTTATGTAACATATATGTATGTACCAGCACAAGTAAGTATGACTCTGTAGCTAGTCTTTTCAACCTTATATCTTACTGGGTGCATGTCTGACTACCAACGCTGGTGGCGATAACCCGTACTGATTGCTAATCGAGGTCTTTGAGGCACAGGGGTAATATATAACCTAGGTACTTCTAACCGATCTAACTCGGGCTCAGTTAGCCTATCGCTTCTAGGAGATACATATATAAAACGGTTTTTACATATGTTGAATTTGAAAATTTAAAAACATTATTATTTTTCACATGATAGTACTACAAACATAGAGTCCTAAAGTCCTGCCCCAGTCGTATTTTCTTTTCAATTCATAATCGATTTTTAATTTAAACCTTAATGTAGTGTCTAACATTATCTATATTGACAGTGTTATTGTCTTCCTGGCTTATAAACCCAGGGCCCATGAAGTTGAATGCCTAATGTCTCAAAATTTTGGTGTTATTTTTTCTTTTCATGTGTCCACAGGTAGACATGGGCCTTCTCCAATGGTTTCCACTATAGCAGGCAGTTTGCTTCCTGAGTGTAGATCTTAATGATCATTATGTGGTTTAAGACGTTTATTTCTCTTAAGATTTACAAAATCACTTACAGAGAAATTATGAACTATTCTTAATTCTAATTTATTACAAGTCAAATCATATCAAAAATAAAAATAACAAAAGCGGGTTGGATATCAAAACTTTACGCAAGTTCTATTAATAGGACGGCTCATTCGCTTCTTTTCTCTAATGTATCTTGTAAAGGTTTTGCACATCGCATAGCGTAGCGCTACATTGCTATAGTTTTACACATAAACAAAATATTAAATATATCTAATTTAACAACAAAAAATGTTTACTTATGTTTATTATTATAATATGATTACTACTATAGTTTAGAAAAATCCTTTATAATGTGTGCTTTTAATTTATTTTTAAATATGCTAAATGAATTTGCAACTTTAATATTCATTGGAAGATGGTTATAAATTTGAGCTCCCTCATACATTATATTTTTTAAGCCATAATTAGTTCGTGGTCTTTTTAGGTAGATTGCCGTAGTTATACATTTTTGATGTAAATTTATCACTTTTTATCTCGTTGCACTTTTTATTTAGCAACTTTCTTATTAATAAACAGTTATTATATTGTGTGAGATTAAGAACAGTTTTTTGTATATTGTTGGCTTCCAAAAATTTAGTCGGAAAACTTTTTTAATGATTTTATTTTGAAGGGTTTTGATTGGTTTCAAATTTGTAGCAGTGTTCCCCAGATTTCAATTAGATCGTTGCGATTTCGAGAATTGTATATTACATACTTGATTGGTTTTGGTAAATTGATACTTAAATTCCGAACAAGCCTGAGGCGCAGTTAGTTTATTTCTTAGAGTTGATTGGTTTTCCAGGTAAGTGTATGTCTAATTAAGCCTAAATACTTCTTTTTGTTACTTTTTTTCTTTATTTTGTGTTAGGAGTGAAGTGTCAATAATTTTTTTTTAGCTGCAAATATCATATAATTTGTTTTTGTTTTTAAAGTGAGTAAATCGATTGAAACCAGTATGTAAGATTAGGTCATTTTGGGCCATCGCAGCAATAGATTTTATGGTTTACCGGAGTAAAATAAACTCGTGTCATCGGCGTTAGTGTGGTTCCCTATACCAATTTTATGAATGTCGTTTATATATATTAAAAACAACAGGGGGCCCAATATGGAGCCCTGGGGTACACCGTAGGTAACTGTCTGAGGTTTGTTTGTGAGTTTTTAATTTTAGTAATTTGGGTTGTTTGACAAATAAGATTTAAGATTCCAAGCTGATCCTGACCAATTTTTTAATCTTTGAGAGTAGTATTGAATGACTAACAGTATCAAACGCTTTTTTTAGATCAATAAAGATGCCAAGGGTGATTTCTTTCCTATCTAGTATGTTTTTTGAAGTAACTAAGTCAACAGAGCAGTAAGTGTGTAGATTTGGACGAAGCCTGTTTATAAAATATCAAATTGTTTATCTAAGAATTTTGTGAGGCGAGTGTGAATAACCTTTTCATAAATTTTAGAAAATATAGGTAGAACCGAAATCGGACGGTAATTGCCGGGTTCCATTTTATCACCTGCTTTATAAATTGGGTTATTTTGCCACTTTCAAGGAATCCGGGAAGTTCCCACTACAAAAACTGTTTTGAAACGTTGTAAATTGTTTGATATTAAATCTTTAATACATTTTACAGCTTTAGTAGTTACCCCGCTATTCCAGCACTTGTATTGAAGAAAGCTTATTAATAATTTCCATTACCTCTTCTTTGTTAGTAGCAACAGTTCAGAAAGTATAGGTTTATTAGCAGTTAGACAAGTTTGTTCTATATTTTTGCTAGGTTTGTGGTATTTTGACGGTATTTGTTTTGCTAAATCATGACCTCGTTTGAGAAAAATATATTAAAGTATTCCGATATTTGTAATGGATCTGTAGCGAACCAATGGAGTATTTAATTTTAGGGACGGGGACATTTTCAGTTTTATTTAGAGTTAAATTATTTATAAGTTTCCACATTTTTAAAGGATTTTTCTTACATTTATTAAACTCAGTTATGTAATAGTCTCTCTTAGCTGTTTTAATTTTATTGTATACTAATTTTCTACAATCTAGAAAGTCTTGTCTTACAGATTGGTTTTTAGGTTCATGTTTAACCTTAGAATACAGGAAATTTCTTTGATTGATACAAGTTATCAGGTCTTTGGATATCCAGTCTTTTTTTGGAGGATTTAGCATTTTTGTTTTTGTTGTCTTACAGTTTGACATTAATTTAGGAGAATGTTTCCAATGAGAATAATATCAGTAACATGTTGAGGATTTATACAAAGCAGCGTAATCGAGCGCTTCGTAAGAAATGCGTTGAATGTGTTGCGGTTTTGATGTTGAGCTCCAGATATTTTGCTGTGATAGAAAAGGAACTATTATACGCCATATGAAAAGAATTTCCCAGAGGGACGTATACACGTGATATTAGATCAGCAGTACTAGATCGACGCGTAGCATAATTTTGTTAATTTTGTTTAGGTCTAGGCCATTTTCCTTTAAAATATTTTTATATTTTAAAACAAGCGTTTTTATGAGCAAATTTAGATTGAAATCACCAAACACTAAAATTCTATTTCGTACTGCAAGTTGCTCACCATAGGTTTTCAGAAATTGTTGACATTGGACGTCGGTTGTTTATACTAGTCCAACGTCTAGGGACATGTTCTTAATGTGTACCACAGGAAGTGGTTATTTTCTTCGCAAGCATTTATTAGAACTTCATGCAGACTGTGAAATACATTACAACCGCCACCTCTTGATATTTTGTAATTAATATGAAATTATCTATGTAAAATCAATTTATCCACAACAAAGACCGAAATGCCTGCGCGTAATTCACGTAGATCTCAGCTATAGAAAACAGTGTTACGTCACATTAGAAAGGTAACATTCGTACAGTTGATTATAAAATTGATAGCAAAATGACCAAAGATTGTACGCTTTGTGTAGTTGAGGTTACGCGACTTTGTTGGTTCGCGTTATAATGACTTAGGCCCTACCTCATTGATCAAGTTAGTCCTTTGTTTAAGGACTAGGTCGGGCGAGTTGCCTCGGTATTTATGGCTTTTCAAAATAAATAGCTTTTATGATAGGGGAGGAGCTATATACTATCCAGACAGGTTGTGCTGTCGATCTATATTAGCATTGAATATTCGGAAATCCAGCACGCGAACAAACTTCACGGTTTTTAATTAATTTATTTATTAATTAATGTGTGTTTCATTTCCCAGACTGTATTTCGATATTCCCAGCATCCATCTACATTTTCAGAGGAAGTCCAACATATTTCAGACGAAATTATAAATTAATTAGAACATGTTGGAGCTAGTGGGGATCTAACTCACGACCATTGATAATTAGCAATACATTGTTATGATTAGCCCGTCATACGCTATCCATTTAGTGCGTTCTTCACTTATATGATTCACACAATTTCTTCAACGTTGGGTAAAGACCGACCATTACGACATTAGACCTTTTAAATATACGAACTGAAGCATGTTTGTTTTACTTCTAATGGGTAGAATGTCCTCCTTCAATGTGTTTTCCAGAAGTAAAAACGATTGTTATCTCACTTGGTTATGCCGTTCGTTCTTTACGTTCAAGGAAAGTCAGATGAATATTGTCTAAGTTAAAAAACAAAAGGAAAACATGTAAAACCATAGGGCTCAATTTTTAATATAATCAATATTTAAATTGAGTGTTACCATATTTCAACCAGACGGGCTCTTCGGTGTAGCAATAACAGTAGCAATGTAATACTAATAATCAACGGTTCGACGTCTACTAGGTCCAACATTTTGTTGATCAGTTTATACATTTTCAGAAACATTGGACTACGTCTGGAAATCTGGATATTAAATACGTGGTAGGAAGTAGGTTGAAAATACAGAGGAGCAGGCTAGAATGGTTTTTTTATGGTAGGGCAAATGCAGCCATCAAAACAAGAGGCACTGTCGACAATTTTGTCTTTGTATAATAGGAAATCCACAGATTGAAACCGGAACGCGATTAAATTTCGCGCCTTCTTACGACAAAAAGTAGGTAGATAATCTATAGCTAAGATCTACTAAGAGTATGTAGTGCTGTAGGTCCTAATATATTGCCTTGCATATATTCTTACCACTGAAGAAAGTTTGCCTTCTTATGGTGCAATTCTCCTTATTCAATTAACACTAAGACGATATAAGACTTAGTAATTGAGGAACGAAAGTATCACCTTCACTTTCGATATATCGTATTCTATCATTAGGTGTCCGTTAGTAGGCATCAATCATGTATTATAATATAACAGTAGATAAAATGTACGCATCGTTACCGACTTATTCCGCCATGTTGAACTGATAGTGGAAACAATGCTACTAACTAAAAGTTACCTGATTGAATTAAGTTCTTATTAAGTGGCCTCAGAATATCAGTGTAATTTAATATTTTATTTCTAATTCTTTTTATATTATGTTTGTTAAATGTCTTGTATTGTTTTGATAAAACGTTTTCTATAAAAATGGGTCCAGCTGTAATCATTAGATAGATTAGATTAGGATCTCTCGTGATTAATGCAATGCTAGACTGTTGCCCTGCATTACGATTAAACTTTGAATTAAAAGCTTATACTGGATTTTAGTTACCTTATTTACAATTAATTTTAACGAAGGCCCTATGTTTCAAACGCTTTGCAGCTACCGTGGACCTTGCAGAACTGAAATCCTTGCAAAAACCCAGCCAATTTTGCTATGTACCCACGGCGAAACAGTTGGCGCTAGCGTAACACACCCGCCAAATACCAAACTCCTTGACTACGCTGCGCAAAAACCCATCCGGGCCGTAGTTAAGATAAATTTGAAATAAGTTAACTAATACATGTCGCGTAACAGAGCTCAGAAGTTAAGATATAATATGTATGGTATTGTTGAAAATAATAAGTAATTAATTTAAAACTATCCGTCTTTGGAACTCTCTTCCCACTAATATCAGAAAAGCTCAATCACTCCGTTCTTTTAAGAGTTTGCTCTATAAGTTATACGTTTCCAATATTTAAGTTATGTCTCTCCTACTCGTTGTGCGTTTATCTTTGCTATTCCTTACACATACCCACTCAACAAATTATTTTCTATTTCTTTTCTCCTGTACTTTAGGTTGCCTCGAAGAGATCGCTACTTAGCGAAGAGGCCGCCTTTTATTTATAAGTTAGTACGTAAGATTTTTCCTCATTATTATCTATTTTCTGTGGTGTGTTTTATAAATAATAAAGCTATAATAAATAAAATATTTATGGTAAAACAAATCTTGCTTCACTTTTCTTTATTAAGTCGCGGGCGATAGCTAGTACTGAATATAGCTCGATTACATATTGTTGACGAACTTTTGAATGTAAAAATACTTTTAAATAAAACACTTTAACGTTTTAAAACGCGAGATATTAGTTAAACTTATTTGAAAATCTTTTGAACCCTTCGGTCCGACGTTTCGGATTTTTTGCAGCAGCCGTGGTCACGGGGAGACACGTCTCCCTGTGTACTACTTATGTAATGTGTACTACTCGCGTAAACTATAGACACTAAAAATACTTGATCGAAAATTAAATTCACCTACAAGCCGCCTTACGTAAGATACTAAATATTTTTTTTAGAAACTTTTTAAAACGCAATAAGTCTTAATTAATGCAAAATAATTACGACGGTTTAAAATAAAAAATAAAATTGTAAATCTAATTTATATTTAAATTAGGATGTTTTGTTTATAATTAGATATTTAAGAAAGCGTTACGAGTTAGTGACCCTGCGATTAAAAAAACACGGTTATGCTAGATGTTGAGTGGATCTTACATAATTTCGAGATCTTGTATAACATATAATATAAGGTCAAGTCTATACAACCATTCCGCAATATCGCGTTTATTGAACGATCGGTGGAAGGAAAGGAAGTTGTGGTAGGGTTGTCAGTTTCGGTAGAGCGCCGTATGCGCGCGCGCACGTAATTGTTAAATTCGTTTATTATTTGTGTATGGATTTTGCTTTGTGTTATGTAAGTTCATTTTATAAAATAACTATTTTTTTATTAAACTAAATAGATATTAATTAATAAAATGGACAGGTTATTTTAAATTAATAAATAACACAACCGTTGTTGTTTATTTATTCAAGATAAATAAATATTAACTGTTAATAAAAAATCAAATTTTTAGTCTTTTTAATGTAATTTTTGAATACTTACACTTATATAATATACATGAAAACACAGTGAATTTGTCTATTTACGTTAAGAGGGGATATTTTTGTAATTTCAGCGGTTCAGGTATAAAATCTTGGAAGCCGATTTAAAAACTATAAATTCACATAAAAATAAACTTTAGCTCCCACCCGCATGTATGAACTAGCAAAATAGACGCATCCTGAAAGTCCTGTAAACTTTTTCTCGATCATGAATTAGAATTCAGTTTTATTCATTTAATAAATATAACAACTTACAAATAAAATATAACACTGCATATAGTTGGAATCAAACTTCTTTCAAAATATGAATAAAATATTATTACCTATTAGTAATAACATATTAAAAAAAAATTAACACAATAATTAAACTGAAATAAAATGTATCTTCATATTATCATTAATGAACCTAATCATAAAAAAAATATAATACATAAAGAAATCATTAAATTTTTTAATAAAATTAATCCAAATGAAATTATATCCAACCCTTTTATATCTTAAACTTGAAATATTTGTTATATTTACTTTGAAGATATCTATATAACTGAATTGGTATCTTAAAATTAAGTTGAGTTAAACCGTTTTGTAAGATATTTAACACGACTTTTATAAATAGATTTAGCAATAAAATGTCGCGAAATTTTCGCAGTTAATTTGTGCAATAAACGAATTATCGATTTGTCAACAGCGAGGTAAAAATCTGGAAAAGGCGTGCCAAGTCAGGCATTTCGTAATGCCTAGATCAAGACCTAAACGTTACCACAGGTCTTACAACTTATCGATTGCACTATGACAAGTTAATATTAAGTTTTGAGTTACACACACACTTTTCATAGTGCTATCACGTCCAATAACATGTGAAAAATAAAGCGTACAACCTTTTAAATTGTCGAATTTAACGGCCTGGGAAAAATTGGTGATCGATTTATCAAGTAGCAAAAAATTTTGGAAGCAGTGAGAGTTTTTAAACAATTTTAATACTCGGTTCAACCATTCGATTAACACTTACGACATTTATCTTTTATATTTTCAAATTGTAATGTTTTATTAAAAAAAATATTATGACATATTAACAGGGAAGTTATAACTGAATTGCGTAAATCAAACATAAATATATAAATAATAAATGATTAATTAAGGAAAATAAAACAGCGTTCTAAAGTAGGTAACTGTTTAAACAAAATTATGGAACCAGGATAAATATATTCGTTTGTTTCAGTTTGAAGTATATTGCTTATACGGTGACTAAACTAAAACCGATACACAAATGTGACTGCCCCGTACTGCATCTATTTTCCGATATTTTATTTTTCAGATTTATAACCTAGAAAACAATGCATGAAAATAAAACAGTAACAAAATCAGCCATTCGTACAGAATTAAATTCAGTTTGTCCTAAAAATCGTTTCATAAAAGTGTTTTCTTTTTTTCAACTTCCTCGTAGATAATTGATGTATTGTGGATTATATCGTGTTTTGAACAAGAGATTCAAACAAGATAACTAATTATTGTTTATAATAAACATTGTTCCGGACGATAATTTTTACCCAACTGTGCGAAAAAAGGAAGGTTGGCATGCTATGTATGAATGTATGTTCCGGCTAACACATTTTTATAAATATTAGTTATATTTCCAATTAATAATAGTAATGTGATTTTTATAATTATATATATTGAAAATAACTTTATAAATATTTTGGCTTTGGATATACGGAAATGAACAGAATCGTACCCACGTCCCGTTGTAGATTAGCCGTACATTAATTACTACCATTACACTAAGGTCGTACCACCAATACCAACGTATTGATACGTTAATATATTTCATGTTTTAAACCGTTAAATTTGTTTCAATGTTTTTTAAGCCCGTGTTACTTGACAGTAGCACAGTCTAGTAATTGTTACGGATAGGAAAATGAGATGTTATTGC
This sequence comes from Leptosia nina, assembly GCA_963661955.1. Classification (NCBI taxonomy): domain Eukaryota; kingdom Metazoa; phylum Arthropoda; class Insecta; order Lepidoptera; family Pieridae; genus Leptosia; species Leptosia nina. Next base: position 1,418,408 of record CAVLEF010000004.1, on the reverse strand, counting down.
ATAATTTGTCGCTCCAGTACCCTAGGAAAAGCAGGAAGTCTACAGACTGGTTGCAACTCCAGCACAGTTACGTGGTGGTGTTAGCTTATAGGTATCGATGATGTAAATATGATAGTAATTACTTGAATAACAAAGATTACTCGCATACATCGTTATTAGAATGTACAATTATAATGAAATTAAGGTTAACGAACTGTCGAAAGGTTATTTCTTTCCTGCCTAGTAAGCTAATTTATTAAGCACAAAAGGTAACAAGTTCCAATCGCGGTAAAAAGAAATAATTTTATCCACCAAGCAGCCAGGCAAGGTAGTGTGATAAAACATTCCGCCGGTTTGGTTGTTTCAAACTGCGAGATGTCCAAAGTTCGAATCTTGGGGACTACGTAGTTAGGGGAGCGAGTAAGGAATAGTAAAGATCCCTCAATAAGTCCATTTTATAGACAGCCATATAACATTTAAATAAAACACTTTAACGGTTTAAAACTCGATATATTAGTAAAACTTATTAAAAAATGATTTTTAAACTCGCGTAAACTATAGACAGTGTTTAGCCATATAACATCTAATTTATATATTGCCTTTAGACTTTCAAACATCCACAGATTGAGACCGCAACTCAAATTTTCAACATATCTTTTTTTTTTGGACTCGGTTCTAATCAAGTCCAGGACCCTTTGCTTTGTCTTTCCGCTTCAAATTGCTATCATCGAACCGGCCGATTACAAACACATAAGTTAGTTTTAAGAACTCTTTAATTGTTACGAAACTTTAAAATAAAACATGTTTAGCAGATTAAATGCGTAATATATTATGGCCCGACCTTATGGCTGCCGTGGTTACGGGGTCACTACAACTTTTATATTTCGCGTTTTACACCGATAAAAGTTATTTATTAAAGGTTTAAAAAAATAAAAAATTTTTTCGTCTGGGGGGGGGCTTGAACCGGCATCGTCAGCGTTTCGTGCTGTTGCTCTACCAATTGAGCTATCGAGTCGAGAGCAATAGCACGGAACGCTGACGATGCCGGTTCAAGTCCTGCCCGAGTCAAAAAATTTTTCAATTTATTTTCGATTTTAAAATTATATAGTGCCTTAACGTGCAATGATATGTGACAAATATTGTTGAAGTTCACACGCTTCAGAATGTTATTATTAAAATTTAAAATTCCCTTACAAATTAAGTTACGTCTCCAATTCCTTGCCAGTGAAAGATAAAACCAAAAAAGGAGATTACTGCGTAATTAAGGGACGAGACTTCCCGACGGATAAATTATGTCCTCAGATAATTTAGCAAACCAATTTTAGCAAATTTTCTTTGTCATTGTGATTAATAATTTAATACCTAGACGACGCTTAGTTTATAACGACGTAATCAGATTTACCTCAAAGTATTTATAAAAGCTATTTTAAAGTAAACAATCGTTATTGTGAAAAGCGAAGCGAAGGACGAGTCTATTTTGGCGATAATACTGTTTATTATATTTGGGACTTTAAAAGTAATAACAACTAGGATCTTCGTTTGAACCCAAACTATAGGTACTACATATTTTTGGATACCCCATGTATCTAACCTTTTTTTATGACAGTCAGATAATCACGGCGTTCACTTAATGGAAAGTGATATACCCTAGCTATATAATACCTAAACAAGATGTGCTGTCGGCATATCTTAAATTGAATACTCAATCAACAACAACAAGACTAAAATCGATCACCCTTGAGGGCTTTTTCATCTGTGGACAGCGATTCGAGACTCAGACGAAGTAATGATATTACAATTTTAATATCCAGATTTCCAGTCTAATTTCAACATGTTTCAGTAAAATTATAAATAGACTAGCTGTGCCCGCGACTTCGTTCGCGTGGAATAGTGACTTGGGGTAGAGTTTTTTAATTATTTAGGCTGTTTATTAATTTATCTAATTGCGCATTTATCGCAGCCAATCTATGTAGTAAGTGATACTTTGGCGCAACACTCTCACCTCACATCACTCCTACTCTAACTCCCACTCTCATTGCTACACTTCTATTCCCAAAAAGCCAAAGAAGAAAGTTTTATTGTTCTAGCTTCAAAAACAACGAATTTCTATACAAACTTTCACCCCCCCCTTTTTAACCCCTTACAACCCCCTTTTCACAATAAAAAGTATAGCCTATGTTCTTTCTCAGGGTCTAGACCATCTGTGTACCAAATTTCATTCAAATTCGTTCAGTAGTTTTGGCGTGAAAGAGTAACAGACAGACAATGTTACTTTCGCATGAATATATTAAGTAAGGATTAGTAAAAACCAAAGTGTAAGACCAACACGTCTCGGTGGGGATCGAACCCATTGCTTGATTATTAGCCATATATTGCTACCATTACACAAACGATACCGTCAAGATCTTCTATCCAGTGAGCTCTGTGCTTTTAAAATTGCCAGTTTTCTCCTATGGAGTATGGGGTGAACTCATCGACATTATATAATATTGGCAATTCTAAATTATGTTAAGGACTGTACGATTGTATTTACATGAATGAAGATCAGACTTTTGTCCTTCATCCGTCCAAAAAAATGTATCTTTCCAGCGCTTAACGCACTGCTAAGTAACGCGGTCCCGTCTTTATTAGTAAGTAAGTAGAATTTCGAAATAATGACGGTCATTAGCCGATTTGCCATAGCGCTAAATGTTTGATGCTCTTGCGCAAACCGTTTGTGCAGATTTTCTTCAGATAACGTCGGAATGGGACAAGTTTTTGCGCGTCTTGTGGCTTTTTAAGTTTTGCAATATCCACTAGCGCATATTCCACATGTGTATCATTAGGTTGCATAAGTTGCTAACTTAATTCGAAGTTTACTTAAATATGTTTATTGCAATATTTGGAAGTCTTAATTCATAACGACGTAATCAGATTTACCACAAACTATTATAAAAGCTATTTTGTAGTAAAAAATCGTTATTGTTAAAAGGAAGTAAAGACAGTCTATTTTAACAAGCCTTTATTGTAAGCAATACACTTAAAAAGGGGGTTTTAAACTCGTTATAAGATCAGTTTATTATTTAAAAAAACACTTTGACGCTTTAAACGCGATATACATAAGTTAAAATTATTTTAGTAGTCTCCCTGTAACCACGACTACTGCAAAGCATTGGAAACGTCGGGCCTAGTCAAAATAATGTTTAAATAAGTTTAATTAATATATTTCGCGTATAAACCCGTTAAAATGTTTTATTCAAACTCTAACTTAGATTACGATAGCTTCTAACATTGAATGAATAGTATTTTTACATATACCTAATAGGGACGTTAAAGCCTAAAAGATTCACGTTCATGACCTATATAAAAATAGTCACAAATAATTTTAGTCTAGCAGATTCGGGGTGGATTTATCTAAATCAAATGATAAGTTTTCCGCCCGTCAATTCCGATTTTACCCAATCACCTTTGGCCTATATTGGGTTATAATTTTACGCAGGTCGAAGGCCGTATAGCTTCGTCCTTGGACTGTAAAATTATTGTTCTACATTTTATTTTACTTATAATATGTTAAGTATAAGATCTGCTCGTTAATCTAATTGTAGCAATATATGGCTAATCAACGGGCTATGGGCTCGATCTGGGAATCGATCCTGGTGGGCCAGGTTTAGTTAGTTAGTTTTCTGAAAACTATGGACTTTGTCTGGAAATCTGGATATTGAATGAGTGGGAGTAATATTGAAATTCCATCCAACGAACCATCGTTCCCAGATGTAAAAGCTTAACGGCCATGCATTTAATGATATCCAAGGACAAAAAAGATCGACAGCACATCTTGTTTAGATATAATACTGCTGGAGAAGTATATCCGTTTACTTAGTTTTAACTACAACCCGAGTTAATCTATATTTTCAGTTTTATTTCATTAATCGAAGTGTATATGTGACTAGCTGTGCTAGTGACTTCGTTCGCTTCGATTATTTATTTTGGGAAACAAAATTAGTGTTTGCAAACCCCTCTATCTTTATAAACTTAAGCTGTTACCCACGACGTCGGTCGGGTCCCTTCCCGACGTTCTCACAAGTTAATCTTAAAAGATAGACATATAGCGTGGTGGACTTTTTTTAGATCATTTAAAGAAAAATCGTTCTTTCATAAATATTGTTTAGATATTTTGAACGGTTTCGGAAACCCACAGAAATGAAATTATTTTTCCCGTTTTTTCCACATTTCCCGCGGTTTCTTCGCTCTTAATAGTAACAGTGCGATCTATTATAGCCTAACCTTCCTCGGTTAATGTTCTAACCAGCACAAATACCACACAACCAAGAATTTTTAAATTCAAACAGTAGTTCCTGAGACTGGCGTGTTCCAAAAAACGCTGGCGCTTTATATATTGGTATAGATATGTACTTCAATTTAAGGAGATAAAGAAGAGATATCTAGTGTTGACAATTGACATTTGATTTGAAGACAATTTGTGTTAGTATGTCTAATATAAGCTAGACATTTTTTTTTATCGGAATACACGAAGTTTATATAGGCATAGTAATATATACTGAAGGTTACATATAGGACGTATTTGCTATTTCTACATTACGTGACGTTCCAAGCAATTTTGTGCCTTGTAATCCCGTGGGAAAAAGTGGGATTATGTCAAAATGGCGTGACGTATGGCTGTGAATTGAATGCGTAATCAGTGTCGTGTCAGTGTGTCGACGTTACGAGTTTGTTTACAACGAGTTAACGCGACCTTTCACAATTTGACGGCTCGTAAAGTAATTTCCTTAATCTTAGCCTAGATTTTAATTGTAGCTTCTGGAAATTTACCAGACTTTTAACGGTTAAAAAACGCGAAATATTGTATATTATTATTTAGTTCAATTATTTTTATTTCATTTTAACTTCAGCCATACTTTCAAGGTAAAAGTAACTTTTACATTTCGCGTTTAAAGCCATTAAGTGTTTTATAATGTGTGCACTACTCGCGGCAACTATACAGAAAATTGTTGTTGATTTAAAGAAACATCTTATTACACGTAAAAAGCCATATAATCTACCCGCAACGCATTTTTTAAAAGCGATTGATAGTTACGACGTTTAACTGTGACCGAATCTCTGACGTCATTATAATATTAAATAACACTCTGGAGATTTAAAACAAACCATAGATATATATAGAATATAGAAAGATTTTCCATTTAAGAAAATATCGTTCAGAAGGTCTGAATGTTATTTTCAAAATTACTAACAGATGTGAACCACGTTCAGATACGTATAAAACATCGAAAACAGGATTAATTTTTAAAATGAGTTATGTAAAGAACGCAACATGTAATTTTTCCATTATTATAAAAAAATATATGTATCCTAAATATAACTTATATTTGCATCGTATAATCAAAACAAAGTAATTTAAATTTGATCAATGTTGCCATATTAAATTAGCTGATTGCCCCATTTTGGTCCATGGAGCATTAATGAGAGGTTCTAATTTTGAAAGCCCTCGGGGATATATGTTACGTCTCATTTACGTTAAACATTTACGTACGATTACAGTATTACAAATATACGTAATATTAATTGCTTATTAACTTTCGCTTGAAACGTGATTTTTATTTAGTTCTTGCTGTCGCTTTGCACACTTAACAGATCAACAAACGTTTGAATCATTAGAATGAAAACACTTTAGCGCAACTATATAAATTTATTAAACAACGTAATAACTGTTGCAACGGCACGATACGCTGTTCGTCGTAGGTTCATGTCCTACCCTTGCAAAACATTTATCAATTACTTTTAAAACCACAATTAAAAACATATCACAAAAGTTTTTTTTTGATGCGATGCATTGTCGACTTATTTTGGCTTTCGTTAATTCGAAACTCCACATACTGAAACCGACACTTTAGAAAACTGTATTAAGGTAATGGCATGACAAAATGTTATCCATATTTTTAAGTTTATTTTTTATTATTTAAATACTTAGCATATAATAACTTTATAAGTATACAGTAGATACTAAGTTTTTCATTGTTTTTCTCGAAATGCACCGGAAGAGTCTAGCCGCCCACGACACAGGGAATCCTAGTGTGGGGGCTAGGACACCCTGTAATGATATGTACACAGTTTTGGTGAATAAAGAATTTGTATTTGTTTGTATTTGTTTGTTTGACACGCGATTCAACTTCACAGCTTTTTCATCCGTGGTGGTTTGTGAATCAGACGGAATTTTCGATATCCACCACCTATTTAATATTTAAATTTCCAGATGAAGTCCAACATGGTTCAGAAAAATTATAAATTAAAAAAACATATGTAGCATGTAGACTTATGCTAATCGCCATTTCTTTGCCATCTGCTGAGATAAGAACTTCAAGTGACTCTGAATCTGTAATATTCAGGAGGATCTCAATTAGTTGGACTTCTAGGAGTGAAAGGATCAAACTTTTCCACCTATGTGCCAGGTTATTGTAACATTTTGTTTGTTATTTCTGTATAATGAATTTATTTTACGTAAATCTCAACCCCTCGGTAAATCTACGGATATGAATATTGAACTGAAGTTAACAATAATGTTTGCAGAGCTGGTTACGTTCCAACCGACGATCAAAGTCAACAGATCCAGATAATTATTTCGTTAAACCTGTAAATATCCATACTTTAAAATTTCGGAACAAGTATTTTTTTCTTTTTCCCGTATACATAGGTTATTTTATACTATGCGCATGCGCATCAAATATTGCAGATCTATTTAGATTGTTAATTAAAATACGACTATACATTGAAAAAAAAAATTCGACAAGCACAGGACTTGATTCGGCATCTACAGCGTTCCGTGCTAACCAATCTAACCAATTAAGCTACCGTGTCCTACGCGTCATTATCGATTTTTTTCAATCCACACTTACGTATTAAGGTTCAATGTCTTATGCGTCGAAGCTTAAAAAAAATCATTGAACATGAAATTACAAAGTTTAACGTTTAAAAACTTTACTTTTTTTGTAGAAGTCTACTTTATTGTTAAAATTGTATACACATTTTATTAATCTTATTATATGCGCATGCGCAACCAATATTGCAGATCTATTTAGGTTGTTTGTAATCTGAAAGATGCCGTTAAATAAAGACATTACGAATTATAGTTACCTTTTGAATAAGCACTCGACCTTTACAAAGATGAAGAAACGTATCTTGATTGAACTGATGCAGTTTGCTTAATCGATATTATGCAAGGTGTTCTCGCAAGCCGTAATCCTCATTACAGCTCATAGAATTTGTAGTGGGATAAAAGAAGATTAATCACTGAACGTTGAAGACAATAGGTGTATAGAAATCAAAATGTTCGACAAACATTACTTTTATTAAGTAACAACAAAACGTTTTATAAGTAACAAATAAGTGTAAACGAAAATCTATTTAAACACGAAATACTAAAAATAACAAGTGATGTAAGTAGTACTAACGATACTAAACAATGGCTGATAAAATAATAAATATACTACTATACTACGATACTAAGGTCTAAATGTCAAAACTGTTTCGGTGTTTCCTAAATAGAAATTTATTTATTTTTATACAAAATTGTTGCACTGGGTTCATTATCATAAATTAGAAAATAATCAAAAAAATAATAGTAAATAATTAAGTTTCTATTTTTGTAGAAATTAAAACACAAATGATAATTCCGTCACTTAAATAATAATAATGAATAATAAAAAAAAAACATAAATGGACTCATTATACATCGCGAATGTTGCCATTTTTCTGTTTGATATTGTTCGTTATTTACTCTGTGGTTTTTACTCTGTGCTGAGCCAAAAATGCTCATTAAAAATTATTATCCTGTAATTGCATGTTTGTAGTGTAGTCAAAAGAATCGTAATGTTGTCTTGAGTTATAATGCCATAAATTACAGTAAAGGTTATTTTTGTAAAACAATAAATAATTTTCCTCTGTGCCCTAAATAGGGCAGACTAGTTTTTAAGCCTTCTGTCGCACCTAAATTATTTTCCCGGGATTCTAACCCGAACCCAGTTCAATCAATCTATGAGCACGAATTTCTCTAAGATCTAACAAAGTTTAATTATCAGCAAAAACATATCTGTTTGCCTATCATTGTTTTTCGGGGTGTTCGGCCGTAAGCGAGAAGAGGTTCTCGACGTTGAAGGATAACCTGAACGATGTCTGTGAATTTCTTACGGAATTTATTAAACATATCTTTATTTAAATACTGTCTGTACTTTACGCGAGTAGTACACATTTAAACGAAACACTTTAACGGTTTAAAACGCGGTATACGGGGTCGGGCCCTAGTTAAAAATAATATTCTAACAAGTTCAAATATATCGCGTTTTAAACCGTTAAAGTGTTTTAGTTAAATATCTTTATTTTTATTTTTTTATAATTCACTTTTATACAATTAATTCGCATGTGTACAGGTTTTTTTTAAGTCAATATAGAAAGTTTTATAAGAAATTAAAATGCATATACATTTAAAATAAAATGTATAAGTATTGCTAAATTCTATAATTTTGCCTAGCATTGTTTTGTTAATAGTTATTACTTATTATACAGCTTTACGTTGTAATTGATTGCGTAAGTAGCTCAGGGCTACAATATAAGGGACATAGAGAGGTATTTTAGAAGTGATTCCATACAAACAAACAAACCTTTATTTTTGATATGTATAACCGTATAATGAATGCCTACAATCTATTGGACTCGATGGGGATCGAATCCACGACCCGTTGGTTATTAGCCATACATTACGACGAGCCCGTCAATCAGTACGTAACACATCACATATTATACTTCTGCGGCTCAAGATGGGCTAGCGCGAAGTTGAGTTGGGGCCGTAATGCGTTACGTAACGAAGAGAACAACGTCGTTCCGTACCGTATGAATTTATTGCTATAAGTTTTCTTACCAATACTCACATTCCATCTTGCCAAGAGAATTGTTTTTACTGGTATTCAATTTAATTGTGAAGTGTGAAAGCAACAATAAAATAATCACTTAACTAAAGCGACTTAGAAAGCGTACATTGTATAATCTGTGAAATAATTCATTATTCGCGTTGGCGCCAAAACGCTTCGAAATTTAATGCAAAAACGTTAATAGCGACTGTCACTTTCACTATTTTGTTTTTATTTTGCAGACGTCAGCCAAGGCAAGGAAGTGCACCGATTCTATGTCATCTCAGTGTTGTGTAATTCTGTGGTTTAAGTGATATAGTGTTCGGATTGTATCTTAAAATGGTAAGTTTATTTCTCATAGAATTTATTTCAAAGAGACTAATTAAATACATAATAAAAGCTTAAACTAATAACCAACTTTATATAATTTATATGACGATTATGTATTTAGATTAGAGGTATACACAATGCACAAAAATTATTTACGATACTTTTATGAATAGAAAACCATTGTTCATGAGACAGGCATAAATTAATACAGTTATTGAACAATATATCGCAGTATTAGTACATCAAGAAGGATTTTTGCAATCCATGCTAGAGCCATTATTGTACGTTGCTTAGTACTTTTATTTTTATAAAAGTTATATTTTAGTCTCTAGTTGTTAAACTATTTCGTGAAAAGATGTATGTTCTGCATATAGAAGCAGGGAATAATTTTAGTGTATATCTATACTAATAAATAAAGCTGAAGAGTTTGCTTGTTTGTTTGAACGCGCTAATCTCAGGAAATACTGGTTCAAATTCAAAAATTATTTTTGTGTTTGAACTAGCATTTCCTTCCATAGGGGGTTTGCAATAAGAAAAATTGATATCTAAAATAATTAATCTACGCGTACGCAGTCAGATTCAGCTAGTATTACATACAATTATAACACAGGCGTCTATTCTTATATTTCTATAATTCCAAGTAAATAATTGAGTTTATCAACATTATTTTCAAAGGAAAGCGTCGATCGGGAATGTAAGTAATGTTTTTCCTGTGTAAGATAAATCATGTGACACTTGTTTATCTTGGACTTACTTGGTCCGGCAAACGTTGTTTGGATGTTTCCAAAATAATATTATTATTTTGATAAACCTATTGAAAAAGCATTTATTTCGACAAAATTTATTATTTATAATCATAAAAATGGTTTTTGCGAGTTAATCTCAAAAGATATATACTATTGCGGACATTTTTTTTGACCATTAAAGGAGGAATCATTCTTACATAACTTTTTTTCGGTTTCTTAAACCGTTTTCGCTCACGAAACGAAACCCTCGAAGATGAATAATTTTCCCCATTTATTTCACATTTTCCACTATTTCTTCGCTCCTATTGGTCGCAGCGTGATGTCATAAAGCCTAAAGCCATCCTCGAAATCTGGTCTAACCAACTCAAAGAATTTTAATTAGATCCAGTAGTACCAGAATTTATACAAACATCGAAGCAAACTCAGCGTTATTATATTAGTATAGAAAACGTCACAGTTTTAATTATATGATTAATATTGTTTGCAATCCATTGCATTTATTACAAGTACCTAATATTATCCTGGTTTAAAAATTTCCTCTACAAATCGAAAATTAATGCCGCCCTAATATTGATTGTGAAGCACCTATTGTATTATCAGATTGGATGTTATGCGCAATTAAATATTTAATGTTGAGGAAATGGATTAATTTCGTATTGTTTACTATCAAGGGTGGACGAACGCACAAATGGGGAATAAGTCACGTGTTGGTCTTGGTGATAAATAAGGTTGTACTTCGCTTAAAAAAGTAATTGTGTTTTATTTTAAAAAAGTAGTAGTAGTTAGTGGGTTCTATTTCGGGGAAACATGATGGATTATTTCGGTTGGACAGGCTGGTTGCCTGTTAAAGTACGACAGGGAAACAGATAGAGATATAATTGCCTCATGTTCTATTAAAGCTTTTAATCTGGTATTTATTTATTACGCTAATACGACTGAACTGATTTTCATTGAAGTTTATTGTAAAAATAAAATAATGATATTTTGTGCCAATACCCATATTGACTACGACACTACATCTTAATTAAATGTAATAGCGACGTCTCACCTTCTATCTTCTTAAATTATCGAATTTTTAATAACTGCATTGCTTTTAGTATAGATTTTTTAAAACAAAACATCAACTTACTTTTTACGATAATTGTATTATGTGTATCATGAACAAAACAACGATTAAAATATTATAATAATTATCCTTGTTACAATATTTTGGTGAAAAAAATTACATTAATTACTTTTGTTTTGTTTTCCTGTTTTTGTTTTGTATCGGGAAAATTAGAAAACACTGTATTTCCGAGTTTCGATTTTATGTTTATAGAAAATATTATTTTACAATCATGCATTCAGCTTAAAAGTTTGCTCATAAAACATATTTGATTATCAGTAATAATGAAGATGGGTGGATGTTTCCTTTTCGTAGGAAACAGCAGAACACACTTTGATAAAATTAAGCACAGTGTAGATTTTATGACAGATAACAAAAAAGTATAGATTAACTAACAAATAACTATCATGTACCATCTAATAACGATGCAATGTCGGCCTAAAGCGAATTGGCTTGAGGCTCTTCTAATATAATTTAAAACACGGAGTAACCCTTTGGAATTAATTTGACAAGACTCGGAATAAATTATTGGATTTAAATTATTTATACAGGCTTAAATATATTTAAGTAAAGTATTGGAATTAATTTAATCAAGAAAAAAGTCCTATTGTAGTAACGTTTTGCTTAAACTCTAAAGAAAGTGAGAGTGTTTTTGTGAATTACTCTCGCTATCTAGACGGTCACGGTCGGGTTACAAGCAATGGTTAGGCTCGTTGCACACTACGCGATATATTTTCAGAAAAAAAAAATATAAGAATGGCGTTGAGACCGCTAAAGAGATCTTGATAAAATAGATGTGCAAATAGAAAAAAAATGCATTACTATTCTTTTATTATTGAGTAGGACAAACTTTGAGGTTGTTAGGGGTTCATTTAATTCACAGTCACACAAAACGTGGGATTCATCTGTGGACGGTGGTTCGTGACCTGGACAGAATTCAACATTCATACCGTCCATTTAATACCCAGATTTTCAGATGTAACCCAGAAAATGTTTCCGGAAATCATAATTTGATTAGAAACATGATGGGACCCAGTGGGAATCGAACCCGCGACCCCTCACGCCCATCAGCCGCCCGCCGCCGTACCTACATACCTATCTATGCACTTTCGCTTGAATGTTTTTAAAACTATTGCTATATTTACTATTAGGAATATATTTATATTGCTCTATGGATCATTAGGAACCTACGGAACACTGGATGCCGATTCCATTCCCGCCTGTGTTGTTAATTTTTTTACTATCTAAATAGATTTTTAATGTAAGCCATCATGTGCAATATATTAAAGTATAACGTATTATTTTTTTATTTATTATCGTATTATTTTTTTACAGAACATTTTATCCGAATAAATCTAACGACTTTGATTATAAATTTTGTTATGTGAAGTAGGATGTTGAAACAATTATGAATATGTAACTTTCCAAAGAAAGGAACCTACAATGTAATTTTCCCCGTTACGAATAGCGTGTCAAAAAATGTGAACCAATTTTGTTAATTGCATCCGGTCTTGGCAGCGAAATCATATATTGTTAACCTTAGATCAGTCGAAATTGTGGCCTAACATACTTGTACCTGTATGTACTCCATAATATATACTACTGGTTAGTACTAGTAATATGAATTATTGAAAATGCATTTTCTTCTAATAGGTACATTTAAAAGATTACTAACTAACCTGGCACACGTTTTTTCATATTGCATTATAACATTTGATTACCATAAAAGCGGTACTTGTGAGTTAATTTTAGAAGATTGACTTGTAATGTTGGAGTTTTTTTAGACCATTTAAAGAGTAATCATTCTTGCGTACATATTTTTTGGGTATCTTGAACAATTTTCGCAGCGTACGCAACGGAAACCCTCAAAGAATTTTTCCCGATCGTTCCACATTTCCCGCTGTTTCTTCGCTCCTATTAGTGTCCCCGTGGCTACGGCTGCTGCAAAGGGCGGAAGTTAAAATTTTCAAATAAGTTTAACTAATACATATCGCGTTTTAAACCGTTAAAGTGTTTTATTAATCATCTTTCCTCGGTCAATGCACTATGAGAATGAATATTATTTTACATTGTTTTGCAAAGCTGTCGTAAGCTTCATTTTTAATTTTACTACATTTTACCAACGGAGTAATTGTATCCCTTTTTTAGATAAAAGAAAACATTTCAACTTTAAATTCTTTGTTATATGCTGATAGTGACGTTTCACAAAGTTGTGTTTTGCAATTGTAGGTACTATCCACAATTTTAACCTTTTTTTATTTTATTTCAACATAATACATTAAGTAAGTAATGTCTGTAATTAAATTAAATTAGAAATGGGTAATTTAAAATAGTCCGCGTTTTGAACGGTTAAAATTGTTTCATTTAAATTTACATAAACAGACTAAATTACTTGTAATCAGAGAAAAAATATTAAACTTCTGTGACAAAATAATATTTTGTTACTTGGTATTGAAACCCAGGTCTTGGAGATCTGTCTTGTCTAATCCGGTTCTAAACTTTAATAAGTACAAAATCTAAATTAAATCGCATTATTTTTTGCCCACATTCCAAGAGTCCGTCAGTCAACACCAGAGCACAAAATTGGTGTTTCATTATAACTTTTTCAGTCCATATCTTTTAAACTTAAAATCTTTTAAATATATTGTGAAAGAGCAGAACAAAGCAACATTAAAAATAAACAGATCGGATTTAACCCTTTTTTACAGGACTTCATTTTCCTCTGTAAAGGGTTGATTCTGAGAATTTTGAACAAGCTAATCAAAATAACATAAAATAAGGTTGTTTATTCTCTAATTATGTATTTTTCCATCCTCACTACAATCACTGTTTTGTTTTAGTAATGAATTCTGGCTATGGTGATCTTCTTATAGTTCTTTCTAGTATAAATCACTGAATGTATTTTTAATGCCAATTCTTCAATAAGACGATTAAAATAGTATAATAACCCAAAAAAGTTAGTTTTATCTCGTGGTGCTTGTCAGACATTACTGTGTCTAATTCTCAGACTCTTTTTTCTCACAACCAGGTCTTAAAACGACTATTAAAACGCGAAATAGATTCGTCGATCAAATACGACCCGATGCTTCGAGTGTCTTTCGAGAGCAACGAAGGTGATTCGAGTATACCTCAAACTGTTTTTCTACGCTTAACAATTTTAATTATATTATTAAATACTGTCCGTAGTTTACGCGAGTAGTACACATTTAAATAAATTACTTTAGAAGAATGCGTACTACTCGCGTAAACTACGGAGTGAAAAATATAATTAAAAATGTTAACCTTAGAACCGTGTTTACATATTAAGCACTGCTTTTTAAGACAAATGACAATATTATTTGTGCTGATTTATCCTGTAGTTGACATCGTGTGCTGCAGAAACGGCAAACAAACTAATTTTAAAATTTAGTAAGCGCGCTTAGTCGTAGTTTTTTTTGTGTTTATGTAGAAGAGAAGAGACAACATGAGGTTCGCTTAATGGAAGGTGAAATACCAAGCCATATAACATCTCACAAGATGCGCTATCGACCTACTGTCGCTTTGGATATTCGGAAAAGCACAGACGAAAACCAAAACGCGATTTACGGGTTGTTTATCAGTTTGTGAGCCGGATGGAATTTCGATATTTCTACCATCTATCCTACTAATATTATAAACGTGAAAGTTAGTACCTTTTACACAAAAACTACTGGATGGATTTCAATTAAACTATCCAATAATATAGCTTATACACCAGAATCACACATAGGCTACAATTTATAAAGATATTGCGTGAGCTGTCCAAAATATGACACTAAGTGTCAAGTAACTGCGAAAAAACCTACCTTTCTGCGAGCTATTCTGGCGTGCGCTGCCATAAACATTAGTTACACATGATTATGTAATGTATGATATGATAGACACCATTTAGTTTAAATGCGCGATACTGCGTAATCCTAATCCTGCGTAGACGAAGTCGCGGGCACCGGCTAGTTTAATATACAGATTTCCAGACGAAGTGCACTATGTTTCAGAAAAATTATCAAATGATTATGAACCACAATTTGTTACCATTAGACCTACGAGCGCGTGATTTGAACTTTAAATACTGTCTATAGTTTACGCGAGTAGTACACAGAATCGCCCCCCCCTTTTTCCCGGGAGACGGCTGCTGCAAAGCATCCGAAACGTCGGGCCGAAGTTAAAAATCATTTTCAAATAAGTTTAATTAATATATCGCGTTTTAAACCCTTGAACTTTAAATGTAAAATATTTATTGTAATGTAATTAAGTAAAATAAAAAGGATATTATTATCCTTCATTCTTGATAGCCTCGATTCTTTACCCCTTTATTAACAAATTCACTTTTGGCGCTTCGGCAATTTCTTCAGATTTCAATTTGAAATGAGGTATGAATTAATTCCAAAGTACTAAGGTTTTAATTTAGCCCTGTTGAAGGCTAGACATTCAGTACAACCTCTCTTAAGTTCAAATGCCAGTGACATTCAATCAGTTTTGAATACTTCCGTTTAAGCTTTTATAGTTAACCTTTAACGCTAAAAGGTTTTCTGTTGAAAACTGTATTTTGGATCTATAGATTATCCATAAGGATATATAATTAAGGAATTTTGAATTAATTGAAAAAATCTTTGTTTGGTCAAAAAAATCATATTTCTTTACTTCTAATAATCGCGCTGCGACTATTAGAAGCAAAGAAAACGGGAAAACAATTTTATCTTCGTGAATTTATAGAGATGTCGGACGGAAAATGTCCGTGACTCTATATATCTATCTTTTGAGATTAACTTGCAAGAAGAACGGGACGCGGCTGACGTCGTGGGTAACAGTTTAAATTTTTAAAGATGAATAGTAGGCCATCATAATAATTCCAAAATTCCCTCTTATTAAAAGAGATATTCATCCTCTTAAGTTCCCACCAGTAAAAGCTTTTAGTTAAATCTTCGTTCGATCGATAATCTCCTTTTATTTGTTCCCAAACATGAAAGCTCTTTCTTCAACAATTCCGTCACAGTTAAAGCTATCCGTCTTTGGAACTCTCTTCCCACTAAAATCAGAAAAGCTCAATCACTCCGTTCTTTTAAGAGTTTGCTCTATAAGTTTTGCGTTTCCAATATTTAAGTTATGTTTTCTCCTACTTGTTGTGTGTATTTTACTATGTACCTTTGCTATTCTTTGTTATTCCTTACACATACCCACTTAACAAATTGATTTCTATTTCTTTTCCCCTGTACATAGGGTGCCTGGAAGTGATCGCTACTTAGCGATAAGGCCGCCTTTATTTATAAGTTAGTACGTAAGATTTTTCCTCATTAATATGTATTTTCTGTGGTGTGTTTTATAAATAATAAATAAAATAAATAACTAATTATTCATCTTTATAGATACGCGGAAGAAGTCGCTGACACAGCTAGTACTAACATTATGTACGTTTTATATCAATTTGGTTCAGTATTTCCCTCCAAATAGTAATTTTACAATTTAATGAGTGACTCTTTTGGAAGGATGGAAAATTATATAATTATTTCCCTGAAAAAGAATACAGGTTTTCTCAAAAACTGCAAAAAACTTTATCTTAAACTATATGACGTCATAGTAAGAACATTTTGGTATATTGCCCTGTAAACGCAAAATCTTGGGGCAAACATTAACTAGGCAAACGAAAATCGGAATTCCTGGTAAAGTCGGCCACAACTACCAACCGGTTATAGTTGTATGAGTATGTGGGGTTTGGACTTATAACCTTAATTTGACGAGTTTGGTACAAGGTAGGGGCGGAAGCGATATGTTATAAATTGAGGTACAAAGATATTACGTTAAAATATTAAATTCGATTACGATTGTAAATGTTTCCTTCGAACGACCTTCGATCTGTATAAGTTAATATTTTGTTATAATGGTATAAAAGTACCTTTTCAAGAGGCCATTTTTAGAGGATTTTAACATGAAGAATTAATGTTTTCACGAGTATTTTAAAGATAAAGACAGTCGTTTAGTTATTTACTGTAAAGTGATTCTATTGGAAAGCCACTTTTTTAGTATATAAAAAAAACTTTAAAGTTCGCGAGTTAAACTACTATGAAAAATACTTTCTTTTTAAGTATATCTAATAAATGATCTTCATTAATCTATGTAATGTAATAATATGTGGTAAAACCCCTACCATGCTCTGCTTATATAAAATATTTCTATTTCTTTCAACGCTTACGTTTCTTATTTGCACCACAAACTCCGGAAAAGAAAGGTAAACACCACGCTTCGCCGTATGTTATCTTTTCCTAATAACAATTGCGTTATATAAGGCTAACGCAAGATTATTATGTTATGCTTTTATAGGTTATTGCAAACATTATTTTAATATGCCTCCTATGCTTTGGAATTATTAAATTTTTTTATGTAAATTTACAATTTTACATTTTGAACCATCGTGAGGCTGAGCGTTAACTTGCTTGAGCAACAGTGGAAGTCTATGGTCGTGGGTCCGAGCCATTCGAAGCCATCGAGTTCGATAATACATTTTTAACCCCTTACCAAAGGGAGATTATAAATATATATATATATAAAAATAATAATAATAATATAACACTTTATTGCACAATCTAATAAAATACAAACATAGTAATACATTACATAAAAGAGTTAGTGCAAAGGCGGCATTATCGCCTATGGCGATTTCTTCCAGGCAACCTTTGTATAAAGAAAAGGAAAATAACAATAAATGTGTAAAAGTCAACATACAAAAAGAATAAGAAAAAACATGCAATAAATTGTAAATTACATATATAATAATTAATAATATTCAATTAATAATAAATTATATAATTAGCACAATTATATACGAAACACTGATATCCAACGGTGCCAGTTTCTGAGTATACTAAAAGCTAGCTATAACCAAATAGGTCGATAGCACACCATTTCAAGATGTTATACGGCTGGGGTATTTCACCCTCCGTCAAGTGAACCATGCTTGTATGTCCGTCTCTATTATAAAAAACCTTCTTAATACAGACTGACCTTCATTACCTTATATTATAATTCTACGTATATCGACCACTACTAACGTCTTATACGTGCCATACAAGGCCGTGTACACACGAAACCATTCATATCCCATCATAGAGGGGTATTACGGTGGTCGTCCCAATATGGCGATAATGACATCTATTGTTCAAACGCACGCGCAGCCAATTAATATGCAAATCTTTGTTTACAAACAATTATGTTGAAAATCGTGTATTCTATTCAAAATAAATAGTGGCTACACTGAATGTTAACTGCATGCTTTATACTAGACTGCAGTGTTGTTTATGATCGAAATATGGATGGGACATAAACAGGTTTAGTTTTATTACACTTAGAAAAATTAAAAGTAATGTGTTGATTTTAGATAGAGATTGACAAATGTCGTAACCCAGAACGAAATAATCTTTAGTGTCCTTTTTAAATTAGTTTGTTTAAATAATATATTTGATTATAATAATATTTGAGTTTAGTTTGTTCTCCCGTTACTTATTTAAAACTGTTTACGTCGTGTTGTTGTTTAAATAAATCGTAAATAAGTTAACTAAAACATTACATTTGAATACTTTAACATTTTTCACGTGTTATTTGCATTTTATTGTATTTATTGCACATGATGATACTATGTAATATTATAATTAAAAATCGAATATAAATTGGAAAAAATGCCATATCGGGCAGGACTTGAACCGGTCTCGTCAGCGTTCCGTGCTGTTGCTCTACCAATTGAGCTATCGGCGGACTCGCCGATTGACAAGAATTTTGAATGAAACATTTCGCGTTTTTAACCGCTTAACACTTAAATTTCTAGTACTCGCGTAAACTGACAATACTTACGCTAATTATTACTTCGTGGTTGTCTATTGACAATGAACATTGAATTTTTGTATGCGATTTAAAAAAGTGAATACTATGACTATACTGGTACTTGTTCATGAAACACTTGTCATGCGATATTGTAACCATGTATGTCAAAAATAAATCTTCATCGCCTTAATTAATAAAGGCACTTTTAAAAACCACAAGGACCAAATGTGAATGTCGTTCAATAAAATACTTTTTGGTAAAAAATGGGAATTTATCGCGGTTAACTCTGAATACGTTAAAAAAGCGTAAGAGTCGGCTGTTTCAATTCTTTATATATTTTTCGTCATTGGCTTTGCATAGGTAACAATTTTTTCATGGATGAATTTTTGTCACTATTTAAAGGGATAATCAGTCATTAACTAGAATTGTACTGTACGTACTGTACGTAATCGATAAATATTGAATATATTTAAATGATAACAATGCAAAAATACCCCAGGCATTGTAAATAAGAAAAATGTTGTGCACATTAAGTGTGTAAGGATCTTGTAAAAAAAAAGGAGTGGCGGCGAGTTTCTTGCCAGTTCTTCTCGTTCGTTAATTTGGGAACTGGTATACTATGGACATAGCTACCTATATGAATAAATGACCTTCGATTTTTTTCAGCACATTTTTTTCATTTGTATATAAGGGTATATATACGACTAAGTAGATTCATTAAACAATCCATGCCACTTACTTGCAGTCTTTCTTTATGTGACAGGATAATCAGTGCCGTAAAAGTTAGGCCTATTAATGTCTGAACGGCCTAACTAAAAGTCAAAAGCACACTTAATCTAGTTATGACTGTCAACACTTGCTATTGACCAAATAGCAAACTTGTCTGCTCATATAAAATGGCCTAAGTTATAATGTCAGTGACTCTTAGCCTACACAAGGTCAACTGGATTGCAGCATGTCTCCAAAATATAATTTCCGTATTATTCGTAAACAGAGACCCTTTAACGGGGTAAACAACTTTCTGGGACCTTGGTATTACTTGTGTACGGCACAGTTGTATAATTTTACGACGCCTCCCATCATTACGTATTAATTCGATATTATAACTCACTCTTACAACATTACAACTTTTACGAACGTAACATTTTCAACGACATTTAATCCCCAACGTAAAAAGAAGGGATAGTGAGTGTATATGTGTCTAACTGTCTGTCTACGCCTTCATAACTCCCGAACGACTGGACCGATTTCATTTAAGTTAGTTATTTTTTGTTATTTTTAATACATTATTGCCTAGGTATTTTATTTATTTTAGCTTTATTATTTATAACCCGTACTACAGTAATACTACGGAAAAAGCACATACAAAAAGAGAAAACATCTTACGTACTAACTTATAAATAAAAGGCGGCCTTTTCGCTGGGCAGCGATCTCTTCCAGGCAACCTAAAGTACAGGAGACATGAAATATAAAATGACTTATTAAGTGGGTAGGTGTAAGGAATAACAAGCAAAAGAAAGGGTACATCGTAAAAGAATACATAGCACAGAGAGAGGGTAGAAAATAACTTAAGAGTTGGAAAGGTAAAACTTGTGGAGTAAACTTTTAAAAGAACGGTATTTTGAGTTTGTTTTTTTTTAACGGTTTTTCACGTTTTTGTTGCGTGGGTCTGTATTTTTTTTTTTGTTTTTGTAGAGCAATGATTGTTTCTTATATATTGAATTCGTTCTTTTTCTTAATTTAAAATTGTGTACCGCAGTCTATTTTTCTTTCTCAATAAAAGCTAGTAGTAGTAGCGTATACTTATTGGTACTAGAACAGAAAGAGTAAAAACCACAATCCATTCCACAATCCGTTTAACCATTTAATTTAAATACTGACGAATACTACATTTAGCATGTATCTGCTTGGTTGAATATTCTTTTATAATAAAAACATATGTTTTAGGTCTTACGTACGATTTTATTTGAAAATTTCTATCCTTTCATATTTCACCTAAAAATTCAATTTTATACTATTATTTTAGGACTCTGAAAATATTCAATTTAACAATTGCTAATGTTAATACGGTATAGAATAAACTTGATCCAACATCGAAAAAAGAATGGGTTTGTTTGTATTATAAAAAATCCTACTACTAGCAGTAAAAAATGAATTTTACAATACTTCGATGAAAATGTTAAAAATATCATCGTTATATGCTATCAATCTTATGATATAAATAATTTTGAAGGAGTTTCGCTTTATGGTACTTGGTGTGACTTACTCGTCTGTTTATTACTTTACATTACTGCTGACTTGATTACGAGTTCCAGAGTTCCAATTCAGTATTGGGTATTTCGAAGTTTCCTCAGAAAACCTTTTGTTCTAGCTTCGGGTGTTAAAGTTGTTTAAAATGTTTTAGAAGTGTTGTGACTAAAGCCACCTAAATTATAATCAGGTTCGTATATATGTAATTTGTAAGTGATCTGTTGAAATACCATGAATAAATAAGGCTACTAATGTATTGAACAAAAATAATCTAATAAGTATAAAAAACTCGTCTTCACTTAATAATGTCACATGGATATCGGAGGTTATAACATCACTTTAAAATGTCCTTATCTTTCTAATATAGACAGAATATTGCTCACCTCATTTCCCTAGATAACAAAATATGTATACATCTAAGTATGAACTAGACACGACTCCACAGAATTAACTTATAAAATGGTAAAAATAAGTTTTTAGTTCATTTAATAAAATTAACGAAAAACTTCTACGGTGCGCTGTCAACTTTTGGTTTTTCAATATTCAGAAACTTAAAGACCTCAACCGAAAAGCGATTAGGATGAAATTTTAACATTCCTACCACCCATTTTACATCCACATATTCCAGACAAAGTCTTAAACAATTTATGAAATAGCATATTGGGTCTAGTGAGAATCGAACCCAACCCTGCTGCCATTAGATCAACAAGCCCGTCAAATAATTTCCTAGTCAACCAGTAAAATTCCTGTTATATTTTAACTATTATATAGTTGGTCATGTTAAAAAGAAATACAACGGAACAGTTTCAGCTGACTTAGAAGGCTTTCAAAGAACACATTTATCACTCACTTATCGTAAGAAAGATCGACAAGTAGTTAGAAGTTTCGTGAGATTCTTTTTTTTAGCAAAATGCGTATATCTTGACAATTATTTCGCGATTCAGTAGACAATATGCGACGAAAATGCAATAATGGTATGACTCTCTACATTAAAAATATAGACATTTTTGTACCTGATTATATAATAATATTTACGTGCGGTGAATACCTATGCAGTGCGATTAACATAGATTTTTTTAATGCGATTACTGCGAGAACTGGGACATTAAAATGTCCCAGTTCCAGAGGACTGGCAAGCATAGGGTTGACTGGTTAAATAACCCAGTCATATAACATTTACACTAGATGCGCTGTATGATGCTGATGCCTATTTGGGCTTTGGATATTCGGAAATCCATAGACTGAAACCGAAACGTGACTCAGCCTCACGGTTTTTTCATCTGTCGATGGTAGTTCATCACCGTTTGGCTTTTTGATGGCCTACCGCCTATTCATATCCAAATTTCCAGACGTTTCATTTCAACAGTTTTTCGAAAAAATGTAAATTATTAAAAACATGTTAAACCTAGTGGGGATCGAATCCACGACCCGTTGAGTATTAGCCATACATTGCTATTATTACACTAATAAGCTCGACGTTTTTGAAGTGAGTTATAAAGAGACAAATTTCAGGGGATATATTATTTTTCCTATAAATATTATTTTTCCTTCCAGGGGTTACGATGGCCGATGCTCTGTCTGCCTATTCTCCTGGCGTCAGCGTGTGGAAGCGATATATTAATGATCACAATGGGAGGAACGAAGTCACATAAAATACCTTTTTGGGAACTCGCCAAGGGACTTATAAGAAGGTAATGTTTACTGTTTAATAGTAGTAAGGTATTTTTACTGTGATTTATATATTTTTTGTAGTCATTGTAATTTTGGGGTTTGGGTCTTCTACTTAGTCTGTCATTCTCGTCATTATCAATTCCAGTTGATGTTACTTCGAAGAATATAAAAACAACATACATTGCGAGAGACTACAGTATGAAAAACAATTATAATATGACAGTTCTACAAAAGATAGAACCATATTTTGTATACCTAATAATTAGAATTATTAGGTATACAAACAAAAATAAAATTATATTTAGTTAGGTTTAAAGAAACCTCAAATGTATATGTTATTTATTTCGGTTTGCATCTAGAAAATTATGGTTTATTCGAATGTAGCTTTTCGGTTTAAAATAAAAATCGCGACTCTTTATAGCAGAAAAGGTTTCATAAAAGTTAACAAATAAATTCTCAAATTATTATTATACTTAGTTGAAATAAAGTGAAGAATTTTAGAAATCTCATATCAGACGAAGTAATCACAATTTAATACGAGACAGAATTCCTGGAAATTTTCGTAGTTCAGTCGCGGAATTCTTATTTCTTAAGACGGGCGTGTCGGTGTTATTAAATTTAAGCAATTTTTAAACTGTTTTATTTAGCTCACCCCGTTTGTTTTATTTATTATTTATTCTTGGGCCAAATTTAGTAATTCAAATTTTACCCTCTTCCTGTCAACCGATTAATCTGAAATTTTGTATATACTTTGGATTTTGGTGACAATACAATTATGTTTATTCATTATCATTATAAATCCAAGATGGCGACCGCTACAAAATGGCGGATAACGTAAGTTTTATCAATCCCATCAACATGGGTATCAAATTAAAGGTCTCAACAAGTACCAACAAACACTAAATGAATTAAACAGAATGCGAAATAAAACTAGAAAATAGAAATAGGTAAAAAAACTTTTTAAGTAAAACGGTTTTATGTTAAACATACATTGCAATGTTTAAGATAAATGTGCTAAAAACCAAAAATAATAAAATAGATACAGTCGTGGGAATTATAAACATATGCATAGACTAGACTAAAATAAAACCGGCGGGCACATCAATTGTCTGCCTAACGACGAATTAAACGATTCTTCTATCGCACATTAATTCGATAACTTGTAATTAAGACGTGTAATTAATAATCTAGAGCTTTATGTCGTGGTCTCGCCGTTAACTATTATCCAAGCGGATTTTTTATCAGTATACCTTTTCAGTTCTATTTTTTATTTTTAAACCTAAATAAAAGAAGCAAACTTAAGTAAAATATTCTTTCATTTCAGAGGTCACAACATTACGCTCATCAGTGCGTTTTCACCAGATTTCCACATTGAAGGCTTAGAAGAAATAGCACCGGAAGGACTGGCTTCATTCATTCGAAGTTATATGTCTCTAGACCTGGTAGGAGCTCGGATGAGAGGAGAAGAACCCTTGCCATATACGGATATAATTCGGTTTGGTTACGAGGTACGAATATATCCCGGTTTTACTTGCGAAGTGCAAAGCATACACTTTTTCATTTCATGATCCTGCGCAAACTCGACAGCAGTGTGTAAAGTAAAAGCTATAGCTTGTGAAGTATTAGCTAAGCTGTGCAGCCGCAAACTAGAAGGAAACTTTTATCTATGCTTACAAACAAATTTTATTAATAAAGAAAGATGAAAGAGCAAAGAAAAACAATTTAACGAACGTGTCCTTTGTTAATGAATGAATCTAAGCCAAACAACATAATTTTACTAATAAAACTTAATAATAATGGCTCGGAAACAAGGCTTTGGGATTTGTAGTCGATAAAAAAATTGTTCATCATTTGTGAGTAATATAAAATACTTGTAAAGCAGTTTTTTGAAGTAGTGCGTAATGAAATTAACCATTTTGATCACGTGATATCCTTAAATGTAGTGATTGGAGACAACATGAACGATCAACGAAAAACCTACCTTATATAAACCAGGACGTAGGTTAAAATGTATTTTAAAATTATATAGTTATTTGTGTCCTCAAAATTATTATTAAATTAAAGGTCAACCAAATAGTTGCCCTTCTCTTAAAGTTTTAAAATCATATAAACATTTTTGAACGCGTTTAAGTTTTGATTGTATTTTTCCTTTTATCAATTCTGAACACACGAATGACACAAACTGAGGAATAAAACCAACGATTTTAAAACTGTTGAATACCTTAATATCTATTCTACTGTTAAGAATATTACATTGCTTACCATAGTTAGAACTACATTGTAATATGAAGTTAATAATATCTTTTCAGGCTTGCGACGCATTCCTCAACGACTACGAAACGAGATCATTCCTTCGTTCAGGAAGGACCTACGATCTGATCATCCTTGACGGCGCTTATCCCGAATGTGCGCTTGGCATTGTCCACAGAATGAAAGTTCCCTTCATGTACATCAATACTGTCGGGTTCTATGCTGGACCCACGAGTATAGCTGGTTCTCCAGCCCCATACTCCGTGACGCCGATCTTCGCTAAAGCCTTTACGGATAATATGAGTTTTATGGAGAGAATACGAAACACTTTCTGGCATGTAGGAGCCTTCGCAGGGCACGGTATTAGTGTCACTATTCTTCAAAGTGTGTTGAGGAGACACTTTGGCCAGCAAATGCCCCACGTCTATGATATGGGACGGAATGTCAGTTTTGTATTGCAGAACGGACATTTTTCCGTGTCTTATCCGAGGCCGTTTTTGCCGAACGTCGCCGAAGTTGCTTGCATACACTGCAAAGAGCCGAAGAAGTTGAATGCGGTTAGTTATCAATTAATTTGCTAAAAATATTTTAATTTATTCCTAATAATTAATTTTACTGTGATTGTTTTACGACATATTTGTATGATGTGGGTTTGTACCTGAATATCGAAATAATATAATTTAAAATCATGTTAACTTTGCTAGGATATATTAGAAATATACGCTTCGTTTATTGGGTTTTGGTATATTTTAGGATTTAAATAAAGTTAAGTTGAACTTCCATGAGAGAAATAAACATGGGTTTGGTAAGCAACTGTAAAAATATTGGTTTAACAGAGTTATATAAATCAACATTTTATATGGTTACCGTAGACTAGTTTAAATTTCACAAACTTAGCACTAAATCCTTCCAGGATTTAGAAGAATGGATATCCGGTGCTGGTGAAGCTGGTTTTGTCTACGTGTCCATGGGCTCCTCCGTTCGGACAGACACCATGCCATTATCAGCTCATCGTCTGATCGTCCAGGCTTTAGGCAGGTTACCACAACGAGTGTTATGGAAGCAAGATGCTGAACAGAATCTGACAGATATTCCTTCTAATGTGAGGTTGTATAAGTGGCTGCCACAGCAGGACTTATTAGGTATGTTTTAACTAAAAGTTATTTCATGGCTTTTATTTTATCCCAAACCAGTCTTATGCCTAAATATTTCTAATACTAAAAAGAAATATGTATATAATGCTAAATTACTTAACTTTGTGTATCATATAACCTTTGCTTGTTACTATTTTTAATTTAAAATAAAGTACTTTATTGTTTTTTTAAGATAGGCACCTTTTTAGTAACATATATACTTTCACGCGCAATAATTCGTAGTAAGTACTTTTTTTTAACTTTTGAATTTGTACGATTGTTAGTTTTTTATGTGTGGTAATCTTACTTAGTTTCTTATCCCTACGTCTATTTTATAGCCTTAGTCATACGCACACAATATATTGTTATATTGTGGAAGACACTGTTTCTCGCCTCAAAGCTTTTTTTTTTAATTTTAAAGTCGAATGTTCTCAGTAAAACTTGTAAAGGTACTGTCTCTGAGTACATGCCTACATACATTTAGATTTCTATAAAATAAAAAAATCCCTAGTCAATAAGAATATTAGTTTTAACTTATCATAAGAGACAGTACTGTTTAGTTTCCTAAGTAAATAAATACATATATATTATTACATTGTTTTATAAATTTCCATTTCAGGCCATCCCAAAATCAAAGCCTTCGTGACACACGGTGGTCTCCTTAGCATGTTCGAGACGGTATACCACGGAGTTCCCATCGTCAGCATACCAATCTTCTGTGACCACGACTCAAACGCGGCGAAAGCGGAAGTCGATGGCTACGCTAAGAAACTGGACCTCCAATACTTAACAGCAGATGAACTATACAAATCGATAACGGAGGTGATCAACGAACCGATGTACAGGATCCAGGTTAAAAAACGCCAGGTATTATTGAGGGATCAAAAGGAATCGCCGCTCGAGAGAGCTATCTATTGGACGGAGTACGTGATACGGCACAAAGGGGCATATCATTTGCAATCGCCCGCGAAAGACATGACCTTCATCCAATATTACATGTTGGATATTATATTTACGTTCATAGTTTTCGTGGTCCTCGCATCAGCGCTTGTTTCGTACGTAATAAGATTCTTTAGGAGGGTGAAACTGCAGAGTAATCGTGTGGTACAGTTTATAGAAGCGAGCGATCTGGTTAAGCGGCGTAAACATGATCAAGCGACGTTGATAAAGAAGAAGATGTGATTGTAGTTGACTGATTTATTTATAGTTACCATTTTTGAGTATGAACTTAACTAGATAAAGTATGATACAAGGTCAATTCCACTTCTGGGGCGTGATGATATTGAGGCTTGTTACATAAAAAGTTTAGTCTTCCAAGCGAAATTAAGTTTAGACTTAAGATTTGTACACTTTTATAATATAGTCTTTGTATTTAAATTTTTGTTTACTAGTAACACTGATTTACAGTTACCCAAACAGTTGTATGTTTTATTTTATCGTTTATTATCTATAGTTATTTAGTATAACATGTTTATGTTGATTTTGTTAGTTGAAGCTCGTATCTTGTTGTAATTACCTCATTTGTAAGTCTTTGAAAGTTATACTCGTTACTATGTACTTACGTAAAATAACACGAGAATATTTTAAAATGTGAGTTTTCTTTGTCTAAAAAAGCAACGAGTTTATGTGTCTATATATTATATCCAAAGGTAACATA
This sequence comes from Leptosia nina, assembly GCA_963661955.1. NCBI lineage: Eukaryota > Metazoa > Arthropoda > Insecta > Lepidoptera > Pieridae > Leptosia > Leptosia nina. Next base: position 1,390,563 of record CAVLEF010000004.1, on the reverse strand, counting down.
GTTAAGCGCGAGAAATCTTAGGTTCGAATCAGAGAGAAACAATAATGTATTCAAATCGATTAATGAAACAGATACATCTCCTTATGCCCTGTAAAGAGGAAAAGAGAGTTCACTATTATATTTCACGGTACCAAATGTTTGTTTGTCATTCGTTTCGCAATAACACTAAAATTGTGTTTGTTCGGCTATAAGCAAAATTACTATGATGATTTTGATGTTAACATAGAGGCGCTTGTGTTAGCAATGTTTAAGTACAAAGTGTATAAGATTTTTTAAACTTTTCTATCCTACATTGAAGGTATTAAATAAAAGACGTATTTAAATGTATAAGTACAATATTTGTGTGATATAAATTAAGTGATATCAACGTGTAAATATATTGTAATTAAATTTAATTTCAATTTTGTTTTATTTTCTGTTACAAGGACAATAATCTCAATGAAATATGGGACTATCATTCATACAACGTTCTATTGATAGGAAAGTATATTGCACTTACATTTATTTGTGTCGACAATTATTAAATTAAAATTTTTAAAGATTAAAAAAATTAACGACACAGACTGGCTAACCAATTAAGCTACCGAGTCCTACACGTCATCGTCGAATTTCTTCAACCTATTTATACATGCACCTCTCGCACAATGCAATTTTAACCTTAAAACTCAAGTAACCAGTATTAGTGTTATAATTGTAATACATTGTTTTATAAAGCTAATAACTATATAATGAGTAGTAGTAATTACAATTACAATAAACAAATACGTTTTAAGAATAACTCAGTGCTACATTACAAAAACTAAAATAGATTTGGTATAAGTAAAGAGTACCTGATTTACAATTTATTGAATGGTGATTCCGTACTGCCGAGTACCATTCGAAACGTCGGGTCCCCGTTAAAATTAATACATGCGCTTTTTAAACCTTTTAAATGCGGAAGTAGTAGTGATAAGCGCCAAGCCAGGGTCGACTTTTATTCATTCCTTCTTATAGGAAGGAGAGCTCACAACAACTAGCTGTGTCGGCGACTTCGTCCGCGTAGAATACTTGTTTTGGGCAATCAAATTTGTTTTTGCAAACCGCTACATCTTTATAAATTTTTGTTTACGACATCAGCCGCGTCATGTCGCTCGCATCCCGTCGTTCTTGCAAGTTAATCTTAAAAGATGGACATATAGTGTCGCGAACATTTTTTAGATGATTTAAAGAAGAATCATTCTTTCATACATATGATTTGGGTGTCTTGAACCGTTTTTGCAGCGTACGCGTCTGAAACCCACAGAGATGAAATTTCCCCCCGTTTTGTTCACATTTCCCGCTGTATCTACAGCCTTCGTCGATAAATTCAATTCGAACCCGTAGTTCCTGAGATTAGCGGGTTCACACAAACAAACAAACTCTTCAGCTTTATATATTTGGTATGGTTTGGTAAAAGTGCAATCGAAGAAGGAAATTATTTTGTAAGGCTTATTCTAATAGCATTACTGTAAAACTATGAATTATATTTTACATTTCAATTTTTGGCGGTTCCATATTCTGGTCAGTAACAGCCGTTTCTTTGTTTTCCACATTTTCCGGCTTCACTTTACTCGGTGAGTCTGCAGAAACGGCGAAACGCATTATGTTGTCTGAAAAAAGGGAACTATGAACATCTTTTGTAAAAAAAAAGTTATATTTTTTGACGTTTTGTCTTAAGTAATCGAACTTGATGTTTTTTTGTAAGTAGTTAAAGGGAACCCCCCCCGTGGGGAACACCTTCTTGTGTTCGTTTTACTAATCGATTTTTTATTTTTTTTACAGACTTACAGGAAAGTAGTTGATAAGACTTCTGTTTCCTGCCCGACCGAACATTCTTTTCTTTCCCCGGGAATTGTGCCCCGGGCACTAAGTCAAAGGCAAAAGGTTAATTTCTAACCATATATCTACAGGCGGTCTGTACATATATGGTTAAACATTAACATTATATGTTTACGCGAGAATACACATTAAAATAAATTACTTTTAACGGTTAAACGAGCCCTATTACCACAACTACTGCTGCCGTTCTAAAATTAAATGAGAAACCGATAATTTCTTTTTATATATTGGTTTTAGAAAATACTTTAAAGTACTTTACAAATTTTACAATCACATTTCTATCTTACAGAAGTCGTCCGACCGATTCTAATAAGGCGAAAGAACGTATTGTGCGAAATGACTGAAAACAAAATTTCATTTCGCGATTGCTTTAAAAATTTACAAAACGCGCTCGATCCGTAAAAGAATTTGCTTTAATATTTCTCCGGGGCTTTAGATGGCAAAGGGCTATAAAACTTCGAGCGAACCGTTCGGGATTCAGGTCACAAGTAAATCGTCAAATGGTATAGAATTGACACGGATTTCAAATATATCCGCTTACGGGACGAATATCTGCGGTCGTAGTGAAATTGACTAGGACAGATAAGCATTGCTTTTTTTAATGTTAAAGGAGGGTAGACCAGCATTTGCTTCACTTGATGGGAAGAGAAATACCCTAGCGATATAACATCTACAGAAGATGTGCTGTCGGCCTATTTTGGACATTCCAAATGTCTTTTGTTCATCTTTATATAACCTTACAGTTAACGAGTAATATAAACGCACAATTTTCACCCTCACCTTTGAAATGGAACACCAGACATGCGAGGGCGCCAAGGGAACCTCCAGCGACTAATAACCAACGGACCACGCCCACTATGCGTTTCGGTATAAACAGCTGATGTTTTAACATCTTCACAAAGGTTTTGTTCAGAGCTAAACCCTGGAAGAAGATTAGATTACAAATGTTAAGCACTAACTGTAATGTTACTTGTTTCAGGTATTAAAGTTAAATTACATATACAATCACATTTTATGACTCTTAGATTTAAGCCCGCATTAGATATAACTGAGTTAATAATTCAATCAAGAAGCTGAGAATTTAATCACTTTTCAGTTTCAGTCTATCAACTTCAGAATATCCAGAGCCTTATTTAGATTCATTAGGGTTTTTAACTAATGTATGCAATTATCTTGAAAAGGTTAGTTGTGTTATGAAGTCTTCTAGTTGATACACTAATTTATTCTTATTACGTGTATTATATTAATAAAAAGGAAATAAAATTAATGAATTGTTACTAAACTTTTAATTATTTTTGTCTAGAAGGCCAATTTTTACGCTCAGTGAAAGCGAATTAAAACTTTACGATCGCTTACCAACAGATGGCGCGAACGTTCTTATTATTCAAGGAGGCGGTGCATTATAAAAGATATGTTTAATAGTTTAGTTCTTAAGTACTGTCACTATATTTTACGCGAGTAGTACACATCTAAATAAAACACTCTAACGGTTTAAAACGCGATATATTAGTTAAACTTATTTGAAAATTATTTTTAACTTCCGCCCGACGTTTCGGATGCTTTGCAGCAGTCTCCCCGTGACCACGGCTTTAACTAATATATCGCGTTTTAAACCGTTAAATAAGTTAGTTCTTGAAAGTAATTTCATCTATATTTCTATGAAAGAGGGACAGATAACTATGTTTACTTGATGACACTTGAAATATCCCAGCCATATAACATGTGAATAAGATCGCTGTCGACCTATTTTCACAATTCACAGACTGATACCGAAGCGCAATTGAATTTTACGACTTTTTCGTCTATGGACATTGGTCAAAGTGGTCCAAAATAATCTAGGCGCCCCGGAAATGGGCCGGGAATTGCAAATATAATTTACCTTTTTATTCTCATGCGTATTACAGCTAACGTCTATAATTTACTTGAAAAAGGGTGAATTTTTATAGCACCACGATTCATATGACGTAGTTCTCAGATCATTTTCCTTGCGCGCAATTTTTCTACCTTGTAATTTTATTCGGATTTATTACTGACGTCATTATATGAATATATAACATAGAATCAGGTATTTGAACGGTGACGGTGACGTCATAAATTTTCAGATATTAAAGGTATCGAAAGACATTATATTAAGCCTAAATACTGTGTGTTGTTTACGCGAGTAGTACACATTTAAATAAAACACTTTAACAGTTAAACGCGAGATATATTAGAAATCTCATTCGGAAATTATTTTCAAAGGATCATCGTACCGTAGTTAAAATCAATTTCAAATAAGTTTAACTAATATATTTCGCGTTTTAACCGGTTAAAGTATTTTATTTAAATATACAAAGCCTTCTTTGTATATGAAAATACGGCTTTTGCAGTATACTTCGTATTACTTTCACCTAATTCTTTCCTTTTAGTAACACTTGTCACAACGCGATTGATACAGTTGAAGAGATATTAATTTATCTTCGAAGAGTGGAGGTTTGTCACTTATATAATACTAGCTGTGCCATCGACTTTCTCTACGTAGCATAGTTATTTTGCTCATCTAAATTTGTTTTTAAAATTCCTCCAACGACGTCATCCCCTGCCCGTCATTTTTGTAACTTAATTTTAGAAGATAGACATATTATGTCACAGACATTTTAAAGATCTTTTAAATATACATTATTATTATATACATATTTATTGAGTATCTTAAACCGTTTCCTCAGCGTACGCCACGGAAACCTACAAAGATGAATAATTTTCCCCGTTTTTCCACATTTCTCTATTATCATATCAGTTATAGGCTATAGCCTTCCAAAATAATTGCTCTAACCAACACAAAAAGTTTTCAATTCGAACCAGTAGTTCCTGATATTAGCACGTTCAAACAAACAAACTCTTCAACTTTAGTATAGATGTAGGTGTTTAAAGACAGATAATTATACTACGCCACGGTCGTATCGTAGACCATTATCAACAATCGCTTAGTAATAATTTCGTCTGTCTATAGGCGTTTAACTTAGTCAAATTTAATGAATGTCTTTCGCGCAATCAGCAATACATAATATCATTAATTATAAAAATAAATAAACCGCAATCTGGTTTTCAGTACTTTAAAAGTGTTTGTATTAATATCGCAATGAAATACATTATAAAATACACTCTTTTAGTTATTATTTTTATTTTTTTAGGATCTCGGGTCATGCTTTTGAAACTTATTTTATCACTATGGTTGGAACATGGTTTTACAAAACCTAATTAAAGGAATTGAAATTTTATATTTTTTTGATTTTATTTTTTGTATAGCTGGTTCAACGGCTTCGTTATGTAACGCGTTGTAACACTAATATGCCTTCCATTTTCAATATTATTTAGTTTTGTTAAGAATCTATTTATGATTGAAAAATTGGTTCTGTCCGTTCCGAGCTCCATTACTTTTTAAAATGTAATAAATCTTAATAAAGACACTGATACTCACTTCTTCAATCCAAAACAAGGGTGCCATGGTGTTAGGCAAGTCTTTGAAAATCTCCATCTTGTCAGTTTGAATTAGCTGCATACTAAACTGGACTCGTTGCTTCGCTACCATCGGAGTACCTGTAATCTATATGTAAATGCTATAGAAAAATCTTTGCTTGATCAGGAATCACAGTAAATAACTGGTTTAAATCGTGTTGGATAATTTACAGAAAGTTTTTTGCAGTATATATACATATATAGTTATACATTGGATCAATTTCGTAATTATAAGAGTTGACTATAAGATCCGAAATATCCGAAGTATCTAAAAGTTAATGAACAATATAAAAACATCACTGTTCTAGAAATGCCTAACAAAAGTCGTAGCTCAATATTAAACATGTTCAATAAATTTGTGAGCGACTTCCTAGCTCAATCATAGTGGGTTCCAATCCCGGGAATTTTTTATTGGGAAAAAAAGTATATAATACATTCCTGTAAAGATTGGGTGAAATAATAGTCTTCTGATTTTTTTCTATGATACAAAACTGAATACAAAGATTTTGGACAAAATAGGCGTACCGGCTCAAAATCTATAACAATTTCGTGCTGATCAACGTCAGGATTCAAACCCTTGACTTCCTTTAAAAGTTCCGGATCACTATCCCAGTAGTGAGGCATCGAGACATACATCGGTGCTCCCATGCATTTAGTGAGATCCATGAGACCCTTTCTAGGGCACTTATCTGGTGCCTCACAGTAGCATTGTAGTACTGGATCGTTAGCCAAGTCACCGATATTGGCGATGTATCGATTCGTTTTGATGCCCTGGTAGGAGGTCTTCTTTTGGTACCAGGGTTTAAAGGTTCTAGGAAGAAAAAGATACAGCACTATTATTATTAGAGGGGGACAGACGAGCACTGGGTTCATTTGATGGAAGGTGATATACCCGAGCCATGTAAAATCTCACAAGATGTGGTGTCTACCTATTTTTGGCTTTGGATATTCGGCAATCTACAGACTGTAACCGAAACGCGATTAAACTTCACAGCTTTTTTATTTTTCATCTGTGGTTCCTAACACAGATCTTTGATTTCTAGACCAAGTCCAAGTTAATATAAATTGATTAGAATTATGTTGAAATTGATGGGGATCGAACCCGATACCCGATAACGACCCGTTGATTATATTAGCCATACATCGTTACTAATAGAACGGGCGAGACCGGTTTAAATGATAATTGTCATTAATTTTATTAAATTAAATGGATTACTGAAATTACCTGCACAAATCTCCCGCAAATGATTCAAGCTTATCAAATTCAGTTAAAAATGGCGGGAACACAGTCCCATCTGTCCCTTCCAAAGTATTACACGTGTCCCGCCAGACACTTTGCTCTGTTTTACCATCGATCGCAACTACCTTACCGACGTCCATCACATTCTTGATTCCTCGTAACACGGTTACTACGTGTTTATCAACTGTACCGTTTCGCTAAACAAATATAATAGCAAAATAAATAAAAATATGTTAAAAGCTAATCATTTACAAAACTTCGGTGAAAAGGATTATTTTGTCTCCTTTTTGCCTTGCGTTCTGCACTGTACTTACCATTCCGAAAAGCGAAAACTTATACTGATTATTCGGTTCAAAAATAAGTCGGTCTGCCGCCTCCTTTTTAATAGCTGTACACACTGCCTTAGGAGCGAACTCGGTTTTAGCACAATCTATATTCAGACCTCGAAACATTAGATCCAAAGGTTTCACTCTCATGAAAATATTTTCAGGGTTATCAAAAATACCATTGAACGCTTTCCCTAACATGTTTAACATCGCTGGCTTTTCACGGGCTACTATTGTTGCCATGCTCTGTAATACAAGATATTTTATCATCACTAAAACTAACATATAGTAATAATATACTGTCTATAGTTTACGCGAGTAGTACACATTTAAATAAAACACTTTAACGGTTTAAAACGCGATATATCAGTTAAACTATTTGCAGCAGCCGTGGTCAAGGGGAGACTCTCTCTGTCTCCCCGTGACCACGGCTGCTGGAAAGCATCCGAAACGTCGGGCCGAAATAAAAAACTCGTTTTAAACCGTTAAAGTGTTTTATTTAAATGTATACTAATAATATTATAAAACTGAAGAGATGTTGAACCAAGCTTAGGAACTTGGTTCGAAGTGACGTTTTTTTAATCTGTTGGAGCATTTCTCGAGGACGGCTTTATATTAAAAGATAGACATATATTGTTGTAGATATTGTTTAGATCATTTAAAGATCATTCTTTAGAACATATTTTTGGGTATCTTGAACCATTTTCGCAGTTACGCAAAGAAAACCCAGAAGACTGAATTTTCCCATTTCCTTTTTTATATTTTCTGCTGTATCTTCGCTCTTATAAGACTCATCGCGATTTATAGCCTTCCTCGATAAATGCTTTAAGTAACACAAAAATAATTTTTCAATTCGAACCTGTAGTTTTTGAGGTTATGGTAGTAGATAGATGTTATTTCTTTGTACGCGTTTTACTTTGAATAGGTAACAAAAATGGCAATTATAATAACTATAGTTACTGCAATTGAAAATAATCAATCTAACGTACAATCATAAATATATGAGGCAGAACAATCTCTTCTTCTCCGGTGAGCCCAGGCGCAGAAAGAGCCTTCTTGAAGTAGAACGTGTCCCGTTTCTTATAATTAATCGTGTCACTCTCTTCGTTGTCTTCGATCTCCACTTTTTCCTTCCATTCTCTGAAAAAGTTCGCTCCATTAGTATTTATGATATTAATACAATCCTTTTATATTATAATTAATTCAGTCAGCTATCGTTTCGTATACGACACACAAATGGATTAAATTAAAACACTTTTAACGTTAAACGTTAAATGTGTTAAGCTTATTTACAAATTATTTAAACAACGGCCCAACTGAGTCTCCCCGTGGCCACGGCTGCTGCAAAGCATCCAAAACGTCGGGCGAAATACACATCGCGTTTTAAAACGTTAAAAAGGTTTTATTTACATAGTGAACTTCAAACAGTACTTAAAGCTAGATGTTTTTTTTTAGGTATTATCAAATATGCTTAGTTTAGACAGTACATTATAGTAATGATTTATATATATGTTAATAAAAACATCTATAACGAATATAATTATAAAGTAAATGGTAGAATATGTTGGAGCACGTTACACGAGTCTAATAAAGGGTTTCATAGTTCATCTTTAACATCGGGAGCAACCCTTGTTTTAATCTAGTTGTAATTTGGGGCACCTGTTACCCGGACCCTAATAGTCGCCCTAACAACGGGCCAACATTACTTACGCAAACTTTCCGAGTGTCGGATTAGTGTGCTTTAGTTTTTCGCTAGTTACACTTAAACTTGCATGGAATAATAAATGTTAGTGTGTTGAGTCGTTAAAAATTCTATTAGAAAAATGTTGAACCCTGTGGGGATGTTTAATCAATATTTAAATGATAAAAATGCTTGGGGTGTGGAGGAACCCGCTCTTACAAGGAAAAATATGTAGTGTACTAAAAGTAAATCAAGGATGTAAAATGAAACTTGGCGATAAAAGGAGTGACGGCGAGTTTATTGCCAGTTCTTCTCGTTCGTTCTACGCTCTTGATTTGAGAACTGGTAGTAAATGTAAAGTTAGATTCTATAATTATTTTGTGACGTTCATAAGTGTACATAGTTACCTACATGAATAAATGATTTTTGACTTTGACTTTGACTTTGATCATTAAAGATGCGCCGAGTAATATTTTTCCCGAGTAACAAGTACCGGGGTTTACTCGGCTCAATTTTTCAACCGAGTACTTATTACCATTTCGAGCGCGTAAACCAATACAACAAGTTCGCGCCAGCCAACGTCGGCTCGCTCTCATCTTCTCGTAATTTTGTCTCATTACCTCACTCATTTATTATAGATTTCATTTTATTAATTGATTTTCAATGATTTCCTAAATTAGTTATAAAAGTATTTAAAACATTCATTTCTATACTATTGAAAATATCAACATTTTTGGTTTACATACTCCATAAAACTCCGTAAAACGATAAAAAATACTCGGTTCCCTACGTTTCGAACTTTCGAATTTCGAAGTTTCGAACGCGACCTCTTCTATTACGATTGACTTTAAACTTAGCTGTTTTACGCCGTTAAAAGTGTTTCATTGAAATATGTACTCCTCGCGTAAACTACGGACAATACTTGATTTAAATTACACTTTGCAAGGCTCCTATGAAACAGTACCTTGAATAAACAACGTAATTTTGTTTAAAGACAATGTATTGCGTTTACATCTGGTATATTGTTTCAATATTCTATATTGTAAGTCACAAATCCTTTGCGACTTACGGAGTTTTGTAACTAAGTTGAGTTACGGTGTAATGGTTTTTTGATATACAAACTTTGTTATATTCTGTGATTTGAATTTAGATATTTCTATTATCTACGATACTTTGTTTGATAAAATTGAAACGTGCTTAACTTAATACTCAACGCCATTATCTAATTTATTATACTAACACTAGCTGTATCAATGACTTTATCCGCGTAGAATGGTTATTTTGGGCAACGAAATTTATTTTTGCAAAACTCCTCTTCATCTTTATAAATCAAAGCCGTTACCCTGCCGCGGACATTTTCATGAATCATTTAAAGAAGAATCATTTTTTCATAATTTTTTTGAACCGTCTCCGCTGCGTACGCATCGAAAACCTACAAAGATGAGTTTCCTTCCTATTAGACTAAACGCGATGTTATATATCCTCGATACCTGCTTTAACTAACATCAAAAAAAATGGATTCAAACGAGTAGTTCCTAAGGTTAGCGCGTTCAAATAAACAATCTCTTCAGCTTTATATATTATAATAGTAACATGATAATTTCCATCTTATCCTCTAAGTAAGTTTATACTTACTCAAAGTAATAAGGTCCAACTTCCTTTACAATAGGGATCGCACCTTTCTGAATTTCGTCTGGGTTCGTGTAATTAAAGAGGAAAACTTTAAAATCGAGCGCAAAAGGAATCGTCTCCCACATTTTGCGAACATCCGTTTTCTTTGACAGCGCCATCTCCTGGGAAAATGTAGTAACTTTGGTTAATCCTAAGTAAGTGGACTAGAAATCTATAATTCTCAGCTATGTTCCAGTGAATGTCTCCTGAAATTCAGTCCAGCTGTTCCTGAAAACTCTCATAAGGAAACAGGCTTCTTGAGAATATTCCTTGGTTTCTATTTTACATTAAAACATAATTCTAGATAGAATTTTTCACACCTCGTATAATCTTTTATATGTTCTAGAGAAAAACCGAATTTGTGAATCGTGTACAGATTCATATTGTCAGTAATTTAGGTTAGTAATTAAAAAAAAATTAACGGTTTCAAATGCATTTTTAGTGTATTTTAACTACGTTAACTAATTAAGTTAACTATTCCATTTCGCATTATAAACCGTTCAGATTGTTTTATTTAAACAAAGATTCATGATAAAATTACACCGTCGTAAAACGCATTACGTTCAAGTACGTCAAAAACTTCGAAAGCACGTCCTCTTAACGTTTTCTTTATGGATATAAGAAGTTTATTTCCTATAATTTTTCTTTTATGTTCGAGCTAAGATCGGTCGCGTGGAATTTCATTTCCGCGAAGATGAAAATCGATATTCACTTAATTTTGCTTGTTATTCTTTATCTTTAGCCTAAAACCATTGTATTGTAAAGATATTGATAATAACTTGATTAATATCGTCGCTTATTTTGTTAACATTGCGTTAGGCACGAGAGAGAGGACCCCAACAATTAACTGTTACGGTCGAGATGAGCAGAAAAGTGACATTCGTTCGACATATAAATTGGTTGACATATGCTTCCATTGAAAGGTAATGGATTTCACGTATTTTTTGTTACAAGGTATGCTATGAATAAAACTTACGTTGCACAATGTTTTTTGTTTTACGGTTAAAATATTTTATATGTCCAAAAGATTTAAAAAATGTTATACTTAAATATTTAATCGAGACTCAATAGTTGTGAGTAATTATAATATTTCACAAACATATGAAAACAAAAAATTTGGGAGTAAAATCGTATAATGCCTAATTTTATTTAAATGTCATTTCTCACATTCACTTTGTATATCTGTAACAGTGAAAAATCTATTCTCGTCAGTATATAGTATAAATGAAAGTTGCTATGTGTCCATTCCTATAAATTGAATGTTTATGACTACATAAACAATTTTTTTATGTTTTCTTTAAAGGATAGAATAATTTAAGAGGAAGATTTATATGTACAATGCATAATATTCTAGAGAAACACTGATGCAGTAAGAAATCAAAATAATGTACTATGGTAGCTTTATACGTTGTTTGTTTACATTTAGTATGATTATTGTACCCGTGCAAAGCTGGGGCTAGTATTGTAGTTCAAAAGGTGCATGTGTGTGTGAAATCCCGTTTCCCCCTCGTGGGGCATGGGGCGAACATATCTGTTTTACTGATCCATTCTTTAAGAGGTTGATCAGACTTATGTGCCCTGTCTGACCGAAACTATTTTTTGTTTTCCTGGGATTCGAACCCAGGACCTCTCGCGCTTAACGCAATGCTAGGCGTTTTACCATTTGGCTACAGTGGCCACAAGTTCAAAAGGTAAATGGTGGAAATTGGAAACCTTTTTCAGCTGACTTTTCAGTATTGTAGGAAACAGGACCCATCCAAACAGTATTCCAAATAGAGCGGCCCCCGTACACCCACCCGCTACTTTCAAATGCTTTGGTAAATGCATTTGAGCGCTCCCTGTAACAAAAATTCTATATTATATAACACTAGTTGTGCCTATGACTTCGTCCGCGTGAAATATTTATTTTGTGCATTAAAAATTATAAGATTTCCGTCCCTCTTGCGAGTTAATCTTAAAATGTAGACATATAATGTCGCGGAGATTTCTTTAAATAACTTAAAGGGGAATCATTATTTCATACATATTTATATATTTTTTATTACTGAGAAGGATAGACAAGCATTCTTAATATAGAATAGAAAACCCTAGCCATATAGCATTTAAACAAAATGCGTTGTCGTCCTTTTTTTAGTTTGGATACATTTTTACATTAGCAAAGCATTTTTTTCATAAGAATAATAATATATCTCGAAGTAATGTAAAAACTAATGTTTATGTAAAAAATAGTAACAATTAAATCAAACACTTTAACGGTTTAAAACGCGATAAATTAGTTAAATTGGGGACCTCTCCCCGTGACTACGGCTGCTGCAAAGCATCCGAAACGTCGGGCCGAAGTTAAAAATCATTTTCAAATAAGTTTAACTTATTAGTTAGTATCTAAATAGTAACATCCCACAATAAAAAACGAACTTTTCATATTATAAGTTAGAGCGAAAGTTTTAAGGCTCTGAAAGTATCAAGCCTCGGCAGGATTATCTCTAATTAGTTCGGTTTCAGCGGATAAAACTCTTAGTACCTACATATTTATAAACATTTTTATACACGGCTAAAAACTACTTGTTATTTTTATTTAGAAAATACTTCAGTAGTAAAATACTGTCTATAGTTTACGCGAGTAGTACACATTTAAATAAAACACTTTAACGGTTTAAAACGCGATATATTAGTTAAACTTATTTGAAAATCATTTTCAATAATTTTTATTTAAATAGTTTTATATAAATACTTCAGTAGTTATTTGTGTTACCTTTATAACCAGTTTGCTTAATTTAATTGCGTTATTTAAGTGATCTTTGATAATCTCCTCGAAACATTCATGTAGCTTTTTTTTCCTCGTTTCAATACATCGTTAGCACACGAGCGGGTTCGAATTCAGAGAAAACGACAAATTGTTTTGGTTGTGCAAGATGTAACGAAAATACGAGCTTAACTATATTATAAAACATGGAGAGCGGTCGTGGACTAATTTTATTAATCATGCAAATTTGGTTTAATAAGTTGATCTATGTTACATTCGGTTGTATTAGATAAGTTAATAAAAATTCAAATTCCACTTTTTTTTTGTTGTGGAACAGTCTGGACTTCTACATTGTTCTTACATTACTGTAATTCAACTTGACAAGTACACATATCCGATATGTTTACATTTACCAGATGTTGTTTTCCAGTCACAGAAATCTATTTGCCCCATACGCCCAAAACCAAAAGGGAAATCGGATATTTTTTACATTTTTATAGTGTCTATTTATTTCATGAATTATAACGTCAAATATTTGAAATACTTATAATGTAGGTGCAAAACTTAATAAAAGTAACAATTGATAATTTAGAATTTAAATGCATTTAAAAAATTACATCCAAATATTGAATAATTCCATTTGGTGATTTAAAATTATAAAGACCATGGATGCAACATGGTTCATGGTTGCACATCTAAATGCAATTCTGTGCACGTGGAACATTCCCACGGTCGTGACACGAGCTGTTAGCAGTAACAAGGATTTCACTAGTGGTACTGTTGTATATGGTTAAATAAAGAAAACTAGATGGTTCCCTTTGCCTACCCTTTTCAAAACTATTCTAGTTCGTCTTTATGATCTTTTGCTTAGAGAACCACTCATCCTTAACGTAAGCACTAGAAATTCTAGATTTGAAACCCTGAAATGGCCGGAAATAATCTGATTCTTGAACGGACAAATAAGTTTTAGTTAGTTTAGTATAGCAGTATTAGTGGTCCGTTCATAAAATATACGTTATATATTTATAATTTCAATTGGATAGAGTTGATAAGAGCTTAGACCCACTATCATGGCGATTGGGTCAAATGGGGGTATTGTAACGACCGGGACCGAAGGCGTTTTGGGGCGGGCATTCAAAATTTTTACAATTTACTTCAAGGTAAAATAATTTCACCTGTTTAACTAACGTTTATATTAAATACTGTCGATAGTATAACGTTTATGTTTTCCAAAATTAATTAAAACCTATTTGGTAATTCTAACTTATGTAACCAAACACCGTTTCCTTATGAACAAGCGAAGAAATGGTTAAATAAAATCATTGAATTTCAAAATAAATGAAATGAACTGGAAAAATATTAAACTTACTTTAAAAGGTAATGAATACATACGTGTTCGTTCTGTACAAAGTGGCAGCTGTTCGAACGCTTGGAAAGTATTGCAATAGGTTCCACAGTGGCAGGTACAGTCGTGTACACAATTTTAAACAGTGAAACCCTCTATGTGGATCATGTTATATTATCTGTGTATGTTTCTGCAACGTTATTTAAGTAATTAGACTTTTGTGCTCTGTTACTAATCTCTTTCCTCAGGCTTCGAACCCAAATATACAAGTTGAATAATTTTCCCCGTTTTTTTTACATTTCCCGCTATTTCAAAACAAGTTTAACTAAACTAAATTACTTAGACTTACAATATCTATAGGATTACTTTCATATCTATGATCTTAACGTTCGGTAACCTAAATGACATCGTTGCTTGAAGGAATTGGTTTATTCGATTATCAAGTATTTTATTGTATATTAGTCCTTACTTCTTAAGTAAGTTCTTCTTCTTCTTCCCGCTTTATTTATTTGACGCTGCGTTGATTCAATTTGTTCCGACTCTTTCACCACTCATAATCGTATCGAATTTTATAATAAACAACAAAATTCTATTAAAAAATATAAAATGAGGCTGCTAGAGCTGACTCTAGAGTGGGCTATTAACAAAAAACATCATTTTCAATAAGGAAGCAAATAAAAATGCGCAATTAACTTGGGCGAAAATTAATTTATACTATTATTTATGTAAGAATTATGTTAACAATTAACAATAAACTTTTTGAGACTGTAAAAATATATAAGTGAAGTCAGTAAAATTTTATTATTTAATATGTATGTGTATAATATGAGTAAATAAAATCGATCAGTAAAACTTTCTATTCCTTAGTAATCCCTAGGGAGAGAAGGAATGATGTTAAAAAACACAAATATGCAGATATATCTATATATCATAAAATTAAGAATCAGTAAACTATGCTAAAATATTTGAACCCTTTAACGGTTTAAAACGCGAAAAATATTAGTTAAACTTATTTGAATTATTTTAACTACGGCCCGACACAACTACAAATAAGTTTAACAAATATATATCGTGTTTTGAACCGTTAAAGTGTTTTATTTAAATGTGTACTACTCGCGTAAATTAAATACAGTATTTATGCTATAATAGATATATATAATTGAAAACAAATTTATTCATTTCTTAAAAGAAATTTAACCGCGACTGTACCGGTAACGCCTCCACATATAGCTGTGAATAGTAGCTTATTTTCATGATTAGAAATTGGATATAATAGTGCAGTTTGACGCTTCAATGACTCAATATTAAGCTTGGTTTATTATAAAATTAAATAATTAGAATCCTATTTAAAAGTGGTTATTTCTACGACGAAGGGAAATTAGGCGGGAAATTTTTGAATTCTCCTTGTGTTTCTTCGACATAGTGTACTTACTCATTTAGCCTAAAAAGGCCATTTTACCCTGTGGTACCCTGTATGTTTTTGTTTGTACAATGTGGGACACTGTCACGTGCATTCCTGTAATTGTTAACATATCTTGTATACGGTACATCTATTGTTTAAGTTATCTTTCCAGCAAAATTCACGGTATTTCTTGTGTGAAACATCTAAAAGTATTTTTATTTACACATTTTAACTATAGTAGTCTAAAATTCATACATATTTTCAATTACAATAACGAAATGACAAAAAAATATATTTGTGACTTCTTAATAATTGTATGTAATAAAATCAAAATACTTCTATTTCAATAAAACACTTTAAACCGTTAAAAGTGTTTTATTTAAATGTAAACTACTAAAATAAAGATTAGAAAATACTTCTACTTTAAGACGGTAGTAGTTCAAAATCTTCCATAATCCCGCGGAACCCTAATCATAATAAACGTCAAATCTATTAAATTACTAGTGTCAATAAGTGGGGCGTGTCATGAATATGGAAGTGGGATTGTTTTCCCAAAGAGCCTTTAAAACTTTCCCTATAATTTAGTGTTTGTATTGTAACGGGCCGGTCTATTTTTCTGAACACCCTGTAATTTTTATAATAACGTGTCATTGATACATAAAAGTGAAAATAAGTAATTAAAATTTCTTTCATGGAGCAAAAAAAGTATTTTTCGCCTAAACTACTAACGAGAAGGAAGATTTTCTAGTATAATAATATATTTTTTTATAATTACCATTCTAATTAATCTTATATTCTAGGTAAGTCCGTAGTTAATTTACTAAGTTAGTCGTAAGCAATTACTTGAATACACTTTATGTAACCATTTCTTCCTTTCTATCTGAATCTGATTAGACCGTGGAGTCAGGCCCACAAATAGTTCGAATAGCCCGTTTGTGCAGAACAAATATGGTTTGAATATCGGTTTTATTGCCCTACAAAAGGATATAAAACATTACACTGTGGAAGTAACTTAAGTAGAGTAAGCTTGGCTGTAAGCTGTTGTATACTAATTATAAAGCCTAAATAAAATTAAAGTTTGTTTGTATGTTTGATGACGGAAGTTTTCAAATAAATAAATAAACCATGAACGTCACTATACTCCAAAGTTTAAATAAAACGCTGTAACGGTTTAAAACGCGATATATTTTAGTTAACCTTATTTTTAACTAAGTCCCGACGTTTCGGATGCTTTGCAGCAGCCGTGATCACGTTTCTCAAACAAGTTTTACTAAAATATATCGCGTTTTAAACCGTTAAAGTGTTTTATTTAATGTGTCCTATTCGCGTAAACTACAGACCGGGGAGACCCATGACCACGGCTGCTGCAAAGTATCCGAAACGTCGGGCCGAAGTTAAAAATCATTGTCAAATAAGTATAACTAATATATCACGTCTTAAACCGTTAAAGTGTTTTATTTAAATGTGTACTACTTAAGAATTTTTGAGAAATATTTTGACTAAATGTACAATAATAGTACCTAAGTCATTTGTTTAAAGCCAATATAATCAATATTATAATTTAAACTTTCTAAAATTAATTATTATGACATCTACTATCTGTCCTTACCATTATCTTATCATAATACTACTTGCGTGATCAGTATAATGTATTCTTTTCATTTAAGGACTCTGTCATATCATTGTCATTTTCGGGCTGTTCGGCCGACGTGAGCAAGAAGAGGTTCTCGACGTTTCGCCATCACGTGCGGACGGCATCATCAGGAGATGTTATCCTCGATTGCTCGAAGAATTATATGACAATGATATGCTGAACGATGGCCGTGAAAGCCTTAAACAATTTATTACTCTAAAACTTTTTTCTTTGGAAAACCTGTACTCTAAAAATCGAAAAACGAAGTTCTTGTCGTACCTTCACAGACATGAATATGCTGTTTTTTTAATGTACTTGCAGTTTCTAATTCAATTCATTTCAATCGCCTCTATAGTCAAATGGTTAAACGTATTGCCTAGAATTGCGTTAAGCGCGAGAGGTCCTGGGTTCGAATCCCAGTGAAACAAAAAATCATTTGGTCGGGCAGGGCACAGAAGTCTTATCAACTACTTGCCCGTAAAAGAACGGATCAATGAAACGGACTTAGAAATGTATTCGCCCCATGCCCCACGATGGGGAAACGGGCTTTCACATACACACACACAGTTTCTAGTTTATTGAAAGCTTGATTTCACATTTCAAGACAATATTTGTATCATTTCCAATTCCAAGAAACTGGAAATTGAAATACCTAGGTCATAGCTTCAAAGCTAGCTATTGTTAGTATTAGGATCAGAATCGTGATGCAAATAAATAAATGTTTTGATTAATTCAACTTTGGGAATTCGCGCATTTATGTGAAAACAGAATTTTGAAAGGGACGAAATAATTTTGCTATTCCACTTGGTTCTTGTTGGTCGGTTTATATACTAGCTGAGCCCGCGACTTCGTCGGTGAGTTATTTTTGGGCATCATATTATTTATTTTTGCAAACAACTTTCTCAGGCTGTAAATTACATTCGTGTACATTTTAGATCATTTAAATAACAATCTTTTTATCATACATATTTTTTTGGTTTCTTGAACCGTCTATCCTACCTACCTAGTACCTATAGCCTCCATCAATAAATGCTTCCACACAAATAAAAATTTACATTTCATACCAGTAGTTCCTGAGATTAGCGCGTTCTAACAAACATATAAACAAACTATTCAATTTGATAATATTAATATAGATTTTTAAATTAAATAATTTCTCGAGAACATTCCAAAGGGGCTTATTATCTAAAAACGAAAAGTTTTATGTTTCAAACGGATTTATTTTCTTTAATATTAACATTTCACAATTGTTTACACCGTAAAGTACTTGTGAAATAAATTACAGGTAGTACTCAATGTTTACTTGACTTGACTTGACTGCTGCAAAGCATCCAAAAAGGAAGATGAATATATTTTTTACAAAGTTAACTAATCGCGTTTTATACCGTTAAAAGTATATTATTAAAGCCACTTTATACTCAAAGGCATGACGTTTGAAATAATCTTTCCTTTTATGCCTCTCCAAAAAATCCATTAGGCTTAGCTTTGCTTTGTTGTTAGTGCTGTCAACTGAAAAATGGATTCTGTTCCATTTTGACTAAAAATATTTTCAGCCGTTTTAATAACCACTAACCGGAATATTTATTATAAAGCTAAGTATTATTGCGCAATAGCTATTTTAACGAGCCTATTAACTTACCCTAACGGGTGCCATCAACAGTTTTTATATATTTCATCTAGAAATATTGTCTCTAGTCTCGTGGCCAAACGTTTAAACGACATTATGGGTAAGGGTTTGTAGCAGACATATAGATACTTCCATCCTTTTTCATGTGACATTATAACGGTTTAAAAGCAAATATTATTGGATTGCAGTCGCAGTCGTGATAAATTAAAATGTATGTCCATATATGCTTACCATTATTTCGTTAAATTGTGTTTTTTTATACATATTTTATCCACGTTTTTATTGTTTTTCGTGCTTATGTGATTGTTGGCTATAACTATTAAATATAAAATTTTAAATAAGTGTTATTATTAATGAAGTCTGCTGTGTCTATAAAAATACAGCCGTAAGTCTTCAAATCGTTAAACCGCCATCAGTATTGAATTATCTTTAACTATAACAACCTTTAAAATATTTTATTTTGACCAAACTAAGAGAAATTTGCGGTTTTTAAAAGAAAAATTGTAAATAGTTCCGAATGACGTTAGATTTTTGGCTTGTGTCGATATTTTTTTTTATTTACTTACGTTATGTATTGTTTCTTATTGTACCTTTAATATTTAAGTATACAATATGTTTAACGCTTTAGTCTAATGGTAGCAATGTTGGCCTGGCAACAACCAACGGGACGTGGGTTCGACCCCCAGTGGTACAAGACGTTTCTGAACCATTTTTAAAAATTTTGACTGCAAGTAAAAAAGTTGTGACGTGTAAATTCACGGTTACAATTTCAGGTTTACCGTATGTCCCAAGCCATAATAAGTCGACAACACATCTCGTTGCAAATGACTTATTTACTATGACTTTAAAGTTAAGTTTACTAATAAGTTTGTAGTTCTCTAGTTGTCACTCCTGGGGACACTTAATGGAGGAAATGCACGGTTGAAAGTAACTTTACAAAAAAGTGCCGCTATATATTACATTAAATTGCACATTATCTCGACTAAGTACGTATGACCTTTACAACAAACCATTGAAAATATATTTTATTCTCTTTAACTTTCTTTTACTTACGCAATAGTTTTACATTTCGCGCTGTCGCTAACGGGGACAGTCTGAAAATCAGCGCTTAGCAAGCTTTTCTGAGCTCTGGCTGAGTCTTGATGCCTTTTAGCACAAAGTTAAAATTGTACTTTGTTTGTATTCTTTTAATTATAAGTTTTCTTTTTTACTAATTATTTTAATTGTAAATTCTGTACTTTGTGATAATAAATGCATTATTTATTTATACAATTTCAAACTCTATTTCCAACTCTTCCATTTTTTTATTAAGTTCATTTAGTTTTATTCTTTATGTCTTGTGTGAAATAACTGATGAGTTTGATGCTGTAAATAAAACAATTTAATAACGATTAGATGAAGGAATCGCAAATATCCGGAATAATTTCCCGTACACAAGTGAATATTTTATTCATTCGGGTCCGATATTAATTAAATGGAGTTCTGTCTGTCTGTCGTTACTGTGGAATCCATTATAGCTAAGGGTTAAGAAGTTGTTATTTAATTTCAACTCGAAGGCTGTTCCTTGTTTCATTTGAATAATTCGATTACAATAAAACAATTTCGTCGGATGTATTACGGTTATTTTGGGAGTAATTATTTTCTAATTTAAATTCATTTATTCATTACATTATCGTTATACGAAGTTTATTCTTTAGTTTTGTGACATTCATAAGTTGGCTAACATTGTTAGGCCGATATTGGATTTATTTTTGCACTCCTACTGCTCTAAAGAATATTAAAAGATTTCTTATCTCGTCTTAGGTTTTTCAATTTAATTATATTTGTGTTAGTTAGTTTGTAGTTAAAACGTGTAATTCATATTATATTTCCTTGATAAAAATATGATAAAATTTGTCTAATTTTCTGTAATTTTTATCGAGGTTTTGTTTTTTCTTATTTTATATAAATTTTAACATTTGTGAATTTTTTAACTTATTTTTTATTTTATTAATTAGCCACTTATGTAATGTATCTATTTGTTTCCTTTTGCTCAATAAATAAATACATGAATAAATTATTTTTTACTTTTTTGACTTTTGGAAACTGTCTCGTTGGCGTAGTGCGTAGTGTCTAACAGACAAACAGGTTTTGTTGAAAAACAGTATTTTACATTCAATGGGCCAACTTTTTGGCATCGCTGTTTTCTTTAATTTTAATTTAATCTTTGTTTATATTAATTGTTTCTTTGTACTCATTTTTATTATTTATCGGATATTAAATAAATGCCAAAAAAAGATAATAATTATTATTAAGTAACACAGGAACAGGAAGGAATATGAAAATATTGTCCGAGTCACGTCCACAGATGATAAAGCCCTGAATTTAAATTTCAAATCCGTTTCAACGTGTTGACTTCTGAACATTCAAGGTTAAAATAGATCAACAGGCCATCTTGTTCAGATGTTATATTGGGTATGTAACTTACATGGAGTGAGTTCCATATCTGTCTGTCATAGAATTTTTTTTAATGTACGTGAGATATGTACATACACATGATTAATATGTTACACATGCTTTCGTTAAATCTATACTAATATAATATAAAGCTAAAGAGTTTGTTTGTTTGCACGCACTAATCTCAGGAACTACGGGTTCGAATTGAAAAATTATTTTCGTGTTGGTTAGAGCACTTATCGAGGAAGGCTATAAAACATCGCCCTGTGAGTTCCGAGACGTACGCTGCAAAATCGGTCCAAGATACACAAAAAATATGTATGAAAGAATGAATCCTCTTTAAATGATCTAAGAAAGAGTCCGACGCTATATGTCTATCTTTTAACTTAACTTAAAAGAACGTCGTGGGTAACAGCTTAAGTTTATAAAGAAGGAGTTTGTAAAAACGAATTTGGATGCCCAAAATAACGATTCTCGCGGACGAAGTCGCTGACACAGCTAGTGAAATATAATGCTAGGAGTATAAATAAATAAAACCAAAGATGACCTTCTAATCATAGGTCATATTAAACTATTTTATAGCACTATGGTGATGTTGCAATTTTAAAGACGGTAATACCAAAATTATATGAACTTAGTAATAATGTTGCTTATTGTTTGAGCGGAAGAACTACCATATACTTAGTTACATTGTAACTATACAGTATCTCGGCGTAAGTACTTGTAAAACGCGTTACACTCCTTATTCTTATGGTAGTAATTTATCGCTAATTATCCACGGTTCATAGGTTTGATTCTCATCAGGTCCAATTTGTTTCTAGACAATTTATAATTTTCTTGTAACGTGTTTTCCTTCGTCTAGATACCGAAAGTCCAAATAGATCGACATCACTCTTTACATGCTCGTTAGTGTAATTTACCTTCCATCAAGTGAGTCTATGCTAGACTGTCCTCTGTATAGAATGAGTAGAAGTAAGTGTGAGGAGCCACTTGTTTGGATGTGGGCATATGCATTGTATGTCCTGGATTTATAATCTTTCAAGTATCATGAATTAAACGCCACCATTGTCTATCTGTGTCATCGAAAAACATCGACGCAGTAACGTACTCTCCATAGCACCAGGAGAACATTATTCCATTTTAATAAAACACTTCAAGATTTTTTTCTTAGAGAGAACGCTGTCGATGTCGGCTCAAGTCCTGCCCGAGTCGAATTTGTTTTCAATTTATTTTCGATTTTTAAATTATACTTTAAGAGTTTAAAACGCCATATATATTACTTAATGTGGGGTAATTAAAATAATAACATATATCGCGTGTTAAACAGTAAAAGTGATTTATTTAAATGTTAATATTACAATTAAACACACATTTTAATTTTAAGGTATATTTCATTACGATTAAGTTACTTGATTACTTGTTTATATAAACTTAAAGGTTTAAAACGCGAAATATAATATTACTTAAATTATTTCGCGTTTCAGACTGTTAAAATTGTTTTATTTAAATGTGAACTAATCGCATTAGCTACAGACAATACATCATTCTTATTATATATAGTTAAAACAAAAAATACTAACAGACTATGATAATAACTCAGATCGATCAAAAGGAAATTACTGAATTAGCGTAATTCTCTCTAGATAAATTAACTCTCGTTACTCTGTGTACGGCCACAGATGATATCTGTCAAAATATATCCTCTCCATTATCAGTATTATCGTTGCTAGAATGTATGAGCCGAACAGAATAGCCAACGGGGTATAGATTAGACATAGGCCGGCTTTTTGATACTCCATGACGTCATTGCATGAATACGACATAAGACGGTCTCCAGATAAGAAAGATATTAGACCAGCTTCTTTTGCACGCATTATTCTAGAACAAGATGATACGTTGAATTAAATTCTGTTTTAACTGTTTAAAATGCTAAATATATTAGTCAAACTTGTTTGAAAATTATTTTAACTCCGGCCCAACGTTTCGGTTGCTGCAGCAGCCAAATTTTAAACCGTTAAGGTGTTATATTTGAATTTAGAGTAGACTACTTGCGTAACTACTTTATAGCCCAATAATTGGCAAACACTAACATTATTAAAATAAGACTAAAGTAATTAAATATTTATTGAAATAGAACATGTTTAACGGTTTAAAACGTGAAATGTATATGTTAAATTTATTAAAAAAAATAATTAACTACAGCCCGGCGCGGCGTTGCAAATACTTTGCAGCAGGCGTGGTCACGGGAAGACTAAATATAAGAGAGTGTCTCTAATGTCAAAATAAAAACAGCTCGCGTAAACTACAGACATTATTTATATGTATATAAATTTCTTTTGTCGAAAAGTAAAAACCACTGAATTATAGGGTAAAATGAACTTGATATTTTACCCTACATAATTTTTATATATTTATAATAATATACACAGTTATTTTAAGCATTTTCAATTGATTATATAACGTTACTTTAACGACTAGTTCGTAATAAAAAAGTATAAATAACATAAAATTCGTTGAGATTATTTAAGTAGGTCTAGTATTAGGTAAAAATAAGTCTAATAAAAGTTATAAGTAAATTATAAGCTTCACAAATCAAATTGAAGATGGCAGGATTGAAAACTAAGTTAAGAGCTTAGAAGAAATAAAGAACTTTGTAAAAAACATCTCCTACGGCGGACCAGATTAATTTATTTAGGCTTAAATATTGATGAATTATATTAAAATTAATAAATTACATTAAAACTTACTAAGGAAGATTACTCACCCAATTTTGAATTTTTCTTTATGTTTAAAATTTTTGGAGGTGAAGAAGTATTTCCTTTCCTATTGGGGTAAAGATCGACTTCCATCAGCTCGCATATAGCGTGGTTTTCGAACACTAAAGACAAAAAATAACTTCTTTAGTTAAATTTGCAGATTGTGTAACGGGATATTTGGCTTATCATGTGATTTTATATGGGGGGAATATTAAAGCTCCATTACGTGAACCATGCTTATATTTGTAGATTGGGTTCAAACCCACTTTGGTAGACACCATTGCAAATATGCGTGTCCAGCAATGCAAATATAATATATTTCATAATGTACCATAATCCCTCAAACAAGCAGCTTAAAATTTTATGGGCATATAGAAGGTTCTGCTATCTATTTTATTTTTGGGACAAAAATAAATTTGCTTTATAATGATATTAATAAAAATCGTTAAAAAACTTTTAAGTTAAACGGTTTTATATTTTGTGCACTACAAAACTACAAAATATTTTAAATTATGACATAATCATCGTGTTTTACTAGTGTAGCCCTTTCATTTGATACCCATATTGAGGGGGTTGAGGAAAAATATGTAATCCGCCATTTTGTATCGGCGGCCATCTTGGATTTATAATGTTATTGATACCAAATTTCAGATCAATCTGACAACGGTAAGGTGCTTAAATTTCAATTTCTAATTTTGAAACATATAAATAAATTCCGTACGGATCGAGCTAAATAAAACCGTTTCAAAGTACACACAATTATACTTTTTTAACTATAGACCTATCCCTATTTTTATAGTAATTTATATTAATTTTCCCTTATGGTTCACAGTATCGCTCTTCTAGTATATACCACGTCGTTAGATGCTAAAAAAAGTTAGGTATTTTTTCACGCCACATATTCATCCAGTGTTATTTTTAACGGATTGATACTAGTCTGTTATAACGAAAACAATTAAAATTTATAACTTACTTCTCTTAATAAGTGGATACAGCGTTTTGTAATCCGTTAAAACAGCCGTTTTAGAATCTCGAACTGCTGTCAAAGCGGATGACACTGTCATTACTTTAGTGTTTTGAAACTTTTTCTCAACGGTCTTGAGGTGTTTATCTGTAGTCAACTGATGGATCTGGGAAGTAATTAATTAGCTTGTTGCCTTAAAGACAGTGAAGAATATACGCAGCGTACTTATATGGAAAAAAATTACCATTTTGCGAATCTATTTTAAAAAAAGTATTTGATCTAACTTCAGTACCCTGTTGTATTATTATGTTGCACCATGGAGGCTACTAACAGTGGCGTATGTTTGTTATGTGTGGCTATAAGAAACGGTAGTTACGTACGTACGAAAGTTGAAAACATACTTATTTAATAAAACGCTGTGCCCGTGACTCCGTGATCGCGTGGAATTGTTAGTTTTTGGGCGCCATATTAACTATTTTTGAAAACAACCTTTAAAAACTATAGCTATAAGACATGACGTCGTATGCGTCCAGTTTTCATCGCGAGTAAATCTTAGGAGATATACATGTACTATCGTGGACATTTATAAGATAATTGAGCAAACAATAATTCTTTACTGATTTTTTTTTGATAACTTAAACCGTTTTAGTAATGCACGCCACAAAAGTCGCCAAAGATGAATGTTTTCCCCCTTTTTTTCACATTTTCCTAATTTTCGTTGGCTCGTATTGGCCTGATGTTTTATAGCTTTCCTCGATAAATGCTCTAACTAACACGAAAACATTTATATTTTTAATTCTAACCAATAGTTCCTGAGATAAGCACGTTCAAACAAACAAACTTTTTAACTTTATAATATATACAGCTGTATACGATCAAAATCTAACATAGACAGGATTCGAACCTGTGATTTTTCTAGATAATTTTCTTAAATAAAAATTACTCACTCGTCTATCCGTTATTAAATTCATATCCTTTATTATGACAAACTCGTAGTCGCTATTGGACAGATCTTTCAAGTCCATAATTCTGTCCTTGTCGTTCACTAGGTGTGAGAGCAGGTTGGATGTATAGAAACAGTGGATTATATATGCGCTAAAGATGAAAATAAAGTAGGCTATGCGACGCGAGCATAGATTCGCTTGGAGGGGTAAAACTAAAAAAATATAAATAATATTAATTAATTAAAATAATAATAATTACCAACTGATTGTTCAACATTGAAGAAGTCGAGAAGGGCTTGAAATATGTAGAAGAAATAGATAATACTATATCTTCAGCATAGTGCTTCCATAGATAAAAATATTGATACAAGCAGTCCAGGTTTCCAGGGCCTGGTGTTGGTGTAATAATAGGAATGCATGTTTAATAATCAATGGGCTCGAATCCCATCCTGGCTAACATATTTCTAATCATTACTTTATCTGGAACGTGTTGGTCTTTGTCTGAAAGTCTGGATATTTATTTAGCATTTCCGAATAAAAGTCAAAAACAGGTTGACAACGAATCTTATTAATAAAAAAAAAATTACGACACGGGCGTGACTTAAACCGTGATTTTTAATTTACATAATGCTTATGTGATAACTATTAAAATTTTGTAATTTATAAATAGCTACGAGCCTTACTTACGACATATCAAATCACAGTAAATGTTAAGAAAGTTACACGATTCAAACCGTGTGTGAATAAAAGGTTTTTTTACTTACTATGCTGACAAAACGCCGAGAAGGCCAGTAAAAATTCGTGATGTAAACAAGTCTCGCCACCTATTAGTCGTCTCTCCCAATAACTTAGGATATAGAAAACCACAGTACTCAGCAATAGGGTCCAAATTATAGATACCCACACGGGTATTGTAAAAGGTAGACTATAGAAGGTTTGGAGGCTTTTGTTTTGCTTGTAGCGGAGTAAGAAGCCGAAACTGTAGCAGATATAATTATATATATTAAACGGATATAAACACGATACATGACCGGCTCTGTAGCTAAATGGTTAAACGTTTTGTAGCTAAATGGTTAAGCGTGAGAGGTCCTGGGTTCGAATCCCGGGGAGACAGTAAATTGTTTCGGTCGGGGCAGGGCACAGAAGTCCGATCAATTACTTGCCTGTAAATAAAACCCGTTAACCTTACAATCATTTTCCCTGTTTTTTCCACACTACCCCCTGTTTCTTCGCTTTTATTAATTGCAGCGATATGGTTTATATCCTCGAAAAAATCTCTAAACAACGCAAAAAATATATTTTTCAATTCGAACTAGTAGTTTCTAAGATTAGCGCGTTCAAACAAACAAATGCTTCAGCTTTATATATTAGTAGGTATGTATAAGTTTCTACGTATACTAAATCTAGAGTGAACTACTGAAAAGTCGCGTTTTAGCAACCTATATTTTTCTTGCGAAAATTGGTAATTTTTTTGATTACTTTAAAAGCAATACAGTACAAATAAAGAACAAATAAGACGTGAATATTATCCTTAACAAATAATATAAGAAAGATAAAAGGCTCATACATACAAAATTTACAAACATACAACTTACCGCCACTGAAAAATAGAGTGTAGTGGGTATGCATCCGTCAAGTATTCCTCTTTTAAGGTCATCGGTCTTGCGTAGAAGTCTACTGAAGTGTTGCCGTGTGGCACCTCATAGTCTTCGTTGAAAGAGGAATCTCTTCGAACATACGTCATACTAACAAAAATGTTAGGCAAGATATATATTAAATACTGTCTGTAATTTACGCAAATAGGACATATTTAAGTAAAACACTGTAACGGTTTAAAACGCGATATATTTTAGTTAGTACTTGTTTGAAATATTTTTAACTACGGCCCTACGTTTCGGATGCTTTGCAGCAGCCGTTGTCACGGTTTAACATGTTTAACTAAAATATAATGCTTTTTAAACCGTTAAAGTGTTTTATTTAAAAGACATTTATTATTTATGACAGAAGAGGTCAGACAAGCATGAGGTTTTCTTCATGGAACGTAAAATACCTCAGCCACATAACGTCTAAACAAAACGCGTTGTCGGCCTATGTTTGGCTTTGGATTCGGAAATCCACAGACTAAAATCGTAACGCCATTAAACTTCAAGATTCTTCATCTGTTGATATTAATATCCACATTTCTCGGGAAGTCCAACACATTTACAAACATTTATAAATTGACTATAAACATTTCGGACCCAGTGGAGATCGAACCCGTGACCGTAAAAATACATTGTTACGACCAATGAGCCCGCCAATTCAACGTTAAGAGAAGTTAATTACAATGATAACGTACGCTGTGAATCAGGTATTCGTATCCAGCCTAAGTTATAAAATTCTTACATTTCAAATAATTTTGTTATAATCTTACTTAAATTGAAACATATCCTGTAACAGTTGTAGGACGTCGCAACCCAAGGCCGTTTGTTTCCACGTCGGGTCAAGTTCGTATTTTGATTTTAATGCGTCTATGTTGTCACATTTGAACAACGTACCGACAGTAAACGTTGTGTTCATCTTGATATAGTGACGATTTATTATTTCCTGGTAAAACCTGTAACCGTTTCAATGCTTAGAAAATTAATTTATACGTGAATCGAAATTTAAAACAATTATAATGTTAAGTAACGGACTAGATCAAAGATAAATAACCAACACGTCTTACTTTTTACCCTACCTTTGCTTGTCTGAATTGCTACATAGAATAGAAATTAATGGTATTCAAATATTTACCAGAGCATCGCGTGCTTTCAAATGTTTTTAAAGAATACAATAACAAGAGAAAGCTTTGTTTAACGAATATATGTGTTCGTTAACAACCTCGCTTGTGTAATAGTTAGTACAGTCGACAGAATACCGTGAGGTTTCAATTCCTGGGTTGAGCGCAGTACTCAGTATTTGCATTGTCTTACGAAATCTCTTATAAGAGGCAGTTTGTTTCCACTAATTCAGTGACAGTAGTCTTTAAGATCTTTGAACTCTTTAGAGAGAGAATATCATCAGCCCAGTTATATAGGGTGTTCAAAGATTAATAGATAAAAATGTAATGATTATTCTTCATTCACAAATCTCAATAGTGATTTCATGCAGATGGTAACATATAGAGTTTTAGCAGTTTTAAGCGTAAGTAATATACATACAAAAGAACATATCTATTATCCCAGTTGGTGTAATAATGTACAGGTAATGGCTATTCGATACCCACCAACACGTTTATTTATTTATTTATTATTGCTTTATTATTTATAAAACACACCACAGAAAATACACATAAATGAGGAAAAATCTTATGTGCTAACTTATAAATAAAAGGCGGCCTTATCGCTAAGCAGCGATCTCTTCCAGGCAACCCGAACCACGTTTAATACTTCGTCTTGAAAACTGGATATTAAATGGGTGGTAGAAATATTAAGTATCGATATAGCCCATCGAATTGGCAAGCTGAAGTGACAGTGGGGTGTGCACATCGCTCGTGGAACTGACGGCCGTTGGGGCAAAAAGGTTCTGGAGTGGAGACCACGTACTGGACGTCGTAAACCTGGACGACCTCCAGGTGGAATGACGAACTGGTCAAGGTAGCAGGGAAACGCTGGATTCTACTAGCAAACGACCGTTCGTACTGGAAGTCTATGGGGGAGGCCTATGTCCAGCTGTGGACACCGAACGGCTGAATCGAAGAAGGAACATCGAAAATCCATCCAGGTCACGAACGTTAATCGCGTTTCGTTTTTAGTCTGTGGATTTCACATTTCAAAGTAAATCACAAGTTTTACTTGTCATCGAGTTAACTCCACGCTTGTCTGTTCTAGTAATGGCTTTTATCGTAAAAATAATAATTGTAAAGTTTATCAATACACTTCGCAATAAATAAAAAATACTAAATTTATTTCGTAATGTATATTAAGAGACGCGTCATTGAAACAAAACGATAGTTTGCGATGAAAATGTCCAGTCCTTGTTCTATCAAATGTGCTGCAAAAGGCAGCTGCTTAATTGAAATCCTTTGCTGCAAAGAATAAATAATATAGACGTACTAGCTGACCCGGCAAATGTTGTTTGGCTATATTTAATTATTTATTTACAGCAATTAAAACGGCAATAGCCAGTTACATTAATTGGTAAAATTAATATTTACAATTATTTTTAGGGAATTTCTAGTTTGTAAGCATCTGTGAGTGAAAGAGAAAGCATGGAGCGTTATGAATGATAAGGACAGATAAAGATAATAAAAAACACCAAAATATTAACTTACTATAATATATTATCACTGGTAGACGCCTGGGATAATTTATCAAGAGTTAAATGTAATACTATCTGTAGTTTACGCGATTAGTACACATTTAAAAACTTTACCGTTTAAAACGCGACATATATTAGTTAAACTTATTGGTGGTTAAGCGATCACGGGCAACATTGGGTAGTACTTAAACTAATGTGTATCGCGTTTTAATCCGTTAAACTGTTTTATTTAAAAGCGATAGGTGATCAATTATCGAACAGGATGAAATATTTGAATTACTAATATGGCCATTAAACAATAGAAAATAGGTATTATTAGTGATGAACGAATAAAATTGTATGAGTTTTATGTTCAGTTATATATTATAGAAAAAAATGCTAAGGATGAACAACCCTTATCAACATAGGATTAAGAATAATGGATACTATCCGATTTACAGACGTACTGGATATGCAAATAAAATTTGGTAAAAGCAGGTAAGCCTTTTCGGAGGAGTAACGTAACTAACATTATGACACGAGAATTTTATAACTAATATTAATATTATAATTGTATTTATTGTCTGTTGTTTTTTTAATTTCACACAGTCACCGAAAACATAGCCTAAATATTTCTACCCCTTTAAGAGTCAACAGCTAGGTACCACCACCATCCACCGTTGGGTAGTTTAACATGTCTTGCAAATTACTTATAATAAAATCCACTAAACAGTACAGAACAAATAGACAAACTCTAATGCACATATTCTACTAGACTCGGTTCTGTACAAATAATCTTTGACTGTACACTACAATTACTATTGTCGTAAGAAAGATTCAATCCTTTAGAACAATATTGCGATACAATAGTTTGATTATTGTACTCCTTGCAAGTTATTATACATACAAATGGCATAGTTTACCGGAATTATATTAACGACAATATAACGATACGTCATTCATCCTTACAAATCCTTACTAAAATTATAAATGCGAAAGTAACTCTGTCTGTCTGTTACTCTTTCACGCCAAAACTACTGAACGAATTTGAATGAAATTTGGTACACATATGGTCTAGACCCTGAGAAAGGGCATATGCTACTTTTTATTGCGAAAAGGAGTTGTAAGGGGTTAAAAAATGGGGTGAAAGTTTGTATGGAAATTCGTGGTTTTTGAAGATAGAACATTAAAACTTTCTTCTTTGTTTCTCATAAACAGCAGAATGAGAATTAATACTTTCGCTCCAAATCTTCCAGGTTATGAAAACAGTGAAGAAAATTTATTTACATTTTCTAAGAAACAATCGGTTGATACCTTTTGTTCTATGGCTATTGTCTATAGACAAACATTGCTTCATTAACCTTGGTTTCCCCTGCGAAACATGTTTTTCCTAGTTATAGAGGTAATTGGAATATTTTCAACAATACAACTTTTAAACGTGGGACTATTTGGTTTCTTTGAAGCTTTTCAGTTTTTATTTTGCTGGAAAACATAACAACATTGAATAAGAAAGAAACATTGCTGTCTCGCTTGAAACCGCAAATATAGAGAAATGATTATGTATTCATCATTTAATACCTTAAATTACATAAATACAAGCTAACATTTGAAGTGTGAATAAATAACAGTAAGGGACATTGAATATTTTGAATTTCTGAACTATTTAAATAAAACACTTTCAACGGTTTTAAACGCGAAATATATTCGTTAGCTTCTATATCTACTTTAACTACTGCTCGGATGCTTCGCAGTTGTGACGGGTGCCTAATGATAGTTTAAATATGTTTAACTAATATTTTTACGTTTAAAGCCGTTAAAAGTGTTTAACTTAAATACTTTCAACTCTTCTTCAACAATATTTTACCATGATTTAGCTGCAGTTTTAAATTAAGTAAATCAAGTTTGCTTTAATATCGAAATTTGTCCAGTAATAACTTAACTAATGGAATGAGAGCATTTTTTGCGTAAATATGGAACGGTTCCAAGCTAAATAAATCCGGAATAATCCAATTAACCTTGCATGGGATCGTATGTTGCAAAGTTGAACCGATTGGGTATTATTATTCGTTTTTTAGTTTTAATTGATAAAACTTTGTGACTTTTGAGCTTATATGTACTTAGCTTATAAGGCTTTCATTATGAAGGGAAAATTTTCCTTTATGAAAGCTTTAAGCTTAAAAAAATGGATTGGAACGTTGGGTATTTGTGAAATTCTGAAATGATTAGAACAATTTGCTTTGTTTTTTTTTTATCAGTATAAAAGTACTGTTATGTATTTATTTGTACGTTAAACGTGTTAACTAGCATTTATTTAAGCCCGAGTCGTCCTAGGTTTGAATCTCAGGGAAACGATAAATACTTTCGGTCAGGCAAATACAATTCATTTATAGCTCTATCGTATACAAACACGAAAATTTAAATTGGGTAGGAAGTTAAGTCTACGAAGAGTAAAGGTTAAAATGTTTTCACGTAACATTTTCTGCATTTTTCTTACCAAGAGTTGCAATAATTTAGGTTAATAACTTACTTCTCTATTACTTGGTAAACTCATATTTTAAAATTAGCATAAAAAGATTTGGAATGTATGTTAATAAAAAACCTTATCTTCTCAATTTAAAAAATCTGTAGGTATATCATTTTGTTTGATATTCTATCTGAGTAATAAATAACTAATCTTAAGTAAAAGTTAATTACCCTACTTATAACGGACAGAGGAGAAAATTGTTTTCCAAGTCTACGCGGCTCGGCATAGTTAATTTTATAAGAAAAAAAGAAAGTTCTAGTACATCCAGTAAGCTTACCAATTACGTGATTGAAGTCGGCTAGAAGTCGGTTTTCATTGAAATTTGAAGCAGAACGAATAGTGATGCTCCTTAGCTGATAACAGATTTGTGAAGTTCTTTTCTTTCTACATTTTCACAGCGCACACAGCGGGAACCCTCCAAAATAAATCATTTTCTCCGTTTTTCCACATTCTCCACTCTATCTCCGCTCCTATTGGTTACATTCATATATAGCCAATAACCTTCCTTGATAAATGTTCTTACCAACAAAAAAAAAGTTTTCAATTCAAACCAATAGTTCCTGAGACTAGCGCCTTCAAACAAAGAAATAGCTTTATATATTAATATAGATAACCAATCGCCTAATTCTAATTGCACTTACGTAGCGGGTTTCATTATAAACCGCTCTAGCTTATGGATTGCATATGATCCTCGGCATTATATTGAGCATACAAAAATAAATGACACAAGTAAGAGAAAAACACATAATATATTAGTTAACTCATTTTCGTTAATTTTCACCATGTTAGCCGTTTCCTTATGGATGAACGATAACCCTAATGTCAAAAGTTGTATCTGGACAGGGATTAATTAATATAATTCGCATTTTAAACCGTTAAACGTGTTTCATACAAACTCATTGCATTGGAATTTGTATCTGAATGTTTCATCTAGATAGTTCGGATCCGACCGATTCGGTTACCCCAGGCATCCCTAAATACCTCAACTATAAAAGTGGAGCGTAAACTTTTGATTGCTCGAACGATGTTTCCTCAAGATCGCCGGCGGTCACTTGGGCCTTCAATGAACTTGTATTGACTTTATAAGTACTTGGAGACTGCAAGCTGATTGAATGAAAATATTGGCTTTGAACAAATGTCATTGGATTGCAAGAACATAGACTACAATAAAACGTTGAGATTTTCTTCACATGGAAAATATAGTCTATGATATCAAGAATACCAAACTCACTCCCCTAAAAAGTTCGTCACTCTTTCTCCCCGGGGAACACTGAAAACCGGCGCTTCTCCTCTATTATTGGGTGATGAAGCACGTGCTGTGCTTTCTCCCATTTTGCGAGCTCTCTTCTAACTTCTTTTTTTCTTCGTTTATAGGTTAGATCGATAGAGAGCGTCCAACATATTTCTGATCAATTTTTTCACAAACTTGGACTTCGTCAGGAAAGCTTGATATTAAGTGGATCGTAGA
The DNA here is from genome assembly GCA_963661955.1 of Leptosia nina. NCBI lineage: Eukaryota > Metazoa > Arthropoda > Insecta > Lepidoptera > Pieridae > Leptosia > Leptosia nina. The sequence continues at coordinate 1,356,191 of CAVLEF010000004.1, read as the reverse complement.
AATATCGAAATTTGATCAACAATCAAATGAAAAAAGTGAAGTTTAATCGCGTTCAGGTATCAGTCTGTGGATTCCCGAATATCCATGGGTCGACAGTGCATCTCGTTGTGACGTTACAAGGCTGGAGTATTTTAATCTTCCATCAAGTGTACATCGTGCTTGTCTGTCCTATATTAAGTAAAAAAAAAACTATCAGCTGATAGAGAATATGTAAAAATCCTTAATCTATGATATAGTGATATAATCTGTCCAGGCCCAAACTTAATTTGGCCGTCAACCCAAAAGCGTCAAGCAGACATTTCGTAAACAATTCTCGAATGATTTTCGCAAAAACGGATATTCAATAACAATAAGATAATATAGCAATATGCCGGCGTTAGACGACTTGCCTAATGTAACAAGCTTTTTTGGAGTTGATTTGAAAACTGGATCAATGATTGTGGCGGCTTTGGGAATTGTTTGTAGCCTTCTACACATTTTATTAACTAACTAGTTGTGGCCGTGACTTCGTCCACATCCCGAAGTTTTTACAAGTTAATCTCATACATGCTTACATTACAATTTTGGGTATCTTGTACCGTTTTGAGATTTGCATGTTCAAGCAAATAAACTCCTCGGCTTTATTATTTGGTATCGATAAGTGATTTCTTATCAATTTTCAAAATAATATAATTTTACAACTATATATCACCAACAAAACTAACTGACGTCATACAAAAACTGACTTGTTTTATTTGTTTGCCTTTTCTTGAACTGTTAAAGAGATTTTTCACTGTCAGATTGATTTAAGCAATAAATTACTTATATTAAAAAAGGCCAATAGTAAATTCTCCTTTCACTACTTTTAATAGAAGTACTAGGTACACATATGCATATTATATTTCAAAACATGCATTGTTATCCTGCGATGGTCAAGTAAGGAAAACGCCTCCAAATCCCAGATGTGGAATACGCGGCAAAATTGTATATAATCTGTCTTCTTCTTTTTTAGGTACATCCAATGGCGTATGGCTGTTCGTTTTTCATACCACTCAGTTACCTTCTAGTCACAGTTTGGATATTAGTAGCTCTATATTTTGCTGCAAGCGTTGTGCTGTTTTGGGGTTTAGCTAAGGTACGTACACTTTTAATAGATAATCTTAAACCTGCGATTTTAACAGCTATAAAATAAAATAAAAATGTACGCATGTCTATCATTGCTTTTCGGGCTGTTTGGCCCACGTGTTAGTACGCATGTTTGTTAAGTACGCTTGTAGTTTTACGCGAGTACACATTACAATAAAACACTCGGATGGCTTACAGCAGCCGTGTTTCTTCGTGATCGCGGCTACAGCGATTTGTAAACTAATTTAACTAATATAATTTGAATTTAAAACCGTTAAAGTGTTTCACTCAAACAAACAAGAGCCGACACAAACAACTTAACGGGGAATCTATGGCTCATAGGTTCAGCTCACACCGGGATCAACATGTCTCTCAAATCAATTAATATTTATTTCGAACATCTGGATCTTTACAATAAATAAAAAAATACAAAATGTTAAAATCCAAAATATAGTAACTATTTCAAAACATAATTTTTATTCAACTGTGGAATGAAATAAGAGAGCCGTTAGTCTGGGTGTATATTGAGCATAAACAATCTAAAAACAATTTCAAATAAAACTCAACGATATAACGAATTCGTAGAACCCGCTACGTAAGCTCTACGGCGTAGATCATTTTGATTACTTGTTGTCTCACGGTACTATAGAAGTTACGTAATTTCCAACGAATCGTGTAAAATATTAAATGTTTTAGTACACGTATTCAGCTAAAAACACATTTTGTTGTTTATTTATTTTGGAATATTTAATAAATATTTCTTATGTGTAAATCTTAACGAACTTTGAGTTATTAAAGATTTTTTTCTATAGGTTGGGACTAAATAATCTTTCTCTTAACTGATGCTCAATTAGGGCCAAATAAACTGATCTGTTTAGTTTACGTTACGTTATTTTAATTATACGTACATCTATAATAATAATATATAAAGTTGTTTGTTTGAACGCGCTAATCTCAGTAACTGGGAAAAATTAATTTTGTGTTGATTAGAACATTTAAGCTATAAAACATAGCATTGCGTCTAAGAACTAAGAAACAGTGGGGAAAACGGGAAGAATTATTAATCTTTATGGATTTCCGTTCCGTACGCTGCAAAAACGCTTCAAGATACCCAAAAATATATATGAAAGTATGACTTCTTTATGAATGATTTCGTTGGTAACAACTTACATCTATAAAGACAAATAGGAGGTTTGCGAAAACAAACTTTTGATGCCCTAATAGTAATTCTACAAGGACGAAGTCGCTGACACAGCTAGTGACAAATAATTATTTCATGGTTAATTTTTTAGGATGACGCTTACCTTTGTTCGGTATGGATATGGTACGCGTTGATATTCGTGGTGATAATGCTGATGATGATGATGCTCTTAGCCCTGGTCTTCACCTCCAGGAATCAGAGGAACCGGGTAGTAATCGTTATACTCGGTATGCTTTGGTATATATGTGAGTGAGAGTACTTTATAATATTATCTCGCAACTAGCAAACATTTATAAAACACATTAAAAGTAAAAAGGATGGTAGAACTATGAAGTAGTATCAATCTTAATATTAAAAAACTCTACATATTACTTCTATAGAACTACAGTGTTGTACTTACATTTTTGATCTATTCATTAATTGAGAAGTAGTCGCGCAACATCTCATGATGACGTCATCAATTCGTGATGACGTAACGTCGACAACCATTTTTCCATTACGAAACTGTCACTTAAATCTTTAAGCTTAACATTTGTTTACGCGAGTAGTACACATTTGAATAAGACACTTTTAACGTTTCAAAACGTGAAATTTATTAGTTAACTAATTTTAACTACGCTCCGACGTTGGATAGGGGACACGGATGCTTTGCAGCCGTCGTGTCCCCAATGACCACTGTTGCAATACGCTGCACGTTTTAAACCGTTAATATTGTTTCGTATATATGCGTAATTAGTTTAGAGTTTAGATTCATCTAATAGTCATCTTGCGTTTTAATTTTTAAAAAGTCATGAACTATTTCTTTTTTCAGTGACTATTTACTTTATTATCGTCGTGAACAGCTATCGGAAACAGCTGCTAGGCATGAACACATTGGCTGAACCCATTCTAGACAAGGATACGTGAATAAATTGTTTTATTTATAGACTTGTTTTTCTTATGTCATCTCTCCTATACTAGAAATTCTGCGTAACTGTAAAGTTTGTTCGTTAGTTATAATATAAGAAACCACCGGCGCATATGAAAAATATTGGAATATATATTTTAAAGAAATAATTTGCCGTGCAAAAATATATGTTTGAATGTTGAAAATATACAAAACCAATAATTATTTTATATGATATTTACAGCCAATAATAAATAATACACTTGTTAATATAATTATGCTAAGTTTGTATATTGATAGTAGTAACTTTTTCTCTTCCTTTAAGCTCCAACCAAAACCCACAACCAACTAGTACAATGTACAGTAGAATAACTGAAAATGAAATATCTTTTGTAATTATTTGTACATTACATGTTATATTCAGCATTTGTGATAATGAAGTTTTAATCTCGAAAGAAATATGGTTAAGTATTTGAACCCTCTAACGGTTTAAAACGCGAAATATATTGGTTAATTATTTTTTAACTATGATCTAGTATTTTAGGTACTTTTCAGCAGCCTTTGTAGCGAAGTAATATATTTCGCATTTTCAACTGTTGGAAGTATTTTCTTTTGGAATATACTTGTAATTTAAAAATCTATGGGCCTTTACCCAATTGAGCTACCGAGTCCTATACGTCAACCTCCCGGTTAACACAAAATATTTTTTCTTTGGTTTGGAATTCAGTAGTTTCAGTAAGACTTAACTAGTTGAATATTAGATATTCATACTTACTCATAGCAATTATTCCAAATATAAACGACAAAAGCCACGACACAAACTTTACTCTTGAACTGTACATACAAATGAGAACAATGAGAAGAACAAATGTTTGTCCTAGCCACATAGCAGTCACCACAACCCAGGACAGAACAACCAATGATTTTTCCTGTAAAAATTTACATAGAGTACTTTTTCTAACTTGGCAAAAGGTCCCAACAAACATGGCCGATTTAAAACCATAGACAACTAAAGATGCTCTTTTATAGAGTGAAGTTGTTGCCGGACAGCCGGATGGAAAAGATATCATAGACCAAACAACCTTAATATTAAAAATCACTTTTTATCACTATCTATTTTTTTAAATGTTATTATTATTTAACTCGACCATGAGGACACAAGGACCCACCTTTACCTTCTATTACAGTTGACTTTGCTTACATCCCATCCCTATATCTATCTAAGGAATTTAATTATGTTCCTTTAAGTAAATTCGTTTTTTAGGACTTTTATTAATTTAGCACGATGTTGTGGTTTTTACTAAGTGAAATTAAGTAGTTTATTAGTTTAATATATAATCCAGTGCCTCACACGCTTTTAGTGTAAATAACGGTTGCTTATTGAGTCTTAATAGGAAATTGATATTGTATTGTGCATTCTATTCTTCTTTCTTTTAATAATATTCAAAAATAATAAATGATACGTCAAATCGTGATTAGGCATGGAACCGGTCGAGTCGTTTTAGCGTGACACAATAATAACTCTTATAAATTTCCATCTAATGCTTGAGGAAAATCCCATTTCCCTTAAGTGCGACATGGGGTAGATACTTCTTGTTTTTCATTCTTCGTTTGTTTCATTGAAACCCTTATTATGCACGTCGTTGATCATTATTTTGTGTCCTCTCCAACCGAAACTTATTACTGTGTTCCCTCGGTATTTGAACTAATAGTATCGTAGAATTTTTAACTCGATGCATGCTTGCTTTTGTTTGTTTTTTATGATATAGGAGGACAAACTACCATGATGATGAGATCACTTGATGGAAGGTTAAATACGCCAGCCATATTACATTGCACACGATGTGCTGTCGACCTTTTGGCTTTGAATATTCACAGACATGTTGGGCCCAGAAGGACCCCACGACCCGTTGTCTATTAGATATACCTTAAATATAGATATTGTTACTATTAGACCAACGAGCTCGTCTTACCTCGCGTATGCCCCAAATGTACCAACTATGCACGCATAGCATGAATATAGAGTATATAATTCCGGTGACGCTGAAGCTATACGCGTTCCTCCAGACATAGGGCGAGCACACATCACAGTCTTTTATCGTCATCACTTCTATGAATAGAGCAAGACCACAACTTGCTGTTACGCACTGGAAATGGTTACGATGGTTTAAAAACTACCGTCACTTTTTTTTAATTAGTTGATGGTAAGCCAGGATGTAGACTAGGATGTTAGGTAATGACATATTAAACCTCTTATTCAGTCTGTTCTTGAATAAGACAGTAGAGTGGTGAAACAATTTGATTTGCATTTCTCTTTTTGTTCGATTGAAAACATGAGAAAGGTACAATACTTCAGTATCACAAAAGAAGTTCTGAGGTAAATTCAGTTGAAAACGCACTGTATTGGATCGAACTAAGCGGTACAAATTTAGAAGACAAATTCAGTTAAACAGACAAACATCGACCATACTGTTTTCATTAATAAGAATCATTAAACTACTTACTATCAAGGTAATACCCCCAAAAGTCGCGCCCAAGCTAAGGGGATATCGGCACAAGAATTTCTTTGGAGCTAATAATTTTAACATTTTAATTTTGTTACAACATTGTAACATTTATTTGAAGGTTGTGACACGTAAGCCAACTAGAATTGTGTTGGTGTGTGTTGGTGTGAACTACCTCCTTGGGTCTAGTGGTTAACGCACTGTACTTGTATGTATTGTAACATTTATGTCATAGGGGTTTGAAGCATGGGTTAGGCAAAATTTTATTTCGGTACAATATGGCTCCACAACGTTACGGTCTCAGCTATAATCAGTGATTTAGTGGTGGTAGTATTTAAGCATTTTGGACCAGTGTTTGAAACCCTCTCCAATGATAGAAAAGACCGTTGCCCAACAGTGGGACAGTATGAGAAGAAATGGGATAGTGAGTGAAATAAGTTGCAACGGTCTTTGTGACCTTTGAAGTGAGGTATAATAAATAATCATTATTGCTTAAATTAAAGGGTTTAGTTTATTGTATCATTCACACATTCACTTAATGTGAAAACAAAAAAGTTAGTATAGTGGGACTAAACTTTTCTATTTTCCTTATAATAAAAGCAAGTAAACAGTTACAATACATATACTTTTAATTAAATAGCTTTTTTAATAAGCCGTTGCCCAGCAGTGGATACTCATCGGCTGCAACAAAGAAGAATATCTGGGGGGGGGGGGGGGGTCGACTAATACAATTTAAATTAAGTATAAATGGCCTATGGACCTTTGAAACTTAAGGAGTAGATGAGGTAAGTAAAAAACACACTTTTCCGCTACGTAAGCAAGGTTTTCTATTTAAATGAAAACAATTGACATTTTTTTAGGTTTCAGCAACCCTTTATAAGTAAAAACGTGTCTGACAATGTCCTAAAAATACCATTTCAATCCTTAAAAGTTACAATTGTGTAAGTCCAACGGTTAAAGTGGTACTTCAGAACTGCTATTCAAAGTAAATAAAAGAGAGAAAATAAGTATCAAAGTTTTTTTTTTCGAAATTCTCTCCATAAATAATGAATTTATGAAGTATTTATGACTTCTAAAGTGTTTTTGTTCTTTCGAGTTGTGTTTGGAAATCTGGAAATTTGCTCAAACGCTTTTTGTCTTTGGAGTTACTCTTGTGTCGTTTCCTTGTCATTGGTATTCAAGTTTATTTTAATTTTGAAGAAAGTATAAATGTAAATTGATTAATACCTTTTTAAATTAATAAACCTTTAGACAATAAAAGTTTTTTTTTTAATTTTAGCTTTGTAGTTGACACTATTATAAAAGTCTTGATCGAAACACTGTGACGGTTTAAAACGCATAACATATTTAACTTATTTACAAATACTTTAAGTACAGCCCGACGTATTTAATGTATTTCACATTTTACAGTAAATATTTAGTCTTAACCAAGTCTAAACCTTTTTAAACATTTTTTAGCAAAGAATATTAATTTGATTATTATTAAGTTGGTTAATCTTGAAACAGACTATACATTGTTTAAATAAAATTTGGTGAGAGGAACTTACAAGATTTACCCCTCCATATCTAATGATAGAACATCATAAGATTTAATATTCATATATTTCCACCAATGCCAGCTGGCCCTAAGCCATAAGGAGTTGAAGAAGCAGTGGTGAGGAAATAAAGACCAGGGTTTCCCCCTTTAGAGTTTAATCCCATGTAAGTAATGCCATTGCTTGTACAATTACCATTTAGAAAGGATGTCCAGTTATCACATTTTCTAGCTGGAAAAAAAGTTTAAGATGTTTATTTCAACGTAAAGACGGCGAGTTAAGTGATCCTGGTCGACTTACATTTCTAGTACTGTTGATATTACCAATTTTTCAATTCGAACCAGTAGTTCCTGAGATTAGCGCTTTTAAGCATACAAACAAACAAACTCTTTAGCTTCAAATGAAGAATTTAACACAGCTTAAATAAACTAATAACATATATAAATTTATACCATTTATTTCTTTACTAACCAGGAAAATTTTGCTGATTATTAATTGACTCGGCGAACAATTCCCACGCCCGACTGTGGTCACACGTGGATAAGAAGCAACCGAGTTGAGACATTCCGTTGTTTGGGTAATAGTCTTTGTGGCCTGAAACAAGGGATAAAGTTTGGAAATGGGACGATTACACAATAAATAATATAAGAATTGTATAAATACAAGTTATTTTTCTGTGATGCAAAAGGGTATCGCTGCGACTCCGTTGTCTGACTGTTTGTCATTTAAATTAAACACAACAACGGTTTAAAATGCGAAATATATTAGTCAAAATTATTTGAAAATTATTTTATAATTCGGAATGCTTTGCAGCAGCAGTGCAGTATATTTCACGTTTTAAACCGTTATAGTGTTTTATTTAAATAGCTTTTTTAATATAATTAAAGCCTTTGCCTAGCAGTGGATACTCAGATCTGGGGGGGGGGTCGACTAATATAATTTTAATTAAATGTCTGTTTGTCTGTTGCTAGGCTGCATGCAAGGAACAGCTACACAGTTTTTACAAATGGGCATTGATATAACAATGAAAATAGAATGAAATCAATATCTACGGAGTTCCTTAAAACAAATGTCATTTTTCTTAAATAACAATAAACACTAACATGTAGTCACTTTTAAAAACTAAAAAAAAAATAGCAAAGAGAAATTATATGTATAGTAAATATATAAAGAATAAATAAAGTCAATTTTAGTAACAATTAGATGTTGGTTGATTATATATTTCTTAATATATATATATGCATATAGAAATCTCGGTTTCGAGTAAAATTTATTGCAACCAGAAACACTATGCATAAATGATTTTTGAAGTTATCCTCTTCTCTTGAATTATTTAGTTATTATTTTGCACTTGCGCTTCCTACGTAAATATGTAGACATCTACTACATGTCTACTTTCTATGTTTACCCAAGCACGTCCAAGGAACGTGACCAATATTTCGAGCCATCATATAATATGTACTTCTGTTTTTCATTTTTGCTAAGTATTGTTTCTCGTTTACGAGTTTAGTACACATAATTTAATGAATCTTTTAACGTTCATACGGATCAAGCTCCATGGGTAAAAAATGGTTACAAAAAAAAAAAAATTTTTGGTTTGGTGGGAACCCCGCACACACACACGCGCGCACACACCCGCACACACACGCACACAAGACACACGCACGCACACACACACACACAAAACGGCCCTTATCAGGGCCAGGAAGCTACACAGACAACCTCCACGTGGTGCATTCTGGAAACCATACTTAGGGAAAAACCAGGACCCCCAGGGGAAAAAAAAGGTTACCCACACCCTTCGGGAAAGCTCAAATAGTCTACATTGGTTAGAAATGCGTGATTAGGCACACTGAACGAAAAGAGGTTTTTTTCGATTTTCATATTCAAAATGGCGTTTGCGCCAATTTTTGTTATGATATTCGTGATAAGGAGGTCAAAATACATAAGTATACCAAATTTCAGAACGATCGGCGGTATGCGCTTTTCGGAAGTACACCCTTGATTTTAATTATTTGATTAAAAAAAGTGATCACAGGGGCGGATTCAGGGATCATGTATTTAAAAAACACCGATGGAAAATATTCAAATTTAAATAAATACTTTTAACCGCTTATACCGCGAAATGTGTCAATTGAAAATGTACAGTTTGCGTCTATGAATGCCGGTTTATGTCTCGGCGGTATCAATATTTTTAATCTTAAATGTTTTTTTTTGTGTATTACAGTAATGTAAAGGTGTTTACCTACTGGTTCGTTCAATCCAAGAATTCCAGCATTAGTATGGATGACGTCCACATAATCCGCGTCCGTCGGATCCAATCGACTGTCAAGACTGACGTTGCTGAAGCAGGGTCCGGCTGGGTCCAAGCCCGTGATCCTACCAAGGCGCTGTCCAGTGTCGCGGTATACCTCTTGTCCAGCTACTCCTGCGATATGGGCTCCAAGACTGTGTCCAATGAGATTTATTCGGTACGGTTTCTGGCCACCTGGTGTAAGAAAAACTTTGAAGTCTAAAAATCGATTATAAAATGAAAAAAATACTGCACGGGCAGGAGTGGAACAGGCGTCCACAGGGTTCCGTGTTGCTGCTCTAAGCGATTGAGCTATCGTGTTCTACACGTCATCTTCGAAGTTTAGAACTTATTGTACTTAACTTATATTATATTATAGTGTATTAACTACACTCGATTTTGACTATTGGAAATATACATTTTTTAACCGACTTCAAAAAAGTAGGTTTTAAATTCGATTCATATATTTTATGATTTTTGTATTTGGTAGCGCACAAATTAGTGGTGTGTGAACCAATTTCGATTATTATTATTTAAAAACTAGATGTTTTTATGCTTGCCTGTCCTCCTTTATCATATTTGTGATGCATGGACTTACGTTTTATGACGTCAGTCAGCAAGCCTCCCAGCCTCTCCCCCATAAACCTGACATACGTAGATGACCGGAAGTACTCCAAACCAATCACGTCTCGTCCGTCCAAAGCAAAAACTTTCACGTTGTGTTTCAAGAGCTCTGGTGCAATCGCCTGCACCATAATCCCATCGGAATTTTCCAAATAACCATGGATTAAGATGTATATCGACTTCGTCAGTAGCATGCGCGTGAGTGGCTCAGAAAAATTATACTTGGTGTTGCCACTTTTCGTAATAAGATCTAGATTTAGTTTATCGTTGAATACCGATTGATTCTTCTGTTGCATCTGCTCGTATGTTACTCCTAGTAAGTTTTTTAGGGTTTCACCTGAAAATAGCATTAAATTTATTCACAGGGAAAAAAAAAAAAAAAAAAAAGTATTAAGGGGGGGGGGGGGGGGGGGGGGGGGGGGGGGGGGGGGGGGGGGGGGGGGGGGGGGGGGGGGGGGGGGGAGGGAGGGATGTTTTTGTAAAAAAAAAAAAATAGGACGAGACAAAAAAAAAAATTAAATAAAAAAAAAGAAAAAAAAAAAAAAAAAAAAAAAAAAAAAAATATAAAAAAACACGGGGGGGGGGGGGGGGGGGGGGGGGGGGGCCCCCCCCCCCCCCCCCCCCCCCCCCCCCCCCCCCCCCCGGGGGGGGGGGAAAAAAAAAAAAAAAAAAAAAAAAAAAAAAAAAAAAAAAAAAAAAAAAAAAAAAAGTGGTATAAAAAAAAAAAAAAAAAGGGGGGGGGGGAAAAAAAAAGGGGAAACCCCAAAAAAAAAAAAAAAAAAAAAAAAAAAAAAAAAAAATTTAAAAAAAAAAAAAAAAAAAAAAAGGGGGGAAAAAAAAAAAAAAAGGGTGTTGTGGGGGGTAAAAAGGGAAAAAAAAACCCCCAAAAAAAAAAAAAAAAAAAAGGGGTTGCCTGGGTTGGGGGGGGGGGTTAAAAAAAAAACCGGAAAAAAAAAGGAAAACAGTGCCCGCCCTAACCTCCATGTCGGAAAATGGATTTTCATGTGGTATGATGAAGTCTAATAAAATTTTAAAACGGTTTGTAGACACATTAGACTTATAATGGTATTGTAAAATCTATACTAATGTATAAAGCTGAAGAGTTTGTTTGTTTGTATGAACACACTTATCTTAAGAACCATTGGTTTTATTTTTTTGTGTTGGTTAGAGCATTAATCGAAGCGAAGAAATAACGGTAAATGTAAAATGATGGGGAACAATATTCATCTTCTCTGGGTTTCCGTTACGTACACTATGAAAACGGTTCAAGATATCCAAAAAATATTAAATGATCTAAAATAATGCGACATTATCCATATCTCATATCATATCTCCATCTTGTAAGGTTACCTGCAAGAACGACTAAATACGGAAGACGTCGTGGGCTAACATTTATGCAGATGAAAAAGTGGTTTGCAAAAACAAATTGGATACTCAAAATAACTTTTTTAAACCACAGCTATAAATACATAATTTGTACTACTTTACAATGAATGTAATATTTTCAATGCGACTTCTTCAAAACAAAACTCAAAGTCATCAAGGGAACTAGACAATAGCTGTATTACCGAAAAAGCAAGAATTCTCAATTTGTACACAAATTGCTGAAAGAATTTTCATTGTAATGGAGGCTGAGAGCGGAAAGTACATTTCCTTATCGACAAAACCCTCAGAGATATCTGATATTTTCCATTTATTATCGTCAGAAGCCCATAAAGTGATAAACAGCGACATCGTGCCATAAAATTTCGTATTCAAGACAATGAAGACAAATTTTAGATTCAGTAAGTGTTATGAAGTTAGACACATTTTAATAAAGCACTTGAACGGTTTAAAACGCAAAATATATTGCGAAAACTTAGCGGCAGCCTCATAACATGATGATGTAAAGCGATTCAAACGTCGGGCCGTATCTAATTAATTTGTAAATAAGTTTAACTAATATATTTCGCGTTTTAAACCGTTAGCGTGTTTTATTTAAATGTATAAGATAATAAGTATATAGAACTGACTCAATATTTACTGCTAAATAGACGTAATATGCTTCTAATCAGTAAGAAAATAACGCGATGATAAAGCCTCAAGCTAGAAGTCACAGTTTATAAAATAAGAAATTTGAAAAGTATACAAAAAAATGTTTTGGATAAGATTAGATCAATAGAATAAGTATGTATATATTTTTACGATGTTTTGCTTATACCACAAGTACACATTTTTTAGATAAACATATTACGTCTATTTATAAAAGGTATTTTACATTTAGTATTTTAAATGTCTGTTGAACCCGTATTGTAAAACATTGTAGGTACCAAACATATTAGCATATATTTACCCTATAACAATGCAACCCTTTTCTAATAATATCGACCCATACATAAAAAAAATTTACATTTTTAAGCAATTTAGTTCCTAACCCAAGTACTAGCTGTGTCAGCGACTTCGGCCGCTAACTATTTATTTTGGGAATCAACATTTTTTTGCAAACCTGTTTATAAATTATAGCTATTAGCAACTACGTCATCCGCGCCCCGACGTTTTTGCAAGTAAATATTAACAGGTAGACATAATGTTCTGTGGACACTTGTTTAGAACAATTAAAAATGAATTCGTTCATACATATTTTTGGATAACTTGAACCGTTTACGCAGCGGTCGCATTGGAAACACTGGTTCGAATTGAAAAGGATATTTTAAATTGTACCCTAGTAGTTCCTTAGATTAGCGTGTTCAAACAAACAAACAATAAAACTCTTCAGCATTCATATTAGTATAGATTAATACTAATATATAGAACGTTGAACGAAGTCACTTTATCGATTTGTTTTTTTTTCTCTATCGTAACCTTACATCTGTCAGATCCTGCAGCCACTATTGGATGTATGGCAGGCAAAGCAGCATCCACGATCGATCTGAAGCTGAACTGAGCCGGTGCTGGCAAATTGGCCGCTTGTATCCCTAATATTAGAATCTGTAGAATATGTAGAAGTTCTAGACCAGCTGCAAAACGGAGAGATTCTAGGTTTATCAAGGTTAAAATTACATTGTGCGAGTGGTGCAGGCTTCAATAGGCTGAAAAAATACACGATGACGCATAGGGCACGGTCAATTGGTTAGAGCAACAGCAGGGAACGTTGTGGATGCCGAATTAAGTCCTCCTCGTGTCGTAATTTTTTATTTAAATTTCTAATCGATTTTTAATTTTAGGATATACGAATTTTACGATATACGCAGGATTGTGTAAGTCGATATGAACAGATATTAAATTATCTTTTGACTTTAGGTTAACATAAAGACACTAAATTATAAAATGTGCAATCAATCAGTTTCAAGCGCGAACTATATTCTGTAGTTTACGCGAGTAGTACACATTTGAATAAAACACTTTAACTTAGCAGCAGCCGTGGTCACGGGCAGCCGTGGTAACAATCTCCCCGTGACCACGGCTGCTGCAAAGAATCCGAAACGCCGGGCCGAAGTTAAAAATAATTTTCAAATAAGTTTAACTAATATATATCGCGTTTTAAACCGTTAAAGTGATATTTAAATATATTAGTAATTATTTAACAACGACCCCACGCTTACTTTACAATAAATAACGAGAAATCCCCGCTTCATAAAAAAAAATGAAACCAATATTGTTCTCGTTTGAATCCGTTTAACGGCCACTTCGTGGCTTTCTAATTAGTTGATGTATTTTTAAATGACAATTGTTATATATTAACATTAAATATGTGTTATCTTGGTATAATTATGGCTAATAATCAACGGGACATAAATTAGTCATTTTTCTGAATATTTCAATCTGGATATTTCAGCTATGATAAGAATAACGCAATTCAGTTCAGTCACGAACCACCGTCTACAGATGAAAATCTCCTTTCGGTTGTTACACTATGTATCATTGGATATCCAGGTTGGTTTATTTCATCTTCCATCAAGTGAAGCGTGTCTGTTTTCTCTATAATAAAAATTTATATTCTGTGTGCACGACGAGCCTAAAAGCTCGAATTTAGGAAGCAATAGTCAAAATACTCAGATATTCATTGGAATCCGAGGGGAAATCAAATGTAGAGCGGTCGGGGTGATCCGCACTATTATTCGCCTATGAGCTATTTGTGATTGGGGTATGGGGTATAACGAATGACAATTGTTTTCGCTCACTGACGTAGGTAACTCTGATATAGTTAAATAATGTGGCGTAGATGAGAATAGAATTTTTTATTTCACTCATTCAGTTATTAGGAGATTTTTAAAAAGTTAGAATTGTTAAGTTAATATTTTCTTTTAAGCTGTGATCAATTATGGTTTAAAAGCTAATTCTAATAATCTCAGAACGGACTTTACATATTGATTTATACTAAGTTTAGGTTTTAACTAATTTATTATTTTATTTACTTACGTGTCATTTTAACACACTAACAAGTGAGGCCCGATTTGACTAATATGAACCTACTCTATAAACTATCTAAAGTTGTTCACGAAAACTGTGGTCCTCGACAATACATATTATATAAAACATTATTTTACATTTTATTACTGATATATAAACAGACATAATATAAGCATTTTTAAATTAGAAATAAAAAAGTTAAGCGTATTGCCTAGCATTGCGTTAAGCGCGAGAGGTCCTGGGTTCAAATGCCAGGGAAACAATTTTTTTTTTCGGTCAGGCAGGGCACAAAAGTCTGATCAACTACTTGCCTGTTAAAGAAGGGATCAGTATATCGGACACAGAAATGTGTTCGATCCATGCCCCGCGATGGAGAAACGGGATTTCACACATTCATACATATACGTTAAGCGAACCAAAAAATAATCCTTTAAGAATTAAATAAAAGTTCTTGAGGACATTATTAGTATCATAAAAAATATAAAACGTTCAAGTTCATACTTTTAGTGGGCATAATTTCTATAAATAATGTGTACTTGTGTACCCATTTATATCATTCTGTTATTAGTTCCGCTTGAGTCTTTGTTGTATTGCAATTGTGTTACAGTTTTATATATATAAAGTACGTCATTTTAGGCTTATAACAAAATAAAGTAGGTCTCATTAATTTTTGTGAAACTCTAATCCGGTACAAAGATAACAGCAGTCGAGTGTACTAAGCACTTGTATTTTGAAGATAAAATTTGGCTTTGTACACAAACATTTTATGTGAAATATATTTGTTATTACAAATTTTGAGAATATTTTTTAATGGGAAGCCGAATTATGTTTTTACAAAGATTATTAGCAACTTGTAAAACGCAATTTGTGTACAAAAATATATCAATATATCTTTTATAAAATATTCGGATATTCAATTAATATAAACAAAGGTGAAAGAATATAAATAACATCTAAAACGACATGAATGTTTAATTTATTGAAAACTCATTTTCAATCCGTGGGTTTTAACTTCGTCTTGAACATTTTTTTAAAAGTTTATATTGTTTTCTTCTAATACAAGTATTCATAAATTTTTACTTCTAAAAGCAAGTGGGACGATATTCCCTATTTTTATTAGGACACAAAGACATTCTAATGTATTATAAAAATAAATTTTTAGCTTTCAAGGAGAACGATTGTTTTTGAATATGTATTCTCACGGAGTGTACTGCTTTACGTGCTACAAATGTACTTATATATTCTACATTGAGGGCGTATTCGTAGAAGTTGAATCGAGTATTAAAAATTGTTATTTTTATATTTGTACTCAAGAACTCTTTACTTATATATAAAAAACTGATATGTACAGCTTAAGAAAAAATGTAACGTCACACTTATTTTTTAAACCTTTAAAATAGTATATTTATCCAAAAAAGGTTTAATTGTCAAGCGTCAGAATATCGGTAAGGGTAAATTCTTCTTTTCCCCATCTTTCATATATTTTTATTTTTTGATTTAGCTTTTATTTCGTGTTGAATGATTCAGTGATGAATGCAGAAAATGAGTTAAAAATCTACCTTGATAAATTTAGACTAGGTGTCCGCGACTTCGTCCACATTGAATAGTTATTTTGGGCATCAAAATTTTTTTTCATTAATTTTCACCGTTTTTTTCACTTTTACTGCTGTTCGCTCCTATTATTACAACGGATTTTTATAGCCTGTTTCATCGATTAATCTTCCACTCAATTTTCAATTCTATGATTCTGAGATTACTCGTTCAAACAAAGAAACAAATTCATAGCTTTATATTTATTGTTTGATTGTATTTTCATAGCCGACAGCGCATCTTATTGATATATTATAGTGTGTTATTTAGACTTTATCAATTGAGATATATATTATCTCCATCTTCTCATATCTTCTTCTTCCAAAACAATATTCACCTCATCACATTTAGTATGTAATAAATTTTGTCTGTATAAGTAGAATTTTTAATGACTAATTTTAGGTTACTACCAATTTTTCCTAAACTCTTTTTCATATCTGGTTCTCGATCTAAAAAGTCGCTAGCGAGTTATAAAAAGCGTTTTCGACTTAACTATCAGAATAAGCCTGCCCAACATAATTTTTGCTACCGGAAAACTTAACAATTTGATAATCATGGCAATTCATGCTACTTGTTGAGTAGCAAATTTGATAATTTCATACCAATTTGTCGTGCAATTTTGAACCATTAGGTGGTATGTAATTATCATTATATTCATTACAGTAATCGAAATGGTTTAATTTAGGTTCAATTTCTGTTTAAAATGTTAGTCTTGTTTAGATCCTATTAAACGGATTTTTTTAAATTAACGTTCAAAAGGGCAATCAGCAAATACCAAAAAAATAATTTAAGATGACGTTTCTGCACAAGCAATGTATAAATGAGTTAACCGAGTTTTTTTTTTAATTTCGGTAATGTGTCTCATTGCCCTGTATGTGATTTGGGGTAGATACAAAGGATTATCTGTTCTGTTTCACTGAAATATTCTATTCACAGGCAAGTTTTAAAAAGACCTTTGTTGAACTAGCAAAAAGACCACAATCAATATGGCCGATTTCAAACCACAGAGAACTAGTTTACTAGTTAGTTACCTTTTTAGAGCAAAGTTGTTGTCACAGATGACGCAAAGAGAAAAAACATCGATTATAGATGAATCTGTCTGTCTGAGAATTTTATGTAGTTTAATATATAATCCAGTGTCTTAAAGTGTGTAAATCAAAGCAAACCTTATAAGAAATCACGATTTCGTGTAAATAATGTTTGTTTACCAAAAATGCCAAGTTAGAAAAATACACCAAACATAACATATGCAATTCGAGTGGATATATTAATGGTTAAACGTTAAAACGTATATATAAAAACGATTTTATTTAGAATAGGGAATCTTGTTTACTATCCAGGATCCATCTAAATTGGTAGACGTAGGCTATTTAAAGTATCCATGTAATTCTAAAATGGGGATGATCCAGCAAAGTTTTGTTTAGGATCGACCGTTTAAATTAGAATGTTGAGCAATAAATGCCGGCTCGTCCGCGTGGATTAGTTGTTATTGAGCAACAAAACTTGTCGGTCACTTCCCGTCGGACTAGCGAATTAATATTCAGCATAATATGTATTGTTGTCGAATTTTTTTTAGTTCTATTTAAAGGAGAATATTTCTTTGACACCTATTTTCAGTATCTTGAATCGTTATCACAATGGACACCATTAAAGGTACAAACAACTGTACCCGTTTTTCCACATTTTCGTCAGTTCCTTCGCTCTTATTACTGGCAGCCTTATGTTTTATAGCCTAAAGCCTTCCTCGATAAGCGGTTTGTCTCTTTTCACACAAAAACAATTTCCGCCAGTAGTGTCTTAGATTAGCGATTTTAAACGAACAAACTCTTCAGCCTTATAATATTAGCATACATATTGAGCTAGATAACCTTAGCTGATATATTTCGTTAAAAATTAATTGGCTATCCAATTACATAAGTGAGATTTTAATCACTGCTCTATTTGTGCCAATTTCTTGGACGCCCACTCAAACCATACTTTTATTCTTATTTTAGTTATTCATCTTACGCTATCATTTAAGGATTAGTTTTACGTGAATGAAAAAAAAATAAAAAAAAGCTGACACAACATCAGTTTTAAAATATTTATGTTAAGTATTTAGATTGATAATATGCAAACATATTTAAACATTATTACACATTTATTGTTTTACTTGCCACGATTTTATAATTATATTATTAACATATTGTTTAAATCATTTCTATTCAAATTAAAAATCTATAACAGATTGAAAAAAAAAATACGACACGGGCATGACTTGAACCGGCATCAAAGTTTGTGCGTTGCTCTAACTAATGGAACGAGCGTGTCCGTCCGTCATTGTCCAAGATTTTTAACCGATTGATACACGCATATCTTGCGCTAAGTAACTTCAACCCTAACACTTGTTTATTAGTGCTTTGCAGCTTATACAATTTTTGAAGATAAACTTACAAAGTGTAACATTTGATAACTCTAATAATTTTCACATGTTGGCAAAAATAATCGTTTATAAACTGAATCTAATTACACATTACTTTTGTGCGGAGTATAGATGTTATTTATTCGTTAAAATTATTCTATAGTGAAAACAAGAACGCAACTTAAAAACACTGAATCGACATTAAGATTAAAAACATAATACCTTCTGTATTCCGTGCAATTGTGTAAAGGAAGGGAAATATTAAGGTAATTTTGGGGTTATTAAACGTTTGGCTTCGTGCTGTGTGGCCTATCGTCGAATTGCTGGTTAAAGCCACTTGTTTAATATAATGACAAAATTACTTGAATGAACGCCTAATATATTATTAGGCTTTTTACATCTGACGCAGTCTGCGATAAGACTTAATAACAATACGCCGGTCTGTGTGCATTATTGTATAGCACGGTGATTTATCTGTAAGTTTTATATTGAGTGTTTGAAAAGTAATCATGGATAAAGTCGTATTCAAGATTAACGGTATAGAATATAAAAGTAAGTACGTAGATTTAAAATCTATACTAATATATAAAGCTTAAGAGTATGTTTGTATGTTTGAACGCGCTCAGGAACTACGGATTCGAATTTAAAAAAATCATGTTTGTGTTTGTTAAAACATTTATCAAGGAAGGCTATTAAACATTGCCCTGTGACTAATACGAGCAAAGATACAACGAAAATGTGAAAAAAAATGGGAAAATTATTCATCACAATGGGTTTCGAGGCGTACGCTGCAAATACGGTTCAAGATCCCCGAAAAATATGTTGGATAGAATGATTTCTCTTTAAATGATCGAAAAAAAAGTCCGCGACAGTATATGTAAATCTTGTAAGATTAACTTGCATGAACGACGGAACGCGGACGACGTCGTGGGTAACAGCTTAAACTTATAGAATTGAAGAGGTTTGCAAAAACAAAAATTAATACCGAAAGTAACTATTCTGCCCGTACGAAGTCGCTAACTCAGCTAATAATTAATTAGAAGAAAAAAAATTCTTGCCCTAGTGTAATAATATTGTTACTGAATCTAGAATCAGATGTTTGCTTTTAAACGGTTAAAATAAAACACTTTAACGGTTTAAAACGCGATGTATGTATGTTAAACTAATTTGAAAATATTTTTTAACTACGGTCCGACGTTTCAGATGCTTTAAGTTTAACTAATATATATCGCGCTTTAAACAGTTAAAGTGTTTTATTTAAGTGCAGATTTAAAACATTTTTTTTATTTGAATTAAAAATATAGTTGGCGGAGAATACAGCCTGGACTTCACGTTAAACGAATTTATAAGAACTGTAGCGGATTTGCGCGGCACCAAAGTGATGTGCCGCGAAGGAGGCTGCGGCGCATGTATCGTTTCCGTGAAAGCCTCCGCGCCACCCACTAACGAACTCACAACTTTCGCCGTTAACTCCGTAAGTTTCCGATGATAGCTATAATTATATTTTACGAGTTTGTTTATGCGAAACTCGGTTTGACATGTTTCTTATGAAATTAGAGATAATTTTTTTTGGATGTTGGTATTAATATTGTAACTATTAAGTTACTTCAAAGGCCAGTTTCACAGCTATGGAAAACAATTGATATAAGCCTAACAATATAATATTATAAATAGTTATTTCATTATTTAGATTTTAGATATTATCTGTACAACAATCTGCTTAACGTAAAAACAATATAGTTTCTTTAATTCTATGTAATTTTTGACAAAATAATATAGAGGATCAAATCGCAAAGTGAAAACTCCACTGAAAGAAAAAAAATATAATTACATACTCTATTAATATTAAATTATAATATGAAATAAATTTGATGTCTATACAAAGCTATTTCAATTCTAGAATAAAAAAAGCTAGAGTTAGAGTTTTTTTGTTTGTTTGAACGCGCTAATCTCAGGAACTACTGGTTCGAATTTAAAACTTATTTTTGTGTTGGATAGAGCATTAATTGGGGTAGGCCTTGGCTATAACATCAGATCGCCACAGATAGCAGCGAAGGAAGGAAATAGGAAAATATTCAACTTTGACTGCTCTCGTTGCGTGCACTGCGTAAAACAGTTCAAGATATCGAAAAACTGTGTATGAAAGAATGATTTCTCTTCCAGTGATCTAAAAAATGTCTGCGACAGTAGGTATATCTTTTAGGATTAGCTCGCAAGAATCGTTTATATGTTAAGTAATAATTGCGCCTGAATCATTATACTGCATATGGCAAAAAATCGTTTGCCAGGTCAACTAGTACTAGTAAAAAGAATAGCTTATCTGTTTTATAAATAACTAGGAAATTACTTCGCTGGGGCTGTGACCCACAACGGTCCCAAGCACTGTTTACCAGAGATCATCTTTTTTATTTCAGTGCTTAGTCTCCATATTCTCATGCCACGGATGGGACATCATTACAGTAGAAGGTGTCGGCAACAGAAGAATAGGGTACCACGCTATACAGCAACGGCTTGCCAATCTAAATGGGACCCAATGTGGGTTTTGCACTCCCGGATGGATAATGAGTATGTATAGGTAAGTGACATATCGTAAGTAAGTGATTTACACTTACCGAAAAAGAAATAGAGGTGGGTAGATAAGTACAATGTTATCTTGCTTGAAGTTGGGTATTTCAACTTCTACGAAGAGATCTATTCTATTAACACTAAACATGATCACAAAAACGTTCATAATAGAACTTACCCTTACATAAGTAAACCTTTTATGAATCTCTATAATTCAGCCTGTGTTTTCAGTAATACTGAAATTACTGTCTGTAGTTAACGCGAGTAGTACACTTTTAAACACAACATTTTAACGGCTTAGAACGAGAAATATAGTAGTTAAGCTTCTTTAAAAAACACTGTTAACTACGCCCCGACGTTTCGGATGGTTTGCAGCAACCGTGGTCGCAGGATAAGTGACTAGCGTGGATAAGTTTAACTAATACAAAGTACTAAATAAAGTTAGTCCTTTATATCCTGAAATTTTTAATCTCTTTCAGTTTATACGAATCGAAGAAGAACGCTTTAACATCGAAAGAAATTGAAAATTCTTTCGCCAGCAACATCTGTAGGTGCACAGGTTACAGATCTATAGCCGATGCCTTCAAATCATTCGCGAATGACGCTAGTGACGCCATTAAGCAGCAGGTCATTGACCTGGAAGATATCGCTACTTCGAAATGTAAGGGGTGCAAGAGTGATGAAGAATCGTGGTGTATAATCGAAACTAATAACAATATAAAAAAGGAAATCGATAGTGACGGTCAGAAATGGTACAGAGCTACAAAGCTGGAAGATGTGTTTCAAGCTATGAAGAGTGGGGATTACAGAATAATAGCTGGCAATACGGGACAAGGTACGTTTATATTGAAAAACTCGCTGTGTCAGTGACTTCGTTTGCGTAGAAGAGTTATTGTGGGTATCAAAATTTGTTTTTGCAAACCTCCTTTTCAATTTTATAGATTTAGGCTTACTTAAGTTACCTACGACGTGGGTCGAATCCCGTCGTTCTTACAAATTAATCTTTAAAGGTAGACATATAGTGTTGGGGACATTATTTTACATAATTTAAAATGCATTTTCGCAGCGTACGCATTGGAAACCCACAAAGAGATACACCGCACCACAAGATAATTTACCCCATTTTTTCTACATTTCTCGCTGTATCTTCGCTCCTATTAGTCACAGCACGATCTTTTAAGCCTCTTTTTATTGCTCTAACCTACACAAAAATATTTTTTCCATGTGAACCAGTAGTTCTTGAGATTAGCGCGTTCCAACTAACAAAGAAACTCTTCAGCTCTTTATATAAGTATAGATATGTTTGCTGTTGTAGGTGTTTATAGCTATTCTGATCAGCCAAAGACCATAATAGACATTTCAAATGTGACTGAGTTAAAAGGACATGAGCTAGAAGTCAATTTGGTTCTTGGATCAGCCGTGACTCTCAATGAAATGATGGACGTATTTCTCAAGCTATCAGAAGATAACGAAGATTTCTCCTACCTCAAACAGTTATGGGAACACATGGACCTTGTTGCTCATATACCAGTTAGAAATGTCAGTGTTAATATAATAAAAATATACTGTCTGTAGTTTACGTGAGTAGTACACATTTAAAACACTTTAACGGTTTAAAACGCGAAGTTTATTAGAGAAAATTTATTTAGAAATTATTTTAACTACGGCCCGACATTTGGTGATGTCGTTTAAACCGACAAAGTGTGTTAATTTTTTTTTTAATAACCCGCTAATTATTATTAAGAGTCTCTAGGTCCGTTTCATTTCACGATTTTATAAAAGTAATTAAATTATAGAAATAACGGTTCAAAACGCGAAATATATTAGTGAACTTATTTTAAATTTATTTTAACAAGGCTCGAAGTTTCGGTAAAATTAATCAAATATAAGTCGACTAATGTATTTCGCGTTGTTAACTGTTAAGTGTTTTGTTTTAATATGTACTACTCGAATAACGAACTAGACAATACTTAAAGTAATTTTATTTAAGATATTATACAACAAAACCTTACTATTTATTGAACAGACCTCCTTTGTCCTGCCTGCCTGGAACAGTCTATTATTTTTCTGCGACTTGAACCCCGGACATACGCAGCCACTGAGTCGGTCAGATATCATTTTAAACGCACACAATATAAAATTATTTATAAACAAAACAGTTTGAAAGAAGAAGAAGTAATTTCAAATAATTGCTGTATAATTTCAGATTGGTACTATTGGTGGTAACTTATTTATGAAACACAGGCACAACGAATTTCAATCAGACCTCTTTGTTCTTTTTGAAACGGTTGGAGGAATGATAACTATAGGTAAAACTATAATTATATACTTACATAGCTATTTTAATGCAAGTGATTGTATTATAATTATTTTATTTAATCTAAGCGTAAGATCCCATAGACAATGTTGTGTTAAGTCTTTAAACGCAAAATGTATTTTCTGATTTAGCGGAAGGTGTCGGAAAGTACAAGAAGATAACTTTCCCGGAATTCCTAAAACTCGACATGAACAAGAAGTTGATATTTAACGTGTTATTGCCTCCTTTGTCAAATTGTTGTTCTGTGAAAACATACAAGGTAAATTATATTAAGCGAACTCATTATTAATTTAATGCATGACAAGTAAAAATGAGAATTAATATCCCGTCCGCGACATTATATTCTTTAAATCTACATCTATACTAATATATAAAACTGAAGAGTTTGTTTGTTTGGTTGAACGCGCTAATCTCAGGAACTACGGGTTCGAATTGATTTCAAATACTGGTCTTCAGAGCAAATAAATTAATACAAAAATACCTGGACTGACCATCACTCACATAAAACATAATAACTGAACAATTAACAGCATACAGCTCGACCGGCTGAAAATAATTCGAAGTCTGGAACCAGCGACACATTTCATAGTCAACTTTGTTTCAGATAATGCCACGATCCCAGAATTCCCATGCTTTTGTCAACGCTGGTATTTTATTACAATTCCATTGGAATTCACAAGTTCTCGAGAAAGCTAATATAATTTACGGCGGTATTTCTCCCAGCTTTATACACGCATCCAAAACTGAAATGGCTCTTATCGGGAAAGATCCATATACAAATGAAGCTTTAGAAATAGCATTGAAAACATTAGCTGAAGAAGTTAATCCAACGGGGAAGGAACCCGAGCCTTCTGTAGAGTATCGAAAAATGTTAGCTATAAGTTTGTTTTACAAAGCAATATTAAGTCTATGTCCGAATGACAAAATAAATCCGATTTACCGATCGGGTGGGGATGTGTTTAAGCGAGAAGTTTCCAAAGGTAGCCAGCACTTTGATACTGACAAAGCTTTATGGCCGTTAAATAAGCCTGTTAAAAAATTAGAAGCAATGCTACAATGTAGTGGAGAGCTGGTATTCACTAATGCCTTAAAAAAACAAGGAAACGAAGTATACGCTGCGTTTGTCACGGCAGATGTTGCACCGGGAAGCATTATTGATAATTTTGACACAACAGAAGCCTTTGTAAGTAAATACATCCTATTAATAAAATTTTCACTTGTACGAATTTTACACTACGACTATTCGTTTCGGATGTTATTAGTAGCCATGTACTAACAATGAGAACAACATTTTACGTATATCTTATAGTTATGGTTATACTAATAAAAACGTAATAACATTGTGATGACCAAACGTAAAATCAATTTTTTATTTCAATTCTTTGCTTTCTAGAAAGTTCCTGGCGTGGTTGCTTTCTACACTGCTAAAGATATTCCAGGAAAGAACACCTTTACATCACCCATGGAACTTACCCTAATAGTGGTAGACGAAGAATTATTGTGTTCTGAAAAGGTTATGTACCATGGTCAACCGGCTGGGATAATAGTCGCTACTAGAGAGAAAAATGCCAACACAGCATCCAAATTGGTGAAAATTAATTACAAATCGATCAATGATAGGAAGCCTTTATTATCAGTCGATGATATTTTAAAATCTTCTGAAACAAGTACAAGGATTATAAATAACAAGACGATAGAGCCTACAAACATAGGCAACGATGTTAAAAGTGTAATCAAAGGTGAATTCAAAATGGGAGATCAATATCACTTCTACATAGAACCTCAAACATGTATCGCAAAACCGATAAACGATGGAATGGAGGTGTATTCAGCGACTCAGTGGCTCGACTTAACAAATATATCTGTAGCGAATTGTCTCAATGTTCCTGTAAATAGGTATGTTTTTATAACAAGTGAAATATTTTCTCGATTGGGGTACGGGACGGCCATATTTCAATTTTACAGATCGATGTTAGGTGTTATTTAAATTTGTTCTGCATACCAACACAGTATGCTTTTCAGGAACTCACTCAGCGTCCCGTAGACAAACCTAAGCAGATTTTTCTTCTTACACAAACATATTTTTCTTATTAAGATATAACTTAAAGTGTATCTATCTTTTCAGCAAACTAAGGTAAAATTAGCTTAATTATAGATCCCCAAATATAGGCTCCATAAAATATCTTATTTATTTGCGGGGAATTGTATTCATATGTATAATACATTGCCAGTCGAGATTTCTGATTTGTCGATAAATAAATTTTAGAAAGTTGTAAAATTTAGATTGTCTCAAAAGGCGTATTATTGTCTGAACGATTTCTTTAGTGACAAGACCGCCTGGCAGTATATATATATATATGAATTGCTCCTGTTAATAAATTTATAAAAATGTATTAGTTTATAGGACATGTTAAAAAAGCCGGACTGAGTTTCTTGGGTGTTTCTCCCTTCTGCTGAAGAAAATAAAGTATATTTTATTTAATTCTATTGTTATTTTATAACTTTTATATCTGTGAAGTATCCCATCCCCTTGTATTACGATTTTTTTTACAACTTATGTACCGTCTGATTGAGAATATTATATAAGATCATATTATCTACATTCAGCTTGTATTATGTGTTATATATTGATTTCAGTATCAACGTTATAGTCCAGAAAGTGGGTGGATCTTACGGAGGAAAAATCAGTCGTTCTGTACAAGTCGCATGCGCAGCGGCGCTAGTAGCGCATTTACTAGATACCACGTGTAGACTTATTTTACCATTGCAAACGAACATGATGTGTGCAGGAAAGCGAGTACCTACACAAAATTCTTTCGAGGTAATATGTGGCAAATATTATTAACTAGGTAGGACCAGAAAATATTTTTTGTAAAAATGAGAAAAAAATTAAACGTAAAGGTGATATGAATGTAGAAAAAGTAAACAAACTTGACAAAATTATAATTTACTATTTTGTTCTGTCTGTCTATGTTTTTATTTGTAAAGTGGGCTTAGTCACGGGCAGCGTATTTTATTTCATTGAAATCGGTTGCCAGCGAATGTAATAATACTGCTACAAAATACTTAAATTTTGTAAATAGTAGTCGAGCTATAATTGCATTTACATTTTTAATTAATTACTAATATGTATGTATATTTAAATTTTAAGGTGGGCGTTAATCATAAAGGAGTTATTCAATACCTAAAAACTACATTTTATCAAGACAAAGGACACTCTAAAAATGAAATGACTTCTGGATTTACGCTCCACCACATTGGTAACTGTTATGATACGAAAAGTTGGCAAATCGTTGCTAATACTGCCTTGACCGACAAGCCTTCCAATACTTGGTGCAGAGCCCCAGGTTAGTATAAAATACAAGTAATTAAATTTATTCTGTGCTAAGGCTGAAGTAGGTATTTAATCTGTTGAGTATATTATTGCAGGATCTGCCGAAGGAGTAGCAATGACAGAAAACATAATGGAAAAAATCGCTTACGAAACAGGAATAGATCCTATCGAGATTCGTATAGCGAATCTAAACGATCAAACCAATCCAATAAAAGAAATGATAACTCAATTAAAAGCCGATGCTGACTATGATAATCGATTAGAGAAATCCAAAGAGTTCAACATTAAAAACCGATGGAGGAAGAGAGCGATCAAAATGGCGCTGATGCAATACGACGTTTTTTTCTTTGGGAATTACAATTCAATTGTTTCCATTTACCACGGTGACGGCAGCGTTGCTATAATCCATGGTGGTATTGAAATGGGCCAAGGTTTGAATACAAAAGTTGCACAAGTCTGCGCATATACATTGGGCATACCGTTAGAAAAAGTCAGTATAAAAGCATCGACCAGCCACACGTCACCTAATACTATGACTACAGGTGGTAGTATTGGTAGCGAATGTGTATCGTACGCTACAATAAAAGCTTGTGAAGTATTATTAGAAAGATTAGCACCTTTTAGGCAAAAGGGGGCACTTACATGGGAACGGCTAATAGCTGATGCTTTTAATGCCGGAATTGACTTACAAGCATCTTACATGTATTCGGCACTGAATGATGATATTAAGCCGTATTGTATATACGGTGTGTGCGCATTGGAAGTCGAAATAGATATATTGACAGGAAACCATAATGTGATGAGAGTAGATTTACTTGAAGATACTGGCAGGAGTTTGAGTCCCCTGATAGATATAACACAGGTGAGTGAAAAAAATATTTTTAATGTAATCAGTAATTCGTGAAATCTTAAAAATAAATAAGATTTAAATCATAATGCGAGCGATGTGGATAATATTAAATCGATTGATGTTGGACGCAATACGGTAGCTTGTTAGGTTCAGAACCAACACAGTAAGTTCTTGCTGTAGGTTTGAGTTCTGGTTGTGTCGTTGATTCAATTTGAGACATTATTATTCTATGCTTTAAATAATAACAACTATGCACATATATTTACTAAGTTACTTTAAATACTGTCTATAGTTTACGCGAGTAGTACATATTTAAATAACACACTTTAACGGTTTAAAACGCGATATATTAGTTAAACTTATTTGAAAATGATTTTTAATCGGCCCGAGCGGCTTTGCAGCAGCCGTGGTCACGGGGAAAAGAGGAGTTACGTCAAAGTAAAAATTCGTTCGTTTGATCGCCAAAAATCCTCGAAGGAGAGTAGTTTTTTTTTCAAGATTAGTAGCGAAGAAATTGAAATCAAAAAACACCGAAATTAAGGAAGGACGGGCTCAAATTATCAAACACCTGGGATCCCATATTAAAAACTCTGGATCCCAATAAGCTCCGCAAACGTGAAGACACCGTAAGTCAATTTGCAAGGACCGCCAGTTTCGCAAATACCAACTTGACGGAAAGATGCTAGCGTAGCAATTTTTACTTTGACTAAAACCCTCCATCTTAGTCTCCCCGTGACCACGTGGAAGATGAAACTGGCAGTTAAAAATCATTTTCAAATAAGTTTAACTAAATATGTTTTAGTCTTTTATTTAAATAAGTTACTGTAAGATTAATGCTACTTTAAGCTAAGCTGTTTAAAATCATCATGAAATGCTAAATATTAGCAGACAAATAAACAATGCAAGCCTAGCATATTCAAATAAAATCCTCTTTTAACTAAGTTGACACTTAGTTAAATTTTTTTTTACTTCTAAATATTTATGAATTAGAATTTTATGTAACACGAGAAGTCTTACGTACTAATCTTGGAGAAAAACTTTGTTTTAAATATAGTAAGTAGTAAAAATACATTCTGAACTATGTGGATTAAATTTAAGACCAGTACTATTTTGACAAATTAATATGTTTTTCGCCATACAGTTTAAAATTACGTTTTTTTTCATTTATAGATAGAGGGCGCTTTTGTAATGGGTTTAGGATACTGGACATCTGAAAAGCTTGTGTACGACAACGCTACTGGCAGACTTCTAACTGATGGTACATGGACGTACAAACCACCAGGGATCAAAGATATTCCAGCAGATATGAGGATTTACTTCTCCAAGAACACTAAAAATGAGTTTGGTGTTTTGCAGTCTAAAGGTGAATTTTATCATGAGAATTATTTAATCTTTAATATTTCCTGATACTTTTACAAAGTTAAAATATTTTAATCTACTATGTCAAGTAGAATGGTATTTATATATTATATTGAAATGTTGAAACTACCCACAATCAACAACGTACCAAGAATTCTAAAATACTATTTTCTCTACAAGATAAAAATCTATTAAGATGACACGACACGAACAGGATTTGAACCTGCCCTCGTTTCGTACCGCTGCTGTTACTCTCTTTAGCGGCTTGTAATTAAATTTTTGACACTTACGTATTAGATTGTTCAAGAGATGTGCTAAACAAACACAATAAAATTTAAATACAACACTTTAACGGTTTAAAACGCGATATCTTTATTTAACTTATTTGAAAACTATGGTAACTACGGCCCGACGTTTCGGATACTCTATAGCAGACATGGTCACGGGGAGACTTAAAAAAAATGTAATTAATAAATTTCAGCCACTGGTGAGCCAGCGTTATGCCTTGCAACAGTTGTTATACACGCAATTCGTGAAGCCGTACGATCAGCACGCTTGGATGCTGGCTACCCCGATCAGTGGTTGCAAATTGGTACGTTAATGTTCGACTGGATATTGAATTATTACAAATACAAATGCTTATTTTCAAAAAAAAAAAATGTTTGCAATTCGCGTTAGGGTACACTAACTCCCACAGTAGGATTCGTCGTGTAACTGCATACTAAGTTCTTACATGCTAAGTAATATAATAGTTATTCGAAAATCCGCAGACTGCATCGGAAACGCGATTAAGCTTCACGGTTCTTTCATCTGTGGACGGTGGTTCTTGCTACCATTACCAACGAGGCCGTCAAAATTATTAATATAGTGAAGAAAAATGACACTTACATATATAGGATACATTAAAAGTCAACTTTAAAAGAAACACTATACTTTTCGTTTGAGTAGATAATGGTCGATTTCGATGTAATGTGCGCTGTATTAAATCTATCATTCGCTTCTCATCAGGCATTTATAAATCGTTTTTGACCTAGCATCTGCAATATTTGATGACGAACAACCGTCCGCAGGTGGAAAATAATTATTAAATTCTGCCACAACATTTTAAACTGGGCGAGCGGAGATATTTATTATATATATTATATTTTTACAGATAATCCCTGCACAGTCGAGAACATATTTATGGCAGTTGGACACAAGATTGAAGATTTTAAGTTGAAATAATTTCTTATTAATAAAAAAAAATATAAAATATTTTTTGTTTAGAGAAATATTGAAGTTTTATGCTTCTCTATTCTTATTACTAAGTCTTTCCTTTCATTCGTTGTTGTTGTGTGTTTTAATATATTTATTTAGCATATTGTTGGGATCCTCTTAAAAAATATTTTGACAAACACTATCTATTAACTTGTTAATAAATAAATTAGTAGTTCAAGTAGTGTCTGGAGTTTACGCGAGTAGTACACATTTAAATAAAACACTTTAACGGTTTCAAAACGTGATTTATATTAGTTTAACTTATTTTAACTATCTAACGCTTTGCAGCCGTGGTCACGGGGAAACTAAAGATAGTACACATTTAAATAAAACACTTTAACGGTTTAAAACGCGATATATTAGTTAAACTTATTTAAAAATGATTTCTAACTTCGGCCCGACGTTTCTGATGCTTTGTAGCAGCCGTGGTCATGGGGAGACTAAAGATGGAGCCGAAGTTAAAAATCATTTTTAAATAAGTTTAACTAATAAATCGCGTTTTAAACCGTTAAAGTGTTTTATTTAAATGTGTACTAGTCGCGTAAACTATAGACAGTATTTAAAGATTGTATTTCATTTTAACTAGTAGTTTGTTGTATTTTTTTTTTGTTACCTTAAACATAGTTATAATGTTAGCTAAGCATACCATAAATGTCTAAGTGTTGTTTTAATTTTGTCTAATACCAGTGTACCTATTTCATTAAATTTTAAAGTAACTTAAAAAAAATAACGTTACACGAAACAAATCCTTCTCATTTGAATTCAAAACATTACGGTTGTTCTTGATTTCGTATGAATTAATTTCAGTATTTATTTTATCCGAGTGTTTTCGTAATTTGCGCTTGAAATATCATTGAATTTCAACCTGTATGTATGTAAATTTTCTACTCTTAAATTATAGAGAAATTATTACTATATTTTTTATTATAGAGAACAACAGCATAACAGCATAGTATGGAGTTTGCTTGATTTAAAGTAAAATACCTCAGCCGTATAACATCTGAACAAATACGCTGTCGACCTATGTCTTTGCATATTCGGAAACTGCTGAAACCGAAACGCGACTAGAATTCACAACTTTTCAGGACACAAATATCAGGATAATGCTTCTTGGGCTAGACGGAAATTTATTAATCCGTTTAATATCTAAATTTCCTGATAAATTCCAACATCCTTCGGAAAATTATGGACATGGTGGGGACTCCAGCCCACGACCGATTGATTATTAGCCATACATTGCCAGTATGATATCAACTTGACCGTCATATTTTATTATTTAGTAGAATATCTATCAAAAAATCGTAAAACAACCACTAAGTGACCTCCTTTTTAATTGTACCTTTTTTGAACAAGGGAGGACTAAGTAAACATTATTAAACACACATAAATCGTTTTAGTTAAACATGCAAATTGAATTGTATAACTTTAAGAGATTATTTTTAATAAATAATAATGCAGTAAATTTGATTTCTTCATCAGTAATAAAAACTTTTTGATGTCGCTAAAAATAGACTAAAGGAGTTTTATTTGAGAAAGTTTCAATCAAACGTAACCAAGAGTTTTATTTGTAAGTCTTCCGGGTTCCAGGATCTTTTCAGTTCTGAAACTTTCCCCAAGTCATTTATAACGTTTTGAAAGATTTTTATTATATTTGTTTAGGTTACTTTATTACTTGTTCTATTGTCGAGAAACATATGGATATGAATTTTTTTAGATAAGGGTTTTTGTATTTTCAAAGAGCTTTCATACAAATTTCAATTATGACAATTTTAATTAAAGTAATGATAATTATGGTATGATTATGGTTTCCTATGAAACTGAATACAGCCTTCTCGGTACTAAAATAGAAATGTATTCAAGGAATAGTTGCATGTCACAAAGAGAAATCATTAGCGAGATCTCCGTGTATGTCGATGGAGATTTGAATTCAATTTTACAGAGTAATAACACCGCAGAGATTTAGTTGAATAAACTCTGTTTGATTTAAAAATTATTAAACTTTATTGTTTGAGTTATTGTTGATAGTAATTTTAAATTAATATTTATTATAAATTTGAATGGTACGTGTTTATAATGACTATATTTGACTTTTAAAACCTGTTTAACAGTTAATATCAAACATTAATTCATATGTAAAAGTTGTATTTATTAAGTAATCTAATATATTTCGCTTTTAAAACCAGTAAATAGTATTATCTTATTCCAGAGAAGTAGCTGTCAACCTAGAATAAGTTTAAGTATTGTCTATTTATTATGCTTGTAGTAGCCGTGGTCACGGGGGGATGAATTATAAAAAAACGTAGCTAATACATTTCCCGTTTTATGAACCAAAAGTGTTTTGTTTGTATAACTTAACTTTGTTACCTACAAAAAAAAATTAAAAAAAAAAAAAAAAAAAAAAAAAATGTTTTTTTTTTTTTTTTTCACTTTTAAACGCAAATTTTTGTGTATAAGTATTTTAAAAAATTTGAAAGAAAGGCATTTGAACTTCACCTTAAGTATTTTTCACGATATCTTTGAAAATATACTAAAAATAGTTAACTTTCCTAGTCATTAAAGCCCCTTGTAGTGAAAAACTATTTTTCTCCAATGCGGCTTAGACTTAGAATTCCATTAAAGCTTCATTAATATTCCTTTTAAGTTAAAAGCGATAAGCAGAATTATTTAAAAATAAACTGTCTTCGATTTCAGGTTCCCTTCGAGTAGTGGCCTTTTAATATTGAAAAAATACATTACAGAAACAAATCATTTAATTTTTCATATCGTAAGAAGTAATCGAATCAGCGACAGCTGCAAACTGAACCACCTAAACGCAATTACATCGTTTTGAATACTGGCATCCATTTAACACGAGACAGAATTAAAAATGATCTCTCATCTGTCATTTGTTGCAAAACATACAAACATGTAACCTCCACAGATTAAAGATAACTTCTGATTCTAATAAATACTTATATTTTTGACGGGTTTGTTGACCCAATGGTAGCGATGTATGGCTAATAATCAACGGGTCGTGGGTTCGAACCCCACCGGGTGCAACATCTTTCTAATTAAATACTGTCTATAGTTTACGCGAGTAGTACACATTTAAATAAAACACTTTAAAGGTTTAAAACCCAAAAATTTATTAACCGATAAAATCAATTTTAACTAATAGATCTCGTTTTAAACCGTTAAAGTGTTTTATTTAAATCTTTCTAATTTTTCAATTTATAATTTTTCTGAAACATTTTTGATTTCGTCTGGAAATCTGGATATTAAATGTGTGGTAGGAATATAGTAATTCCGTCCGGGTCACGAATCACCGTCCACAGATAAATAAGCCGTGAAATTTTATCACGTTTTGGTTTCAGTCTATGAATTTCCGAATATCCAAAGCCAAAATAGGTCGATAGCGCATCGTGTTTAGATGCGCTATTGACTGGGATATGTCACCTACCATCAACTAAACCCCGTGCTTGGACATACAATCATATTCTCTTATAAAAAAAATATTTTTATAAGAGAATATGCCACCATTATTATTGTTAGGAATTTTAGTACTGTTAATAAAATATTGTAATTTATTATAACACAGGGGAAATCGGGAATTGATCCATGGTCATTCATTTTCATAGATACATAAAAAAAGACGGATTGAACATCTGTTTGTGTACGATTAAAACTTATTATACTAACTGTTTTTAAAGCTGTTATGTTTAACTAACACGAAACGAAGGGACCCTTCAGACCACGGTTCCTGCAAAACATCCGAAACGTCGGGCCGTAGTTAAAATATATTGTAAATAAGTTAACTTACACATTTCGCGTTTTAAACCGTTAAAACTGTTTTATTGAAATGTGTACTACCCGTAACACTAAGGGTAATAAAATATATATCCAAAAAAACTTTAATTCTTAATGAAATTACATATTTCAATTTTATGTCACTAATATTTAAGTAGCGAAAATAGGCAAGAAAATCCGTAGGAGAGAGCTAGTTATAATATAAATTGTTCGTAAAATGGTAAAAAAGCCAGCGATATTAGACTTTTGGGACTTGATAAAATCAACATACTTTATTTGATTAATCAGATGGCCTACACGCGATGACTTTTTATGTTAAAATTATATTAAGCAATCTTGGTAGTGGTTAGTCTATCCAAATCTATGTTAATTTTATAAAGCTGAAGAGTTCGTTTGTTTGAACGCACAATCTCAGGAACTACTGGGTCTATATGTATTTTTTTTGTGTTGATTAGAACATTTATCGAGGAAGGCTATCAAAGAACGCGCTGCGACTAATAGGAATGAAGAAACAGCAAGACTTGTAGAGAAAACGGGTGATGCTACGAAAACGGTTCATGATACCCAAAAAATATGTATGAAACAATGATTCCTTTTTAAATGACCTAATAAAATGTCTGCGATAGTATTTGTCTATCTTTTAAGATTAACTTGCAAGAACGACCGACGTCGTGGGAAATAGTTTAAATTTATAAAGATGAAGGGAGGTTAGCAAAAACAAATTTAGATGTTCAAAATAACTATTCTACGCGGATGAGGTCGCTAACATAGCTAGTTCTTTATATGGCAAAAATACCTTTGGCAGATCAGCTAGTTATAGAAAGCTTATACTGCCCTAATTAGGAAAATAGTAATTAAGGCAGTTAAGCAAATGGTAATCATAATTTTCACGCGTTGGTGCACAAGACACGCATAATACAATTACATTTAATAATATGTAATTCAAAATAAATAATTCGAATCCAACCTTATACAAAATAATAACACTTAAATTGATTTGAAGATTACAAAAATTTATCTACCAAAAATAGCTTTTTTTTTTGTGTTACAAAATTATTCCTAGCAAATAAATAATCCAAAGGAAGACTCGCTTCATGGTATGGCAACAGCACGGTTAGCTGTGTATGCCGGTTCAAGTCCCGCCCATGTCAAATTTTAATTTTAAAACATTTAAGTTAAATACGAAGCCGTTGAAGGCAGAGTAGTCTAACTTCAATTTTACAACTTGACTTATTTATATTTTTATTGCCTGAAATTGTTCTGAAATATAAGAGTACAGTGACCGAAAATTTTAACTAATTCATTTCCTGAGTAATTTTATTATTCCTTATTTAAAAATCATGTCATTTCTTATTAGGCCACTCTGCCTCTATTCCAAACTCAAAAACCTTTATGTATAACTAATGACATACGATGTATAATAAAGGCCGTCCCCGCCTTTTCCGGAGATAACTTTAAAGGCGGCTTAAAAATGATTGGCTATAATCCCGTTCGCCTTTTTAAACCCTTTCACGTTCACAACAATGTGACAAGCCTCTCGCAACAGGTTTTCCTTCAGGATATAAGAGGAATTACAACCCTCACTACGGCAGTTGGCTCCGGACCTCCCGAGGGATGAACGCGTTCCTGTCGTTTGAATCGGTGAAAAAATTTACGTGCAGTGCTGTGAAAAATTCGTTTGACGTTTGTGAACTGGTGGGTCAATTTAGTTCTAAATAGGACTACGATTTACAGATATAGTAAGTTTTGAAGCTTTGCTGCTAAAATAAAAATCGATTATAAATTGAAAATACTTACGAATCGGGCAAGACTTGAACCGGCATTCGCAGCGTACGGTGCTGTTGCTCTAAAAAACAAAACATATAACATGTATCAGTGCCATCTGTGCAAAATATTGAAGTTTTATTAAAATGCTTTGCTCCTAAAATCGTTAATTAAAAATTATGAACAAATCAATTTAACATAAAAGCAATTTTCAAAGTAAGATTACTTTTTCACAAAAAAGAAACAGAAAAATAGCGTTAAAATAAGGAATTAAATTAAAAATTAAGAAAGTAAGATTAAATCCCATTATAAAGTTTCTTAATAAGGTAAAAAGAAAATTAATATTAAAGTAAACTTCAACAAAACGAATTAGTAATTCAACGTGAGTTTCCCAAATTGATTTACTTAAGTTAGAAAGTTAAATAATATTTCTTATGCTTTTGATTTATAAGTAGTAATGATAATAAAATAAGTAAAATATTAATGACAATAATGAAATTAATTAATAATATGCGAACATGTTATAATCAATTCCACTCAAAATTAATTATAAATATACAAAAAATTGGGTTAAAGCGAGTAAACTACATTATTACATTACATATTTACACAGTAAAATAAATTTATGATATATATGTTTTGTTTGACTCTATATGTTTTTTTTATAATTTGAAAGCATTCGTAAAAAAAAAAAAAAAAAAAAAAAAAAAGGAGTCCAGCAATTTTGTTAATGAAGTATCTACCATCAAGTTAAAATGTTTATTTCTTAAGTTAATCAATTTAAAAAAAGAGCGTATATAAAATGTAATTTAAATACATAAGTATATCCTTCGCTAGTTTCGCGTCGTTTTAAAATAGTTTTAAACTAAATAACATTATTCTCGTTTATAGTACAGCTTTGGGACAAACTTCACTTACGCCAAAGTTTGCCTGGGCGGGCGGTTTTCAGGGCATCTGAATCTTTTGGGACTCCGTTTGTGTCTGATGAAATCGCAATCTAGCTTGTTTTATGACTCTTGATATAATATTATACCGCGGCGTTACCTGTGATGTGAATTATTTATGCTTATTTTCATTAAAATAAAAGTGTCGTATACTCCTTGTAACAACATCCTATATTCAAATGAACCAACCACTAAGTTTGACCACCGTTTTATATTTATAAATAACAGCTAAACAAACAAACATCACTATTTAGTTTGTATACATACGTTTTTAGCAATTATTAGGATGATTATTATGTTTTGTTTATATTTTTTTATATACAAATTATGATTCAATTTTTTTAAATTTAAATTTAATTATGGCTCAGGTAGGTAACCCGTTTTTAAAACCGTTTAACCACTTTAGTATGCAGGTGACTATATATCACACATGGATACGTGGAAATGATAATCTATACTTTTAATATATAAAGCTGAAGACATTGTTTGCTTTGTTTGTTTGAACGCTCTGATCTCAGGAACTACTGGTTCGAATAAGACAAAAATATTTTCGTGTTGTTAGCACATTCATCGAGGAAGGCTTATGAAATATCACGATGCGGCCAATAAGACCGAGGATACAGTGAGAATTAAGGATTTCTGTTGCGTGCACTGTGAAAACAGTGCAAGATAAAATGTATAAAAAGAATGATTTTTTAATGATCTAGAAAACATGTCCTTGATAGTCCTCGAAAAGATAGATGTATATCTTCTAAGATTAGCTTGCAAGGACAGCGACGACGTCGCTGACACATCTAGTGTTAAAAATAAAATGTATTTTTTTTACCCTAACTACAAAAACTAAAATCTCCACTCGGCAAGTGTACTCCTATAGTTGACGAAACATTTTAATTGCATGTTCTAGGCACCGCTAATGAGACGGCTACATCGTGAATCGTACACTACCCACGTTCGAAGTAAAACAATCATTCTACCCAAGTTAATTATCAAATAACCTAGTTCGCGAGTATTTATTTTCAAACATGACATTAGTTTTGTATACATTTTTTTTTACTTTTATTCAATTCGTAATAAGAGTCATTATGGTTCAATGGTTAAACAATATTATAGATTAAAAATCGATCGAATCTGGCAGGACATGAACCGGCATCGATTGCGTTCCGTGCTGTTGCTCTGACTACCGACCGAGTCCTGGGTCCTAGGTTTTTTATTTATATAGTTTCATCGTGTGCAATAACATTTGAAAAATATTAAATTTTAAACAATGTTGTGTATTGTTGTAGAGTAAGCGAAAGTTAAAAATATAAATAAAACCCTTTTAACTTATTTACAATTGATTTTCTTCAAACTCGGGTTGTCCAAAGCCAAAATAGGTCAATAGGGCATCTTGTTTAGATGTTATATGGCTAGGGCATATCACCTACCATCAAGTGGACCCCAAGTTTGTCTGTTTTTCTCTATCAAAAAAAAATACAAGGCATGGAATACTATTTTACTTTTAAATATGATTACAACACATTATTTTCAACGCATATTAAATAGCTATTATTATTTGTTTATCACTTAATATATTTTAATAAAATACCTGTTTGAATTGATAGTTAATCTCCTATATTTTCCTAGCGTGTAACTACTAAAAATAAGTCTCCTTCGAGATAACCATTTCTTTTTCAATGTCATCACAGTGTCGTCGTTTACTTTACGTACGTTAATGTATTCCCTAAAGTGTCTACTATTAAGAAGAATGAGAAAGAAACACAACTGGGATTTATGTTTTGTAAAGGTCAAATGAGGAACACGTGAGAACTTAGAACAAGTCCCTGATATAACTGCATATCTGTCCACAACACACTCCTGTGACAGCCCTGAATCTTACAATTTTCGTATCAAAAATGTTTTACGTTTTGATAGTTACCCTATTTATCTCGATAGCATGAAAGCGGCAAAAGTTAAGAACAACTACAAAAATAAACAAAAACTTCGCCACTCAGTTATTATTAGACGAAAATTTTCACTAACTCGAAAAGAACGGACCAAAAAATACAACATTATTCTTTTGACGGGCGCGTCGGTCTAATGGTTGCAATATAACTAATCGATGGTTCATGGATTCGATCCCCACCGGGTCCGACATCTTTTTATTTTATTTAATTTATAATTTTTATGAAACATCATGGACTCCGTCTGGAAATCTGGATGGTGGAAGGTATATCGATATTCCGTACAGGTCCCAAACCACCTTCAACGGATGTAAAAGCCGAATAGTTAAATCGCATTTCGGTTTCCATCTGTTGATTTCCGAATATCCAAAGTCAAAATCCAAAGTCGACAGCGCCTCTTGTTAAATGTTATATGGCTGGGATATTTCACAAAAAAATCTGTGTATTTTCTCGCGTATTCAAAAGAGCAACAAAGCATTTTAAAAACGATTTTCTATAAATACAAGAATCTATAGAGAAAATAAATGTTTAAGTTGAAACAAAAATGTATAATACATTCGCTACTAACTGAAGGGTATTTTGTTATCAGAGAAAAAATTCCCGGAAATCGTCTTGTTTCAAACGCATTCTGCTATTTATGGAAGTACAATAGTTCAATATCGGATTCTACGAAACAGAACGTTCCGTTCATTAGGTCTATAAAAGAGGTTTTTAGATTTAAAATTATTTTAAAAGAAAATTACAAACTTTTCTTACAAGTGATTTGTTTTTTTTTTAATTTGTTTTATAATTGAGGACGAGTGACAAGCAGAATTATTTGTTGGTAGGTAAAGTACCCATATAACATCTAAATGCGCTGATATCCGAATATCCAACACCAAAATAGGCCGATAGCACATCTTGTTAAGGTAATCTATGGTAGTAATATTTCACGTTCCATCAAGAGAAGCTTGTGTGTCGTCCTCTATCATAAAAATACTCGATTAAATTAGTTATATTTCCCGTTTTAAACCGTTTAAACAGTTTGATTTAACATAACCATTCTGAGTTTTTTATACTTACTCTACTTACTAATAAAAAAATTTAAATGCAAAAAAAATTACAATATATGCAAATAAGTATACTGTATATGGGAAAACGAAATCTAACCACGCACGATGGCCTAAAAAACCCAAGCAAGGCATAAAAAGTAAGTAACGCAGTTTCGAAGTTATCAACAATTGTAAATCAAGTTTATTGGCGTCGTTTTCAAAGATTACGCCATTTTCCCGCTAACAGTATATCACACGAAAGAGGAAACGGGCAATTTTGAATACATTTGAGTCTCAGTTCAGTGACAACCTTGGGAATTAATTAGTTGTCAAGTGGAAATCGCCATAATATTGTTCATTTTTAACAGAACACAGACATACATGTTTGCTTTATGGAAAGTGACACATCTCAGACGTATACGAAAACACAGGACATTTGGAAATGCACAGACCGTAATCGCTGATTTACAATAGGGGTTTTTATATCCTTGGATGGTGGTTCACGAACCGGACAGATATTCATTGTTTCAAACATCGACTACACGTAGAGAAAAGAAAAAATCATATATACTGTCTATAGTTTACGCGAGTAGTACACATTTAAATAAAACACTTTAACGGTTTAAAACGCGATATATTAGTTACCCCCCCCCCCCCCCCCCCCCCCCCCCCCGGGGGGGGGGGGGGGGGGGGGGGGGCGGGGCGGGCAGACGTGACCACGGCTGAAAAAAAAAAAAAAAAAAAAAAGGCAAAAAAAAAAAAAAAAAAAAAAAAAAAAAAAAAATTTTGGGGGGAAAAAAAAAAATAACCCCCCAAAAAAAAACGGGGGGGGGGTTTATTCCCCCCCCGGGCCAAAAATTTTTGCAAAAGAATTTATAATTTGTCAGTAACGTGTTTGAACTGGAACTTCAACTGGGAATCTGTAAATTAAATGGGTGCTCGGAATATCGAAATTCCGTCCGAATGAATGAACCACTGTCTACAGGTGAAAAGCGGTAAAGTTGCACGGTATCCGTACGGTACATTTCCGAATATGAAGTATAGCAGATGCCCGGTTACATCTGCTATACATGTTAAATGTCTGGCATAATTTAAAAATCGAAAATAAATTGAAAAAAAATTTTGAGTCTTTTGAAAGGATTGAACGATCTAGCCGTGCAAGTTGCTCAGCTGACGATGCCGGTTCAAGTCCTTCCTTCCCGAGTCGAAAATTTTTTCAATTTATTTTCGATTTTTAAATTATGCCAGACATTTAACATGTAAGAATTTTTTAAAAGGTCTAGCCTTGTGTGTCCATCTCTATTTTAAAAAACCCCGGCCTTTACGACACTTAACAGTATTGTGAATAGTCAAGACACGTATCACCTAATGGGAACGTTGAGCTGAACAAATTTAATTCTCTTCGAGTGCTTTGTGAGCCTTCTTGGGAAGCGAAGGCCCTTTCCTCGCGTGGAATAATTATTTATCAGGTATTCTGGAAGCTTCATAGTTTTCGGAAAGTAAAGCGGAAATGCAACAGATGCTACCAATAGCCTTTGGCTAAATTCAAATCACCGGGGATTCGGTTACTTAGGTACTGCGATAGTGTACATAAGGTTTGTATTAAACCTTGTATGTATAATGCAAGTAAAAACTTGGAAATCAGCTCTGAAGCAGATATCTCATCCAAAATATTGTGACCTATTTTACGTTTTATGAAATTAGGATAATACTTATTGAATACCTTGTAGTTTAAATAGACAATAGCACTGTTAGAATTTTACGGCTCCTGACCTAGACCTCGCCTGTGTAGAAACGGATCCAAGTCCGTTTTTACACAGGCATACTAAGAAATACGAAATCCTGCATTACGTCTTTTAAGTAAGTTTCTATAATTTGCATACCTACATACACTGCATTAAAGAAGCAATGTAATTTCAACCTTAACACTTGTTACCTGAACCTTAATACGCAAGTGTTAAGGTTGAAATAATTGAATGAGTTGAGTTGAATGATCAATAAGTTGAAAATATTTGACGATGACGTGTAGGACTCGGTAGCTCAATTTGTAGAGCAACAGCTAGGAACGCTGACGATGCCGGTTCAAGTCCTGCCCGAGTCGAACATTTTTTCAACTTATTTTCGATTTTTAAATTATATAGTGCCTTCATGTGCAATAACATCTGGAAAAAAGTTTTCAAATGTTACTTAAATTTATCAAAATAGTTTCAGCCGTTCTTGAAGGTGATATAGACATAACAAATGTTAGATGAATATTCTTCAACCGAAAACTATTCTTTCAATAAAAAAAACATGGCATTTTTATTTATTAAGTTATACAGTATTAAATTATACTGTAAAGTATAAATTATTTTTTTTTATTTTTATGTTTAGTAATAATAAGTCAATAAATTTATTTCTCTCTCTCTCTGTTTCTCAATATTACGCGATTTAATTAAAACGCCCAATTTCGTGCGTGCTGATTCAGATAATATTTTGTTAGCAAGATTTTCATAATGGATTCACGTGTATTATTTTAATCTAACATCCATTTTAACGCTCAAACCATATAAGTATTTAACAATTCACGCTTTTAGCAAACAGCACCGGGGACTTTTTATTATTAAATTTGACGTATATGTGAATTTCAATATTATGACAGATTCCTATCATAAAATATATTATTTCACTAGCTGACCCGCACCCACTTCGTTGGGTGGTAAATAGCCCATGTCACTGTCCATCCTTTTATTTAACTATCTCCATTTAAAAAAAAAACATCAATTCATCACTCCGTTTTGCCGCGAAAGATCGACAAACGACATCATCATTATCCACAGGCTGCATAGATTGTCTTTATAAGGATGTTAAAGTTGTTAATGATGAAAATATTTAAATGTAATTAATACTAAGTTTTCACTTCTGCCGGGAGTCCCGAAGTGTAACCCGGTTGTTTTAGGATAGATAAATAAAGCGATTATTGTAGAGCTTCTCTATAAACAACATTAGACGTTAAATTATTTTCTGGTAACAAAATATACTGATGGTCGGGAGCCCCGACCCGTGATAGGGCAACGTAAAGTTGCCCATGCGTAAAACATTCTTTTCGTAAATCAATTCCTACTAATTTGAATGTTTGGCCCTGGGATTTGTTTATCGTTAGTGCGAAAGAAATTTTTACTGGAAATTGGAGCCTTTTGAAGGGTATAGGCAAATCAGTAGGAATCATGGGTATTCTTGGTATATGAGCTTGGTATACCAGCTGCAGGGCCGGTGATAATCTTCGCTACTATTAAATTATCTTTTAGCTCCTTTATAAGAAGTCTCGTGCCATTACACATGTTAGGGGGGTTTAAATTTCTGAGAAGCATTATCGGCGTGCCTACTTTTAACGACAGTTCATGAGGTGGTAGCCCAGCGGGGTTCAGAGAATTTAAAAATTCCTGGGGATAGTGTACTGCGTCCTCGATGTTAGTGACGGTGTCTATGGATTTATAGCACTTAACTTCACCCGGTACTTTCTGCATAATTAAATTGTTTATTTCGTTGACTGTTTCATTCCTGGGAGAAACTATTGCTCTACAACACAGCCAACGAAAATCATTTTGGTGTAAGTTTTCGATGTCAGGATATATAGCATTTATCAGACTATCTAAATTATGGACTATTTGGCCTAGAGACTCATCTAAAGTAACTGCATAATTGGTGCCCAAATTTAAAAATGGAAAAATTCCTTCTCCAAGTTTCAGCAGCTGTTGTGGAAAATTGCTATGCGCATTTCCATGTAAGTGAGCTCTCATGTTGGTGCGCAAATACAAATGTTGAACAGATGTCCAAAGTTGAGACGATTTTAAACATGCCTTCATAATATCTGCTCGCGTACCTCTGTTGACGACTGGAAGCGTTTGTCGGAAATCTCCAGCAAATACAAAAGTGATACCACCCATAACATTAGCAGAGCTTCGGAGGTCTTTTAAAGTACGGTCCACGGCCTCCACATGAGCTCTATGACTCATGGTGCATTCATCCCATATTACCAACGACGCGTCTTGCAGTAACTTACCAAGAGGCCCATTTTTCCGAATAGAGCACGTAGACCGTTGATCTAAAGATACAGATAGCGGGAGTTTAAACGTAGAGTGAGCAGTTTTTCCTTCGTTCAAGAGAGTTGCAGCAATTCCTGACGAAGCAACTGCAATCGCTATCTTCCCTGATTGCCGTATCTTAGCAAGTATCAAATTTGCGAGAAAAGTCTTTCCGGTGCCTCCTGGTGCGTCCAAAAAAAATAATCTCCCCATGTTATTGTTCACGCTATCCACAATAGTCTCATAAGCATGTCTTTGGTCTGGTACTAATTTTGGCACATTGTAATTTACAAACGCTGTTAGATCATTTCTGTTATACTGTTGTACCATTGTGTCAATAGTATTATTCTGGGTACGAACGGGAGAAGGTAATCCAAAATCACTTAAATTTTTGTCGTTTAATTCTAGAAGTTTGTTTTCTATTTCAATTAATCCTTCATTATAAATTACTTCAGTAAAGGGTAAAGTGTTATCCTGATTTTGTTGTCTGATACGATGTCTAATATCTTCACAGAACTGATCTTTGAAAGTATGCCATAACTTCAATGGTTCCGATGGTTGACAAAATAAAAGTATGACTACGAATAACTCCCTTAGTTTTTTTGGACAATGTGATAACGAAGCTTCGCTTAAAGTATTACCCCAATGGTCATCGTTTTCAAGTAAACCTCGGTCACGGCAAGCTGCTTGATACGTCTCTTTGACAAAACCGTTTACAGTTTTGAGGTATGCAAATGAGGTCGGACCGCGTACGTGGTGCAGTAGAATCCTAAGATAAAAACACTCCGATTGTGATGGATGTATCCCGTAGACTCTACCTAAAGCGGCATCTTTTTTTATCCCCGGATGTCCAACTACATCTTCACCACGCCTCCTTCTAGTGAATTTATTATTTGCCCATGTATAGTACTGCGGGACTTCATGATACAGAAGAGTTTTCGCGAATTCATCTTCATTACAGAGAGCAAAAAATGCCAGTAATGTGGTATTGCGTGGGTTTTGGATAACTTGATGAGCTGTCCCTGGTGTAAAATACACCCTTTGACCGTTCTCTAGATGAACAGCCAAATGCACTACAGTAGGATACCGGTCGTGAATGGGAAATTCAAATAAGCGCCAGACAGCTTCAGATGTGCTTATG
This sequence comes from Leptosia nina, assembly GCA_963661955.1. Taxonomy (NCBI): domain Eukaryota; kingdom Metazoa; phylum Arthropoda; class Insecta; order Lepidoptera; family Pieridae; genus Leptosia; species Leptosia nina. The sequence goes on along the minus strand of CAVLEF010000004.1, from coordinate 1,311,312 downwards.
TACCTGCCATTTAAATAGTTTTCGACCTCATCTTGTGGGTTCCTAAGGCTAAAAGTTGCCTGATCTGAGCCTTTATTTATATATTTACATATATACTTAATGGCTTGGACAGAGTGGCAATACTCCACGTTTATATGAGCGTTAAAAGTCTTACATAGTAGCGGGGAGTATGGAACAATCCACCTATTATCTATCGTCACCATGTTGCCCCTAATTTGTAGCGTAGTGCTCCGACCGCCATTTTCTGTATCGCGCCTACGATAAACTGGATACCCATCCTCTCCGGTTTGGGTATCGTTCATGAAACGGCGAGGGTATTTTTTTGTGCAGACACCGTTCTTCATGCATGGTGCAGCTAAATTATGCCCTCCGCAGGGTCCATGCACCATATTTTTAGTTATAATATTGTGTAGTACCGGATCAATGTCTTGATCGGGTAGCTCCGCAACTATGACGCTGTCGATCTCGTCTGGTTGTATTTTACTTTCTAGCCAGAACAGCAAATGACAATGAGGTAAACCGCGCTTTTGCCATTCCACACTTGCCATATAACATTTTGTTTTACCGAATATCTGTTCTTTGACAAATAATTTGATGAATTTCTTCATCTTTAAATGAAAGACACGGGAAATTATATCATGACGGTCGAAAGACCGTTGTCCTGGTAGTAGCTCCGCCTTAATCTCAGGCCATTCAGGGTTACATGTAAAAGTGACAAATAGGTCAGGTCTACCATAATTTCGGACGTACGTCATCGCGTCCTGCGTTTTCTCGTGCATGAAACGCGGAGAACCCGTAAATGACGATGGCAATATGACATGTTGACCGATGTTTGATGGGTCAACATTTGCGTCATGATTTAAGGCATCTCTGAGATGAATGTAGTCATCAGCCCTCAGTCTTTGTTGATTCCGGGAAATATAATTTAATCTTTCAGATATCATTTTCGCCATCATGTCAACACAATATTGACTAAATAAGTCTCTGTAATAATGTAACGGATTAAAAGAGTTAGTTCTAAACATTAATCTAAATGCATAAAATTGCATACATGAAACAGTCTTATTACGCGCAGAACCCTGCTGAGAGATAGTCAAATAATAACCGTCTTCTCCTGACACAAACATTATGGGATACTGTAGTGGATCATAGGACCGATGTAGCTCAGAAACTCTCTTGAGCTGTCCGTCTCTCCCGTGTAAGACTATATCCCTGGGACCTTTGTCTTCATCGACTAAGAGAACGGCTACCTCGTTTACAGTAGGAGCATTATATCTGCCTCTGTGTGCTGTCTGTGGAGTGCGATCTGAATGAATAATTAACTTTAAATTATCTGAGGAGTTGAGTTCTAAATTTTGTTTAAAACTTTGTACATACGCGTTATGATTATTCAGAACGGTCTGTAATTCGCGAATTAAATCCATTTTTAAGGTTGGTGCGATGCTTGATCGCAACGATAATTGGTCTGCATCCGAAATAAAATATATTTGCAAGAACTGTGGGTTTTGGCCTGATGGTGGTAAAAGGCTACCAATGAGATGATACACCTGTCCTTCAATTTTAAAAGTGGGCATAAAATGACCTTCCCTGATTTCTTTAGCCCCAAAAGAAGTCATTTGAAAAAGACTATTGTATTTACGTGTATTTGTTAAAAAATGACCAGATAATGGATGGTTATTAGTTAAAAGATTTTTTATTGGTTGTGGCGGCTCCTGAAGGTTAGGAAGACAAACTTTACCTGAAGCACAGCACATACCATTAGGTTCATCCGCCCATTTCTTGGCAGAACAGTTAGAGCAGATCTTATTCATGACTCCGATTTGGACGGACGCTTGTTGTGCATAATCAACCTGCGGATCATATCTGAAAGCCAGTCTGTTGCTGTTAGCTAAACTTCGATTGCGAACTCTATTTGTGGACAACTGCTGTCTCTCTGCCTGAGCTCTAAGTCGCTGCAAACGCTCGACATTCGACTCGCTTTCGCGCAACTGAGAGGTCCTTACATTTTGTTCACGAAGACGTTGGGAACGCTCCAGCCTCGACTCTCGTGCACGTAACTCAGAGGTTCTCAGATTTTGTTGTGCAAGGCGTTGCGAACGTTCGACACTCGACTCTCGTGCGCGAGCCTGAGAGTTTCTCTGATTTTGTTCAGCAAGGCGTTGTGAACGTTCAGGTGAAGATTCTCCCATACGACGTATTCTTGCTGCCCGTGCTTGAGAACTATGGTTAGAAAGTTGGGACCTGGCTCTCTTAGGCATTTTCAAATGTTAGGAAAGTGTTAATAGCCTGTAATATTCTAGCTCTGAAAAGAACTGTTGTTTAGCTCTGAGAAGAACTGTTGTTTAGCTCTGAGAAGAACTTTTGCGTAGGTGTAGTTTTAAGAATGAAGTCTAATAAAAATCGAACGAAAATGATTAGACTTCGCGCACGACCGCTGCGTAGGGAGCCGACCGCGCGTTTGAGCCGCGCGGGTACCTTACTCATAGATCTAAACTCCCCTCCCGCACTCGCACCCCCGCCTTGGTGACCCAACTTCGCAACGCAGAAATAGTAATATTTTAATTTCGCCATAACTTCAAAACCAAACGTCCAATTTTAATCTTTTACATACCAAATATTATCTACATAAACTGTACTTAGTGATGAAATAATTTATTTTGATAAGGATTAATAGCATGAGTAAAATAAATGCGTTTAAATGTAGTCCAAAAAAAATTAAGATTTTTAAATAAAAAAAATGGTTGTTGTGCCTCACTCGACATAGATAGGTATAGTGTGTCGCGGATTTTTTTGTAGATATTTATAAGATCTCCAATTAATTAGAACATTTTATGCTTCTATCTTTTATAGTTTAGGCAGCGTACGCAAAATAAGTAACTTTTCTGGTTGATTTTTTACACTTTGTGTCCGAAAAACCCAAATATTTTAAGGAACCCTATTTTTTTCCAAAATAAAATTTTGCCTATGTTACTCGTAGATAATGTAGCTTTCGAATGGTGAAAGAATTTTTAAAAACGGTCCAGTAGTTTTTGAGCCTATTCATTACAACCAAACAAACAAAGTTTTCCTCTTTATAATATTAGTGTAGATTAAAAATCTAAATATGTACTACTCGCGTAAACTACTGTACAGGTTTCATTTAACCACGGCGAATGCCAAGAAATTAAATTAAATTTTTAAATAATTTTATCTTATTAATCTCATTTAAAATCGATGTGTTCAGTCTTAAATATCACTATACAGAAAAAATATACAGTTTAATCATATGATTTAACTGTCGAAAGGTACATCCGACACTTTTTTCAATCATAGAAGAGGACAAAAATGGCATGGAGTTCATATGATGGCAGATGATATACCCAGCCCATAGCATCTAAATTAGATGCCCTGTCGACCTATTTTGGCTTTGGATATTCGGAAGTCCACTGACTGAAACCAAAACGCGATTAAGCTACACAGCTGTTTCATATGTGGACGGTCGTTCGTGACTTGGACAGAATTTCTACATTCCTACCACCAATTTATTATCCAGATTTCCAGAGTGTTTCAGAAAAATTAGAAACCTGGTAGGAATCGAATTCACGGCCCGTTGATCATTAGCTACATTGCTACCATTAGATCAACGAGCCTGACATTAAAGTGTTGTTTATCAATTAATTATATTTTAAGCATTAAATGCTTACTCGAGTATAAGTTTGAGACCTTGCGACGATAATAGCCATAATGTGGACACAAATATAGCTACAATGGATTTTTGTAGAAAATTATATTATAAATTTAATATTTTTCACAGATTATTTTACACTAGCTGTGCCCGCGACTTCGTTCGCGTGGAATAGTGACTTGGGGTAGAATTTTTAATTATTTAGGCTGTTTTTTAATTTATCTAGTTGCGCATTTATCGCAGCCAATCTATGTTGTAAGTGCTACTTTGCCGCAACACTCTCACCTCACATCACTCTTACTCTAAATCCCACTCCCACGCTCACTCCCACCTCACTCCCACGCCCACTCCTATTCCCAAAAACCCAAAGAAGAAAGTTTAATTGTTCAAAAACCACGAATTTCCATACAAACTTTAACCCCCCCTTTTAACCCCTTACAACCCTTTTTCGCTTTCTCAGGGTCTAAACCATCTGTGTACCAAATTTCATTCAAATCCGTTCAGTAGTTTTGGCGTGAAAGAGTAACAGACAGACAGACAGAGTTACTGTCGCATTTATAATATTAGTAAGGATGATGTCTTTATATATTGTATAAGAGGTAACAAATAATTTGCAGAACAGCATTATTTTCGACCAAGATTGATTACCATACGGTTCTTGAAAGATATAAATTGTCAAGATTTTTTTTTACATTTTTAAGAGACTAAAGGGAAGAAGACTTCCTCGATAAAATTGTTCCTATATGAATGGTTTAAGAAAGAAACATAACATTTTAGTATAGATATATTAAACTCTAAGATTTCCAAACATCTATTAAGACAGAATTGAGCCATCGGGCGTTCATTTGAATGAAATTCGACGAAATGCAAATGATTTTGAGATATTAATTTAGGAAGTTATGCCCCAATAAGCACTAGGTATTATATATTAGCAATTCTTAGGAAAATCGAACAAGACGTTGGGAGTTCGATTTCCAGGTTTGATTGAATAGTAAAAGTGTAAGAAGATACATTTTGAATAAAACATATGACCTAATATATGAAATAAAAGTTTCCTACTAAATCTAAGAGCCCGATCGATTAGCTTGAAAAAACAGAACAACAGCACGGACCGCTGTAGTCTTTGGTTCGAGTACTCGTAGGTACAGGTAGTTTACGAGCCGTAGCAGCGACGTTGGGCATATTCTGTTTACAACTATATGAAATTAAAGAGTTGCTTTTTTTTTGAGATTTGGTCATAACTTAGTCGGAAACAGTTAATTTTGTTTGTACAATTGACCGATTTCGCAACGCGTAGAAAATACTTCAATCAAAAGTATGTTAAATTACTTATACCATTTGGAATAGTTCAACCAACCCTCCCCCTTCCCCTGTTACATCGACCCATTGTCAAAGGATTCCTATCTCATACAGGGTGCTGAATTAATAATACTCTCGACAGTTGCATGCCGAAATGTGTCTTATTAAAGTGATACACGCGATTTCTTGATATTAATAAATCATATTGTACCGCGCTTTGTACTATATTATCTAGATATACATATATTTATAATAAAGTTCTTACATACTATGTTTGTCTGTGGTTTTGTTCGACTCTTTATTTGTGACAGACGAAATCTAAGTACTGTAAGAAGTTTACGCGAGTAGCACACATTTAAATAACTTTTAACGGTCTAATCGCGTTTAGGTTTCACTCTGTTGGTTTTCGTATATTCATACACTAATAGGTCGACAGCGCAACATCTTTAGATATTATATGGAAATGGTATTTCACATATTATGTAAAAAATATATAGATTATAGGTGAATAACATCTTTTAAAAGTATATAATATGTATTTTTTGATGTTAATATAATGCTATGGGCTACGCCGTAGCAGTAACGTAGGCAATATCTACGGCGTAGTAAAAATATAGTATGTAATTCGTTGTTTATGGCTTATAAAAAGATGAAATCTACAGTACATTTTGTTTATTTTGAGCATGTTCTACTTAATATTCGGCAAACTGAGACAAATTGATATTTTAAGTAAATCGATGAGGCACCTAAATTATACGAGGGACAAATGTCTATTACTTGAAACATCCTTATTTTTCACATCTATACTAATATATAAAGCTGAAAAGTTTGCTTATTTGAATGCGCTAATCTCAGGAACTACGGGTTCGAATTGTAAAAATATTTTTGTGTAGAGCATTTATCGTGGAATGCTATAGACTATAAATATCGCGCTGTGACTAATAGATTCGCAAAATAAATGGCTCAAAATAACTATACTACGCAGACAAAGTCAATGTTATTATAAAATTATCATGACAGCGTTATGTAAATTAGAAATATATTTGAGGATTAACTAAAATACATGACACAGATGGGACTCGAATAAACGATTACAGCGTTATCTGTAGTTTCTCTTAACAATAGAGCCGCCGTGGACCTTGGTACGGGTAAGAGTATGCAACGCTGTGGTCCTGATTTCGACTCCTACCTGTGAATTTTAAATTTTATTTAATAATTAATAAATCTATTCTAATATCGAACGAAAGAATTCTAAATGATTTGTTTCGATTTTAATTCCTTAATCATTTTTTTCATTAAGTTAGGTCAGTTTATTAATACTATACTCCTAATTACTATAGAATTTCAGAACATGTTTTAGAGGAAATGAGATTCCCTTGATTGAACGCCATGAATTGTGAATTACGAACCGCGGATGCGGATCACATAATTAATAAACCTTCATACAACATTCTGTTATCTCCATATAAAACAATGTGCTGAGATTGCCTCTACGTAAACGTGACTGTGTGAATATTAAATATACGTTAATAACGTGTTTAGATAATTTTGGTTCCTCTTCAGAGTACACATGTTATTACTATATAAGTTATCACCGCGACTTTGTCCGTTTATAATATTTATTTTTGGCATCACACATTTCTTTTTTTGCAAAACTCCACATCTTTATAAATTATAACGAACTGAAATAACTTTTAAAATTTTAAAGTGTATAGAGTTATTTTTATATATGGCTGTTACCCACAATATGTCGTGTTTGTTAATTTTAAACTAAGTCCACCAACACAAAAATAATTTTGAAACTCGAATCAGCGTTCAAACAAACAAACTCCTACTTATAATGTCGATTTTTATTTTATTTAATTAAATATGTAAAATATTATACTTAATAGTTAAACTTCACAAGTTAAAAGAATATAACGTATTCATATCAGAATTTGAATTAAATAATAACATTTACTTATCGTTTTATTTATCTTTTATATTTACTCAGATCTTTGTACTTTTACGGTAACATACTGTAATAACAAAGATTTCGCGCTGAAGCATGCATTTACAAATAAGAAGAATAAGTTTACGTTGCTACAGATAAAACTTTTTTCTAATACCCCGGCCATATAACATATAAAGGAGAAAATTATCCATATAAAAAAATATATATATTTTGGCTTTGGATCCGTAGAGTCGAATGGATTTATAATTTCATTTCCATCCATATAAAATCCAGATTTTCCAAGCGAAAAATGTTTAAGAAAAATAGATATTCGAAACGTTTTGACGCGGTAGGTATTCAACCCACGGCTTATTGATTGTTACTGCTATCATGATCACACAGATTTTTACAGCTCGGTTGCAAAATTGCTTTGATGAGATATTAAAGCTTGGATTGAGCTAGGTGAAAGTTTGTACTAAGAATTGATATGTGAAGCGAGTACAGAAGTGTGTCTGGCCAATACCCCACGTGGGTATAAAAAGACAAATAAAAATTATACAAAATTTAACGTAAATTTCTAATCTAAATTGTGAAGTGCTAAATCAAAAATTACATTTCATAAAAAAGCTTTAACTTTCAAATTTTTTGCGTAAAATGACTATCACAGACTAGTTTAACCAGTACGGACATAGATATGCACCGATATTATATTTATCTCTTGTATAAAATCTCTCATTGTGTTGAATAGAGATGTAGATACTAGATATTTTATAATGACATGGCAATTTATTTCATAAACTTTTTTTTAAATAGAAAAGGTGAAATACTCTAGCCATATAAAATCTTATCTAGATGCGCTATGGACTTATTCTGGCCAACTGGTTTTTATTTGTTCTGTGGCAAAGGTTAAACCATTTTTTCATCGCTATTAAATGCCAAGTAGGGTCGGCCGTCAAAATTAATTTCTTTTGGAACTTGCTAATTGAAACTCCTGGTTGTACCGACGGCATTTTAAAAGTCCTCTAAGGCTATCTAACCATAGTCCAATATACTGTGTATAATTTGGGCAATACAGCATGTTAAATCTTCCATACTAAGTGAAAATCCGTTACATCCTATAGGGCATGCGGTGAGCACATTTCTGTGTCCGTTTCAGTGTTCGGAAATATTTCTTTTACAGGAAAATAGTTGATCAAACTTCCGTGTCTGATCGAAACAATCATTTGTTTCCCCGGGATTAGAATCGTTACGATCCTTCAAGCTTACCGCAATGCTTGAAAAGACAATTAACCGTTTAGATGTACATAGGCGGTCCTGTTGTCTTTATCTTCGTATACTTAAATATTTAATTGAATATTACACATGTTGGCATTATATAAATTAAAAATCGATTTTAGACTGAATATGATTAGTTTAAATTACACGCGCAAGAGATGCATGTATCAATAAAGGTTGAAAAAAAATCGTCAATTAATCGTAAGACACGGTAGTTTAATTGGTTGGGGCATAGTCCTGGTCGTGTAGTATTTTTTTTTGTCAATCTAAAATCGATTTTATATTTATACTAGCTGTGTCAGCGACTTCGACCGCGAAAATCGTTATTTTGGGCATCCAGATTACTTTTTGCAAACCCCTTCCATTTTTATAAACTTAAACTGTCACCCACGACGTCAGTCGCGTCCCTTCTTTGTCCTTCTCACAAGTTAATCTTAAAATATATACAATAATAAGTTATTTTTTTCGTGGACTTTTTTTAGATCATTTAAAAAGGAATCATTCTTTCAAACATATTTTTTGGGTGTCTTCGCAGCGTACGTATCTGAAACCCACAATGATGGATAGTTTTCCCAATATTTTGCACATTTCTTGCTGTATCTTCGCTTGTATTAGTCACAGGGCGATGTTTTATAGCCTATAGCTTTTCGATAAATACTTTAACAAACAAAAATATAATTTCGAACCACTAGTTCCTGAAAGTAACGCGTTCAAACAAACAAACAAACTCTTCGGGGGGGGGGGGGGGGGGGGGGGGGGGAGAAGGAAAAGGGGGGGGGGGGGGGGGGGCCCCCCCCAAAAAGGGGGGGGGGGGGGGGGGGGCAAAAAAAAAAAAAAAAAAAAAAAAAAAAATTTCCCCCCGGGGGAAAAAATTTTTTTTTTTTGAAAAAATAAAAAAAAATATATATATATTTGGTTTTTTTTTTTTTTTTTTTTTAAAAGGGGTCCCCCAAATTTTTTCTTCCCGGGAAATTGCTGCACGCTAAAGGCTTTAATATTAGTATAGATAATTTAAAAACAACTAAATAGATGAGTGCCACCAAATAACACGTATTTTTTTTAAATTCCCTTTTTAAAGGTTGCCTTGAAAAACATAGGGCCCCTTTTTAAAGTTTTAAGACTAGTTGATTATTATTGTATAATTAATGTGTTGTATTATAAACGAACGTTTGAACATCGATGTCTCCTCAAGTCCTTGACAAAACTAAGGATTTGCATAGACAGGTAATACTTGGAATAATGCTATATAAACACGACACCGGCGTCTCGTTATTTTCGCCGAGAACACTCGTATGGTGTTACAAACGAGAGGCTGGCGTTTTGTTACGACGTCTCTGTCACCAAATTATTATATCCTTTAGCTACAATAAAATATTCTTATAGTAACTTGGACGCACAGAATTGTTAAAGTGGATGGTCTAAAAATACATGATATCAAAAGATTTAAATGTAAAATATAATGATAGTAAGAAATTATTTCGCAAAGATATGAATGATAAAATATTCTCCCAATATTAAACACTAGATGACGGGCAAACCTTTTTTTTGCGAATTATTTAGTTATTTATTTAATTTTAAAAGCGAATAGTATATTCACTTTTTATTTTAAGAAAAATTTTTTCATATAATATAGTTTCTAGTATCGTGAGCATATGCAACGACAACATTTAAAGACAAATTATCTACGTTTTTTTCACATTTTATAGTTTAGATAGATAAAATAAATGAAATATAAAATAAATAAATCAACAGTCTAAATAAGTTTGTTTCGGCTTTGTAAAAAGTAAATAAATGCACTAATATTTAATGAGATGAAATGTGACTATCAAATAAAAAATAATTTATAAAAATAACTTTAAAACGCGAAGCTTTTTGTATTCTAAACGGATAAACGTATTTCATTCAAATGTGTAAACTACATACGATATTATTTTTTTCTATCAATTCTTCCTAATTGTTATGTCTTTTAAAATTATATTAAAGGAATAATCGTGATTGTATTGTACAGAAAAGGGTAATAATGACAATTTTAATAAACATTTCGCTAATTAGGATTAATATTCTAAGTACATACCTCCGGTCGAGTAGTTGTCCTGATTTAATAGCACTTTTATTGTGGCCTGTTTGTCTATGTCGGTACTGGGATTAAAGGGTGCTCATTTAAGAGGGAATACAAAGAGTGGGGTCGGATATAAACTAACGTCACACGTAGGCACACTGCTTTTACAATTATACATTACACTTAATAACGCACAGTACTCGCGGAAACTAAATAACAATGTCATAAGTCTCTCGAATACGCAGGCACTGTTATATCAATATACATATAATTTAAAACAGAGCACAAACAACTCTCACGAGCGGCATCCAAGCACCACCCGGCGCGCGCTAGCTTCTTTCGAAAAAACCTCAACTACCCTCCAATTTCTTTTTCTGAAGGTATTAAAGAACGTGCCATGTTAGTTGTGATAAGAGTTTATAATGATGCGGGAAATGTGGAGTAAACGGGGAAAATTATTCATCTTTACGAGTTTTCGATGCGTACGCTGCAAAAACGGGTTAAGATAATATATGAATACAAAAAATATGTATGAAAAAATGATTTCTCTTTAAATGGTCTAAAAAAAATTTCCACGACGCTATACTGTGTCTATCTTTTGAAATTCACTTGCAAGTACGACTATACCCGACCGACGTCGTAGGTAACGGCTTAAATTTATAAAGATGAAGAGGAGGTTTGCAAAAACAAATTTGAATGGCCAAAATAACTATTCTACGCGGACGAAGTCGCTGACACAGCCAGTAATAAATAACTTTGCGTTCATTATCACTAGCCAACATGAGTCTAAAATATAAATACATTTAAAAATTTCCGAAACTATTACACATTAACATAACGTAACCTTTGTTTGAACAATGATTTTATCGTAACTCAGAGGTTACCTAGTTAAGCGAATCCTTTTTGTCCTTTCTCGGTTGAGAAGGGTGTGTCAAGGATAACGCTTGACTGGCTTACATTTTTTCTTTAAGATTAATATTGAGCAGATTGAAAAGTTGTCCAATCTTTTTTTCTATACAATGTGTATTTATTGTATGTGATACGATGCGATATGTCAGGATGTGCTGTTGACCTATTTCGGCTTTGGATATTCGGAATTCCAAAGACTAAAATCGAAACATGACGAAATATCACGATTTTTTCGTTTGTGGACGGTGGTTCGTAACCCGGACGGAGTTTTCGATACCAACTAATAGTTAAACTAATACTAACTTCTACCAACGATTTTACAACCAGATTGATTATATTATCTATACATTGTTTTCATAACTATGCAACTAGCTCGTAGTAGTTCTACGGCGTAGAATAACGGGGTGCTACGAATATTTTAAATATTCCTAACTTTTGAAAAATTTACATATTTAATATTTTTTTTGTTTTTTCTTGTTTCAGACGTACGTCAGTTTGAAGAATGAAATTCAAAGAATCTAGTTTGGTAAAATAGATCCAACGGTGTTTCAATTACTTTTTCGACTGAACAATGTGAAAATAAGAACATTCTAATGAGTGTGTGTGAGTAAAAAATAGTGTGTGTGTAGCGATGAATCATGACGTCACTAATGAATACCAATGACACAGTGGTGTGGGCTTATGACGAGGGTTTCCCGCTCTTGATGCCACGTTGGGGCTACGTCGTGTCCGCGTTTGTGCTGTTCTTGATTGGGTTTTTTGGATTCTTCCTGAACTTAATGGTTATATTGCTAATGTTCAAAGATAGACAGGTGAGTTAAAAAGAAAGAAGGAAATAAATTTATCAAATATAAAAACTAGGATAGGCATGTTTATTTAAAACACTTTAACAGTTTAAAACGCGAAATATATTAGTTCATGTGAAACATATTAGCTAATTTATTTTTGATCTTAAGGCTCAGTTAAGAAGAATTTATTTTATTTAAACCGTTAAAGTGTTTCATTGATATAAAACATTTAATAACTTATTATTCTTTTTTCTTTACTCTACTTAAATAGCTACATATTTTTACATAATAAATAAAACAATATTTTGTTTCTCTGGGATTCGAAGCCAGGAACTCTCGCACTTAACATAATGCTATGTAACATGTTTAGCGTAGCAGTTTTCATTTTGAGACTAGTGACTCCCTCCATATTTAGTCTCCCCGCGACCACAGCTGCTGCAAAGCATCCGAAACGTCGGGGTAGTTAAAGAAAATTTGTAAACAAGTTTAACTAAATTAAAAATTGATTATAAATTAAAAAAACGACAGGGGCAGGACTAATATAAAAGTTTTGTATTTTAAACCATTAAAAGAGGTTTATTTAGATAAATACAATTTCACATTTATCAAACAGTAAATTATATTCATAAATCACTTCATTTAGTGACGGAGTTAACAATTTCAGTTTATGCTTTGAGATTTAATTATTATAAGGCTTCAAGATACAAAGGGTCTGTCATTACCACTTTGCAATTCTACTCCATCAATTAATTGTTCTTCAAATCTTGCACGAATCCTTTATAGTCAACCCGTCAATCATCTTGACCACAAGGAAAGGTCTTTGTACAAATGACTTCAGTAATTATTTAATTACAACGCCCCAGTACACTAAAGAATACGACTTGGGATACGGTTGTTGGGACAAAAATGTTTGTTTGAGTAAACATACGGTTAAGCATTGTCCGTAGCTTACACGAGTACAGGTTTAAATAAATCACTTTTTCGGTTTTAAAGGTCGAGAAACACACAGATGGCGCTAACGTAGCACAATTGTTTTAACCTTCAATTATCAGTCCTCCCGTGACTACGACTGCTGTAAAACATCCAAAACGACAAAACATAGTGAAAGTAAAATAAAAATGAGATAACTCATTTATTTCGCGTTATAAACCGTTAAAAGTGTTTTAATTATACATAAGGTATACGTCTAAACAAAAACTTGGACTTCATAAGATTTATAGTTGAACACAAAAATGTTTTTTGTAAACTACAGTATTGGTTTTTGTAGTTTAAAATAGGTGTTGACTCCACTCGTTGGTTTAATAATAGCATTGTATGGTAAATAATAGACGGGTCTTAGCTGCGATCCCCACCGGGACCGACACTTTTCTAATCAATTTATTTTTTTTCTGAAACATGTTGAATTTCGTCTTGAAATCTGGATATTAAACTGGTAGTAAGAATATAAAAACATCTCTCGGGTCACTAAAAACCGTTCGTATATGTAAAAGTCGAGAAGTTCAGTCGCGTTTCGGTTGCAGTCTGTGGATTTCCCGAATATCAAAATAGGCGCTTCTAATTTATAATAATAATAACAACTCTTTATTGCACAAACATAGACATAAGAACATGAATACTTAGAACTATATATACAAAATAAAACATGTTTGTGCAAAGGCGACCTTATCGCCTATGGCGATTTCTTCCAGACAACCTTTGCATGTAAAAATAAGAAATAAAAAAGATAATTTTAGTAAGCAATCAAAACTTTTGAGTTTACTAACATTCTTTTTATTTCTTATTTTTAAGAAAATAAATATAGAAAAATTGAATTATATTATATTGTATTATTATTAATATACATTTAGATGATATATGGCGTTTTTACCTACCATCAAGAGAACCTAATTCTTGTCTGTACTCCTCTAAAATAAAGCTTTAAAATAATTAATAAATAATCTTTTTTTTTTACTATTTTATTAGAACAAAGTACTTATAAAATAATAATCTTTCCATTTTAACGAGTATAGATAGGATATTGTTATTCCATTCGCGATGATACGCTTGAAAAACGAAAAAAATCCTTTTCAAACAACTCGTTAGCGTCCACAAACAACGTAAAATAATTAACAAAAACCAAACACGCGTTGCGAACAGTGTCGGTCTTTTAAAACTCAAATGGATTGAACAAAGACGTCCGAAGTTCAAATCCGACATTGTCTATTGCTGGGTTAGTTTTCCACATTTTAACGTATAAGCAGTTTAGAAAATGAATGAATCCAGAAGGAATTTAATTATTCCTATTACCCAATTGACTTCCACAATTTTCTAGTCGAAGACTAACAAGTTTCAGTAAAGATATACATTGATTTGACACGTTGGACTTCGAGGCAACAGAACCCAGGATTAATAGATGGACCTACAAATCCGTAGTGATTTTCACTGTTCTTAGTGCTTCGAGAAGCTGTAGAAACATCAAAACTAAACATTCTTTAAATAAAACACTTTAACGGTTTAAAACGCGATATATTAGTTAAACTTATTTAAATTCGTTTTAAACCGTTCAAGTCCGTTTTATACCGTTAAATGTTTTATTTAAATTGTACTACTCGCGTAAACTATAGACAATACTCATTCTTCTTTTTACAAATAAACTAGAATGAAATTGGCCAACCCTTAAACAAATACACTTAGACGCAAATGTTTATATAAATTACATTTGATGGTTTAAAATGCAAAATACATTAGTTAATAAAAGTTTCACTATGGTCCGACATTTCGGAAGCTTTGCAGCAGCTGTGGTCACGGAGTAAGTGCGAAAAAAGTATATTAATATTGGGTGTTTTAAACTGTTATATTTTATTTTAATGTGTACTATTCGCGTAAACTACAGACGGTACTTGAGCAAACGGCTTATTACATCAGTTTTATGATGTTATCTTTTAAAACATTTGGGCTCAAAGCCAAGTTATATTGTCGCGAATTAAATACCTAGTCAAGAGAAACATCTAACAGCTATTGCCCCACAGGTTATCTCGTACAACTTGATTGAGTTTTTCATGAAGTAGATCTAGCACGTATAAACAATCTATACAAATATTATACAGCTGCAGAGTTTGTTTAACGCGCTAATCTCAGAAAACTACTGGTTCGAATTGAAAAAATTTAGGAATTCTTAAGAAAAATTCCGGTTAGAGAATTGATAGAAGAAGGCTTTAGGCTATAAAACATCAAGCTGCGACCAATAAAAACGAAGACATAGTGGGAAATGTGGAAATACCGGGAAAATGTTCATTTTTGTATGAACATCATAAAATAAAATATACTTTATTCTCTTTAAAATTGAAAAAAAAGAATTGGATTCGTCAAAAAATTGTTTGTCTGTCTGTTCATCGTGATTCCACTTACATACATATTTTTAATCAGTTTAATCATGTGAAACAGCTATAATACGATAACTATTTACTCGAAAGTCGCGGGCACAGTTAGTTATAGCTATATAAGAAGGAGCTTTTTACTTGTATAGAACTTTCTTGATCACTCCCCAAACTAGAGGTACTAGAGGTTACTATTCTTTATATATTTGAACATGTACCAATATTTTTTAGTTGTGGACGCCTCTGAACATCATCCTCTTCAATCTGGTGTGCTCAGACTTCTCTGTGTCAGTGTTGGGGAATCCCCTAACCTTGATATCAGCCCTCTTCCATCGGTGGGTGTTTGGCAAGACCATGTGTGTTCTTTATGGATTCTTTATGGCTCTATTAGGTAAGTTCCCATAATTTTTTTTAGGATAGAAGAGAAAGGCTCACATAATACCCCAGCTTTATAATATAGAAATATGGTGCGAAGTCGACCCATTTTGACTTTGGTTTACTAAACCGCTTAAAAAATGTACTTCACGCCATCTGTGGCCAGTAGTCTGTGAACCATCCAGATGTTACAAGCGAGATAATATATTCTACAATTCGTTGATTTACAACTAAAGCACTGTGTCTACAAGCCCGTCTAATTGCTTACTTTTAACATGATGGTTAGTCCAGTAGTGTTTGAACCCAGGACCTCTCGGTGCCAAAAATGTATATTCAATGTTAATTTTAAACTCTCCTCGACCACTTTACATTCCCAAGAGCTTTCCTGTGGTAATTACAACTGAAAACGCCGAGAGGTTGATGAATAATTTTCAAGTCACTCCGAAGACTGTTTTCATTTTTATAGGTCGAAAGTAGGATTACAGAGTACATTTTCTTTGTTTTTAGGATTTTTTTACCTGTTGTTAATAGTAAGTCGTTTAATGAATAAATATAAAAGAGTATACAAAAGTGGAAATAACTTGCGCTAACATTTAATATGTTGAATAAATTGTAATTGTGTATCCATCTATCTAAATTAAATATCGATCATAAATTGAAAAAATGTACGACTCAGGCAGGACTCGAACCGGCATCCATAACGTTCCGATCACAAACATTTCAAATTATCTATATAGATATAATTGATAGCAATTATTTGTATCTCACAATATATTTAATTCGGAATGAATGTAAACAAACATATTTATAACTTTTAAATCTATATCTACACTAATATATAAAGCTAAAGAGTTTGTTTGTTTAAACAAACTACAGATTCGATTGGAAAATTATATTTGTGTTGGTTAGAGCATTTGTCGAGGTAGGCATGTGAAATGTGAAAAATAATGGGAAATTGATTCATCATTATGAAAATTAAGGCGTGCGCTGTACAAACGGTTCAAAATACCCAAAAATATGAGAATAAATAGAAAAATATAAAAGAGAATATGATTCTTCTTTAAATTATTGTAAAAAAAGTCCGCGATGCTTTATGTCTATCTTTTAAGATTAACTTGCGAGAACGAATTTGGATGTCTAAAACAACGCATTCTACGGACGAAGTCGCTGACACATCTAGTATGATATATGTTACAGACAACATACATTTCTTAAAGAATTTAGATAGGGGGGGGGGGGGGGGGGGGGGGGGGGGGGGGGGGGGGGGGGGGGGGGGGGGGGGGGGGGGGGGGGGGGGGGGGGGGGCCCCCACACACACAAACAACAAAAAAAAAAAAAAAAAAAAAAAAAGGGGGGGGGGGGGGAAAAGGGGGGGGGAGGAAAAGGGGGGGAAAAAAAAAAAAAAAAAAAAAAAAAAAAAAAAAAAAAAAAAGGGGGGGGGGGGGGGGGGGGAAAAAAAAAAAAACCCCACGGGGGGGGGGGGGAAAAAAAAAAAAAAAAGGGGGGGGGGCGGGGGGGGGGGGGGGGGAAGAAAAAAAAAAAAAAAAGAAAAAAAAAAAAAACCCCCCCCCAAAAAAAAAAAAAAAAAAAAAAAAAAAAAAAAAAAAAAAAAAAAAAAAAAAAAAAAAAAAAAAAAAAAAGGGGGGGCGGGGGGAAAAAAAACCCCCCCCCCCCCCCAACAAAAAAAAAAAAAAAAAAAAAAAAAAAAAAAAAACCCCCACAAAAAAAAAACAAAAAAAAAAAGGAAAAAAAGAGGGGGGGGGGGGGGGGGGGCGCAAAAAAAAAAAAGGGGGGGGGGGGGGGAGAAAAAAAAGGGAGAAAAAAAAAAAAACCCCCAACAACCAGGGAGAAAAAAAACCCCCCCCCCCCAAAAAAAAAAAAAAAAAAAAAAAAACCCGGGGGGGGAAAAATTTTTTTTTTTTTTATAATTTTTTTTTTTTTTGAAAAAAAAATTTTTTTTTATTACGCCAAAAAATTGAAAAAAAAGAAGGCAAAAAAAAGATATTATTATTATTATTATTATAATCTTATTTATTCCGTACTCATGGGTTAAGTAGCAGCTTTGTGGTTCTCTTACGGTTGTATAAGTCCCGTGTAATACAGGAAGTTATTCCAGCCTTGGAGAGCACGTGTAAAGTTAATAAGATTGCTTGTGTTAATTACGGAACTGCAATTAGTCGACAATTTCATTTATGTATTTATTCACAGAAGCAATCAAGACGTTTTTATTCAAATTGCTTTAATTATACATATGTGTATCAACAGTAAGGTTTTTTAGGTCTTTGGTCCAGATGTAGCAAAAATAAGGCTAACCAACAGGCTGTGGGTTCGATGATCAACGTACCAACGTACTCTTTAATTAAAATCAAATTTTCTAAAGCATCTTGGCTGCGTCCGGTAAATTTCAGGATATCGTGGCATCGTCCACAAATATAAAATTCGTTTGTCTTCGAGTTCCATTCAAATGTTTAAAAGTATATTATTATCTATTGTCTGTAGTTTACGTGAGTAGTACATATTCGTATCACTCTTGTAGTTTATGACGTGATATATATCCCGACGCCGGCTGCTTCAATCCAAAACGTCGGGTCGTTGTTAAAATATAATAATAATAATAATAAATCTACCTAACTTAACTAACTTACTTCTCGTTGTAATTCAAATGAAGAAACATTGGCTTGAATTCAAATATTATATTACAAAATTAATCATTCAATCGGTTCTACTTAAATAATAATCAAAATACGTATTACTTTGTGCTAAGTTATTATGTTTTTAGTTTACTTTTAGGAAGTCGGTTGTTTTTTTTATTATTATTATTCAAACAGAAATGCAATTATATTCATTATTTGGTATTTAGGTGCACTGAGGGTAGTGTAAGTGTGTACACGGGGAGGGGTGTAAAGTAATGATACTAAGTTCTACTAGTATACTAAGAGAAAAATAGAAAAGATATATTGCACAAGACAAAGGTTACATATAGACAGTCTAAAGTTTACGCGAGTAGTACACATTTAAATAAAACACTTTAACGGGTTAAAACACGACATATATTACTTAAACTTATTGGAAATTATTTTAACTACAACCCGACATTTTGAATGCTTTACAGAAGCCGTGGTCAAGGAGAAACTCGGGCCGTAGTTAAAATAATTTTCAAATAAGTTTTACTAATATATACCGCGTTTTAAACCGTTAAAAAGTTTTACTTAAAGGCTATACAAGCAAATTTAGGATACATTTTATATAATTTTTAGACACTAAGAACATTTTTTTATCGATATATTATATTCTATTACAGGTATAACGTCAATAACGACGCTCACAGTTATATCCTTCGAGCGGTATTTGATGGTGACAAGACCACTACGATCGAGGCATCTGAGCACCAAAAGTGCAGCCATGTCTGTCATTTTCATTTGGACGTACTCCTTGGCTCTCACCACTCCACCCTTGATGGGCTGGGGGAACTACGTCAATGAAGCTGCTAACATCAGGTATGCCAACTTTCCACCTGTAGAGGGCCTTTTGCCTGCATTTGATTATCTCTCTATTTTATAATAATTTAAAGTGAAACTTTTTGTTCAAAATAGACAGTAATTTAAAAACTATAAATAATTGATAATTTAATCTAAATATCTAATATATTTCAATTTTGTATTCGACTACTGTTTTAATTCTCAACGTGTTGAGGCGTTGCATGTTACAGTAGAGATACACAGACTAAGTGCACTATTAATGGAAAGAATAACAGATAAAATTTACTCAATACTTTTATCAAATTGCATACAATAATATTATGAATGGTCTGTAGTTGACGCAAGTAGAACACACCAAATTATTATTTTTTAACAGGTTACACAAGATATATACGTTTGATTATTTTTTTTTATTTAACCCTAAAACGTAACCGATTACTATATTATTTATCAAGAAGTGTCTAAATATAAAACTAGTTTTTGAACTAAGCCTCGAGCGTTAGTAAATAATTAATTAATAAACAGTTATATTATTATTTAATAGTCAGCTTATATTATAACTTTATATTATTAATAAATAATAAACTCGTTTATTATTATAATTGATATAAACTTATATGTAGTTGTCTAATAATTGAACAACTGTAAAAACATTGTCAAATCCAAGTTGTAGAATGAGCGAGAAGAACTGGCAAGAAAGGGTCTGCCTCTTTTTATATTTTACAGTTAACGAAATTAATAAATAACGCTACAATTAGCTTTAAATAATAAAGGTTGACGCATAATAGAGAGGGCAATTTGGCTAGATTTAGACAATATCCCGCAGCGTTCATAATTATAATAGAATGGTCTTGTTTGCCGCGCGTCATAGCTAATTTAGTACCTAATTTATAAAGCGTGTACCTTCGTCAAATTTTTTATCAATTTAAC
This sequence comes from Leptosia nina, assembly GCA_963661955.1. Taxonomy (NCBI): domain Eukaryota; kingdom Metazoa; phylum Arthropoda; class Insecta; order Lepidoptera; family Pieridae; genus Leptosia; species Leptosia nina. The sequence continues at coordinate 1,291,245 of CAVLEF010000004.1, read as the reverse complement.
ACAACGTCGATGGAACAATATTTGGATTAGAAGCAAAATGATATTTATGAATGAGATCTTTGCTCATATTAAATACATCCAAATTAATATTTATATATCTATAGCTGTAACCCAACTACATCGTCCGAATTTCGTCGCGTCGTTCTTGCGAGTCTTTAAATCATTCTTTCGTACATAATTTTTTGTTTTTTTTCCAGCTGAAGCCATCAACGATGAATAATTTTCTTGATTATTTCATGTTTCCCTCCGTTTCTTCACTCTATTAGCCTGATGTTTTATAGCCTTACTCATTCCTCAATAAATGCTCCAGCTTCCACCAATGTTTTTAAATTAAAACCAGTTTCTGAGAAAAGCGCGTTCCCACAAACAAACATACTCTTCAGCCATCTAATGTTAGTATATTTTTTTTCTTTACGTACGAATCTTGAATTAATGTCGACGAAATTGTTTCAATATAAAAGCGGGATTTCGACTATGGCGCCATCTGTGATTTGCAAATAAAAATTGTGGCAATTGTATAAAAGCTGAAATACTGTACAAATGGTGGTTTCTTGCCTTCAAAGTAATCACAATACAATACAGCTTAACTCTTGCCTTTATTTCAAGATTACATTTGTCCTAACCCTAGGCATTTCATACATTCGTGTGTTATTTGTTTGTCAACGTAGGTACGTTATATGTAAGCTTTGTCTCTTAACCTCGGCTTTGCATTAGACAAAGCTTTAAGTCGGCTTTGTGCACGAAATTAAACCATAACTCAAGTATTTAATTAAATGTGCCTTAGGTTTAAGCATTAGTAAAGACAGAAATTAAGATTTAAAAATCGAAAATAAATTGAAAAAAATGTTTTTTCGACTCGGGCAGGACTTGAACCGGCATCGTCAGCGTTCCGTGCTGTTGCTCAACCAATCGAGCTACCGAGTCCTACACCTCATCGTCGAATTTTTTCAACTGAACAAATTATAAATTGAATAGAAAAACAAATTTAAGGTCGGGCAAACTTTAACCAAATTCGACTGACTAGTCAGTCGAATTCTAGAATTGAGAAGTTCGAATTCTAGAATTGACCCATAAATGTCTACGAAACACGAAACCGGGTTTCGAATTCAAGATTTTGTGAAATACGATTGAGTTTACTAATCAAAACGTTTCTGTTGTCTTCTCAAGTATCAAAAATATCGTGTTCTTGGAACGCATTTCGTTAAGTAGCAAATAAAAATAAAAGGGTAAGAATTTTAGACAACAAGATTTAAATAAAACACAAACAAAGGTTGCAAAGCATCCGAAACGTCGAGCCGTAGTTAAAATCATTTTCAAATAAGTTTAAATAATATATATCGCGTTTTAAACCGTTAATGTTTTATTTAAAGGTGTACTACTCGCGTACACTACATACAGCATTTAGTGTGTCTCTTTGTGCGTGTTTTATTTAAACAACAAGATGATTCAATTGATATCTTGCTGTGTTTTTGAAAGGTCGAGTTCCGCACAAATCTAGTTACTCACTGCTTCCATACTCTAACCTTGTAAAACGTGCCCTCGGGGTTTTGTCAACAAACACGAAAAATTTCCTCTTTCGCATATATAAATCGCTTCTTTGTGACCTTCTTTTATTTGTGATGAGAAAATGAAACGGCTCGCGGTGAAAGATTTTTTATTATTGTTACAACTTGCTATTCATAGAATTATGTGTTGTCGAATTTTCGACTTTGGACTCTTGAAGTTTAAGTGAGAGGCATTTGATATTTCTCCTCATTTATTAACCTAATTTTTGCGACACAATCAAATGTGTTTCAGAAAAAATAAAAAATAATAGAAAAAATAGAAAATTGAGCCCACTCGTTGATTATATTTGCCATACATTGGTATAATTCAACTAACGTGTACGTCAATGGTTAAACGTTTTGTATTGACTTAAAGTCCTCGGTTTGAATCCCGTCTAAAGAAAATGTTTTGGTAGGGCTAAGTATTGAGTACAGCGTCTGAAACATGTTGAACTTTTTCCCAGAATTCCTACCACCCATTTGTGTAAATGACTGGTAGGAAGGTCGACTTCCGAATATCCAAAGCCAAAGTAGAGTGACAACGCATCTTGTGAGATGCGAAGTTAAAAATCATTTTCAAATAAGTTTAAGTAATATATCGCGTTTTAAACTGTTAAAGTGTTTTATTTAAATCTTGTGAGATGTTATGTGGTTAAAGTATTTCACCTTAGATTAAGTGAATCCTATGCTATGTCCTCTGTCAGAAAAAAAATACCTACTTTATGAGAAATCGGACACAGAAATGTGTTCGCCTATGCCCCATGGTGGGGAATGGTATTGTACCATTTATGTTATGTCCTATGAACACTATCCTATATGTAGTGTAGTGGGCTGCGTGTGGTTTTTTCATTAGCCTTTCAGCTCTGAATAAAGACCATAATTACCACATCATTGTACGTCTAATCATTACACGAGAATGGGTTCTCATCATGCCATTGTCGTTTTAATTATGATTTTCTATTTGTTACTTTTTATTGTATCTATGCCAAACGGTTTTATACCTTTTCGAACGGTTGTCTTTTTTCGTTATAATTCTATGGACTTACATATAATTATCTAAAAAATTAAATGCAGATAAAAAGTAAATCTTTTTAGTCTGTCTTTTTGCCCCTAGTACTCAAAGTGTCCGAAATCATAAATACACATATTTTTGAGACAATATACCCCAGCCTCTAGCATCTAAACAAGATGAAGAATCCACAGACTGAAACCTAATTCCTACCAACCAGTTAATATCCAGATTTTCAGACGCAGCCTAACATGTTTTTGAAAAATATAAATTGAATCATGTTGGACCCGATGGGAATCGAACCCAACGACCGGACGATTAGCCATACATTGTTACAATTACACGAGGATTACGTTAAAAATAATTCATTCAAAAGTTTAATTATTCTCTTTAGTATATATTGGTGATAGTTTCAACTCTGAATATTATAATTGCGTTTGCAAAGCATATATTTGCCTTTGCTATATGTAATTTGTAGTAGTTCAGTATTAATATTGAAAAGTTAGAGTAAATAAAGTAGTAGAACTAAAATCCACGACCAACATTGTACGTCTCATTTAAATAAAACACTTTAACGGTTTAAAACGCGTACGTATATCAGTTAAACTTGTTTGAAAATTATTGTGGAACGTCGGGCCGCATTTAAAATAATTTACAAATAAGTTTAACTAATACACATCGCGTTTTAAACCGTTAGCGTTTTTTTTATTGTGTAATACTCGCGTACACTACAGCACCATTTAGTGTGTGTCACTTTGTGCGTATGTGTACCTTCCTATATATTCCTCTCTTTATGTTTTTAAGTCGCGCTGTAAACGCCATTTCGTTTTTAAATACTTTAACAACAAATAATGAAAACGAAAGTGCTTCACGCATAATAAAAATTGCTTATTTCTTTAACAAATATCGAATCGTGTTCCAAACGAATCCACTCGTCTGTTTGTTTATTGAAAGAACATTGAATTAATTGCCGCATTCCAACTTCTCTGAAAAGGGAGAAGATTTTACAATTCACAGAATTTCTGGTGGGCGCTAAGAAATATACAATTATTTGTAATGACAATATGTGTGTTTAACTTAAAATGGCAGTATAACTCGTGGTTAATGAAATCGAGCTTAACTTTTTCTTTCCTCATATTTATATAAATCCGTTTGGAATGCCCCAAACGAGAAAACAAAATATAAAAAATAGGTTATTTCAAATACAAACTTTATATACATTTATAAAATTAACTACAATTAGTGCGGGTAGCGCAAGTAGTACGCGCGTTCTTACGTTATTGCATTATTTTAATTATCAAAAGTGATTTATTTTGTCTCAAACTTTACTAAAGTCTGTTAAGTTATGTACTAATAGCTAGAAGCACTATTTCCGCTAATTTCCTTTTTGGTATATTAATTCAAAACGCCTTTTACATCGTATGTGAGCTTTTTCGTAATTAGACCTACCCTCAAGATATAACTAAAAATGGAAGATCTAAAGAAAACAGTTTTGAATGTTTCGGAAATGTTTACTACAAAGATGGAGCAATTTCAACAGCGTTTGGATAAGGCTAGTAAGGTTTCACCTACAGAATCTAACACTTCGATCGCTATGGAGTTTGAAGCTTTTAAGTCATCTATACTTTTTTGTCTACAAAACCTACAAACTCAGGTCGAAATGTTGTTCAGGATGCAAGATGACTTGGAAATGCGCTCTAGGCGTAAATTCCTTCTACTGCATGGCGTCAACGAATCCAAGGATGAGAACCCTACCTCCGTTGCTAAAATGTTATCAGTGCTTCTTAAGTGCCCTGATCTTGCAGCGGACAGTTTATCTAGATGCCACAGATTAGGTACTCGAAGAGATACTAAACCTCGGCCAGTGCTCATCAAGCTTCGACAACATCAGGTGAAGGAACAAATCTGGTCTTCCAAGACCCATCTTAAGGGTACTGGTATAACTCTGTCCGAGTTTCTCACAAAAGGTCGGCACAATATATTCATGGCCGCGAGGAAGCAGTTTGGCGTTAGTAACTGTTGGACTCGTGACGGGAACATATACGCCATTCGTCCTGATGGGGAGCGTTGCCGTATAAACGACATGAAGGATATCATCGGTAGTGCTTCTGAAGACGAGCCGACGGCGACAACGAGTGCACCATTGCCACAGCCGCAAAAGGATAAAGGTCGCAAGAAGGCCCCAAATAAGGGGCAATAATCCCCCCATCTTAGTGTTTTAGTGTTTTCGGTTATCTCGTTGTGCTTTGTGAGTGATCCTTAAAGAGGTTAATGGTGCTTATCGTTTAAAAAACCTAATTCTTTAAAATTAGTAGTTGGTAAAATTTTATATTATCTAATTATTACTACAGTTGTGGTTCATAATTCATATACTTACTATGTTAATCATATTATTATTGTTTACATTTTGTACTCTGTAGCAACACAATGTTAATTGTCATCTGACATAATTCCAATGTGACTTTATGACACTTCGTGCAACACTGTAGATTGTCAACACAGACAATGTTTTGCATTTTACTTTGTAACGTTTATGCACAGATGTCGTAACCAAATGATTACTGATATTTCGTATATCGTATCTCGATTAGTAATCAGTAACTAGTAACGAAATGCATTAATTGAATGAATGATTGTGCCTTATTCTTGCACTCACGGTATCGCTACCTGTTACGCCGAAATGTACCCCTGACATTTGTTTGTTGTAATTATTATTATTTCCCTTTCTCAATAATTATTCTTTACTTAAAAATAGGGATATATGAACTAAAATAGCTGTAACAATTATTGTTATTATACTATAAACTTGTCGGGCACCGTTTTGCACTATTTAAATCAGCGGATAACCATTCTTAAGTATTTTACATTGCTTTTGTTAAAAATAATTTTAAGTTTTGAATAATAAAGTACTCATTTCATCGTGTTAGCGGATAAGTGCGAATGTGTGAAATATTTTTACTTTTTATTTTTGTTTGTATATAGTTTTTTTTTTGTCACAGTTTTGTAATAATATTGTATAAGTTTGTTTGTAGTAACCTGCTTACAATCATGAATAATGATAGTGAAACATCTGAATTTTTATCCATGTCTTCCTCCGATGAAGACTCGTTTCATAGTACTGTATCTTCATCTAATTCTCTTGACGTTACTCTAAAATCTGTATTTAAAGACCTAACTAAAAAATTTAATGTTATACATATAAACGCCCAAAGCGTTCCAGCGCATCACTTTGACCTTCTTTCAACTTTCTCCTCTATAAATATTCACGCTATCCTTATATCTGAAACTTGGCTTAATCCAACCCTCTCCTCCGTTACTTATGCAATCCCTGGATACAACCTAATACGTAATGATCGAGTCGGTATGCGTGGGGGCGGCGTCGCTATATATTTACGCTCGAATTATGTTAGTCGCCACCGGTGGTTGCAAAAAAACTCATTTACTTATTAATTAATTTAATTAAAAATAATACATTTAATTATTCCTACTTGTCTCCCTGTGCACGATGCATCAGTTCGACGCTTACAATTATATTAATTAATATCTTATGCTAAAATGGGTACGGCAACAGTAGCGTCACATACCGATCGCACGGGTATCGAATACGCGCACAATCAGCAGTTTCCCCGTAGTGGCACAGCTTAGGGCTGTCGCCTAATGGAGTGCAGCTTAGGGCCGGCACATAACACTTCCCCCCCAAGAACCGCGACTATTTTAACACGTTTAGGGAAAATGTTGCGGGTGGATCCTGAGCTGCTGACGTATTCGCTGCTGCTTCTTCCACACGAAGTTGCCTTCTTCTTAAATAACGACGATAGTAGATGAACAGCGCCACTATCGCCATTAGCAGGAACAAAACATATAATGGTATAGATGTATGGTATATGACGGATTTTTCAGGAATTATTGGCTCCTGAGCATCGATCTGCTTTTGAAAATTATGCAGGCTTTTCAGGTCAATGGATGATATTCGAAGAACTTTTAAAGATGGTGATGGAATAGAATTGTTGATTGATGTCAGTAGAATCTTCATTGGTTGTCCATTAATTTCATTGTTAGCATTAACAATGGTAAGGTCACCAGTGTGTAGAGAGCAGTTTGTTGGTAGAGTTGCAAGATAGCTTCCCTTCAGGTTGAGATATTCGTTTCTGCCACAGGATAGAATAACTTTTGTTTCATTAGGAAACACGAGTGAGTAATGGGCGTCATCCAACTTTTCCATTGCTTGCTTTGTTAATACCAAAGTAACGGTGGAACAGGAGGCGGTTAAATGCTGCACGGTGATAAGGGCGGCAACGCAATCCGGTGAACTTTTGATATGGTGATTGAGGTCTTCTTTACAAAGATACCGATCACTTAACTTCGGGCATTCAGCCTCTATGTACACATAATCATTACCATTGGTTGCTATATAAGGATAAGGTGGGATGAGGACTTGGTTCAGATGATTCGGCAAAATTGAAAGTTTATAAAGATTATACATAATTGGAGAGACAATCGGAATCCTCAACACTATAACTATCCTGTTTTCTGAATAATATGACCCAGTGCGAATAATACTATAATATTCTCGCAGGTCAAGGTCTAATAATAATTGGTTTTTGTCGTAGAGACTCACTAGCGTTCCTAAAATACTGCGTAACATATCTATTCCTAGCATTATATGATGTGCACTACAACTACGCGTATAGACTAAACTATCTTCTACATTTCTAATAGTGCGTAATAACTCGCCTACATTATCATTAAGTGAATCTAATGATTGCGCAAATCTAGCAAACTTAAGGGTGTGCAATTCATCGATGCTGTCTTTTTTAAGGATTAACTGAATGGTTTTATTTAATTCCGCTTGATTTTCTATTAACTTATCGATTACTTTGGAATATTCTGAAGTCCATTTCTTAGTTAAACTAATATGACGATTTGATTCGCTAATAATTTTATCCTGATTTTGGGTTAAAACACTAATTGCATTGTCGTATCTAATCGCATCGCTATAATCTAAATTTCCGGTTATGCTTTTTATTACAGTGCCTAATCCATTGATCAATCCCCGTTTGTAACGTCCAGGCCTTAAGGCATTAAGTAAATTTGATGCTCGATCTAACTTTGCTTGTATGTGTGTAATGCGTACATTGAACAAGGAAAACGTCTGATTGTCAAATATTCTTTCCATGTCACGAATTTGGTCTTTTACTAAGTTAATATTCAAATCAATTTCGTCTATGTCAATATAATGTAAAAAGTTATGATAGTGAGTAATCAAGTTCATATGTCCGAGGTCAAAAGGTAGAAGTCCAGGTCCATTGTCCATAGGTTCAAGTTTTATGTCTTGACCCATTACTAGGCCCAGCATCAGTGTCAGGAGGAGTCTGCAACAAATTATTGCTTTTTGGTAACCGTTTAAGACGGGATTTGGAAACAGGTAACTTTTTCTTTGAGGTGTAAATATGGATAGGTTGGTTGGATACCACTTTATCAGCTAAGTATCGTGGAGCTACTTTACGTCGAGAAGTCATAGGATTATTTATGTAAACCGTTTGGTCAGGTGCATAGTCTGTCTCAGGTTCTCTGTGAGAATTATGTCGTAAAGTGATAGCTTCACGTTCCGCGAATGATGAGTCATGTATTATATTGTAAATTGTCTGCATGTTACTTTTATGGTTCTGCATATATTGTTGCATAAGTCTTTCCGATAAATTTAAGTCCGTGGGATCTCTAGGATCATAATGTCCCGTTATGATGTCAAAAGGTCTACATTTTGTTAAACTATGAATAGAACTATTATATGCTAAAATCGCGTATGGTATAAGGTTTGAAGTCGGTTCATTTTTGTGAACAAGTTTTAATATTCTTAAATGTTCTAGAAGGGTACTATGAAAGCGTTCAATCATACCGTTTTCGTTTGGTGTATGTGGAGCTACCAAATGATGATTAATTTTATGTAATTTTAGAAATTCCGCAAAAACCTGGTTCGTAAATTCAGTACCACGGTCGGTGGTTAATGATAATGGTGAACCGTGATGGGAAATAAAGGAAAGTAAGGATTTAATGATATTCGGTGCAGTACAGTCATTTAGTCTATATGCTTGTGCATACTTTGAAAAAGCGTCAATTAACGTTAGGTACTTGTCATGGTCAATACTTAATACGTCCATATGTATAATTTCAAAAGGTTTAGAAGGAGGCGGTACGATCTTGAACTGTTGCCTTATGGGCTTACGATCGTATTTTGCACAATTACATGTCTCACACAAATTAATAAATTTTGCTATGTCAACTTTCATTTTAGGCCAAAAATAACGCTGCGAAAGCGATTGATAAGTTTCATTAATGCCACGATGATTTGTTTTACCTTCGTGATACTTTCGAATTGTGTCCTGTTGATTTAGATAGTCGGATATATTCTCAATTTGTCGCTTTACAAGAACAAGTTTCATGGCTGCACTTTTAAATGTATTTTGCACTATAGGAACAACGTCATACATATGTTTTAAAGGTTGAACTAATATGCCTGTGCGAATTTTTGGATCTGCGTATTTTTTAATTAAGCTGATTACTGATTCTTCTAGGTTAGCCTCGTTTATAGTTACAGAAACTTTCGAATATCCTTCAAAAGGCTTGCTAACAGTAGGTTTTGTATTAGTTGAAGTAGACGTGATTTTTATAACAATTTGTCGTCGAAAAATATTTAAAGGATCATCACTAATGGGAATTTCAAGGATGGGATCTTCGTGACTGGTATGCTTGGTTCCACCAGGATTAACGTCTTCCTGTCTATCAGAACTATAAGCTCTTAAAGTAGGTGCAGTGTCCGTAGAAGAGTTGCTAATTAATGGTCTGTCGTCAGGTGCGGTCACTGTCGACTCGGAATCAGAAATATTAACTACCATAGATGCTACATTCTCATTATGTAATTCAATTCGCGATAACGCGTCAGCATTTGTATTAGCTTTACCTTTTTTATATATAACGGTATAATCAAATTCACTTAGTTTGAGACGCCAACGAGTAAGACGTGAATTTGGTTCTTTAATATTCATTATCCATTGTAATGGCCTATGATCTGTTATAATTTTAAACTTACGACCGAAAAGATAAGGACGAAAGTATTTTGTAGCCCAGACTATGGCTAATAACTCTTTCTCTATTGTACTATAATTTAATTCGCTATCGTTTAAAGTACGTGAGGCGTACGCGATGGGTTTATCGGATCCAATAGGACCTTGAGATAATACGGCACCTATAGCTACGTTTGATGCGTCTGTTGTTAGTATAAACTCTTTATTAAAGTCGGGATATTGTAAAATAGGATCATTGGATAAAAGGATTTTACATTTTTCAAAACAACTAACATATTCCGAATTTAAAATAATTTTACTACCTTTTTTAAGACATTGTGTCATAGGTTTAATTACACGAGCGAAATCTGGAATGAATTTTCTATAATAACCTAATAAACCAAGAAATTGCTTAATTTGTTTAGGAGTTTTTGGGATGGGATATTTTTTAATCGCTGCTATTTTATCAGGGTTGGGCTTTATACCATCTCTACTAATTATATGTCCTAAATACGATGTTTCTAATTTTAAAAATTCTGACTTATCCATTTGTATTTTAAAGTTTGACTCTCTAAGTCTCTGAAATACTTTTCCTAAATTAATCATATGCTCTTGAAGGCTGGTGCTAAAAACTATGATGTCATCGAGATATACTAAGCAGATAACGTTCTGTAACCCACGCAGTACATCGTCCATAACTCTTTGAAATGTTGATGGTGAATTTTTCAATCCCATGGGCATACGCAAAAATTCAAAATGACCGTGTTCTACATTAAATGCCGTTTTATGAATGTCATTAGGGTTCATTTCCACTTGATAGAAGCCACTTGCGAGATCTAAAGTAGTAAAATACTGACATTTCCCTAACTTATCTAATACGTCATTAATATTTGGAATGGGATATTTATCGTCTATTGTTTTTTCATTTACTTTTCTGAAATCAATTACTATTCGCCATTTTACTTTTCCTGAGGCGTCGGCTTTTTTCGGTACTACCCATATCGGAGAACTCCATGCTGATTGAGAAGGTCTTATAATACCTTGATTTAACATTTTACTAATTTGCTCTTGAACTTCGCGCCTATGTATAAAAGGATATCTGTATGACTTAGTGAAAACGGGCAATTCGTCGGTTGTTCTAATATTGTGCTTAATTTTATTAGTAAAGGTTAGAGACTCACCTTCAATATAGAAGACGTCGGCATATTGCGCACAAAGTGTTTCTAAATTTGCTTTTTCTTCTGGATTTAAATGGTTAGTTCTTAATCGTGATAAAACTTCGGCTGCTCGGCCTGAAACTAGTTTAGCCGGTTGTATATCGTGGTTAAAAACTTCAGCTTCTATCGGCCTATCCATCGAAAAAACTACATCGTGTCTAGTTGGATTTACTATCTCTATAAAGCCACGACTGTCACGCACGCTGGTTATACAATTACTGATTGTACAGTTGGACAAAATCTGGTCTGATACAATAACGTCACCGTCATGAGAATTTATTGGTACCTTAACTACTTTGCTTGAGTTAGCGGGAATGATTGCTTCATATAAATTACAATTACGCGAATCATACATACGCAATGGATTATTAGAATTCCGGGTATTAAGTACTTTATTTTTTAAATCAATTGTAGACTCTAAGTTTTCTAAAAGATCAAGTCCAATAAGTCCATCGAAATAATTATGGAATTTGTATACGAATAAAGTTATGTCTATGTTCTCGTTAAATTCCGGGAAACAAGGTAATGTAATAGAATAGTTACTTCTTGTAGTCGCGTGTATATTCGTCACTTCAATCGGATCATAATTACAAGGTATATGAGAATAAAATCGTTGCACTACTTCAGGGCTGATAAAAGATTGATTAGCACCTGTATCAATTAAAAATTTAAGAGGTGGATTACTAATTTGAATGTAAGGTAATTGTCTTTGTGTCTGTATGTTAATTTCTATTTTGGCTTTTCTGAATTCTTGCCTTTCGGAAAATTTTCAGTTTCAGTCACTTGAGCACATTCGTCACTGTCAGGAATTTCATTCGATTGTTCTATTTCTTCACAGTTATAATACGAATTATAGTCAGGGTCAAAGTAATAATAGTCAGGATATTCTACGGTCGGGTTGTATTGGTCATAATAATCGTAATAATCGGGTTCGACACATTCGTTGACATTTAAATCTCTACTTTTAAAATAGTTTGTAGGAGGTGGATTGCCGTGCTTACGCCAATCATGTCCAGTCAAAGGTAACTCCTTAGTAACGTAATGACTTACACCGCTCATTGGAGTAGGTCCCTGTTTTTGGGCTACCTGGTTACGTGGAGGTAAACGGAATAAATTACTGTTAGGATTATAATTAGGTGGAGGAGCACGAAAAACTTGTTGTGTACGTGTAGGGAATCTAGGCATAAAATGATTAGGTTGACTTGATTTAAACTGTGGGAATGTATAAGGTGTATTTATTCTCGGAAAAGGTAAATTGTGCTTATTCACATTATATAGTAAAGGTTGTGGTGTGTGTGTCGTTTGAACTGAAGATTGCGGTTTTAATGTGTGGTGAAATTTAGGTAGAGCATCGTTACGATTTTGCAAATAGATAACGTTTAATTCTTCTTGTACAAACTCTAAGGCCTTCTCTATTGTTTCAGGGCGCATGCAACGTATGCGTGACCCTAGTGGTTCCTTAAGACCACGAATAAACGCTTGCAGTGTTAATTTTCTATATAATTGTCTTTTCGCGTCAATAGTTGTTTCTATAGTTTCGTGAAGCGAAACATAGGTCATTATTGTACTAAATAAGTTATTGCATTTGTCATAAAACTCTTGAGGAGAGTTTTGTCCTTGAGTTAGACACGCGATATCGTTATACAACGCGGTTTCGTCTCGTTGATCGGAAAAATTATTTATTAAAGAGTCCCTAATTCCTTGCCACGAATCGGGAATACCATTTGAATTTATTAAACGTCCTGCATGTCCTGTAATCTTATTAAGAATTCCATTAATTAATGAAATGTTTGATAAGGATGCTTGCGGATCATCACGCATAAACTGCCTAACTAATTCGTCACAAATTTTTATAAATCTAGTCAATACATGTGGGTTGCCGTCGAAATCCGGCACAAACCTTAAGGATTTAAAAATAATATCCTGCTCCGAGGTCATGTTTAAAATATAATTAAAACTAAAATCACTACAATTATCGGAATCGCAATTATTCCTCAAATTATCTAAATCTCGTAGGCTATCAATTTGCCGAAATCGAGAGGATTGTTGGCGGGTTCCCTTAGGATCAAGGGATGACCCCCGAGATTTCCGTGGATGGAAAATCGTGAAAAGGACTTATAAAATAAAGGAAGCAACACAATAGATAATTTTGTGTGTACTTACATGAGCATTCTGCGACCGGTATCGAAGTTTGGATACGCCGGGGCTCCTTGGTTCTAAGATACTCGCAATTGTTTCTTAAGAGAAACGGTCAGCCTCGCAGGTCACGGTCCAAAGTTAGGTTTCCGAAAAATTTCCCGCGATTTACGACGACCCGAGTATCCTACCGACTGCGCCAATTATGTTAGTCGCCACCGGTGGTTGCAAAAAAACTCATTTACTTATTAATTAATTTAATTAAAAATAATACATTTAATTATTCCTACTTGTCTCCCTGTGCACGATGCATCAGTTCGACGCTTACAATTATATTAATTAATATCTTATGCTAAAATGGGTACGGCAACAGTAGCGTCACATACCGATCGCACGGGTATCGAATACGCGCACAATCAGCAGTTTCCCCGTAGTGGCACAGCTTAGGGCTGTCGCCTAATGGAGTGCAGCTTAGGGCCGGCACATAACACTCGCATATCCCCTTTTCGATTGTGAGTATCTCGACGCAGCCTCCACCTTCTAACGCAGCCGAGCATCTCTTAATCGAAGTACTGCTTGGTACAACAAAAATTCTTCTCGGCGTTTTCTACTCCCCCTCTTTAACAATTGACTATTTTGCTTCTTTTGAAACTGTTTTAGATAACTTTACATCTTTATACCAAAATATAATAATTATGGGCGATTTCAACACATGTCTAATTAAAGATGACCACCGATCTAAAAAGCTGGTCTCTATAGTAAACTCCTTTAATCTTAGTATCTTGCCCCTAAATGCCACCCACAATATTCCTAATTGCACTCATTCCCTGTTAGATCTCATTTTTACGTCCTCTTCTCATCTTGTTGCTAGTCATGGTCAATTACCTGCCATCGCCTTTTCACATCACGACCTCATCTATGTCTCGTATAATCTTAAACCTCCCAAACCTAAACCTTCCGTAGTTCTAAGGCGCAACCTTAATGGAATTAATACTGAGCGCCTTCTGGCGGATGCGTCTGAGATTGATTGGGCAGCAGTATATGACTGTTCGTCTATTGATAGCAAAGTCGATTTCTTAAATGCTTCTATTACTACCCTACTAGATTTTCACGCTCCATTAAGACCTGTTAGGCTAAAACACTTGCCTTCTCCTTGGCTTAACGACGAGATTAAATCGTTAATTTCAAAGAAAAATCGTGCAAAAGCTAAAATGCGAACTGCCAAATCAGACGTTGAGCGCGAAAAGTACAGGACAGCACGCAATCGATGCAATACGCGCTGTCGGGATGCGCAGAGGCGCTATATACATGACGCTGTTTCTAATGGAGATCCCTCGTACATTTGGAAATTCCTCAAACGCCTTGGAGTAGGTAAGACGCAATGTACTGCCATTCCTTCTGAAATTAATCTGAATAATTTAAACGCTCATTTTACTTCTTTATCGACACCAAATGGGAATACTATGAACCCTCCCTTAGACCACATTGTATCGTTATCCCCTCCTAACTCTCCTTTCTCGTTTACAGAATTCACTGAGCACGATGTTGAAAAAAGTATTTTGTCTATATCTTCCAATGCTATGGGGTGCGATCTGATTGGACGTTCTATGCTTCTTCTTATTCTTCCTGTCGTTCGTTCAGTTATAACTCATATCTTTAACTATTCAATTATTTCTGGTGAATTTCCTACGGCTTGGAAAGATGCTCTTATAATTCCAATCCCTAAAAAAGCAAACCCTAGCACTGTCTCTGATTTTCGGCCTATCTCTATTCTGCCTTTTCTTTCTAAAGTACTTGAACGCCTCATTCATAGCCAACTTAGTGATTTTTGTAATAAAAATTGTATTTTGGACCCACGTCAATCCGGGTTTCGTCCCGGCCACAGTACTACTACTGCACTAGTTAAAGTTACAGACGATATCCGTAATGACATGGAGAACAAGCAACTCACGATTCTCACACTACTTGATTTCAGTAACGCGTTTAATACTGTGAATTGTGCAGTGTTGCTCAAATTACTACAATCAATTAACATTTCCTCTTCCGCTATTAACTGGTTTTCTAGCTATCTTTTTGGGCGCCGCCAGTGCATCAAAGCCAACGAATCTTACTCCCAATGGAGTTCAACTAGTTCTGGAGTTCCGCAGGGCGGCGTCTTATCTCCACTTCTCTTTGCTATTTACATAAACTCCTTAACTTCTTGCCTAACTTCGCATTTTCATCTTTACGCAGATGATCTACAGATTTACGTCACATCGAGTCCTGATAATCTACCGTCAGCTATACTCGCTATCAATAATGATCTGGCCAGAGTAGTCCAATGGAGTAAAGACTACGGTCTTAAAGTAAATCCTCACAAGAGCCAGGTTATCATTATTGGTAGCCCATATTACATCTCCAGACTCGATTGGACTCAGCTTCCTCCTGTAACAATCGACGGTGTTCCCTTAGATTTTAGGCAGACCGTAAAAAATCTTGGAGTAATATTCGACCGTAATTTATCCTGGGCACATCACATTAAAGATGTTAGCCGAAAGATATATGCAGCATCAAGTACCCTCAGACGTCTCAGCAACTTCTTACCTTTTAATACCAAAACCATGCTAGCGCAATCCTTGCTCCTACCCTTACTAGACTATGCCGATTCAGCTACATCTGATTTAAATGAAGAATTACTAGACAAACTTGACCGCCTTCAAAATTTCTGCA
The DNA here is from genome assembly GCA_963661955.1 of Leptosia nina. Classification (NCBI taxonomy): domain Eukaryota; kingdom Metazoa; phylum Arthropoda; class Insecta; order Lepidoptera; family Pieridae; genus Leptosia; species Leptosia nina. The sequence goes on along the minus strand of CAVLEF010000004.1, from coordinate 1,275,569 downwards.
TCCGTTTTATATTTGGCCTGAGGAAGTATGACCACGTTAGTTCTTTTCGTCAACAGCTTGGCTGGCTACCGATTCGACTCCGACGTAATGCACATGTCCTTCACCTTTTATACTCCATTCTATTTAATCCTAAAACCCCATCTTACCTTAAAACTGAATTTAAATTCTTATGTTCCTCTAGCTATAGTCTACGCTCTTCAGATAGACTTATCCTGGAAGTCCCTTCGCACAGCACTTCCTACCTTGGCAAATCTTTTAAGGTCACAGCAGTACGCTTATGGAATCTGCTTCCAATTTCCGTTCGTTTAGCTCCCTCACTCTCATCCTTTAAACACCTTCTTTACAAACATTTTACACTTTACAACTCTCAAACTTAACGTTTATAATATTATTATTATTGTAATAAGTAAAATTATTTAGATTTTAAGTTTCGCACTTCCTGCACGTTCCCCTAATTAAGTTGTTTTACATTATTTTCCTAAGAAGGGTCGCCTGGAAGAGATCGCTTAATAGCGATAAGGCCGCCCGTTACACTCCATACTTTATAGATATTATTATTATTTTTAGTTCATTGTAATTGTGTGCGTGTGTTGTGTAAAAAGTATAAATAAATAAAATAAATACAATTACTGTTTGTAAATAGTTGAGATTCAATTTTTTTGGGACTTGTTGTAAGTAACTACTTTAAGGTGTGTAAATTACGGTATGCAAATTCGTAGCAGGTACCTATTTGTAAGTTTTACTAGTATACTGAGAGATTTTGCAAGGACTGGAAGAAGTTAGTTAGAAGTAGTCTTAGATAGAAGTTATTGTCAAAACAGAGTTTTCTTTATGATAGAAGGAGACAGACTAGCATGGGGTCCACTTGATGGTAGATGATATACCCATACCCTAAGGATCTATACAAGATGCGCTGTCGACCTTTTTTGGCTTTGGATATTCGGAAATCCTGAAGACTGAAACTGAAACGCGATTAAGCTTCACGGATCTTGCATAATTCGTGACCCGGACAAAATTTCTACATTCCTGCCACCCTATAACATCCAGATGTCCAATTTAAGGGAAATTATCATTAAAAAAATTAGAACCATGCACCCGACAAGGATTGAATCCACGACCCGTTGATTGTTAGATTGTTACAATTAGACCAAAAAGCCCGTCGTAAGATATATCTAATCTTACGACGGGCTTATAAAAATATGAATATTTTAAAATAACTAGCGCTTGTACTTACGCGACTAAAGCTTACCTCTCAACATAGAAATTGGGGAGGCTTTTACTCAGTGTCTTACGAAGCTCTCGAAAGCTCTTCCCTCCAAGACAATACGCGGTTAAGACGCCAGTTCAAACAGTCCTAATACCGCCTTATGATGTAAAACTTTCGGATAAGCAATAATCTACCAACTTATCTGATGTTGATCAACTTTCCCGATACAAACTTTTGCAATTCGTTTCGATGTTCGAATATGTTCCTTTGTAATTGGACTTCTCTTTCATTTGAATAAATTACAAGGAAATTGGGTATTTAGATGTAAAAAGATGCGAAAGTTTCGCTGTGAGGGTAGACTGTGTGGATTTTATTTATTAGGAAATAGTTAGTCAATCTATTTAATGACAGAGAAGGACAGACAAGCATGTTCACTTGATGGTAGGTAATATACCCGAGCCTATAGCATTTAAACAAGATGCACTGTCGACCAATTTTGCCTTTGGATATTCGTAATTCCACAGGCTGTAACCGAAACGCGATTAAACTTCACTTTTCATCTTTAGACGGTGGTTCGTGATCCGGACGGAATTTCTAACATGTTGGGCACGGTGGGGATCGAACCCACGACCCGTTGATTATTACCATACATTACTACCATTAGACCAACGAGCCCGTCAATCTTACCTATCCAACCCACAATATTACCTATTTAAATCCAGAACTAATCTATTTGAAGACCCGGTTAACGGGTCAACTGTACAAAATTTAGTATTTATATTGTAGTATATAAAATAATAGTATTTATTTGGTTCAAAATTGGAAATTGAAATTTTAGCACCTTCCCGTTGTTAGATTCATCTGAAATTTGGTACACAAATTTAATTTAGATGACAATAAAATATGTATAATAAAATGAACAACACAATAAGTCTAAGATGGCGGCCGACACAAAATGGCGGATCACATATTTTTCCTTAACCCCCTCAATATGGGTATCTACTAAAACACGATGATTATGTCAAAATTTTAAATGTTTTGTAGTTTTCAATGCAGTTTTTTTTAAGTTGATACTTATTATTACGTAATTTGTGGCTTTGATGCTAAAACATTCGATATAATATAAAATACATGTGAATTCGATATCCATGGTATTTCATGTACCTGGAAATTACAATATCCTATGATTTTCATTTCCACTCGTTCCTGGATCTCATATTAATTGCAGGTCATAAATATTTTATTTCTGTTTCTTTGCGTAATAATGAAAATGACACTTCGTTCGCCTCCAACGTTCGTCATTTAAAGACAATTTATTATATACTCTTTTGTTTGTTTAATTTGTTTTGTTAAGAACAGCCTGACTTATAGGACATCTTTTAATAACAAACTTTTTTTTAATAACAAATCTACGACTTGAAATTGAAGATTGTAGTAATTTTTTAAACTAATTTTGTATTTGTATAAATGATTTTAAAGGGACACCAAGCCTAAAGTTGGGACTATGTTCCAAGTCAGGTATTAGCAACCTTTTAGCTAATAGTTTGATACAAAATACAATTTCAAAGGACAAGAACAAAGCAGTGGAGTAGAATGTGAAGAACTTTTCTCTCCCTTCCTCAATACTCTCAATTAATTTCCGATCGAAACTAATTATAACTTTTGTGACGCGTAATTTGAATCCATAGCTTGTGTCTTCTGAAGACGTGTGATCTTAAACGTGATTTATATTCTTGTATTAATATTGTAAAGCCAACTCGTAATATATAAAACTGAAGAGTTTGTTCGTTTGTTTGAACTAAGTAACTACTGGTGGGAATTGAATTTCTCTTATTGTGTTGGTTAGGACATTTAGCAAGGGAACATAAAACATCACAATGCGACCAATATGATCCAAGATACAGCGGCAAATGTGGAGAAAACGGGGAAAATTATTTCTATTTGTAGGTTCCTTAGCTGCAAAAACGGTTCAAAATAACAAAAAATATATAAATAAAAGAATGAATATGAATTAAGAATATCCCCTTTAAATGATATAAAAAATGTACGCGACACTATATTATGTATGTTAATCCTTTGTCATTAATTTGCAAGAACGACGGGACTCGACCGACATCGTGGGTTATTATGGAAAGGGAGTAGGTGAAGTTTAATAGTTTTTTTTTTTCAGTATGTAGATTCTTTCTAAAATCTTTTTTCTTACGCTAGTAGTACACATTTAAATAAAACACTTTAACGGTTTAAAACGCGACATATCGTCGACAGCCGTGGTCACGGGGAGACTAATATATCGCGTTTTAAACCGTTAAAATGTTTTATTTAAATCTTCTTTCTATTAAAAATTCTTAGAAGATATGTTACAATAATAAGTTTTAGTATCAGTTGTGGAGTTTGCTTTGAAATATAACTATGATAAATATCACTACCCATAAAATATTCCCTTTGCTTTGAACGCGACTTAAAACATCTACGATTTGAAATTAAGCGAATAAATTTTCTAAAAAAATTCACACCATTGTTCCTTCAAATAGATTTTAACGAGTGTACTGTTATTGTATAAAAATATTAGTTTCCAAATGTATATAAAAATAACAAACTGACGTCATGTCCACGACGTCACAATCCAAAATGGCCCACTATTAATAATTTATCGAATAAAATCGAATAAACGAATTATTCTGAATAATTCTTCGTCAACTAATTCCAGGGTTTTTGATAATAAATGATCGTGTCACTCGCAGGTGGGAAAATGAAGCGATTAAATTGTCGTGTTGGGCACAGTTGTTGGAATGAATGATTTCCGCGGATTTTATTATTTGTCCGGACACATCCGTTGACATGGAAACGATAGAAGCTCGATAGGAAACTTATAACACTGAACACTTCTTACATTTTCGAAGGTCAAGCTATTGTAATTAATAAGTTCAAAACCGTTTGCAATACAATTTATAATACACTTAGCTCATATAATGCTTATAACTCTTCGCCGCTTTTTTTTTAAATTACATCTAACAATCATGAGAATAACTTGATGTAAGGCGAAACCCTCTAGCTAAATAATTTATAAGCGATTTTTAATTTATATAGTGACGTCATGTGCAACAACATGTTGTAGGATTCAAATTTCGAACCCGGTAATTTATACCACCGCTTTTATGCTTTAGATTAGACTTTAAGTTGAACTCAAACGAGCTATTTTCGTCCCCAGCTGTTCGGTCAACTGGCACGAACAATCCATGAACACGCTGACCTACATCCTGTTTCTGTTCGCGATGGGGCAGATCGTTCCACTCTCGGTCATCACCTTCAGTTACGTGAACATCATCAGGACGATGAAGAGGGTAAGTTGATCCGTTGGAAGTTGACAATTTGGAAGAAACGTAATATAATAAATACTCTTTAAACGCTGTCCGTTTACGCGAGTAGTACACATTTAAATAAATCATTTTAACGGTTTCAAACGGGAAACATATTAGCTACACTAATTTACAAATTATTTTAAATCGGCCCAACGTTTCGGATGCCGTCGTCGCGAAAGTCCTGCCAACATATTATGTTACAAAAATCCCGCTTATTAATTAACTAGCTGTGTCAGCGACTTCGTCTGCGTAGAATAGTAATATTGGGCGCTCAAAATTGTTTTTGCAAACCTCCTTTTCATCTTTATAAATTTAAACTCCCAACCATGATGTCGGACGCTCTTGTCAGTTAATCTCCGTCGTTCTTGTAAGTTAATCTTAAAATATAGCCATATTAAGTAGCGAACCTTTTTTTAGATCATTTAAAGAGATTTTTCCTTCATATATTTTTTTGGTATCATGAACCGTTTTCGCAGCGTACGCATGGGGAACCCTCAGTGATTAACAAACTTACTCAATGAATGTTCTAATCAACACAAAATTATTCAATTCGAACCAGTAGTTCCTGAGATTAATGCGTTCAAATAAACCCCTCAGCATTATATATTAGTATAGATTGAAGTTCTATAAAATATTTAAATTTGTAAAGTTTTTAACAGTTAAAAATATAAATAGTTTATATTACAACTAGCTGTGCCCGCGACTTCGTCCGCGTGGAATAGTGACTTGGGGTAGAATTTTTAATAATTTAGGCTGTTTATTAATTCATGCCAATCTATGTTGTAAATGCTACTTTGCCCCAACACTCTCACCTCACATCACTCCTACTCTAACTCCCACTCTCATTCCTACACTTCTATTCCCAAAAAGCCAAAGAACAAAGTTTCATTGTTCTAGCTTCAAAAACCACGAATTTCCATACAAAATTTCATCCTCTTTTTCAACCCCTTTTTGGCATTAAAAAGGAGCCTATGTCCTTTCTCAGGCTCTGCAATATCTGTGTACCAAATTTCATTTAAATCACTTCAGTAGTTTCGGAGTTAAAGCGGGGCAGACAGACAAAGTTACTCTCGCTTTTATAATATTAGTATAGATTAATATTTCTTATTGCCACTATGAGAGTGCAATTCGTACCGTTTAACTGCACTGGAAGTACTTTTCTCATTATTTTAACACAACGTAGATATCTATATAAAAACTTAATACACCCCAATACTTAAACATTAAATTAAGATAAGTCAGTACTAGAAACAGTCAGACTTAGCGTCCCTAGAAAGCCGTAGATTTATACGGGTTTACTCCGCAATAGTTGTTTAAGCAGTTAAAACTAATTTAGCGATACTAAATTAGATTTTGCTGGCGATACATTACAACATTCCACTAAAACAGCAATTAAGCATTTGTGTACTTATTAACAGCATTTAAAGGGGATCCAGCGCAGTTTACATTTCAATAAAACATTTTAACGGTTTAAAACGAGACAAATATTAGTTAGGTTTTTCGTGTTTTAAACCGTTAAAAGTGCTTCACTGTTATTGATATTTTACAGTTGAATTTAAAGTATAATTCTGCCCCTCTTCGTGCCTGTTTCACTGAGTTCACAAAAACAATTATGTTCCCTCACGATTTAAACTTAGGACAAACGATAAGTCTGCTGAACATTTGAACTCGTGTTATAAGTTATCTGTGCCCAGTTCTAGCTCTATGTAATTTGAAAATCGATAATTGTACAATGTGACCTAATTATTTTAATGAACGACGTGTCGAGAGGTTCTCTCGTGGTAATTTGCGAAAATTCTACTAACTTGGTATGGTAATTTTAAAATGAAGCTTCATTTAATGCATCTACACAATATTTGTTTAAAAGGTATATATAAAAAAAATACAAAACGTTGCAATACATGCATATAAGTTTGTTTGTAAGACAAAAATATAAACGAATATTATATTAGCGTTAGTTTGTGTGTGCAATTAAAAGTATAAATTATTTGTATATAATGCTACATACGTAGGCACGTGCGTAACTCTAAAAATATGTATTAATAAAATATATGTCATAAGTGATTCTTTCTTTTCCCAATTTGGTATATAATTATTTGTATAATGTATATAAATATTTTTACCGATGTATTTTTCATAATCTTCCTAGCATGTTGAGTTAAGAACTGAACAGAACATATCGTCTTAATTATTCGTACTTTATGCGAATAGAACACATTAAAAACATTTTTAACGGTTTAAATCACGAAAAATAGGTAAAATAAATTGGAAATTATGTAATTCTGTAGTTTTAATCCGATACAAATACTTTACTTAATGTATCGTTGTTACTGTTTACTGTTTGTTGGATTAAAGTTTGTTATTTTTGATATTTTATATAAATTGTAGAATTTATACTACAGCTGTGGGTTTGAAATCCGCCCTTGTCATATCTATCATTTAGCTATGAATATTATTTCTTTTAAAAGCAAGATCGTTTTAAAGGTAGGAATAAACATTCATTATCTAATACAGATTACCCGCGGAAAACATAACTTAGCTTACCCCAGTTTCTATCGAGAGAACAGTGATACAGTCTCTGTATTATGATTAACCTGTGTCAAGGGTACACGAGAAGAGAAACGGATCGCAACGGATTTAAACAAAGCTCCACGAATTGTCACTGAATTGTCGTTCTATTTGATATTTGCATATAGAGAGAGCGCTTCAACTGTCTTTGAACATTTGAAGGTTGCCATGCAACTCGCTGGAAATTATTCTTGCTTCGGAATCAATCGTTCAAATTGATTTTGCATTTGTGTTCGACGTTTACATATACGAGTAGTTTTCGTATGTGAAGTAGTTATAATTTTGCTGTGTTTTCAGACAGCCTCTGTAGCGACATGGTTGTGTCACTCACAAACGTATGTGTAGTGAGCGTTCCTGGGTTCAAATCGCAGGGAAATAGTAGATTGTTGGTCAGGCCATAGAAGCCTGACCATCTTTTTGTCCGTAAATAAAACCATTAAATGAAATGGAGGCAGAAATGTGTTCCCATGCCTCTACGGAGTACAATATTACACTTTATATGTGGTTTATGTGAATGGCGTCTTTTTAAATGACCATAATTAAAAAACTTATTTGAAAATCATTTTCAAATAAGTTTAACTAATATATCGCGTGGAACCGTTAAAGTGTTTTATTTAAATGTGTACTACTCGCGTAAACTATAGACAGTATTTAAATATTAAACAAAACATGTAACTCCAAACAATTGTCGAGTGAAAAGTTTTACAGAAATTAACAATAAGGATGTACGACTCAAAATTTCTCCGCCATCTTTTCAAATTAAACGTCAAAATGACAGTTATATATTATATACAAGCTTGTTATATCAAAGTGATTTAAATTAAGCACGTTTTAACAATTTACACGTGCGATCATTTCTTTTAAATCTTAAGTAGAAAACATTTAATCAGTGTTTAATGTTTTAATTTAATACCTTTTTATAATTGTTTATTACTTCGTAAAAATAAGTCCTGTTTATTCGCAGAACTCTAAAAGGTTGGGTCGCGTGCGCGTGAGTCGCGCAGAAGCTAGAGCGACCGCAATGGTCTTTATCATGATAATTGCCTTCACCATCGCCTGGACTCCGTATTCCCTCTTCGCCCTGATGGAGCAGTTTGCATCTCAGGGTATAGTGAGTATTACACATTTTTAATTTGTTATTTGAAATTGCCTTCCTGCAAGATTAAAGAAGTGGTTTTTTAATGTATCTATACATAATCAATTTTCAGTAATATTTAGCCCCGTGTTATATTAATGTTATATATTGATTAATAATAAACAAACATACAAAAATAGGCGGACGTATAATGCAAGTATAATGTATGAAAGTAGTATTGTTTTTAAAACAAAATTTTAATTGCCTGTTGTTATCGAATGAAATAATTCTATCACATAGAAAAATGTATTACTATGTATATAGTATGTTTGTAATTCAAGATGTTACACACAAATTATTTATCGATACCACGTTTTCGTTATAAATCGTTGTTTTAGATGTATGTTGTTTTTTATTCCATATACAGTATACCTGTTAATATATTAATCATGAATAGAAAGTGAAACGATTATAAACCACAAGAAGATCTGAAAATTGTTTTAGTTCATTTTGCTTATGATACATACAGATATCCCCCGGAGCCGGCGTAATACCAGCTCTAGTCGCCAAGAGTTCCATCTGCTACGACCCTCTCATCTACGTCGGAATGAACACTCAGGTGAACATTAATCCTATTATCAATATTAATATCATACACGCATTTGTTAATTTCGATTAATCTTTACAGTTCCGGCAGTCTATCAAGAAGATCTTCGGTGTCCACTCCAAGTGTCGATCTCCGAGTAGAGGTTACAACACGGCTATGTCGCCGGCACATAAGCTATCAGCTTTCAACGATATTACGGTTCGATTTAATACTTCAGACACAAACGTTCCCAGTACACCGAGAAGGCTAAAAGAAAGAGCTCCAAGTAACGATGAATCTGACATATCTAATGACTATAATAAACTATCGTCTAAAATAGGTGAACTAGGTACTATACAAGAAATGAAAACTGTATCTGATGCTGAAAAATCGATAGACACAGTCTACGATGACGAAAGCAGTAAGAAAATTGACTCAGAAAACTCACCCATACTGACCATCGACAGAGGGCGTTTGATGTTTACCAAGAAAAATGTGAAAGATATCCTCGATGACTCCAATGTGTCTAGTGAAGAGAGCACTAGCGAACATAATTTCAAGAAAATTAAACATAGCTATTCATTCGATTTAGGGCAAGTAGTACCGGTGGAGACAAAACGACGGAAATACTCAATGGAGACGTATATGCCATCGAAAGGTTTGTTTAAAGAGACGATACTTAGTAAATTTGTTGATGCTGATCGCGTGAAAGACGGTAATTTCAATGTTTAGTCCTTCGGTAGCTATCCATGGTAACGTTTCAACTTCCAATGAGGATGCATTGGGTGAGATGGATTCAAATCATATTTGAATATCCATGATCTTAATGGCTTGTTCCATTTTTGGACTGAAATGCGATGACTGCGATGTTCGAAACCAATGGAAATCGAAGTCAACGAAACAAGTAACCCGAAAACTAACCCGTCAATCCGTTAAAAGTTAGTAACGATATGAAAAAAGGGAACAAAGCTTAGCACAATTATACTTAGTAGTTAATTTGTTAAATGTTCGAGTGGTCTGAAAGAAATGAAGGATCTGTGATAGACGATATCAGTGCCAATTGAAATATGTCTAGTATTTTTCTAATGACGAATTTATTAAGGTGTAATATATTTGAAGTTATAAGGTTGAAATGTTTTTGTTTATGCCTGGGTCTTAGGGTAACTTTAATCTCACATCGAAACAAGCGAACAGGTCAGGTTTTTTAATGTACTAGGTGGGTCTCCATTGAGCGAGGAGCCAGTTGGAGGACCTCGGTCTATTAAGACACGGGTGCTGAAGGCATTCGGCTGACTTCGACTCGGTTTTGTCCATCAAGGGCGCTTCGGCAGCGTGCTCATGCAAAGGAACCCTGAGTTTCTTTTGAGCAAAATTCTGACCTATTCTTCTCCAAGGTTGCTTACTCAGTGAAGATCCGACGCGAAGACTATTGTGATAGCGATAGTTAAATATAATGAATCGTCCTTGTGTTCTTCGTTAGACTCGTCAGGGGTGCTTCTATATAAGTTACTTTAGCGGAATACGATTCCGAAGTAATTGAGATTTTTTGCATTATTCATCGTAATATTATTGTTATAATTAATGTTTTTAACTTTGAGGTCGTAAAGGTTTTCAAATAAAATTTAATTAAAATAAATATTTATAAAAATAAATAAATTCTAATGAACAATTTTAGGCATAAACTAAAATGTTTGTAAATGACAAATAATTGGACTTTGACTATTGATAAAATATTTGATTAAAGCATTACATTTTCAAATATTATAATTCCCTTATTATGTTACGAAATCTATAAAAATATTATCGCTTTTGAGGAACTCTAAAAGTTTTCCGTCCAAAAACACTTTGCATGTTGATCATTTGTTTGAAGCTTTCTCACACACTTCTACCAGATCTCGACAGCTGTTGCAATAAAATATTATCAATGCAAATCTGAAGAAATTGTGCCGCATTTAAATTGTATATATTATAATACGATTGAGGCAATTTGCAGTTATTTATTCACTTTAAATTTCTTTGCTAAATCTTTTTGTAGCTTTCGGAGTGAATCTTCAAAAGTACATTAAGCTTAATGCGAAGAAATTGCATTTAAAAGCAGATTTTTCTTATTCTTCTCTTACAGGAACCTAACTGATTCAGTTAATTTGTTTCATATTATAAAACTTTGTAGTAAAATACTTAACAGAAAACCTTTTAAATTCTTTTTCTCATAAGGTGATAATTCCAGTTTTTAATGATAGCCACCATATTCTGCCAGCCCCAGTCCAGACCCATTCTTGATGGTGATAAAATGTCCCATTATGTAATTAAGATGTTCTTGGAGGCTATTCTGGGTTTGGATTTATGACTAGTTGGTAATATTGGTGATTGCAGTGCGCCTATAAAGACAGCCTTTTAAATAATAAAATTGTACCTTTGAAATTTTTTATCAAAAATAGGCCAAGGTTTTTTATGACTGACTCGCTACCCGTCAAGTCTCTTTCCTTTGAAATGTTAAAAGTAAAAAGACGAAGGTAAAAAATGTTGTTTTCTGACAAGGCGGTCTACCTAAAGAGATGTGATGTAAAAGATTTTTTTAAATTGCCGAACTAATTATTCTAAATGTACGTAAATCATATCATTACCATCTTGTAAGTTAAATTTGTCACGAATTCATCGATATTTCTTTTATAAGAAAGTTTGTACCTAATACTTATAAATTGTCCAGACGATGTTTAGCTAGATTTTAATAAAACTTCTAAATTATTCTTGAATTAATGAATAAATAATTTTCTTTCGTCACCTTTGTTTTATTTCGCTGCGACTAATTTGAAAGTTTATAAATGTATTGCATTTTTAAAACCCTTATTACAACCTTATTTCTGCTTAGTTTATTTTCTCCAATCACTGAGGTTATTGGATTTTATTTATTAATAAAATCAATCAATTGGCTACAACAGCAGCACGAAACGTTGTGGATGCCGGTTCAAGTCCCGAGCGTGTCGTCCTTTTTTCAATCTAAGTAGACTGTGAATTTATTTAATATAATAATATTTGACATATAAAGCACAACAAACAACAATTTAAAACAGTTTTTCGTTCAATATTCTCAACCTTGATTTGTGCGAAAACCTACGGAACAACAAAACCGCTCAAACAAAAAATAATGATATGAACATAACCCCTAGAATGTGTTCACTTTTTCAAACCATTAAAATAGAAACTCAATGCTCAACCTTTGATAATGAACGAAAGCTTTATATTACGTCAGTAATTAAAAATACATTCCACGTTACAAAACATATAATGAAACGTTTCTTAATTAAAATAATTGTGAATTGTACAATATCGGATTACGAAACTGGCAGTCGAAGACAGGGACGGGCAAGAGAAAAGAGGAAGCGTTTCTACGCATTATTTTCAAATTATACAAAAATAGTACTTATTTGTTACATAACGTGTCTTTCCTTATAGTTTCGTTTCTTTGTAATAATTTTAACAAGGGCGACAAAACACTTTTTATGAATTTATAATCCAGCTCAATAATATCTCAACAAGATACTCTGCTACTGCTGCTGCTACCCATTTTGGCTGTGAATATTTTGACGGTATTTCGATATTCCTATTTAGATATTGAGATAAAGTTCTATATGTTTCGAAAAAATTATAAATAGTTTAGATGCATGTAGGACACGGTGGGGATAGGACTCACGGCACGTTAATTTTTAGCCATACACTAGACCAATTGCAACAAGCCCGTCGAACCACTTAACGTGGTCATTATCAAATTTAAATTTGTTTTGATGTCATCCTGAAAACAAATTATAGATCGGTAGGTATATAACAAAGGATAATAATTGTATTAAATTAAGAGGAACTTTCCTATGCTTACTAGTTGAGTCTAGACAAGATATAATATATTATAGATTGATATACCTATAATTATTAATTTTTATAATATATCAAAACAAAACATATAATTGTAAAAGAAAATTTTTTATTTATTAAAAATATTTTAAAAAAAATAATAATCTATTTATTAAAATAAAAAATTTTTAAATACATTTTTGGATTAGCTTTTTCTTGGATGGGGTGAAAATGCAAGGAGGAAAGAATTATAATCTTATATATATACTAGCTGTGTTGGCGACTTCGTCCACGTAGAATTGCAAGTTAATCTTATCAGATAGACATATAGCGTAAAGGACATTTTTTTTAATTGTTTAAATGGGAATCATTATTTCATACATATTTTGCTGCGACGGAAATCTACAACGGTGAATATTTTTTCCGGTTTTTCACATTTACTTACCATTGTCTCCTCGATCCTAATGGTCGCAGCGCGATTTCAATTCAAACCAGTAGTTCCTAGGGTTATCGCGTTTAAACTAACAAACTCTTCAGTTTTGTAATATTAGTAAAGATATCATCTGTCATATGAAATATATATCTGTAATATCTGCTACTATTTTTAACATTATGTACAATTATATAAATACTTAATTTATTTTTCACTCTGTTGTTCTGTCTGTACACCGACGCAAATTTCTTAGAAAATTCTTACGGGATCCTTGCCTTTGTAATTATCAGGTAATTAGTATAATTCATGTAATGACGTTGAATAAAGCTGCCTGCGGCTATGGCACAGTAAAACAAAGGCTAAATGATATAAATAAAACTTTGACTTAACAATAAGCTTACTAAAATGTGTAAGGCTTTCACGGCCATCGTTCAGCATATCATTGTCTTTCGGGCTGTTCGACCGATGTGGGGGGGGGGGGGGGGGGGGGGCCCCCCCGGGGGGGGGGGGGGGGGGGGGGGGGGGGGGGGGGCGGGGGGGGGGGGGGGGGGGGGGGGGGGGGGGGGGGGAAAAAAAAAAAACCAAAAAAAAAAAAAAAAAAAAAAAAAAAGGGGATGTGATATAAAAAAAAAAAAAAAAAAAGGGGGGGGGGGGGTTTTTTTTTTTTTTTAAGAAAAACCCACCCAAAACCCCAAAAAAAAAAAAAACCCCCCGGGGGGGGGAAAAAAAAAAATAAAAAAAAAATTTTTAGGGGGGGGGGGGATCCCCCGGGGGGGAAAAAAATTTTTTTTTTAAAAAACCCCCCCCCCCAAAAGGGGGAAAAAAAAAAAAAAATTTCAACGGGGGCGGGGGGGGAACGCCGGCCGTTTACGGCGAACGGGGGCTTCGGGGGCAAAAAAGCTAATGGACTGCAGCTCCAGTCACCATCGAGTCTCACCCGTCGTCGAAAACTATATTTTAAATTTCTTCCAAAGAAGGTCCTCTGCGATTCAATTATTTTAATTTCGTTTCGTGCAATCGGGAATTCCTTGTTGACTCCTTATGATGCCGTCCATAAATTGCAAAAGTGTTATAATCCGTCAAACGACTTAATTTGTACAGTCTGTGCAACTTAGTCTTAAGCCTATATATAGTCATTTATAATACTGATCGTAAACCGCTCGGGATAGCTATATTTGTGATTTTTCGAGTTATACTTTCTACGCACATGCTTATCTAGAATGTTATTCAAAATATCATTTTGAATAACATGAGGGCATCCTCCGGGTTCCGCATATTATAAACGCCACTTCAACCGACGACACTCAGAGAGTGATATAGAAACAAAATTTGTTTTGTAAAAATAATAAAAGAAAAATTGCTCTTACCTACGGATGTGCTACAGTCCCACTTATTCAAATCGTCCCGTCCTATTCTGGTACACCGGGGATAACGTAGCTCAATCATAAGTGGCGGGTGATACCCGTCCACCAGCACCGAGGGATCGTCCGCCTACGTCACCGACACTTTAACCCACAAGTATGACGAGCAAAACACTATCTAACTAAAATTTAAATAATTAAATTAAAATAAATCACTAATAAAAAAAAAAATTAAAATCACCTAGCAATAACACTTTTTCGTATTCTAATCACAATCGTTCTATTAAACTTAAACTATTCATTGGCACTGATTTTGGAAGGTAGATATACTAATCAACACAATAACAATAATTTGTCATCAGAGTGAATTGTAACACAGACTAGTTCAAACAAGTGGCTATCTATGTGGCGCCATCTAGTTTGCATTGGTTCACTCTTTGTATTCATAAGCCACGCGCGGCCACAAGAAATGCACTGTTTAGTGCTTACCCTCGTCAGTACGATCGTACCGAATAATTTGGTAGCTGGCATAATAATTTTGTTCCTCCATTATCGAGTAATTACACCCAGTTTCTGTAATAGCAATGATATCAGCTTCTAAATATATACGTTGCTACAAAGACTGTTAAAATTAGTTCGGAGGCCTCGGGCTTTCTGCTCTTAAAAATAAAATAAAATACACTTTATTCTCTTTAAAATTTTACAAATTATTTAGATTCGTCAATAGATAGACATATTTGTGATGATTTGGAACTTACGGTCACACAAACTTGTGTGTTTGTCTATCTGTATATTAATGAAAGGGCTATTTATTCATTTCATTGGACAATTTTCATTCATTCGCTACTTGTCAATCAATTCTTGGCGATCAATACCTTAGACCACATTCACAGAACGACATGAATAGGTGGCTATCAATCCAAACATATGGTCGGGCTCGTGGTATCATGGCAACAACTTAATGCGTGGATTCGAGCTCCACTGAGTCTAACATTTTATAATTCTTTTTAACATGTTCGACATTGTCTGGAAATCGGAATATTAAATGGGCGGTACGAATATCAAAATTCCTTCCGGGTCACGAACACCGTCTACAGATTTAAAAGCCTTGTTATCCTCCATATTAAGTTTGTAAACATAGTCTTAAACTAGACTAAAGGTATATAATACAAGAAAATAAAGTCAATCTTAGTTTCAAGGTTTATTAAATAATCTAATCACTGTATGATAAATGTATAATATACTATACGCTTAAGCAATACTGAACAAAATAATAAACATTTACAAATGACAAACCTCTCCAATACGCATCTCAATAAATTATTATCAACTCCTGCGCATCACGGTAACAGATTATATTAAACTAATGTTATATTTACATTTAAACTAAACATAATCACCTTTAATCTCATTTCTCACAATGCTTGTTGTAAAAGTATTAAATCCACCTTGTATATTTGTCGAAAACATCGAAACACCGATACAAAAGTAACGCCAACGCTGGGCGTGGGAATAATGCAATTCCTAATGTTTGTTATAGGAATGTATTCAATTCCCACATATAAAATTTTTACTATAATATGTCAGATGAGCAACTATTATAAAATAAATTCAGACAAAACATATTGTCTTTCATTTATGTTTTGTCTCTTTCTCTCTAATATGGAATAAAAGAGACAAAATAGTCCGCATTGGCCGTTCATAAATAAAACCTTTATACTTTTGATATACTGAGTGCCGTATGTTAAAATTTGTGCTTATCCACTTTACGTGTTTCGCTACGTAATTTAGGTCGAATTAAAACCGATAAATATTATTAATACAATAATTTCTCAAAATTCCCGTATTTTTAACTCTTTAAGCGACGTTATATCTCCTGTCCATACGTTTATTGTTTAATCCTGAGCAAACATTCTGGTTATAATGGAAGCATGTTAAAATTAATTTACAGTCTTAGAAAAATTTCAGTCACACAAAATGTATCAAATTAAAAACATACAATCGTTGTTATGTTCTGACTATGTTACTATCAGTGCCAATTACAATAAATTATTATTTTTAAGTAAAGTACTCGGAATATAAAAATCTATTGAAAATTTCCTTTGTACATATTGAAGGGCGCCACCCATTTTTAGTCTCCAAAGCCTTTGACAAGTCAGATTGTAATTCAATTAATATATCCGCGTTGTAAACCGTTGTATTTAAATAGTGGCAATTGATTCCAACCTCGCCGGATTGTAATTACCAATCAAAATGAGCGAGGCTAATTGTCAAGAAACAGTGTAGCCAATCACAGCGCGCGTAGAAATGATCCTTTGAGTAGGTCTTATTAGATGAATACATTACTTTAAAAAAATTAGATGACATTTACTGTATTTTCGAACACTGTGGTAAAAGTGAATATGGCGTAATAAATGATTTCAAATCAATCTTAATAATTATTTGAAATTGACACTGGTATCTCTAAAAAAGCACATTTGTGACGTCGCATCTAATTTAATTATAATATATCACTTGTATAAGATTACAAGAACTGTCCCTAAGAACATATCGAATCCTTTAAAATTTAAATGTCAACTTGAAAATTACTATCAGATCCAAAAAAAGTATATAGTTCACGTATTTTAATAGTTTTTAGTCAAATATGTATGGGTCCAAATATTGTATAAATATGGTCATTGCCTCATTAGACTTGTTACGATAGGCCAATTGGTCAATAACCAATCCTTCATTTAGTCATCTATATATTACGATAACTATCATTGCCAATAAGCAATCTATCGCTTAGACTATGAAAAATCTATCAGAATAGATACATCAATAGAGATTGGTGTCAATCGTAACACACATGGTTATTTCTTACAAGTATATTCTCCTACAGCTCTAGCGCTTTTGCCGTTCCCTAGAATCCTCCCTGCAAATACCCCTTGGGGGTGAATCACGACCTTTATGACTAGCTTTCGAAGTTTTCCTCGAGCGTTTGAACTTGGCCACATCATCACCGAATACGTCACCAGTTCTGAGAGCGGAGATGAGATCGTCGAACTCTCCTTTCTGGCCGTTCGTGAGGGTACCGTCGCGGGAGGTGTCGCCGTTCGCGTGACCGTTGCAGTCTGACTTGCCTAAGGACTTGCCCACGGAACCCAGTAAACTCGAACCTTGTTTGCGCTCCATTGTACGCTTTTTGAGCTGTAAAAAAGAACAAGGAATTTAGTAAAACTTTTTTAATTAAAAAAAATTGACAAGATCCTTAAAAAGGATAATGCAGCATAATCGGTCATAGCTTGTGAAAATAATAATTCTTTAAGCAATGCCATATAAGTTACAATTCCAATTAGTCAATAAAGATAAGATCTAGATCCAATTCCCTCAACTCACCTCCTGTTCGTGCCTAGTTCTCCTCTCTTCCTCGTCTCTTCGTCTCCTGGCTGCATCACATTCAGCCCTCGCCTCCACCAGCTGGGTAAGGAAAGAATCAAGAGCACCGAACAATAACTCGGGTGACGCCGATGGCTCTTCGCCGAATGCGTGCGCACACGCTTCTAGTCGACTCTTCATGTCCTGAAAGGCCGATTAAAGGTTAATTTTTCGTACTTCGAAATATATGTAGAGTGTATTTTTTCTAACTTAATATTCTAAGACTTAAATTGAAAAAATGTTTATTTACCTGGAATAAGTCCTCTAGCTGAGTGAAAGAGCAAACAGCATGAGCGTGGAAGTCCCTCATTACAGGTAGAAAAGCGTCATTGTGCTGCGCGGGCGCAGGCAACGACGCGTGATACTCCAGCTCGCGAGACACTTCTCGTAGACCTGTCCGCAGTGCGCTGACATCTTTCTCAAGTTGCTCCATGCAGACTTTAGCTGCTGCACGGACGTGGGGCAAATCTTCTTCCAAGAGAAGGACGTCTTTAAACTGAATAGGGATAAAAGTTTTTAGTACAATGTTTTTAGAGTAATAGTAAAATGCATTCATTTAAATAAAACAATAACGGTTTTAAACCCGATATATATGAGTTAAACTTATTTTAACTACCGCCCGACATTTCGTTTTCCGTAGCATACCGGTAAACGTGAAGACGCAGGTATTTAATTTTGCAAGGACCCGGACAGTTTTGCCAAATACCCACTACGACGAAACAGATAGCGTTAAGCAGTTTTTTTTTTACTTTAAAATTAAACATGCCCTCCATCTTTTGCCTCCCCGTGATCATGGTTACTGCAAAGCATCCGAAACGTCGGACCGGAGTTAAAATTATTTGTTAACAAGTCTGCTTTAAATAAATGACTACTACTCGCGTAAGCTACAGACAATCTACAATGCATTCATTTGTTTTACTAATATATTTATTCAGAAAAAGTAGAATGGATTTGTCGAGATAATCGATTTGAACGGTACCTGAGTCTCCAACATTTCAACGAGGTAGTGAAGAAGGGTCGTGTTCCTGGTCACGCTTGACTTGGTGTCGGCCAACTTGTTCAGTGAAGACAAACGGAAGCCGGATGCGTTGCCACGGGCACCACTAGAAGAACAAAATATTTTATACATAAATAAAAAGTAGACAGAGAGTACAAAATAGAAGAATTCAAAATTTTAATTTAATAATACTGATGAATACAATCAAAATATAACAATTCTAACAGAAGATTGAGAAATATATTATGAAACTTCTTTGTAACTATGACCCCACAATTTGAACATACAACCTAGTGGCTCAAAATTATAAAACTTTAATATTTTTTACATTAAATTATATAGTGCCTTCATGTGCAATCGCACATGAAGGCACTATATAATTTAAAAATCGAAAATAAATTGAAAAAAATTTCGACTTGGGCAGGACTTGAACCGGCATCGTCAGCCGCTGACTGATTTTCGATTTTTAAATTATGCTATTTGTATTTTTTTTTTAATTTAGAAGGTCCAGTGCATCTTACCGGTTCATGTAGTTGCCCAACGCTAAAACGATCTCAAGTAAGGTTCGAAGTCTCCTAGAACGAGTCATGTCTCTTGCAGCGCGAAGTACAACAGACGCACGACTGCTAGCCTCAGATACGGCTGCTGAGAACTTCTTCTTGAATAGCAGCGTACGCACGCGCTGGTGGTAGTGTGGTATTCTGGAATACAGTAATAAAGAATGATAGAAATTTCTTTATAATTTTATCAAAACTTTAATAAGACAGTTATCTATTCTGATATTATAAATCTGATGATCTTGTTTGTTTGTTTGTTTAAACGTGTAAATCTCATGATTCAAATTAAAAAAATATTTGGAACATTTATCGAGAGAGGTTTTATGCCATAACTGATGAGAGCGAAAAATCAATGAAAAATGTGGGGAAAAGTTTGTGTTATCGATTTTTCAAATTGGAAAACAATTAATTAATTTCCATTTGCGAGGAGACATAAAAATTTGTCCTTCCCACGATAAAAAAAAATGGGATTTAACTCACTTCTAAAACTACCGTCCTCATATAAAAGTAAATAAAATAATGCTAACTTGGAAATCTCGTATAGGAACCGATCCGCTCTCGCCATGCTATCCAACTCATCTTGGTGCTCCTCCAAAAGGGCCGCTTCTTCAGCACTCGGCGTGAACTTGAGGAGTTGTTCCACCATGTCTATCGGGAGCTGTTCTGAACTGTCCATGCGTAGGATTGCTCTGGAAATAGAAGAATTTAAATCACAATAAGAGAATTCCGTGAAAGCTATCATGTTTTTAAGCGTATGATTTACAATTTTACATAACTATTTAACTGAAAACTGATTTCGTGAAATTATTTAAAAAATGGGGGGTTGGAAATTGGAAATCCCGTCCGAGTGGTTCGTAACCATCGTCCGTAAACCACCAACCACCATCGTGACAGATGAACAAGCCGGAATTTAATCAAATTTCGTGGCGGAATTTCACCTACCAACGACCAATCGGGAAAACCAAACTTTTTAAAAAAACCACATCAAAATATTTTAACACTTAGGGAACAAAAATATCCTCTTCCGTGTAACTAAAGTTGAGAATGACCTTTATGCCATATTTTTAGGTTGTATGTTTCCACACTATAATAGATTAAAAGTTAATGATATTCTAGTAAGGAAATTATGTTCTTTTTAACGTACCGGCAAATCTCTTCATCAGACATTTTCAGTTTGGACAATAGAATCGTGCAGTTTTGCGCCCTTCGTCCATCGATAACGGATAATATCTTCGTTCTTGGTTTAGATCCTAACTGTCTCAGGTCCTCCACTGAACCCTCGTTCTGGAAGATAAATAAATATAAAATAACATAAATACTCAAAAATGTCAATCTTAATACAAAATACGATAGATTTATTTTAACTAAAAATCTACTTGGATCCTATTCGATGACATGGGCGGAGCTTGAACACATTATCACAGGGTTTCGAATAAGAAGCTCAGTGTGTGTAAATCTCGTTAACTTTTTTCAAAGTTTAGATAAGTTTAACAAACAAAGGTTTAATTTATGCCATCTTTTAGGAATATCCTTACAATGAATTTTGATAGTTCCATTAATCATTTTAATGTGGTCCTGGTTAGTTCCATCCCTGAGCTGTCAATTCTATTTTTACTTATATATCTAAATAAAATACTTTTCACTGTTCGAAACCCAAAATACATTGGTGAACTGGTATTCAATTTAACTATGACCTGCCTTCACAACAGCCGTGGTCAAATTAATGAGAGCAACCGAAACGTCGGTTCAGATCGTTTTAGATCGTTAAAAGTGGTTTAATTGAAACTACTCGCGTAAACTACTGACAATACTTTGTATACATCACAGAAAATACGCACTTGCACTCCATTCTTCTGATATGCGCAGAACATCTTGTCAATCGTATGTAGATCTATGGCATTATAGAGTTTAGTGTCATCCAATTCCTGCCAAATGGTGCCGTGTAACTTAGTGTCGGGTAGTTTGCTCCAGTTGAAGCTCTTCAGGGGGTTCCCTGGTGTCGGTACGTTTTTCTTAGGTCTCGGCGGGGCGGGGGCGTGCGGCGCAAGAGGCGCGGGTGGGGGCACAGGCGCTGCGGGAGGGGGAGGGATGGATATGATAGGGGGTGGAGGGGGCGGTGGAGCAGAGCAGGTCTCGATAACGGCACTCTTTAGATTGCTAACCTGAAAATAATTTTTGATACATAACCACTATTCTTTGTTTCCCCGAAATGTGATCCCCTCCTAAGGTCACAATACAATGGTCTTATCTAATTATAGGTATATTAATTTTCTAATAGATATGTTGACTGTAATCAAAGAGAACTATATTTGAGTAATATAACTTGACTGCAAATTGGTAGTTTTTGCTATAGAATATTTTCAGTGTTGGCGATTATTTATAGTTTAACACTTTCTCAAAAATAGTCAACATCTTTTAAACTAAAAAAGAGACAATCGGTTTTTGGACAGTTTGAGAAATTACCTTTGCGTCATCGGGTATGCTCCCCTCACTGACTAGTTTTTCGAATCTGACACGTTCTGCTCTTTCTTGATTTAGCTGAACAAAATCAAATGAAACATATATGAAAATAATTACCAAATAAAACCAATACATACAACAATCTCGGCTTCTTTACATAGCATAAATACACACTTAACGATTGAAATCGCGAAATATATTAGCTAACTAATTTACAATTTATTTTAACTATGGTCACTGCGAAACGTGAGGCCGTAGTTAAAATAAATTAACTAATACATTTCCATAATTGTAATCGTTAAAATTTGAACCAAACGCGTAGGGGACATTGCTTCACTTGAGATCTTTAATATTTAAATTCTGCAAAATCATGTTCAATTCAATAATGTAAATAATTACCATTACCATAGATTATATGAAGTGTGCCATGACACCTGTTACATATAAATCTGTTGGTGCGCTTAGAGATTTTTTTTTAATTTAAGAGGAGGACAGAGAATCAATCAAGCGGCTCACTGGATGGGAGGTGAAATACCCTAGCCATAAAACAAGCCAGAACACCAGATGCACTGTCGATAACTTTGGCTTTGGATATTCGGAAACTTGGGATATGCCACAGTAGAAAGCACTGGCAGCTGAAAAAAACATTATTATCTTCCTTTAGTACCGAGTATGAAACTCGTTAGTCCCACCTGTTGTTCAAGCTGGTGCGCCCTACAAGCGCTGGCTCTCGCCCTCTCAGTGCACTCCATGTGCGCAGCCGTCTCCCTCTCGAGCCGCTCCTTAATCCTGCAGACCATGCCCTCCAACTCTTCGCGTTCCTGGCTTTGCTGATCTAGTTGCTTCTCCTGTTAGCGTTACACATGCGGATGCTTGGTTAATTGTGATGATAGGGTGAAGAGACCCATTTAATAAAAAAAAACTTTTGAAGAAGGCCTTATCCTCAGTTTAATGTGGAACAAGAAATGTTTGACAATTTTGGAGGTGGAAACTTATTACTTCTTAAAGCATTGTGTTTATTTCTTCTTTTTTATTGGGACACATTTCATAAAAATATATATATTTATAAATATAAAACAACTTTAATGTTAGGTTCTTAATGCAATTGTAAACTTGATCAATTCTATTCCAAAATGACTTTCCTACAAATGATCAATGTTTCAATTACCTAAACTAAATAATGAAATAATATTACAACGTAGGTTTAAATCAAATTAGATATAAGAATATCATGAAAACGTGTTTAAATCAATTCTTTGCTATTATAACACCTTAAGGTCTCTTCACACATTATGAATGAACCGTAAATAACCAACAATTCGTATATTGTTTTATGGCATTAAATGAAAAATCGATCTTATTTCATTTATTTTATTATTTTATGGATGTAAATAATGCTAACCTGTACCCTGGGCCTGTTAAATTTAGATATGCGATTATCCAATAGCATGAATTGTCAATCGATTTTTTTAAATATTAAACTTATCGATTTATTTTAATTAAGTTTGCTTCGATAAAAGTTAATCTCAAAATGTAGAATTAATTTATAAATATGTACATAATCAGTTAATTAATTCACTGATTAAATTATTACTCGATATATCGATTTAAATAATAAACATCGATTGACGATTCGATTATTTCATAATCGATTATTTTTTTGATTAGCTTCAGGCTAAATGACTTTAGCTTTAGCTTTCCGCCCATGAAATAAAGCGTTATCATACAATTTCGACTCCTCACCTTCTTCGCTAGCTCTGTAGCCAGGTCCACATTTTCTTTTTCTAGATTGTCAGCTTTACTCCTAGCGGCCACGAGTTCTTCCTCTTTAGCCAACAGATGCACTATCTCCGCTACGTTTATCTCTAACGGAGCAACATCAGGGTCGTAGAGCTGAAATTATTGTGATATTGTAAAAATTATTTAAATTAAAGTATTAAATATAGGTTTTGATTATTATTTTTTGTAGTTCTTTATGATAATGGAAATTGTGTGTTGCCGCATTTGTTTGAGTTTTATTTAAGGTATTTCTTAATATACAATGAATAGCAGAAGAGGTAAGAGGCAAAACTGTTAAGGCGTTTTAAGACTTATGCAATAAAAAAAGTTTCGGTCAATAAATTATATAAATTTATGTTTTATTAGTGCAGTCATTTTATTTACTAAGCCGTACCTTTGTAGTTTCCTCGCTGTCGCCTTGGTGGCTGCTCGCTCGGCTGCCGGCGGATGGCTGTTGCAGCACAACTTGCTGCACTACACGATCCAGTAGCAACCAATGCTGCGCGTGGGGATTGTATTCCACTGTAATTGATTATTTAATATTATTATCGCTTACAGTTAAAAATATTTTAATGTGTACATTTTTAATATCATTTAGTATAAATGATAACGATTGAAACTTGATGACGATTTTGGTTGATGATGATTTGATATAAACCAAAATAACAAAATAAAATAGGGTATTCATCTGAGCATAGACAAAGATGATAACGAAACACTTAAAAAAAATATTCATTTAAATAAAACACTTTAACGATTTAAAACGCGATATATTAGTTAAACAGTGTTTAATATTTATTTATTTATATGAAGTCTATCTAACTTTGCAGGGGATTCCCAATGCGATGCAAAGAGTAAATATAATATTACAATTATATACACTTATAACACAACTCATGAAGTAATGTTTTTGTCAATTCACCCAAGCTGCTCATGAAAATATCCATCTCCTCTTATAGCTTGTTATTAACCCGCATAGCACAAAACAAGGGGGATTTGATCCCAAAATGTACGATGGTATGAATAGAAGTGTATGTGTGTGTGAATGTGTGCGTAATAATACTCACGCGGCAGCAGCAGCAGGTGTCTGAGCATCGACAGCAGGTGCGGGTAGGCGGCGGTGTGGCTCAACTTGTTGCGCAACAAGTCGAACATCTCCGCCGCGCTCTTGGTGTCGACGTGCTGCTTGTCGAAGCGTCGGGACAGTTCCCGCTCGTCCTCCGTCCGGACCATCTCGAAGAACTCGATGTGACGGTCGAGGGTCTCGTTCTCGTATTTGCGTAGTTTCTCGATTACTGTACGATGGTAAAAGTAGCTTAAGACGTTGGGAGAATACTGAATCATTGTATCTTTCATGCTTTGTAAAGAAATTGAAAACGTTCCGTCGCTCAAGTATAGAATAAAGCCTGGTAACTTAAGGAAACTTACTCATATACAACGCGCAATTCGTATGGCAAACGTACCTGGCAGTACATGTTACCTCTGTACTTGAACGACTTAGACAGTAATACGCACGAGTTGCTGGTGGACAGACTGGATAGATGCAGTGGTATATTTTTTTATGGATGTAGTTCTAAGTTACCAAAGCCGGTTCGCATAAACCGCTAGACGGTTTATTTACCGGTTGTAATTAATTGTATATATGGAAAATTGGCACAACTGGATGACGTCATCAAAGAGATGCATCCCTTGACGAAATAATGATTTCCTTACTTGCAAATTCCTGAAACTCTTACTAAACCTACTTTCTTAATAACTTACCAGGCTGTATGCCCAACATGAGCAACTCATATCTTAAATGCAATCTGAACTCCAGGCTCTCTTCACCAGGTCCGTAGTTCAGAACTGCGTTCACAAAGGACATGATGGCGGTCTTCAGGCCTAGGTCGTCGCGGTATGCGCCCGTACTGCGGTCCAGCTCGTTCACGATGCCTTGGAAGCGCGCTCTTTCACCAGCGTACTTCTGGTAGTGAATCATTGCTTCTAGCACCTGTAAGCGATTTTAAGACTTGAGTTTTTAACTGCTCTCTTGTTGTCTGCTAACTTATTTTAATTTATTGCTGACTTATTATTAAGTACAATACACGTAATAAGGACAAAATAAGTGTACCAAACAAAAGGCTTCATAAAAGTAGTAGTTCTTTTCAAGGTAACTGCATACGATACTTTAATAAAATCCCCAGCGAAGTGCAAGCACTCTCAATAAATAGGTTTAAATCGTATGTAAAACAAAAACTGCTTGAAAAGGGTTATTATCACGTTAATCAATATTTAAATGATAAAAATGCATAAATCACAATGTTTTTACATTACTCCGTTAACAATTTTTTGTAATAACGGCATTAAAGAAAAATAGGATACCTTCTTATGCCCCCCAGGTACCAAACAGACGGCGCCGAGTATCTCAAGTGCTGCTACTTTAGTCTTCACATTTTCAGTGTCCAAAGACTGTGCTATTAAGTCGATACTTGTAGGGTGAGCTAATACGTGAGCTCGGCCAGTCTGAAAAAAAACATCATTTACTATGAATGCCAAATACAGGATCTCGGAAATTATAATTAGTAACTGTTAATCCCTACACATCTACTATAGAGGATCTATACTAAGTAAGGAATAAAGACATGCACATTAATTTCTTTTGTATCTTTTAAATGCGATAAAATGTAATATTAAAATTATACTTATTAATATTTACTATAATAACAAACAACAGTCTAACCGAATATTATCATTTTTATTTGAGACACCGATAGAAGGATAAGCTCCTTCAGAAATAAGGAAAAGCTAGCTATCCCCAAATATAGGCGTAACAAAACAACTAATTCATTTGCGGGGAATTGTATTACACACATTAGTCTTTTCGAAAATAAAAGACGAGAATAAAGGTTAATGAAGAAGGGAGTAGTTTAATGAAATGCATCCACTTCACGCCCTTACCGAGTTGTTCATAAGAGCCTTTATCCCGGCTATTAAATTATGCCTGGTGATAGCGTCGTCTCTCGGTGCCTTCTGGAGTGCTTCCAGCAAAGCAGTTAGACCGCCCTGCTTAATGAACCGGAGTACGAAGCTATGGGCCCTCGTTCGAAGCGCTGTCTTCAAGCCGTCTACCAGAGCACAAGCTTCCGTCGGTGGGATGCCATCTGATGAGGCAAAGGCCTGGAAGATTGAAAAACAAGGTTTTACTGGTTTATCCGGCTGAAAAGTGAAACGCGCGGGAAGTGGCGTACAAAGCCAGCCCCCTTAAAATATATTAACACTACATAAAAAAAGTGAATTTAAATATATAACTGAATAAAGGTATATAAAGAGATATGTTTAAATAAAACAATAACAGTTTAAAACTCAAAATATAATAGGTAAAAACTCCTCGCGAATACTACCAAACGGTATTTAAAAGAGTATTTGTCTAATTTCGTTTTATCGAAATCGGTCTAGTGATTTGTGCGTAAAATATAAACTAAATACTCATACATCCCTTACATCCGTATATACGTACCGACATGTAATTGCGAAAATCTACAAATTTTCCCAATGGAAAAAAAGTCAATTTGAATACTGTATGTAGTTTACACAAGTAGTACACATTTAAATAAAACACTTCAACGTTTTAAAACGAGGCACATATTGGTTAAACCTATTTAACTAATTATATCGCGTTTTAAACCGTTCAAGTGTTGTAATTAAAAGTCAACTTGACCATTTTGTGTATTTGTAGAGAATTTTAGAAAAGAGGTAACGCTCTATTGGCTTATATTGGCAAATAGCATAAGATACATACGTCAGCAATCTCGTTAAGTGCTTTGATGTACTCCTCGACTTGCGGTGCTGTCGCAAGTACGGCTGTTTGCCCTGGTGGTGGTCGTCGGCTGCAGTAGATCTGCCACTTCTTGGCGGCTGGTAGCTCCATCATCGCCGCCTTGTTTACCGCTGTTAGGTCCAATTCCTCCTGTAATGGTACAAATAATGTTTAATAGACATAAAACTTTACTATGTTTTTCAATTATAAATATTCAGACAGAGGTTTGTTTCCACTGTTTGTGATATATACTGCACATAAAAGAAAATTACCATCCTAGTAAATCGCATAGGGACTTAGGCTCATTTCTGAACAACAAGGTACCTGTTACCTTGCACGTTAAAAATTTGTAGAGTACGTATGTATCTCACTTATGGATAAGAAATATTTTTATATGTTTTGCCTACATCATTTTTACATAAATATTTAAGATCCGTTCTTGTTTGTTTACCATATTGGCCAATCACGGAAAAATAGACTAAAATGTGAAAAAACAATAAACACTCACGAATAACCAAGCATTACAATCAAATAAATTTTACGAAATCTCGTCTGGTGTATGAAAAACAAAAAAGGCTCTAGATATTTGGGCCATATTAAATTAATCGCCAGTTAATTCGCGTTACATATCTAATGAAGCCAGTAATTTCCCAAACGCGTAACGATCCGCGCAAAAAAGGAAACGCGACAAAAAATTAAACCTTCGCACGAATACCGCGGCGCGAATAATTTAGATGGCGAATTTGATCGTCCGAATGCAGGCTTAGAGGACGCGAGACGGAATGCAGTTAGGAGGTGCAACTCCTAAAATGAGGCGCTCATGCTGAAGCGAGGTCAAGTTATAAGTGTTCGTCAATTTCTTAGATATTTTGATAGAGGAGAACAGAAAGGTTAGTGAAATACTCCAGCCATAAAATATCTAAACAAGATGCGCTGTCGATCTATTTTGACTTTGGATATCCGGAAATCCACAGCCTAACGAAACACGATTAAACTTGGCGACTTTTTCATGTGTGGACGGTGTTTCGATATTCCTACCACCCATTTAGTATCCAATAGTATACCAGACTCCACCATGTTTCAGAAAAATCTTAAATTGATTAGAAAGATATGGCACCCCGTGGGGATCGAATCCCAAGACCCGTTTGCTTATTAGCCTTACTTTGGTACTATTACACCAAATCTATTTTGACCGGGGCTGGTCGTTTCTGGGTTAACTACTAGGGACATAAAAAATGGAAAAGTTTTCAACAATCAAAATTTACTTTTAAATAAAACACTTTTAACAATTTACAACAAAATGTATTAATCAACTTGTTTAAAATTTATTTTAACTACGGCCCGAAGTTTTTGATGTTTTGCAGCAGCCGTAGTCATAGAGGGTCTCCGTTAATAGTTAATTAATATACTTCGCGTTTTAAACTGTAAAAAAGTGTTTTATTTAAAAACACTATCGAATTATATATTTAATGTTAACACTACAAATAAGAGCTCAATAAACTATATCGTAAATTATTATTGTAACCTAATGTATTAGAATAGGGATTTTCGAAATAAACGCCTAGAAACAAGCTCTGAAATAACTTAAGAGGTATCCTTGGTTCCGAAAACTAGTAATAATTTAACTTAAAACAATTAGAAAGCCTAAAAGGCAATTTGTAACATTCGTCTTAGTTTCAAAAGCCAGTGAACAAAATGCCAAGGTATTCCACGCCCTCAATATTGAGGCAATGATTCGTCATTCAAGTGTTGACAATATGACACCTTGATGATGAAGGTCGTGTTATAGTCATTGGGCCCACCCCGGACTGGAAATAGTGGCCTAAATTTTGCTAAGCGGCTAATTAATGTTTTTAGCTTCAAATGGCCTCTACCATAAATATAGACCCACTTTGTACTGATCTGTTAATTATAAAATGTTTTTGAGTTTAAATAAAACACTTTAACGGTTTAAAACGCGATATATTAGTTAAACTTATTTGGAAATGATTTTTAACTTCGGCCCGACGTTTCGGATGCTTTGCAGCAGCCGTGGTCACGGGGAGACACTACGTACGTACGGAGAACTATAGACAGTATGTTTTTGAGTGTTACTTGTATTTAGACTAATAGGATCTATAATATTTATAAAAATAATAATTATAAAAAATATAAGTTATAATGCACTGCGTTATTTTAACCAAATTTATACTTTTAATGTTACAACTGAATTAGATGAATTATTATTTACATCGATGACAATAATATTAAAAGATAAAATTAAAAAAATAATAATTTATGTTAACATGAAATAAGCTTATTTCAATATTTTTTAATTTCTTGTGTTTTGGTTAGATTAGTAAAAAAACCTTATTTAATAGTTATATTTAACAGTATCAGTAATACAAAATATAGTTCCCGATGTAACAATAATTAATTCTTCTATGCCAAACCTCTCAAAGGACTAATAATACTTGGTCATAAGTAATCGACCTTCTCTCGACGCAATATCACCTATTATAAAGTGGAAAAACAAAGAAAACATTACGATGCTAAACGCTTCCGCGACTTTGCGATCTTTGACCTTCAAACAACATTTTATATCAAAGATTTTAATAAATTAAACGAAAGATAAATTATAATTACGCAGTTTATGTCCACGGTTAAGCGCTTACGTGCCGTTTCAACTAATTATGAGATAATTATTTGCAAACTGGTCTTAGGAGTTGTAACGCTAATTGACTTAGTAATATTAGTTTAATGATTAACTAAATTCGAAACAAATTAACACAAAATTACAGTCTACTAGTAAATATATAAAAATATTTTCTCCTAGTTAGGTTGCCTGGAAGAGATCGCTTTTTAGCGACAAGGCCGCCCATGGCACTGCATTCTAGCATATTAATTTTATTTATTTATTGTTTATTTGGCATTCCTACAGCTACATAGTATACATAGGTTAAACATACTTAACACTTAACTGGATTTTTTTGTGCAATATAGAATAAATAAATACATTTCGACGATAGTTCAGTTGATAGACATGAGCGCGATACATCATTGATCGTGGATTCTAATCTTGCCTGTGGTATAAACTATATGTATATAACTTATGTAATGCTATGTAATAACTATATGTATAATATAGATTATATCTATGAAAAATACTTTTCCAATATAATGTTTAAAAAAATTAGCCATAAAATGTATTAATGATAGGACAAAAAATTTTCGACAATATTATAGAATATATCAATATCTACAAAAAAACATCTCGAAACCATATTATGTCTAACTATTGTAGTTAGGTCGCTATAACTACTTTTTTACTTTTAACAAATTGATAGAAATGCCGAACAAAATTAAACCGTGTTATCCATACCATTTATTAATTTTTATTTAAATAAATTATACATTTTAATAATATTATAAACGCGAAAGTAAATCTGTCCGTCTGTCTGTCTGTCCGGCTTTAACTTCAAAACTACTGAACTGATTTAAATAATATTTGGCAAAAAGATATTTTAGAGCCTGAGAAAGGACATAGGCTACTTTTTAATGCCAAATAAGGGTCGATAGGGGTTGAAAAAGGCGATGAAACTTTGTACGGAAATTCGTGGTTTTTGAAGCTAAAACAATGAAACTATCTCTTTTTTTTTTTTTTTGGGAATAGGAGTGGGAGTGGGAGTGGGGGTGTAGGAATGAGAGTGGGAGTTAGACTAGGGGTGATGTGAGGTGAGAGTGTTGCGGCAAAGTAGCACTTACAACAAAGATTGGCTGCCCTAAATGCGCCCTTACATAAATTATATTGATCATTTTAACAGCCTTAGGCTGTTTAAATAATGATTTATAATTAAAAATTCTACCACAAGTCACTATTCCACGCGGACGAAGTCGCGGGCACAGCTAGTACACAATAAAAGTCTTAAACAATTATCGTAGACTGAGGCAGCTTTCAAGAGCTTTCTAGCGACGCACAAAGAAAGCTCCTGGTATTACAAGCTGCAATATTTAACGCTTGTTAGTTTCATATTTCTCTGAGGCACAACATAAATAATCGTTTCCAAGATGTTAAATAAAACGTGAACATAAATCCACAGTTCTTGTCGTTATTAATCCTATCCTGTCAATATTCAGACCTCCGTAGCTCAATGGTTGAGAGCATTTACAGGGTTAGGTATGCCCTGGGTTCGAATCCCAGGGAGCTACTTAACTGCTAATTGTGGAGATTGTTCAATTAATTGATCTAATCTAACAACTTCCACTATAATCATCGTTATCCTCAAGTGTAATGTATACGATTTTTCTTTGGCAGGTGAAAGAATTCAGAACTTAAGTAAGTAATGGATCAGTACATATAAGTGTACATGCTTCAGGGCTATATTGGTTTTAAGAAGTACTAAATCTAACGCCATCTTTTTTTGAAACCTCACAAAGTTAAAAAACGTTTAAACTATAGTAATTATCGTAAAATTGTAAAAAACGTCGTAACATAAATGACTCTTTCTATGTTAAACGGGAGAGAGAAATATGTCTTTAAGCTTACTAAACGAAGGTTTTACATTACCTGCCAGCTTCATAATGCTAAAGGATAGCTAATCGCCCAGGGCAAAAGGCACCAGCGATAAAATTAACATTTTATCTATCAACATTTCAGCGGGCTTTCAATTAGACGCCAGCATTTCTCTAATAAATTCGAGTCAAAACTGGTAGGAGAAACTCGAGCCGACGTTATTTATTCAGAAGTCATTTACCACTTGAAATGTATGAATACGCAATCTGCGGGGATTTAATGAAGTTGAGGTTGAGAAAGTCGTTAGTGCGAAAGGGTTTTTCTCGAAAGACTTTGATGTTTGAGGTTCATTTGATCGTAGGTTCCTCCCAGCCATATAACATCTAATAAGATGCGCTATCGATCTACTTTGGCTTTCGGAAATCCACAGACTGATGCCGAAACGCGATTGAACTTCACGACCTCTGCATTTATGACCTGAACGGAATTTCGATATTGGCCCCCCCCCCCCCCAAGCGGGGAAAAAAAGGGGGGGGGGGGGCCCCCCCCCCCCACCCCCCGGGGCCCCCCCCCCCAGGGGGCCCCCGGGCAGAGGAAATCCCAATTGTTTTTTTATATATTGGGGAAGTAGAGGGCCCATTCGAAGTTTCCACCCTCACGTATAGTTCCCATATTCCAACATGAAAAAAAAAAAAAAAAAAAAGAAGAAACGGGGGGGGGGGGGGGGGGGCCCCCCCCCCCCCCCTTTTTTTTACCCCCCCCCCCCCGGGGGGGGTTTTTGGGGGACTAAAAAATTAGTGAAAAAAAAAAAAAAACCCCCCCCCAAAAACCCCCCCAAAAAAAAAAAAAAATTTTTTTTTTTTTTCTTTGGGGTTTTTCCCCCCCCCCCCTCCCCCATTTAAAAAAAAAAAATTCTTTAAACTTTATAAAACTTGTTTTTTGTTTAAACAAAAGTTCTATGTAAATGTTATCTTTGTATGAGATTAGTTAATCATGATTTTTAAGCACGGAAAAGATAAATTAATTATTTCAAGGCACTACAATTCTTTTGAAGTCTGCATAACTAAAAATTTTAACCAATTTTTAGTTACATACAAGACAAAGTACCAAGCGGAGGCAAATGTTATATAATTTGTATAACTTATCCTTGGCTGTAAATCTAGATTCTAGACTTTTCCATGTCACCGACTACATTAAACAAACCAGTTCCGACTAATTCCTTGAAATGGCTTGAAGAACGAAAAGGTCGTGCAATTTCTCAGTAAACAGAATAGACCTCGGTCAAATATTTGAGGCATACTGAGATAAACGTGGATTATGGAAATAAAATAATTTAAAATTATTGTAACTACGGCCCGACGTTTCGGATGCTTGGAACAATTCGCATCTTTAGCTTTAAACCGTTGAAATGTATTATTTCAATGTGTACCACTCGCATAAACTAAAGACAGCATTTAGACGTTAGTATTACTTTGAACTACTTTAATTATTAATAAACGTTATAAGTTCCTTAAGACCCGACAGCAACTAAAACTATACCCCGTCAGTCAAATCACTAAGATAGAAGACTTAGTACAGTATTTACTAGTTTTTAATCACAGAGTAAGATAAACAAACAATGGGATTCCTAGCTGGTAGGTGACCCCAGCCATTTAACTTGGAAACAAAATGCGCTGTGGTAAACCAGGAAACACAGATGCTCCAATGGCGGACGCAAAGCTTTTCCATTAGTGGTTTGGTTGGTTTTGGTGAAAATCTAGATATTAAATGGGGGAAATAAATGTCTCTCTATGACGTCAGATATAAATAGTAATGACAGTCTAGATTCCATCGTGACACGACATTTTTCCTCGGGACGACATAAAGTCTGTTCGCATTTGGAAATGCACCAGAACTAGTATTTATTGTGTCGTGTCTTATTATAATACTACGACGGATTCGCTGGCCTTGACATAGCGCTGGAGATCACGACCGCCCGTTCCAATTTTGTTCAATACTTATGTAATACAAAATTATACTTATATACATATATGTAAAAGCAAATACAGTTTAAATTAAACACTTTCACGGTTTAAATGGCAAACTATATCAGTCAAACTTATTTCCAATTTATTTTTTACTTTGACATGACAGGTTCCTCGTGAAAACACAAAATCAGTGTTTTGTTTTGCTCAGTTAAAAATATATATCTGTTCCTTTTGTCCCTTACAAAATTGGGGACAAAAGGCACACACATTTCTTTGTACATTTTAGTACGATAATTTATATTATGATGTTTGAAAAGTACTTTAGTGGATGTCGCTTCAAGTCCTGCCCGTGTCGTATTTTTTTTTTCAATCTACCGACGTTAATCAATATTTAAATGACATGATGAAAAATATGTAGTGCACTTAGAGTACGAGATAACTGTAAAACGAAACTTGACGATAAAAGGAGTGGCGGCGAGTTTCTTGCTAGTTCTTCTCTTTCGTCCTACGCCCTCGAGAACTGGTAGTAAATATAAATCTTTAGGTTAAGTTTTAACCGTGATGTTCAGCAGTGTACCTAGTTACCTACATACATTTTTTACTTCTATTTTGTTTTTCGCATTTACTCGCTTCATTAATACTTATCAAGATTCAAAGATACCAAGCTAATATATTTCACTATTCACCAGGATACATCTAAAAGGAGAAACAAGTACACTGTACAAACGTCTGCATCTCAATCACCAAGTACCCATGGATCCGAATGGGCCATTGTCCACACTTTCTCCACCATCCCAGCTTGGACATTGATTGGCAATAGTGTTACAGCCGCGTGGGCGAGTTATTAATGATTTTCTTAGGGCGGGCTGGAGAGATTTCGCTATTTCATCAGTGTTTGTTTATGTGAACATAACCTTTAATTAACTCTGCTTTTACGTACGTAATTAATCTATATGGGAAATGTTATTTGACGTGTTGATTAAAACCTATTCATGTTTAATGGTAAAACGAAATTAACCATTTAAATAAAACACTTAAACGGTTTAAAACGCAATATATATTATTATTTTAACTACGTAGTAAAATAATTCACAATTAAGTTTAGCTAATACGTATTGCGTTTTAAACCGTTAAAGCTAAAGTTTTATTTCAATGTTTACTACTCGCTAAACTACAGACAGATATTAACCATCCTACTACTATTATAAAGGCGAAAGTTTTAATATGATTATGATTATGATTATGGATTAATGTATGGATGTTACTTTCAAAGTGTTACAGCCGCGGCTGGGCGAGTTATTAATGAAAAACCATTTCTCTCTACGGACTGGAGAGATTTCGCTATTTCATCAGCGTTTGTTTATGTGAACATAACCTTTAATTAACTCTGCTTTAACGTACGTAATTAATCTATATGGGAAATGCTATTTGACGTGTTGATTAAAACCTATTCATATTTAATGGTTAAACGAAATTAACCATTTCAATAAAACACTTAAACGGTTCAAAACGCGATATATATTATCATTTTAACTACGTAGTAAAATAATTTACAATGAAGTTTAACTAATATATGTCGCGAACATCTTTAAACCGGTAAAGCTGAAGTTTACGTATTTCAATGTTTACTACTCGACGTAAACTACAGACAGATATTCCCCCCCCCACCAACCCCCCGCGGGAACCATTATTAATACTTTTGGGATGACTGTTGGGGAGACAGTACAGTACGTACAGTATATTTTCTTTTACAATAACTCCAATTTTATGTGTGCTTTTTTTATGAACAACATCATTATATCGTATACGTATTGCCCAAATGCGACACCTCCTGTAAGTGAGATTACAAAGGGTAGACTGATTCTATACCACGCTTTAATGATGGATGAGGGTAAGTATCTCGTCTTAGACATTTGACCGATTAAGAAGGACAAAGCACCCATCAAGAACTCTACAAAGTTCAAAAGGTGACCCTCGGCGAGCAGTAGTCGCGACGCGTAATCCCATCAAATGCTCAGGCACGTAATAGTAGCATCCGCTACTTACTGTGATCCGCTTTACACTATACGATTACGACACGATCAGTAGAAACTGGAATTCCGATAGTCATTGAACTTAAATTTTAAATAAACATATAGTTAGATGAAAGAACTTTATTTTATTTCCTTGCCTATATTTGTTGTTACCTTTATAGAATTACAAACAACAATTAGAACAGTTTAAAACGCGTGCTGTATTCATTATCTTATTTTTTAACTACGCCCTGATGTATCCTCGGAGGTAAAGTTAAAATAAGTTAACCAATATATTTTTGCTTTGAAGCTTTAAATGTTTTTGTTACGGTTACTACTCGCCTAAGCTACAGATATTACTGAAGATGTAATTACTACTTAAAATATTTTATGATTTTTTTCAAAATAAAATAAATTATACTTTATTCCCTTTAAAATTTCAAAAATTATTTAGATTCGTCAAAAAATGTTTGTCTGTCTGTCTCTTGTGATTCTAGTGTTATAAAAAGCAACATGACCGAGAAGAACACCCAAGAAACACAATAACTATTTCCTCAAGTACAAAATTAAGTAACACACATTATGTATAAGTGTTATCCTGAACACCGATACTAGATAGATAATGAGAGATCTACTATTTTTATTCCTAAAATGTGTTTTTAGTCAGTCCGCTATTGAGTGTAATAACATTTGCATATAAAAATGCTTCAAACTATTATTAACTCCATAATCGGATCTTGTATCATTGATTGTAAAGGCATCCAATAATAGCACGCGATCTGCTAATCTGTTAGGAGAAAGTATCACGCAATAGTTAGGTATTTCTATTATGTAAGGTATTGAAGTGGACAGTTATTTACATGTTTCTTTGTGATAGAGGACAACACAAACATGGAGTTCTATATTATAAAAATCGATTTTACATTGAAAAAAATTATGATACGGGGTAGGACTCGAACCGGCACGAAAATGCGTTCCAGCAACCGTTAGAGTAACAGCACGAAACGCTGTGGAAGCCGGTTCAAGTCCCACCCGTGTAATATTTTTTTCAGTCAAAAATCGATTTTTAATTTATACAGTTTTCAAACATGAGAGATTCACTTGATGTAAGGTGAAATACAAAACCATATAGCATCCAAACTAGATGCGCTGTCGCCCTATTTCGGCTTTGCATGTTCGGATATTTAAATAAAACTCTTTAAACGGTTGGAAACGCGATATATATTAGTTCAACCTATATGATAAATATTTTAACTACGACCTGGATATGCTTTGCAACAGCCGTGGTCCCGGGGAGTCTCCCCATTTTAAACCAAGTATTTTAATTAAATGTGTACTACTCGCGTAAACTACAGAAAGTATTTTTTCGGATATTATTTAATTCGTGTTGTTCAAGGAGTTCTTATTAATAAGATTAGTAATAAGGAAAAAATTGAAAGAAGAATTTAACTCTTTAACCGCCCACAGGTAGAATTTCAAAAAATCCCCGGTGGTGTGTCAGTCATGTTAGCCATTCAAGACATTTTAAAGTATTTCGCTAAATCGCTGGCTAATATATTTGTTCGTAACAGTATCCAACTTAAGATGTCACTGTGTAACTGGTATTCAATAGAATGTCAGTATCGTGACTTTCAGTCAAGATTTTAATGTGAATGAGCGGAGCTAATTGATCATTACGCATTTTGAACTGACTCGTTAGTCCTCTCGTTCCCAGCGCTGGGATATAGGCCAATAAACGATACGCGATCCAATAAATGGACGTCTCAGTTGAGACTCAAATATATTAATTTGTTTACAAATAACTAAGGTATAGATGTGAGCTTACTTGATGGAAGGTGAAAAAAACTGTTCAAAATCTTACGTGATGTGTTATCGACATATGTTGGACTAGGAAATTCGCAGACTTAAACCGAAACTTTTTAGGGGCGGTGGTTCGTGATGAGGACAGAATTCAAATATTTAACATGTCTATATATACTGTCTATAGTTTACGCGAGTAGTACACATTTAAATAAAACACTAACGGTTTAAAACGCGATATATTAGTTAAACTTATTTGAATAAGTTAGATATTCAAATAAGTTTGACTAATATATCGCGTTTTAAACCGTTAAAGTTTTTATTAAAATGTCAATATATGCCAAACGAAGTCTAACATGCTTCATATATATATTTTAAATATATTTATAGAAACACGTTACACGGTGGGAATTGAATCCACGACCCGTGGTTTATTAGCCAAGCATTGCTACCAAAAGCGGGTCAAAAAAAAATCTTTTTTAATTAGCCATTAAGAACATATTTCACTTGTATATCTTCGTTGCGAATTGAAAGTGACACAAGAGTTTATTGCCCCAATTGAGAATAATAAATACATTTTAATTATCGCAATAAAGTATGCAAATCATCGCCAATTCAACCGATCAACAGGTGCCAATTAATTCCGTGCTTTCGTATAAAGTTATAAACAGATAAAATGTTTAATATAGATATGCGAGTCTCAGATAAGAGATTCTTAATGTGTTCTCACTAACACCTGTTGACTTTCCATCGATTATTAAGGGCGAGGCATGTGCTAAGTACTTTTGATCACGCAATTAAATACCGGTAGTTATGTCTTTGGAATTACTTTTACTGCCCCACGTCCACATAATATTGGTAGAATTATCGTCTACCTATATGATTTCTTTCGACGGAGGAGGAAAGAAAGGCATCGGGTTTACTTAATGGAAGGTATCCAGCTGTATAACATCTAATTAGGACGTTGTCGACCTATTTAGGCTTTGGCGATTTTACAAGCCACATATTGAAATCAAAACATTTACGTACGTTCGTTATTGCGGTAAAATTTTGACGCATTCAACAATAATTGAATTTGCTTTTAAGACGGGAAAAAGTTGTAAACATTTTCTTGAAAAATTATAAATTATATAAAAGCATCTGCACTTAGTGCGAATCGAAGCCACCACCCAATATATATTATCCATCTATCACAGCCATGGCACCAACGAGATGTGAATAAAATTAAAATTAATTCAGTTATATCGCAGGAGTATAAATTATATCCAAAAGAAACGCACTAAGTAATATTGTATTGATAACACAATGATACAACTTTATTCTGGGCAATTAAAGAAAACATTCAATTAGCCTAAATACACGATATTATTGTAATGAGATAATAAAACGAGTCAAAATTTCAAATTGTTTTGGTGCTTTCGTAAAACAAGAAAAAACGACATACTATCTCTTTATATAGATTAAATTTTATACTGTCTATAGTTTACGCGAGTAATACACACAGTTAAATTAAACACCTTAACGGTTTAAAACGCGATATATTAGTTAAACTTATTTGAAAATGATTCAGTCTCCCCGTGACCACGGCTGCTGCAAAGCATCCGAAACGTCGGGCCGAAGTTAAAAATCATTTTTAAATAAGTTTAACTAATATATAGCGTTTCAAACCGGTTTATTTAAATAGTTTACATATTATTTAAAAAGGTCGTAATGTGTGTGTGTGTGTGTCTCACGCATTTATAATTCTATTAGATTTCTTAACCTAAAATTATGATTGATATTTTTATTAAAGTATGTTTTACTTTTAAGTACATTTAAAAAGACTGTACTCTATTTTTTTATTAATTGCGTCGAGGACATATTTTTCTCTGTTCCACGCATCGAATGTTTAAAGCCAAAATAGGTCGTACTGTGTCTGTTTTTTCCAGGATAGATGGCTGAGGTATTTCATCTTCCATTCAGTCAACCCCAAGCTTATCTATCTTCCCCTGTCATAAAAATTATAATACATAGGCTCTACACTCACCACAAGTTCAGCGAACTTCGCGTCCAGTTCATCCTGCGAGGGCATAGGGTGTGTGGGTGTAACGGCCTGCAGTGCCAGACCACCCTCGCCGCCCACCACGCAATAGGTGATCTCGGGCGGTTCATCATTCTGAAAAAAAAAAATTTATAACGTACTCGTTATTTCTGGCCATAAGGCAACACAGCTTTACCACAGTAATTGATTGTACAATTTGACACGATATATATTATCTATGTAATTTAATGCAAAGACTTGGATCAATCCTTATTCTTGGCCATAGTAATTGTGTTGACAATATATATAATATCAATCTTATAAGTCAACGTTTACCCGGTCAATATATACCGAGATTTCATATTAGCGTTGTATTTTTATAATTGACATCGTATTCTCGAGTACTATATTTGCTAATGATACTAATATTTGTAACCCCTCACCATACACTGTATGGGGAGGACCAAAAACATATAATATAGCACAACTTTAACTCTACTTAGCTTAAATTTTTCGCTAGTAAATTCATGTAATATTATTTTCCTAATTTATTACCATGCTATCAATATAAAGCAGCATAAATACGATAAAAATAAAGCAAAAGAAGAGAGTGAAACCGTGAATCTTAATTAAAAAATATTCTCTCAACAGTCACTCACAGTGAAGTTACAGCAAAACAATCGGAAAAGGGGCATTTCCAAGACATTTTTATTGAACTATACGTTGTCATGGCATTCATAATAATTAATACGGCACAATACCACGAGCACTAAAGGACTTTCGTGGGTTATAATCAAGTTGATAGTTAAGGAAATTAATTTTAATGCTTAAAAGGAAACTTGAGCTCGATAGCTAGACATTAATTAGAAAAGTACCTACGACAGTTTCTAGACTTTTTCTATGAATCTACATCAATGCGTAATCGATTCATAACTTTTGCTTAATATACAAACAACACCAACAAAAACTAAGTTGAACCTCCATTGAAATGCCCCTACAATCTCGAGAAACATTGAAACAAAACTGCAAGTAAGAAACGTCATCTCATCAGCCATAAATGGTGGGATCGCGTCGATGGATAAGGTAACACGGAAGGATGGAAAAAGTAATTTATATTGTAAAGCAATCACGGCCATACGCCCTACTGTACATTGACCATACTAGTCTGTGGCACTCGTTAACTACTTATTACGTAAAATAAATATGTTTTAACCGTGCACAATCGGACTTTCAACAGCGCTTATAATTAAGTCCATAATCACATGTTTTTGCTTAAGTAAACAAAGGAGAATATTGTAGTTTACTTCTTGGCCTTAAAGGTTGGTGGAAGCCATCGACGGTGGAAGTCCATGCTTAAGTCAACGCAAATTCCAATTTTAGTAAGTAGACTATCACAATCAGTGTGCAAAGTTATAGTCAACCCAGTGTAATATTGGGCCCACCATACTATAACAAGTAAAATATTGCAAACTGTTTGCAAAACAACGGTTTGAATACGTAAAGTACAGTAAACCCCTTGAAGAAGAAATGGATCACTGAAGATTACGATATCAAGAGACCTTGACCTCTCAAAAGACAATGGCGCCTATTAACGCCGCTGATCGAGCGCGATTCAATTGCGGATAATTAGATAATGGAGCATTACTCTCGCCAATAAGAAGGTTGCGATGACTCATGCACTGAACTTGCACGGCGCCTGCATCATTTCTGAGAACTGTCGCCGTTTCATTCATTCCGTTAGGGGTGGCGCGACGTTGAAGTACATACTTTGATAATGAATCGTCGAAATTTACTAATAATCAGTCCTTCTAAATGACTGCGTAAGGCTTACTGGCATTAAATACTGTCTGTAGTTTACGCGAGTAGTACACTTTTATATAAAACACTTTAACGGTTTAAAGCGATATATTTTAGTTAAACTTATTTGAAAATTTACATTAACTACGGCCCGACGTTTCGAATGCTTCGCAGCAGCCATGGTCACGGGGCGACAAATAAGTTTAACTAATACACGTCACGTTTTAAATCGTTAAAGCGTTTTATTTACCAGACGCTTCGAGAAAGCTTCGAGAACTGATAGAGCTAGATAATAGTATGAACCTACAAAACAAAAGAGTTCGTTATTGCAAGACTTGTGAAATTAGCAATTCAATAAAAAGCTATCTACATTTAGTAAGGCTTTTAATGAATTAAAAACAAATTAGTTCCTATAAAAAATCTAAGTGGAATTAAACACTAAGAGCTAGAATATATCATATGACCGAGGAAAAACACGATATTAACAAACAAATATTTACCACAAACACAATACACGATGACAGTGTTTATTGAGGAAATCAGTGCAACGGAGAAGTCGCTGAGATAAGCGATATCTCAGATAAACAAAGCGAAATGTACACAGTGTCGGGTTCACGGACAAGTGTGTGTATTTATCTTTAAATTATAATATTAAAATCATAGAGGTAATGGAAAATAAAGGCATCAAGTTTAACTGCGTGAATAAAGAAGGAATGTAATCTATTCAAGTATTGCGTAAGTAATAAGTAAGTAAAGTTAGTACTGACTTA
The DNA here is from genome assembly GCA_963661955.1 of Leptosia nina. Taxonomy (NCBI): domain Eukaryota; kingdom Metazoa; phylum Arthropoda; class Insecta; order Lepidoptera; family Pieridae; genus Leptosia; species Leptosia nina. The sequence goes on along the minus strand of CAVLEF010000004.1, from coordinate 1,233,270 downwards.
CTCTGCCTTTATGACTGTCTGACTTCACCAAGCAAGGTATAAGAAATATAAAAACTTTTATAAATTAAAAGTCTATTATAACATGAAATAATGTACGACTCGGGCAGGACTCTGAACCGGCATCCACAGCGTTCCGTGCTGTTGCTCTAACCAATTGAGCTACCGTGTCCTACACGTCGACGTCGAGTTTTTTCAACCTACTGATACCACTCGCCAAAAATTTTGTTCAATTTACAATTGATTTTTAATTTATATAGTGCCATCATGTGCAAAAACATGTGAAAGATATTAAACCTTTTCGTATTAAAAATTAGGTATGAAAATTTTTCTTTATGAGCTAATTATGGAAGTGACACAACTATCTCCTTAATATATTTATTTTGTATATGTATTATATTTTAATTTCCACAGTAATGTTAGTTACAGTCGGCCATAACTGACTCATGGCAATAAATCAAGGAATTAATTAACAGAACTAAAATAAACTAAGTCAACCCTAAAGTACAACCGTGTATTTTCGTCGATGACTTCACCGCGAATGCCCCGAACGGGCGATACAGATCTATTTATGTTCACCACATTATTTCGAATGACATTTACAGCTGTAGCTTGATTAGAAATACATCAACATAACGCTGGGTACAGACCAAACACTCGGAGCGAGTGTTTCATTGAGTAGGTTCGAGGAAGTTATCAAGAAAGGTAACAAACGAAATAAATTAAATATCAAGATATTACGACTCGCGCAGGACTTGAACCGGTGTACTCAGCATTCCGTGCTCTTGCTTTAACAAATTGAGCTACCGAGTCCTACACGTCATCATCGATTTTTTTTTTCAATTTTTAATTTATAAGTGTTAGCATGTGCATAAAAAAAATACTAAAGTGGTAAAAAATATCAAATATTCAATACAGTCTATAGTTTACGCGAGTAGTACACATTTAAATAAAACACTTTCTAACTAACTATCTATAACTAATATACCGCGTTTGAAACCGTTAAAGTATTTTATTTAAATACCAAATATTATCGTATAAAATCCGTAGTCGTATTAAATTAGATCTGCTTTAAACAATATAAGCGAAATCTAATATAATATGAGAAACAAAATAAAATGGCTTATTCCAATGAATGTAAAGACCTTTTAGTCAAATCAATTATTCATTTGACCTTATTTGACGTTTATGTATATGACTGACCTTTGCACAAGAAAAATAAAAAAATACATACATTAATTTAAAGGGATGTCTTTGATAATACAAAAGAATTAAAAGTGGAACAAGTGATAGGATCTTACAAAGGTACCCAAGAAGACACAAGAGTCGGATAACCAAATGTCTTCCGTATAGAGGGGATGATGACAGCAAAAATGGAGTGGTTGACTCGGTCTTTTATTTCTATCGGTGTCCCCAATAGAAAATAATAATGATAAATAATGTAATTGGATTATGCAAATATTGCAAAAGTAATACGTGTGCCATTAACACACATAGATGCAATAGTGTCGAGCCACACAAAGAGCAATCCCGAGAGAAATAAATCACAATTGAGACAGACTATAAATATTTATATTCTCGGCTGTCCATTAAAAATGATACCAGGAAATGCACACGATTTATAACACGCGTGACTTCAAAGGACCTGGTCACGTTTCGAGAAATTTAAACATTATAAATATAGTATTTGCTATATGTAATTGATACAAATTTAAATAGAACACTTTTGACGATTAGAAACGTGAAAATTATTTGTTGTTTACTAACTAACGTTTTGATTTTGCAGCAGACGTAATCGACCGTTAAATAAAAGCATGCATTAAATACAACACAAAATCCACAGACTGCAACGGAAACATGGTGAAACTTGAGATTTTTTCATCAGTGGACGGTGATTCATTACCAGAGCGGCATCTCGATATTACTACCAGCCCTTTTATATCTTTAACATCGAGTCCAACATGTTTCAGAAAAATGATTAATTGATTATACAATGTTGGACCTGACGTGGTACAACCCCACGACCCGTTGATTATAGCCTTACATTGCTAACCGCCCGTCAAAATAGTATAACACCATCCATAGTAGCAATGACAGCAAATTATGTCATCGAATGTAACTTAAAACTCACTTTAGCAACGGAACTGCCCTTCTTCCTCTTACTCTTCCTAGAGAACATCACAATGATCACACAGATAATGCACACGTCATAACTCCTGGATGCCCGGTGGCCGAGTCAGACGAGCGTCGACTAATTACTAATTACTCCTTATCAGGTTCAACGATTGACAGTGGAGACAGGACATGTTATGAAGCTAGGAACGTATTTATACAATACGCGGATGCGCCCGCGACTTCGTCTGCTTTCAATAGTGAAATCCAATTTTTTTCAGTGGCATCTGATTCAATGACACAAAACCTACTGAAACTAATCTTATCTGTTCAGAGCGGGTTAGCATATAGACAAACAGAACCTTAATTCTAGTCTCTAGTTTACACGAGTACGGAATTTCCCTATCTGTTTCTCAGCACTGTGTCCAAATGATTTTTAAACGAAGGGTACTAAAATCCTAAACCAATATAAGTTCGACTAACTATTTTTATATATTATTTGCTGTAAAAACCTGCTCACCAGCACAGCCAAGCTTTCCAATACAAAGCATGTTATTTTATTATTGGTGTGACTGCAAACAATACGATTGTTTGGTATAAATAATACGAAGGAACAATACCTGATTTGAGAACACGTTAAAGAATGCCAAGTTCAACTACTTAGTAGTTGATATTTGAATTATAAAACAATGTAATTTTTTTTATAGGTCTTTCAGTTGATATAACATTGATAAATGCTGTTTTTTGATTTACAACTTTGTCATGTATTAATTGGGGTTTTACTTCAGACTTTGGCTCTCTGTAAGCAAAAATAAGTCGACATCACTTCTTGTTAGATGTATTAAGGCTGGAGGTATTCCACCTGGGGTAAAGCCCATTGCTTGTCTATCCTTCTCTGTCATAAACTATTACACTAGAATATTGTATGCAAGAATAAACAATTCGACATTTCTGTGTCTGTCTATCCATTTTATATACCAGCTGATCAGACTTCAGTGATATCCGCGACGAAACAGTAAATTTTGTCTCTCCGCGATTCGAACCCAAGCCATTTTATTTATCAGTAACGAAATAACTACATTTTCAGAGTTTTTTTTTAACTATAATCTGTGGGTAGGTCTATTTTAGATTGAAAAATTTAACGTCACGAGCGGGACTTGAACCGGCATCCAAAAAAAATTTGCTGCTATTCTAACTCGTATAGTCTTAACTGGTCTATGAAATGCCATCATGTGCAGTGAAAATAAATAAAATGTGAAAATAAAAAGTTTTCAAATGTTGTTGAAACAAGATTAACTAACAAAGTGTTAATTGTATTGACATCTTCTGAGATTTCTTGCACCATATTACAAAAAAATACTTACATGACATCTAAAAAATCTTTTGAATCCTTTGATAGTATATTTAGGCATCACTATAATATTCTTCTAAGCGTTTTTTAAAGCAGGCTTGTTAATTTTAGATATAAACAAAACAACATAAGTTTAAAATAGGAACGCAGTTAAAATAACTAATTAAATCATCGTTCAGTTAAAAATTTTTATTTAATTAAACACTTATTCTCTCGGTATGTTATTAACATATAGTACTTGAATATACACTGATTATATTTAGAAGGACCGGGAGAGGATAAAACAATTTTCCTCAACAAGACATTATTAGGCCTTATCACAAACATTTAAGTATTATTAATAGTAAAGCAATTAGTGAGTAAAGAGCATATTTTTTTTATTTCTTTATTATTTTTTTGCTTTACTACTTATAATACATACAGCATAAAAAACATATGAAAGAGGAAAAATCTTACCTACTAACTTATAAAAGGCGGCCTTATCGCTAAGTAGCGATCTCTTCCAGGCGACCCGACTTACAGGACAAAATTAATAGAAAAAGACTTGGAAGTGTTAAATAAATACAAAAATCTGATACACTCTATTCATAATGTAAAAGATTATGTTTTACATAGTTATGTTTAGTCTCCTTAGTATCAAAATAACATTCAAATTCTATTTACACGAACGTTGTAGAAATTGCTTATTTGAAATATTCTTTGCGAAATATTGAAAAATATATGACACAAGCAGGGCACGAACCCGCAACATACGGCGTACCGTACCGTAGCTCTGCTGTGTAATAACTTCAAAAAAAATATTAATAAACATCTACTAAGTATTACCAAATTGATGTCGATTCGGAGTTAACATAAATTAAAAGTTAACTAATATATTTCGCGTATTAAACGGTTCAAAGTGTGTTCTTTTAACACAAGTATTGCTCTTGCGTTCACCTACGTCGTATTCGTCACCCACGCTGACCTATCTCACGTTTCAAGTCGACCTTAGCGTCTTAGTTTAAATGACATTTGATCTTAACGTACGCCCATTAACACTGATATAATTCATTGATGGCCACTACTGTAATACTGCTATAGTTGTACTGTCGCTATATTTTTTCTTATAGGACAGACAAGCATGAGCGAAATACCCCAGCCATATAATATCTACAAGATGCATTGCCGACCTATTTTGGCTTTGCATATTGGGATATCGAAAATTCACAGACTGAAACCGAAACGCTATTAAACTCGCCGGCCTTTTCATCTGTGGAGGGTGGTCCGTGATCCCGTGACAAAGGTGCCTAACACGGAATTTTGAGGCAGAACGGGATTTAAAGGGGGGGTAAAATGAATTAATACTGTCTATAGTTTACGCGAGTAGTACACATTTAAATAAAACACTTTAATGGTTTAAAACGCGATATATTAGTTAAACTTATTTGAAAATGATTTTTAACTTCGGCCCGACGTTTCGGATGCTTTGCAGCAGCCGTGGTCACGGGGAGACTAAATATGGAGGATGTCTCTGACGTCAAAGTTTTTACTTTGACGTCAGTTAAGTTTAACTAATATATCGCGTTTTAAACAGTTAAAGTGTTTTATTTAAAAATGAATTAATTCCAATTTAACTAGTAACTAACATACTAATAACTAAATACTAAAACTAATTACACAACTCACTATTTCTTATTATTGTATTATTATCTTTACAAACACTAAAAACCATGTAACTAAAACACCAGGACAAAACCTAGAACCCGTTTTTAACGATCACACCTACCCAACATCATTTCCCCTTTAAGTAAAGAAAAACATATGAGTACTTATTGAAATGCCCTTTTGTTAGCCAAAAGATATCGCTGTTTAATTTTACAATGTCAAACTCATAAACCACGGATTAATCAAATAAAGTACAAAAAACGCTAATCATCTTTTCGCCTATAATCGCACATCATCGTAAATATCGAAAGCGTCAATCGTAAATGTCGAATCATTATCTTAATCGGAGGTGTGCGTGCGCAGGTGTCGTCTCAGTATTTCACACCATACCTATCCACTCGACCGACATTGTCCACTTTCCATTTTTAACGAGGCTCCGAAAAAATTGTCAGTTGCGCTTTTTACAAATAATCGTACGCGTAGATGATTTATTGTAACTTCACACATTAATAATTGTAATAATAATGATTAAATCAGTTTAAAGTGCAACAATAATGACTCAAGAGGACGTGTTCAACGAAGAGAATTCACACACACTCAAAACTCAATATTGTGCATAGTTCCCCTGTGGCTGGGACGAACAATTTCTGTGTCCGTTTCACTGATCGGTTTTATTTACAGGCAAGTACTTACTCAGACTTCTGTGCCCTGCCTGACCAAAAAAAATTACTGTTTCCCCGGGATTCGAACCCAGGACCTCTCGCGCTTAGCGCTAGGCACACGCGAGCACGAGGCGGTCATAGTGTATACTTGATTTAAAATCATACTAATTGACATACATTAACATAACCCTTACCATAATATGAGTTTTATTGGCGTTATCAAAAACCCCTATTGTATGTATGTTTGTTACTGTTTTACATCCAAACAGTTAAGCCCTTCGACCAAAAAACAAAAAAGATTCCCGGAGAACAGACCAAAAAGATAAACAATGAATGCTCGTTTTTCTGAAGATAAAAGTATCATTAGCGCGAAGTTACATAATTTCAACTATGTTCTAATAAAACTATTATTAAGTGGGAAACAGAAGGCTAACTGAAGCCATTATAATTGCTACACCCAAATACAACTTCAAAACACAAACGTGACTCCATAAGGCGTTTCCAAAACATTTGACGCACTCCAAACTACCACTAATGGTGTCTGCAACATAACAATTTTGCACGCATGACGCGCACTTATAACAAGTAGTTACTAGTTCAATTGCAATCTTTCATTTTTCACCCCCGTTTCAAACCCCCTCTAATTAGTCTGAAAATATCCGGATCTGTCGTCTGCTACCGAGTGCATGGGCTTTTTATGAGAAACTTTTCAAAGTAGGGTGTGGAAATGGAAAATATTCTATAAACCCGTTATTTTTAGTTATCTATCATTGTATTATAAGGCTGAAGAGTTGGTTTGTTTAAATGCGCTAATGTCAGGAAATAACGGTTCGAATTAAAAAAAATTTTCGTATTGTTTGGAAAATTTATCGAGAAAGGCTATAAAACATCACGCTGCGATCAATAGGAGCGAAGATAGTGGGAAATGTGGAAAAATATATATATCTTTTAGTGTATCCATTACGTGCGCTGCGAAAACGGTTCAAGATACCCAAAAGTATTTATAATTAACAATTTTAAAATAAACCAAAAAAAATGTTTTTTTGGTAAAAAAATTTTGTCCAAATTACTTCATATGGCTTCAATAAAGTTTGCCAAGTCAGCGTTAATATTTAGTAATAGCACAACTAAAATGTGCCTTATATGAAAAATAACGTACACTAAGACCGATTTAAACAACACAACAAGACAAAATTAATCCAAATGGAAATCTAGTCGCTTAGACGTTGCGGTGGAATATATTTACATACATAGACAGTCACAATAATTTATTTACGTTTAACCGTAGACAAAAACAATTAACATGCTGAATACGGTTACTAAGTAATATTTCTTGCAGATTACTCAATTTCAAATACAGTTATAACTGTTCTGTGAAAGCGTCACGTGAATCGAACCTGTGACCCGACACACGACACCCGGCCTCGAATTACGCGACCGCTGGGACATACGAGACGTTCCGGACTATAAGTGCAAAAGCAATCGGTGATACGTTGTTGAATTAACATTTCTGAGGAATTTTAAACTTCAATAACAAGTTGAGGTTTTTTTTTCTTATTTATTAAGTGCTACTCCGTCTTCGTAAATCCGTTATAAAATCATTTATTATTTTTAAATAATTTATACAAAAATATTAGGAACATTTTTTTAATATTTAAAAATAACATAAAACTAATAGTTTTTTGATGTATTCATACTTTAATTTAAAAAATTTTTTATAAAAAACAGGATGCGGCAATAGAGAAGAAGGTATTGAAAATATGGAATTAATGGGTTTCTAATTTCGAAAATAAATAATATTTGAAAAATTAGAAATATTGTTTATGAAACCATTTAAGCTAACATCTTAACCGATCGTCTCCATAGCGGTCTATCATTAGAACTTTAAAATTAGAACGATGAATTTCTTCATCTACCTCCTTTTAATTTCGCGTAGAAGAAACTAAGAATATTCATGTGAAACTCACGTGTAGGCAAGGGCACATGGGCCACTTGCGTCGCAAGGCGTGCGGCATCTTCTTGCGCGGAGGGTCGGGCTCCGCTGGTGGGTCGCCGCACGCCCAGCGCACCAGCCGAGCGCGCGCAGCCTCCGCCGCCTCCAGACCGCGCGACCACGACGGGAGACCCTGGAAACAAAAAGGGTTTTTCAGATATCACCGTGATAGAATATGAACTCATTTTTTTTTTAATAGAGAAGGACAGGCAAGCATGTTTTTCACTTGATGGCAGGTAAAATATCCCAGCCATATAACATATACACAAGAAAATAGATGTTTGAGAATTTATGCTTACAACGCACGGTTCCTTTAATCTCTGTCTCACATCCTTTCCTATTTACTTAGTCTTTATTGTTACAGCTGTGAATTAAACTCAAGTAGGTAACTAATTGTTTTAATTTACTAACCAGTCTGTTCAATATATTAAATCCCAAAATTCAGTGTTTATTGTTTAGTTAGCTTAAATAGTATTTAAATAAAAAAAATTGTATTAAAAGGCGAAATATTTTTCGAGTTTCTGTGTTAGCTGCCGCGAAGCACTAAGCACGAAGAGGCGTCAGGCCGTATTTAAAATAAATTGTAAATTAGTTAACTAATCTATTTCACGTTTTAAAGTGTTGAGTGTTTATGATAATAAAAGAAAAAAAGGACCTAAACGCAGAGAACTGTAGTGAAATGTTAATCAACTATTTCAAATATAACAATTACATCGCTACCGATCTTGATAAGGAGCTGTGAAAAATAACTCTTAGCAATCACAGAGATGAGGTTGCTGATTAATATTTGCTCCCATTGTATAATGAGCCATTGTATTCAAAAACTAATAATAACACGAGTATTGCAGGAATAATAGCGAAATTTAATCTTACCAAACGATGTCTTTTATATAAAAAATAAAATAATTTTAACGGCTAAACTGGAAACGGCTGGACCAGTTTCGCCAAATACTAACACGGAACAGTTGGCGCCAGCGTAGCAGTTTTTACTTTGACACTAGAGACACACTCTATCTTTAATCTCCTCGTATTCACGGCCGCTGCAAAGATTTAACCGGCAGTTTTGAAAGGCCAAGCCAGTAGACTACTGCCTTACATATAGGAATTTATATGTATTACGTAGCTTTTAAAACATATAAATATTTTAAATAATGATAATAACATAAAGGAGAAAACAAGCTATCCAAGTGTTTGTTTTCTTTATTTTTAATCAATTTTATTGTCTAGACGAGATTAGATTTGACCAGCATAAATTTGAAAATCCTATAAGAATCATATTGCGGTCTGAATAAAATCCATTTTATCACGCAACGCCTAACAAAGATCAAGGTTAGAGCATAATTACTGAAACGATCTGCGATTTTTTGTGCAATCTGCATGTTAACGACCTCTAGAAGGCATTTGACACAGTAGTCGATTTGTCACGGATTGAATTTCGTGTCTTCCTCTTTAAATTGAATGAATTATGAAAGATGCACAAAAAAGTGATATTTTCAATACACCCGTTTCAAATTAAAACTGAAAATTACAAGTTTGTCGAGGCGAATGAACTTCACCTAACCGTTTTCAAAAACCACGTAGACATAATTATTATTAACGAAAACAAATATACAGTTAATTTTATACTAACTTTGATACACAACAATGCAAAACATTTTCTGGGTTCCGTACTCAAAGTACAGGAAACCCTTTTTAAATAAACTCTCTAACGGTTCAAAGCGCGATATATATAAGTTAAACTTATTTGGAAATAATTTTCACTACGGTCATGTCTTAAATATCTTGTATTGTTAAAAGTGAAATGATTAGCTAATAGACGACGAAAACAAGTATTTTTCGATCGACTTTCTGTAGTGACGCAATAACTGGGTGTGTTACATTTAGTTCATTAGAATTATAAGATCTACAGAATTTGACAGGCTCGTTGGAGTAATGGTAGCTATGTATGTAGGTAGTGGGTTCGGTCCCCATGGGGGCCAACATTTTTCTAATCAATATATAATTTTTCAGCATAGTCCAAATAGTATATCTCCAAGTATTGTACAAATAGTATATCTTCTATTTTTGTAAATACAATATTTATTTATTAACAATGCAAAGGTTTTTAATTTCGACTTAATTTTTATTTGTGGTGCGAATTTAATTTGTGGAGTTTAGACTTTTAAAAAATATTTAAAAATAGATTATGAAACGGTCATAGAAATGTGTAGGCCCCCTTATCCGAATAGTATAAAGTACAAAACTTATTTATTATGGCAAACTTAGACATTTTTATTCTATCACTCTCTTACACTTACGTAACAAGGACTTAGTTTGTATGTCATAGGCAAGATTATTTCTATAACAATACAGTAGTTTTTCAAAAGTCACGTCACACGCTTGAATGAACAAAAAGTAGATATGTCCATCTCCTGGATTTAACCTAGGTAAAATAAATCAACATTAATTTCAGCAAAATCTGTTTAGCCGTTCTTTAATTATAAAAAGGGTTACAAAACGTCTTTCTTTCATATAAGATTCACAGTATAGATACATAAAGGTATATCCGTACTGTGTGTTTTAGTGCGTTAGTTAGTGAAGTACACGATCGTGAAGCCCGTGCCCTTGCGCAGGCCCACTTAAGAAATGTACTAGAGCGTTACCATTGCAATCGCATAAATTACCATAGTTTTAAAATCATTTATTCCGCCCCAAATTGCCCTCGTACGTCATCAGAATTTCAAGAACCAATTTCATAAGGCACCATTGTTCGCTTGAACTTTGCGTCGGCATTTAGTGAACTATTGCATTTTAGATCGGAACCGACGATAGGATATCTCTGGTTCCACCTGTTTACCTTAAACGCGTGGAAACAAGCTAACAGCTGTATATCAGTGTTGGCATAATTAATTGGTTTAATCACTCGGGAGGTGGTAATTAAGATTTGAGTCAGCAAGAGACGCAATTGAACTTGCAGCAGCATTTTACCAAGATTATTTAGATTTTTAAAGATTTAGACTAAAATTTCAATTAAACACGTTTAAATTAAAACGCGAAATATGTTACTTAAACTTATATACAAATGTAACTACTACCCAACGTTTCAAAGTGTTTAATCTTGTACTACTGACGTAAAATACAGACAGAGCTTAATGGTATATCCTACTTCAACAAATTTTGGTAAAATTGCAAAAGGTACCAAGGTATATAAGGTATACACTATGTTATGAATAAAACAGTTTTGTCTGTCAAATTTAGTTTTATCTCGTTAGATTGAATTTACGATAACAATACTAATAGCGTCTAAGGAAATTTTACATCAATTAAAAACCTTAATTTGTATTTATACTCTTACATAATTTGTTAAATTTAGAGAAAAATATGATTCTAAAATTGTCCTCCCAAATATTACTTTATACACAATATGAATGTAACACTTCCATTGTCTTTCCTCGAACGCTGTCCATACAATAGTGTACAGCGAAAGTACAAAACACAGAGAACAAGATAAGTATAGAATCCGACAATGATCCGAGCGATGCTACTTTCGTTGACCGTGACCATTGACCAAGAGTCGAAGATATTTTGTGTCAGGAGGCCTTTATCGCGACAAATGTAAGATAAAAAATCTTTAGTATTCCTGAGTAATAATCTAGAAAATTATGATTATCGCGCCTGAACCTTAGAGTTTAACACAGTTCCTAGGTTATTTTAAGATTAAGATTTAAAAAAAGGCAAAACCCTAATCGACTGTCAGTCATCCTTTTCAAATAATTAAAAACTATGAACAAATATTAAATAAATATTTTATTCAAGTAAGTAGGATAAATTCAACAGTTAAGTTTCTTTAGTTTAATTGAATTGTATATAAACTTGAACTTTAATAATATCTATAAATATAATTCGTTATTATAGGAATCATCATTTCTCAATAGGGTAAGTTATCATTTCTATAGGTAACGCGTTAACCTTTGAAATAAGTAGAGTAGCTTCTAGGAAGTTGTATGTTGTTAGACTTGAAGATGAAATCCGATTTCCTCGTATCGCGTAAAATATCAATCACGGAACAATCTTTCACTATACTTTCGAGTGGTATAGTATGTTAGGAGGTTACCATTGCCATGAGTATCACGTACAGACAGACCATGAGGTGCAGTGAAAGTGAATGACCGTGATTATGTAGATGGCAAACGTTTAGAACGCATTAACAAGTATTGTGGGAAGAATTTGTTAGGGTTCTCATGGGGAGTCATATTTGACCTCCGCTTTATCATCTTTACCTTTTTGTTGAAATGTTCTTGTATTTTACGAATTCGATAAATACGATATTTTACGTAAATTTAACCAAAAAAATCAATGATTTATTTAAGACGAGGATGAGTTTCACTTGATGGAAGGTTATTCACTTTCCATTAAATTAATCCCAGCCATCCATTGAGGATCAAACCCTTTGATTATTAGCCATACTTGGCTACCATTAACAACCTGTCAAATCCTTTAAATATGCAGGTATCGCTAAAAGTTTACGCGTAACACTTCTAGCAGTCATTAGTATATTCGTATCAAATTAATAGCAAACGAATGCAAATTCAACTCTAAGTAAAATTTAATTACGCTGATTGTCTCCTTGACACCTTTGACACCGTCATCGTCTTTCAAAAAGCGATTATCCGGCACATGTAATTTATCAGCGAGAACCTACATCTTTGGTATTATGTCAGAAATGGTTATTAATAGTCTTAAGTAAAGGCTTACTTTATTAAGGATTGTATCTTTTTCTCATATTATGATATTATATTATATATATATATACTAATCAATGTGTCGTGTCGTTTAATGATCTTTTAAATTATGTAAGTAAAAATAGAAAACAAATTGAATAAATGCTTTGAATTCAGCGCAGGTAAAGTGAATTGTTGTATAATGTTTTTAATTGATTGCTTCCATTCGATCACATATTTATTATGTAACGGAAAAGTTACTACAAGTTATTGGAATCATATATTTGGCCCTTAGAAATCATTACTACCGAATAGAATAAATTAGCTGTGGCCGCGTCCCGTCATTCTTGCAAATTAATATTAAAAGATAGACATAAACAGTCGGACATTTTTTTATATTGGTGAAAGAGGAATCATTCTTTGCTCATTATTTTTTGGGAATCTTGAAGCATTTTTGCAACACGGAAATCCTCAAATATTAATAACTTTCCCCGTTTTCCACATTTCCCACTCTTTCTTCGCTTTTACTCTAGTAGCAGCTTGATGTTTAATATAAATATATTAGATAAAAGCCTTCTTCAGTAAATGCTCTGAACAAAAGAAAATGATTTTTTTAATTGGAACCTGAAATTAGCCTGTTCAAAGAAACTCTTCAGGTTTATAATATTAGTATAGGTGGTGGACTTACAATATCTATCATAAATTAATTATATAAGTAGTATTTCAAAACAAGAGGCAGTATGAAATACACAGAAACGAAGCTTAATCTCTCTATCGCCAATCAACTGCGGTCTTAAATGTCGGTGAAACATGTAATTGTAAACAGTAAAAGATACAATCCTTAATAAAGTAAGTCTTTACTTAAGACTATTAATAACCATTTCTGACATAATATATATATTATATATATCGCGTTTTAAACCGTTAAAGTGTTTTATTTAAATATTGTAAGTTTTTTCCTATTACTTTTTATTGCTTAGTTATCCCAACGTGACTAAGATTGTACACGACTAATCAATGTGTCGGTCGTTTAATATTCGTAATAGTCGTATATTTATACATATATATATTCTAAAAATTATTTTCACTACGGCCAGACGTTTCAGGCCACGGGGTCGCGGGTCACGGGGAGACCATTAAATCAAAGCCTCCGCAACGTCGTTTTAAACCGTTAAAATGTTTTATTTAAACGTGTACTACTCGCATAAACTACAGACAGAGTTACAACTTACAATATGTTTGCATCTATCACTAGAGAATCTTCTAGATATTTCTGCATGTTTGTCCTAGTTAAATTAATAAAATGTGGTAAATCTAGTGCAGGATGACATTTAAAAATACACGAGAATCCGGTTGCAGGTTTGATTCGACATAAACGAGCGATAAATTGGCGTGCGAGGCGATCGGAGTAGACAGTGACGCCGAAAGCTTGCATTATTCATGTAAAGACTCGGACTTGGAACTTCCAGTACCAAGGATTTATGCTTCGCTCTCTTTCTTAGATGAAAAGGCGGATTTAGTAAAGCAATACATTTTTCATCTTCTTGTATCGCAAAGTTTGTACTCAAAATAAGTATGTTCTTAATTGCATTAAATAATATTCCTTATTGTGAAAAGATCTGTAAAAAAAACTGACAGATATAAAAAGTGATATTCAACCAATTCACTGAAGAATAAAAAAGTACAAAACTATATATTTTTGTAACTTGTAGAACAATAATTACCTCTTTATTTTTTATTACATAAAGGCCATAAAACAATTACGAACCGTGCTTCTGCTTATACTTGATTGAGATACCGTACTCGTATTTAGAGCACAGAGGAGACACATTTCCCCATGTGTTATACTAATCATCTACAAGATTAAATCTGACACATATATATTACTTGGTTACTTGAAAACTTTACTTATTCTTTTTCTTATTGTTAGAACAACAGCACGAAATATGCTGGTGCAAATACTGCCGGTGTCGTAATTTTATTCAATCTAAAATCGATTTTTAATTTAGTGGTTATTGTAAGACTTTTGATGGAAGAATAGTCGTTAAACAATTCTATAGGTAACAAAACAATATGATGACGATGTTGTATAAGAAAGACTTCGGTGTTGGCATCATAAAGTACAGGCTAAGCTAACTCGTGCTCAATACGCTGAGGTAATTTATCATTTTGATTGGCACGTACGCGTAATCAGTAAAAGTATAGACAGATAAAAAACCGGCAATGCAGCGGAACGCGGCCGGATCTAGCTTACATAATGAGGCGATGACCCCAATGAGTTAATTGAACCGAGATATATCCGAAAGCTATTGTTACAGGTAGAAACGCTAGGTGCGAAAATCAAAAGGTTTTCTTTTTTTTTTCCGTAGTCTATTAAAATAGACAGTGGTCAAGAAATAAATCACAATGTTCCTGATAAAGAAACAGGCCCTCAATTTGTGGCCAAAGCTTTGCAAATAAAAGGGGAATAAACATGGGAGAGATCCTTTTGTTTCTGAAGTGTCCTCTCTCAACATTTCTATTTCAACAAAATATGGATAGATACATACAGAAAATAACAGTCTTTGACTATCAACGTACTCTTATTACCATAGTTATCTTAATTAGAGATTTAAGCTATCCTAAAGAAGTCACAGAATCCAAGACAGAAGGACATTGTTAAAACAGTAATTTATTCCAAGTGTGGTGCACTACGCAACAATTAAACGTTAAACGTAAATCTGGGTTAAGCCGAAGTTTCCTAATACCGATCGTAGATTAAGGCAATAAATAATTCAATTATTAAAATACGCCGATAAACTGTCGAGTTTTGACCAATATGCAAATTCTTAAATGGCCATTTTTACTGTCGACACGCGATTTGCTCAACGATTCGTCAAGCATTTAGCGATGTGAAATATTCGCTATTTTTATGCAAAAATTTCAATTTGTGTTGTTTTAATTTATGAGTTATTTTGTGTATTTTTATGGGTTTGTATTGCGTAAACATTTGAAAATAAGAAAGCGTTCTAACAACATTTATCACATGCGTCACTTCTCCTTCTACCTTCGAAGTCGACTCCCTGGGCTTAACAATAGAAACAATACTTTTAAGCAAAGTTTCTCCTATTAAATCAACAAGTCCATATAGTCTGTGTAACTACACTAATACGATAGTACAATTGGTTAGAGCAGCACTGCGGATCTCTCCGGATATCGGTAGAAGTTCTCCCCATGTCGTAATTTCTTTTCAACCTAAATAAGCTTTTAATCCATGAAACTATAAATAATTGTCTTCAGGTATCATTTACTTTCATTAGAGTAATTAATATCTATCGGTAATTACAAATTGAAAAAAAAAATTACTAGTACTCTGAGGTAGAAATTTTGAAGTTCATTTACTTGATTGATGAAACCTCCAGGGCATCGTAAACCCTAATAGGCAAATCTTCAATTTCACTGTTGGCACACTTTTCGATGGTCATTGAGCCTATTCGAGCAGCAACTGTACGGAATATTAAACTTGGTTCCACTCAACCTTCAATGTTTCGGCGAGGAAATGTTTAAACAATGGTACATCAAACCTTATTGTTTTGACCTCTAACAGTGAGTATATCGTAGGTCACTATGCTTTTTAAAACATTGTAAGATACTCCAAAAACTATTAGGAAAGCCTCCGGCTTAATTCGTTCGTGAGATTTACTTACAATCGTAAAATTTTAGCATGCAAATAATTATAATTTTTGAGTTGAAAATTTGGAAGTTTAAAAATTATATTTTTAAATCAGGAAGAATTAAATTAAACTTAAATGAGAAAATTCAATGACACTTGAAACTTTACATAAATAAAAATAATAATTAACAATACAATTTGAACGCGAAATATATTCGTTTACTTATTTTAAATTGAATCTAACTGCGGTCTGCCGTCTGACGTGTCTGATGTTTTAGAGCATCCGTAGGGACAATCGCTTCGCGTTTTAACCGATAAAAGTGTTTTATTTAAATGTGTACTACTCGCGTACACTATAGACAATATTTTAATCGGATTATTAAAATATTCACATCGTCGTCGGTATTACTTAATAAATGTTAATAATGACATTGGAGATGATGTTATTTGTTTTACATGCTATTGGCTACACGGACACCTATTTTTATCAAAATTGACTAAGCCGTTTAGTCGTAAGAGACCAGCAACTTCTTCACAAACTTTGCAGCCTCATAAACCGAGGAATGTAGCGTACAAAACAAACAATTAGACAGCAGCTAGTCTGTTAATAGGATGTCCCATTATCTGTGGTATTTGCTTACAAGAGTAATCCTTGACATGTCGAACTTCAAAGTGAATAGAAGTAATTGATTACCGCATAATGTAAACAAGGCGCGACCACAGATAACCTCTGCCTTACAATAGACAAATTAGTGTGACCTTCCCGCCCCTTCGGCAGTCCGGCTTGTCAAAATAATTGTAATTATTGTTATTAAATTTGCTTACAATAAAGCAATAATTGCTATACGAAAGCTTTTTAATGTAACCCGTAATGTTTGTTACTATTACACGTCTAAACGGCTAGACCGATTTTGATAATATTTGTTATGTACCAATAGTACATTTAAATACATATTTTTAATGGTTTAAAACGAGTAATGGTTATAACTTTATTTTATAATTAATTTGTTTTGTCAATGTAGCAGACTTTAAGATAGTGTTTTAGCAGAATAAACGGAGACCTACCAATGCAGATATTTAGTAAATTTGAAGGATTTTTTAATAGATTCAAAGGATCTAGAAGCTATAAGCCGTTTTGCACAGTATGTCACAAACAGTAATACCATTCAATGGCACCTCTTACAAGGGTCAACATATTACTGGAAAAAGATTTTACATAACATAAATATTATCTATTCGACGTCAATATAACCGAACGATTCCATCCGATTATACAACGCGATTCTACTACTAGTGCCGTTACGTTTTATTATTAGAAAGTTCAAAGTGTTAACGAGGGAACAATTACCAAAAACATCGCTTGTTTGTTGAAGAAATAGCAAGTGGTATTGTGTAACACAAGGTTGATAGTTCGTTACTCAATTTTATCATAAGATTTTACCTTTGAATATTAAAATGAGCGCATATATTTTTAATCTACGTGACATTAACATTAAAACTTTAAACGGTTTAAACCCGAAATGTATAAATTAACTTATATTAATTAACAATTCGAACTAGTAGTCCTTGAGCTGAGCGCGTTCAAATAAACAAACAAACTCTTCAGCTTTATATATTAGTATATGATTAGCTTTAAGCAAAGCTGGAGATCTTTAAACCGGCCCTTATCACCTCATCAAAATTCAAAGAACGGTATCTTATATATCGTCGCACGAACAGTGATAAAATTTGGAACCCCGAAAATTCGTCTCACGGTCGACCTAAGTGTGTAGAAAGCGAGATGGACGACCACGTCCATCTCGCAGACGCTGCTACCTACAGCACCATGTACATCGCAACGAACGGGATCCGCTTCGTATCTTCATGGTTAAACACGTTTTGGTATTTGGTTTAGAACGAGAGGTTCTGGATTCTACCCCATAGGAGGAAAAATAATCTATATTCTTTTTTCGAGGAAGGCATTATTTATTTACTAAGGAAACTAAACAGAACAGTCTCTTATGATAACTTAAAACTTATTTTCTTATTGTCTAGGAAAAAAATAAAATTTTATAAAAAATCCATGCATGTAGGCTGTACCTTTGTGATGTACTCAGAGACAGTACCTTTACAAGTTTCTCTGAGAACATTTGATTTAAAAATTAAAAAAAGCTTTGAGGCGAGAAACAGTGTGACAAATGACAAAAACCGTATTCTTTAATACTTAGATATGTGTGATATCTTTACAGGTTAGGTACTTTTTAAACTTATATTTATACGTTAATTGCGAGCACGAAAACAAATCAACATCATTCAACGCGTTCAAGTTTAGGCGCATATAAGAATATTATATGTAAATACAAATATTGAATCGTCTTTCAGGGTGCGCTGCGAAAACGCTTCAAGCTACCAAAAGAAAATATTTATGAAAGAAACCCGAAAAAAATGATCTAAAAACAATAGTGTAACTTGCAAGAACGACGGGATGACCGACGTCCTGGGTAACATAATGAGATGAAAGAAATATTCATGCTCAAAGTAACTAATAGTAAAATAGTTAGTTTAATATATTTTAAAACGTCAATCCCGTGAAAGAAGCCAGTTCTAAATTGATAGATTTAAGCCTCCCAAAATTCGTCTCACGGACGACCCGCTACACATAATGCGTAGAAAGTGAGATGTCCACACGAGGTCAGCAGTTCCTGAATTCGCCTTGAATCCACTGAATACCGTTAATTAAACGATCCTATTTCAATTGCTCTTGATTGATCACGATGTTTTGATAATCGATTACCGATTGATCGACGATGTTCGAAGTGAAGGGATTCCGTTCTTGAAACGGCACTTTAATCTTTGCTGGATATAAGGTCAGTACTCAGAAGTAGTTAATAAAGAAAGGATTTGAGT
Source organism: Leptosia nina (assembly GCA_963661955.1). Taxonomy (NCBI): domain Eukaryota; kingdom Metazoa; phylum Arthropoda; class Insecta; order Lepidoptera; family Pieridae; genus Leptosia; species Leptosia nina. The sequence goes on along the minus strand of CAVLEF010000004.1, from coordinate 1,214,273 downwards.
AATAACGTGGGTAATGTGGTAAAAAAAAGTACAATCGTTTAAAACCAACTTATTATGATTTACGGTTCAGTACTGAAAACTATAATTTGTATTTACAGCCATAGATTTAAATAAATTAATCTAACGATTTAAAGCGCGATATATAATAGTTAAACTTATTTTTCAACCCGACGTTTCACATGATTTGCAGAAACCGTGGTCACGGACTAAAGTTCGCCATAGATTGTGTTGTAATAAGTGGAACTGAACGTATTAAACAATAACGATAAATTCAAAATGTTATTGCATCTTCATCAATAATGGAATGTACAGAAACACAATGATATTTACTTTCTTACACTTCACTTAGTCACGCATGTTTGCCGGTCTTCAGTTCAATTTGTTCAGTCCACAATGCGCCGTAAACATCATTCAATTCAATGTTTCTGTGGCACATTGTGAATGTTAAGTGTCGAGTACATTGAATCTTTTGTATTCCGATTTGCAGAAGGAAGTAGTATCAATGGCCTTATTTCAATAAATATTCTGCCAATAAAATGTTAGGTTAGAATAGTTTAGGAAAAGTACGTTAGTACTAAAACAGAACTATATACATAATAAGGGGATTGACTTAACAGCTTTCTAGATAACGTAACTGACCTTTGAAGTAAATTTTAAGGTTTTCTTCATTTGTTTAAGTTTAAGCCGAGCGTATAAAGTATATAAATGGTAGTACTAACTTATAAGAAAACTTTAGCAAATTTAAATAAAACACTTTAACAATTATTTAAAAATTACTTTTAACTTCGGCCCGACGTTTCGGATGCTTGGCTGCAGCCGTGACCACTAACTTATATATATCGCGTTTTAAAACGTTAAAGTGTTTTATTTAAATGTCTACTTCTCCGTAAACCACAGACAGTATATACTTAAGCTAAGTAACTTTAGCTAAGTTTTCTTATTTTCGTCATAGTCAAAAAATAATATTATATAGTTTTGGCAAAAGGCAAAACTACATATGGGTCATAAAATTTGTGTTCCTGTCGAGACGCCTAAGAAAACTTATTAATCAATCTTAGTGTACCTAAAATTAATGTACAAGCTAGCACCGTGAGGCTTCATGTAGCGATTACCTTTTTATAAGAGGCAGGGGACAAACACATTTCTGTATTCCCTTTCCCAGATCGGTTTTATTTATAGGCGAGTAAGTTGATCGGACTTCTGCAGACTCCCCGACCGAAACAATCTATTGTAAACCCAGGATCTTTCGCGCAAACGCAATACATTTAGCCATTTGGTTACAAAGGCGGTTATTTATTCTCTAATAAACAATTCAAGCAATAAGTTCTATTTAGTTGTAAAACGAAAGCCATCCTAGACAAGCTTCTAATGACTTGAATACCGGTAAGGAAATTAAAAGAAATAGTAATTATTTCCTTAAGCGGAAACCGTGTCCACATGTAAGTTATTTGAGTAACACGACAATGCATTTAACACATTCCTAATGCAAGGGAAGGAAGTGTTCCGAGGCCACTAGTTAAGTGCAAATTAACACATCAATCAACATTAGCTCCAACTTGAAAGTTAGTTCAATATCACGGACTAGTAATTTTTAAACAAAGACTTGAATTTTATGATTATTTTTTTTAATGCAACGGCTTACCAACTACTATATCCAAAATTAATACTACTTAAGTATCTAACTTAAAGTCTGCAATTCCACTTTAATTAAATATATTAAACAAAAATTTAAAAAAGAAAACATTTTTACGTAACAATTAAAACTACAGATAAAGGTAGGTTAGAGAATTAAACAAAAAAAAAACAACTAATTAAAATGTATGAATGGTAAAATTTCTGAAACTTTTTTTCTTGAACATTTTTGAGTTGACGAATAAATCTATTTGATCAAATTTTAAAACACAATTCTACAATCTTTACACATTGCCTGATATGAGTGAATTTATTAGTAATTATCAAATGATGGCACGCAAAGATGGGCAATCAATGTGATTATATTTTAACAAATTGTGGAGGCATGTTAACAGTGCAACATTTCTACGTATCTTCATATTTCTTTTTGTGGTAGATTTTATTAAGGTAACTTAAGGAGCCTAGAGACGAACTTCCCTTTTAAAAAGGTTTTACCTCTGGTTAGATATTTTTTGTAACGGATGCCAAACCACTGACAAAATAACAACTTAAATAAATACTCAATGAAAAAGACCCATTTCTACGGTACAAATAGTCTACTTGCTACAAATTATCTTGTGTAAGCACGTATATACTATAAAATGTGTTATATATGTATGTATAAATTATGTTTAGGGCACTTTTATACTAAAAAACAATTTGTTGATATGTAAGAACGTGTTAAATGAATAAAAGAAACAGAATTGGGATTGATTAGGGAGTGTGAAATATCAAAATATTGAGGTCAAAAGTGAAGTTCACCTTAGGCGTTTTTAAAGCCAACATATTAATAAAAATAATAAAAGAAATTGGGATAGACAACCTTACTCATTAAGGTATATGGAAAAACATTAGCTTATACAATTCATTATAACTGGTCAAGCCATTTCTAAGGATGGTAACTAACATTGAAAACAATAATTGATAATAACTAACAAAGTAATAGGTAATTTCACTAACTGGTCTCTGACATCCTTCATGAAGCCGAGTCAGCTGAGTTAAGTCAAGTAGACAAGCACGCGGAAGCTAAAGTTTGATACAATCACTAACGCGAACTACATTCACACGCTTGAGACGAGTCAGAACTCAGAATTGTAACGTTATTAGAATTAAAGCGAAGATCTTGTCTTAAATGAAGATTGGGGATTCTTTTTTACTACTGAGGAGGACACATAAGCATGAGGGTTACTTAATGGGAGGTAAAATACCCAAGCCATATAACATCTAATTCAAGGTGCACTGTCAATAGGTTGACTTTGGTTATTCAACCAGAGACAAAATTTGACCAAGGCTGCGAACAAGCACTAAGTAAAGATATAACTGATTAATTTATTATAAAGTTGTCTAATTATTATAGGTATTTTCATTACCAAACAAGGAAGAAAAGGTAGGAAGATAGCAGGCTGGATGATCAGTATATATGAACTGCTGACCCTCCACAGATCTCTTACAAGGATCTCTAAGACAAAACCCTTCAACACCGATACCGACAAATTATATGAGTGTTAATACTCTTCCGTCCAATCGAAAACTAATGGCGTACATTACAATTTTAAGTCAATAGAGCTGTTGAGTTGAACAGACAGCGGAGGCCATGGTGAACGGCAACCGCATACCGTTTCCACGGAGACATCAATCAAGACGCCTACGAGAGATGGACAGACACGACGATAACTGGTACATGCTATCCGTTGCAGCATCACGATTGTGCAGATAACTGTGCTATTCATTTTTAGTGCTTTAGAAGGTGAATTAACTGTGACTTTGTCAATTCTTATAAATAACCGTCAGGTGTGATTTGCACAAATTTGGACTTAAAATTCTTTAAGAGTTACGCGGCTATGCAATGCGTTTATATTTTTCAAATGTTATTGCACATAATGGCATTATATAAAATAAAAACCTAATTTAGATTTAAATAACACAGTAACGCTATACCAACTACGACGGAATTTTTTACTTTCACAGCAGAGACACCCTTCATCTTTAGTCTCCCCGTGACCATGGCCGACGCAAAGCATCCGAAACACACATCATAATCGAATTCTCTCAACGTATTATGCATCTCTTGTGCAATATTATTTCTGGGAATGCCGATTCAAGTAGTACGTAGATACTGCCCGTGCCGTATTTTTTTTAAATCTAAAATTAATTATGAAGATACTTGGACTTTTGCATTGTCCTACTGTCGTGACGAAGTGGACGTAACTAGTGGATATCTATATACGTTTAAATAAAGATAAAACTATGTATATACTAAACCCAACTCCACAAAAGGCTACCTCCTGCAAACTCGAAGGCAGATGGAACCTACGTCAAGCGCCACTAAAAATTAGCTAAGCATATTAACTTTTCCTTGTGCACCGGAAAAACCGCTTTCTACAGAAAGTAACAGTCGATGAGAGGCGAGGGGTCAGGAATCGTGACCGAAGGAGGTGTGACGTCACCCACAATTATCTCTCAAACCAGTCGCGATTGATGATAATCTCACGAGATCTTTTGTTTAATTAACGAGATGAAGACTTCTTTCCTTTTACAGACTTTTGGGTAAGTCACTGTTTTTAACGAGAGTGATTTTTTTTATATAAACATAAACCCTTGGAACAAGAATTGTAACGACAACATAAAAGATATCAAAATGACACATATACGAGGCCTCTAGAGGCAGAGTTGCCTTACTGCAATTTTTATGACTTATTTATATACATTCATAGTCTAAAAATCTACACGAGCTGTTGAGGCCGAAATTTGTTAACATAATTTTTACACAAACTATAGTTAAATTAATTTTCGCCTTAGTTAATTGCGCATTTTTTATTTTCCTCCTTATTGAAAAACCTGTATTTTGTTATTAGGCCACTCTAGAAACATCGTACTTTAAATCATTTTAGAGTAATCCCATTTTTTATGTATGGGGGCTAATATATTTCTACAGTTTCACTCATTGATTTTATAGAGATAGCCTTCCCGTAACCGCTTTCGTGCATTTTGCAAATCTTAGGCAACAAGTCTATCCGTTGATCTTAATCAGAAATCACTGTAAATCTAAGTAATGATGTTAAAACAACAATTTTATTATAACAAAATGACGTTGAATTCAATCAATCGAGCAAAACCAAGATTACCAATACGCAATACTTGCTTACCACTTTCCTAACTCTCCAAAGTGCCCTTGTATAAAACCACTTGCAATTTGTATTGTCCAGTTCACTCTACAAACTATGCGAAACGCACTATGAAAACTGAAGAGAATTCAATATTTCTGTGGATAATTGTTTTTCTTAAATACTGTCTATAGTTTACGCGAGTAGTACACATTTAAATAAAACACTTTAACGGTTTAAAACGCGATATATTAGTTAAACTTATTTGAAAATTATTTTTCTTATATCATAACCGTGTTTAATGACACTTACAGACTCATTAATTTTGAAGACTGTAAGCAATGTCCACAGACTAAAAGACATTTTATTGCATCTATTAAACTGCAAACTACAAATCCCTTATATAAGATATACGTTTAATTATGAGCAGTATACCAAAAAAATTACACAAAGTAAAATTATATTTTTGACCTTAATCACGAGATTGGAATTTGCTTAACCTATACTAACATATAAAGCTGAAGAGTTTGTTTGTTTGTCTGAACGCGCTAATCACAATCAATATGTTTTTGTCGGTTAGAACATTTATCGAGGAAGGCTAATAAAACATTGCGCTGTGACTAATAGGAGCCAAGAAATAGCTGAAAATGCGGTAAAAACTTATTAATATTTGTCAGTTCAAGATACAAAAAATATGGATCAGAGATTCTTCTTTAAATTATCAAAAAAATGTCCGCGACAAAATATGTCTACCCCTTAAGACGAACTGGCAAGAACGACGGGAACAGAACGACGGGTCGTTAGGTTAGGACAGTTTGCAAAAACAATGTTAGATGTCCAAAATAACTATTCTAAGCGGACGAAGTCGCTGACTCAGCTAGTACTATATATACCACTACACCAAATTATGCACTAAATGATTTCTCTGAAACAATGCGATGGATAAGTAAAACTTGTTATTTATACTAAAACTACATCATTATTAAGCCATACACACATGAACTGTTTCTGATCATTTCCACATGATCAATTCAAACGTATTCATGTATACATTTATGTGAATGTATTATGTTACATTTACATAAATTAAACTTAACTTTCGTAATATTACAAAGAAACTAATTGACGTTGAATTCAAAAGGCTAAATGAACACTAAAGATAGAATAAAATTTACAGAAAGGTAAAAAATATATATATCCCTGTGGGGCATGGGGCGAACACTTTTCTGCGTCTGTTTCACTAATCGATTTTAATATTTATAAAGGCGAGTAGCTGAGCAGACTTGTGTGCTCTGCCCGACCGAAAAATGATTATTGGTAATTATCGTTTCCCAGGATTCAAACCACTGTGTTTTACCACAAAGGTGAGGCAACACATTTAACTTTGACAGCTAAAGCAAAGCTAATATAGATAATATCCTTATTACCCGACTGGGGATCGAACCCGGTCCCTCAAACCGCACAAACTGAATTCCATATATAATTCACCAACCCAAAACGACTTTGTATGCGTATTATATTAACAAGTGGCCACACAATTTAGAATTAAACTGTTGAAAACATTGCAAAATATGTCAACAATGATATTTAGCTAACAGCATCACGCAATTCAGATTGCACAAATTTTAATTACCTTTTTAATGTGAGTAGATGTATTAAAAACGCGACCTAGACATGGTAACATTCTAATCGCTTTTAATATGTCAGGGTATTAAAAATTAATTAACTAAATAAATAATAAAAATGTGTAAAAAGGGGCGTGATTAATAATTAATTAACTAAAAAAAATATTAAAAATGTTGTAATAAAGATTTTAAAAAAATTTGGGGCTTTCACGAAAAAAAAAAAAAAAAAAAAAAAAAAAAACCTATAAAAAAAAAACACGTTATCGGTTCATTTATTTATATATATTATTCCGAACGAAGGAATTGAATCTTTCTTCAGTTTAAAAGTATCAATTTAGTTACTGTCTGTAGTATAATCTATTTAGATCTATCTAGAACCGGCATCCACAGCGTTCCTGGTTTTAAACAATTGAGCTCGTGTGTCATATCCATACTGATATATAAAGCTGAAGAGTTTGTTTGTTTGAACCAGGAACTACAAGTTCGGTTTGATTCTTTTTTTGTGTTAATTAGAGCATTTATCGAAGAAGGCTATTAAATAATAATTAATATAGGCTATAAAACATCGCGCTGTGACTAATAAAAGCAAAGATACAGCGGGAAATGTGAACAAAATGGGGAAATTTTCACTGTGAAATTGGTTTTCAGATGCAGACGCTGCGATAACGGTTCAAGATAAAAAATATGTACGAAAGAATGATTCCTTTTTGAACCTGAACGACAGGACCCGAACGACGCGACCGATGTCGTTGGCAGATTAAATTTATAACAATATAGAAGATTGCAAAAACAAACTTTCTATGCGTACGAAGTCGCTGGCACAGCAAGTACAATATATATAATCAATATTCCAATAAGGAAGGAGACAAATAACTTAAAATAATAACTTACCACATTGATCTTCCCAAGGATATGTGTAATCTGATCCTTACTGCACATTTTAATATTTTGGTTACACTGCGCACTGTTCTATCACATTTTATCCAGTCCTTATAATAATGTCTTACATATATTTGTATCTACGAGGCACTATAATAGTAGATTATTGTTCTTGTTTTAAATAAAAAATAATCTTAAGAAAAAACAAGTCATTTGGTGTTAAGTTATTTGAGATTATATAGTTAGGTAAATTATTAATATGTTAAGAATTTATTAGTGTTAATATAAAGCCTGGTTGCGTGGCGTTTGATCTTAATGTTTGTAAATTAATGATACATTAGTAAATTGAATCAAATCCTCGTAGATTCTAATCAACGATCTTTAAAAAACTTATAAAACTTTATTTATCGAAATTGTAATAAGGACTACTACTTTGTAAAATATAACTTGTTGCCAATAATCTTCTTTAATTGCTTGATTGTATCGTTAAAAATGTCTTCAAGCCGATCTTAACAGAATTACCTTAATACTCGGAAGCCTTTTTTATGATAGAGCAAGACAGACAAGAGAAGCCCCATGGTTTCACTTGATGGTGGATGAAATACTCCAGCCATATAACCTTTAAACAAGATGCGCTACCAACCTATTTTGGCTTTGGATATTCGGAAATCCATTGAATGAAATCGAAGCGCGACTAAACTTCCTGGTTTTTTTATTGACATCGAGTTTATTAGAAAAATGGATGAGAAAAACTTTGGACCCGGTGAGTATCGTATACGTTCCTACCAATACACCAGCGAGCCCGACATAACACAGAAAAACATCGTCTTACATTATTCTTAACAAAAATATTATATGAGATTTACATATAATTTTTCCCCTTTATAAATATTATGCATGGCAGAACTCCGTATTTTACATCAGTCCCACATCCAAAATGACATCACATTAATAAAAAGATTACGGCCCCACAATTGGAGAGTGCTCTCGTAGAAAATGTCAAGAACCAATCAGTCATGATATTTTCGTATTTGTCAATGACAAAGCGTTGCCGAAGGAAAGCGCTGCTTTCTAACATTGATTCGGTTTTAGATAAAAGTTATATTTCAAACCGTTTACTGTCCCAATACCTACAACCACTTAGACAAAAAATTTGCGATACGACAAAAACGAATGAATTGTAATGTATACAACGTGAATAGGAAATTCTCCTACTCGATTATTTCGAGTCGACAATTTTGTGTACAAACTCGAAATAAATATACTGACTGAACTATTGACTAAAAAAATATTTAACTTAACATTGTTAATTCCTTTTAAAAAACTGACGACTTTTTACTACTTGGCACCGACTTCAAAATTACATGAAATATTATTAAAAATATGTATTAATTACGCGATTTTTTAGCCCACGGTTTGAAGTCGATTACTTTTGTTAAAAATATTATCTTATCTATATCTGTATCTTTAAAAAACACACTTCTGAAGAATTATAAGTTAATAAGTTAACTTCTTTGCAATTTATTTTAATTAAGGCCTGTCCGCGACGATTATAACGCTTTTTAGGGAAAAAAATTCGGGGGAAAAAAAAAAAAAAGGGGTTTTTTTTTTTGGGGGCCCCCCCGGGGGGGGGGCCCCAAAAAAAACCCCTTTAAAATTTTCTTGGACACTTTTTTAACACACTTCACCCATTTTAATCCGACAATTCAAAGGCTTTGCCACAGCCGTAGTCAATAACAACTAATAATAAATAATTTTCTTAACCCCATAGGTAATTAACATTTTTGTCAAGCTATAATATAATAAATACTTATCTACATTTCTCACCTAACGATTAATATGTCTTGTCCAAAAGTAAATTGCTTCACTTTCTGAGTTCTATAAAAAAAATAAGTAAACAAAATATAATAAATCATTTCGTATTACAGAGGCGATAACCGAACAATAAACTGCTAATATAATTAATTAGGGCATAATCAAAATAACCGACAGATAGATAAGAACTGTAATTGAGCTCAGTGTATACATAATGACGTTGTAATGAATGTTACGACATTATAAAGCCTTTGATTGGCCACCGATAGCGATCGTTCTCAAGTGCCTATCCGATATACGTAATCGATACCCGAATTTATAGTTATACTTTAGATATTTTATCTAAGACAGATATAACTCTAAACTATCGTGCACAGCAGCGCCGTTTTAATCCTCGTTTAAATACTAGACGTAGACGGTTTGAAACCTGGCAGTATCACTGATTTACTCAAATCTATTAGATTGTAGAAACACTAGTAAATAATGCAAAATTTGGCCTTAAGATACACGATTTATTTTATTTACATTAAAGATATAATATTATGTATGTATAATGTCCATAGTTTACGCGAGTAGTAGACATTTAAATAAAACATTTTTAACAATTTAAAACACAAATGAAGAAATATTAGCCAACTTATAGCATCGTAATTAATTAAAGTAACTTGTAAATAAGTTAACTTACAAAATTTGCTTTCTAAACCGTTAGAGACCGTCTCTGTAGCCGGTGCCTAGATTGTTACGCTGAGAGGTTCTGGGTTCACCCAGGGAAACAAAAAAATGTTTCGGTCGGGCAAGGCACAGAAGTCTGATCAACTACTTGCCTATTAAAGAACGGATCAGTGAAACGAACACAGAAATGTGTTCGCCCCATGCTCCACAAGGGGGGAAACGGGAACTCACACACAAACCGTTTGGAGTGTATTACTTAAAAAATATAATATTTTTAACAAAAGTAAACGGACTTTAAACAGTTAAAAATATGTGCACTGATTAATACATTTCGCATTTTGAGTCGTTAAAGTGTTTAATAATAAACTTAATCGTCTCAATAATATTATATAATGTAAAATAGTTACAGTTAAAATAATTCTGGTTAATATTAGTTCCAACAAGAATCCTGTTGAATATTGATGAGAGCCGAGATGTCGCGGGGGTCAAGTGAAATGGAATCTACTTGGGCCGTAAACTTGGAAACACTTTCGTTAGTTTTACGTCAAACAATCGGTGAAAGCATGGCAAAATACATTTAAGGTATTACCGAATACTAGACCGACACGAAAATGTTCGAACAAACAAACATGAGAATGAAACACTGTCTGTAGTTTGTGAGAGTAGTACGGTTTAAAATACGTTGGCCGTAGTTAAACTCATTTTCAAACAAGTTTAACTAATATATATCGCGTTTAAGACCGTTAAGGTGTTTTATTTAAAGAAAACATGAGAATGAACAAATGTAATTTTGTGAATATTAACTTGGCCAAGGTTTAGTTAAATAGATGCGAAAAAATTTGGACCCGGTGGGAATCGAACCCGCGACCTACATATAAAATTTTACACAATCGTCACCATTGCATCAAAGAGCCCGCGAACCTTTTAAACTTGTGTAAAACCACCATTCCGCGTTTTATATATGTTTAAATGAGTTGTGTTTGGAAATAGTAGTTAATCTATAATCGATTACGTCTTTAGGAAATTAACAGTGGTAAAACTAGGGAATTAGAACAGTAATATTAGTAACGAGGATTCTCCTTGGCATAGTTTTAGCTATCTATGCTAAGTAGTACTTTTACCTTTATAGCATTTACAGGTTTCTTTGTGGCGTATTACATGGTGTAATTATTATGTTATTATTTTATCACGAGACCAGCTGATCTGGTAAACGTTCTTTTGCCATATAAAGTATTTCGAGGAAATTTAATTACCATATATTAAAAAAATATAAACGGTTCTCGGAAGTTAACTTATGACATATATATACTGTCGCCAAAATCTTTTAGATTATTTAAAGAAGAATAATTTTTTCATACAATATTTTAACCACTCGGACCGATTTCGCAGCACATGCCACGGAAACCTTCAAAATAGAATAATTTCCCCCGATTATTATTAACCATCTGTCTTTTAAATAACCTAAATCTTTCCTCGATAAATGATCTGATTCTAACTTAGAAACACAAAGAATTTATCATTTCGAACCAGTAGCTCCTTAGATTAGCGCATTCGAACAAACAAACAAACCAATTCTTTAGCTTTATAATATTAGTATAGAAGTAATAACTTCTCGAACCAACGGCTTAACGTTGCCACATTAGTGTCGGCGAACCTTTTACCCACCAACCTACTCTGGATCAGCTCTGGACTTGCGCTCAGCAGACATTAATAGGTTATATCGACGAAGTAATAATCCTATTAGCAGTAGTTAGGGACATTTATAATAGTATTGTAAAGGACGGAAATCAATTCTATTCATAATCAAGTAGTAGAACAAATTAAAATCCACCTAGTCCATAATTACTTAATCGTAATTACCGTCACCCGAGTCCCCACTATCCAAATAATATCAATTACTATTAACAAGGCTAAACGCTTAAATTAACTTTCACCGCCTCGTTATAATTAAAAGCATATTTCCATGGCCCTCGGCTAAAACGTTCACGAATTACTTAAATAACCATACTATTGTAATTTTCACTTTCGTTTCGCGTTAATCAACGGTTTTCAATCGGGCACTAATTTGACGGTCTTGACTTGAATGTCACATTTTTACAGATTTTTTTTTAAGGCGTAAAATTTGGTATTTAACTTTTTGGTGATAATCTTCTCGACATTTGCCAAAATATACGATTATATACAGATGAAGATTATTTTTGTTTGTTTGAACGCGATAATACTAGAAACTGCTGATTCGAATTTAAATGTATATTTTGCGATCAATAGAGAAGCGAGCGAAGAACCCGTGAAAAATGTGGAACGGGTAAAATTATTCATCTTTGAGGGCTTCCGTTGAGTGCGATGCGAAAGCAACCAACATATTGTATAAAAGAATAATTCCTCTTTTAATTATCTTAAAAATGTCGTCGGTATGTCTATCTTTTAAGATTTTTAGACCGTTTTTTGATAATCAAATTTGGCCGAAATTAATGCATTACTACAAATTATTTGTTAGAGTTGTAGCAAATAGTAATATTAATCTTGTAAACATTAAGACATATAACATTTCAACTCCTTGGACATAGTCGCGCAACCCGAAATATTTTAAAATCTATCCTTTTTGTTTATCATTCCAAAAATTACAAAATTAGATCGATACTTGAGGATCGACCATTAATAGATCATTAGGATTAGCCTCAATTACAGGTAAGACACTGTCATCATAATAATTATGCTACCGTCTTTTCCATTTCGTATATCCTACAATTTACGTTGCAACAAAATTGTTCACCTCCAGACAGAAAATGTTTTACACCAGCGCACGCAAAAATTTTGCAAGCCAGAATTATTTCGCTACAATGGTGTGGAAAGAGTACACCGCGGTATTGGTAAGAGCAATTGCCTGTAAATGGCGATTTAAACTGCATTAACACGAAAACATCTTCAATTACGATGACATCGAGAATATTAATGGAAATATTGGATGTCTTAGGACATAAGTCAACTAAAGCTAAAGAAGTTAAAAGTCCTAAAGTTGTGTAAATTTTATGTAGGTAACTAAGAAAACGATAAAAATAAAGATCAACAGCAGGTGTCTTTTAATTCTTTTCAAAATTGCATTTTAAATACTATTTGATACTGCATTGATCTACTCAAACGCAAATTAGTAACTAATAGTTTAGTTAATTTTACTCTTAAGAAACTTAAACAAATGTCTTTTGGAACATAAATCTAAGATTGGTAATTTCTAGACAAAGGTACAAGAAAACATAACTATAAAATTTAATCACGATTTGTGATGCCACATGATAAAACAAACATTTTATAGTTTTACATATGATACGTACCATGCAAGATTTCTTGTCAATGTGTTCACCAATTTAAAAACAATAGTTAAAAAATATACATTAAGACCACGAATATGTACTGCCACTCACAGTTCCAGGAAACAAAGTATGAGATGTTAAGAAAGAGGGTAGATTAACCCTTAACATTCTATAAATTGTCTATTCCTAATAATATAGAAGATTAAACCATAATTCATTAAGAATAATTTGATTAAAATTATTAACAAAGTATGAATAATATCTCCAAAATTAACTAACTAATAATAATAGAAAGATCAGAAGAGATTTTTTTTTATTTCCAACACCATTTAGTAATAAGTAGGGTACGAACTCTTTATTTGCAATAGTCAATTGTCAACAGCGAATTCGAAGAGAGATTACAAATGTCAACATAATCATTAAATCAACAGGTGAGACAACTTTTAAAAAGCCTTATTTATAATTTCACTTTCCTTAAAAAAGGTCGGCAAGTCGGAAGCTAAATTGCGCGGTAATTAAAATAACTCAACGAAACGTATCAGTTTTTTCACATCATAAAACAAGTTGTTGATAAGAATGTCATAAGGTAAATGTTGGAGGGGCTTGTAATAGATCTCGCGCCATTTGTCAATATTAAAACCAAAATCAAATAAATAAGTAAGAAGATTTACATGTAACTAAACGGATTTTATTTAATGGTAGGTGAAATACTCCAGCCATAATAAATTTAAGTAAGATGCGCTGTGGGCCTATTTTGGCTTTAGCTATTCGGAAATCCACAGACTACAAGAAAAAACGCAATTAAATTACGCGGTCTTATCATAACGAACGTTCGATATTTTACCACCGATTCAATTTGCTTTCTTTTATTCTAGTTTCTTTCTTGTTATGACGGATTGAACAAAGGATATAAGGTAAGACATATATTGTTAATAGGTACTCTTTAATAAATTTCAGCGTGAATTAATAATTAATTTTTAATGGTTTAAAACGCGAAATGTATTTATTAACTTATTTAGGATTTATTCAACAACGGCCCGGCGTCGGATTTATACGTGTTATTTCGCGTTACAAATCGTTAAAAGTTGTTTTATTTAAATGTGTACTACTCGCGTAAACGTCAGATAGTGCTAAATTTTAATTAGATTTATGCCGTATTATTTAATTTAATAATTCAAACAGAATCATCGAACTTCCTGTATACTATCACACATCGCATCAAACACGCCCAGCAAACACCAAAGGCTATTCTCTCATCGTGAGTATTATCACTCATCGCTAATCAAGAACGGGCGCCAATTAATTAAGATTGCGATCAAACTTAGCACCAGACAACCATCAATTACTGAATAACGTGGAATATATTACATGTTGTGTTATCGATTAATTGTCGTACTTCATGAATCGATCACGCGATAAAAACAGTCACATCACACGCGACGCAAACTCCGTTGATACGACGCGCGGACGCCGCGAAAACTCACAGGTGACTGAGTGAACGAGGTAACTGAGCCGTTCACCGGCAGAGAGAAAACACATAGAAATTGTAGGGTCCAAGTGAAATATGGTATGTCTGTGCTGTTAGCTACTTCAGTATAGTTTAATTTTCTTTGACCAGTCAAAGTATTTGTACTACCACTCTTACAGTAGGTACTATTTTCCAAATTTATAATTTACTAGCAACTCGCCTCGGCTTCGCTCGGATGCGGATCTACAGATTACGATCATAATATTTAACGACTGTCAAATAAGTTTAATAATGAATGATGTTAACCTTGAAAAATCAGCCAGCGTTTAAATAAATAATATTATATTAGGGATAAACACTGTAAAGACGTGTAAAGCGTAGTGTTTGTGAGAATTATTTATACGTTTAAAATGGCCAAAGCCAATACGAAACAGTTGAACACCCAGTATCAAACAATTTAACAGTATCCATAAAAATATAAATTACAATTAGTACAGGATAATTAAAAGATTTCATTATTGTTATAAGAATTGCAGACCATAAAATGTTATGGCATGGAAAATTTGCACTCACCAATAAATACTAGTTGTACCATATTATTTGTACAGTGTAAGCTTGATAAATTCCTTTTATAAAAAAAATATGCGATACGAACCTGGAACAAAAAATCATGAAATTAATTTCTACTCAATTACACAGTTAACATGTATATGTTAATTATAAATTATTAATATATAGTTAAATTATTAGATCGGTTCTGTTTCAGTCTGTTGAGCCAAAATAGGTCGACAACGCACTTTTTGATGTTATATAGCTGTATATATACATTTCAACTTCATCAAGAATTGTCTGTTGTCCTTTGTTATAAAAAGTATTGTGTTACTATGGCAACCGGCGATATTACTTGTGTTAGGTTAGACTCTGTTATTCTAGTATTTTAATAGCCCTTGTGTTAAATCACTTTCACAACACATATAACACTCTTCTATAGATATGTAATCACGATAAGAGATAACACGAGAGCGACTCAATCAAGATAGCAATATTTTGCATAATGATAATTTTCACGAGTTCGAAACGTGACAAGCTAACGTTTCCTTGTTAGTTTTTATAACTTCAAACATAAATGAGGAAAGTGAGGCCTGAATTATACAATGTTTTATATGTTTTTGCTAGTTGGATGATGTGGTTTAGGAAAATACGTATCAGTTATTTTTTTTTAATTTTATGATAGTGGGGACAGACAAGCGTCAGATTCAAATGATGGTAGGGGAAATACCGTAGCCATTTAATTAATAAGATGAGCTGTCGACCTATTTTGGCTTTGGATATTCGGAAATCCACAGAATGAACCGAAACGCGATTGCGCTTAACGGATTTAACGTCTGTGGACAGTTATTCGCCATAAAATTTACAAAGTCCAGCATGCTTCAGTATAAATTGATTAGAAACAACACCCGATGTAGATCGAACCTACGTCCCGTTGATTATGAGCCATACATTGTTCCTGTTGTTTGATTATTACACCATCTTGACTTCGCTGACATTAAGGCATTTTACCTTTGTACGTATTCTCTTAAGAACATTTTTAACCACGTCGTATCGAATTATTTTAAAGGGTAAATATTATAATCACGATAAGAATATGCTTCTCTTGGTAACTTCTTCTTCTTCTTCCTATCCTTCATCGTAATAGTATGATTTTTAGATAGATCCTCATGCAGATAACAAAACCCGCTCGATTTCAAAACAAACAATGAATTAACGCTTTATATTCCGCCGTCGTATTTTCTGCAATGCAAACTAATTACTTACTTAGTCATTCTTTCCATTACGTTAATTAAGTCTGAATTCATATTGTTAGTCTGTGTAAGTAGCTTTTAATGTGTTAAAATGGCGCCAGGATCTTAGTATTGTGTATGTTATAAAAAAGCAATTTAAAGATAGCAAGGACATTTATATAAATTACTAGCGTCAACGACTTCGTCCGCGCGAATCATTATTTTGGGCATCCAAATTCGTTTTTGCAAACCCCTTCATCTTCATAAACTAAAGCCCCGTGTTACCCACGACATCGGTCGCGCCCCATCCTGTCGTTCTTGCAAGTTAACTTTAAAATATAGACATATAGTCATTGACCGATATAATACGCCGATTTTAAAATAAAATATGCCTAAGAAAACCTTTGAGGGCTTTAAAACGCAAATAGTATTAAAATTCAATGAAATTGAATAACATATGGAATTACCTACTACCCGATATTTCCGTTTCTTGGCAACATAGCATGTAATTAAAATAAATAATATTACGTGTTTGAAGTCTTTAAAAGTAACCTCTGAAACCGTAGTCTCGTCCCAATTAAAGTAGTAAAAAAATAATTTGTTTCGGTCGGACAGGACAGAAAATCTGATCAGCTACAAAAACCGTTCAATAAAATAAGTAATGTCTTCCCCCCCCCTACAAAGAAAAAAGCAATGACGATTAGGATTGTTGTTATAAAAACGATTTATTGATGGAATAAATATAAATAATCATTTAATTGCCTCATTACTACGAAATGAGTTCTCCACTTCTTTATTCTTATCACGGTGGTATTTCATAAATTCTTCATGCCTAGCCGTGTCGACCTTGATAAATGAATACAATTTCTTCACAATAGCATTCATATAGATTGATAGCTGGGCGTGATTTTGAATTGCGACACCGGGCACAATAACTATAGGTGGCGGGGTTACCCACTAATCTGGAAGCCTAAGCGCACAACGACAGGCTCGTGGCGATCGCAACCAACTGATCGTGATCGTGGTGTCCGACATGTTTCGAGTCAATATATAATTTCCTGAAACATGTTGGACTTTGTCTGAAAACCTGGATATGAACAGGGAGGTGAGGAGGGAAGGAATAAAGAAAATTCCGTCCGAGGCACGAACTACAATCCGCAGATGAAAAAGCCATAAAGTTTAATGGCGTTGCGGTTTCCGTCTGTGGATTTCCGAATATCCAAAGTCAACTCGGTCAACAGCATTTCTTGTAAAGGCTAGGGTGTTTTATCTTCAATCAAGTTAACGCTATGCTTGCCTGTCCTCATCTATATTTTTAAAAACTTAACTTTTAGAGTTCCGTACCTAATAAGTAAAAGTATGTAATGTTATGGAAACAATACAGACTGTTCGATTTGATATGTTTGTCAATTTAATTACACTAAATTAGTCGTTTTTCAAATACAGACAGTATTTCAAAAAACACTAAAATTTTTTTTTTTTTCAGAAACTGTATATTTCTGTTGCCACTATAACAACAAATACTGAAAACCAAATCAACATCAGTAATACTGTAACTATATTTTTTTTTTACATAAAATAGCATCCTATTATTATCAAGTTATTTAAATTAAAATGATATAGTCTGTGCAATTGTAGAAAATTCGCAAACAAAATAAATGAATTTCCAAGCAACCGGTAATCACAAGCATAATTCCTGCGGTATCTTCTATTTAAATATTTTGCAAGGTGAGGTTATAATCTTAGATACGTCGAGTTCTCCTTGTATTAGGACGTTCATTATTTTTATAAAACGCTATTAACACTTTAAAACACAAAATATATGAGTTAAGAGCAGCGATGTCGAACCATTATCAAAAGATAAAATATCTGAAATCGGGTTTCCGTTTTAGTATATAGATTTCCTAAAATCCAAAGGAAAAATAGGTCGACAGCGCACTTTCAATGTTATACTGGAATATTCACCTACCATCAAGTGAACAAGCTTGTCTGTACTCAATCATAAGAACATTTTTATGGTGACTGTGTTCTATATTTAAAAAACGAATTTTATTTATTCGAATTTCTAGTTATAGAATCTCAGTAGAACTATTCTACATACTATCGCCTAGATTTAGCTGTCTAGAGCCGTATGCACATGAACGAATTAGACCACATTACGTATGCACAAGCGTTCATTACACTGGACTAATGGGTCTGCAGTACACCGTGAAAATACGCAACCCATTTCTTGCATACATGTATGCACTAATGACGTCATCGGATATGGTGAAAGCCTTTCTATGTAAGGCCCACTGACCATGGACGATCGAATAATTTCCCACGTAGACACGTAAAATCGATTCTCTTTTCAAGATTTCCCGAATTTAACCGACAGTTAAACATTTTTTTAATTACTTCCTAAAATATTGAACATAGTCTGTAGTTTACGCAAATAGTACATCTTTAAATAAAACACTTAATTTAATTGTCGTATCGGCTGCAATCGGGAACGTCGGGCCGTAGTTAAATTGTATAGAAAATAGGTATAATAATATTAAAAAATCGGTTATAGACTGCAAAAAAAAATACGAAGGCAGGGCCATTGGACCACGATAGCCGGCACTTTTTTTTTCAATCTGTAATCAATTTTGAATTTATAAAGTCCAATAAAAATTTGCAATAACATATGAAATTTATATAAAGATATTATTAAAAATAGCTAACACATTTCTCTTTTCAACCCGTTGAAAGCGTTTTATTTAAATTTATGTAGCCGTAGATCTCCTCTCTAATACCGGGAACCAATCATCTCGTTCAACAAGCCGCTCGCAACAGCGCGGTCTGGTTACAATGAATGAAACCACAGCGAGGCCCAATAGCAGTTTCCACACGCACCCGACGGTGCATGCAAATCCGACAGCCGACACTAATTCACCGAGTGAACCTAATAGAGTAATCGCACTTATATTACGTAAAGTGGAGCACGCAACAATGCAACTGCACTCTATGTGCTTGTGGGTTAACGGCGCAGATGCGTCGCCAACCTTTGGTTCACTACCGTTGATAGCTTATGTCAACGACATAAAATCAAGAGAAAACCAAAAAAAAATACTGCACTTTAACGGTTTAAAACGCGATATATTAGTTAAAAAGATGCTTTGCAGCAGCCGAAACGGTCGGGCCGAAGTTAAAAACCATTTCCAAATAAGTTTAACTAATATATCGCGTTTGAAACCGTTAAAGTGTTTTATTCAAATGTGTACTACTCGCGTAAACTATAGACAGTATTAAGATACAATATTATAATCTTACTTTACAACATTATTTGTAGAACAACAACACAAAGTTGTTTGTCAATCCTAATTATTTTTAAATACATTACCATTTAAAGCGAGAAAAGCCAGCGGTTTGCACCTTCTGCCAAATGCTACAAAATTCGACAAAAACCGGGTGCAGTTTTAATTCTAACGAAGCGTGTGAATGCTTGTTTACTTTGGTTATACATCAGCGATTCCATAAAAGATGCGTTTTGTTTGTCTGTGCATATTTTATTTCAGAGTAAACTAGAGCGGTTAGCGGCACAACACGTGTGTGTTGTTTTTTCGTTGGTCGCGGGACTCAAATCCACGAACACAAACGACGGCACAGTTGTATTGTATAGTGAAAGTCAATACTTTTACTATTATAGTAATAATAGTTAAGATTATATGATTTAAGGAATAAATAATATCCAGAATTGAAACAATAGTTTGTAGAAAATGTTTACGTGTAAATATTTTAAGTAAGATTTGGTCTGTAAGCATAAACTAAGAATGTACTTTTAATTTTTATTCGACGACTAAATTTGATGAGCAAAACTTTCAAGCTAAATTATTTATACGAGATGTAAACCTCATTTGTAAGAAAACCAATGATTAGAGTAGTTGACATGAAAGAAAAGATAATATGAGGCTGCTAGAGGCAAGAGTGGCCTAATAACAAAAAACATGATTTTGAATTTGTGAGAATTATGTTAACAATTTTCGGTCACTGTGCTCTTGGAGATTAACATTTTGAGACTATGAAAATATAAATAACTAATTCATAAAATTGCAGTTAGGCTACTCTGCCTCTGCCTTCTGCCTTATTGTCAGTTTAAATCTGAACATAACAAATTAACGAGCTCACTTGTAACACAATAATTTCGTTACTTTAAAGAGAAATGATTAAAATAAACATCCTGCGCTGATGAAGTATTAATTGAATCGTTAAGAAAGGTACTGACCAAACGCTGTGTAATGTTACACGCACACGCATCGAGCATTCGTGCAGGTACGTATTGTTACGTCGTGATTGACAACAGCGAGATGTTCGTTGCTTGCTTTGAGTGCTCTAATCGGTTGGCGGGATTTTTTTATAGAGAAAGACAGACAAGCAAGGGATTTACTTGATTGTAGGTCAGACCTACATAACGAATATTGGGAAATCCAAAGACTTAAACCGAAACGCAATTTACGGCTTATTTATCTGTTAGCGGTGGTTGGTGCCCGGACAGAATTTCGATATTCCCGCAACCCATTTATATCCAGTTTTGCAGACGTAGTCCAGCTTATGTTATAATACTTATAAATTGGTTAGAAAAGTGTGGGACCCGGTAGGAATCGACACGGCGACCTGTTATATATTAGCCATACATTGCCACCATTGCACCAACGAATCCGTCAAGACGTGTTGAATGCCACGAGTGTTACATATGAAAAGTACCTAGTAATTCTCCAGTGTCCATAACCACCTCGCTACCTGGTCTGCCTGTGCTCCTACTGCGCTTGAAACGAGGCAAAACCTTGTAACAAGCGTGCTCGCCGCGAGCATATTAGTCAGTACCCTGCTTTAGTTAACATCTTGTTAAACACGCGCGCAACAAATCGAAGCTTCCGCGTCCTATTTTGGTCTTTCCGTAAATATGGACGGGATTTTTCAATAGACGGGACAGCTGGTATTCGTATAAAATATATCGTAGCTACAAATAATATGGACCACTTAAGAATATTTTAAGACTTTTTACGATTCCTTAATTTCTCATGGATTTTAACTTTGAATGATTTTTTTTGCAATCAATGATCCATCAAAACTGGTTTAAGAAAAAAAATGAATGCTATTATATTGGTGACAAAAATGGAACCTATACGTTACCACTTTCCTTTTTCACGCAATAAAATAACAGTCAAATTCATCGCCCAAATTGTTATCATAAAAGAGGCCCGAACGCAATGTAATTCTTATACTTTAAAAGGTGATAAAGTATTTTAAATTGTTTTTATAAGGTACTTATTAACCTCATTTCAGTTTTAAAAAGTATAGACGGTAGATTGTTCAATACTGTTAAAAGGAAATTCTAAGTCAGTATTATAGTTATGCAAAATTTTGACTTCAATTTATAAGCCAAAATTTTGTAAGAGGGAGAGTATTGCCAAAAACATATGAAGCCGCTAGAGCTAGAGTGGCCTAATAACAAGAACATGATTTTCAATAAGGAAGAAAAACAAAAATGCACAATTAATTTAGGTGAAATATAATTTGTACTAATATAAACGTAAGAATTATGTTAACATTTTTCGTTCATTGCGGTCTTGTAGATTCACATTCTATAAAAACTAACATAACTCAAGTCATAAAATTGCAGTTAGGCTACTCTGGTGTTTAGGGTCCTACTTGATACTTTTCGGGGCTAGTTCGGAAATCGAACTCTGGAATTCAAGATCTAGTTCATGCAACTAGATCAAAAAGGCTTTTAAACAGTCACAAAAGGTCAATGCCTAGAACAACAAATTAAAACGGAATTGAAATGCTAAAATCCCTCTGCATAGTACCTACTCATTAATCATAGTCAATGTTTGACAATCATTAATTAAAACATACACAGACCAATTAGCTGTTACAAATTGGACAAAATAAATTCGAAAACACATCAAGGTTATATTATAATCAAGCGTTAAATTTTAATATCTCGCACGGCCTATTAATTATGCATTCGGTTAAGTAATTAAATACCTTAGTTTAAAAAAATATATTATTAAATATATATATATATAATATATAGTTAAACTCATTTGAAAATTATTTTTAACTTCGGACCGACGTTTTAAACCGTTTTAATATTTTTAGACCGTTCTTGGATTATATGTGAAACATTGCAAGTTGTCAAACATAGAAGATAATACTTTAATAATACAACAGTGCCTAGATGAGGAACATGTGCTTAGGTCATTGAACTAAAAGAATGAACCATTTGGCAAATACCCCACACGCATCATGGGAACAATAAAAATATTTGGCAGTTCGTTACTTACTTAAATATACGCTAATGAATATTGGAGTCCCGTGTCGTAATATTTTTCAATCTAAAATAATGATGTGTGGGTACTTGCTCATGTTTTAGATTGCACACTCTCGCCTTTCACGTACCATAATTCGATATTTAGTCACCTGTGAATATGTTTGCCATGCCTCACGTAGAGGAGACAAAATTCTATTTATCGCTTTTTAGATGTCCATACATGCTTTAATTAGACATCTAAAAGAGATTTAACGCGCACCTTGTTTACAAAATGGATTACCATTTCTCACCACAATTCAATCAATTAGAGGAAAGTTTATTATACATATATGTTATATAATTTTTTTTTATGTTAGAGGAGGTCAGACAAGCATACACGAGCATATACATATTTAAAATCAAATGTAAGTTTTTTGGGTGTTTTTCCTTTTTTTTTCGGGTTTCGAGGCGAGGGGGAATAATTGAAATTCATTCAACGTAGCCCAATATAAAAAGCAATCACAGCGCAATAAAAATGTTTATTGCACCCAATCACAAAATAGATTAGTTGATTACATCTGACACATGTGAAACGAAGACTGAACGACTTTCACCAGATTATGTACCTATTAATCGGCTCACTTGCATAATAATGTGGTTTACTGAGCATATGCCATTAGAATAATATGTGTATTACGTGAATTTAATGCCATAATGAAGGATATAGGAAATATATAAGAATTTTTATACGGATCTAAGGATATTTGTTATTAATTCACTGCATTAGAAGGATACCACCATTATCCACAACAAATCTATACTAATACTAGCTGTGTCAGCGACTTCGTCCGCGAGACTATTTGGGGGGCCGAAAACGTTTTTGCAAGCCCCTTCATCTTTATAAACTTAAGCTGTTACGACGTTGGTCGCGGCCCTTCCCGTCGGTCTTGCAAGTTAATCTTAAAAGATAGACATATAGGTACAAAACACACAAAAATATGTATGAAAGAATGATTCCCTTTAAATGATCTAAACAAATGTCTGCGACACATATATCTTTTAAAATTAACTTGCAAGAACGTCCTCATAATAACTATTCTATGCGGACGAAGTCGCTAACACAGCTAGTGAGTTTTATAAATAGATTAATCTTTTAAAACACTGATTTTACTTAAATTGTAGTATTTTTAATGTTAAAAGTATTTTTTTGCCAGGGCGGGACGTGAACCCAAACAGATCACGTAACGTACTAATGTTCTGCCACTAAACAGTTCGAAACTTTAATGCCGATTTTAATAAACACTTAGCCACGCTTAACAATTTTTATATAACAGTCTTAATAAGTACAAATCTTTTTAATTTCAATAACTTATGTATACGAAATAAAAAAAAATACCCGAGGAAATCCGAATAACTGTTAATTTATCTTAATTTAAAAGTTCCTTTTACATCTCTCGAATATAAAATCTCTTCGCAAACTCAATTGCCCTACACAAAAGCGACTCTTTAAAAACTGTATAACAATAAATTATGCGACTCAGTGCTTTTTTAAAACCGGCTCCATTCAGAGAAGCTGTAGCGGAGATGACAATTCGTGTATCATCGTTCGGTGTGACCAGGAAAAAAGTTATTTTTAACACAAAACAGTATTTAACGATTGAAAACAACTTTTTTTCCAAATTGCTTGTGTGGTCTAAATAGAGTGATTATCTGCGCGTTATATATGTTAAATAATATACATTTATACGTGACGTGACGTACATGCTCTATTATCTGTGGCCGCGACTTTGTCCGCGTGGAACATTTCTTTTGGGCATAACAAGTAAGTTTCAAAAAAAAAAAAAAAAAAAAAAAAAAAGGGGGAGGGGAAAAAAAAAAAAAAAAAAACACAAAAAAAAAAAAAAACCCAAAAAAAAAAAAAAAAATAAAAAAAAAAAAAATTTAACCCCGCCCCCACCTTTCGGAGGCTTTGCAGCGGCCGTGGCCACAGGGAGATTGCTTCACCATTTAAACCTCAATGCAGGTAAAGTGCCCCAAACATTTTTTTAGATCATTTAATGAAGAATCATTTTTTTAAACTCCGTTTGCTCGATCCTACTGGTCGCAACGTGATGTTATATAGACTAAATCCTTTCTGGATAAATATTCTATCTAACACTAAATTAATTTTCAGATTAGAGCCAGTTGTGCTTGAGATTAGCGCATTCGAACAAGTAAACTCTTTAGTTTATAATATTAGTATAGATTTGGGCGATTGTTGGATGGGTGACCAGCGCACACAGTGAAAATACAACTGACAGAAAATTGCCTTCAGATAACCGAACAGAACTTATCTATGTAAAGGTATGATGTATATATATACGAGAAATTAAGTGAAACAAAAGACAAAACTTATTTCCTTTTAAAACTGTTAAGAATAGTTACTGCCATTAGAACGTAACAGTGAAACTCGCTTCACCTCAAAAGCTAATACTTTCCGAATTGCACCAATACTAATATTTCCAGAAATAACTCTCGAAATGGGGCAAAAAGTTGCACGTCGGTCACCCTCCATTGACGGCCGGCGGAGAAGCAACCAAATTAAGTAATACCTTGTGGCATTTATTTATATTATTTTTAATGAAGAATGCAAAATACTTTCACTTCCGAAATGGCTATCATCACATAATAATTGATGTAACGACTAAATAAGATTTTTTATGCAAATAACGAGATTATGTGGCTTTTATTACTTCTACTTTCTCGTGTTGAGCAGAGATATGGCTATGGCACGAGATAAGAGATTACCGCCACCCAGTGTGAGTTTAAAGGAGACTGTTGCGTACGTACATTACTTCTTTTACATGTTTTAAAATTACCAGATCATAGATAAAGTAAAGTAGCTTGTAAGTTCATTGAAACACTGTAAAGTTGTGAGTGCTAAATAAATAAATAAATAATTAAAGGGATCTATATTATGGAGCTCATCTGCCCAAATGAAAGCGACTATAAATACCCGTTTTTTTGACGGATACAAAAAAATAACTGTCTAATTGGATGCAGTCAGTCGCTATGCATGTATAGACAAAAAGATCGAATTTCGTTTTATTTCTTACATAATACAATAATACAACTTTCAACTATTATTTATTTGTTTTTTTATTATTGCTTTATTATTTATAAAACACACCACAGAAAATACACATAAATGAGGAAAAATCTTATGTGCTAACTTATAAATAAAAGGCGGCCTTATCGCTAAGCAGCGATCTCTTCCAGGCAACCTGAAGTACAGGAAAAAAAAAACAAATTTCGTGGGTAGGTGTAAGGAATAACAAAGAATATCAAGGTACACAGTGAAAGTACATACAACGAGTAGGAGAGACTAACTACTACTACTACTGAGTGGCCGTTCAAGTATTACGTAAGCAGACTACTATTTTCAATTAAAATTATTAATACTTTAATAAGCAAATGTTAAACACGTTTAAAATTCATATGCAGCGGTTTTTATATCTTCCTCATAAATCTACAATATATTTGAGATTAAAATAGCTCACTTTTAATTCGTTTAAAACGTGGAATATATTGGTAAACTTGTCCCCCTGAGGGCACGACTGCAAATAAGTTACCGAATATATTTCGCGTTTTAAACCGTTAAAGTGTTTTATTTAAATATGTACCACTCTTGTAAGCTACAAACAAAATCAAAAAGACTCGGCGTGTGGCATGGTATCTTGCGATATCCCTTTCATCAATGTACTCTTCTTGGCTACGGCTCACTCAAGTGTGGGTGAGAGATGTTCCCAAAGTGCAGTGTCGTGTACCCATCTACCCAACTATGTGAAAGTATTTCTGTATTTAAATACACGTAAGTACTCACGCCCAAGCTTCCTTGACATTTAGCTTTGGCCTCGCGTTGTCAAACTGGGTCTAAGCTTTTTTCGGAATATTATACGATTAGGAGGAAAGACGAGCTTTGTGTCCACTAAATGGAAGGTGATATACTCCAGATAGGTGTAGTTTTGATCTATTTACAGATTGAGACATTCAGAAAGCTACAGACAAACCGAAAGGTGTATTTACATTATACGAATGTACAGAATAGAAGTTCTTGTACACTACAATGTTTCAACACGAAGATTGTTTTAAACCAGCCCTACTTGCCTATAAATAAAAACTGATTAATGGAACGGACACGGAAATGTGTTCCATGCCCACGAAGGGAAACGAATTTCAAGATCTTAAAAATAACATATTATCGAAGTATCAGTCGTCGTTAGCCGCGTAGACAATATAATCTAAATTAAAAATCGCTTTTAGATTGAAAAAGATTTACGACACCAATTCTCGAAACAATTGAGCTACCGTGTCCTGCACGTCGAATTTTTCAACCCTTAGAAGGTCGTGTACATAATCTGTGTAATCATATCTGTTATGCTAATCCACATCGTGTAATGGCGGCAAGGAATGTAGGTGGGAGACAACATTATATCAAAATCAAACATTAGCAATTGTGATTAGCTAAAATTGGCGCTTGCGAAACTCGTTCGAGCAAAAATTTAAGTACAGAGTTATGTAAATAACAAAGTACGCTATCTTGTACGGTACGCGATAAAGTACTCCTGACCCGAGACATTCGGTAATAAGTGCCGTTGGGCTATTACAAAGCAATAAATGTAAGTGTAAGTGATAAGCGGATTTTATTGTACACATTTTCCATAAAACACGGTCAAAGCAATTTAAAAAGTGTTTAAGTTCGTTAAGAATTAAAATGGATGAATTGTATAATTTCGTTTTGCCATTGCCTTTACTTTGGATCCGGGGCAAATATAATATAAATTGAAAATTATTTCGTCTGGTATAATCATTAAGGTTACAAACAATTTAGCCTTTATAAGAGTACTAATAATTTTCAAATCATTTATTCATGAGCTTGTCAAATAACACGGAAATATGTCACCGATACTTAAATCTGTGGAGAGCAAAAACTTAATTTATTCCATGATAATATCTCATATTAGGTACAAAATTACGTGTTAATTTTAACAATTTATTTTAATATGCGTACACTTAATTTAATGTAATTAATATATCAAACGTCGTTAATTTTTTATACATGAACTTAAATTTAGTTTAAATAAGTAAAAAATAACTTATTTTATAATTTATTTTTACTAAGGCCAGACGTTTCAGAGGAATTGCAGCCCTGGCAAGGGGAGGATTAATTAACCAATAATACCGCGTTCTAATTCGTAAAGAATTTATTTAAAATTTGCACTACTTGCGTAAAATACAGATAATACTAAATTCAATAAATTGTGAAAGCACGGTCATCGTTCAGCATATATGTCTTTCGGGCTGTTCGGCGACGTGAGCGAGAAGAGGTTCTCGACATCACGTGGGGACGGCATGGGGGCGAACACATTTCTGTGTCCGTATCACCGATCCGTTTTATTTACAAGTAGTTGATGAAACATCTGGGCCCCTTCATAATATATCTAGATGATTTGATAGAGAGTGAGACGGTATGATTTTCCATAGGACAAATCATTGCGTATTCCAAAATAAAATTATCCACATACTAATGATTTCCCGGTATTTGAAACCCGGGAAGATTCCTTCCTAGAGGAGTCTGTTAAGACCGACGACAGACGATTTAGCTTCTAAATGTGCAACGTCTAGACGCGAGACAGATCGGCGACGCGGGCGATGCGGGCGGCTCTAGGAAGCGCTCGTTAACGCTCGTCACGTATTTAAGTAGGTGAGGAGGACAATAGAAAGTCACTGCGAATTAGGTGCTACACTTTAAGGACGGCTTTCGTTTGTGTTCTTAATACACAAACTGAAACATAGAGGCTTTGACGGGCTTGGGCTAATGATCAACTGGTCGTGGATACGATCTGGTGGGTGCGAACCGGTAAAAATATTAGACACGCTAAAGACAAGGTTGCAAGGTGAAATACCTCAGTCTATAGCTTCTATACAAGATTCGCCATCGACCTATTTTGGCTTTGGAAATTCGGAAATCGACACACTGAGACCGAAAAAGCTATTAAGCTCAACGTCTTTTGTCTGTGGTTAACCACCCATTTAATATTGAGATTTCC
This sequence comes from Leptosia nina, assembly GCA_963661955.1. NCBI lineage: Eukaryota > Metazoa > Arthropoda > Insecta > Lepidoptera > Pieridae > Leptosia > Leptosia nina. The sequence continues at coordinate 1,185,584 of CAVLEF010000004.1, read as the reverse complement.
AGAAAAAATATAAATTAATTAGAAAAATGTTGGACCCGAAGGGTATTGAACCCCGTAAGCGTGCTCTAGAATTATTTGAATCTACCCTCTCCCAGATAAAGCCCGAATCCCAGATATTCGGGGTTACTTGATTCACAAGTCAACAACCTTCGCTAGCGAGCCTATCGGACTTGGCTGATGAACGTAGCTTAGAACATCATCCGGGGCCAATAACAAACATATGCATAGCTAACGTAAAAACATCCCGAAAGATGTTTTAAAATCTAATTCTTGAATTCTAATTTAGAGTGTTGAATTAACAACAATATGGGCCGAGGTATATATTTTTAGCTCAATAAGTACATAAGTATACAATTTGTCCATAAGCTAGTGATCGTGTATTTAATACTGTGAGAACTCGTGCCAGCCACACCTTCTAATTTATATTATCGAATCGCCCACTACGTGTTAGCGGATCATTTATCAATGGTATGATTCGATAATTATTGCTCTGTTGATTGCACAATTTCTCTCTCTGTATCCATAATGACAAGGGGTGGGCCGAATGCGTTAAAAAAACCAATCGTGTCTGTTACAAAATAGAAAATTCAGTTAATTTGTGTTGACTGTAGGATTTGGTAGCTCAATTAGCTAGAATAGAACGGAACGCTGCCGATGCCGGTTGTAGTCCTGCCTGATTCAAGAATTGTTTCAATTAATTTTCGATTTTTAAAATATATAATGCCGTCATGTAAAAATTTTAAAGTTTTCAAATATAAGTACTAATTTTCTTTGAGTTTTGTGATAGAGAATGATAGACAAGCATGAGTTTGTTACAGATTTTTTTCTACTAGGGGTGTTAGCGACTTTGTCCGCGTAGAATAGTTGTTTTGCAAACCTCTATATCTTTATAAATTTAAGCTGCCCACGACATCGGTGCGTCCTGTCGCTCGAGACCCATCGTTCGGGTCGCGTCTTTCTTGCAAGTTAATCTAAAAAGATAGACGTCGCGGATGGTCTTGTAGATCATCTAAAGACGAATCATTCTCTCATACATATTTTTAGGTATCAAACCGTTTTTGCAGTGTACGCCTCGGTAACCCATAATGATAAATAATTTTCCCATTTTTTTACATTCCCCGCTGTATCCTGGAAGAGATCGCTGTTTAGCGATAAGGCCGCCTTTTGGTTATGTACTACATAAGAATTTATTGTTGTAAACCATTTCTGTGGTGTTTGTAACTAATAAAGTTAATAAATAAATATCTTAGCTTGCATTAGAGGACGATGTTTTATAGCCTATATATAGCCTTCCTCGATAAATGCTCTAACCGACACAAAAATATGTTTTCAATTCGAATCCGTAGTTTCTGAGATTAGCGCGTTCAAACAAACAAATAAACTCCTCAGCTTTATATTTTAGTATACACTAACAAGTTATATGGCAAAAGGAAGTTGTCTTCAAAGTTCATTTAATTATTTATTTGTCAGTAATCTATTTATTCAGATTAGAAACACGATAATCGTCATATACTTTTCTACTTGACGTAATAATCAATATCAAAAACACCATGAACCACCAGAAAAAATGGCATAGATATTGCGTAATTTTAAATACCTTTTATAGGCACTGTGGCAGATCCTATAAAGTCGTGGCAATTTTACCGCATAAAATAAAAATCTAAAAATACAGTTCATATTAAAAACACGTAACATGCAACGGCTGCAGCAAAACGTCGGGGGATGTAGGTAAAAAAAAATAAGGTCGCGGGAGAAGCTAGTAACCTAAACTAAGTTAACCAATATATTTCGTGTTTTAAAACGTTAAAATTGTTTCATTTAAAAGTCAAATAACACGTATTCATAACCAAAGCCTTCCTTAAATAAATTCCCTAATCCCTGACCGTGTCACCTCGTATTATTTACTAACAAATGACCACAAAACCAATCTGAGACAGCCTGCTAGGGAAGCCTGACGACTAACACATTAATCTTCGTCCACCTAATCTCTAGTCTTGGACTTTCAGGGCTGGCAAAATGCCAGAAAATGTTATTATAATATCGACGAAATTTATGTCAGAAACATCCTTTCATTGGTGTGTCTGTTCGTTACATCTTATTATGATTTGTTGCAAGTACTTTATAAACAAACGTATTTAATATATAAAGAATACGTAATCATCCATAACTAATTTTTTTTTACAAGTCTATTCCATTTTAAAAAATAAAGAAAATAAAAGTTACTTTCTTGTTTATCGAATAATTTAACACCCTAAAATCATAAAAGAAAGCCTAAAAGCCCATTCAGTTACAAATCTCGTCCCATGCCCCCATAAGGCATTGGGGCAAACACATTTAGTTGTGTATTTTACTGCTGTCTACTTGCTTACTCTATTTACAGGTGTAAAGTTGATGAGACTTTTGTCTAAAGAATTAAAAAGTTTTTCATTTTTTTTTACAAAAATATTTCAAGAAATTTCATAATTTTGCATTTAACCTTCGCAAGTGTGCAATGTCGATAAACCCTCTTGGCTCAGCTATACCTTAAGGCTTTATAGCTCTATTCAATTAATAATTTAAAATTTCATATATTAAAACTGTAATACGCAATAAGACTAATACGTATTACATACATTGTTATAAAACAAATAAATGATATAAAAAATAGTTCTTTCTAACCAACGTTCTTTTTAATTCTCTTAAAGGTACTTTTTTGCAGAACGTGACGACACTTACATACATGTAAACAGCCATTACGTGTTTAGTAGACAAAACAAACAGTAGCAGCCCTTACCGTAAGGGATCTACGTCTAGACATGTCTAAGGGCGTTCACTTCATTGGCAATTCAATTTCCTTTAGTGGCAACACGATTTTCTTTTGACGTACTTTTTGCGACGGCTTTTTACGATGGAATGCCTCGCAACGATTTGATGCCTGTGTAGTATAGTTTACTCCACTCCATGAGTCGCTAGTTGCATCCAGCAAAAGAAAGATCGACTCAGTTTAGGTTTTTAGTTTCCTCCCGCGACCACGGCTACTGCAAAGCACCGAAATGTCGGGCCGTATTCAATTTAATATAAATTAAGTTAACTAATGTATTTCGAGTTTTGAACCGTTAAGTGTTTTATTTAATTAAGACATCTTTATACATAAATATTACAATGCAACTTTCTTTAACAATATAAAAAAGCATTTAACTAATAATGTTTTAAAAGTGATATTAATAATGCAAAGAAAAAATAAATTAACAGCCTTCTAATATGTAACCATTTAAGCATTGCCATTTTATGTATGTTTTATTAATTAAGAACAACGCCTCTTTTTTCAATCCTATTGTTCCCATAGTAGACTATATAATGAGTACTCTTCACGCAGTTGTTGCCAGTTGGACGTTTTCAACAGTAACACTTCTCATTTTTGTAAAAAAATAAACGACACCATTTAATTTAGGAATTAAATAAAAAAATAATAATAAATACAAAAATGATGTTGCCGTAAGACAACATATGTAACATAATTTCTACTTATCTTTACTAATATTATTTGTATTTTTGAATGTAACGGGTAAACTCAAAAAGTACTGGACCGATTTTAATAATTCTTTTTTCATTAGAAAGCTACATTATCACTGAGTAACATAGGCATAATAACATATATTTAGTACTTGATTACTTTAGGCATCTATAGAAATACTACTAAAACCAACGGAAGGCGTAAAAACATTAGCCGTAAAATGTCCTTCGAATTAATCACATAGTTCTTTAAGACTTATTGTTTATAATAGTATGTGTTTTGTTTGTGTTCCATTTGAATAAATAAGAATTAATAATTTTTATATTAGAATGTATAAATAGTATATGTAGTAAGCTCGCGGCTAGTGGCTACACTACGCGGGTAAGTGTTGCAAACAGTATACAAACTCTAACCTTGCTACACTTAACACTTATACAATACTATCGTTGTTTCCTTTAACAGAACGCACTGAATAAGATTGATTCAATTACTTTACACACTGCGTTGAATTTGTTTCAAATGTCCTAAGAAAAATACGAAGCGCATTTTAGTTACGGAATGTGTTTGCAATATTAAATAAGTAATTATTTTTCTTTGAAGCGTTACCTTTCAACAATATGTATCCAACTTCAAAGTTGAAAACTAAAGTAAATTGTTATCAAATTTTACAGTATTTTTTTTTTATTTAAGTAAGAATTGACCGGCTCGTTGGTCTAATTTAATAGCAGCAATGTATAGCTAATAATCAACCACGCCATGAAGCCATGAAGTATAATTACGTTTTGGCTTCAGTCTGTGGATTTCCGGATATCTAAAGTCAAAATAGGTCGACAGTTCAACGTGTTTTGATGTATGTTTATATACCTAGGGAATATCACCTAGCATCAAGTGAACATTTAAATAAAATACTTTAACGGTTTAAAACGCGATATATTAGTTAGTAACTAATATATCGCATTTTAAACCGTATGTTTTATTGAAATATGTATTTTTTTATTCGCGGTGAAGTTTATAAAAGCTAAGTCATCTTCAAATGATAAATAGCCAAGAGAAATAAATATTTACTTCAACATTGGTTAAAATGTACTTTCCTATTAAGACAAGAACGCATCTCGAAATAAGATAGGCTTACATTAAACCTACTTAATGACTAACACCTTTGGATTAGAGAAAGTACTTAGTACTTATGGGCTTTCACAGTTTAATTTAGCTTTCAAGATTATATCGTCGGCTTAAGCTTTTATAATTAATAAATCCTCCATGCCATTCGCCATGTATTCACTATCTTAAGTTATTATAAAAGATATAAAAGCAAGTAGCCTAAAATGTCGTTAATTTAAGAAAACTTGCTATAATTTATCTAATGCCTTTAGTGATCCAACTTTAGTAGTTTGCAAAAGCTGCTTAGACCAAGTACACATCGAAAATAGCGAATTTTCCGGCAAGCCTCTATCAACAAACTACGATTACAATTAACATAATTATAAAGTAAAATAAAAATGAAAATCTAAAGTACTGTCTTTAGTTTATGAGAGCGTAGTACACATTTAAATAAAACACTTTTAACGGCTTAAAACGCGAAAAGTATTCGTTAAATTTACTTACAAATTATTTTAACTACCGCCCGACGTCTAGGGCCATAGGTAAACGTCTCGCGATAAAAAGTGTTTTATTTAGATAAAAATATTTTCAATGATTTTTTTATTTAATTACCTAAGCACTTGTAATGAAGTTACTCTCAACATTCTAGTTTATGTCATCATTATTAGTCAAAACCGTTTAATATTCTTAAGGAAAGAGTTATAATACAACTTAAAAATTGTCTACACCAATACAAAAAGGAAGATATCCTGTACACACAGCCTTCGTTCTTGGATCAGGCCTTCCAATAAATTAACCGAGCAATTGTTATTTACAATAATGACCACTATCACTTGGAACAAGGAACCAAAATTCATGGAGAAAGGAGAGCATCGCGTGTGTCCACGGCATAACAATCAGCTCACATCCTCATACTAGTGATGTCATGCACCTTATCGATCTTTTGGCTTGACGCTCCGTCTATAAGACAACACTATACCAGTGAAAGTGAACGGGGATTATAAGAATGCGATGTAATCGATTTATAATGACGAATGTGTCAGAAGAAATATTATTATGTAATTGCAGAAAGTCCACGATACCAAATGATGTGTGCATTATGCGGTGATGTAAAACTATATTTCTATTGATAATCGCTTCCTAGATGTTGTATGTCGTCTGTCGCCTTTGTACGATGTCAGCAAATCTATAAACTAGCAAATGTTAGATTGTTAATATACAATGTTAAAATTTATTGTACACACTTTTACTTAAACGTTAAAAGAAAGAGATTTAATCTCTGATGTATATGGTATACACCAAAGATTAAATCTCTTTCTTTAATGACGTTATACGACAAATCTTTATAATTATAATAAGTTTATTTTCAAGTGATATTGATTTGCACTCTCATACAAAATATACCATTGTTATTTATATAAAATATCTCTAACGATTTAAAATATATAATTTAACTTATCTTCAACTACGACGCAATGTTACGATGGGCCCACATATATTTTGCGTTTTAAACCGTTGAAAGTGTTTTAATCAAAAAAAATATATTTATAAATGGCCGGTTTTAAAAAGTAAATGTTTAAAAAAGGTTAATTAGATATCATCGAAAAATAGAACATCACTAAAAGACAAAGGCCACCGGCGATGCGACGTGCTCACCGAATAGGGGTCAGACAGACGGATATATCGATATTTTACGACTATCGATATCGATGGGGCAACATTGAAGGGCAACTTATCCTTGTTTAGGGCACATCGTTAAACAGTGAAAGCATATTGACGACTTATTGTGAGTAGTACATTGCTTTTAAAAAACATAATTTGACAAATTGAGTCTCTATGTCCGGTATCACTGTATTTAATTTATTAGTAAGGAGTTGATTAGACCTACGTGTTCTCGCCGACCAAAGCAATTAGCTGTTTTTCTGGGTTCACTTGATGGTAGGTGAAGTTTGGTGCATTTCCTATAGCTTTGGATATTTGGAAATTCAGACTAAAACTGAATGAAATGTGATTAAACTTCTCCGCTTTTCTATCTGTGGACGATGGTTCGTGACCCGGACGGAATTCCTACCTAAATGGGTGGTATTCAGATTTCCAAACGTAGTCCAACATGTTTCAGAAACATTATAAATTGAAAATTTTGAAACATGTCGGACCTGGTAGGGATCGAACCCGACCCGTTAATTATTAGCCATACATTGTTACCATTAGACCAACTAGCCCGTCAAAACAATGTTAGTCTGCGTTTAACTGAGCTACAAAAGTGGCTCTTACACAAAACGTTTTTACATATATATACTTAAATAATGTCTGTAGTTTACGCGAGTAGTACCTACACATTAAAAAAAAACACTTTAATGGTTTAAAACGCTAGATATTTTAGTTAAACTCGTTTAAACATTATTTTTAACGGTCCGACGTTTCGGATGCCTTGCAGCAGCTGTGTCTCTCCGTGACCACGTTTAACTAAAATATATCGCGTTTTAAACCGTTAAAGTGTTCTATTTAAATATATGTACTTAATCATAATGTATTACAACAAGCTATGATAATATTTATAAAGTTGGTATGTAATATTCGTACAATTGTACATATTGCATTAAAGCAATTCCCATAAGCAGTTACCTAACAGGTGAAATTCACGCCTCCATTGTCTGTCTAATTAAAACGAAGAAAGGTTAATTATAACATTTATAACCGAGCATTAATTTCTTTATAATGTTGAGATTTTTTAATAACAATTATATATTTACTCTTACCTTATGTTTACATAAGAAATGATATTTTGTATTACTTTATTCTAAAGCCAGGTAAGCTTAGTTCAGCTTGAAATTTATCTATATTATGTAAACTTTATAAGCTTAAAACCAGCCGTTAACTATATTTAGTTAGTAGTTAGTTAGTAATACCATTACACCAACGATCTCGAAAATTGTCCATTACGACACAGTGAATATTCATGTGCCGCGTGTAGCTATTTAAAATTATGCTACTTGTATAATTTTAGAGCGAACTAGCTGTGCCCGCGACTTCGTCCGCGTGGACCAGTGACTTTAAATATATTTTTTCATTGTTTAGACTGTTCATTAATTTATGTAAGGGCGCATTTAAGGCAACCAATCTATGTTGTAAGTGCTACTTTGCCGCAACACTCTCACTCTCACTCCCCCACTCCCACCCCGAATTCCCATGAACAACGAATTTCCATAGAAACTTTCATCCCCTTTTTCAACCCCAATCAACCTTATTTGACATTAAAAAGTAGCCTACGTCCTTTCTCAGCTCTAAAATATCTGTGTACCAAATTTCATTTTAATCAGTTCAGTAGTTTCGGAGTTACGCAGACAGACTTACTTTCGCATTTATAATATTAGTATAGATTCTAGTCCACTACTGTTTTGTACTAAAGACGACACCTCGCGATAGTTTCGAGAGTGAGAGTGGCCGTCGCGTTCTGCTCGCCCGTTTCCTGCCGATACAAAAACACGGCTGGTGTGAATCACGCGCACGGCGCAGATGGAACGCACGCGTCAGTAAGGGCGCGACACAACACACGCTGAAGCGGAAGCGGTAACGGGCATACATCTTTAATATGATAACAGGCCGTTTCTCCTTTAAATTAAGCAGTCTGTTGTTAAACAGGTTTGACATAAAACTTAATATCGCAGCGTAACTACAGAAAGCCGTTTTCTGATAGTGCAATTTCCTCTGTATAGGTATTGTCAGTTACTTATAAGCAAGTAATCGAATACGTAAGAATACTTTAGATTACACCCACTTTTTGTACTAAAAAGAATGGGTGTAATCTAAACGTAAAAGCAGAATTAATATTTGGTTGTTAGTTGTTGTATATTTTTACAAATAGCACAAAGTATTATTCTAGTAATTCATTGTTTTAAATAACATGAATTCAAATACAATTAGCTGAAGAACCTTCAATAGGTTCTTCTGTTATAATAGCTATATAATGAGCTTTTATTTAATTATTCTATAAATAAAATATTTCCTTGGCGCCAAGACTTTCATTACGATTGTGATAGTATGGTATTACTTTCCACTAAGTCCATAAAGGTTAAATAATAATCTGAATTGGACATTGACCTTATAAATGCTCTAAGATTAAAGGTAATATTTTTTGGAAAAAGTGGGCCCCTGATCGGGTTATAGCCTCCCCATTTTCTACTATTACTCCCTGGTCTTTTACAGATTTATTCCAATCGTTTCCTGTCACTAGTCATCAGTACACCATCTTCCATATGAACGATACCACCACTATATAAAATAAAACCATAGTATTTCCCTTGTATATGATAGAAAATAATAAATATTTTTGGAAGCTACTGCACTAAGTTAGACATGGATTGTTTGTCGACTTACTTGAAAAACTTGAATTTCTCATATTTTTTTACACTAGAACAGGCTTGTTATTATGGCTCCCCATAAAATCGCTCTCGCCTCCGCAGTTCTTGTTAATATGAACACTACCTTAATCCCCACTCACAAACATAGCAATAGCTCGCTAAACAAACAAAACGCACGCGTTTACTATCGTTCGATCCTTTGTAATCACAATCTTGAAACAACGCTCCCTGGATATTATCTGTGAAAATGTACCTTACATGTGCGCTACTGCCACTTAGAGATGTGAGTGAAAGTTACCTTTGTATTTTTGGGTACTTTTACTGAAACTTTCGTATAAATGAAGTTTATAATTGTTACGTGCCGGTATTAAAGCTTTGCTTTCGATAGATTCTCTATTTCCAAAACTTCAATTTAAAATAACTCTCAAATTGTTACTTACTAAGAAAGGCGATTCAATATTTTATTTGCTTACTAATAACATTGTTATATTATAATGATATAAACAACTGCACTGACTACTATTTTCTTTATAACAACAACAGAAAACGTTCTGTTTTATTGTTAAGAATTTCCGCATAAGAACTATTTTTTATATGAAGTAATTGAACAGGTATTAGTCTTATAACATTGTATGTAAATTGTATTGTAGTCATGCTTATAACAGTAATAACATACGAAATTTCAAATTAGTCATTTAATACAGCCATACAGCCTTATGATAGCGCTAAACAAAGTTTCTTTACCTACAGTGTACACTTGTAAAGTCGTAAAATGCAAATTAAAAAAAAAAACAATGAATCACTTTTTAATACTTTGACTATAAGATATTAAGTATGGGCTAATGTGAACGGAGTATCAGAATATTTGAATGTTTTTCTTGATCCGTCTGTATGTACCACCGAAATATCATGGGACTGCAAAATCTTATACCACCCAAAATATCGTCGACATTCCACCTATTCCGCGAACATAAACCACCCTCTATGCTGCCAAATGCGACCTCTAACAGACGATTAGTCCAAAATGTCGTGAACAAATATCTGCTTCTGGAACTGTGCTTATAATCTGTACGCTATTTTTATTACGTATTGCTGCTCATTTAATTTAACTGGCTGTTGCCGTCGCAATGGTATTAAAAAAAAACATATGTCACCATTCTGCGCAAGCGCATATAACGTAAAACGCAACATTGACTCAACAGTTTAGTGTAAACATAGAAACCTTAATTCAGGCAAAAAATAGGTTACGATAAGGCTTACTCATAAGAAAGAAATTAGTCACCGTCAAATACACTGAGAAAACAGTGAGTAAAGTTCCTTTGAAAACTATAAACATCCATTTCAGATATTACTCAAAATATTTATAATCATGTTTTAAGCTTGTTTAAAATACTATTTGCTACATCAGTTAGGTTTCGTTTCATCTAAATTTCACGAAATTCGTTCGAATATTTGGTTGGCTTTTTTTTAACTGTTGGCGTGAATGCCTAATGCACGCCTATGTCAGGCAATAGTGATGTGGGGAGTGTGGTAAATAGTATAGCCGACCAAAACCACTAAACACACCACCGCCCCTCTACAATGCTTTGAGGAACCTGGGAACAAGTTTGTACAACGCAATTTTATTTTTTTTTTATTTTTTTTTTGCCTAATTTCTCACCTTTTTCCTAAGAAGCAATTTGCATATAAGAAATTATCTTAAATTAAATTAAACATTTTTTCGTTATTAGGAACAATTATTCAAAAGATGTTTGGCTATAGGTTAAAAAAGGGAGGTGGGAATATCGAAATTCCGATAATCATGGTAATCGTCCACAGGTGGGAAAGCCGTGTAATTAGTGTTCTGGTTCCAGTCTACGATTTTCTGAACTTAAAGAAAAAGCTCCATAACTGTTTACACGTTTTACGGCTGTGGTATATCAATCATCTTCCATCAAGTTAACCCGCTACTATAAAAAATACGGATTTTTTAGGGAAATCGCTGTATTTAAGCTAGTTCCTTAAATAGCCTGTTGTCAATATGATTAAAAACTGACTGCTGAATATTAGACGTGACATCAGCTGCGGAAGCGAGACCGGAAGGTACCCACAAATCGAAGGAACGAGAACTGATCATGCATTCAATATTGTCATAATCCTAATTTAAATAGACGTGGGCCATGCTAACATCTTTATTATGCTAATTGGCGATGACAACGTTGAAAGTGTGACATCATTGAATGAACGGTACCTGATGATGTCTTCAATCTTTCTCTGATTTAATATATCATAAAAGTTATTAGCGACTTTTGTCAATTCGAATTTTAAAAATACGAATATACGAGGCCGCTATAGGTAGAGTAGACTAACTGCAATTTTATGACTTGACTTATTTATATTTTTATAGTATAAAAATGTTAATCTAAAAGAGCACAGTGCCCGAAAATTGTTAACATAAGTTTTATAGAAATAATAGTACCTACAAATTCATTTTCGCCTACGTTAATTGCGCTTTTTTTTCCTTTTTATTTAAAATCATGTTTTTTTTACCAGCAGCATCATAATATTATACATAACTTTTTGTTGCCTCTTTGGTCTAGTGGTTAATGCACTCGACTGCGTACCACGAGGTCCAGGTTTCGAATACATTTTTTTTTCTCTCTAAGCAAAGTTCTATTACCAATTAAGTTTGGAACTAGTTGGTGGGACAATTATTAGTTAAAGAAAACTATTTTTCAATAATTGTCTTTGGTATAATTGTACATAAAACGTATATTTACACTATGACTTCTACATCATTAATTTAAAAAATTATAACATCACGTATACATGATATATACATATAATTAAACCAACAAAGACTGATATTTACTAACTGAAATACAATATTATGGTCCATATACATCGCTAAGCAAAACCATTTATATTATTTCTAAGGTAATATAAAAAATTACTCAAAACAGAAACTTACGTAGATGAATTGCTATAATTCCACGAAAGTTGACTACCCATTGAGCCTTTACCAACCTCTGTGTAAGGTTACAAGAAGCTTGTAAAGACACTATATGGTTTCCAGAAACTTAGGTAATGCACTTATTACTAAATAAGGCGATTAGTAATATAAGTCAAGTCTTACAACGTATTATAAATCAATATTATGATATTTTAAAGCTATGTATAATTTGGGAACAACACGATAATATGTTTGATATAAAAATTAATCAAGTTTAAATGATATATTTAATGTAAATCCAGGGTCTTTCAAATCTAGAAGCTTATATTTCTTAGATAAGATTCCTAACTAATTTCCCATACTGCATGTTTTGGCTCTTGCTGTAAATGCTGAATTAATAAATAATATAGTAAACAATTAATGGTCCCCCCGTGACTATTGCTGCTGTAAAGTATCCAAAACGTCGGGCCGTAGTTAAAATAGAGTAAGAATAACAACACAAGGTGGTTGATATAAATTGAGTAAAAATAATTATTTAAATAAATCACTTTTATCGGTTTAAAATGCAAAATGTATATATATTTTTTAGTCCCCCGTTACCTCGGCTGTATAAAAACGGCCCGTAGTAGAAATAGATTAAGATTAAGTTAATTATTATATTTCGCGTTTCAAACAATTAAAAGTGTTTTATTTAAATAACTACTCGCGTAACCGTATAGTACCATCCAAAAAAAAGCATCGTAGATCAGGACTTTCAATCAATTGTATTTTTAACAATAATATCACTATCGTAATAGAATACCTCTATTGAACTTAAAAATTATGGGAGCCCCTTAAAACATTATGGCGAGAATTAGTCGCGGTCCCTATAAGGATTGTTAAGGACCCATTGTGCTCAATATAGCGGAGTTAATTTGTATTGTGCAAATAATGGTCTCACAAAAGCTATAAAATCTTCGACTTCAGTTTGTACCGACGCCGACTAGTTCTATGACTTAGATTAATCCAACACTACTTTGTAAATGCTACTTTTTAACACTTATTCCTTCATAGTTCGTAGTTCACGAGACTATACATCAAAATAAAACACTTTAAACTGTTTAAAAAGCGCTAAATAAGTTAATTTATATTAAGCACAATCCAAAGTTCGGATTTGCAATAGCCATGAAACCGTCAATTTAAATTAAAACTAACTAATATATTTTAAACCCTTAAAAGAGTTTTATTAAATACTGTATGTTTTTATAACCTGCATATATTTGATTTTATCTAAAGATTTGATAAATAAATGCACAGACTTGTAATAGTTTATTTTACACTGACAAAATTCGATGACACGCGCGGATATAGAACCAGCATCCAAAGCGTTTCGTGCTCTTACAAACCGAGCCATGATGTCATTATGTGCATTAACATGTGACAATAATGATATTTAACATTTTATCAGTAAGTGAAGAACTGTCTTGAACAAAACAAAAATATATTGTAATGACGATAATAAAGACAACAGAAGCGGAACATAAAACCTTGACCTGCCCACTAGACTTTTACAAAGTAAATTGCTTACCAAACTTTTAACCAAAAAATAAAAAAAATCCTCTGCTTACCACCTGTTGGTTCCAATGCAATATCCTGCTCAAACATCTGGTCCCGATTTTTTATTTCATCAAGCTTTAATTCCCATAGTTAATAAAAATACATAACCGTATTCATGGTACCCATAGAATTTCATAAGATTAATTATTTTTAGGATACTTGTAATGCGTAAATATCAATAATTAATTCATGCTTAGCCAAATCGTGTTAGCTAATAGTAGTAAATTGGCTTTATATCTAAGCCTAGACTTAAATACATCGATCGATCAACAGCGACAAGTTTTGAACCAAATTAGAAATACGTAAAAATTTTAACCTTTGACCACGTGTGTAGGAACGAGATTTATGGATTGTCGTATAAGAGTTCGGATCCCCGAAAAATTAGATTTCATTTGGTTTGATTAGTTTATAAACAAGGAAGATAGCAGAATCTTATCACCTTCGTTAGTTACTCGTCTTAGTTTTTGTACAAAAAAGAGCCCCCAGCATGGGTCGTGGGTTTCGCAGTCTGACGTGCACTTCTATATTTAGCTGTTGAGCATCGGGAGGGAATTCGGAGGTCGATGACCTTGCGAACCGGCTATAAAATATGGTATTTCGATGGAAGCGTACGCTGTCACGCCCTTGATTCACGGTCAGATTTAAGATAAGACGGTATTCGTAAAAGGGAATGCATTTCCTTAAAAAGTTTGATCAATACTGTCAACATACTTTGAAATTCATTAAATCACAAGCCGATGTGTAAGGTTCAAGTTAACAAACAATAGCTGTGACTTAGAGCGAATATTTAGTTTGGACCCCCTAAATTTGTTTTTGCACCGTTGTAACGTCGTATATTTTTATAAATAGTTTAAAAGGGGAATAATTATTTTCCAAATATTGTGGGGAAACCCACAAAGATGAATAATTTTCTTCACATTTCCCACTGTGCCTTCACTCCATGCGTCAGGATCGCGGCATGATGTTTTGCTCTAACTAACACAAAAAGAATGTTTCAAGTCGAGCCAGTAGTTCCTGAGTTAAACGCGTCCATACAAACAAACAAAGAGGTTTAGTATATTAGTATAGATATATACGTTTTAGTATATAATTTAAAACCTCGGTTAATTTTAATGCTCTTCTGTTAATAACCATAACTAAAAGACTTCATAACAATGTTATATAAGTACTAAATCATTTTAATTTCCCCGCAAAAGCAATTCGTCAGTGTGTTTACGAGATCCACAAGGCTCTGATTGTGGTGACGATTACGCAAGGAGTTGGCGCAGAGCCAAGCCTATTAATGTCCTCTGAGTAATCCTTGGATGCACTATTCAGCTTCCTTATATCCATGTCCGTGCTTAATCTTCGCTTCGTGTGACGCTTTTGTCCTTAGCATTCTAGTTAATTTTGTAAGGCTTAATTATTAATATTAACATAACTGTAGTTAGGTAACAGCTCTTTCTAAAAATATGAGACAATATTTATATGATAGTATTAAATGTAAGTAGTTATTTTAATCATATTTTCTTAAAATGAAAATTATTCCAATGCGTAGTAAAAAATAGTAGTGATTGTTGTTAGTTTTGTTCTAATATTTTTTACTTTTTTATTTTTACACAACCCATTTTACGTAAACTATTTCTTCTTTCACCTCGGTTTGCCTGGAAGAGATCGCTTGTTAGCGATAAGGCTACCACTGCACTCCATATGTTAGTATAAAAGTTTTCTTTGTATCTGTTCCTAACTTTTCGGGTTAAATGTGATTTATTTAAAGGTACCATAGACAGAAACTATTATAAAAATGACTGGAACAACGGTTTAAAGTGTAACGAACCATATCAAGAGAAAAAAGCTGTTGCATTCATGTGAAAGAATTATTTATCTATTCTTCGCCGCCATCATAAACAAAACAAATGAATAAAATTGATACCTGCTCAGCGAACCGCTAATCAATTATGACTAATGGCCCTTTTGAATTGTAATTGTAAATTTGGTAACACTCCAGTGGGGCGTAAAATTATGCATTAGTTCGCAATACGAAAAGGAATTAACAATAAATCTTCCTCACTCTGCATATTACGTAAAACAATTGCTCCATGAAGCCTTATAAGTGGTTTTATTATGTACTTGAAATCGAACTTGATTATAAAGAATGGAAGTAACGTAATCTTTGACGGGTTCGTTCGGTAGCAATGTATGGCTCATAAACAACGTGTCGTAGGCTTTAACATGTTTCTAATAAATAAGAATTATTATGAAACATGTTGGACTTTGTTTGGAAATCTGGATATTAAATGGATGGTAGAAATATCTATATATACATATAGTAGATATATCCTTCCAGGTCACGAACCACCGTCCACAGATGTAAAAGACCTGAAGTTTAATCGCGGTTCGGTTTCAGTCTGCGGATTTCCGGAATATCCAAAGCGTAAATAGGTCGATAGCACATCTTGTTCAGATGTTATATAGCTGAGGTATTTCACCTTACATAAACTGAATCTCATACTTGTCTGTCCTCCTCTATCATAAAAAAACTTAATAGCACAATATTGCCAGAAGCTTTACGTCTTATACGGAAGGATAAGGCAGCTAAAATTGTATCGTCTTCTCAATAAACTTGCTTTCAGGAACAGTTGGTTGTAAAAAGAAAATATATACTTATATTACTACTATATATTATTACTATATACTTAGATAAAAATATTTTTGTCAGTAACGCTAGTATCGTTCTTATATATTAGCCGTAAGTTGAAAATCTCTTAAAATGTCCTGGTTTATTCTAAACCATTGATTTTAAAGAGCCTGCATTTAGAAGCCTTCAAAGTGTATCTATACTAATCTATAGAGCTGAAGAATTTGTTTGTTTGTTTAAACGCGCTCAGTAACTACGTGTTCGAATTGAAAATGTTTTATTGTGTTCTTTTCGTTTTGTTGTTGGAGCATTTATCGAGGAAAGCTATATAAGCTATAAAATATCGCCCTGTGACTAATACAAGCAAAAATCATATGGGTCATCATTATGGGTTTCCGAGGCGTACGCTGCAAAAACGGTTCAAGATAGAATGTGTCTTTTTGATGATTTAAAAAAACAAACTCTGCGATGCTAATTGTCTTTAAAGGTTAATTTAAAAGAAAGACGGGAAGGGACGCAACCGACGTCGTGGGTAAAAATGAATTTGGGCGCCCAAAATAACTATTCTACGCGAACGAAGTCGCTGACACAGCTAGTGAGTAATAAATTTCAAGAAATGCAATATAAAAATCATTTCGCCAATGTAGATTGAGTTCTCATGATTAATGTGTTTGATTTATTTTAAAAGGAATGTCACAATAGATAACCATAATACTTGCCTTATATGGCACTCCTGAATCAGCTCCTTAGTTTAATGAGCAATTGTTTTTTTTACAACTGTGTCAAACTTAGTCATCATTTTCGTACCTATGTAGGGAACAGATTATTTTTTTTTACCCTATGTTTTATATTATAGCTATATATGTATATCTGTATCTATACTAATATATATACATATATATAGCTGAAGAGTTTGTTTGAACGCGTTAATCTCAAGAACTACTGCGTTGATTAGAGCATTTATCGCGGCAGGCTTTAAGCGTAGAAACAGTTGATAATTTGAAAACCACGGGAAAAGTGATTAATCTTTGAGCTTCCGTCGCGTGCGCAGCGAAAACGGTTCAGAATATCGAAAAATATGTATGAAAGAATGATTTCTCTTTAAATCATTTCCGCGACAGTATAGGTCTATATGTTAAGATTAACAAGAACGACGCACGACATCGTGGGTAAACACTATAATTTATACAGATGAGGAGGAGGTTTGCAGAAACAAATTTTGACGCCCAATATACGTTAGAATATATTCTGCGTAGACGAAGTCGCTGGCATAGTTAAAGGTAATTCAATCATAAGTATAGAAATGCTTACGTCCTAGAGCAGAAATAATACATGCCATGTAGCACCATACATTCAATCGCATAGATACTTAAAGGTCTCCACGCGGTCATAAAGATTGGTTCAGAGATGAGAAAATAATCAAATCAATTTTTTAAATGCAATCTGCATTATTCATATTATGAGCCATCTCTTTATAGTCACAGTAGAGAAGAGAAAGAAAAAACGGACATTAAAATCTATAGTTTTTAATAAGTCAATCAGTAAGTTTTTTGTTAGTTAGAGCAATTATCGAGGAAGGCTATAGGCTATAAGACATTGTACTATGACTAATATCTCTTATGATGAACTCGCAAGAACGACGGTTCGCGATTGATGGGATATGTCCAATGACGTAGGTAACTTTGTAGACTTTGCAAAAACAATTTTGGATGCCCAAAATAACTATTCTACGCGGACGAAGTCACTAAGTCAGCTAGTATTTTTCAAATATTCTTGGCTTCATTACTTGGCTTTTTATAACGGCGAGACTCTAACTCACTGCTGACCACCATATCTTCGTTAGTCATTAATGATTAATTAAATCACGATCAATACGTGTTAAAAGACACATCAATCCAATCGCCGTTTGAATGAACACAGGAAACATGAACGAGTGAAATTATTATTGATTTCGCGTGTGTGTGCACATTTAGCGATCTAGAAAATTTACATTGTTCAATGTTTCTCTTCCTGCCTCATAATTTCTATGAATTTAAATAATTGCTTAATTTCTCTCCGTTTACTTATTATTTTAAGGAAACGATCGACCCATTGGTCTGTGAACGTGCGATTTATTTCACCTAGTTACGTAGTTTTTACCTAAAAAGCAAAATCAACACTTCGTAACTTTACAAATACGTAGAAATTTCTAGAACTATTCTTAAATTTAAAATTTACACTTACAAAGAACTATTTCTGTTTGATAAATGAATCGGACACAACTGGATTTTTCGTATAGGTCTAAGTAAATTTTTACGTAAGGATTTAAAAACAAAAAAATTAGGTATCCTCTTTCCCATCAGCTAACATTTTTATAATATTCACGAAGACATTTTAAATCAATAAATCCATCCTATCCTATAATCCTGTACTTTTGGTTGGAACTACATCAGGTCAAACTATTATAATACGTTTGCAGGTCTGGTAGCAATAAATTTCAGAACCATCCCTGCAGCTGACAGGGGTAACTGCATAAGGGTAGAGTTAGGGGGACAAACCTTCTCGTTAATTTAAGTTACATAATCTTTGGCAAATATTATGCAGTAATAAATGCACACTACACTAATCACAATAGAATTATAACAATAATGTTTCACATACCTTACAAAAACAAACGGCGCGAAGACGCCGGTATTCCAAATATTAAACACAATGTAATCACAGCACAAACAGATGCAGCACACGCATAATTATTGCATTTATAAACGCGGAGGTACAGCTGTTATTTTTTATGGAACGTCAAAAAATGTCCTTGAGGGACGCGGTGCGCCATGTCGTTTTAGGGACGGGCGCGTGGCGACTGCGCTTAGCCGCCCCTTGTGTGGCGCATGCGCGGTGCGTCACCCCTGTCTCGGTTCGCCCGCGCTCCTTCGCTTCCTTATTCCATATAGACACTGCATGCACAGATTTTTTTCACAGGGGTTACGTGTTACTCGCTTGGTTATTAGTTTTAACTGTATTAGCAAAATTAATTTTATGATCTGTTTGAATTACTATATTGAAAATATATTGGTTAAGTTCCTTTCCTGACCACGGCTCCTCAAAATACGAACCATAGTTTAAAAAAAAAATTGCGAATATGTTCCGCGTATTTAACCGTTAATAGTGTTTATTGAAATGTGCACTACTCACGGAAATTAGGAAATAATACTTTTAAAATCTGTTTACCCAGATTATGTGTTAAAATGTTACAATTCTCTTAATACATTTTTTTGTTTTCTAATATTCAAATTAGTTAAAATCTTTTTTGTTTAATGTGACCGCATAAAACAAAACCCAATATTCGTAAAGTGTCATTGTTTGGCTGCCGAAATAATAATTATCGAGAACAATAGACAAACGAGACAATCTGTTTTGTTTTTGATCAACTTACAAAGAGGGCCTGTCCCTCTCATTTAACCTTAACAAAGCAAACTTAGCTCAATATTTAAAGTTTATGTTCCCCTTTATTTATGTAGATGGAAGTTTTACAGGCCTTTAAACATATTTTCTTTTAGTGCTTTTTTTTAACAAACATTATATCATATACTCGTAATTTCGTAAATTCCTTTTATTTATATTGTGTGAGAGCATATTACATTTACTATTATTTTATCCATAGCAAATATTGTTTGAATAAATAAAGTTATAATTTTATCAGGCGTTAGTTTTCATAAAAACAGATACTGGCAGCAGAAATAAAAATTAAGTATTATTGTATAAAGTAATGTCTAGTGCTAAAACAATAAGCGCTGACTACCTTCGATGCCTATTGTAACTCTATTTCTTTAACTCAAATATTAGGGTTCTACATATCTTTGTTTTAAAATTATCCTCTCATAGAAATGTTAATGTAAAATTCACTAGACTTTCTCATTTCATCTAGTTAAAAAAAAATTGCTAAACATATTAAGCTTAATAAATAATTCTTTATTCGCCACCCACATGTACAATCGTTTTAACAATAAAAGTTTTTTATTATGTTCTATCTTTGTTTTTAAGTAAAGATAATTAATAATTCATTTGAAATATGACATTACCATTGAAACGGCAAAAACTTACTTTCAAATGTCAAATTTGAAAATGACACAAACCGCAAACAGCTGGCTTTAAAAATTTATATGAGAATTTTTAAAACATGCACGAGGAATCCAAAAAACAGTGCGTATTGTTTTGTAACCCAACTGAATATCCTTGCTGAAGTATTTAGATTAATTGAAAATCTAT
Organism: Leptosia nina; assembly: GCA_963661955.1. Taxonomy (NCBI): domain Eukaryota; kingdom Metazoa; phylum Arthropoda; class Insecta; order Lepidoptera; family Pieridae; genus Leptosia; species Leptosia nina. The sequence goes on along the minus strand of CAVLEF010000004.1, from coordinate 1,165,239 downwards.
TAGTATCAACTAGTTTATTGATATAAATATTATAATTTTCCAGTAGCAAGGGTGCCAATAATCCGAAAGAGCAGCGAAAACGGCGTAGTAGACAAGAAAACAAACCGGAGAAAAACCTGAAACATGACAAAGATACTAAAGCTGATATTAAAGGTATTTATGTGGTAACTAAGCTGTTGCTCTTATTGGCTTGCAATCATCCTAATCAACTGCAGTGGGATCTACTAATTTGTTGAAAACAAAACACATCTTTGTCAAACTCATTTAATATCAAACTATTAATTAATCTTTATCCAGCTGTTATTACAAATTACCATTAGAAACCATTAAAAAAGCAATGGTACATCTTAAATTTTTATTTAAAACTATTATTATTAATACAACACTCAAAAATATTGACAACAAATTTAGACTTAACCATATATCACCATCCACTATACTTTATGACTAAACATCTTACAGCTGAGAAACCTGAAAGAGTGCCATATGAACCACCACCAGAATTTTACAAAAATCTCAAAAAGGAAACTGATGAAATTCTCAAGATAACAGAGGAGGCCAATGCGAAGTATAAAAAGAAAGAAATACTCAGTAACTGGGCTAAGTATGAGATGCCTATTGAAACTTATGAGGACATAGATGACCAAGAAAATTTGGGAGCTGATTATGAGGTAAACAACATTTATAAGTTTTTCTTTATTTTGGCTAAAAACCTTCCTGCAATCAACTACCTAACTTATAACATGTTTTATGTGACCAACAAAAGATAACTATAAAATTATTATTATTTTTAATTCCAGACGTTAGCTAATATACCACTCTCAATAGGGGGGCATTTTCAATTTAAACATGAAAAATCTTGGGATACAAGTTCTGGCCCAAACCCATATGACAAATATTTTGAAATAAATATGGAAATGCTTAACATAGCTATCTCTACTATTCCATTTAATGAACGAAATGGTATAGATTTAGAAATATTTATTGAAGCAGACATCAAAAATATGAATCATCGTGCAACAAAATTCAAGCAAAAGTTCTTTAATGACAAAAAGTTTATGACCCCAGAAATGGAGGCTCAAGAAAAAATATTAAGAAATTTAGCTCAACCAAATCAAAGTAAAGAGGAGGATAACTTAACTAAGGATGTTAAAGACATTGATTTGAGTAATGTATCTAATGTAGAAGAAAAAACAGAAGATCTTAGTAATAAGAGCAGTAATGAAAATATAGATATACTATGTAATAAAAGGCATACAGAAAAACCTATGGAGGACAAAAATAAAAAAATAAATGTTCACGAGGTTTTATATGAAATAAAAAAAGACACATTGCCAAGCAAGAGCAATAAAGAAATTTGTTTAGAAAGAATTGAAGCCCCTAGTCCTAAAGATAACAGCAAAATTAGAGAGGGTAAGACTTTTCCTTACTTTGATTTTTTATGGTTAAATTTTACATACTTTTAAAAGATATGGACATAACCCAAGAGAGAAATGTATATATTTTTTTAATGTATAACATTTTTTTATTGTATGTTATTTCAGTACCCAGTACAGAACCAGTTAAAAATCCAGTAATTGAATCTCCTGAAGACCTAGAGAAATGGCTGGATGATTTTTTGGATGAGTAACCTATATAATTTGGTTTTACATTCATTATTGATGTGAAATGAATTATGAATAACTGCATATGAAATATTTATGTAAATTAAAAATATTGCACAATTATGATTTTTTTCAAGTTCCTGAAAGGACAGACGGATTCATTAAAAAGTCTGCAGTAAAAGTTTAATTAAAATTTTTATTTCAGATTTCTTTAGGCATCAAGAAGTAAAATTCTAAATTAAATCGCATTCCACTGATTTTTTCGTCTTCTTGATCCTATATTCGCCGTCATGCTTGTTGCAGATCTTGAAATACCATTCCTGAGTCCAGGTTTCCTAAAGGCTTGGTGAACTTTGATAATGCAATCTTCTTGAACACCTAAACTGGTGTTAACTGCATACTGGGCGGTAGAAATGAACAGTTTTGCACTGTAGGATATTATTTACTTCACTGCAAACACTTTTCTGTTTATTCAACTAAGAAGGCGGGAAAAGAAAGCTATAAGAATAAAACAGAAGATTCAAATACTTTCTATAATTCCGTAATTTAAGCTACAAATTATTCCGTAACAATTATCTTTCAAACTGAAGTAAAATTGTTGACAAGACATTTAAGCCACACTAGCTAAGTACAGCTTCTGCAAGTTGCTGCTGGTAGTAATCAATATTAGATCATCATACAAATTATAGAAATTAAAATATTCACGTCCGATTTAAAATCTATAGGCAATTCAGACCATGCTTTACAAAAATATTTACTAAACAATTATTTGAATGCAAGAGCTTGGTCAAGATGCCTTCAATAGATTGATACTGTCACATGTATACCAAGGGTAGGTTTACCAATTCAACTGTTATGTGGATAACCAACATTAATTTGTACTGTTAATCAGCACTAGTAAAATTAATCCTTATACCATTTCTCTAAAACAAGGCTTATTTCGTCTACAGTAAATGACTTCATTTTTTAATGCATGTGTCGGTTCAGTGTCGTTAGCAGCGACCCACCCTTAATGTATGTGACAACGTCATTTATTGGTATCGATAATCGTAGTTAGAATTATGATATTGATTACCACGTCGATAATCATACTCGTAATTGGATCGGTTAGTTCCTGGCCCGCTATGACTTGAATGGTCTGTTTGCTTCAAGGTCTTCGCCCGCGCTGCCAACTGCGATACAAGTTGCGCCGGAGTGAGATGTGCTATTGACATAGGAGCGCCGCTACTGCTGCTGCCGCTGGGATTAAACATGGACTTAGAACTGTATAGGTCCTCTTCGATCACCTGCGTGTGCACCGACATGGAGAAATGATCAGGGTCCACCGATGTACTTGCGTCTTGAAGTTTTGTCGAATCACGAATATCACACACTTCACATATTGGTGTCATCGTTTGCACTGAGGCATCTTTCATGTTCTTCTGCACTTTCTTCATTGTCCTGGACACTATTTTATCCAATGATAGTGCTGAAATAATGCTTTTAATGATTTGCTTGTTCCTCTGCTCAACCTTTGGTAAGCTGTTTTTTGAGAAGTGGAATTCCACAGCTGTTTGCCTTTTTAACGGAGAGCAAAACTTGGGTGCGATGGCTTTTGGTTCTTGTCCCTTATAATTGTTTGAGATGAGTAAACGATTTGGTAATTCCAGCTTGGAGAGATGATCCATAGCTATTCTACACCGACTCAACACTGGAAGGACAATTTAAGAAATCCTTTAGACCACATTAATATTTTCAATTATTGATAATGAAAAATGATTTTAAAACTATAAATAGTTTCAGTTGATTACTGACACCACAATTGATTTTTAATATTAAAATGAACCCACCGGCAACCCTCTCCTTAGGATCCACATTAGGAGTAGAACCTGTAATATCAAGATAGTATTAACCCACCAAACTGAAAAGACGATTCACACTTAACGCGCAAAGTTGTTTAAAAAATATCAGTTCATTATTATTTTATGTCAATACAAATATTAGTCATAAATCATATTTCTTGATTGTAAATTTTTAAGTAGTAGTAGTGAAAGCAGTTTTTTTACACTATTATGTTACCTTTATTAGGTGCAAGTTTTAAATAATCTTCATGAGAAAGTTTTCCATCAGCAACTAACTGAAAATGTACAATGTTTAAACAAATACAGTTTGTTAAAAACAAGTAAAAATATAATGAAATAAACAATTATATTTACTTTAGCCAATGCATCGTATGGTGTAGCCAATGCTGAGTCCATACTTTGTGAAGCAGGCATGGCAGAATCAGCTGGGGACACTTGGGAAGGTGCAGGCACCATACTTGGAGCAGGTACTGGCTGTGGTAGTTGTGACATAGGAGTGGACGGTGGGTAGTAAGCCGCAGTATAGCCAGGGTAACTAGGAGCCTGAGGATATGAGTATGGATGTACATACTCATTATTTACAGGAGGTAAAAATTTCTTTTCTTCGGAGTATACATCAGCAGTGCGCGAAACATAGGTTTTATCGGAGGAATGTCCTTTTTTTCTATCAAGAGACCGCGATCTTGACCTGAAGCGTTTGTAGGGCGACCTGGAACGACTTTCCCGTCTTCTGTCTGGACTAATACGATGCCTTCTAGGACTGCGTTTTGGGCTCCAATGCGAATAGTTAGGGCGACGATGGCGCGAAACGTAGTTGTCAGGGCTACCTCGTAAAAATCCACGACGTTTTTGCGGCGAGTATCGTCGTGGTGAGCCGCGATGATACCTTGGTGGGGAATCCCTTCGATGTCGAAAAGGAGATTCTCTGCGCCTCTTTAAAGGTGAGAAACGACGATATTTTGGTGAATCCCTTCGTCTTCTTTGAGTTTCTTCAGTGTGCCTCAGAGGTGATGATTCCATGTCCTTTTCTATCATATTTTTTCTAGCTACTTCCTCTGCCAATTTCTTTTTGACTCTATGTCTGCTGTCATCATAATAGTCATCCAATTCAGTGCCAGGTGGTCTAATATCATCTGTGGCATCGAGTTGTTTAGCAAGCAGCTCCTTCACCTTTACTTCCTTATCCTTCTTAATAGCTGAAAGTGTTTTGCTAGGGTCTCGACGACTCCCAGGGCGTATGTAGTCATCTAGAGATTTTTCCTCACCTTCGTTGTGCCTGGATCTATCTCGTCGGCGCCTTTCCTGGCTTTCTTCTTTAACGATAAGTTCGCGTAGATCGTTGACGCTATTGACTGCATCTTTGTTAATCCTTCCTCTTTCGCGGGTATCATTTGTGTCCTCTGTATTCCAACTGTCGATAACTTGCATAAAGTCATCCTTACAAAAATCATCGAAAAAGTCACTAGGAATATCTTCGCCATCCGAAGAATCCTTTTTACCTTCCTCTTTAGGCATTTTAACAGAAAACTTGATTAAAATTTAATAATAATATATAATGCACCAACGAAAACAAGAATAACAAAAAATATACACAAAATGTTATTTCCAACGTTAGGTTATAAATTAAAGGAGAAGATAAAACTTTACCGACATCCGATTGTTATATTGAATTGTATGTTGTTAGATTTGCTTAATAAATAAACGACCAAAAATACTGCTTTGATTAAATAACCACATCCTTAATCCTATTTATTTCTAAGTTTACATTACTTTACATGAAGCACTTCAGTCCTAAAAATAACAGTACTAGTTTATAATCTGTATTCTGTGATAATTTTTACAAAATTATTGATTTGAGGTTTCGTTTTTTATTATTATCTCTGAGTGGGTGACCACAGATAAATATTAAATTATGTAGAAAATATTTATTAAGATATTTTTCTTAATTTTACGTACCTACGTGTTTTGTGAAAAATAGCAAAAACTCTTTGCACTATATTAAACCGTAGACAAATGATTTTTATCTAATCTATGGTTATCAAACATTTTCTCTCATCTATGACTGTTTGTTGTTTAAACTTTTGTACGTTTCGTGGTATAGTATGTAATTTTATAATAAATGTTTGGTTATTTTAAATGAACCATATAGCGGCAAATAATATTACTTGACGTAACATTTTGTAGATGAAAATATTATAATAGGCAATAGGGCATGGAACATCAGTTTTGTAGAAAATCCCTTTAACCGCATTATGGAACTTACCCAGAGATTGGAATGTTCTCAAGTCCTTTTTAATAACCCAGAAAGACTATGTCCAGAACAGGTAATTAAAATTGTAATGAAATCAGATATTTGTAAAATTTTATAAATCAGATGCAACTTCTATATTTTGCTTTTCAGATTGGATTTCTTGGCATATGTGGCACCAAGTATCCGGTAAAAAGAGGCCCAAACAAAATAGGTAGAGACCCTCAAACATGTAATATTGTTTTAAATTTAAATGTAAGTATTAAATACTGTCTATAGTTTCCGCGAGTAGTACACATTTAAATAAAACACTAACTGTTTATAACGCGATATGTTAGTTAAACTAATTTGAAAATTATTTTTAACTTCGGCGCGACTTTTCGGATGCTTTGCAGCAGCCGTGGTCTCCCCGTTAAACCGTTAGTGTTTTATTTAAATGTAAGTATTGTTATTTTCCTTAAAACATATAAAAGGTTACATATAACTATATATGTTTGTTATAAACCAACAAATATTATCCCATCATCACCAAAATTCATGTTCTTATTTTCACAATGGACATCTTTTAGAAACTTCCCAATTGCTCTATGAGTTTTTGCCATCTAAAATGAACAGTGCCTTCAAATTACTACAACGTATTGTACGATGTCATGTATATTATTTTCAGTCAATATCCCGTCAACATGCTGTCATTAATGTACTAAACAAGAACAATTTTATGCTAATGGATTTAGATTCTGCAAACAAAACAAAATTGCAAAATGTAAGTGTAAAAACACACTGTTTTTTAGTGTATGCATATTTTACTACTGTCAATACTAAAACCTGTGTTTCACAATTGCGTCTTAAGATGGTGTTTAAGTTGTACAGTCTATTTTATAAACTACTTATCTCTTTTCTCCTTACACATAATCTTTATTTTAGAAATCATTAGATCCATATATACCACAACCATTAAGAAATGGGGACACTGTTCAGTTTGGCGAGGTTTTTGGTATATTCAGATTACTTGAAGAGGAAACTGATCTGCCTATGACACAAGCGTTAGATATTCCAGAAACTCCTATAGTCAAGAAACACATATCAAAAATAAATCGTACAGCAATGATACCTGAGTCTCCAGAAGTCAGCGACAGGGTAAGATGCAATGTTAGTACAAAAAATTGCTTTCCTGAGTATAATTCATTTACCTCAATATTGGTAAACTATTTTTTTACTTAGTTCCTCTTTGATTTTATTTATTAAGTTTTATGTTTTTATATAACATCTACATTATTTCAGGATGATTCCTTTATAGCACCATCTCAACCAAAAGAAGCATTTAAAAGTCCAAATAATAATTACGTCAAAGCATCGGGAAAATCTATTTCCATTCAGCCAATTGGTCAGACTAAGATAGACAATGTATATTGGAACTCATCAAAAAAGTCAGATTCATTTATACTTAATAATTCAGTTATATCTGTGAAGTCAAGTGATGTGAGTGGCTGTAATAATGTTCATGATCTAGAAACTCAGATTCCTAATCTAAATGATAATACTAGCATATACGAAGCAAAAACACAATTGCCCCAGGAAGAAAGAACAAATTCACCTGACTTTTATAATATGGAAACCCAAGTTCCAGTCTTGAACACTACACTTAGTAATAAAAAAGATGTAATAAAGGAAATACATGCTGACGAGGACAAAGAGAATAATATTAGTATATTTGAGGCTGAGACTCAAGAATATTTACATGATATAAAAGAACCTACCAATAAATTTGATGGTAGTGAAAGTGATATAACAAGTCATAAATCTAATGATATAATCCTTTTTAATGATATTGATAGTCAACCTTTGGACAATGATTTGGAATCACAAGTAATTTTGCCTTCCAGTCCATGTGGCTTATTACATCAAGTCAATATAACAAATACAATAAAGGTAAACTCAAATGACTGTCATGACTTTGATATTTTACCCACACAAGTCATTCCATCATTAGATTTAATAACTGAAGACAGTAATGATATAGATATGATACCATCTCAAACTATTTCTAAGATGGATATTGATAATGAAACTGATAGTGAAGATTGCAACCCAAATCAAAAGGCTGTTGATGAAGATGTGACTGATTGTGAAGAAGATCTGGACTTTGATAAGAATAATGTTGAATTGAAAGCTTCAATTCCAACTTGCAAAAGCAATCCAAATTTTGAAGAAGTGGAAACACAAATTATACCAGAAGTTAATCAAAATAACAAAGTAAAAACACAAGTTATATCAGAAAATGAAACAAACAATATACCAGAAGGATGCGATTTTGAAGATATGTTGACTCAAGTGATCCCAACAGTTGAGGATTCTGAGAAACCTCTTAATATTACAAAAAAAACACCACCGCAGTTGAAAAATAGAAAACCCGAAGAAGATGTGAAAAAGAAAGTGTTGAATAAAATTTCCACTCTCAACAATGTATTTAAGGTTCCTACTATCTCGCCTAGTAAGGTAAAACAGAAGGAATCCCCCAAATCCCAAATTAAAAAAACACCTACAGTTACTGATGATAATGACTCAAACTATTATTGTTTCACGCAAGACATTATAAACGACTTGTGCTCGCAAAAGACCGCAATCGCAAACGATGATTCATTAGAAACGGAAATAAAAATCAATGAAAGTGTCGCTATGTACTCTAGTCAGAAAATTAGAGATATTGTAGGTGCACAGAGTACACCAAACCAAAAACAATTTCCGAGCGATAGTCCAGACTGCGAAAGTGCTTCAGAAAATTTAAAGCCATTCATACTTGATTTACCCGACAGTCAAGAAATTAGTAGTAGTAGACAAAAAATTACACCAAAGCGTGACCAGCTATCGACCGAAAATTCTAGCGAATCGGAAACGGAAGCCGATTCTACACCTGGAACACCAATATTGTTCAAAAAGAAACTAAGAAAGTCAAATAACATTAGAGAAGACCTGTTGAAGAAGTTTGAATCACAGGGAGTACCAACTAGAATATCAACAAGAGTTAAAAAACCCACAGAGAAAGGAAATAATATGTCTATATTAAAATCAAGTTTAATAAATTCCGAAGAGGATAGCATTGACCCTGATATTATTGCGGAAAATATAATGCGCCTTAAAGAGGCTATTTCTAGAAAGTCTACTAAACGTGCTACAGCTAAGAAGGTGGACGATAAACATGATGTCAAGGTAGAGAAAGAACATACAGCGGATATAATAAAAGAAGAGAGAGGGTCTGTTAAGTCTAAAAAAAAGGACGACAAAAGCGAAACAAGTATAGTATCTGAAGAAAAACCTAGTACTTTGAAAGAAACATCAAAAACAAAAACAGGAAGAAAAGCTAAAGAGTCTAAAAGACAAGATAAAATTAAAACAGAACAGATAACAAAATCCACTAAAGAGTCAAAGAAACCGAAGATAAAAATAAGAATTTCCGATCCAAGACCAGACAATATATTAAAAAATGGCACAGTGCGCCAGACGCGCTGTCGTAGAAAGAAAGATGATAGCTTACAAGAAAATGACAGCAAAGAGGAAAATAAAAGAAAAGCCAACAGTAGAACATTAAAGCGTTCACTCTCCAATACAGATCTATCTAACATAAGTGAAAAACGTAAACGCACTAAGAGAACTGAAACGCGACAGTCGTCATCGGATAACGAAGAACAGCCCGAACCACGGCGTAGTAGAAGACAAAGGACAAAGAAAGAATTGATAGAGAAGTTAAAAGAAGAGAGCACTGTGTTTGAATCACCACAATGTGGGATAAAGAAACCAGTTGCTAATAAACAGTTGGCATATGAAGATAGACCTGCAACAGCACTAGGTCTGTTGACTAAGCCGAGAGCTATGCCAAGCAGGAGGCAGAAACCACACCGAGTTTTGTTCACTGCATACCCTTATGAAGATGACAAAGTTTTGGAAGCTTTAGGTGAGTTATTATCATACTAAATTTAAAATGTAGGTAAGACAATATGATTTTTAACTGTAATGATTTCTTAAGCTGCAAGGTAAAGAATATTAAACCTCAATACTTATGTGTTAAGGTTGAAATCACAATGCGCGTGAGACGACGTGTGAGACACGGTAGCTCAATTGGTTAGAACAGCACCGAACGCTCTAGATGCCGGTTCAAGCTCCGCCCGCGTCATCAAATCAATTCAATCCAAATGGATTTCCAATTTATATAATAAACTAACCAAAATATCTTTTCCAATTAGGTGCAGTAGTAACATCAGACGTTAAAGAGTGCACAGTCGTGCTGACGATGCAGATAAAGCGAACATTCAAGTTGTTATGTGCTGTGGGTTTGGGAAAGCCGATAGTTGGACGCCAGTGGGTTCAAGCATGCGTCGATAATAATGTCATTGTTGGTATGTAGTGTACTTTTTGTTATACTAGCTGTAACTTCAGTGTGGAGGCCCAGGTGTTTTTCCAGGTCGAGAACGCATGGTCTAGCAACAGACAGTGAGGCGAGTCAGCCCATAAATACGTTAATACGTTTACGTTTGTGCTTACTAATATTATAAATGCGAAAGTATGTCTGTCTGTCTGTCTGTTACTGTTTCACGCCAAAACTACTGAACGGATTTGAATAAAATTTGTAATACAGATGGTCTAGACCCTGAGAAAGGGCACAGGCTACTTGCTTGCTTTTATTGCGAAAAGGGGGTTGTAAGGGGAAGAAAGTTGGTATGGAAATTCGTGATTTTTGAAGCTAGAGCACAGAAACTTCTTTGGTTTTTTGGAAATAGGAGTGGGAGTAGGGGTGGGCGTGGGAATTAGAGTAGGAGTGATGTGAGATGAGAGTGTTGCGGCATAGAAGCAGCTTCACTAATTAAAAATTCTACCCCAATTCACTATTTCACGCGGACGAAGTCGCGGGCAGAGCTAGTATGACATAATACTAAAATATACAATATATGTCGATTATTTTAGTCACAATTAACAAATACATTAAATGAAAAACTTTTGCTATTTAAATAAAACATATATTTACACCATTAAAAGTTTTATTTTAGATATCAAAGTTTTTTATTTAATGTATTGTTTATTCTAATTATAATAATCAATGTTATATTGTGTATATTTTTTTTGTATATTGCCACTGTCTATTAGCTATAATAACGGGAATTTTACTACTAATGCTTTCACCATAGCAACACATGCCGGACTGTGACCATTTCCAAAATATACCTTTTATTCAACACTTTACAACAATGGAGTCTTTGTAGATCCGTGGCTCTACCTGATTCATGATGAGGCGACAGAAAAACGTTTCAATTTCAAGCTGCAACAATCGCTCACGGGCAAAAAGAAATTCCTCAAAGGCATTAACGTTAGTTCCACACTAAATGTCATGCCTCACCCAAAGGAAATGAAAAGTTAGTATTATTCTTCGTTTATATAGACTTCAAGTACTAAAGACATGTTGTAATAGTATATATATAATACAATCGAAGCTCACTGGACTATTGGAATGTTTGAAATCATAATAATTGTTGTATTTCAGGGTTAAAAGTTTTGAGATAAGTTCCCGAACAACTTAGACTGCCGTACAGAATTACTAAATATATCTATTGAATATCTAGATCTAGATGCGCTGTCGACTTATTTGGTTGTACACTTAATAATTTGAGGCCGCTAGAGACAGAGTAGCCTAACTGCAATTTTATGACTTGAGTTATTTATATATTCATAGTCTAAAAATGTTAATCTACAGGAGCATGGTGACGAAAAGTTGTTAATAATTCTTACACAAATAATAGTATTTTGTTTTCCTCCATATTAAAAATCATGCTTTTTTGTTATTAGGCCACTCCTCTGCCTCTAGCAGCCTCATATATGTATATAGAACCCCTAACATAACAGTGTATTTTTTTGTTCAGGGATAAACATACTCAAACATGTGCCTCCGTAGTCTTTCCAAAGAACATTATAAGAAATGTAAAATAAATATATATAGGTATTTTAATAGATAATTTTTCTTTCTAGTGATAGTGGAGTGTTCAGGTGCAACATGGAAGGAGCCAACTCTTGAACCGCCAAAATCAAACTGGGTCGTGGTGTCATCAGTAACAGACGAGGTGGTATGGCCCGCCCTAAAGAATAAGGGCGCTATCATTGTGTCCCCTGAGTTCGTGCTCGCCGGAGTCCTACGGCAGACTTTGGAAATTGAGAAGCACCGAATAGCTTGAAATCCAACTACGACGGATTACAACCGGAATATTCATCTATATAATGTACAACTTATGGCTTTAAAAGTTTGGAATAATCAACGGTTTATAAATGGCTGGCACTATTCCCAATATTAAACGGGTTTAATGTAAATATGTTTTGACTAAGTTACTTTAATTTTTAAAGGTTTTTGTTAATTGTCATGACAGGCTGGTAGGAATGTGTCTGTCAGGAATATGGCTATTATTAATTGTTCTATTTCACCTTCCATCAAGGGAACCCACATGCTTGTCTGCCTGTCCTGTCATAAATTAGAAGCGTTTACTAATGAAAAGGGTTCAGAATATTATTATTCACTAAAATCATTCAAATTCATCTATCTTCACAAGACACATACTTATTCTCATTAATTGTGATTTGTTATATAACAATTAGCTTTAGGAAACCATTTCAAACAAAATTTGTAAGTGTCTGAGCTGTCGTTAATTTCAAGAGCCCGGTTACCCTTGGTTGGATAGTCCGTACTTCACTTCTATCATTTATAATATTCCTTTATTTTAAGTAATTTTCTCTTAATAGTGTCCTGTTTATATAACTTTAATTTTGTATATAACGCCATCAACACTTATTTTACACTTTTACGTAACATTAGGCTTTTTACTAGCGAATAGGCCACAGGTCCTAGACGCAATGCATCAACCGGTCAGTGCAGGGAAAAAACGCGGTTTTGATCAGTCCGAAATTCGGTCATTATTAATTACACCAGTGTTATTTTAAACGACATCAACAATTTAAAACCCACCGGAATCGTTTTTATAAAACTGAAGCGTAGAAGTTCATAATTTATCTTTAAAAATTACAGTAGTTTACAACATAAATAATATTTTTATAAACGATTTTAATTATTGTTTTATTTGATGCTATATCCGTCAAAAATGTTTACTTATCTTTATGTAGATATATAGAATAAACGTTGAACTTAATAAAATAGTCGCAAGTTTTTGGGAACTAGAAAAAGGGTTAATGATTAAACAACATAATGCATTACATTTTTATTTACATAATATACTTCTAAATTGTAGAAGGCTTTGGCGGCCATTTTGCCAGGGCACTTGGGTTATCGAGTTGTCGTTATGAGAAATTGTTCAATAATTTCTCTATACACTTGCCCAAGCTTGTTACGACAGGTCGAAAACCCAAGTATCATTCTGAACATTACAGAATGACGCAAATATATTAAAAAAAACAACGAAGTGTCGCCATGTTCTTGATAAAAACAACAGTTACTGGAATGTTATACATGTGATATACTCGTCAATATAAAACAATTTAAATGTTGTATATTGTTTTAAACGCGAAATACATGAGGTTATTTTTACTACGACCCGTCTTAGCAACGACCATGGTCACAGGTCCCATATATTTCGCGTTTTAAACCGAACAACAATAATACTAAGTATCTTTGATAGTAAGTTTGCTGAGGATTAAATTACAAGATGTGCCAAGCAGCAACAATGGTGTTGAAATCATATTGTTGATTGTTATAAAAGTATAAATATATCGATATTATGTATTTGTGCATCCTTATACATCATAAATAATACACAAGCATTTATATGTAAAAATACACATATGTACAGTACAGTACAGAATACAGACAATTTTTAGAACAATTGGCTAATGTTAACTTAACTATAGACAATACACATATAGACTCACAGGTATTAAATCTTTTTATTCTTGAAACAGTTGTCAGCCTTATTTTAATGTTTAATAAATGTTAATATTATTTATTTAATTACGAATAATTAATGCCCTTTATGTATCATGAAATCATGACTTTGAATTAGATGGCACAGCAACTGCCACGCCATCTGTCGCCGGTTTAGGTCACTATTTGTTAATACTTTTTTCGATCATTTTTCTATTTCACGATGCGTGTTTTCGCTTAGCTAGTGCAAAGTTAGTATCATAAAGAACCCTGTATAACAGTTTATCGATAAAACTTATGCTTGTGGATTCTTCTTCATCAGCTCAAGGTCTGAATCCACCATGTCCACCACAAGTTGATCGAAAGTGATCTTCGGCGACCAGCCCAGCTTCTGTTGGGCTTTGCTCGCGTCACCCAGTAACAAGTCCTATAATGCAAAAATGGCCCGATGAAAATAGTAATTTAGATTGTTACAAATTTAAGTCTTGCATCTAATATGGGTCTTTACCATATACGAGAGTATGTCATCATTTGTTATTATGTCTACATCCCTCCACTGATCGATTTTATTTGCAAAGGATTATTTGGTCAGAATTAGACAACCTGACAGTTCACCATCTTCTGGTTTGGTTGGGCAAAGATGAATCATCACCATCACGAAGGATTACCACTGTATTAGTCTAAGCTTTATTAATAGACTATAGCAATATTTATATTTCAAACTTTGTCTACTATAAACACATCAAAAAGGTTTACAAATAACTTAAGAACTAGCGAACGAAAGGAACTCACTAAACAGCGATCTCTTCTAGGCAACCTGACGTAATGGGACAGTAAAAGAAAGGATATACCTAGGAGGTTCGTGCTAAAAGCACTGAAGAGATTGATTTTGTAAATACAGAGAGAGCTTCACAGAAGCTACAAATCGGTACAACTAGCAATAACTTACCACTTCAGTGGGTCTGAAGTACTTGGGGTTGACTCGCACCAGCAGCTGTCCCGTGCTGGCGTCGTGGCCCGTCTCGTCCACGCCACTCCCCCGCCACTCTATCCGCCTGCCCACGTGGCCGAAAGCCTTCTCCACGAACTCTCTCACGCTGTGGGCCTCGCCCATTGCCACCACAAAGTCCTCGGGTTCCTCTTGCTGGAGCATCAGCCACATCGCCTTAAAAATGGTGTATACATATAGCAATTTGTCGTTTATGATTTTGTATGTTATCCTATTTGTTATGCAATATTTATATTTAATACGTGTCTTTTTTATGAATAAAAAAATAGAATTCTCCTAAGTCTTCTCAGATCTATACGTACATATGAGCCTAGGCTAGAGGCAGAGGGGCTCATAACAAAAACATAATTTTCAATAAGGAGGATAATAAAATAGAATAAAATGAATATATGTATTATTTGTGTAAGAATTACGTTAACAATTGTTGGTGCCTCAGCTCTTGTATACATTTTTAAACTATGAAGAAATAAATAACTCAAATTATAAACTAATAAATTAGCAGCTAGGCTACACTTGCCTGTAGCGGCCTTATATATGATGTTATCCACTGTATATTAGTGCTAACGTCCGGATAGTATTCGAAGCTCTGGGCTCAATACATATTAATCATAATAAAAAAAAATGTATATTAGCTACTACGGATCGACAAATTTATGGAATATGGCACTTCGTCACTTTCGTTCACTTCGTCCCGTTTATACAAGTATCAATCTTAAATAGGTTTTAACGAGTTTCTTCGTATGGGAAAATCGTACCTCAACGTAATCCTTGGCGTGCCCCCAGTCCCTTTTGCTGTCCAGGTTCCCCAACTCAATACAGTCCAGCAAACCGAGCTGAATTTTAGCTACGCCCCTGGTGATCTTGCGGGTAACGAAGCTCTCCCCTCGCCTGGGGCTCTCATGGTTAAATAAGAGGCCGTTGCAAGCGAACATGCCGTAGGCCTCACGGTAGTTCACCACGATCCAAAACCCGTATAATTTAGCACAAGCTAAAAGAAGAAAAGTAGGAATTTTTAAAAACAACAATAAAATATTACACAAATCGAGTTAAGGGATATTTGTGTGGGATATGGGTCGAACACAATTCTGTGTCTTCGAGATTGAACAATTTTTTAACCATTTAGCGGCTCTAGCGGTCAAAAATACAATACACTGGTGATGTTTTATCTAATACATTATTTATGGAGAGAGTATTCATAAGTAATTTTAGTAAATAATAAAAAATATGAAATCATGTTTAAAAGAAAGCTTTGTATAATTAAGTATACCTCATAGAATCAAAATAAAATGTGTGCAACCATTTGCATATATGAGAGCAATTTCTTATGATAGAGGATAGACAAGCACGGGGTTCACTTCATGGTAGGAATACCTCAGCCATATAACATCTGAACAAGATGCGCTATCGACCTATATTGGCTTGGGATATTCGGAAATCCACAGACTGAACGCGATTAAACTTCACGGATTTTTCATCTGCGGACTGGTTTGACAAAGGGAATACGTAAAGTGGCCTATAGAAGGAATCCATTTTGTCATTTGTAAAATTAATCGCAAGTTACAGCGTTATATATCATACCATAAGGAGACCTGGGATAGAACGGCGTCTTCTCATTCTGTGGTATTTCTACAACCTTCCCGTACAATTCTGAGGTAGACGCTTGGTATATCTTCGTCTGCTTCTCCAGTCTAGCTACCCTCACAGCCTCTAAAAGTCTCAACGTACCCAACGCGTCCACTTGCGCTGTATATTCGCTGAGTTCGAAGGAAACCTTTACGTGCGATTGAGCACCTAAATTGTAAATCTCCTTTGGTTTCACCTGAAAAAGTGATTTACTTGTCTCTAGTTTGTGCCAGTAACACATTTAACGGTTTAAAACGTGAAACGTATTAAGGGTTGTAAACCGTGAAAGGTGTTTTATTTGAAATATGTATTGATTACTTACATTTATATTTGCTGTTTCGACAATTACTGATTTATTATAGCTTAAATTAAACGACAATAAATAAAACTTGTTTAGACCCTCAAATAATATACTTTTATACAACTATCCAAATGAATTGTGACTATAGTCTGTTCGTAAGAACCGGAGGGCATGTTTGCATCAATATGATTGAATTATTTCGTATAAAAATAATTTACTAACGTCCTTACATATTCATTTGTTTATGTCTAACTTTGTCGTTATATTATACCAAAGTGACTTTTTGAAGAGGCATACGTTTCTTAAAGCAATAGATTTATGTATCTTATGAATATTAGACTATAGTCAATACATTGTAATTCAAATAACCCTTCTTGCGAATGAAATGCGATCCACACGTGTACAGTAGCTAAATAACATTTCTTGAAATTAAATCCGAAGTGTTGTCACGCATTGTTTTCAAGAATTTCAAAACAGTAATAGGTGTCACTTTACAGAAGTCTTCAGAGAACCAACTGAAACACCTTGAACTATTTATTAAGAACATATCATTTACGCAATATTAAACATGGGTGTTTTGGTATTGATGTTAATTTAGTAGAACGTCATAATAACCCTCTCCAATCAGTTATTGTTTTAAATACGTTTTAAGTGAAGGGCAAGTATTAATATGCCTTGAGATACAGGCTGGTGCTACATACAGCAGAGTAAATAAAAAGTTAATTATGTCACTTAACGGTTTAATCCTAAGCGTAATACATAATCAACAGTCTCACGTCTAATAATTGCTTTGTTGGACCGCGAAGGACGGACGAAGATAATTTCGAAGTTATTCACGAAAAGAGACGCTTAATGAAATGTTTAAAAAAACGACTTTTAACGGTTCAAAATGCAACATATGTATGCATTTACTTTTATTGCGATCCGATTGCAAACTTAAGTAGATCCATGGATCATATTTAATTTGAAAGTCCTGTTAGTAAAAATTCAACCGGATATTGATGATAGGGTACAGATAAGATTTTTTGTTATCTGATAAGACGTTCTTCCTTACTTTTACAAAGAATTGGTTTAACTTATCACGTTGATATTGAGTGATTAATATCATATTATAAATGTCTACTAATTTGTGGTACTGTTTTCACATACATAAATTGTGGCTTTGCTTGTCCAGTAACTCAATAACATACAAACTAAAGTAATAACTAAATAAAAAAATATTTATGTAGAAAAAAAATTTTCATGGAAGGAGTCGAACCCGCAGCATTCCATGTTGCTTACAGACAGTATGAAAAAGTGTAGTTCAATGTGAAAATGATGTTTCAAATAATTAATTTAATAAAATTTTGTATATCTAAAATTATTTAACCTTGACACAATATGAAGCATAAAAAATACAAGTATTTTGAGCTTTTAATAAACTGACCTGTTTGATCAAAATTTCTAGCATTTATTATTTTTAAAATTATACATTTAATGTATTAGTTCACAGAAATGTATGTTCCTATGTTGTTTCATAATGACCATATTCTAACATTAAAAATTTCTATTATTTACTCAACTGTAACTGAAGGTTGAATTTTTAGGTTTTAATTTAATTTTTTTTATTGAGTTCAAGGGATACTGCAAACAAAATGAAATAGAACATTGTTAGTATATTTGTACTATAGAAAAAAGCAACATTTAATATTTTCCAAATATTATTTGTAATCGCCTAACCCAAAATCGGTCTATAATAACTCTAAATATTACGAAATTGATAATCTCACCTTAGAAATAATACTGATAAGGCAAGTAGTATCTGTCAGATCTCCATAATGTAAATGCATTCTTCCCCCCGAATGACATGCTGGCTTTTCATACAAATGTTGAATACGGCCAGTGTTGAAGGATGAAGAACGTCTCAGAATCCCGTGAACTTCATATCCCTTTTCTATTAAAAACTCTGCTAAGTAAGAACCATCCTAGAAGTACCAAAATACAGTTAATTTCATATGTTTTTTTTGCACCAAATAACAAAATTATTTCTACAAAACAAGAATTCATGTGTATTCTTTATTTTTTACCAATTCCTCTAGTCTAAGTTATATTGTATGCTACATATAAATATTAAGAAAATGAAGCAACTTTGTAATGATGTTTTGAATAGAAAATAATGTTTAAAAACTTAATTTTTTACTTTTAATAAAAAGTAAAAAAAATTGTTTTGTGTAAAGTTAATAGATTTATAAACAACAGACATTGGATAAAAAACAATAAACTAAAAACATAAAACAAAATTGAAGTAGTGAACTAAAAGTGAGTCAGAGAATTAAAGATGTATTTTCCGAAATATCACATTCCAATAGCATTACTAAATCTATTGTAAAAGAGGTACATTATGGAAAGGTATTTTATTAAACCCAACACTTAGTTTAAATTTACCTGACCAGTTATTCCTGTGATAAAAGCCACTTTTTCATTTGCACAGGCATTCGACGTTTCTCCAGACATAATTTTGGTAGAATTTTTCTTTTGTTTAACTATAACCACGTCTGCAGCCGGCGAAACAACGACGATAACTTATCAGTGAAAATACAATTTCAAAATACAGAGGCGTTTACATAGCCGCAAATACTGATCTGTATGCAGCGCCGGTAAAATGATTCACAAATATATTGTAAGCTATTGATTTATATAAACAGATATATAAAATAATTGTTTGTAATAATATCTACATATAATATATTGCAATATTTTTTTTATTTAAAAATTAAAAATATAAACTTGAAAATTGATAACATAAATTGACACATGTCAAGTAAACTAAAAATGATTTGATAATCTTTGACAAACAGACAAAGTCGCATGCCCTACAGATATTTAATGCACGGTTATTATTTATATATTAAATATTTCCCATTCATTCTTTTATGATTTCGTACATTCAAAATATAAACATAATTGTAGTCAAGATAAGCAATAATGATGATATTAGCCCAATTACATTACTCTCATTGATAATTCTTTAACTGATGACAGCTGTCAAAAAGTAATGTCAGTGATCAAGTGCCATTAAACTAATAAAAATATGTTAACTGCATTATAATTCCATCACTTCATATGTTAAATACATTTAATTAATTGACTTTAATAGACATTTAGATAAAATTTAATCATAAATTAGTATAGAAGATAACAGAGTACCTTGCGTTACAAGCAATGTCATTTTCTCGACGGTCTTAATTTGTGTTTGATAACAACGTGATAAAATGCCTGAAATCAAAATAACCCCCCTGGGAGCTGGCCAGGATGTCGGAAGAAGCTGCATCTTACTTTCAATGGGTGGTAAGAACATTATGTTGGATTGCGGTATGCATATGGGCTATAATGATGAGCGACGATTTCCAGACTTCTCTTATATAGTTCCTGAAGGTCCTATTACCAGCCAAATAGACTGCGTCATCATATCTCACTTCCATCTTGATCATTGCGGTGCACTACCCTATATGTCAGAAATGGTTGGATACACAGGCCCTATTTACATGACACATCCAACTAAAGCCATAGCTCCCATTCTTCTTGAAGACATGAGAAAAGTAGCTGTTGAAAGAAAAGGTGAATCAAATTTTTTCACATCACAAATGATAAAAGATTGTATTAAGAAAGTCACAGCTGTTACACTACACCAGTCTGTGATGGTAGATAATGAATTGGAGATAAAAGCATACTATGCCGGTCATGTCCTTGGAGCTGCCATGTTTTGGATCAGAGTGGGTTCACAGTCAGTGGTCTATACGGGTGATTACAACATGACCCCAGACCGTCATTTAGGTGCTGCATGGATAGATAAGTGTCGACCTGACCTCTTAATATCAGAGTCCACATATGCAACTACCATAAGAGATTCAAAACGTTGCCGTGAAAGAGATTTCCTAAAAAAAGTTCATGAATGTGTTGAAAAAGGCGGTAAAGTACTGATTCCCGTATTTGCATTAGGAAGAGCTCAAGAATTATGTATTTTACTAGAAACATACTGGGAACGAATGAATTTGAAATATCCAGTCTACTTTGCACTTGGATTAACAGAAAAAGCTAATAATTATTATAAGATGTTTATAACATGGACCAATCAGAAGATTAGGAAGACGTTTGTTCAACGAAACATGTTTGACTTTAAACATATTAAACCATTTGATAAATCTTACATAGACAACCCAGGTGCAATGGTAGTATTTGCCACACCTGGCATGTTGCATGCGGGATTGTCTCTTAACATATTTAAGAAATGGGCGCCATATGAACAAAATATGTTAATTATGCCTGGTTTTTGTGTCCAAGGTACTGTGGGTCACAAAATATTAAATGGAGCAAAGAAAGTTGAATTTGAGAATCGTCAAGTAGTTGATGTTAAAATGGCAGTTGAATACATGTCATTTTCAGCTCACGCGGATGCTAAAGGTATTATGCAACTGATACAATACTGTGAACCAAAGAATGTACTACTTGTTCATGGCGAAGCACAAAAGATGGAGTTTTTAAAGGATAAAATTGAGAAAGAGTTCAGCATCAGTTGTTATATGCCGGCTAATGGTGAAACAGCTATAATTAACACACCCACAAAAATACCAATTGATGTTTCTCTTAGGTTACTTAAAGCGGAAGCTGTTAGATACAACGCGCAGCCACCAGATCCAAAGAGACGTCGCGTCGTACATGGAATTCTATGTGTCAAAGATAATAGACTATCATTCCTAGATATAGATGAAGTTTGTGAAGAAATTGGTATAAATAGGCATGTTATTCGTTTTACTAGTACAGTTCGGTTTGATGACCCAGGCCCAGCAGTCAAAACGGCAGAGAAATTAAAGGGTCTGTTGACTGAAAAATTACAGGGTTGGTCAATTACGATATCGGATGGTAACATATCTGTAGAATCTGTTCTTATTAAAGTTGAAGGTGAAGATGAAAGTACCAAAAATATTTATGTGTCATGGACAAATCAAGATGAAGACTTAGGGAGTTACATTTTGGGATTACTTCAGTCTATGGTTCAATAAAAATTTATTAGTTAGTAAGAATAAGTAGTTCATAGTTTATTTTTGAAAATAAAAATACCATTTCTCATATTTCTGTTTTTATTAAGCACACCATGTCATATCCATATTACACTTTCCTTGGTACCATAAGTATTGCATCCTGTTTTTTTTGGTTTAAATGTTTTGTTTCTTCTTCTACCATTTGAATGTCTTTATTTTGTTGCTGTAAAAATAAATTGGTTCTAAATAATAGGTTTTTATATATTTTTACAAGTTTGTTTCTTTTTAAGGACTACAGTCTTAAATCCAGGAACTTGCTTTTAATTATGGTGTCCAGTGTAACGCGTGTATATTTTGCTAGAAACTACCCTCACTACATTATAGGTAAACGTTAAATTCATATTCATTATTTAAGCATTCTACAAGTATATATTATAAGGCAGTTAGGCATAGGCAGAATAGTGTTTTCCCTTCTACAACAAATTATAGCGTAAGCAATGACAATAAAAAAAACATCAAAGATGCTAACCATCGTCGGAGGAAATAATCTTCGGAAATCTCCTTTATGTAAATTTTCCATGTGTGCTTTTAAAAGCGCCTTTTTTAGTTGCGGCGTAAGACACGGTTTACATAACGCGCAAACAGATATCGCTTCGCAGGTTTCCTTGCAAACGGTGCTGCATTGTTTGCTATAAACCGCAATATTTTTTTGAGACGATAACATATTTTGTACTGTATTGTTGCTGAAAATAAAATATTTTAATGCGGGTTAAACATTTCACTGTCTGAAGAAAAACGTAGGTACAGCTGTTGTTTTCTGCATAAGAAATAGAAAAAGAAAACGTTTGAGGTGTAAACTTAATCATGCCTAACGCTCACAGTACTTTGTAGCGTTTAATTAAATCACTTTGACGGTTTAAAACGCGATATATAGTTAAACTTATTTGAAAATTATTTTTAACTACGGCCTGACTTTTTGGATGCTTTGCAGCAGCCGTGTTTGCGGTGTTTAACTAAACTATATCGCATTTTAAACCGTTAAAAGTGTTTTATTTAAATGTGTACTACTCGCGTAAATTGCATAAAGTACTTTGTAACGTGTTACGTGATTCAATTCAATTAAATAATTATCTTTTTTTTAATATTGAACCTATCTTACAACCTTTAATTACAATTTACATATTGTTATTCTTTGTAGTGCTAAAGTACGGTACGACAGTTGGTCGTGGGTTGCAATCGCGCGTGATTTTTTTTAATTTAAAATTATTATTAATTATAATAATTTTAATATACGGTAATTACCTTATATCTCTAATGCTACTAGCTACACCAGTCAACGAGAACAAATTGTACAAAATTTGTTCGTAGAGCATCTGATTTGGTGGAAAATGGGCTGAGCTAAGGTTTGGTGACATATTGGCTTCCAGGAGGTAGACTTTTAACTGTTCGTCTACTATAAAGTCGAAACGCATCATTTCGAAGAAGTTGTCACTTGACTTGTACCTCTTTAACTGAAAGGAAGTGAAGTAAGTCAGTATTAAGATTAAATTAGTGTGTATATTTTTACATTTAAAGGTCTTTGAGTATAATCAAGTTTTTTATGATTAACAATATAAAAAGCAAAATAATCGAATAAGATTTTGAAATCAACAGATACCAAAATCTCTTAATCACATGTTTCCTATTATATATATGAGGGGGGCGGGGGGGGGGGGGGGGGGGAAAAAAAAAAAAAAATGGGGGGGGGGGGGGGGGGGGGGGGGGGGGGGGGGGGGGGAAAAAAAAGGGGGGGGGGGGGGGGGGGGGGGGGGGGGGGGGGGGGGGGGGGGGGCGCCGGGCCCCGGGGGGGGGGGTGGTTTTTTTTTTTTTCCCGGGGGCCGGGGGGGGGGGGGGGAAAAGGGGGAAGGGAGGGGAGGCCCCCCCCCCAAAAGGGGGGGGGGGGGGGGCCCCCCCCCCCCCCGGGGGGAAAAAAAATGGGGGGGGGGGGGGGGGGGGGGGGGGAAGGCCCCCGCCTCCTGGTTTTTGCCCGACCGGGGGGGGGGGGGGGCTCATGTTCCTTGGGGGGGGATTTTTAAAAATTTAGGGGGGTTTTTTTTAAAGGGGGGACGCCGCCCCCCCGGGCGCGGGGGGGAGGGGCAAGGGGCGGAAGCAACGGTGGCGGCGGAGCTTCCAGTACAGAGAAGCGGGTCGACTATAAATATCGTGCGCTAATCTGAATTATGTCTTAAACAACACTTCTGTGCACAAGTGTTATCGAAGTGATGCAAACTTACAGCCTCAATAATACGTCGGATTTTCCCGAATTTTTGATAAAAACTTCTGTAATAGCTTTCCATGTATTTCGGAGCTAACTTGGAAGGAGGTTGTCCACATGCTTTCCCGCTATTCAGACCCTGACAAAGAAAACATGTTGTTGTTTTCCGGGGGTTGAAGGAGGTTGTCCGTGGGGTGTTGGGATACAGACATAGATACCCTAGTGGTGTCGGAGGCTGGGAGTTGGCCATGGGTTGGTTCGACACCGGTCCAGTTACGCTATGTATAGCTTTATTCAGTCACTGAACGTGATGACTATTGGTAAAACTGTCACAGGGTTGACTTAAGAGTCTGTGCGGTCACAGGGATGACCTACAGTTACAATTGATGTTTACATGGGTTGTGTTGTTATTAATAATGTTTCTGATTTTTTTTAGGTGTATTGTGTTTTGTGACACAAGAGATAGTTTTGTTAGAACGATCCTGATTAGGTCAGATATGGCCGAGCGAGAATGATACTGCGTGCAATTTAATTCCTTTCAGACTAGCCACGAGGACGTGGCTCACTCAGGATGGCCGTGTCGCATCCGGGTCATGCGTACGGGACGTCAACAACACAAACGTCACTTTGACGTGTAGAGTCTAGGCAACGGGAGGGGGCAACGATAATAAAAAGGAGCGCATTTGTTGAGTCGAGTTCAGTTACCGTTGGATCGTCATAAGTCACCTGCCAAGGAACTGACTATTATTATTTCTTACCCGGAATCCTGCTGATTCCGACAAAGAGTGACCAAGAAGACAACGTAACTCCGACATATAAATATACTATAAATATTGGCTAATCTAATTATGTCTTAAACACACTTCCACAAGTGTTATCGAGTGATGCAAACTTACAGCCTCAATAATGTGATTTTCATTTTTGATAAAAACTTCTGTAATAGCTTTCTGTATTTCCTCCCACATGCTTTCCGTATTCAGACCCTGAAAAGAAAACATTCCGCTATGTATAATAAGGGCCAAACGTTACCTACTTAAAAGTTTCAGTAAAGAAGCTGCTCCTACGTTAGGAACGGGACGTTTGACTAATAGATTTTATTTACAGACAATGTAATCTTACAAAAACTATGTTAAAAGCTTTGTAGGAGACAAAAAAAAAATTAAGTGACTTTAAAACTCATCATTGCATATATAAATATATAAGATTTATTTCGAAGTAATTTTCAGATACTTAACCAAAAACAAATGTTTTTTGCAATAACATAGTATTCAATTAATAATGGGAAAAATGTATGCATTGATTTGAACGTACCTTTGATTGCGCATAGTGGTCAAAAGCACCCTTCATACCGAAGCCCAGTGCTGTGTATGGATGTGCCAATGAAGGTACTTCCCACGTTGGAAGATAGTCATCACTAATCACATATTTGTCCAAGTTTTTTGGGTCAAAAGGGTGATACTTCGATGGGCAATATCTATAACAATTCATAAAATAGACACTAAATTAATACTGCCGCGTTGCTCAATTGTCAAAAATTCACAGATGATAAAGCCGTGAAATTTAATCGCGTTCCGGTATCAGTGCGTGGACATCCGAATATCTTATAAGCCAAAATTGGTCGACAGCACATCTTGTTTAGATGTTATATGGCTTATCATTTAACTTGTCTGTCTTGCTTCGAATCCAGGGATGCAAAGAAAGTTTTGCTCTGGAGGCGATAGCTAAGTGCCTATCAATCAAAGCGATCCGTAAAATGGATCTAGAACGTTGCGCCTGCCCAATGTCTCTTTTAAGGGATTTGTGTAAAATAGTCAATACTTTAAATACACATATTTATAAATATGCACTTACACGCTTAAATTTATAATTCTGAACTTTTTATTGACAGCGTAGTCCTTAAACCCAAAGTCCTTCGAAGTTAAACTCGGTTAGAGTTAGTTTTAATTTAGTGTTAGAGTAGTGTGATAGACGATACACTACTAAGATAAAATTATAAGTTCCTCATAGTTCACTCTCAATTAGAAATAATATCGTGATGTGTATTAAGACCTATGTTGGGAACCAGAGTTCGACATTTTACAGAAACCGTCTTATATTAGCTAAGTAAAAATAATCTCTCGTCCATTCATAGAGAAAATAATAGGTATTCAATAGTACATTATGAAAATAGCAAATAATTTATTAAGAGCGTTTCCTCATGTCTAAATGTAACGAAGCGGTCAGTAAATAGAGCGGACAATTACATGTGATACAATAATATAAATGCGATATTAGCACAACTAAGACTAATATTGTTCTTGAAAATATGATACATATATTACAACATAGGACAGATAAGCGTAGAGTTCACTTGAAAAAAGTTGAAATACCCTAGTCTAAAAAGCATGCGCTTGCGACGTAATTTTGCTTCAGGCATTAAATATCAGGACTTTGTCTATCTGTGGATGGTAGTTCGTGTCACGGCAATTTCGTATCGTTTCGTAATACTTTAATTAATTTTAAAAAAAAAAAAAAATTTTTTTTTTTTAAAAGGGGGGGGAGGAAAAAGGAAAAAAAAAAAAAAAAAAAAAAAAAAAAAAAAAAAAATTTTTCCCCGGCCCCCCCCAAAAAGGGGGCCCCCCGGGGGGCCGCCGGGAAAAGGCGGGGGGGGGGGGGGGGGGGCCGGTTTCCGCCCCCCCCGGGGGGGAAAATTTTTTTTCGATTTTAAAATAAATTTTCAAAACATGTTTGTCCTGGTGGAAAAGAAACTCCCGAACTATTGTTTGTTAGGCATACCACGTATCTACTAGATGAACAACAAAAAATTTTGGGCAAAAGGATTAGTAGTAGAATTGGCTAAGAAATATAATAAAATTGAAATATAGATTAGTATGTACCTACTCATAATGTGGGTAGGTTACTTACGTTAGGTTTGATTAATTTTTAACAGACTTCAAATTTGTATGACAACTTCACAGACTATGTTCGATAAATTTAAATGCTGGCGGGTAGGTCTCGGAATTTAGTATCTACCCCGCCGACCGGTGTTTTTGGCGATGCGCGGGGTTGCAGATCGTCGCACAGGCAGACCGCGTGCCATCGAAAAGTTTGAACTTTTTAACAATTGCAATACTTTAATAATTAGTATCCGTGACACCGTCTGCAAGTACCTGGTGCTGAAGGGCTGGAACGATTGCTGCGAGGCAAGGTTAGTGGCGATGTTTTTACTCATACCGCATATCTAATTTCTTTACTTTATACATGCCATTAAACATCGAACATATGTTTTGGTCTTATTCGAGCAGAATTTTTATTACGTATAGTTAGAATATTCATAATGCCTAAAGATACACAATAAAAAAGAAAAACCACTAAGCAAATCAATTAGTAAAAGTACTGGCTCAAAACAAGGGTTGATCAGTCTATCAATGCCTAGTAATCTTACATCCTAACGTGAAAAATTTTATTGCGTGTCTATTAATAATTATAATTTACATAAATCTTTAAAACCTGACGGAATTCGGATCAAGAGCTAAATTCTTTCGAAGACTGTCATGCTGCGTGTGGCTAAGTACAAAAATGTGGCGGACTCGCAAACAATCGCGGCCACGGCCAGCACTAGTAGTTCTTTGTAAACCTAAATTAGCCGAAATTAGAATTATATTAGGTGGTAATATTGAACATTTTGTTTCATTTGTGTTGCATAAAACAGTATTTCGAATATCGATAAATTTCATTGGTTGTCGTGTAAAAAGCAGATGACTTACCTAAATAGAACATCACCTTTATACCAGTAGACTCTCAGAGGATCCACCGACGTCAGCGCAACATACACGCCAATATCGAACTTATGTCCATCAACAAGAAACGGTTTCGCCATGTACTCTTGTACGAAACTTTCGCCGCTATTCAAATCGATTTCGCTCACGTTCTTCAAGTAAACACCTCTGTGCTGATTGTGCTTTTCCAAAAACAACGCTTCTCTATTCTCTTTGGCATATCTTAAAAATTCCTTTTTATTTTTCGGCAACTCGAACGCTTTCGGTATATATCTCGAAGTTGATGTGGCCAGATGCACTTTGTTCGTTATAAATCCAGTGCCAGGGAAGTGGTTAACTTTTTGCGTGGGTTTTAAATTGGTAACAGCTTTGTTTAATACGCGAAATGGGTAATCATGCGACCAGAGCAATGACCAATCGCTGTCATTGCTTGTCTTCGTGTAGTCCAGTCTTTCCAGGACCAAATGCACATGTTTAAGTAGGCCGTTCTTATTGTCTACATCATTGTGGGCAGAATATACCCAATAGTTTCTGATTTTTAACTTATCTTTGGTCTGTTGTCTGTTCTGTACGTTGATGATTTCTAAAGCTATGCCTAAAGAAACACCGATTATGCAAATAAGGAATAATAGGTTGATGTTCTTATCGTTTCTAGGTATTTCACTTTTTGTTTCGATGTTATTGTTGATGTTTCTAGGCGCTTCCTTTTCCGGCTTATTCTGAAATAGGTAAACATTTTATATTATTTGATTATTATTTTTTTCTCTATCCTTTGTCAATTCAGAAGCTATGTTTTCTTGGAATAATATAGTCAAGCGTTCGATCTCTAACAAAACTCTAAAATATGATTCCCTGTACATAGAATATAGGTAGGCTGACATTATGTCAGCAGAGTATCGTAAAATTGACTATTATTGATTTGATGTTAAAATTATATATGGCTTCGACATACCTTATGAATTTAGTTACGGTATTGAGCTACCTCACTTAACGTTTTAGTTAAGGTTTTTAAATATCGCGAGTAGTACACATTTAAATAAAACACTTTAAGGGTTAAAAACGTGAAATATATTAGTTAAACTTATGTTAATATTAACTACTTTCTGAATGTCTATATTATAAATGTATGAATGTAATTTAACGCTGGCAAACCAGGAGTGTGATATTTGTAAAACATTAAAATACCTAGCCAATAAAATATATAAACAGTACGAAGTAATGTTATAACTTTAATTAAACACTGAAACCGTTAAATTAATGTTGAATTACTTACGTCGGATTTTTTAATCTTCATTGTGTTGTTACATTGTTGTTACGATTTTATTTATCGTATTTATCCTCTATACGAATTATAGTGGCGTATAAATCCCTTTTTCGAAGTTCACAACAAAATAGCCATAAGCAAAATTAAAAAGAAAACAAATGTACGCCAAACAGGTACATATAACAACATACGAACAGTGAATGAAAGTATTACAGAAAGAGACATCTCAGCTTATGGGAACGAACGAGACAAAATGCACTTTCTAAAACCAGTTGTGTGAACTTCGTAGCTCTTTAGGTCATTATATGTTTGGCATACAAATAAAAAAAAGTATTTATAGTGAAAATAGATCTGACTAGCTCATACATATGCTAGTGAGACCCATCTTCAATGATTTAGTTATAGATAATACACTTGACTGCCTCATTTCTCCAATGGTAGGGAAGCACGGGCCGTGGGTTCGATTTCCTGTAGCTCCAACAAATTTATATCACTTGATAATTTTCTGAATCATGTTAGAGTGATATAGACTATATATACATCGAAATCCGTCCAGGTTTCAGTTTAAGTCTGGATTTCTTTACGCGCTAAGTCCATAGCGCCTTTCGTTTAATCATCGTCTGTGTGTCAGTACCATTTTCTTAACGACCGAGGTGGTCGTTAAGAAAATTCGTACTAACATTCTGAGGGACAAACAAGCATAGTAAATACCATAATATAATCCCTTTTAAATATAAATCAGTTCTATATACTCACTGATTTGACAATATGTTTATCTATTGCTTATCACATACCTCCCACATAGCATTCCGTTTGTGGTTCTCGTGGTTGTTTTAAGAATGCTGGTATGCATTATCGCAATACCTTTATACATATGTGTATAGACATTAAAATATATATGCTATCTGTATACCTCGTGTCTCTATACGTTAAAAACTGGAGAAATAAAAGGCAGACCAACACAAATTTGTTCTTAAAATGTTGATTTATATATTCTCACACGAACGTTTTGATGTGTTTATACCTAAGTAATAAA
Source organism: Leptosia nina (assembly GCA_963661955.1). NCBI lineage: Eukaryota > Metazoa > Arthropoda > Insecta > Lepidoptera > Pieridae > Leptosia > Leptosia nina. The sequence goes on along the minus strand of CAVLEF010000004.1, from coordinate 1,135,377 downwards.
ATATCTTTATTTTAAAATAATTGCTAGTTTCGTACTTGAATGTTTAATTAAATTCTTGTAGCGTCGTCAATGTTATCATTAGGTCGGTAAAGTAAAAATTACACAATACTTGTCACTTAAAAGAGGTTATCTATGTGTGTATTATTTTTATTTACACAGTAAATAGTACCAGTAGCAGTAATTTACTAATACGTAAATATTCAAATAATAAACCTTCAGATACACTGAGGTGGATAGAGATGTGTGTCCGCCACGTATACTAAGAGCCTTTACTTTTCTATAAATCCTTGTTGTTTATGACAGTTCCAGACTTAGGATTTCCTTTTCAAGTATATTTTGGCCTTATGATTACTATCACGGCAAAGATATCTCCAATAGACAGAGTAACGATAAAACAGACGATAAATCGATAAGATATGGCATTATCTGCGAGTGTTTACGATAAATGCAGACAGGCTGACTGGCGCCAAGGATAATCTTGACGTTCTGTGTTATCTGTGGTTTTAGATGTGCACTAAGATAAGCTAAATAATTTGGCGGGAACGCGAAACACTCATCATTGAGATGGACTCAGTCTTTATAATTTATTTTAATTAATATATCGAAATAAAATCAACAAAATACGTAGACTTAAGCGTATGTTAGTTTTTCGATAAAATATTTTCCAGGTTAGATTGCAATTACAAATTGGGTATAGAATATTACTACAATACATACAATGTAAGTATCTAAAACTGTTGTTGCATCAAGCATTAAGTCTATATTTGAGTAATGGGACATTTGAGCTGCCATTACATGAAAATATTACTTATATCAAACCACATTGTAGTATTCCATAGAAAGAGGACAATTGAAAGATTTTGTTTATAGATAGTGTTTGCGGGCAGGAGCTAGTTAGGCGTCGCATAGTCTGCAGAGACATCGATCGTACGCACCCGAATCGCATAAGACTAGAGTCACCATACATTTAAAAAACGCAAAATTCTCTCCCTAATTACTAACTACGTACATTATTTTAGTAACTTGACAAAACAAAGTAGTTTCGTTTAAATTTCGCCATGTGTTGGTTTTAAACCTATTTTTAGAAAATTGATAGACTGCATAACGCATTTGTAACCACTTCAACTCGTCTGATTCTCAGGTCAACGATGATTGATCTCCGATTCCGTTCACCCGTGAGTACTGATTACATACATATCTATAGTTTTAAAGTTTTGCCCATAAAAAAATATCTTCGCTTTTATAAGGATCCTAACTAATATATACATTTCACTTGGCAGCTCTTATACATAATATAACTTTCCATCTGTGTCAAAACCACTGTCTATATACAAAAAAACTGATTTTTGCAGTATGCAAAATATGTTATCTTATTGTAGGTTGTTTTATTAAATAAAATTACGTTAATTAAGTATGTTCTTCTAAAGGTTAAAAGGTTTTTATAAGCCCGGCGGTTAGGGCAGGAACGATTTACATATTAATTGAGAATTTAATATAAGACTAATACATATGTTGTACACACTTATAAAAGAATTAGTGGTCACCCCACGCAACAAACACCGCGCGACAAACCGGCGCCAATACTTCTGTGGTACAATAGGATTCAGAGCTTTCAGTCGCGAAACATTTCCATTGCGTTACATAAGTACTTATCTGTTTTATTTTCATTGCGAACTGCCAAACCATATCTTTACTAATATTGAAGAGTTTGTTTGTTTTTTAGACGCGCTAATTAATGGGGCTATACAAATCACGATGAGACCGAGAGGAGCAAATAAACAGTTGATCTGAGGAAAAACCTTTCCTCATTTTTGAAGATAAAAAAAATATATCCGAAATAATAATCCCTCTATTTTTATATATATATATATTATATATAATTGATCTAAATATGTCCGCGAAAGTATATCTATGTTGTAAGATTAACTTACAAGAACAACAGGACGCGAACGACGTGGTGGGTAAGAGCTATAATTTATAAAGATCTAGTAGAAATAAAAAAGGGTTATACGTAACTAAAACATACTCGCGTTATATAGTTAGCAAGACTACTTGTAGTTACTCTGTCCTAAATTCAATATTCTGTGTTTTTCACAAATTTGATTGGCAAATTAAGACATGTGCATTACATATTTTTAATTGTATTACATAAAGTTACACTGCGCTGTTGTGTTTATGAAAGTTCGAGTCAGCCTAAGGGTAGAATAATTTATCTATATATCTTATAAGGAAAAACGATCAATAACCAAAGGAACTTGAAGAATTGGTCTTAACTTTTTTAAAACACGCATAAAGAAAGCTATTTAATGTACATTTTATTCTATAAATATTTTAATGTATGTACATATATAGGTATATTCTTTGGGACTACTTAAATAAGACTGTACGCGAACCTCGCTTCAAATCGAAAGAACTCTCAAACTTTCTAAGTAAACAGACAATCTAGAATTTATGATAACAACTCTGAATTGTATTTTCTAGGTCGAACTTATATTTTCTGTTATTTCTGGGCCCAATTGACAATTTGCAGACATCCAGGCTAAAATAGAACCAAGTGACTTTTGTTATTGGTCAATTAGTTTATCAGAGAATTTCTTTGTATATTTTAAACACCCTTGTCATATTTGCTTCACTCCTTATTAATTAAATTATATTCTATTGTGTCACTAAAAAATAAATTATGATTAATCCGGCGTAATCTTTGAAATAAGAATAGAAAAAAACCCAAATATAATTATGAAAAAGTTGATTTATTATTAATATAATTATAATAATTATTATAATACAGTTTACAATAATTACAAGCGATCACCAAACGGGGTGAAAGAAAACGGCGTATTAAATTATTTAGGCTTGTCTCATACGAGTCGCGTGGGCGCAACAAATCGCGCGTCGCAACCGCCACATCTCAGACGCGGTTGCGAGCTATTTGGCATGTCGGCAAACTATAGTTCGTTCGACGGACCCCAAAACTACGTCTGAGATGTAACACTACGATTAAAGTCCAAAGCGCTATGTTTGCCCACGCGATGCGTCTGGGAAACCACCATTTGATTTAGGATATAGTCTTTGAACGCGAGGAACAAAATGTTACACAAGTCGAGAATATTATTTATAATCGATTCGGATTAAATCGGATTCGAGCGGCGAAGCGGGGAGCGGGGCGGGCGGCGGAGGCTATTTACAAGCCGCTACGGGCAGTCGCACTCTTCAACCACCATCTCGGGCAGGTCGCGTTTGATGATGTTCGAGTCGGCGCCGAAGTAGATCAGCGAGAGCGCAGAGAAACGTACCGGGGCGCAGCACGCGGCGCGCTCAAGGCGGGCGGCTTCTACCACCTGCACAAAAACATAATTAAATATGTAGATAATTTTTTTCTTTAGCGCTAAAGTGTTGTTCATTAAACAGTTTTTTAGCAGATTTTTATTTACATAAGTAAAGATGTTAGTATACTACCTATTATATATTATTATTACTACTACCTATTATATATTATCATAATATTCTTTACAAGTGATTTTATCACTCGCAATTAATTATCGGAAAAATAACATTACCTGCGAGTGATAGTTGAGGAAAGGCTCACACGCGCCACGGCAGTAATTAGCGTAATAACCCTCGGGTGCAACGATCCAGTCGTCCCAGCCGAGCGCGCGGAAGCTCACATAGTATGTCTGTCGACAACAGCGCCCGTGCGCAGCTGCATCGCAATCCAACGCACGGCGACGTCGAGGTGCGTGCGGTGCCAATCGCAATCGCAAAAGCGGTCGCGCTGACGCAGCACCACCTAATCTCAGCCGCACGCGACCAGCACATCCACTGCAATCAAGCAATAGTCGCAGCGGCTGGCGTGCCCCATCCGCTGCCCAGCGACGTGCCGCTGTTGTTACATCCAGTCTTTGCCAGCCGCGGCCACTGCCAGTAGGGCCTGTAATAAATTCAAATAGAACACTTTCAACGGTTTAAAATGTGAAATATATTAGAAAACATATTTTTAACTACGGCTTTGGCGTTTCGGATGTTCTCCAGCAGCATTTATAAAATAAAGTTGCTCCCTCAGAATTGTATATTTTGATTCATATAGAGTCCACACAGACGCGTTTTATTCCAGATGGCTGCGAACCAATGACTTGTAAAAAACCTTGACTATTGTTAAGTAAGTGAAGCCTTGCATTTATCGAAGAACAAAACCCAAGCTTTCTTCCTTTGTACGAACCTCCCACATCTGTCGCGCCGGCCATTTCACCAACAGTACTATTCCCGTGTACCGTGAACGCCCACAAGGTGTATCGCATACGGCGCGCCCGAGGCGCCGTCTCAGCGCGCACCATTAGCTCAGCCTCTGCTACGGAGAGCCCTTGTTCTGACTCCGCTTCCGAGCCGAGACGAAATTCTATTAATCGCTGTCCATTTAGTGTTTCACCTGAGGAACGCGTTTGTTATAAATAAGCAGTTTATAATAGCTTTTTTTAATATCGAAAAAATAATATAGAAGTTGAGGTGACCAAAAACAAAATATGTAAGACAGCTGTAATAGTCGAATTGCAAATAGATTTGAAGCCGGTGCACACGTTTGTCGCCCGTGGCTGCAGGCTACGCTTACCCTCTCGTCGTGTATGCACACCCTAAGTTGATAGGTGAACATACAGGGCGATTCGAGCTCGCGATACCGTGCGCACAACAGCTTATAAACATTAATTTATAATAATTATATACGACATAACAGCAGCCTTTAAGTTTAAAAATAAATAATCCATCGTTGTGTCCCAAGTTTTGTCATACAGCTGTTACCTGCAACAAGGAAATAATACAATTTAATAAAACGTTAAGTATAAATTTAACTTTTACAAAACTCTCTTGGTACAATGGTAACAATGTATCTAGTAGTTAATAATCATTGGGCCGTGGGTTCGATTTTTACAATGATCAATATGTGTCTAAAATCAATTGATTTATTATGTTCAGAATAACATTAGTCAAATTAATAGTAAAGTAATAGAAAATATCATGAAAATCAGTTACAACGGATGTTTCTTCTTCATTTAAATGAATGAAATTTTAAAAAGGCAGTGATAAAAATCGGAGATAAACGCGATAGCGATATATAACAGAATTGAAATAACTCCATCGGTATAAAACTTATCGTCACCTGTAAACGGTTATCGATAAATCGCTTTTCCGATAATACATGAAAGGTTTCCGTTTTTACAAGAGCTTCTGAAATTAAACTACTAGTAAAAAATTGCCACAAATTAAAGTAAAAACACATTGAAGCATCAATATAATTTGTATATTTTCGAAAGTAGCAAAAGTGCGAGACTTGTGTCCAAGAGTTCTGATATCATTACTGAGGTATAAACAATGTTATTATTATGACTTTCTTTAGTTATTTTAATTTCCAAGCGCAAAAAGGTTATATACATTCCATAATAGTAACTTAGTAGTAGAATGCAGATCGTAGCAGTAAATATACCTACTACTGGTCGATTGGTTAGAGTAGCACGGAACGCTGTGGATGCCGATTCCAGTCTGCACATGTTCCATTTTTTTTCAACCTAAATAGTCTTTGTATACTATCTTATCTGAACAAACTAATTGTGACTTAGCGTTGCCATGTTTCTTAAAAATCTAGCCCTTAAAAGATTTTAATAGAATATAATCGTAAATAAAGTTAGCTTATCATCTGGAACAACAAATTGACTAAGACTTAAAAACAAAAGTCGCCATCTCGTAAGTAACTTACCAAGCTAAGGCTGAACACGCGTGCGAAGACCTAGATTGGAACTGAGGTGACCCAAAGAAAGTCATTTGAAGGCGATGGTGTTTTAAAATTAGCATCAGGGTGAATTATTTACTGCAACAATCGACCGTTGGCCGGGGTAGTGAGCGCTAAGTTACGTAATCTTAACGACAATCGACTGCTAAGGCTTAAGAATTTCGTACTTGATATCGAGTAAATGTATTAAAGTCGCCTGAAGGAAATATGGAAAATAAAAACGTTGATTGAAAAAAAAAATATACCTTATTTGTAGTTATGTGAACGCGTCACAACTCGCTTAAGATTGAATATGCTAAAGACATCAGGGTTGTTAGATCTTTATAAAAAAAATAGATAATTTTCTTAGCAAAAATTATGTATCGACAAAACAAAAATAAGACAAATCTACTAAACGCGAATTAGGAATCTCGCGCGAAGGGTTCTTTACTATTAGTATTTAATGAGATCGTGGAAAAAAGAGCAGAATAAATGAGTTGAGAAAAAATATCTAGTAACAGAAATATACCATTTGTGATAATACTATCTCACTGCCTGTGAGATACAAGTCCTTTAGAGGAGACAAAAAAACTGACAAACGTAGTAGAAAGTTTTTTAAGTAAATAAAACACTTTAACCGTTTAAAACGCTAATATATTAGTTAACTTATTTACAAAATATTTTAACTACGGTCCAACGTGTGTTTACAGAACGTTTGGGTACGAAACTCTAAAAACAAAACGCGAGCCAAATTAATAGCTCAAAATGAAGTCTGTGCCTAAATTACTTGTTCTGCGAATTCATACGTCTTGTGATTGCTTACGACCCTTTGACATTAAAAAAGCTCGAACAAAGTTCAAAAAACTCCAACCCACACTTTATTTAACGTCCTTCAACTCGTGCAAAAAATAAAAACTGCCGATGTATTCAATGTAACCGAAAAAATATTTTATCATTATTTCTTTAGAAGCTTGAATTGATTAATAGAAATTGGGTCCTATTAAATACTGTCTGTTCTCCTTATTGAAAATCATGTATTTGTTATTAGGCCACTCTGCCTCTAGCAGGCTCATATATGATTAGTAATATTATATAATAAATTCAGTGCACTGTAGCAAAAAATAATAGGCGACATCAAATCGTAAGTTGTGCGCTGCGGAGTTAATAGAATAATGTCACGCGATGCGTTTAATGTTTTAACACTTCAAAGAGTTAAGTCTAAGCCAAAAAACTATTAAGAATTATTGCTTTTTTTGCAAATTTATTCAAAATGGCCGCACATAAGCGCAGTAATTATACTTACGTGATATTTGAATACCGAAAAAAAAACGGTATCCCATATATTTTTAAAACTTATAGTTGTACTGAGTATTTTTTCCTAGCGTTAACGTATCTTTTTTGCCGTTATAAAATAAAATATACATACACCTAATTAAGATTCCTGGGTTCGAATCTCGGTGAGACAATAAATCCAAGCGGTTGAGCTGGACATAGAAAGACATGGACAGATCTGCCATTAAATATAGTCAATTAATTAATCGGACATAAAATGTGTTTGCCCACAAGTCTCAAAGGGAGAAAATGGAATTTCACTTTATAAGTAATTGATAATGTGTTTACCAAATTATCTTGATCAGTCCAGCATCACAAATAGCATATTATTTCTCACGGAACAAGCAATAAATTTAGTATATACATGAAATTGAAACAAGCTTTCCTGATAATTGTCTATTACCTATTTTACGATGTAGTGGATTACGTAATGCGTAAGTTGGTACTAATATAAGCGAAATATTTATTTTTTCTCATGATTAGGGCGTTACGATGCTACACAAAAACTTCCCTAATTGGTTCCTTTATTCCCGTGATAATTAATTAATATAGTGTATAACAACAATTGTCTACGAAATAATTATGTATTTTTATCGTTTAGAAATTATGTGTAGTTGAGATTAGGCATAATTTATTATTATATAAGTTTTAATCAAAGTTAAATTATACGATTATTTATTTCTCGCAATAAATTATTAGAATTATATTTTACAGCATCATTGCGTATGACTAAGTTATTTTAAAAAACAACTTTGATATAAATTGTGTAAGTCTTTCACGGCCATCGATCAGCATATCATTGTTTTTCGGGCTGTTCGGCCGACGTGAGCGAGAAAAGGTTCTCGACGTTTCAACTTTTATATATTTTTCGTGGCCTACGAACGTTTTCGTTTATTTTAAATCCATATCTATAAATTGATAAATAAATAATGTATAACTTAAATAACGAATTTTGTGCAGACCAACATATCTTGGGCAAATCTACATCCGATATTCTATAAATGTTGGCATTTAATTATATTATTTACGTGGTTACAAAATAAAATTACAAATAGCTCTAGTAGATACTCATTTAGAAACAAATAGAGCATAAAACACTCACGTAGGAAAATTGTGATCGCGTAAAAAGTTTCCCGCGCCGCCCCGCGTAGGATTTCCCTCCCGATTCAGATACATGACTGAATGGAAATTGGGAAAGCCGTGCTTTTATACCGAGGGGGTGGTTCCGATGAATCAGTTCTTGGGAAAGCATTTTTGGAACGTGTACAACTTATAAAGATATACGCTTAGCTCTTTTATTTATTACACTGTAGATGCTCCATAATTTCTACTTATTGTGGTAATTTTGCAAATAATTATTAGGCTAGGAGTCGTTATAAAGTCTGCAAATTAATTGTACAGGAAAAAAATAGATAAAGAAGTAAAGAATGCATAAATGTTTATACACCAATCATTAGTGATTGATAAAAATTAATTCTTTTTAGACTAGAAAAAACTGATGTGTATGTAGTTTTTTTTATGTGTTTCATTTGCAGTGACAACAGCGAGCCTAATCTAGAAAAAAGGAGAATATTATTAAAATTATCATACTCATGTTTCTACGATAAGATTTATTTTTCAGATTGGAGGATTATATAAATTGCCTAACTGTAATTAACGAAATAAAGCCAATATAATACCTACACCATAGTGCATATTAAATGCGCTTTCATTTCAATTAAAAACTAATTTATTTGTTATGAAAAGAATAATCTAGAATGCGTAATGCTACCCTTACATTTTTATTAGAAAATGCACACTCAAGATTCGTCCGCATTCGCTATAAAAGATAAAAGCCTCTTAGATAAAATATGATGTAGTTCAAAAGTATTGGTGAAGCGTACATTTCAATCAATTCTTGGCAGACACCCAGTCACCATGTTTGCGCGACTGTATGGCGCCAGTTAAAAATCATAAGAAACATCTTGCACAGAATAATACGTATACTCGACATGGTGTACAAAACAGGGATCACACATACATACAAACATTGAAAGTTCGTTTTATATTTAACAATAACTTACTCACACCTTTATTATGTAAAGTGAAAAAGAAGTAATTAAAATACTTTTAATTTTCTACCAAATAGATGCATCTCTATTTCTCTGTTTTTAGCGAATATAAAGGTTGTATCGATTTTAAATATTTTTTTATATACCTATACAATATAACAAGAAGAAAGTTAAAATTATAGAAAAAAATATTGATTAATCCATTCTTAAATATAAGTAATCACCTTGTTAGTTGGGTTAGACCTTGGTATGGGTCATATATTGGTATATCTAAGTCTCTAGAATTTAAAAAAATAACGCCGAATGATTCTTTTGGAGAGAACGTCATGCCATCGTATTACCTGTACGGTATAATCACACAATTCAGAATATCATTAGTGCTTTGAACTTGGTTATGAGGGAAGCTACACACTTGTGGATAATGGTGCTATGCCCTTGCTTATAATCTGAAAAATCGTGTAAGAATTTTACATTGACGAGGTAGAGTAGCTATGAATAACCGATGGCGCAAAGTCATAACAATTTAATAATAGGCTTTACACCTTCATCATGATTTAAGACAATTGTATACCCTCAGAAACAACCTCATAAGTATTTCTCAGTTAACTTAGAATATTCCAATTAAGCTGACATCTTTCCTAAATGACTGGATCTTTTGAATAGAGCCCGTAGTGTGAATAGTTCCGGAAAATTCCTACAGATGTCATGTAGAGGCAATCGCGAAATAATGAAGTTACGATCGATCGAACCCCCGAAGTGAATGTTGAGAAGTAGAAATGGTATAGTACCATTTTTCTAAGCGCACAGGACGTTGTCTTGATTCTGGATGATTTATTTATTAGACACCCAGAGAGCTAACAAAATCAAAATACGCTGGACTTATGTTTGTCTTGTTGAATGTTTATTTTTCATATTTAAGTACATGTCATTAAACAAAATGTCATGTTTTGACTCGTAGCTCATGACTGTGTTTGGTTAGAAGGCAAAACCTGGCCAGGCCATCTTGGCTGAGCATCTTAGCTTTGCCTTACTACGCTTCTCTTGACTTTAGACGAGCCTATGTCAAATTAGAAGAAATAACATTCGTGTGACCGCGTGTCTATTTAATCCTGGACCATAATTACATCAACGAGGCAACACGGTATAAATGCAACAAATTACATTCGATTTAATAGGTAGTAAAACAAAAGGCTTTCTAGTAGTTCATTATTATTTATTGTATACACGTTTAATAAAGATTATAATCACATTGATATCTACGGCTACAACATCCAATAGTAACAATAGAGATAGGAATTAGAAGTGTATACTGTAAATGGAAATATAAGAATACATTTTAAACACACGTAAAATGTCAACATACATCAAACAGACAGACTAACAGACAAACTAGTGTAAGAAAAAATTGATTTGTTTTTAACATCATCTTTCTACCATAGGACAAAATAACAGATCTAAACTTTAAACCAAAGTAATACCCTAAGAATTGTATCATTTGGTTTTTTTCAAATAAATTTAACCAAACTAATTCAACTTCAACCAACCGCTTAGAAATGTCCACGGGTGCGAAGTCGGTTGAAAAAAAATTGTTTTTGGGCCGGACGACGCATAGAACTTGATCAACTAGTTGTTCATACGATAGTGTAAAATACCCTACAAAATTTATATATACTGCAATAACAACTACATAATATCAATTATAAAAATATCTCTTGAAATATATAACACAATTTACAAAGCAGCGACGTGTTTTAAAAAGTATAATCGAAGTATATAGGTTCCTAAAAGATACATAATGTCCCAGCATTCAAAGTCGGTCAATTAATTTATGATCCAACGAACGAAACAAAATGAAAACTACTGCTAAAAATTTGACATACCCAATGTTGATAGTGTTACAAATTTCACATTTATTTTATTTATTTATTTTATTTACACATTTATTCACAACAAGATTATTATTAAATATTCAATTTTATACGTATATAGCAGCTTAGCGTGATATTATGTATATTTGTCTCAAAAGAATACGCGAAATTGTTGAGCTTGCAAAACAACACTTATTTAAATTATCAAGAAATAATTGAAATTAATAAAAAAGTTAAACTCAGAGCGCAATGTAAAATTAATATCTCTCAATTAGAATCGATCAAAGTACTTAGTGTTTCACGTACATAACAGTTACGAGTGAAAACTCTTTGGACAATTAGTAAAAATTCAAAGTCCCACATTTATATAAACTACATAGAAGACCATAAATGCCTTATGGTATTTCTAGGACCATGACACAGAGCGAATCGTGGGGAGGAAGGACATTGAAAACGGGTTTGCCTGCTTCGTTACAGTACTCTGCGTAACGCACTTTGTGCAACACACGTAAACCCAGGCTGCTGCAAATGCGTTGCGAAAAAGCGCCTGTTGCGTCCACTTTGAACAGCTGTAAAGAACAGTTTCATCAGAGAGTAAACATGATCCTAATGATAAAAAATAATATAAAATAGATGTAATTGTTAAATTACATCTATTTTATAAATTTTAGTTTTTGTTTTATTAAACTTATACATATATCATTTATCTTTATTTATTTAGTATTATGCCCTCCGTAGCTTAACGCGTTGCCATGGCGTTCAGAAGGTGTTTGGTTTGAATTGGTACATAAGCCTTATCAACGACTAATACGTAGATTGAATAGTGAAATGGATACAGAAGTGTGTTTCCCGTGATGTTACATTATATAAGAACACACTTTTTTGTTTTACCTTCCTACCTACTTAATTTTGTTTGTTTTGTCTATTGTTGTGAAGATATATATGCCAATAATTGCTGAATATATATTTCGTGTACTCTATGAATATTATTAATGTATGAATAAAATTTAATGCCGGTAGACCGGTAAATAACAAGGACCTAGGGAAAGGGGATTTTAATTTTTTACCTCGTATTGTATTACCTTAAATTGGTGTTCCCTGGCGATTTCGATACTCCGTTTCATAAGTTCCTTGGCGAACCCTCGGCCGCGGGCTTTATCGGACACTGATATGATTCTGCACTCGAGGATGCGTTCCACTTGGTACGTGTTGAATAGATCCAGGTCATGGCTCACCGTGTACAGTATTCTGAAAATCTAAACAAAAACATATAATACATTTTATCCCAAATAAGACAAATTAAAGATCGATTTTAGATTGAAAATTTTTATGACATAGGCGGGGCTTGAACTGGCATCCACAGGTTTTCGTGCTCTAACGAATTGAGCTCCTGTATCACACCCGTCATCGTTGAATTTCTTAGATCTCAACATCTCTTGCGCAATGTAATTTCAACCTTTACTCTTGCTCCTTAGACTTTAATGTTTTGTTCTTTGCTAAAGAAAAGTTAAAAATTTTAATTACCTTATTAAACTTTTCGTCGGTGGATTTCTGTATCTTCTTTATCGATTTCTCAATGTCCCCGGGTCACAAGATCCCATTCAAGGCAACGCCTAACACCTAAAAGACAATATATTTTAACGCGCATGTTGGTCTATTATTAACAATGTACGGCCAATAATAGTCAGGTCTTAGGTCTGATTTCGACCACGTTAGTAACACATTCGTTTTGGATATTATTTGGTGGTGGAATATCGAAATTAAGTACGGGTTACGAACTATCATTCACAAATAAAAAGTCGTCAAGTTTAATCGCGTTTCGGTTTCAGTCTGTGGGTTTCCTTAACCCAAAAAAGGTCGACAGCTCATCTTCTTTACATGTTATATAGCTGAGGTATTTCACCTACAACAAGTAAAGTGCTTGTCTGTTGAGGAGTGGCCAAGTTAGACCCTGTCAGAAGAGTCCCAGCTGTGGTAACAATTTATGGAGTATTTTAAATTGTTTTATAATTCTTACCGTGTCGCCGTCAACCACTGCGATGGATAACCCATCGGTCATAGTCGCAGTGCAAAGCCTCTCCAATGCAGCATGCGGCTGTCCTCGCTCACACAGCCCGACCGCTTTGTTCAACGGCTCGTCAGCGAAGAAGCTATCCCGAAGGTGTTCCAGGACAGCGTTCCCCATTTCGGGAGTTATTCGCGTGAAGACCACCATCCTAGACAAGGAACATACAATTATAGCTGCGTCATAGACTTCGTACGCGTAGAATAGTGATTTTGGGCATCTAAATTTATTTTTACAAACCTCCTGTTCAACTCTATAAACTTAAGCAGTCATTCACGTTAGTCGCGTTCTATCTTGCAAATTAATCTTATAATATAGACTCTTTTGCGATCGTCTAGAGTTTATTCTTTTATACATATTTTTTGGGTATTTCCAACCGTTTTTGTAGCATATGCTTTGGGGTTTCCAAAGAATAACATTTTCCCATTTTTTATACGTTTCTCGATGTTTCTTAGCACCTATTGGTCACAGCGCAGTATTACGTCGTTGACCTATAGCCTACCTTGATAAATGCTTTAACGCAAAAATATTTTTTTAATTCAAACCAGTAATTTATGAGATTAGCGCGTTCAAACAAACAAACTCTTCAGCTTTATATATTAGTATTGATAAAGAAGAATATTGATTTACCAATTTCACTTATCAAACGTCCATTTCACGAGGAATGTTATTACGCGAGAACAACGTCTAATGAACAGATAATTCAGTTTCAAAGCTTTTAAAAACACTCTTGTTCATAAAATATATTTTAAAGGAAGTTGAAAAATGTTCATTAGTTAACAAATATACCAATTTCGTTATTTAAACCGTTAACGATGTGTTACTTAACTTTATAAAATAAAATGATTAAAGATAATACTTATGACTAAGTAGTATATTAAGAAAACATGTAATCTTTAAAGTTTGTTAATTTAACCTAATATGTTATAATTTTAAATTGTTTCGTGCAAAGACAAACAAATATGGGAAATGCGAACTAGTTAGTAATTATATAATAAGCTTATATTATTATTAAATACTTAGAATATAACCACAATGTCTGTGCTTGGTAAAAGGTTCCGAGTCAATCCCAGGGTACTATAAAAATGATTTAAGTCGAGAAAGCAAATATACACGGTACAGAATCATTGCCCCACGCCCCAAATAGAAACGAGATTCACTTACAACCTTACTATACATAATTAAAGATCTCACATAAACACGTCGATAAAGATTTCGCGCAATAAATAAGGGAGAAATTCCATCGTCGGTATTTCAATAGAACGGGACTTAATCGTGAATGATAAGGCAGGGGGGGTTTATGAAGGCCTGGAGCGGGGTCAAGGTGACTCAGGACGGGCCAGAGCCAATATCGGCGAAATCAATAGGATTGACGATCTTTGTTTCGCACGATTTATCTACCATCTGTTGACGATTCGTTCCTCTGTTTAAGTATTTTAGTTAATTTACTTAGCGCTGTCAATAAATAAGTTTAAATCGTATGTAAAACAAAAACTGCTTGGAAAGGCTTATATAAAATACTGTCTATAGTTTACGCGAGTAGTACACATTTAAATAAAACACTTTAACGGTTTAAAACGCGATATATTATAAAATCGTTTCTCAAATAAGTTTAACTAATATATCGTGTTTTAAACCGTTAAAGTGTTTTATTTAAAAGGCTTATATAATTCAAAAAAAAGTATTAATTGAGCTATTGACTCAGTAGCTGAATTGGTAGAGCAGCAGCACGGAACGCTGACGATGCCGGTTCAAGACCTGCTCGAGTCGATTTTTTTTTAATTTATTTTCGATTTTTAAATTATATAGCGCCTTCATGCACCTTCCAATATTAAAGGTTTCCAGGCTTACATACACTAATACATATTATAAAACTAAAGAGTTTGTGTATAAACGCGCTAATCTCAAGAACTACTAGTTCGAATTGAATGTTTTTTGGTTTCTAAAGCATTTATCGAGGAAGGTTTTAGGCTATAAATATATATAACAACACGCTGCCAGCAATAGGAGCAAAGAGTGAGAAATATGAAAATAACAGAGAAATTTAATTATTATCTGTTGCGTACGCTGCAAAAACGGTTCAAAATTTGGATATATTATTGATACTTCGTTAAATGATATAAAAATGTCTGCAACAGTATATGTCTATCTATTAAGATCAATTTATTAAGACGAGGAGGTAGTTAGCAAAAATAACATTTTGATGCTATAATAAATATTTTACGCGGACGTAGTCGCGGGCGCAGCTAGTTATTTATATTTGTCTGTCGGTCTGTTTATCCCAGGTCAAACAAAGCTAAACCTCTATTGTCTTATGTCTGTGGTAAATAACGAGCGAAGAAAGCAATTAATCATGCCCCTAGTTGGCCTTAGGCACGTAATTAATTGAGTTTCAGCTTCAGTTGGTCGAAGGACGCCAAGACAATAAGACTAATGACTAACTCGACGTGCCTACGAGTATAACTGTAGTTCATCCCTTTTGTGCTACGGAATTTTGAAGGATTTTAATCAAATACTGTCTATAGTTTACGCGAGTAAGTAGTACACATTTAAATAAAACACTTTAACGGTTTAAAACGCGATATATTAGTTAAACTTATTTGAAAATGATTTTTCATTTCAAAAATCATTTTCAAATAAGGTTAACTAATATATCGCGTTTTAAACCGTTAAAGTGTATTATTTAAAGGATTTTAATCATCACTAGCTGACCTAACTTACGTTTTTTGCCATATATAATATAATAATCTTGATAGATAGACATATACTATCGCGGTTATTATTTTAGATTGTTTAAAGGAAAATAATTCTTTTATACTCATTAGTCACATTTTTCAGCATCTTGAACCGTTTTTGCAGCGTACGCAACGGTAAATAATTAAGTTTACCTATTATTTCCATATTTCTCACTCTTTGCTCCTATTGCTAGTAGCGTGATGTTGTATATGTTTATAACCTTCCTCGATTAATGTTAACAAAAAAAGTACTCAAATATGAATAATTTCCCCCCTTTGTTCTGTTTCTTTGGGACTATTGGTCGCAGCGTGATGTTTTAAAGCCTTAGATAAATACGATAAATGACACGATTTTTTTTATTCGATCCAGCAGTTCCTGAGATTAGCGCGTTCAAACAAATAAACTCTTCAGCTTTATAATATTAGTATAGATTTACTATCATCATTCAAGACTGCTAGGTTACTTTTTCAAATACAACAGTTGGCAACAAAAATTGGGGGTGCGAACGGCGAGGCGACTATTCGCACGAATTGATCGCTGGTCGCCGCTATACGTGGCTAATATAGAAAATCGAAGTTTTCGTCATTTGCGTCAGTCACTAGGCGTTAAAATAGCGCGATTTTTTCATCAGCAATATTTCATGACGTCTTTCTTAACCACCAATGCACCAAATATCACGATAGTAATCTTTCAAAACAGTTTAACGGTTTAAAACGCCATATATTAGTTAAACTTATATGAAAAAGTTTTTAACTTCGACCCGACGTTTCGGATGCTTTGCCTTTGAGACTCGCCGTGACCCTGCAAAGCACCCGAAACTAATATATCGCGTTTTAAACCGTTAAAGTGTTTTGTAAACAAAACACTTTAAAAATGTGTACTACTTAAAACGTAACCTATAAACAGTATTTGATAGTAATCTTTCCAATATCGATCTATCGAACCTAACTAGACTTAGAACGAAACTAAGTCTATATATGATTGTAACCTAGTTTCCTTAAAATTAATAAAACAAGGAACAGCTCGCCGTCGCACACAGCTACATACAAAGTTTTAATTAAGTTGCAATGCCGTATCGTTCAGAATACCCGGGGCTACGTTTCGATAGAATAGAAAACATTAGCTAGTCCACCTTTCGCATTTCCTTTGTCGAGTGCCTGAAACAGACTTGTAGCTTCATTTAAAACCGCCTTGAGGTAAAGTTCCATTTCATATTATTCTTTCAGGCCTGGGAAAGATATTTTTAAAGAATAACGCTTGTAACGAGAAATGTAACGTAGTTTTAGCGAAACATATAAGTTAGTCGTTTTAAAATGTTTGTACTGAGATTTAAATATCTTATAGTCATAATTATTATGACAAATCCTTTCGCATTAAAACAACCAAACCTTTTCTACATATTGAATTATGTACCGGGCCTAACTGTCTCTAAGATCACCACAATAAAAAAGGAGTTTTAAGGGTTACAACGACAAACGGTAAAAATATGTAAATCAGTTTACTTATAACTTAATATATTAGTTTATTTACGACGAAACTTACAAAGGCGGGCTTTGTCCCATATGACCACGTTTACTGCAAGACGTACGAAACGTCCGCCCATAGTTAAAATAATTTTTGGCGTTCCAAACGTTAACGTTTTAAACCGTCAAAATCGTTGTATTTGAAGTTCAATTATATTGCGGGCACTTAGTTAAACACATCAGTGTTTAGCAGTGGTATATAGCCAGAGGGTACATATTTTATGTGAAATTTAATGAAATGTTTAAATATTTATATCGCATAACGACTATCGTTTTAAGTAAGAACATTTTTTACAAATAAATAAATACATTATTTATAATACATATTTCTTTAGATAAACTGTACAGTTAACAATTAAATATGTTTAAATGGCGATTAATTGGCAAATGGCTTTTAATTAAACACACAAACATGAAAAGGGATTATGTATATGTAACGTAATAGTAAGAGGAATCTGTTACGAAGAGAATCAAATAAAATTCATCCGCAGAGTCTTTTAGTTGTGTAAGAGCCCCTCAGTGGCGCCGTTTCTCAAGCCATTAGTTTGATCTGTTTTCATAAGATCAAATTGCCTCCTCTTCAAATCAGCTGTAATTTGTTACGAGGATCATAAGCCTTGGGATGTCCAAGGATTATCTTCTTAATTTATTTAATTTATTAAACAACTTAAGTATTCCGTTTAGGATACAAACGTGGATTAGTGACGAAAAATTATTATTTTGCCTGTTTGAAATTGCGTCTTTAATCTGCCACTGCAGCACAATATCTTACCCAAGGACTGATACGCAGTTCGGGGAATATGTTATCGGCCGGATGTCTCTAAGCCGGTGATCTAGCTCGTGGTCCCGATGTTAGTCTTAAGCAAGTCATTGACTTATTATTCATTAATAATTTATTTCTTGTTAAAAACCTGTTTGCGCGCTTATTAACAATTTGTTACGTTTTTAGTATTTATGTTCTATGTGTGTATTTTTTACTCTTCGTTTTAATTTTTTTTCTTTACTTGACGCTAACGATCTACATATCGTATGAAAAAAACATGCAATTAATATCATGTTACTCTAATGTGTGAAAGGTACTAAACTCATGGAGATTTTTTTAATTAAATTTTAGTCATGAAACTATTTTTTGTACATTGCTGTTCAGAACGAAGATAAATACGATAAATAATAAAAATAATATAGATATATAAAAAACTATGATTGAAGTTAAGATACGATTAGGAATATGGCCTTATTTCGCAAAGTCAAGCTTTACCATTATCTCCATTCACGTAGGGACTTTTGGAATGGGGAAATTTCAACGATAAAGGGGTACGTAATATTACGATGAATCATATAAATTACTTCCCATTTACCTACCCCTTCTCAATTTCCCCTTCATTTTAAGAAAATTTCAACTGCTATAGGAAGACTGCTCTTTACTTTTATTAATGTATGGTTCCGAAAACTGAAACCATTCACTAAAATTAAACACAAAGCTCATTAATATAGTCCAACAATACGCGCTTCACTTTGTAGAAAAGCTTTAATGTTTGAGAGCGAACAAATAACAGTTGACATGCATTTATATAGATTAAATTACAACTATTATGTTAATGATGTAGATAATTAATAATTAAAAGAAAATAAACATAATTGAAAAACGGTTCTGTAATAATAAAAACAATTCTTTCGTTTGAGAATGAAAAGCTGTTAGAATTAGAAAGAAGAATCTGCACACGTATGTTCAAGCAATTTAAAATATAGTTAGTGCTTATAGTAAGTAGTTGGCCACTTATAGTAAACAGTAAAAGATTAATCATACCTCGTCCGCCCAAGTCGGAGGCAGCTCGCGCACTGTCCCGCCCGCCCTACATTTCGAAGCTTCAGCCTTTAAAGCTCGCCACAGATTATTGACAAACATCGTGTATTTCCTGCTGCAAGGATAGCGAGCTCTGTGAGGCAATTACCACTTTTAAATAAAATATTGTAACGTTTTAAAACGCGATATAGATCAGTTAAACTTGTTTGGAAATTATTTTTACTACAGCCCGACGTTTCGAATGCTTTGCGGCAGCCGCGGTCACTGGTGACTAATAAATATCGCGGTTTAAACAGTTAAAGTGTCTTATTTAAATGTGTACCACTCGCGTAAACTGCGGACAGTATTTAATTGTGACTTTAATAACAATATTTTAAAAATTAGAAAGTATATTTTATCACGGTACGCATCTGTCGTGGGTTCGGAATATAATATTTAAATTCATTTTAGTTCTTAAAACAATTTAAGTACAGATCATATACTTCAAATTATACCACATAATCTTAACAATTACTCTAATAGATTTTTAAGAAACAATAATATTAAAAAATTACGATGGTTTGGTTGTCTATAAGAATAATACGTCCTCAAGATCACTCTAATGGTTACCAATTCTACTTTGTAAGTTGCCATAGTAACCATCGCAGCGAATGTTTTTAATACAGGCTCCGAGTAGCTGTGGCAGAAAAATTGACATATTTATTTCTTATTTTCTAATGTTCTTAACAATATTTCTAGTTTAGTCGTACTCCTTATCGGATAAGGACCAGACAGCCATGTTTACTGAGCTTAGTCTGTTGTCTTATAGCACAAAACTTAAAATTGTATTTTCTTATTTATTTTATATTTAAATAACATAATGTTAACAAGCGGATTGTTTGTTTATTTCATTACTGCATTTAACTGGTCGATCGAATGTTTTTAAAATTTATCTTCTCTTTTTATATATTTATATATTATAACAATACAATGTATTGTAAATATACATATACATAGATTTCCGAAGTACCTATACAAAGTCCATTTATTTCTACAAACGTACTGATGGTACAAAAAGCGGCGTTATTAATAATGTATCTTGATTCTTGTTTCCTATTAAGGTCGCTTTTAGGTATTGGGGCCAAGGTCGGCTAGGATGCTGTATTCGATTGATCTCTATTGGAAATTACTTATAAAGCGATGTTTTCTATTGATGTAAAAAATTGTATGACTGCTATCGGCCACAAATTTGCCTTTCGGCCATTGTATTTTTATACATATTTTCAAACAGACAGGTTAAATATTGTCTATAGTTTACGCGAGTAGTACACATTTAAATAAAATAGTTAAACTTGATCTCCCCGTGACCACTGCTGCTGCAAAACATTCGAAACGTCGGGCCGAAGTTAAAAATCATTTTCAAATAAGTTTAACTAATATATCGCGTTTTAAACCGTTAGTGTTTTATTTGAAAGGTAGGTAGGCTCTTGACGGACTCGTTGGTCTACTGATAGCACTGTATGGCTAATAATAATCAACGTGGAACGTGGACAAATTTAGATTATATTTGTTTCTGATATATGTTAACTTCGTCTAAGAAGATATTAAATGGTTGGTAAATATATCGAAATTCTGTCCCGATCTGGAACCACCGTCCACAGATGAAAAGGCCGTGAAGTTTTCAGTAAAAAATTAATTTTATTTATTTTAACTTTTAGAAAAAACACAGTGTACATAACGTAGTATTTATTTCATTATAAATGTTCCTTAAAAATCATGTAGTCTTGAATTACAGTACATTTCATCCTAAATACAAAAAAAAACTATATTCTTTACAATAGATAAACATCAAGTGTATTTATCACCAAGACCCTAACTAAGAGTTTCATATTTGAGATAAAAAAAAAACAAGAATTATTCGAAATCTAAGCTCATAACACCTAAAATAACCTTTGCAGAATTTATGCATATATAACACCATATGTTTTAATATTTCGAGTATTATAGAGACAAAAGTAATATAGACTCTTTCAAAGAAGCAATATATTACACTATTAATAAAATAGCAATTAAATTTACCAAACAAGGCACTTTTTGATTTCCTATCAGATCGTGAATATTCTTAATCATGCTATCCCTTTCCAACCATACTTGAAAGAGAGGGACAGGAATTATCTCCCTATATTTTGCTAGCCCTTTGGAACATCCCTGCACTAGGAGAGACAGCACTAATTTTCTTTAAACAGTACTAATTTCATACTATTCTCTTCAACATACCAAATCAATAGAGACAACAATACCCTATACATCAAACGGAACAGTATAGCTGTTTCTTTCCAACACCACCGCCCTGAAAGAGACAGCAATACTTTCTTTACATTAGCGTCACTAATTGCTTTAATGTTCATGCTAAACAAAAATAGCACTTCCCTTATCGTTCAACTCTTATCATTTGATATATTAATAGTGATATCGCCCAGATTGTTTTTGTCCAAATGACTGAATGTGATAGTTATCCGTCCGTCCGTCCCCTGCTTAGCCATATCTGGTACCATATTCTCCTCCTGTATATCCTTTGGGATCTCGCTATTATCATAATGAGTGGGATAGTGTAGTTTCAGCTCTCTGTGAAGACGGAATTTCATATGGCACACTGAACACCTGCAAATACAAGCAAAACATTACTGTAATAAGATGATAGTAAAAATAAAACAATTTTAACGGTTTAAAACGCGGCAGTCCCCCGTGACCACGGCTACTGCAAAGCACCCTAAGAGTCGGGCTGTAGTTAACATAAATTGTAAATAGGTTAAATAATATACTTTACTATTTAAACCTTTAAAAGCGTTTTATTTAAATGTGTACTGTTAGCGTAAACTACTTCATTGCAGATTAAATTATTGTAGACAGACAGTAAATTTAAGAAATATCAACAATCGAAAACCCAGGCGTAAACAAACGTAACGACGATATTTAAATAAACGTTTACGTGCATTTTAATATAATTCTAAATATATTTAGATATTTCATTTATTATTTTCATCTTGGATAAAAGATATGTTTGGTAGACACAGATTTAGTACTACAAATCTTGGAATCATAAATCATTTGGTCGGGCAAGGCACAAAAGTCAATTAAATAAACACTTTAACGGTTTAAAACGCGATATATTATCAGATTATCCAGAGTTTTTAAAATGGGGTCCCAATAAACAGGATACCGGCATACGCGAAGACACCGTTAGTAAATTCTGTAAGGACCCGGCCAGTTTCGCCAAATACCAACTTCGAAGGAACAGATGGCTCTAGAGTAGCATTTTTTTTTTACTTTGACGTCAGAGACATCCTCCATCTTTAGTCTCCCCGTGACCACGGCTGCTGCAAAGCATCCGAAACGTCAGGCTGAAGTTAAAAATCATTTTCAAATAAGTTTAACTAATATATCGCGTTTTAAACCGTTAAAGTGTTTTTTTTAATGTGTACTACTCGCGTAAACTATAGACAGTATTTAAAAGTCACTTATATTTGCCTGTAAATAAAATTAATACGTAAAACGGACATTAAAATGCCCACAAGGGTAAACTGGTTAAATTGCCAGAAGTAAAATCTAGTAAATAAAATATCAACATACTGGTATATATTCTGTCCGACGTGGACCCTGGTGTGCTTCACCAGGTCGTTACTCTGGGTGAAGGCTCTCTCGCAGTAAGTGCACTTATACGGCTTCTCCCCGGTGTGTATCCTCTGGTGGCGTTTAAGGTGGTCTTTGCATGTGAAACTGGGAAAGACCAGGGGAATTACAAACCTGTTATGTATACCAACAGGTGTATATGTAGTGTAGGATAGAACTTATTGTTATAACTAGGGTCAATAATTGGGTTACTTCAACAAAGGTTGGAACGGGCACTGAAATAGCCAGCAGTGAATAGATACTGATAACCTGGTCTTCTATAAAGGTCCCCAATAGAAAATAATAATAACTATAATCACAGGTGTGCGGATTATTTACTTAAATTCTTGATTAAAATACAGGCAAAGATATATTTGTTAAGTAAACAAAAATTGAAGTAAATTGCCTAATAGGGGCCTCTAATACTAACAGGACGTCGGGGCGAGCGCGCTGGCACTCGCCGTGTTTGCGGCTAGACCAAAGGTGCCCCGAGGGAGGCGTCGACCTCGGCTTGGACCGCCGCAATGCGGGTGGAAGATAGAAGAGCTGGAAGCTCACCCGGGTGAGACTCGACAAGCATTAGGTTTACTTGATAGAAGGTCAAGCTGTCAGCCCTTTATGGCTTTGGATATTCGGAATTCGACATAAAAAAAAATTATAAATTGATTTTCATGTATGACCTGGAATAAAACCCCCCGGCGATAAAACCCACGAACCGTCGATACCCATATATTGCTTATGGACTATTGGGCCCATTATTTGTTTAATTATACTTATTTATTAATACTTTTGCACTCACCTCATATTACACGTATCGCAAACAAAAGGCCTAATCCCGAGATGGATGAACTTGTGCTTCTTCAGCGAATTGGGTTTGGTGAACGAGGAACCGCACTCGTTGCACTTGTACGGGTGGGCTCCCGTGTGGGTCACCATGTGGCTGGTCATTTGACCTGGAATGAAAAATAAAGAAGATAATCTATACTCATATATAAAGCTGAGGAGTTTGTTTGTTTGAACGCGCTATTCTCAGGAACTAGGGGTTCGAATAGAAAAAATATTTTTGTGATGGTTAGGGCGTTTGTCAAGGAAGGTTATAAGCTATAAAATATCGCTACGGAGCTAAGAAAGGACGAGAAATGTGGAAAACGGGGAAAATTATTTATCCTTTTAGGTTTCGGTTTAAGATGCCCCAAAAATATGAGAAAATGAATGATGATTTTATAAAAAAAATTAATAATGTAAAAAAATGTCTGGGACACCATATATCTATTTTTTAAGATCAATTTGCAAGAACGACGGGACGCGACGGCCAGCGTGATTGACAGTTGTAAGGGAGGTTTGTAAAAACAAATTTGCATGCCCAGCTAGTGACATACAAGTAGGACAGAAAGTTTTCTCATTGTCAATAAAAAATTAAAATTGTATCCTATTTTCGATAATATAATTGTTCTCTACTATATATTATATTGTATAATCACCATGTGGATGTGTTAATACACCACAAGAGGCTAGCGAACACGACACTTCCTAGTGTACGTGAATCGACACAAATGTAAATAAGGTTTTAGGACACTAAACAATTTGTGTTTGTATATCTTATCACGTTGTCTAGACACAGGGACACATACGAGTCTACAGTAATAGACATTTCTATTGATTAGACCCGGGCCTCACAGAGTACGTTAAGCCGTCGGTTCCGTTTATCACCAGTAATTTAGTGGGCGCAATAACAACGTTATCTCACCAAAACTCTATACATCAATCACACATTAAACACCAATCCATATACTACTAATATATCTCTGACGTTACGAAATCACATTAATAAGTATTTTGTAGTACCTTTTGTAATGAAGGTCTTCGGACAAAGTTTGCAAGCAAACTGCTTAATACCAGTATGCCTCAAGAGATGCTGCCGGAGATTCGAACTATTGCTGAAACCCTTTCCACATTCGGAGCAAAGAAATGGTGTTTCTCCTGTGTGGGTCCTTATATGGTCCTTTAGAGTACCAAGCTGAGAGAAAGCTGAAAGGAAATTTATTTAGTTAACTTGGTGTATTAAAATGTGAAGTTTAAAAAAAAGATTGGAAGTCCATCCAACTCGGGACAGATTACTTTAACAACGGACTTTTAGTAGATACATATGGGTGGCATGGGGCAAACACTTTTGAGTGTCTCTTTTGGTTTCACTTACATGACATGGTGAGCATATCAAGCTTTATTGCCCTGCCCGACCGAAACAAGATATTATTTCCCCAGGATTCAAGCCTAGAAACTCACATACTTACCCGAAATGCTAGGTAACAAGTTTAACTTTTTCATACTTACATTACAATTTGTCTAAAACTATTCTTAGATTAAACAAGGAACAAAATAATTTAAAAATCGAAAATAAATTGAAAAAATTTTCGACTCCGGCAGGACTTGAACCGGCATCGTCAGCGTTCCGTGCTGTTGCTCTACCAATTGAGCCACCGAGGACTCGTTATTAGTAATAAAGTTTTCAAAGGAACAAAATAGAAACAGAGTTTAAGTACTTAGTGACTTGCCAATGCCAAAGAGACAATTACAAACTAGTTTATGTGTCCATGTTTTAGTATAAAACTTAAGGCTAGATATAGTAACAGATCTTTACTTATTGATATAGGTTACTTTTATCCTAGATAAACATTTCTTTTCTAAATAAAATCAGACAACAGACGGACATCAGACAATAAAATCTAAAACAAAAAATTTCTAACACACCTTTCGAGCAGTGTGGGCAAACGTACGGCTTAATATTATTGTGCTTGTTCATATGGTCCAGTAACTGATCGTTCCTTGTAAACCTCTTCTTACATTGATTGCATTTGTATGGCTTGTTTCCACTGTGTAGCCTGAAATTTTTTAAATCCTTCTAACTTTTTTTTGTCATCATAATAGAGAAACAGGGAAATAACTTTAAAACATTCCATTAGACAACTCCCATCCCATCCCATGTATTTTATTCCACATAACATAAAAGGTTTCTGAATTTGAACAGGGAAATAGATAGACTACGACCAAGTGTCTATCTATTCAACTATCTATCTAGCCAACATGGAAAACTGGATATATAAGATATATGAATAGACAATGGCTTGTCATCTACTGGTAGCAATCTAAGGCTATATAATAAACTAATAAACAGCTGGGTTCGATCCCCACTAGGTCCACATGTCTCTAATCAAAATTATTCTGAAATATGTTGGATGATTGTTCTGGTTCGTGGGGAGATGTGTATATTGAATTGGTGGTAGGAATATTGAAATTCTGACCATGTTACCAATGTCCACAGAAGAAGGTACGTCAAGTACGATAAAAGTCGTAAAGTGTAATTGTTTCAGTTTCAGTCTGTGGATTGTCAATTATCTGAAGCCATGTGTAGATGTTTAAATAAAACATTTCAACGGTTTAAAACGCGATATATTAGTTAAACTTATTTGAAAATGATTTTTAACTTTGGCCCCACGTTTCGAATGCTTTGCAGCAGCCGTGATCACGGGGAGACTGAATTATTTTCAAATAAGTTTAACTAATATATCGCGTTTTAAACCGTTAAAGTGTTTTATCTAAATGTGTACTACTCGCGTAAACTATAGACAGTACTGTGTAGATGCTTTATGTCTCGAGAATTTCACCTTCAAGTGAACATCACATTTGTCTGGCCTCCACTATTATAAAAACATACCTCATATGCCGTCTTAACAATGTCTTCAATGAGAATTTCTTATTACAGTGATCACACTCATATTGCTTTACAGCTCCGTGTTTCCGTAAATGTGCTGATAGGGCTCTTGCTTTTGTATAAGACGCTGGACATTCTGGACATTTGAAATCAAGTTCTTCTAACTTTACATTGTTTTGAAGTAGCAAACAATCATCTTCATTACAGGTCCACATATGTTCATCTAAAGATGGTTTATTGGGGAAACCTGTTACAAAAAAAATATATTACAAAGCTATAATATATTTTGTTTAAAAGTATCGAACTTAGCAGTTTAATAAAAATATGAGCTTTATTTCGAGATACACCTTTCACTCTATATGTACACATATAAGCATTGATAGAATATTCTGCGATCTACATGTATCACAGACTTAAAGGTATGTACTGTACACTAGATAAGTTACTTTATAGTTTGATCATTTTAAAATTGATTATTGTGAAATCCTGTTTCCCCTCGTGGGGTATGGGGCAAACACATTTCTGTGTCCTTTTCACTGATCACTTTTTTAATTAGGGGCAAGTAGTAGATCAGACTTCTGTGCCCTGCCCAACTGAAACAATTTACTGTTTCCCTGGGATTGAAACCCAGGACCTTTCGCCTCTCGCGCTTTAAAATATTAACAAATTATATTCATGCCATTTTAAGAAGCATAGAATAATCTCTACTTTTATACAGCTAGCCAGTGTTGTTTGCAAGGGAGAAGATCTAATAAATTAATCAAACCTTTATTGCATTTTGTGCAAGTAAAATTGTAGTGTGATGCTAAGTGTTTCAACAATCTCTTCTGCGTTTTATATTGCTTCTGACAAATTGTACACTCATGTGATTCGGAATGTTGTTTGTTCTCATCGCGATAGTAAAAATCATCAAAGTAATCTGTCTCATCTTTCATTTCAACATCAAATTCTTCATTTTTGATTTGAGGATTTTCAAGGAGCTTCTTTAACTCTGTCTCAGACTCCAATGCTTGGGCTCGAAATGTAAATACCAATTGCAAAGTGTTTGCACAAGTATCACACAGTTTTTGTGGTAGTCCATCGCCTGATGAGACCTTTAATTGTTAAAAATTATGTGTTGACTACATAAACCTTTTATATATATCTTGTACTAAATACTTTCCTATATTTTATTGGCTAATATTTCCAAGATAAACCATTTTTAGCCAAACCTCTAGCAACAAAGCCCTGTATTATTTTCACAAAAAATTTAATAATAAAATTGTAATTAGGTGAGTTGGGTAAATAGGATTTATTTAGGTATGACTTTTAGTGCCCTAAGATTTATCCAACTTGCCATTTCATTAAATCCTTAAGTAAATAATTACGTAATAGTAATTACTTAATATTTTATAATATTTAACCTAATATAAATACTGCATTCTAGTACAATAAGCTGTTTGAGTATGTAGAAAGATAGATCCCTGACAGGAAACTTATAAGTAGGAAATAAAATCTTACTTGTAATGATGTAGTGGTCATCAGAACGTCTGCCAACTTCATTAAACAATTCCCTTCTATCTTGAGGGGTCCAAACAAATCTACCATGTTATTTACACAATCCTTCATACAAGTTCGGCAAACTGAACTTATGTCGACCATTGTCCTATGTAGAAATGTTACGAGCTTTATCAAAATCCATGTGATTTTTATCCTCCTTAGAACAAGAGTAATATAATAGTTGGTAATAATTGTTGTTTTGCTTAGTAACTTCCGTTCCGACAAAACAAGCAAAATGTTTTTATACTTTACATTATTAGCGGTTTGATACAACAAAACACGAACACAACATTCACTTGATAAAGGCGAGTATCAATAACTTATTTTTTCTTTATTGGTTTGGTCATAATTTAATTACTTTATTAAGTTAATTTTCATTTTGAGAAAGAAGAAAAAAACTTAAGTTAGAATGCAGACCTATAAATGTTATATCAATAAAGCTTTGAGTCTGTGACTTTGAGAGTTGAAACCAAATTTATTCTATTGTTCGGTAAAACTTAGACCACCTATCATCACAGACTATTCACACTGTTGTTGACAGTGACAGATGAAAACTGTAGATTGACAATTATGGTATATTGTATAATTACATCTATTTTTAAACTTCAATGTAACAAATAAGCTGTAGGTCTTATAAATTACAACAAAGACCAGTTGAACAACAATGGAAGATATAATTTTTATTGGAGACTGGATAAAAGACCGAGTGTTAGGGTCCGGCAGTTTCGGTATCGTCGTTTTGTGGAAGCACAAAACTAGTGAAGAAAAACTAGCTATCAAGACTTGCAAATGGGGTGATGAACTAACTGCTAAACATAGAGAAAGATGGACTAAAGAAGTGGAAATGCTGCAGACCTGCAGTCATCCAAATATTGTGGGTACAAAGACTTTACCTAAAGAGTTTATCGCTGGCCTTGTGCCTGTTAATCCATCGAAATTGCCTATATTATGCATGGAATATTGCGGTGGCGGCGATTTGCGTCAATTGTTAAACAAACCCGATGCGTCATGCGGCTTAAAAGAAGTTAAGGTCCGAAAAATCCTTAGTGACATTGGCAGTGCAATGCAATTCCTCCACAGCAACAAGATAACCCATCGTGACCTTAAACCAGAAAACATAGTTTTGTATCAACCAAATGGAACAAAGGAGGCTGAAGAAAACATTGTTTATAAGATAATTGATCTGGGCTATGCTAAGGAAATTGATTCAAATTCAATATGTGCCAGCTTTGTTGGAACGCTGCAGTATTTGGCACCAGAGATTTTTTATAGTAAAACATACAGTAATTCTGTAGACTTCTGGTCATTAGGTTTAATTGCTTTTGAGATCATCTGTGGGACACGTCCATTTCTTCCTCTGAAAGCACCCGTGGAATGGATGCCACATGTTAAGAAAAAGCAACATGACAACATTTGCGTTTTTGAGACATTTCATGGTGATATTGAGTATTCTAATGAGATATTTGCAGAAAATCACATATCAAAACCTTTTAAGGCTTTAATAGAGGATTGGCTCAAGGTTGCTCTAGAGTGGGACCCAAAATTAAGAGGAAGGGATGCACCATCCAAAGTCACATTCAACATACCTTGTGACAACAATGAAACAGGAATGGCAAGTAAGGTTATTATATTTGACCTATTACAGAACATTTTAAGAAGGAAAATCATTAAAATCTTCTGCTTATCTACAATATCAAAATTAGCATTTGAAATTGATTCAGGAACCACTATTGGTATGCTAAAAGAATTTATTGTCAAAGAAACATGTATAGCAGTTGAGGATCAAATGCTAATATCGCAAGTTAACTTTATAGATATTCTTAACGATGAGCAGGTTATAAAGTATTGGAATGAAAACAGTGCTATTATGCTATTTTTGTATAATAGAAAACATATGATACAAGAAAATACTTCACCAACTGTTCCCATAGCAATTCAAAGATGCCTTGAACATCCAAAAGCTTTATACAATTATAGAAACAGCCAAACACTGTATCGCAATGCAATTTACTTTGTAAATACCCAAATGGAGAACTATGATTTGATTATAAATGCAATGTTTATAAGGGCAGAGTCTTTGAAACAAGAAAGTAAACATCTTCTTTTGAAACATAATAATATTGACAAAACTATTGGAAAGCTGTATGCTAAAGTTGAAATTATTAAATCAATGATTGAAATGGGCGAGAAACATATCACAGGTCTCAAAGAGAGTAACACTGGTACAAATATTTTAGGGGGCTTTGAACAGTCATTTAAAGCTGGCCATGAATTAGCAGATAAAGTTGAGAAGTTAAGTACGGCCTGGGCACAATTATCAGTCCGCCTCCAATCAGCTGCCAGGCGCAGTAATGAAGGGATTTCAAATGATCTCAATAATTTTGTAGGTAGAAATAATTACCAAGCAATATTTACAAATGCCTATAAAACATTTTTATCTCATAAGAAGAGTGATTTTTATAATTCCAACCGAGAAAAAGAAAAACAATGTTCTGAAATTGTAAGAGTATGCTATGATTGTTTGAAATTGAGAAGTAAAATTCTTCAGGAATTACAGAATCACCAATTTCTATTGAAACTCAAAGATTTATCTGTAGAATTTGGAAAGATTGCAGACATTATTACCAAAGCTAATGAGAATATTGATAAGTTGAGTAAGTTTTTAGTTGAGTTTACAGAAGAATTTACAAATTGCATTTGGTCTACAATAACTGTTGTGGTTCGAGATGCAGAGAATATTTCAGATCTTCCATATAGTGTTGTTTCATACCAAAAAAGGGACTTTAAAGTTGGTGAGCCAGTGAATAATCAGTTACAAACATTGCTTGTTAATGATAATGAGATCAAGTCTGTAGTGGAGGAGAGTTTGATGTTAAGACAGAATCAAATGATGCTATGTAAAAAGTTAAATACTCAAAAGAATGTATTACACAATTCAATATTTGACTTTAGTTTCTTGAATGAGAATTAACACATTTGTAGGGTTTTGCAATAGCGATAAGATAAACGTGAAATTTTTAATTTAATTAAAATCAATGAATGCATATATCATCATTATGTCTAGTATCAATTTGTGCAATATAAAATAAAAATTGTAATCTTTGCCAGAAATTAGTGACCAGTTCATTATATTTGTTCAATTGTTTTGTACACTTGGAATCTTTCAGAGTGATATTTTTACATCACTTTGTTATTATTAAAGGTTATAATTGTTATAATATTAATAAACATTATAGTGGTGTGTAATTTTTATTAAAAAATTGTGAGCTTTAACAAAGGTGCTATTTCTGAATCTTAATTATATTGTAATTTAATGTTTTTCTAGTCGTCTCACAAAATTGGTTGATATTTTTTCCTAATACATGTTAAAGAATGTATGAAAGCGTTTTATTTATACACTATTTATTTATGTCTGTAAAATGGCTGTGCCAGTAAACTGTTCTAGCCAAGGTACAAATAGATCTATGATTTTTTGTGTTTTTTTTACGTCAACCATTTGTAGATATTCGTCTGGCGCGAATCTTGGTTCCGGTAATCCAGCGGCATGCAGCCATATGGAAAAGATGGCGTCCTCAATACTTGTCGTAATCCGTCGACAGAGTCTCGCTGATGTCATGCAAATAGCCACCAACGCTCCCATGCCCGCCACAGAGATGGCGTTCGGCCTCTCCTTGCGCGCAGCGAGGAAATAATTCCTCAAAAGATTCTCAGCATCATCACTAATAGTTACAGACAATCCGGCCACTATATCTATATACTCAGCCAAATCTCTTAGAGCCTTAACTTCTTCGTCAGTGGCCTGTGGTGGTTCTATAGCTTGTTGCAGAACGAAGTCTGCTAACTCGTCCGTTTCCTCTCCAATATCACCACGAGACAGTACTCCCAAAATACTACTTATGTTACCCAGGTTGTCTTTCTTAAATTCTGTTCCTTGTGCCCATACAGCGCATTTCAAGTCGCTTTTACCCGAGTCTTGTACTACCTCCCAGGTTTCTATAGCTGTAAGGAGAGAATTTATCTGTTTCGGGCTATATACGTGAAGAGGCAAAGGCAATAGACACACGCCACTTGACGAAGCAGTAAGAGCCGTTTCCACTGACGAATTAGCGACTCCTAATGCCACATGGCGATCGGCTAACAATGCTCCCTCGCTCATTAGTTTACCGATATATCCGGTGTCAGAACCCACACTAAAATAATGTACTATGGTAGAACCATCATAAGCGTGAGCCTTTACGCTAGTCAAACTCAAGAGGAGATTCATTTTGACGTTAATAAAACAATTTAAGGGGCAAATATTAACTCCTATACTAGATGCGAGGCAATAAATAAATTTCCAAGGTACACCGCCGCAGCTATTATAAAGATCACGAATGTCCTTTGGCGAGCAATATGTAACAGGCGCTGGAAAATTTACGACCTCCTCTATAGACCAAACTGCGACTGTTTTCTTCAAAGCTATGGTATGGATGAGGTATACAGAGCCCAATTTTAACAATGGAATTAAATCGTCAGTTACAACAAACTTCTTACTCAAAAGTTCACTCTTCAATTTAAAAGTAGCGGTAACTTGTTCTCCACACTGCCTCAAACCGCTGTTCTCGAACATCACGCTCTTACAAATTTGACATTTCGGAGGCGATTTCGGTATGTAGTGTAGTATTACTTCGTTACCTTCGCATTCTTCCGGGCAAGACCAAACTGTATGAAACACATTGCTTGTAAGTTTTGAAACCGTTAAGAGTAATCCGTTAAATGTTACTATATTCTCGTAACGATGTGTTGACGGTCGAGATAAAATACGCGGCAAACTTTTGAGTCTTATTGTAACAGCGACTTGAGATGGTTGAATGAATTCCTTCAAATGGTTGTCAGATGATTTGAGGCACGCGTAAAAGATGTCATTACAAATAATGCTAAATTTTAACGGTTCACTTAACAAAAAATCACCCAGGCCACTGGAGAAATTAAACAAATCCATAACATCGAATTTTATCAAATAGCGTAAGGGAGGGAACTTGTATACCAGTGTATCGTTTAATTGGCTTAAAAATTCGCTAACAGTCTCCTGCATACCGATTAAAATATGTCTCTTATCAAAGTATAACATTAAATCAAAATATTTTATGTTCATTTTTAAGCGTTGTTCCCGCCAAATAGTTTTTATTTTTCAATCTCAAATCACAGATAATACAATTAGATTACAGGAGAATTTGTTTACAGATAATACAAGTAGATATTTCTTTATATGAACACATAGTTACCTACCTAAAATGATTTTTGACTTTGACATTGAATTTAATGATTATTCTATTGCCATATTACTATAACTCTATAATTAAGCTCCAGAAGTTAAAAAGTCGGTCCTGAGGTTTAATTATATTTTCATAATATAATAAAACATAAGGCTAAAAACAATAACTAAACGAATATAATTTTAAAATCGAAAATGAATTCAAAAATGTTCGACTCGGGCAGGACTTGAACGGGCATCGTCAGGGTTCCTCTTGCTGTTACCCTTGCGCACGGACCGCTGACGATGCCGGTTCAAGTCCTGCCCGAGTAAACATTTTTGAATTCATTTTCGATTTTTAAATTATATAGTGCATTCATGTGCAATAACATGTAAAAAATAATAAGTTTTTAAACGAATATATTTATGATGTTGGAATCGTTGGTTTTTTAACTACTTATTGTCTATTATGATAGATATTGAAACAGATAACCGTTTCATAGGCGATATGTCAAGGAAAAATGTATAACATTTTATGTCCTTCTTTCTAATATACTGTATATTCTATGTAAAATGTGATGCTCTTGAGAGACCATAGATAAGGATAAATGTAATTGAATGTATTCCTTATTCTAAGTAGATCTGGATTATGGCTTTTTGGACGATGCGCCCACGTTGGTTAATCACGGTAGGCATTAGTCTATGCCGAGTCTACCTACGCGTTATTAGGTAATAAGTCCTCGCCGAAGGTCAGCGTACAAGAAACGGCTCGACAACTTCACAACGGAAATGCTAGATCCAAAATGCAAATGATCAGTAATAATATCACTGCTTTGTTCATTCATTGAAACGGGGTACAGTCGCGTACATATATTAAGTATTAACATTTATAAATGGTTCTCTTTTGATTGCAGTATTAAAAGCGGACTTGGTTTTAACCCGTGTGCTTTAAAGTATAATTTGTGATGATAAATTAAACAAGTGATTTAGTCGCCCGTTAGACAAAGACTCCATCTTCGTCAAAAGGGCTAATCATTGATAAAGATTAGCAAACGATAAGGTTATCCAAACGTTTCGAAACGTTTTACAAGGACGCGCGTATGTCAATCTCTAGCCTATGGCGAGATAAAGTTTTATCTCAGGATTTTTATTATATAATATAATTTTTATAAGGTATTTGAATAGTTTATTTTCCCAACTCGCTGGTCGATTTAACATATTGTCACTTAATTTCTTTTCAGATTTACTTGAACTTCGCGCCCATGACTGGCTTTGAGGCCAAGTATAGAGTTTTTAATGGCAGATAAACATCTTCAGCTATTTACATCATCCAATTAGCTTGCTTCGCCCTATTTTTATATCGGGCGATTAAATGCCATGTGTACAAACAGAGACACAATAGATAATTCAGAAAAATATCTCTTACTTACTTTTATAAGTAATAAAGTTAAAATTTTTTAAGTAAAACGAACCTATAACCCACCTAAGTTCATAAAATGTTTGTGGCAGCAGCAGTCAAACCATCACCAATTTCTAACCAATCGAAAAATTCTAATAAGCACAAAAGATTTATGAATTAAAATACAAACTACTCTCAAGTTGAGAATTAAGAAATAAGTATACATTTTCGATATCACTGTACGTGAACGGATTAAGCCGTGTGGGTGGAGTGAGGTTGGGACAATCGTATTTTTCAGCGGATTCCGTTCGCTCTGCGCACGCGCACTCGATGCCCGATCACGACAAGTATCAGTTGCGTCCGCGCGCGACGCGCTCACGGGAGCCGCGTGCGCGCCGCGCGCCACAGCCCCTCAGCAAATATCGACGGAAAACCGCAAACGCAAGAGAAAGAAGCCGAATGCGTGAAATTAATCGCGCCTTCGAAACCCTCCGGCGCGCTGTACCGGCTGCGGAGATTACGGGGAATCCGGTGCCTTGCGAGAAGCTGACGAAGATCACGACTCTGCGGCTAGCGATGCGGTATATCACAGCTTTATCCTCTGCCCTGAGAGATACCAGCCCCGAGCGAGAGGGCGCGCAGCCCGAACGCTGGTCGTCGCCTTTTGGTTCAGACCTGTCAGAACTTTCCACGGAACAGGAGAACACTTCAGAATTCACGGAGGATTCCCTCTCGCCGTTCGACTCGTTCTTCGCCGAGTTCGACTACGAATACAGTTTAGACAGAACGTTTACGTGATGTGTGCTGTGGACTATATTAGTTGTAATTCTCATTTTTGCCATATTAATTCTATGCATAGTTTATCAAGTGAGGTGACGAGATCTTTATTTATTTGTTTAATTAATAAAATTGTTTTGTTACCCTCTTTTTCATTCAATATCCAATAAGTTTTGAATTCAAATTAATTATTTGTTTAAAATTCCAATTAAAGAAAGAATCTCTTATATATACGGTAGAACAGTGTTGTACTGAAGCGTATTTAATATACAAAAAAATATATTTCTAATCTATTAAAATATCTTTATACTACTTCAGATAGTAAGAGCCAAGGAAGGCATAGACAAGACAGTTAAATATGATAAACGCAAGTAGCTTAAGCCTCGCGCATATTATTGACAATCGACAAAATAGAGCTTTTTCCAAATATCTATGAAATAAATGAGCTTACCTTGCAGGGTCAACATCCTTGTTTAATCTTTATTAACATTGTTAAGCTGAAGTTCGTTTGTTTAAATGCGCTAATCTCAGGAACTATTGGTTCTAATTGAAGGATTATTTTATGTCATCACGCTGCGACAAATAGAAGTGAAGAAATCGTGGAAAATGTGAAAAAAATTGAGAAAAATATTTATCTTAGAGGGCTTCCGTTGCGGGAGCTGGAAAAACGCTTCTAAAAAAACAAAAAAATAAATCGTCATTATATGACGGTATATCTTTTAAAATATTTAAATCGCGAACCGCATTTATGACAGTTAAATTTGGTCGAGTTTAATGCACTATTGCAAATTAATTGGTAAAGTTGTATCAACGTAACAAACAAACAACAAAACAACGTTTTTCGAATTATCTAGTTGCAGAAATACAATGAATATACAATAACATAGTGACTAAGTGAATGATAAATAACCTAAAATTAAATTTTCCGCGAAATGTGTGACCTAAAACAGTCAAGGCGAAAAACTAAGCATTGTATGAATCATGTTTTATTAATATTTGTGCGTAAGGAATATAATTATGCCTCTAAGTTGTATATCGAGTTGGTTCTACATAAAGACTGACTTCTTACGAGTTTTGTTTTGTTGCTCTAGTCGCAACAGTAGGTCATGTTCATTTTATTAAAACTAACTGCGACGCGCTGAGTTGCCCAAGTTTTATAAGGTAGGATGAATACTCAAGAAAACTAAACCACACTTATTAGTCATTATGTTCATTTAATAGATTTAGTTATACAGAAAGCCACCTCTAAATATAGATATAGGCTTTTAAAAGGCGCTTTTATCTTACAAAATTTTATTTGACATTGCCAAGTTAACAAATAAATAATACTTATACTTATTTAGTAATGTTAATTTTTAACTTAAAATTGGTGTCTATGTGTTTCGAATATACAAACCGCCACAACGGTTTAATTTGTATATGGATTTTTAATATTGCTGTATTGTTTAATATTGATTTTTGTGTACAAAATAAATTGTAAAAAAAAATAATATTGCATATTAGTTAGTCTAGACAGAAGTCTAGGCTATCATTTACAATTGACTTAAAGTGGTGCTTCTAGTTTTAATTTAATAAGTTTTATATTAAACCTAAACTTTTTCAGATCACCCACTTATGTGAAAAAGTTTAGGTACATGGACACTTGGACATGAGCGTCTTCAAAAAACATTTAGATTCTCTTACTGTACTCTGTGTACTGCCTCAATAGGGAAGTTCCAATGAACTATTTCTTAACTTGATGATGCGAATCTCCGACGCGTGGGCCATACTATTACATGGTCCCACCTCCGAGCTACGTTACGGAAGATAGAACCTTGTCGCAATAATCAATCAAGTACAATAACCAAGGAGTTACCCACGCGCGACATTGTTCTAATCTTGTGTAGAAGTAACTATATTTTGATTGTCGAATCTATTATATTTATTCCGATATCCGCTTATTTATATAACATAATATAAAAGTAGCTCTATTTTAAGTATGTTATTCTAATCAATCTCGATAGTATAAATTAAGTGAAGACAATTATTATACAGCTGCAACAAAATACAAACCTGTAAAAATTTAAACTTTGTAGCTATCGCCGTTGTTGTGTTGTTGAGCAGAAGGTGTTGACCCTTTGCGTCCGGAATCCTAAAAAAAAACTCATACAAAACACGGCAACCTGAAATATGTTTTTCTTTGTTTTTTATTTTCCAAAATACATTCTTAAAATTAAACATAAATATATTATGGCGATAGCTACCTTAAAATAGTTTATAATACCTAACCTACCGTATAATACAATTACATATATGCCACCTGACAAACCTACAATACAAGTATTTAATATCTAAGCGCGCTAATCTCAGGAACTACTAGTTCGAATTGAAAAATTATTTTTGGGTTTGCTAGAAGATTTATCTAGGAAGGTCCAGTGCGACCAAGAAAACGTAGGAAACGTGAAAAAAAAAACGGGGAAAATATTTATCTTTATATTATATTTTAAAAAGATGATGAGGCGGTTTGCAAAAACAAATTTTGTTACCCAAAATTACTATTCTACAGGAACGAAGTCGGCTGACACAGGTAGTATACTATAACTTTAGTTTTAAAGTGTGATAAAATCAGGAAGGCAAAGTGAGTTCGTATTTTAATACGAAATATTGCATTTAACATATCATCGAGAATATTATTTAAATTTGTAAAATGCTTATGCAACGGCCATCTCATGCAATAAAGATCGTAAGCGCATGCGTATGTATGCCCCTTTTGGCTTAAGCGGATTGCTTTCCCGCCAAATACGGCCGCCATGACAGTCCATTGAATTATGTGATTAAATGACATGACAGATGAGAAATGACAGCGAGATTTTTTAATTTTGATTTTTGGCCGTGGACAGTTATGCATAAGCCTTTGGTATAAATAGAACGCTGATTACAAGTGTTACCACAGCGGGTGTTAACCGTGCCATAAACGGCGTCTTTAGACAACTTGTAGAGCCTTATTGATAGGTTTGCGAAAGCGACATTTTTTGTACTTGAAGGTGACAATTTCAGGTTTTAATGAATCTCTATAAACATAAATTAACTTTATTTACTTGTTTTCGAACAATTAGCGGAGATAAACTTATGAACGTATATTAGCCCTTACTAGGACCATTTAAATGAAAGAATTAATCATCTACGTCAGGATTCGAACGCATTTAACGTGCACCGAAACGATATATGCACAACTGACCCCCGATCTATCGGTGGGTTTAAAGAACCATTAAAGTTTAAAATGCACGAGCCCGTGGGATTAATCCGTAGAATAGCCCTCCAAAAGCTATAAAAACATATTAAAACGAGCGTGAATTATTATATTAAATGTGCAATTCAGAAGGCATTCAATTGACGTGGGCGAACCGCCTCAGCGAGAAAAATATCTCCGAAATCAAGTCGATCTTAACTGGCTAACAACTTTGCCGTTCCTGTTTCATCAAAAGTGAATGCAAATTGGTGTTTTTGCTCTGACCCATCTGCAGAGATTGAATTTCTATATAGTCCTCTTGTATATATATATACCTATATTTTATAAATAATAATGCTTTCTGCTTATTGGCATCAAACATTAGGATTGCTACAAATTCTCAATCAATAATTAAATAACTCTATTAAATTTATTAACTCGCATTATTTATATATTTTGGGTTTATTTCAAATTTTAAAGACCGCATCATTCTAGCAACAGTCGTGCAATAAAACACGATGCAGATAAAAAACCAATCAAATATATGCATTATAATATTATTACAGCTCGGAGCCTTACCGCCCACAGACTTCTGAACCTAACGCAACCTTTCAACAAAGAAAGCTCACGCCCACAGAATAAAAACTGACAAGCCTTTGAGCTTTACTTAATCAATAACGTCGTTAAGAAATTACGTGGCTTTGAAATAATGGTGTCAAAAGACAAAAAACGCTGCTTTTTCTTTAATAATAATATTATACAAAACACTTGTTTGTTTAAGTAGCAAAAAGGATTAGTTAGCATATCATTGTCTTTCGGACTGTCCGGCCGATGTGAGCGAGAAGAGGTTTTTGGCGTTTCGCCATCGCGTGTGGACGGCATCATCTTCGAGCAATCGAGGAGTTAACATCTCCTGATGATGCCGTCCGAAAGACAATGATATGCTGAACGATGGCCGTGAAAGACACACAATTTATTGGATTAGTTAGCTTATTAAAAACTATTTTAAATACGGCCTGATGTTTTGGATGCTTTGCAGCAGCCATGGTTACGGGAGAGGACTGACTTCGTGTTTTAAACCGTTAAAAGTGTTTTATTTCAATAGGTACTAGTCGCGTCAACTA
This sequence comes from Leptosia nina, assembly GCA_963661955.1. Lineage (NCBI taxonomy): Eukaryota > Metazoa > Arthropoda > Insecta > Lepidoptera > Pieridae > Leptosia > Leptosia nina. The sequence goes on along the minus strand of CAVLEF010000004.1, from coordinate 1,095,606 downwards.
CAGACAATTGTTATAATAGGCTTTTAGTAATTGTACTTTTAGGTCCTAGTGTAGCGTCATCTTTATGTTACGATATGAACAAACGCTGCATTTTGTAGTTTACTTAAACCATAGGAATTATATTAAAAAACAAACAGAAATGTTGCAAGAATAAAAATATACCCCAATGAAAGCTCGTTACATACGCTAAATGGTCGCAACGTCGCGTAAAATGTATGACATTGGTGGCCACAATAAATGAAAAAAACATAATTTTGAGTCAGCTTCCATATACCAGCTTTACTAATGTTAATTCAATAAGTAACTAACTAACCTTTGCCAATATTTTTATGAACACTATCCGTGAGTTAGAGGACTAACTTAAGAAAAACCTAGTGCTTTGCAAGTAGGTACCTAGTTACACACATACCATATAACTGCCATAAAACATCCAGTGAAAACACATAAGCTGTCATAATTAATTATTAATTACCCAGTCTTACCATCCTCGGCGATCCTTGGACTCCACTGAACTAGAAACAGGTCCTCGTAAATAGTGATAACAAACAGTTATGAATGATAAGGTTGATTGGGATTTTGTCTCGTTATTTAATCTGTTATTTATTCATACTTAGTTTTTCGATATCTTTAACAGTTTTTAGAACGTACCTTTTGGAAATTCACAATGATGAATAATTTTCCCCCTTATTTTTACATTTCCCGCTGTTTCTTTGCTCCTATTAGTACACAACACAAAAATATTATTTTTCCGATTCGAATTAGCCTACTAGACTTCCTGAGACTAGTGCTTTCAGATGAACAAACAAACTTTTGCTTTATACTATTAGTACAGATTTACAGTTGACTTTTCAGTTTGTGTCAATATCGCATCACGTGAAGTTGAAACTCGCTCTTACTTGATCTATTAGTGGTGATTGGCAGTATAACACCTTATTTTCCATAAAAGAGTGGTTCAGTTTTTCCCCATTGGAATCTTGTACGATTATGTAGTTCGGCAGTGTTGAGCCTGTTTGTTTTGATTGCTTGTAAGGTTACGTACTTAATGGCGTTTTTAGTGAAAGCTTATTTTGTTGCGTCTAAGGGTCGCTTTACTATTATAATAAATACGCAATAGAGTCGTTATAAGTAGAGATGGGCCGAGTACTTGGTTGATACTTGATTCTCGTACTTGGCCGAATAACTCGATTATACTTTGTTATTTGATAGCTAGCATACTTTGTTTAAGAAAAGCAATATATTTAGGTAGATATAATTAAAACAACAGTGTATCCAAAATTATTTATTAGTAATTTAAGGAATCTTTGAAAATCTCAATGAATAAAATCAAAATTATGCGAATGAATTAGTAGTATTGAGACAAAATTACGAGAACAGTAATAAAAATAATTAATATTTAAAATTTTATGGGAATTTGATTGAACCGAGTTACTCGGGCGAGTACTCGGTTGAAAAAAAATTGAGCCGGGTAATACCGGTACTCGTAACTCGGCAAAAGTGAGACTCGGCGCATCTCTAGTTATAAATATGTCAAATGTTTTTATGAAAAACTCATTTAAGCTTAAATAATATCAATAGCATCATAACAAATAATGATTTAAGTAGCTAATATCAAAAACTCAGATAAATATTTTTATAAACATACCTACTAATTATAATAGGTTTCGAATTGTTAACTTTCTGTAGGTAGCGCCTTTTTAATTCCTATATACGCCTTGCAATACTGAATTACATGCGTTTTTAATACTTTTTAATGTATATAAATGTGGTAGAATACCACTGTACAAATGCAAAATACGAACTAATTTTCTATTTACTCACGTCAATATTCTAAGTTCTATTTACGTACGCTGTTGCTCTACCAATTGATAGAGCAACAACACGGAACGCTGACGATGCCGGTTCAAGTCCTGCCCAAATCGAAAATCTTTTCAATTTATTTTCGATTTTTAAATTGTATAGGGCCTTCATGTGCAATAACATGTAAAAAATAATAAAGTTTTCATACAAACAGTTTTTTTATTTATTTTATTACTGTGTACGTCGCTTAATCACAGCATGTCACCGGCGCCTTGCGGGGCAGAGAACCTAGATTGTAGTCGTGTGAGAAAAATATTGTAACCCTCACCTACTTTGCGACGATTCGTGGCCAACCCTATATGTAGTTGACATGTCAACTTTGTACCGATGGAAAATTCATTGGAGGAAAAATTGCAGCGCAATTAGCAACTGGAAAATTTCTGATCTATTCGCGATTATTATGTAAATTGAAGTCTTCATCGGGTTCAAAAATACATCTATCATGAAAGTGTAAGACGGAAAATAAATACCTATTCATAAATACAGTAAAATAAATAAACAAATGTATACAAAATAAAACCAATTAATTATTTTTCATTTATCAAATCAAAACTATATTAGTCTCAGCTGAGCAGTGTCCAATAAAAAACAAACATTCGTAAATTGTTGTCTTCTTTGTAATTTTTGTATTGAAAAGTCAATAAAAGTTATATTATCGTATTTTGTACTTTGATTCTAATTCTTTAAATGTTATCGTTTTTCCTTCTATAGGCGGTGTTAAAAGTCAGTAAATTAATTACGTCGGGTCAGTTAAGTTTCGATATAACCCTCCCACGATCTAGAAACTGGTTAAACTAAGATTAGTGTGGGCTTAGTATTTCTTACTCCACTTGAGTAAAGATTCTATAACAGATACGTACAAACCTATTGAATTTATAATAATCTTCTACATACTTGACGCTTGATTGGCTGTTAAATAAAGCAATACTTATATCCTAATTAATAGATACGTCTAAACTTTAAATTCAAGGTGATACAGCAAAAATTGATCTCGCAGTAAACTCCTACTAAAACGTAAGACAGCGTTCTTAATGATTTTTCTTTTAAAACCCCACAAACTGGGTTGATAATTTAACATTAGTTACCTTAACAAGTTTTATTGTGGTTAATAAATAGTAATTAATTGTTTATTAAATGCTTGGTATTTTTATTCTCCCACCTTTACTTTTATTAAGTAATATAAATTAAGATATGACTATAAGTACACCTACCATATAAGTCACGCATGAGAAGTTTCGAAAGAAAGAAGAAAGAAACTTTTAAGGTACCAACTACGACGGAACAGATGGCGCTAGTGTTTTGCTTTGATAATAGAGTCATCGTCCATCATTAGTCCTCGAGACCGTTAAGCATCCGATAGGTGGTATTAAAAAATTTTCGCAAATAAATTTAACTAATATATTTCGCGTTTTAAATCGTTAAAGTATTTCTTAACTCCACACAGTATTTCACTAATAAGGTGGTTGGTTTTATTTTGTGGTATGAAGAAAAAGTCAACTATGCCCGCGTCCTAATACTGAGATTAATACGAAGCATGTCACGACGACTATGTTTGTCCACCTGACACCGTCTTATAAGGCTCGGTGAACGTGCGATCGGGATAGCCTAGACCCGCTCGTGACGTATTGTGCTAATATTTGATAAACCATGACTCACACGCGCAAAGTTCAATTTAGTTTTGTAAGAGATTCGAACTTTAAAGAACTGTATTTTTATCTTTGGTAGATATCATAGCTTTTATGACCGATTATAGACTGAAAATAAAGAAACAATTACAGTCCAAAAGTCTAGTATAGTAGCTTAGGCGAGTAGTAGGTACACATTAATCGGAAAACGTTGGGTCATAGGTAAAATTATTTTTAAATAACTTTAACTAATATGTATCGCGCTTTAAACCGTTAAAACTATCTTGCTTAGAAATGTAATGTCTATCTGTGGACTCCTGCAAATTTGACGTATGCTGTCAATGATAGGTACATAATATTATAGCGTCTACACGGTTTGTTCTGCATTTTCGTATTCATTGCATTATTGCGTCAACAAAAAAATATATTATTAAAAAAATAATCAGTTATAATTTTTATAGAATACCTAGAATCGATTTGGATAATTGGCGATTGGGTAAGTGGGCCATACTGTATTTTGTTTCTAAATGTAAAACAGAATTGTATGTTTTTGTAAGACTGTATAAATCCCAGCTATGTAAAAATGCCGATTTCTATAGCCTTTCTTATCTTTATTTAAAAGTGAAAAGGCAGTATTTCGCCAGGCCACAGCATTTTATGTTTAATGATTATTATTCCTTGGAATCTGAAACTGTTTTTCGCGAACGGGACACGCTTCCATTCTTATAATTTGTATAAAATCACTTTATGTAAAACTAACGCTCTATATTAGAGGATGAGCTTCGACGACCTTCTTAAAACTTCTATATACAAAAGATGAATATGACTTGGCTTGACCAAAGACACAAATTATACAATTACAAGATTCGTTCGTGGCATTATTGTAGATCATTGACTTGTGTTTACATAGCCGATTGTAACGCAGGCAAAGCTCGTCCCTTTTTCGAAAGCCAAAAAGCCTTCTGTATAAGGCAACGACCAGTCATCAACCGCCGTAAAAGGAAGAACACCAACATTAAAGGCGTAAATTCACTCATGTCGTTGCATCGCAATTAATTTCATATTGGGAGGACTAAAAATATTTTTTTCAATGCATAAAAACTCTTTTCACTCAGCGTTCGACCATAGATTAAGAAACTTTTTTATTCGTCAAAAAAGGAGGTTTGCATCAAATTAGTATGCCAATGAAAAGTACATATTTTATTTATTTATTAATAATATGTAATAAAATAAGTTACTTATTTATACATTAATATTTTAAAATAATTTTGAAATAGATTCAAGGGTTACAAGAATTGGGTATCTAATAGCGGCGTTTTTGTTCTGTTGAAAATAAAATATAAAACCTCTTTTCGCTTATAGATGATAAAACTTTTTTAATTAACACATAACATGACAGGTGAGGGAAAATATTGCGCCGCCTTATCGTCGATCTTCGAATAAACATCTCAATATATGTAATATCTTTTATTGATAACGATTTAATAATTTCGCACACTTAATGATAATGAACGCGAACTAAATTAATCGTAGCAGCTACTTATAATTAAAATTGAAACATTTCTTTACTTTTGGGTCTCGAGCTGTTTGGATAAAAGAGCTTATAGCAGTAATTACTTTTTATTTCCAAATAACAGCCACGTAACTCAGTGGCAATGCATTGTGTTTAATATCAACCATTATTACGTTGAATTTCCAGGAACAATTAAAAAAAATCTTCCGTTTAAAAAAGTACACAGGGGTTACCTACACGTGTCTGGGAATACATGTAAAAGAAACCGGCATAATTTTTTTTAGAAGAATTAAAAGAGGAATAACTCTTTCATACACATTTTTTGGTTTCTTGAAGCGTTTCGCAGTGCGCGCAACGTAACCCTCGAAGTAATAATTTTTCAGACTTTTCTTCATTGTTTATTTGCTTGTAACGTGATTTTATATAGCCTAAACCTTTTTTTGATAAATGGTTTATTCAACATAAATAATATTATTTCGAAACAATTTCTTGGATAAGCTGGAATGTTATTATTATAATATATAAGTATATAATATATTTATAACCTTATAATATTATGTGAATGACTCTATATAATATTACTCCATGTCCCAAATAGGAAAATATTGTCAGATTGGTTTGCGCAAGTGAAACACGTTAAGTAAAATACTCTAAATGATTTAAAAGGTGTTATTTATTTGTTGGTTCCCCGATTACGGCTGAACAATCTGTCAGATCGTAGTAAAAAATTAATCAATAAACATATCGCGGTTTTAAAACGTTAGAAGTGTTTTGTCTTACTATACCTGTGGGCTTATCGGTCACATACCCAAAATAAGTCATAGATTGTTCTGAGACCACGAGATTCTTGTGTCTCACTGGTCGTAACATGGCAATGTTATGATCAGTATCAAATAAGCATTTTAAACTGACGTCGACTTAAAAGGAGTTTTCGCATTTGGATAAACAAAACGCAATTAAATGTCGCGGCTTAAGATTAAGAATTTTTAAGGTGAAAATAAAGTTAATGTAGGTATAAAGTTACGCCAAATATGGTAGTCACGTATTGTTGGCTGTTGCCTCCAAAATACTGCAGATGAAATCTCGGTGTAACTGTCTGGCGCCGGTGGACCGAAATTTGTGACCACTGAAAGTTGGGAGTTGGTATTTTTTTTTATTTTTTATAATAGAGAAGGAGAGATAAGCACAATTCACTTGATGAAAGGTAAAAAACCCCAGCCATTTAACATCTAGATAAGATGCCTTGTCGATCTAGTCCGGTTTTGGATATTTGGATATTCGGAAGTCCACAGTTTGAAAACGCGATTAAACTTGACGGTGCTGTAGGTTCAAGTGCCATCGAGTATTTACATTGTACTTAAACCAGCATTGTTGGTTTTCATTAGCATCATTCTTTTATATGATTGAAATAATACGATAGAACTTGATAGTTATAAATTGGTTGTGGTTAACGCGAGTAATACACATTTAAATAAAACACTAAAAACGGTTTAAAACTCAAGATATAATAGTTAATTACATTACAATTTATTTTAACTACGGCCAGACGTGCTATGGTGACGGCGGAGACGGGATCCCAGCCACAGTTGCTAAGCAATCGAAACATCGGCCCGTATTGGAAAAAATTGTGTGCCTTAATATATAATAATGTAAATAAATTATGTATATTGTTTTTTGTCTTTGCCTATATCAGGTATATAGGGTTTTTTTTCTTTAATTTTTGTTTTGTAAATTGAAGTCAATTGTAATTATATTTGCCAAAATTTTGAATTGGCTTTCTGTATTAACTTTCCGTCTTTTGGTTTTGTAGATGGAAGTTTTTTTTTTTATATATACGCTAGCTGTGCCCGAGACTTCGTTTGCGTGGAATAGTGATTTGGGGTAGAATTTTTAATTATTTAGGCTGTTTATTAATTTATTTAAGGCAGCCAATCTATATTGTAGTGCTACTTTCTCTCCCACTCCCACTCCTATTCTCAAAAAGCTAAAGAAGAAAGTTTCATTGTTCTAGCTTCAAAAACCACGAATTTCCATACAAACTTTCATCCCCCTTTTCAACCCCTAACCCTTTTTCGGCGTTAAACCCGGACAAACAGACAGAGTTTCTTTCACATTTATAATATTAGTATAGATTAATGGTTACTTTATAGTCTGTATCCTAAAATTGTTCGCAACTTCTCGGCACAGTGGTCGCAAGATGCACATTATCAGGTCGAATGATTCATGCTGAGGTCAGGATATCCAGTTTGTAGCAAATGACTTGTTCGTATTTCAACAGATTGCGCGTTAAATATGACCTTTCAGTGCTTATCAATTTTCGCACAGACCCCGACGTAATCATTTCAGGTATTTTAAGAACAAAGTTTAACAGCATAGCTATGCTTTATTTAGGAATATTTCTTGTGTTTTTAAATGTAGTAATTTATTGTCTTAAAAGCCATAAATGCTTACAAAAACGGATAATATACAGCGTGTCCTCGCTGAACAAATATTGTTTTTTCGTTGATTAAATTTCTTCTTTACATAAACTTAAAATTATTGGTATTTTTATTATGTAGCTGTCTCCCTGACAAAGATACACGGCTATAATACTTTTAACGAATTAATTAAAGGCTAACGTTTTGTAACTACTTTTAAGGGTTATATGTGTTCTGTGCATGAGGCAACAGTGAATTTTTCCGTGAATATATATTTTTTTCATTCTTTACGATTTATAGACGACTTTTTTTTAATAACAAGGATTTGTGTACGTAACATATAAATTTAATTAAATCACTTTTAATAGTTTAAAACGCGAAATATATCTTATTTTAAATCTATTTTGACTACTTCTGAAGTTTCAGATGCTTTGCCGCAAAGTTTAAACCGTTAAAAATGTTTCATTGTTATTACAGAGAATACTTTTCTTGTTGACTTCTACTCCTTTACTGGAATTTTGTTTTTTCTTCTCATACTAAGGTTGCATGGAAGAAATCGCCATAGGCAATAAGGCCGCCTTTGCACTATAGCATTTTTTTATATTTTGCATTCATGTTTCTGAGTTCTACTTATTTTAAGTATGTCCGTGCAATAAAGAGTTTTATTATAATTAAGTACGATTTTTTTCCAATACACTTAAAACATAGTAGAGTATGCAATTTTGTTGTTTCATTATTGTTTAACAATGTTAATAAACTTAATAACATTACTGGAATAACGACATCTAAAAATATATTTTTCAGACACCAGACAGCTTCATTCTTAGGACACCATAACCTAAAGTCTAGAGGTCATTATACTCTAATTAGATTAGAAAAAAATATAATGTACTTTACCATTGCTTAAGATATAATTACTGAAATACCTCAAGCGTAGCAATATGATTTACATCTTTCTTATAAAGCGTTGTTATTATCTCTAGGTGTTAGCTAGTTATTTAATTGATTATTTCGATGACGTCACTAGAATGTTCTGTAAAATATATACATATTTCTTCAATTATTATGTCTTCCCGCAAGACACATTAAAATTTGATTCAGTTAATTAATATTGTTGAACTATTTTAGACAACAAAATTGCATATTGATATTGTTTTTACGGTGCTGGGAAAAACATATATCGTAATTATTGTCTGTAATTTACGCGAGTACACATTTAAATAAGAGCCTTTCAGCGGTTTAAAACCTGAAATATATTGGACCACTTATTTGTATTCATGAACAATACCATATTATTGTTCCGAGTCAAGGACAGCCCAGCTTATCATGAACAGGACTCCGTTAGGAGAAAAGCGCAAGCAAAACAGACCGTACAAGAGGTGGACGGACGACTTTAAGGAAAAACGAGGTTGGTGTGGAATGGGAAACAAGAAAAAAAACAGAACTGAGTAGAAAGCGAACGTTATTTTTTGAGTAGTCTATTACTGCAAAATAAGGCCATAATATATATAAGGGTTAACATTAATGGCCCTTAATTAATATAAATAAATTGTACACAATATTTAAAATATATATAGTAGTAAAAAATAATAAAAACAGATATTTTATGCTTATCTATCAGTCTACAGCTCGCAATTTTCGTAGAATGGAGCCTAAATAAAATACTAAAAAAACTTTTAAGTTAAACAGTTTTATTTTATGTGCACTGAAAACTACAAGACATTTTAAATTTTGACTTAATCATCATGTTTTACTAGGTAAGGTAATACGCCATTTTGTATCGGCGGCCATCTTGAATTTATAATGTTATTGATTTTATTATATTGTATTGCCATCTAATGTGTGTACCAAATTTCAGAGCAATCTGACAACGGGAAGGTGCTTAAATTTCAATTTTTAATTTTGACTCGAATAAATAAATTCCAGTCGGGTCGAGCTAAATAAAACCGTTTAAAAAACCAAGTACTGAAACACTTTTCTAATATTGTCATTTAAATACGATCATTATAGACCGTGGCACGGAATTTAACGTTAAGTAAAAACAGACGTCTCCCATATTAGGGTAAATAGTGATTTGCATAGATTTTTTCCATTTAAGTGCGCATGCAAATTAGAGGCGTCTTGTAAGCTTGCATTTTTTTACGTAAATCGAGAGGAATTCGTCTCCTTATTTAAGATAATTGTTGGACCTCTACTTCGACAGATATGTATGCATGTTACTCGGTAAATGCTGTTACTTAAGAAAAAAATAACACAGATTAAGTAGTGTCTGTAGTCTACACGAGTAGTAGACATTGAAATAAAATAAGTTCGATTTGAATTCTATTGAATTTCTAATTGAATTCTACTACGGCATGACGTTTTGGACTCTTTGCAGCAGTTGTTTTCCCTGCGTAAAAATCCGTTAAGTTTTTATTTAAAGACAGATTTTCTTATTTTATTCATTATTTTTTGTTTTATTTGAACTCTAGATATACAAATAAATTAACAAAAAGTAACTATCAAACAAGAAATTATATAGAAAAAAATATATAAGATAATATAAGTATATTATTATGTATGAATACATATTTGCTTTAAAAAATCCGGCCTTTATATATTTCATGGGAGAATTGAACATTAACATCGAGGTAAATATAACGTTATTTACATACATATATCCTAGCAAAATATAATCTGCTATTTAATATAAAATCTCTTTTTAGCTTTCTCACTGCTAGTTTTCAAACACTAACTTTTTATATTAGAATTGATACTTTACTGATTTTGTCTCTATTCAACACACAGTGTACATAATAGAAGACAACGTATCTCCAATCGCATTTAAACAAACCTAAGGTAACACTAATTGGGAACTTACAAGTCCACAAATCCTGTTAAACGACAAATATTTTCATATAAGCCGGTAATTTAAAAATTCAATGAAATTATCTTGGGGCGCGTTTCAAATGTATGAACTTCAAAAAATTCACGCAAAAACCAGTCACGTTGGCATTGCAGGGTTTCTGATAGACTTAGATCATATTTCTCGGAGTCCTAATGATGTGTTTAGTTCAGAAAATGCTTTCAATTCAATGCGTAACGAACTTGAATCACTTGGTGATTTATTTTTTTCGATGTTCAGCTAATTAAGGTGATGCTGATTGATTGAAGTCACAATACTAACATCAAAGTTATGCTCTTTGATCAACGGATTTGATATATTTCCGCTATTAACACAATATTAGCCGTTATATCAGAACATTGGGACGCCCTTAACATCGAACTACACTTTGTATGCAATGTATTTGATATTCCATCATTTAAACCTTATTTGTATTAGTCTAGTATGGTGTAGTGTGAGATAATAATTATTAATACTGACCGGGTTTAAATAAAACACTTTAACGATTTAAAAACATTTGAAAATTATTTTAACTACGGCCCGACGTTTCGGATGCTTTGCTGCAGCCGTGGTCACGCGGAGACAAGACGTCAAACAAGCCTTTTAAACAGTTAAAGTTTAAAACAGATCAAGTTTATTTTTTTTTAAATATTGAACTATAGGTAGATACACATTTTGTCTGCCTTCTCCTTCGATGTTATAAGTTTCTCTTTTACTAAGTCGATCTTATTAACATCATTATTGACTATTTGTAGATATATTTCTGGATATGGATGGATGGAATAGATTTAGGTACATCCTCAATGAGCCATACATGATAATGCTTCAGACGTTCAAATTATTATTTTTATCAAAGTGAAATATAGTTTCTACTGTTCAATTTTTAGTCGAGTAGATTTTGAGGAAACGATAGTTTTACGACTATGTAATTACTGTGTCAACTGCAAGTTTCCCACGTCGGTCGAAGAATTGAAAATTGGGACAATTGGACAATTGATAAAGTAGCGACCTTTTCTATTAAAATTTATGTTTTAATTATACAATTTAACAAATAACTGGTCAACGGTATGTTTGTAGTTATAAATTAAAATCGTTATGAATTTTGTAAAACACTATATTTAATTGCTTGTTTGTGTGTGAATTTCATACAAATATTGCAAACCCATACTCAAATTTATGGGTTTGATTGTTAGGTAATTCTATAGATATATAATACATATAGATAAAAAAACAAACAAGCCAAAGTTAATAAAAATTATACATGAACACAAAAATAATTAAGATTTAATTAAGAAGACCTAGAATGATTCAATGAGTATTACCTACTTCAGTTTCCAGAAAAATAAATTGAGAAATTACATTAAAATAAAACACTTTAACGGTTTAAAACGCGATATATTAGTTAAACTTATTTGAAAATGATTTTTAACTTCGGCCCGAATTACATTTACAAGACCATATTTAGATTGGACATTAGATATATTTTAAAACACACTGACGTTTAAAATTTGTTTTTCGTTGTTGGGTTAGAATAAAAAACTTTGGATAGTCTACGTTTTTGCGTTTATAAGCAGCAAAATGATTTAAAAAATATTATAACAGTTTTGTGACATGGTTGTTTAATTTCCTATATCTACAAAACTATTTATTAGATGAAAAATAACAAAAAACTAAAGAAATAAATCAACTTTGTCCGAACCATGTCACAAATTACCAATAAAATGATCCATCAATCAGTTTCAAACATTTATGCGTATTTATCTAGTTTCTGTTTGGCCGTTGACCATAAAAGGAGAGGGTGCCACTGTGAGCCACAAGGTTGATTCATACAGATACTAGTAATAATATTTTATACTACATAATTATAATGACTTTTAAGTCATCTAATATACATAAACTAAAGGGGAATAAAAGCTTAACACTTTGCTTTAACCCAAACAAGAATAATTATTGTACAAGTTATTTTAAATTCTTTTAATATAAGCATGGAAATAGAAGACGTACCTATTATTGTGTTCGTTTTGCCGATAGATTTTTCCGGCAAATAATTGACCAGTCTTTATGGTCTAGTATGTCTTGAGTTATATATTTAACCCTTAACCACCTGCGGTCTCAGAGACTGCAACGATTTTTCAAATTCAAATATTTCCGCGTGTGAGTCGCGTGCGGCAAAGCGCCTTCATGTACCTTTTCTACACGCCAATCAAGGTGGTGCTAGGGCTCCGAAAGTGTGTAAGTGCTCGCGTTTGGCCAGAGTAAGTGAAATAAATCCGCCAGCGGTAGGTGGTTAAGGGTAAAACACGGCATAACCCCGTTTTCTTATGGGGCACAAAGTTGATCCTAATATATTGCTTCACTGTAGCGTATTATTGCTTCAATAAATACTTTTAAAAAGCCATTATTAGTATAAATTGATTTTCAAAATGCAGAGTATAATATTAAAAGTGTTGTCTGTAATTGACGATTTACAAAGTCAGTGGACTATTTTGTTGTCACAGACATGACAGTGACAGATAATTAATGATAACATGACATTGGCACTTCCACATCGATTCGAAATTAACAATTAATGCTGTATCGTTTGAGGTGTAATATTTTCATTCTCATTATTAAATATAATACGACGTCATTGAACGAGATACGCTAGTGAAATGAGATGACTTAAATTCTGTTCCTATAATCAAAGTATAGTACATTCCACTTATATTTAATTTTATTTAGAACAATGGCCGGTACTCCGATCAAATTAGGTTCAGTTTTGTCTTTTTGTATCGTTTTATACGCTGTATATTATAGAAAAAATGATATCGGTGATGAAAGATTGTCTCCTGTAAAGGAATATCTGTTATATTTGGAGAAAGAAAATGCGGTTGGATCTGGTGTGAAGCAGCCGAAAGTAGCCCTGGGGTATGGTGCCTGTCACGATTTATTCGTAAATGCTACGTCATTTTTAAATTTCAAAGATCTCAAAGGTCCTCCGGAACATTTTAACGAAATAACTAGTAAAGAAGAGTTTTTAAAAAGTTTTGCTTATTTTTTTAAGCATGGGGCAGCAGCTGAGTAAGTATTTTTTGAATGTTAATGACTTGCTCTTACAGTTAAAAGTTGTAGTATTTTTTTAAGCTTGTAATTAGAATAACTGTTCAGAAAAATTCTAAAGTAGTAATATAGTTTTGTCACAATATACATTTATACATTATTTGTTTTTATTACAATCAGTGAATTGGTTTATTAAGGGTTTGTTATGTTTTTCCAGACGATTCATGTCTAATAGTGACTTATATGATCAGCTTGTTGAAGAAGCGCTTACATTGCCAGATACTAGATGGGCTATTGGTGGCAATGCACCACTAATGGCAAGACGATTCTTCATGGAAGGATGGAAGGTCTTACTAGCAGCTAAAATGAGTAAAAAACTCAAAGAATACATTCCAAAAGAAATAGAAATAGTCGGAGCTGATGATACTGAGGAAGTTAAAGATGATGTACACATGATTCTAGAGTATAAGGCAGATCAACAGTTCGGTGCCTTCAAGTCACCCAGGGCAAATCGGTATATCATGCATAATGATGAGAATAATCCTCTCCTAAGCTCTCTGGAAAAACTTGGGGATGGTCTAGGAAAATTTAAACCAAACTTATTAGTTATAAGTGGTTTACAAATGATGGATAACTTCCCATTCAAAAAAAATGGAAGAGGTATTCTATTAGTTTTTCTATTTAAATTTTAATAATTATTCCATATTAATGTTATTTTTTGTTACAGATTTAAGAGCTGAAAGGTTAGATTTAGTAAAAGAACAAATTTTATCACAACCACTGGATACACTGTCTCATTTTGAAATGGCGAGTTATGTAGACCTGGAACTCTTAACACACCTGACAACAAAAGTTCTACCCTATGTAGACTCGGTTGGTATGAATGAACAAGAACTTTCAAATTTATACAATGTATTAGAATATGGTGAGGTGATCGTTGTAGCAGATTCAAACCCTAGAATCGCAACAGCTCTTGATCAAATGAGAAAAACATTCCACCTAATAAGAATGAAGAACAATGAATATCAAAGCAAACGAGAAATTACAAGGATTCATGTACACACTCTTGCTTACCAGGCCATTTTAACAGTCAAAGATTCAGACTGGAAACGCACTGAAGCAGCTGCAGCTAAAGCCTCATTAACGGCACATAGATATGTATGTAACAATCAGAAAATTTCACTAGATAAGTCAAAGTTATTGTTAGATGATAGTTTTTCTACAACAACAGACAATGATAACAATAGTAGAGTATTTTTTGAGCCGTCTAAACCAGTTGCATGTTGGGATGAAGATTTGAATAATACTAAAGTAGAGATTTGCGTAGCTCCAGTGCTTATTTGCACTGAAGCCCAGTTGACTGCGGGTGCTGGTGATAATATCTCGGCTGCAGGCTTAGTTTTACAAATTGAAAAGTAGTGTGAAGTATTGAGTCATTAGGTAGTTTTACTTTTGTTATTCACTTTAATATTTTGCAATGGCTTGTGGTTTTTGGTATTCAAATTTAAGATTGTTTTCAGAGAAAGAACAGTTTCTGAAATTTCCGGAACTGTAAAACAGATTCTGAAGTTTAAATTTGTTTGGTATTTTGTACAAGGTGCCATGTTTGTTTAAATATGTTCCTACATGAATTATAGTAATAATTACATTCATATTTATAGTGAAGTATAGCATTTTACCATAAATTCTTCTTCAAATAACAGTATGGCCCATTAGGTTGAGGGTTCCCTTTCTTCTCATTATTTCTAATAAAAATGTAATGATGGTTGTTGTTTATACTATATAAATTGTACATCATTATAAACAGTTAAAGGTATAAATTGTTGTCATTATAGTGTGAAGCACAATCTTTTACAGCTGAAAACAAATAATTATGGTTATTATGGTATTAACAATGTTACTAGAAGATCAAAATGTGTTTTTTGTACATTGTTTTTTTTGTATTCCTAATTATACATTCCTTGTGTAACAATAAATGCTTTGATTGTGAAAATTGAGTTTTACAACCAAGAAAGTGCAAGTTTTAATTTTAAGAATTAAAAAAAAAATTGAAATATGAGTTCACAATGCAGGTTATTGCTATTTAATAATAATAATAAAATCATTTATTTTAAAAGTTACTTCCAGAAATAAAATCTATGAACTTAATTACATTATAATTAACTTAATACAAAATTCTATATTTTAAGCTTAACAGAAAAAAAAAAAGATAAATGACTATGGCACCTCTTAAAACAGGAGCCACTCAGCATAATGTTACAAACACACTTGTGTTGCAACACTGATTTTCAGTGGCCCCTGGCACCACCGCTTCTGGAGAAACAATATGCATTTAATATTTACTCTTAAATTAAATAAAAATAAACAACTTATGCACTAACAAGCAACTCTACATCAAACACATGTACATCTAACATGACACATTATTTTATATAAAATTAAAATTATACATATAACTTTAAATTAAAAAGAAAAAACTGTGACATATTGTTTTTAAAAAACAAACAAAGAAAAATCTTGGTATTTATCTATTTTTTCATATTTATTGTACCTTAACTTAATATTTAATAAAAATAACAAACTTGAATCAGACTTTAGGTGAACACTTTTTACATGTTATTATTCTAATCTAATTTTTTCTTTTTGTTAGCTGGTTGTAATACAGATGATTCATTTAGTCCACTCGCAATAAATCTTTTCGCCGCTGCAATATCCATGGTGGGTCTTTTTTTACTATCTTGTATTTGCCGCCATCGTTTCATAGCTTTTTGTAGTCTGATTAACTCATGTTTAATTGGGTGATCGCTTAAATCTACTCCTTCTATCCTTAACTGAATCCAATACAAACTGTTTAATGCTAACGCCAAAGATAAATCCATATCTATTTGCGCTGGCAGCGACATTTTATCGCGATGTTCGTAGTTTCGCTTGAGATCATGAATTTTTTCATGAAGTGTAACCAATTGTTCATTCAGCTCTTTGCATACGCCAACAAAATTATGATCTGATACCGCAGCACCGAATTTGAGCTCCCAGTTTATCCCTATCATAGTGGATTTTACGAATAGTGTTTGTTATAAAAATATCAACAATAACCTCAAAACTTTTGTGTAGCATGTAAAAGGCTTTGTCACTGACATTTTCATATGCATTTGACAGATTATTTTAGCCTGTGGAAACGTCGAAAGGATCTTGACCTGACTTACGTCTACAAGTCAACCCCTGTGGTCACGCTGTTTTGCAATTACCACTGTTTAATGTTTATAATAAGCGCTCATGGTAGCAGATCGCGATAACAAATAGAAAAGAGCGCTTATATCGGTCCCTACTCCCTAACCGAAACAATTTTATATTACCAGAATCAATAACATTAGGGACATTTGGGGCACAGGAGTATCATATAAACATCCATATAAAATCGAGAATCTTTTATTCATCTTTTGAATTACAATACAGATTACACAAACTTAATAATTTTGTGTACTTTTACAATTAATTTTGTATATTATTTCTATTGTTCGGTATTAATTTTCTTATTTCAAACAATAATTAGTCATCTAAGTATTCAAAAGGTTCTGGGGGTTCCGGTTCCTTTTCTTCTTCAGTTTTGGGTCCAAAGGCAGCCACGGGTTCGACAAGCACTTGTTCTCCATCACCAGAATGATTCAACATTACTATACCGCCAATGGTGACGTCTTTCAGTGGCGTGAAACCTGATCCCTCGACTACAGTAACGCCCTTTAGTTGTTGACGCATAAGCCTAGCCGGGTTGCTGAGTATCTCGAAGTTAGGTTCTGGTTCCTTCTTCTCTTTTGTATCTTTCTCTTCACCTTCTTTGTCGTCCTTCTTAGCATCTTTGGAAGGTGCATCCTTGTCGGACTTGCCGTGAACTGTAATGTTAGGGTTGGGAGACTTGGAAGGTTTCTTTTCCTCATCGTCAACATCCATTTTCGAAGTCGAAGAGGATGTGAGGCTGGATGAGCCGTCCGAACCGTGCGCGCGTCTTCTAGCTCTGGCAGCTGCGATACTCAGCACCGCAGTGGTTACTCTTTCCCTTTCCTCACGTTTCTTTTCTTCCAAAGGTGCTGGATACGCATAGAGTGAAGGTTTAGCATTTGACTTCAATTCAAGCTGTGGCATTTTCAAATCGGAATTTAGCGCGATCAGGCACGTCGGTGTAAATGCCAAAGATAAACAATGGGCTAGTGGGAACCAGTACCAATACTGCGTGAAAACAAGCATACCCACAACAGCCAGCATGTTCATATGGCCAGTTCTGTTTTGCAAAGAAACTGTAACGTTTCGACCACCAGCATCAATGATACCTTGAGCTAGGATGGCGCCAAACTTAGCCATGACATCTTCATGCTTATTGCTTATGACTTGGGCATAAAGTTGTCGGAAGTAGGTTACTTTAGGGCAAAGTGCTTCAGTCTGTTGGATAAGAATCATAGCAGAAGCGATAAGTGCACCTTGTCTTACAAAATTGACAGGGTCAAATTTGACCATGGGCTCCAAGAGTCCAATAGCTTCGCGATTTCCAGTTCCAGCGCATGCAATACCTAAAGCCATAGCTGCGCCATAACGTACATGAGGATTGTAGGATTCAGCCAGTAACGACACTACTGATGGACACTGTTCCGGTGTACGGAATAAGAGGAATCCAAGCGCTGTGACAGCCGCGCGTCTAACGTCGTCATTAACGTCGGAAACAGCAACATGTAATAGAGTACGAATCGAATCATTATTTCCTGTGCCACAATAAGCAGTAGCAATAGTGTAACAACCAGCACGTCTTAGTAAGGGATCCTTGTCGCGTAACAATTGTTGAACTAGTGCATCAGCTTCTTCTAGACGACCATACATAGTAAATGATATACCAACAGCTAAACCACGTAAAATCTTTTCGTGCTGAGTTTCTTGGGCATATGCAACCATATCTTCAATTGCTGCTGCATGCCTGGAGCCCAGCATAACCATTCCCATAGCTATACCAGCTGCTTCACCAGTCACTGCATCATCTTGATACAAGTTAAATTTAAGTTGTTCATACACATCTTGTCTATGGGTTCCCATTGCTGCTAGCCCCAGACCCAGACAACCGCCATGACGCACCATTTCATTCTGTGCATCTTTTAACTGGGTTAAAAGATAATCAATGATGTTGGCACCATGATTGGCATGGATCAGCCCAAGAGCATACAGGCCACCTCCCTCTGAATATCCCGAAGATGGTCCAGCCTCCTTTGGTAGATAAGATTGCATCAATGCCAACGATTCTCCCTCATGCCCCCTATGTATAACTCCAAGGGAAGCTGTGACAGTTAACTTGGCCCAATTTGTAGCCCGAGCCAGCCACTCCAAGTTATCCCTTAAGAACTGATCACTTGTTGTTCCTGCATGCATGAATGCATTAGCAATAACTGTGGCTGTGTGACATATTGATACCCTTATAGCATCTTTTGTATTCTTTAGGATTAGCATGTCTGCATGATTAGATCTAATCAGGAATTGTAATTGTAAGCCTATGGAAACATCTCCGCCTAATATGGAAATAAGTTTTTCTACTCTTCGTTGATGCTCTTTTTCTTCATCATTTAAACTTTCTATATCTCTTTCTGGTTTCTTTGACTCTTCAGCTGGTGCCTGATCTACTTCCATTGAGGAGGATTCAGGGAAGGGTCCACCTTGAGGTTGGGGTTTACCACCTAAAGCGCTTGGAATTGGAGCTGTAACCCTAAGGGCCTGTAAAACCCTTCCTAAGAATTGTTGTGTTGCTGAATCATACAAATCAAAGGCTATTTGGTACGCCATAAGAACTGATTCCTGAGGCCCATGTGTCAGTTTATCAAGAATTTCAGCTACAGAAAGGGGATCTTCAAGGAAGATTAAACACTGACACATGTTTACATAATCTGGGATATTAAGACCTCTGTACAGACCAACTAGTGATCTTAAGACTGTGCTGCGGAACCCACGATTTTGGAGGAGACTCATCGCTACAGTAAAGGCATACTGAAGCATTCCTGAAACAGAGAAATTATAGTAAATTGTTACAGTTTATATGTCTTAGATCCCAATAATTTCTAGTTTTATAATAGGGTTTTATCAGCCTCTTCAATTAAGTGTCTTTTAGATGAGAAATAATATTTTTACACATTATAAACTATTTTGTATGTTTTCAAAACACTTTAATAGTTTAACATGCCTATATATTACATATATTTATTTGCTGTAGTTAAAATATTTTTCTAATAAATTTAACATAAATATCGCATTCTAAACCCTTAAAGTGTTTTATTTAAATGTAGTAGTACACATTAGCGTAACCACAGACAGTATTTAATTTTCCTAGTAAGTTTATATTCAATAGGATATAAACTATTAAAGTATGTTTTTTTTTTTACTATTCAAATGTTACATTTTTAACAACTGAAAATAATTTGTATCTAAAGAACTTGTCTTATAACTAAATAATTTCTAAAGTAATCCGATTTAGTAAATAAATAGAATATAATTAAGAAGATAGCTTAAATAATAATATAACCTTTTTAATATAATCTTTAGCTTTATTAGAATGTGCAATGCCATGTAGGTCAACTAGTTTATTGTTTGTAATATTGAACATTAAAAAGAAATGTTCACTGTGAAATTAACATTTAAGGAGTGTCAACCTAATTTGGCTGTGGACATGAAACTATTTTTATTAAAAGACCTAAATCATTAATTAGATCAAATTTCTAACAGTTAACAAAATTGTACTACAGCTACATCTCACTAAATTTACCTGGGATATCATCAGATTTCATAATTGACTGTTCGAAGATGTCCATCCTCCGCGTCTCCAGCGCTAAACCTAGGGCTTGTCTGTATTGTCCGTCTTCCAGGCATCGAAGAAACATACGGTTAACAATCGCTTCCAATCTTGGATCAATGAGCTCTGTGGCGCTATCCAAGAAAATAGCCTTCCGCTTTTGTGTATAGAAGTCAATCGCCTTCGCAATCGTCGTGTCCACATACTCATTTCTTGCGTTGACATCAAAAAGATCCCCAGCTCCCAAAGCATACGTAAGCGAGTCTTCGAATGCACCTAAGTGGTAATACACCTTACTAGCTACCAAAGCCGCCAACTGATGTTGAGAAAACACTTTGTCCTCGTGCAAAATTTCAATCTTCTCAATGGATTCAGATATCTCCGGCCAGAATTCATCAACAATGGTGTCGAGCCTTTTCAGGGCAAATTCCTTCACTTCGTGCATCGGTTCATCGAGCAGGGATATTATCCCTGCGGCTGAGGTGATGTTCATTTTGATTAATTCCTTTAATCACACTTAAGTTAATTATTTATGTCGCGGAGATCTTGCTTTGTACTAAATTATTAACAAGAAAATATCTTCCCAGTTTTCACGATGATTTGACAATTTTGTTTGGATATACAACAGATTCTATTAATAAGCGATTGCAGATAAGAAACGTTTTCTTTATTGTTTATACCTTGCACAGTATTGTATTGCCATAAAGTTTGAATTGTTTTTTATAAAGCAAAAGATGGTACCAAGAGAAATAAAATTAAGTTATTTAAATTAAAATAAGTTATTCTGAAAAATAAAATCAAGTAATATATATTTTTAAATCAAGCAACATAACATGACAATTTGAATCGCGTTGTTATTTTACTGTCAATTTGAATTGTTTTCTTGACAGATGCGTGACGTGTGTTGACGATTATTTGAAAGTGCTGGAAGATCGAACAGCTGCGTTTACCTTGCAAAACCAATATTATTAGTTAAATTATATCACAAAATGTTAGACTTATTTAGCATTTTTAGTAAAGGCGGTATAGTGTTATGGTGTTTTCAAAGCACGAGCGATATATTCTCGCCGTCAGTGAATTCTTTGATAAGAAACGTAATCTTACAAGTAAGTTCATTACCATTTATTATAGAAGCCAATGCTTACGTTAATCTCATTTATTGAAGGACGTCTTGTAATCTACTTATAATAATTACTTTAACGATATCATTACATGAATGATTATTTCAGGAGCGTTCTGGGAATAATTCCTATAACCATAATGCCCTTACACTCCAATACAAGCTTGATAATGAGTTTGAACTGGTTTTTGTGGTTGCGTACCAGAAGATATTGCAACTCTCGTATGTGGATAAGTTCCTCAATGACATACACTTGGAGTTTAGGGATAAATACAAGAATGATTTGCAAGGAGGACACTATATAACAGATTTTGATTTCAAAACTACATTTGAAAATGTGCTAAGACAGTGTGAACAATGGGGTATGTAACAACTATATTAAATATACTAGAGTTAGTATATATTTTTCTTAAGCTTAAATATGCCAAACTAGATGTGATGATTTATTTTGTTAAAAGTATTAAATATATTATTTAAAGACAAACTCATTATTTATTACTTTAATGAAGCAACCTATTACACTAATTATCATATTTCTAAATGGCCCTTAAGTTGAAAACTTTCTCTTTAATTTCAGCTAAGTCACAAGCAAAAATACCAAAACAAATGAGAACCTTTGAAGACTCTCTGAAGTCTAAAAAAACAGTTGCATCTATGATTGAAAGGAAGGGTGATGAGAAAAATAAAAAGTCAGGTTTGTTTACATGTATTACTTTCTTGAATATACTTTGGTTTCATAGTATGTCCATTTTAAAATGCCTCTAAAGAAGAACAAAAAACTAACCGTACCAAACATTTTTTTCATTTGTTTTCTGTCAACATGCATTGCTTATAACATATCTGTCTTAATTATGGGAGCTGTTTCAGATGATGATATTTTTGTATGTTTGTAACCAAATGTATAAGTAAAATACTACAGTACAACTAAATTTACACAGAATGACTTGCATTTACACTTTGATAAGAACAAATTTAACTGTGTTACTTAAAATTGAATATCTAATTACATTTGAAACCATGCGTGATACTTTTATCAGTTAAACTTCATGTTATTAATATACATATTGATATAGTTTAAAATGCATAACATGTGGATATTTTCTTACACTAATAGCAATCTTTTAAATTTCTATGCCTGACTGCTCTGTTTTCCAGAGGCTAAAAAACATAACCTCTATGTTACCCAATTACCAATAATTACAAAATAGTTTTGCTATCAATCTGTAACAAACTGTTTGTTTTTCAGTAAAAATAGTAGAAAATAAGAGCATAGCTAATGGTAAAGTAGAAGAACCGGTAGACACTGATGATGATTTAATTGCGGCCAACAGGGCTAAGCTTGCACAGAAATTGGCCACCAAGGGAAAGAAGGATGTAAAGTGAGTAGATTTTGTCGTTTACAAGAGCGAAATGTTTTATTTTGTATATTTTTTACATCATCACCTTGAATAGTAAATCAAAAATTGATTTTAGATGGAAAAAAAATTACGACTAGGGCGGCACTTGAATGTGCCCTACACGTTTGTCATAGAATTTATGTAACCTAGTGATACAAGCATCTCTTGCCAATAAAATTTAACCTTAAAATTTGCGAGTTAAGGTTTATTGTCCTAATACGGCTGCAGCATTCGGGTTTTAATTTATATAATGCCATTGTGTGTCACTGAAACATGCTAATGTTTTCATAGTAATCATATTTTCCCTTTAATATATAAATATATAAGTACTTATTAAGACACTTAGAAACGTTCCCCGAAAGCACCCGTCCTACCACAGGTGTCCCCGAAAGAAAATAAGACACTTAGAAATTGTATTCTTCTCTTTAGGAAATCTCCAAAGAGTCCAACCAATGCAAACAAAGTAGTGGACCGCACTAAGAAGCCTCGCGTTTGGGAATTAGGGGGTGATTCTAGGGACCTGCCTTCACTTGACTTCAGCACAGATAAGGAGGGTGATGTTGAGGTAGCAGCTGATACACAGGTATGTGTGGTTTTTAAAGCACTTGTATATAATCATATTGATAACTAACAATATCTGTAGTAAAATTTACAAAAACGAATTTGCTACTAAATTGGTGACATAAATAATTTTTTTGATAAATAACAGATAAAACAATGTGAAAATGAATTTTTTAATGTCTGCTTGTAGCTACTTTGCGGAGTGGTCATTCTTTCTATCGTTACTTTAATATAATTTATATTAACTTTTTAATTAGTTGATCGGCCAAATGACGGGTGCCATTCGGGATTTGGAGGTTGAGTCCGAAGAATCAAGCAGTGAGGAAGAAGTGGAACAAGGGAAACCCAGTCCCAAGAAATCTGGGGGCATGTTCAGTATATTTAAAGGTAATTTTCTTGTTTTCAACTCCAATGGCCTCAGGCCATTCAAGCTTTATTTGTTTGTTGGCTTTATTTGTTTGTTGTTGAAAATATAAGCCCTTCATTCAGTTATGATCTTTTTTATATAGATTTAAATTTGTTTTTTTTTACAATCACCAGGGATATAAGGTTCTAATTTCATTTAAATCTTTCTATAACTAAGATTTCATTAAGTAAATATTATTTTTCAGGTCTGGTGGGCTCTAAGGCTTTAACTGAAGAGACGATGCGACCAGTGCTGGACAAGATGAGGGACCATTTGATTGGCAAGAACGTTGCTGCTGATATAGCTAATAAGCTTTGCGACTCCGTCTCTACTAAGCTAGATGGAAAGGTATACTTCTCACTTGTCTTGAGTCTGAATCTGTTCTAGTGTTGAGTTTATTTATTGCTTTCTGTAATATTTATATATATTTTTATTATACTAGTTAGTAAGAAACTTTTTTTAACGCCTGTTTTATATTAATGAGTATTATAGAATCCGTCCAAAGAGAAAAAAAAATTTTTTGAATCTTTTATATCTTTACTGAAGAAGTCAATTATTTTGGATAAGTATGTAATTTTAAACATACACTCAGTTAAATACTGTCTATAGTGAGTTTTGGACACAATCTAAATTCCATTCTTAAGTGTCTTATAAATGTCTACTGTAAAATAAAGAATGTGAAATTTAATTGCATGCAGTTGCAGGCTTTTCTCGTGTACTTAACCATGTTTACTTAGGAGGAACCATGTCTTTAATAATTCTAGCCATTACCTTTTTAAAAAAGGACTGAAGTTATTCTTTTTTTTTGTTGGCAGGTCCTTGGTACTTTCGACAGTGTGGCCAAGACGGTGAAAGCTACTCTAACGGAGTCGCTGATGCAGATTCTATCTCCAAAACGACGCGTGGACATCCTCCGTGATTGTCTCCATGCAAAGCAGCAGGGTCGGCCATATGTTATGTCCTTTTGCGGGGTGAGTATTCTGCTGTTTTTGGTCATAGTTACTTTTTGCTGGAAGACTTTAATATTTGACTCACTTAGGTTGAAATTACGATTTGACGATCTAAATAATACAATTTTAAAGAAAATAAAGTATATTTTATTTATATAAGAACAAGTACCTATCAGTACAACGGACACATAATTGTGTATACATTCCACGTTTCATTCTATGTACGTTTTTTTTCCAGCGTTCTAGCATTTATTCGACATTGTGAATTTAACTAAAATTAACAAATAAACAGGTAAACGGCGTTGGAAAATCGACGAATTTGGCAAAGATCTGTTTTTGGTTGATCGAGAACGATCTGTCAGTTTTGATTGCCGCTTGCGACACGTTCCGTGCAGGTGCGGTCGAACAACTGCGCACGCACACACGTCGTTTGGACGCATTGCATCCACCGCAGGCGCATGGAGGCCGACGCATGGTTCATCTCTATGAGAAGGGATATGGTAACCATATATAACTTATAAATCCAAATTAGCATATTCCAGCTAAAATAAGTTAACCTTCTTTACAAATTATTCCAACTACGTCCCGATGTTTCGTACGTTTTGCAGCAGCCATGGTCACGGGTAGACTAAATATGGAGCCATCTCTAATGTCTAAATAAAAACTGCTACGCTAGCGCCATCTGTTGCGCATCTCGTTTAGATGTTACAAAGCTGGGGTATTTCATGAAGTGCACCCATTGTTGTCTGTCCTCCTCTATCATAAAAAACCCATTCGCTTTGCACTAAATATGAAACGTGAATTTTTTACATATATTAATGGTTACATTATTCCTTTTCAGGCAAGGACGCAGCCGGTATAGCAGCAGAGGCCATCCGTTTTGCGGCAGACTCCAAAATAGACATCGTCCTTATCGACACGGCTGGCAGAATGCAGGACAATGAACCGCTCATGCGCGCTCTAGCCAAACTGATTAAGGTCAATGAACCCGATCTGGTGCTGTTCGTGGGCGAAGCCCTAGTCGGGAACGAAGCCGTAGATCAGCTGGTTAAATTTAATCAGGCGTTAGCTGATCACAGTTCATCGTCCAACCCGCACGTCATAGACGGGATAGTGTTGACCAAATTCGATACTATCGACGATAAAGTGGGCGCGGCGATATCGATGACGTACATCACTGGTCAACCGATCGTTTTCGTGGGGACGGGACAGACTTACACGGATTTGAAGGCGCTGAATGCAAACGCGGTCGTTCATGCGTTAATGAAGTAGTTTGATGGGTGGTTATTTGACGGATTCGTAAGTGAAAATCAATAGGTTTTTAGGTTATAAAATATGGTGACTTTTTTATCATGCTCGCTGGTGTTATGGTTGCAATGACAAACTAATAATGGTCCCATCCCAAGGATGCCATCCATATGTTATGTAAATGATATTTTACCTTAATTTATTATACAGATATATAGCAATAAATAAAATGTGTTCAATATCAAATGACAAATAATAAAATTAATTTACTTTAATTATACGAATCACAAGAAAGCTGTGACTATAAAACAAATAAATTTCGCCGTTTCACTTACGAATCCTTATTGACCTATTTCTGGTGATTTTCACTTTCATCTAGTATTCTAAATCACTATGGGAACCAATTGTTACTTTCGCACTTTTTTCTTGCTCCAAAACTACATTCAAGTTACCAAGAATTTGTGGCCATTTTTAGCTTGTCTTCTAGAAACTTAATTCTCTTTCAGTCAGATAATGGATTCAGAATAAGCAATAATAAGTCATTAAATTTTATCCTTGACATACGTCAGTTTAACTGACAATTGACACTTCAAAAAAAAGTCTAAAATGTTTTTACTTTAAATCCAATCCTTTTTGAGGTTACATTTCGGGTATAGTTAAGTTCAACGTCATTTCAAAGTTTATAACGACTAGCGCCTTAAATTATTTTATATTTCCATTTAATTGTATCTCTATCATATCACCTATATTTGTTCTATTGTTAATGGTAATGGATTCTATTACGTTAAATAAATGTTTATTTTCTGATTATTTTGTTTGTTTTATTAATTTATGTTGCTTGCGTTTCTATCGGGACAGATTAATCACTTGTAATTTTTTTAATGCTTTTCTATCAATTTTTGTTTTTAATCTATAAAAAATGCATTTTAGGGTGATATGTTTCGATAAATTGAAATCGATTCAAACGGCTTGCGCATTTTAAAAGGTCTGTAAGCATTCTAGCTGCTGTGTTCTATTCTTCGTTATGAAAATGAAAGCAGACAGATAATAATTTGTACTGCATTACATTTTATTCATGTATACACAAAACACAAGTGTTATATCCGAACTTAATCTTAAGTTACATATGTCTGTTTGTCAGCACAACATAAAGAAAATGGTCCACCTTTTATTTATATCTTTTTTTCGATTCGTACTTATTTCTAATGTTAATGTTTATCATTGTTAAGACTTTTAAAGATAACTGAAATATTATTTCTAGGTTAATTACTTATTACTTAATATTTCAACCACTTCTTTCTATTCCTCCAAGTAAATGATGACAATGATATATGTGGCAGTGCCTTTTTATTATAGGAATTCCTTAATTTGATGTATATTACAGACCATTCTTTATATTTTAAAACAGAACGAATTTTGAATGATTGCAAAAGTGTGTAGTGATTTTTTTTTTGTAATTTTGTCAAATTGTTTTAAAAATATTGCTGTAAGGGTAAAAAATTCCTTATTAATCATTTGCCAAGATGACATTGCAGATTTAGTCTTAACCACAAAACATGGCATGTCATTTAAGAATGTGGTCAATGCAGCAATGATTACATGTTGTCTTTTTCTCTCGTATTGTAAGTCAAATTTTGTGTGATAAGGACAACATAAATTTGGCAGCATCGTTTTTCAATATAGCACGGGCGTAGAATTAAGAATATTATAAATTGTTTTTCCATTTATTACAGTTTGTTATAAAAAAATCCACTGTTTCTTTTCACGCCAATTTACATAACCAAGGTACCAAATTCTCCTTCCAACGCTTCTGTAAATCAATTTATTTTTTAATGTTCCGCCAGTAGACGTGTATAAAACCTGAAGATTTATTTATTGAGGGAATCTGAATTAGTCTGTGGATTTACTAATGTAAAGTGAATCATTAGTATTTTTCACATGATTTCTGCGATGATGATGATGTATGTTAAGAGTACCTTTTTAACTAGCGTTTGAAGCGGCAATCAAATTCAAACCATAACATTTCTACTTCAAATGTTTGTTCTAATAAACTACTTATTTACGAACAGCGTTAGCACAAAACATATTTTAAGCTCCAAATTATTTCTAATGACCTTTTCATTAAACACTTCCTAATTATGGTGGACATATACCGAATTAATGAACACCTAGTTTTGCCATCGTCAGTGAAAGTGCAGAATGGATAAAGTGTACGAATATGCGAAATCTGCGATAGTTCATTTTAAATTGGAAAGATGTTGTTGTCTAGCCCCCATCCGTATTGGTGTGATAATAATGGGATATTTTAATGTATTTGTTGGGGTAAGTTCGAGTTTTGATTGTCATTCTTTTATAAAAAGGCCTGACTGAAACCAATCAATTCTCACGGCTTGATGAAATAATTGATTGATGATATTCCCACCTGATAAAAAATAAAATAAGAGAAATTTTGCACTCGTTGAGAATCGAATCCAAGGCCCGTCACTTATTAGCCATACATATCAGCAGTTTTGATCAACCAGTCCGTCAAAGCGTTCTTAGGTAAGTACCGATGTACATGACCGTACCATTCATCGAAACAAATGAATGCTTTTAAACTGCTTAAAAAATAATTTCAGAGTAAAAAGAAACGGAGATAGATTTAAAAGCACAAGACATCTATAAAATATAGCATATAATATTGTTCAAATTGGCACGGTATGTCTCAGTTAGGCGGGTTCGAGTTCTGCTCGTATTATGTTCTTCTTCACATAGTCGGATGCTCACGATTTTTGTATTAAGTAAAAAACAGCGATCTATTAAAAATACTATTTACATTCAAAAAGCATATTGAATTCATCGGATAAATACAGCACTTTATTAATTCTAATAAGGGAATTTACTTCCAGCTATTATCCCTGGTAGGAACAGCGGATGGAGGCATCACACCACCTCTAATGGCAGTTCAAGAGTTGATCCTCGAAGATAATGCTTCCAAGCCCCTGGGTGTCATTGCGTATACAGCAGAAGTCGGTTTCAACATGGTGCTGCTATGCGGCATATACAGGGTAAAATAGCAATGAAGTTTGCGTAAAAAATAGCAAAATTTTAACGGTTAAAAATGACGCTTAACACACCGTCATTACAGTTGCTGAAACTAAAATGTCGTGTCGTAATTAAAAATAAGTAAAATGCTGTCTATAGTGTACACGAGTAGTACACATTTAAATAAAACACTTTAACAGATTAAAACGCGATATATATGTTAAACTTATTGAAAATGACTTTTAATAAGTTATATAACAGCTAATATATCGCGTTTAAAAATCGAAAACAAATTGAAAAAAAAATTCGACTCGGGCAGGTCTTGAACCGGCAACGTCTGCGTTCCGTGCTGTTAGTTAAACTTATTGAAAACCATATTCAATAAGTTTAACTAATATATCGCGTTTTAAACCATTAAAGTGTTTTATTTAAAAATAAGTTATCTAATATACAATGTACTTATAAACTTTAATTTATATAAAAAATATTTCTTGATATAAATTAAAGTTAACATTCATAGCTTGGTTAAATGTAAAGCAAGAGATGTCTTAGAGTCGCATTCCGGGGCAATAAAGTGTTTCAGTCGGGCAGGGCACAAAAGTTTGATCAATCAAAAAGTTGCCAGTAAATAAAATCGATCGGTGAAACGGAGACAAATGTTCGCCCCGCTGGGGAAACTTTTTAACAACTTTACTTTAATTTATATTGAAAATCTATTGACAACATCGATACACAGAACCGCACCTCAGGGGGGGGGGGGGGAGGAAGGGGGCAGGCCCCCTCGTCGAAATTTTTCAACTTATAAACCCCCTTCCACCCCTCGCGCAGTGTAATTTCAACAGCACGGAAAGTGACGAGGGGGGGGGGGAAGGTCCGGCGGGAAAGGAAAATTTTTTCAATTTATTTTCGATTTTTAAATTATATAGTGCCTTCATGTGCAATAACATGTGAAAAAATTAAGTTTAAACTTTATTTAATTTTGTTAAAACCTATACAACACTTTACACGAGAAATGCAAGATTTCATAGGTTGAAAAAATTCGACGAAGGTAGTACACTGTAGCTTCGTTGCTTACGGTAGCTCAGTTGCTTAAAGTAACAGCACGCAACGCTGTGGATACCGATTCAAGACCTGCCTATATAAGATACAAAACATCATTATAAGTCGGATAAGGTATAGAATATCAATCAACTACGCAAAATCCATCTCAAATGATACGGGCACTGAAATGTTTGGTCCAACACCTATGCCTGATTGTCTTTTATTTTACAGAATGATGTAGTCCTCCTGCGAATCTATATTTACTTCGTGGTGGTAGCAGTGGTGTCTTCCATATTGGTATACTCTATGGTCATTGCGCTGATATCGATTCTGACGAAACTGCTCATATTTGGTAGTATCGGTACGTTTATTTTTAAGACATAGACAAGATAGCTTAGAGTTCACTTAATGATCGAAAGATGTGATTGACTTATTTTGGGTTAGGATATTCAGATGTCCACGAAATGCTATGATAACTTTTACACTTTATTTTCACACTTTGATTTTTTATTTGAACCTACGACCCGTCGATACGCAAATTTTCAGCCCTTGGCAATAATATTATTAATCAATGTATGTAAAGGTCGATTTAAAAATCAATGTTACTACTCCAGTAAAATAATACTGCACTGCTATTTTTATGAAATTTTCAATCAGTCAGATCTGGCTTATGACACAAGTTCGATTTCTGACAGAGTCATAGTAGTTTAACATTTTGTAGGTTGAATTTTTATAATGGGTTTTGTCTTACTTTTTACCGAGACCCTGTTAATTAATCTTGAAAGCTGTATTCATCTTTCTTTTTACAGCATTTCAATTCTACATTATACTCCTAGTAAGAAGCGCGATAGTTGAAATAAAAGAAAGCAATGCCACAGATAAAAATGGCCACGCAGTTATTTATTCGGTAGTGCGAGATAGCGAAAGTAAAGTTGAAATCAAACTACCCTCCGAGCAGGGACAAGAAATTGAGAAAAAAGAATTGGAAGATGAAACTGTTAAAGAGACGGAAAATACTGAAGTAAAGGTGGCATTAGATGAAAATGGAGACACAAATCATAATTCCGAGGAAAAGCCAGAAAGTATCGAAGTACCACATAAAAGTAGTGACAATGTAAAGTGAAATCCAATTTGACTAGGCACAACGTCAAAATTAGCTATTGATAAAAAGCATTTTGATCCTATAAAATGCTTTGTTGAACTAAATAGAATATCGTTTTTAAGTAAATCATTTGATTTATGAAGATCTTTTCATTAAATAAACTATAATAAGACCGTAGGCACATATAAATCAAATGATTTTCAAACAAATGAAATTTGTATTTTCGGTAGCAGCAAAAAGATTGTTATGATTTATATTTTCAAGCATTAATAGGGTTTAAATAAAACACTTTAACGGTTCAAAACGCGATATATTAGTTAAACTTATTTGAAAATGATTTTTAACTTCGGGCCGACGTTAAACACACAACAAGTACAAATTTCATTTTTAAAATCATTATATGTGCCTACGTGTGTATAGACAGTATTTAATTAATAGGGTTGTTAAACGTCCGAATATTCAAAGCTAAAATAGGTAGGCAGCACATCTTGTCAAGATGTTATATGGCTGAGGTATTTCCCCCCATTGAATTCTATATCTGTCTTCCTCAATCGTAAAAAGCGCCGATTCCACTGACTGTTGTTAGTTAAATTGGTTATTTTCTTTGGCATAAAGGTCAAAGGTCATTTATTCATGTATGTAATTAGGTGCACTTATGTTACGTCACACCAGATTAAGTTAGTCTTAAACTTAAATTTACATTTGCTACCACGTCTCACATCAAGTGTGTAGAATGAGAAGAACTGGCAAGAAACTCACCGCCAGTCCTAACCTTGGGGTTTAAACAAACACAATATACGAAAGACATATTTATTCATCTGTCAAATCAACAATAGACCATAAACAGTTTGAAACAATTTTAACTGCTCATATTAAAAACAAAATTTAAACCAATAGATGAAAAAGTTAAACAGTCATCCAACATTTTGAAATTTACAGACTATTTTAAATCGTATTTTGAACCTAGGACCTGTCAAATTAATGTCAATGATTATAAATATGGAGGTTTAAATTGAGCTTTTTTATCTTCCCTACTCTAACATGATAATTACGAAAATTAAAAACAGTCAATCAACAAATGTCAAACACATTGTTACAGGTGGTAACTAAGAATAGTCTTATAGAGTACCATAGCTTTCTCACTCAGACAAAGAAAATGTTATTTTACAATGGCCATCACGATAACATTATCGAATAAGAATCTATATAATATTTACTATAATCTATATATTCTACCTATACCTTAAATACAATACTCTTACAAGTTTATGTACCGGAACAAGTCAATAGAGGTAGGATTCACTTTGTGAAAGCAACGGTCCAACTAAATAAAGACCTTTAACTGTTTAAAACGCGAAAATAACTATTCATGATTTTTATTGACCCAACGTTTGATGTTACGTAAACTAAAATAATGCGCGTTTTAAAGAGTTAAAAGTGTTTTATTTGTGTGTTCTATTCGGGTAAGTAGAGACATTGGTAATCATACATCTCATAAATGAATTTCGATCGGATTTTTGTTTGGAAAATTAACTGAACAAAACCGAAAAGAGAATTTATATATCACGGTTTGTGCGCCTTCAAACGATGGTGTGGGCGTGGAAAATCAGTACTGCAACTAACTAATGTCCAGAATATTATTCGCAGAATATTAGTCGCTGGCTAACAATAGTGGCTAATCCAATCAACTCGTTTCGCTGAACGACTTAGCATATGTTTTATACCATTTTTGAAATGGAAATTCTGAACAGTTCTGTCACAATATCTTTGATCTTTACTGAAACTTACTTTGGCTGCCTCTGAGACTGCGAGACGATCCCATACCGCGACCTAAAACGAAATATTTCTTTTTAACCTAATGGTAACTTAAAAATAGATAATAAGTGATAATACAATTTCCGAAACATGTAGTACTTCGCCTGGAAGTCTGGATAAGCCGTGAAAGTTTAATCACGCTTCGTCACGGTATTCACGGTTTAAGTCTGTGGATTTCCGATTATAATATAGTTGGACATCTTGTTTTGATGCTATAGACTGGGGTAACTCACTTACCATCAAGTGAGCATGGAGTTTGTGTGTACTCCTGTATCATAAAAAAAAATGTGAATATCCCGATTTGCAGAAAATTATAAATGGTTTCGGGAAACGTTGGACCTTGTAAAAATCGAACCCAAGATCCATCTCACTGGAACGAGCTTATCAAAATCATCTTACCTCGTCCAGCCAGCGCTAGACTGGGAAACTCGATCTCTGATAACTCTGGAGCGATCTCCACCCGAGGGCCACCTGTGGATGAAACAAATAATATTAGCCAAATAAATGTAAACCAAGAGCGATGCTAGAGGTAGAGTGGTATAATAATAATGATTTTTAATAAGGAGGAAACATAAATGCAATTAACTTAGGCAAAAATGAATTAGTACTATTATTAAATAAATAAATAAATTTGTGTAAAATTCTTGTAGGAACCATTTTTAGACTATGAAAATATAAATAACTCGAGTCATAAAATTGCAGTTAGGCTACTCTGCCTCTAGTGGTCTCAAAGTTTAATGTAATGTATAAGTATTCCGTATTACAAAGACATCGCTGTCTATGAACTGTGCAGGAACCTCTTTAGAACAGCGATAGAGTTTAAATTCATATTTATCAGTCATCGGTATGAGAAATATATAAAATAAACAACTGATGTAGAAGGACATCGCTCACAACAGATTTGTTGCAACGCCGATTTTACAGTGAAGTCCCATGGATACCACTTTTTTAAAGTTGACAAGAAGTGGAAAAGGGAGGAAACACAAGTATAAATTATGGTATTTTAAAATAAAAAAATGCTCACCAGTTCTTTTGGGCATTCGCAGTGGTACGTGTCTATTCTCCGCTGAAAGTAACAAAGTATAAAAACATCAATGAAACGAATATATTGTTTAAATAGTAAATACAAGGTTCTTTTAGGACCGACACACATGGGAAGGTTTACCTCATGGAAGGATGACAGAGTTTAACATCTAAACAGGATGCGCCCTATTTTGACTTTTGCATATTTTAAAATCCGCAGACTGCAACCGAAACGCAATAAGTCTTGCATCTGTTGAGCTGTTCTTATATTGCTACTAGCGGACCTATGAGATTGTTTATATTTAACCTCATGTGTAGTTTACTGAATGGCATGTACTCAAACAATTTACTAGATTTATTTTAATAAGTTTGATACAAAAACATAAAGGTGACTGCAGTCATACAGACACCTAAAATAGAGGTGACTGCAGTCACACAGACTCCTAAAATAGAGGTGACTACAGTCACCCCCTGTTGGGCCGACAACGCATCCAAATAGAGGTAATTGGCTCTTCTATCAAGTAAACCTTATGCTTGTTGGTCTTAGATATTTCTTTTTTAAGATTTTAGATAGTTAAATGAATGTGTGTATTACACTTACAAAGCACGCTTTCGCTAGATGAGTTCGCCAAGTCAAAACTTATGTTCATTGTTTGTTTCTGAAAACATTAATACATATTAAAAAAGCCTTACAAACATATTACAGACAATGAGATCGATTCGCTGTTGAGAATTTGTAAATGGCTTGCATTGGGTACTTGAGGAGTACTGGGTCCAAATATCAAGGAAACATGATGAATACTTTCTTAAGCAAAGAACACTAATGTGTTTTTCTCATACATAACTATTGATTTACTAGCTGAACTGGCAAACGTCCTTGTGAGTTAAACTTAATAGACATATTCTGTCGCGGATTTTCTTTAGATTCTTTAAAAAATAATTATTTTTTACACTGTTTTCGGTTTCTTGAACCGCTTTCGCAGTGCATGCAACGAAATCCTTTTTCTACACATTTCCTTCTGTTTCTGCGCTCCTATTGGGCGCAGTTTCATATTTTATAGCCGATGGGTTTACTCAATAAATGGTCTAGGGCAATTTTTCAACTCGAACCAGTAGTTCCTGAGATTAGCGCGTTCAAACATACAAACAAACTGTTTAGCTTTATATATGATAGTTCTACCCGAGAAATGGTTTTTTACGTGTCAATTGATGGCAGATAACTTACCGTTAAAGCGGCAATCGAAGAACTGACCTCTTTCCTCCTTTGAACTTGAGTTTCTATTATTTGCTAAAAATTAAAATGGTATTATTATATCGTTAGGCAAATGAGAAATTAAATAACACACTTTTAACCGTTTATAACGCGAAATATATTAGTTAACTCCCCTTATGACCACAACTGGTACAGAGCGTCTGAAACGTCGGGCCGTACCTATATATATGGGTCTTATATACTTGCGTTTTAATCTGTTAAAAGTTGTCTTATAATGTATACATATTATTTTGAAATAAAGTATGAATAATAAAAATGATGAAACAAACAAAAAAAGAGTTTGAAGAGTTACACTCACTTCAACATCAAAGTCGGGCGGCAAATGCTTCCCGGCCTCCATGTCCACGCCCAATACTGGGCAGCACGAGTCCATTATGGTGAACGCGAGACGCTGCGCACGCGACATAGTACATTCTGTCGTCAGATCTATCTTATTGTGGTGCTGTGGACGTGACGGACAACACATGACGGACTCGTTAGTCTAATGCTAGCAATATATGGTTAATGTAATGTTTCTAATCAATTTATAACATGTTAGACTTCGCCCGGCAATCTGTATGGCAGGAATATCAAAATTCAACCGGGTCATGAAACACTGTCCACAGATGAAAAAAGCATTAATTTCCAAAATTTCAGTTTCAGTCTATGGTTTTCCAAATATTCAAAGCCATAGAAGTCTACAGTGCAACTTTTTTTGATATTATAGGGCTGAAGTATTTCACCTTCCATCCAGCGGACCCCGACCTTGTCTATCCACCTTTATATTAAAATAAACATGTTCTATACTTCGACATTGATATCCTTTACAGTCGAAATAAAACACTTTAACGGTTTAAAACGTGATATATTAGTTAAACTTATTTATAACTTCGGCCCGACGTGTCTCCCCGTGACCACGGCTGCTGCAAAGCATCCGAAACGTCGGGCCGAAGTTAAAAATCATTTTCAAATAAGTTTAACTAATATATCGCGTTGTAAACCGTTAAAGTGTTTTATTTAAATGTGTACTACTCGCGTAAACTATAGACTTTAGTATCCTTTACAGTCTTTTAAAAATTAATATTAAAACCAAATATTTCAATTGTACATAATAATTGTATAAATTTTACATAACAATAGTCATAGTAGTAATATATATTGAAAAACTCACATCACAACCAATCCCCGGTGAATATTTAAAAGGGTCCTTCTTTAGCTGCACTAAAGGCAGCGATTCCTTGGGGAACAAATCGGTTGGCTGAACACTTATTGCGTTCTTCAGGTAATAGAAGAGTGTGTCTATCTTGTACACGCGGAATAACATCTCATCTTCAGCTGTAGAAAATTAAATTATATTTAGATTAAAAAAAATATGCAATAACAAATATACTATATTATTTAGCCTGTTTATTAATTTATATAATTGCGCATTTATCGCAGCCAATCTATGTTGTAAGTGCTACTTTGCCGCAACCTCACATCACTCCTACTCTAACTCCCACTCCTATTCCCAAAAAGCCAAAAAGTTTTATTGTTCTAGCTTCAAAAACCACGAATTTCCATACAAACGCAAAAAGTAGCCTATGTTCTTTCTCAGGGTCTAAACCATCAGTGTACCAAATTTTATTCAAATCCATTCAGTAGTTTTGGCATGAAAGAGTAACAGACAGACAGACAGAGTTACTTTCGCATTTATAATATTAGTAAGGATTGTTAAACTGAAGAGTTTGTTTGTATTTTTAAACACACTTAAATCAGGTAGTTAGATTTGAAATTTATGTGTGAAATAAACTTTAGTTCTCAAGTAAGTGGTCTTTCTCATTATTAACTAAACACAGTAATTCAAACAAAATAGTTTTCAATTGCATAAGGGATTAAGGCTTTTAATTACGCTTAGATCTTACAAGCTCGGCTGCACATTTCATAAATGAAGTCTTGCACCGGTGCCACTTTCTCTGGCATTGTGAAGATAGG
The DNA here is from genome assembly GCA_963661955.1 of Leptosia nina. NCBI lineage: Eukaryota > Metazoa > Arthropoda > Insecta > Lepidoptera > Pieridae > Leptosia > Leptosia nina. The sequence goes on along the minus strand of CAVLEF010000004.1, from coordinate 1,058,544 downwards.
TGGCAGCACCTTAGCACTGGGGTCACTCCGCTTCAAGTAATCGATGACGTTTGCCAAAATCTGCATATAATTGCTTGGAGTAGAATCTTCATCGGGCATCTCGAGGCCAAACTCCTTACTTCCCATTTTGACATCATATGCATAGCCCCGTTCAATGCGCCCTACATAAGAAAATAAATTGTACATTGTGTAATGTAACTAAGTATAAACATATAGAACCATATATTTTTTACATAGCATGTGTTTTTTTTTATCGAATTAATTTCAGTTGGATAAGACACAGAAGGCAGATCAACTTCAGTAAAAGAGACGCATACATTTATCTGCTCCAAAAGAGGGAAATAAATAATAAAATATAGAAAGCCGACATTTATATTTACCATTACATCTCAAAACTGTGAAGGAGGGAGTGTCAAGGAATTAATAGCTATCAAAGAGCTAAATCCACTTCCACTCACCTCCATTGCAAATTAAACCAGTGTATGTATATCAAGTATGGCTAGTAGATGAAATAAGATGATAGCCGGGTGCCCTAAACCGTCAGCCTATGCTATTATACATATAATTAACCTGGATTAATCATCTCGTGATATAAATCTTTGATTCCATCTGCCAAGCTGAATCGCAGAATTGTGCTCTCTCCAATCACATATCTGTTTCTAACTTTGCAATAGTAATTTACATCTATGATGTATATGTCCCTGTTACGTATACCTGAAAATTAAGATAAGTCTTATGTATTATAAAATATAATTTATTCCTTTAATATTTATGATAGTAAATATGATTAATTTCTATAAGTAAGTATATTTGATTAAAACTACCCACACTTAGTACAATAATATATAATAGAATCAGAATATCTCACTGAATAAAACAATATTCATGTTACTGAATTTGATGTACCTTAAATTAGTACTAAAATGTTTTGAATTATGTACTCTTGGGTGATCAATAGAAATGATAGAAATATAGGGTTTAATATTTTAGTAGCACATTCTTAATTACAAGTTATATTTATTCTACTAGTATAATAATAACACGGTTTTCATTGTGAGACAAGTGGCAAGGCTGATCTGGAATCATTATCATTTTCATTGATTTAACCAAATTGATTACGTGGGCGAGCTCTTGGACATACCTTACTGGTAAAAGAATAGTATAGAACCCTGTCATGTGTTCAAGTCCTGCCTTATAAATTTTCTTCTAATAGGATAGATCTCATAGTAACTGTGAAGGAGTAGTTGATAAGAATTTATCTATTTTTATAACATGTGAGTACTAGTCCTGAACTTAAAGATAAATGAACGAAAAAACATCATGACATATTACTTAGCTCAGATAATGGCTTATATAAGCTATGTAATATGTAATAATATTGTTAAGCTACAAACTTACCAGTGTCTTTGAATTACATATTAAAAATTATTAAGAACAATGTGTATTAGAAATGCGATTACAAATACTCACTCTTTGTAACAGAATTTACATTAACAAAGTTCTGTATGTCATTCAATTCGCGTTCCTCCATTTCCCGTTTCTCTTGTTCAATCATGTCCACTTCTGCTATGGACATTCCAGTAGAAGTGAATTTCTTAGTTGGTATGTTAGATTTGTTTTTCTCCTCTTTAGCACGAGCTTCATACTTGGCACGCATTGAGGGAGGTGCGTCCTAGAATTCAATCATAACAAGAAGTAATATTTTATATATGTCAAAGGATCCTTACACTAGACAGTGAGGAAATTAGATTTATAGATGTTTACATTAGAGTCAATACATTTTTGTATATTTCACTTTTTAGGCAAATTATGTCTAAGTGTCATTGAAACTCTAAATATATAACTAGGAGACAATTTTAAAAGGCGCACTTGATCTTCATGGATTAAAATAAAGAAAAATTCTTACCTTCCATATTGGGCCTGCAACCTCGACAACCTCAGCCATATTTTTCAACATGTTTCCCTTCTTTCTTTGTTCTTCTTTAAAATCTAACATGAAGAAGTAGAATGCATTCTTTGGTGGTTTCTTCGGCATTTTGTAATGTGTTTTAAAAGTTATAAATTATGACCGAATTAGCAAATTGAATGTAATCATCAAATAATATCAATGCAAGCTTATATTGGAAAGATTCGGCAAAAATTATAAATGTTAAAATAGATCCTAAACTTGTGAACTTGTGAGACATAAAGATTCAAATATTAAATTGTTAAACTATTCTAACTTTTAAGCCACAGATGTCTAAAATATACTTAATTTGACAATTCGTTTTGACATATCTTGAACCACTTTTTGATAGGCGTCATTTGGTGTCATTTAGTGTCATTTGTCGTGTGCTTGTCTTTCTGGTTTTGCCGTACGCGATCTACTTGTGAATGTCTTTAAAATGCTTTAAAAGAATTTAATTTTCTCAGAATTGTTTACTTCGATTGCACTACTTATTATATATACTAAAAGAGTTTGTGGCTTAGAAAACTTTAATAGGACGACGATATTGTGTATATTGCTACAGAAATCTTGATTTTGAGTGGTAAGTTTTTCAGTTTAATACTAATATTTTTTTAACTAAATAATAATATGTTTGTGAGAAAAAGGTTTCCCGTATAGAAGGGTCTAGTCTCTTCGTTGAATTATATACGTGTACTATGATACGAATATTTTCCTCCTGTCGGTCAATAGGTGCCATACAAAGCCCCAGCTTAGATTTGATATTTTAAATTAAGAATATCCGGAGTTATAATACGTTTAAAACTATTTGCTCTTGCTTAGGGTTGGTATTTTAAATTAAGAATATCCGGTGTGATACTAAGTAAAAAGCTGTTTATTCTAGCTTATATATTTTGACATTTTTAATTAGGAATATCCAGCTTAGTTATATGTTTGAAGCTATTTAATACAGCTTAGTCTTGATATTTTAAATTGAGAATATTTGGAGCATTAATATGTTTGAAGTTATTTGAAAACAGTCTTTAACCAGTTACTGTAAACTTTATCAATGGTATAATTTTGTATTAATTTGTTTAGAGCTACATGTGTAAATGTTCCTTCTTGTGTTTCAAAAGATTCAAGATTTACTTCAATTATTAATTCAGAAATTATTATGGTTAGAGCTACTAAAATAAAATTATTTTAATAACTTTAATTTGTGCAGCTTACAAATTTATTATTTAAATAAATTACTTTAACAGTTTAAAATGCAATATATTAGTTAAACTTATTTGGAAATGATTTTTAACTTTAGCCCGACGTTTTGGATGCTTTGCAGCGTCTCCCCGTGACCACGGCTGCTTTATTTAAATGTGTACTACTCGCGTAGACTATAGACATATAGACATAGACAGTAATAAAATTTATTTTTATTTGTTTTGTAAAAATATATTTAAATGTTAATAATTTTTTCTCTGTCTTCACCTTGAAGGCAATTTTTTGTTCTGTAATTTTATTATAATAAGGCAATGGAGAAATATCAATGAAAAAGCCATCGATGATACTTATTATAATTTTTATAAAATGAATAGGAAATAGTTCCTCACTCAACAACCATTCAAACTTCATTCTTATATTGGGTGAGCAACAAGGTACACTGATGAATGTCAATATAGTTAAAAATAAGAGCCAAAAGGCATATTATGCTTTCAATTATAATAAAATCATTAATTATAATACTTATTGCATTCACCATTGTACTTTGGCATCTGTCCGTTAATGCACATTGTACTCTTGTTGCCATTACATGACATTATAGTAATTGTGTTGCTATTGTTGTTTTACAAGCCATACTATTCTTTTTATAGTGCTTCATACTATCAACAAGTTAGACCTATTATCACTAAGATATGATGTCCTTGCTTAAGGTATCTTTTAATGGTAGACATTTAACATTGAACTTAAAGTTACTATAACCTAGTTAATTTTGACAGCTCTCAAGTGATGATATATCCCCAAACATATGTTACATAAGTATATAATTGAAAAAAATATTGTCTGTAGTTTCGGAAGTAGACTTTTAAATTCTAGACTTTCAATGGCAAAAAATGTGAAATATATTACACAGAGGTTACAGTCCTCTGTGATCACAGCTGCTGGAAAGCTTTCTGGCGTGTTGTCACATGGTATCCTAATTATTAAAAAAAAAGTGAATAGGCTAGTAAATTAAGATTTGATATTCAAACCCAAGTCCTTGTGTTCTGCATGAGTGCACTAACCACTAGAGCAATAAACTATGTAGTTTGATTTTATTGCAGTAAACATATTATTTGTATGAATTTTATTGATATAGCATTTTTTACAACAGAGTACAAAGTAATTAAGAATATCCAACGTTATCAACCACAAACAAAACTAGATAAAACAATGTTGAACCTTGAAATTAAAGCTCATCATTAAATCATTTAATGACAATGCTAAAACAATTAATGCTGGAATTGAATTTTTAATTTATTACATGAGATGTACTTATATGATATAACTGATGTATTCTCTATTATCTGAGATTTATTTATAGTTGATAAGAATTTTATAGCTTGTTTAAATAAATGTAAGTATCTATACTTCTATACTAATATATAAAGCTGAAGAGTATGTTTGTTTGAACGCGCTAATCTCAGGAACTATGGGTTCGAATTGAACAATTCTTTTTGTGTTGGTTAGAGCATAAATCGAGGAATAGGCTACGTACTATGCTAACACATTGCGATGTGACTAATAGGAGCGAAGATACAGCGAGAAATGTAAATAAAACAGGGAAAATCTTTCATCTTCGTAGGTTTCAGATGCGTACGCTGCGAAAACGGTTCAAGATATCTAAAAACTATATATGAAAGAATCCCCTTAAAATGATCTAAAAAAAAGTCCGCGACGCTATGTGTCTATCTTTTAAGATTAACTTGCAAGAACGACCCGAACGACTGGACGCGTACGAGGGGATACGAATATTGTGGATAACAGCTATCTACACTAATATTATAAAGAGGAATGATTAGTAATTTTGTATGTAATGAGTAAACTAAAAAAAGTACTGGACCGATTTTAGTAATTCTTTTTTCATTAGACAGCTACATTATCATTGAGTGCAATAGACTAGATTAAGACTATTAGCCGAAAAATATCTTTCATCGCATACGATGCGAAGAGTATTAATGATAGGATAAAAAAATGTTCTAGAATATTATAAAATATATCAATATCTACAAAAAACATCTCGAGACCATATGTCTAACTATTGTAGTTACGTCGCTATAACTACTTTATTACTTTTAACAAATTGAGAGAAATGCCGAATAAAATCAAACCGTGTTGTCCATACCATTAATACATTTTTATTGGAATAAATATATACTATATAATTTAAGAACGGAAATAAATTGAAAAAGTTTTCGACTCGGGCAGGACTTGAACCGGCGTCGTCAGCGTTCCGTGCTGTTGCTCTACCAATCTACCATATACCAATCATTGCGCAAGAGGTACATGTATCAATAAGTTGAAAAAAATCAATGATGAGGTGTAGGACTCGGTAGCTCAATTGGTAGAGCAACAGTCCTGCCCGAGTCGAACATTTTTTCTGTTTATTTTCGATTCTTAAATTATACAGTGCCTTCATGTGCTTTATAATTTAAGATTATACAGCACATGAAGATACATGTAAAAAATAATAAAGTTTTCAAATCTATACTAATATTATAAATGCAAAAGTAACTCTGTCTGTCTGTCTGTCCCGCTTTAACTTCGAAATTACTGAACTCATTTAAATGATATTATACTGTACACAGATATTTTAGAGCCTGAGACATAGGCTACTTTTTAAAGCCAAATAAGGGTTAATAGGGGTTAAAAAGGGGATAAAAGTTTGTATGGAAATTCGTGGTTTTTGAAACTAGAACAATGAAACTTTCTTCTTTGGCTTTTTGGGAATAGGAGTGGGAGTGAGAGTGAGAGTGAGTGTAGGAAAGAGAGTGGGAGTTAGAGTAGGAGTGATGTGAGGTTGCGGCATAGTAGCACATACAAAATAGATTGGCTGCCTTCAATGCGCCCTTACATAAATTAATAAACAGCCTAAATAATCAAAAATTCTACCCCAAGTCACTATTCCACGCGGACGAAGTCGCGGGCACAGCTACTGTACATATGTAATCAAGGACAGAAACAATTTCTTAATGAAAATTGGAGCACTAACTTACACTTAAAACACTGTAACAGTTTAAAACGCGATATTTTTAGTTAAACTTGTTTGAAAATTATTTTTAACTACGGCCCGACGTTTCGGATGCTATGTAACAGCCGTGGTCGCGGGGAAAATTTGGCATTTAACAAGAGAAAGGGTTTAGGTTTCCAAACCAATAGGAGCGAAGAAAATTTATTTGAAGGGAATTATGGAATAAACGGTGAAAATTATTCTTCTTTGAGGGTTCCGTTGCGTTCGTTGCGAATGATTCCTCTTCCGCAAAAATATCCGCGACAGAATATCTATCGGCATAGCGTATAAATTATCTGCATACTTAATGTACTCGCAGTATATTTATGAAAATATACTACGAGTACATTGCAAGAATAGTGATAGGCATAATTTGAACGAAATAAGGATAACCTAGCTATCCCCAAATATAGGCTCCGTAAAATATCTAATGCATTTGTCTGAACGATTTCTTTAATGACAAGACCGCCTGGCAGTAATGTGAATTGTTCCTTAGGTAATAGGTTAGTAAATTTACAACAATGTATTCGTTTATAAGACATGTTAAAAAAGCCGGACTGAGTTTCTTGGGTGTTGTTCTCAGTTATGTTGCTCTTTTGAACACTCTGTAGAATCACGACAGTCAGGAAAAAAATGACGAATCCTTTTATTAAAAAATAAAGAGAATAAAGTATATTTTATTTTATCCTTTAAGATTCATTCGCAAGAATGACGACACAAAATAACTATGTATGCCACGCGGACGATGTCGCGGGCACAGCTAGTTGCAAATGAAATTAAGGCATGTATGTATTGTAGAGCATTTGTACAATTAATGTATTTTGCATTTGTTGCTTTTCTCTAATGGCACAAAGCGATTCGTTACCTCGTTTTACAAATGAAGCTAGTCGAAGCTACGTTGTTTTACGTTCCATTATGAGACAAGTGGGCCGTATATATGAAAAGATCTATCTGAACAAAGACACCGCACTGCAGACGGGTGAACTCTTTTATATTAGACGATTCGATTCCGATCCGATGTTTTGTAATTATTTCAAAATAAACATAAGATTTAAAAAACATTTTTAAATCTTATGTTTAATTGATATTTGAGTGATATAAGCTTAGCTGGACGCAATAATGTAAAATAAATAACATGTGGAGTTCCTACACTACTACGACGATGACGATCACGACCTCTCTGCCCAGAAATATGAATAGTACCTATATATTTAAATAAAACAACTTTATCGGTTTCAAACGCAAAAGAAATTAGCTAACATGTTTTTTTATTTAATTTAAGTACGGATTTTCGGATTTATAACGGCCGAGTATAAATTTGTTTTAAATAATTCGCCATACAGTATACATGACGTAACGACCCGATTTATTATCTAGTAAAAAGGTCAAATTCAAAAGCAGGAATTCATTCTGATTAAGATTTCACAACTAAGTTCTATTCATGATCTATGTATAAAATAATGCTGTATTTGTTTTTAATTCGCGCTGTAAGTTCTTTTATTTTTTTAAATCGTATCGTCGTCTATAAAGTTCACTGTCTCAGATTAAAATGGAGTAGTTGAAGCCGTGTCTGCGTTGGACATTGAAAAACTTTTCCGTTTAGTATTTTTTTTGAATGGTAACTTTTTCAATGGCTGACTTTTTTGAAGAGCCAAGAGTTTTAATGTATAAAAATTTAATCCGTTCCGAGTTGTGAATGATATTTTTCTTGAATACGTGCGAGATAAAGTCTCAAAATGTATTGTTAAATGAAGTGAATTAATACAATATAAAATGTTGGTTAAAATGTGTGAGTGCATTCTAGGGAATAGCTAATATGTCTTGTTTTTAATTTAAATAGTTCCTTATATACCCATGTAGTTGATGCGGGTGCTATACATAAGATATGACGATCAAACGTCGCTTCTAAAATAAACAAATAACTATAATACGGCTACTGCAAAGTATCCGAAACGTCGGGCTGTAGTTAAAATAATTTTCAAATAAGTTTAACTAATATAAAGCGCGTTTTAAACCGTTGTTTTATACAATTAGAGTGGCGGAGAAGATTAGTAAACAGGAGATATTTTGTAGCAGGAGTGTGTGTATACATATATGAATTCTTAGACGCAATTTATATCATAGGACGGATGACTTCCCCTTTCACACCTTCTTGAAACTATGCTCATAATCGTTTGTCTGAAATTTCTCGAGTAACTCGTCTTTCTTAGAAACACCGCAGATAGTGTCAACTTGCGCGAGTGATGTACGAAATGCAAATAAACTCAGGAATCCAAAATATTTGACATTATAATATCTGTCTATAGTTTACGCGAGTAGTACACATTTAAATAAAACACTTTAACGGTTTAAAACGCGATATATTACATAATATATATCATAATATCTCATAGCATAATATATAACATAACATAATATCTTTTATGTCGAGTAATAGAGGTTCAGTATTAGATTAACGAAATTAAGTGTGTGATCCCTTAGTGGAGGTGTTGACATTCAGCAATAACTGATTGATTTTTTAATGATGAGGACAGACAAGCATAGGGGCCATGCGATGGAAGGCCTTACAAGATCTTAACAAATCTGTGTTCCCTTATGGCTTTAGATATTCGAAATCCAGAGACTGAAATCGAAACGCGATGACACTTCACGGCTTTTCTATCTTTGATTCGCGACCAAAGCGTGATTTGTTCTATTCGTTCCCAATAAATATCCAGATTTTTAGACGAATTGTTGAATTAGTTAAAGGTCTTTTATAAGCGGTACACAGCAAAGACTAATTGGGAACCGCTGATTTACATCGTTCTTTCAGTTTAAGAGACTAACAGAACTTTGTTATTCCGCTGCTCTATTGATGGTATTTTGTTCCAGCCAAGAACCATGCGGCCGCGCTCATGATGAAACCTTTCGGTAGCGGGCACATCGGCGTCAATGGCTATGTTATGATGTACCTCGCGAAATGGAAGCGTTTTGCTGTTCTGCTGCTCTTCGTATGGATTGTCGTCACCTATCTTGTTATATCGCCATTGAGGTAAACTATCTCTAATTGCGTGTATCCAATATGACCTTTCATTAAAACACTTTAACGGTTTAAAACGCGGTATATGTTAGTTAACTTATTTGAATTTTTTTCAACTACGACAGAGACGGGTCTCCCTGTGACAAGCATCCGCAACGTCGGGCCGTAGTTCAAGTAATTTTCAAATAAACCTAATTCATATATACTTATCACGTTTTAAACCCTTTAAAGTGTTTTATTTAAATGTATAAACGTGTTAAACACGTTGGTCTAGTATAAAAACTGTTTTATTGTTACCCCACTTTTGAAGAAATCGGCTGTATACTTTGACAAATAGTATCGCAAGAGCAACGATGGGTGTGGCGAATCGGTGATTATTATTTGATTTGGACCTTCCGTTTGCTGGATACTCAGTTTAGGTTTTGTAATAATTACATATAACATTTCTTTTTTCAAGGCCAAATATTTCCCATTATGGTTATGTGTGTTATTAGGTGTGTACATAGATGGTGTGTAAATTTCGAAAAACATACGGCTACAGGTTTTGAAGCGAAATATATTAGACACTAGATGTGCCAGCGACTTCGTCCGCCTAGAATAGTTATTTTGGGCATCCAAATTTCTTTTTGCAAACCTCCTTATCATCTACACGTCGTTCTTGCAAGTTAATCTTAAAAGATAGATAGGTATAGTGTCGCGGATATTTTTTACATCAACTCGAGAAGAATAATTCTTTCCTAAGTATTTTTTAATTTCTTGAACTGATTTCACATCAGACGCAATGGGCACCCTCAAAGATTGATATTTTCCCCGTTATTTCCACATTTTCCACTTTTTGCTCCCATTAGACGCAGCGTGATGTTAGTTCCTGAAATTAAACAATTAAAAAAACTTTTCCATGTTATAATATTAGTGTAGATACATACTGTCTTTAGTTTACGCGAGTCTTTAGTTTACACTTATAAATAAAACACTTTAACGGCTTAAAACGTGGTATATTTTAGTTAAACTTGTTTAAAATTTATTTTTATATTTTCATATGCTTTGCAGCAGCCGTGGTCACGGGGAGTCAGTGTTTTATTTTAGTGTAGTTTTTCATTATTGAAAATAAGTTAAAGACTTTTTATTTTTTACTTACGGTGTTCGGATGCTATGCACTTGCCGTGGTTATGGGGTGGGGGAATGAAAATGGTTGTTGCCCCTAATATCATAGTCAAAGCTACCACGCTAATGCCTCTTGTTTCGAAGTTGGTATTTTGAGTAGTTTAAATGTTATATAAAATGCTATATATCTTTAAAAGTTTGGGGCTGTTGTCTATTTTTGGAAGTGGACTTGTGTATAAACGAGTATACCAATATCAATGGAAATCCCCCACAGTGGCCTAAGTTACTTTACTAGATAGTTAGGCTACATTTTAAATGTTAAATGACTCCTTTCGTAGCGAATATAAATTACGTTGTGGAGCATGGCACTTTGCACTGGGGTTTGAATTCCGGGGAAATTGTTTAGGTCGGGCAGGGCACAGAAGTCTTATCTACTACTGTTCGGGCAATGGTATTTCATTAAAGGAATAATTCCGCTCAGCGCACTCAAGATGCTTTTAACAATTAATTATTGACTAGTTATGTAGTCTTATAGCTTTAATAGCCGCTTTAAAATCATTATGCATATGTTTAACAACGATTGCCGAGTCTAACGAGTTTTATATCGTTACGCCGTTTACGAGATTTTTATCGCGAAGTGTGAAATTGCATTTGTAAATGGAAAGGTTTGTTTTGTTTCTTACTCAGTTGCGGATTGGGATTTTTTAGTTTATAGTAAGATTCTTTGATTATTAGACAAAATAATTGTTACTTAAATACTGTTTATAGTTTACGCGAGTAGTACACGTCGACAGGACAGACAGTGACAGGAGGCGGTAAGTCTCCCCGTGAGCACGACTGCTGCAAAGCATCCGATACGTCGGGCCGAAGTTAAAAATCATTTCCAAATAAGTTTAACTAATATATCGCGTTTTAAACCGTTAAAGTGTTTTATTTAATTGTTACTCGTTTGATGAAAGCATAAGACGAGCTATTGGACACCACGTTTTGATATTCTGCCTATAACTTAATTGCCTTTGATCTTGGGAAAACCCAAAATGTAGGCTTGATTTTTTTTTATCAAATCACACACTAAGAAGCACTATAAAAGTAAGAAGAAATTAAAGTAATGACAAGTACCTTACTAAAAACGTCGGTATAAATGGCTGACTGAGTTTTTTGCAATCTGTTGGTAGTTGCAGTATTCCTACAGTCTGGTCCTAGATAGAGCTAGTATTAATTTATCAAGCGTCTTGATTCTTAACAAATCTTGTAATATAACACCTGTTTTGAAATACAATAGTCGCAATTAAGTTTTCTATATCACCGACAGCCTTCGCAATTATTTGCTTCTATATGTAAATATATATCGATTCCTTTAGATTATCGATAAAACAAATTACGTCTCCCCCTGACCATGGCTGCTACAAAGCATCGGGCCGTAGTTTACAAACAAATTTAAATAAAATATGTCGCATTTTACGTTAAAGTGTTTTATTTAAATGTGTGCTACCCGCGTAATCTACAGACTAGGTATTTAAAACAAATGATAAACCTCTAATACAGAAAAACTATTAATTGGTTTAAATCATCTAAACTTTAGTACGTAGTAGTTTGGCAGATTCGATGGTCCAATAGCACTATGGCTACACGTTCGACGTCTTTTTTAACTATATATTTATTTAAATACATGTTTAACTTTGAAAAATTTGAATTTAAATACTTAACACTATAGGCAAAAGTAGCAAAGTTTGATTTGAAGTAGGAGAGCTAAGCGAAAAAGATCGATAGCATATACAGGTGTCCCAAGAAGTAGTGTCAAGCGGTGTTCTATCTTGGGACCACCGCTTGACACTACTTCTTGGGACACCTGTATATTTTTAATGTTATGTGGCTGGGTTATTTCACCACCGATAACCTTACCTATGAACGCCATGTTTGTCCTCTCACGAAAACAACCTATACAGGAAAAAATGTCTGTTATTTCAAGTAGAGATAAATTTACACAATTGGAGGATAACAAGCAAATAATTTATTCGTCTGTTCATCAACTTCACTACTTTGAGACCGTAGTAATCAATTTTACACTGCCACGAACATTTCAGTGCGAAACATTAACGTCTTCATAAAACCTTGCATTTTAGTATTATTTAGCTTTTCCAGCTGTAGAGAGTGGTTCGTGACTCGGACGGAATATCCATAATAGAAGGAATCGTGGTCTTCACTACATGTTAGGTGTAATAGGTGAATTACCCCAGCCATATAACAAACAGGATGCGCTGTTGGCTTATTTTGGCTTTGGATATTCGGTAATTTACAGACTGCAACCGAAACGCGATCAAGCTTCACGGCGTTTTCATCTGTGGACGGTGGTTCGTGGTCCGGCCGAAATTTCGATCTCCAGACGAAATCCAACATGTTTCAGAAAAATTATAAGTTAATTTGAAACACGTGGGACCCAGTTGGGATTGAATCCACGGCCCGTAGATTATTAGCCATAAATTGCACCAACGAGCCAGTCAAAGCAAAAAACTGACTTCCTGACGAGTCTAATATGTTTTAGAAAAACCATACATTGATTACACAACAAGTTAGACTTGGTGGGTAAGTCACCCACGACGCTTTGATTAGTGGGTGAGTAACGATTTCTTAAAGAAACTAATTGAAGTCACAATTCCCCAGATGCGACGGAAGCACAGAGGAAGCAGTGGAGTTCCAAGATAGATTGAGGAAGGTGTCGTTGCAACTTGAGTCTCTCAAAATACAACACAATAAGCTCATCTCTCAAGTCAAAAAGTCATCTGGGTAAGTGTTCTTTGGGGTATTATTGGTGTAGTAGAGTTTTTACATAAAACATTTTTAACGGTTTAAAACGTGAAATATGTTCTTTAATGTATTTAAACTACTTACTATTTTACTGTTATTAGTTACAATGCAATGTATTTCGTGTTTTTTTTTTAACCCTCAAGGGTGTTTTATTAAAACTTGTGTAGTATTCGCGTAATGTAGGTAGACAAAATTAGTTTTGCTAAATGTTCCTTATTAACAGAATAATCTTTTAATTGTAATCATTGAATAAATTAAAATAAAACAAACTTAAAGTATAAATTGTATAAGGCTTTCACGGCCATTTTGCAAGGCTACTAAAGTTGTAGCGTGGATGACATCATCGGGAGATGTGGCGCGTTTCTCGACTCAGAAATGAATTTAACCCAAACCATAGAAATAGGAATAGTGAAAACCTACCTTTATTACAAATTGATGATTATCATTCTAGTCTTAACGCAAATCTCAAAGACATAGACACGACGTCATTCTTCGACGCCGTCGGAGGTCCATCAGAAGAATATGAGAATCTCAGGAGGAGAATATTCTCGAATACAAAGGAGCTGTGGTACTTCGTCAACCACGAGCTGACGAAGCTCAGCAAAGGAGACATCAAGGTGGATAAGGTGCAAGGGCTCTTAGAACAAGTTGCACATAGGAAGAGGTAACTTGGATTTATTGAAATGAGTGTTGAAAGGATATTAGTCGTAATTTTAGTAACCTTACCCCATTCTCCCCTCCCCGTCCTCGCCCCTCCTTTTTTTAAAAAGAGGAGGACAGGCAAGTATGGGGGCTTGATTCTAGGTAAAAAACCGTATAACATCTAAACAAGATACACTGTCGACCTGTTTCGGCTTTGGTTATTCGGAAGTCCACAGACTGAAACTGAAACGCTATTAAACCTCACGGCTTTTTCATCTGTGGTCGAACTCAGACGGAATGTGGATATTTTATGCCTATTTAATATCCAGATTCCCAGATGAAGTCCGACATGTTTCAAAATATAAATTTACTAAAAACATGTTCAATCGACCCCTTTATTACTGTATATATATACTGCGACCACTAACGAGCCCGTGAAATCTACCTTTCTAAATTAAGTTTATATTTACCACTAGCTGTGGCATCCAAATTGGTTTTTGCAAAGTAAAGTAAAGTAAAGATCTTTATAAAGTAAGCTGTTACCCACGACGTCGGTCGCGCCCCTTCCGTTGTTCTCGCAAGTTAATCTTAAAAGATAGGCATATAGCGTTGAATTTGTTTAGAGCAGTTAAAGTGGAATCATTCTTTTATACATATTTTTTGGGTATCTTGAACCGTTTTTGCAGCGTAGCGTACTCCACAAAACCCATAATTATGAATAATCTTCGCATGTCTCGCTTGTATTAATCACAGGGCAATGTTTTATAGCATATAATAGCGGTCCTTGATAAAAGCTCCAACCAAAAAATTATTAGTATAGATTTACGAAGACCTTTTAAGGTATTGCAATGTTATCCTACAGTAGCAAATGTTGTATGTGTTGTTATTGAGAGATTTTTTCTCCTACAGCTTTATTCTATCAGACCAGCAGAAGCTTCCAGAGTTAGATGGCTACCAGGACTGGCGGCAGCTGGAAGCGGCCAACGTCAGCGACCTAGTCCAACGGAGACTTAAGTATCTTCAGAATCCGAGCGACTGCAGAGACGCTAGGAAGGTCATCTGTAACTTAAACAAGGTATATTAGTTATTATCATTTTGATTTTATTAAACAATCAAATACCAAGAACGGTGTCGGCAATATCATCACATCATCGTTATGATTCTTCATCATCACTAGAATTATATTCATCACCATCAACTATCCCTTTACTAGGAGAAAATGCAGCCCAGATACTAAACATTACTTAATTCGCTTTATTACATTCTGCCTTAGTAGTTTTAGGCAAATGCTTCCTAGTATTGTGTTAAGGACGGACGAAGGTTCGAATACCGTAACCACTTAATTAAACAGATGTAGAAATGCGTTCACCCCATGCCCCAAGGAAGCCTTGGGAAGCAGAAAACTAATGGTAGCAATGTATTGCTAATAATGAATGCCCCTTAAGACAACCTCGCCCCCACCCTCCGCCCCAGGAATAGTAGACAGGAAGATGCTGTATCGATTGACAGGCCGTGGTCGTAGGTAATGTCTGGTTTGTTTTATGTTTTCTTTTCAATCTAAAAAAAATGTAAATATTGGTCTCGCTTACATGTTTTTATTGTAACAGAGTATACATTACTCTAGTCAAGACTCAAAGTAACGCGGAGTCGTTATCAACGCATTATAATTGACTGTAAACGCGCTTTGACCGATAACGATGTTATTAACGACTTGATTTAGTTAAAAATGCGTTAAGCGTATATTTCGCGTTTTGAACCGTTTAAGTTGTGTAAAATTGGTTTTTATCGAGCCGTGTTTAAGTCTATACTAATATTATAAAGCTGAAGTGTTTGTTAGTTTGAACGCGACAATCTCGGGAACTACTCGTTCGAATTGAAAACCCCTTTTCTATTGATTTGAGCATTTATCGCGGAAGGCTTTAGGCTATCGGACGCAGACGAAGTCGTGAGTAACAGCCATAACATATAAAGCTGAGGAAATATGATATCGAAAAGAACTGTTCTATGCAGACGAAGTCGCTGGCACAGTTAGTATACAATAACGAAATAGTTATAACGTTTAATGGAATTATAATTTCTCTATTTTTAAACGATTATGATGAAATGATAAATGCCACCTGGTCCTTCATAAAATTACGGATGTTATTCTAACCTAATTCCTGCTTTGCGGAGTTTGTTACCAATATTATAGTGCGACCTTACTGATTTGATACTTTAATTTATTATATAGAATGCCTCTGGGATAGTAGAAGAAATCGTTATTTGAAGTAGTAGTATTTCCTCCGAACTTTTATGAATTTAAGCTATTATTTACGACATCGGTCGCGTCCCGTCGTTCTTGCAAGTTAATTTTAAAACATAGACACATAGTGTCGCGTTGGTCGTTGTTTCAGATTCTTTAAAGAGGAATAATTCTACGCAAATATCTTTTCGGTATCTTGAACCGTTTTCGCTGCGTACGGATTGGAAACCCTCTAAAATGAACCATTGTCCCCGTTTTTTATACATTTTCCGCTGTTTCTTCGCTCCATCGTGATGTGATTAATAGAAGCGTGCCTTCCTTGATAAATGCTCTAATCAACTCAAAAATCATTTTCAATTCAAACCAGTAGTTTCTGAGATTAGTGCGTTGATACATACAAACAAACAAACTCTTCAGCTTTACATATTAATATAGATAAAAAGAGTAGTATAAAAAGTTTTTATTATTATTATTATTTTCATTAATCCATGGTAGTTCAATTCGAGATCCGCTTACTGAAAATTTTTAAAAATATTTTTTTATTTACATAATGCTATCTTTATTGTAGTTCAAATCAAAAATCATTGATTCATGTAGACAGACACTTGTGAACGTCAAAACACTGTCTATAAATTAAATAAAACACTTTAACGGTTTAAAACGCGATATATTAGTTAAACTTATTTGAAAATGATTAACTTCGGGCCCGGGGTTTCGGATGGTTTGCAGCAGGAAGGCTGTTCTTCCCGTGACCTAAGTATAACTAATATATACGTGAAATAAGTTTAACTAATATATCGCGTTTTAAACCGTTAAAGTGTTTTATTTAAACGTCAAAACAGTTAAACTTTTAAACTCAATATCAAAACTGTCCAATCGTAGTTGTTACGCTGCACGCAATACCATGAATAGTCCATCCAATTTTCCGAGATATAATTAGTTTGACAAACAAAAGCGTCGCCGCAATACAAACTAAGTCACCGGAACGGTACTGCGAGGAGATTAGCACCCTATCCACAGGTGATAAAGGTGAAATTTGTGTACGTAAATATATAACCGTCGCGCTAATTCAAATTGTACACATGTAAACCTCATATATAAATGGGCGTTTTTACTGTTTCTTAGTGTCATTGAACCTAGGCTTTGCGTATTCAAAGAAGTAGTGTCTCAATGAAAATTGCAAATTCAACTTATGGGCACTTGAATTATTATTTTTTTAATTAAAGACCTCCGTCATAGACAAATACGGGCTCGCTACATGACACGTGTATGAAATCTAAATAAGCTGCGATGTTGACATTTCTTTGTTTAGACATTTGAAAACCCACAGACTATAAACGAAACGCCATTAAACTTTTTGTTTAATAGATTAAACTGGGTTCTTTTATCTGTGGACATGGGCGTATGAATATAATGAAGTTATTTAGTTAAAAAACTAAAACGTACTAAGCATTTATTTAACTTTTTGTTTAAATTTTTTCTTTTGATTTTCGCAAATAAATCTATCGCTAATTTGTTTAGTTCCAATCTTGCTCACTAGATGGAGTTAATATTTTTTTAGTTTTTACTTTAATTTTAATATAATATACAAACAATTTGCTTTTCCAGGGTTGCGGGTTTGGCTGCCAACTGCATCACATAGTGTATTGCTTAATATTTGCATACGCTACCGAGAGAACCCTTATACTCAACTCTAAGGGTTGGAGGTACAACACTAAAGGGTGGGAGTACGTATTCCATCCCATATCAGAAAGCTGCGTCAGCGCATACGATGACAAAGTTGTACAATGGCCAGGTAATGTTAAATGTTTAGATGTAGACGACTATGTAATGTCTAGATATTTCAAAAAGATATACAACGAGGTCTAGAAGACATCGCTGTAGATATATACTATAATTTAAAATTTCGTTAACTAATTAACGGTGGTAGCTTACACACTCATACTCTGATCGGTAAAAAAGGCGAAATATATCAACTAATCCTTGAAAAAGACCCAACGTTTCCCTTGCTTTGAAATAGTCGCCATGGGGACACAAATATTGGTATTACTATATAGTATGAAATATGATGATAATACTGAAATATATATTTGCAAGACTTAAGACTCGGCGTGGAGAACGAGTATCAAACATATTTTATTATAGCTCAAATTTTATTTCGACTTTCGAAACCGTGTAGATAACAGTATAATTTAGATGTAGTCATTAGTTATATGTAATTACACTAAACATGACGCAATTATAATTTTCAAACAATTTTTACACCAAAAAAAAACCAATCATCAAACTTATGTTGTTATATCAATTGATGAAAGCGACGGAGTATGATCTAAATTTGTTTCTTTTACAGCGAACTACGATCCAAAGGTCGTGTCCCTACCGTTTATCGACTCCATATCCCAGAAGCCGAAATTTTTGCCACTCGCTGTCCCATCCGACCTAGCACACCGGTATGGTAATACCTACATCTTAATACAACTATAACTATAAATTGTCAATGGCTGTTTTGAACAGCTGCTTCTCGAGCTCTTTGACCGTCATAATTGAGTAATGGTTTCGACGTTTCGACATCACTGGTGCTTAATTGAGAGAAACCCAAGCTCAACCATTATAGCTGATTTATTTATAATTGATATTTGAATTTCCTAGTTATTTTGTAACTCACACAGTATTTAAAATCTTACCATTTTGTAATATTTTAACACACTTTTAACGATTAAAAACGAGAAATGTATTACTTTACTTTTCAACATTTCGCGTGTAAAGCCGTTAAACTTGTTTTATTTAATGTGTACTACTAACGTTAACTATAGACAGTACTAATGTTATAATTTTGTTGTCCCTGTCTAACCGACAAACGAAACGCAATGCCTGATGCCGTTTCTTCTTAACTGTTCTTGTATGTACAAAAAGACACTAACAATTTGTTTTAAAATTTTCTCGTCATGCTTGTTTTATCTTCAGTATATTTACTTTTAATATAACCCGTCTCTTTCTGTCAAATAAGCCCGTGATAAGTGCGACAAGCACAGCGAATGTTTCTTGTTTTCAATTTGGTTTCGTTTCGATTTTAGGATAGTGCGTTTCAATGGCGACCCTTCCTCGTGGTGGATCGGACAGATGCTGAAGTATATATTGAAGCCTCGGCCTGCGATGCAGCGTGCTATTAACGAGACCATAGCCAAGATGCACTTCAAGCGGCCTATCGTTGGGTATAATGCTTTTTTACTTTGACGTCCAAATGGCTAAACCGATTTTGATAAAGATTATTTATACATAATACATTCTATTTACCTACATTAAAAAAAATACAGTCAGCTTAGATGGTATATAATATAAGATATTTATATATTTGTTTCTTTCCAAAAGCTTTTTTTATTTACAATAAATCAGAAAGAAGCTTAAAATTTTTAATGAACGTATTAAACAAGGGACATTTAATTTACCTTTCGCGATTCTATTATTTCCATATGCGAAATAATAATACTTCGTGCTATAAATCTTATCCACAGAATACACATTCGTCGCACAGATAAAGTGGGAACAGAAGCGGCATTCCACAGTATAGACGAATATATGGTGCATGTGAAACAATATTACGACCAGCTCGAGTTAACGCAGCCGGTCGATGCGAGAAGAGTCTATCTAGCCAGTGATGATGCGAATGTAAGTTGGTATTTCATATAGATCCTATTCAAAATTGTAATAACCCTCCTGTGCTCCAAGATCGTGTTTCACGTGTTCTCGTTTTGATCGTGAAGTCGAGAGTTCGATTCCCAGTTGTATCCTCTAAATAATATTGCTTATATCTGGGTTTTTTATGGGCTTGTTGGTCTAATAATAGCAATGTGTTGCTAAAAATCAACGGGTCGTAGGTTCGACCAGGGGCCGTTCAAGTATTACGTAAGCAGATTTATTACAATATACGCCCACCCCTCAGAAAGTAAGCAAAGCTTTTACCCCCTCCCCTTATAAAATTTTTCAAATAAAATTTGGTTGCCATTCTGTAAAAAAGTAAATAAATATCGATACTAATCATCATCTGGCCCCCGTAGGGGAGGCCAGATGATGCCAAAAGGCCATCTAAAATATAAAAAAGCCCCCCACCCCCCTGTGCTTCGTAATACTTAACCCACCATTTCAACCAATGTATAATATTCTTCGACCGGTTCGGTAACAGTGTACTTTAATAGGATTTAAATAAATCACTTTAAACGGTGTAAAACCTGAAATCTATTTGTTAAACTGACAAAATATTTTTACTACGAAGTTTCGACGATCACGGATGCTTTTCAGCAGCCATCAAAATAAAATACTTTAAACCGTTAAAAGTGTTTTATTTAAATGTGTACTACTCGTGTAAACTACAAACAGTATTTAATAAGATTGTTTTCAATATTTACAGGTATTAGGAGACGCTCGTACGAAATACCCAGATTACGAGTTCCTCGGCGACCCGTCTATAGCAAAAACGGCCGCCACGCATCGTCGATACACGCCGGTGTCCCTCACCGGTCTGTTGGTGGATTTGCATATGCTGGCCATGTGCGATTATATTGTGTGCACGTTTAGTAGTCAGGTAAGGTGAATTGTGTTTTTGTTTACCAAAAATGCCAAGTTAGAAAAAATACACTTGCGTAAGAACATCCACATTTATATACTTACATATATGTGTGTAATCATAGGTCGGCAGAGTGGCGTACGAGATGATGCAAACGAACCGCGTAGACGCGTCGGATAGTTTCTATTCTCTAGACGACATATACTACTTCGGTGGCCAAAACGCTCACAACAGACGTGCCATTATGGACCACTCGCCGCAGGAGGCGCACGAGATAGCTTTCCAGGTAACAAGTTTAATTAACGCTGTTTAAATAAACCAATCTTTGTTCATTCTAAACACAACACAACACATTAAACTCTATTGTCATTGTCTAAACTTAACGGTGTTATTTTTAGATATTATAATAGAGTGGAGAGAATTTTAATTATAGAGTAGGACAGTGAAGCTTAAGTAAGACAAGACTTGTTGGAGGTGGTGGTCGCAACCACGACTCGCAAAAAAGTCGAAGAGCTCCCAAAAAAGTATTTGATTGTTGTAAACTCTTCATTGGTAAAAAATGTTACGTCAGGTTATAAAACCTGATAACGTTCGTTCGTAATGTGGAGAGGAAAAGTCAAAGAAGTCAAAAATTTGTGTTGGGACTATTCTGAAGTGTTAAATTGTTTTTCTTATCTGTGTACGATAGCTGATGGATATTGTATATCCAGATAATATTATAGTCCGATAAATACATATTTAGAATAATTATATAATAAATAAAAAAAACGTTAATTTCCAAGTTCCGCCTTGCGTATTTTTTAATTGGTGGTTGCCGCTTTATAAGTTTCTAATCCCTTTACCCCGTGTCCCTTTAGGTCGGAGACTTAATCGGAGTCGCCGGGAACCATTGGAATGGTTTCGGACGAGGGACCAATAAGAGGACTAATATGGTGACTGTTTTTATTGCTACACTCTTGTAAATCGAATTTTTCCTTTTCGGCTTTTCAACTGTCTTAATCGACAATGGTTCTACATGTTATAAGATGGCCGCGAAAGCCTTTATTAAATATTGATTAAGTTATAATTATAAGATAGTAGTTCTTGTTATTAACGGCATATGTCTGTTTCAGAACGGCCTAATTCCCTGGTACAAGACGGCGGATCACCTCGTCTTGTACCCATTCCCTGAGTACAAGCAAGTCAGTAATTACGACACAAGGCAGAACGACTTATAGGTTTGAATGTTTTATACCAAAATGCGGTCTGAGGGGGGAATTTTATGCTTTTGTAATGAAGAACCGTTTCGTGTACTGCAAATTGCTTAGTACGTATTAAATATGAAAGCCGCAGGCGCATCGAACGGTTCGGTTACCATGGTAACGGTACGGTGCTGCCACATTTCCACGTGGAAAATGAAATTGTAAAAAATATATAATGAAACTCCTTCGAACATCACAATTTGCGATTGACAAACTACTAACGGTCGGTGGTCGGAGGATGAACCAGCAACACATCAATTAATTATCTAAAAACGAACTTATGTGTAAGTAATTACTATTAGGTGAGTAATTCGCCCGATACCAATTCCTTTGGTTAGCATGCCTTGATAAATGAATTAGGCTCTAGGACGCTGGTTATCGGGTTTTTCGCCGATTTTTTATCGGAAAAATCGTTTTTTTTTTCTCTAAATGTAACAGCACCTAAAGCTCCTGCAAGAAATGATATGTAATCTCAAGGCGAATTACGACGTATAATGTTATTTGAATTTACATAACGGGAAATAATAACATTTTCTCCTCAGAGTGCACTCCTAGCCGAATAAACCCGAGTTGTTGTTAATATTATTGAATTTATTCGAATAAGCCTAGTTTTAATTATGATGTTGTAGAGTGGGTGACATTTTGCTGTTAAATGACGAGTATAGAGATTTTTTTCTCTTGCCGATTATAACTAATATACTTCGCGTTTTAAACCGTTCGCTGTCTTCATTTAATTTGTACTAATCTTGTAAATTACTGAAAATAGTTGTAAAAACCTTTTTTTTATACCAAGAAATCTAGCTATCTAGCTGTTAGACTTGTTACACCACATATTTTCGTTTAATAGCAAATTGCATCCAGCCTGTATAGTTGTATACTATAAGAAAACGCTTTAACCCGTGGATATACATTTTCAATATTTTAAATTCTGTAATCTCTTTGTAACTGCAATATTTAAGTCATAATATTTTGTATAAGGAAAGCAGGTATAATACAGAGCTGCTACAACCACATTTTATTCTAAAATGGTTTTATTTGACTAGGGTAAATTCAAATATGTACTAATAATATTATTATTAATTAGTACCTTTATTTATTCCTGTATTTGTCCGCAATTGGAAAACCCTTTTCAATACAAATAATGGTGTCGCGAGCGGATCTCAAATTCGCGACTTACGACACGTTTGTAATTTAACCTTTATTGAATGAATTGAAGATTTAATATCAATATATATTTTTAAATTCAGGTTATTATTACATTGCGTAGTAGGTTCAAGCACCCGGCCACGGGTTCAACTCCAGCTCGCGACATATATTTTCATAGTCGTAATTAATTTTTAAACATGCTTAAGTCGCAATTTCTTCTCTGACTTGTGTGACTTGACTAAAGTTGCTGTTTGAGTAATAGCTTGTCAAATTACATTACGATAATAATGCATGGTTTTAGCAGCGCTATGTTATGTCCCAAACAGAGAATTTTCACATGCTTTTAAAGTTGTTTGTTGGCTCGTTATTAGGTAGTTTTGTCACAAAAATTATTTAGTTCAAAATTAATGTGTTTTAATTAAATTAAATGATGGTTTAAACGTGTGATTTATATGAAGTAAATTGTTTTATTGTTTTAAAATATGTTAATGCACAAAAGAGCTTATTAAAAGATATTTGAATGACGCCCTAAAGTAATATATCAGTGTCGTGGATCAAGTTTTACGGAATAAATCGTTCTAAGATTTAAAGAAATTGTGTTAGATTTTCAATGTGGTTCCTTAGCATTTGAAATCTTTATTCTGGAATATTTAGAATCACAGTCAAATACATTCCTATGTATCTTATGTATTACATTAGTCCAACCGCTAATTAGTTCTTTAGTCCAGTAGATATTTACATTTATAATAATTGATAGCTGAGCATCATCAGTTAAACCTGGCTTTTAGAACTGTTCTGCCGTCGTAGTTGTAGAATTTCTTAGTCAAGGAATGCGAAAAATATTAATGTTTTTCAAACGTCGAGAACTATTTATCGATTACGACGGTCGAGCAGAAAACCTAAGTAGATATGTCCAAAGGCCCCGAAACCCCTATACAATTTGTGTTTTTAATTAATAATGTATTATAACACATTATCTATGCACATTCCGATGTAAAATAGCTACATTTAATTCATAAATTATGGTTTCTGTAAACACAATATGTATTATAATACAAGAATATTGATTTTGAACATTGTCAGTAACTGTAACTAACACGATTAACGGTTTAAAACGCGAAATATATTAACTTATCGGTCACGAGGTATATGAAAGAGGGGTACGTAGATAAGTGAACTAATATATTTCGTGTTTTAAACAGTTACAAGTATTTGGCTTTAATTTAGAACATATTAAACTGGCAATTAAAACTTACGAATTCTTAAAATATGTTGGTTCTGTAAAAAGTCGCACGTAAAATGTATCATTATTTTATCCCTTACTAAAGTGTTTTCACTGCTCAAAGATCTGCATTTGAGATTTGACTTAGTTAATCTATATAATTTATATTATACAATAATCTTATGTACTCTATATTTGTAACGTTAAGGGCGAGAGTGTGTGGCATGCATACTGTAGCATTGGCTCTGACGTCAATGGTGCGATTATAGGTTAGAATCGATTTGTTTTTCGATTGTTTTAATTCTATAATCGTGCCACAAATCGGACAACAAATAGTCGTAATGATTATTTTCTTTTACCAATTAAATTCCATCAATAAATGATTACTTTTTAGTGATAAAAGTCGAATGCCGAAAATATATGTGCTATCAATAGTATGGTCCAAATGCAAGAGAATTGATAATTAGGTCTAAGTGCCAAAATATACAACATTTTGATAAACGTATAACTTCTAAAATTTTAAACTATCTCGTCTCGCCCTTATGTTCGTGTATCGTCAGCCTTATAGCATAACGTTAGACATTTTTACTGAACGTTAAAGTAATGCGAAGTTTAATCGTTTATGGACCTAAATTATGTGTATATAGCCTATATTATGGTGTATATAAAATGATATTAATATATAGGTATTTTAAGGTATTATTGAGTTTTATTTTGCCCTCGAAAACATCAGTTCGTTATCTACCTCAGTATTCAATTTGGATGTTGTATTTCGCCTTCCATCAAGTGTCCGTGTTCCGTCTTACTAACTCCAGTTTCATAATAATAAATTAATTAATATGGCTAGACTTAGACGTCGATTAAACCATACTTTTTTTGTGACTTAATACATAATGGGTAAGCTATTGAGCTAACAACGCAATAAACTTCGATAAAATGAGTGGAGATAGGGGCAAAGCCTAGTCTCTGAGATACAATGCACTCGTGTGTTACAGCTAATTAAGAAAGGAGGTCTCCCATTGTGTCAATAAATAGAGTTGAGTTTTATGTGATTGCTTTTAAAAGAAATCTCGGGAAGTGTGTCAAGTCGCACTCGCTTTTGAGATTTAATCGACGCCGACTCTGTGTGGCTATTAAATGAGCGATATTATTTTCTATTTTTTATGCTGCCTATGTAAAATTAAATCTATTCATACTATTATTTTATCCAGTAAAGTCCAAAGTTAATTTGTCGATATTGTGACTAATGTAATAAAAAAGTTGACGTGAGTGGTGCGAAATATATTAGTTAAATTTAATAATTTTGTTAAGTACATTTTTATTTGTCAATTTTATGGTGAAAATTATAGTGTCCCCCATGACTACTGCTGCTATAAAGCGTCCGAAATTTCGGGTCGCAATTAAAAATGAGATAACTATAGATTTTAAACCGTTAACGCCCGTTTCATGGCCCTCCAAAAGTCCCGGCGAAAGTAGTCTTTCTCAAGTCAAGTTCAATACCACGACATAACAGTACCGGCCTCGGAGCCAGTGAGTTGCTTCCGTTATCCGCCACTGCATTTTGCATCAGGCGCTCCAAATTTGCATTCGTGCTTTTGATGGATTTGTCAAGATGAATAATTTAATAATAATCGTGGTTCTATCGTGTTTCACACCGGCGGTGTTGCCAGCTAAGTACGTTTTGCCGAAATGGAAGAAACAGGTGAGTTTTCACTTATTTTTTTTTAATTGAATTCATTTAATTAGATGTATAGTAAAGTTAAATTCTTTAAACTTTACACTAACTCGTACCAAAACAAATTTACGATTTCTTTCTAAAACTAATACTAATACTTTTTCTGGCAATTTTTTATTATGCAATTCTTGTAAATAAATATATTTACGTTTAACCTATATATGTGCTTATAAGCGGAGAGAAAATGCTTTTAACACGTGCCCGTTTTGTTATATTAATCCCAAAATGCCAACGGAAGCCCCATTTATGTACGTGTAAATATTTTTCCGTCGCAATCTTACTTTTGGTAAAACTACTCTTTTGGTATAAACATTTCAAACTGAAGGAAATACTTGTGTTTTGAAATAGATTTATTAAATACTTCTTACACTTTGAGAGGTACTCACTTATTCTATTTGAATAGATCTTAAAAGCTTAAATAATTTTAACGCCATGATCGGCTCAGTGCCGTTTCTGGTTTTGTTTTTTAATTTATTTTAAATATTTTTTAATAACTTAAGTGTTTGATACAGTTTTGAGTTTCATTTTAGATTAGGCAAGCTCATTCCAAAGAAGTATACATTTTAAAGACTGAGAATCAACAAATATGTCTAGATTATATCTACTTGAGTTTGATACAACTAACAGTTCCAATATTCGAATCCCGGCAAACATATCTGTAGTTTACACAAGTAACACACATTTAAATAATCTTTTAACGGTTTAAAACTCGAAAGGTATGAGTAAACTTGGTCTAGTGATCATAGCTGCTTCAAAGCATCCGAGCCGTAGTTAAAATAGATTGTAAATAAGTTAACTATGATATTCCGAGTTTTAAACCGTTTTAATTAAATGGTTCCGTCTTTTGTTTATCTTGGTTTCCTCTCTTATATCCCTTTTGAAATTTATTTTTGTTTACGGATTACATAAATTGTACTCTACTATATTATTCAGAACAGGTTCTGATGCCCTAAAATGGAGCTGCACTTTCATTTGAGCCACATGCGTTGAAAGTAAAATTACATACGTTTTAGGTGTTGATGTCATCATAATTAATTACATAAGAACCTAACCTTTATAGCATATACGTATGCGATATAAAAATAAGTCCTTACAATAAATTGTTGCACAAATAATAAAGTATTGTATAAACCTAAAAAAAGGATTTAATTCGCGGAGTAACCATTTTTATTTCGTAAAATATTTATTTTTTGATTCAGCTCAGAGTGAAAGCTGTCAAAAACCAAGTCACAAATATAGCATGTTTTTTGATGCTGGTGATTTATGATGATGAATATGTCTGCTTTGCAGCAGCCGTGGTCACGGGGAGACTGCAAAGTGCAAAGCATCCGAAACGTGGGGCCGTAGTTAAAATAGTTTAACTAATATATATCAAGATTTAAACCGTTAAGCAGTTTTATTTAAATGTGTACTCGCGCAAACTAGAGACAGTATATAGTTAATCTGTATTTTCCTTATAATCTGTGGTGTATCATATGCACGTTTGACGTTTATTTTACGCGGTATTTTCTCCTGAGCCCGACATACTTTCCCGCGACTTTCTAGTGATATTAGAAAGTAGTGACTCAACGTCCTGATAGGATGAAAGGAGTCGAATTACTTCTTAATACGTTAAACCGAAAAAGTATCTTTCATTCGCTTTTAGTTACTCCAGTTATTGTCGCTATTTGACTGAATAGAATTTAATTTAAGATTTGTCTTAGCAAATAGATTATCTGTGAAACTGACTTCCAGTTTCTATCTATTAAATATTTAAGATTTAGGATAGGCTCGATTGTTAACGGTACTAATACCGATGAATCCCACAGGTCCTACACGTTGGGCTATGTTTGGAAACCTGGATAATAGGTGGTAGGAATATCGAAGTTCTGTCTAGATCACGCACCTCCATCCAGAGATAAATAAGCCGCGAAGCTTAATCACGTTTTAATTTCAATCTGTGGATTTTCGAAAATCTAAAGACAAGGGCGACAACGCATCGTGTTTAAATGATATATAGCTGGCGCATTTCATCCGTCATATTGCTTTGCTTATGCTTTTTTTTTGATAGAAGAGACATGCATGGGGTCACTTGATGGTAGGTGATATATCCCAGCCTATAATAGCATCGAAAGAAGTTGCGCTGTCGACCTATTTATCTGTCTAAAAATTATATATTTGTACTAGTTTTTTTATAGTTTAAATGTACTAGTTACAGTACTTATGGTCGTAAACCGTACTTAAACGAAGCACATTTAAGTCAAAGAGATCAAGATAGTGTTGTGCAACGGCATATGTTTGCATGTCATTAATAAATAATCGATTAATTCAAATGTATCGTTGCACCGCTGATCTAATTAATGAGATTTTTTTGCTCGAACGACCGCAACCATATGATACGTGTGTATAATTTACTGGTTTAATTACTCTGTATTTTGAAATGCAGGTCTAAAACGTCCTTTGAACTTTTTAACGCGTGTGACCATTGATCACGTTTGTAAAATAATGGTTGGTGGCAGCTTAGAATTAGGTAATGTACGAGAGTTGTCACAGGTTTGAAGCCCGGGGCATAGATTGTTATGACGCCTGTACATACATTTGACTAGAGACGCGATGAAATGGGATCGGATTGCCTAAAGTGGGAAAACGAGTTTTTAGTATTAATTAATTTTAAAATATCCTGATGAAAAGATACAGTGCGAATTTAGTAAAGACTCTTCTCTACCTTCTTATGTATATCATGGCTATTCTGTATATTAAGGTTTAAAACGCGATATATATTAGTTAAATTTTTTTGAAAATTACTTTAACTACGGCCTGACGTTTTGGATGCTTTACAGCAGTCGTGGTCTCGGCAAGTTAAGGTAATATATATCGCGTTTTAAACCGTTAAAGTTTTCTATCCAATTGTGTTCTACTCGCGTGAACTACGGACAGTATTTATTGATATTAATTTAATGCATTTCGCTCAATAGAAAACAAGGTAGTTAATAGAATTATTATCATTATATATATATAACTTTATTTTCTTGTTGTATTTAAATATTTATTAAAACAAATTGCATGTAACTTGAAGTGGGTCTATATTCTAACTCCCTTCCAGTCCTTTCCCTGCACGCTTTTCCCTGGCTTTGTCTGTCCGGCACCCCCCTGTGCTAATGTCACTGTCGCACGATATACTGACTGTCTTGCATGTAGCCTTCGACGGTGGCTCTATACGAGAAGAGTGTCCAGGCGTGCGAACTGCCGGCGGTGCAGAGCGAGCATAGCCACTACATCTGCGACGACAAGGGGGAGCCCAAGTGCCTGCCGGGGTGGCAGGGGGACCTCTGTGACGTGCCGATTTGCAGGAAGGGCTGCGATCCGTTACAAGGTATGTTATGTGGAACAGCGTGGGGTATGGGGACATATATTTCCTTTTTTGTTTGACTGATGGGCTTCACCACGGAAAGTATACCTCGGGGATGCTTAGAGGTCTAATGTTCGACGGAGAGGTGGCAGGTCAAAATAACGTTGCCTAGTTGACGTCATCAGGACCTTGGGGCTAAAAGGCAGAAACGGGAGATAGCAGGAGATAGGACGGTTGCCAATGTTATGTTAGCTGGTTGGCCGTCGTAAATAAACTTCTCCACGTTCCACCATCACGAGTGGACGACACCAGAGGATGTTACGCATTCTTCAAAACAGCTCGAATTTATTAAACATTGCAATTGTTCTTAACTATTATGATTTAGTTATGGTTTGATAGAAAGAAATAAATAAGCATTTTTGATGTGAAACATCTATAGCCGCACGTAAAACCGATTTCTGCCGTGGCGACGCGTCGCCACGCTATACGATGGTATATATATACAGTCTATATGCAGTAGTGTGTACGGTGTGGCGACGCGTCGCCATGCTTAGTTCCTATCACAATATGTTCTTTTCTGCACATTACTTTTACAAAATAATGGCTATGTTTCACATCTGCCAGGCATCCCGTGACGGCTCACATTTTTTTGTTTAATATAGGGTACTGTAAGAGACCAGGGGAATGTCGCTGCAAGATGGGATTCTACGGTGAGAGATGCAACAAATGTATTCCTCTGCCTGGTTGTCAGCATGGCTACTGTAACGTGTCTTTTGAATGTGTGTGTAGAGATGGCTGGGATGGTATCTTCTGTTCGGAACGTAAGTTGTCAGCAATATTATTTTTAATTGTCCATGATTAATACTAATAAATAATTTCCCTAATTGCCCAAATATGTAAGACTTTTTGGTATAAATTATAGTACCGCCTTTTGGTGTAAAAGTGTAGTCTTTATTTGGCCGAGTATCCAAAACCAAAGAAATAACAACATATGAAATCTTTAATATTTTTCACATGTTATTTAACGTGATAATAAAAATAGAAGATGCAAGATAAAGATTTTAGAGTCAGTAGCTAAATTTTTTAGAACAACAGCACGTATCGCTGTGACGCGGGTCAAGTCCTACCGGTGTCGTTAATTTTTTTCAATCAAAAATCAATTTTTATTTATCGTATCTTAATCTGATGTTATGTGGTTGGGACATTTAATTTCCCATTAAAATCATCCCATGCTTGTGTTCTGTCATAAATGAATACAGATAACCTTTTCTTTATTTTTCAGCTATCTGCCGTTCCGATTGCCACGCTACGCGAGGTTTCTGCGAGTCGCCGGGCGAGTGTCGGTGTCGTTTGGGATGGGCTGGTCCGACATGCCGCGCCTGTCAGTCACTTCCAGGGTGCCAGCATGGATACTGTGATAAGCCTTTGGAATGCAAATGTCTGCCAGGATACACTGGCTTGTTATGTCAAACGCGTGAGTAACTTGCTATTTTTATTCAGCTAAGCCTTAACTCCAAGATCATAAAATTTAGTTTTAAGTTAACACATTTTATAACTCCTCCCGCATCGGAATAGCCAAGCTCAGACCTACCACGACGGTATGGTGGGATGTAATGATGCATTCAATCATAATATCGTCCAACGTTTTAATAACGACGTACATTGCTGATTCAAAGTCGTTCATAAGCTGGTTCGAGGACCCAGGACCTAGTAATCTGTTACTAGACCAACGAGGCGGTTATATAAGACTCATATGCTACAGCTGAATGTTAAATATTACTTACTCTATTTCATTAGAAAGTTATATGTTAAAGTTATAGTGTAGTTTACGCAAGTAGTACACATATAAATAAAACACTTTAATTATTGACCGCCGGGGGGTCACCCCGTGACCACAGCTGCTGCCAAGAAAGTGTGCTGCCGAAACGTAGTGCCGTTGTTAAAATAATTTTCAAATAAGTTTAACTAATACATATTTTGCGTTTTGAACACAAATGTTGAAAAGTATGTGCACACTCTTCTTTAAAATGTAGATGGATTATAAAAAGTCTAGCAACAATTCTTGGTATTTGATAAATTTACAGAGCAATATGAACTTTGTCCACAGCAATTTGCTCGACTGGATGCCACGGGGAGCGTGGGTATTGCAGACGACCAGGGGAATGCCGCTGCAAGGTTGGGTGGACTGGACCAACGTGTGCTCAATGCCACCGTTACCCCGGGTGCGTCCACGGCACGTGTAACAGACCCTGGGAATGCATTTGCAAGAAAGGATGGGGAGGAATGTTGTGCGATGAAGGTGAGAAATATCGCAATACACTTGACACAGTTTTATTCATTTGAAATAGTTGGAATAATGAAAAAAGATATCTGCGTATGTAGACTTCTGGTTTGACTTCTAGGAAAAAACTATTTACACCATCATTATATATATATGATAAGATAAAATCCAGAAAACTTAATTTTTACTATAAATATAAAGCTGAAGAGTTTGTTTGTTTGAACGCGCTAATCTCAGGAACTACTGATTGATACCAAAAAATATTCAACTTTAAAATGATCTAAAAAATCTCTACGACAGTGTATGTCTAAATACTGTCTGTAGTTTACGCGAAAAGTACTATACAAATAATACATTACATTTTTTAATTTAATTTGACATATATATCTCGCATTTTAAATCTTTAAACAATTTTTTCTTAATTAACCATTTAAAGTCTTCATACACTGTTTTCTAATCGCGTACAGATAACACTTCACGTAGCACCTTATATGAAATTGTATACATACATAAATAGATCGCAATTAAAATAATTAAAATTAAAATGCACTTTGAAACCCGTACACTTTCAAACGGGAGCAATCTCGTCTCTTTACGACATCGCCTTATAGAGTGCCATCAAATTGACAGCTGACTTCAATTTGATCACTGAAGTTGCTATTTCAATATCGGCGAGGAGAAAACGTAATTGGCATATTGGCACCAATCAAAGATGTGTTACAGCTATATATAATTATAGTATGTTGTAGCTAGGAAAGCTAAGAAGTTTTAATTTATGAAAACTTTCACATTTTATTGCACATGGTGGCATTTTGTTAACTTAAAAAGTGATTTTTAGATTGAAAACGTTTTGCGAGTCGAGACTTGAAGCTGCATCTACAGCGTTTCGTCCAATGCTCTAGCCAATTGAGCTACCGTGCCCTACACGTCGTCCTAGGATTATCTAAACCTATTTAAACATTCAACTCTCGCGCAATGCAATTTAAACTTAAACACCTGTATATTAAGGTATTGCTTTGTGTAACATCAGCAAAACTATTTCTTTACGTCTCATAGTTACCCAAAAGCACTTGACATATTTTAATGCAGTTTTTATCATTATACTAGAATTTTTAGTAAAGTATGTTATAGATGCGTGCAATATACGCCAAAGAGAATATATTTTACACACATATCACCTAGTGTAACTTAGGGTATTCACCGTCTGTATAAAGTATTAAATTTGTTACAGAGTTGAATTACTGCGAGAAGAACCCAGACACTTGCAAGAACGGGGGTAAATGTCAGTCTTTGGAATCAGGAGACGGATTCTTCAGATGTCAATGTGCCGAGGGTATCAGCGGAAAACACTGCGAGAATATACCGGAGAGTATGATACCTGGCAATTCTACTGAGACTACTACTACAGAATCTATTGTGGTAGAAGTTTCTACTAAACCAGAAGACGCAGAGGAATCGGATGATGGTGATGACAATGAGACTGAATAATGGCATAAAGCAAGTCCTTCTTTAAAAGCAAAGAATTTTTTAACTTAAATTATAGATAATTCGAACAATTTCAGAGAACGATGAGATTTTAGTATTTTAATAGTAATTGAGGTTATCATAATTATATAACTGCGCAAGAGTGCAATTACTGTTAGAAAAGACATTTTGCAAATATCCTCTGTAAATAACGATGTCTTAACAAGAATAACTTAGATGGCGTGTCCTTTAATGAAATACCAATTCCTTGTAATACGGTGCTTTACATCCTTTCCAAATGAGCAAAGAGAATCAAAGCTTGATTGAAGGACTTTTTTAAAATTTTAATTAATCATTTTGTGACTGATTTCAATTGTTTATAGTAAATAATTTTAGTTTAAGTATTTATTTTAGGCTAAGAATATACAATATAAAACTATCAAATAAATTAGTATTTTTTTAACCCTTTTACACTACATATTTGGTGCGTCTTGGTGACTCAGGCGTACACCTATTGTCTAAAGGGTTTTATGTTTAAAAATAAGTCAAAGAAGCAGGTAAAATCTACTTATTTTTATGACTTACTTCTACGCCTTCGATCTTTAACTTTTACTTATTGGAAAAAGTGGAGAAACCATTGCATCCCGGGAGATCAAAAAATTACTGTTTTTGCCCGAGTCTCCGGACCATCTGAGAGTCGGAAACTAAAAAATTACAAATGTGCTTATAGTGAGATATTAAGATTTCAATTTCTTTATTTTTTACACAATATACAACTTAGTTACAATATATTTAACTAGTTCCTGGCGTTTTGGATGCTTTGCAGCAGCCATTCCCATTCCGATGTAACCTTGGCTACTAATATGTTTTATATTAAAAGTCTTGTAGTAATCGCGTACGATCGCGTCCGACGTACGCGACGTCCATAACGTACAGAAGTTGGTTGTTAGTTGTTGGTGACGTGCAAATCGCGTTATTAATAGTGTGAAGCTACAGAATCTATGTTATTTAAATTCCGAATGAACATGCCAAGTGTAAAAAAGCAAAGCGACATTTTATTTCGGTCAGTATATTTCGCTCCACCTCGCCTGCATGTTACTGCATTTGGTTTAATGCCTTACTAGCGTGAATATATTCAACGGATCAAGTTTAAGCAGAAAAAAACATAGCCAAGATGTCTACACTCAAAAGCAGCTTGGGTTCCGTACGAAAAAAAATCAAACTTGACGGTGCATACCATTTAGTTAAGCAAAACATCTATTGTGTCAATACCAAGTTATTAGACTATTTTTAGCTGTATTTATATAAGTTACTGGCTACTTTTAAGCTACTTTTTCTTAACGGTTTAGAACTTGAAATTTTTAGCAATCACGCGGGACCATGGTTAGTAAAAATCAGGAAACAGATACATTTTGATATACAAGCCGTTAAAAGTATTTTAGCTAACATTACAACGCATAAGAAAATGGAAGAAAACCTCTTGACGAGTTTAGTTTGTAACACAACATCATGCAGAAAAAACCTTTAATCATATATCAATTTAAAATTATATTTTGAAATATTTATTTCGTCGTATAGTGTAGAATCAAAGAAACATTGATCCTAAAAAATAAACACTGGATTCATTTGTTGTTTGACCAAACTTTTATAATAACTTTAAGCCTTAAATGGTAAAGATAGTAATGGTATGCGGAACCCTAAAAGCGGTTAAATTAACGACTTATTTACCATAATTGCTCTGATTCGGATAGTGTTTACCTTAAAAAATGTGCAGGATGCCGTGTTAGGATGCGATGGTAATGCTAAAATGTATATTATATAGTTAAGTTCACTCCATTTTATTGAGTTTATTTCCAGTAAATATATACTTTTGATTTATTGAGATTGGAAGTAAACATCCTAATTTACGGCACTATCTTCTCATTGTGTGCACACGATGTCATCGCTGTAGGTACTAAGTTGTTAAACATAAATTTAATCTCGAAAAATATTATTTAATTTTTTTTTCAAATTCAAATTTATTACATTTTTAATAAATATTATTTTTCTCGCATTGTTAAATACTACAAGTTTAAAAATAATCAGTCGTCATACTTTCTTGTTTGCCTGGTTTTTACAATAAAATGTCGGGTGTTTTGTATAACAGACATGTGTTAGTCAACACACACACACACACCCGCACACGCTCACAAGGGAAACGTCGTTTCACTTGCAATGTTGCAATTTCAAGAAAAAAAATTTGACTCAACAACTGTTTAGAGTAATAATAAATGTAACAGTTGTACACAATATACAAACGATTCTAAGGCTTTAAAGAAATAAATGTATTAAAGTATTAGCTTACTTGTTTTTCACCATGGTCGTCCTCAAAGCACTGATGCCAAGCATTCAAAACGTCGGTTTGCAGTTATAGTTAAGTAATATATTTTTAATCGTTAAAAGTCTTTCATTTAAATGCGTAACCTACAGACAATACTTACACTAGTTAATGCACCATTTCTAACCTTCATTTATTTACATAAATAAAGTATAAAAAGTCTAATCACCTGAAAGTACAATTTTTCGCTAAAAGTGAAATTTATAGTATACAATTTTCGTAATACAAAAATAAATCAACCATCTAAAAATCTAATACATAACTTATTAGCCGGTAAAGTGATTACTTCTTTAGGTCTTTTTAATTTAAGATTTACGAGATCCAATTTTATGTCTTTAACTTTAACCAGGCCTGCCTTCACTTGAGAATCTTAGAAAAAACTAAATAACGTGGAATCGCTGAATTAATTCAGATCAAACGTCTAGTCACTTAAATATGCAGTAAATTGCGCGTTAATTATAAGAACTTAATTGAAATTTAGAAAAAGAATGATTATGTTTCTATGTAGAAAGATGGAATAGAAATTAAGCTATACAATTCTTCACGCTGAGACTAGTTTCTCGCAATATTAGTATTTCTAGAAGTCCTACATATATTATATTATATCGTTATTGCACGGGGTTCAAACTTACGATTGTACACACAAAAGTCGAAAGCATACCACTAGACCACCGTGGTGTTTGTAGTATATGGCAAGTAATACAATTATTTTAGATACTTTCATAAAATTTACTTCGTAACACGTGAATATAATGCTACGAATAATATAAAGATTCTACAGATTTCTGCTACGGTTTTTATGCGAGTAAATTGTAGTGGTGCAAATGCGCCGACGCATCCAATGCAATCCAATGCAACATTTGTATTCAAAATAACTAAGAAATACGTAAATACTGTCTATAGTTTACGCGAGTAGTACACATTTAAATAAAACACTTTAACGGTTTAAAACGCGATTTATTAGTTAAACTTATTTGAAAATGATTTTTAACTTCGGCCCGACGTTTCGGCTGCTGCAAATTTTCAAATAAGTTTAACTAATATATCGCGTTTTAAACCGTTAAAGTGTTTTATTTAAATAAGAAATACGTTTAAAATGATGACAAGCTTTTTTAGTCTAATGGTAGCATCTAGCAAGGTATCTGAAAAATGCCATTGTAATTTTTCTCAAACGTAGATAGTATGTTTTAACTTTGTCCGGGGAAATGGGTGGTAGAAAAATCAAAAGGTTCAAATCCCGCAAGCATTTTGCTCGTTATTTCTATTGATAGAGAATGAGGGATAAGCATAGGGTACACTTAATGGGAGATAGGCGAGATACCGCAGCCATATAGCATCTAAGCAAGGTGCGCTGTTGATTCCATTTATTATCCAGATAGACGTTCAGACGAAATCCAACATATTTCTGAAAATGTTGGACCCGGTGGGGATCGAAGTCGCAGCCCGTTAATTATTAGCGATACATGCTACCATTACACAACTCGAAATGAAATCGATCTCATCAAAGCTTAGATGCACGGGTCTGTTTAAGGTTATGTCGTATCACGAAACTCGTGCGCAGTTCAAAGTATATAAAGTGGCTGGACCCGCCCTTTTCGGCAGACTGATTGCAAACGGCCAACATACAGCAACCAATGTGATTTTCTATATAGTATTAAGGATATTTTTAAGATGGCCGCAATTCACTTTTTCTTGGTGAGTCATTTTTTTTCTTACCGCCTCTGTTTAGATAAAGAAAGCTTAAAATTTACGATTTGATATGAAGTTTCGTACAGATATAGTGCATTGTAATGCATACGGTGCCAAGAGCGAGTCTATTTTTTTAATACACGGTTCCGTATCAACTAGGTATACAATTTCATATTGTAACATGTTTTAGGCATCATATTACCATATCAATAAAAAGGGGAAACATTACTTTTTTATATTAGAGCTACCCTGAAAAAAATATTTATTTGATTATTAAATATTCAAGTTATATTAAAGTAGTATTACGCAATTGCGCATATTTCTAAAGCTTATTTCTTACTGTAGTTGAAAAAGCTAAAAGGATACAAAACATTTGTATTTTCATCGTAATATATTGGTTTCTAATAAATTATTTCTAATTAAGCTACCTAGTAGCACGTGAACTCTATATTAAGTAATTACATTAGTCAACAATTAAACTCCAAGTTTTCGTTTAATAAACTACAATACAAATTTAGTTTCACCATAGAGTAACGTACTTTTAGGTATTTGTCTTGTATTCTAAATTAAAAAGTAAAAAAAACTAGAATGACGTATTTTCATTCAATATCTACAAGAATAAGATAAAGAACGATTATATAGAGGTAATAAATTTCCATCTTCTTCAGAATGTAAAAAGGACTACAGACAGGATAGGATAGGATACGAACACAACTTTATACACATAACTGGAGCTCAAATTTTGGACCACAGATCTCTCTACACTGACACAAATCACTAAGCCTTTCTGTCTAGCACATTTTATCGTATATTACTAATAGGGGCACAGTTACACAATTTCCTTCGGCCGCTAACAGGCCTCTATATGTTTCTAAATTATATTCAATGTCCCTTGCCCTAAATGCGTCGTACATTCAAGTAAATAAACAACGTAAGTGTACGATAAATTGTGTGTGTACTATAAAATAATTAAAGGTAATACGTGGGTATAAAAGTGACTGTAATTTAGTTTTCAAAAGATATTAATATGATAACATGATTTTCAAGACTATTCTAATAATGAGGTTGGGCTTTTCGATCGAAAATTCTATTTCCCTTATATGAGAAACATAATATTATTAAAGTTATTTCTAATAATTTAAGCAATATATTTTGCGTTAAAAACACTTACATGAGACATATTACTGTCTCTATTTGATTTTATTGCCCTACGAAAGTGTTCATTAATATTTTCGGGATGTAAAAACCAAAATAAAAAAGTACTTGACAAATGGGAAAAACACTTGGCTGTGCATACCCATAAGAGAAGCGATGAGGTGTCGGT
This sequence comes from Leptosia nina, assembly GCA_963661955.1. Lineage (NCBI taxonomy): Eukaryota > Metazoa > Arthropoda > Insecta > Lepidoptera > Pieridae > Leptosia > Leptosia nina. The sequence continues at coordinate 1,020,176 of CAVLEF010000004.1, read as the reverse complement.
TTTCAGTGTCCTCTGAGGGGGGTAACAAATGACTGCCACTACTGACTCTTACCCTAAGTAAGCCTTACTTGGGGTAAGCCATGCCTAACGTCCGGTTCATATTGGCGGCTCCGGACCAAAATACATTATAATGAAAAAAGGGACGCCCAACATACATTCAATAAAAAAAGAAGTGTTTCATTTTTAGTTTACTACTTTCGTGTACTCTCTTTTATATATACTGTTTTAATTTCCTTTAACAAACGAAGTTAAAGAGTTTTCATATGGTGTATGTTGAGCTAGAATTCAAGCTATAAATAAATCGAAAGTAAAGTTGCGTACAGAAGTTTTTAGTTTCGCGAACATAGCAATTATATAGTTTTTACATTTAGTACAGTAATTAGTTGACGGATAAAACAATTATCGTGTTAAACATGTATTTAAAGCACGCCATATAAATTAAAATGTTTGAATTCGTTGTGGAAATTTACTAGCGTGTTTCCGGTTAAGAGTTTTTCTTATAATTTTATACGACTAATAAATACGTGAGTAGTACACATTTATAGAAAACCCATTTAACGGTCTAAAATTAGATTTTTTTTAATCACTTATTGGCAACGTGCATATGGCCACTTCAAGTATATGTAACGTCGGGTCATAGTTCAAAATAAGTTAAGTGTATGTAGTGTTTTAAACTAAAAGTGTTTTTTTTTAGAGGTCGGATTTAGGGGAATAGCGGAATTAGGAGCTAAATTTTTTTTTTTATCAAAAAAACGTGTTTTGAAAATGCCTTTTTTCAATTGTATTTTATTACGTGTAATTGTTGAATACTAAAAAATCTATTTGATTTAACATTTATTAGAATATTGGACTGAGATTTTTTTTATTATTGCTTTATTATTTATAAAACACACCACAGAAAGTTTATTATATTTGGAAAATATCTTGGAGGCGTTTTCACTCCTTTGTTGCCCTAAGCTAAGTGTATGTTTTATAGCAGTTGAAGGCATTTAGAAGAAAGTATTATTCTTTATTATATATTATGCTTTTACCAGGCACCCAGAGGTGTATTGATTAAAAAAGGTACCACCTGCGCCATGTACACACTCGTAGGTCACTCAGCCATCACCTTGACCCACACCTAGCCTGTAGACATTGATCTATAATACTGCATTACTAAATATATTCGCAAAGATAAATTGACAGCCGTCTTGGTCCTATGGAAGAATATTCAGATTAAGAAATAGATATTCGGTTCGATTTCTACCAGGTCTATCATCTTTCTAAAATCTATTTATTGTTTATCTGAAAAATCATCAGACTTCGTCGGGAAATTTTGCTTAGGAAATGGGTATATCTAAATTCCATCCCGTTACGACTACAGATGCAAAAGCTGTAAGTGTCTTTGCTTTTCGGTTTTAATCTGTGGATTTCTGTTTAAAGCCAAAATAGGTCAACAGCAATATCTTGACAATGTATTATGAATGGAGTGTTTCACATTCCCCTAAATCAAACCCCATGCTTCTCGGCTGTGCTCTTAAAAAAATATAGCGTTAGCTGACCTGGCATACGGTTTTTGGCATATGATGTATTTGACTTATATAACTTGGATGTAAACAGAAAGACGGGAGTGAGGGCGCGTTTCTTTCTTTAACCATTAGGACCCTTTTCCACCTAGCTACGCTACTGACATAGAAGAAATTTATTTGTATACACACAAATATATGCTGCTATTAGTGATAGTGATGATAAGAATACAATAATACTAGATAAATTGTTCGACCACTTGTAATTATAGAACGAATATCAAACTTCATGAATCTTTCATTTCATTCGTAGTTATTTAAATAGATTCTGATGACTTCTCGTTTATTTTAAGAAGGTGTTAGCTATTGTTATTATTTTCTTTGTAGGTGCTCCTGATCGGGAGTACTCTCACACTCAGCAAGGAAATAGAACAGAAAGCGAAAGTATCCGAGCTTCTAGAGAATGGCATCAAGGACGAGCCATCAGGCAAGCCGGTGAAGCGAGGAATCATTTCAGGTGGACACGGATACATTTCGTCCGGAATCTCCCACGGAATTGGCGGTGGTATCAGCTACAGCAGCGGAATCGGAAGCGGAATTGGAATCGGGAGCGGAATTGGAATCGGGAGCGGAATCGGAATTGGCAGTGGGATTGGTATTGGAAGTGGTATTGGAATCGGTAGTGGAATTGGTAATTATTTCGTTTTTAACTTTAAGTTGTTTAATTTTATTGGTTTTTTTATTATTTTTTAATTGTAACGTATATTTAAAAATTTGGGGAACTTTCTACAAGGTAAAAAAAATTTAAAGGATGGATATTATTAATTATGTACATTTTAAATATTTTTCAAGGCATTGGTGGTATTGCTGCCGGACCCGGTATCGCTGTAGGAGGACCTGGCATCGCCGTCGGTGGTGCAGCAATTGCTGCTGCACCAGCTGTCGCCGTTGCCGCTGCACCAGCCGTAGCTGTCGCCCCCGCAGTCGCCGTCGCCCCCGCTCCAGCCGTGCAAACATCAGTCTCAGTCCAACCAAACCCGGTCATTTTGCGTCAAGAAGTTCCCCGCTTCATCACAAGAACTATCACGCGCGACGTTCAGGTCCCAGTACAAGTTCCAGTGCAGGTTCCAGTCGACAGACCAGTTCCTGTACCCTACAGAGTCCCCGTACCTGTACCAGTCGACAGGCCAGTACCAGTCATCCACAAAGTACCTGTTGAGATCACAAGACAGGTTCCAGTGTATTACGAGAGGAAGGTTCCCTACCCAGTCAAAGTACCCGTTTCAGTACCTGTCCCATACCCAGTGACGGTAGAGAAGCAAGTACCAGTTGACCGCCCCGTGTACATCAACCGTCAAGTGCCAGTGCCGTATCCGGTGCACGTCGACCGTCCAGTAAGTGTACCTGTCCCAGTCCACGTTGACAGGCCCGTGCCCGTACCACAGCCCGTCGTAGTCGATAGACCTGTACCCGTACCGCACCCAGTGGTCGTCGACAGGCCAGTGGCAGTTCAGACTGCGGCTGTCGCTGTACCAGCTGTATCTTCTGTGGCTGTCCCAGCTGTTTCTAGCGGTATAGCGATTGGTGCTGGAATCGGTTCGGGTATTTCCATTGGCCACGGTCTTGGAACCAGTATCTCAGGATACGGGGGCTCTTACGCCAGCTCATACGGCTCTTATGGAGGCATCGGCGGCATCGGCAGCATCGGCAGCATCGGCGGCATCGGCAGCATCGGCGGCATTGGCCACTCCTTAGAGTCCTTCGGCCATTCCATTCACTAGACTAAGTTTATGCACTCGTACACCATCATTATTAAATATACGGATTGAAACAATTGTTATGTATTTATTGATTATTTTATTTTAGAAATCTTGTCAAACTCTACGTAGGCTCTATCTTGTAAAATATGTACTTATGCATTCTATTACGTTATTAAATTAATTTTAAAGCTATCGAAATTGTGTTTTACTTTAAAAAACTAGTTACTTTTTAATAGAAAAGTAAATAATAATACTGAAATGTTATTATTGTCGTCTTATTTGAACTCCATCGTTCTTCATAGAGAATAGGAAATCTTATGAAAAACGCAATACCTAGTTTTGCTTTAGTTGTACCAAGGCGATTGTAAGCTTAGAAGATAGTACATCGTTTATCTGGGTTCATGGGTGTTCCAGGAGCACAGTGCCAAATTCTGGAGAAGTCACGGTTGTTCTGCAAAGCACCGCGAGCTCTCAGGTGTTGAGGTGCATGTTCATCTTCCAAGTCAGATTTCAGAGCTTCCACTGTGCTTACGCCACACCAAAGCTAAAATACATTTTTTGATTACCATATTTTCTTAATATAAAAACAATATACATAAAAATTTAAGCGAGTATGAGTTATAGTTTACGCGAGTAGTACACATTTAAATAAAATATTTTAACGGTTTAAATGCGATATATTAGTTAAACTTATTTGAAAATTATTTTTAATTTCTCTCCGTGACCACGGCTGCTGCAAAGCATCCGAGACGTTGGGCCGAAGTTTAAAATAATTTTCAAATAAGTTTAACTAATATATCGCGTTTTAAACCGTTAAAGTATTTTATTTAATTTAATTAATACTTCTTGCACGAGTTAAAATCAGACAAAGGGAACTATTAAGTGCAATGGCCAGCCTTGTGACTAAAAGCAATAAAAAAGTTTGAAATTTAATTATTTCACATTATCCTACAAATTAAAAATATGCTTTTCCCATATAACTAAGAGCCTTATTTTACCCACATTTCCATATGACAAGAAAAATAGTTGTTCCGAAGAAAAGTCCTCAAAACCTGGTAATTTCAATTCGGGACCACCTTTTCTCAAATGTTTTGTCAATGCCGCGTAAGCTTCTTTTACTCCACCGTTGTCAGCTATATTTTCGCCTAAAGTTTTCTTACCGTCTACCTAAAATTTGTTAGGAATATATTCATTTTAGGCAAAAATACTATATAATAAAAAAACTCTAAATCCAAAACCATTTTTCGTTTCTTTTAATACAAATAAAAACATAGACTTGAAAACTATATTATATGTTTAAAATAAGTATTATCTGTACTTTTGTGTCTAATGGTGAACATTAAAAAAACAAATTAAACAATTTAAAATGCGTCTTATAATTTTTTTATTCTAATATTAAGCAATTTATTTCTTGTTTCAAACCGTTAAAATATATATTATAAATTATTATTATGTTTTTTTCGACGGGTAATACTCACATGTTTACCCAATTGTGGTATATAATAAGAGGAATACTGGTCGATGAAACACTGTGTCTTATTAATGTATGCCTTTATTGTATCGTTGGACCACCACGGAAGGAGATTCCCATTTTTATCGAACTGACGACCTAAGGAAAAAAAGCAATATTATTACAAACTATTAAATAACAAATAAACAAAAGGGAGGAAGAAAAGAGATATAAGATCGATTATAAATTGACCATTGATACATGTACCACATCAATAGATTGAAAAAAATTGACGAAGACGTGTAGGACTCGATAGCTCAGTTGGTTACAGCGAGCACGGAACGTTTAGGATGCCGGTTCAAGTACTGCCCGAGTCGTATTTTTTCAAATTATAATTTCTACATATAAAAAATTATAAGATTTTCCAAAAGTCTATAAAAGTAAAGTGGATTAAATTACGGAAAATCTTACCAAAATTATCGAATCCATGAGTTATTTCGTGACCAAGGACTGTACCTAAGGATCCATAATTCAGCGAACTGAAAAAAAATGAGATAGATTGGTTTAAAATGAAAACGCAATTACAAAAATAGAAAAAGATTTTAATAAACAGATGATAACACAACGTGTACATACTCAAGTCCTAAATCGAAGAAGGGATGTTGCAACATAACTAAGGGTACAGCTGCGTCCAGGACGAAAAAAAAAAATTATTATTCTAATATTTTATACTTATACTAGATGCGATAGCAACTTTGGCCGCATAGATAAGTTATTTTGGGCGTGAATTCGTTTTTCCAAACCTCCTGAACTTTAAAACTTTAACCAACGACGTCGCGTCTTGTCGTTCCCATCCCGTTTTTGGGCCTTTCCAGCTTTCTCTTTGTCCGTATTAGTTGCAGCGTGATGTTTTATAGCCTAAAGCTTTCCTCAATAACTAACCAACCAAAAATTTTTAATTCGGACCCCTAGTTATTGACATAAGCGCGTTCAAACAACTAAACAAACAAACTCTTCAGTTTTATATTATATAATTATCTTATGTTCAATAAAATATTGACGCTTACTTATAGTATTTTCTTGAAACGTGTGATATGCATTAACTTCAGTTGGATCAGTCGCCCAAGTGTAGTTATTGCTCGTTCGAAACTTATTTAAACCGTTTTTAATTTTTACTTGCACAATGCTAATGAGATTTTCCATATATTTCTCCGTGTGTACATCTATGCCTTTATAATATTCCTCCAATCGACCGTCCTCTAGCAACCAATCCGGAAAGCCTACGAGAGTTTTCATCTCTACTATTTTCTGATATGTTGCCAATTTTGTGTCATCATCCATCCATTTTGTTAAACCAACTAGATGCGCTAGCGCGTTCTTTAATTCGTATAGCATGGTCTCTATCTGAAATAAAGAGAAATTAATTAGACTGACAAACTTAAGAAAATACTGCCTATAGTTTACGAGAGTAGTACACATTTAAATAAAACACTTTAGCGGTCTCCAAGTGACCACGGCTGCTACAAAGCATCCGAAACGTCGGGCCAAATTTAAATAATTTTCAAAAAAGTTTATCTAATATATTGTGTTTTAAACCGTTAAAGTGTTTTACTTAAACTTAAGAAAATTTTACTTAAAGATAGACAATTTAGCCTGAAAACATCCATACGACTATTTTAGCGTATTTAAATAGTATTTGGCGGATTATTGAAGAAGATAAAAAACGAAGATAGAACCGGTAGACTACTTAGAAATAAATACATATCATTGGAATGGAAGAGAATATATTTCTAGAAAACCTTTGGCTTAGTGACATTGAAGAAGTCCTGATCAGCAATAGCATAAGATATAGCCATGCCGAGCAAGTCGTTAACGACGTTAGCGCACTGCAGACTCCTGGATGCTATCGCATGACCATTTTGCAGCTCCTCTGAAGCCCTTTCATAAAGAGCTCGCAGTTCTGATGTTGTATGAACCCCCATAACTTCTATGACCTAAAAAATCCTATAGATGTAGAAGATAAAGCTGTTTTTGTGTGACATACTTTTGTGTATGTTATATTCATCGACTTTACATGTACAAAGTACAAGTAGTAGTTGATCAAATTTGTGCTCGTTATCTTTTAAGAAAATCCGTTTTAAGGAAATAGCTTTCCTTTGGTAGATCATTTTAGTACTAACTGATATAAGCTGAATAAGATCCTATTCTATACTGTTAAGATTAAACTATGTTTTATTTTCATATTTAGTAATAAGCCTTCTATGTTTTGTGTGGCTTATGGTAGTAATTAAATTTATTTCTCTGTCTATTTCTTTTAAATAGGGGAAAGGAGTTTCATGTATACCTTGATCCAAACATAAAGTTCGACTAGCACAGGAGGCGTCCTCGCAACATAAGCAGCCATTAACGACATGTATTTTAAATCCGGATCCGACACCAAAATAGTGTCCTTCTCAAAATCTAAGGTAACTTCACTTATATTGAATATACCCTCTAAGTATCTTTTCCATATTGGGATAGCTGTAGCATTATTTAATTCGACTATAGCATCTGTGTTTTTTTGGAGTTTGTCTACGGTGTATTCTGGAATATCTAGGAAAAGACTTTCGTCTGTACTGTTGGCTGCTTCGAGCTAGAAATTAAAATTTATCTAAATGTTGATTATAGGAGGAACATCTACAACTGCACAGAAATGTCAAAACTACAATGTATGTAGTGTTGTTCTATGTCTGTAGACAGTTTATAAAATACTAATAAAAGAAAATTATTTTACTTTAGATTTGGATCTCTCTATAAGCTTTTAAATTATTTAATTTCCCTAAGGTAATTTAACAAAATTTACGTTTGAAAACGTTAATATTTTTCACATGATGGCACTATAAATTTAAAAATCGACAATAAATTGAAAAAATTGTTGACTCGAGCAGGACTTGGACCGGCATCGTCGGTTCAACTTCTGCCCGAGACGAAAATTTTATTCAATTCATTTTCGATTTTTAAATTATAAGATTTACGTTACGTATTTATTATCGTGTCTAGAATTGGTAATCTTTTACCAGGTTTTACAACTTTTAATATTGTATTCGTCTATCTGTCTTGTCGTGTTCTTACCTCGTACATATCATCGCTCATAGAATAAAATGCATCGGCAGTAAGAAATATGGTTCTATCCAATTCAACTTCACTTAAATTCGATTTTTTAACACCATCTGCTTCCAACACGAACATTTTTATTAAATGCGCGTAGAACAACTTATATATTTCCGCTTCTTTGTCTTCGTCGATTTTTTTGTTTGCATTATTTACGCCGTTAAATAAGTATCTCTGATAATACTCTTTGTTATGCGCGTGATACCTTTTTGATTTTTGTTGTTTATTTTCGTTAAACATACTGCAAAATAAGATTTTTATATAGGGTGTCAAATTTCGTTTCTCCTATTCGGGGTATCGGGCAGACGTAAATCTTTTGACTTCAGATTTCTATGTCCTAAGCCTGTCCTGAAGGATTTATTTTTCGGGATTTGAACAGAATTTTTCTTATATTATACATGTCGTAAATAATAATAATTTTTTAGAGTAACCTTATAGCTGAATTTCACGAGTTTATGAAAATCAGTTAACCTAGTTTGTCGTATAAGATTAACATTTTTCCATAATTACTATTCTACTAACTAATTCGCATTGATCCTACATAAAACACTATCTGTAGTTTACGCGAGTGGTTCACATTTAAATAAAACACTTTACCGGTTTAAAACACGATATGTATATGTGTAAATTATTTGAGAATTATTTTGACTACGGCCCGAAGATTCGGATGCTTTGTAGCAGACGTGGTCACGGGGAGACTACATATGGAGGGTGTCGCACTACCAACTTCGAATTAACATTATTTTCAAATAAGTTAAAAAATATATATATCGCGTTTTAAATCGTCAAAGTATTTTTTTAAATCATAAAATATTAATTTACCTGGGAAATGGATTCGTTGTTTCAGGCGAACCCATGATAAGCCGAAAAACCGATGAGTTTTTAGGATCTGTGACTATGTCAAAACCGATTAAAACGTCCATATTAAGTTTCGTCTTAACATTTATAACAATTTGAACCCAATCAAAGGAATAAGTTGAGTAATCTACATCTGTTATGTTCAAGAATGTGGGATATGATGGGAGTCCCAAAAGTTCTAAAACTTTTATCGCTGGTCTTAGACCTCTCTTGTCTAGCTTATCTGAAATATTAAGTATTTCAAATAAATAAATAAAGAAGTAAAGACGCTATTTAATATAAGTATTATTCAAACACTGATATATAAGCAAAAGTAAAGATCAATTCTCTGGTTAGACAGGCTCGTTGGACCTGTTACAGCAATGTATGGCTGGTAATTAACAAGTCCCAGGTTCGATTCTACCAGGTCCACAAAGTTGAACTTAATAATTATCCGTGTTAAGAAGCTTCTGAAAAATAAAATCGAACCTGCTGTTAAAAACACTAACCAGTATCCATACACGAAGTATACACGTCCTTCGCTTGTTGCACGGGCTTCGGTTGGTTTGTGGTATTCTTGTTCAGGAAGTCACGTACTGCCGTGTACACCTTGGTTTGCTTGTCTCTGAACCAGTCGTAAGAGCGAAAAGCGTCAGGTCGCGGGTGTTCCGCTCCCCAGTTGCCACAGACATACTATGCAATAAAATAAAATATTATGTAATGTCTGTCGTTTATTCGAGTAGTAAATATTTAAAGAAAACATTTTTAACGGTTTAAAATATGTATGTTAACTTCTTTACAATTACTATTTTAATGAAATTAAAAAAATATATATTTTAATGAAACTTAATCTTTGCCTGATTTCAAACCCTAGACCTCGGTCTTTATGCAGTGATTGGTATTTTAACAGGTGATCTACATAGCCAAGTATTTAAAAACAGTTAACATGATTTAATAGATCACCCTTAATGGTCTAAAACGCGATATATATTAACCTATTACCACCCGGTCGTCAAAGTATTTGTTAATATGTATTCTTATGTAAACAGATAATACTATAAAAAAGTTGAGTCTTTCTATGTACTATCAGAAAAGAAATTTACAATTTTTATAACTTACTTGGTAGAAGTCATAACATGGATCGACACTTCGATCCATAGACAACGCTAAATTAGCAGCCGATCGCAAGCATTCCCTGCTTTCACACACTTTAACTGTTTTGTGTCGCTTTTGTTTTATATCTATCAAATAGTAAATAAGAAATCGGTAAATTATTAAATTAAACTATAAGATATGTGATTTAACCATATTTTTGCTTTTAAAATATTTTAGAGGCGGGATTTGAACCCATTGCTTTCCATACTTAATTTGTTTAAGATATACAATCTGTGGCAATGAAATTTCAACTTTATCACTTACGTATTTCGATTCAATGGCATTTGCCTTTAATGGTAAAAAATAACTAATGATGAAATTACAATAACTTTTCTCAGTTTTTAGTACAAGATGGTTCTACAAAAGTTGAAAATCTTTTTAGCTTGAAAGTAGGTTTTATTATTTCATTAATTTTAATAACTTACAGAGAACTGTCATAGCTATGAAAAGGCAAAGAAGAAGTAACAATACAATAATCAGACAAGCTATGAGCATCTTGTTTTTATGTTTTCTTCTGAACCTGAAATATATATTAAAATCTAAAACATTATTGTACATTTATACTTTGTTAATTTAAATTCATTTAAACAACCCATACCTCGTGTGTATATCCACGGGCCTATGTGTACTGGTATTATTGTATATGTATTAGTAATAATCAACGGGTCGTGGGTTCGATGCAGCATGATGGACTTCCTCTGAAAATCTGGATATGAAATGGATGGTAGGAATATCGAAATTCCGTCCGCGTTTCTCTCTGTTGATTTTCGAATATCCAAAGCCAAAAAAGGTCAACAGCGCATCTTGTTTAGATGTTATAGGGCTGTCATATTTCACCTACCATGAAGTGCAGCCTATCACCATCGTACATCATATATGTATCATAATAAAATATATTTTTTTTCTATACACCCTTTGTTAAGTAAAATAAGTATTTATTTTAATATAAATATAACCTGGCCGTCCTCGAACCCACTGCTATTAAATACCCAGATTCACGTAGATCGCTCCCGTTTTTCAGTGTCGGTGTGGGTGGTTTAGCACTTCCTGTACCTATTGGGAAAACATTTTCACTCACAACAATAGTACACAAGAAAACCACATAATCTAAGTGTAAAAGTAAGTGTGTTTTATAAAAACCGTCTCAATGCTTAGTTCGGTTTAAAAAAGTGAGACATCACAATAATATTGATCGTTGGACTAAAGGATGTATTGTTAATAATCAACGGGTTGTGTATTTGATCGCCATCGGGTCTAACATGTTTTCCAATAAATTTATACTTTTTTTTAACATGTTGGATTCGTCTGGAAAATCCGAATAGTAAAGGTTTCAAAGTTTCCTACGACCACAGATGAAAAAGCCGTGAAAATAAACGCGTTTCTGTTTCAGCTTGCTTGCTTGAAAGCCAAAATAATTCGACATCGCATCGTGATTATATTTTCTATGGCGGGGTATTTAACCTTCAAATTAAGTGATCCCTACGTGTGTCTATTCTCCTCTGTCACAAGAAAATATATTAAGAAACTGAGAGATTTTGAAAAAATATTTTCCTAACTTTAGTGTTTATATTTTTATCAAGTACTTACGTGTAACAGGAGGCCCCATCCCATCACCCTCTTCATTGGGCCAAGCGTTCATTTTCCTAAATTACAATTGAACTAAACACTTTCTCAATCACTGCGTTTAAATTTATTGTAGTTTCGTCTGTGCTAGGTCTATAATGCCTAAATTGCTATAAAGGCATCATGAAAACCCATAATGATGTTTTCGGTTCGGAGGTAGTTTTGTAACTGAAAGCTTGTTGTGGTTACTGAATTTTCATACTTTTAGTAGTGTGACCATTATTTGTGTAATTCATTGAACTATCGCTATCGTTAATTCTCATTAAGAATTAATGGCGGTTTGTAATGCAATGCGTGTAAGTTATATCTTGATCGAATAAAGAAAATTCACATATAATTATGGCACCAAATATTTAATTAATAATTGGTTTAATATGGGAAGCGAAACTTAATGTCGTCAAACTGTTCTTTTGCTATAGCTTGCATTAATGTCAATTTGTATTGTACTTTAGATTCAAGATTAAAAATATAATATATGTGAAAATTATTTCACTTTTGCTAATGATGATATTATTAAAGTATTTTACAAATCGAAAATAAATTGAAAAAAATTTCGACTAAGGCAGGACTTGAACCGGCATCGTCAGCGTTCCGTGCTATTGCTTGCTATTTAAGTCGAAAGTTAGGCGACTCACTCGCATTAATTCTACTTTTAGCCGATCGATACTCGAAATATATTGGTTAACTAATTCTTAATTTCGGTCAGACGGGGTGGCGTTGGTCATGAGATCATGAAGTTACTATATTATTTGTGTCTATACTTTCTCACATTAATGCCAACACTATATATAAAGAGAAGCAACGTTACCTCAAAGTAACATAGGTAACTTATATTTATAAATGACATGGACGGGCTACTAGTTTTAAATAATTTAATAAGTTATGCACAAATTTTTTGACGTTGACACTAGATAAATAACAAGTATCAAAAAATTACATTGAATTTGTCGTTTGATTACATGACGCCATAAGGTATCCTGTAAAATTAAAAATGATGGCGACAATATTAGACCCAGGTCAAAGGATAGTCGGCTGATAGAGGTAAACACGCGACGAGTAGTGATGTGCCGTGATATCGATTTAATAATGCTAAATGTCAAACGCGTTCATTCATATGCCAAGAGGTAACATTTGTATTTGTATAGTGTATAGATTTCGCGTCATATGTGCCTACTATACGTTTAGTTTCTCTTTTCATGAGCATAAAAGGCTGGCATGTGTGTGCAATACCCAAAGTCCAATATAAATAAATTAAATATGAATTGAAAAAAAAAAATAATACGACGCAGGCTGGACTTGAACCGGCATCGTCAGCGTTCCGTGCTGTTGCTTCTAACCAATTGAGAAATTCATTATCAATGGGAACGTATTGGAACATACTTCTAAATCTATAACCTACCCGAAAGAAACAAATGTGCTTTTCCAAGTTTAAAACGCAGGATCTGCTTAACGTAAAGATATATAGTCTTGTAGCCCATAAGCAGCGGAAGTGTTTTTTTTCGTTTAGCGAGCAAGCACGGGGAAACGATAAATTATTTTGTTCGGCAAGGCATAGTAGTCTAACTACTATTTTTACTGTATATAAAATATCGCCTCAAACTATGCCTCAACATTTCACAATAGTTTTTAGATATTATACTTTTATACTTGTTGGCCGGTTGTTCTATAATAATCCTTATATAACAGTTTAATTTTGACTTATATTTTGTTTAATGTTAAAAATCCCCTACGTTGCTTGCTCACTGAATAAATTAACAGACCTCAATCGATGTCCTAGATAACGGTGACATTCTTATCGTTTTTAGGTGAGGTGTCATACTATAATATACAAATATCAATCAAGTTTGAATTAAAAAAAAATCATCTGTTTATCTTGGATAGACCATTTGTCGAGGGAGGCTTTACTCTATAAAACATGGGATATTGCGTGCGCTGCGATAGTTTAAGAAATAAAAGAACGTATACACTTTTTTTGATTCATACGAAAGAAAAATAAAAAAATAAAAATAAACAAGATTACGATTGACATAAATATTTATTTGAACCACCAGCCAAGCGGGCATGATCTCAACGCATTTACAATTATTTAGAATTAAGTCTAACCCTTCACCAACCATGACCCCAGCCATGACCGAACGACTGTGCGTACGTGGCGATGGGGGCGTGGGAGATCACCGCTGGGGCGGCTTGGACCACTGGCGCCGCGTGGACCACGGGCTGGGCGACGGCCACTGGCGCGGCGTGGACTACCTGAGTGGCTGGGTGGATCACCTGGTGGGAAGATAACTCATATTAATGTTCTTCTGTGTTTTGACCGTCAGAGTTCATGCACTAAAAGTACGTGAAGACTGTAAAATTAAACTCGGCGAAAAAGGTTTTTTTTTGCCAGTTCTTTTTGGTTCGATGTACGCTCGTGATTTGAGAACTGGTAGTAAATTTAATTATAGAGTCTATACTTTTTAACTGATTTGACGTTCATAAGCGTACCTAGTTACCTACATGAATAAATGGTTTTGATTTTATTATTTGCTTTTTAGAAGTCCACAGAAGAGCATAATTAAGAATAGAGGAAGGAAGGTCTTTGGTATATTTCTTCAGATCGATAAGAAATGACTAAACTGGAGCAATTGAATGCATCGATGTTAAATTTACTATAATCGCTAATAGATTAAGTTAAACAAACATATAACGAGAAGAATAGGATGGTCTAAGAGAAATATGGTAACTTTTAGATCATAATTCTTTTAAAGAAAACTACTAACCCTCTGGAAGGAGGAGTAGCTGGTGGCTGCTGGAGCGTGGGCAACAGCAACTGGTGCGTGTACAACGGGCGCGGCCTGGATGATTGGAGCGTGGGCGACGGAAATGGCTGGTTGAGCGATTGTGAGGGCCGGTTGGTGAGCGATGCTCAGCTGAAAACAAAAAGATAAGAATAAGAGCATCTCTAAAATATGAAAATTACAGTACCATGATGTAGAGGATACAGTAGCTTTATTGGTTAGAGCAACATCAGTGAACGCTGTGGATATCGGTTTATGTCCTGCCCGTGTCGTTTTTTTTTTTTCAATCTAAAAGTTGCATGAAAGGGGATCAAGAGAAAACACTTTAACCGGTTAAAGACTAAATATATAAGTAAATATGCATTTAAATAAACCACATTAACGGTTTAAAACGCGTTATATTAGTTAAACTTATTTGAAAATGATTTTTAACTTCTGCCCCGTGTCTCCCCCTGACCACGGCTGCTGCAAAGCATCCGAAACGTCGGGCCGAAGTTAAAAATCATTTTTAAATGAGTTAAACTAATATATCGCGTTTTAAACCGTTAAAGTGTTTTATTTAAATGTGTACTACTCGCGTAAACTATAGACAGTATTTAAATATGCATTTACTTAATTTAATCTAATTAGACTACGACACGACGTTTGGATGATTTGCAGCAGTGGTCATGAGGGAGCGTCCCTAATGTCAAAGTCAAATCTACTACGAATCCAAGATTTCCTATGGATATCAAATCGATGGTAGGAATACCGCAATTCCGTCCGGGTCGCGAATCCCCGTCCACAGACACAAAAGCCGTAAAGTATAACCGCGTTTCGGTTTCAGCCTGTGGATTTCCGAATATCTATCAAAATAGATCGACAGCGCAACTTGTTTAGATGTTGTACGGCTGAAGTATTTCACCAATCATCAAGTAAACCATGCTTGTCTTTACTCATCTAGAAAAGAAGCTAGTATTATCGTCTGTACGAATATTATACTCATCAAACTTACAGCAGGTGCGGCGTATCCACCATAGCCTCCAAAGCCCCCGAGGAAACCGGGGGTGGGCTTGGCCGCGGCCATGGCGAAGAGGGCGAAGAGAATCTGCAGATAAATGCAATAAATACAATTATTAATAGGGCCTCTTACCACTAATAGAAGACCCACCTATAGTAAAAACACATCAATATCAAGAAGGTAAATATATTTAAATAAAACAATGTACCTAACGGTTTAAAACGTGATATATAAAAATTTTCCAATAAGTTTAGCTGATATATAAATAGCGTTTTAAACCGTTACAGTGTTTCATTTAAATGTGTACTACTCGCGGGAACTACAGACAGTATTTAAGTTAAATATAATTTGAAGGCATGTTCTCTCTATGTAAAGATCATTCAAATGTTTATCATGATTATAATGTTTTGAAAATTGCATTAAGATCAGTTAAGTTATTTCATATATACAAAATAACCTTTGCTAACTAATAAGTGTTATAAATAAAAAAATTAACAGACTGTAATCGTATATAAATATCGTGTTAAAAAGGTTTCATGTGTCAATTAAAACCTTTTTTGGAATTACCGCTTCGTAACGTAACGCGTTACACTATATGTTTGTTTAGTTTAAGTTATTCGTTAAGACAATTTGTTTTTTTACGCAGCTGTAGATTAAATTAAGTTTCCGCTTTCTTTTGTTTATATACAGTGGTGGTAATTTATGGATGTCTTACTTAAATGTTTACCGGAAAATTTGCAATTTACAAATCGTTTACCAAAGACCCAGTTGCCATGTCAAGGACGACTATAAGATTATCACCCTACTTACCATATCGCGTCTGAGTCACGCAAAGCTTAACCGACTTAAAAAAAAAGTAGTTTCCTTAAGTGTATAAACATCTAATTAACAAGTTAGGCCGCTAGAGGCAGAGTAGCCTAATTGAAATTTTATGACTTGACTTATTTATATTTGCATAGTCTAAAAATGTTAATCTGCAAGAGCGCAGTGACCGAATCTTGTTAATTTATTTTTATAAAAATAATAGTACAAATCTATAAAAAAAACATGTTTTTTGTTATTAGGCCACTCTACCTCTAACTTTACCTCTATCTAATGTTCCAACCCAATAATGTACAAACAGAGTTTTCAGTGTGTAGGCCCACCACGCCACTCCAATACGGGTTGGCGGGATTTGACGACTAATAATATAATAAATCCTGTTTTTTTATATATTTGTATTATTGAAAAGTAAGTGATTTAAAGTACCGAGAATATTAATTTCTTTTAACTTAAATAGTGTCTATAGTATAAAAGACTTTAACGGCTTAAAACACAAAATATATTAGTTAAACGTTTGGTCATAGAAATAATTATTTTGAAATAATATATATATATATATGTATAAGCTTAAGCTTATCCTTTTACTTGTATTAAGGGGAAATTATGCTAAATTAGTTAGGTACTTCTGAATAAGAGAAGTTAGAACAGAGAAATCCTGGGATGCTTTCTCCCCTGCTTTCATCTGCATGAATCAGCGGGCATCCATTATAAATTCGATAAAAGTTAACTTATGTCAAGATTAAAAAGAATTCTTAAGAAAAGTGGAACTTACAAAGGCACGCATGGCTGTTAGCGTTGGTAGCGAAGAATGTAGTCTGCTCAATTATTGCTCTAACGCACCTTTTATACGTTTAAGTATTTCGTATCACATGTGTCCTAGGTCGGATCGTTTGAGACATGCGCATGAGCAACGTCCGTAAGGGCGGTGCCCACTCCATATACGAAACAGTGATTTACTCGATCTATTAATATTCTATGATAGGCTATTTGCTTGGCGGCTTAAGATAACTTCCAATTTACTCGTTACCGCCGTCAGTTGCCGTTATTGCAAAGAAAGAAAATATATAATAATACTAAAGAAATACGATTACTTTTAAAATCAATATTTACTGAGTGAATAAAAATTTTAAGCAAGTACTTCTTTCTATAAAATCTTTATTTCACAACAAAGAATCGAACCTTCAACCTTAATACAAAACTAGGCATAGATCTTTCCAAATTTAAACTCTTAATCAATTCAATAGTCTCAGGAAGTAAAAATGGATTAAAATAAAAATGGAGTATAACCTTGCATGGATTACCATTTCCGTCGATGGAGCTATTTCCGTGCATATTCTAAAGCTCGACTATGCTACAGAAGATCTGTCGATGAGTCTTGTAGCTGGTATTACGAAATGTGTCGATCGAACGCGGAGGGGAACACTTGGAATGTAGTAAGATTTGTAACCGGCCTTTATAGTAAAACTCGACTTAACTAATTTGCTATAAAAGGGTAATCCGTTAAATGATTCCGAGAGCAAAAACCAAAAACCCCCATGGTTTTGGTACCATGACAGCACAGATACTCATATGTAGTCCTATAGTCTATGGTTAGAGTATAAGCTTATGTACAAATAAAAACCATCACAATAATTTATTTCACTAAAACCCTACAGTTTTATTGGGCATCATATCCCTTAGAGTAAGACATAAATATATTTTCCATAAACCCTACTCTTAAATAAATTTTGCATAATTATAGTCTGTGATTTAAAAAATCCAGTACGTTAAAAGGAGTGTATAATCTGTGGAACTTAAAAAGAAAATAGTTTCATTCCATAATTCATAAGTTCAGCTTTTTACGTTTACATTTCACAAGCGTTTATGTAATGTTATGAATGAAAATTACGATCGTTGAAACTCGGTGAGTCTAGAAAATGTTTTATTTATATTATTTTAATAGCTGGTACTTTTTAAGTTGCTTTCGTGGGAATTTTCCTGGTAGTTTAAAGTTTATATTCATTTAGTAGATAAGAAATATAGTAGAAATCCTATATGATAAACTATATACAATCAATAAGGCTTTTTGCTAGACCTGCTTCAATGTTTAAATAAATAAAATGTAAAAAAAATTTTTTGGCGAAAAGTTTGGCGAACCTATAAACTGACGAAGGTACTTTTACTATATTTACGAGATTGTTGATTGTTGATTTATGAGATTATTATATAATCTCTACATATACAAGCATTTATGTGCAATAAAATGTAAAATATAAGCTTAGTCCTAAAGCACTTTAAAGTTCTTTCAAATACTTTGTCGCATACCAAATGTGTGTAAACATGCTGTTTATTAATTATTTTACGCTAATAAAAGAATCTAACCCATTTTAATTGCAAAGCAATCGATAGAAAAACGCAAATATTATAAATTATCATAACACCCTACAAATTAATACATAAACATTTTTCCCATAATCTGGCGATTCATTTTTTTTCTAAAAAGAACTAGTATTACTAGCCAATTACTCAGTTCGTATAGCATGCAGTTATTGCAATAACATTCTGTGCCAGACCATAATTTTATAACAAAATTCCATGGATAATCTGCAATTAACGTTCGCTTTTGCTATTTTCATTTTTTATCTGTAGATCCTAATAGTTATTAATTACGCTATTTTTGGCGGCAAATTGATGTTCTTAAATTGAAAGAATGTATTTTTTTGTAAAATTAAACTTACAAGCGTCAATTATTATATTTAATTAGAAAAATCTATGTCATTCGCAGAAAGTTTCTATAATAGCGTTAAATTTAATGAAGTTAATTGCTCTGCCTGAAATTATGATATTTTTAAACAGAAACGAGTAATAACTTTAAGGCTGTAAATGATTTCTAGTAAGATTGTTACTATATTTTCTTAAAAAGTAAACTGACAATTTCATCGTATTTTAAAACCTACAAAGTTTGAGCCTGGAAGAGATGGCTATTAATTACCTATTAATAATAAATATAAGTACATATAAGAGTCTTGTTTTTACAAGGAGTTAAAATATATAAAATATGCGATTTATACAGGACATGAATAATTAGTTTTTTATTTCTTCTGTAGCACCTCAATGTCTAGCAATTCTTAGGTTTTTTAAGTTATTTCTTGCGTCTGTGGACTAGTTACCGTCTATGGAATTTCCGACATAACTGAGAAACCTTCAAGAGAGGAAAATTAGAGGTCGATAATGCGCTAACTACCATTTTGCGAGCGAACACATTTCTTAGAAGGCTAATAGGCAATTTTATACGATATAAACTTTCTTTGATTGGTTGTACTTAAGTTTGAATGACGGAATAATATAATGTAAAAAAATATCACCATCGTTTCCATAACATAAATTATTCGCATTATGTAACTTACAAAATTTAAGGGTTTGTTTTTAAAAGCTGATTTTCTGTTAATGTTATTATCCCCTCTTCCACCTTCCAGGTTATCGGCCTCGTGTGCGGATGAAAGAAGCTGGACGAGGCTCTGCTGTTGCTCAAAATTTGTACTATGTCCTCTCTGCCTATCCTCTCATTGGTATCCATATGCTCCTCTACATATGGGTTGGTCTCCTTCACGATGGAGTTTTGAGTGTCCAACGTCTCAATGTGTACAACCCCATTTAGTTTAAAATCTTTGATCAGTATCCTCTTTGGGTTGTAATCAATCTATTCTTTATTTTCTTTATACAAGGTGCATGCATTATTAAAGAGAATTTATATACGAAAACAAAATAAGTAATCACAGAAAGAACCAATTTTTCTTATTATATTGAATGATAGTTAAAGTCTAATAAGTGATACAAGCTATTTTAGTATATAAGGGCAGGTATCGTTCGATCTCTGGTTTTACATGGAAAAAGCGCGTGATTCAGGATAATGAAGTGAAAATTAATAGATTATTAATTTTTACATTTAAGGCGTACTTTGTAAAAACTATGAAATAACAAAATGGCATTTTAACGATGTATTCAAAATAATTTCGTTTGCTTGTTAAAGTAACTTTGATGTGGCGAAACGGCTGTGATGTATATGCATTTGGGTTTTAGTCTGTGGATTTTCGAATATCCCAATTCGATAGCGGCTTGTTGCCTTGAACCCTGTTTCGATGTTATATGTGGGCCCCATTCTTGCCTGTCTTCTTGTGTCAGTAAATTAGATCAACTGGCTGTTTCTCGGTTTTCTTTATAATAAGATAAAGTTATATATCTTATATGGGGAAACAATAGTGAGGCATTTGCAAAATTTACACTTAATCGGTTAAAACGCCAATATATTGGTTAACTTACTCTTAATATGTATTCAATTTATATAACTATGTATCGATATTACGGATGCTTTGCAGCAGCCGTGGTCAAGGGGGACAAGTTAAGTAATATATTTGGCGATTTCAACGGTTGGGAAAGTTTTTTCACTTCAATATGTACTCGCGTTAACCACAGACAGTCCTTGCCTTCATCTATCATAGTAAAAGTCTGATAATCTAAACATACTATAGTTAAAAAATAAAGATTGGTTTTAATTTAACTGACTCTCAGATTAGTTAAGTAGAATCTAGATAAGATCTAGTCGTATTTGGTTGAGATTACGCAAAAATATGCTCCACTTTAACGAGACGACTTTTTGTTGAAAATTCGTATAAATAGACGTCGATTTTAATCGTCCCGTTCCGTTCTTAAGTAACTATGTACTTGTTTCGTAAGATTGGGAATTATCACAAGTGAAAAACGCAAGAGGTAGACCGATCAATAGGTGGCATGACGAATTCAAGGAAACTGCATGTTCTGGGAACGAAGTGTTAAAAACAGAACGGAGTGGAAGCGTATGGAGGAGGCGTTTGCAAAATGCGGACCTGCGGACCCATTATCAACTTTTTACTAATATAAATAAACTATAAAATCATGTAAAATATGATGAAGAAGAAGAATGTTATGTTATGTTAGTAACTGGTAATATTGTGATAATAATTTAAACTTTACCGTGCCCTCACCACCCCCGGTTTCAAACCTGCAAAGTTGGTAGAAAACCAATTTGAAAACTTTATTATTATTTTTTTACATGTTATAAGTTCACATGAAGGCATATATAATTTAAAAATCGATAATAAATTGAAAAAATTTTCGACTCGGGCAGGAATTGAACCGGCATCGTCTGCCTTCCTGTGTTGTCTCCACCAAACCACATATCAAGTATCTATATCTTTTAACAGGCTCGTTGGTGTAAGGTAGCAATGGGTGGCATCAGTTGTGTTCACGGGTAAAAGATTTATAATCAATTTATAATTTTTCTGAAACAAGAAATGTGGATATTAAATGAGTGGTAGAAATATTGAAGTTCCATCGGGTAACGCACTATGCTGAAAAAGTCGTGAAGTTTAATCACGTTTTATTTTCATTTCTAGTTTTCCGATTAACCAAAGCCAAAAAAGGTCGACAGCGCATCTTGTTTAGATGTTATGTGGCTAGGCTATTTCACCTACCATAAAGTGACCCCTCTGTCTGTGCTCCTCTATCATTAAAAATACTAATACCGATTTTCAAAAAGCTAGAAATAAATACTGTCTATAGTTTACGCGAGTAGTACACATTTAAATAAAACACTTTAACGGTTTAAAACGCGATATATTAGTCCAAACTTATTTGAAAATGATTTTTTAACTTATATATCGCGTTTTAAACCGTTAAAGTGTTTTATTTAAAAGCTAGAATTATATATATATGACAACCTCAAAACGGAAAATCGACAATCTAGTTCATCATTATTATATTTGTATGGTGTAGTTAAGTGTCTGGGTCGATCGATCGATGTCCATTAATGATGCATGACAACTGGTTGATGGAAGCTAGTCTAGAAGATAACGATTTTTTGTATATAAAGCCATTGAAATATATGGTAGTCACTTGATTCGTTGTTTTTGTTATAGATGAAGAAATAAAAAGCATGGCTTTCACTTGATAGAAGGTAGAATTTCATGCGACGTCGACCTATTTTGCGTTTGGATATCCGGAAAATCTAGAATTGTAAATTTCCTTTTTTTTGTATTATCTTTTCACCCAAGGAGCAGTATATTATCCATTTAATAAAAATATGTATAAGAGATGCACGGAAATAAGTATATACGAGAGGGCGAGTAACGAATAGTGAAAATATAGTAGATAGAAGGTAAGTTTGAAAAATACACGATTATTTATCAAAGCTGTGCAAAATTATGCACAGTGGTTTTAAAAGTAATATTGCTACTTATTGATTTTTTTTTTTAGGATTTGAAAGTAAGCTCTTAGACTATGATGTCTCATAAAATGGTGACTTTTACATGACAGCAAATAGCCTAGATCGCTACGTGATAAACGAACCCGTTGCCTATAATTTGTCTAGAAATGAAATGGTACTGGGACACGAGATAATAAATTTTCATTAATTATCTACAATTATTTCGTGAAATATGATCGTAGCGTTAAAACGAGAGGCATTTTTCATTATTATTTTATTTTATTCCAGTGTTATCTTTTGATTCATTCAATATATTTTATAAAACAAGGCATTGTCTTGTAGCTCTAGGAACAACATAAAAAGCACCTTAATGTCGGAATTCTAATAAAAATTGCAAAGGTTTTTTGGTGAAAAAACACAGGCCACAAAGAAAGCCTATAAATTATTAAGATTATTTTGTAAAAAATCATATGAGGTTAAAAAAATAAAAATCTTATTTTATATTTATATTTGATTGTAATTTTTAACTACCGGAAGTGAAATATGAGCCTACAGTATTTTTTCTATAAGCATTTGACAGGTTTAAAATTAAAAGTTAAAAACGTAATTTTAAATTTAATTATCAATAATTTTGTAATTTTAAATTTCCAGAAAACGGTTAAACTAACAAGTGGATTTTTACCCTACAGTAATAGGATAGAACTAATTCGTAAGTTAGAAGCCCAACTTCAAGTAACTACGTTAGGATTTTAGTAATAAAATAGAGATGGCGCTGTTCTTTACACTCCAAGAGTTTTCATATAAGGTTCTATTAATATAATCGAAACAAAAAAAAGCTAAAAAAGTGCAGCTATAAAAGGTTGACAGCAAATCGTAATTGAGTATTTGTGTCTCTTTCGTTTTAAAGTTTTTTTAGTGCTGAATATATAGACTCATCTTAGGACTTAGGAGTGTGTCATAGGGTGTTTTTTTTTAACTATACATTTAAAGTAATATTATTTTTCACTTGGTTATACTGAGTAGTGTCTATTGTTTACGCGAGTAGTACACATTTAAATAAAACGCTTTAACGGTTTAAAACGCGATATATATAAAAAAAATACAGCCCGGATCTCCCCGTGAACCACGGCCGCTGTAAAGCATCCGAAACGTCGGGCCGTGGATAAAATATTTTTCAAATACATTAAACTAATATATATCGCGGTTTAAACCCTTAAGTGTTTTATTTAAATTGGTTGTACTGGTTTAAAAATAATTTATTTAAGAGGGAAGAATTCGTGTAAATTGTTAAAAAAATATTTGAAATTAAAAAAATAACCAAGCGTTTTCATATAGTTCCTCCTTACCCATATAGAATTCAATGACTTGAACTATTCGAGCTATATTGTATATCTACATTACATAATGTGGAAGTGTGTTCCGGTTTCTATGTAAGTCACGTGCAACTTAGCGTTACAATACGTAGCCCTTGTTCGGTCAGTGTTACTAGGCTAGGTATACATCGATAAAGGTATTTTACACTTAAATCAGTTTCAACATCAACACGAGAGATTTAACTATAGAAGTTATTAAGTTAGGCCCTCAACAAATAGATGAATTGTGTAAGGCTTTCACGGCCATTGTTTAGCATTTCATTGTTTTTCGGGCTGTTCGGCCGAAGTGAGCGAAGAGAGGTTTTCGACGTTAATTCTTCGAACATTCGAGGGGCTCTCACGTCAACAACAACAACAGCTCCTGTTGATTATTTTCAATGAATTCCTATATATTATATTTATATACCTTAGTGTTAAGCCGGCATTATATTTTCATTTTTTAATTTGGTAAAAACATAATAGAATATTAACTTTATTGCTTTCTTTTCTGTAACAGTCCTGTAAGACGATATTGTTGAGAAATAGATTAGTGCATATATAATTATAATTACTAAGCCTGAAAATAACTACGGTTTACTCACTTGAAACATCTCAATTTATTGCAGGTTTCCAGAATCTCATTAATTTGCATTTGAAATACTCTTTAACAGTTTAAAACGCGATATATATAGAGACCGACGTTTTGGGTGCTTTGCATATGTCTCCTCGTGACCACGGCTGCTGCATCGCATTAAACTGTTAAAATGTTTTATTTAAATGTGTAATTCTCGCGTAAACTACAGACAGTATACGATTTACAATTTCGTGCTTATAAATCAACTTTTTAAACACTTATATATGTAATGTAATGATCGCTAAACCTCACATAGGTCTAGATTTTATAATCTATGATCCAATCTATGGTTTATGCAATGAATCCTGCCCATTTGTGATAACTGTTTGGAATGAGGACGAGTGATATAAGAACCAGTTGTAATCATTAGGATTAAGTTGGAGTGACACGACTCTGGGTAAGTGCGATGGGATTCAATAAAAAAAATATTAAAATTATTTTAGGGCTTATAACTTCAAATAAAGTACTAGTACTAAATACTGTCTATAGTTTACGCGAGTAGTACACATTTAGTTGAACACTTTAACGGTTTAAAACGCGATATATTAGTTAAACTTATTCGAAAATGACAGTCTCTCCGTGACCACGGCTGCTGCAAAGCATCCGAAACGTCGGGCTAATTTTAAAAATCATTTTCAAATATTATTTATGCTAGTAACTTTGTTATAGACATCTGTTATAACAGTCAGACAAGACAAATATTGAAGAAGTCTTTGACAGATTCACATAGAAAAATGTATTAGAAATTTTTCCTTAACCATAATTCAAACCATTTATTAGCATTTAATGAGAATTTACGAGAAACCATTAAATTTTATATTCAAAGCGATGTCTTGGTAACGAGAAATATTTCCCCAGACATTTTTGGACATTTGGAAGTATTTACAATTATCGCATTAATTATTCTATCGCTGAATCTCCAAAGTATAACAATAAAGATGGCTGGAGAGGGTTGCATAAAACTTTCACTTTGTATACTTGTATATCGTCATTTCTCGGTTTCATTAAATATATTGTAATCAATTTATCATTTGCATATATTAGCACAATTTATGTCTATATTAAACTATTAAAATCTTTCTAAAAATAATCAACAGTAACAAATCTTATATCATAACAGATCGAGACTTCGGGAAAGATATGTTTTGCAGCATAGGTAAGGATAGCAAAAAAATATATTCATTTGATAAAACGTTTATTATAAAATAGTATTTAGCCGACTGCGGTCGATATAAACTCGTAAATGAATCTTAAAGCTAAACATTAGAAATACTATATACAACAGTACAAAACCAGGTACATTGCCTCCCTTACTAAAGATCGTAGGCATTCGAAAACATACATACATACTTAAACGACATAAGTTGTCTATACAGCATATAATAAATATAAATATGTTATAACACATAATATTGGCATTTTAACGTCACTACTTTCAACATACATAGGTAAATAATAGAGTATAAAAATTACTATAATTTTATAGAAATATGGTATTTTGTATATAACAACAAATAATAGAAATGCTAACCCAATTGTTCTATTATTGTTTTTATAACCTAGATCACAACATCTATTCAGTAGCCTCTAGTTTTTAGTTTTCAGTTATTGGTACGTTTGCTATGAACAAAAATTCATGCAACAATATAATATTAGGATTAAAATGACTCCTGGATATCAAAATGTATTTAATGACAGTTTGACAATTCAAAAATGGCGCCAGTATTATAACAGAAACAACAGAGCTTTACCATAGATTCAAAATGGCGTCATAGACTACACATATACTTTGAAATTCGATCTCATCGTTTTGTTACCAATTAAAGAGTCAAAACTTACGTTACCAATAACTGAATTTTCTGCAAAATTACCAGATTTTGTGCCCATGGATACCACCGTGGATGCCACCGTAACTGCCATAGCTGCTGTACCCACCGCCGTACCCACCATAGCTGCTGTAACCACCTCCGTAGCCACCAAGACCGATTCCAGACGAAACGTATCCAGTGGAGACTGGAACTGCTACGGGGTGAGGTACTGGAACTGCTACTGGTTTTGGAACTGGTACAGGGTATGGTGCTGGAATTGGTACTCCCACCTGGAATGGTTCAGTGAGAATTTTATGATTAATGCCATAACAGTTATTTCTGTAACTTTAGAATATCGATAGCTAAGGAATTTATTTTCATATTGTTTATGTATTATTGGTACCTTGAAGTAAATATTAGTTATTATATTTTTAAAACACTTGCATTTGTGTTCAACTTAGTCTTGTGTGTTTTTTTCTCTTATATTTGTAACTAGTGGTTTTGCTCCTCCTCTCTGTATTTTTCTTTGACTTACTTCTTATTTTGTTCATTCGTAAACTGCTGTTGTTCCGTTATGAGGAATTTCATGTACCATTACTAACCTGTTTAACAACTGGGTAAGGTACAGCATGAGGCACTGGTACGGGTACAGGTCTATCAACTGGTACAGGAACATGCTTTTCAACGGTCACCGGGTACGGGCGAGGCACTGGTACAGCGTAGGGCCTGTCTACAGGTACTGGAACAGCCACCTAAAACACAAAAAGTACGTTTTGAATACAATTTTATACCTTACAGTGGTTATAGTTCTAGTATCGATGTCATAATAGGCTTTGATACAGGGGAAAAAGGTGTTTTATCAAGTCAGCTAAGTTAGGTCATTTAATTTGATTATCGAAGTTATTTTGAAGAGGAAAAAGTAACGATGCCGGGCTCGTAGGCCTAACAGTGGAACGTAGGTTGGATTTCTTCCAATGCTCGTTGTTCGCTTATCTCATAAAAAATGATTTTTTATACATTTAAACTGAAATACTCCCCTTTTCCCTATCGCATCAGATAGCTAATAAAATAAATAATATAAAGTCCCAATTGTGCAACTTCTACGTGATTCCTAATCCAGTTGATGATGGACTCACCTTAACAGGCACTGGCACTGGTCTGTCAACGGCTACTGGATATGGGGCAGGTACCGGAACACCGACGTGCTTGGTGACAGTTGTGTGGACATCGGCACCGACTATCGCCCCACCGATTCCTCCTATACCAGCACCGATGCCACCAATTCCGTATCCACCAGATATTCCAGAGCCGTAACCACCTGTAAATATTAAAAAAAATGTACTACGCTCAATAGTATAGTTAAATACTGTCTATAGTTTACGCGAGTAGTACACATTTAAATAAAACACTCTAACGGCTTAAAACACGATATATTACTAAACTTATTTGAAAATGATTTTCAACTTCGGCCCGACGTTTCGGATGCTTTGAAGCAGCCGGAACTGGTCCTGCACGGCGAATTTAAAAATCATTTCCAAATAAGTTTAAATAATATATCGCGTTTTAAACCGTTAAAGTGTTTTATTTAAATATGTATGTTCTTCAATATATATTTTTTTAATTTTTTATAATAGGATTCCGTTTTTATCGTTTTTATTAGTTACAAAACACTTAAAAAATGTGAGGCTATCCTCTCTATATATTACCGTATCCATAGCCCAGACCTCCGCTGTAAAGACCGCCATAGTGACCGACGAGCCCACTCCTCTTCTGGACCACCTTGCTGGGTTCCGGCTCCGCAAGAACCGAAGCAGTCAAGACTAAAATAGAGATCTGGAATTCAGAAAAAATACTTACATTAGAAATAAACAAATATTGATGTTTTATATCGTAAGTCCCTCCAAGACCAAATAGTGACGCGTTATTTCTCCCCCAAGTGCGAACAAAGAGCAAGGATAAAACTTATCATCTTCGATTTCAGTACTATCCATCTCATTTGTTGAATATATTGCGGAGTGAGAGAGATATTCGTAAATTGTGTATTTGTGATAGATAAAAAAATGTATGTTGTCGAGTAAACGTTCATATTCGTTATATTAAAATATCATCTTAAAATATATCGTATATATTATTACTTTTGTACTATCTGAAGAGTATTTAGGTAAAGTAGTTCAAAAGATATCGACAAAGAACTCTATTTTTTAAGACATTTATAATTTTTTTTAAATTTTGGTTTTCTCATTGTTATTCCCAAAGGTCATCCATAACGCAATGCATAGTGGGCCGTTATTTCGTAAAATAGACGTTAAAGAAGTAACGGCGTTAATTAAACCGTTCCCTATAATTGACCTTTACATCTTTGGCAAGTTTATTTTTAGAAGATCGACATCGATACTACTGTTTCTGTTATTTCATTACAATGAGAGTTAAGGGTGGAGGGAGAAATTTTTGTAATTTTGTTTCTCTAGATATAAGTATTAGTTAACAGCGCTGGACATAGGCTTTAGTTTTTTTTATTCTTCAGCGAAGGCCTTCAATGACGATCGTGCGTTATAATTGCATGGATATTGAACAATAGCCAAAACTCCTGACTTTTACATTACGTGCAATGACTTCACTAATGTTACGTTCATGAAATCGAAAGGGTTCGTGTATCGAATATTTAGCGGATAAATATGGTACTTGATGAATGATTTATGTGTTATTGTTTGTGTTTTGATTTCGCTTTTTTATAGCTCGTGTAACGGCTTCACGCGGTAAAAAGTAAAATTATAAATAACACCGTCATTCAAACCAAAATTTTATATAAACTTTAATTGTAGGAATAAATATGAATACACATTTAAGGATATACTAGAAATAATAAAATGTAATAACAGGAGGCGAAGAAAAACTGGGGCAGACATTACTGATTGTTTTTCAAGAAACGTAATTATTATTTTCAGTTTTAATTGTTTTTCTTTATTCAGAAAAGCGGCTTTAAACCCAACATAAATATATAAATGTAGAACATACTCAAAATATATCATCTAGAGTTTACGCGAGTAGTGCACATTTAAATAAAACACTTTTAACAGTTTAAAACGCGAAATATAGTTAAGATCGGTCGGGTCGTCGTTAAAACAAATTAAATATAATTTAACTAGTAAACTTCCCGTTTTAAGCTGTAAAGGATTTTTATTTAAATGTTTTTTTTTTAATTCACTTTTAAATCACTTGCAATTGGAATAACTGTGAAAATCACTGCTGTACGTTATTAAAAAACAAACAAATAAATTGATTAAAAATTAATTTGAAGCCACTAAATCTAATAATTAATTAGATGTTATTAATTACATATTTGATATAATTAATTCAGAAAAGAAATATTATAATATTTTTTCTTATTAATAAGCTAATCTGTGTCTATTTTGTTTATGTATGGTGAGTATGAACAAACATGAACTTACGAAGGCCTTCATGTTTCTATAACACTGAACACTAAGTGTTGCACTGATACTCATTGAAGGAACATTGTATTTATATAAGATCGAACCCCACTTACGAGGGAGTTAGACCCCGCTTCGCAAGCCTCTGTGTCAGTGTTACAGGTGATACCAAAATTGACTTTTCTCAATACGACTACTGCGCGGGACAAGAACACTTATATCATATATGGTTGTAGAATAACTTGATTTTTCTCATTATTAATCCAAAGAAAATATTATTAAAAACGACGCACTTATTACATTACAAACATATCTTATGCATAATATATTAGGTGTCAAAATAAATGGATTATTACTAGTAAGGAGGAATGGATACTGATAAACGTAACATTCGTCTTTTGATTTAAATTTACGATATAGTACTTTCTTTTTTAATCTAATAAATAAAATATGAAACTAAACTTTAAACGAGTAAGTAATAGTTCAAATAAACCATTTATAGACCGCCATATATATAACCCACATAGTCTAATGGTTTACGGAACTAGATGGCGCTGGTGTAATAGTATTAATTTTGATATAAGGGACACTATCCATCTTCAGTCTTTCCGTGACTTCTGTCTCGTGCTAGTTCATAAAAAATTAATAATATATTTCGTGTTTTAACCGCAAAAAAGATTTTTTTATTTAAGTGTGTATTTGCCGCATAAACTACAAATAATACTCGTGTAATAATTGTTAATTCGAAGTAAAATTATTTATTCCGCTAAACGGAGTAACTTATGGCCAATTAAGTGGTAAGTACATCGTGTAATATTTGAACCTAGGAACTTTAAAAAAAATGTAACGTTATTTTGTATAATTTAACGTTGCAAGTTCTTTTGTATACATACGGAATTTAGTATTGAACTGCAACACAGTACACTCGCTTCCTGAGCATTAAAAAGGACAGTAGGTATCAGAGTGACCTACATTTGAGATTAAACCGTTTCAAATTCTCAGCTCGATGCAAGGGTTATTAGTTAACCTATAACTAGAAAGGCTCTGTAATTTATGCAACCAGGTGTTGTAAAAGTCAAAATCTATTCTCGAAAACTTAGGACGAAAATAACTATATCGGTACATAATACTGGTATAGAAATACTGGTAATTCATTATTTGTTTCATATACAAGGTATGGACAAACATATTTTTGTATCCGTTTTGTGTCCAATCAAGGTCTAATAATAATCTAATAATCAATGGGTCGTGGGTCCAACCAACATGTTTCTAACCATTTTATTATTTTTCTGGAACACGATGAACTTCGTCTGGAAATCTGGATATTAAATGGATGATAGGAATATCGAAATTTCGTTCGGATCATGAATGACCATCCTCAGATGTAGTTCATCTTTAATGAGTAATATAGGTCGACAGTGCATCTTGTTTAGATGTTACACGGCTGGCCTATTTAACCGTCCATCAAGTGAACGTCATGCTTGTCTGTCCTTCTCTATCATAAAAAACACTATCGTCGGATTAAAAAAAAACATAAGATTATTAATCGTTTAATGTATTTACTCAAATTGATTCAATGACATTAAAAACTATTTTATCTTGTGACAAAAAGCGCGCGAATTTTTTAATAACTGTGACATTTGACACAAAAATGTTTATTTAAGTATTAAAGGTTCAAAAGGTCCATTTTAAGACCTTAATTTTTTCACGGATACGTTTTTAAAATAAATTACGATATATAATCAACCTTTTTATTCATTGATAAACAACGAATAACAATTAAAAATAAAATATCCATAAACACGAGTACGTTAGTCGTTGGGTAATCAAAACAATGAATGTAGTTTTTATATATATATTGTTTCCGCTACAATACTCAGTATTTTCGTATTTAATTCTCTATTGTGCATCTATGGTGGGAGAAACATTGTTATGATGAGAATCGATCACATGATTACCCTGGCATTTGTATTTTAACGTATCTCTTTTATTGAGTTAAAAGAAAATTATTCTTGGCCCAAGTACAGGTGTATTTTTTTGAAAAATATTGATAATAAATTTTTAATTACCTTAAAATGACTACTATGTACCTAAATAACATACAGTACCTGCATATAAATTTTTTAAATATGATTATAAAGAAAATGGGTCATTAGGCACCCTCTCAGGTTTAGATCAGTTTTTGCTCATTGTGGGCCAGGAATCTCCTTTATGTCGTGGCCCCATCGTGCAACTGGTCTCCCTATAACTCGTTTTCAGGATACTCTTGCCGTCCATCTGTCGTCCTTCAACATTATCTTTATTTATTTGGACATGAATAGGTGTAATCTTATGAAAAATAAGTTATTTCATGTACATACTATATTTTTTTCTCCTTACAACAAATTAAATAAGATATGTCAACACTAAACGCAAGTTAGTATTACCATACACAGTATCAATTAATATTGGTGTTAGGAAACTTCCAGGTTGATATCACGAACCGCTTTCGATATTTTCAATCAATTATCCAAATGACGAGACGACTATTAATCACTGAGTAGCTTACTTATATTATATTATATTTTTTCAGATGATGTCTGTAGTTTTTTCGAGTAGTACACATTTAAATAAAACACTTCAACGGTTTAAAACGCGTTTTAAAATTGTTAAAGTGTTTATTAATAATTTCAAAATATAATATTTTTTTCAGTTCAATAAATTATCAAAGCCGGAATGCAAAATAATTTAAAACGGTTTTGTACAAATACCATTCTAATTAATTAATGTATTAATTAGAATAATATACACATTGTATGTATAGCATATAGTTTTACTATAAACGTATCAGAAGTAAGATAATGTTTAATATTGCAACTTACTGAATTTCATTAAAAACAATTACGATATTTTTATCTTTCTTATCAACATTATGTGTACGACATTAATATCAAAACACGCAATATTGTCCTCAAAATCATACGCGTTACAAAATATGATTTTATTTGTTTAATTTGGGACACAATTATTGTGCAGCGAAAAATTTGAGGGTCAAGTTGCTGCTCGCAATTGCTGCAGAACAACTCTTTGTTATTGTGATGACAGTTAGCAGGATTCCATGATGCAAGGGTTCAATTACTCATGCGCCTAAAATCGGTGCGATTCTTCAATTATCTTTCAAATATAGATTTTTTTTAAATTACCATGAATATGTAGAAATTTTACTATTTACATAATATATATCTCACTTTTTTCTACTTTTGCTAATATATTTTTTATTAACAATCATGTCTTTGCGTTAGCCTTATATCTAAAGTTAATGTGAAAATGTATCATATACATAATCTGCATATTTAAAGCAAACACTTTTTGACGGTTTAAAACGCGAAATAAATTAGTTAACTGTTGAGCAGCCATGAAAAATTTAAAACTGCTACGCTAGCGACTGATTTTATCATTTACGTTACATGTGGTGGTAACGCAATGAGATAGAATTGGTTATACAATATATATTAAGTGTTACATGATAGAAAAAATAGTTATCAGTGATATATGTAAATACTAAAATTAAGTGGACTTACAGCGCTTATGAATACTGAATTTGCTAAACTAAATGTGATATAAACTAAATTAATCACAATATTTCCCAGACGGGGTGTAGTATATGTAGAAAAAAAAGACAAGTGAGTTCAGTGGAAGGAACTGAACCACTAGTTAGCTAAGTCTTGCGCATGCGCACCATTTTTCGTCGAGCGTAGTTTAAAAAGGGCCATTATACTCGGCACGTAGATTGCATAACGAGCGCGGGTTGGTCTCACATTTTAGCATTTTAAAATCTCAAATTGGCCAATAAAATGTCTTCGACAGGTTAGACTTGCTCAATAAAAACGTCCTACCGTTCCTCTTGTTTTACTTTTGTACGATGTCGCAATTTCACTCGTGAAATTAAATTAAATGTTTATTCATATGATAATCTTTCGACTGATAAAACTTTTTCAAAGTTCAAGATCAAAAAGCTTAACATTATTAGCTTAAAGAGTCAATACAATTAAAATTATACAAAACAGATTTGCATATTTATAATAACGTATTATCGTAACTCTAGCATTTATACAATAAAAATTATAAGGTCGACGGTTCGATTCCCGTTCATGACTAAAATTATTTTTGTATTTTAAACCGAAATAGCATGTGAATTGTAAAACTGACTTTAGTCCGTGAGGTCAGTAGTTCGATTTCCGTTAAGGGCATATGTAATACATTAGGTCGTTTCTAAATACGCTTGTGATCATTCTGGGTAACTGTGGCTTTACGGTGCAACTAAGAAGTAAGAAAGAATGAGGCATTTAGATACTAGGAAAAATTATAAATTGTGTATAGCTTAAAACGTAGTGAAACAAAGAAGTATGGTTTGGTTTGTGAAAAAAATAATTTCTTAAACGTGTTGGATTTCGTCTGGACATTTGGATGTTACATGGGTGGTAGGATTATAGAAATTCAATCCGGGTCACGAACCACTGTCCACAGATGAAAAAGCCGCGAAGCTTAAACGCGTTTAGGTTTCAGTCTGTGGATTTCCGAATATCCAAAGTCAAACTAGGTCAACGACGCATCTGGTTTAGTTGCTATAGACTGGGGTATATCACCTGCCATGAAGTGAACCACATAAGCATGGGTCATTCATTAAAAAAAATTACAATAAATTGTAATAGAATCTAAGTGTCATTTTGTAACAATACTTATCAAATAGTAAAAATAATTATAAGTAAACAGTAGGATTCATAATTATTTGCTTTTCATTTCGTTGCATTATAATTATAGTCAAATGTCTCAATACAAACTACATTTTATAATAATCGAATGTTTCTTTGACAGCGATCTCAATTTTAGCACATTCAGGAAACATTTACGTAACAGTCCATAGACTGTAAATATATTTTATGATGGAATTATAAAAGCTGGTGACGAAACTAACCAGTAATAACAATTATTACTTATTTGCATATTGACTTATTCGCGATCAGACCATAAATTAGATGAAAGGGACGTGTTCCCACACCGTTGGGTATAGACAATTCTGTTAATCCACAGTCTATAGTACTGTTAATCAGTCAGAAGCAGCCGAAAGCTTTTATTTTCTACAACACCTTCACTTTATATAGCACTAAATTTCATAAGTAATCCCTTGACCCCCCATGACCGCGGATGCTGCTAAGCATTCAAAACGTCGGACCGTAGTTAAAATTGTAAGTAATACAACATATCTTTCGCGTTTTAAACCGTTACAAGATAATGAGTAGTACACATTTGAATAAAACACTTATTCAAATGTGTTCTACTCGCGTAAACTTCAGAGAGTGATAATAGATCTCTGAATATCTTAGTAAAAGCGTCCCTAAGTGCTTTGAATTTTTAAATTTTTAATTTTTAATTCGGGCAAGGCTTGAATCGGCATCTTTAGCGTTCCGTGCTGTTGATCAAACCCAACCAGACTTTACTAACTATAAAATATAAGTCAACTATGAATAGAAGTCTACATTTCTAGTTAAATCAATTTCATTCAACACTAATTTGCTACTGCAAATGTTTCTTATGAAAGCAAGTGCATTGCAACTTACATCTTATACTATATGACATAAAGCTTATTTTGAAATGAGACAAAATCGATCTAGATTCGAAGCCTACTTCTTCAAGGCCTAAGTTTGGCTGCAACCTCCGCTAAGTGCCAGTCCTTCACTGTACACTGTTTGTTCTTGCATTTCGCGTTCCTTCACTAAGAGAGAATTGTTTCGGATGTCGCAAAAGTACTCCTACGCACAATCGTATAATTATCAGGTGTTCTGAATGTGTTGCAAACATTTATAGAGAACTACTTAACCGCAGTTCATGCTTTCCTTGTTTATCAGACCATGCGTCAACCATGATTCGAACCCGGAGGTATCGTGCTTAATACGATGTGTATTTGTATCTGTTCCGTCGAAGTTAGTATTTGCTGAAACAGGCCACGTCCTTGCAGAATTGACTCATGGTGTCTTCGCTTTTGCCGGTATGATGTTTATTAAAATCCAGAATTTTTTTTGGACCCTTATAATAAAAACTCTGGATTAATGGATTTAAATAACACTCTTAACTGTTTTAAACGCGAAATATACTACTTACCGCATTCTTAACTAGTTTAAGTATTTTTATACCGCCTCTGTAGCTGGCTGTTGTTGTAAATAGTTGCCTAGAATTGCGCGAGAGGTCCTGGGTTAGAATCACAGGGCAACAATAGATTATGTCGGTCGGGCAAGGCAGCGAAGGCTGATCAAGTACTAAATATTTTATTCAGTAGTTGATCAGCAGTTCAGTGAAACGGATACAGCAATATGTTCGCCCTATGCCCTACCGGCAGAAACGAGATTTCAATAAGATTTTTTAAAGAAAAAAAAAATGAATCTAGTAGTTAGAGTAAAAGTACTTAAAGTAGTTATTTTGGTCAGTGTTTGCAGGCTTTAGGTATGTTGGATTATCTAAGTGCAATTGAGGTTCATGTAAATTAGTCTGCGAGACCGGTCGCTACACTTACAACATATCCTGTAACTTTTTTGATCTCATTTATTTTATAGGTCTTCCTTGTTTGATAACGTCCAATCAAGGATTTGCATCGGTACAGTACGGACGGCTTTCGTAACATTAAAATATATTAATCCAATAATTGTTAATACAAGAATCTGATGTTGGCATCTGTGTATTTAACTTTTTATTAACGCTAATAATTATTAGTAATTTGCTAACACTACACAACATTTGATAATTTCATAATATATTTGATACAATGCCTTATTTTTATTAAATGAAGAAGTGATATATCCCAGCAATAAAATCTTTAAAAGATGCGTGGTCGACTTATTCTAATTTTGCATATTTATTTCATATCATTTGCAAATCATTTTTCCATGTATATATGTTACTAATATTATTTCCCGATCTACACATCATGGGTTAAGTCGTCCTATATGTTATCTATATGCGACCTACATTTAATTAGATTAAAATTATGTTTTTATACACAGAGAAAACTGCACTATTATATTTTTCTACACATCCTCTCATTTAAATATTGTTTTGCTAATTTAGCTAAATATTTTTTTTTGTTACATATTACGTTTTATATATGAAGCATTATTGCTAGATTTGATAGACTAACAGAGAGAGACAAATACTACTGTGAGCCTATACGGTTCTTCTAATTAAGTAACCCTTGAGAGCACCATAAGCTTGGGATATTGCCAATAGATGAATCACACATGTATTTCTAATATTTACATAGCTCAGATTAGATGAAGCAATGCAAATACATACAGCAAAAATGTCATGCCCATATTTTTAGTCAACGGAAACTTAGCGTTTACATTATTGAATATACTCAAATTTATATGTTTTTGTAGTAACTATATATGTGTAAATAACATAGTACGTTTGTTATTATTGGCCTGTATAAATTCATTAATGAATTTCGTTAATATGGGATATATACAAAATGTAAATAATGTTTTCGGAAATAGCACAAAAATCTTCCTAGATCAAAAAACACAACAAATATAACAAAGAAATATCTGTTCAATACTTTTACACAGAACAAGAGAAAGGTTGAAATTGACCTATTATTGACCCGATATTTTTTCTATAGATACAATTTCAAACGTAAAATATTCTTATATAAATATTCTAATTCTAAAGTATAAGTTATATTTCTTTTATATGTGGGTAAAGAAAATATGTATAAAATATTTAATAAAATTATTTTAGTTTTTCAGCCTTATACTGAAGTATAGGCGCGCGCGTTGATGTCTTTTACTAGACAATCATGTTTAGCCGAGCAAGTTTCATTGTTTGCTGCATCGATGTAAAGATTCTCATTGAGAATGGACATTATAAGATAAATTGAGTGAGCCTACAAGGAAGAGAAATTTATTAGCTTTATATATTATCTTATAAAACAAGTAACGACGGAGGATGGAATTAGTGTTTTCTACGTATTGTTTATGGTAACATGAGCTCATCTACCGTTCATTCCACTTATATAATCCTACTTGTCAAATAAATCACGTACTATATTATTGTAATCCGTCGATATTGTAGGTCAAGAAATGAATAGGACTTAGGTTTCTCATACACTAGATACTTTTTATCGGCCGATAGTCTGACTGATGTAAGAACGTCTTTGGTGCGCTCATTGGTTTATATAATAAAATATATATATAATAAAATACATAATATAAATAATAATAAATAAATAATGCATGTCGCGTTTGAACTGTTAAAATTGTTTTATTTAATAGTTGCTTAATGAATTCGGAATACCCAAAAATCTAAATTTGCCAACAATTGTTTTTCAGATGTTAAAATGCTGGATTTCATCACAGTCTATTGAATCTCATGATAGTCTGTCACAAGCCATGTGACGTGAGATGTGATGTCTTAAATAGTAACTTTATAATATAAGTTCTCTTACAGTTACAATATACTTTCAGCGCTGTAAAAAAGAGAAGTAAAAGCGATCATTATTCTGTGTCCGTTTCACTGATCGATTATTTTTAATGGCAAATAGTTGATGACTTCTATGCCCTGCTCGACCGAAACAATTTATTGCATCCCTGGGATTCGAAGCCACGCAAGCATAACGCAATGCTAAACAACACGTTTGATCATCTGACTAAAAAGGCGGTACTTTCAGCGTAGCTATGTAATAATGGCAAAGCTGCTAATATTTACCTTCGATTAAAATAAAACACTTTTGACGGTTTAATCCGCGAAATATTAGACCTATTTACAAGTTATTTTAAGTAAGGCCCACCCTATATTTGGATGCTTTGCAGCTGCCATTGTCACGGAGAGACTGACGATGATATTTCGTGTTTAAAGCCGTTTAAAGCGATTTAATAATTTGTATACCTGTTAACTACAGACAATACTTAGTTTACTTCTTTCGGAATGTTCGCTTAGATTATCATATTTCTTTATCGTGTGTATACACCCTAAAGTTGAGTTTCAAAATGTATAGAAAACACTAGGCTTAACTAATTTCAATGGAACAAGTAAAATAACAGGCATCGGTTCTAATTGATGTTGTATTAGCCAGGTTAATAATTACGATGTCAAAAACACTTGCAGGATACTTTGCAACACCGTTACGCAAAGTTATGTAGGCTGTATAAGGCTACTTGCGCCTCATTGATAAGTATATTGATCTACGGTTTCTGAGAAATCTCATTTTAAATTCGTGTTGTAACGTTATGTTTCGTTATATATTGCAACCTTACAAGTCCCACCGTTGGGAACCAGCCCAAAAGATCCTGACGTTATAGTAAACCAAATAAATATTGGTGGGTGATTTTAGAACATTCTTTGCATTGTATACACTTATTATAGCTCTAGTGGTACCCGTATTATCAATTGTTATTGTAAATCTCCATCTTCAAGGTCGCCTGGAAGAAATCGCTTTGTGGCGATAAGACCGCCGTTTTCTCATTGCATATTTTTGAATTTTTCAATCAATTTTTTCAACGAAAACAAATTATCGCCACCCCGATATTTGAACCCAGAACGTGTTGCGCTTGACGCGTGCCTGGTAACGCGTTAAAACTTAACAAAGGTGAAGAGGAGATTTGCAAAAACAATTTAAATTTCTAAAACAACTATTCTACGCGGACGAAGTCGCCGACACAGCTAGTGGTGTAATTAATTTTTTTACGGTTTTAATTTGAAAATAGATCGACAGCGTATCTTAAGTTAAATGGCTAGAGTATTTCAAGTGCCATCAAGACTAAATGCAGGTGAAATAACTTAGCCATTTAACACCTAAAAAGTGTTGTATGTTTCTAAGATCGGCTCTCTAGAGTTGTTAATCCGAGTCTTGTCGTGTAAAATCCTTAGTACGTGTTTAACGAATTTGGGTTAAGCTGATAATTAAAAACAATAAAGCGATAAGAAATAATTGAACCACTTAAAGCAACTCGTAACATACAAAAACTAAATGCCTGTAAGTTACGTGAGCTGGAATGTCGGTCTGTCTGTCACGCGTATAAGGCGAGGAGATTTCCCGGGCACTTTTCTTAATCGCTTGCGTTTTCTTTATGTAATAGATCGTTTGAATTTGGGTTACGTCCAACATTTTTAAACATCGATCCAGGAATAAACGACGATAAAAGCCGAATTTCAATATTTCCAAAACATAAAATAAAAAAAAAAACAGAATATAAAATAGAAAATAAAAAAATTGTTTCCTTATATCATTTGTTGTATGAATGTCGATTTGATCTGAAAATTATAGTTCCATGTTTAAGTATTATCGTTGCGCGAGAAACACTCATTTAAAAAAACGCTTTAAAACGCGGAATATATTAGTTACTTTATTTTACTAAGGTTCAACGTTTCGGGTACTTGGTCATGATCACGGAGGTGCAAATTAAGCATATGTTAACGTTAGCAATTAAAGTAATCTCGCGTTTGAAACCGGTAAATATGTTTTTATTTTTATTATTATCATACAAACAAGACAACAATTGGTGTATTCATATTAACAAGAGTAAAAGTTTAAATATCGAATAGAAGTGTTTGAATTTGGAATTGATGCAAGTGTTTGATGCAATCTACAGACCAGAGCTTAGATATAACTGAAATAGGGTTTTCGTAACAATACAAGCACAAGGAACTAAGCAATGCACCGTTAATAAGATTCCTATTTCGAAATTGTTCTAAACGACTGCGAGTTCGCCCCGCCTAAGACAAAGATTCATTTCGCTAATACTGTAACATTTCCTATGAGTAATGCTGCTTTCAAATTTATTAAGTTTCACACATCGAAGCAATTACATAAAGAAACAAATATAAGTGAATATAACAAGAATCGGAAGAAGAAATAAATTTAAAAACCATTCAGATTAAAAAAAAATACGACACGGGCGGCACCGAACTGGAAGCGTTCCGTCCTGCTCTAACCAATCGAGTTACCGTGTTAGAGCACCGGCACTGAACGCTTTAGATGCCTGTCCCAGTCTCGCCCGTGTCGTAATATTTTCAATCTGAATAGATATTTTATTTATTTAATGTCATCACGTGAAATGGTAGTGGAAACTGTTACCTGTTATAAAGCACTGTTTCTAAGAAAAAGGAAAAATTAATGGATAATATTTAACTTTTTTTATCTTGCCTCTCTATCTGCCTGTATTTTCCACATTTTCCACTATTTCTTCGCTACTTTTGCTCGAAGCGTGATGTTAAATTCCTTCCACGTTAAATTCTCTAACCAACACAAAACAAAACAAACATCTTTATAATATACTATAGATGAAATATGTATTATTTACCTTAGGACTTTAAGTAGCATTTGGGTCATATCATATACTAGATTTATCATAACATAATTTTGAAGTGATAAGAATATTTCGCATTATATAGTAGGTTGTAATGAATAACTTTAAAACAAAATTTTATCTATCTACGAGGAAGATATATGACTAATCTATTAAGAGTTCAATTCCTTACATAAGTATTACGTCTGGATCTAGTTCAGTACCCAGACAGGTTGCCTTAAACGCGTGCCCAGTAACGAGGGCAAGTAAAAGTACATCTATAGAGCTGCTAATTCTTTTAATATTTGAAATGGTAGAACGTTATTGTGAGTTCCTACTTTTTAATACAGTTATAAGATAAAATTAATACAATATTTATGTAAATTAAACACTTAATTATGTTCCTAATGTTAAAGTAAAAACTTCATCGCTAGCACCACATGTGTCGTCTTATAAAAAAGTTAAATAATACATTTCGCATTTATAATGCACTACTCGTGTCAACTACAGACAGCACTGTAATGTTATTTTTTTATGTTAAATTATATTTATATGTAGGTATATGTGGCAGAAATTTGTGGGTACTTTGTGTGTCTTTCATGTATGGTTCTACTGAATAAAATTAACTTATAATTTTATAATATGCGACAGTAAAATAATTACGTAGAGTTTATAATAATTTAAAAATATATGTCGCTATTTTAAACTGCGTATTTTTTATAACAGAAAGTTAGTTTTAATTTAAGCAACATTTGTATTTTTTATGTATGTACATATGTTGTAACGACTCTATACAGGTGTTGACTTTCTTCGTGTGCCTTATGGTCCTTTCCGCACAGATCGCCACACCACATATAATTTTATATAAATACGACTATATGTACTATTACACCATTATACATTCAACATCAAATCACACACAACATACCAACATGAAGCTTTTATTTGTAAGTTTATCATACTTATATTTTAAGAAAGATATATACATAGTCAATATGTTAAATTGCTTAGATTTTTATCCAGATTATACATTTGGTCTCTAAACATTTTATGCAGAAGTGGTTGACATTTTTCGATTATAATTCACCTTTCATTTTTATTTTAGTAAATCTCGTGCTTAAATAAATACCAATTTTCAGGTCCTTCTAGCGCTCTGCCTTCACTCTGCGTACAGCACAGAGCAGAAGAAACGCTCTGCACCGATTCCCGTAAGACACTCATACTCAGAAATTACAAAGAGCGTAGCGATTGCCGTACCACATCCCGTACCTGTCAGCGTCCCACGACCAGTACCTGTAGCTGTTCCAGTCGGAGTAGCAGTGGATCGGCCCAGACCGGTCCCTGTACTAGTACC
The DNA here is from genome assembly GCA_963661955.1 of Leptosia nina. Taxonomy (NCBI): domain Eukaryota; kingdom Metazoa; phylum Arthropoda; class Insecta; order Lepidoptera; family Pieridae; genus Leptosia; species Leptosia nina. The sequence continues at coordinate 977,983 of CAVLEF010000004.1, read as the reverse complement.
TCAGCCGGTACCTCATGTGATCACTCGACCGATAGCAGTTCCTGTAGACAGACCGTATCCAGTAGCCGTGGCTCAACCTGTACCAGTTACTGTAACTCAGGGAGTTGGTATCCCCGTACCACAGCCGTATGCTGTTGGTGTACCAGCGCCTGTACCTGTCAGAGTACCGGTGCCAGTGCCAGTAGCTACTCAAGTTGTAGGTGTCGGAGGGGGAATAGTAGCTGGTTCGCTGGGAGCTGGTTATCTAGGGGGATATGGGTACCCAAGTTATGGGTATGGATATGGTGGGTACGGTGGATACCGAGTTGCTCCGGTTGGAGGTATTCTTGGATCAGGACATGGGTATTATTCACGTGGATGGTGAAATAGGGACAGCATTGTGGATATTCAAGGGAGCATAGAGAGTAGTAGAATGGAGTCGGGATAATAATAGTTATTGCAAAAAGTTTATGAATTTGTAATATTGTGCATGAATCTATCTAAAGAGAGATTTATAGCAGTTTTCCACTCTTTTTGGGAAGGGTCTTGTTAAGACATGGAAATGGAAGGCTTCAGGATTTTGTTAGGCAGGTAACTTAAAATAATTCTGGGGCTGAAGGATATATCTTAAAAATAGTTTTTAGTTATTAGATTCGTGGTTTTGTAAAATATCTATTGTCAAGTCGTGACGTAAAATGTCATGACGTCATTATGGCGATTATTATTTAAAAAAATTGTTATAACAGGCACAATATATGCACAATCAATACTTTACTATTGAATTTAAATAGAACAATAGTTCTAAATACGAACGATTGAAGTATTAAAGTCTAACTGGTCTAATGAGGAAGCTTTACTCGGAAAAATTTCATCGTTATGTGTCAAGCCGTTTCGAATACTGATATCTCACATGTCGTCATCATGACGAAACACTTTTCTTTCATATTTAATTTATAACCATTTTTTTCATATATATAGTATTTTATATGTTTCGTATAATAATTTTGGTTTGGGTTTGTTAATCTAGTCTTAGAATCGATATCTACATTTTATAATGGCCCATCGTCGTATGATATTAGCTTTAATTAGATAAGTTACTCAAAGTTCTATATCAAATGGAAATAAAGACTGTTATATTGATTAATTACTTTTTCTACCCGAATATATTTAAAAATGCACCAATATCTGTATTCAGTGAGAAATAAAAAAAGACACAAGTAAAAGAGAAGATAGATTAGTAAAACCGATAAATAAATGAATTTAGATCTATACGAATAACTAAATTACTACTACTACTACAAGCATTTAAGGTTTATTTTCCCGCAATTATTTGTTTTTTATTTTTCTAATTATAACTCTTTTTCTCTTGAGTGTATATTCTTTACAACCCCCTAAACAGCCCCAATCACATGATTTCCCATAGACTTAGTAACAACAACCGAAATAATACGTATATCTTTAAATGAGATTAATTCGTAAATATAATAGTACACATCTATTATGTACATTAGTTTTAGGCTATTGAAAACCGATGTCATGTGTATCTTTAGACTTGTGTAGGTGCTGTTTTTTAATTTATGTTTAAAGGTGAACATGATTTTTAAACTTATGCCGGTTTAAAAATTGCCGCAAAATTGCTTAGTCATTTTTAAATACTGTCTGTAGTGCGAGTAGTCCATTTTAACGGTTTAAAACGCGATAAACATTAGTTAAAACAACTTTTAACTAATACATATCGTGTTTTAAGCCGTTAAAATGTTTTATTTAACTTAGCATTTTTCTCAAACTACAGACTGACTCGGATGCTTTGTATATTTTGAGGTTTAATTCATTTGTTTTGGTACAAAGTTCCTTTATTCGTTTTTCCAAAACTGAATATTCGCTTAAACGAAACATTTTAACGGTTTGAAACGCGACATAGATATATTAGTTAAAGTTGCTTGAACATTATTTTCAACTTTGGCCCCGTGACCACGGCTGCTGCAAAGCATCGGGCCGAAGTTAAAAATAATTTTCAAATCAATGTAACTAATATATATCGCGTTTTAAACCGTTAAGCTGTTTCATTTAAATGGGTACCTCTCGCGTAAACAACAGATAGTATTTAAGTGTTTGTTATTAATTAGAGAAAGCAACGAGGAAACAAGAACGCGCTGACAAAATGTGTCAGCTATCACAAAATTTGGATAGCGATAATTTTATCATATCCCGATTAGCTGATAACGTATCGTTGTCCATTGTTAGTTCGTGGAGACCATTTGTGTAAAGTGTACAGTGACTATGAAGTCGAGTAAGTAAATAATACTTTTTCAAGCATGGGTTCTTTTTTTTTCGTATGTTGTTAGATATGTTCATTTTGACGGGCCTGTTGATCCAATGGTAATATATGGCTTATAATCAACAGCCGTGGGTTCCATCCCCAATAGATCCAATATTTTTCCAATCATTTATAATTTTTCTGAAAATGGTTTTTCGGCAGAGGAGGGCAGTATGATCTTCACTTAATATAAGGCGAAATAGCCTAGCTACATAATATCTAAGGTGTGCTTTCGCCTTTTTTAGCTGCATTCTAAGGGAAATCTACAGACAGATACCAAAACGCCATTACAATTTACGACTTTTCCATCAGTGGCCGGTAGTTCTTGACCCTAACAGAAGTTTACAGTTCCTTCCATTCCAAATTTTCCAGAAGTCTTATATGTTTTAGTAAAATTATAAACTGTTTTTTTTTTAATACTATGAGTTCGCTGGGAATCAAATCTAAGAACCATCGATTGTGTTGGATTTTATGATATGCACAATTGTATAGAAATATGCATAATATCGATTTATTATCATGTTTTATAGCGTTTTATTAACATTAACAAAACTTTCAGCATTTTCTCAATCATTGGAAGCAATTTCGCGACAACGCAGCTTTGCTTGTCTATCACTGAAGTTTGGAAGTTTGTTTTCTGGGCTAGCGATTATCGTAAGTTAGTTTGATTATTATTTAGCGCAGATAATATCAAAGAGGTCGCCATATACTCGTACAAAAAGAACATAGTGCATATGATTAGCGTATAGCGATAAATAAGTAATTTAAAACAAAGCTAAATTTTAATAAAATTTAAATAAAGTTGAAATTCCACTGCGCGAGAGGTGCATGTATCAATAAGTTGAAAAAAAGCGACGATTAAGAGTAGGACTCGATAGCGCAATTGGTAGAGCAACAGCACGAAACGCTGACGATGCCGGTTTAAGTCCTGCCCGAGTCGAAATTATTTTCGATTTTTAAATGACTCCGCATGTTATATATATAATATAAACGTAAATTATCGATGGATACCAATAGACAAAGTTAAAAAGGACGCGCCAAACTTATTGAAAATTATCTTTACATGCTATAGATTGTTTTAATCTTTGAATCAAGGGTTATTTTTAATATTCAATTAAACTCTACGAACATTTAAGAAAGAAAGAAACATTGATTTACTACTAAGGCACACAAAAACACATATTTAAAACTTAAGCTTAGCTGCTATATTATGTAGTTCATTCTATGGAATGAATCCAAATATACCATCTTTTACTTCTTATCTTTTACCGTATTTCATTCAAAAGTCCTTTCTTTCAGTTATATTCGATATTTGCGTTGGCGCACTGTTTCTTGTCGTTTGGAAAACTTCCAGCAGAGTTCAACACAAGTGATTTCAATATCGTATTTGCGTATAGCGTGGTTGCTGGCCTTACCTTCACGCACGCTTTTACCCTGTTCCTGAGTGCTTTATTGCTAGTTGGAGTTATAAGAGTAAGTAGAAAGTAATATAAAGTTAAGAGTGAATATAGAGGATAATGATTTTGTGGTTCCGTGCCTAGGTCAGGTGTTTTTAAGCTTTAGGACTTATGGTCTTGGATTTTTGTCAAAAGAGGAAAATGGTTTTGGTCAAATTGGGTGTCTAAAAATTATGAATTTTTTGTTGTCAAAACACGATTTTTAAATCAATTGAATACAACGAACGCAAAGGTTTCTGCCTCGTGACTAAATAGATTTGAAAAAGAAATGTATTTTACTAAATTTTGATAACTAATAACTAATTTAATAAAATATATCAAATAACATTTTAAGAAATTGCAACGTTATAAAATTTTGCTTTTATGTTTCAACAGGAAAAACTACCGCTAATACGGCCATGGATCGTTTGGACGTCTATTCAAGTATGTCTGTCTGTGATTATGTTCGTCTTATGGAGTACCATGAGTCTTGTCACGCATGAAGGAAGCGGGTCATTGCTACTATATGTCGTCGACTTTTTAGTGCTTAGTAAGTAGAATCGACAAGGCTTCTTCATCTGTGGTTTGTGACCGGAATTTCAATTTCTACCACCCATTTAGTATCCAGATTTCCAGACGAAAGCCAACATTTTCAGGAAGATTATAAATTATTTAGAAAAATGTTGGGCGCGGTAGGGTTCGAACCCATGGCGCGTGGATTTCATACAGTGCTGCCATTGCATATTATAGGGTCATGAAACTTTAAAAATATATTCAATCTACCCCTAATAAGTTAAAAAAAGACAGGTAATTTCTTTCAAGAACGAATTTTATGCTTAATGTAAAACACACACATTTGACGGTACTGCAAAAAAAAACTTAGCAATTTTGAGTGTCTAATGTCACTTTGAAAATTAAGTATAATATTATGTATTTTTAGTGGTCCGTTTCTACATGCTGATGATAGTAGCAAGCTTCTACAAGCAAGTGGAGGAATCTGGTGGGGAAACTGAAAGGTTAAAAACCGTAAACTTGGAGAACTGGTACACAGCGTAACATTTGACAAAGGACAACGACCACAGAGTAATTAAAAACACTACTTGTGTTTAAACTTATTTTTTATCTGTTTTAAAGTAAAAGATAATAAATATAAAATAATACATAACAATATTATTATTTTGAGTAATCCACATGTTCGTAGCCAAGTTGGTAATAAGATTTTTATAATCTGCATTACTAGTACATTTAGAGATTCACACCCAGGATAAACTAGCTAAAGCTAGTGTGTTATGAGCTATGATAGCGTTTGCTAAATCCTATTTTTAAACACTTGGAATGACTTTTGATGTACTAAAATTAAATAAGCCTGTGTAAAACAAATGTGCTTATTTATAATATTATCGCTAATAAATACATAGATAATTACTTTATTTATGAGATTAATTATATAGATAACTTTTTTACTATCAGATATAATAGTTAAGTATATTTTTTATTTTGTAACTTGTGACTAGTATTTATAATAAAACTAAAGAAGTGGACCATTTTATTTATTTGGCATAAATTCCCTTATAAATAATTAGAAATAATCTTGTATGTAATATTTACAACTATTCATATATATTGCTTTTAAATAACATCAATATGAAAAAATCCTTTGTATAAAAATATAACTGAGGTGTTTTCCTGTATTTAAGATGTATTACCTATTTTAAAACCTACTTAAATACAAAAATATTATCACAAAATATTTGAATTCATTAGCTTCCTAATTTCTCCCTGATAACGATGATTAGCAAAAATATTTTATTAAAAAATCGAATTTCTGTTTAATTTAGCGTTTGTGTATTAAGAAAAGCGCCATCTAGTCTGTAAAAATAAAAATAAACTTGGCATGTAAGTTTTCATCTTTACCTACACTTTCTACTTGTTACAATCATGAATATAGTCTTTAGAGATTAATTGCGTCCCCAGCAATAAATCTGTATTGAAGAAAAATGATTACTTTGAATATCATGAAAAACTGAAAATGAGTTTTTAATAGTTATTTGTAATATTTCCGTTGCGGGTTCGAATCTCGGCGGAGAAACTCGGTTCTCCAAAGATAATCCTTTACGCACTTACTTATTGTACACATCTAAACGGTCTTTCAGTTCCAATTCAATTAACTTAAATATACATTGAATTGATTTGAGATTGAAATGTACAGAGAGTAACGATGATAAACCAAATAAAATTATACTGTATCCCCGTCTCTCGTGTACTTCACTGTGCCATCTCGTTTCATCTTCACAATTGAACTCCAGATTAATATCACCAGGTAGATTTGTACCACTGAAAAGAGTTGAATACTTATTAGGAATAATACAAGGGAATAATGATATATATAACAAAAAAAACTGTACGTGGTAAACCCACGTGACATTACGACTCGATATTTCAGATGGTTTGTTAGTTTTGTCAGGGGGGACTAATGATGGCATTTCGAACGGTTAAAAGTGTTTTATTTAAATGTATACTACGACAGACAATACTTCCTATAAGCATGTACATGCATATATAGTAACATGTACAATCTATCACAGACTTCAACCTACACTTTTCTAGGCTTTTCTATGAATAGTCGAAGGTTTGTAACTTGGGAAAAGCTTGGAAAAATGCTTCCACTTTTTGTTGAGTCAGATTATTATGAATTTATTACACGCAGCTACTATAATACTTACTAAGTTGAAACAGGATTAGGAACAGTTCACTAGCTGTCTCCTTGGTGAGGAAAGCCAGGCTATACACGAAGCCAATCGCTGAGAATATTATCTCGAAGTTCAGGTAGACCTTCATTAGTAGCACTTGTTTCTGAAAAATTATTCAAAACAATATCGGTATACGGGGGCATGGGAGCGCGCTTAAGCTATTCTATGAAACAATAATCAATTAATCCATTTATATATAACTTTAACAATTAAAATAAATACAAAATTGAAGACCAGGCAATGAGGAAAATCTAAAAAACAGTACAATTTTTAAATTCTTGCTCAAAGGCTTTAAATTTCAAATTCGTGCTCAGTTTGTGCTGAGCAATGATTGCTAAGCGCTGATTTTCAGTCTAAGGATAATTTGAAGCCTATAAAGGGACGTGACTACAGACGAAAAACCACTCACCATATGTAAAGCTACGATAAACAACATAGACATGACGATCTCCAACACTAACGCCGTCGTATCAGCTATCAGTCTTGGGTATTCGGATGTGTCAGCTATCTCCGAATTCCTTACGTAGGAGATATAGAGGGACAGCATTATCGTCACTGCTATTGTCAGCATCTGAAATCGAAAAGTAACATATATACCTTGTTGAGGTTGAGGTGGTAAGAAATTACATGCATGCACGTATCAAGTATGCAAGCATATATGTGAATGCATGCATGTATTCTTATATATAAAGAGTTTGTTTGTTTGAACCCGTTAATCTAAGAAATTACAAGTTCGAATTGAAAAATTATTTGTGTTGGTTAGAGCATTTATCGAGGAAGGCTATAAAACATCGAACTGTGACTAATACAAGCGAGAAATGTGAAAGAAATTGAGATAATTACTCCTAATTATGGGTTTCCGCATACTAAACCTGCCTCGATAAATGCTCTAATCAACACAAAAAGACTCTTCTAATTCGATCCACTAGTCCCTTTATATTTTATTTATACATTAGTATAAATTACATTTTTTTGAGATTATAAGGTCAATTTAGACTTTCATTTTAACATAGATATATTATATACTATATATATTCTACTACATTTAAATTAGTAAAAGCGTTTAGCATTGACCTCGGCATATGCCTAGGAGTTGCATAATTAGCATTTCCATAAAAGAAACAAATTTGCACACGATCGGAGTTTCACTTTCTACCAGAGAAAGTGGTCAAACTTTATCTTGTTAAGGCCGCTAACATTGAACTAAAAACATTACTGATGGTAACTTTTGGACTTTCTCTGTATTAATATGTTTTACTAGCTGTGCCCGCGACTTCGTCCGTGTGGTATAGTGACTTGGGGTAGAATTTTTAGTTTAGGCTGTTTATTGTATTAATTAATGTAAAAACCACGAATTTCCATACAAACTTTCACCCCCTTTTTAACCCCTATCAACCCTTATTTGGCATTAAAAATTAAGTAACTTTCTCAGGCTCTAAAATATCTATGTACCAAATTTCATTTAAATCAGTTCAGTAGTTTCGGACAGCCGGACAGACAGAGTTACTTTCGCATTTATAATATTATTTAATACATATATATTATAGTATAGATTAAATTAATATTGAAAATTTAGTTGTGTTTTTTTGCGTTTACTTTTAATGATAAGCAACCAGTATGTTTTAACAATGTCCCACTATTAGGTGCAGGTCCGATTATCTAAAGCCAAAATAGGCCGACAGCGCATCTTTTGTAGTATAACTAAGTATTTCATCTACCATCACGTGAAGCCAATGTTTGTCTGTCTTCCTCCATCATTAAAAAAAGGTCTTATTATATAAAAAAAAACTTTTTAGTAGTCCCCCGAGTTGCTGGCCTTGATCTACAAACTCGGATAAATATTAAAAGAGGTTTGGAACATGTTGGATATCTAAACCCAAAAGAGGGCCGACAGCGAATGTTGTTTAGATGTTATATGGTGGGAGTATGGAGGTATGGGGGGGCTGTCCTATCTATCATAAAAAAGAAACTCACCGTATTGACATATGCGAAGGCGATAAGCCCCTTCCGGAGCGGGAAGCAAAAGCAGCATCTTGTTAGAATTGGAATTTCCACTGACTCGCAGATTTTCTCCCTGAAAAAAGGGACACGAATTACAATTTATAACATTTGCTTACAGTGCAATATGTTTTAATACCGAAAAATAAATGTTGAAGTCAGTTTAGTATCTTTACGGTGCGTGAAGACTTACACTTCTATAATAAATTGTGTAAGGCTTTCGAGGCCATCGTTCAGCGTATCATTGTCTTTCGGGCTGTTAGGCCGATGTGAGCGAGAAGAATTCTTCGAGCAATCGAGGAGTTGACATCTCCTGATTATGCCGTCCACACGTGATGGCGAAACACTTTAACGGCTTAAAACGCAAAAAATATAGACTAACTTATTTTCAAGCGTCGAATCGTAGTCTATTTATTTATTTATTTATTTATTTAGAAAGGTTTACCAACGTTATGTTACAATCTTCAAAAAATCATTAATTCTAAAAAAAAACAAGATAACTGCACCTAAACAATTAAAGGTAAACACCGCTTTTTGTTACACAGAAGTACAATAAATTTTATTTAACTTAACATCAAGTTTTATACATTTCAACTTTAAATTTATATAACTAATGATTAGTACTACAATAACAATAAAAACTAAGCTATGACTTTTCGTAAGTTTTTGGGTGAAATACAGAAAATATCAATTTTATCACTAGTTATTAAGGAGTTTACTAAGCCTAAAAATAGGGAATTTGAAGCGAAAACAGTTAGAAAGGAGGTTGAAAGGGAGTTATGGGCTTTCTTGGGTATTAAGGGGAACACGAAATTTAATTTTGAAATTGGGGACAATCGATTTTATTGTTTAGCATTTAAATAGAAAGGTTAAGTCTAAAATTTTACGACGTATCTGAGCCTGTATATTAAAAAATCCCAATCGTTTCTTACAGCAGGCCTTTTCGAAGTGCAGCAATGTTAATGCCAGAGGAATCGTTTTTGAATTCTCTCTAAGCGTAAGAATTGAAGTGTCGCCATACAACCGGGCAATATTCTAAAAACTTCGAACTAAGTGTTGAATAAAGGATCTTAGCTTTGGGGTTATGAAAACCTTTTATGTTTCTAGAACAAAGCCTAACATTGAGAGGAGCGGTTTATTATGTTTTAGTTGTAGTCAGTTTATGATCGAAGTGACACCTAAGTTTGTTCACTTGTTTCTCTTCAATGTAATTATTTCCTATATGATACCGATATTTTTGTTGTCTTTTTCCTGCAATACCTAACAATAACATTTTTTTATATTCAACTCCATTCGTTAAGCACCATTCATTTACCATATTCAAATCGTTGGCAACTAGATGTTAGGGCTATTAATTATTTTCAGAATTTTTAGATCATCCGCAACATAGGCTGAGATGATTTTAGAACGAAGGTAGATCATTAATAAAAATATTAAATAGAATAGGCCCCAAGGGCCCTGTGGTACGCCAGATGTAATTTCTTTTTTAGTGGAAGAGAATCCGTTAACTACTACGTAAAAGTTGCGGTTTGATAAATAAGATTTAACCCATTCGTAGAAAATGGGGGATATACCATATTTATTTAGTTTCTGTAAAAGAATTTGATGCGGAACGCGATCAAAAGCTTTACTAAGATCTGTATAAACTACATCTACTGCGCATTGGTCTAGTGATTCAGTTACTGTTCAGTAAGAGTGGTTGTAGTGTCGATCTACACTTAACAAAACCAGTGCTCAACGCTGAGGAACTGCTTAACATAATTTTGTAAAATTTAATTGTAAATTTTGTATGTGGGGACAAATAATCGACTCGAAAACCTTTGCCAAAGTAGAAGAGAAACGGGCCTGTGTTTTGCATAGGTCGCGATTCCCTGTCTTAATCGGTACTATTTTTGCCAGTTTCCACATCATGGGAAAGCCAGACTGTAAAGATTTATTAAAGATCAAAACAAGGATCGGTAAGTAGTTAGCACATTCAAGTGTGAGTTCGGGTCCAGCTCCTTTATTGAGTCGTTTTTTAATTTTTTTAATGTTTCAGATCTATCTATTAGGACATGATAGAACAAGACTGCCACTGTAGAAATTTTTAAAAAGCTATTAGCCATTTCATTGCTGGCACCATTTTGGCTCATCATGCTATTCAATCGTAAACTGACCCGAAAAGTAAGAAAAAAGTTCACATATTTCTTGACCATACTCGTAGTCTTGAACCATCTGTCATAAAGGCAGGATAAGTACTAGGTACCGCGCTTTGATTTTATATATGTCCAAAAATATTTAGAGTCAACATTAATATATCCAATAACCAATACGTATTATAACATTTTTGAGCCATTTTTGAGCAACGCTCTGTCAAGAGTTTTAATTCAACTTCATCTCTAGGTTTGTATTTTTTAAATTACGTCAATAACTAATTTCTTTTAAGCATTCTTATAGTTTACCGTTAAACCATCGTGGATATTCATTTTTCTTGACGGAGTGCGGTACAAATAATTCAATTAAATGTATTTTTGTGAAGAAAATTCCAAGCATTTCATTGACGTACTAACTGAAAAAGAGAGCAGTCACAATCCTTTAGGCCATCACATATTTTATCGTATTCAGCTTTACGGAAATTTAGTTTTGTATTTAAATTATTGTAGGGAAGCTTAGGATTAATCGTTAGGGAAATCGACAAGAGAGGATGAAAGGGATCTACAGGAATATGGATAGAACAGTCAGAAACACTACACACGGGCAAATTGGAAAGGACTAGATCGAGGGTTCTATTAAAACTATTTTTAATCATGTTATGTTGTTTTAAACCGTTCAAACAAATGAATTCAATCAAGGGCTGACATACGCTAGGAGCGGTATAACCATTATTACCGTACCCAACAGCCCCAATCAAGATTTCCCAAATTAAAATCTCCAAAAATACAGTATTGATATGATCCATTGAAAAAATTATTACAACTATCTAGGAAAGATTCCAATGTAGAACGCTTCACTGGAGGTGGCAGGTAAACGATACCAAAAGCTATGTGATGAGTCGTACGCGAATCAGGTAAGTCTATAAAATCCAAAGGTCTTCAAGCGGCCAATTAGTATACGTCTGGTTTAGTTTTTTAGAAACCGCGATTAAAACACCTCCGCCCTCTTTTTTGTGCGATAGGTCAGTATCGCATCTATCTCTCCTATACTACTAACGATCATCAAATAGCTACACTTAGTACAGAGTTATTAAGCCACGTTTCGGTTATAAACAACATATCAAAATCATTACATGCAACTTGCCGGTAAAACTCATGAGTTTTAGTTTTCAAACCACGAGTATTCTGGTAGTATATTTGCAAATTATAGTTAGGCTTTGAAAACAACTGCGAGTCTACTGAGGAAGCTAACACAACCTACTCCAAAGTATTTAAGAACTCCATATTATTAATAACAATGTAACGCGATTCTGCGTTCTTTCTTACAAAGATGCGTCCATTACGAATCCACACAAAACTATATCCCTTTTCCTTGGCCTTAAGCCTAGTCGAGCGTGCAGAGCCTTGTTGGAGGGGATAGATGCTCGCTGATGTAAATAGGTGTTGAATTGCAAGAGAGACCAATGTGAGTAGTGTTAAGTTTATTTGTTGAATTTTTCTTATTAAACATTGTCACTGCTGCCAAAAACTGGTCTCTCAATCTAGGGGATGATAACTGAACCACAATAGACCGTGGGCAGTATTGGCTCGGTTAACCTTAGCAAACGAGTAAAATGCATAAATCACTCGACGATTTCCCAACCAATCACCTTTCCAACACACTTAATCAACTCCAAAAGATTTCACTTTTACGTTGGGTATACACTGAATTTCTATGTTGGTTTGGCAGTGTTGCTCCAAGTTGTTACACCGCAGTTCTGAACGTTACTTTTTAATTCAGCATTTTCGCTTTCCAGTGTCGTAATTTTAGATTCCGATAATTCGTTTCGCTTAACAGCGTAGAGGCTGTTCATTAAAGCCATGGACTCCGTGAGCGAAGATTTGATCTCGAGGGGTTTGATCTCATTATTATGGTTCGTTAATTGCTAGATCAGCCAAAATCTCCTTAAACACCTCCTGGACAATGTTCCTAATCCAGGTATGTTACGTTCCTTGGACGGGGTTAAGAGCTACTTTTCCCCTCGTTGGTTGTTACGAACAGGGGTATCGTCGGTTTTTGATACGCGAATATTCTCAACACATTCCGGGCAGGTCCATATTTTTTCCATCTCTGTACTTACGGAGAATATGCCAAACATGATGAAAGCTTTAGAACACTTTAGACAAGTCTAACTCTACCATCTTGGAACAAGCCCAGTTATGGATTCCATCATATGTGTAAAGTTGGGGGTATGAAAGTTATGTAAAATGTGATGAACCAACGCGTAGTACAGTTATATTGACGGAAAAGTAGATCTTAAGCAAAACGGTCTAACACTGCAGCAGCTCGCCTTAACATCCTGCAATGAGTAAAATGAGCGTAATCCTTTCCCGTATATCTCAAACGGAAATAATCTTAGGAGTTTTTATCACAACAGAAGATTTTTTTATTTCTACTGACACTATAATATAAAACTTTTATTTACTTATACTGAAAAAATATGCTTAAGACGATGGAACGTGTTGGTTTTATAGTTTTTTTTTTAAATAAGTCTAACTAAAATGTTTCGCGTTTTAAACCGATGAAATGCTTTTATTTGAATCTAGTTGAGTTGCCTATAAATAAGATCTATCAGTCTCAAACATATCGTTAACGCAACAACAATAGATATGATTACGAACAGTGAATTTCTAGTATCACAACAATTACGCGTTAAATATTGTCCAGGATGCCCCCTTCCTATGATAACTTATCGAAATGTGAAAGTTGTAACGACCTTTTGACCATCAGTGGACATAGGATACATAGAGATTTTGTCTATGTTCTTGGAAGTTAGATTCTATTTAATATTTTCTAAGGCTTTTCCCTTAGAGTATTAGTAATCTACTGGTAAATAAAACACTTTAAATGGTTTGAAATACAAAATGTATTAGCTAAAATAAATTAAAGATATATTAATTCATATAATTCGGGTTTTGAACGGTTAAAAGTGTTTTATTACATTTTCATAAAACAAGTTTACAATTTGTTTGTACGAAGTATGACTCAAAAAATCTAAATGTGTTGTGTGCATTATATTGGAAAATGGGTAACGACTACGAGTGTTATCTTATCAAATTGCTAATTATAGTCAATGAAATGGCAAGATCTTGGATGCCGGCACTGTTTTAATACAGAACAGTACTTCCCTTATAATAATTAGTTTCAGTCGCTTCCTCTGCATTTTATAAACAGGTTTCAAGTTAAGGTTTTATAATATAAGTATAGATTTTAGGTACATATATTATGTTATGTACTAGTTAAAAATGATTTCTCTGATTCGGTAACATAAACCGTTAAATTGTGTTAATAAAAAAAATATGAGGTTCGCTCAGCGAGTGTTTCTATCCAAAAGGCGTTCAAGCAATCCTCTGTGAAAATCAATCGCGCACCGATTTAAAATTCCACTCAGCTGTCACTTTCTCTTGACCTTGTTCTTTCGCCCTTAGCACCAACCAGGCTGAACAATACCATTAAATCGATCAGTGATTTGGAACATTTAGGCAAATTTATTAGAAATGTTAATATTTATTTTTAAAAACAACCTTCTTTAAAAGTTAATAGCTGTGTAAGCGACTTCGTCGGAACATCTACTTTGGGCGTCAAATTTTAAGCTATTATCCACGACGTCGTCCCCAACCCATCATTCTTGCTAGGTAATCTTAATAGATAGACATATAGTGTCACAGACATTTTTTAGATCATTTAAAGATGAATCATTATTTAATACAAATTTTTTGGGGTATCCAATATATCATCAGCGTATGCAACGGAAATCACAAAAGATTTTCTTCGATTTCACACAAACAAACAAACTCTTCAGCTTTATATAATTGGTATAGATAAACTTCATAATTCCCCGATTTTTTACTCAGACATATTTCTTAGTTCGTTTCACAGGTGACTGTCATTAAGGTCGCTATACCTTCACGATAATGTCTCGTGAGCAATACTACGTTATGCTTCGGAGCATGTGTGTTGTCATGATGCTGGGTACTCACTAGCGAGCTGTAAGCCTAACTTGTATGTTTTATAATACAGGAGGACAAGTATGGGTTCACTTGATGGAAGGCCTTTTTTTGGTTTTGGATATAGTAACATATCAGGAATTCTAGTTTTGTAAACAAGAGTTAATTGTATAATTAAGTCTAGTCTGAACTTCAATATACAATACAACTAGATCTACATTTATAAAGTCTTAGCATTAAGATTCAATTGTAAAATAAGATCTACCTTTCCTGTGCAAACTAATTTGCACTGTATTTCATACAAAATTAAGTTCTGTTTCGTTACATTTTGTAAGCAACTAACGAAATTAAAACTGGGCTATATGTTTGTGTATTACAGACAAAATAAAATGAAGGTCATGTTGTACTTGGGACTGTGAATTTATTTTGTTAATACCCGAACGACTGTGTCTATGAAACATCTTTCGCAACAGCGACGATAATCGCTTTGAAGACTGTGTTATGATTACAACTCGCTACTGAGTACCCGCTGGTATATGTACCATAAATTCATCATAAAGTTCATTGACCTGTGAATTTTAAAATTTTAAGCAAACATAAAATGAGAGCGATTAATATGCATTTTACATGTCTTATAATTCCGCGAATAAATTATTGTTTTTTTTATTAGTCTCCTTTTTGACAATAACAATGAATTGCTAATATTTAAATTCCGGTATATTTCGAAGTACTTGTAAGTCCGCTTAAATATAATTATGTTTATTTACAAGAATCCTTGTCTTCTTCTTATATGTCTATAATAATTATTGACACTGAAATAGCCAAATATAAACGGTCACACAAAAGATTCAACAAAAAAGTGTGTATAGAGTAATTCTAATTGTAAAAATAGCTTAGTCAATATTAAATTAGAATCGAATTTCTGTTATTCGATATTCTTAATAATATGAGGCCGCTTGAGGCAGAATAGCCCAACTACGATTTCATGACTTGAGTTATTTATATTTTCATAAATAACATAATTCTTACTCAAATAATAGTATAAATTCACTTGTTTTAGCGTTAATTGCATTTTTAATTTCCTCCATATTGATAATCATGTCTTTTGTTATAAGGCTACTCTGCCTCTAGCAACCTTATATATTGTATTACTTTTACTACTTATTTGGGTCTACTGAAGTTAAATAAAAATTAGTAATATGGTACCAAACGAATTAAACTTTCATTGTGGAAAGAGGGTATTCAGAAATCCATAGATTGTAAATCCAGATAAATAAAATCATGTTTCAGAAAAAATATTAATTGATTACAAACATGTTGGTACAAGACACGTTGATTATTTGCTACCGTTGAAGCGACGAGCCTAGTTGAATTTAGTTCACGTCTTAACTGAGGGCCAAGTCAAAAAAATGCTTAAGTGTTTTAAACCAGCCCAGCCATCGTCATATTGGCTTGATAGTTATTGGGTTATGTAATTACATAAATAAAGAAACATAGATCATTTGTTTTGCCATCTGATTCTTTGTTGCGGTTACACGCGTCTTCATGCAAGGTTAAACTTATTCACGATGATACAAAAAGGTACTGACGTAACCGTCGGTCTACCTCGTATATTCACCTGATTTTCATTTGTTGTGTCGGGAGTTCGAATCCGGGTGATACAATCTGTGTGAATGTTTCTCAATCAATTAAAGCATTATTTGTAGTTATCACGTATTAACGGGTTAAATGCGAAATAAAGTAAATACTGTCTATAGTTTACGTGAGTAGTACACATTTAAATAAAACTCTTTAACGGACGTTTTCGGCCCGACGTTTCGGATGCACGGCTGGTGCAAAGTAATGGAATTAACTAATATATCACGTTTTAAACCGTTAAAGTGTTTTATTTAAACGAATTAAAGTAGTTAAACATGTTTAAAATGATTAGTACATATTTACCTATTCAAAATTTTTTTTAGACTTCACAACTTACGTATACCTTTATTTCGTATTACTCTTTTTTAGTTTATTCACGTGCCTACCTGCTACTATCAATTGATGAGCAAGAAGTAAAAAAATCGGTTGTTTTGTTGAAGATAGTCCTCTCTAGCTATTAAAGTTTCAAAAGTAGGGTTTCTTTTTCTCATGGGGAACCCTAAAAATCATTTTAATGATATTTTCACGATATCTTATTGTTTTATTGTATTTATTTAAAAAGTGCGACAACATTTTGAGTTTTTAATTCATAGGCTAGTGTAAATTTTTTTAAGTTTAAATTTATTTACTTACATAATGCGCACGACTATACATATAGCGCTTTATGTAATTTGACAAGCGATTATGAGATGTAACTATTCGTGCAAATTGTATAATGTGGTGGCTAAAGTACGATCGCCCTCACAAGTGGTTTTATTCGAGGAAGTCTTATAAGAGACGTATATGTTACCGTATCAAGTTGCGTGGAATTTCGGATAACCCATAAAATGTTTAACCGTCGACACAAGATATACATACGTTTATTTACTACCATAAGCCACACAAAATGAGACTTATTACTAAATATAAAAATTTGTATTAGCATTATTAAATAAAAAAGGACAAAATAAATATAAATATATAAAAAACATAATAACGAGTTCGTTTGTCCACTTGTCGTTAATTCACTTCCACTCGGTACAACATGCTCTAAATCATTTTGCAATTTTTATGGAAACTTTGATAAAAATAGGTCTGAATTATCACTGTCTACAGATGGAAAAGTCAAAATTTAATTAACAATTATTGATTTATTACTGACTTCATTTGCTATTATTTGAACTCGTATTTATTTAGTTTGACATTGTAGGGCTATTTTACCTTCCATCTAGGGAAGGTTATTGTATGTGATAAAACATAATTAGTTTTAATAAAATACAAATAATTTTCTTTGATTTGATTTTAAGAAAACACAATAAAATACCGATACATTTTAACGATGTCAACTTAATAACAAGACTGTACATTTATTGTATTGTGTATCGATGGTAACTAAACCTATGTATGGTTAGAAAAACAGCAGTTGGTATGTTTGTACCTCTATATACCATCCAGAAATCTTGTAGTATTAAAACTTTTTGAATAAAAAAACGTCTTCAAAGCTAGAAATTAAATATTGTTCGTGCGAGTTTCGCTCTTCAAATAATAGATAATTACTTGTAATAGTCGTCAAAGCGATACTTAAACATTGATTCTTTATGTGCATAGCTTTATGTCTTTTAAAAGGTAAATAATAAAAAGATAATAGTTTGCGTGACTTTTAGTTAATTGACTGATATTAACTATTTTACACTCTTTGAATTTGCAGCACAATGGCTTAAGTCATAAAAATATATAGAACCTAAATTGCTAACTAGTAAAGCTGGGGAGGTCGTAGGGTTATAATTCTGGGTAATTAAAATAAAAAAGTTCCGTTAGATCGCCCAGATCGCTACACAATCGCTCAGTGAAACGTACATAGAATCTTTGTTCTATACTAGAGACGTCTTATCTTTCGCAGGTAATTTAAAAAATGAATACGACCTACAATTAAAAATCCATTGTCCACAAGCAAACGACTAGAACAAGTCTAAAACCCATTGTTATCGAGTTTTGCTTCAAACGATATCATTTTAAGTTTTTCGGAAAGATCTTTTACTAGGCACTTATAACTTTACCTCTGTATCTCTCTATATTAAACGTATTGCCTAACATTACGTGAAATGCGAGAGGTCCTGAGTTTGAATACCGGAGGAACAATAGATTGTTTCTGGTCGGGCTGGGCAAAGAAGTCAACTTGCCTGTGAATAAAAGCGATCGGAAAGGAATACAAAAATGTGTTTGACTCATGCCCCATAAAAGAAACGGGATTCCGATCACACTGGCTTTCTTTTCAAAGGCAGAAACTATTTTAATATATTTAATACAATCGATCTAGAATATCCACTTAGATGTTAAGATTACTGCGGTCTAACAACAAACTTTTTAGGGTTTCGTAACCGAAGAGTAAAAACGGAACCTTTTTTTAAGGCTTTGCGGTCTATGTGTTTTTTCGAGATTATTATTAAATAAACCGTAACACTTGCGTATTATCTCCTGATATGAAACAAATAAAATTCAGATTCCAGGAAGTCCTCCTATACCAACTATAAAATACATACTAAAATATTTGTATATTAGCTCGTTATATATACCTACTTGAAATATCCACTGTGGAGAATGGTTGGTGATCCGGAAATATTCCTACAACCCTGGGTTTTAATATTACCAGACGAAGCTCAACGTGTTTCAGAAAAGTTATAAATTGATTAAAAACATATTGGACCCGTTGGGGATCGAACCCACGACCCGATGATTAGTCAAACATTGTCCATTAGACCAACGAGCCCGTTGACATTAGCGATTAGTGGAGTTGTGACAGATTCAATTAATTTCAATTATGATTTGAACACTATACACTTGTCCACTCGTATCAAATGCATGTTTGAACAATAGAAGAGAACAGAAATTAGCAGTTACCTTGTTAGTTTCCTAGTTATTTATGCCGTATTATTGCGAATACATCCGACCTCTACGAGCATGTAATTTCGTTCACAATTTACATTACGACCGCGGTACGACCGCAAATATTCTCTTATTAATTATATAGCAATGAGATATATTGCATAATACTTTGAGTATTTTTAATTCGTCTGAAGATCTATACCTAGAGACAATTAATCAGGATAAGGGTGTCATTGAAGTTTTGAGCATGAATTTGACAACTGGCCGAATAAATTAAATTTAAAAATGGAACGATCTTCTACTCCGCACCATGGCGACCAAAGAGGTCATTTATCAAAGGTTAGCAAAAACAATACTTTAGCGTGTCAAAAACTATTGTCATTAGTTGTCAACTGAATTGGACTACTTAGTTTTCGCGCATTATTTGAGAAAAATACTATTGGCAACAAATCTAAACTCTCTTACCAGCCCCTGCTACTATATACTATTAACAAATATTTTTAAATTGGTAGACATTTGCCGTCGTTCATTTTCACATTCTTATTTTTAACAAAAAAAAAATGTGATTTAAAAATCTATTTCAATACAAAAAAATCACGCTACGCGGGGGACTTGAAATGGCATTCACGTTAATAACGTTCCGTGCTGCTGATCCAACCAATTCAGCTATCGTATCCTACACGTCATGTCCGAATAAAAAATGTGATCAACAAGTTCAAAGTTTGTGATACACAATGAATAGTCATGCCCAAACGACACATATTTTATAGAAATTTCATGTCTTACTTTAATTCTGAAATTCTTTTTAAATGTTAATATTTAGTATCTTCTTACAAATTGCACGGCTTTTTCACGTAACCGCCGTGATCATTGGCGCATCTACTCGAGTCTAAAACTTCAAATATGTTGAAAACAAATGGTACCTCATCGCTATATCTAGCCTGGTCTCTTCTCATCTTCGTTATCTTGGTTTAAACTTGTTACAATTATTCATGAATATTAAAATTGTCAAGATAGCCCGATAGCTGAATTGGTTAGCGCAGAAGCACGGACAGCTTTGGTTGGCGGTTCAAGCCTGTGTCTTAATTGTTCTTGCATCTAAATAGATATGTAGTTTATTTAAAGCCATCTTTTGTTACAACATGTGAAGAATATTAAAGTTTTTCATAGTATATTACAAACGAATTCAGATGGTAGTGTTATGACTCGACGATCTCATAATGTTATCGTTAAATTATAGTTTCAGGTAATTTTCCAAACATCTTGGTGTTATGAGACGGGTCAAGTTGGGAAAACAAGCTTGTTTTCAATATGTCACGATTCACGGTCATGTTTAACGAAGATCGTGTTGTTTACGTGATTATATTAATCGTAACAAAGGTGACGAGTATGTTTGTTTGTTTGACATAGTAAACTACTTAGCTGATTCTAGATATTACACCATTTTTAGACTATCTGATCAACTAGTCTGTTACGGCAAAACGATCACTGAAAAAAAACCACAAAATTTGTATCTCTCCCCGTTGAGGCGTAAAAAGGGAAATCCCGTTGCCCCCTCGTGGGGCATGGGACGAACACATTTTTGTGTCCGTTTCACTGATCGGGATTTTAATTAGGGGCAAATAGTTGATCAGACTTCTGTGCCCTGCCCGACCGAAACAATTTTTTCCCTGGGATTCGAACCCAGAACCTATCGCGCTCAACGCAATGCTAGGCAATGAGTTTAACCATTTGGCTACAGGTGGCGAGAGCTCGTTGAGGTATGGGTTATACTAAATATATATCTACTTACCAGATATCCTTTAATTGTATACCTTTTTAACTGACAAAATGTGCGTCTCCAATGTCAAAATCAAATTCGCTACGCTAGCGCCATCTGTTTTGATTTTACATACATTTACAGTTTCAATTCAATCCAAATTGTTTAATACTTTTAATAGTTGCAGTTTTATATGTGTAAAGTTTTCACACAATGACATTTGGCCTTGCAGACTAAACCTTCGATAACCGGCTAATTAGCTACCTAATTGTGCGGTGTATGCTTTAATTAATCCGCGTTTATCGTCTAATCGATTAGTAATTTTCCACCTTTAGCTCTGCCTCAATTGTTACGGAGAGGAATGTTAAATATGCCTGTCTTTTTTTCTAAATTTACGGCACGTATAAAATATCGCTCGTTTAGGTCTAGTAGCCTTATAATTTATTCTGTACTTGTTTTTACAAAAAAAAAATAAAATTTACAATCTACCATCAGAACTGTATGAGACTATTATCTGTTGTTTGTTGTTGACAAGTTCTGCATTAAACAATTTTAACAGTTTTACAGGAATTTTTAAATGCTTTACACGAGATACCTTTTATCACGCGTACTCAAGAGTGCAATGACTAACGGACTTTTTATAATGCTAAAAAAGTTTGTTAAAAGTTGTTTAATTATTAGTTTTGAATATTATCTTTACTTTACGCCAATATGACCAATTTAAACGTACCCTTTTGATCGGTTTTAAATGCGAAATATATATGTTAACTTATCCAGAAACTATTTTAAATACGGCTAGACACTTTTTGGTACCATCCCCCGTGCAGTTAGCCTAAAAGTGTCTTATTAAAAACGCTAGCTTTAATTTAAGGTTTGCATTTTATAACTGCTTGTTTTGTAGTTAAAAAAATACACATTGTGTTGACTATGCACTAGATACATGACGACAAAATAGTATATAAAGAGACTTATTTATAATTAGCCATCTCTTTCAGGCATTAAATTATAGAAGCAAGTTCTATTCACAAACACGTTACAAGTATAAGTACCAAAATAAATAAATAATTGATGTGGCCTAGTTAAATTTCTGTATGCAGTTTACAATATACAAAATAAATACTGTCTGTAGTGTATACGAGTAGTACACATTTAAATAAAACACTTTAAAACAATATAGTTAAACCTGATTGAAAATTATTTTAACTACGACCCGACGTTTCGGATGCTTTGCAACAGCCGTGGTCACGGGAAGACTGACTTTGAACTTTGGGACGTAGTTAAAATATTTTTCAAACAAGATTAACTA
This sequence comes from Leptosia nina, assembly GCA_963661955.1. Classification (NCBI taxonomy): domain Eukaryota; kingdom Metazoa; phylum Arthropoda; class Insecta; order Lepidoptera; family Pieridae; genus Leptosia; species Leptosia nina. The sequence goes on along the minus strand of CAVLEF010000004.1, from coordinate 955,819 downwards.
ATATAGATGGCGTTTTAAACCGTTAAACTGATTTTATCTAAACCAAGTAACAATTATTAAAGTTGTTGCCAAGCTACGTTTAATTTTTTTTTGCTCTTATAATATAAGATAATTAAATGAAAATTATTCAAGGTTAAACGATATAGAGATAAGAAATCCTGTAATATTCATATTGCATTCACGTCAAAATTTAATGTATTAAAATAAACATGAACCGAAAACTACATAAGCAAAAATGTTTGCTGAAATAACATAATTATTTAAAAAAAACAATTTGACAATTTAAAACGCAATATATATTGAACTTATTTGAAAATTATTTTAACTACTAAAAGGTTTTAGACCGGAAACGTCGGGTCGTAGTTAAAATAATTTTCAAATAAGTTTACCTAATATATATCGCGTTTTGAACCGTTAATGCTTCCTGGAGCCACGAGCACTACACTGGGGCCGGTAAAAGCGAAACCACAGATTAAAAATAAAACTTTCGCCATCACTTACTTCAAACTTGTTTGCAGCGTGGCCGACATAGTGGAAACGCGTCTTTGCCGCGTCGCGATGTTGTGTTAACTGCTAACTGCTCATTCTTCAGCTAACATGGTTTGAAATATGACAGAATAATAATAGGTGTGACATTACGCTGTAAGATGACCTGCATTCTTCGAATACGTAATAGTTGGCAACGGTCTACTATCGTTGTTGTTTAAATTCATTGCAATAGTTTTGTTATACTTACATATATATGACGCTGCTAGAGGCAGAGTGGCCTAATAACAAAAAACATGATTTTCAATACGGAGGAAAATAAAAATGCGCAACCACCTCTTCCACTTTAATTAATTTTATTTACAAATACACGTTACTACGGTTCTTTTTCGGCTTATTTTTGAAATATTACTTATTTATTTTTGTTTGTAATAAATTGAATATCTAAATTAAAGATAGGTCGAGTGCGCAACTATTGTTATATAACTTAGGTAATTAACTTCCCATCAATTTAAGTCCTTGCTTGTAATGGACTCCTCTATTATGAAAAAAATGTAAACCATGCACTTAATTATATTGACTTACAACATTTCATATCATTGCATCCTGTTTGAACCACGCTCAGACCATTGTTTATTAGTCTGCCATATGCTCAAGTTAAGGTTTTATTTATCGTGCTAGAGCGGTTACAATTCCTGGTAATCACTGTTTATTGTAATTGCCGGATAAACATTCATTCTGTTTGATATTTGTTCGCTAATGTGTGTTTTTTTTGTGACGAATGTCAAAAGTTTATCAAACGCAATTATTTAGGACTAATTATTGTTCCACCTCATTATCTTCTATTTATCTCCAGTACAATAGCGCGTAATTCTCTATATTAAAAAGCTGAAGAGTTTCTTTGTTTTTTTGAACGGGCAAATGTCGAGAACTACTAGTTCAAATTAAAAAATATTTCTTTGTTGGTGATGCCACTGTTGAGTAAGACAAGAACATTACGCTGTGACCAAGAGGCTCCAAAGAACAGATGGAAGATGAATAAAATTATTTATCTTCGAAAATTTGCAACAGTATATTGTGTCTATCTTTAAAGGCTAACTTATAAGAACCGATTTATAGGTATCAAATTTCGTCAACAAAGAAATATTTGCTAGTATTTCAGAATCTAGTATAGTAAACTGTCTATAGTTTACGCGAGTGGTACACATTTAAATTAAACATTTTAACGGTTTAAAACGCGATATATTAGTTAAACTTATTTGAAAATGATTTTTAACTTCGGCCCGACGTTTCGGATGCTTTGCAGCAGCCGTGGTCACCTGTGGCGAGAAACCTGTCTCAAATAAGTTTAACTTATATATAGCGTTTTAAACCGTTAAAGTGTTTTATTTAAATCTAATATAGTATATCAGCGAATACATAAAAATAGTCGTTGATTTCATGTCACCAAGTTAAACCAGACAGAATATTAAATTTAAGATAAAAGTAAAATCAAATCTGTTTTCGTAAGAGATAAGATTAGTGAAAAAACACATGCAAACAACACAAAAAAACACATCAGACTTACGTCGTAATTTACATTTTTCCTCAATATAGATAAATTCGCTGTTTTCGTTGATCTAAACAAACAACCGTTTAAGGCTTCGTTAGCCTTAGTAAACTTAATTTCAATCTGACATTACAAATATTGTAACCTTAATTATATAAATCTACGATTATCGACTGGTTACATTTAACTGGACATTTTTATATGCAGTTGACATCGAAAAGTTACTTAACAAAGATTCTTATTACCCAATTTCGCAGACGAAGATTATAATTTATCTTGTTAGATTAACTTTTATTACACAGATAAAAAATTTCAACAAATTAAAAAAGTTCAAAGCCGTATGAAAACTGGTATTGTTTTTTTTACAATTGTACTACTAGATAACTTGTCATGCCAACATTGGCATTAAAACATTGTCTGTAGTTAACGCGGGTAGTACACACGTAAATAAAGTACTAATATAATAAAACAATTACTACTATATATCCATTGTTATATAGTAGTAATTGTTGTTTGAATTATTGATGCATATAATTTATATTTGTAATATTAATTGTGGGTTCAACTCAACAGAACATTTTCAATGTATAATCGATTTTTATTTTAATTACATGTTATCATTTTTCGTCTAGGTCATTAAGGAGATAGAATAGCCCTGCAAGAAATTAAACTTTAGGCTAAGATTGTTAGGGCTGATAATAGTTGTATCAACTCTATATAGATGGCTAAAGATAACTCACATTCGCAACTGGCGTGGGAAGAAGCAAATCATTTGTATTTCATTGGTAACAGTTTCTTGCGAAAATTACACAATTTCTGTCTGTTCGCTTAGGTTCTTCTATAAGAATAAAATAGATGCGTTAAAAAAACAAAACAACTGTGGCAACACTTTGTGTGGTCATATTTTTTCTCTGGCACCACTGACTGCACTGTACTTAAAATCAATTTCAAGCCAATCTAAGACATAAGCTGAGGAGAAAGTGAAAAACTATTCTTCGCCTTTGCTTGATACTGTTTCAATAATAATTCGACTTTAATTATATTTGTAAGTTTCAATTGCTATTGTGTGGCTTGTAGTAGTAAAGTATTCTTTATTATTACATACATACGTCTTTAAATAAAGAAATTGCGTTCATTACTTTAAAATAATTATTATAAAATAATATGTTAAGAATTATTAAATAATTATATGTTATAGACTTTTTCTTATCTTTACCTAAAATTACATCTCCATCTTCATACTAAACACTTTATCATATATCTTAACGCCAGTATTAACATAAGTTTTAGTCTGTAGGCGACAAACACACAACATTTTCTTTCCAATTTATATTCAATTTTTAATTTTGAGTAGAGCACATTCAAATAAAACATTTTTAACGATCTCTCTCTTATGGGCTGTAGTTAAGTTATGTAACTAATTAATATTATTCGCGTTTTAAACGGTTCAAGGTTATTCAGATAAAGTGCTTTAAATTATAATCTCTGGAAGAACCTTAAAGTTTATAGATTGTTCTTATATTTTATCGCTGTTAAAGACTTAGCCAAAAAGTCTGAAACAGATTTGTCTAATTTATTCTTGCAGGCGTTAGTTTTTTATGGTATGTAACCAACGCTAAAAGAAGGAGAAGAAGATATGTCAGTGTTTAATTACAAAATGCATATATTTTTAATTATATATATTTCGATACTTTTAGATTAATTGCATTTTTCTTCAAACTTTAAACATAATTATTTTCATATTATACTTAGTTTTACTTTTGTAAATTATAAACCTATTTTATTTTTGAACGGCACGGAACGCTCTCGTCTAGTTTGAGTCCCGCCCCTACTCCATGCCTGTCATGGGGGGGGAGCATAATTCTGTGGGAAGCAGGATTATGTACTAATTAAAATAGCTATTTAATCTTATTGACCCTCTATTTCGTTTTCACTGCCATCTATACGAATGTCTTCCGGTTCAAGCATAGCTGTGCACCTGGCTTCACCTTCGTGATTGAAGAATTGAAACTTCGCATTGTCTTTCAGTTTCAAAAATTCACTTCGCACCAATAACGTAAAGTAAACGTTCAAGACTGAAAAGAGAAGGGATACGTTTATGCTTAGATATTAGTTGAATAAGTGTGTTAGGCACAGGCAGAATCGATCCCACGATTAAACAGTTACTCTACCAGTTGATAAAAAATGCTACGGTAGAGCAGGCCATAAACATACGAATATATATATCTGTCTTGTGCTGACTTGTGCTGTAGTTTTTCATTTGTTTTTGTCGTTTTTCCATAGTTGCACAGTTTTTTAGCAAAGTAGCATTTTTGGACGGTCGTGCCAACTAGACAAATCAGTTTTGAAATTATTACCAGAGTTCGAATCTGCTTTAATGCAGCGCAATAGTATAATAATACTTTACCAATTTAAAAATCGAAAATAAATTGAAAAAAAATACGACTCGGGCAGGACTTGAACCGGCGTCGTCAGCGTTCCGTGCTGTTGCTCTACCAATTGAGCTACAGAGTCAACAGCGCGGAACGCTGACGATGCCGGTTCAAATCCTGCCGAGTCGAAATGTTTTTAATTTATTTTCGATTTTTAAATTATATAGTGCCTTCATGTGCTATAACATGTAAAAATGAATAAAGTTTTTAAATACTTTACCAAATCATATCGGTTAAAATTTTAGGCCTCATATACTTACACAACTCAATCAAAATGTATGCCACGTAGAAGATCACAGGTGAGATTAAAAAGAAAATCACAAATCCTCCTAGTTTTAAAAAGAAGAGAATGAAGAAAATTATCATTAACACGAATGGTATGCAAAGATAAACAATGTTATAGACGTAGAAAACTCTCATTATTTTGTAGTTTTTCTGAAAAACAAAAGAAAATTGTTGAAACTAACTTGTTTAATAACAAGCATTGACCTGTTGTGGTTTACGCGAGTAGTACACATTTAACGGTTTAAAACGCAATATATATTAGTTGAAGTTCTTTGAAAACCGCTCTGTAGTCTGCTGTGTTTGACCGCCTCTGTAGCCAAATAGTTAAACGTATTGCCAGCATTGCGTTAAGCGCGACAGGTCATGGTTTCGAATCCCAGGGAAACAATTTCTTGTTTCCCTGGGATTCGAGCAAGGAATTGCAGATGTCTGATCAACTACGTGGATGTTAAGAACTGATCATTGAAACGAACACAAAAGGGGGGGAAGTTCTTTGAAGATTATTTTAACTACGGCCTAACGTCTTCTTGCAACGTAACGACGATGTAATCTTCAAATAAGTTTAACTAAAATATATCCCGTTTTAAGCCGTTGAAGTGTTTTGTTTAATAAGGAGACTATCTGCTAAAAGTCAATATAGGCTCAGAATATAATAATAATTTGAGGGTACTTTGTTTTTTTAATTAGACGGCCGAAGGTAGAGCGCGCTGACAGTCGCTTTCTGGGTGCCGCTCGTAAGAATAGATTGTGCACAGATTTTTAATTAAGTTTTTGTAACTTCCAAAAAATAGTGATTTTGAGGTATTGTTAATATAATTTGAATCTAGTGCGTAATTAGAAGTAATACATAGCCGTAAATTCAGTGAGTATACTATGTGGCGACGTGAGTTTATAGCCGACCTCCTTTGTTCAGATTCCTTCTTATATAAGCGCCCTTTAATCCCAGTTTCGATACAGAGAGACACGCCACAATAATATTGCAATAAATCTGGACAACCACTGGACCGGAGGTATGTAATTTATAAATTAAAAAAAAATTTATTGTTCGAATTTATTTTCGATTTTTAAAATTGCATCGACATTTTTACCGTTTCTGTCTTTGTGATAGACTACATTCTTCAAATCAATTATAATTATAATTATAATTATGCAACAATTTAACTTTTATATAAAAATTGATTTTAGTTATTTCTATATCAACCATACTCGATTTTTGATTTGATATTGACATGAATTAACATTGAATAGTTGATGCCTTATATATATAATAACTAACTGTGCCAGCGACTTCGTCCGCGTAGAATAGTAATTTTGGACATCTAAGTTTGTTTTTACAAACCTCCTTTTCGTCTTAATAAATGTAAGCTTAAAAATTACCTACGACGTCGGACGCGTCCCGTCGTTCTTGCAAGTTAATATTAAAAGATGTCTATCTTTTATATACAGTCGCGGACATTTTTTAGATCATTTAAAGAGGAATCATTCTTTCGTGCATTTTTTTGGGTATCTTGAATCCTTTTTATCCACGTTTCTTCGCTTCTATACGTCACAGCTCAATGTTTTATACAATGCCTATAATCTTCCTCGATAGGTGCCCTAGCCTAGTTTCTGAGATTAGCGTTAAAAACAACAAACAAACTCTTGAGCTTTAAATATATATATATATATATATATATATATATATTTAAATAAATAGTTAATATATATATATATATATATATATATATAAACTAATATTAGTACAGATACATACTATATGTAAAATTTTCAGGTAAAATTCAGGTTTTGTTGGATCTTCGAAATAGTAAATAAATAAGTGAACTTAGATTACCTGGTGCGCGCTAACGATGAAAACAATTTGAAACACAACATTGATTCCATTTAATATTGACGTCATTATAAGATATAAATGAGGTAGATTTGGTCTTGGGGGTCCGTTCGTCATAAACACTTCACCTATTACAAAAATGAGCCCTAAAAAAGCTGATAGTCTGAAAGATAATTATAAATTAAAGTTAATTTAAGTCTTTTGCAACTCAAATTGCTTTACAATGTTGGACATCACTTAGATGGTAGAAATATTCTTATTCCTTTTGCGAAATGTTAAGCCCACGTGACTTTTGGTCGCGAGTTCTATTCTTAGCACAAAACCTCATAGAATTATTATTCTATTTACAAATTGATCGTATGTGTCCCGCATGCCGTATGGATTAAAACATAGTATTAGAATCAATGTTATTTTAGTTAATAGTCGATGTAAAGTCTTAAGGTATGTACTTCGACTGGGCATAGCAACGACGGTTTATCTTGAGTCGGTGTTCTTTTTGGCATGATATTCACTTATATCATTTGAACGAAAATGCATTGTCGACCCTATTTTTGGCATTAGTCATTCAGAAATCAGCTTTATCGTTTGTGGGTCCTGCCCCGGACAGAATATTTAATAAAACAAAAACAGAATATTCCTGCCACCCATTTTTCTATCCAGGTGAACATATTTTAGGATAATTATGAATTGAATATCAAAAACATGTTGGATCTGATGGGAATCTATCCCACGACCATGGTGTTGTTTAGAGTTTAGACCCATTAATCCTCCAGCACATTTTCGATTTCAAATATCTTTCTAAAATACAAATAAACTTACCAACTTAATATAAGACCATATTAGTAATCCTAATCTTAAAGGCACGCAGAAACAACATTTCACTAATGTCGGTAATTCACAACGCATTTTAGTGTTTATTGCTATAATCGCGAACAAATAATAACTATTATCAATAATGGCTTCATATATAAAGGAAGCATCTGCTTTCATTATCTCTTGCGCAGGGTAAACCGAGATAGATTGATCCCACGCAAATTATACGTAAATATTCTGCACGTTGGGATTTTGTTTTGGGTTTTTTTAAGTATAATGACACAGTCCTCAGCAGTCTGTGGGTCAAGCTTGAATGTTTTTCTTGCGCTGTCGACCTCTATAGGCTTTGGATATTCGGAATTCGGGTGTCATACGATTCGTTACAATGGCAATTTAAATACATGAACTTACCTGGGTTTAAAATGAATATTTAGTACATATTAGGTCGATAAAGAAACTGTTTAATATATTTTATTAAGCTCTCAATAAATGTACATTTGCTGTCAGTTTTTAAAGTCGCTTAATTTGAAACAATTTCTCTTTATAAGAGCAACGATCGAAAAATACGCTTACTCAGAAATCATTAAATAAATTATTAATATTTGATGCAATTATCAATAGACCGCTTTTACAGTTCTCTCCAAAATTTTTTGGCTGGGCTGAAGTTAGCACGGCCGCCATCTTGCGCGTGGTACTGTCAATTTTAAGCAAAAAGTCGAGTCCCCTCCCTTCACCCGCGCATCTTCTGCTTTAAACAAATCTGATTTTTTGCGTTCTGCGCAACCATCCGCGCTAACTTCAGCCCGGCCAAAAAATTTGGAGAGCACTGTACTTTGTCACTATAATTTTGCAGGTCACTGAATTTTTTCTCTACTCCGTGACGTCATATTTGTATCTCTATACTATTTTCTCTCCGTTTCAGTGTTCGTATGTGACTTTTGACCAGAGAAGTCAAATAAAATTGACTTGCTGAAAATATAAATAATATAGATCAAGTAAATTAATGTACACTCTATACTTTACGCGAGTAGTACACATTTAAATAAGACAATTTAACGGTTTAAAACGCGATATATTAGTTAAACTTATTTGAAACGTCGGGCCGAAGTTAAAAATCGTTTGGCGAGAGTAATTCCTAATTTAGTCGTTTGCTTTCCAAAATTTTTTTCCCCTGGCGACCAAACGAAGGGAAATCGGGAAATTACCAATTATAATTGTTTACCGATTACAACTGCACCGAATAAACTCGACAGCAGAAAGGTAATCCAAACATGATGGCCAAGTAAAGAGTATGTTCTGTAGGTCTGGACGGGAATAAACAATGCCACAAAAACCGAATTCGTCACGAGCATACACACATTGCATTCGTAATACGCTTCTAGTAGCTGACAACTTCCCTGAAAAAAAAACAGTATTTCAAATAAATATCGATTGAAACTCAGAAAGTTAGAACGTCAGAAGTTAGCCAAAGCCAAAATAGGTCGATAGCACATCTTGTTTAGATGTTATATGGCCGGGATATTTCACCTCCCATCAAGCCAACCCCATGCTTCTCTGTCCTCCTCTATTAAAAAAAAAAAACTTGTATTGTTTTAAAATACTGTCTATAGTTTATGCGAGTAGTACACATTTAAATAAAATACTTTAACGGTTTAAAACGCGATATATTAGTTAAACTTATTTGGAAATGATTTTTAACTTCGGCCCGACGTTTCAAGCTTATTTGGAAATGATTTTTAACGTCGGCCCGACGTTTCGGATGCTTTGCAGCAGCCGTGGTCACGGGGAGACAGTTGTTTTTAAGTTTAAAAAGTAATATATAAAACGGCCATACTAATATTAGTGACTTGTTATTAGTTATTTTAGGGTGTCAAATTTTAATAACAATCTGTTAAAAAATTACGCCCACAAGAGTAACAAACAGACAAAATTCATAATTCGACAATCTTTTTAATTTCCCATAGCTGGAAATATGTTTTAATAACGTGTTTTTAGTATTTATATTGTATTTTTTAATTGGTTTGTGTAATAAAGAGTTGTTACAATTAATTTTTTGCAGTTAGGTGCACAGGCTACCTTATGTAATCCAGCCAATAGAATGATAGCGAAAAACAGCTGTATTAAGTCTAGTCCAAGAGCGAGGGAAAGCATAATATAGCTTATGGGGTCAGCTGGCTTTACGCCTTGGATCCAATCGCTCATACGACACATTATTGTTATTATGTTAATGTAGAGTACCACCTGAAAAAATGAGATAATTATTAATTATAAAATCGATTAGAAATTTAAAAAAAATACGACACGGGCAAGACTCGAACCGGCATACACACCATTCCGTGCTGTTGGTTTAACCTTTAGCCATTATTTATAAAAAGTACCAATGATTATATTGTCTAAATAGTTTTAATTTAAATTCAATTTATCAATGTATATAATATATATAATGCGTGTAGAACACGGTATCTCATTTGGTTAGAGCAACAGCATGGAACGCTGTAGAACACGATTCAAGTCCGGCTCGTGTCGGAAAAGATTTCCAACTCTAAAATTGTTTTTTTAATATATTTAAATAGATAGAGAGTTTTTATCAATATTGCTCTTATCTAACATAAATATAAATACATCAGACAATACAGACAGCCAGCCGGACACGAATAACTTTAGGACGGGTCTAGGGATAAGGATCGGTTAAGTTACTCACCAGACTTATATATCCAAAAGCTATTAATCCAGATTTTAGTGGAAAGCAGAAACAACACTTAGTCAATTTGCATAACATTGTGATTTAATTATGAACGACCACGAGTGGACTTGCGAATATTGTTTATAATACTGGTTGTCTTAACTCTTAACCTCAAGATCGCGGTATCGATTGGGTTTTTAATGAGGAAAATTAATGCACAGATAACATAAAGAATATTGGGTCGTTTTATAAAATCAATTTTATATAGACAATAATAATAATGACTGCTATACTTAGTCTAAGTAACTAAACGGTTAAACCAATAACCAAATCTACTAAAGCAAGAAAATATAAAAAACAAAATAAAATATACTTTATTCTCTGTAAAATTAAAAAAAAATATTTAGATTCGTCAATTTTTTTTTCGTTTGTCTGTCCGTTCGTCGTATTTCTACAGAGTGTTCAAAAGAGCAACATAACTGAGAAGAACACCCAAGAAACTCAGTCCGCCTTTTTCAAATATGTCTTATAAACTAATACAGTTAAAAGAACACAAACAAGACGTAAGATAACCAAATTTTGCCTATTAATTGCGTCTAGGCGAGGGGGTCAAAGTCCAAATCCTAGGAAACAACAGATTGTGTCGGTTGGTTCGGTTAGGAGTTTCAACCACTCGTCTAAATAAGAACTACTATTATATAACTTACTATTATAACTACTAAATAAGAAGGGTGCGCGCCCCATGCCCCACGGGAATTAACGAGATTTCAGTCTATGTAGTCTAGGGTTGAAATTCTACCAAAATAAATACACTCCTATCAAAGTGAGGTTATTTCAATAAAACATATTTGAATTTAGATCTTTTATTTATGTTACGGCTAAAATAAAAAAAGCAAATAGATCTTCTGTTAGCGAAGGTGTGTTGTTTTTTGTGAGTAGAGAGACAATTTTCAACTAGTACATACAATATGTCTATGTACACGATACATATGTGTGTAGATATATTTATCGTGTTTAGGTATTCTTAAACGACATTTATTAAAAAATAACTTAGAACGTGAAATTGGTTGACTTTTAATACATTATGTAACCTCCTGGGTTTTCGAGTAACATTAAGAGATTTTGATGACGACATCCATCTTGGTGATAAAACGTCGAGAACAAATTCTTAATTACGACCGTCGAACAGGTCGGAAGCCCAAGAAGCTTTACAAAATGGCCGCGAAAGCCTTTTAGAATTTATAATTTGTTTTATTTATATTATCATTAATAAGTAGTTATTTTAAATCATACAAATTGACTTAGAATTATAATAAATTATATAAATATTTACTTTGATACTAACCATTATATTTTGTAATCAATTGGCTTACTCTTAGAATAGTTACTGAGCTGCAGGTCATCATAGGTATGGTACCATACCATACCATAACTGGGTCGGGTGATATATTAGTACGGCATTAGAAATTTTCTAAAAAGGTATGTATAAGATCATAGTCAAAAAGTATGGAGAGTCAACACCTCCGTTATCATCACTACCTTAGTTGGGACAATTATTAACCTCACTGGAGCAGCATTGTAGGTACAATCTGTTAAAAAATACGCGAGTAGAACACATTAAAAAAAAACACTAACGGTTTAAAACGTGATATATATTAAAAGGTTAAACTTATTTGGAAGTTATTTTAGCTATAAGCCCGAGGTTTTACACCGTAAAGTGTTTTTTAATGTGTTCTACTCGCGTAAACTACAGCCAATATTTAAGGTGGTACGAATTAGTAGACTACATAAGGCTTTCGGGGTGAGTAGGAGGAGCTTTCAGGGTCGGAGACGCATTGCTGCCGTAAGCTGAAAAGGTAGCTGCGCACCAGCGCCACCATGTACAACTGTATAACTGAAACAAATGGTTAATGGTGGTTAATAGTGATATGACCAATAAAGTCGGTAAATAAGAACTATATCTGCACGGTGGTAACCTCATTAATAATTTATTTAAAGTCGGGCAAAAGTTAAAGCAAACATCGCATTTTTTATGATAGAGGACATTCATGCATGTGATTATGATCTAGTAGAATTGACGTGACCACGGCTGCTGCAAAGCATCCGAAACGTCGGGCCGAAGTTAAAAATCATTTAAACCGTTCAAGTATTTTATTTAAATAAAAAAACTATAGACAGTATTTAGAATTGACTATGATTTTAAATATTTTTTTGTATCATATTAATATATCGAAATCGGAATATTGTAATTACGCTTGGCTTACGAACTACCGACCACAGTTTCATTCTGTGGATTTCCGAATATCCGAAGCCAGAATAGAATAGCACATCTCGTTGAGATGTTATATGGCTGAGTTAATTCACCTTCTCCAAGCTTCTCTATCATCAAAAATAACCATCTCAATATTCTGAAAGCTTTAACTTACCAATAGCCAGCAGCGCTGCTGACATTGACGTGAGCAGGATTAGCCAGACATCATCAGGTAGAGAGGCATACAATCTGTATGACTCTAGGGGAATATACACTATGGACATCATGATCTCCACTCCAATTAGTATGGCATTGTAGATATAGGTAATACGGACTGTTGTGTAGTTTATCTGAAGCATATAAAATATAGCAATAAAAAGCGTAACTTTAATATTTTTCACATTTTGCACATGATGGCACTACATAAATTAAAAATCGATTATGAATTGGAAAAAATTACGAATCGGGCGGGACTTGAATCGGCATCCCTCCGGCGAATCCATTCGCTGATGATGTGTAGGATTCGGTAGCTCAATTGATTAAAGCAACAACACGGAACGCTGTGGATGCCGGTTCAAATCCTGCCCGAGTCGTAATTTTTTTCCATTTATAATCGATTTTTAATTTATATAAACATTGCAACGTTTACGTAAATGAGATTTGTTATTGTAAAAATGCAAAAGAACAGCCGCCATTTTGTCGGCGACAGTAAAAGTCAGTTCTAACTAGCTGAAGAAGTCTTATATTTCTTATATCGTAATTACCCTGTCTTCTTATGTGAGGCAAGGGGTGAACACACTGTTGTTATGTCTACTGATTAATTTTATTTATAGTCAATTCCATGCGCGAAAGGGGCGTGTGTCCTACACGATAGTTTCAAGTCCCACCTGTATCGTAATGCTTTCTATCGATTTTTTATTTATATAGACTTATACAGGCAACATGTAACTTCTGTACTCGCAACAATTCGTCATATCCCCAAAGTTTGAACCTAGGACCTCTAAGCCAATGCTAGAAAAAGCGTTTAATTAAATTACGGAGGCGGTCGTGATAAAAAGTGTTTCTCTTAACGTGGTTTAAGATTTGCTTACCTTATGAACCCCTATAAGAAGAATAATGCTGAAGATAATTTCTAAAACAATTACAGCTCCAAGTACAATTATTGGTAGTAAAATACTGCTATCGTTCCGCGTTTCTTCTCTATAAGCAGTTCTAGGTTCTTCACTTAGCCAGTATATTGCGTAGGACGTGAAGAGAACCTGAAAAATTATAGGTCTTAATTAGGCTTCTCCTAATTTAGTAGTTTTATTAAGTTTGATGGATATCTGATCGGTTGTTTAAGATTATTTTAAACAATTTAAACGAAATCCCGAAGATAGTTAGAAACGAGTCTGAGCTATGAATTGTATAAAGCTTTCGCCATTTTGAAAGCTTTAAGTTTATTGAAAACCTGTTCAGTAGTTTAAGGCTATTTAAAACAATTATGTACAGCTGTTTAAATGAAAAAAATTTAAGACATGAACTAGTCAATTTGCTAAACTACAAAACAGTTTTTTTAGAGATAAATGAGAAATGGTTCGCGAAGTTTCGCCATCTTCAGATGTTGACTTGTACAACTCCAGTTCTCCATTACAAGAGTAGACTAACTTGGAAATCCACATAGTTAAGCCTGAACTAATTTTTTCTTTTAAAGAATCATTTTTAAGCAAGATTTATTTATTTACAAGGGGAAAAATAATTTTATAAAAATTGTCAATCTTAATATATATTCATGTTTATTACTTACCAACTTAGTATAAGCTGCAATCAAAAGACCCTTTCTTAACGGCAACCAAAAACAACACTTCGATAAATACATTTTTAAAGCAACAATACGCAAAGCGCATAGGCGTTGTGGTAAAAATATAACTGATTGATTTTTCTACAACTTACATTATCATACAATATAGGGCGCGTATACACTGTACTGTTTCTTTCATTCTTTACAATTATCAATCTTGAAGTAATAAAGGCTGATATTATGTAACATCATAAGAATTGTGAGCTGTTAAGTCAGTTTTAGAACCTTTTCATGTATATATTTGTAAAATCAGTCTCTAAGTATTACAGAATAGCGCTATAAAGAATTCATTAATTGTAATTTATAGTAGTTAAAATACTATATTTCGCGTTTTAAACCGTTATAGTGTTTTATTTAAATTGATTAAAATAAAAATTTTAACGTTTAACTTTATTTTTATTGTGTAAGTAAATAAAAGCGTTCGTGTGCATTAGGCCTAAGTCGCTTCGTCAGTATGTGACCTCCGAATGTTTCTTATCTCTCTAGTAATTGAACTTTTGAATAATTTATCAGTTTAAAAAACATGACTTTAAACTAATAACTAAAAGTATCAATGACACGAATCTGTGTAATTATTAGGAACAAAATAAAAAAAATGGAATCCAGAAAAGAGACGAAATTTTATTTTATTTTATTAGTTAGGAACCAATTTCTAGGATAAAAAGGGCAAATAATAAATTAGCTTTGTAATTTTTAATGAAATTCTAATATTAATATTACATAAATAAACAAACTCTATAATAAAGTTATCTTACTTTTAACTGATTACAACTGCTGCAAATTGACTCTAAACGTCGGCCTGTAGACAAAAAAGTTAAACAAATCTATCTCGCGTTTAAAACCGTTAAAAGTTACATTAACGGGTTTTGAAAGTTTTCTATTGGCGGTTCCACTACAACTTCGGACACTTGATTCACGAACGATATCCCGCTGTTCTGGCGCAGCTTTTTTATCATATTCCTCACGAGACACAGCATGTATATGTGTAGAGCTGGAAATTAAAAAGCCTTTATAATTATCAATTAATCTGCGTACTTAAATAGCATAAACCTACGAGAAGGCGTGAATAAAAAGTGAAATCTCGGTCAACCTTCTGCGCCCTGCCTGGCCGAAATATTTCATTGTTGTCCCGGGATTTGAATCTAGTAGCTTTCCTAAGTCCTAACACAATACTAGGCAACAATTTATAAAGTAGAAACTTTCTGACCTCTTTATGAGAAGAGCCCTAAAAGAGGTCAGTTATATAATTTAAAAATCGAAAATAAATAAAGATAATTTTTGACTCGGGCAGGACATGAACCGTCAATAGTCAGCGTTCCTTGCTGTTGCTCTGACGACGCTGACGATGCCGGTTCAAGTCCTGCCCGAGTCGAAAGCCTTTTCAATTTATTTTCGATTTTGAAATTATATAGTGCCTTCATGTGCGTGTGCGTGTGCATGAAAAAATAAATAAGTTTTTAAAGATACAAGATGCAAAACATAGACATTATAGGCATAATGATAACTCCATATGACCAATGCTACAGTGTTAACCAGTAGAGCAACATCACGGGTTCGAGTTTCGCCTTAGTCATTTTACAAGATTCTCTTTACTTACTTAAAGCGAACAGTATAAAGGTGATTTCCAAGGCCATAAAGTACGGATCTCTGTTGAGAAGATCGTAATCTATCAGCGATATCGTCAGGAAAGTAGCAAGCGTAGTTGTTATACCATAGTAGAAGTATATTGTCAGTAGAAGAACACGTTTCTGAAAGCCACAAAATAGTAGTTTCAAAATTTGTATGCTATCTTGGGAAATTTATCTTGCGTTTCAAAACAAAAGAACACCTTTAAACAAAACACTAACGGTTTAAAACGCGATGTATATAAGATTTGATTTATTGTTACCGGAAATTTTATTGAGGACTTTAATCCACTAAGGCCAGACATGTATAAACAAAAATATCACACCGTTCGAAACGGTGGGGTAAAAACCAAGACCCGCTGATTGTTAGGAACAAGCTGTTACTCACGACGTCGTCCGCGTCTCGTCGCATCGTGCTTTCCAGTTAATCTTAAAATATGAACAAATAGTGTCGCGGGCGTTTTTTTAGATGATTTACAGACACATAGTTTTTTTTATTTTCTCGAAGCGTTATCTTAGTGAACGCAACGAAAGCCGTCAAAGAATAACTTTCCCCGTTTTTTCCACATTTCCCTCTGTTTTCCTCTCTTCTTGATCGCAGCCTCATGTTAAATACTTAGTCTCCTTAATAAATAAGCCCAACCAACAGGGAAATAATTTTTCAATTCCATCCTACTAATTCCAGAGATTAGTGCGTTCAAACAAATAAATTCTTCAGCTTTATAATATTAGTGTAGATGTCGTCGTACCGACAAAAAAACTCATTATTACCGTGTGTGCTCCCACAAGGAGAACGATTGTAAAAGCGCCATCTATCGAGTACAGTAGTAACGCCAACCAGACTCGGCTAAAGAAACTATTTCCATGGTAGGCTACCAAGGTCATTCCCGATAGATCGTCATATCCAAGATACAGTTCTACTGCTATAAGGAATATTGTAAATATCTGAAAAAAAAAAGAGATTTTCGTTTATAAATATTATCTTAGATTATAAATATATAAAGGGTTCGCAGCTTTCACACACAAAAAATCAGAGCTTTTGTTAGTTAATCACCGAAAATCTTGGGTTCAGCCTTTAAAAAACTAACACTTAACTATAAATATAATACAATATTTAACCAACAGCTGTGTGATCCACAATAAATATTTAAGTAATTTAAAACCGTTTATCTTTTCACTTAAGGCAATCGTTTGTTTCTATCAACTATATATATACATACATACATAAACTTTGTTAATCTCTATTTGCTTGTGTTTTAGTGCAAAATATATAATTTGAATATGGACGCAAAAATTTGTTTTGGTTAACAGAATGAAATATGATTACGTTGACGTTGCGTGCGTTCTGTAGTTAGATAGAAACAGTGTAGCAAAGAGACTTCTACATAATAAATTACTTCAATATAGTGGCCACAGCTGCAGCAAAGTGCGGGCCTTAGTTAAAACGATTTTCAATGTTTAACTAAAATATTCCGCGTTCAAAACCTTGCTTTATTTAAATGTTTCCTACTCACAAACTACATGTAGTATTTGATATTACTTACCAAACAAATGTATCCATAAGTCAAAACACCTTTACGCAATGGTAAACAGAAACAGCATCTTCCACATTCAGGTAGATCGAAACGCATTTTGAATCACGGTATATTAGTTTTGTCTAAGCGAATTTGATTTCAAGCAAGAAAATGTCTCTTGGACGCGGTCTAGACTAATGACGAAACTCAAATGGTACGTTCGACGCAATTATCTTATTTGCCGTTATGAGACTCGGAAATCATATTGTCGACAGTTTATCCCGGGAATTTTTCGTTAGTCACTATGTTGTATTGTATTCGTAGGAGGAAAAACACATAGACAAGAGAAAAAGTGTATCTATTTCTAAAAGAAACTTCTTTTATGCACTATTTGCACATATATAATCTATTCAACAAAATGAGTTATTAAAGCGTATATATTCCCACACAAAGCCTACAATGAAGAAGGATACAAAATGTTTAGTAGACGTCAACTGTTTTCGCTAGTCACTCGTATCGGTGAATACATTATTTTACTACTGTACCATACGATGTTACTAATACTACTGAACAGAATATAAGTTATTATATTTAATAACTTGCGGTTTTAGCGACTTCGTCTGTGTAGAATTGTTAATTTAGGCACTGCTACCCACGACTTCGTCCGCGTCGTTCTTGCAAGTTACCCTTAAAAGAAAGACATATTTCGTTGTAAACATTTTGTTAGATCACTTAAAGAGGAATAATTCTTTCGTACATATTTTTTGGAGGATGGACAAGGATGAATAATTCTCCCCGTTTTTTCCACTTCCCGTTGTTTCTTCTACCTTCTTCTTATACTCTTCAACTTTACTTACTTATACTTCTTAAAATCAATTTTGCCGTTGAAAATATAAAAAATCATAATTCTAATGGTTTTATGACCAGTTTGGCAAATGTAGTTTGTGTTTGCTTATGAACAGTTTTTACAATAATGATGAATATGTCAAAAAAATTGGTTTTCTTCTAAATAAAACAACTTATATATCTTTGATTTTTATTAAAAACAAGTATAATCACAGTTAGGCTTAAAATAAAACACTGTATTATCTTAGCGAATATAATCTAAATATGAGACAGCTCAAAACAATATCCTATCACAATAATTTGGATCAAAATGGCGTAGTCTCGAAGTTTTGAAGAGTTTACCGCTTAAATAGAGACCCAAATTATTGTGATATACTAACACCATAATATGTAGATACTAATAAGTCCACAGCCTGGTTTAAATTTGCATTTCCTTATAGCAAAATGTAAGGCTTAAATAGTAAAATTAGAAGTAAACATATAAATTCTTAGAACCTAGTGAATTTTTTCGTATAAAAATAATTATTAAAAAAGAATAGAAAAGACAGATCTATAGGACACTTACGTATATACTTCGGACGATAATTATACATTATTATTTTAAAAAAATTACAGCTCTGTGTAATTAAACAAGTCAAGAAACTGCGCAGGGTTGTATTAAAATATGGTTACATTAGTAAACAAATAATTTTAAACATTATGAATATTTACAGCATTTTTTACACTTAGTGTTAAAATAAAACAACTTGTAATTCTAAAATGACTGGCGCTAATGAGAAAGGTGTATCTCAAAATGAGCTCTTTTTTAATATAGAGTAGTGCTGAAATAAACTTATTTAAAGTAATTTAACCTTTAAGGCTCTCTCTCGTTCGGCACCACTATGCTAGGATACACCCCGTTCGTTTCCACCTTAATTTCTCCGTTCACAATTTGATGTAACTGATTCTCGTAAGTGTGGCCGGATCTCTCTAGTTTGTTAAGCAGACTTCTAACTAATAGTATCAGATATAGATGCAAACCTGAAAGATAATTCGTTTGCAATGGTTAATATATATAATTTTAGCTATTCAACAAACACAAGAAGTCTTGACAAGTTATTTATTTATTAACTTTATTAATTACAAACACCACAGAAATGGTTCACAACAATAAATTCTTATGTACTAGGTTATAACTAAAAGGCGGCCTTATCGCTAAACAGCGATTTCTTCCAGGCAACCTGAAGTGAAGGGAAAAACAAAAAATAAAATAAAAGGACTATAGGTTTGTTCCCATAAAAATTGATTCACTGTGTATATTTTAGAAGACAAATATATAATAAAAAAATAAATATAAACCATAATCGCTTTTAATTGCGCTAGCGTAGCAGCCTTTGACATCAGAAACAACCTCCATCTTTAGTCTCCCCCGTGACCACGGCTGCTACAAATCATTCGAGCCGTCGGGCCGTAGTTAAAATAATTTTCAAGTTAAAACTAATATATATAGCGTTTAAACCGTTAAAGTGTTCAGCAATTTTTACGAAGTTATGTAAATTTAAAAATAATATTCATATACTTACTCAGTCCAAAAAGGAACAATCCAGACGTCTCCAGAATCATACCAAAGGGATATCTCGATGAGCACAATCCCACGATTTGGAGAACAAGTGTGGCCAACAGCGTAGTCACTGCGTAATAGTAGAACGCCTTTAGATATTTTATTATTTTCTGAAAAAAAAGAACTTTATTACGCGACAGTTCTGTTGCTCTTTTGATTATACCTTGAAAAATTATACAGGTCTGTGTTACTATCTCTTTCAAAGACACAAAATTGTCGATGGTCATAAATTGAATTGAAAATAACTCAGAATATCCAGAACCATTATAAGTGGGTAGCGCATCTTGTTAAGATGTTTTATGACATTCATCGAGTGAACCATGCTCGACTGTCTTTCTTAATAAAAAAAAGACACTTCGGCTGCGTAATTATAGTCCCTTGTGAATAGGCTGTCATAATCAGGTTAACTCATATAAACCACCAAATCGTTATAAACGAGGACTCATTGTTCGGTATTTTTGGACAGAACTTGGAAGTGGTTAATTGAATGATTGCAACATTTGCCAGAATGGAAACTACAAGACATTTGAAGGCATAAAATTGATTTAAATTGTGATTCACTTTATTGATTCGTGTTTGTCATCATAGGAAAGAAGTTGAGTTTTGACGGGTTCATTGGTCTATTGGTAGCAATGTATGGCTAATAGTCAACGGGTCGCGGGTCCGATCCACCGGGCCCAACTTGCTGAACTACGTCTGAAAATCTGGATATTAAGTAGATAGTAGAGATATAAAATTTCCGTTTGAGTCACGAACCACCGTCCACAGATGTAAAAGCCGTCTGCCGTGCAGTCTGTGGATTACCGAATATCAAAAGCCAAAATAGGTCGACAGCGCATCTTGTTTAGATGCTATAGGTTGGGGTATTTTATCAAATGAGCCCCATGCTTATCTCCCTCCTCTATGATTAAAAAAGGGATGATATATATATTGTTTTCAAACATTTCTAATATAAACTCACAGTGTGACCACCATACACCAGCACTAGGGCAAATACGAAGTCGAACAGATAAAAAATAAGACAAGCCTTGTCTTCTACAGTGCTCATGGATCCGTGGTAAACCAGAATTGTACTATTGTAGGAGTTATGTATTGAATAACTGTACACGCCAGTCATGAACGCGGAAAACAGCTGAAAAGGAAAATACAATTACTAGATTGATAGTGTATCGTGTATCTTTTGTTATTGATCTACTCTCTAATGATGGGGTAACTTTGGTCTTCGTACTTTAAAATCAATAATGTTGTATTATAGTCACTCAACTCCACGGTCTCGTTGGTCTAATGATAGTAATCGTGGGATCGTGAGTTTGAATCCCGACGGAATTTGTAACACTTCACCTACAAAATCTGGATATTAAATGGATGTTACGGATATCGTAATTTAATCCAATTCAGAAACCATCAACATAGAGCCAAGTTTTGGCTTCAGTCCATGGATTCCTTAATATTGAATGTTTAAAATGGTACTTCACCTCCCATCATGTGAACCCTTCCTCTGTCAGAACAACAAGAGAATAATATAGATATTATCTTGGATAACGAATATGTTTTAAATGTTCGAATGTAATTTAAGTCTCCTATGACACTTTTAATTTGTTGAACATTCGTTGAGATATGAACGTGACTATAGTATAGAATTACTAGTACAAATAAATTAACGCAGACGAACAATTAAACAAACGAGAAATAACACAACATTGAACTATGACAAAGGTTATCTAAAGCGGAGTTCACATTAGATAGTACGTTCCGGAAATAGATGCAAAAAATTGTCTATGAGATACATAGCTACAGTTTAATAAAATAAGGTTTACTTTTTTATCTACCTATTTATCTAACTGCTAGTTTGTTAATTGTATAGTTGTTTCGACATTACAGGAACAGAACTAAAATTGTTTATAAGTTCTTTCAAACAATTGGTGGTAAAAAATTTTGTAGTAGTGAACTTAAGAAGTTGTGTTATAAAATAACATTTAATAAATACTCAAACATCACTAGACAATTTAAGTTTTTAAATAAAACACCTTAAACGGTTAAAACGTGAAATATATTAGTTATTTTAACAACGACCAATGTTTCGGATGTGTTACAATAACCGCGGTCATGAGAGGATCGTAGTTAAAAATAAGTAATGTAAATTTTAATAACATTCCAATTATATTTGGATTACACAATATAATATAGAACATTTAAAATATTCTAATTTTCGTACGAAATTTTAATTAAACAAACAAAATACTTATAGTAGCAGAAACGTCGCGCCGTAGTTACAATAATATGTAAAAAAGTTTAATAATTACCTTTCGAGTTTTAAACCGTTAAAAATTTGTTATTTACATTTGAACTACTGAAATTAACTCCAGACAGTATTCGAAATTGTAAATTATTAAGATGAGGAACTGCGTAAATATTTATCTATACTCACAACATTGAGATATCCGAAAACCAAAATACCCTTTCTCAAAGGCAGACACAGGCAACACCGCCCGAAGTCAGGCACTTCACAGAACATGGTGAAAATGAATTTCCCAAGAAAATTGTTGAAGAGTTATTCCTCTCGCTCCCGCCACGACACTGCGGTTTCCAGCACAGCGTCTGACCACTTATCCAATAAAGATTGCGATGACACCTATATAACGGGCGTATGGACTGCGAAGATTCCGAGTATTTCGTTATCGTGCAGAAAAACAACGTGAATACCAATGTTTTGGTGTATTCCGCATTGTTTTGTAATAACAAACTCATTATAATTTACTCGTGGGACTGGAGGCTAGTTTTTCAAACAATTTTTCTGGTAACCTGAAAGTAGAAGATTCCATCAGCCCCATGCTTAGGAGAGTCGTCATGAAAGTAGTAGAGCAGACTAGTTTGTCTAAGCTCTTATATCCCTCTGTCACATCAAGGGAGTAAATGTTAAAACAGAAAAAAAAATGAAATAATACAATACATATTTTGTTGGTGTAATAATAACGATATATGGCTACTAATAATCAATGGGTCGAGAGTTCCCCACCGGGCCCAACATCTTTCTAATCAATGTATATTTTTTCTACAACAAGGTGGACTTAACATCCAAATTTCCAGACAAAGTAGAAACGACGGTAGGAATATCGAATTTTCTTTCCGGTATCAAACCACCGTCCACTGATGAAAAAGCTGTGAAGTTAGTGTAAGTTGTTAAGTGGCTGGAGTATTTAACCTTCCGTCAAGCAAACCCTATGCTTCACTGTGACTGTATTTCTCTATAATAAAAAAATAACTTCTTCCTGACCGAGAAATTAGACAAAAATAAGACGCATTTAGGAGTATTTTAAACTCTGACGTTATGTCGCAATGTAATGCGCTATCCACTTATTTCGTTAAAATTGGAAATTAATTTGAAAAAAAAAATGGAACATTTATTTGAATCACAATATACTTTGATTTCATTAAATATAAAAATTAAAACAAAGTTACGTCTTCGTGGTTTAGTTGACGCATTGCCTACCATTGCGTTAAGCTGGGGAGTTAAAATTTCTCCATCATATAGACCACGAACAAAGTTATTAGCACCGATACAATAAGACTGGAATTTTTCTGATGGTGACCAAAGTAGACTTTCATGTGTAACGTTATTACAAAAGAGTATTGTAAAAATGAAAATATTTAATTGTCTGAAGGTAAATAAGAATATATAAAGAATACTGAATGTATAGATAGGAAACATGTACTATATCTATAGTTTATGCGAGGGTTATAAATACATAATCCAAATTTATTGAAACAATCCGCTTCTTCCAACATTCTTATTGTTCCGTTTAACATGTTTTAATAAAAATAAACACATTATTAATACTGATAACATTTATTTAGATCTTTTTTTAAATTTTAAATACCTTATTTACAATTATAGTATTTTAGTTATTAACTACGTTTATAACTAACACATTAATCAAAATATTTTTAACGTCAGTAAAATTAACATATGCTTGATTATTATATAACAACACAATCTGTTAATTTTTTATAATAAAAGATAATTAAACAACACTATGACTATTTTATTTTCACATATTTGAAATAAAAATCATTTGAGCCATGAGACACAAGCCTAGCTCAGGGTACTGACTGCACGAATTGTCAATGTTTTACATGCCACGGGACCATTCGGTCGGCACCCAAGTTAAAATATTTGGATATACACTAAAAATCTTAAATAATTGCCTAATTGTAAACAATACGCCAAACGCTTTTGGTTAAATTATTTTTAAATTAATGACCCACGTAGTCAGTTCTTTAAGGACCCAACAAGTTTCTTAAATTCCAACTACGAAACAGATGACGCTAGCATAGCGAATTAGGGATACCAGTGACCACGACTTGTGCAAGCGATAGTTAAAATCAATTAAAAATAACATAACCAATATATTGTGCATTTTAAGTCGTTTAAAGGGAAATGAGGATTCAATTTGAAACGGATATCACTAGAATTTTGTCAAATTATTCTGGGAGTGTCTCTATGTCCACAGACAAAGATTCTGTGTTCGATTTAAATTTGAGATCTGTGGTACCAATCTGCTGCATTTGATTTTCATAACCGTCCGAGGACGTTGCGAACTCCAGCTTCTTAATCAAACTCCTCACTTGAAGCAGGATGTAAATGTGGATAACTGAAAGAAAACTTACAATGAACTTACAATACTATACTACTTACTATTGATGTTCTGTATAAAAATCGTGTTTTTTATAGCCGGGCTGAGCCGTGAGGTTCAACTCCATGGAGGAAATATTTTTTCGGGACAAGGGTTGCGTCAGAAACTACGTTAAGCTGTGGAGCCCGGATATTGCCCCTAATGATGCGTCATGAGAGATCATGAGAGTCGGACTGACGGTTCATCACTTAACTGTATCTTTTGTCCTTTTATGACATAGCAGAAAAGGCAAGCATGTATTTCAATGAAGGTAAAATACTTCAACCACATAACATGTTAATAAGACGCTTTCCACTTATTTTTGCTTTGGGTTATTGGTAATCTACAGACTGAAACTGTACGCCATTAATCTTCACGACATTTTTATCTGATGTTTCGTGACATAAACGGAATTTTAAGTTCTAGTAAGTAATTAGCCGTCCCGTATTATCAAGATTACCAGAAGTCCGACGTATTTCAGAATATACATAAATTTACTAGAAACGTGTTAGACCTGATCGAATCCGCGACACGCTGATAAAAGCAATCGCTACCATCAGACCAACGAGCCGTCTATCCGAAGCCAAATATAGTCGACAGTGAATCTTGTTTAGATATATGGCTAGGGTATTTTCACCTACCATCAAGTGATGAGGTTTCCTCTATATTATATCCTCTTATTGTCCTCCTATTCTTATAACTTCTCCATCACAAAAAAACAAAGATCTACCGATCTTCAACTTACATGCGCTAAATATAAACATTGCAAACTCAATGTATTCCATAAACAGCATGTCGGTGGTTGACATCTCGACGATCTGCATCACGAACACGGCTAGCAACGTGGAAGAAGTGTAATAGAAGAAGATTTTGAGGCATAGAGGTCGCTTCTGAAAAGAAATTTCACTTGCCATCAAAGACATGACACATACGCACAATGTTTAACAACATATAAACAAATAACTATTAAAATTGAAAAGGTATACAGAGAATTAAATTCAGTGGGTTGGTTGTAAAAAGTTTGTGGCACAGCGCTTTCTTTTAAAATTAAAAAGTACTCTAAATTATATGTGAATTAAACATACGCGCCGTCGACCTGTTTTGGCCTTGGATATTCGAAAACCCATAGACTAAATCCGAAATACGATTAAACTTCAGGGCTTTTTCATTTATGGAGGGCGGATCGCGAACCTGTTGAAATTTAGATATTCTACTACATTTAATATCCAGATTTCCAGACCCGTTGATTGTTAGCCATTCATTGCTACGCTACTTTTATTGTTTACACCAGTGTTACACAACAAATAAAACACTCGTGACTGCTTTAAAACTGAAATGTATGAGTACATTTACTTTTAACTACGACCCAAAGTTTCGGCTAGATAAAAACCATTATAACGTTGCATGTTGCGGGTTTTAAGCCGTTACGTGTCTCACTGTGACAACGGCTGCTGCAAAGCATCCGAAACGTCGGGCCGTAGTTAAAATATTCTCCAAATAACTTTAACAAATATACATCGGATTAGAAGCTTTAAAGTGTTTTAATACAAAGGAATGTTAAAATTCTGAAAAAAGACTATGAACAACACAAACGGTTTTAATTAATATGTGAATCGATTTTTCTTACCATATGTCCTCCAAAAACTAGAATTAAGCTCATAAGAATGTCAATTGCTCTGCAAACAATTCCAAGGGTTCGACTGTACTCTTGTATCGTACCATAGAATGTTATTAAAGGCCGGTGGTGGTCATCTGGGGATATTACTGCTATCATCAAAGCTGACCAGACCTGAAAGTGAAGTCCTCAAATTATTAAACAATACTATCTCTTGCTGAGACAACTCAGTCCTTAATTTGAATACTGGGACATTATCGAATGTCACGTTTTATTCTTATACCACGTTTTTATAAGATACATCAACAGACCAGAACACACAGTACTTGTGTTAAACTAACTTTGGTAACTAAATACTGTGTATAGTTTACGCGAGCATGTATGAGGTGCAGCAGTCGTGGTCACGAGGAGACTCCCCGTGACCACGGCTGCTGTAAAGCATCCAAACGTCGGGCCGATCTTAAAAATCATTTTCAAATAAGTTTAACTAATATATCGCGTTTTAAACCGTTAGTGTTTTATTTAGATAACTTTGGTAACGTTTTACATTAATATATAAAATGCATCCTAATAAATAAAATTATAATAAAAATTTAATATTAAAGTATAACATAGTATATTTGTGGTCTATCGTTATGTTAAACAGCGTTAAATCTAAATTAAAAGGTTTTATCGTAACCCATTGTTGGGCATATGTCTTCTCTCGCATATGAGAGGGTTTGAAGTGATTAAACTCCTACCCTGGTCCAGTGCAGTTTGGTAGGTTTCCCAACGAGGCATAGAAAAGATAACTTAACATCAATTAAAATACTGAAAATTGCGGTACCATGCTAGTTTAGTTATGATTAATCTTGTTCATACACATAATATATGTAGATCTTCAGGTTTTTTTTTATACTCTATCGACCTATATATGTTTAGATAGATATTTGGATTTTTACTTACGATATTAATATATCCAAATGTTATTACACCCCTGCGCAACGGTAGACAGAAACAACAACGGCCACAAGACGGAATATCAATCATTTTAATATTTTTTTATGAAACACTTTACACCAACGACAATAGACAACTGACATCAATCTAAAATTAATTCTGATATTTTATATGCCCACGCGCAGGATTTGCGATAGTGGACAGGGAATCACGATGTGTCACTATTGTTTTACACCCATTTTCAAGTAGTTGAAGGCACTGGCGGGCTTCGAACCCGCTTTTATTTTTAATTAACATAAAATATTATATATATGTATATAGTATTGACACTGGTCGTTCTCAATACGATAAGTCTTAACTTTTTCTTATTCATGATCAAACGATTAAAGTATAATCCTTAATACAATTATTATCCTTTCAAACTCTTAGGTAAGGGAAGGTAAGACTAATCTGTGATGGGATACAGGCGGGAATCGAATCTGCGACTGTGAACAATAATTAGGGTTTATAATCTTCGTGTAAAAAATGTTATCGCTCACATCTGTAAAATTGTTTGAATCTCAATTAATGATGTGAATTTGTGTAAAAAAAAAACTTATTATGAATTTTAGCCCTATTATCAATTAATATTCTAAATCTCTAACTTCACGGTTGCCTGGAAGTAATCGATTTTTAGCGATAATGTCGCCATGTTTTAATATTTTTTTTTTTTGTAATTTCATCAAATGTGATCTTATTTTTATAATATTTCTGTGATGTCAATAAAGTATTTTTGTTCATTAATGATTAAAGGAAGCTAACGATAAGAGATGAAAAACAAACTATTTTTATTTGTTTTTCTGAAATCTGTTGCTAGTTTGGTATTCCCTAGCTAGATAAAATGACTGACGTATACGGAACAGTGGAAATAATACTGTAGTACAAGTATTATCTGTGCCTTTAATAAATAACTGCGCATTTATTTATCTGTATGTTAAATGGCAAAACAAACACCTGATAGCGAATTGATAAAAATGTTTCCAAATAATTAATTATCTGAATGCATTTTGATCTTAATCTACTACGACTAATCTGTAAATAAAATCCAACAGAGAAACAGACATATAGAACAAGCGCTCAAGATGAGCCTAACTAGAAAAAAATATCTTTCCTTTTATTGGCGCTGTTTTTACTATTCCTATACAATTAACTCATTCCGGAGTATGAGACAAACAGTGTAACAAAATAATTACCGGATCCAACATGCTTCTTATTTTTAGATATATAATTTTTCTGAAACATGTTGGATATCGTCTGGCAATTTGGATATTAAATAGGCGATAGGAATATACAAATTCTTTAAGAATCGAAAATATATCGAAAAAGTTTCAATTTATTTTCGATTCTTAAATTATATAGTGCCTTCATGTGCTTTAAAAAATAATAAAGTTTTCAAATATACAAATTCTGTTCGGGTTACCAATTACCGTCCACAGTCTGTAAATTTCCAAATATCCAAAGGAAAAATGGGTCGACAGCGCATTTTGTGTAGATGTTATATAGCTGGGGTATCAAGTGAACACCGTTCTTGTCTGCCCTCTTATAACATTAAACAAAATTCTTCCGAGAGGTATGTAAAAATAAAACATGTACAAACTTATAATGGCTTAACTATAATATTGCTTATAGCTTCTTAAACTATCATTATGTTAAACAGTCACAATTTAAATATCATTAAAGTAATATTAAATTATTCACACACTCATAAATAGTTTTTAGTCACTTGTTTTAGCTTTGCTTAAATTGCATATCGAGTGTTCACTGGAAACTACGAACATATTGTCCAACATATTCTTTCCCACGTTTCACGAAGTGATGAGCAAACTCTCTCTCAATACTTCGATAAATCCAGATACAAAATAACCATTGTATGCCACTTGTAATACTTCAAGT
Source organism: Leptosia nina (assembly GCA_963661955.1). NCBI lineage: Eukaryota > Metazoa > Arthropoda > Insecta > Lepidoptera > Pieridae > Leptosia > Leptosia nina. The sequence continues at coordinate 926,908 of CAVLEF010000004.1, read as the reverse complement.
ATGAGTCAATCACATTTACGGTGACTGATCATTTTGGCAGCCCAAACTTCCATATAATTTTTTACTCACAATTTATGGATTAATATGAATATTTTTATAAAGTTGAGCAACTTTTTTGCAGTTTTTTGGCTAATAATCAATATGTTTGATGGCAGCGTTTGGTTAGAGATATAGAGAATAAAATTAGTTTGATTACTAAAAATCATAAACCCCCTTTTAATCTTATACTATAGTGCTAATGAGTTTGGTCTTCTAGGTCGCCTTGTATCATTTCTTTCTATTTTTTGAGGAATATTTGCATTATTTCTCTCATCTCTTCCAGTTCTTGAATCACCTAATTCTAATCGTCTAGCTCTTTCTAAATCCCTTCTATCTGTTCTTGCATCTCTTTCTAATCTTACATTAAATCTTTCATCCTCATTCTCCAGCCTTGGCGATCTAATAAATAATATGTCCGACGGCCCCTGCAACTGATCTTGATTGAAGATAATCGGTCCGTCTTTGAAGTTTTTATCTTCTTCTGTTGAGGGTGGCCCAAATGCTTCTGGTTCTGTAGGTGTTTGGGGGGACGGAAGAGTAGTAACAGTAGTTCTTTCAGATCTGGTTTCCATGTATGGTGATGTGTTACAAACGCAGGTTCTGCAGTGAGCACCACCATATGTACTCGGGTTCCACACGTCTGTTGGGCTCATGTGTGTGTGTGTAGATGTTGTCGTTGTTAAGACATCTTCTGGGACAATGCGTGATTTAAAAGCCATCTGTTTATACTGGCTATTAATTGCTATTAAATTGTAGAGCTCGGTACCTGAAACAGAGTATTGTTACATTATTTTTAACATAATAACAACAACAGAACAAATTAAAAATATATTTAAATTTTAAAATAATTATGACAGCGAACCTTAAAATATATAGTGTTAACGTTGAAAATATATTGGAGAGGTAGATGCAATAGATGAAAGAAATTCCATGACAACGGTCATGCCGGCTTAAGTCCCGCCGGGGATATTAACATTTTGCTATCTAAGTAAATTTTAAATTTAGAGAGTGCTGTTGTTTTCTTATTGATAAAATGCTTTTATTATTAAATATGATAACATGGCAGCTTAGTTGCTAGATTAACACTTCAGTACCTACGTGACCGCCGAAGTACCTTTCAGCGAAAAACAAAAGAAGATTAAGACTTTTACTTAGAGAGTGGCAGAAGTACATTATGTTTACGAATAGTTCGTGTAGAGATAAACGATAAGATTATAAGATAGAAAATGGACCCACCGACTCCGATTAAGAAGAGAAGTTGAAACGGCAATCTCAGGAACGTCTTAGCGCCAATTAGCATCACGATATCAAAAATCCAATTCGGGATCATTATATAAAACGCTACCTTTAAGATCCTTGGTTTGTTCTGGAATGATATTACCAAGAGTGAGTATTAAAAGTGAAAACGTTCTCTAGAAGAAAACATGTGGCTAAGTATAGCCCAGGAAAATTTCACATATACTACAGTAGTAGTAGATGTGAAATTTTCCTGGGGACATAAGGATACGGATCTGTGTCACATGTTACTATGTAGTAGTTGTTCAGACTTTTGTTGTTTGCCCTGCTTAACTAAAATTATTACTTCCGCCAGATTCGAACGCATTTTGTTTTATGTATATCGCAATGCTGGGTAATAACGGAACTTTCCTTGTTGCATGGCGGCTCGACAGAGTTTCCTAAGATAAGACGATAATATAAAATTCCATGTTCTTATCAAGCGAGATCAAAAACGTCCTAAAATATAATAAGTTACGAGATAAGAGTGCAAAGTTATCAATTTCATAATACTTTCTATAATGAATAGAATAGTACTGGATCTGTCTTGATCTTGGTCAAGTGTGTTTCAGTTTAAAAGTTGCGTCGAGTACTGAAAAAATCCTTCGCCAAAGTCAGATGGAACTAGATGTATAAATATCATAAAGGAAAAGTACTTACAAAGAATATAGCATACAGAGCTATCAGTATATTCAAAATGTAGACAATCTTCAGGATATTCCATATAATGATGTACACCTTCAGCGCTGCAAGAATATTTCGGACCATGTGCAAGTCGTCTTCAGTAACAGTTGCGTTAAAACGTTCACCAATAACTGTGATACTGACTCCATTTAACGATTCCTTCATCGTCAATACGCGCCTTAATCCAAAAGCATTAAACGTTATCATGACGCTGACGAGGACCTAGAAATAATGATTTTAATAAAGTGTCTTTATTTTGTTCCTTTATTTTGCATCCCGCACGCACCAGATGGCTCCAGTAGCGGCTCGAGTGAACTGATTTTGAAGCACCAGGAGCCTGTGGAGTGTGCTAGGGCGGCGTGGGCGAACGCGACGCTGGAGTAAGCAAGGATCGGATGAACGAGACGAAAATGCCAGACCACGGCTTTTTTTATCTGTAGGCGGTTGTTGGTAACGCGGATATTGTTTCGGTACCACTAACGTCATCTAGCGTAAGGACTTAAATCGTCCTAGATCCGATCTATACGTGATCCTCTGGCCAATCGGGTGAAAACCTTACTGAAGGCATAAAATAGCGGAATTAAAACCGAAGTGTTGTGTGTGTGTATGCTGCAGGCTGTCGTTGAACCCTCTGGTAGGATTTTAGTATTGAATCTTAGCCATTAAATACTTAGCTACATAGTGCTAACAACAAAGATATACTTTCGATATTCCGACCACCAATTTAATATCCAGATTTTCCTGACGACGTTCAACATGTTTAAATTCTACCTACCAGGCTAACCACACTCCTAATGTAAATTCCAGTTGATAGCCGAAAGAAGCCGCAGTACCTGCTCAGTTCTGGCCAGTTGCAGGTATTTAACCTTGGCATCCTGGAAAACACATATATCATTTGTAAAACAATATGAATGTGTGGAAACTACATTAATTACAAAGGTAAACATGGTTGCTAGATTGGTAAAAGTATGGCTATTCAAGAGTTGAGCCCGCGTTAGGGGGGTGATGGCCTAGGGCGCCAAGTTCGTGGGGATGCCGAGATCCGAGCAAACTGCTCAACCGATTTTAAAGTCGTTCAAATGAAACCATTTTCTTTTTTGTATGATAAGTAACCGGACCTTTTAGCAAACGCTCTAGTGCTCGCCCTGCGTCGGCTAGACCCAGGGTGCCCGAAGAGGGCATCGACTTGAACCACCGCATCGCGGGTCGGAGCTTGAGGAGCTAGACGGATGCTGACCCGAGTAAGGGGAACCATAGTGAACTTATCGCAATAAAAGAATACACTGGTTTTGTTTATCTACCGTGTAAGATGGACTCAATGCATGTTTATATATACTATATATACTATAGTATTAAGTACTTTGAATTATTATTCAAAAATGTAATGATATAGATGATATTATTATGAATCTGTGTGTGAAATGCGGTAACTTTGTTCTCCATTAAAAACGTGAACCTGTGAATATTTGTCCTTATTGCAGCGGGATGCAATACATTCTAGAATCCTTTCTATATAATCGCACTACCTATTACCAAATAATGAAAATTTAATTGTAATGGAATCAGTAGTTTTTATTATTAGTGCATATTTATATATTTTTTTGTATTCAATAAATTAGTATAGTATAGTAGTATTAGCCAATCAAAAAAGGCACGAAACACTCTAAAACTATTTTTGTTAGGTATAACTTAATTAGTAATGCAAAAATCCACATAATATCCTGCGTTGTTTTAGTTACTGATAAGGAGAGCAAAAATACGTTAATTGCTCAAATGTTATTGCATCGTAATTATTGATAAGTTCTGAGAAATATTAAATGTGGATTTTACGCTATCTGTGGAAATATGCCAGGCTCTATATTTGTGGCCTGTTTTTATATGAAGTCCAGAAATCACTAGATAAGATCAGATTGAGGTTATAAAATATTTAAATATTTTTAAAGCGGCCTTCACTTTAAATTTCCAATGGAAACCGTTTTTAGAGAATGTTTGGAAGCAAATGACTGTTTCTACAAATTTAAATTTTATCTCATCACCAACATAAAAATTAATTAGTAATTATTGCTTATATTTCATATTATAATTCTAAATAAACATGATTTTACAAAATGAGGAGGAAAAATGAATTTCCACTATTATTTGTTTAAGAATTATGTCAACAATTTTCAGTCAGAGTAACATTGTTAGACTATAAAAATATAAATAACTCTAGTCATAAGTTAGGCTACTCTGCCTCTAGCGGCCTAATAATTATAATCTTGTTGTATCGATGTATTGTTACTTAAGCTAATGTTGTGCAATAATTACAAAAAAAAATAGAAGACGGATTGCGATACATTGTTTGATACAATCTACTTCGTATATTATAATAAAAAAACAATATGTAAAAGGCCTCATCGGGACTTCATTGGACTTGATTTTCGCGGGGCAAACGAGCGCGCGCAGACTATAATGTCACAATTGCGCGCCATTACTGCGCAGATTATATAAATTTAATCATACCTGAGCACAGATATAGCAGAGAACATTTTAGTGGAAACTCGCAAGCAATATTTCCAAGCAGAACTCATGACACTTCCATTCCATCCAACAGTCACATTCCTTTCATATAACGCACCACATTTTGTAACCTTATGTCGCGTCTCTTAGTAAGCATGGATCGTACTGGTCTCTGAAATCTCTATCTTATCGAACACAATACAGTTGTTATCTGAATATTTCATGATATCGAGAGTGATAGGTAACGAAATAATTTCGTTAAGGATTTTTCAATGACTTGACAGTCACATTTCTGCGCCTGTTTTACAAATTTTTTTTTAGGTGATTCCTCAAACAAAATTTGTAACCTGATTGGTAGAAGATTGTTCAATGCGTCGTATTAAATGTTACACCTTAAATACTCTTGACTTCTACTAAACAGAGGAATAACGAAAGAGATGCACGCAATTATTCTTCTCATCGTCTAAGCTGAGTTAAGCGCTATATTTTTTTTTTTTCAAATCCATTTTAACAGTTTAAACCGCGAGGTAGATTAGTTAACTTATTTAGCCACGGTGACCCGTGACCATGGCTGCTGCAAAGCATCTAAAACGTCCGTCCATAGTAAAATTAAATTAAAAATAAGTTAAAAGTTTTAATTTAAATGTGTAGTACTCGCGGAAACTAGACAATACTTGAAATTTAATTATATTTATAAAATATACTTTTTAAATCCCAATTTGAGTAGATAATATAATAAATGGGGTGCCTAAATTTTGATTTCAAATCAAAAAAGCGTATAATGAAAGGATGTGTATATAAAAAGTGTTTTGTAAAATACGCTTCGTTTTACTGAGGAAGCTAGAGTCTGTATTGTCTATATTATATATGGCACAGATCTATAAAAATATATAGGTTAAAAAAATATATAAGCTATGAAATGAAAAACATATATAAGCTATTGACAACTGTGACACTTTTATGCTTTTATTCACAAACTTTTCTTCTAGCAATTATATTTTTATGTATTTTTAATTAAATACTGTCTATAGTTTACGCGAGTAGTACACATTTAAATAAAACACTTTAACGGTTTAAAACGCGATATATTAGTTAAACTTATTAGTTAGACAGTCTTCCAGTCTTCCCGGGCCGAAGTTAAAAATCATTTTCAAATAAGTTTAACTAATATATCGCGTTTGAAACCGTTAAAGTGTTTTATTTAAATAGTCTAAATTACTTAATAAATTTTGTGAGAAAGCAACAATTTTCCCATTGGGTAAGTAACTTTGTGTAGATTCAATGCTGTAGGGGTCTTTCACCGCCAAACTATACCCACGAAATCGCACAATCCGGAGAGTACCTTTGGTCATTCATGTCTAAAACATATTCAATCTAATTAGATAAATAGATAATTATTTCCTTATCTAATAAAGGGTTGCTCAAAATCTTATTCCTAGAAAACTATATATTTGTTGTATGTATCAAAGGTCGAAGAAAATCGACAATAACGTGTGAAATAATGTAGATCTATTAGCTAGAGCCGCACAGAATGCTGTAGATGCCGGTTCAAGACCCGACAGTGACGTCAAACTATTTTCCAATTTAAATATCTGTCTTATTTATTTAATGTCATCATATACAATAACATGTGTACATATTCGTTTTCGAACTGTATTTTATATATTGTCAATTATGTATATTTGTTCAATTATATTTCAGTGATGTGCCTTAGCATACAAGTTATGTTACCAACAGTACAGACATTCCTCTTTCTCTATTCGCTAAAAAGTGGATGTGTAATAACGCTCTTTTGGACTTTGGTAAGCTTCTATCTCCGTTGTTTATAAAAACAACTCGAGGTGGCCTATGTACTGTGAATACGGTAATATCGGTGGCGAGGTACTATGAATGTATTACGAACTATTGCCTAGTACCTTTTCAAAACTCTCAGACCCTATTTAGAGAAACGAATATTTAATATTTTAAAAATTATCATTCCTGTCTTTTCAAATACAGAAAACAATAAATTAGAACAACAACACAATACAATTTTAATATATTTCGCAAAGACTTAAAGATTAAATTATTTAAATAAAACACTTTAACGGTTTAAAACGCGGAAATTCCCCGTGACCATGTCTGCCGCCAAGCATCTGAAACGTCGGGCCGTAGTAAAAATAATGTTCAAATGAGTTCAACTAATATACATCACGTCTTAAATTGTTAAAGTGTTTAATTAAATTATGTAAAATGATGAAAAACATATAAAATGAAAATTCAACGTAAATAAATAAAAAAAATTGAAAAACGTTTTGCACTCTGTTTCAGAGTTTAAAAATTCCACAAGCGCTCTTCCAAGTTTTTATTTTTTTTTCTTCCTCTTGTTTTAATAAGCTATTAGCTTAAGCTAATAATTAAGTTATATATTCTGTTTTGCGAAATAAATGTTTTGACTTTAAGTTTGAAAACACCTTCATGAATCAAAGCCAAAGCACGCCAGACAGACACATTTAATAACTCGCATAAAATTTCAGGCTCGTACCGCATTCTGTGTGTTTTTCTTTTCAACCGCGTTACTTGAAGTCCTGGTGGAGAAACCTTTTCCTCTGACACCAATTTTTACTAATACACCTGTCAAAGGCTACATATATACCGTCTATTATTCTTACTTGACACTACTTACTGCCGAGTTTCTTTTGGTGGTGTTTTGCATACATCTTGCGATCGGAATTTTCAAAGTAAGTAATAATTAAACTGCCGAATAAGTGTTCAACGTCTTACGTGTATAGTAGTGTTTGCAAGCGACTTGTGAAAGGGAGAATTTAGCAGTTTTTTACATTAGGGACACCTTCCATATTCAGTTCCCCCCTGACCTCGGCTGCTGCAAAGTGCCGGGCGATAGTTATATTAAATTAAACCGTTCAAGATATTTTATTTAAATATTGCTTACATTTTCATTTTCAATAACATGCGCGATAGAGACAAAACCTTTTACAGGATAACACATGCTGTTTAATGAGTTACCTGATATGCCGTACCATAAGTTGGTGTTTTGAAGCGTTAATCTTGCCAATTCTGTGCTATGTCCACATGGTTTTTATTGGATGGTACCTTGGCATACTGTTCTTTATCGGTTAGTTTATTTTAATAATAATAATAATCCCTATAAATAATATTATTAATAATTCTGATTTTGACTTTGATGTCATTTTTTTTTGTTGCATAGTAATAAACACAACCATAGTTATAAAAAATACACAGACTGTCTCTGGTTTAAACAGACTAAAAATCAACGGTTTAAAACCTGATTTCTTATAGTCTTGGAGCTCTACTCATTCATCATTGTATACAGTTATTATTATACGATTGTGGACGAAAATGAAAAGGACTGCGGGGACAACTTAGATAAAATATGTGATTAAAAGTATGTTATAATATTTTTAATATATATAAAACGAATAACTGAGGCTCATAAACAGAAGCAGTTACATTTTTGAAGGCTTACATAAAACTTTACGTGGGCTCACCACGGGTTCGAACCCCATATAAGCAAAGAAAACCTTTTTCTGTCAGCCAGGGTTTTATAAAGCTTTATAACATCTCGCTTCTTTAATTCTTGTTGTTTACAAATGACATTTCACTATGGAGAAACTTTGACTAAAAGACTAGCACCAAATATTCCCAGCACTATCGCTCTTATCAAACCTAATCCGGCCAGATAACGCATTACCGATAGTACACGTCGCCCCCAACTTACAAATAAATACACTAATAATCGATTCTTCGTAAAATATAGATCTGGTGTGAAGTGAAACAAAATGGTGTTCAAGTTACCGACGTTTAAGAAGTGTATGTGTTGTCTATCGCTTAAAACTGGTTCTCTATTGATCGGCTATGTGTCTGCTGTAAGTATTCTTGAAGATTGTGTAGAATAAATTATTTGTACGATGCTTTAGGTTGGTTATAGAAAGCTAACTGAATGTTAAATACTGTCTATAGTTTACGCGAGTGGTACACATTTAAATAAAACACTTTAACGGTTTAAAACGCGATATATTAGTTAAACTTATTTGAAAATTATTTTTAACTTCGGCCCGACGTTTCGGATGCTTTGCAGCAGCCGTGGTCACGGGGAGACTAAAGATGGAGGATGTCTCAGACGTCAAAGTAAAGAATTGCTACGCTAGCGCCATCTGTTCCGTCGAAGTTGGTATTTGGCGAAACTGGCCGGGTCCTTACAGAATTGACTAACGGTGTCTTCGCGTTTGCTGGTATGCTGTTTATTGGGATCCAGAGTTTTTATTATGGGATCCCAGGTGTTTGATAGTTTGAGGCCGTCCTCCCTATTGAAATTTCGGTGTTTTTTGATTTCAATTGCTTCGCGTACCAATCTTGGAAAAAATCGACTCTCCTTTGCGAGGATTTTTGGTTGGTCAAAGCGAATGTAGTGATTGGGCCCTTCTGATGAGTGTTGGCATACCGCAGATTTGGAGAGACGTTTATGTTTTATATCCGCGACGTCGTTAAATAAAACACTTTAACGGTTTAAAACGCGATATTTAGTTAAACTTATTGAAAATATTTTTAACTTCGGCCCGACGTTTCGGATGCTTTGCAGCAGCCGTGGTCACGGCTTCATCAAAAATCATTTTTAATAAGTTTAAGTTTAGTTTTAAACCGTTAAAGTGTTTTATTTGAATGTTGTTTATTTTTCAAAAAACGACAAAAACCTATGTTAAATTTTTATTTAAAATATAATATGGTTAGAGCAGCAGCACGGTACGCTGTGGTAAATTCCTGATCCTGTCGTAAATTTTGTTTAGTATAAACAGACTTTAAATTTATATCATAAATTCGTTATGAAAATAATTTACATAAACAAGCTTTAAAACTATAAAATCAATTCTTATTCCATATTTTGTAAATATACCTACATTTCGTATTTAGATATAAATAATTATAATATAAAATATAATATGTTCTATGTTACAGATATTTTCAACATTTGTATTAAGTTTGATCTCAGTGTCACTATACAAAGTAATCACGTTTGTGGATCATCAAAGGAATGAAACGGTCACAGATACAGAAACACAGACAGAAAATCCCACAGATAAAGTCAACGAAGTTGCCATAAGTCTATATCTCACGCACGCGTATTTAATAGTGGTATTCGCTTATAATATTATAATAAGCATTGTTCTTATTGTTGGAGTTCATAAGGTGAGTTCTTGTAGTTTCAGAACAGTATTAACATACTAAAAATAATTATTTATAATGATTATTTAATCATCAACACTAGTGTTAAATCTCATCACAAACGGTCTAGCTGTTTATTGTACGTAGCCACGTGTTTGCCTCATTTACGTTATGTGGTTTAAAGAACTGATTTTATACGTACATACAAACTGACATACAATAATAATTATGGATGTGCATGTAATAAAGACGCTTAAGCCATTGATAGATTTATGTTCCACAATTTTTTTCTACAGGAGAACACAAAATTTATGAGGGATTATTTCAAAGCTGGTTTATTCCTGTTAATATTAGCACTTGCCACCGTCGTAGTATCTACAGTTTTCTTACACTTTTTTGTAACGCTGTCATTACTAAAATGGAGTGGTAAGTGGGTATTGCTTAAAGATATTATTTTGTATTAAAAAGAAAACACTTCTTACATTTACTTTTATAATTGAAGTTTTAAAAATAAAAAAATATGCTTGCTATTGAAATTAGATTTTTTGATTGGAATTATCTATTTATTTAATGTACATGATGAGATAAACTTTTGTATACCGATGAATTTCGAATATCCAAAACCAAAAACGTCGACAGTGCATCTTGATTATATGTTATATGGCAGGGGTATTGCCCCTCCTATCATGTTAACCCCACTTGTCTGTCTACCTGTAAAAATAATCTTGTTCTTCATTTCAGTTACAATTCTCTATTGCCTCATTATGGTACGAAGCCATTACTTAGAACTCGAAGAAGCACGCAAGCCACCAGTAATTGAAATGGAAACACTTTATAACCCACCAAGACTGCCATCCCATTTGTACGCGTAGACATTATGTAAATAATTAAAATGTAAAATTTATTGAATTATGCAAAACCATGACCATCATGTAATTTTTAGCGGTTAATAAATGTATGTAGTTATCGAATGAAATGGGCGCGTAGAAGTTTCGACTACATTGAATATTTTAAATAAAAACGTATTCCAGTTAGATCAAAACGAGGGTTTGTTATTTATTTATTGTATGTAAGGTGGTCCCACAGCTACATAACATTAATGAAATACTCAAGAATGCTTAAAAAAACAACTAAAACTAGAGCTAATAAAAATAAAATTATGAAATGGCAGTGAGTTTACAAAGAGAAATTGAAGAAACTTGTTTATCAATGAATATTTTTATAAGCTATATACTGTAAGCGTACAATCAAAAATTGTTTACGTCTGTGAAATACTAAAAACGTTAATTGTCATTTTGTTGTGACAATTCGGACTGTAGAGCTGTCAACTATATTAAGTACTTAATGTCAAGTTTTGCTTATTGTCAATGTAAAATGCCCAGTAACTAGTAAGATTGTAAACGAATTTGGAGGATATTTCTAGTGAAAAATGCATATTTATCAATTACGTTATTATAATAAGTAAAAAGTATAATTTTTTATGTAATTATACACATTAAAAATTAACAACAAACATGTCGAAGGCGCAGCAAAACGCCAATATACAGGCTGAAAAACAGGTTACTTTTGTAAAACTTTATTAGGTTCATAATTATATCTATTAAACAAAATGAAAAGGTAATGTCTTTTATTTTCTAATGCATTTTTAGCTAATACAACGGATAAACGAGGCCGGGATGTCAGAGGGCGGCAAAAGGGCCGGCCTTTTGAGGAAAATTATCGAGATCCTCACACATCAGCTATCTCCAATGATACCTATGTACATGGAGAACGTTTTAAGTTTCATTAACGATAAATTACCTGAGACGCGGAAAATAATCATTGCTTTTATTGAGGAGTTAAGGTTAGTGTAGTTAAGGAACATTTGTCATTATTATAAAAGCCTAAGTAGTTAATTGATTCGCTAATGAAACAAAAGCAGAGATGTACAAAGTATCTGGAATACATGATGATAAGATACTTTCAAATTAGGTACCAGAAATCTTTGATGATTTTTAGCAGATTGGTTTAATGTTATTCTAGCATACCTACATTCATACATCTTTCTGTGCTATTAGACTAATGATAACATTTAATTTTATAACTTTGTACTTACATGTAATGTTAACTGTACAGTACAGTACAAAATATAAAAATCTGCATTTCAAATACTTGTATTTCACATCTCTGCTTCTTGGTTTAAAATTTTTAATGTTAGGAGGATGTATATCTACAAAATATCAAAAATCTAGTATTTTAATCTAGTAGTTAAAGTAAATTTTTATATTATTTCAGCACAAATTTTCCTGAAAACTTACCGAAAGTTATTAGTAATCTGCAGCTTCTTGTCACCGACCCTGTAGTAGCCGTACAGAAGCGTGCTATTCAAGCTGCTAGTGTAATCTATAAGAATGTATTGACATGGCTATGTAGTTCTACTAATGAACAAGAGGCAAAACTTGTATGGGAGCATATGAATAAGACAAAGGTATACATAAAAAATTGTATTCTTGTATACTCGGATGATGTGAGAAATGTCAGAAAGTAAATTTTATTTATGCAGTTAATGATCCTGAGTAGAGGACATAAAAAGGGTGCACAGCTGTTTATTAATGTGTTAAAAATTTATACAAAAGACATCATGAGTTCAATAAAGCTTCCTTATATGTACTTGGTTTTGAGTTCAATACACAATTCTTCTACTATATAAAAACAGTTGTCTTCACTTCCAAAAGATTATTGGGTAGAACTAAACAAATGTACTTTGATTTTTATTCTAGTTGCTGATTCTTAACATGATAGACAGTGAAAATGAAGGTATAAGAACACACGCAATCAAATTTCTCGAAGAAGTGGTTTTATTGCAGACCGCTACAAATAGTTCTTCAACAGACTTCAGTTTAAACAATATTTCAAAATCGTTAACATTTATAAATCAAGATGCTTTGGAAGAAGAGGCTGAGTGAGTACTTATTTTTTAAACAAGTGCTTAGAATATGAAATATTTATGAAGAAAAAAGAACTTCGTTCTTTTAAGAAAGTGTAAATAAGTCACTTTTGTCTTAAACTGTATATTTAATTGCAATTAAAAAGTATGAAAGATGTAAAATGTCAACAACAATGCCTTATGTCTTCCTAAGACGAAAGTATAGGTAATTGTAAAAGGTACTGCCAATGATGTAATATTTTTTTTAAATCAGCTGTGTCATTTTAAGGCACTAACAGGATTTTATTGTATTTTCAGACACATATTCCAGTTACTGCTTAAATTCCACAATTCACAACACATATCTAGTGTAAACTTGATGGCCTGTATGACCACTTTAATAGCACTAGCAAAATGTAGACCCAAGTATTTGCCTAGAGTACTGCAAGCATTAGGGGATTTACACACTACCCTACCGCCTACGTTATCTCAATCGCAAGTAAATTCAGTGCGTAAACACCTTAGAATACAACTAATTAGTTTAGTGAAGCAAACATCTGTCAATGACATGATCCCCCAATTGCTACAATTGCTAACAGATATTGGTATGACGCAGCAAGAGATAAATAAAGTGGTGCCCAAAGAAAAGCGACATAAACGTGTCTTGGCATTAGCTACTGCATCAGAATCCAAGAGTGACTCTCCAGCCAAGCGGCTGCGTTTAGACTCACCTCCGTTAAGCCAAGGTAGCGACAGCAATAGTAACAGTCGCATTGATTTTGATGATGACAGCAGTCAAAGCTCCAAAACCAGCCTAGTTAGTGAAGATACTTTGTTTGATGGACTCAACAGTATTGATAATGTAATAAACCTTGTGTTAGCCACGCTAGTAAATAACCTACCAAATGAAATGCCAAACACATTTCTTATGAACTATAAGCCTATCCCAAATTCTGGCTCAAAACCGCAAATACGCCATTTGGCGAAAATGATCCATGCTGTTATAAAGGGGGAACCAGAATTACCGGTAACCCCAGCCCCTGTACCCCTCCCTGTACCAGCGCCCGTCACTAAGATACCCCTACTCTCCGAGGATGACGAAAAAATTACACTAAAAAACGCAGTAGCGAAATTACAAGAAACGACGAAAGATCGCCAAGTAGAGAACGCAGTGACGAAGTTAATGGAAGAAACCAGACAAGAGTTCATAAAGGAAGGAGAGAGAAAGGCAAAGGAGAAAGAGAAATTGGTCCCACCACAAACCCCGACTGTGCCGAAGTTAAAACAAAAAGTGAAACTTTTAAAATTACAAGAGATTACGCGACCTATACCGAAAGAAATCAAGGAAAAAATTATGCTTCAAGCGGTCGCAAGGATCCTACACGCGGATAAAGAGGCAGCAATAGGTATTTATTTATTGATATTTTATATATAAAAAAAACCATTTTAAGATAATTAATACCTACTCAGATAAAAAAAAAAACATCAAACCTAAGACCAATGTATGTATATGATTTTTATAACAATTAATATTTTTATTATGTACTACAAGAAGGTTGATACCAATTGACTTTAATATCAACTTCAAATCTTTTTTCTATGGCAAAAATTACTTAATAACTAAACATTTCAACATTACAGCTATTTGTTTATACTAATAATAAAAATATATGTCTACCTCTATCGTACTACTAAATATTTTTACTATCAGGTGGTGCTGCTCAGATCAGAGCGAAGTTCATCACGATATTCGCGTCCAGCTACACTCCGGATATCCGGGAATTGGTACTGAACTATATTTTGGAAGACCCCTTGAACAGGATAGACCTTGGCCTGGCTTGGTTGTACGAAGAGTACGCTTATATGCAGGGTTTCAATCGCCACCCGGTGACTTTGCAAAAAATATCCGATAAGCACGACGAAAACTACAGCCAGTTGCTCTGCGCTCTTGTGACGCAAGTGTGTGAGAGGGGGGATCCCTTGATGGAGAACAGCAAGGAGATTTTGCTGAGGAGGATCTACTGTGAGGCTCCAGTAGTCACGTTAGAGGCAGTGGACTACTTGAAGCATTTGGTGGTAGAGGAGAAGTCGATCCTGGCGCTGGAGTTGCTCGAAGAGCTGTGCGTAGTTAGACCGCCGCGTGCGCATAAATATGCGCCGGCGCTTGTTTTTCATGTTTGTAAGTATACTAGGCGCTGTAAGTGGGTAAACGTGTTGTCTAGCATTACGTTAAGAGCGGGAGGTCCTAGATTGAAATCTCAAGGACGAAATATTGTTTCACTCGGGTATGGCACAAAAGTCTGAGCAACTAATTACCTGTAAATAAAACAGAAATGTGTTCGCCCGATGTCCTCCGGAATAGGCATTATAGCTGTTACCCACAAAGACGGTCGCGTCCCGTCCCGAGTGAATCTTTAAAGATAGACATATACTGTAGCTGTCATTTTTTAGATAGTTTCAAGAGGATACACATAGGTTTTGGGTATCTTGAACCGCTTCCGCAGTGCACGCAACGAAACCTATAAACCTCGGTTTTGATGTTTTATAACCTAAAGCCTTACTCGATAAATACGCTGACCGACACATTTAATTCTAACTAGTAGTTCCTGATATTAGCACGTTCAAACAAATAATATTAGTATAGATTAGAATTCAGCTTATGTTTTTTTCTAGTGAATGAAAACCAAGACGTCCGCGATTTCGCTCTTAAGGCCACAGTGAAAATATTCAAGTCCGGGTCGGATGCAGTTAAAAAAGTTGTGGAGAAGCACGCTCTACTCTATCTAGGCTTTATAGCACTTGATAATCCGCCTTCGGAGTTGATAAGTTCGCGACTGAATATTCGCGTATGGACAGACGACTTATATAAGGTGTGCCTTAACTTGGTCATGGCGCTTTTCATGGAAAATGACGGTAAGTTATCCCGCATCTATTAGCTAAAATAAATCTTGGCCTTTCAAAACGTTGAGAGATAAAAATGCCCACTTTTTAATTATAACAGCGTACCTAAATCCGTTATTTTTTTATTTTAGGGTATAATAATAACTCATAATAAAGCCAGCCAAAAAGATATATTTTTCATCCAAATAGGATATTTTAATCTATCTACTCGAAACGTATTGTTAGATAACGTTAATAACGTCCAATAATAACGAATGATTATTATAGTTTGACATGTAGAGATCAAGTAACAGTATTTTGATCACGGTCGTGTAACGAATTTAATTCAACACTGAACTTAAAAACAATCAGAAATATAAAATCTTACAAAATTCCTTAATTAAACTATTACTTATAACTATTAGCTAATTGTTTATTATTTCAATACCAATATGAAATAATATACTGTGAACATATAGTAGAAAATGTTTGAAGAAAGTTTGCGACAACTAACGCCTCTTGTCAAGGCCGCTTTGCCTAACAGATTCGTTCTAGCAAAGGGTGCGGTACTGTTTAAAGTTTGACCCGACGTTTCCGATGCTTTTCATCAGCCGTCACGAAAATCAATGTGGCATGGTTTCAACGTGTTTTAAAGTGTTAATAATTTTGTACCAAATGATTTGAGGATTTTATTTTTATTTCAACCATATTTCTTTTCTGGTGACCATATCATATCTTATTTCAGAGTTAATAATCGACGTGGCTCGTGTATACGGCTGCGCTGGCGCTGAAGCAAAGCGCTGCGTTCTTCGAGCTATCGAAAGTCCACTCCGCGCTGTGGCCGCCTCCGCACCCCCCGGAACTATTCCATCGGCGTTCCACATTCTGCTGCAGGACTGTCCTCGCGGTGCGGAAACGCTGCTCACGAGATTGGTCCATATACTTACTGATAGAGGTAAGTAAACTGTTCTGTAATTTTTTAATAAACAAAACAACAGAAATGTGTAGAATTAATACTTTATTTTTCCATCTTTGTAGTGGTTGTCTTATAACTTATTTTAAACTATTGGCTTTAAACAAAAGGTTTTAAATCAAGCTCATATACTTAGTCCACTGACTAGCTGTGCCCGCGACTTAGTCCGCGTGGAATAGTTGTTGGGCATCATATTATTTATATTTTTATTCATTCTTGCAAACAATCTGCGCAGATTTATAAATTATAGCTGTCAGAACGTCGTCCTCGTCCCGTTGTTTTTTGGAAGTTAATTTTAAAATATTATATATACATATATCTTTCGGTCATTTTTTAATTACAGAACCATTGTCGCAGCGCAAAGGAAGCCCTCAAAAACGAATAAGCTTTCTGTTTTTTTTTTCATATTTCCCTGTGTTTCTTCTCACGATGTCACATTGTGATGTTGTGGCCTAAAGCCTACCTCGATAAATCCTCCAACTAGCACAAAAAGAAATCAATTTGAACTCGTAGTTCCTGACATTATTTTAGTATAGATAGAATAAAATAGAACATTTTATGTTTCAGCACCCCCCTCGCCTGAGTTAGTGTCTCGTGTACGCGAGCTTTACGCCACAAGAGTTTCGGATGTACGATTTCTCATTCCAGTACTCAACGGGCTATCTAAGCGAGAGGTAAGTTATATTACTCACAGTTCCCACAGTTGGGACCCAAACGATAAAATTTTAGAGGCCTATAATATGGAATATTCCTCTGCCCGATTTAATAATGACAAATAACTAAGCTATAGGTGAGCTATAAAACACCTTTTTTTTCAGATACTTGCAGCTCTACCTAAGCTAATCAAACTAAACCCAAATGTCGTTAAAGAGGTCTTCAACAAATTGCTCGGCTTACAGAATCCTAATAATGAAATATTGCCCGGTAGGTGGTATATGAAGTTTTATTAAGAATTCAAATTTGAAATGTATTTTTAATATTGATGGACTTCCAAAAACTTTTAAAAGCTTTGTGTGGATCATATACACAATACATATACTTAGAAAATCTTATAATTTTACATATAGTTCATAAAAGATATAAGTTTGAAGTATTATAGTTTGATTTTGCAGATTATACAGAAATTATTTGTGAGTAACATTTACTTAGCACTTTACTGCCCTTACTATAAGTTCAAGTCGTGTATTATATATTGCATTTTTGCACTAGATTTATAACATTTTTGCTCAAGAAAATAAATTCAAATAATAAATTTTCCTTACAATATATTATAAATATAAATTGATATATAATTTTTTTCACTTTAAATCGACATTTCGAGAGCTTTTCAGCCGTGGTAAGGGGGGAGCGGGAGGTGGTGATTGTTATCTTAAAAATCTTAATTAGTTAGTTAATCAAGTAATAAACCGCGTTTTAAACCGTTGCAAGTGTCTTATTTAATGCGTACCACTCACATAACTTGCAGACCGTACTTTAAATATATTTAAATTTACTTTTTCAGTCAGTCCAGAAGAGTTGCTGGTCGCTCTGCACCTCATAGATCCAAACAAAGCTGATCTTAAGTTCATCATTAAGGCAACAGGGTTGTGCTTTGCTGAAAAGCAAGTTTATACTCAAGATGTATGTCATCAAACTAAACTATAATTATTTGCAAAAAATATATATATATCCTGTGAGTGGCATATCAATAGTTTGAAAAAGTTTTTACGATGACGTGTAGGACATGGTCGCTCAATTGGTTAGAGCAACAGCACGGTGCTCTTTGGATGCGGGTTCAAGTCCCGATCGTGTCGTAAAATTCATTTCGTCTAAAACGATTTTTATTTTATACAACGCCATCTTGTGTTATTGCATGAAATGATATTAAAGTTTGCAAAATATTTGGTTTGTCAAACGGCTATTGTTTATTAGTAACAAAATTTGTATGCAATAATTAATAATACAAAAAGTTTCCTTAAAAAAAATTGCGTCTCATACCGGCACGTACTTCGCAATAAATTGTCAAGTTTTATGTACTATTTATTATATAATAGATATAAACAAAATGTACCCAGTACTATGTTACACGTAAGAAAAACATAATTTCTGTTTTATACTGTAAGAAATGTTTTTTTTAATTCATGTATTACACATAAACTATGGTTAACTCCAGGTGGTATCAGCGGTTTTACAGCGTTTGGCTGAGGAGCAAGACACCCCGGTGCTGATGATGAGGAGCGTTCTTCAAGCTCTGACTCTTTACCCGAATCTTGGACCGCTCGCGCTCAACATTCTACAACTACTTATAGACCGAGAGGTATGCATATATAATCAATCAACGTATTGTCTGTCTTTGTCATATCATTTAAATAGAAAAAGACGGACTGTTTTACTTCTAGTGATTTATATATCGCAGAACAATTATACAATAGTTATATGCATTGTATATAGAACGTAAATGTTTTGTATTTACTGTCTAGTAAATACAAAAGTTATTGCGCAATAATATTATAGTTATCTATACTAATATTATAAAGAGGAAAGATTTGTATTTTTGTATGTAACGGATAAACTCAAAGAGTACTGGACCGATTTTAATAATTCTTTATTCATTTGAAATCTACATTATCACTGAGTAACATAGGCTATATTTAGTACTTGATTACTATAGGCATCTATAGACATTCTTATCCAACGGAAAGCGTAAAAAAATTAGCCATAAAATATATTTCATCGCATACGCTGCGAACAGTATTTATGATAAGACAAAAAATGTTCGACAATATTATAGAATATATAACTAACTATTGTAGTTACTTCACTATAACTACTTTTTTACATTGAACAAATTGATAGAAATGCGCAACAAAAACAGACCGTGTTATCCATACCATTTATAAATTTTTATCCAAATAAATAATTTAATATTCAAGACTGCCTCAATACCTGATGATTAATTATTGAAATCGGACATGTCATTCAAAAGATATCATGAAATTAAAATTAAAATACATGCTGCCGGCGGTCGCCACGTCGCGAATCGAGTAACTAATTCGACGATAGAGGGGCAGTGGGCTCCTCACGCAGTGGGCGCGAACGACATTGTATATTTCGACTTTTTTAAAACATTTTAGTTTTAGTATTAGGAATCTATATAAACTATACGCACGACAGTCAAGCGTCGCAGCTCGCTCGCAGCGGCTTGTCTACCCGTGCGAAGCCGAGACTTGCCGCTAGTACGTGAAAGTAGTGTTTGCCAAGCAGTGTATGTGTAGCATGTTGTTAGCGCGATGATTCTGGGTTTGAAACCCGGGGAAACAATAGAATGGTAAGACGGGCTGTTTCGGCATCACTAGCGCCATCTAGCGTTAAGCGGAGGAAACTTTAGGCTATATCGCTAGGATCGATACGGAATCTTCCAGCCAATCGGGTGCTATAAAGCTGTGGTGGCCGAAGGCAGAAGCCGGATTCTACTCGAAGATAGATCTCTTCGCATAGACTATATAATATATTAAATCGTATACGTGCTAATCTAAAACCCCAAAATCGACAAAAATCGTTAAGTGTGTTTGTGGATGCTGAAAACCGTCTCTAAACCTGGTAATCTAGTAAGACTTTCAGTATTCAGCAGTAGCGATTCTGCTAAAAAAATTCCCTTGTGTGCGAACCGCACGAGCATATGTAAGTTAGTCCGTAATTTCACATTACGGAATTTGGTCCTAAAAAGGGGTCTTCCCAACCTAATTAAAAAGATTACAAAGAGTTTTTTGCTGATGCATGCTTGTTACGTTTCAGGTATGGAGCAACAAAGTGGCGTGGGAGGGTTGGGTGAAGTGTTGCGAGCGTCTCGGTTCTCAGGCGACTAAGGTTCTAATTGCGTTGCCTGCGCGTGCACTTCCATCCGTACCACCGAATCTTGCGAGACTCATAGAAACTACGGTAAAGTGGATATTTTTTCTTTTTAGAGCGGGTTCTTTTAAACCACAAGCAGTTTTCGTTTAACTTGCGATTGAAACTTATGTATTGACAGTGGTTGCACTTCACTGGGGATTTAATTATTTTGCATTGCACAAAGCGATTATATCGGGTACAACAAGTTTTTTAAGAGACACGAGAAAATAAATTAGACTCTCCTCTTTATTTACAGATTAGTGCCAATTTAAATGAAACACTTTAACGGTTTAAACTCAATATATTAGTTAAACTTATTTAAAAATGATTTTTAACTTCGGCCCGACGTTTCGGACGCTTTGCAGCAGCCGTGGTCACGTCTCCCCGTTTTTTAAACCGTTAAAGTGCTTCATTTAAATGTGTGCTACTCGCGTAAACTATAGACAGTATTTAGATTAGTGCCTAGCTCAACTGATTTCTTTTAAAAGTTAAATAAGATCATAATAATTTGTCTTTACGTCAGAGAAGAACAGACAAGTATAAGGTGATTGGTATATATACCACCCATATAAGATAGAAACATATAATGCCTTAAGATTGCACTTAGAAAACCGCATATTGAAATCGACACGATAAATTTTACTTTTTGTACTGCCGTCAGTGGTTAGAAACCTGGACGGAGAAGTGATATACAAAGAAGTTTGAATCTTATTTTGTTTGCAGGAGGGTTCAAATCCGTTTTCACCGCCGCCAGTTTCAAATCCCATAGAGCCGTTGCCACCAGGAATGGAATGACCATAGATTATATACCTAGGCTCCATTACAAAATACAGACTATATACACAATGTCATCAATAATCGTTTATCGACTAGACAGATAATAACAGATCTATTTTTTATTTTATTTGGGCCAATATATAACAATAGTGCAGTAGAGCAGCGCTGTTGGTTAAACGACGATTGATTAAGCAATATGTATAATTTACATGATGCAAGGATATTTAATAAAATTTTATGAATTTATGAAAGATTTTATTTTATTTAGCCTTGTAAGATAAAAAATAGTAAAATTCTCATGAAAAAATAAGCTTAGTTTCTCCCCTCCCTGTTATTATACACATGTATATAATATAATAATACTTTCTAGGTATTTACTCAATTGCGAAGTCGTCAAAAATAATCAAAGACGTAATGCAAACCTAAAGCCCCCGATTCAAATATAAACATGAAAATATAGTTTATTCACACAATTACGAGTTCAAATAAGATCAAAGTACAGAAAGCAAATGTTTTTGGAATTCAAAACCAGAAAAAAATAATACAAACCATATTCTTAATTTAATTTGTAAAAAGACGTTTTCGGTGATATTCCTTTGAGTATATTTTCGACGCTGTATGGGGTATCTGGAATTAAAAAAAAAACAAATTTCATTTTTATATTCCTAAAACCATCTTTCTTACACCGTCAAGAACTTTGTCCTTTTTACTAATCGGTTTTATTTACATGCCAGTAGTTCCATTATTTACCTATGATTCGAACTCAGAACCTCTCGTGCTTTTACCAATTTACATAGCTACAGAGGTGGTCAGATTTGATTTGACATGCGGATGTGTATTTCATAGATGGCAGCACTTTAGTGTTTATTTTTAAATATTGCTACTAGAGGGCGCTATATATTATGTGTAGAATCCTAAAACGCGCTCTTAAAGTAAATCCGGCTTTGTATATATAGTTTGACTAAATATTTTTAAAGTATCGCTTCTCGGCCTTTTGGCTAAGATCAAAGTGTAGTATCTGTTCTTTTCAGCTTAATATCTGAAAGTTCCCGCATCGCGGGACCAGTATATTAAACTGATTTTTGGAAGCTGACGGGATGTTCGGGGCTCGCTCCACTCCTGTCGCGGGTCGGCCCGGCATTGCAGTGCCGCCGGGATCGGCCTAATATATGTTTTATGAATCAGTCTAAATAGTTTAGTATTTAATTATGACCTTATGAAAAAATAGGTAAAGGTCTATCATAATTAGTATCATATCTCAAAACAAGAGGCTGCTAGAGGATGAGTGGCTAGTAACAAAAAATAGGAAGGTGCTGTTGGAGATTATCATTTTTAGACAATGAAAATATAAATAACTCATCTCATAAGCTAGCAGTAAGGCTACTCTGCCTGTAGCGGCCCCACATAATAGATATCGATATCTTGAATTTTGGCGGTAGCTGGTTCGCAAACGCCTTCATATACGTGTTGTTAATCAGTTTGGTAATAATCTTTGTGTATACATAATATATTCATTGATTGTTAAAATAATAATAACGGGTCGTAGGTCTGCACCGTTTCAAACGTGTTTTTAATCAATTTATATGTACTTAAAGCATTTCAGAATTCATCTAGAAACTGTATATCTAATGTGTAGAAGTAACATCGAAATTTCGGCCTCGTCGCTACCATCCAGAGATGAAAAATCCGTGAAATGTAATTCATCATGCATTTCTGTTGTAGTCTGTCGATATCCAAAAACAAATCGACAGCGCATCTAGCTTAAATGTTATATGTGGTACTCTATCGTATAAAATATACCGGTCAAGTCAATTTACAGGCGTTTAGTTAACAAACATATTTATCCCGTATTCGCTAATAAGCTTTCATCCTGTAATATATTTTGTATAAAGTTTTATATCATATCCGAAACACTTACCAACATGCACCCAATCGTTATCAATGTATCCAAATTCTTTGCGGGCAGCTAAGATTGTTTCCTGTAAGGCATTCACCACAACTACTGCTAATACTAGGGCTGGCTCACCGGTCGCTATAACAGAAATTGTTTTAAATATATATCATATTGTTATACTTTAAAGCACTAAGTAAAACAAGTATATCTTTGATTTGCACAAATATATCTTTTAAAAGGTAGTTAATCAACACTCATGCATGCCATATCTATAATATTATACAACAATAGTAGCATTGTATACCTCACAGTAACATAAAATAGTTTTAAAAAGTTTGCCGAGAAGGTTTTTATAATCAGTTGCCAAGTGAAACGACAATCACAAGGAAAAGATAATTAAAGTGTACCTTTCGATCGCAGCACGCCGTTAGTGTTATAAGAGTTTCTTTTAAAAGTGACCCTGAAGTCGACTGGTATGTCTGTTGCTCCCGGGGGCTTATACGTCCAAGTCCTGTCTGTGAGGAGACGGCCTGACGGAGCGTACAAGAGACGCTCTGATGTCCACATACCCAGACCCATTACAAATGCACCTTCGATCTATAAACGAAGTTACAATTTAGTACAATCAAGTGCAGAAGTTAATTACAATTAATTTAAATTAAGATAGAGCTTATATTTTTATTACGTAATAATGTTGCTTAATAAATCATCAATAATGGTTGCAGCAACATAATATAACAAATCTATTGAATCAGTTTAAAAACAGTTGAATATTTAATAACATTAAACAAATATAATATTTTATAAATCACTTCTTTCGGCGGTTAGAAACAACCGCTTATTTTGATTACTAGCGACCAGCCCCGGTTTCGCTCGGATGCAATGCTGATACTAAATACAATACAGAAAAACTGTAAACGTTGTATATATACGAAAACCTTCCTATTGAATTATTCTATCTATTAAAAACTGCAACAAATTCCTTTTTAAGCGTACATAGGGACTGAAAAAGCGACTTTGTTTTTTACTATGTAGTGATTCGTCTAGTCTTATAAATGTCTACGGGCTTTCTATAGGCAAATACAAACATTAAAACATTTTATATGAACAAAACTACGTGCTATTTACATGAAGAGTAGATTTAAAAACCAGACCTGGCCAACGTCCAACGATGGACTCAAACTCTGTCCCGTGTCCTCGATGATGTCGACCCTTAATATCTGATGATTTCCAGTCAACACGTCGAGTATGACCTCCGCAGAACATACTCCATACACTGAATATTCTTTCAGGGAATCCAATTTGGACGTCAGAGCGTTCACTTGAAGGTTTATTCCTAGAAATTTGTAAATTTTAATTTGTACATTTATTTTGTTAAACCCACAATAATTTACATATTAATACACTAAATTTTGTATGTAGATGTATGTGTGACAGTTTGGGCACAGCCGTTTCCGTATTCTGCATTAAATCTAATAGTCAATTAATTTTACAGAAGATGTAACTACGACGAAACAGATGGCCTAGTAGCAGTTTTTACTTTGACATTAAAGAACCTTCTCTATTTATCTCCCAAAACCACCAAGCTGAAAATCCGAAACATCGGGCCGTAGTTAGAATAATTCAAAATAATTTAACAATATTTCGCGTTAAAAGCGTTAAAATTATTTTATTTAAATTGTACTACCCGTACCTAAATGGAAGAAATAATACATATCTAAAGTTATATATATAGCTACTGAGTACAGCATTTTTATTACAGAGAAGGATCCAGACAAGCATGAAGCTAACTTGATGGAAGGTTATTCTAATTGATCACATTTGTTTTAAGCCCTCTTTTTGGTTTGAGGTAAAGAGAATTTTACTTCAATATTTACTGACTGACACTTACTATGTAGTACTAACCTTTTTCAAACGCGGCTTTCACCACCTCCGCCCAAGTTGGCTCATTCATCGCCTGTTTGACTGGCTCAAGTCGCTTCAAGAGTTCTTCACAAGCTTTGACAGTAGCGTGGGCTACGCATTCGCTGGTAACACTTCCACTACTGGCTATGGCGTTGGGCGAAATGAAACTATCCGCTCCTTTCACCTTTATATTTTCTAAGGGTACCTGTAAAGCCGAACAATCAAACACTCCAAAATGAATACACTCAGTATCGCAACTATTGTAACAATATCCTCCAAAACCTTAAAAATCTTCACGACAGCATGACTATACAAGAAAATAAAAACGACAACCGAAAACTCTGGAAATGTATCAAAAATATATGCAATCTTAATTCTAATAAAGAAAATTCAAGTAAATTACTAAATATCAAACCAAACCCGGAAGAATCCCTCAATACTGTAAATTCATTCTTTTCAACGATTGGCGAAAAGATTTCTACAGAAACCTTGCTCAAATTAAAGCGAACTGAAAACGATCTAGTCCAGAGTATTTCCATTCCCTCCAAACCTAACTCTTTTCTGTTTCTCCCTTGCGACGAGCGTGAAATCCTTAAGATTATTAACTCCCTTAAACCCCATGCGGCCCCAGGACATGACATCATAAGCAACCGTATAATTATTTCCCTAAAAAATATATTAGCAGCGCCTATAGCATACATTTGTAACCTCAGTATTGAACAAGGAATTTTTCCCGAATCGTGGAAACTTGCGTACATTACCCCAGTTCATAAATCCGGTTGCAAGACGCAAGTTTCGAATTACCGCCCTATCTCACTTCTCCCAAGCTTAGCTAAAATTATGGAGAAAGTCGTCAATACAAGACTACTCAATTACCTGGAAAAGGAAGACATGCTAGCTAATAACCAATTTGGTTTTAGGCATAACAAATCGACAGAAGACGCAACTACTGCTCTGGTTGAGACTGTTAGCTCAAAATTGGACGAGGGTCAAAGGTGTATTGGTGTTTTTCTCGATGTAGCGAAAGCTTTTGACACTATCTCCAGACCAATCCTGTTGAAAAAAATGGAAAGATTAGGATTCCGGGGCAACATCCTAAACTGGTTCCGATCTTACCTATCCAACAGAAAACAAATAGTCAGAATAGATAGTTTAAAAAGCCTGGAAAAAGTAGTCTCCTACGGCTTGCCACAGGGTAGTGCAATAAGCAGTTCTCTATTTCTAATCTATATTAACGACTTATGTACAATGAAGCTTTCTAATGCCAAGTTATTCTCCTTCGCTGACGACACGGCGATTATCTTTTATTCACGTTCCTGGGAACAAGCCGCCCTCGTTGCCCAAACGGGTCTCACCCGTATTTCTCAATGGCTCACCAATAATCTTCTTTCGCTTAATACAACAAAAACTAAATACATTTGTTTTAACATCTCTAAGGCAACTGCCCCAAAACCAATCCCCCCTATTAAACTCCATTCTTGTCATAACCCCTTCTCGACCTGCCAATGTCCAACCATAGAATCGACTGATTCTATTAAATACCTCGGGGTAATGGTAGACTCGAGGCTTTCTTGGGGTCCTCACATTAGTTATCTGTGCGCTCGTGTCCGAAAACTTTCAAGCGCCTTTAAACGCCTCAGTAAGGCGGCAGAGACTAATACTATTAGGACAGTCTATATAGCTTTATGCCAATCTGTGTTATCTTATTGCATTTCCACATGGGGCGGTGCGGTAACAGGTCTTATGCTCAAAATAGAACGGGCACAGCGTGCTATCCTAAAAATTTCCCTTAGAAAACCGTTTCGGCATCCAACTTCAGAATTATACAAAGAATGTAATCTCCTGACGGTCAGGCAACTGTATATTATATCAACTTGTCGTCGCCAACTCAAAACGCCATCACAATCTAAAACATCCGAGCAAACATCTTTAACACAACGAAAAGTCCAATTCCGAACTCCACTCAAACACACCTCTTTTGCCCAACGATTTTTTACTTTTAAAGGTCCCTTCCTGCTTAACTTATTCATTAATAAAAATATAATTAGCCCACTTACTTCTTATTCTTCCCAATTAAATAAAATTAAAGTGTTTCTTCTAAAATTAAATTATACTCAAACAGAAAACTGTATTAAGGTAATTGCATGACAAAATGTTATCCATATTTTTAAGTTTATTTTTTATTATTTAAATACTTAGCATATAATAACTTTATAAGTACATAGTAGATACTAAGTTTTTCATTGTTTTTCTCGAAATGCACCGGAAGAGTCTAGCCGCCCACGACACAGGGAATCCTAGTGTGGGGGCTAGCACACCCTGTAATGATATGTACACAGTTTTGGTGAATAAAGAATTTGTATTTGTATTTGTATTTGTAAAATATTGCAGTGATTTTTTTTTAATGATAGAGTAGAACAGACAAGCATTGAGTCCGATTGATGGTAGGTGAAATACCCTAGCTATATAGGATCTACACAAGATGCGCGGGCGATTTTGGCTTTGCATATTCGGAAATTAACAGGCTAAAAGCGAAACGATATTAATCTTTCATCTGTGCACTCTGGTTTGTAACCCGGAGGGAATTTCGATATTGCTACCACCCATTTCATATACAGAGTTCCAGACGAAGTTCAACGTGTTTCAGAAAAAATTAGAATCGTCGTCGGACCCAGTGTGGATCCAACACCGGGTCCTGTTGATTAGTAGCCATACATTGCTGCCATGGTCACATGAAAAACAAACGACGGCTACTCTATTCGACGGGAAGTCGGATCGTAGTTAAAAAAAATACTGTCTATAGTTTACGCGAGTAGTACACATTTAAATAAAACACTTTAACGGTTTAAAACGCGATATATTAGTTAAACTTATTTGCTAATGATTTTTAACTTTGGCCCGACGTTTCGGATGCTTTGCAGCAGTCGTGGTCTCCCCGTGACCATTTAATCCGTTAAAGTGTTTTATTTAAATAAATAAATGTAACTAATGCATTTCGCGTTTTAAACCGTGAAACATGTTTTATTTAAATAATAGAGAATTGTTTCTTTCTACAAGACTCTAAGAATCAAAAACATCAATAATTATAAGCATTGAACATTTATAGATAGTACAGATAGACTAAACTCTTAATACCTCTACATTCATCTTCTCTACATTTATCAAATTTTTATTTTTCTTATTTGATACTGGCCATTATTTCAAGACGTTATTAAATAATTGATATTAAACACTTTTCGTTTTTTTTGTATAGTAGTAGCTTTAAAAATTTAATAAAAATATCTAATAAACAAAAAGCCTTACAGTCCCAACTGAGAGGTAATTGAGGAGGAAGCCTTAATTTTAAAACTAGTACCCATTTTTTAAATAAAACACTTTTACGGTTTAAAAGTTAATTATCAACTATTTGAAAATTATTTCACTACCCCATTTTTTTTTATTGTTCGACAGTATTTAAAACTAGTACCTTCAAAGTATGCGCGCACACTTGCGCCACCTTCGTATTAATCCCCTGACCCATTTCTATACCACCATGGGATATTAAAATGCTCCCATCTACGTGGTACACCGATATCGTCACTGGGTAGGTCCCGTCATAGCCAATAGGAAAGGACATTATCGACATCTTCAAAGACTTTTTCGTCCAAGCATTTTCCGAATTGTACTTTGCAATTTCAACCTTCCTCTCTTCGTGTTTCGATTCAATTTTGAATGTGTCTATCATATCTTTGAGGTCACGGTGATCTGGTGATATGTGAATGAGTTTTACGTCTAACGGGTCACGTTTCGTGGTGAAAGCAATCCGTTCCATTATATGCTCCACGATTGCCGCACCCTCAGTTGTCCCTGCAAAGTTTTATCAAAATCTTACTTTAAAAATGTGCAACTTTTCACCTTTAAGTGTGAGAAATCCATAATAAACTTTAAGCAGTTTCCGAGATGAATCTAACAAAACACACAGATTTTCGCTTTAGAAAACACTGCAAGTAAATTTGTTTCTTTTTTTATAGATTAAGACAGATAATTGTGGGGTTTAGCTACAGAAGTTGAAATAAAGAAGATGTGCTATATATATGTCTTTACTCGGATCAAATTTAAATAATTCTACCTTACATTCAATATCCAGAGATTCCAAATGAAGTTCATTATGGCTCAGAAATCTTAATATATATTAAGATTTGAACCAACTTCAACCCCGTGAAAAGCAAAGCCATTGATTGACCAGTTCAATATTAGTTGTAAATAAGATCGACGAGCCCGTTATATATTTTTAATCTGTCAGCTATATGAAGTATATATATTGATAGGAAAACTTCTCTGACAATAACAAGTCCAATTTGAAAGTCATTAAATAATATTCATTCAGTTAGTGTCGCCACACATATAAAGCATGTTTTAATCCGTTAAAATAGTCTCATTAGTTGTAAAAAATGTGCAGTTCATTACCTGGCGCCCTACACCAAGTGTTGCTGGCTTTGTCTGTCAACACACTGTACCCTTTAACATTCCATCTTGACACGTCATATAA
Source organism: Leptosia nina (assembly GCA_963661955.1). Taxonomy (NCBI): domain Eukaryota; kingdom Metazoa; phylum Arthropoda; class Insecta; order Lepidoptera; family Pieridae; genus Leptosia; species Leptosia nina. Next base: position 897,498 of record CAVLEF010000004.1, on the reverse strand, counting down.
GCTGGACATCATGGAGGTAATGGAACTGGCAGCGGAGTCATTGAATGAACACCCGTTATCGGAATAGTAGGATAGGTTAACGTACTGTGTCACACCCGATGCATTTACAGCTACCTGAAAGAAAAATACAAATATAAATAATAACAGAACAGAATAAACATTTTAATACACTTGTAACGGTTTGAAACACTTGATCCCACATAACAGCGTGTCAACGTGAGTTCGTTTTGTAAGCACCCAGCTAAACTGACTTCAAATACAGACTACGACGAAACAGATGTCGCTAGCATAGCAGATGATTTTTACATTAGAGACACTCTATCTTCATCCCTTCCATGATAACAATTGTTGCAAAGCATCCGAAACGTCAGTTCGTAGTTAAATAAATTGTAAATAAGTTAAGTCGCGTTTGAATACCTTAAACGTGTTTTATTTGAATGTATACTAATCGCGTAAACTACAGAGAATGCTCAAAGAGTTATAACGAGTGTGTGGGACTCAAACACACGACCGGTGCGTTCCAAATGAGCAGGGCATTATACGAAATGAACTAAAATATATTTCAAGTTTTCGCTTACCTCATACTCCGTATAACAAGCCTGCCGTTTTCCAATGGCTGCCATATTGTGCGTAAGCGGCAGCACGAGCGTAGCGGTCCGGTTCAGCTTGTGCGCTACAAGGGCACAAGCGCAAGCGATAAGCGACGAGCGAGAAGCCTTGCCGCCGTAACCACCTCCTATTCTACTCACTTCTACTGTCACGCTGAAATAAATAAGTAAATATTTTTAAGATTATCAATTTCTATGACAATTGTGAGGAAAATCAATAATAAAGAAAGGTTTTTGGTTCATTATTTGCACAACTTACTACCTGAGACTTGTCTTGTAAAAAATATCTAAGATAATTAACGTTATAGTCTACGCGAGTAGTAACTACATAAATAAAAAACATTAATGGTTTAAAACTTCGGCCCGACGTTTCGGACGTTTTGCAGCAGCCGTGGTCACGGGGAGACGCCGGGCCGAAGTTAAAAATCATTTTCAAATAAGTTTAACTAATATATCGCGATTCAAACCGTTAAAGTGTTTTATTTAAATAGTTAACGTTCGTTAAAAATTGATATTATACAAGTTTCTGATATCGATCTTAATCAATATCGTTTTGTTGTGAAATAAGCTTGAATAATTTTATTTTGAGATAGTTTTGACTGAGGAAGTTACTACACTACCATAGACTAAAGCCCCATTTTTATTCTTCCTCTTCTTACCTGTTCAAAGGCATATTCAAAGACTTAGACACCGCAGCTTGTACTAAATCCATCCACTGCGTCGCCGACCGTACGACCAGACCGCGTCTCGTGTTGCTCACTGTACAGCTCTGAGTCTCCATTGTAAAATGGTATTGGTCTGGCACTGTAAATTTCCCTTTAATTGTATGGATAACATCTGTACCCCTGTCTGTTGGGGTGAGGGACGAGTCTTCGCGTATCTGAAAAAATACGTATAAACGTCGCATTGGACACCAAATAATAAGATAATCAGTTACCTAGTTTAATTATAAATATTTTTTTAAATAATTAATATCAATAATAATGGGTTATCCATTTTAAAGATCAAACCAGGAACGCCAAACAGACAAAAATAATAAAATAAAATTTACGCAAAAAAATTCTTCTTGTCTGTAGTTAATTTAAATATATCTGCACGTACTACTGTTTTATTTTATTGTCACAAATACCTACATTAATAATAATAATAATGTCCTTTTTAAATTATGGCTTTTTATTTGTTTTGCGTATTACCCGTTGACAAACTTGCCTACTTTAATAAAATGATAATGCAAAGACAACTTGAAAAGCCTCAAAAAATTCTAAGAAACAAGTCAAGAAAACATAAGACCAGCTTAGGGCAACCCATAAAATGAACACCTATATAAAAAAATATTATACAATATTAAGACTTACGCGGGCTGCTTTATCTGGTGCAGCCAAGGCATCTTGCACGTTTAACACCGGTTTGTTCTTCGATTCTTTGTAAACAACTTTGACTAACTCGGCTGCCTTTAAAGCTAGTTTGTGGTTGGTAGCAGCTATCAAAGCTATAGGCTGGCCGTAAAAAGATACTCTTTTGCGTGGTAGAATTTCTTCATCCGCGGAGACCCAAGGAATGTCTGTGGGGGTAAACGAGTTGAGTCCCGGGATATCTTTGGCTGTGTAAAAAGTTACAACGCCGGGCAGTTTCTGAAAAAAAAGATAAAAAAATCGTAAATTTTATGTCTAAACACCAGCTTATGGCCAGTCAAAGGCTATAAAACATCGCTTTGCAACTAATAAGATCAGAGAAACAGCATGATGAGTAAAACGGGGAAAATCGTTTATAACTGTGGTTTCACGTTGCGTACGCTACTAAAACGGTTCAAGACACCCAAAAAAGTGTGTGTATGTTAGATTGATTCCTCTTGAAATAATGTGCAAGATATCCGAGACACTATATATCTTATGTATATAGATGTTATGTAGTAGTCGTATTTATTTAAATGTGTACCTCTCGCGTAAACTATAGACCTAGTGAGATCAACAAGTTTATGGTAAAGAATTAAGAACTCATACCAGGGCCTCAGCAGGATCAAAGGAGACAATTTCCCCGACGCAAATTGTAGATAGCACGAAGGCTACGTGGACATCACGTGGTGAACTATGCCTGTCACAGGCATATGTAGCTTCGCCGGAACACTGCGAAAGATAAAATCAAAAGATAAATATTAAAATGTCTAATTTTATATTTTTTTAACACTTAAATTCTAAGGTAACTTGAGAAACAAATATGCGAACGCGCCGTATATATTACATAAGTTTTTATATAGAACCTTCATATTATATAGATTTTTATTTTTATATACAAATCGTCAGCTTTCATTAATTTTGTTCATTAATCTATCAATTGTTACTTGAATCCACAATTTTTAAATCCTTTTGTATGTTAAATAATTGTATACAATATACGCAATTTAACTTATTTTGTTCTGTACAGAGTTGATGTTATAAGCTTTTCCAAAAAGCTTTGCACAAAGATGGACAATTATAGACGTTCTTCTCGTTAAAGTGTTTTTTTTCTAATAAAATGATTTATCAAAGATTTTAAAACATGGAATGGATATCACCTGCGCTAACGCTTCCAACTTGACAACTGGTTGATTTAATGGCCACAACGCTTTATCCGTGTCAAAAGTCTGTGTCCCGCGAGATATAGCCCTTGACAGAACATCACCTCCAGTTTTGTATCGGGGACTGACTGATGGGTTAAGAGATAATATAGCCTATGGGAAACATGTGATATACAATATTATTTTTAATCAGTACAGAACCACTGTCCAACGATGAATAGTATATCTTAGCGTTTGGTCATTCTGTGAATGTCTAAAATTAAAAATAAGTCGGCAGCGAACCTTCTTTCAACGTCGACGGGCTCGTTGGTGTAAAAGTAGCAATGAATGAAATTATCTACGGATCGTGGATTCTATCCCCACAAGGTCCACTATGTTTCAAATCAATCTATAATTTGTCTGTAACATGTGGAACATGAAAAAGACGTGAAGTTAAAGCAAGGTTCGTTTCGGTTTCAGTCGGTGGATTTTCAAAGCCTAAACTAGTCGCCAGCGCATCTTGTTTAGTGGTTATATGGCTGGATTTCTACCTACCATCAAGCGAATGCCTTCTTGTCTGTCCTCGTCTATCAGTAAAAAGGTTATGGTTATCTGATCTTCTCCGTCATAAAGAAACAAGCAAGAGGTATTTTTGCTGTTGGTAACTAATAAAAAATAAGAATATACCTTGTAAAATAATCCCAGAGCAATCGCCTTTCTGCAACCCGGCGATGGTTCTGGACTATAATCTTTCAACACTAATTCTTCTTCTAACTTCAGTAGCGCTTGCTTCAATACATTTTCGTTAAATAAATTCTGTCCTTTTAAAACGTTTTCCGTTTCCGTTGCGTAAACGAAATCGGGACTTATATTACCATAGACAATATTTGATGATATTACTCTATTGTCTTTGTCTACATGGAATAGGAAGCCTGCGTTTACAATGGCGTGGGCGTTCTGGCCGCGAACCATTATCTAAAAAATATTAATCATTATTTATTTATTTTACACTTAGGTACACAAAAAAAGAACATGAAATTTTAAAACTACATCAAAAGAAAAACTATAGAATACTGTCTGTAGTTTACGCGAGTAGTACACATTTAAATAAAACACTTTAAAGGTTTAAAACGCGATATATTTTAGTTCAACTTTTTTGAGAAATATTTTTAACAACGGCCCGATGTTTCGGACGCTTTGCAGCCGCAGCGTATCGCGTTTTAAACAGTTAAAGTGTCATTTACAAACTAGAGAAAGTAAAAAAAGTTCAATTTAGGATGAATAACATGATAAGGAAAGAGATTGTCAAAGGAGGAGCTAATCGTTCTGAGTCATTTAAAGTCCATTATAAAAATATATAAAAGTTTTTTTCCCAAACTGGGGATCAGTTAGGGAAAAACAAACTCGTGTCGAGTTATAAAAACTGTGTAGCATACCTTATAAGTCTTAATTAAATTCTTTTGCGAAAGCGGTGGAAGCTTAACATTAAGAATAATTTTGTTCTTTAAATCTGTATGCATAAAATCTTTCATCGTTATCACTGTTTTCGTCTTGTTACTGTCCACTGAAAAAAATATTTCATTATTACAAAATATCAATTGTCACATATTTTTAAGAATAATATTTTTAATAAGCATGCGTAACGTATTAAAATAAATCAATATTTAACGGTTTAAGAGCGAAATATATTAATTAACTTGTTTACAATTTATACGTCGAACCGTAGCTAAAATAAGTTAACTAATTTATTTCCCGTTATAAATCGTTAAAGTGTTTTATTTTAACGGGTAAAATACGTAAAATATTTTTTTTTTAATTTATAAGATAGTTTTGTAGTTTATTTTTATTTTATATGTATTTTTATTTAATTTTCGTGATCATAGGTCACTTGTTAGACGCCTAGAACTACTATAATCACGAAAAACCCGATCAAATAGAAAATGCACAAAGAACAAAACAATTACATACTTGCATGATCTGTGAAACATAGATTAGATAGATAGATTGTCTATTACTTTCCCCACTTATACAGGTTTAAACTTCTAAACGTACAAATATATTTTGCGTTCGATTCCCTTAAAAAGCGTCTAGTAAATTAATAACCTACTTGATTATTAGTTGGTTTTGTAGTTTGAACTCATGCAACGGCGTACAATACTTACACATCGTGACGCCAGCACCGATAGTTGCGAAAAGGACAAATAAGTCAGACGGAAAGTCGTGATGTCTATTTTTCAATGCTAGATTACCACCAATAGTACCTATCTGTAAAAATCGTGCTTTAGGGTCAAATGGAACTATGCATGCAAAAAAAAGATTTCATTTACAGATCAATAAGATATAACTTTATAATAGACTCGTTGCTTCAATAATCAAGGATTTGTTAGTCGAATCTCACGAGACAGCAGGTTTATATATAAATTTATGATTTTCTGAAAAATCATTGATATAAGATGGGTGGTAGGAATATTGAAATTCTTCCCGCGTCACGAATCACCTCAGTCTACAAATGAAGAACGCGCGAAGTGTGTCTGCGTTTCGGTACCATCTGAGGTATTTCAAATTTATAGAACCAGAATAGGCTTTCCTACATGTTATCGTTAACCTTCGATTAAACGAACCCTATATTTCCAATCTTCCTCTGTAATAAAATGTTGAAAAGTAATCTTATACATTCTTTAACTACTCACGTTTCTAACTGGCATATGGGCTACTAAATCCAAATGTTCCCTTAGAGTCTTCATGTATGAAAAATCCTCATTTGCCCCAGCCCGCTGGTCACAAACACTCATAAGCTCCGTCAACGTCATTCCAGCACCGATAACCAGATTGTCGTCAGTGTTTATATCTTGCAGTGCTTCGATTGACGAAATGTCTATGCAGACACGTGGTTCTACTGTGTTTGGATATACACCTGAAAAATATAGTTTGAATTAAGCTGAATATCGATCACGACTGATAACTTCTATAGACACTCTGCTTCAAGTGAAGTATTTGACATGAAAGCTTCGGCACATGGATAATAAAAAGAATTCAGAACTCATATAATCTTTTAATAACTAATGGAAATGAAATTCTAATTTAAGTCCTTCAGAATGCGATGCTATTAAGATAAGAAATTAACAGTTTGAAAATTTTACATTGCGAATAAGTTGAAAAAAAATCGACGATAAGGTGTCGGACTTGGTAGCTCAATTGGTAGAGCAACAGCACGGAACGTTGACGATGCTGGTTCAAGTCCTCCCCGAGTCGATTTTATTTTCGATTTTTTAAAGAAATTAACAGTTTAAGTAAATTATACAACGCTTTCGCGGCCATTTTGCAAAGTTTCTTAGATTTTGGAGCTGTTCGGCTGTCGTTATTCAGTCTTTGTATAGTCAAGGAACCTGCAGCGCCACCTCTCGGTAAAATCTACTAGTGATGGCGAATTTAATTACAACAACTCCAAAGCCCAAGCCGGTTAATATTTGTTAGAAAAGTTTAATAATTTCAGGAGCAGCAGCACGGAACGCCAAGGATGCTGGTTTAAGAACTATCGGTGTCGTAAAGTTTATTTATTGTAAATAAATATTTTGTTACTACCTTTTCCAGTGTTTCCCGCAACGAGTAAATAATTATCTGTACCTTCCCTGCTCAGCACCTGGAATTTTCCATACTTGTAATTATTATATTAAAATTTTCTTATATGTTTTTAAAATAAAAAAGGTCTGGGGACAATAGTGATGACAAAAAAGTAATTTTTGTTCGTTTGACAAATTTAAAAAATTTTGTCCTTTTGTATACTATCTATGAAAATGATGTCGGCGACTTTGTCTTGGAACATACCTTAAATACATCGTCCAAATTAAATGCTTTATACCATCGACTAACAACATCAAGTTGTAACAAGTCTTCGCTCGTTTTCTCTATTAGGCACCAGTCGTCGTCGCTACATTTCTTATTACAATCTGATTTACATTTCAATTCGTGGAGGTCTTCTAGGTCCTGAATATAAAGAAATAGAATGATAAAATATATGTCTAGGGGAACTGCAAGGAAATCCTGTACAATTTTTTTTATAAGATGCAACAAAACAAGTTAATAAGGAAAGAAATATTGTCATTTTTGCCCTTTGTTTCTGTAGAGGATTGTGGGGGAAAGATAACACTTTATTAACCCAGATGGATAAAACACTATACGGTGCCTAAAAAAAGTAACTTAAATAATTATTTTAAATAAAAACGTTTATAACACATACAAATGCCATTCTACCAGAGCTGTTTAAATTTTATTTCATAAATTAATTATGTTTATGTACTTTAAAGTTTAATAATTACAAAGGTTAAAGACTAGTATTTGTTTAAGTTAAGTTAAGCGCGTTGTTTTATTTTCAACATAACTCACTTGAACACTATCTTCCGGAATTGCTAAACTTTTGAACGCGTCCAAAATCGATCTGTACCCAGTACATCTGCAGATGTTTCCACCAAAAGCTCTCTCGACTTGTCTCTTACTTAATTCGCTTGAGCTTTTCTGAAGGCTGAAATTAAAAAGCAATATCACGAATACCATCAATACAGACAAAATAATTAGCTAAAACGTCTAAGAGTAAATTTGCTATTGTTTTTAAACAGGCGTTATATTTTACAATTAAAAAAATGATAATATACATATATTACATTGAAGCAGGTTCTTACAAACTTAAGAAATATTTACAGATATCTTAAACTCGCTTTATTTAAACGATTTCCGAGTAGTACGTATTAAACAAAATATTATGTCTTAAAAATTGTATTTGCGTTATGCTCGTCAAATGTACTTTATGCATTTAGCTAATTTAATACGCGAGTGGTACACGTTTAAATAAAACGGTTTATAACGCAAAATATATCAGTTAAACTTGTTTAATTTATTTTGACTCCGGCCCGACGTTTCGGATGCTTTGCAAAAGCCGTGGTCATGGGGAGGCGACTGCTGCAAATCTATAATTTTCAAATAAGTTTAACTAATATATTTCACGTTTGAAACCGTTACAGTGTGTTTTATTTAAATGTATTGTGTATTTATTATTTGTAATTAATAACTTCTATCCACTGACCTATACATATTCATAATCCAACCAGGTGTACAATATCCACACTGGGTCCCATTATAGTTCGCCAACCTGGTCTGCAGTGTGTGGTATCCGTCTTTGTGGTTACCGAGACCCTCGATAGTGGTGATGTCCCATTGGTGGCAGGATAATATGTGGACTAAGCACTGAGAGCAAACATTAATTTTTAAATGGTACGTAGAAATACACACAACGTCAACAGAAATGTATATTTGAATAAATTGGATTCAGTGTGGGCGTTTAAGGTACACTTTTAACGGTTCAAAACGCAAAATGTATTTTTTTTTTTTGCTTTCCAGCAGCCGTTGTCATGAGATTCAAATATTTTTTTATTATTAAGTTGTAGGTAAATGTGCACTAACTGAAAGTCAATACAATTTAATTTAAAAATAAATTATTTAAAATAAATTACTAACATGAGTGTTAAACGACCGAGCATGGAGAAAAAGGTATGTAAACACCATTAAAAGTAACTTAATTGCTTTTTTACATTGTAGTGTGCCCAGCCTGGGAAATCTTCTCCCTATGACAGTCGTCAAAAAACAGAAACTTATCTCTTAAAGTAATTACAGCTGAGCCTTCGTAGTGACATTATAGCCGGCTGAATTAAGGTTTAAAGGATTTATTCTCGAAGATTATATATACCATCACTTATGAGAATATAGATAGTTTATTATAAAAATACATACAGTTCAGTGCATTGAGGGTTTTAAATAAAATTAATTAAAGTTTTAATTATGAGGGTAGACAACTTGAGTTGTAAAATGTAGATATTTTTACGATAAGTAATTTCGGGTGGGCTTACATGATGCGATGAAATCTGGTTAGTAGAGAGTAGTAATAATGTAAAAAGGTCAAGAATCGTTTTTGATCATTTTAGCAAAAAGTACGAGTGCCAAGAATACCTTTCACTTCAAGCAGTGCGCAAAAACTCACCGAATTTACAGCGACCGTTCTCTTTTCTTTGGTAACTGGATGTATACGGGCCACAGAAACCACGCAAGCACCACAACCACCTTCGTGGCACATCGCTTTTGTCCCATACAGTCCTAGGTCGCGTCTCAGGTAATCATTTAGGGATGTGTTTGGTGTTACCTCAGATCCCGCTGAAAATACATAATTCCTGCTTAATAAACAGTCGGAACTCTCGGATCGAATAGACGTGATGTCTTTTCGAGTCGTAACATATCTATACTAATATTATAAAGCTGAAAGTTTGTTTGTTTGAATGCGCTAATCTCAGGAACTGCTGGTTCGAATTGAAAAATTCTTAGAGTTAGACCATTTATCGAGGAAGACTTTAGGTTATATGATATCAAGCTGTGATCAATAGGAGCGGAGAAACAGTGAATATGTGAGAAAAAATGGGAAAACCATTCTTCGAGGGTTTCCGTTGCGAAAACTTAATGAATTCTTCTTTAAACCATCAAAAAAATGCCTACATCATTTAAGAATAACTTGCAAGAACGATGGGATGCGATCTCGTTTTAAACCATTAAAGTAGTTTTTTAACCTGTAGAATTTTTAATTCGAATCATTAGTTCCTGAGATTACCGCGTTCAAACAAACAAACTCTTCAACTTTATATTTGTATATAAGTAAAAATTCTAACACCCAGCTGGCTAATAAATACAAAGATCAGAGATCACGGTCGAGATTCCAATTAGGTACCTATACACTACGCGACATAACAATAGTTGCATCTTGCACTTTATCACGTTCCAATAAGACTGCATTTTCGATAACATCACTGTCGGTTTCGTCAACTTTTAACAACGTAAGTGCTAGTAACATTTACGTTAACAGAGAATGTTAAGTTTAACTTAGTAAAACTTAAAGTTGAGGTAAAATTAACTAAATGACAAATGATAATTATATTAAACTAACAGTCTGTATTTACTGACAGAGGACAGACAAACGTCAATTTCATTTAATGAAAAGGCCAATGCCAAAATAGGCCGACAGCGCATTTTGTTTAGATGTTATATGGCTGGGGTATTTCACCTCCCATCAAGTAAATCTCATGCTTGCCTGTCCTCCTATATTATTACATCTGTATTTGGTAGTTCAAGACCCGGCCGGAAATTCCATTTTCCCACCACCCTTTTATTATCCAGATTGTAAAGACTATGTTTTGTGTTGAAGAAATGCCGGGGTCCGGTGGAAATCGACACTGACAATCTTATTATAGCGAATACATTTTAACTAATCTATACTAATATTATAAAGCTGAAGGTTCATCAACGAACTATATTTCTTTATTTCTATATAATACTATGTTCTTATGGGAGCAAAATTTCGTCGAAATACTTCATAAAGCAAAAGAACGTCTGCTAAGTCAGCTAGTTATCCATACTTGGCTTCCAACGAGCACGTCATAATAATGTGTACAAAATCTCGGTCCTGGGTGGCGAAGTGTAACGCAGGATCGACGGAAATGCTCTTGTTTTAGAGGCCAAGAGCCACAGGATCACTGGGCGAGTGGAGCAAAAGTATTTTCTTAACTTGGCGTCCTTAATTATCTTTTTCGCAATTAAACGTCAACATATTTCTTAGACGTAAGTGAAAATTACTTTAATTTACTTTTTACTAGTTACGCCGTATCACACGTACGTCATCACAAGAATATAAACTTTATTTTAAATAACTTGTTCAGAGCCTAGTTACTTGCCAGCGTTAATTAAAGACGGTATCCTGACCTGCCACTTACCCAACAAATAATTAAAAACAAGCTGACAGTGCATAGGTAGCTACCAACAAAGAAATAAAAACGTTCGTGGTATAATAAAAGCTCAAAATATTTATGCTTTACTATTATGCCAACAAGTAAACGTCTAATACAAATAGTCCTCGATTGTAAATAAATTGAATAAACGTACGGAGAAACTAATTTATTTCTTTATACCTAACATAACATTTCAATGCACGCATTATCTTGCAAATAGATAAAACGCAATGTATATATGTATTGTTAATGCAGTATTTGTTTATATATCTTTTACTTACAAACATTATACCGCTCCCCATTGACAGTAAAGTATATTTTATCCATATCTTATCACATTTATCGTGAAGAACGAAGAAACACGTGCTCCGAAATACGTGCATTCATGCGCAAGCGATGTTTGGTACTAGTTCATAATAGTGTTTTGCGGTCGCCAATGTCAATATTTTGACAGCGGGGAGCGATTATAAAATACAGCGTATTGTGCCATTGAATTCTTAGAAAAATAATCGATATATTTTTTGAATTGTTAATCGCTATGGTTATTTGTTTTTTATTGACAACACAATAAAGTAATTATTACATATAAAACATGCATAATGTATCATACTCAAAATGTCATGTAACCTGTATACTGTTTAATTAACAATGATTTGATTAATTTACTTACAAAATATGTAAAACCATCCTTTGGTAAAGTTGAAGTGCTTGACCATTTACATCAAAAACAGGCACAACTTGGCATTTGAGCGGGAGCAACATTGACTTTTGCAACGTTAGATTCGGTCTAGTTAAAAAATACACATACTTACATATTTTGTGCGTGTACTTCGACAGATGGGAAATGCTGCGAATGGCTTCTCTCTACCCATGATGCTCGAAGGTTACACCACCACAAATCGCTAACCCGACGGTATTTCAAAATATCTTATATAATTTCAAGTTGTCAACAACTATTTGTCATCCCTCAATGACAGGTTGTTAAACGTCAATGCCACTATCGACCACACTCAAGCCACAAGTGTTACTTGACGCATGCTTATAGGTATTAAATATACTATCCAGTCAATTTATCGAATGTAATAGATGGCAGCACTATGACATATATATATATATATATATATATATCGTAATATTTAAATAATTGCTCACTATTAGACAGAAATGTTGTAATACAATTATTTTATTAAATAAGTATGAGTCACGCCGTGTTACCCGTTACTTATATTCGTTGGGACATGGAGTCCGGGGTTCGAATTTGTTAAAAAACGGCAATATGTTCTCACTGACCTTTCTTGACTCTTCACTGAAGTTTCTTACCTTTCTCAGGTAACTCAGTAAAAAATAATTAAACTCCCAGAGTGCAATAATTTCTGCTATTATTTTTTAATTGAACTGTAATTTGACATCAATAAGCTTTAACGATTTTGTGATCAAAAATTGACATGAAGGAAACACAAGAATTAGGACTGCTTGTACTTTACGCGAGTACACATTTAAATAAAACACTTTAACGGTTTAAAATGCGATATATTTTAGTTAAACTTTTTTGAGAATTATTTTTAACTACGGCCCTACGTCTCCGACCCGACCACGGCTGCGCAAACATCCGAAGGTCGGGCCGTAATGAAAATCCAAGTTTTGATACATAGCATAGATGATGTCATTATAAATCAAATAGAACGAGATAAACTTTAACCATAATTGATTTTTGATATATTTTTAAATTAACATTTTAACTAACAAGAATTAGTGCTGGGTTAGAATTCTTGTCATTTTAAGAAAGTTTGTGACTCGAAATAGTTACGTCGTGAGTAAGTTATTATTTTTTATATAAATCTGGAAATCGAACCTACTAACTATGTCAAACACTCCTTTTGGTACAAAGCTAAACTTTTATTTTGATTTCGTATATAATTATTATTCTGAATAAGAATTCTCTACATAAATAAAAGTAGATACATTTGTATAGAAATATACAATCTTGATTTGTTTAATTTATTAATTTTCTTTTAACTAAGTGAGCTTTTTGTTACCTTAGTAGCCATTTTATATTTAAAATTTAAAATATGTTTTTTTCCTTTATCGACTTTTTAATTTTCTAGTGAATTGCCGTATGACTTTTTTATTTAACAATCATTTCTAGAACTCCAAAGATGGGACTATATCCATTTGATTACTGCTGTTTCTGCATAGACCTGCGCTTGGGCAGTTTGATCATAGGATACATCAATCTGGTATAATTTTAATTTTCTTTAACATGGTGACTGTCGAACATAGGTTAGGCATCCCTTAAATCTCCTCAACATTTTTTCCAGTTAGAACCGAATAATCAAGTAAAAACTTGGTCAAAAGTATTTTCGGACAAAGAAACAAAGAAATTAATCAACTATCTCTTTTATTTCGAAACTATTTCCAGTTTATTCGAAGCAAAATTAAATTATATTGTTTGTTGCAAAGCATACCTACTAGATTTACCACCTTTTTAGGGTTCCGTGCAATGAGAAAAGAGACAAATTTGATTGAGAATTGCACTCGACTGGTGAACAAATACTCAGTTTTATTTAAACATGTTTAATTGAAACATATTTCGAAATTCTGCCTTATAAACCCCCTATATATTCTATTGATTTTATCCTTCATTGAACAAGATTGACATATTATAGATAATTTTGACAGTCTCCATCTAACTTCTATATAACTTCAACTTATGTACTTAACTTCGTCGAAATTAATTGTTTATTTAAATTGTGACGCGACACTCCTCTACAGAAAACTCCAGTCAAAACTTGCGAATATCCAAAGCGAAAAAGGTCGACGACGCATCTTGTGTAGGTATTATATTGCTGGGGCTATATTGCTGCTATACCTTCCATCAAGTTAACTTCATCCTTGTCTGTCCTACTCTATTATAAAAAAAAACTCTCCACTTACGTCAATTCTATACCAGTTTTCCCTACCGGCAACGATTAACGATAAATCTTCTTTCAGATTGGTAACATAGCTTTGCTAGTGTTGACGGTGTTTGGTATTGAAGGCGGGGTACTCCTGGAATCATTGAACCTGGTTGGAGCCTACGAGCTTGGCGTCGAGCTGATCGCTGGAAACTCCATTCTGTTGATCATTATAGCTATCTTCATTATATTTACCGTTTTGCTGCTGTATGGACTTCATAAGGTAAACTTATTAGTATATCTTCGTACAAAGTGTTGCTAGTATATATAATCGTAAAAGCTCTCAAATAATACATTTGTATCGTCTGTAGTTTACGCCAGTATTAAGCATTGAAGGACACTTTTATCAGTTTAAAACCGAAATAAATGAAATATCCTTAAAGTGAGTTTTAGTGTCCCGTGACTATTACTAAGCATTCTAAACGAACATTTCGCATTTCTAGTCGTTTACGTGTTGTAATGTATAACAGTTTAGCGTATACTCCCGAGTTTCGGGTACCAGAGACTGTAGTGGAGAACAGTTCCGAAAAGTATACGTGCTTGTAATTGCTAATGCTATGCTGTAGAGTTAACAGCTTAAAGGTTAAGAGGGAGGCGAAATAACCAAACCCAATGAGTGCTGTAGTGCAACTGATTTATTTCCTATTAATATCGCTTAAATATAATTTACAATAAAGTGAGAAAGTAGGATGCTTATTAAGCTAACCTTGTAAATTTGCTTTTAATAAAAACATTGATGTGAGCACGACGCTGAACGTGAGAATTATGCTAGCTATGCTATAAAATAATATTATTATAAAAATATAGTAAATTTGTACGGATGTTTGTCCGTACATCCTGCCGCCTCAGAAAAAAGGAAAAGAGCTAGCTAACATTGAAAATAGGAAATAAACTCAAATTAAGATATGTTAATGATTGGAATGTCGTTGTAAAGTTAGCAATGTTGATTATAAAAAATAAGGCTTAAAATATTTCTTCCGCTACATAAAAGTGATTTTCAAACTATACTTAAACTAGGTTGGCATGTAAAAAATTATTATGTTGTATGTTGATATGTTAAATTGATGTTTACATGATAGACAAATTATTGTATATGTAGGTTGTAAGTAAAACATGTGCACTTAAAGATAATTTAAAGTCCCTAACGAGATAGTCAATACACTAATCACTTCACTTTCACTATGGAGTAGTGGCTTCACCGGGGGCACTGGGTCCGCCGGTAACCACGGAGGAGCTGCTGACATCCGTGTACAATGGGGCACTCTCGAGCTGATGGTGTAAAAGGCATCAGATGTAGTGCGCGCTGCAGCCATGGGAAATCGATAGTCTTCGTGAATTGCCAGTTGCTTTATGGTTCGCATAGCGAGATAAGGAGCTGCCTTGTTTCCATAGGCCATAGTGGTGAGATGACGTTCCTTGAATGTATGTGCGTGTGACGGGCGCCATACTATGCGCTGCGGAGCTCGTGCGCATTTCCGGTTAAATAGTTGCCGGAACATCCTTCCAATATCAGCCGTTATCACGACCCGACACTGGCGCCAAGCAATTATAATACCTTGCGTGGTCCTGGTCCTTGAGGACGTATTGTAAACGGTTCTAAGTTTCTTGGTTGTGCAATCAGTTTCCAAGACATCGTGGGGTGGACGGTTACAGGAAATTTGTTCTTCATTACTTTCACAAAGTTCCTTATGTCCTAAATCCTTATAATTCTGCTTAAAGTTTACGCTGTTCTCTGCAAATTCTTCATTACCTTGCATCTTTCGTTTCAAATTGTTAGATCGCGTAAGAACTGTTTTTTTAGAGATTCCTAGTTTTTGCTCAAATTCAGTTTTCATAGAAATCGTGACTACATGTAAGCGCGGTTCTGTTTTTTGGTATGAGCCTTCACAAGTCTGTTCCTCTTCAGGTAATTGTAGATCTGTGTTATTATTCTTGTTTTGAATAGCTTCGGATTCCGTTATGGTTGATGAAGAGGGTGATGAAGACTTGATGACTTTTGGAATCACTATACTAGTACATGGCTCATGTAGCAGTGTATGGTGGTCGCGATGACAAATCTTGCAGCGTTCATGAGAAGTACAAGGTTCGCTGTGTTGGTAAAGACAGTTTTTACAAACTTTAAATTTCAATACGGTCTTCATTCTGTCCTGGGAAGATAATTTTTCAAATTTTGGGCAGTAGTGTAGATAATGCTCTTGATAACATAATAGACACTTTGAAGCACAAGTGGCTAAAGTTTGATATTCTCTTCTGTATGTTGGTTCAATGTTAAATATTTTAGGTGGAGAGCAAATGTTCTGATGCGGCATATCTTTCTCTTGAGAAACTGGCTCAAATGCGATATACCTTTTTCCGGTGAAAACAGGAATTTGTATGTTCGGCGTAGATGGCTGTTGGTGTATACCGGATGCTAGATGACGATGGAGAGCCCTGATTGTATCCTTGTATAATTTTTCATTGTGTTCAAATTCCTGCTCATACAATATATTCGACCCTTGGAGTATATGATCAATTTTTAAGTGAAGCGAGTCGATTGTATCCCAACGATTTTGGACGTTACGTATCTCATATTCCAGTTCCCATTCTTCAGAGATGTTGTCGATGTCTAAATTACTCATCAATCTTGTAAAGGCTCTGAAGTTGGTGCGTTGTAGACTTAAATAATTTGCCGCCTCGTCTGATAGCGGAGCGCTGGCACCTGAAGGAACGTGGAGAAGCTTTTCCATTTGCTTGATTGTGGCTGCAGCTATAGACGGTGTGCCCTTACTGTTCGGCGCCCGACGATACCGCAACACACACAATAGAGTTAGTTAATGCGACCCGACGCGGATGCACTGTACGTTATTTGCGACGTTTCGCGACGGAACTGCTGTGGTTCCCGGGATGACTTGCTGTGGGAACTGCTGTGGTTCCTGGGATGATTCGCTGGGGGAATTGCTGTGGTTCCCGGGATGATTTGCTGTGGTTCCTGGGATGATTTGCTGTGGGAACTGCTGTGGTTCCTGGGATGATTCGCTGTGGGAACTGCTGTGGTTCCTGAGAAGATTCGCTCTGGGAACTGCTGAGGTTCCCGGGATGATTCGCTGTGGGAACTGCTGTGGTTCCCGGAATGATTTGCTGTGGGAACTGCTGTGGTTCCCGGAATGTTTTGCTGTGGGAACTGCTGTGGTTCCCGGGTTTCGGCACCAAAAACTGTAGTGTATAACAGTTTAGCGTATACTCCCGAGTTTCGGGTACCAGAGACTGTAGTGGAGAACAGTTCCGAAAAGTATACGTGCTTGTAATTGCTAATGCTATGCTGTAGAGTTAACAGCTTAAAGGTTAAGAGGGAGGCGAAATAACCAAACCCAATGAGTGCTGTAGTGCAACTGATTTATTTCCTATTAATATCGCTTAAATATAATTTACAATAAAGTGAGAAAGTAGGATGCTTATTAAGCTAACCTTGTAAATTTGCTTTTAATAAAAACATTGATGTGAGCACGACGCTGAACGTGAGAATTATGCTAGCTATGCTATAAAATAATATTATTATAAAAATATAGTAAATTTGTACGGATGTTTGTCCGTACACGTGTTCTGTTTAAATTATACGAACGAAAACAAAAACATAAGAAAAATATAGTGTCAGCCATTTCTATATCAATTTTAAATAAACGGTTAAAACGCGAATTACATTGCTTAAAATTATATTCACTTTTTTAATAAGTTACTATTATGCGTGTTTTATTTAATTGTATAATGCTTGCGTAAGCTACAAACTTAATTATATTTACAATTGACCAGACTCTACCCTGCCCGACCGAAACAAATGATTGTGTTCCCAGGATTCGAACTCTCATGCTAAACGCAAAGACAACGCATTTTAAACATATTAATGCGGCTTGTAATCTCGACCATCGCCTGTCTTTGTATTTTAATTTATCTGAAAGTTAAATAAAACACATTAACGGTTTAAAACGCGATATATTAGTTAAACTATTTGAAAATGATTTTTAACTTCGGCCCGACGTTTCGGATGCTTTGCAGCAGCTATGGTCACGTGGAGACCGTGTCTCCCCGTGACGCGTTTTAAACCGTTAAAGTGTTTTATTTAAATGTGTACTACTCGCGTAAACTATAGACAGTATCTAGTTGTTCTTATGTTATAATTATTAAGACATAAACTATTTTCCTTTATTGATAATAAATACTACTTCGTTAATGACAGTTATCATTAAATGATCGATAAACCGTACATTTTAATCGTTATTAAATGACGTACGAGTCAAAAGACCGTTTTAAATACCTAACTCTAGCTGACCTGGCAAACGATTTACCATATGTAGCAGTTCGACCAAATTGGATAATCATAGAAACGGTTCTTGTTAGTTAATCTTACTAACAAAACAGTCATACATATTCTGTCGCGTCGTGTAGCTACATTTTATTAGATTATTTAAAGAAGAATAATCTTTTATACCTCTTTTTCGGCTACCACAGCGTACGGAAACTATCAGATATTTTCATTATATAATCAACTTCCCTCGTTTTTCCACAATTTTTTCGCTCCTATTAATCGCAACGCGTTGTTTCATGGCCTAAAACCTTCTTCCTATTCGAATAGTAGTTCTCGAGATTAGCGTGTTCAAACAAACAAACGAACTCTACCGTTTTATATTTATTTATAGTATTACAGTACCGCTGTAAAAAATAAAACTAATGCCAATAGACTTAAACGCGACATTTCAGTTACTTATTTCTGTGCTCTCTTTTAAATACAAGTGACCAAAAATACGTATGAAAGAATGATTCATCTTTAATGATCTAAAAAAATGTCCATGACAGTAAATGTCTATCTTTGGCTTATCCCGTAAGAACCGTTTTGTTGACATTTGATTACCAAAATTTGGTCGAAATTAATGGATTACTACCATTTATTTTAGAAGTTAAAAATCATTTTCAAATAAGTTTAACTAATATATCGCGTTTTAAAGCGTTAAAGTGTTTTATTTAAATGTGTACTACTCGCGTAAACTATAGACAGTATTTACCATTTATTTGTTAGAGTTGTACGAACATAAAAAATACAAATAACAAAACAGTTTTTCATGATCAGCTAGTAGATTACTATAATAAGGAAATGTTTATTTGGCAATTTACAGAATAGAAGGAGTTTCATCAAGGCGTATTTGATATATTCAGGAATTTTCATAATAATATACGCTATTATATTCTTCGTCGCTTTGGGTAATGGAAGAACGGGTGCGGCTGATATAGCTGAAAATGTTATTACATTGCGTAAGTTATTTATCACCTATAAAGATATATGTTTATTACCTATATATAAGGTACATGAATGAAATAAAACGGTTTGAACCGCGAAATATATGAAACTTGTTTACAAATTTAACT
Organism: Leptosia nina; assembly: GCA_963661955.1. Taxonomy (NCBI): domain Eukaryota; kingdom Metazoa; phylum Arthropoda; class Insecta; order Lepidoptera; family Pieridae; genus Leptosia; species Leptosia nina. The sequence goes on along the minus strand of CAVLEF010000004.1, from coordinate 878,192 downwards.
ACGGCCCGAACCAGCTTATCAAGCAAACCGTGCTTATTACCATCCAAATCTTTATCAACACGGATTATTTCTTTTTATCAAATTATGTGCAAGACCTGAAATCGAACTGCCGACCTTATAGATACCACTATGACCACACTAAGCAGCGAAAGCAACTTCTCTCTGTAAGTGACTGTATTTTTTTTCAGTTCTCAGCATTTACTTCATTCTGGTGATTAAAAGCTACTACGACTCCGTGCAAGTCCAGGATGTGCAGGTCGCCTATCGGCCATAATGTGCCGATATCAATCAAGTTTCGTTGCTGAGATAACTTCAAAATGTAACATAAGAAACAATTATTATCTTCAGATTTTATAATGTATGACATAATTACTTAGATATATTTAAATAAAACAGTTTCACGGTTTAAAACGCGATATATATTAGTTAAACTTATTTGGAAATTATTGCCTGCTGCAAAGCATCCGAAACGTCGGGCCGTAGTTAAAATAATTTTCAGATAACTTAATATTTATCGCGTTTTAAACCGTTAGTTTTTTATTTAAATGTATACTACTCGCGTAAACATCAGACAGTATTTACCTAGATATATGTTTATTCTATTTTTTAGCTACGTACAAATAAAAGATTGTGTTACAGAAGTCGTTTATTTTCTAAACATTAAAAGTGTAATGCAAATTATAACTTACATACAATATGATAAAGAGATTTTTTCATTTAAAATGGAGGAGATATAACAGAGCATTAATTTAAAAAAAAATTAAGCGGAGAACAGACTAGCGCGTATATAACCAACGTAATTATAAAAATAAATTGCAGACAAAAATAGAGACATTATACTTAAATATAGGGGTTAGGTATTAATCATCATCATTTTCAACCCGATTGGACCCACAGCTGGACGTAGGCCTCTCCCACAACATGCCCACTCGGCGATTAGGTTTTATAATATAATATATACTGGAGGTACCTCAGTTCAGACATACGTTTTCTAGTTCATAATATTTTTTAATATTCTGTTCCTATGTGTCCTAGCGTATGTTGAAGATAGGCCGACGAAGTACTTTATTCAGAACAGGTTATTTGATTTCATTGATTCAAAACCCAGACTTTTTGACGCCTTCACAGAGCATAGAGCAAAGTCACAGATACGGCAGAGAAGGATTTGTAGCATTTTGTAGCCTCACATTTTTATCAAGACCTGCGTGTCAGTCAAAAATTTACAGTCGTAAGCCTTTAAAAGGTTTTTAATATACTAAATAAAGATATCAAATATCACGAGTGCCATTTGACACTCGACGATACGAGAATTCTATTTGGAAACTTTGTTGAAGTCATTTTTGAATACAACACTTTTACCGAATTAAAACGCAATTTATATACTCGCTAACTAATTTATATTTGAGGCCCAATCTATCAGATGCGATGCAAAAAGTGTACTACTCGCAAAAACTAAAGGACATATTTTTGATTAAGTATTCAGTCTTTAAAAAAATTAAGAAAAACAGTAGATTTATCAACTTAAAATATACCGAACCAGTCTGTGGATTTCGTCGACAGTGTATTTTGTGTAGATATTGTATGGCGTCGTAAGGTATTTCACCTCCCATGAAGTGAAGCCATGCTTATCTGTCGTGCTCTATCATAAAAAAATACACTTGTTTATAATACAAACTGTTCCGGAGGCAAAGTTGTGTATCTGTTTTAACCTCTTAACAATGTCATCTTTGACGCAATCTCACGGACGTTTCATTCAGTCTCTTTTCATCCCTAGAGCGTTTACATAGGGAGTTATAAGTTTTAATATATAAGTTTTAAGAAGACATAAAAGTAAGTCAAAATTATCTATATAAACTTTAAGTTATATATGACAATACAAGCTTCAATAAACTTCTTACGATAATTTCACTTTTTTTATTTTAAATGTTTATTACATTTTTAGGATGTTTTATTCGTCTTGCTTTTTAAGTACGAAGTTCTTGTACATTGATCTCCGTACTTAATATTATGATAAATAACCACTACGGTCGTCTTGTTCTATTGTAATGTACGTATTATTAAAAAGGTTTAAATTAATTAAATTAAAAACTGTTTACGGTTTAAAACGTTAAGTGTATCGGAATATGCAGTAACTAGTTCCAAGCAAATACCAACTACGAAGAAACAGATCTAGCGCCATCTGTAGATCGTAGTAGATTCTTTGACTTTGATATTAGGAACATCCTCAATGTCCAGATCATAGCTGCTGCAAAACATCCAAGACATCGGGCCGGAGTTAAAATATATTGTATATCAGTTTAACTATTACATTTGCCGTATTAAACCGCTGAAAAGTGCTTTATTTAAATGTACAACTCGCGTAATCTTCAGGCAATACTTTAGTTTGAATGTTATTTAATATTCCAGAATGGGCTTACCACGTTTGCAAAGATGTTGCTTTTTGTTCGATTTAATGACTGGCAACATCATTATGGGCTGTTTAAGTGCGGTAAGCAATTACAATACAAAGATGGAAAAGTTTATCTAAAAGAGGTCCAATAAACTTTTATCAAAATAACGTCAAGGCGCTTTTCTCTGAAGGCCCTTGGGAGACACCTACGGTAAAACAGACACATTTCTGACTCCGTTAAATAAAACGGACATATTCAATAAATATATTTTAATGTACAAGTGCAGAGATGTGCAGAGATATGCAAATGTTTTCCCTGTTTTCAGTTCCTGTCACTCACGATGGTCATAATATTAATCGTAGAAGCATGTACATTAGAACCTTATAAAAAAGAAGCGATAGAGGACGATGACCTAAACGCGGAAGCAGCTGTAACCGGCCTATATGCCATGACAATTATTCTAATGGTGATGTTCTTCGCCAAACTGTGCTTTGATATCTTCTTTATATATGGCGTTATAACAGTAAGTACATATTATATACTTTGTCCTCATTTTCTTCACTTATACACGGGTACGGGACAAACACGTCCCAATCATTGACATATTGTATGACACTGTCTGTAGTTTACACGAGTAGTACATATTTAAATAAAACACTTTGAGATTTAAAACTACGGCTCGACGACTTAGGTGCTTTGCAGCAGTGTTGCATTCTTCCAGTCTTACGGCTGCTATAACTACAAAGCACCTGAAACGTCGGGCTGTAGTTAAAATAAATTTAAAAATATGTTTAATTATTATATATCACGTTTTAAACCGTTAAAGTGTTTTATTTAATTGTGTACTATTCGCGTCAACTACCGACAGTAACCGCAGTAGTAGAGCAATGTTTTGTACGGATTTATTATCTTTTCTTTCAGGAAAAAGCCCCAGTTATCCGAGCTTACTTCTTCATGTGGGTAGTTTTCTTTCTACTCTCAATGTTCACGTTCTCTCTCAATGCACCACATTACAATGCCGGGACTATATGCATGGAAGTGTTCTATATAAGTAAGTTGTGCGTTATCTATAGTTTATGCGAGTGTATTATACATACCTATAATAAAACAATTTTAACAGTTTGAAAAGCAAAACATATTAGTTAACCACGACTTGTAAAGCTACCGAAATACCATATCGAAGTTGTATTCTGTTTTAAACCGATTCAGTGTTTTGTTGAACTCCATAGTTTGAGTACTGTCTGTAGTGTACTAGTAGTACAAATTAAAATAAATCACTTATAACGGTAAAATACGCGAAATGTATTAGTTAAACTTATTTTAAAATTATTTTAACTACGATCTGACGTTACGCACGCTTTGCAATAACCACGGTCACGGGAGGACTCCGGAGAGTTCAAACTCTCTATGATATTCTCTATGATATGACTTTCATAAATCTGGTATAAGTTTAAATGGAGTTGTAATATTGCGTACATGTCTTGGACTGATAATATTGACTAGAGTCATTTGATAACAAAATTAGAGTATTGATCTTCTTCACAAGAAACTTTCTATCGGACTATTCTTCTTGGTCAATTTATCTTCTACGCTTAAGATACACAGCGTAATTTGTGATTGTAATATATTTTTTCAGGTTTGAATGTGTACGCAATTCTTCTGAGCAACAGCTTCTACAAAGAACTAAACTCACGAGAAGAAGTATAATATTCTTTTAAAGATTACTTATGCATATGTAATTGGTAAATTTTCTATTCCAAAAGTGCTTATCGAGAAAGTGAATTATCGTATACCCTGCGCGGGGTAGACATATTTCTGTGTCTGTTTCGCTTTTCCATTTAGTCTACGTCATATTGTAATAAGACTATCTCTAGAATTCTATTTAATGTTTTTCGGGATTCGAATTATGGACAACCTGTGCTTAGCACTATTATTAGGTAAATAGTTTAAACACTAAGTCAATTGTCATACTAATTTCTGGTTCATAATTTCAGTTGAACACCGATCCTAGCTTGGGTATGAACGAAGAAAAATACTACTAATTAATGTTATATAAAACAGAAATAATAATGGTTTCAGATTATTATAATAATTAGATAATATATACACATTGAATGTTGTAGATGCGAAAGTAATTAATTTATTGGAAAACTGTTACTTATCTAAAAGTATATGAAATGTTATGAAATAAATGTATGAACAACAAAGTTTATTCATCAACGCAATACACGCAACGGAAACCTCAAAGATGAATCATTATACTTTTTTCTCACATTTTCCTCTGTGTCTTACCTCCTATTAGTCGTAACCTGATGTTTTATATCCCAAAACCTTCCTCGATAAATGCTCTTACAAAAAGATTTTGAATGAGTAGTTCCTGAGATTAGCACGTTCAAACAAACAAACTCCTCAGCTATTAGTATTTATTTAGTATAGATTCATTGAAAAGATTGATAAGGGATGGAAAAGTTGACGCCAATCGAACAACTTGTATGTTTGTTCTTTGTAATTGTTGAAGAGATTACGTTTACTAACTCGTTTGTCATTTGTATAAGAACTCCTCCACTTTCGCCTCTGAGTGCATCACATTTGCTTCCAATGTGTAGGGACCATCTGCAAGTATTTTTTTAGTGTTAAGTGTTAATCTTATAGGCGTATGAAAAACTGAATTCACTCAAATTTGGACAAATAAAACTGTCCTTTACATTACCTATTTAATGGACAAATCTATATTTATTAACTGTATATGTGTAATGTATAAAAAACATATAAATAATTTCTAAAAAGCTTCGCGGTCATTTTGTAAAGCCTGTTCGACTAAGCTTGTCAGACCTCTGACTTGGCAGCTCAATCGCTTAGAGCAACAGCACGGAACGCTGTGGATGCCGGGTCAAGTCCTGCCTGAGTCGCTCTGATATTTGTAATCCATTTTTTAATTACATAGTGCCATCATGTACTTAAAAAATGGAAAACTTTAATATTTTTCACATGTACATGTGAAAAATATTAAAGTTTTCAAATGCGCAACTTCTCAATTACGAACTCAGTTCGAAAACCCAACAATCATATAAAAAGCTCCTTAATTCCTCTCATAAATGTTTATTTTGATACATACCATTTTTAAACCACTGATTGCGAGGAAAACCAGACTCTTCCCTTGAAGATAAAATTGCCGCTTTTAAGGCAAACGCGACACAAACGGAGAGACAAATGGCTGGTTCGGCAACACCTGTTGAGAAATTTTTGATTTCTTTAATTGTTAAGGCATTGTAATCAAGGTATACTTGTCTGTATTTTATTTTACTTTCAAATATTATAGCCGTTACTCGTAGCCATTATCTAAGTGGGGTACTTCAAGGCCGAATTTAGAGGTATGGAGATCTCAGGGTCACAGAGGAGTGAAAGCCCCTCGGCTCCAAAGTATTTGCCAAATAAAATAAACGGTGGTCCCAGTCGGGTTTTTTAGTTACTCCCGGGACGTCCTCATAGCGGTTGTCCCGGCCTTTCCTAAAATGCACCCAGCCCTGACCGCCTCTGTGGCTCAGTTAATTTAAACCATATATTGGTTTGTATAGAATAGGAAAGTTCGAATCTGGGGAAAGGGACAATTTGATTTTGTCCAGTAGGTATTCCTGACGGAGTAGAGTATACAATTGAAAAAGTACATAACTGTCTCTGGTCTAAATTAACTATTACATACATCGTGATCCCAAAGTTCCTATTTCGTTGTGATTCCTCAACAGTTTTATCCTGAAATCTATAGGTATGTCCTTTGCCAATGGTATGTGGTAGGAAGTTGCTAGATCGTTTTGTATTTCTCCAGTATCTTTATTAAACTTGATTTCTTCTGATGTCCAATACCCCAGACCCATAACGAAAGCGCCCTCTATCTGTAATTACATGCAATTTATTGTTTTCTGAGCTCTGCTAATTTAGGCCAGATGAATGTTATGTAGTTAAACTATTTAAGATAAGTATACCTTATAAATATTATGAAAAATCGATAACGGCTTATATTACTATCAGCAGATTGGCATATTAGGCTTTTCCAGATTTATAATAAAGTACATATATACATACATACATACATAACTCAAGAAAACTAAAATTACACGCGAAATCGCGTGAAACTCTTATATAAATAAATTAAAAAAAAATATGTCATTTCATTTACATAATTTCAAAGGTAAATTTTAATACTTGTTATTATACTAACAGAGTTGATTACTCAATAATTATTTATCAGATTATGATTAATCTTATCACTGTTGTTTTGTCTCTTTGTGCAAAAATAAATGTAGTCTTAACACTTTTACCGAGCTCGATTTGTGTCTTACCTGTCCAACATCAATTTCCGGATTCAAACTGGTTCCGACATCTTCAACGATATCCACTCTAAGAATTTGTGACTCCCCCGTTAATATGTCTAATTCCACTTCAGCTGCCGCCGCACCGACAGATCTATGGGCTTCCTGGTCCGCAGTTGTGACATGGTAACTAGCTTGTAAATTTACTCCCTGCTGGTATGCAGCCTGTATCAATTGCTCCCAAGTAGGATCTTCAACTCCATCTACCCTCACCGCTGATAATCGGTCTAATATAATTTGGCAGCATTTTATAGCTCCGAAACCAACGGATTGCGTCGTACGACTGGCAGCTGTGGTGAAGTTATTGGGTATAGAACTGCTCTCACATGGTCTACATTTAATTTTGCTTATAGGAATTTTAAATACGAACGCAATGGCTTGGGTTACTTTTGTATTGATGCCTTGTCCCAATTCGATTCCACCATGCTTCACTATAACAGAGCCGTCGCCGTGGTATACAGATAGACTTATATGAAAGTCTACCATGGGTGGACCAGGCCAGCTCATAGTTGCTATACGGAAGCCGCGCTTTATCCAACGGTTCTTCTTATTGAATTTTTCTACTTCTTCTTTCCTCTTATAATATTCACTGTCTTTGATTAATGTTTCTAGGACCTGGTATATTTCTTTTTCCTCTTTCTTTAAATTCTTACTTCTTACTTCTATGGGGTCCATATCTAGTTCATAAGATATCCTTTCAAATACATGCTCCGTCATGGCTATGGCTTCGAGACTTCCTGAAATATTCCATTTATATTGTTTTTGTTGTTGACTGAAGTTTACATAAAAAAGTATTAATTTATGAAGCAATAAAGTACTAAATTTAAATAGTATTTTAATTTTATTTTTTACGTCACTCATCGACTCGAGGTTAGTGGACAATCTAGAATGTGTTGCTGTTAGTCAAAATTTGTTTAACAAGACAAAAAGTGGCATAATAACATCGAAATTGATGGGTTATTCTGAATATGCGCACAAATATAAGATTATATGTCTATAACAAGTCTTACCAGGACTTCTAGCATAAGTATTAGGCGTTGTATCAGTGAATGCATAGTAGATATTACAATTCCACCTCCTGTTATTATAGCAATTTCTCATTGCCGAGACAAGTAGGAATCCTATGAAATCGCCCTGCTTGTAGCCTAAATCATCGTATATATTGTAATTCAAATATTGAATTTCTCCATCACTACTAACGGCAACCTATACAAATTAGATAACATAACTTTAATCAACTAAATTTGTTTAAAATATTAAGCTTTTATTAGTATGACAAACAATTAGTTATGGTAAAGAGGGCACATGATACAATGACTCATACCTCATATTCAAAATGTGAGGGCGTACGCTTTCCTATTATGCGCATATTTGCTTGAAAGTCCATGATGAATCTACAGGGTCTGTTCAGAAGGTATGTAACTAACGAACATGCTGTAGCTATTAACCCACTTCTGCTTATTTTACTTCCGTAGGCTCCACCACAGCGGGGGATAACCACGTTTACCCTGGTATGACAATAATAATATTATAAATATACCTATACACATTGAATGCTAATGAGAAATTTACAAAGATAAGTTCATTAGTACAGTTAGCAAATAACATAAAATATAAAAATGTATAAAGTATTCATTCATTAATATATGCTACATACAATGCAACACACCTGCTTTGTTCAATATTCAAAACATTCGCTACAACCAAATGTGACATATCCAGAAATTGAGAGGACGGAAACACATCGATACCATCTTCATTCGGCCTCGTAACACAGCTTTGTGTTTCCATCGTATAATGATACTGCCAGAAGATATCCTCGGTCCCCTTTATAACTTTATCTATATCAGCTCCAGGTGGTTCTCTTGCTGGTAAAGCAAGGAAAAGGGTTATTCGACTTGGATCTTCAGTCATTACATCACGTATGTCCAATAAGGGCTTTCTTTGTGCCTTCGTGTAGGTAACTTTTACCAGTTCAGCGGCTCTAGCTGCAAGTGCCTCTGTTTCCGCTACTATAATACCGATAGGCTGGTCGTAGAATGTTATTTTACCGTCAGACAGTAGAATTTCCCTTTGATAGCTAGTCACCGTTTCACTTATAAACGAATTCGTTCCTGGTATATCTTTCGCTGAGTAGAACGCTATGACTCCTGGTAATATCTGTAAATAAACTAAATATATAATAAAACTAAAATATTGTTTAGCGTCGAAAGAGCTGAGTGCAATTTTTGACAATTAAAATCTTAAATGGAGCCATCTCAACACAAATAGAATTTCCTAAAAAACAACAAATTCAAAAAATTAAACGCCACTAAGAAACGCTAATGACTTAAATATACATGCCACGCACTAACTATGGCACCAATTCTGTATTCTGTATGATGGTGCAGAAACCCATAATCACTTACCCAGAACTAATAAAGAAACTAAATTATACAAATTATTTAAAACATTATATTCTTAGCACCGTTAAAGATTAAATAATGCAAAAAAAAACTACAATATGCCTCTAAGTTGCACCATCTTATAATTAAGTATCTTTTATTTATTTATTAAAAAGCCGATTTAAAGCTAAGGTCGAAACCGATTGTGAAGTGTATTACTAGAAATATTTATATTTAAAATAGACCAGAGATATTTTAAACCAACTATATGTAATGTACAATATTGGTTTACGCTTAAAATGTATTTCTTGCGTAAATAAAAAATGTCTTAAACCACAAAATCTAACCTTAGAAAGCGCGTAAGTTAAAATAGTCCAAAATTTAGAATGCCGATTGAGAGTTTTTAACATTTTTTGGTCCCGGCCCGCCTTATACGTGATCTCTTCCAGGCAACCCAAGTAGAAAGCAACAAAAAACTTACAAGAGCGGGTGACGGATCGACATTCTCAAACTCCCCACTAAATATTTTTGCAGTCACAAACGCGCAGTACACCTCCTTCGGTTGCGTTTGAAGATCATCTACATACTTGGCTTCTCCAGAACACTGTATCAATGCTTCTAGCTTCGGCATTGGTTCATTTAAAGGCCATAATATAGGATTTGTATCGTAGACTTCAGTACCCTTGGAGAGCGGACGAGTTTTTCGCAAGTCTCTTGCGCCGGATGCATAGCGTTCGTTCAACTGTTTTGATGGTGTTAAGCTTAAGAGACCCTAGAAAATAAAAAGAATAATTTTTATAAGACAGTAAGACATTTTTGGAAATTATTTTAACTATACAGGTTTAACTACTAGATATCATATTATTATATTTTTTAAGTATCCAAAACGTCGGGCATTTAAAAGTAATATAATACGTGAGTATTTTTCCAATTTAAAATTAAATAAAGTTGTATAATTAAATGTAATTTTTTACATCATTTGTACATTATCAAAAAAAAATTAAACGTTAAATCTAGTAGTTACCTTATAAAATATACCCAATGCAGCCTTCTTTCTGTATTCCGGTGAATACATTGCTTTTATTTCTTCTGCGACAATTTCTTTCTCTAATATTATTAAAGCTCCCTGTAGTGTATCATTCTGAAATAAGTCCTTTCCCACAAGAAATGTTTCCGTTTTAGAAGCGTGAATGAAATCATCTGAGAGGCCGCCGTAAACAATCCGTGCTGATTTCACTGTTTTTTCATTACTATCTAGTTCATAAAGAAACGCCCCATTGATTTCAGCTATGGCGTTTTGAGAACGTGGCATGACCTAAAATTATATATAATTAATATAATCGAGTATTCAAAAATCTATGACACTAGAAAGAAAAACTAAGAATGATGTATGATCGTGCTCCAGTATATAAAGTAATTTTCTCGACAATCTTAGAGCTCTCTTTAAACGTTCATAGTGGATTTGAGTCCCACTTGAGTCAATTTTTAAGTCGTTTTAAAAATTTAAAGACGTGAAAGTGGTAAGACCTCATTCAGTTCTTTCGTTTTCAACGGTAGATCAGAAATGTTAATAAATACCTTGAAAGAGACAAAATGAAAATGCCGAGATAGCGGTGGTATTTTTATGTTGGTAATAATCTTCTTCCTCATATCTATCAATAGGAAGTCGACTGGTGTCGCCACAAGGGTTCCATCAATACTTGCTGAAATTATTGAATTCAATATTTTAAATAATAAAACTAAAACGCCATGCAAACATGTAACGATATATAAGAAGTTATTCGTGAAAGAGACAAATTTGTCTCGAACGAAATATCGTGGACTATATAGCCCTCTTTTTTGAATTTCGTGCACTATTAAAAATATTGCATATAAAGAGACTTACTTGTATGAATTGTAAAATAATTGGAGGTAACTCTTATACCACTTAGATAGTATTACCATTAAACCAAGGGAATACTTCTAGACTACTTCTGGTAATTGAAAAAACATTTTTGTGTCGGTTAGAGCATTTATCTAGAAAGGTCAAATGCGACCAAGGAACTTTGGAAAAAAACGGAGACAGTATCTTTGTGGGTTTCTGTTACGTGTGCTACGAAAACGATTCAAGATACCCCAAAATATGTATAAAAAAATAATTCCTCTTTAGACGATCTAAAAAAATGTCAGCGATAGAATATGTCTATCTTTCAAGAATAACTTGCAAGCACGGGACGCGGATGACATCGTGGGTAACAGCTTAAGTTTATAGAGTTGAGCAAGAGGTTTGCAAAAACAATCGCTCACACAGCTCGTGAATACATAATGTCACATGCCTATAGCTTTATTTACCTATAGTTATAACAGCACCAATAGCTTCTAACAATAAAAATACATCTGATGGGAATACCGGATCTCTGTGCTTCAACATTAAGTTTCCTCCTATGGTAGCAATCTGAAAAGAGAACCCAATGGTATTATTGTGGGTTAGGGATATGGAAACATGCACCAACACATAAATTTGAAATACGTAATTGCATTACTCACGTGAAGTACAGTTTGAACATCTTTACCAGTAAAGTTAAAGGAAATATATAGAATCTACTCACGTTTCTCACGGGAACATGCGCCACCAAATCTAAGTGCTCACAAACTTTATCTAAATAAGAGAAATCTTCATAATGCTCTGACGTTTTCTTGAAGATGTCAATAAGACTTGTGAGTGTTACACCGGCTCCAATCACTAAATTCTGATCTAAGTAATGTGTCTTTAACACTTCCACTGCACTTATATCTATTAGTACCTTTGGAAATTCTGGAATCGGCAGAATACCTGAAATTTTTTTATCATCTTATGCATGAGGTCGATAAGCAGTCCTTATTTGTAGGTAGCATAAGCAAACATCCCTTATCTTAGCTCGTTGGTCCAAGGATAGGAATGTATGGCTAATAACCAACGGGTCGAGGCATCGATCTCCACCGGGTTCGAGATATAATAATAATAATAAAAACTCTTTATTGCACAAACATAGACATAAGAACATAGATACTTAGAATTATAATATGTACAAAATAAAACATGTTTGTGCAAAGGCGGCCTTATCGCCTATGGCGATTTCTTCCAGGCGACATATTACAAATTTTTCAATTTATAATTTTTCTGAAACACGTTGAACTGCGTCTGCAAATCTGGATACTAAATGGATGGTAGGAGTATAGAAATTCCGTCCGGGTCACGAACCACCGCCCACAGATGAAAAAGTCATGAAGCTTAATCGCATTACTCAGTCTGTGCATTTGCGAATGTCCAAAGCCAAAATAGGTCGACATCTTGTGCAGATGCTATGGGCTATTATCTGTCCTCCTCTACCGTTAAAATTTTTTTTGATTAGATGTCGACAACATATAAAATCAAGAACTTTTATCCTTCCCAGCGCAAGAAAAACTGACCGACTTTTTTTTAATTAAAAACCTTTTAACTTTAAAAAAATAATAAAACAAAACTTTGGCATTAGATAACTTCTATATTACATCCATCTTAACATAAGTTATTAATTCTCGGCTTATTACCACACTTTATTCTATCACTACTCACCTCTTCCTGTGTTACCATTTACCAGCATATATGACTCGTGTTCATGTCGCCATATGTCAAATATATCGCTCACACCGAAAACCCTATACCACACTTTATCATCCTTCAAATGAATGGTTTTCACCTCATGATCTCTATCTGGGATGAAACACCAATCTTTGTCGCAGGGGTCACACTTTTTGTTGCATTTCTTTAAATCTTCGATATCGATTATTTTGGGTTTTGGCGCGTCACTAGCGAACGATTTGAAAGCGTCCAATATGGGTCTGTAGCCGGTGCATCTACAATTGTTACTACCAAACGAATTCTCAATTTCACACTGCGTCATTTTGTAGTCGTTGCTTTCTAATGAACTGGTAAACAATCAAATATTAAATTACTTACATTAAATTACTTTAAAAATAATTAACAAACACATTCTGCACGCCCAATTTGCTATAATGAAATTAAGAACTAAACTATAGGGTCGTATCAAAATATTATTCGCGTTCTAAACGGTTAAAATGTTTGAAAACTTTATTATTTTTTACATGTTTCACATGAAGGTACTATATAATTTAAAAATCGAACAATAATTTAAACAATTCCTCCGAAGACTCGGTAGCTCAATTGGTAGAGCAACAGCACGGAACGCTAACGATGCCGGTTCAAGTCCTGCCCGAGTCGAAATCTTTTTCAATTTATTTTCGTTAAAATGTTTTATATTATGTGGCCCCTTCAGACGCCGGGCTAACTTAAGTAAGGTTGTTTTAAATATCTCTACTAAACTTACACACTAACATTGAAATTATAATCTATACTAATATGTATATAAACCTGAGGAGTTTGTTTAATTTGATTAATGCTGTTAATTTAAATAAAACACTTTAACGGTTTAAAACGCTATATATTAGTTAAACTTATTTGGAAATGATTTTTAACTTCGGCCCGACGCTTCGGATGCTTTGCAGCAGCCGTGGTCACGGGGAGACTGTAATATATCGCGTTTTAAACCGTTAAAGTGTTTTATTTAAATGTGTACTACTCGCGTAAACTATAGACAGTATTTTATGCTGTTAATTTAAGAAATAACAAGTAAAAGTTTTAGAGTAGTTTAAAAGTCCTTTATATATTGTACTATTTTTTATGAAATTTGAAGAAAATACACCTACCTATACATATTCATGACCCACCCTGGCGAGCAATACCCACACTGTGTGCCATTGTACTCAGCCAACGTCCGCTGCAGAGGATGGTAACCCTGCCTGTCCCCAATCCCCTCTATGGTTGTGATCTCCAAATCTTGACATTGAAGAATTGTTAACAAGCACTGCAAGTTTATACTTATTATAAATACGACCTTTATATTTAGACAAGTAATCGGGATCGGTGCAACATATATTGCAATTATCCACGATGAAATAAAAGTCATGTATCTAAATCATTACTTTAAAAAAATATCGAACAGTTTTGTTGCAAATTACTTTACTAAAATTCCCTCGAGTTCCCCCCATGGACATGGTACAACGGGCGAACAAATCATCATAAGGTCCTTAAAATATCAATTTTATTCACCAGTAAGGTGTTGGTCTCAACATTTGTTAGTTTAAACATTGAGCTATAAAAGGGATCTTATTGTAGCCAATAAAATATTTAACAAACAAAACAACGTACAAAAAAATATTTAATAATCCAATTATTTTTCAAATTACAATGGGCGGTGCCTTAATTCTATGCCTTACTGAATTGACAGAATATGTCCTTCTATATCCATCATGGTCAGACGCTGTCGCAGCCACTATGCAGGTCCCACACGTTCCTACCTTGCACATGAGTTTCGTTCCACGAAGATTCAAACGTTTACGGAGGAAATCGTTAAGCGTTTCGTCCGAATCCACTTCAGATCCAGCTGAAATACACCAGGAGATATTTAGCAAGGATATAAAAGGACCACCGACCATATGTCGTAAACGTGACATAAACCTTATCGTCTTTGGAATGTCTAAAGTTTATCCTTAAAGAATTCAGCATCTAGGAGTTGAGCCTTATAAATGAATCGTTTTATCACCAGCTCTTCATCACCATCACCACTATTGCATTGATGGTGACAAGTCATCAATTTATTTTTCTTTTTAGTCGTTCGTCTTGTCACAATGTTTGTCTATCGACATATTGTGTTGAACTCGATCAGGGATCAAAACTTGACCTGCTAATCTCGACATTCTACTGACGAAGAATCTCTTCTACTTCTATTCTCTTATTACATTACATTATTCGACGGTTTGATCTAATGTATAGCTAATAATCAATCCGTCGTGAGTTGAATCCCCACAGAGTCCTAAATGTTTCAAACTTTTCAATTTATAATTTATTTGAAACATGGACTTCGTCTGGAATATTGAAATTCCGTTCTTATGACGATCCACCACCTACAGGTGAAACAGCTCTACAGCGCTTCCTGTTTAATTGTTATATGGCTGGGATATTTTACCTTCCATCAAGTGATTCCCGTTCTAGTCTATATTCCTCTACTGAAGTAACAAATTGCGAATTGATTAACACTGAATAAAATGTACCGTTAGTCAATCCATAAAAAAACGTAACGTACTTGTACTAAGTAAATGCTTGCCCCATGCTAGTCGTTCCCCTCTACCTATATTAAAAAAAACATCGTACCATAGAAATTACTTACCCGAAAACAATTCGCCGTTAACCCAAAATGTAATGCGATCCATCATCACCTACAAAAACTACTGAAACATTTGATCGACATTAATATTTCAGTGAGGATAGATTCGTTACATGTTGCGAAAATGCGTTTACGGATGTAACGGTGTTCAATAAAATTTGACTGTTTGAAAAAGGCCTGGTATTTTTTTGTATATACATTATATATATATATGGTTCACTTGAATGTATGTAATATATCTGAGTTGTATAACATCTAAATGAGATGTAAAGCAAGTTATTTCAGCTTTTGGCAGAAATCAGCAGGCTGAATCTAAAACGTGGATTTGGCAGGACCAGATTTCTTCAGACCAGGTGTTACAGGTTTTGGAAAACTATATAGGTTGATTTTGTTGATTTTAGATGCATAACAGATACATTCGGCCAAGGAGCTCAACAAAAGTTTTCCTATGTTTGCAAATTTAATAAAGCTATTTTGACAAAGCATAAAAATCATTATATTTAAATAAAACACTTTAACGGTTTAAAACGCGATATATTCGTTAAACTTATTTGAAAATGATTTTTAACGTTTAAAAACTTTATTTCGTAGGACTCGGTAGCTCAATTGGTAGAGCAACAGCACGGAACGCTGACGATGCCGGTTCAAGTTAATAAAAACCATTTTTAACAATTGACTACAACAATAATGATTTAATTACCTTATCACAGTTACAACACTTTACTTGATAATCCGGTAACGTTTTACATCAATTAATTCCATTGTAGACTTTTTGCGTGTAACATTGGAATTTAATTAAGGGTTTAAGACTAACAATTTTCTTGTCTCACAAAACCTACAAAATTATGAAACTTTTTTTTATTAGCACAAGAAAACAACAAAAATTACAGCAACTAACCTATTGGGCAACCCCCATGGTTCAATGGTAGCAATGTACATTGAGGGGGTCCTACAAAGTCATCCATCTAAATTCTTATCTGAAAATCAAGACATAAAATTACGAGCAAACGTGCACGGATAAAAAAACAGTGAAGTTTAAATTTATGCGTTCCTGCATCAGTCTGTGGATTTCTGAATATCCAAAGCAAAAATAGGTCAATAGCACATCGTGTTGAGATGTTATATGAAGCTGGGGTATTTCACAAACATTAAGTAAACCTAATAATAATCTATATTCCTCTGTTGAAATAAAAATGGCGAATTGATTAAAGTTGAATACAATGTAACGTTAATCAATTCATAAGAACGTAACGTACCAATTAGAGTGTCGAAGATTGAGCAATTATTTGCTGTCGGTTGCGTGTTTCGATTTTAATTTTTTTCTATTACAAATTAAAATGTTTCTTATTAAACTAATAAGCTCGTTTCTAATGTAACACTAAGTTTTATAATGCAAGGGTACTTAGGAGCCTAATGTATACTTCCTTTAACAATTTTTTTTTTAAACTTTAACAAATAATATTACTTGATCGTTAAAAAACCTATGATTGAGTCCTACACGTTATAATAAATGGTAATATAAAAATAAAACCGGCTACTTGTGAGTCGTAATTTCACGTAAGGGCTGCGCACTAATGTTTAGGTACAAAGGTTTAAATCTTTCTTTTACACTCGGTAGCTTAATTGGTAGAGCAACAGCATGGAGACGGTGACGATTCCGGTTCAATTCCTGCCCCAATCCGAATTTTTTTTTCAAAAAAATTAAAATCTTTCTTTTAGTTATTGTATGGATTGAATTGATTTAGTAACTGATTATCCAGATTTATAGGTTTTAGAGAAAATCACCACTGCCCTTTGATAAGCAATTGCTATCATTGAACCAATAAAACCGTTTTAAATTGTATAAACTGTTGCATCACTTTAATTAAGAAACTTGGGTGCACTTTTAATGTAATTACTGATTAGAATAATTGCTCTGCAGCGTGTCACCAATCTTATCAATGAATTTATTCCCACAGCTAATTTACTTTATTGAATTTTGTAATAAATAAAGATATTGTAAAAATAAATATAAAGATATTGTAAATAGAAATAGATAGATAAATTGAATTCGAATTTGTATAATCTTGGCCATTATCTGTCATTAAATGACAATTTCGAAAACGTCTATTTATTTATTTATCAAATTAATTCGTTGTTAAGAATAGGAAAAATTTTACAGAATTTTAACTCAGCTGTCAAAAATCTACGCTAGAACCCCCTCTGCACTCAGAAAACACTAAACGGTTGGAAACGCGAAATATATATGTATATTAGTTAACTGTATATAACTACGGCACAACGCTGTTGAGGAGGACACAATGTGGAGGGGCAACGCAGAATAATTCGCATTTAAAACCGTTAAGTGTTTCAATTACTCACTTAAAATAGTCGACTGCTTTTCATATCTCACCGTATAATACCTAGAAATAGCGTAGCTTAGCGATAGTCTATTTAAATATACAAGGTCTGTAGTACGCAGTTGAATGCCAAAACTAAACTACTCTAACGTCCGGATTGCGACATTTTGATAATTAGTCAACACGTTCAACATTATCTGGGTTTTATATGCAGTGAACGCGAGCTTTACACGTTAATAAAACACTTTTGACTGTTTAAAACAAACACTATTTTAGTAATCTTAGTTACGATAGTACATCTAACGCGTTTAAAAACGTTCTAAATAGGACATTTTTTAATTTAATTTCATCGAAAAATGTGAAGAAAACATATATGTAATCACACTAAAAAGTTCTCTAGTTTCTTTAACTTTTGTTTGATTTAATGAAAAATATAAATAAACATTTAGTAAATTTAAAGATTATGTTCACGGCATGCTAGTGAATAATGAACTATGTCGCTAATAAATAAACATTTATATATATTATTTAAGTTAACATCTATAGTTAAATACAAAGCTGAAGAGTTTGTTTGAACGCGCTAATCTCAGGAACTACTGGTTCGAATTCAAAAAATATTTTTGTGTTAGTTAGAGCATTTATTGAGAAAGGCTATAGGCTAAAACATAGCGCTGTGATTAATAGCAGCGAAGAAACAGCGGGAATTGTCGAAAAAACTGAGAAAATTATTTAAATTTTGTTGTGTGGTTTCCGTTCCGTACGCTGCGATAACGGTTCAAGATACCCAAAAATATGTATGAAAGAATTATTCCTCTTTAAATTATCTAATAAAAAGCCTGCGACAATATAGTTCTATCTTTTAAGATTAACTTCCATGAGACGGGACGGGGACGACCTCTTAAAAAACAACCCAAATTTTAAAGGTTGAACAAAGGGTTTGCAAAACCAAAAAATTGATATCCAAAATAATTATTCTACGGATACGAAGTCGCGGCACTCAGCCAGTAAGTCAAATAAAGTTCATTTATTATTGATTATTATTTTAGCTAGTAAATTTGAGACGACATCCATGCGTATCATTAAAACAGCCATTACACCCGATAAACTAAGGGAAGTGTATAATTAACGTTAGTCAAACCATTATTAAAATCCACATAACACCCCAATTAATTAAATTTATTTATGGTGTTGCCCTCCTCCGCTCTACATTATCTCTGCCCATCTTTCAGCGTTCAGTTCTCTTCCTGTGACTATTGGAAACATACATCTACTACAAAGCCATATGTTAATTTAGACAAGCTAAATTAAAAATGACAGATTGCCGCGTTAATCCATTGTCGTTTTAATGTCCCTGCAATGAATAGTACATTGAAAACTAGTGACGTGTTGTTCGTGTTTTGGACAGTAGGCATACCTGTATCGACGTTATGTGTCCTAGTGCAGTGTGTTTTGTTTATTCTCATCCCGAAGTGCAGGAAAATAGACGAAATTATCTTCAGCCAAATGTCGTTGGCCCGTCTAGTGAATACATCCACTGAGTTCGTTGTCATCTTCTACAATCGTAACCATTATCTTCTTAACAGTTTCGTGCACGTCGTGTACACACATTCGGACATAGTGCTTCTAATTCTAATGCTTCTTCTATCTAAGCATTTATACAATAAGATTGTTATCGTTTTCTCCACGACTATCGACAATTTCAATTGGTTATTGATCGGCGTGTGGGCCTTGCCGCTACCGTTCGCTGTTCTCTTTCCCATATTGTTAAATTATAATACGAAATACTTCGATAAGTACTACAGTGTGTACACGCATATAAAATTCGTTATTTTAATTATAAATCTAGCTGTTTTTATTATTATTTTCTATGTTATTTATACAAGAGGACTCAAATCGAACAGGAATCTGCGTGATAACATCAAAACAGCTGTCGTTGCGTTCGTGTTGATTACGATGACTAGTTTGCAAGTGTTGATTACGGATTTGATTTCGTTCTATCACGAGGTAATTAGGAATAATATATTGATACTGTGTTTCTGTGTTCTCAATTCGTACCAGGTTGTGATAATCACGGTTATGTTTGTGACAGTTGCGCGGAGAAAAGTTGCGCGCTCCAGTTTGTTCAGGTCGTCTGTGATGAGATTGAGAAATTTGACGATTACTACCACGGGGAATGATACTTCGTGATACTGTTTATTTTTTCTACTGTGTAAGTGTAATTCGTATTGTAACGTCATTTAATTACTAGAGATGCGTCCGTGCGGCAATAAGAATGTGTATTTTTCTGCAGTAAATACGACAGCACATCTAATAAAATATCTTGTACAGCTGCTGCTGCTAGATTATCCAAATCAATCGGGTCGTAATACATTTTTTTAATTAATTAATAATAAAAAATGTAATTAAATAAGTAAATGTAAGTTTAGTAACTAAGTTAAGCATTTCATATTTTATTCCATTATTTAGTTTTGTATGTTATACAATTTCTTAGTGTCGTATCTATAGCCAAATGAAAAAAAAACCTCCTCATAATATAAGGCAAATATTGCTATATACAAAATGTCTAATCTTTGCGAATTTCAAACTGCAAACACTTGGAAATGTAAAGTTTATAAAATAAATGTCTTTTGAATTTAGAATATTTTATTAAATTTAAAGAAACAAAATGGCGTTGTTTTTTCATTACGATAATCCCTTTCGTATCTCTTTATAGAAAATATGACGTACGGACAAAGCTCCAAACTGTATATTCATTTAAATAAGTTTTCATAAATAAATCAGGCTTATTGTAAAATTTATTACACACATTAAATATAACATCTTTTCTAAAAGCAAATCAATCTAATACTGTTTTGGCTACGCAACTGAAATATTTTCACAATGATAAATGCATACGTAACAATATGGGATGTCTGTATTTAGGAAGTTACAAATATTTTATTTTAAATATCGCCCCGTAACTTAAATTAAAACTAAGTAAAAATTGAATATCTAAATAAATTACATGTTCATTTTGCAAAAAAACATTAATTGTGGAAAAATGAGGAATCAAAGTGTTATACTGTGCATTATTAACGGTCTATAATATATATAAATTAATAAATTTTATCAATTTAAGTAAAGTCGTTATCGCGTAAAAAGTAAACTTCCAAAACACTTACGAATTTTTATATGGAAACGATGGAGCGTAGTCACACTTGTATACAACGCTTTATAAATTAAAAATCAATTGTATAAATTAAAAAACGGCATGGGCAGGACTCGAACCGGCATCCACAGCGATCGCTCAATTGCTTAACTTTATCACTTTATTATAGGCACAATTAAACGACAGATATAAAGGATCGGAGTCCCGCCCGTGTTTTCATGTTCGTCTTTTTATCCCTTAAAGTTTTTTATACACTTTATCAGGAATCGAAGCCCCGACCTCATATTTAACACTTCTTCTAAGTAGAGATAGATCGACTGTAAACTGAAAACGAGCGGCGCCACGGTTCAGCACAGTCTCATAATATCCGAAGCAATCAAATTCTCGATTAAATAAATGACGTCTGCAAGGCCAGGGCCAAACGACGCCAGTCTGCCCACTGCCGCAGTCTGCGCTAGTGCTGCTCTATATTTAACGCAGTCCGTGGGAATTGTGCGCGAAAAACTGTGGAAAATGTGATACAATTCACAAGGTAAGTTGTTATTTTATTCTTTTAAGTACGACGTTTAATTGTTGGTATTATTTTATATTTGAGGTTATAAATTGGATGTTTCATGTATTTGAGCTAATTTTAAGTACATGAATCGACGAAAACTGTTTTATTAATAAACCAAGGAGTTTTTGAATTACGTGTCCAGTACAGCTGTGTTAATATTGCTTGTATATAACAAGCGGGTTAGATTACAAATTTATGATTATTCATTAATATAAAAGTGAGACTAAAAATTGTGGAACTGAACGATGAAAGTCAAACTATTATTATTTTATAACCAGATAAAACAATAACTTGTTGTTGTGTTGTTGTATATACTTTAATAAGAGGGTAAGCTGCTTCGTAACGTAACGCGTTACGGCGCCAGTCTATCGTGTGTCTCGTGACGTACGTTTTATTTTTGCATAATCGAAGGCTTTTAAATTGTATAATGCCTTCATGTGCAATAACATGTGAAAAATATTAAAGTTTTCAAACGGTTTTTAATGCTGTTTTTTATTAAAACTTGTTATTTAATAAACCAGGCAGCAAGTTGTATTTTTTTGTTAGAACAAAATGAAAAATTACACTAACATTATAAAAACTACCATTACTTAGCCATTAGGCACGTATTTTGGTCAGACGCAAAAACAATATTTACATTTATTCCATATATTCAACGTCAGACGCGTCCCACGCGTATAATGAGGTCGAATATTTTCGACTTTTACGAGATACGTGCTTGCTCCAGAAAGGGGATTAATATGAAAGATGGCCTGAGCAAGAAGCTGGGAAAAAATGTTTGCTTATGAAAGTAAATAAATAAAGAAAATAAACAAACTTGTGTCTTAGATTTTAATTATTTATTTGAAAATGAAATAAAGAAAAACGATAACTTACGCTTATAGGGAAACACGAAATAATTATAGAAGCTATGCTTATATGGAAACTCTTAACGGGTACAAAACTGTGTCTTGATCACATTTCCAGCTTAAAAGGATACATAAATTTGTTTAGGTACTCGTATTTTAAATCGAAGTGGAAAATGGATACAGTTTTCAATTCCTTCTGAATTTGAAATACAATTTACAGCCGAAAATGTAAAATACCCATCAGGTCCTTATAACGTTTCAGGAAAAATGGGTCTACCAATGCTACGGCACTGTTGCGGCTGCCTTTCCTTAGAAAGAGGCTGTTTGCTGCTTGCTGTTATTTCGACTGTAAGTCTTATATACTAATACTAAAGTAAATATCATCAGCCGGCGTCTCCCCCAGGCCTCTCCCAAACACCACTCGGCTATCACCAAATCTGGTGCCGGGTTTTTTTAGTCATGTCTGCTGCTCGGTCGTGATACACTGCCATTCTAATACATTGCGGATGTAAGAACCATCTCCTTCTTCAGACTAGACCAGATCTTTGCCACTACTACACTCACATGTATTTAGAAGGAGCTACAGTCCTGGGGGGCTATTGTCAAAAACAATCTTTTGTCACTCTTGATTAATACAAATCTGATATCAATTATATCTTGTATGAGCGTTAATAATGACAATATTATCACCGGTGTTGCAATTGAATTAAGTTTTATTTCATGATTATTTTTCTCTAAGACTATCGACAAATGAAAATGTGCTTCAAACTTTAAATTCAATGTTAAATCGACGTTCAGTTATTAGAGCATGAGCATGGAGTGCTCATGATTTCGAGTCCTACCCTCATCATCGATTTATATAAATAACATTTAAAATAGCCTCTTACTCAAACACTGTCTATAGTTTACGAGAGTAGTACACATTTAAATAAAACACTTTAACGGTTTAAAACGCGGTATATTATATTAGTTAAACTAATATATCGCGTTTTAAACCGTTAAAGTGTTTTATTTAAAAGCATCTTACTCTTTCAGTTGGCCTGCATTTTGAATATCATTGCGGGATCATGGAACCTTCCAAACCACAAAACCAGGGAACAGGAAGACAACCTCATCTCCATGACAATGGTCATGTTCTCCACTCTATCCGCTATCAGCAATATCATAGTCCTCTTCGGCATATGCAGAGTGAGTAGCTGTGTAATCTAGCAGTTTAGGCACTTCAGTGAAACAAACATACAATCGAAATTATTAATTACACTTTTGTCGCATTTAGCTAATTACAAGATGACATTTATGACGGACTAGTTAGAGTAATGGTAGCAATGAAACGCTAACAACCGATGGGTCGTCGGTTCGACCTCTAGCGGGTCCAACATTATTCTAATCAATTCATATTTATTGTGAAACTTTTTGGACTTCGCCTGAAAATCTGAATATTAAATGGGTGCTAGGAATATCGAAATTACGTCCGGGTCACGAACCACCGTCCACAGACGAAAAAGCTGTGAAGTTTAATCGCTTTTCGGTTTCAGTTCGTGGATTTACGAATATCGAAAACGTAACTAGAGTATTTCAACTACCATTGAGTTGCTTGTCTGTCCTATTCTATAAAAAAAATATATTGCATGGGGTTTGGGGCACATATTTCAACGTCTATCTCATTGATTTAAGGAAATCTGACAAGTAAGCCCTGCCACCAACCCTTCTTGCAATTAAATTAAACTGTTCTGTCCTTCTTTTTATATAGGATTGTTTGATAGAGACTATATTGGTGGCTTTGCTTCTTCCAGAGACGGCCGAACTACCTTCAGCTATCCTTGCTATTCAACTCTGTCTTCATTCTTTGCATCTTCTTGGTGGCGACAGTGACGTCTCTCTTCAGCCCCGAGTTCAGCCCCTATGTGGAAACGCCAGCTGGTGTTGCTCTGGTTGTTATAGCAATTATAGTTGGAGCTTGTAAGTACATCCAAGCCTTAATTTTTCTTCGACTACCTTTTAACAAGACGTATAGGTACCAGTAAAACTTCAGGTATTTTTGTTTCTGGTTAAAAAGGTTTTGCTTTTTTGATAAATAAGGGACGGGGAGACGAAGGGGTAGCTGCCTTACCCCGTCCATTCTGGATACGAGTACAAATTAGCTTGAATGGAATTAACAGTATTTACATGCTAAAGTGTTAATGTATAAATAATACATGAAACTGATTGTTTACATTCTTAATTGATTCGATTTAAAATGTACTATTAACGGTTTAAATAAAACATTTTTAAAGATTGAAAATGTGAAATATATTACTTAACATATTTAGAATTTATATTCACTATCGCCATACGTTTCGGATGCTTTGCAACACGTTTAAAACAGTTAAAAGGGTCCTATTTAATTTACGAGTAAACAGCAAACAACTCTATCGGTTTATAATATTCTAATTGTGTACCTATTCGTGCATAAAATCAGCGGATAGACCTATATATAATGATTTCTGAAAATGATGTATTTCTTATTCTTGTTTCTAAATATAAGAAAACGTTTTCCTCTGTCTGTTTGTCAAAATTGTATTTTAAAACTGTTCGGCAAATTTAATCACGACTTGGCAGAAAAAAAAGAAAAGTTTAGTATAATATTTTAATTTTAATTAAATTGTGATGGTAATATACTAAAATTGTATCGTCTTTTGTTTCAGTATATTCGTTATACTACTTGATTGTAGTGAATAGTTTGTACAGAAAAATGAAGATGTCGTACAGCGAAACAGCTCTACCAATGTAAGGAAAAGATTAATATATGAAGTGAACGATCGAAAATACTGGTGATATTATGACCCAGGGGCTATACTCTAAATGCTAAGGAGGGGTTTGAACCTTTGTGTAAATAACACAAGTATTGAAGTGGAATATAAAATATTAATGAAATAAAACAATGTTTACTGACCAAAATATAATGTATTACTTTTTTTATTACAAGGAAAGAAAAATAATAGTCGACTGTGCCTTGTAATTTTGCAAATCCTTTATAAATAAATATATTAATGAATATTATGTATTATAACTGTTCGCTTATACTTATTCTTACATTAGTAGAAAACTTCTATAAAGTAAATACTTATACATATATGTAGTAGAAATTACCGAAATGACTGCATACACAAATAATATCAGACACATGGTTTTCTTAGAAAAAAATATTTAATTTTATGTCGCCGATAGTCACTATCGGACGCACTTCATGAGTTTTAAAAGTTAGTTAACCGCGAACCCTAACGATTTCGAATAAAATACTTTAAAAACTTTGTTAGACGACAATAAAAAAGACAGTCGTCAAATTAAACATCAACAAACTTCTTGAAAGGGCAAAGTTAAAGACAATCCGTTTTTTATATTGTTTATTACACTTCATATAACAAAGCATTGTACATCGATCACAAACATCTAAACAATCAATAAAAATACAAGTTTGTAAATAATTAGGACAACATTTAAAGCATTTAATTGATTTTAAATATAATATTATTTGGATTTTCGGGGTCTATTCGAATAGCGTTTATTGTAAATAGAGAGAAAAATACACTGCTTTTGGGAACTCCATAGAAATATTTAGTTATTTTATTTGGGAAATTCTTGACTTGCGTACGAAAAGCCTGTTATATATATATTTATTTTAAATATTTAGTAAGTACGATACTGAATATGAATTAGAGAGCTTAACACAGGTTTACTTAGAGGTAAAGCTCTGAACACTGTAGTCGTGATTCGTCCCGCCTGTATGTAAGATTGATTTTTCACGTACAAAATCACGCATTTTATAAAAAAGTTCTGTGATATAATACAAAAAATAAAAAATACTTGTCTTGATTTTTATGAAGGTTTATAGTTAATATATATCTATAGCGATACGAATAGACCCCTGAATTGTAAATAACTTCTAACAAGTATCTAAAAGATATACATTCATAGAAAAGGGATAGCAATAGGATATATTAAAACACGGAGACAGATATAGTATTAGTTCTATATAACTTTACGCTGACGGTTTTTGTATCTTGAGACACGAATGTGAATATTTATAAGTTTGTAGGATCAATGTTTAAAACATTAGTTAATCTGTTTAACAATATGCCTGCAAACTTTTTATAGTGTTTTGTAGTTCACACATTATAAGGATTCCGTAAGAATCAACTCTACCATTCACTAATTCTCTCAGGTGTGTGTTTCTATGGCAACGTTAAAACAAGTGTCATTTTTACGATACGGAACCCTGCTTTCGAGAATCCACCTAGCACTTTAAAATTTACAGATCGAGTTGTAGTTAAATCCGTTACACCACGAAACACATTCGCATCTCAGGAACTATGGACTAGTTAAAGCGAAGGACGTTTTATTGTCGTAATTTCCTACACAACAATTATGGCACACAATCGTTTGAAGCTGAGTCCACGACTTGTTGATCTGTCTGTTATCTTTTTTTTAATAGTACAACTTTTTTAAGTTACTTAAATGACTTTTTAGTTTGTTTACGTATATTTTGACATTTAATTTTCTTATGACAGAGGACAGACAAGCACGAGGATCACACATCTAAACAAGTTGTGCTGTCGGCTTATTTTCGGATATGAACATACGGAAATCCACTGACTGGCAAAACGCAGATTTACACCTTCATCTGCGGCCTGAGTGGAATTTCAAGATCCCAAATACCAATATCAATATCGAGGTGTTTCAGACAGAGTCTATGTTTCAGGAATTTTAAATTGAATTTAAGAACCATGTTGGACTCGTTATGAATCGACGACCCGCTGATTACAAGCCATACATTGCTACCATTAAACCGACAAGCCCATCAACCAAGAACTGTTTAATATTAACCCACACTGTCCAAAAATATATTATTATACTAACCGTATAATTTTAAGTACACACGTAAAATGTTAAGTAATTGTAATATGATTATAAAATATGGAATTATTGTGAACCTCCAAACTCATATGACTGTATTTTTATAATAATTATATATATAAAATTATATTAAGACATTATTTGCTCCCTGTAAAATCACTGTAGAATATAAAAAAATAATTTGTGGACCCAATATGGTTTAAAGACTTGAAAGTTTAAACAATGTTTTCTATACATAGACATCTTGTATAATATTTTACACACACATTAATTATACATAGTTATTGTGTAGTATTTGCACTACACATAGTTGACATACAAATTATATTAAACCATTATGGTAATCGAAAACCTTTGAAACATTACGTTACCTTTTCAAAATCCATTTTTAATAAAAACGTTGCTTTACTAAAATTTACTTAATGTAACAATATTGTCATTTCGATATGTTATTTAGATATTAAACAATTTGATATGTCACACTTATATAAACGAAATTTTAATATATTAAATTAAATGTTTAACAATTAAAATATCTTCCACAATAAAGAGATTCAAATTCAGCTCAAGATCTCGTAATACTAATTCAACAATTAATTACAATATTGGAAGACTATTAATCAATTTACGATTATTTAATACTTTTTAGCCATTGATAATTTTGTGTACAAGAAATAAAAACATTGCTTGATTATATGTCAAACTGTTTGACGTTTCCTTATCTCAAAGTTTATTGCGTTCGCCAACAACTGTCAATTGTGAATTTCTACCGTCCACTAAAGATGCATGAATTTTTCATAGGCTCGCACATATGCTTAGAAAACCAGACCCCATGAGAAACTTAAACCTTGTGTGGGCATTGTTATGCCATTATGACAATAACATGGAAAACTGCAGAAAATATGGCTGTACCTAAAATGACTTTTATGATGATTAAGTAAGGAACTCACCATTTTTTTTAAATCTTAGTAACATATTTAACCAAAGCAGCGTTCTTCGAATCACGTTATTATTTGTGTATTTTTCGTTGCATGATTATCGTTACATTTTTGAGGAACTCTGTTAGATTGCACAACGTAATGTCACAACCAGATAAATATATAAATAACGTGTAGAATGTCATAAATAGCTTTTTCTTATATTATTCATTACTGTTTTTGTGACTATTAAAGCTGAAAACGCGTTTGC
Source organism: Leptosia nina (assembly GCA_963661955.1). Lineage (NCBI taxonomy): Eukaryota > Metazoa > Arthropoda > Insecta > Lepidoptera > Pieridae > Leptosia > Leptosia nina. Next base: position 849,837 of record CAVLEF010000004.1, on the reverse strand, counting down.
TATTTATGATTTAAGTTTTTTTTTAAGCTATTAGTAAATGCCGATAAAACGTTCGACCTTTTCAAATCACACAGATTAGCTAAGACCTCTTCCCTTAAATACTGTCTGCAGTTTACGCGAGTAGTACACATTTAAACACTTTAACGGTTTAAAACGCGATATATATTTGTTAAACTTATTTGGAAATTATTTTTACTACGGCCCGACGGATTTTAGTTTAATGCTAAACCACGCAAACCATCGCTTCTAAATTAGTTATAATAGCAACACCGAGGGCCAACGATTTTCCAAGCTCTAGCCAGATATTTCATGATCTAAAAAAATTACCAAATACCGTAATGACCGACTACTACCTGCTAGCTTTCGAACCTGGAACGACGAAGTGCACGGTACGGATTCAACATATATAATTATTAGTACACCATATAATACAAATATAATAGTACTATTATACAGTTTTCAGTTTACTACCTACTCTTTCTGTGCGTTGTGACACGAGCTATTTTCAGGAGACACCAATCTTGTCACATGACCGAATCACTTACTTTAGCTATATAGTTCTTTATTCCTGCGAAACACGTCTACTCTTAAGAAAGATCAAACGACAAGATCCCTGTCTTCTGTTTCATTTCTTTATATAATATGTAACAAATGAAAGGTTTAACGTAAGTCATAATCTGTTTCGACTGTCCTACCTTATTGTTTTCTACCATGTAATTACAGAACCCCGTCTTCGTTGATTGATAGCAGATAACTGCGGATGACTATGATGAAGTAGAAGTTCTCAGCTGAAATTAAAAATGGAAGGGATTAATCTTTTAGAATGAGACACAAACAAAAACATTCTTATTTTTATATAAATATCTAAAAAAAAATTTTTTGAGATATTTTTTTACATTTGTGAGCTGTTTAGTTCTGGTCGAAACATTTCTTCATTATTATGAACAACTCACAAACTCAATTAGCGTTACGAAAGGTAATGCTTAAATAGTGAAATCCCGTTTTCCCCTATGGGGCATAGGGCGAACACATTTCTATGTCCGTTTCACTGATTAGTTCCTTTACAGGCAAATAGTTAATCAGGCCTTTGTGCCCTCCTGAGCGAAGCAGTTCATTGTTTTCCTGGGATTCAAACCCAGGACCTCTCGCGAACTAGGCAAACGTTTAATGATCTGGCTACAGAGGTGGTCATTATTAATACATAACGGCAGTTTAAAGCCACAAAGGCCAATCTTGCTAAATCCATATAGCTAGAATTTCAATAAAACACTTTAACGGTTTAAACTACGCTTAATATTATATTTTATTAGTTAATCTTATCGCAAAGCATCAGAAATTAATTTAACAACAGCCCGTAATTGTTTCCAAATAAAATTTAACTACAATGGAGTTTTAAACCGTTAAATTGTTTTATTTTAATGTAAATGACTCTCGTAAAAGTAACGTCATCATCAAATCTGAGTCAACTTTCGGCATCAATGGGTTTAAACTCAAACGTTCAAAGCATAGAGGTAGACTTACACAAAATACATACCCAAAAAGAAGAGTTGTGAGATAACATGTCCTGCGCCCATGTGGAACAGAGTCTTGAGGAAGCTGATGATGAAGAGTACCAGGAACACAATCCAGAAGATACAGTATTTCTTAATGATGCCACTTTTCTCCTGAAAAACGATAATAAAACATGTAACTTTTACTTAAAGATGCACATACAAAAAAATTATGACAGCAGGGCTATGACACACATATACGCAGAGCGATGATAGCTCTTTAAAGATGGCGGTTAAAACTCGCCGAAGGACATTTTTTTTAATATAGAGGAGGAAAAAAAAGTGTTGGATTCACTTGAGGTGAAATACCCTAGCACCCTATTTTATAAAATAAACATCGATTATAGATTAAAATAAAAAACATCTTTGCTAAGACATTAAACCTTAACGTGCAAGTGATAAGGTTGAATTTTTTCCTCGGACACGTATTTAAAATAAGTAGTGTCTTAAACATACCTTATGCACAGCATAAACGAAGACCAGGTCTAGCAGAAACTTAACGAACAGGAGCACCACCAGCAGCACAGCGATGGTGTAGACAACCGAAGACATCCCACTGTCAAAGTCATCTCGTTTGGAATCGGCAGCGTCCTTTATATCCACAGCGAATGTTATCAGAATTACTGCTAGAACGAACGTCAGGATCTGAAAAGGGGAAGTGTTAATTATGATTGACCAGTAACAAATAGAATTTTACTTGAGACATAGACACAGAGCAGTTAGTCTGTAGAATCTGGTACCAAACTAGAATAGAAAATTTATTGAAGGATTCGTATTTCGTATTACATATTAAATGCGAAAATGTTTTATATACGGTTAAAAATTGTAAAAAAAAATGAGTCGAGCCGGAAATTTGAATATTCCTAAAAATATTTTTTTTTTTTTTTTTTTCTTATACACAAACACACAGTTACAATCGTTGATTACCAGTACTATTGGACAAACAAGCCCGCAAACAAACAACGCGAAAAAACCCTATTAAAAATTTGAAAACATTAATATTTTTTACATGTTATTGCACATTGAGCTACAGAGTCCTCAGCAGCGCAATTGAGAGAGTCGAAAATCTTTTCAATTTAACATAGGATTTCTTGGGCTCAGCGTAACATGTTTCACTTATTTTTCCATTTTTTATGGTAGTGAAGGACAGATAAGCATTGGCTTCACTTCAAGGTAGGTGAAATACCTAAGCCGTATAACATCTGAACAACATGTGTTGTCGACCTATTTTACTTCTAGATATCCGGAAATCCACAGAATGAAACCGAATCGCTAAACATGCGTATAAAACCGTTCGTACCCGGTGGACCCGGAATTTTAACATTTCTACCAACCATTTAATAAAAATGTTTAACTTAATATATTAAAGATACGCTGATAAAACTTACCGAATTAATGATTCCCATAGCAATACATCCTGTCTTCAGGTGGAATATAAAACAAAACTTATCGAGAACGGGTAGTTCCATCCTGGCCTGGAATAATATATAAAAACTTTTCAGGCACCATAAAGATTAAATTTATATTCCATTTTCAAACCAATATTCCATTTACTCACCATTTCAGTAATTGATCAATTCACAACACAGTTTTACTATTATTGCTTGACACACAATAATTAACAATGGTATAAAAAATAATTATTAGTTTCGTCAGATATTTGCTAAAGACATTTTGTGACGGTTTCAAGGTACTGTCGGTAAGTTGTCCCACTTCGACGATTTCTTTATTGTGTTAAGGCGGCGTCCTTCGCTTATATTTCAGGAAAATAAAAGAAGGATGAAATCCAAGAATATAAACGTAGAATATGAGCACTTTAATTTTTTCTTAAGGAATGCAGATGTTGAATTTAAGTGTAGAGGCATTATTGAATTTTACACTTACTTATGTATACAGATAACTATGTAGAAAATTTCATTGTTTTTCACATGCAATTCCACATGACGTGACATGAATGGTGATGATTAATGACACGGATGGGACTAGAATGGAAATCCACAGCGTTCCGTGCTGCTGCTTTAACCAATAGCAATAAATTTCGGCAGACAAGCGTGTGATGCGAGGTAAAATACGCCAGACATATAACATTTAAGCAAGATGAGCTGTAGAATTATTTTGGTAGTGGATATTTCGAAATTGCTTTATTTTTTTAATATTAGTGACACGGCGTCGCCTTAAGAGAAGCTGCACCGGTCCTGCGCAAAGCTGCCGACAATGAACATCGATCGTATTCCCGACCATTTAATGTTATAGCCTTTGCGTTAACCTATATCGTGTCCTATAATACTGTCCCCATTAAATGTCATTAACAACACTATCAAACGATACAATACCATTTTGAGGCAATTGAAGTTTTCGATTGTAAAACGGCGTTTAGGTTTTGCTAAAAGACCTTCCGAAGTATGTACAAGTAATAAGTTACTATAAGGATATATTTTTATTATAAACTGCATTGAATTTCATAAATGTACTAACCAATATGAACAAATAATTTTCCTTTTTGATAAGTTTGTTTGCTATAATTATATAAATAATAATAGCAAACATAAATGTTTCTTATTTATTTTATACTTTTAATAGGTAACATAAAAAAGTTTACTAATAATAATATATTTCGCATTTTAAACCGTCTTTTTTTTAATTTTACTTATGTGTACTACTCGCGTAAACTACAGACAATACTTAATCTACCTGAGTTAGAGTGTGAAAGTAGAAAACAATAACAGTAGTTTGATGTTAGGTATTTTGATTTCTGGCACTCAACTATTTTCGTATTGAATTCCCAAGCAGTTTCCAAAGAAAAGCTTAAAGAGAAATAAAAAGTCTATTGTGTTGATTGATAAATTATTTAAAAATAATAATAATTGATATCTTAATTACGATATTGTGATACATTTATAACACACTAGCTGAGTCAGCGGCTTCGTCCGTGTAGAATAGTTATTTTGGGCACCCAAAATTATTTTTGCAAACTGTTACCAACGTCATCGGTCGCGTCCCGTCGCTCGTCGTTCGTTTTCCGTCGCTCTTGCGAGTAGACATACTGTCGCGGACATTTTTTGATAATTTAAAAAAGAATTACATACACATATTTCTTGTGTATCCGATTAGTGTTTACGATTTCGCAGCGTCAGAAACGGATACCTACGAAGAGGAATAATTTTCTCCGTTCGTATTTTATTAAAAAAAAATTAAAACATGAAGAATCGAACCTACAACACACGGGTAATATGCTGTTGCTTACTACTTGCCCGCGAGCCGTATGAGTTTTAAGTAGATTTGAGTTGTTTAAAAAGTAAAAATAAATATAAGAATATGTAGTTTAAATGTTCAAACCTATTATAATAAATAGGTATATATAATCATTATATTGGTCTTAAGTAACCATGATTTATGGAAACTGGAAAATCTGTTTCCAGCTTGAAACCGTAATTTCGCGAAATTATTAAGAAGATATCACTTGGAACATGTTACAAATGTTATCAATATAATCAACAAGCTTATAATTTTTTGATTATATCAACTGATATCGGTTACCAGTTTCGGTAGCTGTGATTTTAATGCCGACTTTCCAAAATATATACTAAGTATATTATTTGGCTTCACCTGCCTAAATAAAAGAGCGTAAAAAATATTAAACGTATATAGTTTTATAATTAAACGTGTGATTCTGGTCAAATTCAATTAAAACATAAGTTTTATTAAACTAATTAAGCTACTCTGGCTTTCAAACCGTTCGACCGCCGTAGTTAAGAAATGGTTTTCGACCTTTGGCCTATCTGTGGATCATGGAAATCATCTGACGTTCAGCGATCTTAGAAGAGCTCAAAAATCTATGTGGATTTTTATATTGGAAGCCTTATAAAATTCACTTACAATAATTCTTGTTGCAAGCATTTGAAAGACAAAAAACATGTTCAAATAAACCAAGATAATAATGTATATATTTAACAACATTATCTTCATGTTAATTTGGGATTACATTCGATAATTACAAATCGATAGCGAATATTAAAATTACGTGCTGATTTTGACGCATGTCAACCGTCAACTATAAATTGGTAGAACTTTTCGGGATGAGCACAGTAGGCTGAGCATCAACAGTCACGCAGTCAAAATGCGGGGTCTCAAAGTAGCCTTTTGTTTCTTATTCTGCGCCACTTTGGTGCAGTCAAACAATTTACGTAAAGGTACGTACATATTGAGACAACCCCTGATTTAATCTTTACACCACTGAAGGACTGAATTATTCTTATATTTTATATACCGTAAATTTTAAGTCCCTTTAATTTGTTGCGAATATTTAGAAACAATGTTTGTTTTAAATCTGTGAACTACGTTTAAATTAATCCTTACGCATTAGATCGCGAATACTGGAAGACCCTAGGAGAAAACGAGCTGAAGGAAGCTCTAGGACTCCAATGGAACCTCGACGTTGCCAAGAACGTGATCTTGTTCGTCGGAGACGGTATGGGCCCCAACACCATTACTGCAGCCAGGATCCAGAAAGGCGGTGAGGGCCACAAACTCTCCTACGAGACGTTCCCGCATATTGGTCTGATGAAGGTACGTACCTACTTGTTTACGAACATTTGAATAATTTCTCTTTTTTAAAAGGGGATATTGTTCGTGCTTGATTTAACAATTTTTTTTTTAAAGGTAGAAACCTAGATTCCATTAGTCTTTTGTCACCAACCAACCGATACATGAAAAAACTAAAGTGTTTTTGTCTCTTAATGTAAAATAAATTAAATATACAAGTGCATGTGGAATGCATATGGAAGATATTAAATCAATTGATGGTTACAGACTTACTCAGCTGATCTGATGGTGGCAGACGCGGCTTCCACTGGTACTGCTATGGTATCTGGTATCAAAGTAAACAGCAGAACTATCGGAGTAGATGCCAACGTTGCTCACAACGATTGTCAGGCCTCATTGAACCCCAACAACAGAGTCGAGTCCATGGCTGCTCTTGCTTTAAGGGCTGGCAGAAGCGCAGGTAAGACGCCTTGAGTTTATTTTCCTTAAAAATACTAAATACTGTCTATAGTTTACGCGAGTAGTACACATTTAAATAAAACACTTTAACGGTTTGAAACGCGATATATTAGTTAAACTTATTTGAAAATAATTTTTAACTTCGGCCCGACGTTTAGGATGCTTCGCAGCAGCCGTGGTCACGGGGACAGCAAAAGTTTAACTAATATATCGCGTTTTAAACCGTTAAAGTGTTTTATTTAAAAATACTAGTTATTTACATTCGGCCAAATAAAAAAATTTAGATATATGCATGAAACTAACGTATCCCAAGAAAACAATTTTCTACATTAAAAAAAGGGTAAAATGTTTTGAAATGTTATTAACTTTGGTCTACTAAAGAAGTGTTATTTTTAAGGCTTCGTCACAAACATGAGAGTTACGCACTCAACGCTATCCCCACTGTACGCACACACACCCAATGCTAACTGGGAATGCGATGCTAGTGTGCCACCAGCAAGCTCCGGATGCAAGGATATCGCCAGGCAGATGATTGAAGATTGGCCAGGCAGGGACTTGAATGTATGCATCAAAATAGCAAACGTTTAAAAACGCTATAGAAATTTATATGAATTCTAATAAATGGCAGTGAACTTATCAAAATATTATTTAAGAACTTTTCGAAAAAAAAATTTATAAGGGCACAATACATTAAATTTCTATCAAAGAAAAGTACATATTTTTAATACTCATTTTAATGTCCCTAATGCTCTAGGTTATTCTCGGAGGTGGCCGTCAAGGTATTATTACTGGTGCCCAAGAACAAGAAGGAGACCCTCTCAGTCGTTGGGGTTGTTTAAGAGCTGATGGAAGAGACCTCTTCCAAGAGTACAGAAATGACAAAACAAGGAGGGGACTTAAGCACAGTGTTGTCCAGAACAGAGACGAATTACTCCAAGCTGCTGAAGATACAGACTATCTTTTTGGTAAGTAAGATGCTGGAAGTTAGTGAGGTTCTCGAAGCTTACTTTTATAGGTAAATTTTGAGAAAAATATAATGATTTTTATAATTTTTCTTTAAACAGGCGTATTCAGAAACGAGAACTTGCCATACGAATTCCAAAGGCCAGCGAACACACCATCCATCGTTGACATGACTGAATCTGCCATCAAGGTCTTGCAAAGGAACCCCAACGGATACTTCCTTCTGGTACGTTTGGGTACTACTTTTGATAATATACATATTATATAAATATAAGTAGTACAGGACGTCTCACAAAAAACACGTAGTACTGTAAATAACCAATTTAAATCTATGTACTTATTCCAAGACTAAAAAGGTACCTTTCTAGGTTGAAGGTGGTAACATCGACATGGGTCATCACCGTGGTAGAGCTCGCACAGCTATTGACGAGGCCATTGCTTTCGACGAGGCTGTTAAGATGGCCGTCAACATGACAAATGAGAAAGAAACCCTCATTGTTGTATCAGCTAACTTGGTACACACGCTCAGCATTAACGGACACCCTGCACGTGGATCTGATCTTTTCGGTACGTATTCAATATTAATAATAGTGTATTTCGATATTTTAAAATAACATACAAGAGAAAAATTATTACAATTCCTTTTTTCCTTTCCTAGTCTAGTTTAAAAGATATATAAAGTTTAAGATAGTTATTAGTATACCTGTTTACAACTGTAACTGTCGTTGAAAAATGTGTTCTCCAACTTGCGACGATTCCAGGTTTTACTGGACCATCAAGAAACGACGGTCTGAACTACACAATCGTCTCCTACGCCACTGGTGGTCCAGGATCTAAACATTTCCGAGTTAAACAAGAGGTCGACGGAAAGCAATCAGTCACTCGCGTAGACCCAAGCACAGAAGACACTAAAAGTTTCTTCTACGAACAGATAGCTGGTATCACTCTGGAGGAGAATTACCACGGAGGTGGCGACGTAACAGTTTATGCTAAAGGTAATTAAAGGACTGTACTCTTTGCTCCCATACTTTCATAAAATCACGCTTTCGGGGATTTATTGGAAAAAGTCTTAGTTTAAAACACACAAAGAAAATTATTAGCCACCATTACTATTTAAATTTTTGACGTTTTTGACATTACCATCATCGGATGGCATCTGCAGAAGATGTAGAGCGTGCAATGTTATTTATAATCGACCATTGTTTGATATGAAAATATTTTTCCTTTTTTTATCGATTTCTTTTAAACTAATTCTAGGTCCCTACTCCCACTTATTCCACAATGTGCACGAACAACACTTCCTCTTCTATGCGATGGCTTATGCTGCTCAGCTGGGAGAATACGCTAACTTATATTAGGACTGGATAATAATGTAAAGGGGCGACATTACAAGATATTATTACCATATAATCTGAATGACAGCAGTACCTGATAAGAAGATGACCACCAAGTTACGATCCCTGCATCTATGAACAATGGAATATAAAAATAATTTCTGTAGGTAGCGATGCAAACACTGCGATGTTTCAAAGCTCTCTAAGCGTCCATAGCGGTAATGCAAATCCATAAGAACTCACATCCTACCAACAAACATAACTTTAGTTAATAATTTACGATGAAGAGAGGTCAGCATTCGGTGTAAAATATTATAAATCACAAAATATTATACGTTCTCATAAAATCTAGTTAATTGAAGTTAATTATTATTGATCAGCTTGTTCTGTATTTGTTTGTAATTTATGTTTAAGCCCCGCACGTTGTGTCGTATTTATTTAAAAGAAATAAAGATGATTTTAAAAGTATTGCCTTTTAAAAAATTCTATCTATTATTATATATATATGGTGCCCAGTAAATGTTACTTATTGTTAAATGGTACGTTGTTGTTTGGTACACACAACTATATGAAATAATATAATGAAACATTAACATGCACAGTACTGACTTGCAAATAACTAGTAGGTAGATAAAAACAAACTATAAAAACAAGCTAAATACGACGTAAGTTTTTAAGAAGACGTTATAAATATAATACACATGTTGTACCTACCTTCTTATATACTGAATCTTTATTTAACACTAAAAATAGTTAAATATTTTCAAAGCACGTAACTAGTTCACAACGGTTTTCAAAAACATACTTTCGGTGGGCTAAACTCCTTAGTTACCTTATTCTTACGACATATAGTGTAAGTCGTACTTTGAATTCAAATGTTAGAAAACATATGAAAACGAAAAAAAAAAAGGAAATACCCAAAGTGGGTACTGTAAATGATAGCCACCGTCACAAGCAAGGTTGCTGCTGTAAATAATTGAGGAGTTCCTTCGACTTTTTCTTGGCTCCATCATCACATCAAAAAAACTGAATGAAAAATCTTACACACTAGTGCTCTCCAAGCTTTTTAAAATCCCTTCGATTTTTCCGGTTTATGAACATCACATCATAACCATACCTTAACATATCCTTGACCTTAGAATAAGGTCAACTTGGAATCATCTATTTCCAAACAAAAAAATAATACTAGACCAAGTTATGTGCGAACAAATGGATATCAACGATCTCAGAAGTTGTATTTTTGACGTGAAAGAAATCACTTCTTAGCGGTTTCAAATGTGAGACTATTTTAAAATGTAGATATATATAACAACCAATGTCTTTTGTAAAACTTACACATCAGGTACCTAATTATTATAACCTACATTAGCATATTATCATATACAAATGTTGAACGAATCTAGATAAATTAGGAAAATGAATAATTAAAATTTTTGATAAGAGCTTAATTCTAGGCGCAAAATTATCTAATAATTCGAAGCGTTAAGTATCAATTTATCAAAATTAGTATTTAATCATATTTAAAAAAATAACTTATAAAGATTAATGAAAAATAATTAAACACTAATAAAGTAACTAAATTTATATTACGAGCTCGTTGGTGTGATGGTTTAATGTATAGCTTATAACCTGCGGGTCGAGGGTTCGAGCCCGAACCATACATTTTTCTAATCAATTAATAATTTTTCTGAAACATATTGAAACTGACAACTTTGTCTGGAAATCTGGATATTATATGGATAGTAGAATATCAAAATCCCGTTCAAGTTTAAATGTAAAATCCTACTTATATTAAAAACGTGAAAGTTTGTATGTGTGGATGTTTGTTACTCTTTCACGCAAAAACTACTGAATGGATTTCAATTAAACTTTCCAATAATATAGCTTATACATCAGAATAACACATAGGCTACAATTTATAAAGATATTGTGTGAGCTGTCCAAAATATGACATTAAGTGTCAAGTAACTGCGAAAAAACCTACCTTTCTGCGAGTTATTCTGGCGTGCGCTGCCATAAACGTTAGTTACACATCATTATGTAATGTATGATATGATGGACATCATTTAGTTTAAATGCGCGATACTACGTAATCCTAATCGTACTCTTGCGTAGACGAAGTCGCGAGCACCAGCTAGTCTACAATACAATAAAAAAATATGACTCGGGCGGGACATGAAAAAAAATCATCACAAAACGGTGTTGATGATTTTTTCAATTTGTAATAGATATTTAATTTATATAGCGGCATCATGTGAAAAATATTAAGTTTTCACCCGTCAAGTTTATTCGAATTTAGATTTCTGAATAACCAAAACCAATAGTTAAAAAGCGCATTGCTTAGATGCTATATGGCTGTGGGGTAGACTTTCCATTAAGTGAACGCCGTGCTTGTCTGTCCTCTTCTCTCATGAGAAAGTGTGGGCCTGAAAACCCGCACGAAATCTTTATCACCTTACCTTATCATGTTAATCTTTAAATATTAGTACATAATCCCCTCTGTTCCAAGCGTATCCGTTAACGGACAATAAATCGAAGTGGAGTAGATTAACATAAATCCAGTGTGATAAATCTAGGGTATATAATGCTTCAATTACAATTAACTTTACAGTTTTCAGAATGAAATCCATCATAATTCTCGCCGGTCTGTTGGGCTTTGCCCTCGCCGATCCCTTGTATGGGGCAACCGCGTTCAACTACCACGAGAGGTTCGGCATTCCTGCTGCTGAGAGGATCAGACAGGCTGAATATGACCTCGATAGCTCCAGAATCGCTGGTGGAGAGGAATCGCAGTTAGGGAAGAACCCGCACATGGTACGTTTTTAAAATAAACTATGCAACAGCACGGAACGCTGACGATGCCGGTTCAAGTCCTGCCCGAGTCGAAAATTTGTTCAATTTATTTTCGATTTTACATTAAACTTAGGTTAATGCAGCTTTGTCTGTATCTTATATTTGTGATTTGGTTGTTCATATATCTATGTCTCCTATATTTTAAGTAGGTATTTAAGTACAGTTTGTAGTTTACGCGAGTAGTACTCATTCAAACAAAACACTTCAACGGCTTAAAACACGAAATATAGTTAGTAATTTAAACTTATTTGAAATTTATTTTAACTACGATCCGACGTTTCGAATGTGCTGTAACAGCCGTGGCTATGGGGAAACTAAAGATGGCTGTCTCTAATGTCAAAATAAAAACTGCTATGCTACCGCCATCTGTTCCGTTATAGTTGGTATTTGGCGAACCTTGCAATAATAATTTAAAATAAGTTTAACTAATTTATTTCACGTTTTAAACCGTTTTAGTGTTTATTTAAAGGTATTCTTTTTTATATTTACTTTTAGATATTACCTACTACTTCTTATTTTTAGTTTATTTTCAAAAACAACATTATGTTCTTATTTATGTGTTATTCCATGTGCACATAAAGTACTGTGCTGGTGCTAATCTGTCGGGACAGATAATAAATAAATAATTAACAAAGAACACAAAACTACTTCTCAGGGCGGCATCGTGATTGCTCTGAGCAGAGGAACTTCCGTCTGTGGATCTTCTCTTCTGTCCAACACCAAAGCTGTCACAGCCGCTCACTGCTGGTTCGACGGCACCAACCAGGCAAGTCGCTTCACCATGGTGTTCGGTTCCATGCGTCTCTTCTCTGGAGGAGTGAGAGTGTCAACAGAGGATGTAGTGACACATCCCACATGGAACCCTAAAACTGTTGATAGCGATATCGCCGTTGTTACTTTCATCAACGTACCATACAGTAGTAAGTTTTATCCGAAAGCAAACATTCTGATGTGAACTATTTGAACAATATCTACCTATACTAATAAGAATTTGTTTGTTTGTTTGAACGCGCTAACCTGAGGACCTACTGGTTCGAACTGAAAAATTATTATTGTTTTGAATACTGTCTATAGTTTACGCGAGTAGTACACATTTAAATAAAACACTTTAAGGGTTTAAAACGTCGAGCCGTAGTTAAAAATATTGTTTAAACAAGTTTAACTAAAATATATCGCGTTTTAAACCGTTAAAGTGTTTTATTTAAATGATGATTATGATTTTCTACATATGGTAGAATAGTGTATGACTCTAGCCACTTAGTTGACCAACTCAGCTTCGAATTCACTGTCGTTGAAATTTCAGATAACATCCAACCTATCGCATTGGCCACTGGAGAAGATCTTTACGTTGGAGAATGGGCTGTCGCTGCCGGTTACGGAATAAACTCTGACTGTAAGTACAAAACTACAGCGAAAGTGGCAAAACTACAGCAAAAATATAAGCTTTAATTTATTGATAAAATACAGACTATATCTAAGTCAGAGGTTAGTCAAAATTCGAAAACATAATTAGTTCTTCATCGCGTTTAAAGAAGCACTGTACAATGTTTTCAACTAACATGAACCACAGATAAAGCATAAATATGACGTTTTTGAAATGCAAAAGTCTTTGACCGCGTTGTACTTTTGTTATGTCTTTAAAATATTAAACAAGCGTCACGCATTATACTTGGAAATTTGTAATAGAGAAAGTTTAGAATATAATTTATCACGTTTTTAACGATAACGCAATAAATAAAACTTGTAATATATACCACATAAATGAACATGTATTATGTCACGTAAATCCTAGTAATTTCATACTATAAATAAGCGATTTTTGCAAAATGTATCTCTATTCCAAAATATCAAATTTTATTAAATACTATTTAAGTTTACTTCTTTACTTTTCGCGCCTTTAAGGCTGTATTTTTTCTAATTCAGCTCAGGTTGGTATTTCGACAATCACAGTGCAGAAACACGTCAGTCTCCAGGTGATTTCAAATGCTGAATGCCGTCGCACCTACCGCTTTATCTCGGACTCAATTCTTTGTGTCGCTACTCAAGGCAACAGTACATGCGCGGGAGATTACGGTGGACCCCTCTCCATCGGTGAAGGAGAAGAAAGGGTTTTGGTAAGGAATATACAGACAATATGAGGCTGCTAGAGGCAGAGTGCCTTAGGCATGAATGAATTTGTACTATTATTTTTCAGCCACTGTGCTCTTGTAGATCAACATTTTTAGACTATGAAAATATAAATATTTCAAGTCATAAAATTGCAGTTAGGCTACTCTGCCCCTAGCGGCCTCATAGATTGTATATCACATTGAAACAATCTTGAACATTAAAACTCACTGAAGTGACTGAATTTGTTTAGCTTGAAAAAATATTACGACCCGGGCAGTCTGACATCAACAGTGGTACTTGACATTGCCCTAACCAATTGAGCGACTGTGTCCCACACGTCATCGTCGAATGTTGTCAACTTATAGATACATGCACGTGCAATGTAATTTCAACTTTAACACTTGCGATTTAAGGTTCAATGTCATATGCTTTGTTGCTACAAAAACGATGATCAACCTTATGTCGCTGTAAACATGATTTCGATTAGTAAATTTGTATTTCGTGTATTGCTTACATAAAAATCCACCATTCCAGATTGGTGTAACATCATTCGGCCACGCTGATGGTTGTGAAAAGAGCATGCCAGCAGGATTTGCACGAATCACCTCATTCAGAAAATGGATAGAAACTCGGCTGTAATAATGTTCAACATTACTGAAAGAAAATAAAAATTTTAAAGTATCGCCTTTTTATTATTATTATCCCCTACAAAAAAACAAGGACACAAAATAGTCAGTATAACATCAACAATCTGAACAAGATCAACTTATCAACCTATTTTATAATTCAGGATATTCAGAAATCCAAAGTCTGAAACCGAAAGGCTTTTTCAGCTTCAGACGATGGTTCGTGACCCGTACAAAACCTATCAGCTATTTCAATCCAACCTTCCCGACGAAGTCGAACAGATTTAGAAAAATTATATATTGATAAGTAACATGTTGGACCCGGTGAGAATCAAACGTACGGCCCATTGAAGATTAGCCAAACATTGCTACCATTAGACCAAGCCCATCAAGATTTAAGACATATGCGTTTTTATGTGCGTTTAAATAAAACACTTTAACGGTTGAAACCCGATATATCAGTTACACTTATTTGAAAATGATTCCGCCCCGTTTGGGATGCTTTGCAGCAGCCGTGGTCACGGGGAGACTAAAGATGGAGGATGTCTCTGACGTCAAAGTACAAAATTGCTACGCTAGCGCCATCTGTTACGTCATTTTATTCCATTTTTTACTTTGATATTACACCGTGCCCGACCGAAATTTTATGATTCCCTGGGATTCGAACCCAGGACCTCTCGCGCTTAACGCAATGCTAGGCAATACGTTTAACCATTTGGCTACAGAGACGGTCATGTCAAATTCTATAATCCTTTAATATTAGTATCTGTAGACAAAAATTTAAATGATATTTCCCAATGTGGTCCATAAATCTCTAATCAATTTCACATACGAACAAATAATTTATTTAACATCTGTGCCTGACCCAACCGAAACTTTTGTGTCGCGGTATTCTAGTCCTTAACTCAGACCTCCCATATATAACACGATGTGTTTAGAAAGAAAGTCGCGGTGAGTCAAGAAACATATTCATTCGTATATTTAAAACACTATCAACATATAAGTTTTAGTAAGACTATTTTATATATATATAATATACAATTTGGCAGTGTACTGACGTCAGAAGTGATAAAATTATAGACGTAAAACACATGCAAACTATTCTGAAATAGATTTTATACAAATTGCATATATTGTATATCCTTGTATATCCATAATTGTATATCCTTACTAAGATTATAAATGCGAAAGTAACTCTGTCTGTCTCTCTGTTACTGATTTACGCCAAAACTACTGTACGGATTTGAATGAAATTTGGTATACAGATGGTCTAGACCCTGAGAAAGGACATATGCTACTTTTTATTGCGAAAAGGGGGTTGAAAGAAGTTAAAAGGGGGATAAAAGTCTGTATGGAAATTCGTGGTTTTTGAAGCTAGAACAATGAAACTTTCTTCTTTGGCTTTTTGGGAATAGGAGTGGGAGTGAGAGTGAGCGACCTCACTTCTATAAATTATGCCAAATATTCAAAGCTAAAAAAGGTCGATAGCGCATCTTTTTCTAGGTGTTAGGCTAACCTAAGGGACGCCCCACCCCCAACCTCTAAAGTCAACGGTCACTTATAAGTGGTTAATAGATTTATTAAAGCAATTAAAAATACAATCGAGGCACAAAACATATACATAGAAATAAAAAATACTTAAAATAACTTCTCGAAAGTATCATCCTAAGGCATGCGTCATATATAAGGACTCAGTAGCTCAATGGGTTAGAGCAACAGAATGGAACGCTGCGGACGCCGATTCAAGTCCATTCCGAATGTTTTCAATTCAATGACATTTGAAAAATACTAAAAGATTTCACGCGTCAGACTGTATTTTTTTGAATCGTAACTGTGTTTCGAACCTGGAACGAACATGTCTATGCTTTATCTACCACTAGACAAATAGTCTAGCAGTCTTTTTTAAAATAATTTGAATAAGAATTATTCTTTTGTACATATTTTTGGGTATCTTGAACCAGTGTCGCAGCGTACCTACGCATACCTACCTACCTACCTACGCATCGGAAACCCACAGATTTGAATAAATTTTCCCGCTGTTTTTCCACATTTCTCGCTATTTCTTCATATACAAAAATATTTTTTTATTCGAACCAGTACTTTCCAAGATTAGATCAAACAAACAAACAAACTCTTCAGCTTTATATTAAGTATAGATTTCATTTTATTACACCATCAATTGGAACTTTTGTTTGGAAAAGGAAATCTTAAGCCGTCTACAATATTAAATTGAATTTTTATCCTTTGCGATGGTCGTTATTCAAACTTCATTTGCGAGTTTCCAAAACTTTCCGAGTTCCAAGGCTTTCCCTCCCCATCACGTACTTATCGCCTAATTAAGAGTCCAATAATCGCATAATCCTAATCTCCGTTACAATTAATCACCAGTTTCAAGCGATGAAAAAACTAGATTAAATAAAGATAAAACCAATATAATACAAACTGACGTTCGTCGCGTCTTATTCGAGGATTGCGTTTGACGTCTGTCAGTGTGTAGTTAAATTTTAACAGTTGTCAAAATGCACGATCGCCGTGTGGTTGTGTTGTTGGTGTTTTTTGTGACACTGGGTCAATGTGTTTTACGAAAAGGTAGAGTTTAATGACGTTTAAATGTGGCTATTGTAAGTTGATAATCTCTATGTGTCGCTTGTTATTGACATGACTTGCGTATTGCGCAATTGTTAGTTCTATTGTGATAATTGCTAAACTGGAACAGCGAGACGGTCTTACAGAATAGTTACAGACAAAAAATATACTCGAATAAGCAGTCGAAACTTATTTAGTCGTGGTTACTCTGGTTATTTCTTACATTATTCTGTTTACTTAAAAATTACGATTAATAATATAACTTAACCTCAAAAAACAGAAGTTTACATCACTAAACTAAACACTACACCTAAAGTATGAATAAAAATGAATGTCAATTTTGGGCCACAAACAGACAATAAGCGAATAACAGCTTTGAAAATAATAAGCACTGGCTAGAATGTCTTATTATATATTAAAAATCAATTGTCACAAAACCAACGGTTAAATAAATTGTAGTTAATACCTAACAACTAGTTAAAAAATAGTAAAAATTATTTCCAATGTCCACTTTTAGCTAGTGACATCATTATAAAATAGGCATTCTTGTGTCAAATAACAATGTTTAAGTAATAATATTACTATTTAACTAACGTTTGATAAAGGCATTACACGGAGAAATTTTGTGTGAATTATACCTAATTCGTTGGTAATAATTATGATAACGCCGTTTGATAAGAGAACGTCTCATCGTTAAACACAATATTTAATCCAGACACTTATAAGTTAAAAATAAAGAGTGGTCTTAATAAAATATGCCTATCTGTTATTGATGTATATACAAATTAAACCACATAATACATGATAAGACACATTATCTTGCGTTGAACGTAACAAGTTCGAGTCCTGAATAGAACAGATAAAGACAGAAAGGACCTATCTTTTCATGACCCCCCTCCCCCTCCCCCATTGGGTTTTAACACTTAGCTATTAAAGATACACAAATAGAGAAGAGAAAGCTAATTACGTGCGTCAATTAGTTCGTAATGATCCAATTTTATTACTTAACTATTATTTAAATTAAGTATGAAAAGAAAATTACAACTATTGATTTTTAAAACAATTGATAATTTGATAGGTAACGACCATCTATATACTATTAAATAAAGCTGAAGAGTTTGTTTGAACGCGCTAATCTCAGGAATTACGGGTTCGAATTGAAGACTCCTTTTTGCTTTGGTTAGAGCTTTTATCGGGGAAGGCTATAGACATAAAACATCGCGCTGTGACTAATACAAGCGAAGATACAACGAGAAATGTGAAAAATAATCGGGAAAATTAGTCATCATTATGGGTTTCCGAGGCGTACACTGCAAAAACGGTTCAAGCTATCCAAAAAATATATATAAAAGAATGATTCCTCTTTAAATGATCTAAAAAAAGTTTGCAACGATATATGTCTGTCTCTTGAGATGAACTCGCAAGAACGACGGGAACCGAAGGACGGCAGCGACTTATGGCATAGGTCAGGACACTTTGCAAAAACAATTTTGGATGCCCAAAATAACAAAGTATTTTACGCGAAGTCGCTGTTAGTTTTTTATAATGTCACAGACCAAAAGTTGGTATACTTTTTTATTCGGGTAAATTATAACTTACACTTTATTTAAGTATTCATAATTAATAAGAGAGGTGTAAAACAGTAATATGAAACGGATATTGGGGCTAAAGGGACGTCAGTTCAATCTTCTCCAGGTCCAACATATCTCTAATGAATTAATAACTTTTCTGACGTATTATGGGCTTTGCCTGGATTGGATGGGTGATGGAATATCATAATTCACATTATGGTTACTGTCCATGGATTTCCGAATGTCCATAGCCGAATTACAGGTTGACAGCCCACCTTATTGACATGTTATAAAAAAATATAAAAACGTATCTCAAATGTCGCATTGTAGTTAAATATATCTAACTATTGTCGACGTTCTAACTATAACTCCTGTCTAAATATATTCAACCAGAGTAAAACACAAAAGTGTGTCCGACTAATGCCCCACATCAGTATAACTTACTCTATTCATAAATAATGATAGACAACAATGTTTATAATCTTAAAACGTGATTTATTACTTTTATCAGCACTATTGCTTATATGACAGTACATGTCAATATAATAGGTATAAATGTATTATATGATTTTGGAACATGTGTTTCAAGATATATCTCTGACCTTTGATAAGGATTCGGTAATCCTAATTATTTGCTAATATTCTGATAAAGCGATAGTGAAAATGAAAGATTATCCCATAATAGCTTCCGGAAATCTATACTAATATATAAAGTGTTTGTATGTTTGAACGAGCTAATCTCAGGTACTACTGGTACGTAAGGAAACAATATTTTCGTCCTAGTTAGAGCATTAATCGAGGAAGGCTTTAGGGTGTTAAACCTCATGCCACGACTAATAGGAGCGACATTTGGAAATGTGGAACAAACGGGGAAAATTATTGATTTTTGAATGATTAACTTGCAAGAACGACGAACAACATTAAAACTTATTAAGGAAGTGTTTCCTCTATTTTTGTCCTAGATCGCGCATACTGGGAGGAGCTAGGAACAAATGAACTAGACATAGCCCTAAGAACTAAGTACAATCTTGGAGTGGCGAAAAATGTGATACTCTTCATCGGAGACGGTATGGGACCTAACACCATAACTGCAGCAAGAATCCATAAGGGCGGGGAGTCATATAAACTGAGCTATGAAACTTTCCCACACGTGGGACTATTAAAGGTACCACCAGGTTTTTATATTCATACAAGGGACGCCTCCCTATCTCATTGGTTAAACGTAGTATAAATTATTTCGTTCGAGAAGGGCACATAGGTCAGATAAAATAAGGATTTGATCTTTAAATAAAAAAATATTGACGTGATTCTAAGTCAATATTTATGTACAGTCACAAAACTATATTAACTATATTATTTTGTAAAAGATAATGTAAACTTATTTTAGCTTTAAAAAACACTATTCAGTAATTTTCACAAGTAGATAATATCGTCTCCGACCAAACCGTCATTCGGTTTCGAATTTAGAACGCGTGAAATACAGCTACAGTGCCCTTAAAGTGCTTAGACTAAGACCAGTAACTTTCGTAGACATACTCAGCGGACAAAATGGTGCCAGACTCCGCCTCAACTGCCACTGCGCTCATGGGCGGTATTAAGGCAAATGACAAAACGCTGGGAGTGGACGCAAGTGTCCCACACAGAGACTGCAATGCGTCTCTACGTCCAGAGGCTAAGGTGGAATCTTTAGCTGCTCACGCTTTAAGAGCTGGAAGGTCTACAGGTAATGTAGTAATACGTTAGAAAAATCTGAATAAATTAAATGGAGGGTAGAAACACTTTTTATTTCACCAGGATCACGAACTACCATCAGTTGAAGTCAAATGTTTCGGTTTTATTCTTAGATGGTATAATGTGGAACGTCAAAATAGAACGACAGTACATCTTGTTTAGATAACAGGCTTGGATATTTCACCCTTAATCAAGCTAACCCCATGTTTGTCTGCATTCCGCTGTCAACGCGAACTGAGTCACTGGCAAATATTTCCTACAAAATGCTTTTTGACAGGTTTCGTAACGACAATGAGAGTCACCCACGCAACCCCAGCACCAATGTACGCCTACAGTCCAGAGAGGAACTGGGAATGCGACGCTGCAACCCCAGCTCCCTGTAAGGACATCGCGAGACAGTTGGTTGAGGACTGGCCGGGCCGAGACTTCAACGTGAGTCCCTTTTCCAGAGCTTAACGACGGCTCTATAATTGTATTGTTCATACTACAAGAATCATAAATAAACAGCGCATCAAATGAATTTGTAACCAATAAAATTGAAACATTGAAATATAATATGTTATTAAAAAGAATTTTGTAAGCACTGAAATAATTTGATGATTCGTACTTTTATTTATACGTAGGTCCTATTCCTGACTTTATATAAATATGAATGTTTGTGAGGACGTTCTATACTTTTAGACGTATAAACGACTTGACTGATTTCAATAGCATTACAGCTACAAATGCACTTTTGAGTTTGTTTCTTTGGTTCAGGTTATCTTAGGTGGAGGACGACAAAGTCTGATACCCAATGCTACATCTTTAGAAAACGACCCGACTAGCGCCTGGGCTTGCAGCAGACAAGATGGCAGAAACCTCATTGAGCAGTGGCAAACGGATAAGGGAGTCCGCAATTTAAGCTACTGCTTCGTTGAAAACACAAATGAATTGAAGAATGCACCAGCTAACACTGACTACCTATTTGGTAAGCCATCGAAGCGAAAGTATATTATCAATCGTTATTGTAGGAAAAAGTATAGTACTTTTATCGCGAAAAAACCCCGTCTCAGCAAAAATAATTAAACGTTAGCTTAGGCTCTAAAATTCGACTAATTAAAAGTAATATAAAACACTTCAACGGCTTAAAACACGAAATATATTAGTTAAAGTTATTTGAAAACTATTTTAATTACGGCTTACGTTTCGGATGCTTTGCAGCAGCCGAATGGTAATGGGGAGCGCGTTTTAAACCGTTAAATTATTTTATTTAAATGTGTACTACTCGCGTAAACTACAAACAGTATATGATTATAAGTAAATAATTCTGGACACAACTGTAATGTAATCCATTATTAATCATTTGGAAAACAAAACAAGCTGATTAAGCTATTTATTACAGCTTAGTGAGTAACAGCGCATCGGGGAACAGCTACTCGTTAATACCAAGAAAATTGATTTCAGGTGTCTTCTCAAATGCTCATTTGCCATACGAGTTCCAGCGTCATGCGGAATCGCCATCCATCGTCGACATGACAGAAGCAGCTATTAAAGTACTCCAAAGGAATGAAAAGGGATATTTCCTTATGGTATGATAAGTATATACAAACACACGAAGTCTTCTCGTAGTAGCTACACATCCTAATATCTTTTTACTTAAAGTCTTTAACGTTTTAAAAATTTGATGTGACTGGACTCATTAGTCCACGAAACTTTCAATAGCTAATGTAATAAATGGATTGTTTCTTTGTTCCATAGAGGAGCTTTGCGCATCTTTTTTTTTATGATAGCTTAAGACAGACAAGCGTGAGGTTCGCTTGATTGTAGGTTAAATACCCCAGATTATAGGATCACAACAAGATGGCGCTATTTTGGCTTCGAATATTCGGAAATCCAGACTGAAACCGAAACGTGATTAAATTTCACTGATTTTTCATCTGTGGACTGTGGTTCTTGATCAGGAGGGAATTTCAAAATTTCCACCGCCCATTTAATATCCAGGTTTCCAGACGAAGTGCAACATGTTTCAGAAAAATTGTAAATTGATTCGACTTTGACACGACTCGTTGGTTATTGATTTGACGGCAATCGTTGGTGTGGCGATTACCATTTCACCAACGACCCCATCAAAATCTATCATTAATATCTGTATAATATGTATTATACTTTGACATTTCTCTGTAATCAAAGGTTGAAGGGGGAAACATCGATATGGCGCACCACCGTGGTCGCGCGCGAACCGCCATAGACGAGACCCTTGCCATGGAAGAAGCAGTCCGACTAGCCTACAATATGACTGACCCCGAAGACACACTGATTGTAGTCACATCTGACCACATGCACTCTATGACCATCAATGGTCATCCTGAACGTGGGGATAATATCTTTGGTAAGTTCCAACTTTATTACGAAGTGGTTGGAGTTACGTATAGAATCAGAAAATCAGTACTTGGCACTGTTAACGTTGCATACGCACAAAGTTTAGAGTTCGCTGTTCGTAAAAACCCATTACACAGTTTGATCCTTCGAGCCAGATGAAGTACACACTCATGATATTTATACTAAATATTTTCTCTTAACACTGACATACGTAATAAACTACTGTCTACAATTTACGCGAGTAGTACACATTTAAATAAAACACTTTAGTTAAACTTATTTGAAAATGATTTTTAACTTCGGCCCGACGTATCGGATGCTTTGCAGCAGCCGTCAGTCTTCCCGTGTCTACGGCTGCCTCAAACTATCCGAACTAATATATCGCGTTTTAAACCGTTAAAGTGTTTTATTTAAATGTTTTATTTAAACTTACATATGTATGAAATTGTTCCAGATCGCACTATCTGAATTACCTTTATCCTTTCAGGAACCGTCGGTCCATCGAGATACGATGGTCTAAATTACACCACCATCGCGTATGGAACAGGCGGCCCCGGGTCACGCCAGTTTGAAGCCCAAATGGTGAATGGAACAAACGAAGTCGTCAGACGAGACCCATCTCAAGACGACACCACTAGCTTTATGTATGAGCAGATTGCTGCTATCACGTTAGAGGAGAACAAACATGGGGGCGGTGATGTAGCTGTATATGCTAGTGGTTAGTATAAAACAATCACCATTTCTTAACAATTGTGTTTCAAGACATTTAAAAATCACAGAATCAATTTGAAGTGTTTTAACCAGTGTTTAAACAAAGAAATAAAAAATTTGAATTTAAAAGAACTTTTAGAAAACATTATTAGAAAAAATAGAAAAATAATCTTTAAAAAAAAAAAAATCAAATTATTTTTTTATCTGAGGTAACTTATATCTATATAAAAGCAATACTATTGTCTGTAAACTAGATATATTTTTTAAACTCTTTCATCTTATTTTATAGGTCCTTACGCACATCTATTCCACAACATCCACGAGCAACACTACACGTACTACGCGATATCTTATGCTGCCAGGCTCGGCCGCTACGCTGACCGACCCACAGAAAACAACGCATTTTCTATACAAGCTAATATTATTCTATCTTCTGTGTCTATGCTATTAGTTGCCTTAACAGTGTTATAGAGGCTTGTATGACTTTATAGTTTTATGACCTAATCCTGCAAAAAGGTTTTCGCGGCCATTTTGCAATGCTCATTGTGTTTTCGAATTGTTCGACCGTCGTCATTCAGAATGGTTCTCGACGTTTCTCTATCACGTTTATCGTTACTTCTGTTTAAGGTTAGTCGACGTCGAAAAACTAAGTAACAATTCCGTGACATATTTAAATATAAATATTATACGTATGAAATATATTTAAATTTTCATGATATTGTTACGTATCGATTCACACCTTCAACTTTTAAATTACTTTAGTTACTAGGAAGAAGTAGACATAATCTATATGTATGTCTACTTCTTCCTACATAATATTTTCCTTCTATGAACACCGTTGTTGAGAAAATGTCTCCGTTTTATAGGTTTTTTAAGCATCACGTTATTTTTATAATATATTTACTATTTATTAAAATATGGATCTTGAATGAATGAAACGTTTGTATATAAAATTCTACGCTGTTTATGCAGAACGAATGTAGTTACTTTACAACCAACCTACCAACATAAGTTAAACTTTGATATGTTCAAATGAAATCATTAGTTTTAAAACATTTTTAAAATGTACTTTTTATTTTGGTTTAATAAAATGTTTTTGAATATATCTATTTTTATTGTGTGCTATTACACTATGTAAGCTTTCCTTGTATTTATTATGGCCTCCTTCTAATTACCGAGTAATTTTTACCGAGGTTTTTAAACCTTTAAATGTTTGAAGCAAGGTTATTTTCGTGTTCGTTTATTAAGGCCTTCCGATTAACGGCCATGTAACAATAGACCAATATCACAAATCGATATAATTAGATTCATCGTTTTTTATTACAGTTGGTACTGTGTGAAAAATAAATGACATATACATTAAAAATACAACAGACTTTGCAGCATATATTCATATAACAACCGCGATATACAGATTCACGTAATAACGCAATAAATAATATAAAAGTGGAGTTTACAACAGTTTATATACGTGTAAAATAATATTGTAGAAAATATTAATACTACGATTTCCACATTTAAAAATCTTATTTTATTTGTACTAATAAAGAATATAATCGAAGTAAACTTTTAATAACTGTCAGTACTTACCGTGTCGCAGAATTTAAAACGTCATCAATACTGTCTGTAGTTTACGCGAGTAGTACACATTTAAATAAAACACTTAACCGGTTTGAAACGCGATATATTTTAGTTAAACTTGTTCGAAAATTTACAATTTGCTATAAGTTGTCGCCGGCTGCTGCAAAGTATCCGAAACGTCGGGCCGTAGTTAAAAATAATTTTCAAACAAGTCTAACTAAAATATATCGCCTTTTAAACCGTTAGTGTTTAATTTAAACTTCATCAATGTTATAGTTTCGTATTATTATTAAATAATCGATTTGTGTAATAAATATAATCACAAGATATACTACACAATAAAATATAGGTAACGATTTAAAAACAATATATTTACATGTTTCCTAAATAAATATTCACTATAAACTGAATGCATTTGGAACTGATTTTTGGACCCTTATGGAATTGTTACTTATTTGTTCATTGCCTTTTTGATGACGAAGCCTAAAACTATCGCGCCAGCCAACGCTAGTACGGCCCACTTGAGTTTTGAGCTGAAATTGGAAAAAACAATTTATACTGTCTGTAGCTTAGGCGAGTATACACATTTAAATAAAACACTTTAACGGTTTAAACCGCGATATATGTATATTAGATAGCAAATGTCTCCCTGTGACCGCGGATACTGCAAAGCATCCGTCGGGCCGTCGCTAGATAAAATAATTTTCAAATCACTTTAACTAATATATATCGCGTTGGAAACCGTTAAACTGTTTAATTTAAAAATAATTTATTCTATATTGACGCTGCCATAATCGTGGAAGTTACGTAGAATGAGGTAAGAATAATCATTTAGTGTGATGTAACTTATTTATTCAAGTTTAAACACCATTTGACTGTACGATTCGTTACTACATACTAAGAGACTTCTAGGGAACTATTTAAGGGTTGATGATATACCCGTTACGTAATGATAGATCAAAGTCACAAAATAAAACGTACGTATAGAATAATGTTTCAGATTTTATAAAATTAAATACTTATTTTGGCGATGTTGTGCACTATTTTTTATGTTTTTTAATGTTAAACTCTCGTCATGACACAATGCATGATGAAAAAAATAAGACGAAGAATTGACAATATAAACTGTCATGCTTTTATGTAACTGATAATTGCAACGCGATTCGTGCAAAATTATCCCCAACCATACGATAGTGCATTATTGGTACAAGAATGTACTTTAATCTTAAGTGCACCTCGTACAGTTTTTCACTATGTACAGCTACAAATGTATGGGAGACTATGATTGTATGATGTAAATACCAGAAATATAAAAACAAACCTAGGTGGGGGAGGTGGCCGTGGTTTCCTCCGTATCCTACGCCTAACAAAGAAAAGACTATTACTACGTGTAGCTATGAGAAATAATAATAACCTTTCACAGGGCGGTCCGCGTGGACGCCTTAAAAGAGAAAAAATATATATGAATATTTTAATTTTTGTGACCCTTTTAATGACAGGTAAAAATATACATAATTATCTTTTTTTATTATCGAGTTTCCGAAAAAAAATGCAATTTATTACATGTGTAAACCCTAAGATCTATTTTATAAGATATTGGCTGAGATTTCGAGAGATTATGTTAGTCTAGTATTTCTTTATTAGCCGCCATTATTAAGTAATGCGTATAAACGTAGCATGACCGGGGAACGCTAATCTGATCACGGCAACCTCTCAAGGTAGGAAAATGGAGAAGAATCATTTCTCAGTTACGATGGCCGAACAGTTGCGAATCCAAGTGGTTTCAAAAAAACATATTTCATCAAATTCTACAAAAAATAATTTCAAAACCTTTCACGAGGGACGACCACAGACTGTACCCTCCTCTCTACCGTCGGGCTAGACGCCGACGCTGGGCCTTTCGACTTCTCGTACTTTCTTTCGAGCGGATCGCTGTCAGAAACGTCAATATCAAAACAAAAAAAACGTTTGCTAACTACAAGAGAAAAAAAAACAAAAAAGAAAATAACACCTGGCGCGCGTTCCGTCGTAGGTCCGCCATGTTTTCTCCTCATTATCCGAACTCGGAACATTTGGACAACTGAGTAGCAAGTTTAAATTTATTTTTCCGTACTGTTTTGCAAAATACAAATAGAAAATCAACTACCTTACGGCCGAACACATGGAACATTCTGAACTGCGTTGGGAATGACTAAAATGGTAAAAAAATAACTTTAGAATGTCATATTATAAGCGGCATAATATCGACTTCTTTACTTCTGTATACCAAACTACAAACTTCATACCCAAAACAAAATAATGCAACGAAGTACCTAATAAAATGTTAACTGTAATAAAAAAAATAAAAATAATAAAAAAGCCTAAAAAAATATAAAGCCTGGGGCATTTACTTACAGTCTATACAAACTGTCTAACGGTTTTCGAAGGATACTTACAATACTAACATACAGATAAACCAAATACTACAGCATAAATGAACTTTTAATATTAACCTTGTCTTTCGCTTCACTTTGCAACTGAAAAATAAAGATTTTTTTAAAACCAACCTAAAATAAAACGCCTACCTAAAACTTTTTTTTATACAGAGTAATATTGGTATTAAGTGATTGTATAAAACAGAACAGAACAGAATTATTATTTCGATGTATTGTTGTGTTTTATACTTTTACAAGGTTGTACTTTTTAATTCAATTTATTATTAAGCATTTGTAGATTCAATTCTTCGTAAATTATGGCATTTCTTTAATTTATGTGATTTTTTTGCAATTTGGTATTTTGACATGAGAACGCGTGACAGAACTTGAGTTACAAAATTCAAAGAAGGTTTTCTTTCTTAAGTAAAACCTTATTTTCTATTTCTACTATATAAAATCCCGTTTCCCCCTCGTGGAGCATGGGACGAATACTTTTTGAGTTTGTTTCATTGATCCGTTCTTTAACAGGCAAGTAGTTGATCAGACTTCTATGCTCTGCCCGACAAAAATATTTTTTTGTTTCCCTGTGATTCGAACCCAGGCCCTCTCGCGCTTAATGCAATGCTAGGCAATTACGTTCAACCAGGTTACAGAGGCGGTCCTACTTTTTTTTCTATATTTATTTTCTATATAGCCCTATAATAATATTCTTCATAGGACAAAATAACATTTTCTAAAAAGGACTGTTTGTTGTTTGAAATACATTTTTTTTATAACCAGATGAAAAATGTAACTAATTTTTTTTACTCCATTACAAGAAGCCCATCGATTTGCTGCTAGTCATATATATAATAATATAGATTGTAGATATTATAATGAAAAAAGTCTATGGTATGTAAATTAGTAAGGCAGTATCTCAAGAAGTAAAAAAAAATAGAACTTCTATCACAAGTTATCATCAATCCTTAAATATTTCTATCAGTGTCCCCGAAACATAATAAAAAATATAATGTTCTTGAAAATGCAACAAACAAAATAATATGTAAACACTTACCAATCTTGAATGAATGAGGTCTTCTGTTGTGGTGGTAGTGATCCTATTTTGTACTTCTTCAAGAGTTCTCTGTTAAAAATAGTACTTTTATAAAAATATTATAAATATGAATTAGTTACTTGTTGAAATAGAAAAATAAATTACAAGATTATGAGTGAATAATTAGTATTCAAATGTATACAAGAAATAATGTGATACACAGCAGAAAATATAATGTTTTAATTCTTCTGACCTACTGTGGGCTACAAAAGAGAATTCAACAAGTTCGTATATATTTCAATAAAACCTTTTAATGCTTTAAAACCAATCCAATTCATGTTTTAATCCATTATTAAGTTCACACATAGTTACATACTGAGTTAATAAAAAATAAATTTAATATTTTTTTATATACTATATATAGGTAAAGTACTATACAAGGTTTTAAAAGTATTAAGTCTACATACTATCAACATGTGTTTTTTTTTATCTTACCTACTAAAGCCAAGTAGAAAAGTAGTTAGAAGGGATTTTAAATCCTCTAAATATACAAACCTAGCATCATCACTGTGTCCAACATCTTCAAACCCTTGTGTCCCATCTTTACCAGCCACTTCTAATAGAGAATCTTCACCACCAGGGTGCTGTAAATATGAATATTAGGGTAGTTACTAGAATCATTTGGACAAATGACATCACACTTAAAAATGAATGTTACCAAGTATTTTCCACCTTTCTCTAAACATAATAGTTATCTTTTGCTAATCAGATTCAGATCAGATCAGCAGCCATGGTCACGGGGTTTCGGATGACTGCTGATGCAAAGCATCCGAAACGTCGGGTCGAAGTTAAAAATATTTTTCAAATAAGTTTTACTAATATTGTATCGCGTTTTAAACCGATAAAGTGTTTTATTTAAATGGGTACTACTCGCGTAAACTACGGACAGTCAAGTTTTTCAAATCAAACTAATTTTATTCAAAACTTACATTTATCTTGTTAACAAATTCTATAGAGAGCAATAAGACTTTAAACCAAGGACGCGCGAAGTACGTATTTGCGGAATAACAAATAATTGTGTAATATTTCTTATGTGCTGACTGAAATATAAAATTATTACTTTACCTCTTCTAAGAATGATGTTACATCGTACACATCGTTGTGGATGACCATCCAAACACTACTTTTTCGCCGATGTTTCTTAACTTCCTCCAAAGTTATTATTTGGTCCATGTTTTTTAAACGCGAATCTTTAAATTAATAATAAGTCAGTAAGAAATTAAATTTTGCTATTGTATTTAATTCACATGCAAAGAGGATAATAAAAAGCGGATAATGGCATACAATTTACTCACAAGCTTTATTTGTAATGCGAAATCAATAAAATATATTTTATATTCGTTCCCCGCACAAAAGTTTCAACTGGATAACAATTTATAATGACATTTGTGACAGCAGACCATGTGTCAAAATCATCTGACTATGACATATCTCTATATTCACAATTGGATCATAATCGAAGAATTCAGAATTGCATCGAGAAATACCAACATATTATTATTATTTTCAATAAATGTTTAAATAGTTTTCAATATCGCAAAAAAATACGTTAAAACTTAATAATAAACGATAAACTAACTAATGTATTAAATTTAGTTAATAATTGATACTGATCGATATCACAATTTTTCAAGTCGTTAGTTTGTTTGCGATTATTGTCAATAGGTGCTGAATTGTCACCCTTCGTAAAAGTTGTTTACGTTTTACAACACTGGTTGTATTAAAACAGTTATCATTTAAAATTATAGGGATAACTATCATTCATTAAGCAAGGTTAGGTAGAAGTTTCGTTTACACGGTTTAATTCAAGTTAATCCGGATAATATACATAACCTCAAAGATTTTGTTGTGCTGAAATAAATGGACGTAGAAAAAGATTTCAATGATATTCTCGATGATATAGTCTTGAGTGAGGATGCTCAAGAGAAAGCAAGTTACAACGAAGGTTACAAGGCCGGTTCAGAAGCCGGTAATGCAGAAGGGTTCCACTTAGGTTACCATAGAGGTGCGCAACTTGGGAGTGAGTTAGGTATGTAAACGCAATTACATATCTGTGGAGCTGATGGTTGCATGTGTCTCAACTTTAACATTTTAAATTGCTGAGAAGTGTATGTATGTAAATAATTTGATTTTTCACTGCCCTGATAGGTTCTTAGTTATATTTATTGGTTAGTGTTTATTCATCATAACATTTTCACAGGTCACTATTTGGGGACTGTAAAACTTCTTTTGGAGACTAACGAAACATCTGAAACAAAGTATCCTGATAGAATTATAAATCAGTTGCTAAAAATAGAAGAACTTATCAATGCATTCCCACAAACTAACTCCGAGGAGCATGATATTTTAAAAATGGCGGAGACAATCAGGGCACATTACAAAAAAGCCTGTGCTTTGCTGAAAATATCTCCTAATTTCACAGATAATGTTGAAATATCTTTTTAGAAGTAAGTCTTCTATGTATGTATGTATATTATTTCCTTAATCTTTACTCAGAATACTTTATACTTTTGCTAATAGTTTTTACAATTACATTGCCAAGTCCATAAAGAATATTGATCTTAAACCATGTCGAGAGACATGACAATAATTTTATTTTTATTATCATTATTCAAGTTAAATATAGTTTATTGTATATAAATGTGTAAAATAAATTGTACTAAAAATCTTTATTACAGATTTTTTACAGATGGATACCAAAATATCAAAACTAAAGCAGAATTTGGATTCTATAATATCCTTCCTAACACCATTACTCCCTCTAGCTAATGCACATATGGTAGAATTCTTCACTGAATCACATTGGGACAAACTACTACCTTATAATTTAAAATGTTACTTGGAAGATAGAGATTTAAATGATGCAATTAATGAATTTTGGGATGCAGGATATAACAAAAATGGTATGTATTGATATGAATAATCCTCCAACTAAGCAAGGACGACACAACACTAGTGGAGGCGTGGGCCCCCACACTAGCTCGAAAACTTTGTCGAACATTATGTCTAATTTTGAGTAAAACATACATTACCTCTACAATTTATCTACTTATAAAACTTGCATTAAATTTAACTCAAAATGCTATACTCAAAACTTGGGTAAATATTATAAATTTTTGTATAAGGCATTAAATTCTATCCAAATACGTACCTCGTCAAAGAAGTATAATGAAGAATTACAAGACGAGCGGTACTTGAATCGGTTTTCCATGCTGTTGCTTTAACCAATTGATTGTTCATTGTAGTATTTTAACCTGAATTTTTACATACACATACCCTGCAATATAATTTTAAATAAAACACTTTAACGGTTTCAAACGCGATATATTAGTTAAACTTATTTGAAAATGATTTTTAACTTTGCCCCGACATTTCGGATGCTTTGCAGCAGCCATGGTCACGGGGAGACAAATCTCAGTCTAATATATCGCGGTTTAAACCGTTAAAGTGTTTTATTTAAATGTGTACTACTCGCATAAACTACAGACAGTATAAATTGTTTTTCCAATTTCAAAAACTCAAGTGGGCCGTTAGATGAAAGCAAAATTTTTTTCTATTTTCGGGCAGTAATAATCACCAATATTTTATATATTAAAACTATGCATTAATTCTGAATATGTTCTTAATCATTTTATATTGTTTCAGAGACTGAAATCACAAATTGGGTGCAACTTGCTCGGTCCCACTGTCTCACAGTTGACAATGATTTCTGTCTATCTGCTCAAGGCTTGGAAGAATTAATTAAATCTCGTGGTGGATGTATGCACTATCAAATTAAAGTGACGGAGTTTATGACTAGCAAAAAAAGTTATGAGGTAGGTTTAAGAGTGTTTTTCAAGTAGGTGGGGTGGTGGCCGAAGTCGCTAGACAAAGCAAGATTTAAGCTTAGCTTAACTAGTTCTGGGAATAAGGGCATATATTTGGGCCTATTTCCAGTTTTTTTTTCAATTATCATGCTACTTTAAGTAATAGTTTGTGAACAAATATGCCAAATATTAAAAAAAATAATTATTTAGGTCCAAACAATGTCGCCATATGTAGCATCATGGCATGGCATGGCTGGCACAACTCACTGTGTTGAAGCTGGTGGTGGCAAAGGAAATCTACTAGTTGCTCTATCCCTGGGTTATCAGATACCCAGTTTGACGGTTGATTGTGATGAGAGGACTCTAAGAAATGGAGAGAAGAGGCTGAGAATTATACAAGTAATTTCTGAACTCTTATTACTGAATGCAAAAGCAATGCTATGTTGAATTCAGATCTAAGTTCTTTTGAGTATTGTCTGTAGCTTATATGAGTAACACATGACTAACACAAATTTAAATAAAACACTTTTAACAGTTTAAAACTTCCCCCTGTGACTACGACTGCTCGTAGTTAAAATTTATTAAAAATAAGCTTACCAAAATATTTCTCGTTTTAAACAGTTAAGTGTTTTTTTTTTTAATAAAATTGATGTCTTGTCAACAAGTAACATCAAAGCATGAAGAAATTTATCACATTTTATACGCTATATATAGGATCTGATTCCCAACTGTAGGAATAGGTATAGTAGACGGTTAATTATAAAGTATGCAAATACATTTTCTATAACCAATTTTGACGTCATTGTATTAGTTTATTAACCTTACAGAAACAATGGCATGCAATAGCTAAGAAAATAAACGAGACTTCCGAAGAAAAAGTTACCAAGAACATCAACTATGATTTGCATAAGTTCGCAACTGCGTATATAACTAAGAATACCGATTTATCTGAAGTTGTGTGCAAGCAGTTTGATTGTGATAATGCTAATCTGCTACTTACTGGTGAGTTTTTTTATACATACGAAGGAATTTAATAATTTTCACATAATATAAGAATTCTGTGACACAAGTGGGACTCCAATCCACGATCAATATCTTATTGTATCCTGGCTCCACCAATTTAGTTATCGTAGTTTATCGTCCTTGAAACTTACTTTCGTGAATGCATTTTTGATATAATGAAATTTGGATCTTATTAGATGCGTACTGAGGATCAATGTCTAGTGCTTTATATTTGAAATGAATACATAGAACTTAAATTTATATTTTTTTATATATTTCGCTTTTTAAACTATTATAAGCGTTTTATTAAATTTTATATAAATTGGAAGCTACAGCTTAAATCTTTATATAGCACAGTACGCAGCTCTTGAGAACGCACTAGATTACGTTTATACCTTGCTTTTAAATTATTTCAGGCCTCCATACTTGTGGGAATCTTGGCCCAGACTCGCTGCGTATTTTTACGTCTTGCCCAGCTGTGGGCGCGCTGTTCAATGTTCCATGTTGCTACCACCTGCTCACAGAGGCAGTGGATGGTGGATTATTCGATGGCTTCGAGCGGGAGCACAGTAGCGTGGTGGATAGCGGATTTCCTATGTCAGAGCATTTGAGGGGTACTTAACTTATTTTATATATTATAAATTTTTATACAATACTCTTAAAATATTAATAAACCCTTTATTGCTTACATATATAGACTAGAATGAATAATTAGAAATGTCCGAAGACAGAATCAGCTTTTACAGCAAATAATGATGATCCTTTGTGAACTAATAAATCATTAAATTATCATATTGAGATTAAATATCTTATTTCTTCTAGGTTTTAACCTTGGATCAAATGCACGTATGCTCGCAGGACAATCTATAGATAGAGTAATTGCATATAGACAATTGCCAATTAGAAGTTTGTTATACAGAGCAAAGCTACAAGTGAGTATTAAAATAAAACGATCTATTGTATTTAAATAACGGAAATATATGTTAATTCAAGTAAACTTCTAAGTTATGAATACATACATTTATGTCTTTTAAATAAAAACCCTTCTAGCGGTATAAAACGCCAAATGTATAAGTTAAACTTATTTACGAATTATTAATTAGTCTCTCCGGCTGCTGCAAAGCATTAAAATAATTTGTAAATAAGTTCAACTAATTCATATTTCGTGTTTTAAACAGTTGTTTTATATAAATGTGTTCTCGCTTAAACTACAGACAGTATTTCGATATTTGTATAGACATGGGTGGTTATTTTATTTTGAAGAAAATTGAAGTTCACAAAAGCACAAAAAATAATTCCTTCCAGAAAATCATCAAAAATCAAACACCGCCTTTATCGATTCCCTGAGAGAAAACTTAAAGGTTTAAGCGGAGAAAGTTTCGAAGTGTATTTTAAAGCTGCAGACGCCATCTTGAAAACCGGACTTGACAGCTGTCATGTTGACATACTAGATTTAGAAAATATGGATTGCCAGTGGAAAAAAATCGTCTTGTTCTATTTGGTTAGGCTATGTTTAGCCCAAGTGGTGGAGAGTGTTATACTAATGGACAGATTGTTATTTTTATATGAAAATGGATTTAGTAATGTGTTTTTGGTTAAGTTGTTTGATCCAGTACTGTCGCCGCGGTGTCATAGCATTGTGGCTATAAGATAGCGTTTATTTTATAGAGATAAAATGTATATTTTGAAAATATATGTGGTCGTATGGATCTTTTTGTATGTTTCATTCCGTGTTAAATGTATTTTATAGTTTTATAACAAAATATAATTACCGCTACATGATTACGTAAAATTTATTTAGTGTCTATTATACGTTCATAATAAATATAGTTGTAAAAATGTTTAAGTTACACGATGGCACCATCATTTATCAAAAATTACATAATAAGTCTTCAAATCAAACAATCAATAAAATTCCTTGGTTTTAGTAAATATTTTACTAAATTTTCTACGTTATATTCTATTTGATTATATTATATAATGAAGTCCGTCTGTAGTTTACCCGAGTAAATAAACGGTTTAAAATGCGAAATATGTTAGTTAACTTATTGAGGATTTATTTGTCGCCCGATTACCACGGCTTCTACAAAGCAACCGAAACTTCCGCGTAGAATATTATTTTGGGCATCCAAATTTGTTTTGACAAACCTCTTCATTTTTGTAAGTTTAAGAGCTTACCCACGACGTCGGTCGCGCCCCGTCGTTCTTGCAAATTATTCTAAGACAAATATATACGTTGCGGACATTTTTATTGGGTACCTTGAACCGCACTCCTTGTACGCATCGGAAACTCACAAAAATGAACAATTTTCCCCGTTTTCTTCCACATTTCCCACAGTTTCTTTGCTCCTATTAATCAGTGCAATGTTTACCTTCCTCGATAAATGCTCTACTCAAAACAAAAAGATTTTTTTAATTCGAGCCTGTAGTTGCAGAGATTAGCGCATTGACACAAATAAACAAACTCTTCAATTTTATATATTAGTATAAATTTAATTGTGGTTTGTTTGTATATATACGTACTTAATAGAGAAAATGTCAAACCATCTCGCTTGTCCTCGACCTCTTATGGGACCACAGAATATCAATGCTGGGACAATAGTCACAATGTAGCTGAGTGAACTCCTTTTCAGAGAAAACTATTATTTATTATTTTATCTGTATGTAGTTATATAATATTTTATTTGTAATTCTTCTTATATTGTTTCTTAAATATAAAGCTTGCATGATTTTTATATATTCCGCGTTTTAAACCGTTAAAACTTTATTTAAATATATTACACTGAAAAAGTGACATTCTTCAGAACTAATTATAAGCACAAATTTGAATAAATGCAGTTTTAGAAACTTATCGCAGCCTAAACAATCTTTAATCACTATAATGAGTTGTATTTCTGTGAACGAATTCGGAAAGCCCACAAATATAATTGGACTAACTTTTGATTACAATGGAAACGTACAAATCGATCATAGATTCTTAGTATCGTCGCTGTACGAGGGTACAACTAGGATGGCGTTGCTGGAATCGGCTCGTTATGTTAATAGTTCGATGGAAATTTAATTACGCGTAAATAAATTACAATTGCGTAGAGTTAATCAGTCCTTTAATGTCACTGCCAAATCCTGCTTTTGAGAAACAAATCCACACGCCAGCCAATTGCGACGTGGCAACACCTAAATCTTTAAAATAATTACTTTTTCCCTAAATCTTTAAAATAATTAACTAACGTTTTAAAACGTGAAATGTAGTGTTAACTTTTTTTTAAATTAACAATTAATTTTATCTACGCTCACTCGTTTCGGATGCTTTGCAGCAGCCGTGGTCACGGAGGACAGCCATCAGGTACTCTTATTTACAGTTTTCAAATATGCGGGAGAGTTTATTGATAAAGACCGACTTTATATTTAAAAAAAAAATACGACTCAAGCGGGACTTGAAATGGTATCCATAGCGCTTCGTGCTGCTCTAACTATTTAAGTAGCCGTAAAGTTTTTCAATACAAAATCGATTTCCAATAAATATAACGCCATCATGACGTGCAATAACATACCTAGTTTAAATTACACGGCCCAACTAACAAACATATACTTTTATCACTCAGAGTACAAAGATTGAAGAGTACGTAATTACTAAAAAAAATTGCAAATTTCAATCGAATTTATAGGTAATATTCATGATATTATGTATATCTTTAAAAAAAACGTGACAATAACGTAGCTAGTTCTTGTAGTAGCCACGTAGGTAATTTTTAAAAGGCCATTTGCCAAGTTTTATGGGTCTCGTCGACTTAGTTGAGCAACGTGCAACATCTGATAATGCAATCCACTTGTGATGATGAAATAAAAGGCATAAAAAATGGTGGATAATAAATTCCCAGACGTCATATCATCATGTCTTCTTATAATCATATAGGTATATAGCAGAAGACAGTAGGGCTAACATCCCAATTCGGGTATCCACATACTGACTGTGACTGCAGGGAATGCCCATATTCCTACCACCCGTTTAATATCTATTCGTAACGAAGTCTAACATGAAATATGTTCGACCCAATGGGAATCGAATCCAGGACCCGTCAGGTGTTACCCAGAGATTGAAATCTAAAAACACGACGTATGCTTTAAACTGTCTTAAATATTACCATAAAATGCTCGATTGACGTTCGGCAATTTCCCCCCAAAACATAAACAAGACGCTTTTAAAATGTCACGCAATTTATTATCGTTGATTTTATTTAAAACCTCCCTTTGCATTCCCCTCGTATCTTGTTTATCGTGTTACAAAAGAATTTCTTGAATTCCGATGCTTATTCCTATTTCGCGTTCTCCAGTCCAATGTCTACGTCTTTCTTATTTTTCAAACCAAATAAAGTTAGATTTTTAATTCTGATACCATTCTAACATTCCGATAATAATTAAATATATTATAACTGTATTGTTTAAAATGTATAATACTATTGTGGCACTAAAGGTAAATTAAAATCGATGAAAAGATTACTAAAATGCGACCTTTTCAATCTGTGTGTTTAAGATTAATGCATCGTTCTAAAATATGTCATTTGATAACTAAAAACAAATTAAAAATTGCTATTTAAGCAACTATTACATTTAAATAAAACACATTATGTAATACTTGAAATATATTAGTTTATTTATATTCAGAGTTAAAATAAATTAAAAATAAGTTAATTAATATATTTCGCGTTTCAAACCGTTAAGCGTTTTATTTAAATGTGTATTACTCTCGTAAAGCACAAACAATATACTTAACTCTACCATAAACTTAAAATTAAATTATTAAATGTTATTATTTAAATTTGTAGCTTTAGAATTACATGTTACATAGCTATAGCTTTTACAGATACGCAACCCTCAACATAGATAATATTCAAACAAAAACATCCCCCCTAATAAGATTGTTTTGACTTGAAAGCGTCTAAGTATTTGCATCTTAATTGACCGTATCAAATTGAACATTGAAGTCTTGTGAGTAACATGAGATTAAAATTGCTATAGATACATCGGCAGATACAGCCTTGTCGCTATGTATGCCTAGTAATCAAGCGATAGTGGATTTGATGCCCACCAGATTCAACATGTTTTTAAAATCTATACTTATATATAAAGCTGAAGAGTTTGTTTGAACGCGCTAATCTCAGTAACTACTGGTTCGAATTGAATAATTTTTTTGATGTTGCTTAGATAATGTATTGATAAGGGCTTTAAAACATTGCAATGTGACTAATAGGAGCAGAGAAACAGCGGGAAATGTGGGAAAGCGGGGAAAATTATTCATCTATGTGAGTTTCCAATTCAAGCTTAAATTTATAAATATGAAGAGGCGGTTCGCAAAAACAAATTTACTATTTTACTCGGACGAAGTCGCTGACACAGCTAAATGGACTATTTATAATCTGAAACATTTTAAGAGTCGTCTGGAAAAGGTGAATATTAAATGGGCGGTTAGAATTTCCTATGTGGATATCCGAATGCCCAAAGCCAAAATATGCCAACAGCATATCTTGTTTAGATATCATAAGGATGGTGTTCCATCCTGTTTTTCCATCAAACCCCATTGTCTGTCATATACACACATATTTGTAAAAATACTTTATTAGGACAAAAACATAATCCTCCTTACACAGTAGTATAGTATCACAGTACAATTTATTAATAACATACACTATACCTAGTGGTTAATACCATTAGGTACTTAGATACCTGTTAAAATTTAATTACGTCTAATTGAACCGAAGTACATACATTCGTTGATATAACAAAAGGTTTTGAAAGGATTTTGGAATTTGAACATAGCATAGACTGCCACAAAACATTTTTTTATGGTGGAGCTTTTTCATCTGTGGACGGTGTTTCTTGACCCGGAAATAATTTCGATATTCTTGCTACCCATTTTGACCATTTCAGATATTTCTACTACCAAAAAATATAAATCTTTGGTAGTAGAAATATCTGTTAATCGGGAGATCGAACCCGCGACCATAATGAATAGTTAGAAAGCTAATTTTTTGTAACTTATCTAATTGTGAAGTCTCATACATAAGTGCGGAATAAAGACAGACATTCTGTATCTGTTTCAATTCATCTACATACATATAAGTAAGCTTTCTGGACCACGCAATTTACAATATTTTCCCGAAATTCTAAACACCTTTTCCTGCTTACCGTATCATAGAGGCGGTTCCTACTACGTCATAACTCGTGTAAAATATGTTTACGTCATCATACGACCCTCCATATGACGTAGGCGATAATTGTTCTATGTAATTAATCTTTATCTCAATCGCGCAGATTGTCTTTTGTTTAGACTAGTCACTAAGTACCTTTGACTTAGTACTAACATCTTCAGAACATTTGGCTGAACGACCTTTTTTAACTAGGCTTTTGACATGTCAACAGACTATGTTAGACAGAGCCATTGCTTAGCATAACGTAAATTGTGTACGGTCATTCAAAATCCGATTTTGAAACATAGGTACATAATTGCCTAGAGACAATATTACAAACATTTTGTTTTATGATAGAGAACAGATAACCATGGGATTTATTTGATGGAAGGTGAAATACTCCAGCCATATATCAAGATGCGCCGTCGGCCTACGTTGGCTTTGGTTTTAGAACTCGAATCAGTGATTAAATTCGATGCCACCCATGTAATATCCAGATTTCCAGACGAAGACAGAAACATTATAAATTGATTAGAAAAATGTTGGACCCGTTGGGGATCGAACCCACGCTTTGATTATAAGCCTTACATTACGAATTATTACAATGCATTCCAAATTACCGCCAAAACGTCGCGCCCTTGTAATGCAAGTTGTACATAAGTCCACTAGTTAATTTCGCGTTTTTAACCGTTATACCGCGTTTTATTTAAATTAACAATTGATTAAACTAAAATAACACGTGTCCTCTAAGAATAATTACTTTTTAAATAAATTAAAATATATTATTAAAAAAAAAAAAAAAAAAAAAAAAAAAAAAAAAAAAAAAAAAAAAAAAAAAAAAAAAAAAAAAAAAAAAATTTTTTTTGGGGGGGGTTTTTTTTTTTTGGGGGGGGGGAACCCCCCCCCCCCCCCCCCCCCCCCCCCCCCCGGGGGGGGAAAAACCCCAAACCCGGGGGGGGGGGAAAAAAAATTAACAAAAAAATTTAAAAAAAAAAAACGGGTTTTTAAACCTTAAAGGGGTTTTTTTTAAACTTTTAAAATAAATTAATCTTAAATATACCTGAAATTGTTATTCGAACTTTAATATTCTTCATATGATTGATTAGAGCAACAGCACGGTTCGCTTTGTGTGCCGGTTCGAGGCCGCCCCTGTCGTAATATTTTTCAATCTTAAGTAAAGTTGTGTCATTTACTTATATGTAATACGTAATGTGCGTTAAAGTATTTTGCAGACATTAAGCCTACAACTAAACTAAACAGACTTCATGCACTTTCATAAGAAACCTTCGCGAGAGCTTTAACAGGTATTTCATGGCAGTTACAGGGACTTTGCGTGGAAGGAAAGCATTCTTATTCATATCTAATGATGGAATACATTTATGCATCGTGAGGTGTATAAGTGTATTTCTAGAATATTCTTTTGTTGGCAATGTTTGTGGGTAGACAGATATATTATTCGGTTCATCTTAAACGCAAAATATACTTTTGCTTCACGTTTGTGTCCTCCCCCTGCGGCCCCATGGCCACATATTCTGTGTCCACTACATTGATCGACTTCATATTATCGAATTATTTATCATACTTGATATATTTTTATATGACTCACACGTTACATCCGTAACGTTAATGTATTTCAATCTAATTAAGACTTTTAATTTATAAAAGGACATTATTAAAAAAAAGGTTTTCTAGTATATATTGATCTCTGAACATTATTTTATGAAAATAGTGGAATAATTCATAAACTGTGTAAGCCGATAATCGCGAGTTCTAGCCCCGGCCGGGTCATGAAATTTTTACAACTTCCTTTCCAATTTAAGGCTTAAATATGAATTCGACCACTGTTACCAGTTATGGCTGTTGTTAATATGATAATATGTTAATACATTAATTAATGTTCGCCTTATACGGTATAAATCTAAACACAAATCTAATTGAAGCTTTTAAGCAGGAAGCGAAGTAATGGAATCTGCTATTAAAGCCGAGAGCTGCTCTAATAATTCATCTATGGAAATAATAGCATTATTGGCTATAAATATTGTTTTTTAATCATAGAGATGTACCCAGCCTGTAGCATCTAAACAAGATGTGCTGTCGACCTTTTTTGACTTTGGATATTCGCGATTAAGCTTCACGGCTTTTTCATCTGTAGACGGTGGTTCGTGACCCGAACGGAATTAAATACTATAGTTTACGCGTGTAGTACACATTTAAATAAAACACTTTAACGGTTTAAAACGCCATATATTTGTTAAACTTATTAAAAATGATTTTTAACTTCGTTTCGGATGCTTTGCAGCAGCCGTGGTCACGGGGAGACCACGTAATTTTCGATAATTTTAACTAATATATCGCGTTTTAAACCGTTAAAGTGTCTTATTTTAATCCGAGCGGAATTTCTATATTCTTACCACCCAATTAATATCCAGAATTCTAGACGAAGTCCATTATATTTCACAAAAATTAGAAACACGTTGGACCTGGTGGGGATCGAATCCACGACCTATCGATTGCTACCATTAGACCAACGAGCCAGTCGAATATTAGAGATTGTATTTGACAAGCCTTAAATACGTAACCACAGATGCAATTAAAAACTGTTGCGTTTTAAACCGGTCAAAATGTTGTGTACTACAGTCTATGCGAAGGTACACCTTTTTCTAAATCCGATTCTGTGGCTTAAACGTGAGTGGAAGCGCGAGAATTTTTGAATACTTATGTAGATCATGGTTTGAAAACATTTCCTTTTTTCCTGTCACGGGTTTAATCCTTTGGTTAAATATAATTGAATGATTACTCGTGGGATGTGTTTGTATCAAAACCTTTTTTACGCTACTTGCTGCGAGCTAATAAAGTTTTTTACTCGTTTAAAACATGGAAAAATCCCACACATTCACTACAAATCGTATACCGCGCGTATCGAATTCTTTATATAAAAAGTCACTGAAGGCTTTGAACTTTGGAACAAGCAACCTTTAAATTTGAATTATAACTCTCTTAAAGTTTTTGTAGCTTCTTCTAAACTACCCACATGTGGGTTTTTAAAATCTTAATCCAATTTTCTTACGCTCGCATGATTT
Source organism: Leptosia nina (assembly GCA_963661955.1). Classification (NCBI taxonomy): domain Eukaryota; kingdom Metazoa; phylum Arthropoda; class Insecta; order Lepidoptera; family Pieridae; genus Leptosia; species Leptosia nina. The sequence continues at coordinate 807,283 of CAVLEF010000004.1, read as the reverse complement.
GCCTAAATTTTTGAATGGCTAAAATTAGTTTCATCTCGATGACATTTAGTATAAGCAGAATATCCATAACTCCATAGGAGACATCAGCGTTTTTCTTACAACAACGTAGGCGTAGGGCGGACCTGCCCTAGCTAAAAGGCGGGAACGCATACAGCGCACGGCACTGTAGTCGAAATTGTGGCAAAGATGACACCCTCGACGGCCACCGCACTCTTCGCGATCATACTGGCCGGTTAGTTTCAAACTTTTTTTTATTGTCTGTGGTTTTTGCTTTTATAAGAGGTTTATGTGTAGTGTCTTTTTTGTGATGCTTGAAAATTCGAAATACAAATTACACAGATAATCGAAATAAAAAAAGTTACAATTATGTTATTATCTATGCTAGATAATAATATATAGTATTTATATTAAATGGACACCGAAAAAAGGCAATTAAGCGTCGATGAGTATAATTAACCAATTATAATAAGCATATAAAATTTAACCTATTCCTTAGACACGATTTGGCGAGTTATATTATGATTTGTATTCATTCAATGGCCCATTATCATTTCATTTAATCAATTACTAATAATTGTAAGTGCGTATAACTATAAACTTTCAGGTATCATAGGGCAGTAGCGCATCTTAGTCCAATGTTATATGGCTCAAGCTCTTAACAAACGAACACTCATTTATTAGATAATATGTCTTTTAAAGAGTGGCTTCAATTAATCAATATTCATTAATATAAGTTCTAAGAATGTAAATAAAGATATAAAAAAATTAAAAACATATCGAATATGTAATATTTTGGGATCATATTTCCATATCCTTGGCATAACTTATATGCAGTCTCCCCATTTTTTTATATGCGAAGCATTTTAATTAAGTAACCCTTTTTGTATATGTCACATTGTAAGAAGCTTTCCTCTTAACAATGTTATGTACAGTTTTTTTAAATAACAAGATTGAAAAAGTGTGTTTTGTAAGCTAAGCTTCATTCAAAACAAAAATTAGAATCTGTCAAGGATACAAGTTAAACCTATATTTGGGGCATGGGGCAAACACATTTCTGTGTCCGTTGCAATGATCCATTGTATTCATAAGCAGTTGATCAGACTTCTGTGTCTTCCCTGACTGAAACAATTTTCCCTGGGATTCGATCACTGCACGTTGTGCTAGTCAACGCATTGTGCCATGCAAGAGTGGAAGTAACTTTCAAATAAGTTTAACTAATATATCGCGTTTTAAACCGTTATAGTAATTTATTTAATTGCTATACAGCGAGGCGACCATTTAAATAAAGTTTTCAGTTAGTCGAGCCATGAAAAAAAAATGTTTGGTTAGTTATTACCATTATTGATCAATAAATAAAAAGAAGATTTTTAACTTTTTTTTCATTTTTTCCATTCACTTCTTTTAAGAAGTCTTTCCGTACTTAAATTGCACATCCTTTTTTTTCTTAAAGTGGGTTCGAACTTAAATAAATATTATCGTTTACCAATAGCAATATAAGTTATCATAACCCTTTCTAAGGAGGTATATAATTTTGAAAGGTTTCGCATTATTCAATTAAAATAAGACATAAATTATATATTTTTTCAACTCATACTCAACATAAATTCTTTCATTATAATCATTAGGAAAATTTTAAATATCTGTTCTGAATAGGCTTATAACTTGAAAGTTAACATATATGGCGGAATCCTTAGATCCTTAAAAGATAAGAAAAGTTTAAATAAAATAATTTAACAGTTTATAACGCGATATATAGTTAAACTTATTTGAAAATGATTTTTAACATCGGCCTGATTTTAACTTTGTCTCCCCGTGACCACGGCTGCTGCAAAGCATCCGAAACGTCGGGCCGAAGTTAAAAATCATTTCCAAATAAGTTTAACTAATGTATCGTGTTTTAAACCGTTAAAGTGTTTTATTTAAATGTGTACTACTCGCGTAAACTATAGACAGTATATAAGTCAGAAAAGTTCTTCTATTTTTTTTCCTTGGATGTTTATGCATCGCACACTTTTTATAACTTTCCATCTTTCTCTTATTATACTTCGATCAGTTGGATATTGGATACAGCTTTATTTATAGGACTAACTATCCAAACTATTAGTATAATAGTTCATAATTTTAGTTTTTTATATCTAAAATAGCTGTGCCCGCGACTTCGTGAGCATAGAATAGTGACTTGGGGTATGAATTTTGAATTAATTTAGGATGTTGTAAGGGCGCATTTAGGGCAGCCAATCTATGTTGTAAGTGCTACTTTGCCGCAACACTCTCACCTCACATCACCCTTACTCTAACTCCTACACTCAATCCCACTCTCACTCCCAATCCCATTCCCAAACCCACTCCTACTCCCACTCCTATTCCCAAAAAACCAAAAAAAAGTTTCATTTTCTAGCTTCAAAAACCACGAATTTCATACAAACTTTCATCCTTTTCAACCCCTATCAACCCTTTGTAAAGTATCCTATGTCCTTTCTCGGGCTCTAAAATATCTGTGCACCAATTGTTTTTTGGATTTAAAGCCGGAGAGACAGAAAGAGTTACTTTCACATTTATAATATTAGTATAGATTTAGTTATTATTCACTTTGAACGTTAGTACTTTATTTGCACATTCGCGTCTTCATATTTATACGTATGTATTATAGTTTTTAAGCCATTTCTCTAAAATTATAGCTTAGTTCTGTAGACCTTAAAAAATTATACCAAGGTATTAAGTTGAACAATCTTCCCCACCACGATTGTTATAATATCATTTCGATTTTCAAACACATTCCTCTTATATACCTTTCACGGAAGTGTCTTTAGTTCCTTACGAAACGAAGGTTTTATCGCAATTACACAAATTTTAAAGCTTCAAAGGAACTCGTTGTATTATTTATATCTTGGCCACCGACCTTTGAAGCGAAACCCAAAAATTATAGCTGATGACAATTCTTTATAATGATACTCGTAATACGGGCTTTGTATTAGCCATTGTCAAATTTCGAGCAACTATTTAAAATTTAATAAAACATTTTAAAGCGTGTAAATTTAAAATAATCACCTAGTCGTTGGCGTTTTCGATCCCCTTCGGGCCCAACATGTTTTTAATTGTTTGATTTATAATTTTTCTGAAACATGTTGGACTTCGTCTTGAAATCTGGTCCGTCTGGATCACGAACTGCCTTCCACAGATGAAGAAGAGGTGAAGTTTAATCGCTTTTCGGTTTCAGTATGTACATTTTCGAATATCCGAAGCCAAAATAGGTCGATAGCACATCACGATGGCATATTTTTCATTTTAACAACTCCTCAATTGATTTCTATATTACTCAACTCTAATTACGTGTACTAATGTGTGTGTAATAAGTACATATGAGGTCGCCAGAGGCAGAGTAGACAAACTGCATTTTGAAAACTTTAGTTATTTATAATTTCAGAGTGTAAAAATGTTAATCTACAAGAGCACAGTGACCGAAAATTGTTAACATAATTCTTACACAAATAATAGTACAAATTCGTTTTCGCCTAAGTTAATTGCGCATTTTTATTTTTCTCCTTATTGAAAATCATGCGTTATGTTATTAGGCCACTCTGGCTCTAGTCTCTTCATATTAAAGCGTATATAGAGACTTTTACGACTATAAAAGCCCAAACGCACTGAAATATTTACTTGCTTCAACTTTTTATTTATAGTTACATCAGCGCCTAATTTACCGGAAAATACAAAATAAATAAATAAATGATTCCACATTTTATTTAACTCATATGAAATTTGATAATAAGATGTAATATGGGAAAATGTAATTCCTTCTACGAAGAGTCTTCAGAGTAGCGTATTATTGCAACGACATTTTCAGTATTAATACGAAATTATATTTGCGCCGGAATATGGAAATTTCATCCGATATTTTCCAGTTGCAGATGTTAATAGTTTGATTTTGTTGGTTTAGTGCGATAGTAAAAAACTAAAGTAAAATAAAATAAAAACACATTTAAGAATTTAATATATGGGGTTCATTGCATGGGAGGTGAACACCGCAGCGATATAACATCTACACAAGATGCGCTGTCGTCCTATTTTCGTTTTGGATATTCGGAAATTATTATTCGATCCCAAGTTTTTTGACTTTGATCCAATATCAATGTTTTGATGCATCTTATTTAAAACCAAAAATCTATTTGTTCAAATTCCAGGTGTTTATAAAAATTAATAATTAATTAGACAATACATAATTTTATAAAAAAGGTAAATCCCCTTTCCCGTGCTTCTTATCCAGGACTTTTCACGTAAAATTAATTTTGTTGAATGTAACGTTTTAAAATGTCGCTACAATGGTGGTCCAACGACTTTTATAAACCATAAATTTATTGCAACTGATAAAAATTCATACATATTCGTTAAGTAGTTTTCAGAAACGACTGACAAACATCCTCCTAACATCTTCTATTACTCTGGTAGAATGCGATAGTACCCTTCTTTAATTTTGTTTGGATCTCTTCTAGTTGACAGTCGTTTCCTTACGCTGTGCAGGAGGCATTAGAAATTATTTAGACGTCTGTTTTCTGTCTAACTGACATATAAGTTCTTCGTTCGTGGTTTTATACGGAATCTTGTCGCAAAGTTATCTGTGCGTTAGAAAGAGAAAATGGACATTGTTTATTTTTTTTAATAAAACACTTTAACGGTTTAAAACGCGATATATTAGTTAAACTTGTTTGACAACGGTTTTTAACTTTGGCCCGACGTTTCGGATGCTTTGCAGCTGCCGTGGTCAGGAGGAGACCACTTTAAAAAGTTAAAAATCATTGTCAAATAAGTTTAACTAAATTGTCGCGTTTTAAACCGTTAAAGTGTCTTATTTAAATGTGTACTACTCGCGTAAACTATAGACAACATTGTTTATTTTGTCAACTTATTGAATAACATGTCGACAGACATAGGCATACATTCCTAAAAACATTAGTTAGTTAACATTAGTGTTTTCTTTCTTTCTTTTTCTTTCTCAGATCTTATCTTTAGTATGTTAGGTTGAATGCTACTAAAATATAAGAAATATTAAGACGGAGAAACATTGCAGTATTTGTTCTCATAATAAATATTACTGCGCTGTATATTAAAAAAATTCAGTACATAACCTGGCGTTGTAAAGTACTTTTATGACTAGTAACCGTCTGTTAGATGCGACATAAAACATATTTTTATGACCTTAATGCGGAATGATATAATGAAAACATTTCTCCGAGATAACTAGATTATCTTTTATAGATACTATAATATATTAAAGAGGGCACTGCTATTTGCCAAGACCAATTGCTGAGGTTACGAATTCAATCCTGACTCTGCATCAGAAATAGTTTTTCATATTTGTATGAATAAAACATAGTGAATAAATTAAAAAAATTAAAATGCACTTAAGTATTACTACGACAAAACAGATGGCGCTAGCGTCGTAGAGTTGACTTTGACATTAGGGGTAGTCTCCATCGTTAGTCCCCCGTGACGATGGCTACCGCAAATTATCCGAAACGTCAGGCCGTAATTTAAAGCAAAGTGTGGGATTTGGCATTCTAGAATAGGATTTGAATTCTTATAAGTAATTATGTTCCAAGCAGTTTAAGCGTCGAAGGTTTTTCCTTTTCATGCTGTACCTGCTATTTCTCCTATTCGATCTTTATAACAATCAAATGAAACATAAGCCGTAATCCACATCAAAGAAAATCTAGAACGTCTAAGTATCCCCTTGCTACTTGTCTGATAATAATCTAAGATTTTAATAAACTCTATAAAAAGATCTTTTTCCATTCTATGTGAAAATAGACAATGTCAGGATTACTGTTGGAAAATCTTATTTAAGTCTATGGTTTAGGCTATCATTAACAATTTTCGTTTTATTGCAGAACAATGTTTGTTAAGAAAAACGTTTTATAGCTGTACAGATATAAACTGCTTTTATTTCAATGTTAGTAAGTTGTTACTATTTTTATATGATAGAAGTAACAGTATAGGATTCACTCGATGGAAGGTATGATACTCCAGCCATCTGAAATATTATCATCTTTTGCAATAGAATATTCTAGAAAATGAAGATATTAATTTGAAATTTTGTTGTTAGTAGTAGGGGCAGACATTTTTACGTGTTTCAACAATTTATTTTATTAAAATGAATAACTTAATACCTTTATAGCCTGTGGATTTAACTTTTTTCACGCCACGCTAAGCAATGCTCTGAACCATTGAACTACAGAGGCAGTCTGAAAAGTAAAACGATACATTTCTAGTATTTCAAACTAAACCATTCAGTCACAGTGGTTAAAATGCGTCACAGAGCAAACTTTGAAACAAATTCTAGTTTGAAAATTGGCTGTTGTTTTGACATTTCATGTTTCATAGACGAAATATAGATTGAGATATAACTCTTGATTAGGTGGTACCTTACCAAATTACTTGATACAGAAGTTATTGATGTATATACAATGATTTATCTTTTAATTTGAGTTTAGTCCTTGAAATCGTTTAATTCCTAATAAAAATTATTTTGAAAACATTATATTTTTTTTCACATGAAGACTATTAATTTAAAAATCGAAAATAAATTGAAAAAATTTTTCGACTCGGGCAGGACTTGAACGGCATCGTCAGCCGTTTTTTTTTCAATTTATTTTCGATTTTTAAATTATATAGTGCTTATGTGCAAACATGTGAAAAATATTAATGTTTTCAAACGTTATAACTTTGTAATTTCATCTTCAATGATTTCTTGCTGCAAAGCATAAGAAATTGAGCCTTAATACGCAAGTGTTAAGGTAGAAATTACATTGCGCGAGAGGTGCATGTATCAATAAGTTGAAAAAATTCGAGATGAGGTGTAGGACTGTAGCTCATTGTAGAGACAGAGGAAAGCTGACGATGGTTTGATGAAAATTTTTAAATATTTAAAAATTATTATTCTACCATTTTGCGAAAGGGGTTGGCCGTGCTTATTGAGTTATACATAGAAATAATTTATCGATATAAATAAACTAGTCGTGTCAGCGACTTCGTCCGCGTACAATAGTTATTTTGGGCATCTATATTTGTTTTTGCAAACCTCGACATTTTTTAAATTTAAGCTGCCCGCGACATAGGCGCGTGCCGATCGCTCGGGTCCCGTCGTGCAAGTAAATCTTACAAGACAGACATATTGTGTCATTTTTTTACATCCTTTAAAGAGGAATCATTATTTCATACATATTTTTTGGGTGTCCTGAACGGTTTTCGCAGCGTACGCATAAAAAAATTACCCCGTTTTGTTCACATTTCCCGCTGTATCTTCGCTTCTGTTAGTCACATGTTTTATAGTTCTAGATAAATGTTCTAACCAACACAAAAATAATTTTTCAATTTGAACCCGTAGTACCTGAGATTAAAACAAACAAATTCTTCAGCTTTATATATTAGTATATATTAAGTTCAAACACAATAATCACAACCAATCACGAGGTAACCTTTATTAAATAATATTTCTTTAAGTAGTGAACAAATTTACAATACTATGAAAATACTTTGAATCACATGATCTAAACAAAATCCTAAAATCATCTCTTATTTGTTCGTACAGATTTTACTCCTGCAAAAGGCACGATGTAATGGTAAAAGTTACACCATTTGTGAACCCTTAAGTTTATGACATATTATGGTTGTTTTATTGTCATTGTTTTAATACTAAGCGAGCGAAAACATTTTGTTAAGTATCACAGTCTATAGTTTACGCGAGTAGTACACATTTAAATAAATCTCTTTAACGGTTTAAAACGCGATATATTAGTGAAAGAAAGTGCAGCAGCCGTGGTCACGGGGAGACACCATGGCTGCTGCAAAGCATCCGAAACGTCGGACCGAAGTTAAAAATCATTTTCAAATAAGTTTCACTAATATATCGCGTTTTAAACCGTTAAAGTGTTTTATTTAAATGTATTTAAACGTTTTATTCAATAACAGTTATGTTATTTGCGTGTACAAACAAACAACAACGTCAATGCAAACAAAACAGCTTCGCATAATAATATTAGCAGTTGCTTACTTAGCCGAACAACAAGGACCAAACACAAGTTAAAACAAAAAAACATCTGAAACAGCGAACAATTTTCATAATGCCGTCCAATATCGCAATCCAATTTAAATATTTATAACACAATAGTGTTTGATGAAGAGGAATTTATTCTATTGTAACCAATGTGGGCGTTTACTAATAAAACCCAGTCGAGTTTTCGAAAAACATTAAATTACTTTTTGTTTCCAGTATTCTCGTTTAATATTGTAACATCTTATTTCCTTTCTCTGTTTGGACATAGTTCTGTGGCTCTTTTGCAAATCTCTTTTATACACTAACAACGATGTCCTAGATATATTTATTATGTATGTAAGAGGATTGAAATTTCCCGCAAATTCTAAAGATTTGACATTATGTGTGACGTGGTGTAACGTCACGCATAATGTCAAGGGTTTTTATCGTGAATGGAGTGATGAAGTGAAATTCTTTACAATTTATAAATAAGTAATTTACCATTGTTATTAATAAGATTGTTGTGATAAGATTGCCGAAATAACTTAATTTGTTATTTCTTTCAGGTAATTCTTTTTATATTAAAATTGTTGTAGTAGTTTGTGTAAGTTTAGATTGTTAAATAACAAGAACATTAAATCTTTCAGATTAAAGCAACAACACGTTTTATTTCGCACAAAAATCATAATCGATCTCCTTATATGTATTAGGCTTCATAGCAATGAAAATTCAACTATTTGCCTGGTAAAAAAACTTATCAGTAATGCAAATGTTTTGCCGCGCCGTGTGTCTATATATCAATTAAATAAAAGAAAATGTTATTTTTACTTTCTTTATACAAAGGTTGCCTGGAAGAAATCGCCATAGGCGATCAGGCCGCCTCTGCACTAACTCTTTTATGTAAATAATTAATTTAGTATATTTACTAAATTTGTATATTGTTTGTTTCTCCAATAAAGTGTATTATTATATTATTTAAAAAAGATTTTAAATGAATATTACTTGTGCGAGATTATCAACGAAATGTTACTAGCAAGTTGCAATATTTAAATTTGCCAGTTTTCGAGAAAGCGCTTACCGAAATTGGATTTTGTCAGGATTATTCTATATTATGTGGTTTGATGTGATATAACTGGAATTACATAAATAGATAATCTTTGGAAAATAAGGTATTATTTGCTATACTGTTAAGTTAATATATTTTCATTCTTAAATTAACTTAAGTGATTGACGACTATTTGTTCTGTTATTATATATTTTTTTAATTTGTCCCATAATAGCTTAAATTATATAAATAAGTCTATCTATACTATTATTATAAAACAATTTTTTTACACGTGCTCTTCACAGTAACTAGTGGTTTGAAATGAAAAATTCTTCTTTTGTGTCGGATAAACTATTATATCTTTGAAGGTTTTAGGCTATATCACTTTATATGTGACCAGTAAGAGCGAGGAATAGTGGAAATTTTAGAAAATAGAGAGATTATTCATCTTCGACAGCTTCGTATCGAAAACGGTTAAGGAACTCAAAATCTATATGTAAAAATAGATAATCTTTAAATGATCGTACCATCATGAGCAACAGTTAATATCTATCTTTTAAATTAATATTACCCATTATCTGATGGAATTATATCAACATATTAATCTTACAAACAACAAAACAACGTTTATCAGATTAGCTACTTAAAGAATAACATAATATATTAAATCTTAACTAGCTTTTAAACGTAGATATAGTTAAGTACAGTCTTAAGCTGAGCGAAAGCGATATAATTTTATTTATTAGACCGTAAGGCTTGATGCATATTGATGAACATTGTAAACTATGAATTAGCATTTTGTCCCCAAACCTGCCGCGTCATGTAATTCCTATTTATCCCTTAATACCCCGCAACCTGACGCATACACAATAATATCTTCATTTAACATGTAATTATATTCAAGATGGATTAGGACTTCAAAATTTAGATGCTTTAAGTCTATTTAAATATTATTTGACGGGCTCGATAGCAGTGCATGGCTAATAATCAACGGGCCGGGGCTCCGATCCCCATCGGGTCTAACCTGACGAGTTTCAAATCAATTTATAATTTTTCTGGAACATGTTAAACACTATGTGGAAATCTAGATTAATAATGTTCGTAAGAATATAGAAATTCCTCATACATGCTTGTCTATCTATGCTCTGTTAAAAAAATTCCGGTCGTTTTGGAGATAATCTAGAACAGACGCATAAGATAAAAAACCTTCGTTATGATTAAAATAAGAAGATACGAGATTAATTGTTTCTTCGAAATAAAAGAGCGTCAGCTTTGACGGTAGCAATATATGTGTGTGTATTCGATTCCCACCGAGTCCAACTTATTTTAAACTAGAGATGCGCCGAGTAACACTTGCCGTGTAACGAGTACCGAGTTTTACTCGGTTCAAGTTTTTTTCAACCGACGAATCAAATTCTCACTTCGCGCGCGTAAACAAGTACAAACAGGTTCGCGCCGGTCAAGACGTCGGCTCGGTCTGATCTTCTCGTAATATTGTGTCATTAATACTCGTTCATTAGCATCGTGCATCAATTTTATTAATTAAAATTTTCAAAAATTTCCTAAAGGACTTATAAATACTTTTGGATTAACACTATAATTTTTATTATATCTACCAATATATATTGCTCTTTTAAAACAAAGTATACTCGTTACCAAATAACAAAACATGCCAATTCTGTGTAACAAAATAGTTTTATTAAGGAACAGAGATATTGGCAAAGTAAAGTTAAAAATGAGGTTTTTAACAACATTACGTGTTATAAATAAATAAAATATTAATATATAGGTCACTATAATATATACATAAAGTTACTAATAAATTTTCTGGAATATAAGTCTTCTGAAAGTTAAGTCGACGGCGCATCTTTTCAGCGTTTAGATGCTATATATGAAACTATATATGCTAGAAAACTTAAAAAGTGTAACGAACCTCTTTCGAAAGTGAAAAATTAAATATTTTTATTTCAAAAGTTTTACAATTTAAATGTGAAGCCTCGAATAAAAATAAAATGTATTTTAGTTTTCCTTTCCATATTATTAAATTATACAATCGAATATTAAAATCTTTTTATCTGAAAGTTTAAAGCGATTTTCTAGACGTTGAATTGAGATAGAAAACCTTGGACTACTTATTAATAGCTGACAGTTCTTTCATTTCATTTTTCTCTTATCAGTTATAGGCAATTTTAAAATTACATTAGACATTGATTGGATAATCGGATTCAACTGTGTCCAATTAACTAGCTGCTGCTCCCGCCGTTACTCCTGGTTAATTGTGAACTAAAATGAATGCAGGTTAGTTATATAACATGTTAGACTGCGTCTGGAAATCTGGGTCTTAAATTGGTGGTACGAACATCGAAATTGCGATAAAGTCACAGACCACCGTCCATAGACGGAAAAAGTCTGTGGATTTCCGAATATCCAAAGCCGCAATAGGTCGACAGAGCGTCTCGTTTAAACCTTATATGGTTAGGGTAGGTAGGGTTACCCTATACATGATCCACCCCATACTTGTCTGTCCTTCTCTATTACAAAAAAAGGATTTTTACACGGTTTATGTTTTATACCGAGTCAATTTTTATATCTATCCTGAAAAAGTTACATGTAACGAAAAGTTCCTAATCCACACATAAATAAAATATTATGAAGCTAATAACATAACGGTCGTAATATAATTTTCTAAATTATAAATCGTATTCACGAAAAAAATACGTGAAAACTTTGCTACCAAAAATATTTAATTTAATTTTGTCGTAATTTTTCTGATAAAAAATTGTTAAACACAATTTTTCTATTAACCCCGACTTCTGAAATAAGGCTTTTACGCCTTAAATTCACGGGATTAAAGCGATGAATAAGTAAAGGTTTGTGGATGAGGTTTTCCTTAAAGACGCCATAACCGTGTTAATACTAGTTTGTTTTATATATTGAGCAAAAAAAAAATTAATATAATTACAATAAGTAACTCATACATAAAGATGTGTCATTTTAAGACTTCTTTATACTGTGTTTGATAGTGACATGTAGATATAACAGTTTAACTGTTTTAAATATAAAAAAAAGTTTCCAAACGTTATAACTTTGTAATTTCCTTTTTAATGATTTCTTAAGCTGCAAAGCATAACACGTTGAACCTTAATACGCAAGTGTTAAGATTGAAATTACATTGCGCGATAGGTGCATGTATCAATACGTTGAAAAAATTCGACGATGAGGTGTAGGATTCGGTAGCTCAATCGGTAGAGCAACGGCACGGAACGCTGACGATGCCGGTTCAAGTCATGTCCGAGTCGAACATTTTTTCAGTTTATTTTCGATTTTTAAATTCGTTGTATATTAGTTAACCTTATTTAAAAATGATTTTATTATCACCGCAACAAAGCATCCAAAACGCCGGACCGTAGTTAAATTAATTTCTACATGAGGGTAACTAAGTTACATCGTGTTTAAAACCTTTAAAGTGTTTTATTTAAATGTGTACTACTCGCGTACTAACTACAGGCAGCATTTCGATGTAATAGTATTAAAACCAGATCAATTTAAAATTTAAACCTTTCCTAAAGTAGCCTTTTCATAGTTTTTTTAAACACATTGCTTTGCAACTTAACTTGGATTAATTAAATTAATTAAAATTTGAACCCAGAGATACATGTAGAAAAATCTTTCTAGTCTTGTTTATATGGTCTGAACAAATGTTTACGAAATTAAGCTCTATTTGAAAGATTGTCTTTGTCTTTCTTTGCCTTTGAGGCCGGCGTATCTTTGTAGCGTAGTATACTAGTATCCAAGCACATTTATATGTCCGTTTATCGATTTAATTTACAGGTTGTATATTAATATTGTTGTGTGCCCTTCCAAGCCGAAATAATGATATTTTTGCTGACCTTAAGGAATTTCTAGACCTTGGTCTAATGGCAGTTAAGTATCGCTTTAAATCAACGCGTTGGGGTTCGACCCCCACCGGATCCAACGTGTTTCCAATCAATTTAAAAAATTTCTGGAAATCTAACAAATGAAAATCAATCCACAGATGAAAAAGCCGACAAGTTTAATCGCGTTTCGGCTTCAGTCTGTGGATTGCTGGATATACAAAGACAAAATAGGTCGATGAGCGATTTTGTTGAGATGTTATTTGGAATATTTCACCTTCTATCGAGTGAAACGAATGCTTGTCTGTCCTCTAAAAAAATGTTCTTGCTTCAATGTCGTCACCCTGTAAAAGATCGCTGTAGTGTCGAAGAGATGAATTATAGTATCCTAAAAGATTATTCATGCATTTTTGTACCTTCAGACGTCGACATAACAAGGGTTCAGGAACCTGTATCATTCTTTACACTCGTATTACATTTTGATTGAATTGTTCACGTGATGCCTAACTGCGTGATTTATGGAGGTTTGTTGATAAGCAATATTTAATGTTATGCCATTATGACTCAGTCGTAAAGGCGCGGTTGTTGTAAGTTCGAGGCATGTTCTTCCATCTTGCATCCTTCTTTCGTATCTCTGTACAGCTGGGGACAGAAATTGAATAAAACGCTTTAACGGTTTAAAACGCGATATATTAGTTAAACTTATTTGAACATTATTTTTACTTCGGCTCGACGTTTCGCATGCTTTGCAGCAGCCGTGGTAAAGCCGTTCAAATAAGTTTAACTAATATATCGCGTTTTAAACCGTTAAAGCGTTTTATTTAAAAGTGATCTATATTATTAGTATATAATTTTAATTAAATACTAATTTCAACTCTATATTTAGTAGCAGTCGCGTTCTAGGAAGAACAAAGCAATAACAAATTTTCGGAAAACACACAAATGGAATTGGAAATATTTTCGTTATTTTATTCGCGCAAACGGCTAAACCAAGATTAAATAATTTTAATCATGACTTTTTATCGTATAAGATATCGAAATCAATACACTTGTCGGATGTTAATTATTCGATTCCATTTTCAATATTTGAATGGTTTATTTAAATAAGACACTTTAACGGTTCAAGACGGGAAATATATTCGTTAAACTTGTCTACATATTGATTTTAACCAATCGAAGTTTCGGATGTTTTGCAGCAGCCTATTTAATAATACGTCGGACCGTAGTTACATATTTCGCGTTTTAAACCGTTAAAGTGTTATTTTACTGTGCCCCACTTCCGTAAACTACAGTCAGTAATAAATGTAATATTTAAAAAACGGCGATGACAGGGTCACCTTTTTTATTAATCACATGTCACAATTTGCGGTACATTTAACTATTATTAATATAGTTTAATGCCCTTGCTATAAATATCTACTTACTACTACCTACATAAATGCATTACTTTAAGATTTCTCTATTTGTGTTGGCCACTCCTGTCTTGGTATTTAATGATACTCCTGCAACCACGTGTCCACGCCCTATATTTACAATAGAAATGGATTTCAAAGTAAATAAGACTTTCACATTCAATTAGTCTTTGGAAACCCATGTGGGTAGTTTAATATCGAGAAGCGACGCTCTTTGGTTACATGCAAATATATAACTACTAGCGATTCCCTCGGCTTCGCTCGGGTGCAAGCGAACTTAATACATACACTACTGATAAACTGTGAATGTGGTATTATATAGAGTGTTGATCTTGAATCACTCTGTTTAAAAAAAGAAACCGAATCAAAATTCGTTGCGTAGTTTTAAACATTTAAGCGTACATACGAACAAAAAAGCGACTTTGTTATATATATGTGTGATTTGACATTTGTACTGAAAGAAAGAGAGAAAGACGAATGATATTTGTTTATTTACTTATAATGTAAAACAAATAAAACAACTATTATTGCTACCTGATAGAACTAACAAAGCACAATGTGGCAAGACAAATGGCGGGAAACGGACACTCCTTTTTATGATAGAGAAGGATAGACAAGTATGAGATTTACTTTCGGACTAATGTCCACAGTTAAAAAAGGACCGTAAAGTAATTAAGACCGTGACCTGTCTGCCTACGGTCTCAACAACAGATCAACACAATCGAAAAGCGATAAAGACGTTTTTTTAAATTAAGTAGTGTTTTGTTTCGTCCGAATTTTAATAATCGAACCAACCAATTACGTGTGTGTAATGTCCTTATTCCTACCACTTAAATAATTTCTAGATCACCAGGGGAAGTCGAACATGTTTTTGAAAATTCATGAATTAATTAAAAACGTGTCGGATCAGGTGGGGATCGAACCCAAACCCCGTCTTAAATTATATGTGCTAAATCTGTTTTTAATGAAGGCAAATCAAAAATTAATTGTACAGCATAAATTAAAAATTTATTATACATTGAAAAAAATTGCGACACGGGCAGGATTTCGACCGGCATCCACAGCGTCCCGTGCTGTTGATCCAACCAATTGTGCTACCAAGTCTTATAGGTCATCGTCATATTTTAACCCATTGATACATGCAAATCTCGTCGCAAAGGCAGGAATTATAAAGTCACAATTAAATAAAACAATTTAACGGTTTAAAAATTGTTTTTACCTACGGACCGATGTTTCGGATGCTTTGCAGAAGCCGTTCAAATAAGTTTAACTAAAATATATCGCGTTTTAAACCATTTAAGTGTTTTATTTAACTGCGTACTACTCGCGTAAACTACAGACAGAAACTACATAAAACGATGATTGTTCATTAAACCTCAGCACGTTACTGCACCTGTGGGACTTAGCTCCGCATTAACTTAATTCAGAGTGTATTTTTAGTATTGTCTGTAGTCTGTAGTAGTATTCAAACCGCCCGAGAACTGGAAACCGGCGCATCAACAGTCTTATGTGGTGACGCAAGAGCTGAGCATACCCAATTCACAAGCACATTTCTTTGTATACAATTACTACGTTAAAATTTAAAATTCTTTATCATTATATGTATATGTGTAAAATAAATTGTTTGAATTTAATAAAACACATTTAACGATTTATAACGAGAAATATATCAACTAACTTATTTTTATTACCGCGGTTGGGGAAAAGCATCCGAAACGTCCAGTCATATTAAAAATTTAATAAAAATAGTTTTACCTATATATTTCGCGTATTAAACCGTTAACTTTTAAATACCGTCTATAGTTTACACGAGTAGTACACATTTAAATAAACACTTTAACTGTTTAAAACGCGATATATTAGTTAAACTTATTTGAAAATGATTTTTAACTTCGGCCCGACATTTCGGATGCTTTGCAGCAGCCGTGGTCACGGGGAGGCTGACCGTTAACTTTTATCAAAATTTAACACGATTTTACTAAAGAGATTGGATCAACTCAAGTTTACGAAATAACCATACTTTTTCCTCTAGGAGCAACCTTAGCCCAGGCCCAAACAAAAGACTATCGTGTACACAGCATGGACTTACTGCGAGTACTCGCCCAAAGGCCCTGGTTGCTTCACAATCGGTGGGAGCCACGCCCTGAACTCGATAGGAATCAAGAAGACGACACAAACTATGATGATGATTATAGGTAAGACTGTAGCTGTAAAGAATGCCAAACAAAATAGGTTGAAGAAAAAAACTTTGCGCCATCTTGTCTTGTCATCCATAATATTTAAGGCTTTAGGCCTGAGCAAGAACTTTTTAAGCGCAGAGCATAGCTTAGCTACACTTTACCCTGGTAAGTGAAGCCATAGCTCAAATGATCGTCTAATAAACATTATTCTAAATAAAAAGATCGGATCTTTGTTCAAAACTACTTATCCAATTTGAATGAATGACTGGCTGACAAAAAAAAAACAAAAATTAAATTAATTTAAAAATCGAAAATGAATTGATAAAATTTTCCACTCGGGCAGGACGTCCGAAACGTCGGGCCGAAGTTAAAAATCATTTTCAATTAAGTTTAACTAATATATCGCGTTTTAAACCGTTAAAGTGTTTTATTTAAACAAAAAGAATTATTCAACAATAGTTATTAAGTTTCTCCTATTACCCAGGTCTAGCTCCGAGAAGAGGTCTGCTGTGGCGACAGCGCTGAACGGCAGACGTCGTCGGCAGCCGACGCCTTCGCTCGGTAAGGCTGTCACGCCGTATGTCGGCGTCGGTAAGCAACGTCGATGCGGCTTTTTTCTTACCATTTATTATTGTACCATGTCTGTTCTCTTCTGTTTTTATTGTGTCATGAACATATTGAAAGAAGGAACTCTAAAACATTTTGTTCATTTTGATATTTTAAATTTAGATTATTGAGACATGATTCGTAAAACTATACGCCACCGTGGATTAATAGTTAATATGAAACCCTGGGTCCAATCCTGGGGAAGGCAAGAGGCAAAAGTCTGACCAAATTGTCAAAGGCCAGACACTGCGTTTGCTTTTTGCGATACGCAAGAGAAATGCCATAGCACACTTATAGAAGTTGTTTGATAAAGAAATTATATAAAATGCGAAACAGTCTATATCAATTCATACACATTATTTTTAAGTATCAAGTAAAAAATTCTCAAGAACTCGATTCCACTTCTGGAAGTGAAATAAAAGTCAATAAACAATAGAATTTAGAATAATTTAGATTTCAGAAGAATAATTTAATTTCTGAAGTAAGGCGAAGCAAAGCTTGTGTCGTTATAATTGCAGCTGAAACGCTGAAATGTCAACATTGAAATCTGAATATCAAGTTACGTTTGAATCGAATAAGTTTACTAACGAGTCAGGTGCGATCGTCTTTTGTAATGCCACACCGTCCGCGCTCCCGAGTCCGACAAAGTCTAATGATGTTGTCAATTGTCAGAGATAATTATGACATGCTCGTTGGTGCAATCGTAAGTCGTGGGTTCGATCCCTACCGGGTCCAACCTATTTCTTATTTCTCAATGTATAATTTTTCTTTTTTTTTTGTAAATATCTCAAATCCGGATCACGAACTACCGTTCACAGACGATAAAGTCGTGAATAATCGCATTTAGCTTTCAGCCTGTAGATTATCGAATATCCAAAGATAAAATAGATCGACAGTGCATCTTGTTTAGATGTTATAAGGCTGGGATATTTCATCTACCACCATGTGACCCCATGCTTATCTGTCTGATGATTAATCTATGAGTTTTAAGTGCACAACGGAAGATATAAATTCCTTTCTAAAATGTAAACAATGATAATTTGTATAAAACAGGTGTCCTAAACGATGTCGGGTCCTTCTTCGACTCCTTGCGTGACAACCTCGAGACCTTGGCTTCTCTGTCACCGGAACAGCGGTCCACACTGTTCCAGGAACCGCCGACTGTTGTCCACGCTCCGTCTGCTGGTAAGTTCTTTTAACAGTATTATTTGACTAGCTGTGCCCTCGAAACATGTCATTAAACACGGGCATAAATATTATGTCTATTCGTAAATATAATTAAAAAAAAATAAACTTCTCTCAATGCAATATCTATTTTATGTTCACCGTAAAAATACAATACAGTACAACACTAGTATTCCTTATCAATAATTATAACAATCTCATTAAAAATACGATAAATATAATCGTTATTTAAATTTTAAACTAATTATTTTAAAATGATATGGTCAATCATCAAAACGTATGTAGTTAGCTTAAGGTCGCCGACCGGCAACGCGAACAAATTACAAATGATGTCGGAAGGAAATATATATTCATGGACCGTCATAGTTAACACTTATCCTCTGTCATACGATCCCTTAATAAGAAAATTGCGTTTTAATAAAAAAAATCAGAATTAAACAAGATCAGATATCATTAAGGAAAATCATGACGAAATTTGTATTTTTATTATGACTTACTTCCTTTTGTCTATTTTACTATCTTTGTGTTTTTAATAAAGGCGGCAAACGCGTTTTAACGTGAATTACATTATTTGTTAGAGGGTCTTTTATCAATTATATAAATATATATAATTTAAAAGTCCTATATTTCCTATTTAAATATTTTATTAATTGTTCTTACTTAGGACCGCCTTTGTAGCTAATTGGTTAAACGTGTTGCCTAGCATTGCATGTGAGGTCCTGGGATCGAATCCCAGGGAAACAATTAATTGTTTCGGTCGGGCAGGGCACGGAAGACTGATCAACTACTTGCCTGTGAATAAAAACCGATCACTGAAACGGACACAGAGACGTGTTCGCCCCGTGCCCCACGAGGGGAAACGGGATTACACATCTTTGAAAACATTAATATTTTTCACATGTTATTGCACATGAAGGCACTATATAATTTAAAAAATCGAAAATAAATTGAAAAAATTTTCGACTCGGGCAGGACTTGAACCGGCATCGTCAGCTTTCCGTGCTGTTGCTCTACCAATTGAGACCGAGTCCTACACCTCATCGTCGAATTTTTTTCAACTTATTGATACATGCACCTCTCGCGCAATGTAATTTCTACCTTAACACTTGCGTATTAAGGCTCAATGTCTTATGCTTTGCAGTTAAGAAATATTGAAGATGAAATTACAAAGTTATAAGTTTGAAAACATTAATATTTTTCACATGTTATTGAAGAAGGACTATATAATTTAAAAAATCGAAAATAAATTGAAAAAATTTTCCACTCGGGCAGGACTTGAACCGGCATCGTCAGCTTTCCGTGCTGTTGCTCTACCAATTGAGCTACCGAGTCCTACACCTCATCGTCGAATTTTTTTCAACTTATTGATACATGCACCTCTCGCGCAATGTAATTTCTACCTTAACACTTGCGTATTAAGGCTCAATGTCTTATGCTTTGCAGCTTAAGAAATCATTGAAGATGAAATTACAAAGTTATAACGTTTGAAAACATTAATATTTTTCACATGTTATTGCACATGAAGGCACTATATAATTTAAAAAAATCGAAAATAAATTGAAAAAATTTTCGACTCGGGCAGGACTTGAACGATGTCAGCTTTCCGTGCTGTGCTCAAATGAGTACGAGTCCTACACCTCATCGTCGAATTTTTTCAACTTATTGATACATGACCTCTCGCGCAATGTAATTTCTACCTTAAATTGCGTATTAAGGCTCAATGTCTTATGCTTTGAGTTAAGAAATCATGAAGATGAAATTACAAAGTTATAAGTTTGAAAACATTAATATTTTTCACATGTATGCACATGAAGGACTATATAATTTAAAAAATCGAAAATAAATTGAAAAAATTTTCGACTCGGGAGGACTTAACCGGCATGAGCTTTCCGGTGTTGCTCTACCAATTGAGCTACCGGGTCCTACACCTCATCGTCGAATTTTTTCAACTTATTGATACATGCACTCTCGCGCAATGTAATTTCTACCTTAACACTTGCGTATTAAGGCTCAATGTCTTAGCTTTGCAGCTTAAGAAATATTGAAGATGAAATTACAAAGTTATAAGTTTGAAAACATTAATATTTTTCACATGTTATTGCACATGAAGGCACTATAAATTTAAAAAATCGAAAATAAATTGAAAAAATTTTTAATTAATACGCAAGTGTTAAGGTAGAAATTAATTGGCGAGAGGTGATGTATCAATAAGTTGAAAAAATTACGATGAGGGAGGATGGTAGCCAAGGAAGCAAAACGGAAAGCTGAGAGCCGGAAGTCTGCCGAGCGAAAATTTTTTCAATTTATTTTGATTTTTTTAAATTATATAGTGCCTTCATGTGAATAACATGTGAAAAATATTAATGTTTTCAAACGTTATAACTTGTAATTCATCTTCAATGATTTTTAAGTGCAAAGCATAAGACATTGAGCCTTAATACGCAAGTGTTAAGGTAGAAATTACATTGCGCGAGAGGTGCATGATCAATAAGTTGAAAAAATTGACGATGAGGTGAGGACTCGGTAGCTAATTGGTAGAGCAACAGACGGAAAGTGACGATGCCGGTTCAAGTCTGCCCGAGTCGAAAATTTTTTCAATTTATTTTCGATTTTTAAATTATATAGTGCTTCATGTGAATAACATGTGAAAAATATTAATGTTTTCAAACGTTATAACTTTGTAATTTATTTCAATGATTTTTAAGTGAAAGCATAAGACATTGAGCTAAAGCAAGTGTTAAGGTAGAAATTACATTGGCGAGAGGGATGTATCAAAAGTTGAAAAAATTAATGAGGTGAGGACGGAGCTAATTGGTAGAGAAAGAGGAAAGTAAGGGAGTTGGGTGAAAAAAAAAAAATCAATTTATTTCATTTTTAAATTATATAGTGCCTTCATGTGCAATAACATGTGAAAAATATTAATGTTTTCAAAGTTATAACTTTGTAATTTCATCTTCAATATTTCTTAAGCTGCAAAGCATAAGAATTGAGCCTTAATACGCAAGTTAAGGTAGAAATTACATTGGGAGAGGATGTATCAATAAGTTGAAAAAATTGAAAGGTGTAGGACTGGTAAAGGAGAGAAAGAGGAAAGAGATGCGGTTAGTGGAGTGAAATAATATGTTTAAACAACTTACTTAATACCCCTATTATAAAAAAAGCTTCACAAAAACACAATATGTTTTATTGTTTACCACAGAATATTTACGTACTAGTTAAAGGATTATTGATGAAAAAAAATAACTTCCAATACGCAAAAATAGTTAAGCGTGTCTCAAAATAAAATCATATGACTTACGATCTCTAAAAATAGCTGACTCCAGACCCATACGCAAAAATTTGATTCCAAGATAATATTACACCTCGTTTCAGATAGAAAACATTGTTTGTTCGCCCCAAATAGCACTACTGCACACTACTGTACGAATACATTTATGAAAACAAAACTTTCGGAACATTGCGTTCGTTTCAAATCGATATTTAAATATTAATTGAATATGAATTTTGATTATTTACTTAACTTTCTTTATATCTACACAAAAACATATAATATTAAAAATAGCGACTTTAAAAAAAACTGTAAGATTAAAAAAATAACATTTTTGTACAATACATAAATAGCTTCTATTGCAAGAACAAAGTTTATGCATCGCCGATGTTCCATGCACATTTCACACGAAATGTCATAGTAAACTTGTTGTGAAGTACAAGTATTGTCATATTTAAGTTACAAACGAGGTATGAATTTTAACTCGCTTTAAGTAAAACTTAATCAAAGTTCACTAAATTTAATGTATGTGAAAATACAACTTATAACAAAGAGTTGTTACTCTTGATTGTGATAAAATTAGTTTTTACTGTGACTCGCTGCACACAACTAATTTAACTTACATCGTATGCATTACATGAAAATAAACAACGAGAAAATTGTAACATTGAGTTTTGTAGTTTACCTGATGGCATGTAGCGAAAACAATTCAATTGTTTCGATGGTCTAATGGTAGCTATGTATGGTTAATAATCAACGGGTCGTGGGTTCCCTCCCCACTACCCCAACATGTTGTAATCAATTTATAATTTTTCTGAAATAAATTGGACTTCGTCTGGAAATCTGTATATTTGGGGGGTGGACACATGAAAACCCGTCAAGTATATATACGTTTCGGTTTCAATTTGATTTTTTTGTATCCAAGGCACACAGGTTACTTGGTTAAATGTTTCATGGCTGGGGTATTTCAGCTTCCATCAATTGAGCCCCGGCTTTGTCTGTCCTCTATGACAAAAAATTGAGCGTACGTAACGCTA
Source organism: Leptosia nina (assembly GCA_963661955.1). Classification (NCBI taxonomy): domain Eukaryota; kingdom Metazoa; phylum Arthropoda; class Insecta; order Lepidoptera; family Pieridae; genus Leptosia; species Leptosia nina. The sequence goes on along the minus strand of CAVLEF010000004.1, from coordinate 784,646 downwards.
TATATCGCTTTAATGCGTAACAGATTTAAATACTGTCTATAGTTTACGCGAGTAATGCACATTTAAATAAAACACTTTAACGGTTTAAAACGTGATATATTAGTTAAACTTATTTGAAAATGATTTTAACTACGGCCCGACGTTTCGGATGCCTTGCAGCAGCCGTGGTCACGGGTCTCCCCGTGACCACGGCTGCTGCACGTAAAGTGTTTTATTTAGATTTAACTTTGGCATTTGGGACTACCATCTTCAGACCCCCCGAAACTAAGGCAGCTGCAAAGCGTCCGGAACGTCGTGCCATAGTTAAAATAAATTGTAAATGAGTTATATAATATATTTCGCGTTTTATACGGTTACAATTGTTTAAATAACAGTTCTTTGATCTTTTGTAGGTGCCGGCGGTGGTGGTACCGGCATGCGGAGACTCCACGCGCTTCGTCCCCTGCGTCCTACTGGTAATATCAGGTGGGAACTGCCATCATTTTGTCACAACACCCAATATGGGAACAAAATTAAAATTAAAAATAATTATTTACAATTATTCTTTATATATCACAACACACGGTAAATTAATTAACTATCATGACATTACCGTGAATGAAATTGTATATTGAAAAAATCCATGACACGGGCGAAACTTGATCGGCATCCACAGCGTTCCGTGCTATATATAATATTCATAATATAGTTTTGTAGGTACTATATGTGCGGTATATTGTTTAAAGACTTAGAAGTCAGAAAATCTTTTTGAGTTTATCCGTAACATAGAAAAATACAAATCTTTCCTCTTTATAATATTAGTATATATTGATATGTTTCAATTGTACATTTTGTAATGTTTCCGAGTAAACGTATTTCTATTTTATTTTAATAGCTTACCAATGCTGCAACACGTACAAAACACCAGATCTCAGTAAAAATTAAATAAAAAATATATTATGTTCTTAACCGTTAAATACAGATTTGCAAGCATATATAAATTGTGAATAATGAGAGTCGGTAAAGTATGTAAGCAATCTTTTGTATGACCGATGTAGGTCTTACAATCGCAGATCGGACCTGGAGGCGTTCGGGGGCTACCCGGGGGCGAATCACCACGACCCAGGACTGCTGTGGACGGGTCTCGGCCGGTAGACGCGAGGTCTGCGCCCAGCACCAACATATCCCGAAAACCGCTGGATATCTATCCATTATCGATTGTTTCAACCGCATGTGTTAAAACTACATAAAAAATTGTTATGTCAATAACATCTGCGGTTTAAGTGTTGCCAATTTTAATGTTATATACATACTTAGAAGTGTTTTCAATGTATTGTCCGCGTGTGGCCTGAAATGGATATTCTCTTTTCAAGATGAACATAATAGCGTTAATGTAGCGCTTGAGAGGTAAAGCTTTTTACTGTAATTTCATTGTTATACAGATTTGCTTCGCGCGAAGAATATCTCCATTCCTTATGTATGTTTCTTTCTACACACTTTACAACGAAATAATTTAATTTCGTAGAACCTGGTTTTCTATCTCACTTGCTAGGTTAGCAAAACATTGTCAATTTCTAGTTTCTATTCGTATTAACTGAAAACTCTTTCCACGAACTCAAAACAATTACCGAAAGTACAATGTAATACGACTCAATTCCATTTATTTGATGAAAAACACTGTTTTGTAACCTCCACTTTCCCACCTTCACTTTTAAACTATTTATTGTACATATTATAATATGTAATTTAGCTCTGTTGTTTTGATGGAAAATATTTCAATTTCTTACTACTTTTACATATCATTATAACATAAAATATTGTTAGATTCAACAAAAAAATCTTATATCTAACGATATTTTTTTCTCAGTATGCAAAGCCAACATAGGTTTTAATAATGTTATAAGGCCTATTTTTTTATGCAATGAACTTCACCCTTATCTGTCCTCTATGAAGACTAAAACTATACGTTTTAGTGATCTAAAATTGATAAGTGGGAGTTTCAATCGCTCACGTGGGGTTTATTTCGTTTCCTATAAAAAAAAAAAATAAATAACGTTTGTTTTATAGTATGTATCAATATCTATAAAAAAGACAAATCATATTGTTGTAAAGTATAACATTTATGATATCCTGCTTTTAATATCACTTAAACCATCAACAACTCTATCTAGAAATAACTGTCACACGCTTGTTCGTCTAACTCCAATTTTAAGACTAAATTGTTTTTATTAAAATATCTCGTTATTTCTTCATTACATATAAGTCGTACCTCTACATTTCTCTCAGTGCTTTTATGTATACAAAATTCTAAATATTTAAGTATCCTTTAACACTGTTTAAAATAAGTATTAATCGTAACATGATTTTGTGTCATTATAGAGACTAAGGCTGGTAAATTTGTTGTAAATATAGTTAGTTTTTCAGATTAATATTTGAATTGTAATCGTATTTGGCTCCAATTTTACTTGAGATTGTGAAATAAAATATTGTGTCCATGCTATCGTGTTTCATTTTGATGGCCTAGTTAATCCAAAGGTAGTGTTTGTTAATAACCAACGGGTCGTGGGATTGATTCCCACCAGGTGTAGAATGGTTGAAAACTACGCTAGATATCGTTGAAATATCAGGACTTTAAGTGGATGGTTACAATTCATGTATAAGAAAGCTATAAATCCACGTTCAGTTCTATTTACACACAGTGGAGATTCCTCCAAAGCCAGAATAGGTCTACAGCAAGTCTTAATTAATCTACATGGTGTTATATTTAACCCTTCACAGAGTGAGCTCCATGGTTGCCCCCTATGTAATAAGAAAATGTTATTTAGTCACGATTAAAAATTATTTAACGCTTTTGAAGCATAATAGTAGTTGGACTTCTGTTTTACAAGAGAGCATCGCCGGTATTACATCAATAAAATAATTTATCTACACAAACTGATAGTTCAAAGGAGATGGCATATTTATATAATTAACTACACCCACACTACATCAAATAAAATAATAACAGCTTCGTAATATGTGTAAGGTGTATGTAAACATATAATAAAAATAATTATCCAAAACGAATGACCAAAATGGCTAAACAACCAAAATGTACTTATAATAACAAGGTTCCGTCAATTACGCAAATTGACGTTTGACACATAAGTAGTATTTAATGGTGGATTAGCAAAGCTATCCTTGAGTACAAATAACAAAAAAGTTCTATGATTTTGTTAGTCTTGTTAAGAGAAGAACGACAGTTATTTTATTTGACAATCGATGTCACATATTTATTGCACATTGCAAAATAAATAGAAAAATAATAAAAACTATAATTATTAATTGAGGCAGCCAGAGGCAGAGTAGCCCAACTGCAATTTTATGACTTAAAACGTTAATCTACCAGAGCACAGTGACCAAAACTCAACAACATACTTATAGTACGAATTTACTTTCGTTAAGTTAATTGCGCATTTTTATTTTCCTCCTTTTTGAAAACGACTTTTTTGTTATTAGGCCACTCTGCCTCTAGTCAGCCTCAATTTATCATTAAAATGACGCCGTAACTCAATTGGTTAGAAGAGCAAGCACCACGGAACATGGATGCCGGTTGAAGCCCTGCCCGTGTTGTAAAAAGTTATTTGATGTAGTTTACTTTATGTAGAATTAAATATCAGAATTATTTCATTGTTAACTATCAATTTAATTTGCTTTTAGTATGATCATATAACAATAACACAATAGGAAACTCCACGAGTACTACAACCAATACAGAAGGAGCTTTGAATGGTGGTGATGACTTACGAGAATAAGTGGGTGTGTCCAATTACCAATAATAACCAATATAGGATAATAGTCGATAGGAAATAACCATTTACTATTTTGAGACATCAAACGTGCCGTTTTACGAATTATTCGTTCACCTGCGGAGTTCGAGTGTTGTACCTCTAGTTTTTGAATGCACAACAAATAAAACATATTTTAAACGAATAAGAACGTGATTTATACGTACTTAAATTAAACTAAGCTTTTGAAATCGTACTACTGAACGTTTTATGAGTACTGCGTATCAACTACTAATAGAACAAGAACAGTGTAAATACGCTGGCTACTTTGTATTTTGTTTTGAATGCATTTTCTCGCCCTTTTTAAACGTGAATAACAAAGCAACGGAGAATTAAAATTTTATCAAAATATTTTTGCGGTCAAAAGGTCTCCTATAATCCAGAGCATTTATGAGGTGGTGTGGACCCTTTGTAATTAAAAAGATACAATCTATAAAGGTGCGCCTTAATCCTAAGAAAACAAACCATCTTTATTACACGGTAAGCATCTCCTGGGATAGTTAATAGTATGTTAGGGTGTCCATTCTGTAAAGGGAATAAACCTGATATATAAAAAAATAAAAGCTTCGCGTTTGTTTTAATACCCCTTGTAAAGGCCTTGAAGGCCTCGTTAGTCCCATTTGGTTGGTCTATCATGGACTCGATATCCCTGTGTTCACTATATTTCAAAAAATTGTTATTCTTTCAAATACTGGATTTCGTCCAGAAATTTGGGTATTAAATGGAAGGTAGGGAATTCTCTCTGGTTCACGAACCACCATCCACAGATAAAGGCAAGAAGTTGCGTTTCGCTATCAAAATCTGTATTTACAAATATTCAAAGCCAAAATACGAGCGGGTCGTCAAACTATTTCAACTTCTAATTCTTCGAGCAATCGAGGAGTTAATATCTCCTGATGATGAGTCCACAAGTGATGGCGTAACGTCGAGAACCTCTTTTTGCTCACATCGGCCGAACAGGACATGATATGCTGAACATGCCGTGAAAGACAATGATATGCTGAACGATGGCCGTGAAAGACAATGATATGCTGAACGATGGCCGTGAAAGCCTTACACAATTTATTTTAACTTCTATCAAATACAACCCATGTTTGTCAGTCCTCTTCTTTCACAAAGACCACATTTAAAGAACTTTATACTGAACTAATTTGTTATTTTAATCTAAGTGTGAAATCTAATTTCCCATATGCACGACCAGCATATTTAAATGTCCGTGTACTTAAAAGTATTTACAGGCAAGTAGTTGATAATGTGACTAACTATTTATATAATATTAAACTACTTATGCTTTATTTGTATTTATTTTAATTCTCGGTATTAGAACCTCTCGTGCTTAACAATTACCTAGAAAATGCGCTTTACCTATGCCGTGTGATGTTTAATATTATAAGTATGGTAAACATAGCTTTACTTTAGGTGAATTAATTGTTAGTAATATGTGACAAGAAAGAGCACTCAGTGTCCCAAATAAACAAAATCCGTGGTCACCCTGTGGCTAATATTTTTATGTATACGTTAAGTTTATTACGGACTTGCAGTATTAATAATACTCCGCAGAGCCGACGACTAACGTGGATTAATACATCAAATTAAGGACTCTAAGAATAGAGTAGGTCACGGAACTAGTGCGAAATATATTCTAACCCTAAAACTCAATAAAATGTACCTAATATTTTTTAAGTTATTAGATGTACATTTTATTACTAATAACATTGATTTCAAAGTTTTTATTACAAAGGCATGTTTGTTCTTCCAAGCCCAAACGGCTTTAGAGATTTTGATAAAATTTGATGTTTCATGGGACAAAAAATAACTCTGTGTAATGTTAATGTAAAATAGAGAATCATAATGTCCCAACTCATGTTTTAAGTTATCCTTTATAGCTCATTTTACCATATAACATATATAGTATATAAATACTGTCTATAGTTTACGCGAGTAGTACACATTGAAATAAAACACTTTAACGGTTATAACGCGATATATTAGTTAAACTTATTAGAAAATTGATTTTTAAATTCGGCCCGACGTTTCGGATGCTTTGCAGCAGCCATGGTCACGGGGAGACTGTAAATATATAGTACATATTTTTATTTGTGGCCATATAATATCTATAAAAGATGGTTGCTGTCGTCCTAATTTGGCAACTACCCAAATAGTCAGAAATCCACAGACTGATAACGCTAAACTTGACGTCTCTTTCATCTGTGGACGAAATTTCGATATTCCTACCACCCATTGAATATCCGAACACGAAGTTTTCAGAGAAAATATTAATAGATTAGAAAAAAAGGTTGAATCCGGTGGGGATCGAACCCACGACCCGTGGATTATTAGCCATACCTTGATACCAATACACCAACGATCCCTTAAGCATCACATATTAGCAATTAACTAAACTCGTTTCCAATTACTCTATAATATTAACAGTGCACATAATCACATAAAGATTTTCTAAAATGGTATTAACTCTGCGAGACACAATTTTAGTTGCATCGCCAAATAAGGACAAATTGCTCAACGGATATCTACGAAATGTCCTTTCTAAGGATCAAGAGAGGAGCTGATCACGTTTTAGTTGAATTATTCGTGTTATTGTGTTATTCAGTATACAGAATTATTGAAATAAAACACTTTAACGCTTTAAAACGCGATATATTAGTTAAACTTATTTGAAAATGATTTTTAACTTCGGCCTGATGTTTCGGATGCTTTGCAGCAGCCGTGGTCACGGGGAGACCTTAACTAATATATTGCGTTTTAAACCGTTAAAGTGTTTTATTTAGATGTGTACTACTCGCGGAAACTATATTCATTATACAGAATTAGTTGAGAATACTATCCATGGTTTTATATTCATAAATGTCTCTGTGGAATTCTATAATGTTAAATACTGTCTGTAATTTATGCGAGTAAAATAAAACACTGTGACGCTTTAAAACGCAATATATATTAGTTAAACTTATTTGAAAATTATTTTTACTACGGCCCGACGTTTCGGATGCTTTGCAGCAGCCGTGGTCATGGCGAGACTAAAGATGGAGGGTGTCATTGTGGTCAAAGTAAAAAAGTGCTACGCTAGCGCCATCTGTTCCAGCTTCGCCAAAGACCAACTTCGACTTCCCTTTTGTTATTCCAGCCTATATACAACACTGTTTGTGAAACATATGATGCAATCACGAAACGAGTATAGGCTAAAGCTAATAAATAATTAAGGCATCCTTTTATAGCATGTACCAGCAAAATGAAGACGCATAAAATGTAACGTGGGCGTTCACACGAAATTCTGTGAACTGCACTTTAGACTTTTATCTTAGCGAGAGACATTACTTTATTAAGGACATTACAATTAGACGTTGCAACTTAGATTAACGTGTGAAGAAGTAAGTGACCACGATTTCTGCAAAGCATCCGAAACTTTAGGCAGTAGTTTTCTTTTTTCTTTATTTTATTCATTGAAAATTTTAAATTTATTTGTAACACAAAATGCGTCACCAAAATTATTCGAGGTTTTATTGGCGCTTTTTTTTAAATGACTTGTAAACAGAAGAATTAATATATTTCGCGTTTAAACGGTTTTATTCTTACATACTTTTTATTGTACATACTTTGACAGGTACAACATTAATTTTACTTTAGTACTTGTCTTTTATACTCGTAAATTTTAGGAACTTACCTTTTAGAGACGCTGATTTCAATTATTTCTGGTTAAAGGTGAAATTTTCTATTATTTGTGGTAAAAGGGGATTTAATTCGTTTCGCTAATTTATCCATAATATTAATTATAGTAGTGTTTATCATAAAACTGAAGTTTATTTAATAAATTGTGTAAGACTTTCACGGCTATCGTTCAGCATATCATTGTCTTTTGGGCTGTTCGGCCGATGTAAGCGAGAAGAGATTCTCGACGTTTCGCCGTCACGCGCGGACGGCATCATCAGGAGATGTTAACTCCTCGATTGCTCGAATTAGTAATTCTTCAACAGCCCGAAAAACAATCATATGCTAAAGTTGAATTTGTTGTTTTTTCTAATTTGCTCGGTCTACGGAATCGTAGGCTTCTAACAGTTTTTAGTTCACATACAAGCTTTGAAGTTACCTTACTAAGTCTCAAGTAACAACTATTTCTATAGAAAATATTTTAACAATAAAAATAATTAATATAAATATATGTTTACAAATAACAATAGCCGAATCCATATCAATGGCAGCTCAAATCAGTAATGCGCAACGCGTTCGCGCCATTTTCCTGAAACATTTGCACAGACCTAATGCCCTTCCGGTCGATGCAAAGATTATTTAATTTATTAACATAGATGCTACTAATTTATTACACAAATTTGTAAAATGGTCAACTAATAATTTTAGATTTTATTTTCCTTTTTATTGTAAAAATGAAAAATAAATTTTCAAAAATTTACGATTATTTGACGTCAAGTTTTTACTTACGTAATAAATATGGACTCATGGGGTGATTTTTTATCTACGTAGTGGTTCTTAAATTGTGCTTAACGAGCCTCAATTTTGTTGTACCTACAATTGCTTGTTGTAAACGACATATTTTTAGTTCCGTCGGTTTAACATTTGCGCGATCTTTGTCCCTTATCTTTTGAAGAAAGAGAACAATAATAATTGATACTCTTTGACCTGCGCTGGCGCATTATAAAGAACCATAAAGGTCGTGTTAAACAAGCCCATCCTATCGCGATCGGTCAGTTGGTGGCAAACGCGCGAGTTGTCCATTTCGTTAGCGCGCGATTTATCACAAACTAAACAAAAATGTTTTACTTTTTTATTCTTTTATTAGTGGCCAGTGCACAAGCTAAGTTCTACACGGATTGCGGTGAGTCTAAAGAGTTATTATATTCAACCAAAGAGGATTTAGTTATTTTCATTGTTCAATCTACTAAAAAAGTATATTCATTTGGTTTTCATATAAACGCTGACAATTAAAAAAAATTTAAACGTTACATACATCGATTGTTTATTTAATATTACCGAGTATTAATATTTACTTCTGAATGTCCTAAGCCGGGGATCGTTTTGTGTAACAAAAACAATTTAATAATACAGATAATTGAACAACTCTGTTTTCATAAATTTATTGAAAAGTAATATATTAGAAATATAATATTGTTTGTTTATTACTTTCCTTTGTTTTCTTTAAAAGGTCAGCTAAGCATGAATCATTATGACTGATAAACATTCATTATATCTCATAAATTGTTTTCATTGTCACTTTGGGTAGGTACTTATTATAATTATAATAGAATATATTGAACATACGCAGTACGAGATAAGGATACAATATACATTACAACAAATAAGATACAACAATTTGCTATGATTAGCGAAACATACAATTTATACATTAACCGAGAATGCACACGTAGTTAAGGAAAAATCATATGATACATAATACATATAAAGTTGTGATAAAATCTTTGTCTTCAAATCCCAGTATGTATATTAGCTCTTAAGTAGGAATTGCATTACAAGTAAAACGTGTTGACTATTACCAAATACGGACTTATATAACTTAATTTGTTTAATTCTTGCACGCACGTAGCATAAACGTTATCTACTTTAAACAGATTATTAATTTCAGATCAATAGAAACGACAGATTTTAAAGGATAAATGCTTCATTTGTTTTAACTGACGCTTGTCATTTCATGAGTTATGTGCGGGTCTCGTTTAAGGGCTTATAATGAACATTGTCAAATTTTATCAAAACCGGTCCAGCGGTTTGGTAATAAAGGTTTATTACCTCTGTGGTTTAATTGTTTGTCTGTATAATGTTAGTAGAAAAGATTAATTACGTATTAGCGACTTATAGTCTTCAAAATATTATTTCCTAAACCCTAGTATAAGAAGTCTTTTTGTAATGAAATTAGAATCAAAGATAGTATTACTTAATTTCGTAGTAAACGTCGGAAACTAATATTTACAAATTATTAATTAATTTTACGGTTAACTAATTAACTGTCAAGAAAAAGGAAAAGGGGTCTTAACTCTTTGAAGTTGTAATAACTGTCAAAAAGCTATGAATAAGAATTAATTTCAATTTTGATAACTCCAACGCCCTGAATAGCAGGGCTTTTTATATTTTGTCCTTTAATATCATTATGTAGAACGGTAAATGTGAAAAAGCTATAGAGTCATGGTAATTACAGTTAAATTTGTTTCGTGTTAATTAAAAATCGACTATAATCTGAAAAAAATAAATACTACTCGGGCAGGACTTCAGTAATCGATTTTTAATTTATATGTTGCTATCAGGTACAATAACATATGAAAATTATTAAAATTGTTTCGTGTTGGTTTAAGCTTTTTATATTGATAATTTTACAGTAATACCGTTTTTTGATTTTTGCTTTTACGTGAACAAGTCCAACACTATGCAAGGCAAATACATAGTCTACTTAATGTACTGTCGCAACTGTATGAAGTGAACTTCGCAATCATCACTTAAGGTTCAGTGCTTTACACTGATGAAGCTCGACTTACAAGATGACACAATATAACTAGTATCAAATTTTTTACTACTTTCTACTACAAAAGAACGGATTGGGGGCAATCTCAAACTTCGGTGTTAAAACAACACTACTACCTACTTTCCATTAGTAGTTGGTACAAGATCAATCCGTCTTTTCAGGTTCAAAATTAGCCAGCGTACAAAATGTGGGAGTCAGCGGCTGCGCAGAAGATGCCACCACTTGCATCTTGAAGAGAAACACAAATGTTACTATTAGCATTGATTTTACTCCTAGTAAGTAGCTTTGTTCTAAGCAGTCAGTTAAGTAGCAAGATGCGTTCGCGTTCGCTCAATTGTTAAAATACAAACAAAAGAAATAAGATTTTTTACTAACTATTTATTTATTTTTACAAATATTATATTTGAAAGTTATCATTTAGATGAAGTTAATATTTTTATTTAAATTTAACACATCTAACGGCATAACTAACATAACCTCTCCCCGAAGTCCCCTCTTACTGCAAAACATCCGAAACGTCGGGTCGTAGTAAAAAATATATTTCAAATTAGTAACGAATATATCTCGCGATTAAAACCGTTAAAGCTATTTATCAAAATTTTTGTTTATTATTATTATTTTCTATTGGGGATTGATAGAAGGCCGGATGACAGACCTTGTCGAAAGTGGTTGGGTTATCCGACTCTCACTTCAGGCCTTCCGGTTTCTGTGTAAAATCTTAATAATTTTGTTTCTTATAATATGATTTCTTGTTGTAGCCGTCTCCATCTCTAGTGTCGAAACGGAGGTGCATGGTGTGATTATGCATCTACCCGTGCCGTTCCCTATATCGCAGCCTGATGCTTGTAAAGGCAACGGCCTCCCTTAAAGGTAAGGGCTTAATATTTTTCGCAAATTGCACACTATGGCATTGTATAAAGTAAGAATTTAAATAAAATGTGTAAGAGTCCCTTTCTCCTTGAATCTGACGGGGTCGCTGGTCTAATGGTAGCAATGTATGGCTATGATCTATAATCAACGGGTCGTGGGTTCGAGCCCCACCGGCTCCAAAATATTTCTAATTTATCAAATAATATTTTTTCTGAAACATGTTTGACTTAGTCTGGAAATCTGGATATTAAATGGGGTGGTCGAATTTCGCCTGGGTCACAAACCACCGTCCACAGGTGAAATAGCCGTACAGTGTAATCGCGTGTCGGTTTTAGTCTGTGGATTTCCGAATATCCAAAGCCACAATAGGTCGACAGTGCATCTTGAGATGTTATATGGTTGGTGTATTTTACCTACCTTCATGTGAACCATGTAAACCAACCAGTAAAGAACCGTGGACCCTCAGTGGGCATATAGGCGGACACATGTATGTATATCCTCTTCATATATATCATTTATTTATGGTGGCGAGTAGACGAAATACATTTTTTAAGTGATTAAAATCATGAATGAATATACGATAGCTCAGTTAAGGTAAAGAAACTAATACAGCTGAAAGCCACTGTTCATAGGTTGAAATCCCGCCAATGCTATCTTTTTTTAACTTAACCTAATTAAACTTTGTTTGTAGGCAGGAGAAAAGCAGGCTTACAAAGCAACTCTGCCTGTCCTTAAATCATACCCCAAGGTCACAGTGGACGTTAAATGGGAGCTGAAGAATGACGCTGGTGATGACTTAGTCTGTGTCCTGATACCGGCGCATATCAAGTGAACGAAAAACTAATTTAATACTAGAACACAATAAATTACATATTATAAAAAGAAACACGCAAATCCTTCGCCGTCACTTACTAGGAAAAAACCGATTTATCTAACTACCGTCTGTAGTTTATGCGACTAGTCCATTCCATACCGTCTCCCCGTGACCACGGCTGCTGCAAAGTATCCGAAACGTCGGGCCGTAGTTAAAATCATTTTTAAATAAGTTTAATTAATATATATCGCGTTTTAAACCGTTAGTGTTTTATTTCAATGTGTAGTACTCGCGTAAACTACAGACAGTATTGTATGTCTTTATTTGTCGATTCAATACGGAATATAATAATTTAACTTGTTTTTATGTTTAGCTTTCTAAATTAAATCGTAATAATGTATTGAATTCTACTCTTGTTATATAGCTTAAATGACGATAACTCTAAAAATAACATGACGTTAAACATGAATATATCCAAGTAAAGGACAAAAATCAAATTTGCCTTATAAATATCGCAGGCGCTTTATTTATAATATCAATCCGGACCGGAGCTCGGGTTTTTCATATTACTGATATATTATAATACAGTACTTAGATACAAAACGTATTAGCTTTTATGTGCTTTTAGTTAAATTAAGTTAGCATAAGAATAAATAAATTGTAGCAAGAAGTTTCAAGATAGTCTTGCCTCAATCTCCAAAGTTGTACAATATTATACGTTTGTGTGAAATGTGTTAAAAAACAAATTTTAGTAATGTACTTTTGGTTTTGTTTTATTAATTTATATTTAAACTCACTTAGCTTTAGACTAACTTGTGTTAGAAATGGCTAGTCTACAAGAAATATAAGAATTTGGCAAAAGCATTCTGTAAATAAAAAGTATGTTAAATTTGTAATTCACCTTTATCACCATAGATGGGTGTACAGCCTCGAACAGAGATCTATCTCCAGCAGATTATTTTATTATAGAACGAAAAGGTCAGGACAGATTGCGATGGCGGAAGTTATGGTGGAACTCGTATCAGATTTGTAATTTTTTTCATTTACAACATCGCATACTAAATTCAACCTAAATCTTAAAATGCAACGTGTTAGATCAACTTCAGTCAAATATTTTATTTTTAGCTCGTTAGTGTAATGGTAGCAATGTACGGCTAATAAAGTGGGAGTTCGATTCGTCCGAACCGGGTCCGACATTTTTCTAATCAGCCGGGCAGTGGACCCCTGTCGACAGATAAAATAGCTGTCAAGTTTCATCCCATTTCAGTGTCAGTTTCTGGATTTTCCGAATATTCAAAAACAAAATAGGTCGACAGTGCACCTTTGTTTAGATATTATACAGCTGGGGTATTTCATTTAGCATCAAGCGAACCCCCATGCCTGTAACTAATCTATATTTCTTGAATTAATGGCTAAGTATATTATTTGAGTAATGAATACTAATACGAGTAATCGGCACAATTTGATGTATCAATCAGCCGCTATTTTTACATATAACAATACATATATTTAAATAAAACACTTTAACGGTTTAAAACGCGATATATTAGTTTGCAGTAGCCGTGGTCAAGGGGGGGAAATATATAACAATACATTCTTACTTATTTTATGTTCAGTATTATTTTATATAGTACTAGAAGAAAGAGAATATTCTAATGAGGACCCTTGCTCCTAATTTCATACAATCAGAAAAAGTATTTAAATATATTTGAATGGTATAAAAACTTATAGAAATATATACTTGAATGTGATTTAAACAAAAAAACTAAAGTTGGCATGTTGAAATTTGTTTTATGTCACTTTTCATTTAAACATTAGTTGGACATTAATTATATTCACTTATCACTAACTGGTTCTTTACACTTCCCACAGGTTTTAACCGATTTGAACCGCAAATTAAACTCCTGTTTCACTATCTTCCTGTACATAGACTCTTTTAATGGAGTCTCACCTATTTGTTCACATTCCTTTACATACATCAAATGCATCTGCTTTATATTTAAACTCTGATTCAAGTATTGACGTTTTGCTGAAAATGGTGTAACAGCTTTTGAGTCTACAGTTTGAAATGACATTATATGCATCCTGACCCTATCCTTAGCTTCATTTGGCAAAGCATGACAGCTGGATGGCGATAAGCCTCTTCCGTCCCGTTTTGGCAAATTCACATCTGTCTTATTCAAATGCACATTGTAGACTGGTTTCTGTGATATCGCTAAAGTGCCTAAATAAAAATTCTTACACACTACAAACCTTGTAGCCCGAACTAGAAAGAAATACTTGAATGAATAATTCCGTTTGCCATCGCTCGGTTTTTCTTTATTTTTGTATAAGTGCCTCTCTGTTGTGTTTAAAAGGAAGTGCTTTTTCTCATTAGCGTCTAGAGAATAGAAGGATTTGAATATTAGTTGTCTGTCTTCATATGTAATTTTCTCCATGCATTTATGTCTGCATGATGTCAAGCAGTCTTTGGTGTTGCGGATGTGTTTTTCTGGGACTAATTTTCCTCTTCGATTGATGTAGGCCTCTCCGCGTTGGCATTTCTGCTTACGGATATTGCTTTTCCACTGTGTTGGATCAGGTATATATCGACGAATGCGTGATATTGTACTTTTCTCTCGTTTTCGTTTTAATTCATTACTGTCACTTGGTCTGAAAGATTTAACATAATTTATTTTAATGGCGTTTATATAGGCAATAACACATTGACTGGAATAAACAACTTGGATAACATTAAATAAGTTACAAAATTTACATGTAAAAAATTAGGAATTACATTTCTTAATAACTCATAAACAGCACAAGATAAATAGATTATTTTATAAAAATTTATTCGAATAATTAACATAAAAATAGATTGCCCATAGTACACTGTTTTAAGGAACAGGCTAACTAGTTATTATTTCTTTAATAATGCAAGTAATAATAGAAGTATAATTGATAAAAATAACTTACATTCCCACATTATGCTCAATGATTACTGTCACCCGAGGTTCACATTTATTAGAACATGGCTCATTCTTCATGAATGTATTATACCCTCTAAAATACTGTTGTGCTACTGAACCACTTAATACGTGCTGCACGGGTATAAAAACATGAGATGATGTAATGGACTGATTCTCAGTCTGTATTTGGGCAGTGCGTGATTGAATTGGCTGGCATGACAAAGAAGAATTTTGTAAGCTGTGACCAGAATCAGATGGTGCAGTATCCTGGTTCAACAAAGACGGCTGCATAGAGACTGTAGGTTGAAAAACTTGAAGTATTTGGGGTAGACTTAAAGGAGCCGGTATTCGATCCATAACAAAAAGCTGTAAAGGCAATAATCAAAAATATATTTATTTTCTAGCACAGTTGTTGATTCCCATATTAGCTTTGATGACGATATTTAATTCAAACACCGTGTACTTAGTTCTGATAAGAATTCCAACGTATCAATAAAAATAAAAACATTTGTTTACACTTAGTACACAAACATATGTTGAAATAAGTAAATTGACAATTAACATTGTCATACGACAGATAATGTTCTAATTTAATAGATTATTAATTTTAAAGACAATCGTAAGTACTAGAGATGTATTAAAATAGAAAATACTCATATCTAGTTGATTTTTTACATTAGCTGAAAAAAAGAAAGTGAAAAGGACATCAAAAAGCAAATAATAAATAATTGGTGGTATTTTCCCCTAAGGGTATGTCTAGTATACATAAACAAACAAAATATATAAAATAATTTATTTGAGAAAAATGTACAAATGCTGAACATGTATTCGTTTACTCTTTAATACCTATTGTAATACTAGTAAATTCCAGTTCTAAGAGAAATCAAAAGTCACAATACATATACAAAGTTGCTATTACAGTATTTGTAAATGCTAAGTAAACAACAGTAGACTTAATAATTAAGTCTATTTAGTCTTACAATATAATTTAATTAAAAACTCATATTATTAACAATCAACAACAAATATACAACCTTTTTTATATCACAGAACAAATAAATGTTTAACAGGTAACAATATGGGTAATATTAATAAGAAATGTATTTTCACAGAGCATTTAGTTTTTTTTTAATTTTAGTAGTCGCTTGCTACAGTCTAGACGGCAGTAAGTAATATTTAATTATAGCAGTTATGAACGTATAATATTAATTAGTAATACATTGAAAATATATAATAACTAATATAGCTAAAGATTTGGCTTCTTTTCAAACTTATTTTCTAAGAAATGGTAAACATAGTCATACACGACCAGCATGATCGCACCACCGGGACCCAATCGTAGCACTTTTGGCAACAAACCTTTGTACAAAGCGCGAAAACTGAAACAAAATAGAGTTTATGTTATATGTTGAAGATCAAAGTTCATCTTATAGTACAAGCGTAGTCTATATTTAGATACTGCATCGCTACAACAGTGGTTCGTACAATTAACAATACCTATTCGTAACTATCGGCAAGTTACTTTTTTACTTTAACAGAAGGCTCGGTTATTTATAAAATGTCAACGTGGATAAGATGGGGTGAAGAATTCTTAAATAATCCAAAAGATAATGATAAAAAAATAGCACAATACGGACACTTCTACTAAAATATAAAAAATAACAATAGCGAAATTTCCTTTTAATCTGAAAACTATAGTGAAGTATTTGTATAAGCAAAAAGTAGACAGACACAGATAAATAAAACAAAACCTCTATTTATATTCTCTTGAATGTTTCTTGCATATCTTCTCGATCTCAACGAAACATGATAATATATTTTTGTCAAGAAAATTGACAACTGTAAAAAACGATAAATTCTTAACGCAAGCAAGGCTAATTGAAATCTTGATTTCAGATCGTAGCAAGATGCATCTTCGCATTTTAGGTAAAGGTGAGTATTTTCAGACACAAGCATTTGGATACGGTCCAGAGAGGGCATTGATTCACGACGACGATTAAATTTACGCGAAATACAACAACAACTCGCTAATCTCAGACTATCGGAAAGGTGACTTTATTTTTAAGCATTTAAGTTTAAGCCTTCTCTAGTATACGCGAGTACTACACAACACGAAAAAAACCTTCCTAACGGTTTAGTTACAAAGTTAACATATCTCGCACTATCTGTGTCAGGGACTTAATTTTCCCCCATTTTCTTCCCACCTAATAGTGGCAGTGCGATGTAACGAACTAGACGCTCCAGAGATTAGCGCGTTCAGACAAACAAACAAACTCTCTTTAGCTTTATATATTAGTATAGATTGTAAGCAGTTATAAGTTATTAGATTTTTTATTTTGGTGAATGTGTATACGAGCTCTAAATAAAATTATTAATACTTTGTTTCGCAAACCTTTTCATAGAACGATCAAGATACTGTGGTTGTAAATTGTTGCATTTTTATATGTGCGGTCATTGAATAAACATATCTTCAAATAATAGAGCAAAAATGATGTCAATATTGCAAATAATGCTACCAAACGCTGCTGTGTTACACTTACATGATCGCTCTCATGTTATCAGTTTTAAGATAAAGCAATAAATAACTGATAAGAAAAAGAGAACACATTGACGCTTTTGAAAAAATAATAATTTCTTTAACAAACATTAACATAACAAATGTTGTATTTGTTGGTGGAACTTATAAGAATTATTATATTCGTTTCTTTTAATCGGATGTTCATGTCTTTAGCTAGACCAGGGATGCCCCAAGCCCCATAACATGCTATGATATATCTTATAAGAACTATGTTTGGGAAAGTACTATAAGCACTCGAATATATTCTAGGAGTATTGGTTACTAAAGACAGTATGTACTCTGCAGGGACTCACCCTTCCTCCTTATACACCAAGTATATCGCTCCAGTGGTAGAACTGTACTTGATAACTCCAGGCGTAGGCTGCGGACCTTGGATTCGACTCTTGGCAACGTCAAACGGTATATTTACGCACGACCCCAAAACACCAGATGTGAATCCGATGATCACTTTCCGTCCAAATTCCAATAGGGGATCCTGTAATGATAAATTTCAAAGTTAATATGCTTCTTTGACTGTCTTTGATCATTACCTAACGTTCTGTAAAGCTTAATTATGTATTAGCTGTGTCAGCGACTTTGTCTGCGTAATTAGTTATGTTGAGCAGCCAAATTTGTTTTTTCCACATTTCCGGCTGTTTCGCTGGTATTGGTCACAGCGCGATGTTTTATAACCTATAGTCTTCCAACAAATAAAGATTTTTTTTAAATTAGAACCCGTAGTTTCTGAGATTAGCGCGTTAAAAAAAAACAAGCAAACTCTTCAGATTTATATATTAGCATAGGTAACGCTGGAATAAAGGAATCGGTTGGATTGGGCACAGATGTACATTTTACAGATTTTGTGTTTTACCCTGTTATTGGTATGCTCTATGAAAAATTATTATCAACTACTAGAGTAGACTAGTACTCACTATCAATGCAGTACTAGTTGTGCATATATTACGTACATACATTGGTAATTGCATGTACAAAGTCCACTTACTCAACGCATTACCTATAGAAAACATTCTATGTTTACAAATGCGTGGAAACATATATTACTACACAACATACAGATATAACTAGCACAAAACCCAACGAGTAGTACTCATTGAATTAAACAAACTTTTAACTGTTTTAAATGGGGAATATATTCTTTAAAATAACTGTGTGTAGTTCTATTATTCAATAGTTTTAGTGGCTATATTCATTTAAGGATTTAAAAGTCAGAAGACGATATGTGGGACATGGGGCAGACTTTGTGTTTTTCTTCAGGAACCGCTTTATTACCATTGAGCAATGGTGACAGTTGAACACAACTATAAATTGAAATCACCGATAACATTATCTTAAGTCAACTGTCGCACAAAACAAACAGTAACCGAGGTTAACCGATGATAAAAATGACGACAATGTTGTATCTAACCTATCATTTATCTTGTTTAGATAATTTGTGTTTTTTTAAATATCTAATATATATGTAAGTATCAGGCACTTAGTAACTACAGCCTGACCCCGATCACTCATTGTTATCCATGCATTAGGTACTATTATAAGATCAAATATAATCCCTTTAAAATAAGTAATAGGACAGGGCTTATAAACATGTGTATCATTTCGTTAATATATTATAGACAAACTTCTATTCCTTATTTTAAACCGACATAACTCGTTTAGTAAAAGTAACATAATTTGACGTATTACGGCCAAGGTGGAACTACCTAAGCCTATAATAGTCTAAGGACTACTTCTGTCCTAGAGTTAACTTCCTTAAATTTATCTTGTTTAGAATCGTAATTTTATAAGATGCATTCTGGTAGAACGGCAATTTAATTGTTAATTCATGTGTTAAATTATAAGTTAATTGATTTATGAATGGATATAATCAATCTTGATATTATATAGAAAGAATATAATTACTAAGATATACTCTTTAAATACCTACTGTCCGTAGTCTACGCGAGTAGTACACATTAAAAAAAAACACTTCAACGATTTAAAACGTGACATATATTCGTTGAACTTATTTAAGTAATTTTAAATATATTAGTTAACTAATAATTTAGAACAAAGCATCCGAAACATTTTTTAAATAAAATTAATTATATACCCCTTTTAAACCCGTAAAAGGTTTTTATTTAACTGTGTTCTACACGCGTAAACTACAGACAGTATTTGAAGTGTTTAACTAATATATTTCGCGTTTGAAACCGGTGAAGTATTTTATTTAAATATATTCTTTAGTTAAATAAATATAATTTGAATATACTTGTAACAAAATATACCTACTTGATACTCGGGCATGTATCCTTTGACGCTATGGTAGAAGCCAAAGTACACCATATTGAAGATGCCATTCCTCGCAATAGTCGCTGTCAGCCCCTTGTTCAAACCCCTGAACCCCAGTCCGCTCTCTCTAACAATTTCCCTGGTTACAGTCCAGGTGCTCGGTACTTGCGCAGCCAATTGCTTATTAGATTGAAGGGTTACTTTGACTACCTCGAACGGGTTCACGAACACAGCTTCCGTAATTCCCGCGCCCAGGCCTGCTAAAGCGAACGTCTGGAATTATGACGTTTGTGATTATAACTTTTAAAGTTTTGTTTCTTATACAAAATTATAGCTTGATTATAGATTGACAAAAATTCACGACACGGGCCGGACTTAAGCCGGCAGCCACGGCGTTCCGTGCTTTCGCTCTAACCAATTTTAATTTTTAATTTACATGTAAAAAATATTAAAGTTTCAAAACGCTAGCGAAGTGCTTTTTTTCAGCTTATATTTTCTAATTTTTTTTTATGATACCTATTCTGCCGCAAGACGCCTTATCCAATTTCTAGTCTTAATTCTGGGTCATAAGCGTGTAGCATAGTATGGATTACATCATACTTATATGTTTAAACAACTATTATTGTTAAATTAAGTTTTAATTGGATCTAATTAGTAAACATTACTCACTAAAGGTGTTGGTGTCGGCGATCCGAACATAAAAAATCGTTTGTACTGTTCAAATGTAACAAACTTAACAGCACGTTTGGGGGTTTCTGCTAAAATCGGTGGTAGTATTCCCTTCCAAAAGGATAACATCCCTTCGTGCCGATACATCTTCGTCATGCAGTCTACAATTCCTCTATAATAATGTGGGTCGGATTGATTAATCTTAGATTTTGTGGCCTGCAGTTGTAATCTCGTTTTCACCAAATCCAAGGGATGCATGATGCACACTTCTACAAATCCAGCACTGCCACCAGCACCAACTTGCATAGCAGCTTGCTTCAAAATCTTTTCAAAGTCCGGCATCTTTTCCAATATAAAATTATTTAAAGCCACATTAACACTCACTATTACTGAACCGAATTAATAAAAGAAAATAATCTATAACCTTTTAAAATAATAACATTTACTTTGAAAATTGCGCCGAACGCTTAACGTCAGTGTAAACGGAAAATCGACCGTATCTTGATGTATTACTTTGCGAAATGAAATATCCTAAGAAAATCGGATTTCACACTCTCCAAATCCGGTTTACGCACAACACTAGAAATATCAAATATGTTTCGCACGCTTTTTTGGCATTTGGCAACATTTCACAACAATATGTCACTTCAGTAAGTGTCAAAAATGGAAAGTATTGTTTCTTAGTGTTTATAATTTATTTTATTAATCTATAATATTGTGATAATAAACGTATAAGTACTTATAATGAGCCTATTTAGAATTATTTAATAAAAATTATTACAAAATAACCGCTGGTATACATTTCAAACACATGGGCGCAAAATTTGTTATTGTATGGAGGTATTTACAAAATGGCAGTAATACGGACAGAGTTGCTCTTTGTAATAAGCTGATGTAGGAAGCAGATAAAGATTTGTGCTACTATTGTGGACAGTGCAGTGATCGTGATGCGGTTATAGCATGTAAGATGGGTTCGCAGACGCTAGAAATATTACGCCAGGGAATTTGGGCATCCTTGACAGGTGGCTGGTTTTATGATCCTCATCAGAACTTGTTTTGTAACACGGTACACCTCTACATATGGCTGTTTCTCCTCTGCCTGCCCTTCTCTGTGTATCTGGTAAGTTTCATTTTCCTAATTTTAGCAGAATACTGAATGATTTGTAATCAGGTCAATGTACTTACGTTTTCCGCGCATTAGTCATTGTTTTTACCTGCGATAATTAAAATGAAACAGGTTGTATAGTGTATATGAGTTATTTATTCATAATAAAAATAAGCCTACACTTAAGACTAATAAGCTAGGCATTTTCTTGTAACTTAAAAGTCCATGTAAATTTTTCACAATCAACAATCTATTCCTGTGCTTTGTGTTACACTTTACTGTCTCATTAGTAGGACACTACTACAAAAGTCTCTATAGATAAGTGTGCTCACTAACTGTCTTAAAAAGCAGACTTTTAACATAAAATGTATTTTCATATTATTTCAATTACACAAGCGTTCAATGGCCCACTAAAAAAATTGATGGAAAAACCTTTCATATAAATGAATTATGCATTATGTCCCAAACATCCCTCTTTTAAAAAAACAACCAAGTTTTCAGACAAATTATATCTGTTTTCCTGAAAAACTCCCCACAAGTCTGTATTACCCTTGCAATAATAACAGGTTTTAACACTACACATCTTCATTATACAAATTTCACTTACAAACCGTAACTCATTTATTATTTCATATTTTGCAGTATTTCCCGCCTGCGAGTGCCGGTTGGTTAGTCTACTGTTTGTTAGTAGCTATTTTATTTACTGTCCTCAAGTTGATTAACCATGGTCTGCACCACATGTACGACACTAACGAGCTAATTGTAGTTCCAACTACGGACGAAGCTGGAAACCCCACAGAAAACGCTGCGTAAGTTATTTAGAACTATCTATACCACTGTAACATCTTATAGGTAATGTTGTTTGTTAGTAACTTTTTGGTTTAATGTCTTGTATTTACTACTACATTGTTAAGCAGATATATAATACTCTATTTCTTAAGAAACATGTGCTTTGGTACGTAAGTAGATATACAATGATTTATCCGTATCACTGACCAGACATGTTTGTGACATTAAATTGAAGTAGTGTGCTTTTAGCATGACTAGCGAAAAGAGGGTGTTTGTATTTGGGTCACCTTATTTTTTTTATTGTACAATCTACTAATATAATCTGTACTATTTATGTAGTAAATTAGAAAGTTTGTAAGGTGGAGTTTACTTTCAATTACAACCCTCTAGACATTGTGTCGTTTGAGGCAAGACAGGGTTGAAGATGAAAACTGTTAATTTCTAGAAATCACATTCTACATACTGAAAATTTCACCGCATACAATTTATAGACTAAACTATTTTGGGTGTTACATACTGTCACTTGTCAGTATATTTTTATAACAACATTATGAAGAAAAATATCAAGAAAAATAAAATAACAGATTATTTTTTACATAGTTAAGGTCACAGAAGGCACATTTGTAGTTTAGTCTTGCCACTGCTTATAATGTTGTTAACCGGCTGCTTTTTAGTTTGTTTGCATGTATTAAATACAATACTCACAATTGTTTAGTCTACTGCAATCCCCCAGGCCTGAGGAGGGCGTCGAAATGCAGACCCTAAGTGCAGCTGCAGTTGCACCCAGTGACAATGATTCTGTCACTTCCCTTGAAACTTACCATAAGCCCAATAATAGCACTATAGGTAAGTAACCATTCATTCATTTGTATTTATTCAACACTAGCTATGTCAGCGATTTCGTCCACGTAAAATAATTATGTCAAACAATTTTTTTTTTTAACATCGAAATTTGTTTTTCCTCCAAATCTTTATAAATTATGTCTGTTACCCTCGATGTCGTCCGCGTCCCGTCTTTCTTGCCACCTAATTTTAAAATATTTTTTTAAATCATCGTGTGATACATATTTTTGGGGTATCTTGAAGCGTTTTCTTTGCGTACTTAACGGAAACCCACAATGATGAATAATTTCCAATTTTTCAATTCGAACAAGTAGTTCCTGAGATTACCGCGATTAAGCAAACTAAGCAGCTTTACATATAAGTATAAGTTATATTAATATTTACTATATTACATCTATGATCAATTTGATTTTGTTTTCAGATTTAAAAGTAGACGTCCACAGGAAGAATAGCTCAGAATCAAGCATGGAAGATAGCGCTATGTCGGCTAAACAGTTTGAGCCCGTAGCGACAACCAAATCTGATCTCTGTGTAGCACAAACAACACCTGCAGATACTGCTGGGACTTCTAAAACTCGTCCGAGTAAAAACCGATCAAAATCTGGCCATAGGTCACACAGAACTAAAACTAGACGCGGCCACGGTCGAATTGACGAGTTAATAGTGGAAGAGTCGCGGCATTCAAGAGCAGAAAATAATTTACCTGTATATATAACGGATGAAGGACCATTTGCCAAAGTCAGCAGAAGATACCATGAGTGCCCTCATCGCCGAGGTTCAAGCAACAGAGACTTTTTCAAAGAATGGTTGTACTTAGACGGCGACGAAGCGGCCGTCGGCGAACCATATCATTCCAAGTTTGCTAGACAATTAAGTTCAGACTCCCGTGACAATTCTGAGCCGAGCGTTGGTCCGCCATCACCGAAGAAACGCCTCGCACAACGAAGACGGTATACAAACTATCCAGACGAAAGTTGTACTAAATCTGCCATGGCCCTAGCGACGGCACAGTCCTCGAATATGCGACGCAACTCAAATTCCACCATGTCGACGATACAGTTGCCGCTCCTAAATTCCACTGCTCAGTTAGTGTCCCACATGCGAAGGCACTCAAATAACGCCGATACGGGATTCTTTGCGAGCGTAGAATTAGGCGAATATATGATGGTCAAAGCGGAGGCGCCAGTTGAAACTGATAAGGGTAAGGGCAAAAGTCCCGGCGTGCGCAGGATCAAAAGTGCCGCTTTGGAAATTGGTTGCCCTCCTCCCAGTGTCTCTAATTTATCACCACACCCGAACAGCGCTGAAACAATCGGCGGTCAAATGCTCAAGAATCCAAAGAGTGCAGTGATTCCACCCCCTAGTAAATGCTTAACACGCGGCCCGCACTTGAATTTATACCCCAAAAACGAGAACGGAGAAGGTTGCAGCTACCCCTATTTAACATATGGCTCTGAAATAGTTTACCCTATAGCTGAAATTTCTGATGAAATGCAGACTTCGCAGAAGGAAACTGATTTGGATTCTAGTGGTGAAAGTTATAGCGATTACGAAGATGAAAAGCAGTTCAGAGGCTTCGATTGGGATGCGGAACAGTCATCTGCCATGCGTTCCAGTGATTCTGACTATGAAAATAACGGCTCAAGATCTCCTTTACTAGATAGGCCAAATGACGTGCGCGTGGTACGTTCCAAAAACCAACACGATTGCAAGAAGCATTCCTGTGATCGTGTGCAAGTGACGAAGCATAACCCGGGCTGCCCTAACGAAAAGAAGCCCACAAGACTGAAAAAAATCCGCTAAAGTAGAGACTCGACAGGATCGTCAAGCGAATCCTTGCGACTGTAAATACAATTCGAACGGTGATTATTTTGATAAAGCTAGTGCTAGTTCCAAGGATTTACTTATAGAAAAATCTAGTTTAGAATCCAACGATACCGGTGATCAGTCGGAGAAAACAGGGGAAGAGAAGAACCCCGTAGAGAAAAAAGTCTGGGACCACGATATTTCTAACTCTAGCAGTAGTAGTGATGAACGAAGACCTAAAAGTGATTTGGACAAAAATCCACCGGAAACTGAAGAATCGCAATTGACTTGCGACAGTAAGAGCGCAGATGAAAGAAGTGTCTATAGCTTAGACTGGTTGTTTGAAGAAACAGATAGTAAACATATTTGCTGCAAAGATGGCGTGCACCCTGAAGAGGTGTGTTTAAAACTAGCGGCGCTTGGGGAATCTTCATCGAACGTACCAAAAAACTTAGGTGCGATACCAAAGCAGATAAAAAACTTAGCGCGTTCACGAGCTTCCTCGCAAAAAGAGAACAAGAAGAGAGATTCTAGGAAAGAGAAAGATGAAAATGAAACCGAAGATAGAATTCTCATGGATGCCGTCGAAGCTCAGGCTGCTTTGGTACAAGGATTAGAGTGTCTTTTTGCCGCGACCAACGCCAATACTGTTGTGATGCCCCCGCCAAATAGAGAAGACAGATCAAGAAGTCATCGACAAAGCATTAGAGGCGAGAGGGAAGGTTCTCACAAAACAAGAAAGAGATCCATAGAAGAAGTCGCTCAAACATCTACAAACACGTTGCTGCCGACATCCATGCCCTTACTAGCGGCGTTCCTTAACTCTAGAGTAGATTTTATGCCATGCTGTGTACCTGACAATAACGCCCCTCCGGCCGAAGCCCCGCCTACTGAAGAAGGGCCGAGGTTGAGGCCACTAATGGACAGAAATCATAGAAATCGTGTAAGAAAATTAAAACGCTCCACGCGCCAACGCAATAACCCATCTTCACAAAATTCCGAAAAGAAAGACAAACCTTCAAACAATGAGCAACCTAACTCAGGGAACGTTCACTTTGCAACTTCATTCGACGATACGACAGATGGCGCCATACATTGTTTCATGGATGAATATGGTAACTGGATGTCGTATACATTCGATAAAAACGGATGCGGTCGTACACAGGCTCTCCCTATACCGTTACCAGAAAAAGAAGATACGCCAAAGATTAAAGAGATTCCTACCACAGAACCAGATAACCAAGAAACCGCTGGAGGAGGTAGCTGCGGTTCTTTAGAATCTGAAGCCGGTACTAGCGAAAATACGAACAAACCGAAGCGCGGTGACAGCGTTGATCACAGTTCTTCCAACCAAGGCAGTAATAATCCATTATTATCGAGTAATAATAATGTGTCAACTATAGTACCGATAAATACGAATAGTTCGAATAAACGTTTTTATGTTTTCGACGGTGGGACTGAGCAAGCAAGGTCACCAGTCGCTTACGTTACAGATAGCTTACTCGAAGAAATTGAGGCAGAGCGACAATCTAGAATGGGGCTTCCAAGCATGCATATCAACTTTCTGATGAGTCAGCAGCGAGCGCAGCAACAAGCGGCGCAAGCGGCACAGGCAGCACAAGTGGAAAACTTAGCGATCAGCATACCCGGCTTAATCCAATCGATCACGGAGGAAATGAACGAACAGTATAACGTCAGCAAACTTTGCAAAATGATAGACGAAATGAAAAAGACTAATAAACCAAAAACGAAGAGCTACTATAAGTTTAAACTGTCCAAATGCTTTGAAGTGAAAGTCACTATGGACAGGCTGAAGCTGATGGCGTTATTCGACAGGAACTTAACGTTCCGAGAGACATTTGTTTCTATAATGTTGGCCATCGCGGTCGCAGTTTTGGGCTCTATGGTTTTGAACCTGGGTTTCTATAGAGACATCTACGCATTCTGGTTCTGTTTTATAATAGCCGGAAGTCAGTATTCTTTATTGAAAAGTGTCCAGCCGGATTCGGCGTCACCCGTTCACGGGTTCAACAAAATGGTTGTGTTCTCTCGCCCCGTTTACTTCTGTCTGTGCACGGCTATCCTATGCGCCGTGAGTAGTCAATTGGTCGACGACGAACATTCCAGAAGTAGGCGGAGTACGGACGGAACGCAACCACTATCGATATACGGTATAGAATTAAACGAACGAGACTGCCTTTACGTTATCCAAGAGATCTTATCGAAGTTCCTATTATTTTTTCCGCTAGCTTTTAGTTTGGGTTTATTTCCCCAAGTGAATACGTTTATGATGTACTTACTGGAACAGATCGATATGCACGTGTTCGGAGGTAACGCAACTAGCAGTTTGAGCGCTGCTGTTTATTGCGTATTGCGATCGTTAGCAGCGATTGGAACGCTATATGGGTTTGCGTACAGCGGGCTGATCGAGGGGAAGAAGTCGCACCATCAGAAGCATAACATCCTAATATCCATATTCTGCGGACTGCTCGTACCTATAGCTTATCACTTGAGCAGAAGCGCAAGCGATTACACACTTATATGGAATTTGATCAAGAAGCACCTTCTACCCCCCGAGTTGTATATAGTGCACAACCCTGAGTGTTCCCCGGAAAACGATAAAACGGAACCCAATACGCTGACTGAAGAAAAGAAAAACAATTCAGAAAGCAATATTTCGAAGCAGAACTCAGTAGGTAGTTCCGCTTCAAAGATCAACTTCAGTTCGGAGACGAATATTTCGAGACAGAAGAGGTCGCAGGCGTCTAGCGTGAGTTCTCTCAAAGACCCGAAGGGTGATGCCACAAATTCCACTACATCACTCAAAGTGGACCCGCCGGAGGCTGACGAAAAAACTCGAGACTCGAACACGTTGAACTCGAACGTGAATAAATCGGAGCTGGACAAACCTGAGGAGGACATGGAAGATCCTCTGCCGAAGAAATTGCAAGAGACGGTGAACGCGAGGTTGAAGAATGATGTCATAGTTTGCACGTTTCTTGGACTCTTGGTGTTCGGGTTGCACTGTACTACTGTGTTTACCACTTTGAAGCCGCAGCTAAATACGGTGAGTTATTTTGAAATTAAATGGTATAATGACAGACATCAAGTAACAGTTTCGTCTTGGCTGTGTGAAATTATTTTCCATTTTTTTTATTATAGAGAAGGACAGAAACCTACTTAGCCCTATAAACCTAATAAAGATACACTTTGGACCTATTTTATCTTTGGATATCCCATATCCACACACTTAAACGCGATAAAACTTGAAGGCTTGTTCACCTGTGGACGGTGGTTCGTGACCCGGACGGATATTCGATATTCCTACCACCCATTTAATATCCAGATTTCCAGAAGTAGACATGCTTTAGAAAAATTATAAATTGATTAGAAACACGTTGGACCCGGTGGGAATCGAACCCAAGACCCTAACTAAGCTAAACATTGCTTCCATTGTACCAATGTGCCCGCCTAATCACAATTGTCAGACTGTAGCGCTGTCGGACACTTCTGATTCTAGTCTGACAGTAGTTGAACAGCAAGATAATAAAATAATAATTGTGGATATTCCCTAGGTGCTCTGGATAATAGCGGGGAGTCTTGGCTGGATTCTGCACTACTTAACGCCTCAATTACGTAAGCAACAACCTTGGCTTTGCCTAGCCGGTCCTGTTCTTAAGCAACATGAACACGCGCAGTTCGAAGTCACCGAGCCAGCAAGACTAATGATCTTTGAAAAGGTAATTGAAATAGTGTCTGCAATATACGTGAGTAGTGGACATTTAAATAAAACACGTTCAACAGTTTAAAACGTGATAAGTGTTAGTTATATTTATTTTAATTACGGTCGTGTAGGGTGCTTTGCAGCAGCCGTTGTCACGGGGGGACTAGATGTACTACTTAATATAAATTGTTTAAGTAATAAAATTCGCGTTATAAACCGGTAAAAGTGTTTTATTCAAAGGTAACTAAAAGTTTACAATTAAGTCAACAAAATTTTAGTCCTCTTTGTACTTCTCGAAAACCGAGGTTAAAAATGAAAAAATACAGTTTGCTATATTAAAAAATCATAAAAAGATATTATACTAATACAATAAATAAAACCTTTTTTCGCATTTTAATAATCCTACCACGCTTATTTATGGCATTAATTTTTTCAGATATTCGTTTACTTATGTTTTCTGGAGCGCAACGTGTTATTTCCAGCTGTAGTCATCGCAGCCACCACACAAGACGCACCGGCTATCGCTGAAAAGTACGGAGACGCTCTTGGTGCGCTGATTATCAGCGTGTGCGCATTGAAATGTTAGTATATATTGCATTTTGTACTATATATATAAATGTCCCCAAAATATAATCGTTGTCTTATTTACGTTACGTTACTGATAGTATATACGTTATTACACTAGCTGTGTCCGCGACTTCCTCCTCGTAGAATCGTTACAAACCTCCTCCCAATTCCCATTTTAGCTGTCCGATATGTCCGCAACAGTATATGTCTAATCTTAAAAGATAGACATATATAGTGTTGCGGACATTTTTTTTATGAATAAAAGAAGGATTATTTTCTTCGTACATGTATATTTTTTGGTACATATCTTGAGGCGTTTTTACAGCGCACGCCCTCAAGGATGAATATTTTTTTCAGTTTTGTTCCACATTTCCCACTGTTTCTTAGCTTCTATTGGTCGCAGGTTGGGGGGGGGGGAGGTTTATAGGCTGTTTTATAGCCTATAACCTTCTTCGGTGAATATTAGTTATGAACTTATTGAAAATTATTTTCAATTAATATGTATCGCGTTTAAACCGTTAGTGTTTTATTTAAATATTATAAGTGTTTTTTTTTTCAGGTTTAAGAAATGCGTATTCGGACCCCGAGAGCCAGTACCTCATTATTGTGTTTGCTGTGCTAATATTTCAACTGGATCTTGGCACCCAAAAGATATCGGAGACGTTTCTTGTGGACTATTTCATTATGGCTATTATATTTAATAAAGTCTACGAGTTCCTTCTAAAGGTGAGTGAGATGGAGATATAATTAAATGTTGGTCTTACGTACAGGTTTCTTTTAATAATGATAGAAAGGATTACAATGCAAGGAGGAAGTGAGGGGGAAATGAGTCATCTGATAGTGTGGACTGATAATGAATGATGAAATTAATAATAATGATACAATCCATTCACTATATCATATTATATTTTAACTTAATAACTATATTATGCTTAAATTCGTTTTTATATGAATTTTGATATTTTTCAAGTTGTTCAAATTCACATATTCTTGTTGGGAATTATTACAAAGCTATAGCCTAAATTGTCTGGATTCAGTCCTACTAAGCTGTTTCTAACCCTTAGGAATAAATGTTCAATTTAGAATTGGCATAGTTAAAATAAATAGTTAATAAATTAATAAATGCATTTACCCGTTAAACGTGTTACGTATTTTAATGTATAAAGATTTTAAGTATCAATGCACGCATACGTTAATTTTCAGGTTCAATTCGTCGTGACGTACATAGCTCCCTGGCAGATAACGTGGGGCAGCGCGTTTCATGCGTTTGCGCAGCCATTTTCCGTTCCACATTCTGCTATGCTGTTCTTGCAGGCAGCTCTTTCTGCTCTTCTATCGTCACCTCTCACTCCCGCGCTAGGTAAATTGACAATGTATTCGTTTGTTTTTAGATATCATGTTTGTTTCGACATAATCCATGAGAGAAATGTCATAACCGTGTTATGGTAAGAATCTAACACGTTGAATCATCTTTTCCGAGAAAGAATGTCATTGAATAAACAGGCCCTCCATGGTCGAAGTAACGTCCTGGTTGTAGATAAGAGTACAGTTCTCACCCTACCATATTTTATTTGATTATATATATATAAAATATATATATATAAATATGACGTTGAAACTCCTCCGATAGCGCATATAGAAACCTAAAGGAGATGAAATATTGTTAAGAATATGTCATTTTGATTTGTCATTGACTGTTTCCAGGCAGTGCCATATTTATGACGTCATACGTTCGTCCTGTAAAATTCTGGGAACGCGATTATAATACTAAACGCGTTGACCAGAGTAATACACGGTTGTCTTCGCAGCTGGAAAGAAATCTTGGAGCTGGTAAGTTTCATATTTAAGTTTATACAAATTTTAAATCTGATTTGATTAAAAAAAGATCTGCTTTTATTAGTACGTACATACGTATTTTTTTCTTGAAACAAATAATCTTAACTTATTTACTATTTATTTTAACTAACCCCGTGATCACGGCTGTTGTAAAGAATTCCTAACGTCATGTTGCCTTTTAAATCGTTAATAATGTTTCAGCATACTACTCACGTAAATTATAGACACTTAATCGATAGTTGTCAATATTTTCTATTTCAGACGATAATAATTTAAACTCTATATTCTACGAGCACTTAACTCGGTCCTTGCAACACTACTTGTGCGGAGATCTCATGCTTGGAAGGTGGGGAATCGTGCAACAAGGGGACTGTTTTGGTATGTACACACATATGTGTGAAATACATCGTTGTGTATGTATGTGGTACGGTAGCTTAATTGGTTAATGATACAGCACGGAACTTGTTGGATGCCGGTTGTAATCCTGTACGTGTCGTATTATTTTTTTTTTCAATTTGTAATCGACTCTTAATTTATATGTATGTAAGTGTAAAATCCCACTTCTAATAACTTTACAAGCAACAATTTTAGCAGTGTCATGTGCTTTGCTCGATCGAAATATTTCTATTCGTTGTTTTCTCGGGTTTTGGACTCAGGATTTTTTTAGGTAACACTGTAGAAATTGCAAAATATATTATTTATAGTCCGACTAATAACACACGAAAAATTTACGACGTCAAAATGTGTTGGCCTCGTTTATTTCTAAGTGAGATAAGGTATCAAAAGAATAAATTGAGAAAATTTTATATTTTACAACCGATAACTTAGTCCTGTTATCTTTGTCATACAGTTTTTAAATAGGACAAGAATTTGAAACCATTTTCCGCTAAAACCTTTAAAGGGTAACTTTATCTATTGGTTCTAATTGCCTTTCAGTACTTGCATCTGACTATCTAAACTGCTTGGTGCACATTGTGGAAATGGGGAACGGTCTGGTTTCATTCCAACTGCGTGGTCTCGAGTTTCGTGGAACCTATTGCCAACAGCGAGAGGTGGAGGCCATATCCGAGGGTCCTGAAGAGAACAGTGGTAAGCATTAAGTTGAATAGTTTCTTCAGGTTTATGCCATTAAAATAACCCCTTTATAAAGTGCGTAATCTTCTATCCACCTACGGGGCAGGATGATTCTCTAAATAACATATAATTTGTTTACAAATTGAAACTATACTGTACATATAGTGCCTATAGTAAATATCCCCCTTGGAGCTTGGGACGGAAATATTTCTATATCCGTTTCACTGTTTGATTTTATTAATAGACTTCTGTGTCCTTCCAAACTAAAACAAATAATAAATTTGAATTTCTGGTCCGAGTTTTTTACAATAAATGTAATGTAGACGACTCATTTGTCTCCAGAGGGCGTTTGCGGAGGTCGTTGGATATGTGGAGGACGAGTTTTGTCTCCTGGGTCTTGGTGGACACTGAGATGGCTCGCTTGGCAGCTGGCGACATCTCGTTACGTATTGGAGGGTTATTCTGTGACGGACAACAGCGCTGTTTCCATGTTACAAGTCTTTGACTTTAGGAAGGTTCTGCTCACTTACTATGTAAAGGTAAGTAATATCACACGAGATTTGCTCTCGAGACTCGAATTGATAGAATGGTGTTTGAGGATACATATAGTCATAATTACTTCTTCTATTGTGCATTCGATACGTGTATTTTACTAGGCACGGGATCGAATATAGTCAGTTATAGCAACTGAGTTTGTTCCGAATTTGAAAGTAGAATGTGCACTCTCCTATCTCTGAGAACACGTTAAGCTCTTGATTTCGTTTATCATCGCCTAGTTAGCGTTATTACATTTATTGTTATTACTGCATTGTGTTACGGCGAGTCTTAACTCCTAAAAACTCTCAGAGTATAATCCTTCTTTCAGAGTATAATTTTCTACACGATACAATCAAGCAAGCTGGAAGAGTGGCTCTCATCTCCAGAACTATCCGAGGCACTAAGACCAATGGCTGAAAGGTCCTTCGTTGATTTGGATCCCATTTTCAACGTCAATCTTGACGAAGATTATGATTTCAGAGCTTGCGGGATAACCAGGTAGTTTATTTGAACAGAAGTAAGTCTAAATAAAGTCTATTCTATAAACCAGTCCATTTTATCACTTTTAAATAAATGTGCTGTCGACCTATTTTGGATTTGGATATTCGGAAATCCATGACATATATTTTCCATATAACTATAGCTTTCAGAGCCTTTTCCATCTGCCCACGGTGCGTATTGTCTTTAATTTAAAAAAATATGCTTTATAGAAGCCGCTTCATAGCTGTTTATCAGGAGTGGATAGCTCATTGTGGATCTCGACGTGGCGCCGCCTGGCGGAGGGACCCGGCACTGCTCACTCTATGCTTCGCCTTAAGCTTACTGGGCAGACGGGCCTTGGCAGCTGCACAGCATTTATCAGCATCAAGGTACGAATCCTTATTTTATGATATGTTTTCGACATTACGAAATTTTTTTTAACCTAAAATATGGTCCTTCGAGCTGACGTAGCAGATGTTGTAAACATGTACATAATATTATAAAAAAATTAATATTTTTCAATTATGGATTTTCTAGACCATAGAATAATGAGAATTATGTATACTGGCATATCAATACAGTTTAAATTTTCCCGGTGATACAAAGTGATCTTACAATTGAGTCACGAGGGAGGTAATTTTTATAATGTTTTTTTTAAATTTCAGTGTCGAATTCTTCCTCTACGGATTGCATTCACTTTTCAAAGGTGATTTTAGGATAACATGCGCACGTGACGAATGGGTGTTCTCAGATGTGTCTCTTTTGCATTCAGTATTGGCTCCAGCTATACGCATGGCGTTGAAACTCCATCAAGTAAGTGATAATGTTTATTCAAATATTTTACAGGAACTTAAAAGTTAAGACCTGTATTTGTTAAAATTTAGATGAAATTAGAAGATTTAGATCATTTCAAGAGAAATCATTTTTTCATATATATATTTTTTAGCCTAAAACCTTCCTCGATAAATTCTCTAACCAACACAAAAAAAATATATTTTTCAATTAGAATCAGTAGTTTCTAATATTAGCGTGTTCAAACAAACAAACTTTTCAGGTTTATAAAATTAGTATACATTCAGCTAATGATGACTTTTATTTCATTTCGTATGGTTGAAATCGGTTGAATTTTGTAGGATCACTTCATGTTCCCTGAAGAGTATTGGAGCAGTGCGGCGCTGTATGCAGCGATTGTGTCTCACTCTCAGCGGCTCGTCATTTGCCATGAAGCGGCGCCCGCTTGGCGGTACAATGTGCTCAGAGGCGCCCCGCACCTGCTAGCACTTAGGTAACATTGAAACTATGAAGTTAGCTAAGCAGGTGACAAGTTCGGTGTCTTATGGTCTATCTCTTATGGAGCCTTACTTGTGGACTACATTATATTTCTTTATGATTGAGGAGGATAGGCATATAATATCTCAACAAGAGCGTTGTTGACTTATTTTATTTGATAAAACATTTTAATTCATACGTTCTGAACGTCCCAATCTTTGGGTCGTAGTTAAAATAATTTGTAAATAAGTTTAACTAATGAAATATATATCGCGTTTTTAAATCGTTATTTAAATGTGTACTATTCGCGAACTGACACCGAAAACTGTAACTATAAACTTCACGGCTTTTTCATTTGCTCATTGTGGACGGAGGGTTTGTAACCCGGTCGCAGTACCCACCCATTTAATATCCAGATCCCCAGAGGAAGTTTAGTATGCTTAAAAAAATTACAACGTGGACCCGGTGAGTATCAAACCCACGACCCGTTGATAATTAGCCATACGTGGAAATATAAAACTATATAATTAAAAAAAATAACTAATTCTAAATATTTTTTGTATAGGCACGTCATGGACGAAGGGAATGACGACTACAAGATAATAATGTTAAACAAGCGTCACCTCGGCTTTCGCGTGATCAAGCTGAACCGGGAATGTGTTCGCGGTCTTTGGGCGGGACAGCAGCAGGAGTTGGTGTACCTGAGAAATCGAAATCCTGAAAGAGGGTCTATACAGAATGCTAAACAGGTATCTTCCGATAAAATATGACTAATATTTCCTTTATAGTACATTTTTTATATACTATATTTAAATAAAATAATAGCGGGTTAAAACGTAAAAGAGATTGCTTAAAATTATTTTAAGTACAACCCGGATGCCGGATGCAGCCTTTTGGTCACGGGGAAACTGTTTTAAACCGTTAAATATGTACTACTCGCGTAAACTACTGACAGTATTCAGTTTGATTTTTGAGCAGCTTTGCTTTTTAAGCAGTTTAAATAAAATGAAATACCTAAAAAATCCAATTAACTTTGCAAAATGCATATACAATGTATAATTAGATCATTTTCATACAAACTCTTCTTATTTCAGAGTTACGTAGCAAAGGTCAGGGTTTCATATATTTTTTTCTTATTACAGGCTCTCCGAAACATAATAAACTCCTCTTGCGACCAGCCCATAGGTTACCCCATCTACGTGTCGCCGTTGACCACGTCCTATGCGGATACGTCGGAGCAACTGTGTTCTCTAGTCGGTGGAGCGGTCACGGTTACAGCCATCAAGAATAAAGTCACAGCGTTATGGCGACGGTGAGTTTTACTACACGTAATTGATTGATGCTTAAATATTTTGGTACTAGCTGTGCACGCGACTTTGTCCGCGTATAGTTATTTAGGCATCAAATTAGTTTTTACAAACTCATCTTTATAAATTATAGCTGTTACCTACAATGTCGTTTCGCGCCTCGCTCCCGTTCTTGCTAGTTTCTGAATCATTCAAACAGCAATCATTCTTACACTGAGGTAACGAAAACCCTTAACAATGAATGGTTTCCCCGTTTTCCAATTTTCCATTGTTTCTTGAAAATAACTAAGAGGGCTTCTAAGAACCAATTTTAATAAGATTTTTTAATCACTCGATAAATTATAATACTCGTATAGATTTGTAATCATTCAATTTTCCTTTTCTTTTAGTATTCGAAGACGTTGTGGCGAGGGTTGCTCGAGCGGTGCAGCCTGTGATGCGACTGCCGCGGAGCGGGGTGAAGCGTGCCGTGGCGGACAACAAAGGCCGCAGTTGCACGCCTCGCAAACAGCAGCATCACGGGCCTCGCTTGCCTCGCATCGAGGCGATCTAGGTACGCAATTCCATCAAAAACGGTCAGATACACAAATAGTCATTATTAATATATATTTTTGGTCCCTTAAGGACATCTTTGTAATATAAAAAATTTCAAATCAAATATTGTATAATTTAGTCCTTCGAGCCGGATTCCAATAATGCATATTGTAGGTGGTACTCGTGGCAGTTTGTCAAGTGCGGGGAAGCCAACATCTTCAACTCTCGCGTCTTTAGCCGGTTTATTGAGGGAGCATTCGCATGAGAGAACGCAAGAGGAACCAGGTAGATAACTTTATTAGTATCAAATTTTTATAAAATGAATCTTTTTTTGAGAATGGATGCCATTGTTACCTAAAATGAAATAAATTCTGAGGGAACTTCAATATTTTCTTTTCAGTGTATTCAAATAGTCAGGATGTTGAACCGCGCCGACGCAGCGAAGAGCGTGGTGCAAGAAGAGAGAGACATATGCGCGCGCGCACTCAAGTAAGCTTTCGTAGTTTTTCTGACCAATTAGCATACTATTACAAATATATTGATAAGTGTTTCCTGTTTTGCTTGCTTTTATTAAAAAACCTTTGTAAAAGCAACAACATCCTTACACTACGTTTCCAGGTTAAATAGTAGTTTATGTAATAACGATTGTAGACTCAGGTAGATCGAAATGCTCAATGTATGTATATAAATAAACACATTCAAAACTTATTAGGTTAACCTTAGTTAAGAAACAAGTTGGGACATGTCACAAAAAAATATTAATATTTACTATTTCCACATTTTTAGCCTGGTAATCGAACGCACATGCGGCGCGAGCGCGCCCTACCCGCGTCGTTTCGTCTGCTCGCTGTCTCAGATAACGCAAGGCTCGCGTCCGACCATCATGACGAACATAATGAGGATTCCCAAGTTAGTATAATTACAAAAATATGTGAATTTAAGCTAATAATACAAAAAACACTGTCTTGTCGACCTTTATTTTCTTAAAATTTAATTTTGCAAAAAAAAATATTCAAGGATACATTCAAGGAATAAGTTAAAATTTTTTTAAAGTAAAGTACATTTAAATAAAACACTTTTATCGGTTACAAACTATGCCCATGAATTACTACTGTTGCTGCAAAGCTTTCGAAACGTCGAGTCGTAAACAGAAGTTACTTATACATTTCGTGTTTCCAATAGTTAAATGTGTTTTTAAAGTGTATATCAAATTTTTTTAGTCTTTATCTTTCTTTGTTGTTTGAAAAACAAATGCTTTGTTTTCAGGGACCTACAGGATGGGAATGCGGCTGGCGAGAACAACCGCGTCGGGCAGCTAGTGCGAAGGTCAATATAATGTTTTTCAATTTAATAAAAAATAATTATCTAAAATATGTACATTTTAAGAAATCTAGAAAAAACCTAATTAGGTTAAAACAACACGCCAGCTCAGTGGGAAAAACCAACACGTTACGATTTGGTCATGTTTTTGAGTCTCTTTCGTGATTCTGATTATCACATTTAATATATTTTTTATTTAAGATACTTTTAGTGTCAATTTTTGTTTTCTCCCGGTCCTTCGAGCCGGATATGCACTATCCATCATTCATAAAGAGTTCATATAAACAGGTGTCGTCAAACGCTCCTGCTAGCGGTGAGTCGTCGTTGGAGGACGTGCGCGCGACTAGTAGTGGTCTAGATGTCTCTCTGCCGGATTGCAAAATTATCGCCAACAGGAACGCAAGGCAAGACCAACTCTTTAAAAGGTATCATCGCACAATCATCATCATGCACCATGCTATTTAACTTCAGTTTAATGTAGATCACAGATTTTTTTCTATCATTCTTTTAATAACTAAATCTATACTAATATAAAAAGCCGAAGAGTTTGTTTGTTTGAAGGCCCTAATCTTAGGCACTACTAGGTCGAATTGAAAAAATATTTTTGTCTTGATTGGACCATTTATGGACGAAGGCTTTAGGCTATACAATATAAAGCTGCGACCAATAAAGGCGAAAAAACAGAGGGAATTGTAAAAAAAAATCCGGAGAAAATTATTTATCTTTGAGGGCTTCCGTTGCGTGCGCGGCGATAACGATTAAAAAAACCAAAAAACCTTTGAATACACGTTCTAACAAGAACAACTTTATGCAAACGAAGTCGCGAGCACAGCTAGTAGATGATTATTTATAACTTTCTTTCATTATAATTGTGGTTTATTTGTTTACTGCATTTGTTCATATTTGATATGAAAAACATTCTGTCC
This sequence comes from Leptosia nina, assembly GCA_963661955.1. Lineage (NCBI taxonomy): Eukaryota > Metazoa > Arthropoda > Insecta > Lepidoptera > Pieridae > Leptosia > Leptosia nina. The sequence goes on along the minus strand of CAVLEF010000004.1, from coordinate 746,077 downwards.
ATTACTTACTTGATCATAAAATTCATTTAACATTTTAAGGATTTGTTTGTTAATCATTTTAACTGCTGAAGGGTATTTTTAAGTTATGTTTATATATAAAGGTTCGTTCTACTTAAAATATAGAACTTACAAATTTATAAATATCTGGTAAACACGATTAATTCTAAGAAATACCAACAGGTACTTCATAAACGAAGGCACATCGAAGGACCTCTCGAAAATCAGCAAAGAGATCCGCCACGAGCGGGAAAGCTATCGCGAACTGACCGGACGTTACATAGAGAAACCGGAAGCGATACCGCTAAAGGAGACGCACTACGCCGATAGTAATTCCACACACAAGAAAGAAGTGAAAAAGGACTCCAAGAGCAAAGAGATAAAGACGAAAATTAAACGCTCGGATTCAGGGAAGAGTGACGCTAAGATGAATATAAGTGTGGGAAGTAAGGTACTGATATTGGAGCCGTTGGGGGTGTATGACTGTATTAATTTAGGCAGAAGGATCGATGTCCTCTGGCCTTCAGAGTACCAAAGGGAGAGAGGAGGAAGGAACTTCTGGGGCAGCTGGGTGCCGCAGGCCGGGATGGATGGATTGGTGAGTAATAGCTACAAATACACTCGGCTCGTTGGTGTAATGTGCAATGTACGACTAGTAATCTACGCGCCGTGGGTTCGATTTCCATCGGGCCCCGCATGTTTCTAATTAATTTATTTTTGTAACATATTGGACTTTGTCTAAAAATGTCGATGTGAAATTGGTGGTAGGAATATCGGAATTCCGTCTAAGTCCACAGATGAAAAAGCCGCGAATGGTGTTTCGGTTTGAGTCTGTGGATTTCCGAATATCCAAAGCCAAAAGTGGTCGACAGCGTTTTGTTTAGATGTGGAATATTTTACCTCCATGCTTATCTGTTTTCCTCTATCATAAAAAATCTCTTAATAGGAATGTCGATTATAATAAAAGTTATTAATATAACCAAGCAATATGAATTGTTAATCATTGCTCGCGAGAGGTCCTGTGTTCCATTTCGGGAGCAACAATATATTTTCTCGATCAGGCAGGGCACGTAAGTTTAACCAACTTCTTGACCTTTTATAAAGATCAGAGCAACGGCTATGAAAATGTGCAGTTCGCCCCATACCCCAGAGTGGAAAATGGGGATTTTATTTTCCACTCTGGGGTATTTTATACTAATTTTGTACAGTATATAATTAAAAATATGCTATAAAGGAGATTATCTTTCATCTTCACAAAGCTAACTTCATGTTATGAATCTTTCAGGTGGTTCACAAATGGACGCCGAACCATCGCGACCCGAAACTAAGATCTCATGTTGACAAGAGCATACTACTCGTTCAGATCGAAGATAGATTTGTTCCTATCGCTGAAACCTGCGTTCAGGACTTGGGAGACGAAGTCTGAAGATATTAGGAGTTATGACGGATCAAATTAGTAAGACCCTGATAAGATTATGAAAAGGGACGAGTGTTGGCCTCTCTTTTCAGCATTCCCCCAAAAACTATTGTATAAGAACTGTATTGCAGAACATACAATAAATTTATGCTTATATTTTTAATATCAAGCAGGTTCTAGATACGTTTGCAAAATTTTCATATTTTGAAATGAAACACCTTTAACAGCTTAAAAGGCGAAATATAAACTTTTTTTTAACAGTGTCGTCTCCTGCTGAATAAATATATTTCGCGTTTTAAACGGTTAAAGTTTGAGTATTTTCTCACGAAGAAATTGAGAAACAAACTCTTTGTATATATTTATTGTGTAAATATTGTATATAATGTAAAATGTACATCTTATTGCGCTTGATAAGTATTCCCTTGTATCAAAGATAAGAACCCCTTATGTGTATTTAAAATTATGTCGGCTTGCTCTTAGGAGTCATGGGGTGCGCAGGATTTTGATTGGTTAGGTCTCATAACACAGTTTGACAGTTAAGAACTGTAAACGCTAATTATTCTTCTAAAATTATCTAATTGCATTAAATACTTTCATTCCTTACTCTTATTTACCTATATTTAACTTACCATAAATAATACTATAACATTAACAAGTTAAAAATCAGGTGTATTATAAAACTTCAATCAAAGTTCTGTACACGCGAATGGCCAACGCTACCTGTGTACATAATTGTGATATACGTATTGTATAATCTACAATATTGTTCTTTACAGGGAATTTTTTCTAGTTGTATCCGCTTTTTACCCAGCAAAAGATGTAGAAGGTACTAGGCACTACTACGTGTAGACTATAAATATTCAAACATCTTTTAATTATATTTCCTAACAAAAAGTGTTTGTTGTTTCAAAATATGTTTTTTTTTATCTAACACATCACGTGACAACGTTACAGGCTAGTGACGTCACATAAAGAACAATGGCCAAATCGTACCTGACGGCTTCAAGATATAACGTCCAATATTTATTTATGTAAATGTTTAATTTAGCCTCCCATAAACTCGTACTGCTTTTTACACAACTCCATTTATTAGTTGTTAATGGAATATCTTGTTGAAATGTATGTTATGAAACTTATTTTAACCTCAAAACTATTTTTATTGGATTATTTTGCATTTTTTAAAAATGGTTTCGTATAGGGTGGTATTGAATACATCAAAGTAAATCAAACACTTTGTGATCTGCCGCGTAAAATATCAGTGAGGCACAAACACACTATACAATTTTGACCATTGTTCTTTTACTAGACCACGTGCATTTACATTCTGGCTTGATTAAAACTCGAATACATCTAGAAACAATTCCCCGTGTCTAAGCGAATGTGTAAAGTTGAGTTTAACGAATTTATATAAAATTATCGCAAGTTGCTCGTTTTAAAGTTGTATTTGAATGTGATTTAATAATTCGTGTCTATAGCGCACAAGTTGATCTGTTAATCGTACTGGGATGATAATTGCCTTAAGAGTAGGTATATCATGTGTACTATGACACAGGTCACTGGAACACCAGTTTCGTCAAACTTATAGTTGGTTAACTTTCTGTCTTTAAAACTTATTTTTTAACTCGTGGTTCTAATCTAGATTTAGAAGTAAGCTACAGACAGAAGTTGAGAAGGCACCAAATAAATGCGAGAAAACTGAGTCTTCGATTTGTCGAGGAACGCGCCACTTTATGTCATCCACACGTCATGGCAGAATACTTTATACTCTATAAAGGTCTACTTCAGATCTCTTTACGGTGGACATTCCTATTCTTAAGGTGACTTATACAATAAAAATCCCGTAACAATGTTTACATCCTGTTGAAAGCGCTACGTTAAATTATAAGCTGAATTTCATATACGATTGCATATCATGAAAATTTAAATCGATAACAATATCGAATGTTGAATTATAATATGTGTACTGGGTTGCGATTTTTAGAGTTCTACCACAGTTCATCTCAATACGAACTGGAATTAAGCGAGTGGATTGTAATAATTATATAGAGCTGCTACTTTCTACAAGGTAGTTCCTGTTTAGACTTACTTAGCCCTCTACCCTCGTACTCAAGGGTTAATGTCGCGGTCCGATGGCTGTGTTGTATAATTCGTGATACTTTTTATGCCAAAATGAGTGAAATTGTGGAATCAATACTTAAGTGAAAACCTTGTATTAATTTCAAAATAAATGTTTAATGACTAAGCAAACACTTGCTTGTTGTTTAAATTGCAGGCAGTAGCAGCTCTATATTATATTTCACTAATTTGTAGATAATTCAAATTTACGAGTATTGACAAATCGTTCGAATAAATAAACACTTTGAATTGTACAAAAAACATGACATGATAGGGTCTTTGGAAAACACAGTCCGTCCAAAAAGATGTGTTTTCTGAACGCAGTGTGTATTGGTCTTAAGATGTATAGTTTCGTTAAGATTAATTAGCACAATTTTAATGTTATGTGTTTGAATCCTAAATAACGTGTAAGCCTTATGAGAGATTCCCTAATAATAATAAAATTTGCGACACAAATGGACATTGCAGAACATTCTTTTGCTAGTTTTCAATCTTAATCAAATTCGGTTCATCCAATTTTAATAATATATACTGTCAGATATTGAAATCTTTTGCCAGTTTTTTTTTTTAATTGCGTACACCAAAGTACTAAGACTTTTTAATTATTAATTTTAGATCGTACTTACTATTTAATTTAGGGCTTCGCACGCTTGGTAAAATTATATTATAATTTGTTTAAGGCTTTCGCGGCCATTTGCAAAACCCAGTACTTAATTTTTTTTTAAATGTAGGTATATTTAAAAAGTTATTAATTTTTATACATCACGTTTCAGATTAACTCGAAAAGTACATAGTAGAGTAAAAATATCTATTAACATCGAATCATTGTATTGGTATAATTTTACCGTGTGTTCGGTGTCACTGAATTTCATGACTGCCATAAACTGCGCCAAATTGGCCCTTCAAAGTATCTTAAGAACTGATGTGTGTACGCAGTGTATGTCTATGTTATGTCAAGGTTTACAAGTGAACAATACTCTTGTAATATTCAAGTTAAATTGTTATTGAAAATCGGATTCTGAATTAAAATGATAAATTGAAATGATTTTTATTTTCCCCGAGTGTACACATTTAAATAAAACACTTACGCCATCGTTCATCTCGCTTACGCACGATTCGGCGTGGCCTCTCGCTCCTGCCCAAAGACAAGGGTCTCTGTATTTTGACTCCGACTTCTTAGATTCCCTTTTTTGTAATACAGTCCACTTTGCTCATATTTGCAGATTAATGATTGCGACCTTCACGACTCTTTTTTTTATCAAACAAATAGTAAACATCAATTACATAATGGAAAGTCAAATATCCCAGCCATATTACGTCTTGACGCGAGGAGATGCGCTGTCGTCCTATTTTAGCCGGGTATCCACAAAGTGAAACTGAAGAGCGATTAAAGTTCACGAATTCATCATCTGTGGTCAGGAATTTCTATGTTTGCCCTATGTCCTATGTAGGGACAATGGAATTTCACGTGTCTAAAGACTGTATTCATGCGATAAAACGAAATTTTTTTTACAATCAAAACATCGCAGAGATTTAAGGGTATATGAAATGAAAGAGGATATCCAAGAAAATATACTTTATTTAAAGTCAAATTTATACTAATAAGATACAGTTTAGTGTAATTCCATATGTATATATGTTAAAGATAAATTAAACTACACAAAATTGTTGATAGATTCTAACGTATTTAATTTAGATTAGAAAAATTCGACGACACGTGCGTCGAGCCCACGGCCACAGCATCCCGTGCTTCTCTACTAATTGAGAATATTAAAATATCGATATAACTTGACATATGATTTTAAATTGGATCTATGTGTCACGCAAAAATTGTTTTCATCAAATAGATATCAAACGCTTACCTAAGGAAGCTACGAACTCACTATTCTAAGAGAATATTCCCTAAATGGACCCAGTAGTCACCTAATGGCAGATGCAGACGCGACCTTTTTATTTATGGCCTTATTAAAATGGCGCCCGAAGTGTTCTACTAGTCATGGAACAAAATTACTCCGGAAATCTACAGCAATACGTGTCTTCAAGAACCAAAGTCATAGACGATTATTGCTTTGTTGTCTAATATCATAGAAAAGAGATAGATTAGAGCAATTAAATTGTACCGCGTCTGCGTTAGACCTACACTACAAGTAAATATTAAGCTCTGGGGTTTGGACGAAGGCTATACGAAATAATCACAACACTCATATACTCTACATTTCTACAATTTGTACATAATTTTTTTAAGTTTAAAATGTGAATAATCTAATTAGTATAGCAAAGATGTATTTCCTTTTTAATTTTGTGAAATTATAGTGATATACCTTTATACAAATAATTATTTAAAAATGGGTTCAAAACCCACACAACAGGAAAAATGTAAAATAAATATATGATTAAAATCAACACGATGCAAAATAGATGTTATAGGTATTATTGACCTTTATGTACACAGCAAATACTACGCACCTAAAAATGTTACACATCGGTCATTTAGAAAGAGACAACTAGTTTTGATCTTGTAAAGCTTTATCTCTGTCGCACACAAGCCTTTTATTTTAACATAATTAGTTCTATATTATATGGTTATGATTAGAGATGCGCCGCGTAACGAGTACCGAGTTTTACTCGGCTCAATTTTATTTCAAGCGAATACTCGCAACCCAAAAAACAAAAACTACAAAAAACCCGCCGAGTACGCAGATTACCGAGTATCAACCGATAGGTACTCGGCCCATCTCTATTTATAATGTTAAATATACAAAACGAAATACATTAAGCTGAGTATAGCTTAAGTTTTCGATCAGTTTGGCTGTAGCATTTAAGAAATGGTTTTCGTCACCTTTAGCAATAATTATGACGGCTGAAAATCTTAACAACACTTCCACACAATCTTTGCAAAGACCACGTAGGCTTTATAACATTTAAAATAAATCTGTTTAATATTTATGACTCCTTTTCTAATATTAATTTTTGTAAACATATTACTTAAAGTAAACTATACCGTATACGAAAAGGCAGGCATAATTTGTAAGCATCACTTAGATCTAAAAGCTGAACACAGTAGTATTTTCCTTATCTGTGATATACTCGAGAAAGGTATGGCAATACAATTTGAGACTGTTACATTTTATATAGGTACGTTAAAGTTAGATATGTTAAGCGTATTTTTTATCAGGTTATTTATATACGATAGTAAAATACTACAAAGGTGTTCTTTAAAGGTTTATCTAAAGCTTAAAGAGTAATATTTTTATGTTCATATTCCTAGTAGATATAATTAGGCCTCATATTTATTTCCTTGTATTTTCATGAAAGAGAAATAAACATATTTTTTACATTATTATTATGCTTAAACATTTCTCCGTTTGCCTTCATTCTCTATTAAATAAATTATTAACAAAATATACAACATAACATAAACACATTCTACTGGGGATACAATATAATTTAACAGCCTGTATATAAAAATCAAACTTAATACTAATCAAATAATATAAAATTTATTTGTACGTAGAATTTTGTTTGATCGGAACTACATTAAAAATAAACATGTTTGTGAAAAAACATATATATACATCTGTTAGGAGACATATAGTTATTGGTTATACTTTTCACAAAAACATTTAAGTATAGGTAATACCTATAGGACGAAAGTCAAAACGCATAAATGTATTAACCACCTGAAATTATTGATACTAAATCGAAATGAGAAATTTTTTACTTTTTTTAGACCGAGTTAGTTTACCGACGAGGATTTTTGTTATGTACTATCCTGTTTAGATCAGTTATACTTTTATTCGATTCCCACACTTTAACACGTATATAACTACCAAAGCTGATTCACATTAACCAGTTGATATGGTGGTCTGGTGGAAAAGCAACTTGTTTCACTAAATAGATCATAGTTTTGCAAATTGCGTTTATAAACACGCGCGAGTCAACTAAATTACACTGCTAATGACAAGTAAAATAAATTCCATTTATGAGTCGTCCTTCTTCTTATTCGACATCCGGTCTATGAGGTTATTGATCATATCCGTGTCTACGAGACCGATGAATTTGTCAACGACTAAACCGTTGCTAATCGCTATTACCGCTGGTACCGCTTTCACCTGAAACAAACAAGAGTGTTTCAGAAACTGACAATCTTGTTTAACATATCAAACATATGTGATTTCAACAAAAATAGATATATACGTTTCTTTAAATTTATAAAATTGTATCTGTGTAAAAGTATATTATACTTATACAAGAACACTATTTTTAAAAAGAAATTTAATTTAAATCAAGATTAAAGATTACATAGGAATTAAATAACGCAACGTTTGTTTATTTTAACAAATTTTACTAGTGCATAGTACAATTAAAAGGGTAAATATAAATTTATAAATTGTAGATTTCGTTTGCTACTAAATGTAAATATTTAGAGCAAGTATTTTAACAACAGTTAAATTAACAATTTAACTCTTTTGAGAGCAAAGAGTACAATCGTTTTTTAACTACAACCCAGCGCCTCAGATGTGTCCAAAGTGGCCCCGTGACAGTTACAAAGGATGATTACAGTTAACATAAATATAGCAAGGAATCAGTTTCATGGATTCAATCAGTTTTAACTTATAATTGTTTGCACGTCCTACAAAGTAAAACATATGGCTCAAATAAGCTATAGAAGATATAAACATGTGTAAGCTCACCTCGAATGTATGAACAAGGTCAGCGTTCTCTTCGACATCCACTATCGCCAAATCCAGGTTCGGTAGTGGTTCGACCAGCTCCTTCAACTTCGGCGTGAGGATCTTGCACGGCTCGCACCATTCCGCGTGGAAATTCACTATCACTGGCTTTTCATTGTTCATTACCTGAAGTACATTGATTTTAAATTAAGCATAATGACAATTGCGTCAGATGAAGATTGGAATTTAAAAGTCCTAAAGTAATAAAGATTAGCGACCCGTCCCGGCTTCGCTCGGATGCAATGGTGATACTAAATACACTACAAAAAAACTGTGAACGTTGTGTATTGTAACACCTTACTCTTGAATCACTATTAATTACAAAAAAATGGCATCAAAATCGGTTGCGTATTTTTAAAATTTTAAGTGTACATGGGGACAGAAAAAGCGACTTTGTTTGATGAATATCTCGAATTTTAAATTATTTTTGACAGTTACAAGAACAAAAATTTAAAGTAAAATAATTGAAGGGTCCTCTTTAATTTGTATTATGCATTACAATCAGCCTCGCGTCTTGTAAATACACATACCTTGTGCACAAACTCATCATTGTTCTTAACTAAAATAGTTTCATTGTGTACAATAGACGTCGATATATTTTTAGCTTTGCGAAGGTTTGCCAGTCGTCGCACTGGAGACTTCAAGCCTTGGCACATTGCACTACACATTATCTGAAATTAAACCTAAATATAGAGAACACATAATGAACTAATATCATAATAATTGTATTACCATGGTTAGCTTTTTGTACTGATAGAGAAATTTTGTTTTCAATGGACAGAACCTTTTCACCAATAACATATTGTATTTTATCCGACTTGTATGTATCACACACATTTATATGTATCCTATATACATACAAATGTGTGTGATACATTATTATTCATTGAATGAGTCTAGAATTGCATTAAGCAAGAGAAGTTGTTGGTTTGAATCCCAGAAAACAATTATTTGTTCCGAACTAACAAATCACACAATTTTGATCAACAACTTTTCTGTAAATAAAATTGATCGGTCAAAATGGCACAGGTGTGTCTCGCAGGGGAAACTTCCTGTTGTCTATATAAAGATAAAATGTGCTTTGGCTAAGTACTAGTTGAAATGTAGAATGCAGTTTCCTAAATCATAGTACAAGCAAAATCATTAAATACCCATAATATATATCATGCAAACGGAATATATACTATATAAGTTACTTACAAGACTACTATACAAGCAACAATAAGCACTACAAATACATGGAATTTATACTACAATTGAGATAAAAGATATTAGCACTATCTTGTAAACGTGACTTTCATCATATGTGTACATAATCTATAGGATTGGTTGTTATCTTAATAGTATTTATTTTTGCATTAGTATGGTAGTGTCAATGGACAATATCAATAACAGTGAATGAATGAAATATTTATACAGGATGTGTTATTGTAATGTTACTGAAAATATAACTACTATTATTATTAGAGGTTGCATTTTATATACAGTTTTTTAAAACATATTACACTCAAATATAATTATCTATTTGCCTGTACAAAAATAATCAGTTATACAGACACCAAAATGTGTCTGCTCTGTTATTTTTGATGGGATTTCACTTCTTATAAATAACAGTAATAATGTCACAACATTAAATAAGGCTATAGAACTGTATTATGTATTATGTCTAATCTTATTTTATACACCTAAGCAAGATGTATAAAATAAGACTAGATAGTCTATCAGTACTTACTTACTACACATTATAAGTTTTTTTATAACTTTGGGAACTACAGTTTAATGTCAAGCAAAACAATTTATCAATGATTCAAAATGCCTTAGAGACTATTTATTCATACTTACACAAAGACAATAAAAGTTCAATTATATTAACAAAGTTTACATTTCCTTTTGTCTATAAAATTAGAATATATGCTAGTATAGTTTACAGACCAACACAAATAGACTATAATGAAGAACATAGAATATTTAGGTGCAGTGACAGAACAAGCAACCATAATATGATATTTTGATAAAATAGTGTTCCATATATGTGATTTTGATAAACTAGAAATTATGGTACATTACACTTCAGCACAATATTATAGTCCGACAAAGTTTAATAAACGTATACAAGCAAATTTATTATCTTATTACACAATTCATAAGAAACCTTTTTAATTTACATTAAGTGCTACACAGGAAAGCTGTCAGTATAAACCTTTATCGCTTGCAGTTAGAACCCTGAATATTTAGTAAAAACAAAAACCAACATTTTTAACACTCACCAGTCACTTCAGTTTACAGACCCAAACTTTCTAATCCTTTGTGTTTCCACAGGTGACAGACAAACATATATAAAACAATAAACAGATCCCACCACAATACTGAGTAATAATAACGTTAAAATAGCAAACCGGGTAATATACGTTTTGTCGTAAAAATTGTCTGTAGATGAATCAAGTTCATTGTCTCTAGGCAACGAGACTAAAACAATTGTAATAATAACGGCGATAAGAACAGCTATTTTACCAATGTAATGACCGGTTCTAATTGATACCCAGCAGAGAAAAATAGATATTAGCCATGTTAAGCACAAGAAGTATACACCTATGCCAAAGTAAGACATACTTAGTTAATGTTTGTATAATTCAACAGAAACAAACATGCAGTAAGAAAATATATTACGGTTTTCCTTGTCTGGACTCATAAAAATGTAAAAAAAAGTATTTAAGTTCACGTTGCACTTCGGACAATTCACAAAAAAAATAAAATAAAATTTTCACGATAATTATCTAACTCAACTTGAACACAATCTTTTAAATTAAAATCAAAAATTTAACACCATATGATTCATTATTAATGATGTCTAAATGACATATGAAAATATGACATTGATAACTGACGTTTGACATTTGCATTATGACATCAGACTGAAACGAAATATGTTATTTATTTCGCGTTAGTCTAAATATCAATCAATATTATTATAAAAAAAAATAATTTCAACGTAATGTTAAAAATACATGTTTCTTTAGGTGGAAATAATAAATGTTAACAGACTGTGATATTATGCATAATTACCTCTTCTTATGTTGTCGGTAACGATTGTTCTGTGGTTAGCTGACATATAATTTCTAGATGTTTTCAGTACTGATGAAACAGTGATTTGTGGTGGTGTATTGCTGTCAAATATATAGAAAGGTAAGTGATTTTTACTTAAAAATGGGTTTTTAGGGAGATAATTTGCAATTTATTTGTACTTTATCGAGTCTATCTTACATATTATACCCGCAAAGCTACTTAACATTAGCTAAATAGCTCGCGTTGCCATGGTTTGCCATCGCCATTTTACGGTCTGCGCCAGTCATCTGAGACATTATTCTGTTACGAAGTTTTTATCAAGGAAATGCTTATTAAAACGTCGAGTAACACTAAAAAAAATATTTTGAGTTACAACACTTGTAAAATGTTGTCTTAGTATAGGTTGGCGGATTGTTTACGCTTAATTAGAGCCTGAATGTCCTATAGGATGACTAATCAGTGTCCTTAGTCTTAGATTTAGTTCGCGAAAGCCTTAGCTTGACTTTGCTATTCGTTTTCCAGTAGCTGACCTTTATTAACACAGTACGACATAATTAATTATGGGTATTATTATTTTTCCAATAGTTATCTACCCTATCAGTTGATTATCTCGTCTAATCTCCTGAAAATAATCACAAAATTCATGAACTTGAAAAGAGTTTGAAATCAGGAATCATAATGTAAAGTAAAGATGGAAACCATCCAAGGTTCTGTTAGCTAAATAAAATAATAAATATTCACATACATGAACATTTACTTAGCAACTTGTTTATTAAAAATTTTCAACAACCTCCTCCAACACTCAATGGTTAGATACATTAGGTACCTAGTGTTGAGTTACACACTGAAAATCTAGGTATAAAATTTCAAAGCAACAATATTTTTCAGAAAAGGATAAGTACTCATCTATATGGTTGAAACCAATTGAAATATCTGTAGTTAGTCAAAAATCCCATTTATAAGATGGGGATGATGTAAAAGCCATGATCTTCCACCATTTTTGATAATTCTAAGAGCATGCCAGACATTAATATGTTATGTATATGTATTTTTTATTTTTTATATAACTAAGACATTGTTTAATATTTTTTTTTTATAATAATGATAAATAGAACAGTTGTAACAATGAAATTGATCACAATCAAATGGAAAACAGGCAAGAAAGTTATAAGTAAAACAGTAGACTTGCTTTATTTCTGAATTGTATGACAATGTCTGTTGAGAAATGTCCAACTGGACTGTTGGAGGTCACGGTCGCAAGTGATTCAATGATACACATGAATGCCGCGCCGTTCTGCATCTCCGCGCATTCATAAAAAGGAGACTAGAATTAAGGAAACAATTGTTGTAATGAAAATTGCTTTATATGCGTCCGGCGCGAAGGACCACTTTTTTTTACGATTAACGTTGATGTGCTTATGCGTCAATATTTTTAAAATAGGAATGAAATGATCTAGGTTTGACGTAATTTAGAATAGTATTTGTAGTAAACACAAAATAATAAATAAAGTACTCAACTCCAGGTAGTTTTACAAATTTTAATAATAATTGTAGGGAATATGTTTTTAACGACAACTTCCGCGACCTTGCGACAGGTGCATTCAACTTTAGCCGCGAAAGCAGTAAAAACACCGTTCAACTTGACGAAAGGTCAGATAAAGTTATTGTATTTTCGAATTGATAAGTTTTATCGGAATACTTTGCCGACACGGAAATGCATAAATTGTTAAACGTGAAAACTCCCTAAGTTTCAATTCCGGTGAAACAAATTATAATGCTTCCTTTAGGACACAGAAGTCTGATCAACTACTTGCTTGTAAATCGTGAATAAATCAACCAGTAAACGTGTGTCTGCCATATTCTGCCATTTTTATTATTATTTCATTGCAAATCTTCAGCAATCAACAAATTAATTATTTATTTTGTTCACTATTGATTTATACTTTTGACTACGCAAGTTTTCCAAAATGACAATGGATAACCATATAGTTTATTGGAGGTTCGACTTTATTTTGTGGACTTCTAAATATTCAAAGTTGTTTTACCCCTTAGTATGTCTGTCCCTTCTATACCATAAAAAATAACAATTTTGGATCTAACGCCTACAAAATATGTTGATGTCTCGTTGCAATGTATTGATGAAATGCGCGTTTCTGCAGTCACCAGACTGGTCCTATGCTATTCGTGGCGCGTTTACTTTTATTTCATCGTCCACTCTACCTGTCTGCATTCTTTTTGCTTTGACTAGCTTCATCGGCGGTCGTTCACATTCGAGTTTTAACGAAAAAGGTTCAACAACGATATTTTTACACAGGTCTAGAAAACTTTATTCATTTGATTTATTTATTTTTTAGAATTCTCTATATAATAGTGACACATCTATGTAGATGAATGATAAATGAAAAATAAATAAATAAGATATGCTTCTAAAGAAATCTCTATGTATTTGTTTTTAACAAAATTAAGTTGAGAATTGTTTTTAATATATTTTGTAACTTCACGACGTATAGGCAGACAAAGATTTTTTTTTTGACAAATCTAAATTTTAATAATTTTATAAAAAAAAAAGTTTTTTTTTCTTAAATATGAATCTCTCTTATTTGTAACTCAAAATGGCTGGTCCTTTCGTAATTATATTTTCAATAACGATACCTTTTCAATGCGAATATAATTTTTCCTAATTTATTATCAGTATGTATTTGTATCTTGCTGGTCTACTGCAGTTCACGAGACCCCTCGACTTCGAATCCTGGGGGAATCCGGCATAATGTAACTTGAGAATTTTTATAAAAATACTTTTAACGATGTCAAAATGCAAAATATAATAGCCGTGGTCACGGGGGAACTCGGCTGCTGCAAAGCTTCAGAAACGTCAGCCAGTGGTTTAATTGAATTTAAAAATAGGTTGACCAATATATTTCGCGTTTTAGACTGTTAAAAGTATTTACTTCGAATACTCGAAGTTACGTTATAGCTTCCATGTTCAGTTGATCATAATGTAATGGCGGTAGTTGTTAAAGTGCAGTGTGGTCTTATCTAAAAACGTGAGAAGGAAGCAAAAGGACGTTAATACTATAAAACAGAGAAAAAAGACAGTAGCTAATTTCACTCTCATTCTCTATGAAACGGTGTGTAGTAACACAAAATGTGCATTCTTGTGCATAGCTGACTTTGTATGGCCATTGCCGGCTATTTGTGGAGCGTCCTCGCTTATTGTCCTTGAAAAGGGTATGTGGATGACACCGCCCTGACGAGAAGCATCTATTAACACACAATGCACAAGTCCGTAATCACTTAATCACGAAACAACATACGGCACGTACCTATCCTGTTACTAAACGACAATATAGTTGGGAGTTCGATATTCGGTTGTGGTTCTTTAGTTTTTTGTTTTCTGCAGCATTTATTGGATTTTACTAAAAACTGTGTTTTGAGAATAATAAGCGTCATTTTAAGTAAAAGACTCCTTATTTAAGTGCAAGTAATATTAAGCTATTAAGATATTGATTTCGTAAATTAAACGTGCTCGCTGTGGGCCCCGGTTCGAGACCCGCCTGTGTCGTAATTTTCTCAATCTAAATCGATTTTTAATTGATATAACGCCATCATGTGGAATAACATGTGAAAAACATTACCGTTTTCAAATATTGACTTCTTGTATCACAATACTCTTTCGAAATTCAGTAGGTTTAAGATTCGACTACTGCCTAGTGTGTGCCCCCAAAGTTTCAATTTATTATTTGGAAAAAATATATATTTTTTTCTATTTTTATATTGTTACCTTGAAATAGACATATAACCCTAAATCTCCTACCCTTCTATCATGTACCACTAGTTTTCTACACCACAAATAATTTATATCGTAAATCAACGTTTACCGAGTCAGTTGGTTTCAATATTAATGTAACAGTTGAATTACCCACTAACTATAATGTTTGGATACAGAAAATGTTATTGTGTTTAATTTGGAAATAAATACAACTTTCGTAAAACTGAGATTGATCTTGATTCTGGTCACCTGCACTTTTACTCAATTACCAGACGAATCGTATCGCACTTCGTGACCACTTTCTATACCATCACGTCTGAGGTTCTGCAATTATGACTGATGATAAATTATGATTAGGATTCCTCGGTAATTGGTGTGGTCATCTCGCTGAGTGCTTTCAGAAGTTAGGGTCTAAGTAGCAAAGGAATTTACTAGGCAATCTTTAAAAAAACCTTAAATCATGTCCTTCCACAACAATAAAAAAATCGTTTTATTACTGTCATTTGCAGCCTCTAGAGCCATATTAGCCTAACTAAATTTTATGAGTTGAGTTATTTATATTTTCATAGTCTAAAAATGCTAATCTACAAGAGCACAGTGACCGAAAATTGTTAAATCATTTTCGCCTAAGGTGATTGTTGCTTTTTTATTTTCCTCCTTATTGAAAAACGTGTTTTTTTTTGTTATGAGGCTACCTGTTTCTAGCAGCCTCGTGTATTCTAAATTTTACTATGAAAATATACTATTTAAAGATGTAAGAAACCCCGGGGGAGGAATTTCTTAGCCCATATTTAGTCCATTCCAATAGTTACGATTATTCTAGAAAAGACATGAAGTATTTGCAATTTTATTAAATTTATTTCAAGTATTCTCCAAGTAATTTTCATCCGTCAAAAGTTACTCCAGAGTTTTAAATTAGTTTTAAAAAGTCTTAGTATTTCTCCGTTTAAAGAATGGTTTACCGTCGTAACCACATTATGTAACCGGATGAACTTGTAAGGTTTATAAACGGACGTAACTGGTGTGGTGGATGTTGCATGTGTCGCAGGATGTGACGGAAGTGGGTTGCTTTTTTTATTTTATTTTTTATGTAACATTTATAATTACGTAACATCATTACATTAGAAAAAATAGGAATTTACGTAATTTTTGCTATGCTAAAGACGCGCTGTTGATTGGGTTTGGATTTTTAGGAATCCATACACTGTAATCCCAGATTTAGGATTTAGTGGACAGTGGACGGAGGTTCATGTCTTGATCGTGCTGACATTCCTAACATCCTTTTTAATATCCAACTTTGCCAGACTAACTCTAAAGTAAAACATTTATTTTTAAACATGTTGGACCCGGGTGGAATTGGAATCCACGCTCCGTTGATTATTAACCATACATTGCTAAAATTGATTGATCCATCAAAGTGTACTTCGACAGTTTTAAACTGGGAATAGAATTTTAACTCAACATAATTTTTTTGATTCTCCGCTGACGCTACCGCCTATTCTTTAGTCTATATCTTGTCTATTGTTATCTTAATAACGTTCCGATCTCGATACTGGAGAGAAAGCTTCGATCTTACAAAAATGTATTGTTTTCACCCATCCTATCCCATTATCTTCGTCTGAATAATCAGATCTTTCAATGGACTTTCTTTGCTTTGAAAGCAAATTAAGTAATTTCGGACATTAGTGCACATTGTTATTGGTATAAAGAACTATAGCGTTGGCAAGAGGATTCTTGTACTAATAAGTAAAATATCTGATTTCTTTCTTTCAAATATGTTATTGTTAATAAATTTCAAAAATTTCCATCAGGGAAGTAAGGATTTTTTTCTGCTTGGTTTTATACTCAAAATATTTTACCAAACACCTTTGTTTAGGTAACAAGTGCTTACATCAATTAACTTGAAAACTATAAGGCTAAACGAATAGCACTACTTCTATATTACAACGGTCGAATAGCTCGAAAACCCAAGCGTTTAATATAACTAGCTTATCCTGCAAACGTTGAGTTTTTGTCTGCAAGATTAAAATAAGATTGTCACAACTGTAATAATAATGTAAAAATGTATAATGTTGTTGCAGCATAATGTTATATAGCTTAAAGCCTTTTTCAGTAAATGGTCTTTGTAACACAAATAATAATTACACAATTCGAACCAGTAGTTCCTCGAGATTAGCGCATAAGCAATAAAAAATCAGGTTTAAAATCTTAGTACAGATTTATATTATATTTTAGAAAGAAAGCTCTCATAGCACAAGCTGGTCCCAATTCGTAGTTGGTGCGAAATATTCAAACCTTTAAAATTTCTTCAACTTATCAGTTGTACACTATTACAGTTCTTTCATCTGTCAAGCGCTAAGATATATTAAAAAGCCAGCCTCCGTATCTAGGTAATTGTTTGACCGCAATACGGCAAGGACTCGGCGGCCTCAATATGCCCGCACAGACATTTCTCATCTTACGTTTACGCAGTCTCCCTGCAGCTGCAGATGATCCAGTTCTTTATGGAGGGAGGAGATCCGAGATTGCTATTTGTTAAATAATGTTAGATTGATAGCGCAACTCTTTGTGTTTTGATGGCATATAGCTAGTGTATTTCAAATTCCATCGGGTGAAAAACTTGGTTGTCCGTTCTTCTCTGTCATAAAAAATCGCATAGAAATCCATTTAGATATGTAAACGTTAATAAAGGTTATTGGCAAGAAATAATTATGTAGTTAACATCTTAAGATTCAAACTCCCAATAATAATCAGGATACTGTCTATGTTATGTACACATTTAAATAAAACACTTTGAGGTTAAATATATTAGTCAAACTTATTGAAAATGATTTTTAACTACGGTCCCAGGTTTGGGGGGTTTTGCAGCAGCCGTGGTCACGGAGAGACTGATAAGTTTAACTAATATATCGCGTTTTAAACCGTTAAAGTGTTTTATTTAAATAAGTTAGGATGATAAGATAATTTGTTTTTTTTTACATATACCATTAACCACCATAACATTATTCTATACAAGTCTTGTTATGAAGAATAATGTTATAATGGGCTTATAAGCCACAGAATATAAAGAAGCTTCGTAGCTTCGATCGTATTAAGATTAGAAAGGACAATGAATCAATTAGAAATATTTATGAATAGAGAAAGTTTTTGAGGGCTGATGAGTGTGTATGCTAATTTTGAAATTCTCGAAACACTTCAAAATGCGTACACTCGCAATATAAATCTGAAGAACAAGCCTTTGTTATTTTGTTTAGTACATTTTACAAACGATTAACTATAAGATACTTTAAGGGTTTATCTCGACATAGTACCAACCGTCCAATCTATAATTATATCTATACTAATAAATATTAATGTATTAAAGGTGAAGAGTTTGTTTGTTTGAACGCGCTAATCTCGGGAAGTACGGGTTCGAATTGAAAAATTCTTTTGTGTTAGAACATTTATAGAGTAAGGCTATAAAGCATCGCGCCGTGACTATAGGAGCAAAGAGACAGCGGGGAATGTGACAAAAACGGAAAAAAAATATTCATGTTGCCTTTCCGTTGCGTGCGCTGTCAAAACGGTTCAAGATACCCAAAAAATATGTATGAGAGATTAATTCCTCTTTAAATGATATTTGCCCACGACGCTATATATCTATCTTTTGAGATTACCTAACCCTCAAGAACGACGGTAAATAACTAAACTACGAAGTCGCTGATTAGTATCCAATAAAACAACTTATTGTGCACTTATTATCTTAGTATCTTTCAATAGGTATAATTGAAAATATTTTGTACGTTCTACCCAAGTTAAATAAACAGAGCTACCTCAGTAACGAAGTGCGTTAGCTACGTGACAGTTTTCTTAGACTTGAAAAGCAGGTATTCAGTTAATTTGTAGTGTTGCCAGACGTACTGGCGTCCATAGTATCGATTGTTTTGACCTTGCCTTACGTAAACCACAATTTGGCAGCTTTGTTCAGTTTTAAAGCTCTTTAATAGGGCACCATTTATCTTATTACTGCAAGTCTAACCGCCTCCATAGTTACGCGTCGTCTTTATATCGTTCACAATTACGTTTCTCCATCATCTACAGGTGTCTTAACGTTTCCCACTATTGGGCTCAGCTCTTTGACTTAACACTAGCTATGCTCTTAAGATAACACAATCAATATTATCAATATACTGAAATAGTACAAAATCTATCTAAACCCACCCTTAACTATTATTAAGGTATACGGTCGTCTAGTTTGCTCTATCAATTTAACCATGATTCACACATGTTAAAGTGTATTAGTATTTTTGTATTTGCGCATGTGTGAGAAGGGAGGACGAGGGTGGTCACCCCATTCCTAATAGTGGTGTACGTTAATATCGATATTGTTAGATTGCGTCATTTCAGTTTGGTCTGTTACAGTGTTTTTCTTGTGTCTAGGAGCAGAATCGATTACAATAGATTTTTTTTTGATATAATGCTATTATAAATAAGTGAGTAAATGAGAAAAAAGGAATGATGCATTTATAGATACAAAAACCCTCTTAGGACGTATTCTCCAAGAAATTATAATTTTCACGCATTAGCTTTGGCTAGTGATAAAATGAGTTCCAACACTTTATTGTTTTTTCATGTTTTTACAAGTATAGTTTGATATAGGCTTTATTCTTTTAAAAATATATTTCAGCTTCAAGCTTGACAAACCTTTTCTATACATTCTATACTTAACAAATTAAAAATACGAAACAATATAACAGGACTATAAATAAGGCCCTAAACGTTGACACCTGACTTATTCACTTAAAAACTGGCTATAGTCAACGAAGCAAACATATGAAAATCAGGAGTTGTACAGCATAAACAGCATAAAATGCGTTGTAGGAAAAGGTATATTAAGAGGTCCATTACCACCTCTGTTAATCGTGTAGGGCGTGTTCTATTAGCTCCTAATTCTTCACTTTAATACAAAATTTATTTGACTCGATTACGTAAAACTTTTGCCACTGAAAAGTATGATTACCATATGTATGACCCAATTCAACGGAAAACGTACTATCGATGTATATTACGTTTATCGACATCGCCCAGCACTATCCTCCTTCGAGCGTTAGTACGCATCCAACGACCGCCGTGGCTGGACGTCCAACGCGCCTTTTGTACCGGCGTTTTCATCGCCACAGTATTACGCGTCCATTTTCACCGTCCCGGTTTTGTACTGGAATTAGCTAGCCTTTGTATGTTTTCCTTTGAAGTTATGATAAAGGCTGTATTTAGTTCGCCTTTGGCGATCGGCGTTTGTTTAATATTTTTATTGCGTGTCTAATTGTTTTTATCGACCAGTTTGTGTCTGCATTGTGTCGATGCATGCTTTATCGAAAATCTATCGTTGAAAACTTGTACGTGCACAACGAAGTGGAGGCAGTTTCTAGTTCGCTTTAAATTTCTTTGCGACGCTTCGTTGCACAAAGAAATGGTTTTTGCACCAATTGTGAGGCACAAAAACTAATGGGTACGAATTGAGAAGGTCCTTTCAGGATGATCGCATGATAAGCAATGACGTATAAAATATGTACAGTTGGTAGAAATTAAAGAATCGTTACACACGAGCACTTTCTACTTTTATTTTGGTGAACAATTTGTGCCTCTTGATCTGCTCTACTAAGTAAATTCTCTAAACTCGATTATTTATTTACATTTTTAATTCTCTTAAATGTTTCATTCATTAGTAGAAAGTAGGGATTACGAAAGTAGACGTTAAATCATATATTGAAATAATTTTACTTTCTAAAAATTATTTTAATGCTTTACTGTTTCTTTATAATAGATTTTCTATGTATCTGAAAAATCCAGCTTTCCATTGTAAAGTTCCAAAGTCCCGAATAAGACATCTGACAACGCTGGTGAATAACAAGAATAATTAAGAATCGCTACATAATATTGTTAGGGACATAATATATGATGAAGAGTGAATTATTACAACATAATCTTGGAAGTCAGATTCTACTTCTTATAATATCAACGGATGTGCTTAATTGCAATCATTGCGTTTACTTAGTAATAGACAGACAATTAATTTTCCTGTACGTGATCGAATATGTTAAATCCGACGATAAATAATCACTGCGTCTCGGTGTTGTAGATCAATCACGCAGTGACAAATTACTGGAAATTTTGTTTGTATAACATCAAGTGAATCTTGTATAATGTATTTTTTATGACAAATATACATTATGCGTAAGAGTTAGAGAATAACGAATATGCCAAAACCAAAATAGGTAATACTAATAAAAAGCCAGATAACGTGCAAATATTTTTTTTTAACTTGGGCAGTAAATATAAGATTAAGAACTATAAAGAATGAACTAAACTAAATGAAAGGTATAGTATCTTTGACAAAATGGCTGCTATCAGCGGAATCTGCTATTTTTTAACTACATAATCCCATATTCATCTCTCTTTTTATCAGAAAGTCATTCATGCATGCCATCCATTTTCTGGTCTAATAAAATTTAAATAACCACTAAATTTCAGGAAATTGTAGATTTGTAAATTTTATTGTTATTTCGTTACTACGTACTAAAAATTACATTGTTGGCGTTCTTAATAATTTCAATACGTTATGAAACATTAATATTGTTATCGAGTTACGTAACGCAATTCAAAGAGAATTTATTTTACGATTAAAACTTGACTTACTTATCAATTTGTCACCATTAAACATAGACATTTTTACTCATTTCTGTGTATTTTTATGAAGCTTCATTTTTATAGTTACACTTGAAAATTCTTCAGGACTGTAAGAATTCTCACGAATACAATTTCTTGCTCATCCTTTTATTTCCTTCTGAAAGGAACATGACTCTTTTGTTTAACCCACCGAGCCATTTGAACATGATAGAACGTTACATTTAAACACTGAGTGTTTATTAAAAGGTGCAACCTAATACTAAGACAAGTAATTTCATAGATATTAAAGAATGCTCGATATAATTAGACTGCCATTTGTAACATTCGGATCGCTATGCATTGTTGCTTTCACAGTTTTAATTACGACATTTCTTGAGCGGACACTTTCTTTACTTTCTTTGTCTCGTTAGGAAGTTTGTTGTTCTTGTCTTTTTTTATTCCTAGAACGTCTGAACGACTACCATTGGGTTTTCTTAAATCTCGGTGTTAATTAACTGTCATGTTATGATTCATTTTTAACATTTAGTTTAATAAATTCTTAAAAGTATTTATTGATACATTTCAATTACGATGATCTATTTTTCTTAATTAGAAACTGACAGGCCGCTTAATGTTTCCGCTTCATATTCGTCAAAAAACTAAGTTTGTTACTTTTGTACAACATTTTAAAATTGGTCGTGATGATTTACTTAGCGCGCACATTCAAAATAACAAGTGACGCGAAATTGTACGCTATAACATAGCCTTGAATTTGACAATACTTCATGAAATCAAAGGTTGTTTATAATAACGATTCTCACGCCCAGATGATATAAGAACGAAAACAAACAAACCCCGTAATAAGGGATCAACGACATACTAAAAGCGTTGCGTAGGAGTGCATCTATTTTAAATCGGTGTTTTCCCTCTCGCTCCAGCTTATAGCAATGACGTATGTCTGTCTCGGGCGCGAGTTGGGCAATTATTGGCAAGGACCGGTGTGCCAAATTACACGTGGATTCAGTTCAGTAGTTTGTTATTATTGACTTTTACTTTTGTTGGCGTGTATACATTTTCATCTATCTGTACTAATACTATGCTAAATGTTTGAACGCCTAACGCTATAAGCGCGAGAAAGGCTGATTTTAAATTAAATCAAATCATTAATTCCGCATACACTTATTAAATAAAATAAGAAAAATACAATAGGTACATATATATTAGATGTATGTGGAGACACATAACTAAAGTTGTGTTATACCTAACAGCGAGTTTTGAATCCCAGAGAAATGTAGCTTCGGTAGTAGCACTACTACTAATGTTTGGATGAAATACTTTGCGCACACTGTATGCGCGAATTGTTAGGACAATTATTAAAATACCATTCGTATTTGTGTTTAATTGTATTTTAATGAATTACTTAGAACTTATAATTGTTTCGTTGCAACAGTAAAATGTGTTTTAATTTTTAGTAACATTATAGTTACAAATGTCGCAATTACGAATGTAAAAATTGAACTATTGGAAGAATTATATCATAAACTGATCGCAAAAAAATTAACTAGGTAGTGTAATAGTAATATAAATATTCCTTATAATTATTTACTTAAATATTAATTTTTCAGTAAAATCATTGAAGCTTTTTTTGATTGTTTTTAATATTTAACTTTGACCCCAATGATACAACGCTTTATTGCAAGGCCGTTACGAGAATTGAGTACATAATTGCATATGAAATTAAAAATATAACCTTATCAGTATAATGCATTTATAAAAACAAAAGTTACTTAAAAATGGGTTTAAAGTGCCAAATTTCAAATATTATCTCCCTTTTTTATTTAGATTACTATTTGTTCCGAGCATACAGAGCCACGTTGGTATGTTTCTTTGTTTGATTTTCGGTTATGCACTAAATTTAGTATAAAACCACTACTAGACCACAGTCGTCCACCACCTACTTGAAAGGGAGTGTGTTCAACTTGAGGGTAGATGTTTGTTTACTATTAGCTTAGTTCTTAACAGTGTTGCTAGTTACTTCGTTCTGTTCTGTTTTTCTTGTTGTAGTTGTGTTTTGTCTAATGTTGCTTCTTTTAAATTTCAGTACTTAGTGACCAGGCTTAATATATTTTCATAAAGATTTTATAGTGTAAGTGTACATAGTTGTCTGGTGTTGTGTAATAGTGTTAGTGTCGTGGAATGGATACATTTAACTAGAACTAACGTATAATGTCGAAGACACTCAACGCGTATAGGATGTGAGTATTACATTAGTGTGTAGACTAAAGGAACGACGGCTGAATAATTTTGTGTTGATTACATGTGTAAGAATTTTAATTCTTGCGAGATTTTATTTTCCCCATAATAGAGTTAACGTCTTGGAAGTAGTGAATGTGGGTTCGAGCTCCGCTCGTGTCATTCATGAGAAATAGTTTTAAAAGGTGTATGAAACATCCATTATAGAGAATGTTTGAAGACTAATGTACAAATCGTGATATTATTTATTATGAATAAGCAATATATTTTCTTGTGAGCTTAAAATGTGTGTGTGTTTTAGTACATCTTTAACGGTTTAAAACGCTAAATACATACATACATATCTTAGCTATTTTAACATTGTTACTGGAGTTAAAATTAACGAGTTTTCAGGGAGTCGCTAGACCTAAGGCCATGCATGTTTTTTGAACGACTGGCCACATTTTGTCTTTTGAGCCCTTATATTTGTTTTATTTAACAGCGATACTAAAAAAAACTTCTTATTAGTATATTAATATTTAAGTAAGTAGTAGATTTGCTGTACATCGTTACGAAGAAAGTAATGAATACTTATGCTTGCCTAAGTTGAGTAAATATATATTTTTCAGTAAAGGTTTCGTAATTAGTAATTTCGTTTAGTGCACTATCCCCGGAGCATCGCAACATCAATTTATCTTTTTTCAGCGTCTAGACGCGATGTTTTCTGTTGATTTACGGCGAATCGTTGTTTATTCATGCCGTTAATGGCTTTTTAATGCGCATTCATTTTTCAATTTGCCTCTGCGACTAGAATCTATTTCCGAATTTTCCCGTTATGATACGTTCAATCTTTGAACCATT
Source organism: Leptosia nina (assembly GCA_963661955.1). Taxonomy (NCBI): domain Eukaryota; kingdom Metazoa; phylum Arthropoda; class Insecta; order Lepidoptera; family Pieridae; genus Leptosia; species Leptosia nina. The sequence goes on along the minus strand of CAVLEF010000004.1, from coordinate 721,245 downwards.
AATTTGTCACTTATATACGAGGCAATAGAGCCGGAGTGGCCTAATAACATAACACATGATTTTCAATAAGTAGGAAAATAAAAATTCGCAATTAACTTAGGCGAAAATGACTTTGTACCATTATTTGTTAACAATTTTCGGTCACTGTGCTCTTGTAGATTAATATTAATTAACTAAAAAAATATAAATAAGCTAAGTCATAAAAAAATTGCAGTTAGGCTACTCTGGCTCTAGCGGCCTCATCTTTGATTTGGTTTCCTTGATCGGTTCTTTTCCAAGCAAGTTGTTGATCAGACTTCTGTGCCCTGTTCTACCGGAAACAATTTATTGTAGTGGGATTCAAACCCAGAACCTTACGAGCGTAACGCAATGTTAGACAACACGTTTAACCATTTGGCTACAAAAACCATTTGACTTAATAGAAATTTTTAATTATCTTATTTTTTGAGATATAGGTGGTGTAACAAAATGAAAAGTAGAAATATTCTTAAATAAAACACTTTAACGGTTTAAAACGCGATGTATATTAGTTAAAACTATTTTGAAATTATTTTAAACGCGTGTGCATAATTCTCTAATTATGTACTTCTAACACTAAGTTGGTTAAAATTCTTGCAAACGATTTCATAGTTAAGTTTAACTGAAACCTGATCGGTTGAAATGATTAAATGTTTTTTTCATTCTTTGTCCCGACTGGCCGTGTCAGAATTTAATACAACTAAGTCCCAACAAAAAGAGTCACTTGCACTTGGCGTAATTCCAATAAAGGGAGGGTGGCCTTTGTTTTCCCATTCATATGATGTCTGTACCTATTATACATTATAGACAAACAAACATATATATGGCATATTGAATATCATGTTTGTTTTGTCTGTAATGAAACTGTCTGGGTTTGTGTGTGATTGTTTTTTAGATGTGTATATAGGAAAGCGCTGTAGTTAAAAATATATTTATATAGTTTTTTGAACGGGATCGTCGCTCCAAGGCTAGCAATGAATGCAATAGAATAGAGTTATGATCATTCTGAAATAACACCAGATTTACAATAATAAACTATTTTTACAAACACTATAAGTATCGGCGTAATATGACTTATATTGAAGCCATATTGAATCACATCTAAAATCAATTGGTGATGGTTCTGCCGTGAAGTGTAATCTCGCTTATCAGTCTATAAAATTAAATAAAACACTTTAACGGTTTAAACTCAACTTATTTGAAAATGATTTTTAACTCGGCCCGACGTTTCGGATGCTTTGCAGCAGCCGTGGTCACGGGGAGATAAATAATAAATTTAAATAGTGTTTTATTTCAATGTGTACTACTCGCGTAAAATATAGACAGTATTTAGTCTATAATTTTTTAAATGTCCGCAGCCAAAGTTGATCGATACAGATATAAATATTTTAACTTACATCAATAGATTCGACGCTTGTGTGTCTCCTTCTGTACAAACGCCTTATAGACTGATGTTTTGATAGGTCTTAACAAAAATGAAGTATTCCTTACAGATTAAGTTGTACCGAAAAAAGATCGTACTAGAACTCTTCGGTTGTAACTGAAACTTGTGTTGAATATTTTCTACAAGTTCCCGAAAGGCTAACGATCTTATGACGGTGAAGTTAACACGTAAATCAAATGTTTGAACAGTTTTCTGCGTCTATAAAATCGTGGCATGTTCTTGTTCAGTAAAAATATGATAAAATATTTTTTTTGTTGTAGAAACACCTATTTTACTTAATAAATACAGAAAGAAACATCGCTTTGTTTGGGGCAAATACGGTTTTCTCTATGAAAACATTGACGTCCCTTGTAGAATGTAACCTCGGTTAGGAGGGTTGTCGCCCTTGGTATCCATGGCAACGGCGTATTTTATGCTACTCGCGTCGGCTTTGGGGAGGCTATAAAACTTTGTAGTCTGGACTTGGGCGGGCGGGGCGTAACTTGGTTAGCTTTCAAGGTTTTGCTATGAGATTTTGGTGAGAATTACCCAGATTGTATTGGGAAGCTTTTGAAGGTTTTCATATTATAGTAAGGGTTATTGTAAAAAAAGATATATATATTATATATCAGTTCGTATGTTAATACATACATACTCGGTATTTTACAAGTTTCGTGGCCTTTTACAAATAACACCCTCGTAATTAAAAGAATTTAAGAGACGTAGAGGTCTTACTTAATACGTGATAGGCCTCATTCATTTTTACAAATTCATCTTGTTGTTTAAATAAACCTATCTTTCAATGAAGCGCTGCTTCAAGCCATGTACACATCCCCCCCCCCCCATTTCTGAGGGTGAGTTAGCACACTCCAACTACAAAGTTAACCCCGCCGGGTGTTTTGAAAACGTGCTTAATGAACTATGAAACACGGCAAACGACAATTATGTTGGACCTAACGAGCGAATACGCATCTCTCTTTCTGTTCATATGAGACAGACAGAGATGGCGGATTCCCGAACCTAGTTGGAGGCTTTTATTTTTAGTGTCGTTATTTATAGTTCAGACGGAGTGACTATAATGCAATAAAGTTATGCTAAATTAAGACTTGACGAAGACTAGCTAAAACTTCTAGTTTGTCTGCCTTTATCAAGAATTTTGAAGAAATCGTTGCTCTAATACCTATCAGGTGGTAGCCATCAAGCTTCTTTCGGTCTTTTAATTTTACGAAAAAATTTACCGGTTAATTTTCGTTATATAACTCTTTCTCTATAAAGATAACGAGATATTAGTTTTTATTCCTTGATATAGTGTTCTTTCAGCAACATGTATTTCCTTAGTTAAAAAACAATTTAACGGAGATTGTATTCAAATCGGTGTTAAAACTATAATTACTATTTTCACTATATAAAATATGTTGTCTTCCTATTTTTTGTAACGTAAAACATGCAACTCAAAATCATTAAATGTTATATGTCTTATTCAAAAATTTTCTAATCTAAGTATTGTCTATATTTGTGAATTTCTTTTTACCGGTTAAAAACGCGAAATGTATTAGTTACCAAATAATTGCTATTACAGACGTTTCCACACGAAAAAAATTTATACAAATCGGTGAAAATTGGTAACATACAAAAATACCTACTCCAATAGGGACCTTTTTGAAATTCAATTACTTTAAACTGCCAAGTTAGAATAATGTTAATCTCGACTGTGTGAAAGCTATTGCAAGCTAAGGCATTCCGGCTACGTGCTTACGATGGCTGCCCTACATTCTCTAAATACCTCTCTGGTGCTAGTAGTGTAAGAATATTTAATATTCTTAATAGTCTTGAAGGCATACCGGAGAGTATTACGTAATTGCTGGTAGTGTTAAACCGAAGATCTTCTTACGAAGCCAAACTTTCGGTCGGAATCTACGGGGGGGGGGGGGGGGGGGAAAAAAAAAAGAAGAAAAAAAGAGAAAAAAAAAAAAAAATATAATAGGGGGGGGGGGGGGGGGGGGGGGGGGGGGGGGGGGGGGGGGGGGGGGGGGGGGGGGGGGGGGGGGGGGGGGGGGGGGGCCCCCGGCGCCCCCCGCCCCCCAACAGGGGGGGGGGGGGGCGGCCCCCCCCCCCCCCGCCCCCGGGCAAAAAAAAAAAAAAAAAAAAAAAAATTTTGGGGTTTTAAAAAAAAAAAAATTTTTAGGGGGGGGGGGAGAAGGGGGGGGGGGGGGAAAATTCCCAACAAAAAAGGGGGGGGGGGCCCTTTTTGGGGTGTGGGCATTCGGGAAAAACCCAGAAAAAATGAAACGGGATCACACTTGACTTTTCCATCCGTGGTCGTGTGGTTCGTCTGTGTATTCCTGTGGTTTGTGACCCGGATTTAAATTCTAGCTAACCGTACATCATTAATCAGATACTTTGTAACATAACGGACCAATCTACCAACGCTGACATAATACATCTATGTAACATCGTAACTAAGTTTAATCGTATTCAGTCGGCTTTGACGTTATTTGAGTCGAGATCTAGACTTATAACCGATAATCTCATTTCAAGAACGCGACTTGCTGGATCAATTGCTCTTGATAAGATTGTCGATAAATAGATTCTTTTTTATTTTTTTTTCACCCAAAGTAGGGTCAAGGTTTTGAGATATGATATTTCTTACTTAATGTAACAGTGGTCCGGCTGCTGAAGGCATCCGAAAGTCGGCTGAAGTTAAAAATCATTTTCAAATAAGTTTAACTAATATATCGCGTTTTAAACCGTTAAAGTGTTTTATTTACATTTTAAACTGATTAGAAAAATGTTGGACCTGGTGGGGATCGTTCTTAAGACCCGTTGATTATTAGCCTGTAAGTCTGTCCTCCTTTTCCTAAAGAAAGATTTTCAAGCCATTGCCCGGCTCAACCGTTACGTCTTTACGGTTTTAAACATATAACCGGACGCGAAGTGTTTACTAAATGAGTCGAGCACTTTCAATTTCCAATCTAAATCAGCGGACGCGAAATGCAAATCGTTGACCCATATCCCCAAGCTGATATTAATGCTAGGCGTATTAGTTCCTATCGCATTCTACGAGCCTTATTGGGCTAATTGAGTTACAGTTATATGTTACGTGACTACGTGATGCTAATATTAACAGTTTGCACATTTGTTTTGGAATTCTTCAACACCTTAGTGAAATTCTGCATGGAAAACTATTTTGATAAGTTAGGATCAATTAGCATGAACAAGACACCACATTTTGTGGTGCTACATGATGGCACTAAAAAAAAAAAAAAAAAATGTTTTTTGTTTGAAAAAAAATACGACACGGGTACGTGCTGTGCAACAGCATAGGATTTAATCAGGATTTTTAATTTGTGTAGCTATAATTGTAATATTAATTTCTGTCAATTGTCCGTTACTAGCAATTTTGTAATAGCCCTAAACATTCGTCATCATAGCACGAAGTCTGTAGTTTACGCTAGCCGTTGCTTAAATAAAACATGACATTTAAACAGCAGACGTGGTCACGGCCCACGGGGCGCCTAAAGATGGAAAATGTCCCTAATGTCAACCCTAAAACTGCTGCATTACTACTACGATTGACCAAATTCCAAATACGACAAAACAGATGGCGCTGGCGTAGTACTTTTTTACTCCGAGTTTTAAACCAATAAAAGTGTTTTAACCTTAATCAACGTTAATTATGCCCGGGAATTGGGTCTAAATAGCATATGTTGGGAATCTATAAAGAAAAGGTATTTTCGGAAACCCCCTCAGTTGTGTAAATCATTTTGCTGTGCAAATCAGGGCCTACTACTTTATAAAACATAAACAAAAGTGTATGCAAATCATTTATGATTTCAAACTAGCCTTATAGCCTTTTAGCTTGATTACGCAGTAACACCCAATATTGACCACCGCCTCCTTTAACAAACAAAACGCAAGCCACAGTAACCACAAATAAATACGAAATCCAATGAAACCAAATACTCTGTGCTTACCGCTAAGCTTTGTAATTAAGTTATACATACAAGGACGTCTACTATTTGTATGTGAAGATTAGGTGGCTCTCAAAATAGGTCGCGCAGCGTATTGTTTGTAGATATATGGCTGGAGTATTTCACCTACCACGGAGTGAAACCCTGTTCTCTATTATAAACAATACTAGCTGCTGATCACCGTGAAAATAGTATCAGCAGAATTGTTATCAGTCTACTCTCTCAAATTCGATTCAGCCGCTTATAGTACAAAGCTCTTTAAAAGATTGAACCAGTCAATTACAAAAGAAAAGATATACTTTAAAATTTTGTACGCTTCTTTTGTAACTCGCGCGCATATACCATATTACACGTGTGTATGCAGTGTAGAAGTGTTTAAATTATGTCTAAAATAAAATAAGCATAGGAAAAATAATGATCATTAATTGATAGAGAATTTAGATTTAATGCCATTTGTGTAACGTTTTAAATAAGAACTCGTCTATTTTAGACCTCTCTTTTTTCATCTGGGTCATCATTGACACCGCCAGTCGCGGATTCGAGTCCCGTTTGTGTCAGTTTTGTTACCTGTTCAATCCAAATGACACTATATGGTTAACATGAAAAATAATCAAATTCATGATATCTATCGTTCATTCGTATCGATTGAACTGGAATACTGGGTGTCGTTTAAACGAGTAGTACTCAAATAAAACCTTTTAACGGTTTAAAACGCGAATTATATTAGTTAGTCTTATCGTGACCATGGCTGCAAAGCATCCGAAACGTCGGGTCATAGTTAAAATATTCTTCAAATACCTTTAACCAATATATTTAAAGCGATTCGCCTTAGGAACTCTCTTTCCACTTATATCAGAAAAGCTCAATCTCTCCGTTCTTTTAAGAGTTTATAAGTTTTACCTTTCCTACTCTTAAGTTATTCTCTCCCCCTACTATCTCTGTGCTATGTATTCTTTCTTTTGCTTGTCATTCCTTCTACACCTACACACTTAATAAGTCTTTCTCTTTTCTCCTGTACATCAGAATGCCTGGAAGAGATCGCTGCTTAGCGAAAAGGCTGCCTTTTATTTATAAGTTAGTACGTAAGATGATTTCTCTTTTTGTATGGGTTATAAATAATAAGTTTATAATAAATAAACATATATTTAAGCGTTTTAAACCGTTGAAGTGTTTTATTCAAATTCAAATTTACTCTACTTAAACTTTTTTCTACATTCTGTACGTGTTGCCTGTTAAAAAAAGATGGCTGATTGTAGCAGTGTTGTGCCATCAATAAATACTCTTCAATCGGATATCCCGCGGTATTAAGCTATGCCCAGTGTTGAGTGTCGCGTTTCCCACTGCTCCCACGCTGTCATCATTTCCTGTTTCGATATTCCATTATTTCGATGTTAGCTTAGGCGATATGTTGATGTCAATATTTGTACTAAGTCAATTTTTAAAATCAACAAATTTTTACAATAAAACGTTATATTTAAAAAAAACATAAAACAAAAACAAACAGATACATATAGTACATTCTTTATTACAATCATTTTTTGTCATTAAATACTCTCTGTAGTTTGTTTACGCGAGTAGCGCACATTTTAATAAAACCCTAACGGTTTAAAACGCGATATACTTTAGTCGCGATTCGCGAATCACGCATGGTGATAAGCCTCGTCTGTCGTAATATATTTCGCATTTTAAACCGGTAAAGTTTTTTATTTAAATGTGTACTACTCGCGTAAAGTACAGACCGAATTTTAATTCGGATATTTATCATGTTCGATGCCACCGTAACGGCATAGTGTTAAATGCAACACGCTGCGCAGTCTGCATTTGTGCAAAGCATTTCACGCATGCCACTTCTAATTGGCATGGAATCAACATAATTAATCGCGAATCACGGTTGGTAATAATCACCCCGTGTGTCATATCTAAATTCAAATCTTACGTTTTGAGTAGAAATCGTGTTGATAACAAAAAAAGTGTGGAAAGTAAGTCTAAAGGTTAAAAAACGAACCTTATTACTAGACGTCTCTTTGTCTATCACCAGATTGTATTTTTAGAATTACGGTCTTAGTGCAATGCCAGAAAACAGGTTTTATTGAGGCGAAGACGACTAGAGTTGTAGCCTAAAATTAACTTTTTGAACCTACTGCAGTGGCGAGTCCTATTTTTATTCAATGAGAGGGGGGAAAAAAAAAAAAAAAAAAGACCCCCCCCCCCCTTTTTCAGGGGGGGGGTTTGCGGCAGGAAGAAACGAAAATGAAATGAAACTTGATATCTATCCATATTTCCAAACCAAGTCCAAGATGTTTCAGAAAAATTAAATTATGAAAATTATGGCCCCGGTGGGGATCTAACCCACGAGCCGTTGATTATTAGCCGTACTATGCTACCATTACACCAACGAGCCGGTCAAAATATACTTCCCGCCGTAGTTGAACCACTTGTACTACAATATTACGGCATCTTGAACGTCGGAATGTTGAAGTTAAAAATTCCATAGTGTTTTAAGCGAGTATAAGTTTAACTAAATAATCGCAATTCATACATGTAACTAAAATATACTGAATTAAAGTTGTTTTATTTAAAATCACCCGATACTATTTTTCAAGGTTTTATTCACGGTCGTTGCGTATCTTATTTACTTGTCAGTGTATCATATGTGTGTTACGTATTAATTCAATCGTTTGAGCTGTTGGATTTATCTAGATCATTTATCTGCTCTTATCGGAAGGACAAAAACGTGCTTTTATTAAAATTTGACCATTTTCTCTATTTCTTCCACTGCTTTTAGCTTTAAGATCTACGAGTTATTTTGTAATTTTCATAGACTAAAATCGAAAACCGGATTTATAATACTGTATTTATTGTAAAGACTGTGTCGCTATAAGTTTTTACATTTTAATTTATTAATCGCATAGAAACAACAGAGGTCTGATCAGCTTGCGTGTTTATAAAATCTATAAGTAAAGCACACCATAATTTTTTTACATAAATATGTAAAATTGGCGGATGTTGAAACAAGAACAATTATGCAGTATTATTTGGATACTTGCTGAATTTCAATGTATTGGATCTTGCGAGACCTACATCCAACGGTGGTAGGAAATGGCTAGACAATTTTTGATAAAACTTATACGATTTTATATGACATATTCCGTAGTGGGACAACTGCCTTAGTAAATATGCCCTATGTCTATATTTAATAAAACTCTCTTATCCCCAGAAAGAAGATCGAATCCCTCGGCAGAATGACGGCTATGACGCAGGAGGAGATGGTGGCCGGCGCGAGGACGGTCGCCGCCGGCCTCGAGGCGCTTAGAGCTGAACAAACGCAGCTGTTAGCTGGTCTCGCAGCCAACACGGATCACGAGCACGAGAAGGCGGCGCTCGTGAGGAAGAGCATCGAGTCTATTGAACTCGGCTTGGGGGAGGCTCAGGTAAGGAACGAAGCGGGGAATTAAAAGTCGATTATACATTTTAAAAAGCTGCGACTCAGGCAGTCTTGGCGGGACACAGCGTTTCGTGCTGTTGCTCTAACCAATTGAGCTGCCGTGTCGTCGATAATTAAATATAATAATTCATTATATAGTGCCATCATGTGCAATAACATGTGGTCTCAACATAATCTTGCAAACAACGTTTGAACAAGACAAGGTTCTTTCTAAATTGTGCTACTCAATCCTTTTTGAAATTTACATTTAATAAACAAATAGAATGTAGCATCTTGTAAAATGCAGGCGCACAACGTTACATTCCTTGTCTGTCGCTCTAAAATATAACACATTATTGGAAGTCTTTGAAAAACGTTCACTTTGATGAAGAACTGGGTTAGTGGCGTTATCTATTCAAACTTCCGGCTTTATCTGCCCGACTATCGAAAGGCTGCCATGTGGAACAGCTCTTTGAAGCTAAACCTTCAAAGCCTTACATATTGCGCCCTACTTCCAGCCTTCGCGTGTTATGTGAAACCTAGTAAAATAAAGGGATCTCAGAGGACAAAAACTTATATAGTCTGTTGGTTTACAATTTTTTGTCTAAATGAGAGTGTGTAGTTGTCGCGCCCTAATAAAATGTTGTTTAGTTATTATGATTATGTTATTTAGATAATATCTCACTCGTTCTTGTTTTGAATAGACAAAATATTTTAAATTACGCCAATTTCGTATATTCAAGAAAATAGCTAAGGTAGGTTACAAAGCTTTAATTTCTAAGGCTTTTTCCGTAATACATAATTGAATTTAATATTTTAGCATTGTTTGTAGTTACGCGGTTACACAATTATTATAGTATAGTAGTAGAATAATAATTATTAATGATTAGGTAGTGAAACATTTTACGGGTCGTGTCTTGGATTATCACCGGATTCAATGTGTGAATATAAAAAAAAGTCATAGCAATATAGAAATCGTATCCGGATCACGAACCGTTCACAGATGAAGCTTAATCGCGTTTCAGCCCAACGGTATAACGGTATACGGCCGTAGCTTGAGGGCGCCAGTTCGTAGCATACATAATATGTAGTCATTGAAAATTTTGATACCCGAAATTTGTGCAACGGAGCGTGAAGGGCGTTGAAAAAGCAGGTCCACTTGCAGTGCTAAGAAGGTCGAGTGTGAGGCTCTACAGTTTTAATAACCCGCCGCCTAAACGCGCTCACCATAATTTAAAATGGACAGCTAATTCGTAATTAAAATGTGTAGGTCAGATTGTGTATTTGTAGGTCTACCTATCACTATATATGTCGATGCAATACAATAAAAACTTTTACTTGAATATATTTATATAATTAACTGAGATTTTATTCCTAAATTTATGGGACTAACTTAATTAATACGTAGCTATACTAACATTATAAAAGTTATTAGAGACGCGCTAATCTCAGGAACTGATTGTTTGAATTTAAAAAAAATACTTTTGCTTTGAATAGACCATTTACCGAGAAAGGCTTTATTATTTTTTACATTACGCTGCGTCAAAATGTAGACAAGTCGGAAAAATTAACCCTCTTTGAGGGCTTCCGTTGCGTGGCGCTAGGAAACGGTTCAAGAAAACAAGAAATATGTAACTCGCAACAACCGTTTCTATAGCAATCCAATTCGGTCGAAATTAAGGCATACTTGTTAGAGTTAGAATAATATTAATCTTGTAAACAACAACACAACGTTTGCCTTTTCAGCTAGTAGGTAATATAACCTCTCATACCAGGGTTAGCACACAAAGGCCGGCACTTAGTAAAGCCGCGTACACACTGGCGATATGATTGCAATCGTTATTAAGAGCACTCCGTCGTAATGAGCTCAATGCAAGGGTTGTCCGCCCCTCGGGGTCGATGAACTGGACTGGGGCTGTCTGCTGAACGTTTCTGTGCAGGCGAGACAGAACTTAGTGGCTAATTAAATGGTAGGCTAGGCTAATACTTAGCCTACACAGCCACTACTTAGGTTTTTAATATTTATAGCGGTTTGGGTTTTAATAATACATCCAAAGAAAGAAAGAAATATTTATATAGCGAGTATATTTGAGTTCAAATAACATGTTTTAATCAACACATGTCTATGTTCTTTTACTATATTTTGTCAAGCAAATGCATTTTACTTAATAAAAATAAAAATTCCAAACTTTATAGGTACAATACTTGCTGACCTGGCAAATGTTTTTGCCGTTTAAAGTATTTCGACTCAATTTGATTACAATAAAGGCGGTTCTTGTGAGTTCGTAAAAGGTAGATATATGTTACGGACTGTTTTAAAGATTATTCAAAAAAAAAAATATTTTATAGATATCTTGAACCATTTTCGCAGCGTATCAAACAAAATATTGAAAAAAAAACAAAGTATTTCCCATATTTCCTAGCTGACATGATAATATTAGAATTAACTAGTCCGGCTAACTATTAACCAATAAAAATGTTCGCAAACCCGGCATGAAAAAGCTTATTCTTACAACGTATTAAAAAAAAACATGTCATAATACAGGTGATGGTGGCCCTCGCGTCTCACCTGCAATCGGTGGAGGCCGAGAAACAGAAGTTGCGAACCCAAGTACGCCGCCTGTGCCAGGAGAACGCGTGGCTTCGTGACGAACTTGCAGCAGCGCAGCAGCGCTTGCAGGCGTCCGAGCAACGGGTCTCGCAGCTGGAGGAGGAGAACAAACACCTGGAATTTATGGCGTCTATCCGGTAAGAATTATCGATAATATCCTGTTAAAATTTTATACGAATTGTCTATTAAATTTACAACTTATTAGTCTTTGAAGATTCTGTTTTGTTTTTAAGTATGATTTGATTAAGAGGAAAATATCACCTTTACTGACAATCTAGTCTTACATTTAATAAATAAAATTGTATTTATATAAGAACTTTAACGGTTAAAAACGCTAATTATACTTTTCAAATAAGTTTAACTGATATATTTCGCGTTTTGAACGCGCGTTTGTTTTTTTTAACGTGTGCTCTTCGCGTAGACTACTGATCGTTTTTAATGTTGTATTTTTTAATTTTACGGAGTTACTAAAGATTGGATAAAAATTATTTCCAGTAAATACGACAGCGATGTGACAGAAGAGAACGACACAAATCGCAGCGGACAGACAGACAACAAGCGCGACGACCCGATGGTCGATCTGTTCCCCGACGATGACCACGAAGACAATAGGAATAATAAGTGTATGTATTGCTAAAAATATTAGGAGTATATTTTCGCTGTAGGCTATTTTTTTAACAACCGGTCACAAGGCTGCGCAATTAAGCAGTTCCAACAATTGTAAATTGTTTAAGGCTTTCACGGCCATCTTTCAGCATATCATTGTCATCATTCTAGTTCTTAAACCCAGTTAAGAATAGATAAGCTACTTATCATGACATCGTAGTTAGGCTACTCTGGCTCTAGAGGCCTCATATAATGTTGTTTTGTAAGTAAATTTGACTTATAACATTGAACAAACTTAGCACAATGACACATTTAATTTACTACATCTCTTGTTTCATATTTCAGCGATGTCACCAACACCACCATCACAGTTCGCGCAGCAAGTGAACGCGGGCTACGAGATCCCGGCTCGTCTGCGAACCCTCCACAACCTGGTGATCCAGTACGCCTCCCAGGGCAGGTACGAGGTGGCCGTCCCGCTATGCAAGCAGGCGCTCGAAGACTTGGAGAAGACGTCGGGCCACGACCACCCGGATGTCGCTACTATGCTTAATATATTGGCACTGGTATACCGGTAAGAAAAATGTGCTTTGGCGCTACTGCAATCAATAATTGTTAATGATTATTAATTTGAAACTACAAATAGAGGTCGTTTTTTAAATCTTTGCTATATATTAGTATACGTTTCTACATGCACAGGCTGTTAATTAAATTTACTTTTACTTATACTTTTGTATAAAACTTTTATGTCCCTAACAACTACATAATGCAAAGGAAATGAAAACACGCACTTCACTATATTATTTATATATATTACCTATAATCAATGTTTCTTGTTAATTCGAAAAAGAGTTGTCGCACATAAACTGCTACACCGATTTTAATGTCATTTTGCTATATCTAGTTCAAAAATGCGATTAGTATATCAGCGCCCGTCTTACGAGGTAATGTTATGTAAGAACGATTTTGCAACATTCCAGAGACCAGAACAAATATAAGGAGGCTGCTAACCTCTTGAACGACGCGCTGTCCATCCGAGAGAAAACTCTCGGCGAGAATCACCCCGCTGTGGCTGCTACTCTTAACAACCTTGCTGTGCTCTATGGAAAACGAGGTAACAAAGCTCTTTTAATTAATTATTATTTGTATAAGTCTTCTCATTCTCACGGCCATCAAAATCTTGTCAAGATGTATGGTTGGGGTATTTCTCCTCTCATAAAGTGAACCGTCTGTTTGTCTGTCCTCTTACTAATCTGAAACGGCGTCCACAGCGATTCGTGTTGCCGCTCTAACTAGTTGAGCTACATCATATACATTGTTACTGTTCATATGCTAACAAATACTTGCTTGCACGTAACGATTAATAAATATTAACAAGAGTAAGTCAGCATTGCCGATACGCAAACATTATGTACCTGAAAATGTGTGTTAATTAAATCACAATGGGGTACGCGAAACGACGAACGAACACAATTGCCATGCAAATACTTGTTTTACATAAACTAAATAATATTTAGGAAAAGCTAATATATGTCTACATATGTTCAGGCAAGTACCGTGAAGCCGAACCGCTGTGTAAACGAGCGTTGTGCATCCGTGAAGCGGTTTTGGGACGCGACCATCCCGACGTGGCGAAGCAGCTCAACAACTTGGCTCTTCTCTGTCAGAATCAGGTACGCGTGGTACACCTGTAACCATAGCAACCGATATGTGTGGCTCATTTTGGCTAAGAGAGGTTGTTTTCGACACAGCATTGTATTTGAGTATGGAAGTTTAGTATCTAGAGGCATTGAACTGAAGAATGAAAAAGTCAAGAGTTTTTAAAGAACACTCGTCAACAAATACTTTGGTCTGCTTCGAACCGGTCGGACCAAAATTTTCGATAACATTGTAAATTTAGCACAATTATTTACTGTTTACTTCTCGTATTTTGTCATGTTATTGTCATATATACTTAAACGTTTATTTACGCATTTATATTCTAATGATTAAATTTATATTTCAGAATAAATACGAAGAAGTAGAGCAATATTATCAACGTGCGCTGGAGATCTACGAGAGCAAACTCGGGCCGGATGACCCTAACGTTGCTAAGACAAAGAACAACCTTGCCTCTTGCTATCTCAAACAGGTACTGTTTCTAATTCTTACGTTGTTTTACTCATCTACATATATTTATGCAGATCAGGACAAACGATAATGTATAAACAAGATGCACTGGTGACCCATTGTGCATTTGTCACTAAAAATTCCTCAGACTGAACCCGACACAAGTATTAACATCTTGCTGGCTTTCGTATTTGGTGTTTTGGGACACATGGGAAAATACCTTTAACTTTTTAAAGTATTTATAGCGATATATATTAGTTAAACTTTTTAATGTACCCAGTGTACGGTGGGAATCAAACCTGCGATCACGATTAATCGCCCAAAAAAAATACTTTGCTCTTTTTATTGTTATACCAATAGATGTTTTTGTTTTAATACGTTTCTTGAGAATACAAAAATAAAATCGTTAAACGTAGATAGCTCTCAATAATAACAAAAGATTCCTGGCAAGATTTCTATCTGTGACTGTTGTTTAAATATAAAATATTCTGGAATATCTTATAATCTTTATTGCAGGGCAAATACAAGGAAGCGGAGACTCTATACAAACAAGTGTTGACTCGTGCGCACGAAAGGGAATTCGGAACTATTGATGGTGAGTCACTTTCTATTGATCGCCGGTTTGGTAATTATCCTCATAAACTAAGCAAAGATATAATACGACTTTTAAGGTACATTTTTAAAGAGATATCTTTGTTTTTTACTTAATTAAATGATTTGGATGAATTGTGAGAACCAGCTTATTTGATTTTTTTTAAGATTTTTCTTTTATTTTTTGTTTGTTTTTTCAGAGTATATAGCGTCATTAAAAAAGCCATATACCGTCATTAACAAATCATCCCCCTAGCTATAAGCGATATAAGATGTGCAACACATTGCCCTCTGCATTCCTTTATTTTAAGCTTTAGGTGTATTGAAATAAGATCGAAGGAGATATAATTTAGTACTTACCTTGTTTTCTTGTATATGAGAATTTATAAAGACTTTGAAGTAAATTATATACATACGAAGAGTTGTGACAGAGTATTTAGTAAAGTTAATTCTGTTTAATTTTTTCTAACTCAAATTTATATGAATATTTAATAAAATGAATGTTAAAAAGTATTTTTAGAAGACCAAAACTTAAAATTCTACTAAAGTCTACGAGGCTATTTGTGCTGCGTGTTATTATTATTTTTTTAATGTAAAGTCTAGCTTAAAAGGCTTGCTTTAGTAAAGAAAATGATTGAAAATTTTAAAAACAAGGCTTACGCAGTTGTTAGTTAAGTTCCTTAGTTTTTCTCGTTGGCTTTTTCTTTCAAACGTAGACAAGCGATAACGCGATTATGATAATGCCCAGCGCACACATAGCAAGATAGGAGATTTACTGCCGAATATCTTTAATGTCACTTCAGCTTACAATGTTTGGCTATGTTTTGTCCCTTTCCCGCATCATATCTTTAGTATTCTAACAAAAGAGGCAACATGATATAGCTATTAGTTAAATATTATTAAAATTCTAACGGATTTATAATCTTGCGTTATTCACGACTAGGTTTTAAGAAGACTCGCCTAAATTATCGCTTGTGTACGTCAACCTTTACCTTCTAGATCTCTGCCTGCATTTGGTGAACACTCGAATGTTTTGAGTAGAGTTAGTTTTCTTGCCTTAGATTAGTCGGAAAATGTATCGTGAAATGTATCTGTGAAGCAAATATAAATATGGTGATAATATATTGTTCGTGATGACACAACTAATATTAAATAAATGTTGTTTTTTAAGTTTTATAAGATAATTTTTGGTCAGACTAAATATAATAAATATCTTCAAGTGTTAAAAAATGTCTATATTCCTCGAGTGAGAGGAAAGAAGCCAAGAAGCTTAATTACAGTGTACAAATAAGTAGCACGTTGCAGCTTTCTAAAATTTAATAGCATGAATAGATAGCATTGCTTTAAGGCGTTTATATACTCGAAAGACTTTCAAACGGTTTAAATTGCGAAATATACGTGGTTCTAGTTGCTGAACAGCATCTACAATGTCAGGTCATAGCTAATCATCTGACCTAAAGAGAAATTGTTAAAAGATGTTTTATTATTCAATAAATCCTACTTACTATATACTTTCGAGTACATACTCGCCTCTAAGTGCGTGTATTTTAAAGAATATAATTTTAATTATATCAATATGTATTACTTGACTGTGAAATGTCCAGTTTCACGGCGTCAAGCGAAATTGATTTATATTTTTAATCACAAATACTTTTCTAGAAAAAAGTATTTTGTTGTGATCGTATCAATAGTTCCTTTTAATGTTTTCAAAATATATAATTTAATACTTAACCTTTGCTTACACAATATGACTACAGGATCCAGACCTTTTTTTACTCAATTTTTATATACTTAAAAGAAACTACACCATTTCCCAATATTTGTCCAGCAGCTGTTAAAGAGTCTGGGTCCAAAATACCCGGGTGTGGTAAGCAAAGATTACGCTATCAATGTAGGTTGCCAAAGTGTATGTGATGATTATACAAATACAAATGTTTTATATATGATTTTTAGCATTGTCTGTGCAGAGTACATATTTAAATAAACACTCGACGGTTTAAAACGCGAAATATATTATGTAACCTATTTTTAAAATAAATAACGACTAGATGTGGCGCTAGGAGTTTTGATTTTTACATTAGAGACGCCCTCTTAAAAATAATATGCTTAATATATGTCGCGTTTTAAACAGTTTCAAATGTTTTATTTAAAGATATGAATTTATTATATAAATGTGAGGCTGAGTATGCCAAAAATGTGCCTTGAATATTTTATTCTTACAAAGCAATTGTTAGTTTTGTAGAAGGTAAATATATAAATTGTAAAGTTTTATGATATTTTATTTCGCGCGGGGATGACTTGTTATAACTTCTTGTGAATAGGTGAGTGACACAAGTTTGGTTTATTTCAGAGTGGCACAGGTAGGAAAGGTTGCCATGTCGAAGACTCTATTAAATATTGACTTGCCAGTTGTGTCACGCCTTCCCAACTTGTGTCACTTTCGTCCTACACAGATTCAAGTTGGCAACACCATTGTAATTTATTTGAATAATTTTCAAATTAACAGTTTTGCATGTTTTGTGTGTTCTCAATTACAATCCGTGCAGGAATCGTTGTCAGATTTCAATTGTTTCGCTTTTGAGTAGTGATAAACACTAATATTATGTTTTAACAGGCGACAACAAACCGATTTGGCAAGTGGCCGAGGAACGCGAAGAGAACAAGCACCTGCAGAAGGAGAACGCCCCTTACGGAGAGTATGGTGGATGGCATAAAGCAGCTAAGGTGAATAAATATTAATACACAAGGGTCAGAGAGATGCGTGTATTAATAGGTTGAACAATTTGATGGCGTGTAGGACACGATAGCTCAATTGGTACATTGATCTTAAATATATTAAATAATACTTCTTCAGGTCGACTCCCCGACAGTGACGACCACGCTTAAGAACTTGGGCGCACTTTACCGACGCCAAGGCAAATACGAGGCGGCCGAAACCCTCGAGGACTGCGCCCTTCGCAGCCGAAAGGAGGTATTTTGATTTGCTCATTATTTTTTATCTGAACACGGTAACGCTGGAAACTAACACCTGTGTGAAATTAAAACAATCGCTTTTAAAAAGTATTCTAGTAAAGTTATATAAACAACGCGGTACGATCCGGTTGTTTTGCCGGTCGAGTCCTGTTAATATCAAATCTTCCTCAATACTAAATACCTAAATGCCATCCCGACTAAAATGCATAGAATCAAGACGAAACAACTTACTTGTATATGCACTTACCTTAACTAGTTAAAAACTAAATACATACTCCAAATTTATATTCACTAGCTCTGAAACCAAAGGCGTAGAACGAATAAGAAGAACTGTCGAGAAACTCGCCGCCATTCTTTTTATCGCCAAGTTTTGATTTACTTTTTCGATTTTCTAATAAATTACTATGCCTACCCTATAATAACTTAATTTTATCGCATATTGATAATTCAGACACACAGTTAGTTAGTTTCTAGTGTTATTACTAATGAGAAATGATAAAGTTGTAGAGTAAATCTTTTAATATAAATAGTTTTTCTTAAGCATGGTTTCTCTTATGTATGTAATCTAATTTCAGTAGATTTCTTAATGTTCCTTGCACTTTCTTATAAATAGTTCTACGATCTTAAAATCCCATATGAATCTAAGGTACACTTTCTGTATTAAATTTTCTCAAAGTGTTAAATCAGAAATTGTTTAATTATTATTAACCCCAAACTAACGAAACGTGTACCTCGGAGGTCGTACCCTAACTCTAATAGAAGTACTGTGCGTTAGGCATTGGACATGATAAAGCAGACGAAGGGCCGCAGCGCGCGCGCACGAGACTCGCTCGATCAACAAGAGGAAGAGATCACGGTCGGTTGATTTCTCACTAATTGGTTGCTTCGCGGCGTGTTGCTGTTCTATATTACTCATTTAAAATTGGAACAATTTATTTTTAATAGTAAATTGAGACAGAAATAGGTCGACATCTTGCTCAGATGGGAAATGGCTGAGGTACCTTCCATCAAGTGCTTTTAATATTCAGCTTCACTGAATCTATAAATAGGCACAACGTCATTTTTTACTTGTTTGTTGGAGAATATTTTTTGTTGCAAAAACAAACAAACAAACATAAATACAAACAAAGTCTAATGATAGTTATATTTGTTAAGAGTAATTGTAATCGATCAATCCCTACTACTGAATAGCAGAAGTACATAATTAGTCCTACATTAAAAGAACAGCAACTTGCCGTTCAAAATTAATCGTTTGCAAATCACTCTTATTTTAACATTGGAATTTGAGCTTAAAAACTTGTAACCATTTGATCTTTCTCGTTGTTTGTTGAATTTTCACGCTTCTGTCATGTCCCATTGTGGTGGTTTTCACTTGTTTTATATATGTTGTGTATATATTTGTCATATATTTTCAGATGTTGCCGAAATTTGTATATATTTTATCGATTTTAAGTATCTCCTGAAAAAAAATTACTATGAAATATTACACACCTTCAAAAGACGATCGATGTTACTAAAGCATCGATTCAATTATAATCGATAGATTAGTGTCGATTCGAAAATTTTTTTTATATTTCGATTGTCATTTACAATTGTGTTGCCAGCTACCACCCACGCTTATTTTGATTTGCACATTTATTTTGTCGTTTTTGTCCGTAGGGCACGAACCAAACGAGCGAGCCACGCATGAACCTAAAATCGAAACTTTTCAATGCGCTAGGTATCAACACGGGGAATGCGCCACACCAGTAGCCCACACTTAGACCTAGACCTAGATTAAGTCCTAGATGCCTATTTTAAGTGCTCACTCGCTTATTGTGTGGACTCTCTTTGAAAATGTCATTTTTATAGTACGAACGTTTTATCGTCAAAAATGTGACTTGACATTTCACTCCATTAAAGAGAGTTCACGCTTTATATTCATTTATGCCCGCCTTTTTTATTTTTGTAGTTTTTATAATCTTCAGCATGGTAACCCTAGTGCTATAAAACGCAAAAGGACGGGCGCACGTAGTAGGTTTTATTTATTAGCATGGTTAGGATAAAAAACGAGAACAAAAATATTATATTTCACTTAATGATGAATCATGTACCGTCCGACGGAGAATATATATTTATTAAATGTTTTAGCGTCATGACATTTTATCATGTTGAAAGTGCACCTCGAGAGTAGATGTCGCTTCGAACGAATTTGCATTTATTTGTGGTTTAACGAGTGCCATAGCCAAGAGAAACGAGTCGAGTTGGCTATGGCCCCAAGGTTTTATAATCTGTGTGAGGAGACAACGATTTTATTTTATTTGCTTGAAAATTATTTTGCTGATATTTTATGGTTGAATGTTTTAAGTGCATGTGAATTTTTGTACTACAAGCGAGCGGAATTAAGGATTATTCAATTGGTGGCCGATTTTTTTGAGAGAATTTTATTTAAATCGTAAAATTTGTTTTGACTATTTTTGGATCTTTTATTGCATTGTCAATTATTGTCAAATTTAAAACGATGTTTTTCAGTAGGAATAGTTCAATCATCAATGACGTTACAGGAATTCTACTTAGCTTAACCGTGGATATCCCCTGTATATAGAAGTAGGTATCAAAATTAATATTGCAGAAAAAATAAAACTTTCCATAAAATAGCATCTGCTGGTTACAATTTTAAAAATGTTTTATGTCAAATGCCGCCATCTTGATAAATAATTTCGCCCGCTTTATTTTTTATCTGTGCAACCGAGATTTTTATCTGTTTTAACGTCACTTATTTATATATAAACTTTTCATTCCAGTCTAGTTTATATGTTTTGAAGTAAGCTTTACAATTTAGGAGTTTTTAACATTATTATAATATTGTATTTTTATATAATTGATATTTTACGGCAATGCTTGGTAACGCGAAGCAAATATATTATGGATACAAAAATAATTTGAAATAACCGATTATCATCATGAATCTCTGTTATTCAGTGCCCCATGTCACAATAATACTATTGCGCGTCGAATGATAATTAATTTTTAAATGTTAATAAATATTTATATAACACTCTTTCGTTTTATTATTCACTTTAATGATGACACAATTCGAATTAAATCCTTGTCTAAACGATATTATTCGTGGACGGTGGTGAGTTCGACTCTCACCGGGTCCAGCATCATTCTAAAATCTATTTATCATTTTTCTGTGATGAGCTTTCTGGAAAATCTCGCATTTCTGCCCGGGTCAATTACGTTTAGGCTTTAGTCTGGATTTCTGAATGCTTGTCAAAAAAAAATGTACTTTAATTTTTTTGTTACTATTTTACTGTTCTGGTAAATTTAAAGCCATACCCATCTCTTTCCTTTGTTTGTGTTGTGACTGCTGTCTTTCTAATACCTACAGAAAGATACTAATGTTTCTTATTTAACAATTCCCTTAGCATGAGGCTCGGAAGGTCCCAGTGCGAGCACAGTAACCCTTCGTGAAGACCAACGGTGCTGATCATTACTCAACCATCAAGATGGAACAGTCGTCAGCTATGATCTAAAAAATGTATTGGCGTAATGCGAAAATTTTAAAATACTACTTGAGTCGAGGACTGCTTAAACGAAAAATGATAGTACTAATATATTTAATTTTAAATATATATAAATGTTGAAATGAAAGATAAATCCAGCGATTTTGTTTAGATATTAAACGGCTGGGGCTCAGTGGCGGCGTTAGGTGCCGGCGACTGAAAAAGATTTATTTTCATACAGTTTCACGAGTAAAGACAAGAGAAGAAAACAAGAAAGGAAAAAGGGGGGCAAACCTAATTTCGGCCACGCCCACGTGTCTAACGCCGCCACTTCTGGGCCTCACATTTCACCATGGATCACAGACTAGTTCAACATTTTCGTTCTTCCTTTTTCGTAATAAATGCGTTTCGTAAAGCGAAAAGTTATTGATTATTAAAAATAAGGTTTGAGGTCGCATTTGGCCCGTTAAGCCCAGGATCCTTTTCCGTTTGTTTCTTGAGATTTTTATTATTTACATAAAAAATACTATCAATTTTCGTCGACTTGGAAAATGGCGTGAAAAATTGTGAGTCTAGATCTGTAAGGAGGTTAAAACTTCTCAAAATGCGTTGAAAACAACTTTAATAAGCTTTGCTTTTGATGTCATTGAGAAATCAATATCGTAAAAATGAACAACTATAATAAAAAAATAGCTTATAAATAAAATTAAGTTGACAAGTGAATGTTTTTATATATAACCATACATTCCTAACAACGAATCTAGCAAAAGCTTTTTTGATCGTATGAATAATATATTAGTAAAAAAACTAATAATATTTATCGTCGCTAAATAAAAAAAAACATTAAACAAGATACACTAGGTTTGATAATTGTGGGTTAGATTAAAAATAATTCGTTTGTAATTGAAACACGTTTCAAAAAGACTAAATCAAGCTTCCGCACATTAATATTGTAAGTGTAGAGTAGCTTATTCAAGTGTAAATGGCAATACTTAGTTAGGGACATATGAGGCTGCTAGAGACAGAGTGACCTAAATACAAAAAAACATGATTTTCAAGGAGGAAAATAAAAATGCGGAATTGACTTAGGCGAAAATGAATTTCTACTATTATTTGTGTAAAAATTATAGTAACAATTTTCGGTCACTGTGCGCGTGTAGATTAAGATTTTTAGATTATAAAAATAATTCAAATTATAAAATTGCAGTTAGGCTATTCTGCCTCTAGCGACCTCATATTATCTCTATATTATAAGACATGGATTTTAAAATTCGATGGATGGAGACATGGATTTAAAGTTAACCGGGTCCGGAATGTATCTATTTGATGAATTCCCGTTTCTGTGTCAATCCGAAAGTCTAAAGCCAAAACAGGTCGACTGCACATCATAGTTGTTTTTGAACGTTTAACAATTTACAACGTGACGACTTAAGTATAGAAGCCTTATTAATAGTGATTAGTATTATCTACAATTAAGTATTGCCATTTTATAATAAGCACACAAATTAGGTAGGTTATATTTTAATTTTACATAGATTTATGATATTGCTTTTCGATTTTAGCTTTAAGCAAATTATGTGCTTGTGTTTATTGAATACGTCACTCATTATTTTAACCAATTGATCTCAAATGCATTATTTTACTTAGTTGAAATATATTCTTTAAAAATGCACTGTGTTTCCTTTTCACTTCATATCCCTACAATCGAGTCAATGGTTAAACGCCTAGCATAGCATTAAGGGTGAAATGTCCTAGATTTGAATCCCGAGAGAATATTAAAAGTTCGAGTACTTAATTTAGCTTTAGACAGGAACACGCAACCTATTGGCTCTTAATAAAATGGACGTAAATATTTATGATATAGATTCATTTTTTTTTCTTAACAATAATCTTAAGCTTAGTACACATCCAATTAAATAATTCACCAACCAACTCTTAGAATCGAACCCCACCCGTTGTTTCTTTTTTTTTAAATAGATATTTACTTTTTTTAATGATAAAATATTAATTGTCGAAGTTTTCCCCATATTTTCCAAGCAACTAAACTAATATCACTATAAAAAAATAGAAGAATAATTAAGGCGAGGTGTTATGTTGTATGTTTTACAGTTTTAGTTAATCTGAAATTTTATTAATGTCTTTTTATATACATAGTCTTAGTAGTATGTATATATAATATAAGCGAATATTTGTAACTGTTGTCATTTATTTAAAAATAACTAAGTAAATTTTTTTTTTGCAAGTTATGGAAATAAAGTTTTTTTCCTGCAAAATTTGTCTCACCAAGTTTGTGAGTACGAACAATTGTTCAGTCAAGAATTCACAGTCATTAAAAATATCATCAAAAATAAGTCACGTCAAAATTATAGAGTGCCCGAAATAAATAATCTTGCCGACGACGTTTTATTGTGTTTGGTAAACTCATCAGTACCAAACGACCGAATTATTCTCAACTAGCTTATAGGTCAGGATTCGCTCAGGAAACGATATTATTTTGTGATTGTAGATATATAAGTGATTGTAATTAAAATATAAATGAGAATGCCCAACCCTTGATTGAGTCTCAGGCCAAAAATGCAAGTCGAATTGTTTATTAAAAGGAAAAAGCATTTCACAATAATTTTATTTAAAATATCTTAGTTATTATTTAAAATATTATAGTGATTAGAATAATGAAACAACTCATCTAGAATTTAAATATGTATCACAAATAAAAAAATAAGAATAAAAACAAAAAGTTTCTTTTAGAGAATTTAAACTTTTTTCTCGAAAGTTTAAATGTTGGCACACAACTTAAAAATTATTAAGTTTTGGATAGGGTCCACCATACACAAATTGGTCAGAATGGAAATGAAAGGATGGAAACTGTATACCCCTTAAAGGATCTAGGTCGACTTAACCAGTAAGCCTGTATAAAGGTAAAGAGTTTGTTTATTTGTTTGAATGCGCTAATCTCAGGAACTACTTCGAATTTAAATATCAATTTGTGTTGGGTAGGGCATTTATCGAGGCAGACTAAAAAACATTACGCTGTGACTATTAGGAGAGGTTTATTTTCATCTTTGCGTTTCCCAGGCGTACGCTGCGAAAACAGTTAAGATATAAAACAAAAAATATGTATGAAAGAATGATCAAAAAAATCATCGCCACGCTAATCTCTATCTTCTTAGACTAACTTACAATGACGACTGGACGCAGCCGACGTCGTGGGTGACAGTTTAAGTTTATAAAGATGAAGAGGATGTCTGGAAAAACAAATTTGAATGCAAACAAAATACTCTTCGCGGACGAAGTCGCTTACACAGCTAGTGTCCTGTTCATGTAATTGCAAATCCTTTGTTTTTATTAAATCCATATGTCTGTTTGTGGCCTGAAATTGACATTTGCTGCTAATAAAACAACAAGCCCCGCTAACTTATGTATTAAACGTAAGAAATTCTACGTTCGAATCCCGGGAAAATTTTATGACTAGATTCCTTTTTTATGAGTTTGTAGCCCGTGCGTATAAATTTACGATAAAAATGACACAAAAAACAGTATATTGTTCGTCGACGCGCCCGAGTTGCAGCTGCCAAAACAAGGGGAATACTTTATCGGCGATCTTATTGATGATGCTGATGAAACAAATGTATGAGGTGAACAACACTTTACAACTTTTCACTATCGAATTACAGTTTCAACTACTGGTAAAGTTTTTTAATTCCGCGGCCATTGGGCCAATTTTTCCACAGACATATTTAGGTCCATAAATTAAGTACAATATTTACGACATATTGGGACACCACCATGGCTTCATATCCCACGTTACCACAGCATCGAAATCAGGTCGTCGTCAAAAATATATTTTTTTAAAGTTTAAATAAGGCTATTTTCTAACAATACAGTAACACACCACACACAATTTTTTCGATATTAGCTTCAAGTTATTTAGTTATTATATTTTAGTTATTTACTTTTCAGTTCTAAAAGTCTGAAAGCCCGTTTCCCCCTCATGGGGCATGGGGCGATCACATTTATGTGTCCGTTTTACTTATCCGTTCTTTTAACGGACAAGTAGTTGATCAGACTTCACTGCCTTCCGACGAAACATCTCTGGGATTCGAACCTAGGACCTCTCGCGCTTAATGCAATGCTAGGCAATACGTTTATACCATTAGACTACAGAGGCGGTCTTCTCACTTTTCAGAACTATTTAACATATATTTCACTGCGGTAAAACCTGGTTAAATGAGACCTGGAAATATGAGAACCTCGATTATTGAGAGTTGCAATGAAGTTCCGGTTCTTTTTTTATTACATTACCTCTGTTAATGGTACTTTTTGAACCTGGTTAGATGTGATTTGGATTCTAAGGAGATTTCAACGTTTACCTCTTTACTTAAGGAACCGCAGCTCGATTAGCTGCATAAGTGAGACAAATAATTGAGGTTTTAACACGTTATGACATGTTTCTTTATAATCAAACGCGGCGGCCTTTGTAAATGAAACTATAATTTCAAAATTGCTTAATTGGAAAACTGGATTATTGGAAACACTGTATATTTGGTATACCTATTTGTTGGTCTCTTGATATCCGTATTAACCAGATTTCACTGTTCTAATATATTTTGCGTTTTATACCTTAAAAAGTGGTTCATTTAAATAATATATAAACTACATACAACGTTTAACACAGCTTAGTTAAGACAAATAGAAAGCAAAATCTCAGAAATTCCTTTTTCACCATCACAGTGCGGAACCCTAAAAGAGAAAGTTTTTTTCAACTAACAAAGTATCTTTGGGGTCTGAATTAATACTGTCCTACCCTCACTAAGTACAGCTATTAGATAATTATAACAAGTAGAAAATACTTAACCTCGTTGCGCTCAGAACAAAGAGGCCGCCTATTTACACACATCATTTCGATATCCTTCCTTCTACCCTGTCTATTCTAATAACTGGTTTCATTTCATGCTCGTTTTACTTTGATAGCAATAATTAGTAGTCTAGACTCTAGATCTGGCTAGATTATGTATCTACTATTGCCGCTGTTTAATAACTGACATTTTAGATTTGCATTAATATTTTGGGAAAATTATTTGAAAGAGTCCGGAGGATCCGTTTTTTCAGAAATTTTTCAGAAAATATTTAATATAATTATATTAGTTGGTAAATAATGCAGGGCTTTTTCATCTGTGGTGGCTTGGGACCCAGGCGGAATTTCGACATTCGTACCACCAATATCAAATTTTCCAGAAGTCCAACATGTCTCAGAAAAATTAGAAACAGGTTAGCCCAAAATAATCATAAAACGTCAATCTCACTTCGAATTGAGTTCTTGAAATAGCCTTTATAACAAATACAAGTAAGTATGATAAGAAAGAAAACAATAAATGTTTATAAGTAAGATCCCATTATTGTGACTGCAATCTATCCGTCATCGAATTACGGGCGTGGGAATCAAAGGGCGACCCCAACCCTCTTGGGACTTCGCCACCTCTCGTACCCCTAAATGGACTTTCACACTTAAATCTTAATTAAAGCCTAATATAGTAATTTTAACAAGCATTGAAAATAATCAAGAATTATATTAAGCTAGGCGATGTGGCAAACATTATTTTGCTACATCAAGAACTTCAACGAAATTTGATTACGGTTCTTTTGAGTTAATCTTACAAGATAGACGTATACTACTGCGGATTTTCTTAGATTATTTGAAGAAAATCAATTCTTTTTTACATATTTTTGGGTATATTGAACCGTTATTGCAGATTTCCCCATTTCCCTTTGTTTCTCTGTTCCTAATGGTCACAACGTAGAGTTTTAAGCCAAAAACCTTGTGTAATTTGAACCAGTAGTTCCTGAGATTAGCGCGTTCAAACAAACTCTTCAACTTAATAATATTAGTATTGATATCATATTACAAGCAGAAACGTGATTCATTATTATAAAAGTTTAAGTCATTATTTTCTGTAGTTTACACGAGTACTAAACGTTTAAATAAATCACCAAATTGTTTGAAATGTGTAATGCATTAGTTAACTTTAACTCCACCCCGCGTTCGAGTTCAAAATAAGTTAATAAGATATTTTGCATTTTAGTTTGAATTTTAATACAAAAAAAAAATAATATTCTTTAATAGTGATTCCTAATTATTAATTTATTATTATTATAAAAAATTACATACGCGGGGCTTAAGGCAAATACAATCGTGTATCCGTTTTACTTGTCGATATAGAGAAGGTCGATATTTCTGTACCCTTCTGATCAAAACTGCCTTTCCCCTTTTTTGTACCTTGTCCATATGGACTAAACTAATACTATGCGGTAAACAAAAAAGTGACTAAGGAGTAGTTTTATACAAGTACATAATGACACCAATGTCTAATAGGCCAAATCCCGCCCAAATGGACTCCGCCTATAAATACAGTTTATATTAGTACAGTAATTCAAAAAAGTTCCTATCAACCACGTATCTACAATCGATATCGTATGTAGAAAATCAATTAAATATTCAACATATTATGTTTTTGAAACCGAATTTATTAAAATAATTATACATAAAAAGTTACCAAGAAGCTAAAGGAAAGTCTGATATTTATTGTACTTAAAACCGTTTCTTTAAGGATGTCATTATAAAATTCTTACTCATAAATCGCAAATTAGAAACATTCTTGAATAGTGGACTTTGAATCAATAAAAATTTCTAAACTGTGGTAGCGCACGCGCCGAGCTTTACTGAAAATATGTAATCGCAGTCATACACTCTTAACAGAGAAGTAAAGACGTCTTCCTTATAATGGAATACATAAGAACAAACTTTCTAATGCAAGATGAAAATTTTGACCTTCAAGATCTTAACAGTTTCGCGCAAGAAGTAAATACCGAGAGCTTTTGTCCCAGTTTCTTGCAGATGTTCTACGATAGGACTAACGAGAGATGCCCTACGGAGACCTGGGACTGGTACTCCTGGCAAAATAAGGAGCACGAAGAGTCAAACGGGACTCTAAGTTACGAAAAAGGTAAGGAAAAAGATGATATTGATGATTGAAGCTCCTCTTATAATTTATAGGAAGAGCTTTTACGCCTACTTTTTAGATTTATTCATTTCTCGATTTTATCATTTTCGATAAAGCCTATTTTATTTTATATACGGATAATTTTTATTCTTAGCGGTGCCTCTTTCAATTTTAAATTGTCCTTTAAAATGTTTAAGTTATTATCCAACCTAGGAAGCTTTTTTTGTCAGGAAAGTTAGTCTTATTAATGCTATTATAGATTGAGAGTTAGTAGAAGAGATTCTTTATATTATACTTTTCTAAAATTAACTCGGAAATCATATTTTGTTAAAACAATGTCACTGCCATTCAATAATTCATAAGATGTACTTAGTCAAAATCCGTATCTGTGGCGGCATGTGGTTTGTAAGCATGTAGTTCAGGCTTCTATGCGTCGCCCGACTGAAACCTTATTGTTTCTCAGTGATTCGAACCCCTAGACCTCTCGTGCTAATGTAATTCTAGGCAATATTAAGAATTATTAGATGTCTATGTAAAATATATAACAAACAATCGATAGAAAGACATTCTAACCCATAAAACCCACCTGCGCAGGAAAACTATAAAGTCTGGTGTAAACAGAGTAGCGCCGGCGCCTACATGTGTTTCTGTTTACTACGTTGCATAAATATTTGCAATTGTTGCACAGTCCTATGCGAATGTTTTATTTTCTTGTAACGTATATACTGTGAAAGATATTTGGGATCTAGCTCTCGTAATTCACGTGGACTTTTTGAGATAGGAGCTAAATTGCAATAAAAAAAGAATTAGGTATTTCGGTGTCTGTTCAAATTTCGAAACCCGATAAGCATGAGGTTGGTGGAAGGTGAAACACCCAAGCCACATCACACTAAAAGAAGGTGCACTATCGACTTATTTCGAAAAGCCCTAAACCCTAGTTAGAGATTCACGTAAGCTATACAAAAGCATTCTCTTACCCAGATATCCAGTCTCCAGCCAGGAAGGAGCGTACGGCTTTCAGCAAAACACAGATACACCGTCTCGAAGAGGAATTTTCGAGAGCGAATTATTTGACCAGACTGCGCCGTTACGAAATTGCGGTAGCGCTAAACCTCACTGAAAGGCAGGTGTGTAGTTGTCACTTAACATTATATTATTCTATAGATGAAGTTCCAAAATGAAGCTAAAGTCGCTATGGTGGTTGTGTTTCATAAAATGCTTTACCTCCATATCACCTTTCTAAGCTAATAAAATAACGTTGTTTGTAGAAGTATATCATTTCGTTAATATTTATTTGAACATTAAAAATACTACTTATAACATTATACATTATAGCACCATATCATTGTTTTTCGGGCTGTTCGGCTGACGTGAGCGAGAAGAGGTTCTCGACGTTTCGTCATCACGAGCGGACGGCATCACCAGGAGATATTATTAACTAATTGCTCGATAAATCAATTCTTGTCAGCCGAGCAGCCCGAAACAATGATATGCTGAACGATGGCCGTGAAAGCCTAACACAATTTAATTATAACCAGTTTTTCTCTTACACAAAGAAATGATGAATGAATGTAATTTTATATACTATATAGTGGTAAACACTCGACTTTAATTTAATCACTTTTATACATTTGTATATTTAACAAGAATTTCACTATTTGCTCCTACGTCTACTCCAATTTGTTGCCAACGTGCAACGGGAGCTAGAGTCAATAAAGCTCCTTTTAATGTCGATAAAACCACTTAAAATGTCGGTAATTGATTACCGACCATTTGCGCCACACAGTTTTACATTTGGTACAATTTCTTATTAGTTTAAGTTTACATTTTAAATTTTATTCCACATAGTACATATACATGTATGATAATTTAAATAAAAGCTGACTATAATATTAATATTTGTTGTCTCTTTAGTAGTAGGTATACTCCTGACATGAGTGTGTGTCCCGTCTAACCGAAATAATTTATGTTTGTATACTATCCTGGATTATCTGTGCCTACCGTAATATTAGACAATGCGTATAATAAATGCAGCATATAGGTCATAATACCTTTTTTTTACAGGTAAAAGTGTGGTTTCAAAATAGAAGAATGAAGTGGAAAAGAACAAAGGGAACCAAGAATACAAAGCGAAAGAACAACAGCTCTTAAGTATTTAAGTTTGTTTTGGATAATTAGAAAGGTTAAGGAGGTTATTGTTATTTGAGAATTAGTACTATAATATGTTCTTAATGTTTTAGTTATTATCCTTACATGTATAAAGATAGTTAAGAAAAACAATAAACGATGAAATAAGGATATGTTTATTAGACAAATTCATACCTCAAGCGCGGAACACAGCGCAAGACTGTAAAAACTAAATGATAATATTTTAATGTTAACTAAAACGCTATCTTTGGAAGAAACTAAACATGTGGGCGGTGGCAGCCATTTTGTTCTCGTGAGCACAGATTATAAACAATCCATCATACTTCCAAATACTAAAATACAGTTTATATAACAATTTCTTTACGTGTTAGGGCGATTGCTTCGTTTTAGGGCTTTTCGGCATAAAACAATAATTCAGCTCAACGTGTACGTACAATTATTACTACATAATATTAAAAGAAATGTAAATTATGCAGGAATACTGTTGTATCAGTTACGTGAATTTTTTGATTTCTGCATTTTAAATACTTAAACGTAATCCAAATAACAATAGTAACGCCAACAAAACAAAATAAAAATGTATTATTTATTTACACATGATAAAGGAAACATCTCAAATGTTTTATTGATCACAAATTAAAATCCAATATGAAGATTTTCTACTGTTTATGTTGTAAATTTAAAACACACAATTAACAAGTGCAGTTATAATGTAAAAAAATGCAAATTTATTGCAATAAAATATAAAGTGCTCGTTGTTAAAACATTAAAATGCCTAATCAGGGCAAAAACTCAGGAAGCAACGCCCTACCACATGCACATAACACCTAAATGTAACATTGGACAGTATACTACAATATTGAACCAAAATAAAATACTATGATATCCATAATTCAACAATATATAGCGCATTTAACTTACAATCAACCGTGAGCCCTACCCAATATGTATTTACAATTTTCAGTGTCGAACAGGCACTATTATTAATTTTATGTACTGAGATTTCAAAAACATTGGTCGGTATTTTATATAAAATATGGTTTCTCAGCAGATATTGTCAGTGGTGCACGAGACAATAATATATGGGCGAGGTCAGCGATTTGCATATACACCCTATATTATTATGGCATGCACTTAATTTGGTTGATTAGAGCTAATCTATCGATACATGTATTAGTTTCTATGAAACATTAATTATTATGATAACATGGAAAAATATGCTTCAAATGATATATTCATAGTTACATGCTACACAATGATTGTTTTGAATTCATTACACAATTCTGAATATTGTGAGTATTGTTAGACCGTGTTCCTAGTAGAGGTTTAGCCGTTTGGCACTAAACGTTTTAAGTAAACAAACATCAAAAATATTTTATACCAGTGATTTTATTCCTACTGTACATTTTTCGTTATATGACAAGAATCTTCATTAGACGTGTCAAATAATCATTATTGCCGAAATGTATATAAGCGCCATCTGAATTCCGAAATAAGAAATACAGCCAGCTCTAACATATGTACAAAATTAAAAAATACATAAGCATGCAAGGAACTAGAATGAAATTAATTCACTAACAAGTAGTAATTATCATTCCAAATGTCTTTTAGGGCACAATGTAATATAATAATTTCAAAACAATCCCTGATTAATTGTCTATATCGCAAATGATATGAAGCTGGTGATTATGAAATAAATTATAAATGCATTGTTGATCCTGACTAGAGAATTTTGAACGGTGAAATTTTAAAATTTAATCTTTTTATAATCAATTAAAGTACTAATCGCAATAGGGAACGTGTACATTCATGACAATGAAGGTACATGTTAAAATATAAGGTACAGCAGTGTACATCTTGACATAACATACTTTCAGAGAGGAAAGAAAGTTAAATTATACTATAAAAACGTACGAGAAGATTCTCAGTTGAAACATATGTTATAATATACATGCATGTAAAATACAGTGATGACAGCATCAAAACACATTAGGTCCAAGTTAAAATTTCTAGCAAATACCCCCTCCTATTGACATGGATTTAAAATTATCATTTATTTTCATCATGAAAATCAAAATATATAAACATAAAACGAACCACTAATAACAATGATACATCCTTCGAATCTCTCTAAATGTTTAATGGAATAAATAATGGGTGGCTTCATACCATTTGCTCTTCCGTATTCACAGCTCAATATTAATCTAATATTTACAAATAAGGCTTCTCTGGTTCTCACTATGCGTTCAATAGTCACACGCGAACAAAACCACTATCCACAGATGTATAACGGACAACTAGATGCGCTATTGCTCTAAATGTTATGAAGCTTTTTCCTTACATTTGTTTTAAAAATGCAATTGGACCTTTAGAATGGTTAAAAGGTAGAATTATTTTTATTTTGTCATAGATGACAATATTCAAACTGCATTTTATGGATGGAGTTCATACACTACATTTGTAGGTACTCAAAAGCTTTCTCAATCTTCAAAACCTTTCCTGAGCTTCCGCATTCTAGTTATTCAACATCTATACTGCTATCACTGTCACAAACACTAAGTTCACTTTTTCACTATCCAGAGGGGTTTTGCCGCGGCGTCCGGTTGTTATACAACCAAAAAGTACAGGTTTCGCTATGGTCTCGTGTCACTCTGGGAGTGGGCCGTCGTCACCACGGGGACGATTTGGGGGATACCGTTTGGGATGACCGTCAGCGATTTGGGGATTTTAGGCAACTGCGCAGAGGCGGTGGGGCTGTCGCACGACACCGCTGTCAGCAGCTGTGGCTTCACCGTGTTCGTTACTATTTGCGACGAGACGAGGGACAGGGGTTGCGACGTCACCAACGAGAGCGTCTGTGACGTCACCGTAGAAGTCTTCGGCGGTATCGGCGCGATGGTTATGTTCTTGAGACCGACGTTCTTCAATATCGTCGCGGCGTTTGATCCTATCTGCAATTCGGTTAGTTTATCCTCTTTGTCTGTACTGAGGTTTTGCACAACTGTTCCTCCGTTCCCGAGCAAAGCGGACGTTTGCACTTCAGTGACTACTGTTGTTTCTTCATTGGGTTTTTTGGCTTTAGATTCCTTTTCTTGAAGACGTTGCTGCCTCTCTTTTCGGATGAGGCACATTTTGTTGTAGTCCTCGAAGGTAATATGGTATCTATTCCCGGCTGATACGACTTGTACGAGGCTGGGAAGGCTGTGGCCGTCGACAGCAGTTTTGAGTGGCTCCCGCGCGATTTTTGCAAGGTTCTCCTGCAACGGAGAATACAAATACAATTTTTAATATAAAATAACATAGAACCAACAACAATAAAAAGAAAGTAAAGCAACAACAGTTCAAACTGCTGTAACAGATTATATTTTATAACAATTAAAACAGGCTGTTTAAAATAAAGTGCAAATATTATAAGTAAAATAGAGACTTACTGGTGTTATAGGCATCAGAGTTGGTCTCCAACCTTTGCTATTCGCCTTCTGCTTCTTCGGTGTATCTCTCTTCTCTTTGCCTTCTTTTACCGTTTCTTTCTTTTCCTTAGTCTCCTTTGGCAGATCTTTCTTTTCTTTGGGTGCTTCAAATTTAGGTGGAGGCAATGGGGCAGCCGCTACCTCAGTGGGGTCAGATGCAGACACACCCTTAACCAGCTGTTGAATATTATGTAATACATTCTGTATGGCTTTTCTTCCTTGAGCACTGGGTGTGTTAATTGCTATTAATTCAGGGGGTAATTGCTTTGTCTTCTTCGCTTTCGGGGTGGGTTTCGTGAATTCTGGTGGTGGCATGAACTTCTTCTCAGAGTTCTGACTGGACTTGAGAAGACTCTTTCCGTTCACAGCCGGTTTTTTTCGGAATTCAATGAGACTTGAGGTCTTTTGGGTTTCCATAGGTGGCGGTACATTGTCGTATGCCTTTAGTCTATTTTGTACCGAATTGCTGTAGTTTGCCGCATGTGGTGACGGGTTATGCGATAATATCAAATCTCCACTTCTGAAATACTTCTCTAGTAAAATTAAATGCCGTAGAAAGCTAGATTGGTTTCCGTACGGCCTTTGCAATTCGTTCCATAGCTTCTTTGTCTCCAGGTCATACTGTATGACAGAGTTACATTTTTCCCAGCCTTCTGGGGTCACCCCTTTTACGTTATTGAACTCGATATTACACTGTAAGTTCATCTCTTCTTCACCGGGGAACAACTCTCGGACTGATATAGATGGATTAGTCTCTAACCTTTTAACGGGATTTGAGTATTTCGATTCGGATAGCTTCTTGCCATCTTTGTGCGGGTCGACCTTTTTCGAGAGTTCGCTTAAGTTCTTCTTAACTTGACTAAAGCTCTCTGACAGCTGCCATTTGTTTTTTAGGGTGTTGATATCTGCTGGTCGCTTATTTGGTATAGACTCTATTGTGCATTCATCGTTGAGGGATATGTTCTTTATTATGGGCATTTCTTTATTTTTATCTGGATCAAAGATTTCCAATTCTCCCTCCTTTTTAGGCTTATCTCTGTGTGCAACTATTTGCCCAAGCTTGTGTAACCGTTTTGCATTCTTCTCTGTTATTCTGTTCTGTTGTCCTACTTTCTGTATTCCTACACTTTGTACCTTTAGAATATTCCTATTCTTCTGTGTTAGGTTGAGTTTTTGGAATTGCGCTGGGTTGTTTTGCTTCTGTAGGAGATATCTTAATTCTGTTTGTTTGTCTACTGCGATAATTGGGGATTCATCTATGTGTTCGGTTTCTGAGCAATCACTTTGTGGTTCCTGTGGTTTTGCACCGGGAACTGGTATTTTGTTGGAAGAAATGAGACTCTCTATATCTTCTTCTAGCGACTGAGTATTCTTTGGTGGTTCTTCTTCTTTTATCTTCTCCTTCTCCGGCGAACTCTCCGTTGTTCTCTCTGAGGATTCGCTAGTTTCCGGTTCAGTGGACTTGCGTTGTTTGATTTTGATCTTTGTCTTCTTCTTCTGTCGGTTTGCGACGTTGTTACAGTCTTCTAGCGCGGATGTGTCTGCCGTCTCCTGTTGTAGCTCTGGCGGTATTTCTATGTTGTAGATTTCTAGTAATCTGAAAATTTTGTAACAAAAGCGTTAAAAAAATATACTATAAGTAGTTCTATTTTATTATGATCTTTTATAAGCAATTAAATTTTAATTGAATATAATAGCGTTTAGCCGACTGAATGTAAAAGACAAGCTTTAATGTAGTTAACAATTAGTATGAGCATGTAACATACTTTCTCCTATAAGCTCTTGCGTGGTTGTCGTTGTGCCCTGGCCGTTGGAGCAAAGTACAGTAGTAACGGCACACTTTGCAAAGCACAGGTCGCTCTGTGAACTGAACTGGTACTCCAGCCTCTTTCAGTAAGGGATTCAGATCTGTGTAACCCTGGAAATAAAACAGTAAGGGCATATTAGAAAACTTATTGTCACACAAAACTTTTCATAAAAGTAAAGGAATCGTAATTGGCTAAACCTGGTTGTCGAATTTCCGTAAAGGCTACGAGAGAAATAAACACATATGTGTCGACTCTAAACATCGAGAATGGAAAAGAATTTTGATAAAAAATTCAACAAAAATTAATTCTTTTGGATCAACAGAAAGCACAATATATTCGTTGTGTGACAAAGATATTCTAGTTTCATAATAATTAGTATTATGTGTGTTTTTTCCTTTCGTGATGGTCAGAAAGTTGTAGTGTTAGAACGGGACAGATACATACATGATGTATGAAATGAAGGTTGTGGTGTTTCGTGAGGCGCCGACGACACAATACGCAGGCCATCAATGGGCTCAGGATACGATAGTGTTCTCCGCACAGTGGGATCGTGTGCAAACCAGGGTAATCGCCGTCCAGTTTCAGCTGAAAGACATGAGCATTTTCACTATAAAATAAAGTTGGGTCTACTTTATAAATAATTTTGAAATTTTCTGTAACCCTTATTTCATCACTACATATAAAGCAAAGTCGCTCTCTCTGTCCCTATGTGCGCCATAATCTTTAAAATTACGCAACAGATATTGATGCGATTTTTTCAAATAGATAAAGCGATTCAAGAGGAAGGTTTTTTAAGCAACGTTCACAGTAATTTTGTAGTGTATTAATATCAGCACTGCACTCGAGCGAAACGCGGCGCGGCTCGCTAGTAAATTATACATTGAAACAAACAAAAACGTTTATACTGTGTGTCACCAGTGTGATCACGACTGCTACAAAGCATCCGAATCGTCGGGCCGTAGTGAAAGTAATTTTTAAATAACTTTAACTAATAATAATATATTTCGCGTTTTAAACTGTTTAAGTGTTTTATATTAAAATTTTCATCACAAATTTTGCTTTATTAGAATTAAGTTTCATTAAAAAAAATTACCAAATATCATTTGAATCTAAGTTAAATATGAATAGGTCTAAAACCCGCAAATAATATATAGTCTTTGTCAAAACTGTTAATCAAACGACATTTTAAAATATACCAAAAATGCTTCACATATAATTAGGATACTTTCTTACATATATGCCTATGTATACCCGGTTCGGTAATTGTGGCCAAGCTTTTTGACTTAACTATTTCTTCACAAGCTTTGACTTTCATGCATAACAAACAGTGGAAACTCTTACCAACTTGTTGACACTGGTCCTCATCTTAATGAGCCACTTCCTCCGTATCGAGTGGTCAGCGGGCGTGGCACATCCACTGGTGTGACAAGTTGCCAACCTTCCAGGGGCCTCTGAGGGTTCTTCTTCGCTCTCCTCATCAAGCGGTGGGCTAACTGGCTTCTCTGAAATACTGCATAAAACAGTTTTCTCTTAACAAACGACACAAGCAGCTTCATAGTATGGAAAAGAAACTAGTAGTCCTAAGTCTCTTAAACGGCAATAATTAATAGATCAATTAGATTATCAGATTTATGGTGGTGGGTGAAATTTCATAAGAACAATGGATGGTATTGATTGATATAAGAGTGTGCTATGGTTAGTGAATTGGTATTTTTATTTTATGTATTGATACTAAAATTTCTCAATAGATATTTATTTAAGGTGAGGCACCCCAGCCACATAACATGTAATCAAAATGCAGTTGAATTATTGACTGCGCAAGCGTTGGATATACCGATTAATTTCCGTTTTATATACTATAATACTAAAATTTGGGTAATACACTTATTATGTTTTTAATAAAAAAGGCCACTTCTGTAAGTCGAAAAATATTTATGCAATGCTTGATTTGATATATGACAAGTTCCTTAAAAATCTTGTTTTAAAACGTTATAAAAGCACGTAAATAAATCCTGTATCATGCTCATGTACTTACGCGTTGTCTGGCGGTGACGTTGGGTTGATAGTGGGTGGCTCCATGGGTTTGGCGAAGGGTCGTTTCCTGTAGGAGGGGCAGTTTGCGCGTCTGTCCACGTGGCGGTAGCAGGCGTCACACAAACAGCTGTCTATTGTTAGTTTCTCTTCGTCTGAAAGACAAACTTTTTTTATGATGGAGGAGTTCAAGGCGGGTTCACTTGATGGTAGATGATAAACCCCAGCCTATATATATAGCATCTAAACAAGATGCGCGGTCGACCGATTTTTGGCTTTGAATATTTGGAAATCCACAGACTGAAACCGAAACGTTTTCAGCTGTGGACTGTGGTATGTGACGGACGGACGGACAGAATTACTATATTCTTACCATACATTTAATATCCAGGAGAGCAGACGAAGTCCTGCTGGACTTCAGTCTTTGTCTTGTTCACTTTGTTTCAGAAAAATTATAAAGACGTTGGACCTGGTGGAGATCGAACCCACGACCATGAGCCATACGTTGCTACCATTAGACTAACGAGCCTTGCTTTAATTCACGATACTAAAATAAGGCTTATCGCTATCAAGGAACTAAATACGGACAGACAGACAAATATTCTCTTGCAATGTTTGATTGAAACTCAAAAAAAAAATCTCAGGTGTTATTGAATGTTAAAAATTAGTACAGAATGTGAAAATAAAAGATAAATGATGTCTGTAGTTTACGCAAGTAGTACACATTTAGATAAAACACCTTTAATGCGGCAGTAGTTAAATTAATTTAATATTTTTACATGCACATGATGGCATTATTTAAACTAAAAATCGATTTTTAATTTAACTTAACAAATAAATTACGCGTTACAATCCGTTAAGTGTTTATTTAAAATATTAAAGTCTATAGTACTCACTGTCCAACACTTTTTTCTGTCGTTCGCTGCTTTTCATCTGCGCAATGTGACACGGCGTGTCGAAGAGGCCGAACTTCCCCCCACAGTAGAAGCACTGGTCCATGCAGAGTCTACCCGGGTGGATGCTGAACGAAGACGCCTTCTCCGGTATTACTAAGTTTACAGTCTCTTTAGATTCAGGTTCTGGTGCAGTTTCTGCATCTGTTTTGAAATTAATCCATTTAAAATGATCTCAAACAAACGTACTTCACGATACTTTCGAATAACAAAAAAATTAATAATATTGATATTCATGTAATGTATATTAAATTATTTGGAATGAAAAAAAAAACAGCCGAAATGAAACAACAGCCAGTAAAAGTGAATTATTTCCAAAAAATATTTTAGTAACTAATTATTAAATCAAATACAAGGAAACTGCTATATTTTTTATTTTATTTATCATTATTATTTTTTATGTATAAAGTCTTAAAATCAAGTTAATTCATTAAATTTTAAATACATGTGTGTGAACTATGCAATAGTTAATTATGAAAATAGTAAATATTCTTCCACCACCATGTCGTGCAAAGTTTTTCCTGATTTTTATTACTTAAGTGACAATTAACTTATTTTATGGAAAATTAATTTAAAATACCAAGACACATTTTAAATGATGCCCTTTATATGTTTGTTTTAATTAGAAGTTAGGAAATGTTACATTATTTGTTCAAATACCAAAGCAATTAG
Source organism: Leptosia nina (assembly GCA_963661955.1). Taxonomy (NCBI): domain Eukaryota; kingdom Metazoa; phylum Arthropoda; class Insecta; order Lepidoptera; family Pieridae; genus Leptosia; species Leptosia nina. The sequence continues at coordinate 681,951 of CAVLEF010000004.1, read as the reverse complement.
GTAGGGATAAAACCTAAATGTTATTTTTGGATTGTTATATTAATAAGAAGAGGCTATGAGCTAAATAATTTTAGACAACATTGAACTTTGTTTTACTTATTAGTATATAAAGAAAAAGTGTGTTTTGCTGATTAATTTAAAAAAGATTCGGGGCTTTACAAAAAAACATGAATACTTATTTTATAAAAAACATTTCATTCGAATATTTGAAATGGTTAAAAATTATAATGTAATAAAAATAAATTGTTTCTCAAGTTAAAAAACTTAAGCCGATTATACAACCTAAAGGTTGACCAAGTATAAATCATAAGTGAAGATAATTTTAAGGAATTATTTGACTCATAGCGGATAAGAGTTAATATCCACAAACCGTGGTTGTTACTTCTATTACTGTATGACTTTCTGTGCCCACCATCGATCGGTGCGCCGGCGACTCCCTGTAAACAATTATTGCACTATTTTAAAAACATATATGATATTAAAATATCCCTAGATTTTTGAATAGATGTGGTTATTTAACCACAATAACAACGTTATACAATATAATCACATTTAAGTATAACACTATTTAAGTTATCCTAAACCAGAGTATTTTTTGTAATATTGCGTTAATATTGACATAAATTGGGGAAACTAGGATCTAAAAAAAAAAAAAAAAAAAAATTTTTTTGTGTTTTCTTATAGGTATACAGAAATTTACACACTATGCTCAAATACTTTTTACACTTATCTCAACAAGTAATGTGTATCGTGTACATCTATAAATGTTTATATTGTTGCATAAGTTTATCTTCCATGATGAATACAGAAAATTCTATATGAATTATTTACTTTAAGTTGTTGTTTCATTGATACAATTTTTACAGACATAAGCACAGTATTTTTTCCTTATTTCTAGAATCAATGTATATTACTCTACCCTTAGACTCATCCCTAGAACCAGTACTTATGTAATTGAGTTCTCGACAAAACTACAGTTGTGACCAATGAGAGTGTTTACTTTATTATGTTATAATATGTATGTATCCTTCTGTACTGTAGATATCAATGTGTAGCTGTTACACGCTAAAACAGTTAGTCCCATCTTCGGTGACGAGTGTAGTCGTGTGAAAGAGACTTTTAATATTAATATGTATGTATGATATAATAAGGCAATTCTTACCTCTCTCCTCTCAATTGTATAGTACGCGTCATCTTCACTGCCAGCCTCTCCTACCTCCATCGGTGGTTTGCCCCTATTCTTGCTCTTCTGAAAGGTCATCTTCAGCGAGCTCCTGTGCTTCTTTTTATCAGACCGGTTCAACTTTATCACAGTCTTTAATGTCCCTGTATAATCTGATTTCGACGCCTTCCCTTTACCCATGATGTTATAGTTCGCGCCATAAATCATTTCTTTCTCCTTTAATTTCTTAGCTTTAGCCTCATTGGCCGCTTTATGAGTTAGCAGTCCCAACGTCCGCAGTACATTCTCTTTTCGCTTTTGACTCTCTGGCGTTTCGTGAAGTAGATTGCTTGGTCCAGCTAGAATTTCAGTTGAATTACGCGCAGATTTATTTCTAGTTACGGGTTTAGTCACTTTAATATCGTCTATCTTAGGTTCTGTTACAGGTGTGCTAACTTCCGAGGCTTTCTTTTCTTCTTGTTTATCTTCTACTACTTCAGCTGCTGGCTTTTCTTCTTTCACCGGCTCCTTTTCTACTTTATCCGCTTCTAGTTTTAAAGCAACTTCAGGAACTTTCGTCACCGCCGCGGATTCTTCTGTTTCTACTTTCACAGTTTCTGACGTGCTTATCTCTTCGGGAATCGGTTTTACATCTTCTAAAGGCGGCGCTAAAGCTTCTGCCTCTATAGGCGTGGATTCTGGTGATTTAACTGCCACCGGCGTAGGAGTTATCGACACTTCAAAGTTTTTGATCTGTTGCGGAGATTTCTGCTGTTGTGATTTGATTTTCTCTATAGTCGCCATTTTATCATCTAACTCAGCGCCGGAACCGGACGACTTTCGCGATAAAGAGTCTTTAGAGTTCCTTTTGGTTATTTTTACATCTCCACAGGGTAATTTGGCTTCAATACAGCAAGGTGTGATGGAGATTTGGCTTGAATCGAGAATGACCCCTCCTATAGTCTGCGTTGGATTATTCGGCTGCAAAGTGGCGAATTGATGCAGGTCGACTGGAGGCGCGGGCGGGGTTTTGTCTACAGATTTTCTTATCTCTGTTAATGTGACATCTTTTCCCAGGGATTTTTCGAATATACTTATAGCATCTGATTCTTTTGAATGATTGGAGTTCGTAGACTCTTTGCGTGCCGTGACGCTGTTGCGTTTTATGAGAGTGACTGAGTTTGGAAGATCTAGATCTATGGACCGACGTACTTGATCCCTCTTGACTATGGATATTGCAGAGTTATTCTCGAAACAACTTAACACGTTCTCCTTTTCTATAATCCTCTCTGGAGATTTTTCAGGTTGCATGTCCTTTAAGGGCTTGATGTCACCCGATTTCGGGATTAGGACCACGTCATTAGTCACCATGACTGATTTGTCATTAGACTTCGATTCGGATAGCTGTCGCTTTCGCCTCTTGTCGAATTCTTCAAATTCTTTGAGCCTATCCATCAATTTGTCTATGCTAGCTACTGTGGTGCGTTTGTAAGTGATTTCTGGTTTATCTGAAGCTTTCTCCGAAGAGTCTTCGAAATGCCGAATATTTTCACTATCATCGCCTTTAATAGTCGTACTTTCTGTGGTTAAGCTAGGTTCCTTATCCTTAGTGGCCGTTTCTGGTGTGACAATACTGTTATTATCGCCAAGAGGCTTTGATAAGCCATAGAATTGTCTAACAGATTTTGATGCCACCTGATCTGCCGCCGCTACTGCGTTACTCTCGTTTGTTGTGCTTTCCTGATCACAGTCTATATTCTGATCTAAATTATTGATGAGATCAGTGATTTCCTTAGATAAGCTATCAACTGTGTCTACAGTTTCTGATAAATCCGTATCTAAAGAGCCACTTTTTCCGATTTGATTGGCTGTACTTCTAGGAGTCGGAGCAGTCTTCTTTCCTCTTCTGGCCTTCCTTATATTCTTTGAAACTTCCTTTGAGTTAAATGTCTTGGACATGCAATTCAATATACTACTACGGTCCTCTAAAAGCGTATCGTTTTCAGTCTCAAACATTTTGAGTTCAATATCGGCTGAATTTAAATTGTTTATCTTAACCCTATTACTATTATTGTTGTCGGAATCTAATGAAGTACTTCGTTTTAAGCTCAATCTTCTTGTTTCTTTTGCTAAGGAACTAGGCTCCGCTTCTGGTTTGAATTCCAGTTTAGACTCAGTAGGGGAAGGCACTTTTTCAATAGTCGAGATCTGTACATTACTTTCAATATCTACATCTAGGTCAGTCTTAGATTTGTCTACTTTTTTGAGCTCCTTTTCGGTTTCATTGATTGTGTCATTGAGACTTATGTCTGACTCAGTTACATCTGAACATTTTGAGATTTCACTGCCATCTCTAGAACAGGAACGGCCCCTCTTCACCTTCTTAGTCTCTTCAGATGATTCAGCATCCAGAGTCTTAGAGTCAGAGAGGAGTCGTCTTCGCTTCTTCTGTTCTTTGATTACAACTTCGTTCAGAAGATTCTTTACTTTTCTTGGTTTGCCGCTCCTTAAGTTTTTGCCATCAAACAATGAAGGGCTATTGCTTCTTTCTGAGCGCATAGAATATGGGCTAGTGCGGGGCCCGAGTATCAAGCTGCTAGGAGAATCTCCTAACACTGACTTCATCATGACCATATCAGAACTCAATCTAGACCTACGACCAGTTTTAGGACTTGAAGACCTAGAGTTAGATGTCGACTCATCAACCGGTTCTTTTTTTATCTCTGAAACAGGAATTAACGGGACGGCTTCCTTCTCTTGAGAATTGTCAGGTTTTTTAATTGGCTTCCTACCTCGGGTTGCCGTTTGTTTCATAACATTTTTCTTGACTACTGGTACCTTCTTGCTTCTTAAAGTTTTTGTTTTGCGGATACCTAGTGGTCTCTTCTTGACTACAGTTCTGGGCTTGCCCACTGTCTTTTTAGTTTCTTGAGGAACTTTTGCTTCATCTTGGTTTGTTTTTAATTTTTCCTCTTCTAAGTCTGAAGCCTTCTTCCTGGCACGAGTCTTTGGCTCAGCTATAGCTTCCTCATCTATACTCTTGTCTGTGTCTTCTTTGGGCTGTTTGGTTTTCATGTTGGAATGTTAAATGAAAATGTTCCCTGTTCTTCCGACATTAGGGAACTAGTTAACAGCCCTGGCAGATGATCCTTGTATTTACTTATTTTAAACTCGGATTGAATAAATATCACTCTTATCTTGTGTTCTATGCTACAATATATTCAGCAATAATCTTCTTAAATACTATAAACACATCAATTATCACTAAACCAATATTAAGAATTTGCTTCTTTTTTTCTTGTTTCGTCTGTTCATACTCCAAAGTTACTTAATGTATCTGAAATGTGAAACAGTAACATAAATTAACACATATCAAATCAGTTCATATCTCACTGTCATAGTTTGTGTCTTAAATAAGTAATAACACAGCTTTAACAGCCTAAAGCTAGTGAAATTGCATTTAAATCTGAGGAAGCGACCCTTATTATTGCCTATACTGTCTATTTTAGCTAAATGTCTTACGCAAATAACTAAGAAATTGTGCTTAAATTACGTGACAAACAAAAGCGATGCACTCCAATCGCAAAGTTCGCGCACTATTTTGACATATTTTTATTTAGAAATTGCCCGAATTCTATCGCTAAAATGCGATATCGATGCTTGAAAAGTGAAAATAATAAATAATATTTACATTTAGAACGACCACTACGCGAAAACAGCGTTCGGAAAAGTCATGAAAATCGTCATGTTTTGGTCGTCGCATGACCGCAACGCCACCTACAGCTGAGCGCTGCGTGTGCGTCGACTCGAGCGAGAGACAGAAAGCACCAAATCATTTCCCTACCCGTGGCGCACCTCCGTTATGTACTCGTTAAATACTCACACTTTATCCCTCCAAACTCGCAAAAGCCACAATAAACAGTCAACCGGACACTGAATGCACCATAATATGCGAAAAAGTTCAATAAAAACACGCAAATAAACTTAGAAAACGATTTTCGAAAAGCCCAAATGTCTGCAGGCGTCCGCCATAATGTTTCCTTCGAAACGAATAATATAGTTCTTATTGCTCGAGCAATCGCTCTATTCGCTATTCAAAATGGCGACCGTGTGGCGTTCCCAGAGCGCGTTCGCTCGAATTTTTGCTGGAAAAAGCGGGTTGATCCTGAACAACACTGCGGATTTGGGTGCTAAACTTAATCCGGCTTCAATATCGGTAATTATTCAATTATTTTGCCCCGCGCCGCGACGCAATGTCGCTTTGGCCCCGACATGTGACAGAACTATGGCCGTACCCCCGCGAAAACAAGTTCCGCTCGCGTTTTTGACAAATTATATTTTCAGGTTATCCGACTGCGCAAATAATTAAGGGGTTATGCTTTTCAATTCGAGTTTAATTAAACAAATGTGTTGTATAGGTTTCATAAGTTAATAACTTGAAAATATATTTATGTTTTCTTTGATCTATTTTAATTCTACTTTTTATTGTTTCAGACGTTGAAAAAACATTACTCAAACTATGCTCACTCTCCTTTCGTCAGAAAAATCCAAGAACAATATGAATTTGAGATTATAAAGAATCCACCGGAATGGGAATATGTTCAGAGACTTTTACCGTTCGAAAGTATTCCAAAAATCACACCGAAAGCGGCTTACCCCTCTGGATGGATTCCACAAAAGGAAGAAGCCAGTAATTTACCTTACTTTATTGAGAGGAACAAGAATCAGGACTTATCCATTTACCTCGATATATCATATAGAGGAATGAGAAAAATTTCTAAAATAAAAAAAATCGAGGGCGATATTTGGTTAATGAATGATGATGTAAAAGATTTTTTGAAGAAAAGATATAAGCGTTACATTGAAACTCGAGTTCACGAGTTAGGGAAGTTCATCGAGGTAAAAGGAGACTATGTAAACGCTCTAAACGAATGGGCCTATAGTAAAGGTTTTTAATTTTCATTAGGGTTAAATAGTTCAATAAATATTTTAGTTTAATATATTTTGTTTTATTAAGTACCCCCAGAAAAGCTTAAATATTTTTTCCCTGGTATACTAACTTTGCATTCAGTGTAGGTACGTACGTATTATTTAATTATTTATCAATCTACTCTATTCATAAAATATTAGCAAATTCCGCATAATAACATTAGTTAATGATCATTTAAGACCCACGTATTAGGCGGAAAAAGATGCGTCACACTAAGTTTAAAAATAATAATAATCAGTAGTAGAAACCTATTTCGCTTAGGGTACGCAGCATGAAGTGCGTTTCGTGCGGTCGCCGCGAGGGGCGCTGACGTCGGCGGAAGGTTTTATCTACGTAGCTATATAACATCCGTTCCGTTCTGGGCCTCACTCAGCGATATATTTTATTTTCGACCCGACCACACTTTGTTCAAAACAACTTTTCTACGTCTCGTTGCGGCCGTCGAGCGCTTTGATACGATTTTCAGTACGATATTACGTATAATATGAAGGTTAATATAGTTTTATGCGATAAAACTATAAATAGATCATATATTTACACGATCACACGCGACATCAATGTTTTAAAGTTAGTAAAGTTCTTAACGCGGCCGAGGAATCAATATTAACGTTTACGGCCCGATTACGTAATAAGATAAATGATTAACTGGCTAGGTACGTAATGTCCAAGGTCGTACGCTTTCAGAATGGCCATTGTAATATGTAAAAGAGCCGATACAGCTGTAACATAGGGATGTTTTTTGTTTTATACGTATGAGTGTCGATCGCTTCGTAGTGTTCTTAAATTCTTAATGTTTATGTAACTAACTGGCAGCGTTATATGCTTTGTCGACGTCAAAACGCTGATAGGACGTACTTAGATATTTCGTTGTATATGTGCTATGTAGATTGGTTTGTTACATGGCGCTGTTCGCCACGTCAACATTATATTTTTAAATAAAACACTTGAACGGTTTAAAACGCGATATATTAGTTAAACTTATTTGAAAGTGATTTTTAATAACTATATTTTTATCCATTTTAAACTTGTTTTGAATAATCTTCAGAGATATATGGTTGATTTTTAACTTTTTTGTCCTTTTTAATCATAGGTTCAAAATGTTATTTTTTATGATAGATGATTTGGATATTCGGAAAACCACAGACTAAATCCGATACGCGATTTAACTTCACGCTTTTTTGATCTGTCGATGGTTGTTCGTGTCCCATACGGAGTTTTGCTATTCCTACCACCAATTTAATATCCAGATTCCCAGACAAAGTACAACTTGTTTAAAAAAAATTTGATTAGAAACTTGTCAAACCCAACGTGGTGGTAGGACCAACGAGCCTGTCTAATACCTATGTATGTATTTAAATAAAACACGTATACGCGATATATTAGTTAAACTTATTGGAAAATGATTTTTAACTTCGGCCCGACGTTTCGGATGCTTTGCAGCAGCTGCGGTCACGGGGAGACTGACCACGTTACTAATATATCGCGTTTTAAACCGTCAAAGTGTTTTATTTAAATATGTACTACTCGCGTAAACTATAGACAGTACCTATGTATGTGTATTTTATTGAAAATTAGCATATTTTTAAGTGACTAAATTTCTTGATTAATTAAGGTAGAGTTTGGTTCATATAATCTGTGTTCGTTATTTCCGTTTGTGTATTCTAAAGTACATTTTATTTTATTTTCGTCTTAGTTTTTTATTTACACCGTTTTTTTGTTTTAGGGTAGATGACTCATGGCAAATTTCTGATTAAGTAAATTATTTAATACAGGAAATATAAAAAAATCTAATCACAAATACTAAAAAGAAAGAACTCTAATAATGATAAGTAAATAATAAATATTTTGTCTACACTAAAAAAAATATTTGTATGAAAAGCAATGTTCTTGGTAAAAGGATGTTTTGTCGACCTTTTTTCGAGGGAATAAAAGTGCGAAGCAAAGTTCAAGTTTATAAAAGCGAAAGCCCGTTTCCCCCTCGTGGGGCATGGGGCGATCACATTTCTGTGTCCGTTTCACTTATCCGTTCTTTTAACGGGAAAGTAGTAGATCAGACTTCTGTGCCCTGCCCGACCGAAACAATTTCATGTTTCCCTGGGATTCGAACCTAGGACCTCTTGCGCTTAACGTAATGCTAGGCAATACGTTTAACCATTTGGCTACAGAGGCGGTCACGAAGTTCAAGTTTATAGCTAGAAATGTAAAAACTAAAAAAAAAACAAATACAATCTTATAATTCTACTAATTCGTTGAAATAAGCTCAAAAAACAAATTGCTACCTTCAGAAAATACTTCAAGTTAAAAAAATAACTTTTAACAGTTTAAATCACTTTTAACGGTTGAATACCACGACGGCTGCAAAGCATTCCAATCGTCGCACTGTAGTTAAAATAAATTGTAAATTAATAAACTAATATTTCGTGTTTTATACGGACAAAAGGTATTTATATGTGTAGGTACTCCTTGCTAAATGTAAACTACAGACAATACTAAAATACGGTTACTACCAAGATACAATAACTAAACAAACGTGTAATACGGAGATGGAAAGCTGAAACACTTAACGAATATTAATTTGACATAAATTGAAGTATTGATTAGTTATACAAAAATAAATATTCCATAAATAAGATATAATTGTATATTATATAAAAGTAGTTTATATATTTAATATGTTACCTCGAAGTTTTATGTAATGTTCACGAAATCATAGTCCTTTAAATCTTTGAGTACACTTCAAACAACTTGTCATTTTTAAGTGTTAAGTAATTCAAATCGTAATTAGCTTAAAACGATTTCTAGTCATTAAGTAATGAGTTAGGGCTCTTGTTCGCAGAATTCGAAAATATTGCAATAGAATGTTATAGTATGTATGACGAAATACAGTTAAGATCTGTTATAGCAAGTATAAACGACTGGTCCAGCGTTACTTAAGCGGGAATATTAATAGTATGTATGACGACAAAAGAAATATTACTGTTGATTATCTTTTTAGAATGTGTATACAAGTCTTTCGTTTAAATACCTTGGCTGTTCAAGACCGTAACATCCTAGTTAAACATGTTTAAAAAATGGTCCATTATTTTTTCGATGTTTGGGGGGGGGGGCCGGGGGGGGGGGGCGGGGGGAGACACTAACAAAAATATTTCAGAAAACCTTTACTTTTTTAGTTGAATGTGTACTACAGTGTAAGTTACAAGTCTTTGTTTAAATAAAACACTTAGACGCGAAACATATTAGTTAAACATATTTAAAAATTATTTAACATACGGACTCTTCAGACGTTTTGGATATGCTTTGCAACGGCCGTGGGTAAACACGAAGGGAGAACACTAACATACACAATTTATTTAGATATATCTCGTTTTTAAACCGTTTAAGTGTTTTATTTAAATGGTGTAAAGCTCTCAAATAAGTGAATTTGTTTTAAATATCGTTGTTATAGCTGCAATAGAAATAGGTACTACATCTTTTGTAAAAATGTTAACTCTCTAGCTTTCGCGATGTGTGAGATTAAAGAAATTGGTGACAGAAGAAAGCGAAGTTTCATTAAAAAAACACTTATAACAATTTAAAACACAAAGAACATTTGTTAACTTTTCTATTTTCTTTTAATTTATTTTAACTATGGTTCGACGCTTCGGATGCTTTGTAGCAGTCGTAACGTTGGGCCGTGCAATTCATTACGAGTTTTAAACCGTTAAAAGTTTTCCAAAAAGGGTACCAAGAATTCAAGAGATATAAAACCTACACGACAGGCTATTTTTTAGCAAATTGATAATTCTAATAACCTAAAGCTCTTCTGTTTGTTTTAAATCGCTAATCTTGAGAACTACTGGTTGGAATTAAAGATTTATTTGTTGTGGGATAGGTCATTTATCGGGGCAGGCTTTACGCTCTTTAACGTCACCCTGCAACCAATAGGAGCAATGAATTAGCGGAAAATACGGAAAAAGCGGGAAAAGTTGAGGGCGTCCGTTGCGTGCGCTGCGGAAACAATTCTAGAAACCGAAAGATTATGTATAAAAGAATGAACTTTCTTTAAATTATTAAAAAAAAATGTCACAGATATTATACGTCTATCTTTTAAGTTTAACTAGTAGAAATGACGCGAAGGGACGCGGACGCCACAATTTATAAAACTAAGTAGGTTGTTTGCAAAAATAAATATGATGAAAAAGCCAAAAAAATCGATTTTAATTTGATACTATTTATTTTGTACCTATGGAAAACTAACAGCAAGTTCAATAGAATTGTCGACAAGATAACAGAAATCAGATTCATATATTTAAAAACTTTACTCAAATGCGAGCTTAGATTAAAGATTAGAATTTAGAAGAAGTAAGAAACAATTTTTTTTACTATGAACATTTAGTGTTAGCTTATGTCGCTCTAGTCATTTGCAAAATGTGGAACAAAATCCCTTCTTCTAGGAGCACACTTAATAAAAGGCATCTATGTCTTGATGTTTACATAATTAATAAAACTTGTTAGCTCTAACATTTAGGGTGCAGTTTTTCTGTATCGTTGCTAAAAATGTACTCACATTGATGATCTTGAATACTTTTTAAAAGTTATGTACGGATAAAAAGTTTTTTTTTACTCGCGATAATAATTATTAATAGTATATAACACAGCTTAGTTAAGATACTACGGTTAACTTGCTTAGTTGTATTTCTTATTTGTTACAAGACAAAAATAAATACTAAAGTATGTATTATAGAAATGTATATAAGAAACAGTGATCCATACTGTATAACAAAAAATATATATATATATATATATATATATATATATATATATATATATTAAATACAGTCAGTAGCTTACACGAGTAGGTAGTACACATTTAAATACAATACTTTAACGGTTTAAAATGCGAAATATATTTTTTACTTAAGATACCCTTCCTGCGATCACGGCTGCTGCACGTGCGTTTGTTTTTTGTTTAGCATGGTACTAGTGAAGTCGTAAGGTAGATTTTTTATCTCTTCCCTATAATAAACTAAGTAAGGAAATTACCCATGTATTTAGAAGAATCTAGTATTGTAGGAAAATTGCAAATCTATAGGGATTTGCCTAAGAAATCTATAGATTAATAGATATCTAATAACCTATAAATCTTTGTAAACCAATGCAGTATTTACTTTTTATATCTATTAATATACACTTACTTAACTCGACTTAACGGAAACAGAAGTTTATTAACACACCGAAGCCCCACCTTATCTCGTTACACAAATATTCATTGTTAAAGAGTTCTGGTGATACATTTTCCTGGCATTTATTTCCTGGTACAAGCTTAAACGAGACAATTAATTTAAAAACTCTTAAACGTTGCAGTCAGAAATGCTAAACGGCTCTCATTTTACAATACGACGAAATATACTAACAAATTAAATATTTATAAGAAAAATGAAACGGACTTTAACATTCATAATTATACAATAAATCTGAAGAGTTTATTTGTTTGTTTGTATGTGCTAACCTCAGAAACTACCTACTGGTTCAAATTAAAAAACATATATTTTTGTTTTTAGTTAAAACATTTGTCGAGGACCGGTGAAACATAGGAAAATGTAGAAAAGTCGGGAAATTAGTCGTCTTTAAAAAACATGTACGAAATAATGATTCCTCTTTGAATCATCTAATAAAATGTTCGCGACAATATATGTCTATATTTTAAGATTAAGGTTTGGAGATGCAAATGTGTTTGCCCAAAACAAACTAATCCATGCGGACGAGTTCTGGTAAAGTGATAAAATATTTATTCAATCATTTCTACATAGCTAAATCAAAATACGTATTTATTTTTGCATTTTAATTTGATGTTATTATTTTATTTTTCGTCACTTGGATCTATAAAACTTTGCAGTTCGATAACTTTAAAACTGCCGACTACAATTTAATAATAGATTATATTTTGTGTTCCGTCATTACGACAAGTTTTTTATAACAGAGAAGAACAGACAAGCATAGGATTCATTGATGGAATATAAAATAGCCAAATAATGTTGAAACCAGTTACGCCGTCGACCTATTTTGTCTCTGGACGTGAAGAATGTTATTTTTTTCATTTAAAAGAAACTCAAATAAAATTTTTAAGTGTTCCATTACTTCATAATAATATTACTAGTATTAGGTGTAGTTTCTTTTCACTTTAAAAGCGTAAACTGAATCACTACTCAGTTTTATCAAAGCGTAAACATTTTGCTCGCTTCAATATACATAATATAAAGAAAGTTTTATAAGCTCAGCTTTTTTTGTACTTTAATCAATAGGGGATGATGCAAAACCTATTTATCCCTCGCCATAAACTGCATTTGTAATACGGAAAGTAATAATAACTGGTGTTTGTCGAAGGGGTGTAAGCTCAGGTAGTCGTGGATCCTCGCTTAGGAAGGGTCACGAAATATCGTTGAATTCTTACTTCCGTTATTCTCTATACGCCTTCATAGTTAATGCATAATTATGTTTTGCCTTTACATCGTATATATGTATATATTTCTCGTATATATTATTAACTTCTATTGAATATATACCATAGGTATCATGATAAAGAAATGAACAGCTTGCCCAGCGAAACTGTTAATTGTTGCTGTAAGTACTTAGATTCGTCATATCTAAAGCATATAATGGAATAGCCGATTTCAACAAATCTAAAAGGAGTCTTAAAAATGATAATACTCGTTAGAATAAATAATAATTATTAAATAATATATTCCATAATGAAAGTTTGAATAACATGGTGTGATTTTGTTAATTCTACCGACTTTTTCCAAGTCAATTATCCTTTTCGTGACGTAACAGTACACTTCGATATAATATAGTACCGCTAGGTACATAGTAGTTATTGATGTTTTTAAATACCTTTGTTCTATCATAAATAGTTTCCGCGGCGCATGCGCAAAAGATTTTTTGTTTTAGTGAGGATCTCTAATCTTCCCCAACGATACCTAACTAAAGCCTGTAGTAGGTACTCAAGGTTAAACATAACTTTCTAATTGTGAAAGAATCAGCGCAGGATTTTTGAGTTTATTCATTATAAACATATATGTACACAAAATACAAATCTACCTATTTACAATATAGTATAGATATAGATTTATTGTAAAAAGTTAATTTGATATAAGTAGGTAGTAAGTGATGTACTCGTTAGCATAACTAATAATCGACAAGTTGTAATTTTTAAAGGTACACCTTTTTTGATATTAATTTATAATTGCCTTATACAGGAAAATCTGGATATTAATTGGAAGGTAGGAATATCGAAATTCTATCCACATCTCGAATTACCGTCCAAAGATGGTAATTCGTTGCCGTTTCAATGTCTACACATTTATTGATGTACAATAAAAACACTGTATTACCAAATTAAAAATCGAAAACAAATTGAAAAAAATTTCGACTCGGGCAGGATTTGAACCGGCATCGTCATCGCTCCGTGCTGTTGCCTAAGTATATTACCGTAGCCATGCTTACCGTTTACCATACCACTACCTGAGGTCGTTCTGAACCAGGGTAGGCTTTTGAAAAGTTTACTTCTACTTCCTATCAAACAAATTTGAGGTTTAAAATTGCGACATTTTTGCTTGAATTCTTGATAACTTCTTAAGTAAATCAGTGGAGTTCTGTAGCTAAAGAAAAGTATAATAATAAGGAATAAATATAGTAGGGTATAATAGTTACCAATAAATTATAATACTATAAATTGAAAAAATTAACTGGAACTGAGATTCGTTGTTGCCCTAATCAATTGAGCCTATGTCTGGTTGTGGCCAAGCTGTATCTCAAGAACTACGATAGTCAAAGAAATTATAGGATCATGCATTTCTCTTTACTAACCAGGTTCTTTGCTGGTAATCAATAAATGGACACATAAATATGGTGTGTACTCAGTCATATGGAACTCCTTTTTTTGTGATTTGTGTTTTGTCAAATGCATTTTAAATGTAACTAATATCTAGTATTATTAATTAAAACAAGAAACTCACGCGCGCTGTTACACATACCTCGAGTGCCAATGACGGATAAATTTGACAGCTCACTTCATGTCATAGAGCACAGACAATATAAACAATTATATTTTTTGTCACGTTCTGCGGAATGTTGAAAATAAACAAATGCTGCCATATAGAAAAAGATGTTTATTATGATCAAGCTATCTAACTAATACTAGTCGGTTCTTTCCAACAGTTTTCTGACCAATCTCCAGTCTTCCATGATGTCTGCGTCTGGCAACATGTACACCACGTACGGGGAGGACACCGTCACCTGTAAAGATAATTTGTTAACATAAAACAAATTCGACGGATTATAATGAGATAGATTACTAAAACCGGTCAAAAAAAAAAATTTACACACGGACAAAACTATTACCTACATATTTTTTGGCTACGAACACGTCACAGTTTGGTTCTTAAAAAAAATCTCTTTTCCGATATAATATCCAGACGAAGGGCAACATGTTTCAGAAAAAATATTGAAGAAACATGTTGGTCCCGTTCACATATACATTGCTACCAATAGTAGCTATGCGCCCTGCTTCCACCGAAAGCCAAGATTTTTCGTAATAAAAGCAATAAAAAACCCTAGGAATGGCGTTTACCCAACAATTTGCATCTAACATGAAATGTTTGCTACATACATAGGTATAAAACACTTTTAACGGCTTAAAACGCAAAGCATATTAGTGAACTTGTTTTTATTTTTTATTAACTACGACCCAACATTTGTCCAGCCCAGTCAAAGGACGATTTAATTTAAAAATCAAAAAAAATTACGACTCGGGCAGGACTTGAACCGGCATCGTCAGCGTTCCTTGCTGTTGCTCTATTGTACATAAAGGCTCTATTATACAATAGTGCCTTCATGTGCAATAACATAAAAAATATTAATGTTTTCAAACGTTTTCAATTTTTTCAAATACCAAGACGAAACAAATTGCGCTTAGAACTGTTAAAAATATATATGATATAACACTCAAATGTGTACTACTCTCGTAAACTACAGACAATTCTTAAATGTACATATTATAATAATACATATTTTTAGTATATTTATTAATTCAAGTACAATATATTTGACCACTTCTTTTCAACAATTTTAAAATGGATTTAAGAATATCGGTGGTAGGCATCGAACCCAAAACCGGTTGATATAACCCATACCAACGAGCCAGATATGCATATAGCGTTTTAATCAGTCGTAACAAAACAGTAAACTATATATTATTGTTAACTCGTCATTCTTATAATTGGGATTTTTTAAAACAAATGTTTTGTGTATTTGAAAGACAAACTAAAAAGGGCTATACACAAACACATGCTAATAAGGTACGCCGTACGCGTTTTCTCGCAGTTTCCACTCCGTCTGAGACATTTTTTTATGTTAATGTGGTTCTTTTTATTATTTATATAATAAGATGTTATCAAAATGATCCACCTCTGTAGCTAAATGGTTAAACGTGCTGCCTAGCATTGCGTTAACCGTAGAGAGGTTCGAATCCCGTGGAATCAATTAATTGTTTAGGTCGAGCACCGAATCGGTAAAACGGACACTGAAATGTGTTCGCTCCATGCCCCACAAGGGCAAACGGGGTTTCCCTTCCTCTAAGATGTAATAGAATTTATGTTGTACGTATATGAATAAAAATACCTGAATTCGCTTTCTTCTCTTCCGCCCCCATTCCGCCCTGCAGGACCAGAGGTCTACTGTGTGCCTCTCCTCTTCAATTTTTCGTATCTTCTCTAAAATCTCCTCTTTCAGTGATTCATATGCTAGCCATTTCTCACTCTGTGAACAAAACAAAACATGATTAACTTATATACTTATATAATTCTCAATCATTAAGTACAATTCTTTGTCCTCTACGCATCGTTGTGCAGACACATCTCTGTATCTGAATCTTCATAGAACGACACTCCGAGAGTAAAGTTAGTCTTAGAATAAAAATTACTATCAAATTTGAAAACTTTAATATATTTCACATGATGGTACTTTAAGAATTAAAAATCGATAATACATTGAAAAAATGTACGAGTCCTTTTTTGTATGTGGACGGTAGTTCGTGACCCGGGCAGAATTGCAATATTGCTACCATCCATTTAATATAAACTTTAAATAAAACATAACGGTACGCTAGGGGGGAAAAGAAACCGAAACGTCGGGCCGAAGTTAAAAATCATTTCCGAATAAGTTTAACTAATACATCCGTTTTAAACCGTTAAAGTTATCTAAATGTGTCTTCGCGTAAACTACAGATAGTAGTAAATGTTTGTTTGTTTCAATCAGTACCAGTAGTTCCTAAGATATCGGGGAGTGCTTTAGGCTGTATAACTTCACCCTTTGATCAATAGAAACAGTGAATGCCTAATAAATAAACGAGAAAATTATTCTTAAGGGCTTCCGTTGCGTGTGCTGCGAAACCGGTTTAAAAACAAAAAAATATATATGTATGAAAGGAAGACAACTATTTCAACGATAAAAAAGTGTCATCTATCCTTTGTGATTAACTCGCTAGAACCGATTTTGTGGTAATCAAAATTGATCAAAACCAATTATTTGTTTGAGTTACTTGTGCAGCATAATAATCCCAATCTCGCAAACAATAGGACAACGTTTGCCATATCAGCTTGTAATTAAATATTACGTAACGTAACGTAAATAAATATTAAATAAAAATATGATAGTAGAAAATATTTATTTATACAATTAATGTTAGCAATAATTTACAATTAGTCGGGTGAGATAAATTCGCTGTCATCATCATCATCATCATCATCACTAGTAACTTCTATTTTAACTGTTTCCATGATTTCTGTATCGCCGTATTCGGTATTCACTAACGGCTCCTCGTGTTGTACGACTTCATAATGTATCTTACTGGTACTTGGAACGGAACTGGTACTTTGGCATTTGATCCGCTTCGCTGGTGGTTCACACGCTCGCTGCCTCATGTTCTGTAGCATTTCAATCTGCTCATTGCCATAGCCTACACTCTGCGCCCATCGAATGGTAACGTCGATGGCGTCACACACCTCAGCTGTAGAAATGTCACTATCCGTGTCAAGAATGTCTTCACATTTTCCTTCTTCGTCGATAGTTTCCGAAGTAGCCAGTATTTCATCGATGTTCATTAAATGCGTTCCATTTTTGTGTTCCCCCATTCCATAATACCATGTCTTAATTTTTTCATTATCAAATTTCAATTGCACATATGGATTGATATCGATGAGTTCATTTTTTATAAAAATATTGTCTACAGCATTATCGCTGTTAGCTGAATCGGTATCTTCCTTTGCAGGCGGTGACTCCGTGAAAGTGTCCCACCACGAACGAATCTCGTCCACCGGTATTGACTTCCAGCAATCGGCCAGTAGGTACGCCATCTCCTTAAGAGTAATATTTGTCAAGTAATCCGGGTTGTCTTTTTCTATAGCCGTAGATAATAATTTATCTTTGTAGTTTTTCTTTATCATGTCGTGTATGAATTTGGATCTTTGTTCCTGTTTGTGTCCCGGGGGTACGTACAGCACTTTTATCTTTTCATGGGGCATCGCCAGATCACCGGGCGGAGGGTGACAAGTGGCCGAATCGACTAGCAGGAGGGCTCCATCCGTGTCCTCATCTAAAACCGCAGGAGCGAAGCATTCGTAGAACCACTCCTTAAATATTATTCTGTTTATCCATCCATTTATCTGGGAATCGTAATGAATCGGCATCTCCGCATTTCTAAAATCGACGGGGTCCTTAGTCTTTCCGACGACGAGTAGCGGTAGTTTATGATGTCCGGTGACATTGGTGCAAGTGAGAAACGTGAGCAAGTCGGGGTCCTTCGACTTGGGCGACCGTAGTCGCCAATACAAGCCGGCTTCGTCCAGAATATAAACTTGCGGTACAGACAACGTCGGCTTGCTAAACCGCATCGTATGATATACACGAGAGTTGAATTGCTGAATGGCGTTGTTCGTCTTTCGCGAAACGTATTGCTGTCTGACCGAAGGTACGAGGAACAGGTTGTGACGTCGTCTGAAATTATTTATCCATTCTCTATTGAAATAAAATCCTTCCTTAATTTTCAGGTCCGTCTTGAAGCGAACGATCATGGAGTGCACGTCCGAGTATGTGATGGGCAGGTCGCCGTGCGCCCTCGACGTTTGCAATATCCAAGTGCATAGAGCTGTTTCGAGACGCTTGATTTTATCTGCCTCTGTCTGCGGTTTGGGCATTATGGGACAATAATAATATTAAGAATCCGTTTATAAATATTACACGTGCTAATAAACGGTAAAAATCACGACGACACAGAGTGAAGCTGTGTGTAGACTGAGCCGCGCGGTTGCCGTTACAGCGCGCATTGTTAGAAGAGCAAGCCACTACTGTGTGAAGAAGACGGAACCATACGATGCTAAAAATAGCACCGAGGCCGTGTCCACGTCCACGAGTCTGCGTTGAATAGTTCTACAAGGCCCCTTTTCAAACAATCATACTTAACCGGTTTCTCATAAAACAAATAATGATAAGGAATATGTGATAAACGTGGACTACCAGATAACGAATAACTTTTACTTAAATAAGAATGTAAGATCACACGAACGCATGTCTAAAAATATTAAATGAGAATTTGAAATTGGTAAATGAAAGTTAACCCAGAGTAAATGAAATACTTAAATTTAGTTGTCCATAGCCTTGTTTTATTTTTATTTAGGTATTTCACCTAAAATAATTTAATTCGATGAATTTTAAACAAACAAGTAACCACGCTATGTTGTTACTTGTAAGTGATGTTAAAAATAAATAAAATTCAATTATGTACTTAGGTATTTCACAAGTACATAATAAGTATAATCTAAATCATGAGATTTTCTTCAATTTTATATTCATATTATTTATTTACTAAGTTCTGCAAGACTATGTCTTATTTAGTTATAAAGAGAAGTAGACTACCTAACTTCAAATAATATAAGATTCAGTACGCAATAGACGTAAATAAAATGGCGTCCAAAATTAGATAATAAAAAACGCATACCGCAACCACAAAATTATAATATTCAGCCATTTGAGTTAAGCATATTTGTCGGTAAAAAAAATGGTTAAGGTAATTTAAATAAAACACGTAACAATTTAAAACGCGGTTTAAAAGTGTATTAATTAAACAAGTATTACCCACGTAAACTACAGATAACTAAATCTAATACCTAAGGTAATTTAACAGGTATCGTTAAAAATATTATTAGGAAGACAAAGTCACAATTACAATATGTATCCCAATATTGCGCATTCAAATGTACTTAACGCTTCAAATTGCACCAATATAAAACAAAGAAACATCGACGAACAATTAAAATGCTATACCTATTTAAAAAATATGTAAAAATCATTTGATCGTTAGTCCATCGTTATGTTTGCAACCAATCATTCGTAGGTTCGATTTTCACTGTGTCACCATTTGGAAATACACAAGTTCCCGCTTCACTGTTCGTTTCATTTATAGCCAAGTAAGTAAGTATGTGATCTACAGAGACACGAGCACTTTATTAAAAATACCTATTTAGACACAGAACTTGTAATGAAAGTTCTGGAAAGAATTAATTTAATCGCGTTTTATTAATATTAAGACCTCACACAAACCATACTACCATTACTTATGTCGCAGTGAATTTCTCAGAAGAGTTACTTATAAATCAGACCACACACACCCAAGACACCAATATACGTCAATAAATAGCAAAAAATGTTTGCATTACAAGTTAGTCTTAAACTTTGAGGCAGTACTAAAGAAGTTTTTGTTTTACATTTAAGGGACACAATAGATATATTTTTATAATTATTTTTATTGGTTCCCGTGCTTAGTGTGTTCAAGTGAACAAAAAAACAAATCAGACTTGTTACAATAATCCAGCATAGTTTTAATAAAATTCAATAGAACACGTGTAATTGGATTGAATAAAATCGAATAATTTAAATTCCAGAAGTCCGAGGTTTAAATTCTATAAAAAAAACAATATTTTCGGTTAGATAAACAGAAGAGTGACCACTTACTTAACTAAATAAAATTCTTACTCTTCTAGTCACTTGGGATATTATATAGAAGCGTGATTGTATATTTCGAACTTCTCAATTAGAACGCTGAATAGTTCATTAGTATATATATGTTTATTTTTTTCCCGGGATCCTAATCTAGGACTGTCCGCGCATCAACTGTACAACTATTGACCGAAGCGGTCACATTATAAAGCACATGAAACCAAGGCTAAAACTTATATTATTTCCCTATATAATTTGAGGTGACGTGAATGACAGCCTTCCTTGCAGAATAATATTTTATTTTATTTAATTGTTTGATAAATAATTTATTAAATAATTTATTTAATAAATGAAAGTGAAAGTGTTCAGCGGTTTGGGTTAAATAGCATGCACTTGTCATTCGTAGCGCGACCGTAGCTACGAACTTGCTACGAAATAAGTCACTATTAGATTTAGGGCCCAACTAATCTAAATGTACTGTGTTGATCTGGTGGAATGAACGATTTGGACCCATGAGCATGAAGTGTGTTCTTTCTCGTAAGGTCATAATCGCGCATCTCGGTTCAAAAAATGGAATTGCCAGCGTGGGATATATAGGAATTATTGAGATACTTTATACCAGCAGTGGTAACAATTTTAAAGCGTCTTTGACGATAAATATGTGAAAATAAGAGTCAAGTAAGGCAAAACTATAGAACTGAAATACGTTTATTCAGAAACGAAACATCACAATCATAACTTATTCTTACGAACATAATATAGGGATTAATGTATATTTAATCAAATACAACATAATAGTTGTCTTTGTAAAGGAAGCCACCCAACTATGTTGAAACTAATGTCCTAACACTGACATTCTATGCCCCCCCTTAAGATGTATGGTTTTCTAGATATTGTTTTTCTGTCCCCGATACTATTTGATAAGGACAATGTTGAAGCTCAAGTCGTCTATTAGAGCGCGATATAATCGTTTTGACTTAATGTCCCACAGTTGGGCCACCCTGTTAACGACTACCACCACTAACGATGGGAGGCTTCGAATTCTGCTTGTCCGTTCCGTTTTAGTTAAGAAATAGCTTTATGTATTAGCTATATTTTATAACTACGTTTTATGAGTAATTATAAAACTAGTTACCTGAGAGCAGTAGAGCAGTAGAGAGTAGTGAACATAACTTTTGAATAAAACGCTTTTAACGGTTTAAAACGCATTATATCATTCAACCTGTTTAAAATTGATTTTAATTACAGTGCAACGGCTACTACAGAAATACTTAGTAAATATAACTTCGAACACACATACATACATGCTTTGCAATGTATGGATAAAAATCTTTCTGTTCTACTTTTATGGTGACGACTTACCGAGCCCTTAAATATTTCAAACTGGACTGTAAGTCTTCTTCAAAAGGATCTAGCAGTCGTTATGTGAATGTTATTTTTGTGAATATAAAAAGACTGAACAGAAACTTTATATGAATGGCGGCTTGTGGGTTCTTTTACTTTGTTGTATGCCTTTGATATTCAGAAAGAACTCAGTTACTGACATGGAAAAATAATTCCTGTAACTAGGGTTATCAACTCCCGAACGGTCCCCAATTCAATTTCAATGTTTTATAATCTATCAATGGGACGAGGTAATATCGTTAGTAACTTTTAACGGTTTAAAACGCATTATATCATTCAACCTGTTTAAAATTGATTTTAATTAATGCAAGGGCTACTACAGAAATACTTAGTAAATATAACTTCGAACACACATACATACAGCTTTGCAATGTATGGATAAAAATCTTTCTTTCTACTTTTATGGTGACGACTTACCGAGCCCTTAAAGATTTCAAACTGGACTGTAAGTCTTCTTCAAAAGGATCTAGCAGTGTTATTAATTTATTTTTGTGAATATAAAAAGACTGAACAGAAACTTTATATGAATGGCGGCTTGTGATTCTTTTACTTTGTTGTATGCCTTTGATATTCAGAAAGAACTCAGTTACTGACATGGAAAAATAATTCCTGTAACTAGGGTTATCAACTCCCGAACGGTCCCCATTTCAATTTCAATGTTTTATATATCTATCAACGGGGACGAGGTAATATCGTTAGTAACGTTTTTTCTTTTGTTTGTGTTTTTCAATAAAGAGTCATTAAAATTGTTACATGTAAAATTTTTGTTACATACAACGATTGCATTTGATAATTATATGATAAAAAGAATTATCGCAAACAAGAAGGTCATTTTATGAAAGAGGAGGAGAGAGAAGCGTAGGGCTCACACGAAGGAGAGTACCCCAGCCATATTACATCAGAAGATGATTCCCTGTGTATCTATTTTGGCCTTGGATATAGACAATCGGAAGGTCACTACCGTCTATATCACCCGGGCAAAGCAGGCAAGTTGGGAACCCTGGCTGTAACCGAAGGCAATGACGCCTTGATCCGCGCCATGTACAAGTAAATAAGGCATCTGCATCACGGACGTCACGCGCATGCGCATTATGTCCGGCCACGATCGATTCCCACTCACCTTATTCTAACTTATTCTATTTTGCTTATATTGTATCGCAGGGCTGCACTTACGGTCTTTGGGGTAACGAAAAGTTTTTACACAGAGGCCTGGTGGAAAACGAGAACACTTAGGATGGCTTGCTCATATAAAACCTATCTCTACGGTCTATAGTTTACGAGTAGTACACATTTAAACAAAACACTTTAACGGTTTGAAAAGCGTAATGTATTAGTTCAACTCGTTTACGTATTATTTTTAACTGCGCGTTGACGTTTTAAACCGTTAAAAGGTTTTATTAAAAAAAACTATTTCTGTTCGGTTAGAAGACCTTAGGTAATATAGTAAGGTAGATAAACAGAAGCCCTATAATATGTAATGATGTAAATTGT
This sequence comes from Leptosia nina, assembly GCA_963661955.1. Lineage (NCBI taxonomy): Eukaryota > Metazoa > Arthropoda > Insecta > Lepidoptera > Pieridae > Leptosia > Leptosia nina. Next base: position 658,876 of record CAVLEF010000004.1, on the reverse strand, counting down.
ATCGTTTGACTGAATATGGTGGGGCCGTGCCTAGTAATAAAAAATGTACGATATACAGATAGCGCGATCCAACTTATGAGATGAACCAAGATGCCAATTAGCCAAAACTCCTCAATCACAAGCCACGGTCTTGCCACTGACACAACTAAAGCTTAATCACTTATTAATACTGTCTGTAGTTTACGCTAGTAGTATCCATTTAAATAAAACACTGTAACGGTTTAAACGCGATATATAATAATTAAACTTATTTGAAAATTATTTTGACTACGGCCCGACATTTCAGATGCTTTGCAGCAGCCGTGGTCACAGGGAAACCTCGGGTGGTAGTTAAAATAATTTTCAAATAAGTTTTACTATTATATATCTAATATATAAATTGGTAATCATCATAGCTAAGTTCGTTGCGGGTTCGTTGGTGTGATGGTAGTGATTTCGGTTTAATAATCAACGAATCAGGGGTTCGATAAATCCCTGAGTCCGACATCTTTCGACTTTATAATGTTTCTAAAATATGTTGGTCTTCGTCTGAAAATCTGGATATTAAATGGGCGGTAGGAATATCAACATTTTGTCCGGGTCACGAACCACCGTCCACTATAATTTTCGCAAACTTTTATACTTTCATATGTTATTGCCCATGATGGCACAATATAATTTAAAAATAAATCATGAGTTTTTAAAAATTGGTCAGAGCAACAGCACGAAACGCTGTGGACGCCGGTTCAAGTCGTACCAGTGTTGTAAGTTTTTTTAATTTATAATCGATTTTTAAATTACTCAGTAACAAAAAGAACCGCTCAGTTCATAATAAGGTAATTTTGAATCACTAAAGTATTACGAATACACGGACACTCGCTTTATCTACACTACTGCTGTCTCGGTCTGGGGCCTCTACAATGTTGCCCCAAATTAACGCAGCGCTCCAATTACAGTTTGGTAACTCGTTATGTTAGTTTTGTTATGATTCACGAACGAATATGAACTGAATGCCAGGCAACTGCAGATGAAGTTAAACGATATTTACTAATTATATAAGCTTGCTGATATTGAAACGGCAAAACAAATTTGGATGACTTTTTGTATAGATTGTTGGTAGGTCTGTCTATCTAAATATGGTTGTATACTTTCATTTCCGGAGTAGTATTTATTCTTTTTCTTTTTCGAATACATTTATTTTAAAAAGATTTCAACGCCTTCTTTGTGTAATTTCGAGAATCTTAATACTTGTCTACAATTTACGCGAGTAGTTACATTTAGTACATTTAAATAAAAATACTTTAAGCTGTTTTAAACTCGTTAAATAATTTTAACTGCGACTTAACTTTGGACGGTTCACAGCATCCTTAATCACCAGGCGACAAGTCTTGCGCTTAACAAAATACAGGTAAGCTAAGAATGCACCTAAGAAAGCAGGGAAATTGCTAAAATGAAATAAAAAATCTCTTTAAAATATTTATATTTAGCTCTTTTGCTAAGATTAGGTCGCGGTTCCTTTCACTCGAAATTAAATAAATATTTTTGTTTTTTTTTTGTCGTCGCACAGGTTCATTTAGAGATTTTCATCAAATTAAATAAATCTAAGCTAATTAATGTCTCATTGCTAATCACAGTCCAGCTTTTGTATTCCGAGTATCCAAAGCCAAAAAACGACAGACCATTGAGAGATGCTGATGAGAGACCTTGTTTGGATGCTGGAGTCTTTCATCTACCCCTAAGTCAACCCCATGGTTTTCTGCCCTTTTCTATCCTTAAAAAAGAATATCTTAAAACTACACTAATGCTCGGATGAGATAGGTAAGCAAAAACCGGCATCGAAGACTCACTTTCCTCTTCGAGTCATGGGGCTGACGGCGTCTCCTACTTCCAAACTTCAGGCTTATAAAAATTAGGTTCGGCTCTTAGAATCATTCCAATGACTTAAGATTCGAAGCCGGGACCTCGTAAACTTCAGTCGAGTGCACTAACCACTAGACCGACAAGGCAACGGAAGGTAAGTGACAGAATTTAGAAATTCTTAACTCGTCGTTTTCAATAGTATAGTATATATTACACATGTACATGTATAAATGACGTTGACGTTAGATTAACATTCCACTGCGCGTGAGAGCGTTCCCGTTTCATGAGAAAATGTCCCCCGCACTCATGCGCACCAAATGCGGATATGCAACGCACACACACAAACTGCTGGCTTGTACATTTTATTATTGTTCGCTTTACTGGCAATCCATACTATATATAGGTGTGTTTGTTTATGCATTTATGCCAAAACTAAGCAAAATAATTCACATTTTTTTAAATAAAACACGTTAACGGTTTAAAGTGCGAAATGTATTTGTTAAACTTATTTGCATTTATATTTACTACGGCCCGACGTTTCGGATGCTTTACAGCAGTGGCCACGGCTATAAACTAATTAAACATGAAAAACTCAATCACAAATTATGATAACCATTGCACGGCAACGTCGGTAGTAGTTATTATAATTTGTAAAATATTTCGCGTTTTAAACCGGTAAGGTGTTTTATTTAGATGTGGACTACTCGCGTAAACTAGACACTGTTTTAATTAGAATATTTACATTACAGTACTAAAGAATCATCATAGTTTAGGTGAGTAAAGCCGCTAGTGTAAGCTAGTTTCATGTACTAATATCTTGTTTTTGTGTGGTGTGTTAAAAAAAATCTGTGTGTAAGTTAACTGCCATCCACTAGTTTTAATTACAGTTTAGCTTTTCATGTCAAGTACAAAATTAAGTGCGTGCACAACAGGTTCTACTCCCGGGAAACACGATCACAAACCGCCACTTCCGCTACACTTATGAATAGAGGAAAGAAGGCTTTAAGCAAAACCTTCGGCACGTCTCCAGGTTTGACTTCAAAAGTACGTGAACGAAGTCAGTATATCACCCATTATTTTAAGTAAAATGATTAATTTGACGGGTTCTTTGGTCGGGTTTGGAATACTGGTGGCCCGCGCCAGCAAAAACAATACTCTAATATATAAATTTCTCTTATAATTTTAATACATTATTATTCATTCTTAATTGTGTTTAAGCTATAACTCTGACGGCCCGCCAACAGTTCATGATTTTCCCGAGTGTTTGTGCATCCCTGGTCTGAAAACCTGGTAAACCATTAGGTGGATGGTAGAAACATCGAAACTTCTAAACGATGAACCACCGTCCATCACGTTTCGGGTTCAGTCTGTTGATTTCCGAATATCCAGAGCCAAAATAGGTCTCGTTTAGATATAATATGGTTAGGGTATATCACCTCCAAAGTGAACTCCAATCTTGTACGCCCACCTCTATCATAAAATGTAATGTAAGGAATTATTGACAATAGTTTGCAGCCAAGATTTGTCATACTTTTTAGGATTCAATACACAAAGGGTAAAAGCAACCCTCTTAGATTTCTTCGATGTTCCCACAGCAGTAGGCAGTATTACCAAAATCACAAAGCTAGAGAGTTGCAATTCTAACCAATGTTTTATATGTTTACACAAAATCAGATACAAAAAAACATAATAAAATAATATTTAACGAGGTCAACCGCCTTTTTTTCAACTCTAAATCAATATAGTATGGTTAAATCAACATAGTTGGATACTTAAATTACCTATAAGAGTCAACAATACGGAACCTTTGGTGCCAGAGTCCGTGTCGCACTAGAAGGGTTTAATTTACGCATGTGTACGCGCAGGTCATGCGAAGTAAAAATAAGTCAGGGATATTGACAAAAAATGCTTATAGAGGAGGTGCCTAAAAAAATGAAAGTGACGAGGCTAATATTGATTACAATCTATGACGTATATGCATTTATTTACGTAATTTTTTTGTGTCAGAGGAGGACAATGATTCAAGATAGAAGCTTTAAATATTTGGATAAAGCACAATACGAGAGAGAAATAATTAATTTGATGCCAGGGGTCTTAGAATGGTAAACAATTTCGAAACGGAGTTTGTTTGTTTATTTGAACGCGCTAATCTCAGGAGCTAAGAGTTCGAATTGAAGAATTATTTTTGTGTTGGTTAGAGCATTTACCGAGGAAGGCTATAGGCTATAATACCGCGCTGTGACTTATAGAAGCGAAGATACAGCGAGAAATGTGAACAAAACGGTTCAAGACATCCAAAAAATATGTATCAAAGAATGATTTCTGTTCAAATCTAAAAAATGGCCGCGACACTATAATTTTTAAGATTAACTTGCAAGAACGACGGGTCGTCGCGGCCGATGTCGTGGGCAGCTTAATTTATAAAGGTGTAGAGGTTTGTAAAGAACAAATTTGGATGGCCAAAATAACTACTTTACGCGGACGAAGTCGCTGACGCAGCTGGTAGCAGATATAGCAAAGCAAATGAAAAGCCGGGTTGCAGTTAATATAAATCAAACATATGCATGTACATTTTGCGTTTATAACCGTAAAAGCATTTCATTTAATTTAAAAACGTTAAAGAACTTCGAGAAAAGTTTGGGATATACATATATCACTATAGTATATCACAAAAAAATTATATGAAACATAAGAAACAGATTATATGTTAATGACGTCATGAGGTAAAAATAAAAACAATGGCTGAATTCAGGTCAAATCAAAGCGCGTCACGTTTAATCAAACTTAATACATGAATCACAATGTAAGGGACGTTTTAAAACGTTTATTCTTTGTAACCTAAGTGACAGAGGGCACGGGGCTGACATATTATTGTGTCCGTTTCACAGATAAAAATTGTCTACAGGCAAACAGATGAAATAATTAATGAATTTATAATCTATTTGGATTGAAAGATTGATTTATGCAGTGCCATTATGTGTAATGAATGTAAAAAAGATTAGAGTTATAACCGGGGGGGGGGGGGGGGGGGGGGGGGGGGAAACACTTAATGTTTTCCCGTGAATCGAACTCGTGTTGACGTATGACGCGTTTTTACACTAGCCCAGTGTTTATATATCTCGTTAGACTTTCGAATACATAATATGCTTTGTGTAGAAAATATTTTTATACACACTTTACTTTGTACGACTGTTTCTTCTGTTGGACTATTTGAGACTGACTTTTATATCTCGTGATTAAAAATCAGTTGGAGCGACTGATATGGCTGACAACGTTTGTTATTTGTGTGTTAAAAGAAATGTAGGTAGCATCCATATGCATATTCCCCATGGAAAACACAAAACTTTATTGGCCCGAGTTTGGAACGCAGGACATCTAACGCTCAACAATAATGCTTAGTAACGAGTTAGAATATGAACCTGAGTAAAACATATTTATTTTTATGTAGTTATTAGTATTATTAGTAAATATGTAGTTTACCCCCGCAATACAGATTTAAATGAAACATTTTTAACTGTAAAAACCGCAAAATATGATTTTAAGCAACCGTGGCCATGTGAAACATCGTACCGTCCTAAACAGTGGACAGTAGTAAAATAAATTAAAAATAATTTACCTAATATATTTCGTATTTTAAAGCGTTAAAAGTGTTTTATTAAAAAGTAACAAAATATAGATTAAATTATCAAAATCTATTGAATTTTATCCGCCCCGTATTTCAACGGTTCGCCTACTAGGTTAAGCACGACAGAAAACACTAGTGCTAGTTTGAATCCCGGGGAAACAATACATTGTTTCCATCGGGCGGGGCACATAATTCTGATCATCTACTTGCTTGTTAATTAAATCTATCAGTGAAGCGGACACAGAAATGTGTACGCCCCGTGCCTCACGGGGAAAATCGCGATTTCTCATTTAATTTTATATATACGCTTGCTTTTCTATACTTGACGTAGAGTAGATTATACACATAAAGGCTAATGTTGGTACTATGCCAAGGCTTATCTATTTTTGTAACGAAACAACTCGACTTGGTGGCTACGAGCCAGTGGCCCCAAATTTGGTATCAATCAAATTAGAAATTATAATTTCAAAGTGAAAATTATTTTACTATACAATATTAATTAAGGATTATATTGTGGAGCTTTATATAGCGTAAAAGAGTTGTTATTATTCGATTTTTCACATCGATGCACGCCCACGTCCGGTAATGGTGACGTGGGTAGTGACTAGAACCACTAAACACACAACCAACTACGGTACTTTCGAGAGAGCCCTGGGAACACGTTTGTATGACTCCTAAGCTGTTATTATTTTTACTAATATTGAGGGTAGTTTTATATTACTAAGTTTCGAGGGTCATAACTAAACCAATAAAAATAACTTATGTCCCAGCTACCAATAATGTTTTTCTGTATCTATTAAAACAATTTAAAGAAATGCGTACACGATCATGTAGAGAAAAAGGAGCATACTTGTTTTCTGGACTCTTAAACATTTTTCAAAGATAAATTATTATTTCCTCTCCCAATGGTCGCAGCCAGATGTTTAACAGTCTAACGCTTTCTCAAAAAGTGCTTTAACAACACAACAATATTTTTCTTTACCTTACACATGTCACTTTAGCAAATTCAAGTCCTGTCCGTGTCGTAAATTTACTCCAGACTAAAACGGTTTTTAATTTAAAACAAAAAAAAAAAAAATTAGAACCAGTTGTTCCTGTTGTGATTAGCGCTTTCGAACAAACAAACAATTTTACAATATTAGTGTAGATTTCTTTTCCTATTTATGCGAGACATAGATAAACATATAAAACATTTAACAGACAAATACCATGCTAAGTACTACTTAAGCAAAGGTCATTTGCATTAACGTTGCTTAAATTGATTGAGATTAACTAATTCTAAGAAATAACTGGTTAACTATGGTTATTGGTTATCGAAGGCAATCAAGAAAACAAAATATAAAATTTTGCCCATTTCTCGAATCTTTCATCGTTTAAAAATCATATGTTAATTTTCTTTTACAGCATACTAAATGTTGTCAGTAGTTTACGCGAGTAGTACTTACATATTGAAATAAAACACTTACACTAACGGTCTAAAACGCGATATATTAGTTAAACTTATTTGAAAGTTATTTTTAACTTCGGCCCGACGTTACGGATGCTTTACAGCAGCCATTGCCACGGGGGTCTCCCTGTGACCACGGCTGTGTTTTATTAAAATACTAACTGCCATTAACAAACCTACATCATTAGTAAAAATCAAACCAAATAACTAAAAAGTTCTTGGAAAGTCAGAGAAATACTACACAACGATGAATACACAATATAATTGTATTAAAAATCCAAAATACGTATATGATTTAAATGCCTATGTCACAAAATGTCGCTTAATTTTTGTTTATAGTAGCGGACGACAGACAAGCATATAAACAAGATGCGCTGTGAAACGCGAATAAGCTTCACGGCTTTTTATCTGTGGTCGGTGGTTCGTGACCCGGTCGGAATTTTTCTCTTCAGTTATCATAAAAAGAAATACCTTTTGTTCTTATCGCGAAGCTTAGTTACCAAGACGCCTACGAGACAGGAACATAATTCATTGTTAGATTATTGCGTGGTGACCATTCAGTAGAAAAAGGTCGTACATCAACTGTTTAACAAGCAGCGCCATCTGGCGTCAACTATGCGAAAATGAGACACGTGTAAACTGTTGAATGTTTACTATCAAAGATATAACATTTACAGTAAGTTCAACTTTACATAATGTTTTGAAATAATTATATCATAGTGTATATCTAAGTTTCAATGATGAAACCTTGTATTATTATTTGATTAAATGCGCTCATCTCGGAAACCTTTCATTCGATATAAACAAGTATGGAATATTTAAATAAAACACTTTAACGGTTTAAAACGCGATATATTAGTTAAACTTATTTGAAAATGATTTTTAATTTCGGCCCGACGTTTCGGATGCTTTGCAGCAGCCGTGTCTCCCGTGACCACAGCTGCTGCAAAGCATCCGAAACGTCGGGCCGAAGTTAAAAATCATTTCCAAATTAGTTTAACTAATATATCGCGTTTTAAACCGTTATAGTGTTTTATTTAAATGTGTACTACTCGCGTAAACTATAGACAGTATATATTAGATCAATCAATGGTCTGCGGAACTGGCAAACCGCCGGACTCGCCTTCGGCGTATCGGCCGATCGTGCTGCTGGACGAAGCGGGAAAGCTCTTCGAGCGTATAATAGCGACCCGCATCCAGCAGCACTTGGCTCTGGAGGGGCCAGACCTATCCGATTGCCAGTTCGGCTTTCGGAAGGGGCGGTCGACAATCGACGCGATCGCGAGATTGCGCGATGTGTCAGACGGGACTGTGGCGGAGGGCGGGGTTGTTTTGGCGGTGTCGCTGGACATTGCCAACGCATTCACACCACCCTGCCCTGGGACGCGATTATGGATGGGCTTCGCTACCATGGCGTGCCTGTCTATCTTCGCGACGTGATTGCGTCGTATCTCACGGCGAGACGCATCACGTTCCCCAGGAGACACGGATGGGGTTCCCACCCCGTCAGGTGCGGTGTGCCACAGGGATCGGTGTTGGGTCCACTGCTGTGGAACATCGGCTACGACGGGGTCCTGCGTTGTTCTCTCATCGGGGGAGTCAGCGTCATCTGTTACGCGGATGACACCCTGGTGGTCGCGAGGGGCGACAATTTCCGCGAGGCCAAGCTTCGCGCCACGGCTGGGGTGGCCCAGGTTGTGGCGCGAATCCAGAGGATTGGCCTGCGAGTCGCCCTGGACAAGTCAGAGGCAATCGCGTTCCACGGTCCCAGAAGAGCGCCGTCGAGCGGGGCGCAAATCATCGTCGGCGGGGAGGCCATCGGGATAGGGACCACTCTCAAGTATTTGGGGTTGGTTCTCGACTCTCGGTGGTCGTTCAAGGCGCACTTCGCGGCACTTGCCCCGAAGCTCGCCGCCACGGCATCGGCCTTGTGCCGAATTATGCCGAATCTTGGCGGAGCGGGCGAGGGGTGTCGCCGCTTGTACGCCGGCGTTGTGCGCTCCAAGGCGCTCTATGGCTGCCCCATATGGGCCCAGGATTTGTCGGCGCAGAACCTTGCGCTGCTGAGGCAGTCGCAGCGGGTGATGGCGCTCAGGGTGGCGAGGGCGTACCGCACCGTGTCTTATGATGCGGTGTGCGCGATAGCCGGGCTCGCACCCTGGCACCTGGAGGCGGCTGCTTTGGCCGACATTTACTGGCGCCGGGCTCTAGTCCGGAGTCGAGGCGAGGAGCTCACTCATGAGCTCCTTAAGGATTGGAGGGAGGACGGCCAAAGGGCTGTTGTTGCGCGGTGGCAAGAGCATCTTGCCACCTCTCGGGTAGGCGCGCATACGCTTCAAGCGATCGCGCCCGTCCTGCCCGAATGGCTGAGGACGAAGCGGTGGGGATCCTTGTCCTATCACGCGGTGCAGATTTTGTCGGGGCACGGATGCTTCGGCAAATACCTGCACAGGATCCGGCGGGAGGAAACAGACTCCTGCCATCACTGCGGATGCGCCTCAGACACGGCGCAACACACCTTGGAGGCATGCCCGGCCTGGGTAAGTCAGAGGACTGCCCTGGCCGGAGCATTCGGCGCGGATCTATCCCTGCCCGCCATCGTGGCAGGGATAGTTAGGAGCGCGGACGACGCTCCGTGGCGGGCCTTTAAGGCCTTCTGCGCCGACGTCCTCTCGCGAAAGGAGGAAGCGGAGAGGGCGAGGGAGATTGCTCCCGACGCCCCCGCTCTCCGACGGAGGAGACTTGGGCGGCGCCGGCGCGATTTCGCCCGGCGTCCGCCGTGACCTCGGTCTTAGAACCGAGCCAGGAGACGTGGCCAACAACCGGCCACGAAGGGCGAGCCGCGCGCGGGAAACACGCGCGGCAGGACACACGGGCGCGGGCATGCGGGTCAAGGGCAACTAACCGCCCGCTCGCGTCCGGCAAGTCTCCCGTGGGCTCTTGGAGGTTTAGTGGGTAGTGGTCAAGCTGGCCGACCCCCACACTCCCCCCGCCACTTAAGTGACCAGGCGGGGGCGTCGGTAAAGAGTCGATTCCTCCAAGTAAAAAAAAAAAAAAAAAATCAATGACCACATGAATGTCATTCTTTGCATAGGGTAACTCCACCCCAAGAGTTACTATATTACACAACTTTGTTTCAATTCAATTGGGAATATCTCTATTCGTAGTACATACTGTTATTACGTTTCACATAACTCATAATTAAAATAGACTTGTCTTCTTTTGGTACGATATTCCATTTTTTTACATTGTATGTCAATTGAACTGAAAATATTATGTCTAATACATGCATTTTAAGTACAATACAGTTTAGAGGTTTACGCGAGTAGTACACATCTAAATAAAACAATTTTACCGGTTTTAAGCACGAAATGTTAGAGTTAGACTTATTTAGAATTTATTTTAAATACAGGCCGACGTTCAGCATGATTTGAAGCAGCGGTAGTCGCGGGGTATAGTAAAAGTTTAACTAACTTAGAAATAAGTTTAACTAATATCCTTCGCGTTTTAAGCAGTTAAAAGTGTTTCATTTTATTATGCTTTTTTTCGGGAGCTATTTTTTTATGCTTGTCAGCTATGCTTGTTTTAGTTTTAAGGTTGTTTAAACTATTAATGTTCTACTTCTTGGAACACGCGTTCTTCTTATAGTTCTTACTTCCTACGTTTGTTATACTAAAATTGGGACCGACGACTACACGTACTTTTAACATTTTGTCTGAATCAGGATTTGAAGCCAAAGCCTTACAGGTCCACTAACCCCCAAAACAATGACGAAGTGTTCTAATATAACAAAAATAAATACGATTTAGTTTTGTTTTTACTTTATTTGTAATTGTCATATGAAAAAATCTTTTTAATAATCTATCACTTTCATGTTGGAATTTTTATTCTGTAAGGATGTGTAATTTGTTTTTAATAAATAAAATCACTCTTGTGTACATCCACTTTCCTTCATCACTCTGAAGAATGAAAGAATGTGGCCAAAAAAATGAGGTGTAGACCCACTCCTTCTGTAAGAGTAAAGCTTTATTCGCAAGTAGTGGTCTATAATTTTTCAGGATAATTCGCAGAAGAGCTTACATAAAAAACAATTTATTTATGCTTTCTTTCAACGCGGTATTGCTGGTAGTATTACCTAGTAATATTTCACCCAGTCGAGCAAACGCGTTTTAGGTGGATAACACCCTTACTTTAGTTGAGAATTAGAAGTCGTTTGCCGTTTCTAAGTTAGGCAACTTTAATAATGGAACTATATAAATTAAAAAAAAAAGTGTCGTAAAAAGGCAGGACTTGAACTGGCACCCACAGCGTCCCAGCATCCACAACAATGCTGGAACGCAGATTTACATCGGTCTATCGTTCGTCCCGAGTAATTAATAGCAATATGGCGAGTTGTTATTCACTAGACGTAAGATAATGAAGTCCAAGGTCTGCGCTGTGTAAATAATAGATACGGCCGCATGCCTCGTTCGGCCATCTGCAATTATCAGGTTTATGGCAGAAATCTGTACACATTTGACATTGTGTACACACAATCGGAACAGACATACAAACGAGCAAACCGTTTGATTTAAAGTTGTAAATAAGAAAAGGTTGGGGAAAATAGTTTTTAAAACGAAGACCGAGGCTTTAATTCTCATCAATCATTTATATAAGTACTAGCTGAGCCGGCAAACGTTGTTTTGCCATATAAATAAATTTACTAAAATGTCTATTAAAAAATAAGGGTAGATCGTAGAAGGGTGAAAATTGAGGATTGTATGTATTTTTGTAAAATAAAAAAAAAATTTAAGGGTGAACAACCCTTATCACTTAGGGAGATGAAAAATAGATGTTGTTCTATTCTCAGACCTACTGAATACACATATCAAATTTGGTGAAAATCGGTCGAGCCGTTTCGGAGGAATTCAAGTTCGAACACCGTGACACGAGAATTTTATATATTAGATTGATTTTTTACCATTTTACGATAGAGGTGGACAGACGAACTTGGGTAGATAAAATATCCTATATCATCCTGAAATATGTACTGTCCATCTATTTGGCTTTTGACATCCGGAAGTCTACAAACTGAATCGTGATTTTTCATCTGTAGACGACGGTTCGTGACCCGGACGTAATTTCGATATCACTATCTACCATTTAACGAGAAATCCGGTCGAAGTCCACCATATTTCGGATAAAATATTAATTGGATGCATGTTGCATCCGAGGCGATTGAAGCTGCGCCCTTTTGAATATACATTGCTACCACTAGACCAAGGCACGAACTTTAGCCTAGAAAGAATCGGTTAAAAGCTCTATTCATATACCTAGCTTTACTTATATACATAAAATAAGCACATACAAAAATTGAATTTGATAAGAAGGGTGTTCATCAAGTTTGGTGCGAAAATATTACGAATTCACGAGTCCTATCATCCAGGCTTAAGTTGATACGAATTGCGTATTACGATCAATACATAATAAAAAAAACAATGCCATTTTCACATGTTGGAATTATATAAATTAAAAATCGACGATAACAGTAACGGAACGCTGTGGATACCGTTTCAAACACTGCCCTTGTCGTAATTTTTTCCCATCTTCAATAGATTTTTAATTTAATACTTTTATTTATCTTTATTATAAAGTGTTAAGTTGTGGCTATAAAAGTAATATTTAACTGATTAAGATATGTGATTATATAGCTACTAATACTAGCTTTGTCATTATATAACTAGCAAGTAATTTCCCTTCTAAGAGAATCTACCATATAATTTGAAAATCGAAAATAAATTGAAAAAATTTTCAACTCGGGCAGGACTTGAACTGGCATCGTCAACGTTCCGTGCTGTTGCTCTACGGAAAGGAACGCTTCAAGTCGGATCAAGTCCTGTCCGAGTCGAAAAAAAAGTCATTTTTTTTTTCGATTTTTAAATTATATAGTGCCTTCATGTGCAATAACATGTAAGTATTAATGTTTTCAAAGAATCTACCTTATTAATTATATAATATTTGATATAAACTCCTAAAAAAGTTGTCGTTTTATTAATTATTGACTTTCAAATAAACCACTTTTAGCGGGTTTTAAAGGCGAAATGTATTTATTAAATGCATTACCCCCGTGACCAGGGCTGTGACAAAGCATCCGAATGGTCAGTTCGTAGTTAAAATAAATTATAAATAACTTTAACTCATACATTTCGTATGTCTAAACCGTAAAAAGTGTTTTATTTAAATATGTCTATTCGCGTAAAATTTAGACAGTACTTAATTTGATGACTGATGAGAAGGCCGAACAGCTCGAAAACCGGAGTTTTTCCAACCTTTATAAAATAGCAATTTTACAAAAGGAGAAGGTGGGAAAAACTCCAATGAAAGCCATTTCTATAAGGATTTTGTTATATTTATTTATTGAGTAAGGCTTACTTATTATATAGTAAGAATAATTCTTATGTACCTAACTGATAAGTATGCACAGCGTTGACTATAGATATGTATGCCTATAGAGTGATAAAGACAATACACACAGCAAAACACATAAACAAACTTATTGAACATAATATTTGTTATAGAATAATTAAGAACCTTAAGTTGTTTTTGTTTCATTTATAAAAAAATGTGACCTCGATGTTAAATTAAAGTAAAATTGAAATGGTTAATAAAAATCTATGCTATTAATATTAAATTCCAATGATAAGGAGGGTATCAGGTACTATGAAGATTTTTAGTTTAATAAAAAATAGGTATCGTATAAATAAAACGTGTTGCTGCAAAGCAGCTTTAAAATCATTGAAGTGTTTTATTTAAATGTGTACTGGCGTAAACAATAGACTGTATTAAAATCGTAAAAATTAAGTCCTTCCAAAGTGACAATTCTGCGTAGACAAGTTGTAAAATTTCTAAATATAAATGATATATATCCACTGAAAAGCTACTTAAAATTCAGAAGTCACGAGATAAACGTCGCTCCGGTAACATTTATACGTATAGCCGTTAATCTAACGGTGTTCCCATACATTTCACATACATGTAGCTAATCTTGAACGCCATAACGCAATTAATTCCCTTACCAGTCAACTAACTTTCACACTCAAGCATGGAATCTCGGATATGGAACTTGATAAAAAATGAACCTATCGCCTATTTTAAGCTTTAGTCGTTCGGAAATTCATAGCCTGAAGTCGAAACCCACCTAACTTATCCTCTTTTCCATCTGTGCACGGTGATTCGTAACGCTAAGGAAATTTCGATATTCTGCAACCCAGTTAATGTTCAGATCTTTTAGTCGAGAGATGTTTGAGACTTATTCGAGGCTAGCTTGGCAAACGTTCTTTGCCATATAAAATATTTCGACTAAATTCGATTATCATAAAGATTTTTGCGGGAAAAGAATAATTCTTTCCTCGATAAATGGTCTACAACACATTTTTTTGTTAATTTGAACCAGAAGCTTCTGAGGTGAGCGCGTTCAAATAAACAAACTCTTCAGCTTTATAATACATATTAAAGATTTTGCAACGTGTTCAACCGGATGGGAATGTAAACCCACCCGTGGCTTATAAGCCAAATATACATGTCAATGATACAATATAAAACCACAAAATGTTTGTAAAAAATATAAAATATTTAATTTAGACATAAACTGTGGCCATAGACTATCAAAATCGGTTTCAGTCAAGTTTTAATCAAGAAGAATTAATACATTGTGTAAGGCTCTCAAGGCCATCGTTCAGCATATTGTCTTTCGGGCTGTTCGGCCGACGCGAGCGAGAAGAGGTTCTGAGGTTCAGCCAGAAAGACAATGATATCGAGAATAATTAGTTTTAAAAGGTGCAATGTCAAAGACTTAAGAACAAACATGTTAAACTAACCTTTTCACGCTCTATATATTTTAAACATAAGATAATACAGATTCATAGTAAATTAAAACTTTTACTTACCAAATAAATATGGTAAAAAGAAATTGATCGGTGTAATATTACGTGAACCGAGTTCTTGTTCCTACTTAATGTTTTACAACATTGGATTATAAAATATTAAGAATTGATGACATTTGAAAAAAATAACGAAACGTGCAGGGGCTTGAACCAGCATCCACAGCGTTCCGTGCTGTTGCTCAGCGCGGAACGATTCACAGCGTTTAAATCCCGCCCGTGTGTAAATTTCTACAATTTATAATCGATTTTTATTTAATATTGAAATTTTCAAGCATTTAATGTAGGTATTATGTCAACAAGCTGTCAAAAACCAAACCTAACTTTAATATCATATATCAATATTATTCATGTAAAAACAAAAAAGGTTTTCACGATACACTGAAATGTAACGACAGGTCATACTCTAAGGCTTCGTTTCCCAGTAATTACGCCCTTCGCAAATGCTTACATGATACTTGTGCCAGAATATTGCATTACTATAACCACGATCGTCTCCTTGGCTCAGTGGTAGAACGTGTATTGCGCTAAGCGTGTGAAATCCTGTTATCGGATTCCGGATAAAATAGAGAAATTTTTAAACCGTAGCAGGGCACAGTAGTCTGTTCGCCTTCTTATATGTGCTAATTTGTAGTGTAGTTGCGCATTTGTTTCCGCCATATAAACTTATACAATTGAGATAATTTCTCCCTACACTTAGCTTCGCTCAGCATAAAACTGGTTGTACTGTATTGTGTTCAATAGACGCTATCATGTGCCGTTGGAATAATTCCAAAAAAATAACAGAATTTTTTTATTTTGCGAAAGGCAGTTCTAAGTATGTGGAGATCTTGAGAGTAAATATTAAACGGACGCACTTGCATCTATCCCATGCTGTGCATGCATGCATTTAAACATACATTTTACAGAACGTTGTTATTCACATCTTACTTATATTTAAAATTTTACCGGAAAGGAGAGAAATAGCGCAGAAAAACGTACAATAATGTAGGTAGGTATTATATTTGACGTAAAGTGAACAATTATCTCTGAAATAAAAAAATTTTATATACATATATAAAATAAAGTGTGTAAAGTGGAAGCTTGATACCTCGTATTTTAACAATTAATGATTAAAAATACTTAAATTATTGAATACCACAAGGAGCTGACAACTTGTAATTAAAGTGGTAACGTTTGGTTTCAAAGCCATGGTACTTTAACTCAAGCTGAATTCGATATTATTTGTAGCTTACGCGCGTACATCTATACTAATATATAAAGCTGAAGAGTTTGTTTGTTTGTTTGAACGCGCTTATTTCAGGAACTACAGGTTTGAATTGAAAAATTATTTTTGTGTTACTTAGAACATTTATTGAAGAAAGCTATAAAATATCGCCCTGTACAAGCGAAGATACAGCGAGAATTGTGAAAAAAAATTAAAAGATGAAATCCTCTTTAAATAATCTAAAAAAAGTACGAGACCGACGTCGTGGGCAATAGCTTAAGTCTATGAAGATGATGGGGTTTGCAAAAGCGGATTTGGATGTCCAAAATAACGATTCTCGCGAACGAAGTCACTGGCACTGCTAGTGTTATCAATGCTAGTGTTTTGTAGCGGGTTTTACTTAGTTTTAACTAAAAGCCAACGTTTATGATTTTGTCATGAGTGTCACATAATTCGAGGATCTTCGCTTAATCAAGGAACGCGCAAAATCTCCTGCTGACATCTCCCACTTGTGGTAGCGAAACTTTGAGAACAATTTCTCAATACCGACGACCGAACGGCTCGAACACTCATGAAGTTAATATATTTCGCGTTTCAAATTGATACTGAAAAGTATTTTATTTAATTTCTTTAACCAGTCTGTTCACCAAGCAAAGCTTTACGATAGGTTTAACGCACATAATCTGCACAAAGTGATGGAAAAAACGTAGCTTATACCTTAAAATATGTTATAGGAATCCATAATTCAATAAATACGAGTAAAATGCAAATCAAGGCTATTTTGCAACACAGTTTGCTGTGTAAACGACAGACTATCTCTTGAATTTTAATAACGGAAAATATATATTTTTTTTTTTAATATGTATAGTCAATGCTGAGGGATCGTTTTGATAGTCTATATATGTGCTAGCACATCTTTAACGGTTTGAAATGCGAAATATATTAGTTAGATTGGTTTTAAATGCTCTGCATCGCTAGGAGACCAAATAGTAAAAAAAGCTAATATATTTAAATAAAACACTAACTATTTAAAACGAGATATATAGAAGTTGACCTACTATATATCGCGTTTTAAACCGTTAAACTATGTTACTACTTGCGTAAACTACAGACAGTATATAAGTTGATATATATTAAATTTTTCAAAGCGTTATATTTGAAATTGTACAACTCATATTTACATACGTATTGAGTTATGTAGTGTCCTAAATTACTTAATAAATTTTTCCGATTAAAATATCAGTGAATATAGGTTACTTGTATAAAGCATACAAAAATAGTCTAAGATATTGTATTATAAATAAAAACATTATATAATGCACATATCCTGGTATAAAATATGATTCTTTTTTATAATATCCTTCCACGCCATGTTCATAGTTTTCGAATCATAGAAGCAAATCAAAATGGCCGACCATAAAATGCGCGCGTAGATAAATTATAAGCATGTTTTTACAGAACTTAGCAACAATAAAAGATAACGGTATCTTCACTCCGCACATTTTTGAGACATGTGTCGCCATCTATCTTATATTTACGTCACTTAAATTGAAGGATAAACGCAGCAACAGGAAGTGAGAACAGGAATTATACAATTTTCATTTTAAATACGAAACGTCGGGCCGTAGTTAAAATAACTTCCAAATAAGGTTAAATAATATATATCGAGTTTTAAACTGTAAAAGTGTTATTTAAATTTTTACTTCATAAAGTAACCTGGTACCCCAATACGGTGAGGGGAGTTAAAACTCCATAAAACATAAGATTAATAAAATATATAATATATGGTAGATAATTCATAGGTATTACTTAGCTTTACTTTTTTGTTTAAATTTAAAGAAATCTTCGTATTTTACGTCTTATGTAGCTTAAATATTACAAT
Organism: Leptosia nina; assembly: GCA_963661955.1. Lineage (NCBI taxonomy): Eukaryota > Metazoa > Arthropoda > Insecta > Lepidoptera > Pieridae > Leptosia > Leptosia nina. Next base: position 640,957 of record CAVLEF010000004.1, on the reverse strand, counting down.
ACGATTTTCTTAAGCCCGGTAAGATCATAAACAAAGGCCAAAGTCACAACAGCATTTATAACAATCAGTGTAAATGTGCTAAAAGTCCATATACCCGTTTGAATGCATGTAATCGAAAAGATAAAATTTTCTTACAGTACAGTCAATTAAAAGTCTTCTATTATATAAGCCTAAAGCTTCATATATAAAACAATAAAGAAATATTTCCTTAGAAACTTTTCCTTGCTATTTGTTAATAAGACTACAAACAGAGGCTTTTGTGCGTAACGCTAGACTCCGCTATAAAAGAAATCATCTGTGCAACCAGTAAGTGGTAATTGGAAATTCTGTAATTACTCTGTGTTGGTTTGTATCAATCTCCAACGTTTTTATTAGATCCTCATGATTTTAGTCTCCCTCCCAGGCCTCCCCCCAAAGGACTCTAAGTAAAATCTTCACTTTTATTACAGTCGACGTGGGTAGGCATACTTCGAGAGAAGCGAAAGCTTTTCAGACATCCCGAAAAAAGACCTAGAAGCACGCTCTCGGCGGGATACTTTTCGTTTCATTTGATTTTTGTCTCGTATGAAATTACGATGTTTTGAAATATAGAGAATTTTAACTAACATTGCAAAGTATACTTAATTCACACAATTTTATAGTAGGAAGCAAAGCAATCGGCTTGTTAACGACGAAAAAAAATGGTAACAATAAAAAGTATTTATCCTAATTAAAATTCGTGGGGTGAGTTTGAACCCTAGACTACCTAGGTTAAGCCTAAGCCCTTAGGTATCAATTAATTATTAAATTAATGGACGGAGGCTCCGTTTTCTACTGTGTATATAAAATATAACCGTTTCTTGTCAGCCAACTTTAACGTGTTTTCATTTACCTTTTAATAATTACGATAAGGAAATTGTTTATAATTGCGCGAGTGTGTTTTCGTTATTCTTTCGCGCCTATGTTGTGTTATATAATGCAGGATAAAGTAAAATAAAAATACCTACCTACATTGTTTAGCTTTATCCCAAACACGAGCGAAGAGAAAAGAAAACGAATTACGTGTATACAAAATGACACAGACTTAATTGAGTAAAATAGCGTTTTTCAGTATACATTTTCGCTAACAAGCCAGTAATTGACCTGAATTTTCGAGTGAAGCGTTCTGTCCTTCTCTAGTCGACTGTCCTGCCACAATTCGTAAAAACCAGTCCAGTTGCTTAGTCATAAAAAGATGAATGCAAAGACAGTTATGTATAACGTCCTTAAGTTGAATAAAAGGCTTAGACATGTTAGGTTTAATAGATAATATAATTAATTAAGAACTTTATTATTTTTCAAAAACAAGAAAAGATAGCTGACGCTAACTGAATGTCTATGAAGTTTGGAATTAGCCAATACAGACATTTATAAAATGATTGTTACACACGAAGTTGAAAATCCTTAATAAACGTTTTTTATACAAATAATCGTAAAAAACCACTAAAACTAAAATGAGTTATTGGGAATTGTTATAAAACATCCTCTCGACAGTCGATGATATTGCGTCGGAATATGGTGGATACGAAACGCGAATCATAAAAGCGTCTCACGTAACTTTCATTCGCCCTCTAGACACTGCGCACGTACCTACTTAGGTAAATACCTCGTATAAATAAAGCATAATTACGTCGCGAACTTACTACGTTCGAATCGATTATTATTCGAATAATGCACAATATATTCCTCAATTTAAATCGATTCGTTAATTACGATTGGTATTATCTACAATTATAAAAATAAAATCACATGACAGTTCATAACTGCCAGCAACATTTGATAAACGTTGTTCTAGTTCAAATGCGCTCCTTAATTAGGAAATTAAAGCAATTAACATAATCTGCATTGAACGTTTAACCTTAAAAAATTCCAACGCCTTGCTGTTCTAATTTTGAGTCTGTATGCCAATTAAACGTTATCTATATTGTCAAAGCTGATTTAAAAATAGAACGTGATTTGAGATGCCGCGTTGCGCAGTTTTAAGCTATAGTCTATGAATCGAAAGGAGTTTCGCGTTGAAGGATGACGCGTATGTAAGCGAGGTATATAAAATGGCGGTTTCGGGTGGCTCAGCCGCGAGCCGCCCAATGCACTCGGCAATCGGCATTATCGCTCAACCGTAGAACTGGCAACGTGCATCGGCCGCATTCTTGTCGAAGTGCGGCAACGTCGCAAGCGCTCGCTCCGTGCCTTTGTGGCGCGTGACGTCACGAGATAAAATGTCACACGTGAAAATTGATGATTTTCAAGCGGCAATCAAATAAGTCTTAAGTTTCCTGTTTCAATCGCTACGAACAGTCGATAGGTTGAGGAAAGAATATTATCCATTTAGACACGTACATGGACAATGGTATTTGCTTAGGTATGCATTTACTAAGCAAAGACAGTTTTCAGAGAACAATTCTTGTACGCAATAAATTAGATAAGTAGACTAGTAACTCTTTAGATACTTGATAATACTACACTTAACTTGAAAAGTATCTGGCAAACATATTATTGTGTCCGGCAACAATCAACATTAATAAACAACAATATTTAATAACACTAATTAATACGTAAAAAGCCATAAAGTATGCTAATAATAATGCTAAAGCAAATATAATTGGCTAAGCTAGTCCAAAGGTTGTTTTATTTATAAGTTAAGTTTCTGTTAAGATTAGATTCTAAAAGTTGTAGATACTACACAATGATCAATATCTCGTATACACATATTGAATGAATTTAACGGTTTTTTTAATTGATTACACTAGAAAAATTATACTAAATGTGGCGCTTAAGTCAATCGAAATACATCTAATCAGGTAAGTACAAATTACCCAACCATTGAATCTCGCCAGTCTATTCCAATTAAAACATATACCCTTAACGTTGAGACATATTCAAAACAATGTGAAATCCCTTCTTAAGCTTCGACGGCGACTAAAACAAGCGATATTACAACGATAATAGGTATTATGAATGATGAAACAAATAGAAAGTAACAAGATTTCCACAGATTGCACTAGTAGGTATACATAAAAAAACGGTTTAAAAAAAGAAATATATTGATAAACTTATTTATTACCAGCCGAAACGTCGGGCCATAGTAAGATAAACTAATACGTCGTTTTGAATTTTAAAGCGTTAAGTGTTTTATTTTAAAAATAACGTTGTATTGCCTACTGCGTATTTAATGTCCTCGACAATCTACTACTTAAATTATAAAGATTTTTGTAATCATTCGAGCCGGAGAGAAGTATCTTTTTTATGATAGTGGAGGACACAAAAGTATGGAATTCACTTGATGGTAGATGAAATAATATTTTGGATTTGGATATTCGGAAATCCACAGACTGAAATTAAAAAACGATTAAACTTAACGGCTTTTTCAGCTATTGACGGTGGTTCGTGACTAGGGTATTTCGATATTCCTACCACACATTTCAGATTTTCAAAAGAAGTCTAACTTTATTTAGAAAAAAATGTTTTTGAAGTTTCGTCATCACTAGTGGATGATTGGGGGGGGAACCCAATATAAGAGTATGATTAAATTAAAAAATCAAATATAGATTGACCTACTAATACTTTATGGCCTATGAGTCCTGTTTGCTTTTTCTCTTTTTAGAAGTAACCAAAACTAAAATTAGATATGTTTGAAAACATGGCAATTAATTTACAAACATTTCCCGGTGCGATGATCGGATTTCATTGAATATGCATAATTAGCAGATAATAATTTTCGCAAATAACTTGAGTATTGAGATTTATTTTTAGACTATAGGTAAACATTTTCTTGGCAAAAATGCAACAGAAATAACGCACTATACTTTTGTACTTTTGCATTTCGTAATTGTATTCGTCAACGAATATTTCTTTTCTTGCTAAGAACTACGATAGATAGTTGAAATTTTCTCAAAGTATGCCTAGTTACATACTTTGCATTAGCTTTGTTGCCGCTATAACTACTACAACAAACTAGACTAGACTGCAACAAACGCCAAACATGAAAATCTATTTTGTTTGAAAATTACGGACACGAGTCGGATTTGAACAGGGCTACCATGTAGCTCAATTGGTCAGAGAGCGCGGAACGCTGTGAATGCCGGTTCAAATCCCGCTTGAGTTGTTAATTTAACTAACAAGATTCTAAATATAAATAATGCCATCGCGTACATTAACATGTCATTTGAAATATTGGCAAAATGCTTAATTTTATATGTACTTGCAATAATGTATAGTGTGTAACTCCGCTTTTATTTAAGCGGAAGTGAATTTTCCACTTTGCCTTTTCCACGGAAAAGTTTCTATTTGCCCAAATCATGTCCTGTTAAGCGTTAGAAAGGTATTCAACGCGTCAAAATGTGAACACCGTTTTCGTAACTTCAATCAAAATCACGTTTTCCATCTGTGGCCGTACCACCGGAATCATTTATAGACAAATATTTTGAATCAGACTCATTAAAACTGAAATATGTTTATTTTGCGATCGAGATTCGAACACAGGAGCCCGCTGCCGATCGGTCTTAACGAACAATATATGTATATAAAAACTTGCTATATAGCAGTCTTCTCTCTTGTAATTGTTTTTGTCGTTTAGTCACGGTCGTATTAGTAAGTTTTCCACCGTTACATGTAATCTTGTACACTTTTTGTAATTGTAGGTAGCATTTATTATTATTTTTAGTTATCTGGTTAACGCAAGTCGAACGATGATTGTTATTGTATTTTAACTAAGGGAAATTGCATAACAGGACTTCCCTGTGACCAAAGTTGGAACTATTTAAAGCATAACGATTTAAACATTTTAATTTAATCCTTTTGTAGGGATTTTCCACTCGTAGGTACCAGATATACCAGAATATAGTTGTCAACGGGTGGTGTATTCGATTTCCACCGAGACCAAAATGTCTTTTTGAAGCATGTTCAACGTTGTCTAGAGAATTTGGATTTTCATTGTGTGGGGAAGCAATTGCAATATAAAAATTCAGTTCGGGTCTGCCCACAAATGCCATGAATTGTAATCTCGCGTTTAAGCCAGTGGATTGCTGATTGTCCAAAAACCAAAATACGTGGACGGCAGTGTTTTATTGCCCTAAATCTAAGTTCCGTAAGTAATAGGTAAAGGTTTATGAGTTTGAAAAACAAAAGACAATCTTAATTTTAATATTCATTCTTAGTATAATCATACAGTAATAAACTAAACTGTCTTTAATATTAACATATAAGAGAATTATTCATTCAATTATTTTGGAATTTTTATCTTAATAAAAAAATATAGAAGTACTAATAAAATATACTTTCAGCTTTTTTTATTTTAAGAATCAGGTACCGTCCTTATTTCCGGTGTAATATTGTTCGAACCAAATTTAACTTGACGAAAAGATATAAATAAAACACTTTTATTGGTTTATAACACGAAATATTTAGTACACTCAACTTGTAAGTGTTTAAAATGTGTACTACTCGCGTAATCTTACAAGAATAATTGCAACCTGACAATGCTTAAAAAATATAATTTGATTGTTACTTATATAGATGTTCATTGTGTGCAACACGTAAAAAGTACCTAATAAATCATTCATCATTGTCATAGATTTTTGGACTTTTCTTAATGAAATCTATTGCTAATAAGCTTGTATGTTTTTTGCTGTTTGATTAAAACGGAAGGTCTCAATAAAATGAGATCGTCTATACATTGATTAAGTGCACAATTGAAAAGCTCTCTCTCGGCCATTTACGTAGATACATACATAACATAAATAGAAGTAGTTTGTCTTAAAATCGTTATAAATATTATAAAAAATTACTTGACCAAGTGTGTCTGTAGTTAACGAGAATAGAATATATATATCGAAAACAATTAATGGGTATTTTCGTGTGTTAAAACCGTGATCTACTCTAATATATATAGTTGAAGAGTTAGTTTGTTTAACTACTGGTGGCAATTGAAAAGCATTTAACGAGGAAGACCTAGAGAAAACGAGGAAAATTATTAATCTTTCCTTTGTGGGTTTCCGTGCGTGCGCTGCGAAAACGGTTCAAGATGAGATTATGCAAGAATGGTTCTTTAAATGATCTAAAAAAAATGTCCGCGACACTATACATATGTCAATCGTTTAAGTTTACCTTGCAAGTACGACAGGACGCGACCGACGTCAAGTGTAACGGCTTAAATTTAGAAAAATGAGGACGTTTGCAAAACCAGCCTAAATGTAAGTAAAGGTTACTTTTCTAACTGCATTGTTGTCTTCTTGATTGATCAGTTAGGCTCATCTTGGAACCACGACCTAGGTTTTGTATCACTTTCTATAATTCGGATGTCGGTAAAAAAGCCACTTAGATATTGTGTAGACCGCGAGTAAAGCAAACGTTTGTATTGATAAGAAGAATGTATAATTTAGATTTCTATTTAGCTTTTAATTTCTGTAGTCCATTAAAGTCCACAGCTTACTTAGTTTTCTACTTTGTTACAAAAAAATCTTTGACATTGAATGTAGTTGCTTGAAGAGGAATGGATTGTAGTTTCCTGGGCCAGAAATAAACTATATGATATTCTTATAGTTTTTCAGGTATTACGACATAAAAATACCTAGATTGCATAGCTTTATTTCAAAACCAAATAACGAAAACTGCAATACTTTCGGAAATTAATTACTAGTATTGTTATAATTGTGGGACTCGATAGTCTAATAATATACAATTTGGTTTGATTCCGATAGGGTCTGGCATAGTCCTAATGAATTTATAATTTTCTGAAATAAGTGGGAGCACGTCTGAAAATCTGAATACTAAATGGGTGGTAGGAATAACGAAATTCCGTTCTGGTCAAATCTTTTGCGTTTTGGGGTTGCAGTCTGTGGATTTCCGAACATCCAAAAGTAAAAGAAGTCTACAGCACATTTTGTTAAGATGTTATAATATGGATTATTTCTTCACCTACCACCCTATTGCTTGTCTATTTTCCTCTATTATAAAACATTCAGAAAAACTTTCTATCGAATTTAAGTTGTCAAAAGTCAGTAGCAATATATTTATTAGTTTGTTTAATAAAGCAATCACATTTCAGCCATGTTGAATATCAATTACATACTTTACTATGTAGCGTCGCAAAACTATGTCACAACATACATACCGTAGAGAGCGCGTATATTCTGCGAAATACCTAGATTAGTTTCGCTTCTAACGGATTCTGTATTACTTCCTCCTATCCTTACTTCTTACAAAATTGCAGTTCCCACTTAATATGTATATTACAAGTAGCAAATCAATTAATAATAGACATTCGCGGCCGTTTTCAAAATCTAAATCACTTTCGAGCAATTATCTCGTGAAAACACGGCTAAAAGTTCATTTAAATATTGTCTGTAGTGTACGCGACTAGTCCACATTTAAATAAAACCCTTTTGACGGTTTAAAACGCCAAATATGTCTGACATCCTTGAAGGATGTTTCGGATTCCTTTCACTTCTTTTTTGTGTTGGATTCTTGGATCTTGATCAAATTGTAAATATGTAATTTATTTGAGATTTCCTATTTTTTTTATTTCATAATAGGATGCGTTTAAAATTACTTTACGTGACGTTTTAAATTTATAAGTAGTATACATTAAAATTGACCTCTTTTAACAGTTTAAAACGCGACATATATATAAAACAACAGCAACTTACTACTTGGCATCATTCGTGGTCACGAAAATAAGTTAACTAATATCTATTTTATTTTAACCGGCAAAAGTATCCTACGTACAAGTTTTCTCAATATCCTTTACTTGTTTTATATGTCCACAATCGATTAGTAATTAAAACAATGACGCATCAGTGTTTAATACATATTTAAAGACTAAAAATGCAAGTAGGTCTGACTTGGTAAGAGACTGTAGGTAGACAAGTTTGATAAATAATTTTAATCTTGTCGTTTTGAGGAGCACATACAAGTAACGGGTAGTATTTATTGTAATACTGGCAACATACACGCACTTTTTTGGAAAATTCACTCTTTAGTTTAGAATTCTTTTTACCTTTGTTTTGACCCTATAAATTTATATACCCATATAAACGTTACTTAACTTGACTACCTATTTATAACTATAATGAATACAATAGCCATTACATAAAACAAACGTGGCTATACAGCGACTGAAAATAAAATAATAATTGAAAATAATTTTCCAGCACGCATTAAGAACCAGGAAGGAAAAACCGCAATTAACATTGACAACTCGTAAGTGAATGTAACTTTAATACATGTTTAGTTTAATTGATATCTAAGTCTTTTAAACGAAAACATGAAAATATGAATACAGTTTTTGTTAAACGTGATCGTACAAACGTAACTCCAAAACTACCAAAAGATTGAAATAATAATACGTGGTTATGAAGTACACTCTCAATTTAAATGATTGAGATAAACTAGTCTAGTTAGGAATAATCCTCGACCGTAATGCTACCTGCACTAACGCACTACGCAAAAGGCAGATAATCAAGATGCGCCGCTTTTGTCTTTGGATAGTCGGAAATCTGCAAACTGAAACTTAAAAGCGATTAAACTTTACGGCTTGCGGACGGTGGTTCGTGAGTCGTTTTCGATTTCTTTTGAAACACACTGCACCAGGTGGAGTCGAACCCACGTCCGCTGATTGCTACCATTAGACTAACAAGTCTGTCGATTAGTACAATACGAGAAAATTGTCGAAACTTTTGCAGGTGTAGTACGACGTGACGTCAAATATATCTACTACTTCAAGTCGTTATTGCTATAAGGCATAATAGTATCGATACCGCAGTTAACAGATATATTCATTTGTAAATAAAATACTTCAACGGTTTAAAACGCAATGTATATAGGTTAAACTTATTTGTAAGTTACTTTAAGTATGGTACGTGGTGAGGTGACGTTTCGGATTCTTTGCTGCATCCGCGAAAAACGAGAGACTGCGGCTGCTGCTACAAGTAATGTACATCACTGTCATTTTTTAATCAATATGATTTGATTGCAGATTATTTTTAAGTAATATTTGATATAAATAGGACGAAAAATTCAAAAATGTCTCTTTGGCTTAGTGGACCTTATAGGGTAGCAATGTATGGATAATCATGGAGGGATCGTCTCGATTCTCACCGGGTCCAAGATTTTTCTAATGATTTTTAAATATTCTGAAACATGTTGGAAACTAGACTTCGTCTGGAAATCTGGATGGGTATCGAACGCGTGTTAGGGATTTCGATCCCTATTCATCCGGATCGCGAACCCTCCATCCACTGATGTAAAAGTTTTTGCCGCGTTTTAGATTTAGCATGTGGGTTCCAAATATCCAAAACCAAAATAGGGCAACAACGCACCTTTTTCAGATGATAGGTATATGACTATGGTATTAGATCTCAACAAAGCGTCCTCTTTTATCGTGTCTAAGTGATTGAGGATCACAGTTGGAAATAAATCTTTTTCATTCAGGTTTACATAACAAGTATTTCACTCATAATCGTATATAATAAATAATATCTACACTTTTATTCTATTCTACAATAAGAAAGAACTACAATAAAAAGAAGAAAAAAAAAGCAAAATGAAATGAAAATACATTACTGTTGAAAATGGCAATACTAAGTACATATGTAACTACGAATATGTATAACTGAGTTGACATATAAATAATAGTTATCTTTATTAAAGAGAGAAAATACACTTCTAATTTAATTCAGCATCCATAATAAAGCGCGATTCGATCTTCTCAAATTACTCCCACAGTCGACAATAAAGCGCGAAAAAATTCGCGAATTGGGACAAACGCTGCGCGAGCGCACGCCACGCTTGTGTGCGTGCGAGGGTACGTCACCTTGACACGAGGCCCCACGGGGTACATCGTGCGTCTCGCTCGTAGCACGGGCGCGAGACAAGGACGGCACCGCGTAGACGCTTTCAGAAACGCTACGCGTCCGCCATCTTGTCGTTCCTTTTGTTGATAGATTATTTAGGAGGCTCATCTTGTCGCTATTTTTTTACTTTTCGACCCGTCGAAGGTTTTATGAGTACCGCTTTTGGAAACGATCTGATGTTGCGATTTTAACAGCGCGATGCTTGAAAATAAATTGAACTTCATCTTAATTGTATTATTTTTCAAGCTTACGACCACTATTTAAGATAGAAAACGGTTTTCTGGCTAAGTATCTACTTTACTAAACCATATAACGACATGTATGAAATTTTTCGTTTACATTTTTCACTGTCGCTGATAAAACTGTACTTTGTATGTTGTTTTTATATTATTCGATTAACCTAATTATTATTCTCGTCGTTTGGTAAATACAATGCCATCTAAATCATAAGCCATACATAGTTGCATTATTCAATAGAAAACGAGCCGCGACATGGAAGTGTGCGTTAGATTTTCATGCCAACATCACGTATTTATGTATTATATTATAGAGCAGAATTACGTAAGAAAATAAAATACTACATGTTACGCGCGTAAAACCAACATCTACTGATTAGATAACCTCATTTTGAGAACTTTAAAGTGAAAAATTTGTTGAAATGTAACGTTTTATTGAGGTATATGTGCAATATTATATAGTAAATGCTAAAGTGGTAAAAACTGTCGATAATTAAAACGAAAGCCACGTATAGATCATTCCTGTGACTACGATAAAAACTCCTTTCGCGACAGCTAGCGCCATCTAGTTCGTAACTTGGTAAGGTGCAGCTGTCATCAAAATGCCGGCTCTTCGTTCGCGAGTTATTTTTACATCGCCCACTATCGTTAGGTTCTTGGACAAAAGTTTATGATGTCAACGGCTATTTGAGAATAATTGCCGCGCGATATTTACATTTGTATAAATCCATATAGAACATTACCTAATGCTCGGTGATCTGAGATAACTTTGACATGTCGACAAGTTAATCTGTTCATTGAACTTTGATATGACGAAGCACGAAACGAAAACTCAAACCCTCGACCGCTTTAGGTTTTGTAAGATTAGACACAGCGTCTTAACCGCACACATTAAAGTTATGGAAACGAAATTTAATAACACCCGTTACAATGTTCCGTCAAGGTTATCTTATTGAATTTTAATTAATATATTCCGATTCTTTAAACTTACTGCATCGAAACAGGTAAATACGCAACGTAAATGAAATAAATTAATTTTAAATTATTGTACGTAAAAACATGAAATTTTAAAGCTAAAAATCAAATTTTAGAAACGTAAAATCTACATAATATATATCTACATGACATTCCTTGGACGAAAACTGCCGGAAAGTGCAATTTTTCGGAGTAAATAGTATAGGTGTTACTCGAAAGTTGCCTCAACATTTTATCAAAACGAGTCAAGCCGTTTGGGCGCAAATTATAATTAAACTTTTGCATTAATATTTTTATTTGTGTTTAAAAAACATGCTACCAGGTGGAAGTCGAAAGTCGAATTAAACTTCGTCGATAACGACGTTGTTAATTTTATGTTTTATTTACTTCCTCCCAAGTCAATTGTCATTTGATATTTGTATCTTAATTACACTTAGAAAGCTAAAGCACGCTACCAGTAAGTAGTTTTGTTTCTTTTTTCGCGAACTTATTTGTGTGATGCACATGCCCTTGCATTCGAATCGTGTCAAACGTTTGCGGAAAAGCCTTCGGTGTTTTCCTTAAGGCTCAAATGGGGAAGGTCACATATTTTTAAATTAATAGTCAAAGCGAGATATTTGTTATCTGTTTACGATTTTTAACAGAATTCTTATATTTATAGACATACAATATAGAATTGATTGGTAGACGTTTCTCGTTGGACTAATTTTATTACTAACAGCGTATCGGATTGCAAAGTTTAAGCGTTTAGTAGACCAAACTGATTATCATTAACAACCCAAAAGGAGTTCTTGGTCAGAAGACCAGTAGCACAATAAGGCGACGTCATATAGAAGATTGCTGGGGAAAACTGCCCAAAACGGGGAAGCCTGGAAAACTTTGGAGGAGGACTATGCGCTGAGGGCTTTCTAATGACCTAATATTTCATAACCATCTTAAAATAATATTGTACATATCAGTAACTGGTCTGTGGTGATAGATACAATATCATTTATTGAAAATTAGAGTAAGTTAAAAGATATACATAGACTATGTACATCTAAATACTGTCTATAGTTTACGCGAATACTACACATTTAAATAAAACACTTTAACGGTTTAAAACGTGATATATTAGTTAAACTTATTTGAAAATGATTTTTAACGTTGGCCCGACGTTAAAAATCATCGTTAAAGTGTTTTATTTAAATATGTACATCTATTAACTTTCATCTTTTAACATTTAAAGGATATAATTAGGCTTAATTATTGATAAAACTTGTTTGTATTGATTTTTTAGTGAAATGGGGAAATCGTTTCTTTTGAGAGCTCCTACGTTGGTTATCTAAGCTTGAGGAGTAGCTGGTTAGATGAACTAAGTTTTAGTACTCTAACCCAGCCAGCATTGAAAAATTTGAGTAGTGCTAACTACGAAAAGCAGACAGTTCCGTGGAGATGTTACAAAAAAGGAGAAAATTATTTCTATAAGAAGACTTGTTGGTGCGCCGATTACGAAAGAAAACTATTAACAAAAAGATACAAAAAAAGTTTTTTTTTTTATGATAAGGACACAGACACGCTTGGTGTTATTGACGAAACCGAAACGCGATTAAGTTCAGGCTTCTTCATTGTCGAGGTGGTTGACGGACGGAATTTCAATATTCCTAGACCCATTTTATATCCAGATTTCAGAAGTCAGGTGTTTCAGAAAAATTATAACAAATAGAAAATAGTCTATAGTTTACGCGAGTAGTACACATTTAAATAAAACACTTTAACGGTTTAAAACGCGATATATTAGTTAAACTTATTTGAAAATGATTTTTAACGTCGGGCCAAAGTTAAAAATCATTTTCAAATAAGTTTAACTAGTATATCGCGTTTTAAACCGTTAAAGTGTTTTATTTAAATCAGAAACATGTTAGTCCCAGTGGGGGTCGAACCCACGACCCGTTGATTATTAACCATACATCGCTACCATTACACCGACACGCCCGTCATATTGACTTTCAATATAACTTTATTCTTGTATTTGTGTATTTATTTGTACTTTCCTAAATTCAAATGCTCAAGTACATCGCAGACCAACTTTTCCTTGTGAATCATGCGAAAACACGGTTTTCGCAACAAAGTACGCGCAGATAAAGCGAGTATTGTGCACCCTTATAAAGCTCATGACTAATTCCAATATCTCCAAGATGATTCACGATACTTTGTAAAAACACCAAAAGCACGTACTTACGTATACTAAGTAACCGAATATGCTATGAATAATTATTATGAGATTTGATTAAGTGTTGTAATTGTTACATTGAGGCTTTTCTTTAGGAAGTCTTTTAGACAAAGTTTTTACTATTTGAAGACGCTTTTAACATTGGTTGTGATATTTGGCATTGGTCTATTAGATCTGAGTAAGTAAAGTAAAACGATAAGGACATCTATTAGCTTTAAAACTTCTAAGTCCAAATAAATTAGCAGTTTAAAAAATGGTTTTTATTTCATCGTAAGTGAAAACTTTTTGTTATGCGAAAAAATGACACACTAGCGTTAGGGCACAAAACAGAATAAAAAAATCGCAACACGGAGGCGAAGTAGACAGTAAAGTTTGTGATTGTATTTTACCACATAAGTACTCCATTGACAACTGAAGAGCTAGGGTTTTTCGTAATCAAAATGTCTAACGTTTCTTCAACAGTGCAAAAGTGTAACCTTTTTTTTTAAACATTGTTTAGCTTTAGAATGATGTTAAAAAAAATATATATATTTTTTTAACTTTTAATTAATTTACTATACCACCAGTACCATAAAATTCATAGCTTAGTTCACGTATGACCAATTTCACGTAACTCCGGGCAAGGATTACTAATTCCAGAACTAAGAGTAAAATCTAAACTTAATTATTTGGGCGGGGTTTCTATGATCTACGCATAGAAATTTATTTAACACATAGTTTAGCTGGCTAACCATCGTGTCTATTAAGTTATTTGGTGCCATGAGTGAATTAGGTCTATTTAGGAAAGTTAAGCACTACTATTACTAAAACATATAGACTCTTAGCTTACGTAAATAACAAAACTGTTTAACATAAATACGTAACACAAATTACATGACAGACCGACAAACACTTCCGTCCTGCGCAACATACAAATATGTATATACTTTACTGGATATTTATTTATTAATCATCAGTTATAAAATATTAGTATATAATATAGTAATTTTGACCTACATACATTTTCTTGTACTTCAGTTAATTACGAAAATATCTTGATATTGTCAGCTGGTAACTCGCGACTTTAATGCTTTAAAACTGGAAATATATTAACTAAATTTTATTACTGGACGCTTTAATTGCTTTGCAGCAATCGTGGTCACGGCGGGACTGGAGATGGTGATGTGAGGGTGGCTGTGTATATTTCGCGTTTTAGAACGTTAAAAAAGGTTTATTTTGCCTTGGTTTTATTCTGTCAAGTTATGAGACTAAAGTTGTTTTAAACTATCGTTATGTTAGGATTCTGTCATAGAATAGTGGACAGACAAGAACAAGAAAAAAGACATGGAAGATGGATATTCCAACTGATAAAATTGGGATTGGGAAGTCGGCTGAAACCAATATCTTCTTTAAACTTAACAAGAGTTTAAGTTCGATAAGTTACAGAAAAATAATGTTTAAATAAAGTTTTCAATTTAGGTATAATATGAAGTTAAGTGTAGTATAACTGAACTTAGTAACGATTTCTTTTAGCTACGGCCAAACGTTTCGGGTTTTAAGGGTCGGGGACGCATACGTTGTATATACGCATTTTAAACTGTAAAGGATGTTTTTTTATTAAAATTTGTACTTCCCGTGTAAACCTAAAAAGGACCTGTTAAATGCAGCGAGCAGCAGCACCTTTAAATTATCTCTCGGTTTAGACAGCCCTCATTAAGGCGTCAAGTCGAATTCTATTTCTGTATCGTTATCAGTAATCGCGGAGCTGATAAGGAAAAAGCCATCCGCTCCGGCTGTTATCTTAAAGAGAAATGTTTTCAATATTCTTGAATATAATCGAAGGATTTTTCACTATCTCAATAAGAGTATTTGGACGGATTTAAACTAGTTATATTAACGATAGTTATTGAGACTGTATGAATAGAAAGGTCCTGGGTTCGAATTAAAAGAGTACACAGTAGTCTAAACTACTTGACTTTAACGACATAGAAATGTGTTCTCACACATCGTAAGGGGAAACAGGATTTCACGTAAATTAATTTTTAAGTTATTTTCCATGAATGATAAAAATGGTATCAACATTTTAAATTATAACTATAACTAAACTACCTATAATACAATAAATAAAAAATAATCCTCTATTCCTTACGACAGAGGAGTGAAGCGTGGGGTTTACTATTGGGAAGAAATACCCCCCCCCCCCCATATATAACATCTTAACAAGTTGCGCTGTCGACCTTTTTTTTATATTCATTTATTCCTTTACTTTCCAAAGATCTGTACACAGATGCGGGGGGGAAAACGGCGGCCAGCCTCCTGAAGATTACAGAAGCGAAATACGATTACAATTCACGACTTTTCATTTGAGGACGGTGGTTCACCACCCGGACGGAATTTCTTTATTCCTACCGCCCACTCAATATCCATACAGCCTAGACTGTATGGATATTGGAGAAGCACAATGTGTTTTAGAAAAAATATAAATTGCTAAAGCTCTTATTGGTTCAGGTGGAGATTGAACACTAGTATGATTCTCAATTTATTATTAATATTACATTGACTACCATTAGATTAACTCGTGGTACTCGTAACTAGCTTTATAATAGTTACATAGTATTTTTAAATAACACACAGCGCCTACGTGCAACGCCTACAAGTATTTTGTTACAAGAACTTTAATTAAGATACAAAAAGATACAATTACTATTTTCAGACCTATTAGAAATGTAATAAATATAGATCCGTAGTGTTATTTATATTGCTTCATTATTTTCGTAACAAGCTTCCATTTAACAAAATATTTTATACATGGCCTATCTTTAACGGGTTCGTTAATTTAAGTGTAGCAATATAATAATTAACTGTTGCATTCAAATCCAACCAGGTCCAGTATGTTATTTAATAACAATCGATTTTTTTTAAATTTGTTTTTATTTATTAAAATTCTACAAACCTTTTACATCATTTTTAGTAATTAATTCAATACGACAAGTTAATAAATTATTAAATTGGATACTTCATAGTTGAATGTTCATTTACCATACAGGTTATAAGAAGACAGTTGGAAGTGTGTGCATATCCCTTTTCTCTAGTTAAGTAAACATGTTTTTAACTTTTTTCATAGATAGGTATTACGTTACAACAACTATTAAATGGATTGTAGAAATGTCAAATTATCGTCCGGCTCACGAACCACCATCCAAGCTTTAGTCTGCGGATTTCCGAATGTCGAAAGCCAAAATAGATGGCCAGTGCATATTGTTCAGATAGGTGGCATATGTTCCTTCCATCAAGTGAATGTTATCTGTCGTTATCTGATATGAAAAGAAGCATTTACTGATTTTTCTAAATATAGACCAATAGTCCGGAAATGTCAACTTTAAATGGCTATAGAATTTCCATCTTAGTCCATAAGCCTTTATTCATACGGAAAAATTAACTACTTTTCCATTTATTATAGCTTTTTAGGTTTGGGTGTTAATCAGAGTTTCGTTTTCAGCCTGTGGATTTCCATGTCCAAAGGCGATAACGAAATTATAGACTAAATTTGAAAATTCTTAATTTTCAGGATGAACTTGTATTTTTGGAAGGGCATAATTGAGGCTGCTATAGGCAGAGAGGCCTAATAACATACATGATTCTCAATAAGGAGAAAAATTAAGTAAGGCGAAACTGAATAAAACTATCATTCGTGTAGAAATAATATTAACAATTCTCGGTCACTGTGCAATTGTAGATTCACATTTTTAGACTAGAACAATATAAATAAGTCAAGTCATGAAATTGCAGTTAGGCTACTCTGCCTCTAACAGCCTCAATTGTATCTCATATTTTTTGCATATAATTCACCATTGATAATAGTGCACGTAAGGAACTTCTTAAATTCGGTAAACACACTGCTAGTGTGATCTAAATAGTAAAACTAACGTAAACAGTATATTTTATAATAAGTATATATTATTTACCAATAAAAATGTTTAATCCAACAGTCACGACGGGTTAAAATCCGCCCGCCCTGCCATAAATAGGAATTTTAAATACGGTGATTGAAAGCTCCTTTTACTCCAACAGTTCTTTTTATTTAGGTCAAAATAAAAACCTTCATATCACTGAAATCTCAGTTCTTTCAACTAAGCCAGAGAAAATATACACGAAGAAAATGGGTTTTCCAGCGCCATCTAGTTAACTTTCCATAAATTAATTCTATATGTTTATATGAGTACAACATGACCTCATGGTTGGTGTCACGCGAACATTAATATATTAAACAGGTAAAAAACTAAATTCATAGTTTTAATTTGAAATCATATATGCTACTGCTGTTTTACATTTTTAATATCAGTCTATTAGAAATAAGAAAAATAAATTATAGTTAGTTAAAAAGGCTCAAAGTACTGGATTAATATTTTTTTCTAAATGGGTACAAAGAACCAAAATATCGAAAAGGTAAACCCACGTTATTGATATCCTTTTCAACAATAATGTTTATTAAAATAATAGGACAACAACCGAAACTTCTACCAATTAGACGTACACTACATGTATAACCTCGACCTTGGTAATTCTAATCTAACCACATATTTTCACAGTGATTTAGGAAAATTAATATATTTTAAAGTAGAACAAAGCTTAATCCGGCTCATAGGACCAAAATTAAACAAAACTTCCACACATTAAAAACGCAATTATTCGAATTTCGAACGTAAGCTGAAAACATTTGACGTGTTGACGACCCGCGGGTCGTTGACCCCTTGCGCACCAACCGACTGGCGAACGGAGGTCATCGTTGGCACACGCTCTGATTAAGTATTTCATTCACATTTTATTCTCCTCCGCTACGAGGTTAACTCGGATGATGGGCCGCGGGGCCAAAGCTCAAACAATGTGAAAGAGGCAGTGTGTTGTAACCAGTAGGAGTTAAGTTGGATAGAATAAAGGACAAAAAGTAACAATAAAAAAAATACCATTTAAAAATTTATGTTAAAAAAAGGTTTCTATGCCCTTAATTTTCTTGTCTCGCTTGTGACCAAATTGTGCTTTCACCTTTATCCGTATTGTATTCTAAAATCTTACGGCTCTCTCCCACTTTACTTCTCCACGTAAATCCAAGCGTAATAAAAATACGTGCATTTTAGATCAAAATTTAATTTGCTCTCTTAGCACTAAAAGAATTAAGAATTAAGACGTTTGAAAACAAGAAAAAAAATTAGATTGATAACAATTTAAGAAACGGACAGGACTACAGTTCTAATTATATTATAATGTTACTTATATGCTTAATATGTACGGTTAATTATTTTTCTATAATATAATAATTTATTTTGTACCTATCTATCTTTGTCTATAATAAATTAGGACATTTAACATATACTTTTAAATAAAACACTTTAAACGGTTTAAAACGCGATATATATTAGTTAAACTTATTTGAAAATTATTTTAACTACAGTAGTTTGTTTTTAAATGTCAATATATACGTTAAGCGTATATTATAAAAATATTCATCGCCTAACAGCTGACCTGACGCGACATTTTCTGGAGCTATTAAAAGAGTACCGGAAACGGATTTTCATTTCGGCCCAAACGGTGGCAGAGTGGTGAAAACGTGAGGATACAACGTCATAGTTGGCGCCGTTTCACCATTGTATGCATTTGGAATGGCTGGTTACAGGGTCACTCACTACTATTGTTTTGAAACTAGTTAGGAAGTGTTGCTAAACAAGATTATTTCAATCTTGCTTACATTTTGTTTAAGCTAATCATAGACCAATTTGGACTCTAATACAACATTCTGCCACCTTCTTAATATTTGGAAGGTCTAATTTAAAAGCTTAGAGAAAACTTTCACTTTTTAATTTTAAAGTTCGTACCGATTTGATTTGTTTAGAGAAATGTAAAAAATGTAGCATGCAAAAGCTACAATTAAGACAAATGATATATAAGAAATATTATTTTAAATAGAAGAACTGAAAATCCAGGATTCCGATGGAATCCGGGGATGGTTTGGGAAATAATATAATACGATAAAAACTGGCGGCTAACGACTAATAAAACTTCTCCCTTTTATTCAAAACAATTATGGAAACCGTTTATTTAAACAATTTAATCTGCAGCGACGTTATCGCGTCTAAGTAATTAGTAATAACATAAAGAACAAAGGAACATCCGGCAGGACTATGCCGTGTCATCGACTCGCGCGCATTCATGAAGCGATGACGTCACATCCGGCGAGAACAGATTTGTGACGACGGAAACAACTAGTGTTTGAGCGCGATTTCATCGTAGCACAAAAAATATACGCCAATCAAAATATATGAAATATTTTTCAATAATATAAAAATCTATCTTATAAGTATCTCTCCTGATTAAATCCTAGTGTTAGACAAAGGTATAAACCCTGAATCTTTTTCGGCTATTGGAATAGTAAGCAACACGTTTTCTATCTGACGTCAACCCGGATTAAAGCTCTTTGTCCAGGGCCAAGACAAAGAGCATTAATACAAGGTGTTGACAAATGCTCTCATCAAAACAACATTTCATGTTCATTTCAAAAAAGATTTTTTCAATTTAAACCAGTATTTTCTGTGATTAGCGCGTTCAAACGAACAATCTTTATACTTTACTTTTTATAGTTTGTATAGTGTATATAGATAGTAATATCCACCCTCCATCCATCTTTGTATGTGCCACAAATAAAAACGTAGGAATTCTTTGAGCCTCCAGTGTCGGCGCACTTATCCCTTTAAGGCCGGTGTGCATTTAAATGGCACTGTTATTGCGACGTGACGTGAATGTAATAAGTTAAAACAACTTTTGTTCGCGACAGCACCTGTTGATCTTATATTCTGCGATAGTGGTCGTACGTATCTTTTTTAACAATATTTGAACGTCGAAATACAGACAAATATCGTAGCCATTTTTGGTACTTAGCTCTAAGGCTATCGAGCCGTTGGTCTATTATAATGGGGAAATTGATCTGGACGGGTTTCGAGTGTGAATAGCATCTTCTGGAGATGTTGACCGTTCCCAAAATTTGACTGATCATCAGATTAGCTAGACGAAGTATATGAATATTGTTTCTTTGAAATCAGATACCAGTACAACGCGTTTCGTGGCTCAACAAGCTATGCTGATATGTTAAAATAGATGATTTACAGACAAAACCTGTAAGCCCTGTATCTATTTCCTACTATGAATAAGCGTCAGTTGTATCTTCATTAATTGAATATAGTAGGTATTATGAATGCAATGCAAAAAAGGTTTCGCTAGATTATTCACTACTGTTGTCAACTTTTAAGGACCCTACATTTTATCTTCTAATTATGTGTTTTAGGAAAAAATCAAATAATTTGATTCCCTTTTAGGCGCCGGGTTTCTATTCTATAGAAATATTGGTGATAATATGCTAAACTTACCTTGAAATGTTGATGTGCAGCCTGTTCTTCTGCCTCGAATTTGTGCTTAATATTGTCTATTCGCATTTGCTTTAAAATTCCGGCAACTTCGATTCTATAACAACAACAATAGAATACTGTCTATAGTTTACGCGAGTAGTACACTTTAACGGTTTAAAACGCGATATATTAGTTAAACTTATTTGAAAATGATTTTTAACTTCGGCCCGACGTTTCGGATGCTTTGCAGCAGCCGTGGTAGGGGCATCCGAAACTCGGGTTAAAAATCAAAGTTAAAAATCATTTTCAAATAAGTTTAATAATATATCGCTTTTAAACTTAAAGTTTTTGTTTAAACAAATAGAGTTTAAAATATTTTTGGCTTATTCTGTATCTTGTAATAGACTAAATAATGTAAAATGATTATATTATGTTTTTGTAATTATTAAAACAATTTGGAGTAAGCACTGTAGTTCTAGAAAATAATAAACTGGGATATACATATTGTATTGTAAAAATAACAAGACAACTAAATTTGTCACATATTTAATTAATATATTTTTTTTGTAAAATTAATATTATATGTTACGTATAAAAGTACTTAACGTCATTTGATTTTCTTCCGTTTAAAAGTAGCAAGCAATTTTTTATTGTGCTAAAAACAGAATTTTAAAGCAAGATTATCATAGACAAGCTGATATTGATTAAATAAAGATTTGCTTTAATCGGAGAAAGTATAAATTAAATATTATACTATTACTTTGACTTCATATAAAGATAATGAAGAATATAAAAAATCTGAATATAAAATCGTCGTAGCTACCAGCTACGAGACTGCTACGCGGAGCGCTACGAACTTTTGCGTGTTTAGATGACTAAATTTAGCGTTAAAATGCGTGGGACTGACACATATTTATGTCTGTTTTTCTATTCCATTTATATGTTCTTGTAAAGCATAAAAATATGTCTTTAGTTGTTCTTATTGTTTTGTAAACTCAATGAAATATTTTACAATTCTACTTAGTAAATTACTACAAAAAAATTTGTTTACCTAACATATGCCATTTTCTACAATGACCATATAATTTTAGCTGATCAAAGGGTCAGAGAGAAAGAAATATTTACAATATTCCAAATCTATTGGAATTTAAAAAAAAAATGTCACGGGCAATACTTGAAGCAGCTTTCACAGCCAGATGTTTCTCTAACCAATTTAGCCACCCTGTCCTACATATTATCATCCAAAAATCAATCTAAAGAGATTTTTAATTTTTAAAATGCCATCATGTGAAAAATAATAATTGTTATTGTCCTTATGAAACCTTATATTGAAACTACAGTTTACTGGAGCAAATCATGATGATAATATTCAATAACTATGTCAATTCTTTTTTTCCTATTGTTCAGACAATAAAAACACCAAATCCTTTTAAAGTCTGAGTTTTTAACTAGTATAGAGATAACAAAGCTATTACTTTTCTAATACCCATAACCTCATTATTTCCCGGTTATATTTGTTGTTTAAAATCACCTTATTCTCATATTTTCTTGAAGTCTCCGGAGGGGACCAAGGTATTCCGGTGAACGACCTCCACGCACCTCGGCTAGCTGGTATTCCACGTCTTTGACTCTTTCATTATACAGTTGCTCACGTAAGACTGTAAATTGATGTTCTAGGTTTGCTGAAATTATAAACAATTAAAATTATATAAGTACATATAATTGGTATATAGTATAATAGTAAGGTTGTGATAATTGTTCAATAATAACTCAGATCTCTTGTACAAAATAAATAGATAGGTCTTCAAAATAATATTTTCTGACTGCATCCAATATATTGCTAGCTAGAGATTAAAAGTCACGAGCAGATATGAATATGAAGTTAGTCTATCTTATACTATTTGTCTTGCTTTTAAGCTTTAATTAATAATTGTAGAATGTTAAATGATATACCAAAACTTGTCATGCACATCTTGCAAAGCAAATAAACTTAAAAAAATATAAACGTTTTCCTTTAGTCACTTGAGCACAAAGTAATGGGTAATTAAAGGTATTTTTAAATTTTTATGAATTACAAATCTTGTGTAAACCCTTGGAAATTACTTAGGCCTACTCCAATTTCGTTTGTTTGTAAACATAACCTAAAAACCAACCTAAGTTATCAAGACATTCGTTCCTCCGCCGCTCGCATTCGCTTTCGTCCATCTCCGAGGAATCATCTGAATCAGGTTCATCAGCTTCTTCAGCGCTAGAGTCACGGTCTGGCCCTCTGGAAGAGCCTCCAGACCTTTCTGTTTCACCTCCAGATAAGTCACCATCGCCATCACTGTCACCCTCCACTTTCATAGACGGCATTCTTACTATACTGTTAATAAAAGTGATTATTATTATATACACTGCTTTAAATAACAAATTATTTGTATTTTATTTTCATACTCCACCTAAACAAAAACACGAAAAAGTGTCAATGCCAGATTGACAGTGACATGACATGCCACAAGTATAAAACTTTATTTAATGTCACAGATAACAAACGAGTGACGGGGGCCAAATTAATTTTTTTTTAATTCTGTTTAGTCAATTATGTTATCAAATAGTAAAGGCCATTAGTTATTAAAAAAAAAAACAAAAACTGTTCGAAATGTTTTCATAAAACTATTTATACCATCATAAATAAAACTTGTTGATCTTAGTTGTTTTGTTGTTCTCTTTTTTTTCAGTTTAATACAGTTTTTTTACGGGGCCTTCTTATTTATGCTATTTTATTTTTAAATAAATCTGACAAAGTAAAAACTGTTACACTATTTATTGTAGTTTAATGCAATTTCAAAGTCAAAAAATGGATTTAATAAAAATTATAGGTTACTTAAAGGATCCTGGCAATATACAAACTTATTAGTGACGGGTGCCAAAGAAAAAAAAATCTTGAATAAATGAAACAGTGTCTATATCTGATATTAAATTTAATAGGTATACTCTATTATTTACATTAAATTGTTCTCTATTAACATGGTATTTATAATAATTTCATTAAACAATCAGTTGTCAATAAACTTTATATACAGGACTATTTATAAATTATAGTATTAATATCAATACTGTGAAGTTCAAAATCCACAATTGAATACGTGCACGAAATGTAAAATACGTGACCTAAAATTAACTTAAAGTGGAAAATACTGATACATCCAATGCACGTTTCGTAAAATAATACAGACAACATAGTATAGATCCTAGAGTACTTTAGCACCTCCACAGGCTACCACAAAATATTCAAAGTTATTAATAAAACCTCTTAAAAACCTATCGTAGTAAGACTTGAATTCTATAACGGTTTTCATACGACAGTATAAATTACAAAATATACACATAATTTGGCTTGGCGCTTAAATATATCGCAACAGCAAGTCGAATATAATAATATGTGTAAAATCTTCGTTTTAATGTACAGCGCCACGCACAAAAGGATATAGTAACAATTGTGATTAAAGTAATTATTATTTATATTGTTAATAACGCCACTGCTAGTGGCCTTTATTTGGCACTCAATTATTTGGAACGAACATTTCTGTCGACTCACAACTCGAACATAACTCCAAATAACAATTGAATAGATTTGAACGTGGACATAATATTCACAGACGACATTTTGTTTTTTGACAACTAAAATATGGCATTTGGAACTTGTGTCATCTGATATTAAAAGTAATTACAAAAATAGGTTCCCGTTTAATTTTGTACAATCGACCTGACAAAGTTCGGAACTGGCTTGTGAAAAACTAAAACATCAGGTAAACGTTGGCTTAAGATAAATGCAGCAGAACTCTGTCTTCGCCACTATAATGAATTAGTATAATATATTAAGAATGGAATTATTTAAGGTATAGGTATACTATAAAAACAGATATGTCGTTGTTATGTTCAATATTGCTTTCTACTCACTATTACAGCTGATTTTAAACATTGTCCAATATAGTTGTAAATATTTAAAATCTACCATTGATTCAAAACCCCCACGAGAAAACTACAGGAGAAATTTCCAAAAATTTACTATGTTTTAAGAGCTACGGCAATTTTTCGGAAGTAATAGGTATTAGTTACATTGCTTTATTTTTAATTATTGTTATTAGGTTATAATATTTTATCTTTTAATTTACGCTTCAAATGTGAAAATATTAACACGAAAATATAGTAAATTTTAAATCGTGATTATTTATGTCGACCGTATTAGATCAATTTACCCAAAAACATGAATAAATATACAAAACGACATAATTATATACTTTAACAATTCATGATCGATTAAATATTGGGTCGTCACGAACATTCATATTAATTGATAATTGTTTTCCAAATCAGAAGCAATTCAAAATTGGATTTGCAATAAAATCCAAATGGTCGAAATTAGAAATCGAATTTGAAAGTTCTAACATTAACAAACCACTATAAATTACTATTAATTTAAGGCAGTATCAGAAAGAGTTTTACATGAAAACGGATACAATTCATTAGAACAGACAATGTTATTGCCATATTAGAAAAAAATAAGTAAAATCTAGTCTCGTAAAGAACTTCAGGGAAATAAATACACCTATCTAAGAACAAAAATAAGTACAAACTCCATTAGGACGATAAATGAACACTTTAATACTCGTTAGAATGAAAATTAAGTTTTAATTAAGTACACAATTCCGTTTTGACATTGACCCAAAGGGGACTGTTTGTTTGTGATGAGAGACGTCAGAAATTTCGGAAGGTTAAATCAGAATTAAAATATCATTTTTTTTTAAATAGATTCATAGTTTATAGAACAACGAAACGATGTAATTTATTCCGTAAAATGTCAAGTCTCTATAGTAGCGCTATCTATAATCTCGTAACAATACTAGTCCCTTTTGAGCCCCTTAATTTTCATTCGAACGAATAACTAAATAGCACTATCCCTAGGGCCTACATCCGAAATTGTATTCTCTCTTTTGCTTTAATTACGTTCAGCAAATGTAGAACCATTCGCGTTATCATTCCGATTAAAACGATCACTTTCAAAACGTAGTTGACTACATCACTATTTATTACGCTTCGTCGATTATCCGTATCGTTCATTCGATCGATTGTCGATATATCTAATCGATCACTAACTACTATCGAATTGCGATTCTCAATGGCTACTAATTCCTCGGAATCTCCATAGCCAGCCGTTAATGGATAACAATTATCTGTATCGGCGACTAAATTGTCGATTCGTAGCGAAATTCGATTATTATTTTCTGTATGATAATAATCGTGGACAGTCGAGAGATCTGTGGACCAGCTTTTGAAGACATCTGAGTTAAATTGATAATTCAGCATTCCATATGAATCGATCGCCGAGAGATCAACTCGACTATCGAATTTCGGCACTCGATTATCGACTCGACCGATTTCGATCGTTCGCTAGGTGTGCTTGAGCCAGTGCGCTGGAACCCACTGTGGTTCTCTTTCGAGACTGTTGATTTCGTTAACTAGTTGTTGATAGGCGCGTTGAGTGTCGTTATTGATGATGATCATGTCGAAGAGATGGCCCCAGCGGAGTTCCATATCTCTGGCTGTTGCTATTATTTCTTTCAATTCCTCTTCCTGAAAACGACGGATGTAATTTATTTCACACGTAGGTAAATATTTCATTAATAAATTCATACAATATACTGAACTTTCCAAAGCAATGCCAAAAATCTATAGACATATTTAAATAAATAATGTTTTCTTTCTTTCTTTCAACATACTGATAATATTTTTTACACTTAGTCTCAAGATACTATGCTCTTCATCTCACCTTATAGGCTTCCGCATTTCTGATCTTTTTCTGCCGGAGCTTCTCTAAGCTGGGCGGAGCCACGAACACCGTGTAGGGCTTCAAATCAGAGCTGCGTAGAATCTTTAAAGACTGCGGGTGAAGGTTTAGTACGCAGATCTTGCCAGAGTTCACCACTTCGCGTATCGCTTCCAATGATGTACCTAGAACCAAGCGATTGTTTTTTATTGCTGACTTCGTTCGTATCGTGGGACTAATATAAGAACAAACGTAGCACAACCTACCATAATACGCTTTCTCATATTCCCCGTGCTCGACAAACTTCCTGTTGAGGATATCTGCTTCGAACTGCGTCCGCGAAATGAAGTGGTAGTCCTGACCGGGCACCTCGTGATCTTTGCGAGGCCGCGACGTATCTGTCAACGTCCGATTAAATTAGAAACTTTCTTTCACAGATTAGTTAGTTGTTAAGACCTGGGTTTTCTTCGTATCAAAAAGTGAACTTACGTGGCACGGCAGCCGCAAATCTCGCCGTGTCTTCCATCAGCCTCTGTCGCAGCTCGTGTCTCCCGATGTTAGGTGGACCGATGAGGACTATGGGTCTCTTGTGTGATGCTCTAGGGTAGTATAGACCGACCTCTTCGTATGTTAGGATCTCTTCTTGTTCATATTCTGTTAGATAACATTTATATGAGTTTTACTAATTCTATATTGGTTAGAAGAGTATATTTATCATTAAAGATACTATAAAGACTTACCATCACCACCGGAAGTAGAATAAAGTGGATATCCGGCTTCACTGGTGGCCTTCTTCCCCTTCTTCTTCCGGGGTGGCTTCTTGGCGCAGAGAAGCGTGCCTCCTTTCCGAGGCTTATCTCTCGCCGCCACTTCGCCGGCTAAAGTTAACTTCATCGATTCCCGTCTGCAAAAAAAAACATTTTTTCTTCATCACTAAACTTATAAATCCTCCTGTAAGTCTAAATGCATTGTGTAACATCATGTTGAGAGACAATCAATTTATCATGCTTTCATATAGGGTTTCTATCCTATGCTATCATCTATATATAAACTATGATATATTTAATTTTAATCGAAAAATTATGAACGCAAAATGAAGATTTAAAGTAAGATTCTTTTTTAATCTGTACTTCACCATTTAGCTTTTTATATTTCGCTTAAGAAATGTTGACGAGCCGTTTTATGAATCTTTATTTATTTGATCTTTATTAGTATTTGGATTTTTAAAATTAGATATAGCCTGAATAAATCATTTTAATATGATGACTTACTGGTGCTGGAATGCTTGACTAGGAATAAGTCCGGCTAGGGTCTGGTCTTCCTCACCCTCCCGGAATGCCTGCCACCAGTTCGGATCCTCTCTGCTGATCACGTGGAGGACGTCGCCCTTTTGGAAACTTATACCTATAGAAAAATAACACTTAGTTTATAGGAATTTAAGGATTTTGATTTAGTATTGAAAGAAGAACAAAGCAAAATCGAGAAACAAGTGAAAACATATTATAACGGAAATACCTAGTTCCCTGCAAGGTATATAGACGTCGTCCTCTGGATCGTAGTCGAAGTGCGCACGCACATGCAGCACGCGATGCGCGGGAGGTGGGCGTGGCCTGGCCCGCGGCGCCAGCACCACGGTCAGCGTGCCGACCAATCCTCCCAGCACTTGGCACACTTCGTGCACTGATTTCCCTCGCATGCTCACACCGTTCACTTCTAACAGCTGGAAGAGTTGTCGTAGAAAATCAAATACAATGCGTAACTTTGGCATTAGTCCTTCATATTTAAATCATACATATCATACGACTACTTGTATTGTATGTTTTTTTTTCTTTCTTGTTTTTTGTATACTAATTAAATAAAATCTTTACTAAGTCAACTAACACTCATAAGAAATGGATGGTCTGACTAATAAATTATTATTATTATTATTATAAAGTTGACTAGATTTACGTAAAATTAAAGTTGGAAAAAAAAAATTAAGCAGCGTTTTGTTTACAAAAACTACCATTACAAAAATGCTAATGTTAACAAAAAGTATTATCTCGGAAGGTGGTTTCATTTCATGTCTTACCTCGTCTCCTTCGTGCAGCAGGCCAGACTTCTCCGCTGCACCACCCCTCACTATCCTACCTATTATCACGGCCTCGCCTTCGTTTCGCACTGTAGCACCTGCAAGTACATTAAACCCACAGATATATCACAAACTGGTCCCACAGGCTTCTGCTAGTTTGACAATTATCAATGGGGTGACTCACCAAGAGGTTCATTAGTCTTTTCGATTTTAATAATCTTAATTGTATCGCTGGTGTCGTCCGGCGAATTGCTCGGCTGGAACTTGTCATTCTCGCCGACGTGGTTTGCAGTCTGTAAGACGTGAAGACGAAAATTATTATGTGTGTGTGTATATTTTAAAACGTTAGGTACTTTATATAAAAGATAGAAAGAGGTAAACAGTAAAACAGCATGTAGACATGCGAACTATTTCTTTGACTTTTTATAGAAAACGTCTGTACAATTGTATCTATATTCTATACTAATATTATAAAGTTGAGAAGTTTGTTTGTTTGACGAGCTAATCTCAGGAATTACTCGTTGTAATTGAAAAATTATTTTTGTGTTAAATAGAACATTTATTGAAAAAAGCTATAATATAAACAGCATCACACTTCGACTAATAGGTGCGAAGAAATAGTGGAACATGTTGAAAAAGTTTTCATCTTGAAGGGATTCTGGGAAGAAAAGAAACCCAAAAATACCCAAAAACGGGACGCGGACGAGGTGGTGGGTAAGAGCTATATTTTATAAAAATGAGGGGGTTGTTTCCATAAATAATTATGATGACAAAATAAAGATTCCAAGTAAACGAAGTCGCGGGCAAAGCTGGTTTAAAATAATTGTAATGTAAGGGCTAACTTTGTTTTATTACAAAGATGAGAAAACAGAATGGAACATGTTTTTTTTAATAGGTAATCATCCTCACAATTCTTTTATTTTATTTTCATATAGCGATGTTTAAAAATAGCGTTTACATACCTTATTTCGTTTCCCTCTCGCAAAACAAGAGGGGTCCAGCAAGGCGGCCGCTTGGTCGTGCGCTTGCAGCAAGTTCTCTAGCTCCAAACCGCCCAGTATGGACAGCAGCTCGGCTGCCAGCCCCGACGTCTCGCCTCCCGACGACGTATGTGATCCTAGTACATCTATACACTGGAATGAAAAATAAGAGAGTTAAGTATTGCCCATCCTTCATGTATAAATAATTTCGCTATCATTTTGCTGCAGCTTGGGATTTTCGAGCTGTTAGTTCGTTGATGGCATCATCAAAAGATGTCAAACGTTCTTCGACTTAAAACCCAAGACGTTTTTTAATTGTAAAAAGCTTTTTGTTTTTTCTTACAAATGAAAAATACAGTTTAGATAAACTGATAGAACAAAAAGATAAAAGGGCGGTTGTAAAAACTATTAGTAAAGCCATAGTTTATTATATACACTATGGATAGAAAATTTTTAAGCTATGTATAAATTGTTTTAGTCGTTAACACTGAAATACGATATAATAAAAACAATAAAACACGCTGATGTGATTTATTGTTTGATAAATAATTTTGGGAATGATATCATTGTTTGTTAATCAGGACACCAATACAATAAAACAATAGTTATTCTGTTATCTGATTCATTTAGTTATAGCGACTTTACCATCTGTGGACGTTTTTTAGAAACATATTGGACTTCGTTGAGTGGTAGGAATATCGAAATTCCGGATCACGAACCACCACAGATGGAATAGCCGTCAAGTTTAATCGCATTTCGGTTTCAATCTGTGGATTCCGGATATCCGAAGTCAAAATACAGCGTTTAGAAACATCTAAACGCTGTATTTTGACCATATAACAATATGTTAGGTATTTCATCTACCGACAAGTGTGCCCTAGCTTGTGTGTTTCCTTCTACTATACAAGAATTGCCATTAATTTATGAAAGCACTACAATTCAAACGCCCTTTCTACTGTAAAGCAATACACTCAACATCTGTGCTGTAGTATTGTTGAGTGTATTGCTGCACAGTAGAATGTATGTATACATTCCTCAACTTACATCTTTTAAGCGATCTGTCGCTCGTTGCGTTTGTGGGGGAGTCAAGCCAGGTCGCTTATGTCTGACAGTTGTCAAAACAGCGGACCTCGTAGCCAGGGCTGTCCTCAGACCTGGGTTGAGCAGCGCACTGGCTGCGCCGGCGACTCTCGCCGCGAGACCGGACTCGCCGATGGATCCCAGCGCCTTTTGGACCCTCGATAGAGCTGCACATACTTCTTGGTAATCTGGAAGGTTTAGCCGTCTTTTAGTTTCGTCAATTCCCTTATAGTCATAAGTTTAGTGTAATTTATCAATATGGCAAGATTATACGAAAGTTTTTGAGATTTTAAATTGTTATAGTGTTTTTTTAAACATTAAACAAAACACTTAACGGCAAAAAACATATTTCATTAGTACTGGTTGCTAAAGAAAAATTTGAGTCGTAGTTTATAATTAATGAATTAAAATATTTTAAGTTTTCGTCAGTTAAAAGTGTCTTATTTTGATTATTGTAAAAAAAATAAACTGTCATTTTGGACAAGAACATTGTCTACTTTCATCCCTTATTATACAACTTTCCTTTAACGAACCCTATAGTGTTATTATTGTTGATCTAGATTACATATGAAAATATATAATATAATAATTTAGGTACTAGAAAACACGCCTTTGCTTGCTAAATAGGACAGACGTGGGCGAAAGTGCAAGGGCCGCGTCACACCCTCGACTGAGTTCAATTAACTTGACTCAAGTTTAATTAGTATGCAAGATACTACCCGCAAGAAGATATTAATTACTTTGCGGTTGAATTTAATACAGAGATTGACTAAATACAAATTGTATATAATATATTTAACATTTTGATAGACGTGAGTTTGCGTGACATATTTTGTGATGGTTTTGTAAGGTACGTATTATTTAAAAAAATATATAGAAACATTTTGTAAATATTTCCCTCAAAAAAGTATATATTTTTGAAAACAATTTGTGATTTAAAAATTGAAAATAAAATGAAAAAAAATGATACTACATTGCGCGAGAGGTGCATGTATCAATAAATTGAAAAAAATCGACTATGAGGTGTAGGACTCGGTAGCTCAATTGGTAGCGCAACAGCACGGAACGCTGACGATGCCAGTTCAAGTCCTGCCCGAGTCGAAAATTTTTTCAATTCATGTGCAAAATAATAAAGTTTTCAAAACTATTTGTGAGTTTTAAATAAGCAATAATTTGCGTTTGAAACAGTTAAAGCCGTTTTATTTAAATGTTAACTACTCGCGTAAACTACACCTAGTACATATGTTAAGTTTTTTGAAATAGTAACCTGAGCCATACATAAAAAACAAGAGACTAAAAACTCACCAACTAGGTTATACAAGTGTGATGTTTCCTCGTCTTCTTCGTAGGCTTCGTTGACGAAGGACGTGGAGTTAGGCGGATTCGACTCAAGCGCTTGTAGCTTATGTGACCCTCGTAAGGAGGTTCGGAGGAACTCATTTTGGGCTGCGATTCGCTCTTCGGCTTCCTTGCGCTGACGCAGTTGCTCCTAGAAAAAAAAGGAAATGCTCAAAAAGTGTTGATTTGCGATTAAAATACTAAATCTCTAGTCCTGTCTATATATTATATTAATTAATAGGAACGTTGCATTTATTTGTTAGGGTCCAGACAAGTAGTAGTACATAGTGAAACCCTTTACCGCCGTGGGGCATGGGGCAAACAAATTTTTGCGTCCGTTTCTCTCAGCAGTTTATTTACAGTCAAGTAGGCTTCTTGAACTAAGAATCAAATTTCCCCGCGATTCAAACCCAGGACCCCTTGCACTTAACGCCATGCTAGGCAACACGTTCAACCATTTAGCTAGTAGCTCTAAAGGCGGTTGAAACATATACAAATGTACTCACATAAGATATTTAATATTTTACACGCTTTTAAGAAAGAGTAGTATTTAATTTGGAATTGATTATATTTCTTAGTCAACACCCTATATTATACGAAAACAGCCAAAAACTTTTAAACCAAAAACGATAAATTCATCTTATGTGAAACTCGTGCTATTAAAAAAAACGAATATTTAAAAATAAATCCCACGTCCATTTTCATTAAATATCCATCCTTCTCAAAATAGGATTTTCGATCAAACAAAGGGACATGACATTTTTAACCTATTTGGTAGCTTACTCAAATAAAATAAAATTCTGAACGCAGAAGGCTACAATGTTTCCATTTATTATCACGACAAATAGAAATCAAAGATAATAAAATCGATATTACATTACACATTATTTTTCTCTGAAAACATCAATTATTAACGAGATATAAGACGATATTAATTACCTAATTAGTGATAAGTCTTGAGTGTTTCAACTTATAACACGTATGGTTTTAATCTGTCATTATTTGGATTAGAACGCGGCTCACGGTCACTAATATAATCTTGTTTTGGCTTACGCAATGGGGAAGGCCACTTTACACCTTATTAAATTTAGGTATTATTACGATTAATTTATTGTTCGTAGTTTAGATAAATTAAAAAAATAAGGTAACCCATATATCTCGCTTTTGAAATCGTTAGGATGACGTTTCTTTTTTTAAAGGGTTCTATAGAAGGCTTGTGTATTGTGTATTTTATTACAGTACTGTGGTATTTACGGATATTTTAATTAAAATAATATAATATATTGTTCTATATAGATATATATATAAAAATGTTGGGCCAATTTACAATTATTAAATAAAGTGTTAACTCTCCAATGAGTCAATGACATACATAAAATATATGATTAGATAGAAATAAGAAATTAAGCTTAAGACAGAAGTACAATAGAATTAAAACGATTACCGATGCCATAGAGGCTACTATCATAATAACTCTTAATAATATTTAAAGCACATTCGTCTAAACGCGAAAGCTTTATACAACTTTTAAATATTTGATATGACAGTTAACAATTATAAATGGTGCATAGGTGATACCATAACAGTAATGGCAGACTTAGTCTCGTACCAGAAATTACCGTTGCTGCTGGAAGGAAAATTATGGCAACAATTTCATACTCATAATACAATACTACGTTATCTAACAGGGTGAGCTATTGAAGAAAAATAATGCATCAAATAATTTTCACAATATTTATTATTGAAGCTGAAGTCAGCTTTATAAAAAGTCAAAGTTTCTGCAGCAAAATACTAGTGTTTAATATTGCAGCCATTTGCTTGATTGAAATTCTTGACTCTAGATATTAATTAGTCTAAAATTTCAGGGAAGGTTTTTTCGTTATAAGACAATACAAAGTATTGGTGCATCCTTTATAAAATACAAAATTCCATTGTACACAATGCGGGCAGACTCATGCAATATATCTCATTTTTTAAATTGTTAAGATTTTACTTTAACTAGGGCCTTGGGTGAAATGGTCAGCTGATGGTGCGGACTGAACACTCAGCCTTCTATAAGTGTCCCCGATAGAAAATAAAAATAACGAGGGCGTTAGTGTGTGTAGTGTAGCACTTTCATCCCGACCCGTAAAAGTAAGACATATTTTTTTCTTCTTTAGCTCTCTACTTGCCTCTTTAATCTAGTGTTTGGTGCACACGACAGCAAAACACGAGGTCCCAGGTTCGCGTCCAAGATATTTTAGCCATGCCTCGTAAGTCACGGTAACCCAACTGTAATTACTGATTTATTGACGGTAGTCATTAAATTACGCCCACTCCTACTGCAGTAGCATGGTGGGTAAGATCTTAAAACTCTCCCGTATGCAAGCGAAGTGTGATACAGAGTTTAGTTGTCGTATAAATAGTGTTACAATACTCTGTTTTATGTATATAGAATTAAGAATCTCTCCGTGTACGACCGGCTGAACCGTAACACAATTAAAAGTTTGACGTCAATGATATAAAAGCGGAATGAATCGTTATGTCCGTTTGTTTGCACTCGACTTACCCCATTTTATGAGCCAAATTCATGCTTTGTATAATTTTTGGATTTCTCGGTTACGTAACTCGTAGAAATTGATATAGAGTATAGACTATCTTTGGTCGAGAGGAATATTTCTACTGTGGATCGTAAGAAGTTTTTTATATTGTTAATTGCGGGTTTACAAGGCTGTATATTTTATACGATCTCAACTATTAGTATATATAATTGTTAGCGTAAATGAAGAATTAATTATGCAAGTACATTTTTTGAAAATTTTGAGCATTGCATGAGCAAATTTTTCTGAACATAATAACTAGATATGAAATTTTGGAAATGCCAAAAAACTTAGAATGTAAAATAAAATACGCTAGCAAAAAAATGTACCATTTCATTGAATAAATAGGTCTTTTGAGTAGCAGCCAAAAAACTGCCCAACTCAGTAAAATGCACTGCACAAAATCAAGTTTTAGTAAAAATATAGAATATATGCGTAGAATTATTCTGTATAATATACGACACATTAACATAACATGCAAATAGACTACGAAAAAGTTCATTGACTTTCTAAGCTCAGCCAAATGTATTACAGAGATTTAATTTAAATAAATTGTGAGGATCATTATCTTTTCACATTGCATTGATTAAAAAGCTTATTTTGCCTTTTACATTATTACATTTTTTGTCTTTTAATTTTATTAAGCTTAATCATCTTTGCGATCTATGCGACTGTTGTCTATGGTTTTTTTTTTAAGACAGACGAATACAGACAAGCACAGCGTTCCCCATAATATAAGGTATGCATTGGAATATAAAATACCCGATATAACATATAAAAAACGTTAGATTGTCCATCTCATTCATCTTTAGATATTTCGGAATCTACAGACTTAAAAAAATTCGAAACGCGTAGTTACACTTCACGGCATTCCAATCTGAATTCGGTGGTTCGTGACCCGGAATTATGATATTTCTATTGCTGTTGTGAATATCCAGATTTTCCAGACAGGGTCTAAATATATTATAGAAATAACATGAAGCGAACCCACGGCCCCATTGATGGTAAGAATCGTTACACTAACCGCCAACCTTTGTCTGTATCGCCCTTCGTAACAATTTCGAATCTTTTTTAGTATTTAACAGGTAAATATGTCTTAAACTTGTGTACATAGCTGCTAGCTATAGCTATTGACATTTGCACCGCATACACACAATAGGCCTTGATATAAGTAAGGTCAGCAAAAGGGTACAATACCGACTCAGTAGATTACAATACCGAGAAATGTTCCCTTCCCATCTTAATGATTTTACAAATTTTAAAATAAATAATAAAAAAGTATTTGTTTTTCTAACAGTAACCTCTGAAGGTGATTTTATAATCCCATAAACTATTAGTTAAAGGTTAGAATATTCTCGTAAGAATACATTTCATAGTACAATAGATTACGTTCCAAGGCGAGAAAAATCTCGTTTGCTTCATAAAAATATTTGATATTTGACATCATTATTTGTGGGAATTTAGTTCAGAATCTATTTAACGATGTTGTAACGTGAAAGAGCGAAAAATGTGGACAGAAATAAAAATCCACGAACTTTTCATATCCACAAGAATCCACTTATTTCTAAAATTATTTATGTAAAATATTTATCCCTAATAAGATTCTTATTGTAAACCCTTTTGTATATTTTGCTGTTGCTTCTTATAACGTAAACATTATACAACACGGTACACACGCTAAGTACATTTCACAAGACATTATGTCATAACCAAGAAGAAAAAGTCGTGAGAACTCACCGAGTAAGCCTTAATCCTTTTTGGGTCAACGTCATGCGACCGCGTCTGGGCACGCGGCGACGACGATACCATGATCTATGGATCACGATCTATAGATCACTGAGCTAACGGTGTACACGCACCGAACATCCCAAACATGGCACACTTTCACAACATACAATCCGAATAAAATATGGTTGCTCGACTGCTGGGTTTTAATATTGATCGGCTTAATTAAACAAGGTCCATGCGATTCGCTAACTGTTTCCACATTCCATTTTAATTATAACTGTGTTTTATATTATCTGTGAGGATACATATTCAGATAAATTTAATAGAAGAATTTTAACGTTTATGGATTTCGTTGCGCCAGCGCAATAAGCAAGTAGGTAGGCTACGACGGTGTTACCAAGGAGTTCAAAAACCTTTTTACATAAATTGATTAGCTATTAAATTCGAAATAATGTTAAGAACTGTATTCAGTAAAAAATATCTCATAAAATCATCAATCATAGATCGGTCGGTCATCAAACATAGGAGAAATAAAAAAATACAAAAATGAATATACCTATAAGTACTTCACATACATATGTACTACTTAGTAAAAGTTTATTCTGTCAAAAATAGTAACTTTAAATTCATTTATTTACTTATGGACAATTGACAAACATAAAATGACGTTGCATCAAGGGTAAATGCACTTGTTCTATCTTTTTCTAGACGCTATTAGGTATTATCTTTAAAAGTGTTGTGAATTTTCAACCTTTATTGGATAACAATAACCTGTAGAACAAGACTCTTACATAAGATACATTGTCAAGTCATTATTTAGTTACGTACGTAGTCTAGATCGTAAGACCAGTGATATTATTAATTGGAAACGAAAGAAAATGTAATGAGAAATAAAGTATAATTATGAAAACCGTTTCATTTTGGTTTCATAATATGGTTAAGCCATTAGGTATATAGATCGTGTATAGAAGTCATTTTATTTAGACAAAATATTAAACTTTAAAGTTCCAAAATGTTACAAACTTTTCGAATGTGGACATCGTCGTTTTACACACTAAAGCTTAATAATTTGAAGGAATTAGTCAAATGTTATTTTTTTTTCATGTTTCATATTTATGTATATTTAAGAATTTTTCAAAATAACTATTTGCATCGCGTTTACAAAGTCCACGAATTCCGTAAGTAAAATATCTTGTCTCGAGCGAGTTATTTGAGGACAGGACAATTTTCAACTCGAAAGCTGCCCAAACTTGCGGAGAGCTTTCTTCATTTGGAATTCCCTACTGTCGCAAAATAGATTACAATTTTGTAATTATAAATAACCTAGATTGCAAATGATTGTTGTGTTTCGCCAGGTCAATCTATCTAGATTTACAGAAATTGTTATTATTCTAGATAACTTAAAGAGAAGCTATTAATGTAATTTTTTTTAGGGATTATTATATCCCATAGAGATATTAGTTTTAAGGTAAACTTGTAATCGTACGGGTATTACGTATATGTATGTATGCATTAAAAACGTGTTTCTTTCTATATAAATTAAAGATACTATTATATTTTTTAAATGCAATTAAAAAAAAGGTATTTCTTGTCACAGAAAGACATGGGGATTAATGGATGAAATGTAAAATACCTCAGTCGTATATAACCTAACCAAAATGTGCTTTCGAAGTATAATTTTTGATTTTGAATATTCGAAATGGCAAATATTGTAGAATTAAACTTTTCAAATTACTGCGTTTCTCTGACAGAATTCTAATATTTATTCTTATCTTCCATCTTAAATTTATTGATTTTCCATTCGAAGTCTAAAACATTATTAGGAACATGTCGGTGCGGGTGGGACTCGAACCCACGACAGGTCAATTATTAGCCATTGGACCAACGAGTCGTCAAACGAGTAGCAACACAAACGCGCCTAATAAAACCCCGCGGGGTAGCCTAGCCCAGTTTGTGTTCTTACTCAGTCCTAATTAAAAGTTCAGCTTAATTAAACAACGTTTTATTAGCCCATTGTAAGCGGGAAAAAGACTACTTTTTTCTTTGTACGGAGCAAAGCTCTTCGTTTTGTGCTAGCGTTTTCTAACTGTTTTATTATATTAGGAGTAGCTGATTAAATTATGATAGCGTATGAAATAAATAAAAGAACATAATTATTGCATACACACTTTGTAAATTAATTTACAATACTTTGAGGATATATTTTTTAATTAGAAAGAATGTTCTCATGATTTTCGTATTTTTCGTCTATATTCTGGCTAAATAATGGCTAATCGTTATGTTTGTCGCAACTGTTTATTGCAATCCTAAAGTACACTTTTACTTAAATTATAGATATTTATCTGCACTATCATTACCTAATCGATTTACAACATCGGATAGTGAAAAATTTGTATCAGAATTAATGGATTTGTAACATTTAAGAAATATTCTCTTCAGTGTTGTCTGTAGTTTACGCGACAGTATATATTTTTTTCAAGTGTAACTATACATAAGGTTTAAAAATGCGAAATGTTGACATCTTTAATTACCCCCCTGACCGTGTCGGCTGAAAAGCATCCGAAACGTTACATCGTAATCAAAATAAATTAAAAATAAGTTTACTGATATATGTATATCTCGCGTTTATAACCGTTAAGTGTTTTATTTCAAAATAGTCTCTCTTAACACGCGTGTTGACTTTGTCTATAAAACTATAACGTATCCTGAGATTCCCTAGAAGCAGTGAGTATGCAAGCAGCAAGGCCGCCACATCAAATGAATTGGCCACGGTGCAGCGCACTGCGTACTAACGTGCGAAATGAAGTTATATTGAACATCAGATGCATTGGTCAGGCCTCGAACACTTAGGATTCCTTTGAAACATTTCTTCAAGCTGCAATCGAGAATAAATATTGCCACGAAGTACATAAAATAGGTATTTGTATTACTGAACTTCTTTTGGGTACACCGATAGATAATTAGTCCACATTATCTTCTAATTACTTCACCCATTTCCCCTTTTCAAAATAGTTCATGGGAATTAAACAAGGTTCTGGGTTCGAATTCTCGGGAAACAATACATTCGAGTATCACATATCAGATCAACTATTTGTTGGTAAACTACGACTAGAGAAATATACACAAACATGCGCTTGCCCTATGCTTCATACATGATTATTCAAATCATTCACCATACTTTATATCAAAGGTTAAGGCGAAAATAACACCCTGGAATATGTAGGTATTAAATATTGCCAATTTTCAGCAAAAACTTGTAACATTATTAAATTCAAGTATAAGTTTTACCGGTTTATCTAGGAAACCAGTTTGTGTCTATCGAATTCGAAAGTTCCAGCCGAAAGCCTTTTATGAAGTCCAATATAAACTTTGTTCAAAATATGTCTCGTAATGCGAAAGTTTCGCAAAGCCAAAATAGTTTATGACAACGAGGGACATTTATAAGTTAACAATATTGTGGTTCCGAGGGATCCTTCTCAGGACAGAGGAGGACAGACAAAAATCGGGTTTTGTCTTTGGATATTTCACAGACTGAAAACAAAATTCGGTTACGCTTCACAGCTGTTTATATGCGGTGGTGACCCGGGTGGAGTTTCGATATTTCTATCAGCAATATGGTATCCGCCTTTTCTAATCATAGTCTGACAGGTTTCATAAAAATCATAACGTGAAATATGCATTATAAATTGAAAGAAATTTACGACACTCGCAAGACTTGAAACGGCATCGACAGCCAAACAAGACATTGGTTAGAGCAACAACAGTGGCGTAAAATATTCAATCTATAATCTTTAATTTGTATAGTGCCATCATGCGGAATAACATGTAAAAAATATTAAAACTATAACGTCATGATAACCAACGACCTGCTGATTATGAGCAATTCATTGCTGCCGCCTAGACCGACGCTTTAGTGATAATTATAGCCTTCAGTCATTCAAACTCCTAAATGGTTTATCATGGATATCAATAATCCTTTAATCTTATCGATTGCCTGACTCGATCTTATCGCGAGAGAAGTCATCAAACACATCTGATTGTGAAAAAATGTTTTATATTCAACTCATACATTTGATAATGATAACGTCGAATGTACAACAATATTGTCGAGTAAACATTTTGAAACATTTTGCAGTTATTGGGCCATCGGCAAATATTTTTAAGGTGAAAGGGAAAATAATATATAGCTTAGTCTAAGAGTAGTGTTACAGTTTAAAACGCTAAATATATTAGGTAACTTATTATTATGACCCGACGTTTTAGATCCTTTGCAGCAACGTAAAGGCGTAAGCGTAGTGCCAAATAAAATATTTCACGTTTAAAATCGTTAAAAGTTATTTAAAAGAATAATATGGGTTTGAAGTTACAACGAATATTGAACAATGGTATTTCTATTCACGAACGACACTTCTGTTATTGTCATGCTAATCATTATTTATTATTAAACACCTTGAAAGCGAGTTGTAAGACAATACTTCCAGGAATATTAAGTAAGATTATAAAATATAATCAACTTCAAATATTTTATATAGGATTACATTTTGATTTTACAAAAAACCTTGCCTTGTCTATAGTTTACGCGAGTAGTATACATTGAAATAAAACACTTAAACGGTTTAAAACGCGATATATATATATATATATATATATATATATATATATATATAAATAAAAATGATTGAAAGTAATCTTTGTTTGTATTGCTGCGAAATATGTATTTTTAAATAAATTCATGCAAATGTGATTTACCTAGTATACATTACATAGAAAACTATACAAGCTCGTAAAATGTTATCCTTTTGTAAAAATATTTAATGATATACATTAAAAATCGAAAAAGGCAGTACTTGAACCGGCATACACGGCGTTCCGTGCTGTTGTTCTAACCAAGCTACCGTGTCCTAAACATCATTGAATTTTTCAACCTATCCATAAACGCAACTCTCGCGCCATTAAATCGTTATTTTAAAACATATGTAAATTGTAACTAAACAATGTATTATCGTTACCTCACTGTCACCTTGGTATTTCCGACAAAGGCACAAGTGCTTCAACCTGTCGACCGCGGAACAACACCGCGACGTATCCAACAGATTCACATTCAACAACTGCATGACCTTTGCCATGTTCAAGAACCACTGTCACATATCCGAAGAGGCGGGAGTAAGGATGTTTCAGCGCGAGGTGTTACCGAACGGAAAAGTCTGCGAATACTGGTGTTATCAGAGGCTATCTCGAGTTTGTCACGCCAGATATTGTGTTGTGATGACGATAAGGCGCGTGGGCGTTTCAATGTTTTCATGTGCCAGGTGATTTTTTATTTATAAAGTTCACTTCGCGGCCTCACCTCAAAGGGTATACGCGTAGCATTACGTTACGGACCTGGGTTCAAATTCTAGGACAACGAAATTTTTTTGGCCTGTAATTAAAAAAGATTAGTCAGTGAAATGGAAACAGAAATACGTTTGCCCCATGCCCCACAGGGGTACCCTTATGGGGCATTCACACGTGTGTGAATGCCCCATAAGGCCTACTTACTTATACTTTATGCCTAGTCAAAATGTTTACGAACAACTTGTACCTTCTTAAGATCTACAATTTCTATAAAATTAAATACAGACCTATTTGTCTGGTATTTATTTTACTATTAATTTTTAAACTCACTGCACTATAGGAGAATTAATGACTACGCTGTTAATATCAACAACAATGGACAGTTAATCATTTTATTTAATTACTTATTCAAAAACCTGTTATCATTTAAATTAGAGCGACAGATAGAAGTGTATATTATCTTGTCCCGTTTCATAATAACTAAAAAAACAAAACCTAGAACAGGTGCCACTTAATAATTATGAATAAGATGTGCAAATTTTGTTGCCTACTTGTAGGTACAACCTAAGATACTTTTTGAAGCATATTGCGCTGTGGAATGCGAACAGCTGTCTCTAAGGCTAGGTATAGCCTCCTGTCACCTGTCACCTGTTAGTCAGGGTAAAGGCTTAAACGTGGGTTAATTTGTTACACTTTTGCTTAGATATTTTTAGAGCGATAAATTATTTCCTCTCATTAATTCCATTCTTAACTTTAAAATAATCGCATTGATAAAAAAAAACATCAAGTTGCAGCAGCAATACAGTTAAGTTTATATCAAATCGTTTATACTAAGTAATCAAAATGTTAGGTTCCAACGTTAGAATAAAAAACCACATCCATTAAATAGCAAATCCTATAACCCAATAGACCGATATCCGTACACAACAGCCTTTACTATGACATAGTGTGGGCTAAATATAGAAATCCCGATAAGTGGTGAAAGAATCGATAGCAGATGTGGGACGCAGGGAAATCATATTTGGATGGGTTTCAGCGAGGTATTTTAAGGCAGGTGCGATGGCACTCTGACATTTTCGATCACATTTGATTAAGTGATTTCAACCCAATCATGGGACGACGTTTATGATTTTGTTTCATAGATCGATTTCATTTTCAGTTAAGTAGTTGATCGGAGTTCCATGGCCTGCTCGTTTTCGTATTCAAATCACAAAAACTCAACCCAAACCGCACTGTAACGCACCGCACCTTGCTTTAAAAAAGCCTTCGATAAGTTAGGTACTGTGGAGAAGTGTAGCTAATAATAGTATAAACAACTTAATTGAATTTCGTAACATGGTAGCGTTAGATATGCTGTCAAATTGAATTTGGGAATAAATTAAACTCATTTTGAATGATTGGTCCCCCCTATAAATCCTATTATATTTAGAGTCATACTTTTAAGCCACAAATAATAAAAACGGTAACTTAATACTAGCATAGTGCTTATAATATATTATCTTTAACTCGAAATAAAATGTTGACTGAAGTGTCAAGAAATAATAGAAAGCGAGACCAAAATAGCGCCTTGCATAACGAAGCTATGGAAATGTGTAATTACGCATTACTCCGTGTTCTAGGGCACAATGAGAGTTCTTTACAATCCTAGGTCAAGCACTGACAGCACTGAACCTAGTGCTCAGCACGAGAGCTTTTTATTCATCTTTTGTGATGCAGTTGTCCTTAGGGCCTGCTTTTCACAATAATTAAGCGCGAAGTATTGTAAAAACAGGCTTCTGTGAAATTTGTACGGACTGGTTTGTTTATGGTAGTAATGTATGCCTTATAATCATCGAGTCGTAGATTGGATCCTTACTACTTAAATTTAAACTTAATTTTTTTTGGAAACGTGTTGTTTTAATCAGGAATATCTGGACATTACTGGATGGTATGACTGGTGGTCCACAGATAAAAAATGCGCAACAACGCGTCTTGTTTAGATGTCATATGGCTAGGGTGCTTCATCATCCATCAAGGGAATCCCATTCCTTTGCGTCTTACTCTGACTAAAAAAAGTTTTTGTAATGAAGGATAATACATAGTAGAAAAGCATAAAATTATATTGTCCTACCTTTAGTAGTAAATTTCAATGAAACCTTCCATTATGCAGGTTTAGATACAAAATAGGTAAATGTGTTTGTTGGTGTAGCCAAAACACATACGTTGCAAACGTAACTGTGTTAAACGCTACAACCTGAAGCTAGAATCGAATTGCTAGTAGATGCTGCGAGCAATTCAATTTGACCCCGTTTTGTCAAGTGCGTATCGATAACAGTTTACTATAGTCGGTGTTGATAAGTTATCTATATTATATGAGAGTAATCTCGTTTAGCGCGAAACCTTTCTGAATATATTAATTTTTTTCATAGTATTCTTAAAGAAATTGATTTTTCATCATTGTATTTATTTTATTTTAATAATCAGCAGGACATTTTGGATTTCTGTTTAACAATAATGATTTTTATTCATTTCAGTACAGACGTTTAGACACACATACTGACAATAGTTTGAACCATAAGTAGTTTTTTTATGTTAGAGGAGGACAGAAAAGCATGGGGTTCTTGATGGTAGGTGTACCTCTGTCAACCTATTTTTGGCTTTGGATATTCGGAAATCCACAGACTGAAACCGAAACGTCATTGATCTTCGTGGCTTATTCATCTGTGGTGTTTCGTGACCCAGGTGGAATTTTGATATTCCTACCACCCATTTGATATCCAGATTTCAGACGAAATTCAACATGTTTAAAAAAAATTATAAACTGATTAGAAAAATGATTATGAGCCGTACCAAAGAGCCAAAAACGAAATGAAATTGTGCATTCCGATAATTGTACTCGCTGTCAGTAAACATTTCGTAACGAACCATACGCGCAGTGAACTTGGGGTAACTCCATTCATTAACAGGAAACAGGAAGTGCGTGCCTGTTTGTCTGTTCGTCACTATGGCGACGGTGAATCACGTTATCTGCGAAGAGTGGCAGGTGTGAATCCGATTAGTATTCATTTGGCACTATG
This sequence comes from Leptosia nina, assembly GCA_963661955.1. Classification (NCBI taxonomy): domain Eukaryota; kingdom Metazoa; phylum Arthropoda; class Insecta; order Lepidoptera; family Pieridae; genus Leptosia; species Leptosia nina. Next base: position 596,317 of record CAVLEF010000004.1, on the reverse strand, counting down.
TCGTATGTAGTTATATCAAATATATTTTGAACATGTGGCTAAACGGGTTGCTTAGCACTGAGCACGAGAAGTGCTGGGTTTTTAGTCGCAGAGAAACATGCTTTTAAAATACGTGGTTGTAAATGGTGGGGAAAATTCGTTCATTACAGCTTATATTAACATCATGCAAATACAATGTTAGTTTAGGACAAGTTCGCGCTGACGGGCACAACGAGCTTTGACTGCACAATATTATCGGAGACGTGTAAAGTTTACGGCTCATCATTAAACCTGTTTAGCAGTCTAAGGTATTCTTAAACTCAGTGCTATACTGGTTATTATATAGAGGTTAATATTTTTAACTATGAGGGAATTATAGATACCTAGGATAAATCTTATGTTCAACATGTTGCACTTAGTCTGGAAATCTGGATATTATTAAATTATTGGTATGAATATGAAATTCCATCCGGGTTACAAACGATTGTCAACAAATAAAAACCGCGGCGTTTTGATTTCAGTCAGTGGTTGTCCAAATGTCCAATAGCCAAAATAATTATAATATAATAGAATCCCATGCTTATTTATCCCCGTAACATAAAAATGAGTTAAATTTATTAAGAAGCTTTAAATATGCATCGATGGCCTGGACTTTAAAAATTGTCAAATGTCTCTTATTAACTCGACGTAACACGTTTTTGCGTTTATATAAGATTATGTGCATGGCAATAGCTGTAATTAAATAAATAAATAAAGATGTGCTTTTTTTAATTTACTCGGAAACTAGTTATGTAAAACGTCTAGAAGTCGACTGTCATAACTGAATCTTACCTGCCTGTGACTATATACATTCGAGTAGTATGTAAAAATGTTTATATAAGATGAACGATATTTAAATATTAGCGCATTAGCGTATGCGAAAGTACAAATGATAATATAATGTGCACGATAATGGTTCACAACGTGCGAAAACTTGTTTTTGTTTTCACACTTATGTAACAAGACACTAGACGTAAGACACATTATTTTCTGCGAGTAACATGTAACACAACGCTTTGATCAAAATTAACAAATAATTTTAAATACCGATTATAGTTTACCAGTTTAGCGCCAATTAAAAACGCGACAGATTTAGCGATTTACAACGCTTGCACAAATAAACTAACAAAAATATAAACGAGACTTATATACTAAAAATATGGAGTGCAATGGGCGGCCTTATCGCTAATGAGCGATCTCTTCCAGGCAACCCAAGATGAAAGAGGAAAAATTTTACGGGAAAACGAGATGTGCAAGGTGGGCGAAACAAAATTTACAATGTTAAATATAATCTTCAACATATCAAAATAAAATTCTTAACACACAATAAAACTTCCACACAATTTCAAAATTTATCTACGGAAACTAAACTAAAAGAAGGATTGCGATTGGGTAATTAAGTGACATAAAGAGGAGCCTTTTAAAGTATAGGATGGAAGGCGCAATACGAATGGAGACGGGTAAGGTATTCCATAACCTGATCGCGGTAATTTGAAAGGATTTGCCTAGAATGTTGGAGCTGTGGTAAGGAACTTCAAGTATAAGCCGGTCAGATGATCGCAAAACGTAGCTACCGTACGGACCCATGAATTTAAAGTTACATTTTAGATAGGATATATATTAGTTACTTATGTTTTATTTAAATAAATTTGGATGCAATATTTCTACGGTAAACTATATGATGTATGAGAAACAAGTGAAGAACCAAACGTAGAGAACCAGTTCGTAGCAAGAAGAAGAATATCATTTACTATTATGAAGTTTTTTAAGTCTTTTCCCACAAATTAGCACAGAAGTAAGTTTACAGCGAGAACTGCAGTAAACTGTTGCTTACAGGAGTAACAGCAGTACAGCATTAATTTATTAGACAAGTTTAAAGTGTAATTCAATTAATAAACCTTGATTTAGTCGACTGGCCATTGTGTGTATTTATCGAACAATACACAATTATCGATCTTTTTATAGCATTAACCGCAAACCTTACAGTATAACGCGATCATTATCATTTGTGGAATTCAGAAGTCACGAACCGATAATTATTGTGGTGTGAATAAAAGTTTCAATTTAAAAGCTGTTTAAATACCCCAGCCAAAAAACATAAAAAAAACATGCATTATCGATATATTTTATCTATAGATATTCGGTAATCCACGTGCTGCAACCGAAACGCGATGAACCTTCATAACTTTTTCTTCTGTGGACTGCTCTTCGCGATCCGGACGGAATTTCGAATTTCCTCCCACTCATTTAATATCCAGATTTCCAGCAGGCATCATTTACATTGTGTAAATTGTCAAAGCAAATAATTTATAAACTGTCCTTAAAAAAACCCTAATGCATTCGGTTTTAAAAATATTTATAAATCTCTGCTTACTTATTAAAATCTGTGTCAGATAGCGCCTATATGTTATACGTATTATAAAGGTTTTATTGTTTCGCGAGAGCACAAGTCAAAAGCACAGCTAACTGTTCCTCTTGGAAGTAGAGCTCACTTAGGTGGAACAGTGATCCGACAGTGCAGAGCGAGGTGAGAAGCTTGTTGGATTATATACCGCAGCTCTGAATAGAATTTTGCAGATACTAAATAAACTAAAAGGACAATGTAAGAAATTTGAAGAGAATTTGACAAAAAAAGTTAAACGCCATAAACATCATTATTATTTTAAAAAGCGCTTTTTAATTTAAATTGTTTATTTTAATCAACCAATCGCTATGAGTAAATGCGCGATAATTAAAAATGTATTAAAACTAAATTTTAACTTTCAATTGGTAGAAAGAGGAACAGCAGAACCTATTTTAATGTGTTAAGTGTTACGCTATATTTAAAACATAGGTTGCCATATGTATTTGAGTTTTGAAGTTTAACACTTTTGTCAAGAGATTTATGCATCTTAATAAAGATTTGGGTTTAAATGTTGTTCTTTAATTAATACAAATAGGAATTCGAGGTTGATGAAAAAATCTCGGAAACGGAAAATATAATTTGAATTGTAAAGTAAGCTTCAGCGCTCGTATCTACTCTATGTTCGTTACATAACAGACGTCCCCATTACTGCAACCTCGTAGTGCTATTTTTAGACCGATATTATGTTATACAAATTAGAGTATACTGAAATAGCAACCTTTCAACCTTTACCTACTGCAAATTATATCTATAATAATATTATAAAGCTAAAGAGTTTGTTTGTTTGAACACCCTAATCTCACGAACTGCTGGTTCGTTTTGAAAAGTTCTTTTCGTGTTGGTTGGTTACTCTATAAGAAAGGCCTATCATCAGGCTGTGACCAATAGGATGAGATACAGACGGAGATGTGGGAAATAGGGGAAAATTATTCATCTTACAGAGCATCCATTGGGTGCGCTGCGAAAATTGTTCAAGAAACCAACAAATTATATCTGATATATGATAGAATTATTCTTCTTTAAATGATCTAAGAAAATGTCATCGACAGCAAGTGTTTCTTTTAAAATATACACGCAAGAATGACTAGACGTGAGTGGCGTCGTGGGTAACAATTATATTTTATATAGCTGAGAAGGTTGTTTGCAAAAAAAAGTGATTCCCAAAATACCTATTCCACGCGGACAAAGTCGCAAGCATAGCTAATAAAATTAATAACAACAGCTAGAACGAAATATATAAACTTGAGTAAAGTACGTTAACCATGCATGGCTAAAGATAAACAGCGATTCTACAATTCCAATAGAGAACGTCAAAAAACTCTTCGTGCGAAAGCTTCGTAACAAAATTAGAGCTTGTCTCCCCAAAATTCGCCAAACTTATTCCACCCGACACTCGGTGTGCTCTGACCCTAATTGTGTGGACGCAAGACGAAATCGCATTCAACTCTGACTCACTGTACAAATCTGTGTCATTGTCTTTCGTCGTCCTCCAATACTTCAATACGTCACGAGACTTGTTTATTTTTCATAAACTCGTTTGTTTCTGTTTTAATCTTGACAATGTTTACCGTTAAATCTAAACTCTAAAACAACTCAGATTTATTTACACGTATTATTAAATTATCAGTCAGGAGCGAGCCTGATTTGTTCACAAATGGATTCTGCTAATGACTATTTAAACGAAGGTAGGTACATATAATTAAAATTAATATTTTTATATATATCACGTTTTAAACCGTTAAAGTGTTTTATTTAAATGAGTACTACTTAGGTAAACTACAGACAGTAAACTAAGTTTTGTCAACATTTAAAGTACAAAATTTAATATTTATTTTATATAGTTTCAATCATGCAGTTCTAGAACCATCTGGTGATATAAAAGACAGACAGCGATGTCTTTGCACTACGGTTTCGTTTTAGCCTTCAATACGGAACCCTAGAAACGGTCGTGTGTCATAGTAGATTTCTCTCGTAGTTTTCCTCTATCCTGACAAAACAACAGTACCAGAGTCGAATCCGGACTAGGTCAGCGTTGAGGAAAGATCTATGGCGACCGGTTGGAACCGGTTTCCTTACACTTGTAGCGTTTCGAGACAACGTAGGGCTGGTAAGTGTAACGACAATTACGACGAAAGTGGCCTAATTTTAGTATCTTTTGATATTAATATTAAAGTAGCATAAATGATGCTGGTCATGTCCGGAACGTTATTGGTGGGTTCAAGTGGCCATTTCAAATTATTTAATCTCGAATTAAGTTTTTACTTCAGTAACTCAAATTGCCCCGATGCTAGGTAGTAATAGTCTTATATGTTTAAGATGTTTAAAATCTTAAGTTTGATTTTTCTTAAAATTTGTGCCCCCGCTGCTCGATCGTGAGTTGTGCAATAAATTCTTTAGCGTGCTCGAAACACAATGCCTAAGGTCGGAGAATGTTACTTTTTGTTCTTACGAGCGCTGTTTTATGCACTTTTATCTTCTGTCTTTAGCGTATTTTATTCAAGAATATGCGTTTGCCGTGGAGTATTACGGAATCTTTGGATGGTCGATTAATATTTTAATGATGGAGGGAGACAGACGATCACTGGGCTCACTAGAAGAAGGTGGGATATCTCAGCCGATTTTGACAAGTTGTGTTGTCGACCAACTTCGGTTTTGAATATTCGGAAATCTGACACACACAGACTGAAACTGTAACTCCATTAAACTTCACGGCGTTTTTATTTATGAATGGTGATTCTTGATCCGGACAAAAAATCAGATTTTACAGAACGAAGTCCAGCAAAAAAAAATATAAATTGATTAGAAAGATATTGGACCCGTACATAGTAAAGCTATTTTATATTTAGTATCGCATTATAGGTGTAGAATATGCGAGACGAATGAATATGTCATTTGATTACATCAATTTCAAAAGCTATTAAAATCACTTATCACTTATTAATATATATTTCTTAGAATCATTTGCATTTTTTATATCGCTTTAGAATCAAAAGTATTGTTGTCAAGCGATTCAAGACCCACTCTCGCTTTTCTTCAATCTAAACTGATTTTTAATTTACTTAAAATATCACGTCATATGAGATGTCTCACAGACGAATAGTAAGGTTTTGCTCAAATTCAGTGTTGTAGCATAACAGCGCTGGCTTAACTTTTGCTGACGCAAGGGCCCTTTTGGCATTACTCGATTATTTTATTGTAATTACATTTATTTCTACTACTACTAAGGAATGTACTAAATTAATGCCAAATAAAGAGATTTATTATTAATATGTGTTTATTATAAAAAATACTAAAGTTTTCAAACTCACTCACGTCAAACATCTATGTACTTTCCTTTTCAAATGTATAGTATTTGAAAACACAAACATTTGCCACGCTGTGCCAATGAGACGCAAACACATATTCCACAATTGAATGAGCATGAATAACAGAATGCTAAATCAAATATTGCCTAAGTGACAAGTGTAATTAACGTTGACCGACCGTGAGATATGTGCTTATTTTCCTGCGTAGTGCCATACCGCAGATGTTTATGATAATGCGTAGTGGTGAGGCCCAAGGGCGTATTATATATGACTAATCGAGTATTGAGGCGTTTAAGGTTTCGGACCTCACACTACAATGAAGTATGCTTCATAACCAAATCTTATACCTAGTTAATTCCAATTTCATATTGTCAAAAAATAAATCAAAATCAGAAATAATTCATTCATGTCAGCTTAGTACACTTATGACCGTCAAAGCACTTAAAAGTTTAAAACACTATTTTTTTTTACACCAGTGAAGTTAAGGGCGTAGAACGAACGGGAAGAGTTAGCAAGAAACTCGCCGCCCTTGCAACCCTATAGTACGTTAAATATACATTTGTTGAATTGAACCCTCCGATTAAATATTATTTTATTTTAACTAACTAGCGTTGTTAACTTGACGAGCATAATGGTAGGGGAGATACAAAATAAAAAGAAACAATTCTTCTTGATAAACAATGTTTAATGAGTTTCGTCCCCTAAAGGTATGGAACTCTTTAAATTTAGGACAACGATAGAACAGTCACGCATAAGCGTTACGTTCTCGAAAGGTGCATGATGGGCTGTCAACCTCTTGGGCATTTGAAAACGAAAAGTGTACTGTACAAGACATGATGTTTGATATTCCTACCATGTGTTTAATGTTCATTTCTTCTATTGTACCTCAGTCATGCAGCTTGTTCGAGACCCGCATTATAATTAAAAAAAAAATCTGTTTTATCTATAACGTAAAGTCCTCTTAAACGTGAAGACTAGAGGAATACATAATCTAACATTGTAAATGCAATATATGGCAACACAATAATTTGATTTCCAGTTATATAAACCGTTTCGATCATGACATTGTCTTATTGTTATCAAGGTGGTCATTTGGTTTCAAGAGAGAAACCGTTTCTGAAGCACGTGTTGGCTAACGAGATTATGTGCCGTACGCACACGTTCGTTGGTGAAAGTAAACGAAGGTCACAGGTTACCTACAGTTACGGTTCTTCGTTGTTCTATAGATTTGATATAAACCAATTTGATTTTAAGATAAAGCATTTCTGAAAGTATTTTTACAGATCACGTTAAACGATTCTATTAAAAAGTAATTTATTATTTTAAAATGCCTCTAAAAACATTAATTTTTGTATTTTTTGCGCTCTATGTTGTTTTTATATGCAAGGAAAAATAAGACTTGTTAATGAGTATGTTTAAATATTTAGAGAAAAAACTCTTTTATCATTTCTATTTTTAAACACACTTTTAATTAAAAACACTTATAACCATTTAAAACGCGAAAATTTTAGTCCCCCAGGAACCAAACCAAAGTAGGAAAAGTCGGAAAGCAGATAAAACAAAAAAAAAATTCCTTATACTTTTCGCGTTTATAATGTTATACTTTAGTGTTTTTGAAATTATAAAATTTTGGAGTTCTTAACCGTAAAAGTGCAATGCTACTAAAAAGACACTTTAGATTCTAAACAAATTATATAGAATTCATTATGTAAGTTGTAGAGGCTTTGCTAGAATAGTCTACTAACAATACATCGTAACGGTTTAGTTTCTTTAAAAACATATATTATAATGTGTAATCTCTTTATTATTTAGATTCATTTATATTCTAAGCTGTGACCCTTGTTGTATCTCGGTTAAAATTTAAATCTATATATGACAGACGTACATAGGTATAAACATCTACCAATATAATACACCAATGTAAAACGAGTAATCGTACAAAGTATTTAGAGAGGTCAAAGTCTCTCAAACTTTATCCAGGATAAACATAATAATATGTGATTTATGTACTTTTATAATAATGTACCAAAAATATTTAAAATTAAATAAAAACGATATTGAACCAACACAAAACCTTTTTCTTTTTCAACTTTCACCGAAACACTGGCAACCATATTTTATTCACTCACGTTATAAAAAAGAAATGTCTCCGTTTGTCAAAATATGGAGGGAACTTTTGACAGCTCACATCGGTGCGACTATACGTCAAGCTGCAGCGGGCGACCGCGGCGGACTACCGTATGTCGTATGCCTTCGTCGAACCGGACTAACAGCCTAGTTTCCAAACAAGCTTTTCATCAACAATAATGTTTTTAAAGGTACGACGTTGGACCTGCAGCAAAACTCTCTAAGTACACACATCATATCTATCATATTTAGTTTTTCTTTGTTGAATCGGTATTTATTTCATGTTTTTCAAACCTACCTAAATACCTAAACTAATTTGTACAATAACACATAGGTATATTAAGTACTGTTTGTAGTTTACGCGTGTAGTAAACATTTAAATAAAACACTCTTAACGGTTTAAATTTTGAAATATTAGTCCGTCTGTGATCACTGACGGTCAGACTGTAGTTAAATTAACCAGTACGTTAACTAATATATTTCGCTTTTTAAACTGTTAGAAGTGTTTCTTTTAAAACGTAGTTGTAGAGTTGTAGAGAATTTGTAAAGATTTTCAGTTCGTTCTTTATATATAATTTCGTAATATCGTCCCCTAATCATCTAATAAAGTTACAAACATTATTCTTGTAACTCAACCATCCCATAATGCAAATCTAAACTCGGATTCCCTAATGGCAGCCATTAATTCAACAATTAGGCTTCATTTGCATAACACCATCATTAGACATTACGCTAAATGTGCGAATGCAGTAGCGCGGATAGATATTTGTGTCAGGCCGAGGGTCCAAAGTTGACAGTGCGGTTTCATGTGACGTCATTTGAATCGCAAAAACCGACGCGAAACTCAAATACATTCTTGCACGTTATTAGCGTTACAGAGTTCTATCATTGTGTCGTCTAATAGCCTTGCTTTGCTCACGGTCAGCAGGTCGTGGCCGGGATCCACCGTGATTCTAATCATTTTTTTAATGTTGGACTATTTTTTAAAAACCGGATATTAAAAATCGAAATTCCGTCCGGGTCACGAATAACCGGCCACAAAAAAGCCGTGAAGTTTAATCGCGTTTCGGCTTCAGTCCGAATCCTCAAAATAGGTTGAAAGTACATATTGTTGCGATGACCTCCACTGTCATGATAAATCAACGTTACATTATTTACTTAGGAGATGTTTTGATGTTACGATATGTAAGTTACGTGTATCCATAATATATGACATCAGCGGTCAGCAAACAAATTGTACAGCCTGAGCCTGTTGACCTCACAAAAGCTATCCATAAACTTAAAAAATAATATGACCTCATTGAAGTTAAATGCATTTTTTGTTTATTATTTTATATCCATAGTGATTAAACTTATTTGAAAATAATTTTTAATGAAACGTCGGACCGAAGTTAAAAGTAATTTTCAAATAAGTTTAACTAATATGTATCGCGTTTTAAACCGTTAAAGTGTTTTATTTAAATGTGTACTACCGTGTAAACTACGCGATCACATGTTTTTTTTAATGAAAATAAAGGAGAACAATCTCGGTACAAGGAAAATGTTCAATTACATACGACATCTAAAATTAAAATTAAATTACGACGTTCTAAGAAACCTTTGTTTACTATTTTTACCTGTAAATATTATTGTTTTTGTGTTGTCTATTTTCGCTTGTGTAGACCAAAACCTACGACAACAGCATGTTTTGCATTTAGTTCTGATATTTGATACTACAAGAAACATTTACATTTGCAAATAAATTAAATATTTAAGTTATACAAGTACTATATAATTTAAAAAATCGAAAATAAGTTGAAGAACTTTTTTCGACTCAAGCAGGACTTGAACCGGCATCGTCAGCGTTCCGTGCTGTTGCTCTACCGAGAGCAGTAAATCGTTTTGATCGCGGATGACGCAAAATTCTGATCAACCACTGCCTGTAAATAAAATCGATCGGGGACAGAAATCTTTACCCCATGCCTCTTATAGTTTAAAAATACACACGATTGATTGAAATCCAACATCTGTCTTTTATAATATTGTCCAATCAAATCATACCAAATTAATGTTACTATAGCAACGATAATAACCATTGGCTTGTGTGGGCTCAAACAAGCCTCGGTACTAATCTCCTAATTAGTGGTTAATTAATCAATGATTTCATTAGATGCATTTAAATTTTGCGTCATACTTTGTTGTTATAACGACTTTTACGTCACGCGAAATCTTGTGAGACATTATTTCTCTGAATACGCCCTTCAGAATTTATTTTAACTAAGTATGTACGATGTATAAATTCCGTTTCTTCGGCAACACTTAAAGTGCGACATAAAATGTTGTCTCCAAAAGACTTCTTTAGAAAGTCCTTAAGCTAAATTCACAATCAGAGAATATTAAGTTAAAAAGTCTAGCCGTGGGAATGGGGTCACTGCGGGCGGACAAACCCCTGAAAAGTTACACTGAATGCAATGATAGTGTCTGCATCGTTTGAATTACAAAAATGGAGATAATCCCAGACCCTACTTTGTCGATAAAACTGTCTGATTGAATTAGATATAATTTATAAAAATAGCAGTTCTTTTGGGTCAAACTTAATGGAAACTGTTAGACTTTGTCTGGAAATCTTCTGGACATTAAATGGATGGCAGGAATATCGAAATATCCGAACGTGTCACCAAACTAGGTCCACAGATAAAGAAGCCGTGAAGTGTATTCGGTTCGGTAGATTTCTGAATAAAAGCGAGTAATATTATTTCGAGTTCAGTATATGTTAAGAAATACAAATTAGAATTCTAAAAGTGACGTACATATTTGAAAAGCCAAAGCAATTTCGCAAAATACAATACGAATTAATATTTTTAAGTTTGTCATTAAACAGACTACAAGTACTGTTGAACTCGCTGCCAATCTTTCTATGGACAAATTTTCTTTGACATATTATAGAAGCGAGTATGTTTAACTACAGCTAGTGTTTGTAATGGCTTGAGATAGGCTTTTGTAATACACTCATCCTTCGTGATCACTCACCATTTCTATCGCATTATGAAAATTAGATGTTTTTATCCCAAACAACTGACCTGAACCAAATTAAATTACTGTTAGGGCGAACTTGCCAGCGATTAGGATAATTATTATCAAGGGCGAATTTTGTTTACTTTATTCACTGAAACTATATTATTTTTCTTTAACACATATACGTAGTAGTGTTAGTGATATATTAAAATAAAATAAATACAATACGAAGACATAAAAAAAATCCGAACTTTTGATCTCGGAATCCAAGTCTGAAAATAATGATTTTAATGCCTCACGTTCATGCACCCCAAAAAGAAGTCAATTTATACGAGAAAGCATTTGAAATACAGTTTTATTCTCATTTAATTTTGTTTCAGAACTTGATTTAAGACACGTCCTCATATTTCGTCCAAAATTATAATTCCAGCGGTGAATAGTTCACCTTATCGTACTATTAAGTAGATTTATAATGCTTCTACTGAACACGAGTAAAATAAAAGGGAAATATTATTACAATTTATTATAAGTTATCTCGCGAGACGCAAACACATAAATTATTGTTTATCGTCTAGTTTATAGCGCATTGTGTTTAAACTTAAGAAAAATACGAAACGGGGATTTTTATTCATGTTTCAGTTTTAAACTGAATCCTCGAAGCGGATGCGGAAGCAGGCTTCTTAAAATAACCGTGTAGGCTGAGAGCTACAATGAACGACCTTTAATTCAATAAAAAGCGATCATTTTTACGTTTACTTGAACTTAAACTTCTCTATCGTAGGTAGGTTTTTAAGTTAAACGATCTTAGTTAAGGAGCGTTAAGAAACACAATTAATAGTGGCGCCAATTTTGCGTTTTAAAAAGCATAATTGTGTATTATACATATCGTATTTAAATTTTAGTGGATTTCCGAATATACAACACTGTTATTTGGCTATCTGCGCAATTATTGATGCCAATATCCTTAATATTATTTTGTCCATATTGAATGGCAAAATAGCCGGGCCTAAATCTACTTAGTAAACCACGCATTTAATATTATTTTAAAAAGGTCTCTTACATATTTGACTTGATATAAGCTTTAACCTTTAAAAATATAAGAACAATCGGGTTAGGGATGCACAATACCTATATGCCCAAGATGTCTTTCTTCCACTGTTCATCTCTTAGACTATTAACTAGAGCGCTCTCTTTTACATGCAAGAATTCATTTACAAAGTGCATTACATCTCCATACAAGTTATACATAATGCTGCGTTTAACTCGTCTCGCAAGTTTTCTTTTAACTTCCAGGTCACATCCTTTAAACTTAAGCGCTAAATCTAAGTTATATAACGTTATGTAGACTTCTGTTGAATTCTTTAAAAGGCTTTTGTAATTCTTGGATAAATTTTGCTTTTGTGTAAATTCGTAATATATATTTTGTATGACTACACAGAGTATATATATATATGTGTGTACAATAGATAGTAAATAAAAATTGTAACGGTCTATACTGTCATACCAAGTAGATACTTATGATTAAATAAAACTTTTAGGAAGTCGAAGAACAATTAACAGATAATAAATTGACTTTTAAAAATCACTTATTACATTTTACGCAATATAATATATTTATTTCAATAACTCACGTTAAATATTACTATAAACACTACATTGACTTGGACGACACTCGAACTCACATCATCTCCAATTCGGTTTTCGCCAGGGATTAATAAAAAGTCTTTAACAGCTTATCGCAACCCCGAACTACCTCTCGTAAAATTACTGGCTTCATACAGTCGTGGAATATAATATGAACCTAGAAATGCAACTACCAACGGTTCCGTGAGGATTTCTTCGTTAAATTGAAATTTAATATTATCAGTATTTGATAGAATAAAACACATTTAATTAAATAAGTTGTGACTTTGAAAATTTGAGCTTTTTATTACTTTTTCATGTTATTGCACATGAAGGCAGTATATAATTTAAAAATCGTGCCGTTGCTCTACCATCTAGACTCGGTAGCTCAATTGGTAGAGCAACAGCACGGAACGCTTACGATGCCGGTTCAAGTCGTGCCCGAGTCGAAAATTTGTCGATTTTAAAATTATAAATTTGAGTTTAAAAAAAACTGCCAAATGATGAATGAATCCTAAACATCCTAAAAAAACTTAGATAGTGTAGACTAGTACAGGCAAATATTAATCAAAACAAGTCTAATGATAGATAAAAAATTAAGAAAATATTATTATTTAAGTTACTTAAAATTGAACCCTAAAAAGTAACGCAGCCGCGAGGCGTGATAATTTTAATTAAAAATTGAAAATGTGGCGCACACTTTTCCGACTTAATTCCAAAGTCGTTGAATCCTCGAAAACATTAATATATATTTGAAAATGGCTGCAAAACTCATTCGCGAGCGCGGTAGTTTGAGTATGTGGAAATTTAATATGAAAATTATATATTCGCATTTCCGTTTGATGTTCGCGCCTTTTTCATGTCGCGTTGTTATGTAGGTCGGCATATATGTACATACGAAAATTGCATAAGTCTTACGCTATATAATTATTAAAATATAATTTATTATTTATTACGAGACACGAAATATTTTTATTATTATGTAATTTTCAATACATCTATGATATTTTGCCTGATATTAATAATAATCAGGCACGCACTAAGGGTTTACTTGATGGAAGGTGAAACAGCCATCCTGCTGATGATGCTATTACCTTCTATTCTAAAGTAACTAAGTCGAGAAAGGACAAATACTAACTTTTCATTCCTCGTTGCAAAACTATGAACTGACAACATTTTCAGTCTCTAATGAATAAAATAAGTTGAAATCTCTTCGAAACACGGTTACGGTACGAGCTAGGTAATTTCAGTTTAGTTTAGTTCAATAAAGGAAAAGTTGTGTAGTTGAGTGGAACTTCCGGACGAATACACATGATAGATCGCTTTGTGCTCTGGCAACACTATGTAAAGTCTTGAATACCTTTATAATATGTTGAGGGATTGTCTGCCTCCATCGCGCAATTGTTAAGAACACGATAAAATTCTTCTGTCGGGCAGGCCACAGAACTTTGATCAACTACTTAGTAAATATGATTGACCAGTAAAACAGACACACACCTGTGCTCGTTTCATTCCACAGTAGAGGCATACGATATTTAATTTTTGATGTAACACTTATAGTAGGTGGCTTAGGACAGACTATTTTGCTCGTGAGAGGGCAGGTCAAAACATATTTGATATTTAATTATAAGACAAGTATTTTTTTCAAGATCATAACTACATTAAGTATTCTATTATAAAAAAAAAAAATGTCATTAACGAACGCCTCTGTAGCTAAATGGTTAAGCGCGAGAGGTCCTGAGTTCGAATCCCGGGAAAATAGCAAATTGTTTTGGTCGGGCAGGGCACAGAGGTTGATAACAACTTGCCTGTAAAAAACACCGATTAGTGAAACGGACACAGAAATGTTCGCCCTATGCCCCACGAGGGGAAACGGAGTTTCACACTTTCATTAACGTGGTAATGTGTTTGGTTAGTTAATTGTTTATATTATTATTTTTGCATAGTTAATGTTAGGTAGGTTTATATCTGTGTTAGCGACAGTATATTAATTTAATTACAGATGACGATTTTACTGATATAAGCTACATGTACTTACAATAACTCTAAATTCAACTTTAACGATTGTCATGAGATGTTATATTATATGACGCTGTTAAAAGTAATGATACCCGATCATTACTTTTAATCATTATATGCTAAAGAGGTTTATGTAATGATTCCAGTAGTTAACATTACTTTTCTATTATTATTTATCTATCCCACGAAATTAATGTAAAAAATTACACATTGGCAGGCAACGAGGCAAACCTGTTTTCAACTTAGTGCACACTAAATAAAACACTTTAAACGGTTTAATGTTCAAAATATGTAAATTACCCTATTTTAAGTACAATCTTCTTTCGTTTGACAAATGCATTCCAGCCATCAAGTATTTCTCGATTTATACTGTTTAAAAGTAATTTACCTAAGATCTACTTGTAATTGTTTTAAACGGAAGATTCTTATTGCAACATGTTAGTGATGTGTGTTTTAGATATCAAATAAACTCCTGTATAAAGAAAAGAACCTGCATATAAAAATAAACAAACCAAAATACTCAATTTTATTTAAAGTAGGGTAAAAGAGTTCTGAAATAAGGTAAAAGTCCTAAATAAACAAGAGAATTCCCTTACAAAGCTTCCGCGGCGCGTGTACAGTTGATAACATTGTATTGCGCAGATATGTAAATTTTTGTTTTAAATTTTTACATTCATGCCGATACTTTGAAGTTGAAATACGTTTCGAACAATATATTTGGGCTTTTATCGCTTTGCAGAAAGCCTTGTGTTAATATTTTAAAAGGATTAATGAAGCCTTGGCTACACATTCCTTCAGTTACATTTATTATTTTGATAACATGATCAACTCTAACATTACGAGTATTTACTATAGCTGGTCTTAGTATAGGGCGTATATAACAATAACTAGACTCTTGTTTTTTTATAATTAGTTTTTTTTAATGATAGAAACTGTAAAGATCAGTGACCAACACACCACCTCCTTTAGCGATTGGATTGGGCCTTACAATTTTGTAATCATTCCTACAGCCATAATCGCAAATATACATAATCTTATCACAGTTCCTATGCGCGGTAATTTATGGGTGATCTCTGGCTTATAGACTTACCTGGTACTTCTTTATGGATTCCATCTGCTCTTTGGTGACGTCATGCGCCGGTGGCCTGGGTGGGGCATCCCTCGGGACCTCACGGGGAGGCACCGCTGGTGCGATACCCTTCGCCGTTCCATTCATCTGCTGTTTTGAAAATATAACGTTATTTTTTTAATTCGTAAGGAAAAAGAACTCCGGATTTATTTTAAGAAGTTTCGTCTACACTGCCTTGCGTGGTCACTAGGGTCTTGGCAAGTAAGCTAAGCATCAAGTAAAACAGTATTTAGTTTTTACTACCAATCGAGATCGAAATAAGATAAGAACTCCACTAAAAATGGAATTTATTAACTAGAGTTGTTTGTGTTTATTCCTTCTTAAGGACTTGAAGACTATAGAATAAAACTTATTTATGTAATAGATAAAACTAAACCATGCAGTTAATTCCCAGATAGTTCCTGAAATGCACAAAAACTATTATAAGTTAGCTATCGTAGACGCAATTAAAATAATAGTTATAGCATCCATCGGATGTACAAATAAATAACTCTACTATATTATGTATAAATAGTTTGTACATATTTCCCATTCTAAAACTAATACATGATGTGTACATCTACACCAAATTGTACATTTTATACACATTATTTTCATCCATACTTCAGTTACTATATAACGCAGCAAGATAATTCTAATATGTGACATTTTATAGAATCGTTTTTTAATAAACATGCACCCAAGATTAGTATAAACACCCATAATCAAGAATACGAGTAAATAATTAAAAATAATAACTTTTAACGTCATTGCAAAATTGTATAAAGCGCCATCTATGCTCAACTTTAAACAACACAAAAACGAAACATAGCTACAAAGAGGTAAACACGTAGCTGAACAGAAGTAACCGTTGATGGCCTCTTAATATAATAAACACCAAAAAAGAAGATTAACAATAATAGAAAGAGCGTATTCGTGCAACAGTGTAGATGATAATGAGATGATATGAGAAAGCTGGTTTAGTAAAAAACAACAAAATGATTGGAATTACCCGCGGTGATACAAATATTGTTTTAAATGTCTGTTACTGGCATTGTATTTGAATAAAACAAGCTTAAAATATGGTGTCCAAAACACTTCTTAATATGGTAAAAAAACAAAAGATCTAAACTTCTTCGGGATTTTTGTGTGTTAGTGTTATGGGAGTTTTTTTTTGTTACTTACACTTGGTTCCAGATTTTCTATTTCGTTATATTATTATCTTCTTCTATATTCTTTTTATTCTTTATATTAAATTAAATAAATACCTAAATATGCTACATGATGAATGAGAATCCATTAAATGTATGGTTCAAGAAAATAAACAAATAATACATTTTGCGTAGTTAGTACTGAAATTTCCATTTTGTATCCAAATATGATTTCCACAAAAATTATTTACACACCCTAAACGAGACACATATTGAGGAAAGCCTACTATTTCTTTATCTTAAACCACGCCCTGTTAGTTATATATGAAAGCTCATATTATAATTTTAAATGTTAGTGAAAACAATGATTGGCTCTAGAACTGAAAGCGAAAGTAGATTCAAAAAGCGTATAATTTATCTTGCTTATTTATGATAATTATATTAAGCAATTATTGTATAATATCTCTAGATTGTTACATTTGGTCAAATAATTAGAAGTTACGTTAGTCATTGGATTTCTGAATATGCAAAGCCGAAAAATGTCGACAGAACATGCTTAGATGTTCCTGCTGAGGTATTTCACATTGCCTCAAGTGAACCAAATGCTCGTCTGTCCTCTATCATAAAAAAAATGTTTACTACGCAGAGTAATGGTCCTTAAAAAATATTTAGTGGTCCTTCATACTAATTTTAGAATTTTCCAATCATTGGTAATAATAAAAAAACTTTCAGAAGCTTCAATAAAGTTCTAGAGCCAATTATTTAACGATAGACTATTATTACCCAAACCTTGCACCAAACCCATCCCGTATGGCCACCACCAATGAAAGTGCAGTGCGTTACCTGAAACACTACGCTCTTTCTATCCACACCAGGTGGATATTTTGGCGTCGTTTTCACGATCTGGACAAAACTGTCCGGCACATCGACCGCTACCTCCCTCCCTAGCAAGACGGGTGTCGTATCGAACCCGGGGGGTAACTTATACGACGCGTATACTGCTTCTCTGATCAGAACGGAATCCGTCCTCGCCGAATAGGTCACGCCTTCTTTGCAATCTATTAGTGAGTCTTCACCGTTTGATATTAGCAGTATTTTATGGTCGCTCAAATTGTGGGTGGTGTTAGAGGCCACTGACTCCGATCTATCTGATAGCAGGTCGCATTTTGTCGTCTCGGATGAACCCTTGCTCTGCTTACTACCGAAGCTTATGGAATCTGAATTCTGAGGTAGAGATAGTAGTTCTATCGTGTTCTTGAAGGAACCGGATCCGTCAGAACTTGGCCCCGAAATGTTTATACTCTGGAGGACGGTGCTCTGCTTGCTGCCGAATGAAGTACCCGACCCCCCGGACGAGAGAAGCGGCTCTTCGTCTCTGGTGCGGGCGCGTACCTGTGGCGGCCTAGGTGGAGGATATCGTGGTGGCGTCTTATTTCTCGCGATGAAACTGTCCGGCACGTCCACCGCCATCTCGCGGTGTGGTCCTGGAATTAAACGGTATTTAATAAGTATAATAACTGAAAAACAGTAAAAAAAAAGTAGACTTTTTAAATATCTGCTTTGATGAACAACGGCAACGAGCCAATAGAAATAAAGTTTGTCAATGTCATTATTGTAAATCTTATCGATAAAAAACCTTTTTCATATTCCCAAACAACACGAGAAACCCGGTTTTCGTGGTAGACCAATTAAACGTAACCTACATTTAAAGAGCACCATTTGTTTCGTTAAACGAATAAACTTGAATTAGTAAGAAAACGTAAGAATACCGCGAGCGTTTTTGTTTCCTCGAAGGTCGGCCTAACCACGACGTCAATTTATCAAATTATTTCACGGCATTTACTTTGACTCAATGTCAGCGAAAATAATTATCTATTTGCTTAGCTTCCTTTCGCGACGTAATTGTGTTCTGGGTTTGAATATTTTCAACGTAAATAATATTTAATCTACACAGACTAGAGACACACGTTTACTAGCTGGCTGATATTTGGATTTCATGATGATATTCTTCAAAGACAACTTTTGCCTGTGCCCTCGAAATTTTAACAAGAATCGGAATATAATAGCCAATATTTGTTGCAAAGAAATCCACGATTTTATAGGCGGTTTCAAGTTTTTTCCCTGTCTTATTCGGATGTGTCTGCAGCTAGACTTACTGTGCCCAGACCTATGTCGTTTAACTGCAACTTATTAATATGATAAAATCCTTTCTCTTATTTAATCACATACAATATCTGTCAACGTCTAACATACAAACACAAGATATATACATACCGGTGTCTGAAGAAAGCGATAGCATAGTGAGCATATCTGGTCCGTCATCCGGTGGCGGTCGCTTCTCCTCCTCTGCCCCCACCACTATTATACTGGAGCCAGAACGACGTCGCGGCCTGAAACGCACAAACAAAACATTATACTCTATTGTCTACAGATAATAATCTCTTATATTTATAATATGAGTTTTCAGTGATGGTACCTGAAATAGTTTGTTCATTTATAATTTTATATCTCCGTTTTCGTATTCAAATTATTGTGTAAACTGTTTTGTTCTACTATTAACACCATATTTAAAACAAGCTGTGTCAGCGACTTTGTCCGAGTAGAATTGTAATTTTGGGCATCTCTTTCTAAATTTTAGTTAATTTAGTATAATTTAGAAAATTTCATCATAATATAGTCGCGGACTTTTTAAAATCATTTAAAAGGGACACGAAGGGGTTCTTTCATACATTTTTGGGCATCTTGAACCGTTTTTGGGGTGTAAGCAACGGAAACCGACAAAGATAAATAATTTTCGCCGTTTTCTTCTACATTTCCCGCGCGACATTTTATATCCTATAGCCTTCACGATAAATACTCTTACTAAACCAGATTTCTCAATTCGCACCAGTTCTGGAGATTAGCGCGTTCAAACAAACAACTCTTCATAGAATTAGGTATTTTAATTCTTAATGAGAATAGTTCAACAATTCGAAATCAATTGTTCTTTAGATAAAGATCTAAGGATGACCAAGGCAGCTAAAAGGTAGCAGAGTTCCTTTTCTTTGATGTAAAGCCGGTAGCGACACAGTGCGGCAATTAGTATTAAAAATCTCCTGTCCATAGACAATTCTACATTTTGCTTTGAAAAACTAAAAGGCTGGTAATTAGCAAGGGGAATATAGCTATTATAACAATGAGTTTCGAATTAAAAAAAATATATATAATAGTTTCTTAATTAATCTCGGAGCTGTATCGTGGGAAAATCTCGTCGTTGATGACACTGGAATTATTGTATTTGCTAGACTATGATTCTTTGTATAACGAATCTTGTTATCCAGTGATCGTGCTTAACCTTCTACATGACTGTGCTATACTACACCAGATTAATGTATTATTTAAGTAGGTATTTCGTAGTTGTAGACAGGATAAATCAACTAAATTTACGCGCGTTTCTTTGAAACTGAATTAAAATTAAGGTTTCCGCGTGTAATACACGTTAAAATAAAACGGTTTAAAACGCGATATAAATTAAGTTATGTATGATTTATTTTATCGGATGCTTTGAAGCAGCGTGGTCATGTTGATAATCTTTAAGATACTTTTAAGAACTACCACAACAAAATATATAATTTGTGTTAATGCGCTTTTAAACTCTCATCTCATGATCCCATGCAACTTTAAATCATATTTTTTCGAATAGGTATTTGATTTTAATGTGCACTACTTACTACAGTGTAAATTACTACATACTAAGTAGCTCAGTATTAGACATTATCAACATCTCATTTGTAGCCAGGCACACTCAAAGAGATGTTCCAAGGTTAGTAACAGGCGCCCGAACCGAATCAACCACGCGTTAAGTCACGCAGTGTGCACACCGCTTTATGTAACGGATTTTGAATTTAAAATATTTTGTTTTATTCCTTTGTGGTTGTATATGCAACTGTTACGTAAGAACGGCCACACATTAAATAATAACAATGATAAGTGAGATATAGCTTATTGAAAAAATATTTAATTATTGTATATTTACTGTACATGATATAGCATAATATCCTCTGCATCATCACTGATCTTAAAACTTTTAATTAGGATGGGCTGTCGACCACTTTTGCTCTGAACTTTTCGCACAACGAGCCTTTTAAATTTTGCGAGCAATCTCTCGAGCTCACTGCTTATAACTGTCAGAACGAACGCAACATAATATAACAGAGATAGGAAGCAACATATCCCAAAATCAAGATTTCACCAAAACGCAAGCTGGATTCGCAAAACTCGCCTGGCTCGAGTATTGTCAAACGAGGCGCATGATTACAGTCTAATACGAGGCTGGCTTACGTTTATTGCTACCCGGTGGCTCCGGGGAAGCAATGGAACGAATACAGCGAATTATAAGTCACGAGCGGAAGCGAATTTAACACTAAATACACATCCATACCAGTTTATACCACAATAAGCGCGAGTAAATGAATTAATATAATTAAATAAATTATAGAGATATAAGGCATTATATTGTTTAAAAAATCCTTCACCACGGTACTGAACTTTTAAATACCGAAAATAATTCAAATTTATCGTTGTATCAGAACTTTAAGCCTACAAAAATATACGTGAAGTATTGTAAATGTTTCATAATAAAAAACACTCGATATTTTTTGTTGATGTGTATAAAACAAACAACAAATGGATTATGATTGTTCTATTGCACTTACATAGTTTTTTAACATAACTATATATATATATATATATATATATATATATTATAATATCAATTATTAAACGCTAACGCGCATAACTTGCGTAGTTAATTTCCATGCGGAGTATTCCAATTTTGGTACCGCATGTAAGTACGTAAAATCGTAGCTAGGGACACCAGACTTTACGAATTCAGAGACCTAGCTTTCTAAATAAAAATGTGGAATTGAGAAATAATCATCTTATGAAATAAAATAAAGCGAACATTTCAATTTAAATTAGATTTAAGCCAGAAATTACTTTAAATTGTTTCATATTATTTAACTTTCCCCTCATCTAACAGTTATAATTATAAAATTTCAGTTAATATTCGAAACAACAGTTTGTAAATAGTCGTTCTTCATATTATCAAACTCTAATGAAATGCGTGGCCACTTTAGCTAACGATAATAATGATGGGAGGCTTAAGATCGGTGGAACGCTCATTTGTTGTGAAACAGAATGTAATAGAAGGATCCTGCGATATTTTGTAAGAATCGTATTAAGTTAGAATACCGCTGACTACGTAAAACAAATTTATATCTGTCAATTTTGAGAAATTTCAATAGAAAAAAGATTCTTTAGGGACTAAACAAAAACGTGTTAAAAAAATTACACATTTGTTATAATATTCACGTTTTAAGTAGACTTTTAAATTAAATAGAAATAACACTATAAGCTTCATCTACCCTAAAATGTGAAAGAAAGTAAAAAGGTGAAATCCCGTTACTCCCCTGTGAGTCTCCGTTCCACTGTACAATTTTAATTACGGCAAGTAAATGCTCTGTGCCTAGCCCGACCGAAGCAGTCTATTGTTTTCCTAGGATTCGAATACAGGGCCCCTCGCGCTTAACACAATGGTAACACGTTTAACCACAGAACACGCGACAGTGAAGGGGATATATTTTTGAACCGCTAATTAAAAAACAAACTACTGCCTTGCAGTTCGAAGTAAACGTACCGACACCGCCAAAAAATAATTAGACATTATCAATTTTGAATAGCGTAATAAATTAATTTGTCCCTCATACACTCCGTGTAATAAAGCGTTTTAAAATCCTCCTCCCCCCCATAGGCTTATAAATAGCCGATTCATCGCTCGACTGAACCGCGGATGTATGACACAAAAGCCAACAAAATGGGTCAGGTACCTGTTCCACAACAGGTAGCATTGTCAGGCGTACTTCCGACGAGTTAGGATGTTGGATTAGATTTTTTACGTAGTGGAAATTAATAGTATTTGAGTAGAGATAAAACTTTAATCATATTTAGAAAGTCAAAAATTTTTATTCATGTAGGTAACTATGTACACTTATGAAGGTCATAAAATTAAATACTCTAACTTTACATATACTACCAGTTCTCAAATCAAGGGCGTAGAACGAACGAGAAGGGCTGGCAATAAACTCGCCGTCACTGCTTGTATCGCCAAATATCAATTTTCATTCTTCGCGTACTTTGAGTGCATTAACATAACTTTATTATGGAATTCACATGGCATATCTGCAAAGTGTCTAATTTGCATAATCATTAGGTATTTTACAGAAACATGTTTTACAACGTATAATCAAATACGAGTTATCTATTCTGTGACATATGTTTACAGTGCATTACTAACACTAGTTTTAGATTTAAAATCTAAAATAAATTCGACTCGGGCAGGATTTCAACCGGCATCGTCAACGTTCCGTGCTGTTGTTCTATACATACACCTCAAGCAAATGTGCTTGCCAATTTTTTGTTACTGTATATTGAATTTACACCTGTATTTTTTTTTCAACAATTTTGTATATAAATTTTAAATTACATCGAATTTGTTACGAAAATCTGTGTTTGCTAGAGAGTTAGCGGCTAGCGGGTGTTGTCGTGCATTTTATGAACGCAGATTTACGCATCGTCGTCATCGTCTCATAGTGATAATACTAGCAAACTGAAAATAGACTTTTCTCGAAATTATAGCAGGCCGGTGTTCTCCACGGTGTTTTTCTTCACCAAAGAGCATTTGTTAGTATGTACATACTAATATCAACTTTTGTGAAAGACCTACCTACCATATACCAAAAGACCACCAATACTCTTAGATTTCAACGGTTCATATCCTACTAGGGTTCAACTTAAAAGGTTCAACTAACCTAACCAAATTCATTAAAATCGGTTACGTAGGTAAACGCTACAAAAATCCTACTTCCCATCTATCTTGCCACTTGCAGAATTTAACTAACAGTGGTAATCCTACTATATCGGTGTCTACTAGCTAACTTTAGCTAGTGCCAACGTCATACACCAGCTATTGTATTGAACTATATTGAATAATGAACAGACGTTTCCGAACTAGGCTTATGTGTTCGCGAGCGCTTTTGTTACCATTGTGAGCAACTGTTGACATTAGCACAATCTAGCTGAACGATGGCAGTAGACCCACTTTCACTCAATTAAAATTAACACGGTGGAAGCGAGCTAATACTGGCTGTTATTTATTTATTAACTCTTTATTGCACAAATAATAATAATGATACAGAATAAAAACGTATATACTAGAATGGACCTAACCAGCGATCTCTTCCATGCAAACTAAAGTTAAGAAAAAAATTGAGAAAATGAGATGTGTAATGTTTTAAAAGTACATATCGCTTGCAGAGCAATGATGGTAGTTTACCCGAATTGATATTTTGTGTGTTTTGAGTTTAAATGAATAAGCTACACATTTGGTGTATCATATTTTGTTATTCCGTTCTTGTATCAAATTATGTAGATGTATAAAGACGGGATAAGGGGAAAATCACTTTTTGTTCTCCTTTCACCTCCGGAAGGATTAGCTTGAACACAGATGATGTGTTGCGATTTACCACACTCCCCACGACACAAATGCCCGCCGTGCGCGTGCGTTCTGCATTGACACCAAATCACTTAAAAAGGCATTTTTACAGTGGCTAGGTAATTCAATATACTTGAACTTCGCAAGATCGCTGTTAAATACTCTGTAGTCAATTGTGCAAGTATTAAACATTTCTCCCCGTGGCCACGGCTGCCGCAAAGCATTCGAAACATCAGGCCGTAGTTTAAATAATAATAATTTGTTAAACTTTAACCGTTTGAACCGTTAAAATATTTTATTGAAAACAACGCTGTTATCTTAATTTTCAGCGATTTTATCACATTAGCATATTAACCGAAAAAGGCGACATCACACACGCTTATGTAAAATGTTTCTGTAAAATTTTGCCTCGTTTTCGCGTCCGGGGCTAATGAAACCTTTTTGCAGGGGAAACTTATTCAATATCGTAAGTTGCGCTGCATCCCACACGCGCTTGGCTTATTCATTTTATCGTTAAGTTGTATTGAGATTCGAAATCCCGTTTAATCCTATGGGGCACGGGGCTAACATTTAATACTTTTTTTCAATACCTCCAGAGGAGGAAACGTAAAAATACCCTAGTCAAATTACATGCGCCGTCTTAATATTTTCGGCTTAGACAATTTTGATATCCGGGAATATTAATGTAGTGCCATTATATTTATTTTTTGAAAAAATATAGAAGATTATTTTATTTCACACGAACAGATAAGAAAGTCAATATCCTTTCGTTTAAAGAAATGTCTTAGCAATATACAAATTTCGCTTAAGCGTACACAAAACGACCAATACGACGCTCTTAAATCGCGGCTGAAAATCCAGCATTTTTCAGCAAACTTTTTCATCGAAGCAAATTGCTGTAAAATAGTTTCATATTGTATTCAGTTTGCGGAACATAATTTATTCAAAAAGTTCAAACAATGCATTACGCTCGTCAGTTTACAAAAGCCTGAATGGCGGAGCCAAAACAAGAATTACAGGTTTTGGCGGAAGTGAGCGATTTGATCGTGTTGACGTCACGTCCGTAGGCGTTAGAACGGGACGGGAGAGATCTATCTTCTTCTAATCACAGCTGATTGCTTTGTCAATTGTCATTTGTTTATCTTAGAGGAAAAGCAGACATTTTCCGGTTACATACAATATATCTTATTCTTCCTACATTTTATACGTGATTGTAAGTAATGAGAAATGTGAAAACCATATCATATATTTTTAAATGATAGAGGAAAACAGACATGGCATGGGGGGGTTCACTTGATGGTAGGTGATACACCCCTATAGCAACTGAACAAGGTGCGCTGTCGACCTATTTGGGCTTTGGATATTCGGAATTCCACAAACTGAAACAGAAACGCTATTAAGCTTCACGATTTTTTCATCTATGGACGGTGGTTAGCATTTAGTATCCTGATTTCGAGACGAAGTCCAACATGATTCAGAAAAATTAGGAACATGTAGGACCTGGTGGGGATCGAACCCACGACACGTTGATCATTAGCCATAGGTACAATTGGGTCTAATGGTAGCAAACCATTAGACCAAAAAGCCCGTCAAAATCCACAGCGTGCACACATATAACATCGAACCTCAGACCTCATGCTGACCACCAGACTACAACGACCCTATTAGTGGAATACAATAGCAATAATCCATTTGAACTTACACACAGTTGATTAAGTAAGGCTTCCCAGAGCTCGGTTAAAATCAATACGACAGACCACTGATTGACATAATGTAATTATACGCGGATGTGTAGCATACATTTATTCAGGGACATTACTTATCTAGTAAATATACAAATGCGTTTAAGATTTTGTATTTAAAAGAGTTATCTTTTTCTGGAGTAGCAAATTGTTTAAATGAAATATGTGGGAAGTGCAAACTGCCTTATAATTTTAACTAATAACATTTAAAACTCCAACAATAAGTTCATATAGACTTTAATTTGACACTAAAAAATTATCTCAGTTGAACGTAAATTTTTAGATTTAAATTATGTCCTATTTCGTTCAACCACATTGATTCCAATTTTTTTAAAGTTTCTATTCTAATCTTTTTTAAGGATAGTAATTATGTATCGCTTAATATCGGCTACGATAAAAAAGGATAACATAAGGTCCTATATAAAACAAAAAATATTTAACCTTCAAACCACAGAGCACCAGAAATCACTACACGATAGATTTTAACTACACGGTTGCGACCCTTCTAAACATTAATTAGGCCCAAAAGGACGACCCCTATTAGACACAAGTATCTTGTCCCACGCCTGGCCCCAATGGCCGGATGATATGCGCACTACAAATTGTTACTCGGCGACTTATCTGTATAATTAAAATGACATCTTATACCACATGAAAAACAGGTGAATTCACAAGAATTTCTGGACTTAATTATTACTTTATTATTAAGTTACTAATTGAAATAGGAACTCAACTTTTAATGAATGTGAAAAACAAAGTCGAAACGAATACATTACACGGAGCTAACGCAAGAAAGCCAGTCATAAGGCAGCCACAGAAAGGCTAACAACTTTAACTAACCGCGAACCGCTAACTTTCCGAGGCTTCTGGCTTTTATTGTTTTTTTTTTTACTTTTAAACAATTATGGTAAAGTTAAGCAATAACAACACTGGCAACGTTTACAAAACAAAACTTTTTATCGTAGGCTTGGCTTCGTTTGTAAAACTCTTTTTTTAGTCTATTTATTTTACTTACATAAACCATTTGTTTTTACATGAATTATTTATCGTCTGCAGAATCTGCATATCTGTAGTGTGTAAAAAGCATATAAAGCATTTTAACTTTAAAAATCTACGACGTCGTCAACTAAATAATAGTTTCGCTTTTTAAACGGTTTTAAGGAAAATTCCTTCAATGATTAATTTGTATCAACACTTACGTCCTACGGGAATCGAACTCCATATACAGGGCATTTCATCATCAATCCGCTAGACTAAAAAGGTTCTGATTATACATTCTCTAGCAGTGAATAAAATTTCTCCAAACTCTCGTACATACGTTAATAACACAAGTGACGTACTTTCACTGTTTCCCGACGTAGTCCATTGTTCTAAAGTCGATTGCGTAACTTATTTCGGTACAGATAACATTGACAATGATTAATTGTGTTTTCAATTTAATTAAGTATTATACGCCCTACTAGAACTAAATGTTTCCTTATTAATATATATTAGGAAATTTTATTATTTACATATATCAACTGTCATAACAGACGGAATCCAACGCGACAGAGACCTATAACACCTTTACCCACTAATATATTTCCTGTATGAATGTTTAAGTCGGTATATTGTATATATTGATGAATGGATCCAAAGCAAGTTAAAACTGTAAACACCCATCGCACGAAACGTAATAAATTAACTTAAATCGGAGAATTTCGAAATTCTACCCTCCTTCAGATTCGGTTCACGTTTAAATTGAAAAATCTATAATGCTACAAGCACCTACATCTTATTGAATCTCGAGACGGAAAGATCTCGAGTGCACTCTTCAAATTCTTTTCAGCTGAGGGCAGTTATTCATCTATCTGCTTCGGGATCTCATATCATTTTAAATACGTATGGAAAAATTATCCCATTTTTTTTATCTTGATATTCAAACTAGGAGACTACAACATGATTTTTGGTTTAAAAAATTACAATTTGTTCATTCCTCAACATAGGTTTTTAAACTTCTAACTAAGGTATTTCTGCTAAATTTAAGACTAACTTGTTGAAACTGCCTCGCTAAAATACATACATGATATATGCATTGATAACATTTTTCTACGTACATCTTATTTTCATTTGTCTAAGAAAATCGGAAGGGGAAAGTTTAAAATTTGAATTATGATAAAGGGGAGCACAATATGTAAACAATGGAATAAAGGAATAAGCCACAAAAAGTCCTATAAAACCATAGAATTATTCTTACACTTTTAACACTTACAAAGTGGAGTAATAACTTTCCGAATTATAGATAGCGGTCCAAATTTTTTCCAAAGCCCGATTAGTTCCGAGCTGTTCAAATAGTTTCGCTGAATTATTCATGAGTTGTAACTGTTATGAACGGGACATAACACAATATGTAATACTGTGTCAAGAAGTAAACAGTTACAATGTACTCGTAGCAGAAGAGTAAGTACTGATTACGAAGGTTGACTTTTAAATGACGATAATTAAACATTTCACCGGTAAAAACTCTAAATATGTAAATTATATCGCGTTTTATAACTATGAGCTGACGTTTCGCGTGCTTTATATTTCGTGTTTTTAACCGCAAAGTATTTAAATAAAACACTTTTAACCGTTTTAAACGCGAAATATTAATCTCATTATTGCCGTAACTACAGCTACAGCACAGCGATACAGCTGTAGTTCATATTTATTATATAAAATCACTTATGTATTTCACGTTTTCAACCGTTAAAAGTCGTTTATTTTAATGTGGACTAGTCGCGTAAGCTATCGCCGTAGCGCCATACCATTTACTACACTGATTTTAAAGAATATTCGCCGTTAGATTTGCAATAACCGGGTTTAAAACGAATATTATTTTAAACACTTTCTTTCACTCTGAAGTTATCAGTGGAGCATTTGTAAAACCCACTTTGTCTTCTCTCGAGAACAGTCATCAAAATTACGCGGCACAAATGTACAATCAACGGTGACGCGCGTTGAATATAAAGAGACATTTTGCACAATGCCATCGCGATCTGAACCTATTTAGATACAATTTCAATGGCACCTATTGAAGCTGCACGGCACACCCCAAGGCGCGCCGCGTGGGAAGCGACAGAAGGCTGTCCATACGCGAGCGACTAAAGATAATCGCACATCAGTAAGTTACGCGCTGAAAGCACCACCGTTTTTCGAATAGTATTTTTATGATAGAGGACAGACAAACACCCCAGCCATCAGCAACATCTGAACGGTATGCCCTGTCGAGCTATTTTGGCTTCCGCAGGCTGAAATCGAAACCAGAGAAAACTTCACGGCTTTTTCATCTGTGGACAGTGGTTCGTGATCTGGTTATAATTTCTATAGTCCTACCACCAATTGAATATCCAGATTTCCAGACGAAATTTTCCATGTTTCAGAAAATTTCAATTGATTATAAATGTTGGACCCGGTGGGGATGGTACCCACGACCCGCCATTACACCAAGGAACCCGTTAAGTTTAATTACTTTGCATGCTACGATTTCATACATCGCGCTGTACCGACGACACACGACAGGAAACGCGGCGCGTACGTTGCTAACAAATGTGCAATCACCTTAATAAGTTCTGTCTGCAACTGATATACCTCTGGGATAGCTCTTTCACTTCTTACAGTCCCAGTAACAGCATTACACAAATTACAGTACTCAAAACGCTAGTATTGCTTAGGATTCCACTGGTTTTCACTTTATCATGAAATTTAACGAATAGAAGTAGAATTTTAAAATAGCATTTTGCAGTTTTGATTGTAGCTTGTTGTCAAAAAAGTATATTTATGGATCAAATAATAGTAAAGCAAATATGATTTGTTGTAATGTACCTAGTATGAAATGTAGAATTCTAACAATGTGAAACTAGCTTTATACCGGTAATGACCACAAAAACATGTGACAAGTGAAATGTATACTATCTATGTCTGGCTTATTGCGAATGGTCATCACCTGCTTAACAACTTTCGAAATAAATATCCAATCTAATATTATACGAAAGAAAGGACATAATAAATTACAAGTATATGCCGCTTAAAATTACAATTCTCATCTTAGATAGGTACGAAAAGTATAATACATACTTTATTTTTTACACTTAGGTTCGTTAATTTAAAGCTCCAATTCTCTGTCTCTCTAACCAACTCAGTAGCCAAATGGTTAAACATGTTGCACTTTGGTTACGCGCGAAAGGTCAGTTCTAAGAAATACTACGGTCGAGTAGGGCACACGGACAGAGAATTGTTTGTGTCCCATGTTCGAGGGGGAAGAACGGGATATCAAACACAACTCTTTGTTTACTTGTATGAATAAGGCAGAATATAGATAATCGACTGTTTACAAAAATTGTGGTGTTAAAATTAAAAGCTCATACATGTGTATTGCGTATGCGCATTGAAATACGAGTACCAAGACGCAAAACTATTAATAATTAATATCATGGTTGTCCCTGAGGTTGTCGTGTCCTTTGTAATAAACTCAACATCAATTGCACATATATATCGTTATCATTAAAAATATTCAGCAACCAAAATTAACGATCACTTATCTAATTGATGATGAGTTAATTTGCGAATCAAAAAATGCGGTAGATATCATCACCTCTTAGCGTTAAAGCAATTAAATTAGCACAATCTGTAGATAATAATCGAGGAAATTAAAATCATTAATTACTTTGGTGGTGATTTAACTTCGAAAGCTCGCTTTATGGTGATTTTATGTAAAAAGGATTGCGGTTATGATGTCGATATTATATTGTTTTTATTACGCTTTTCGCCTTGCCTTTTTTTTAATATACGGGCCGTTATCATAATGCGTGGCTTCAGTCCCAATGCGTATAGAGGCCCTTTAAGATGAGTAATTTTGTCCATTATGTCCACATTTCCATTTTTTTCATCGAATCTATTGACCGCAACGTGATGTTATATATAGCAAAAGCCTTAAATTCTATTTAAAACACAAACATATTTTATTAACTCGATCCAGGAGCCACACAACATCAGTGTTGAGTGGTTTCCTTTTTAGAAGCAACTCTATTGGTATTTTTATTTAAAATTTTAATAAATTTGTATGTTATATACTGTCTATAGTTTACGCGAGTAGTACACATTTAAATAAAACACTTTAACGGTTTAAAACGCGATATATTAGTTAAACTTATTTGGAAATGATTTTTAACTTCGGCCCGACGTCTCGGATGCTTTGCAGCAGCCGTGGTCTCCCCGTGACCACGGCTGCTGCAAAGCATCGCTGCAAAGCTAATATATCGCGTTTTAAACCGTTAAAGTGTTTTATTTAAATTTGTTTGTTGGTAGACTAAGTTTCATTATAAATGTTGTTGTTGTTGTTGTCGTTTGTGGTTCGTTTCTGAATAAACGTATTTCTATTCTATGCAGTAGTTCCCGAGACGAACGCGTTCAAACAAACAAACTCATCAGCTTTATAATATTAGTATATATTAAATACTATATGCATATTGTCATCATCTATGTCTCACGCCGTCCCTATCTAGTGAAAATACAATATAAGTGGATTTATAATTTTTGAATATAACTGTCGGTCAAGTTCTGCACTGAAAGTAAGAATTGATGTAGACTCTATAATAGGAATATTATAACACTAATTGCTAAACCACTAAAGACTAACGAAAGATTGCGTTTAAGGAATTCGTTACGTATCAAACTTGTACCAGTGTATTTCACGTTTCCAATAAATTTCATGTTCGGATAGCAACCTATCCGAACATGAAATTTATTGGAAAGTAAAACGTAATATTTATCAGCTTCATGTAAATAGCATGGCGAAATCGTGTGACGTGTGAGAGTTCTATGCGGGCTAAGTGGAACAATAGCTCGATTTTATATTCCGTATATAGACTGCCTCGTAGGTTTAGTGGTTAACACTCGACTGCAGGTGACTAGTGTTAGACTAGACTAGGTTCAAATAGTGGTTATGGAATACTTTCGGTTATCATCAATAGTTAAGCGGCATAATAATTCCTGCTACCCGTAATGGAGAAGCGTAGGCTTAAGCCCTTTCTTTATATGTGAGACTTCGCCTTACCGGTCAAAATTATATACATCGAAGGATTTAAAATATGATAAGCAATGTAAACGCTTATCATATTGTAGTGTTTAAAATATTGTAACTCAGAAATAGAATAAAATAGATAGTAATCTACCTTCTAATTGTTAGTAAACTCTATTGTACAATACATATTGTACAATAATTTAATTGTTATTATTTTATCACGCGAACACACTTTTGTGTTATTTTTCTATTTTATATATTTTTTGTCAACATTTATGTGTATAAACTTACTTCTTGCCAACCTAGAATAAACGGTCAACGTACACTAGATTAAGCACAAAGGTAAACCAATATTCAATGAAGAATTTTCAATCAATCAAGTAAAAGCAACAAAAGATGAATTCAGAAATAAAATGTTAAAGTAGCTACAATAAACAGCAAATTTAGTGAAATTCTATAATATTTGTTAAGTTTACTTTTTAAAAAAGCATTATAGTCGTTTAATTTCATAAACTTGTTGAAGGTTGAATCTTATTAGAATTTAAAGAGCAAAATAAGAAAAACACGAGGGAAATATCCATGGAAATGAGAGTATGAGTCACAGTTATTATTAGCGTTGATTATCAGCGAAATTGCGTAACAAAATGCACGCGACTGATTGCAGTAATGAATGATTTAATGCCACGAGTAAAAGCAAAACAAATCGTACGCAGCTTGCTCTTAACCGATGGAAACAAAAATATAAGCATGGCGTTCTTAACTTCTTTTGATGGTAGGTGAAATACGCCAGCCGTATCACATCCAAACAAGATTAGTACACTTCACGGCTTTTTCTTTGTGGATAGTGGTTCGTGACTAAGACTTTCGATATTCCTACAACCCAATATTCCGATTCTAAGACGAAGTCGAACCCAAGACCCGTTGATTTAAGCGATTAATGAAAACCTTTGACTTAAAATAATGACTTTTCCTATGGGTTTTCAAGTCGTCAATACAATGCCTGCTCATCTCAAAACATTTGTTAAAATCGGCCAATGAAGTCTATGTTAAAAGCTTTGATGCTATAGTATATTGTGATCAAAAGTTTTTCATCATATATTTCAAACACTTTTATACATAAACATATAACGGCAAATAGAACGCGTCTTATAAAATAAACATTTTCGGTGTAAATTATCCTGTTTTTCTGAAAACTTCCTGTTTACCCAACATCCGTTCCAACTTGAGGGAACGTGTTTTATAGATTTGATAAATTTCCTATTGCTTCTTGACATTCATCGTCATAACAGGACTATTTCACATAAGTAACTACTACACATAGAGCAGTCTGTTACATTAATTTGTTAAAAATACACTTTCAAACGGTTTCAAACCCGAAATATATTGCTTAAACTTATTTGAAAATTATTTTAACTACGGCCTGACATTCAGATGCTTTGCAGCAGCCGTGGCCACGGGGAGTCTACCAGTTAGAGCGTTTTATTTATATGTGTACTACTCGTGTAAACTAGACAATATTTAGACTAATTTGCTCAACATCTTTTTACGTAAAATTATTGGTAACTAATATTCAGTTTTAAAAAACGTACGATCAATATTGATAGCTTATAATCTTAGCATCGAATATGCGCTTATAAAATGCATAACGATGCTAAGACGAAATGCACATACCGAGGGATATCTTGTAGCATGAGAAAATATCTCATTTCAGATATTCGACACGACAACTTGCGTTACAACTTGCTCTGAACTTTAACTGTCTTCTCGAAATTTGAGAATGCAAGGAGAGCGTACAGATACATCCATACTGCCTGCGTTACGATACGTAACACGCACCGCTTACACCCAAAAGGTTGTGTGTCATATGGTAAGTGAGAGACAATATGTTAATTT
The DNA here is from genome assembly GCA_963661955.1 of Leptosia nina. Classification (NCBI taxonomy): domain Eukaryota; kingdom Metazoa; phylum Arthropoda; class Insecta; order Lepidoptera; family Pieridae; genus Leptosia; species Leptosia nina. The sequence continues at coordinate 562,362 of CAVLEF010000004.1, read as the reverse complement.
AAAAATATCATTCTATATAACAAACTAGATTAAGTTTATACTTTAAAGTTAGTTTATTTAAGTTTAAACCAAAAACCGGCAGAAACTAAACTTCAAAACGTCGGACCGTAGTCAAAATAATTTGTAAATACCTACATTTATCTTATATCTTACGCGTTATAAACCGTTAAAATGTTTAAAGCGACATTCTGTCACTTTATCTTCTTTCACGTTATTTAAACTACTTGAATATTTGATTTTTTTTTATCCAAATGCTTCCACCGACCGATGCATCCTTAATTATGTAATTTTAACCCACTTGCAGTGAGTAACGGTTCAGCTATTCAAGCACAAGTGCGACCGATAAGGCGTTTTGTTTACTGATTTATCGTGAGCCGAGCACGCCCTGAACCTAATCTGGAAAGGAATGTGGCTGAAGAGACTCGTCAGAAAGGGTTCCTCAAAAGCATAAATCGATGAACCATTACTTTTTTGCTAACAGACAGAATACCTTAAAAAAAGACGATAAAGATACGTTTTTACATAAACAGCCGTGGTCACGGGGGGACGTGCCCCCCTGCTACAAAGCATCCGACACGTCCGGGCATAGTTAAAATAATTAAAAGCTGCTGTGCTAAGGAGGTAGATCAAAAAGACACAATTCTATATCTATTACAATTCTTGATTTAATAATGAGGCATCTTTCTACATCATTCTATGATCTTTTAACTACTTACTTCTTTTGTTTTAATGATTAATAACGCTCAACAATTTACTAACCTACGACTACTCTTTGAAAAATTAAGATTTTCTATCAATCTACCTCATAAAATCTCTAAATTTAGGAGTCAAAGCCATATTTATTATAAAACACCCGGCCTTATATCTATTTAGTATTAATAACAGCTTATTTATAGTCAATGTAGGTTAATGCTAGGCTTTATTTAGTTAAGATGTAATTATATCAAAACTAACTTTCATCCTAGATTCCTCCACGTAGGTAAAGAAGACATTACTCTATTAAAAATAATGTAATTTAATCAACGTATTTCTAAATATTTAAATAAACCACTTTAAACGGTTAAAAACGCAAAATACTAATTTTTTATATAATTTAACTAAGGCCGGACGTTTTGGATGCATTATTCTAATATTTATTTGTTACTTTCTCTGAAGCAAAGTTTCCGTCAGAAATATCTGGATATTAAGTGCCAAGAAGACAGAAGAAGAATTGGTTTTATTACAATTATAAATATATAACAAACTTATATGTGTGCACGAAAGTTACAATCAACCGCGAACAATAAAAACCCGACCAAACACGACGACGAGCGCGCAAAAGCTTACCAGGAAACTATAAATGTTCCCACGGAACCAACAATAAACGTGCCGAAGCGCGCTGAGCTTTGGAAAAGGTAAAAAAAGGCACATTCCAACCTAATCGAAGGTGATTCCCGAAACGTCAGGTAAAAAGCGGTGACGTCACGATTTCGGACACGGCGTTAATGCTGATTGTTCAGGTCTTAGCCGAGTTAACGATCACGAAACGAAAACGGAGTTCGATAATAAAAATATACTGTTGACATATTCGTTCAGCGAAATTATAACGCGAAATATATTAGTTAACTTTTCTTTAAGTTATTTATCTTTAAGCGTCAGTCATGGTCACGGAGGGACTACGATAACTAAAACCTTTTAAAATAAAAGACTTTAAATTGTGTAAAGGGCTGTTTGTTGAAGGGACTGAGTTAACTAATATATTCCGCGGTTTTAGCTGTTTAAAGTGTATATTTTAATATTATTTGTGTAAACTACAAACAATATATTTTTTTTAAGAAAGAAAAAATTGTTTGCTGAAATATTTAAGTTTCACGTGTTATAGGCAGAAAAGAGTACAGAAATAAATCTATACTAATATATAAAGCATACTAATATATAAAGAAGAGTTTGTTAATTTGTTTGTGTGTTTGAACGCGCTAATCTCAGGAACTACGAATCGAATTGAACAATTATTTTTGTGTTGGTTAGACAGCTTAAGATTATAAAGATGAGGGGTTTCGAAAAACGAATTTACATGGCCAAAAACTATTTTCGCGGAAGAAGTCGCTGTCACAGCTAATACACAATAATTAGTTATACTTGTAGGAAACATCATTCTCAATATCGTCAAGATGTTGTAGAAATGGAAAAACTTACATTCTACGAGTGGCTGAAATCTTTTGGAAGTGAATTCGTAACATGTCAAGTGCCCATTTAGCAAGTGATAGCGGAGTGCATGTTTTCGACACATGTTGAAATCACTTAAAATCTTATTCGTGTTTTCGAATGAACATTTCATTTCCATTTCAATTTACCAAGTTTTAACATTCCATCAAAGTTTCAGGTTTCAACTAGAAGTGAAAACTCTCTGATGTTGAAATGTTATTTCTATAACGCTAAATTAGAATACCATTTACGTACTGCTTGCACTAAAATACTGAAATGTGTTCATTATTTACCTCTCAATTGTCTGTGAAGTTTAATATCATTAATATGGTAAGAGGGCGTTTTATTTAGCCGGAATAGAACCCATTATCACATCGAAAGCAGTGGTTTAATACTCGTTTTTAAAGACTCATAAACTCAGCTAAAGAATTGAAACTCAGAATAAATTGTTAAATCTCGCGCAATCATTTACAGAAAAGGTTAACGTTACAATCATTAGAATTTTAATAATGTTATCCAATATGCTACAGAGTATAAACGTCTGTTAAATTCTAGAGTTTTTACCGATAGAAACCGGTCTAATTGCAGAAAAACCTTTGGGTAATGACTCATCTAAGTTGCTCGTATAATTACGTGCAAACAATTGCTGGAGATTTAAGATTATATTTAATAATGCTATGAGATCAGACAACACGACCGTTAAGGGATTTATGTAAAACGAATATAAAACGGGATCGTTGGTTCAATGGTAGCAAAGTACGAGAATCAACAGATCATGTCGGGTCGGGTTCTATTTTGTGGATTAGCGAATTCCCAAAGCCAAAAAAGGTCAACAGTGCATCTTGTTTAAATGTGCTATGGCTGGGCTATTTTGCCTTTCAAGTTAACCATAGCTTTGTCTATTCTCCTCTGGTAAACGATGGCCCCCTTGGGGATATTTGGTCTAGCCGTAAATTGGGTTACCAAACGGCCGGTTAGTATCTCATTCTTCCAGACACCTCAAAAAAAAAAAAACAAACGAAACAAAACATTAGTTTTTGGGCACGTATATATTAGTACTTATCACTTCAATGCTTTTTATATTATAATACTAGTCTTAAAGATCTAATAAAGTTAATCCCTTCTTAGTCCATACTTTATTTTTACGATCTCTAGCTTGATTTAAAAGCTTCTTCGGGTATTCGTTTACAGCAATCGGCTTTCGTCGTACAAGAAATTCTTTGGAGATTACTCTAATGGAAGCTAGTTATTGAAAGTTATTCTGGTTTGGAGGGTTTCAGAAACTGCGAAAGTTAGATATTGTAATGATTAATCTATACGAATATAGCTGAAGAGTTTGTTTGTTTGAACGCGCTAATCTCGGGAACTACGAGTTCGAATTGAAAAAAATATTTTTGTGTTGGTTAGAGCATTTATCGGGAAGGCCTATAGCCTATAAAACATAGCTTTAGACTAATACAAGCGAAGTTATAACGAGGAAACATGGAAAAATTATTACGCGTACGTTGTAAAACGGTATGAATGATTCCTCTTTAGATGATCTAAAATAACGCGTCGCTATATGTATATCTATTACGATTAACTTGCAAGAACGACTGCAGGGACGCTGCCGACGTCATGGCGACAACGCGAATGAAATCGCTGGCACAGCTAGTAAATTCGGTCAAATAATATAATTTTAGTCATAATTTCATTTGTCGTATAAGATTTATTTTAATAAGTTAAACATTTTGATACATAAATTACCTACTTATTTTTTTTAATCTGTCAGAAAGTAATACTTAAACAGGTAATTACAAATTAAAAAAAAAAACCCCCTTTTTTTTTTTTTTTTTTTAAAAATTTTTTTTGGCCTTTCCCTTTTTTCCCCCCTAAAATTTAAAAAAAAAAGGCCGGGGAAAAAAAAAATTTTTTGGGGAGAAAAAAACCCCCAAAAATTTGCGCGGGTTTTCACTTTACACCCTTTTTATTTTTGAGCGTTGGTCCATGTCCAGGACGAAATTTCAATATCCTACCCACCCATTCACATTCAGATTCTCCAGACATTTAGCGATTGCGGACTCACAAGAATCGAACCCATACTTTCCTTTGGACGAACGAGCAGCACATAATATAATTCATCTCGAGTAATATACTGGTATTAATAGCGTCACCAGCGTTCGTATTTACCTTCGTGAATAATGGCAAACTGTGACAGGTCATTCTTGGAAGCTTCAAACCTATTTCGAAGACCATGAAACATCAGAAATCATCCATAACCTACGCAAGCGTTTGTCACAGGCATTGTTCTCTTGAGAACCGGTGGGATACTCCAAAAGACAACGACACATCATCACGGGCGTCTTCGCGGAATTGGACCTTGTGTTGACGAGATAAAAGGCATTTTTAGTTATGGGCGATCGCGACAATGGTTGCGTATTCCAGTAACGTTCAGATTTCTCGCGATCGACTTGATATTCGACGTCTGTAAGGGTTATTATTGAGATTCTGGAGGCGTTATACAAATTGTTTCGTATTGTTGATTTTTAAGGCAGGATGAGACCTAACCGTTTACATGGAACTTCAACTAGAATTATTTGTGCAACGCATGTAACGACAAAGACGTTTGGATTTACACATAAATATTGTGTTTGAAAATAATTTTCAATATGATTACACAGGCGGAACGTTTCTACGAATCCAGATTTTACACGTTACATGAGAGTTCACGTAACGTGTGATTCTGTAATTCTTTGTAACACTAATCTAATTCAAAGTCCTTTACTGTAAGCAAAATAGATTTGTTTAGGAGATAAAACTGGTAGAATCAGATCTTAGAATAGTTAAGTAAAAACTTTAACGGTTTAAAACGCGATATATTAGTTAAAATGCCGTGGTCACGGCTGTTGCAAGGCATCCGAAACGTCGGACCGAAGTTAAAAATCATTTTCAAATAAGTTTAACTAAAATATCGCGTTTTAAACCGTTAAAAGTGTTTTATTTAAATGTGTACGACTGCGTGAACTCTATGTACGCTCGATAATTTGGTCGCATATGTAAGCATAAGATATTGGAATGTTAATTACCAAATTATTGTACTCTTTTGAATATATTCCATGGTAACGGATACCACATTAGTCATTAGTGTGGACTATACACCCTGTACACAAACCCTGGGGGCTAAATTAGTATAGCTAGTTTCTCAAGCACACACGAGAATATCATTTCACCTGACATCCGTACAAAAGGTGAAAGTTATCGTCCGCTAAGTGCCCGGTAATTCTATGAATAATTCTGTAAGTATAGCTTTCATCTTTACAATGTCTATATTAAAATATATTTTACGTTTAATGGAAGTTTCAAAATGTTGATTTATGTAACTAGGATAAGAATACGACAATATAGGATTGTCTTTATGAGACACATTATATAAAATGAGTTTTAATCCGTCAAAAGTGTTGAGAGATTAGTATATGCTCATCGAAATTTGTGATTTACCAATACAAGCGAAAAAAAGAACACGTACATAGGGACTTATGAACTTAGCAGTTTTATACACGAAACCTCTGAACGAATTTTTAATATAAGAAGTTATTTAAGAATACCCGCTGAAAAAAACAACGCGTACCACCGTCGGAATAAGCAAGCTTTTTTATAATATAAGATAAAATAAAGTAGCAATAAAAGTATATACTTCGAAACATCATTCATGTGTTCACGATGACTTGAAAGCAAACAGGTAAATGAAGACACTGACGGCAACAAATGCATTATAATTGCTACGTCGTGTTGATATATTCAATCTAGGCAGTTATTTCCTTGCAATATTTGTCTTAATCTTCACATAGGAAGATTATATACATATGCACTAACTATGTAAATTATTTGATATACACGATTGTACTTGCTATTAACATCTACATGGAACATACATTTCATATCAAAATATATAGAAATATTGTCATAGCAGAAACGATGTTATCTTTCTGTCAGTTACAACTTTTGAGTTCTCTATATAACTACGTTCTAAAAGTGAATTTCGCGGCATTTGCAGGTTTTTTTGACAAGTAAACATTGATGTGCCTATTTAAAGGAAGATATAATAGTCATCATATAAACACCATTAAATCAAGTTCCTGTATAAAGAATCGCTCAGAATTTTCATTCTAAATACATGACGTAGATGCACCTAAAAATCTATGATACTACAGATTATCAATTACAATGCATTAAAAAGCTGTACCCTAGTTCCTATGCAGTGAAGCGTCAAGTGGGGATCTTATGAACTGTGAAAACAATAGAAGAGAACTAGTTACATTGCAATATAATGGGCAGTCGCATGTATTTTAGATAAAAATACCTTACCAAAAAAAAACGTTTGTAGAAAATTGACGTATTATTAATTGTATGTCCTTCATTTATCGTTTGTTGGTGAATTTATTTTATTTAAGCGCAATTGACAAGATTGATAATAAATAAAAGTTTTTGTAATATTTTTTCTTTATTCCGCATGAGTCGTAAATAATACTTCTACGGTCCGAACCATCAATTTCTTTAAAAAAATACCTTTTAAACAACTTGTAATGCATCCTGAATTAACACAAACACATCACTTAACACACACAAATTGAGTCACAATCCACTGGAATTTCAAACGAACGACACGACCGCACGCCAAACGTGTTTGATGAGTTCTGAAATAACCTTGCGTGGGAAAGAGATGGGGAAAAAACAGGTCTGCGCCGGCGCACAGGTGGGAGGTGGCAGACAGGTATAACGTACCCCGGTTTAGGGGTTTTTTACGGTACGTTTTTATTCTTTATTTTGTAATTTTTGTTAAGTTCGGGGAGGTATTTTGAAGATGGATTTGTTAAGACTTCCGTATTTGTTATGACTTATTATGCCTATATAAAATTAAAAGTTGCAGTGGTAAGAATATTATTAATAATAAAAATACTTTGCCAGAGTGAACTAATTTTGCGTAAACATTCACGCCCTTTGGAAAATGCACTAAATTCTTAAATAATAAATTTAAACTTTTTTATATTGCAACGGTAAACTGTAAAGATATGTTGTTGTCAAATCTACGTTTGTTCTATACGGTACAAATAATTAAAAAATACCTATATAGTCTACAGAAACCTAAGTACACTTATAAATGTCACTTGATTAAGCTTAATATAAATGTACTTCAAGTTCTAGAATTGGTATTTTAAGCAAAGCTAAAGCGTTTGTTTAAACGCGCTGAACTACTGGCTCGAATTAAAAAAATATTTTTGTATTGTATTGTAGTATATAATAGGAACGAATAGACAAAAGGAGCATATAAAAAAGGGGGAAATTTTTTATTGAGGGTTTTCGTTGCGTGTACCGCGAAAACGACTCATATAAGAGTCGGTTAAAATCTCGCCAGCTATACTCATAATCGACTGTGCAACCAATAATAGTAATCTGTCCAGTCATGGGCCGTGTCATATTGTCACGTAGCAGACGAACGATGTAGCCAAAGCACGTAACTATAATTCCAGATAGAGGAATTCGAAATTGCACCTTTAAAATATTGTTCATAATATATTGATATATTGGACTCTTAGTATTTGCCTTGGTACGTAGTGGTATCCCGTTTTCCCCTTGTATGTGTCCCGTGTGTATGAACATATTTCTAAATCCGCTTCGCTGATCGATTTAATCTGCCGGCAAGTTGATCTGACTTCTATGCCCGACCGAAACAATTTTTCAGTTTTTACGGATTTCCAACATATCTCTTGAAACCCACTTAAGCTAGAAATCTACGGAGGCAACATAATATATTATAAGTACCTAATTAACTGTACAACAACTTACTTTATAACAACAACAACTTTCCTACTAACGAAATTAAGTTAAGTAAGTTCTGTCTCAATCTAGAACCGTCCTCTGATATAACAAAATGGTAAACAGTATATTTGCGATTTTATTTCAGTCTGTGGATTTCCGAACGTCTGAAGTCAAAGTAATCGATAGCGCATCTTGTTAAGATACCATATAGATGTTTCGGATAACCACTTTTTATCTCCACGACTCCATGCTTATCTGAACTCCTTTAAAAAAAATAACTAACAACAATACTTACGATTGTTGTAAAATATAAGGGTTTTCCCAAAATAGTTGTTCCGCTAAAACGTAATAAAACTTTATGCTCGACCACGACTTAACTTTAATTGTGTTTTAGCATTTTAACGTGTAACTGTATACCAACCTAAAAAATAAACAGGTGTTTCACATCTGTCTTTACTCTTAAGTACTATGTCGGTCACAATATTCATGGCGGCAAACTATGGATTGTTTAAATAAGTGGTTTTGTATCGTCGTCTTTCCGAATTAAGACGACAAAGGAAAGCGATATGATTTCAAGTTTAAAACATACGTCGTATTATTAGCTTTTATATAAAGTAGAATTAGAGTCTGTAAAACCTTTACGTTATATTATTATTATCAAATAATTTTAATTTAAATAAAGAAAAATACTTTTCAATGAACTTAATTTTGCTTGTCTAACTTTTTTTAACCATAAGTACGTAATTATTATACAAGTGATTCCTTAAGACTTCCTTCCATCTGACAATAGCCCACCACATTATTTTATCGTTTTAGTATAAGAGAGAGAAGAAGTTTTTATATTACTATATATTGATCCTATTCTACCATCTAGCAGCACACAGCATTCTTTCATACTGTTAAGATTAAACTATGTTTTATTTTTATGTTGTATATTTTTGTGTGGCTTATGGTAGTAAATTGTAACTAGTAGTAGAAGAACCTATCGAACATGCCAATGACCAAACTACACTCACCGATTCTCCCCCGGCGTCAGCTTATTATCTTGCACAGCACCTCGGTTCACCGTTTCCCCCAACAGTTTCTCACACCTCCCGTTACTCAGGTGCTCCCTGGCCACATTCAACGCATCACTAACACTATCACACTTATCACTCAACTCGTCTTGACTCTTGTCATCTGTCTCTTTGACGCCGTTGGCTATGACCGGCGCTGGCTTCGCTTGCAGAGCCTTCGGTTGCGCTTTGGGCGAGGAGGTAGCTGGTTTACTCTCTATCGCTCCGTTTTCATTGATGGAAGTCACGTAGACTGTGGAGTTGGCTATGTAGCCGTTCAGCTCTTTGCTCTCGGGTTGTGTCCGTTTTCTTCTGTTTAACTGGAATAGAAAATGCTTGTTAACTAACGTACTATAATGGTTGTAGTATATGGCTGTGCTATTTCACCTTCAATCAAGAAAATCCTATGCTTATGCTTCTCTTATGTCATAGAAAACCGAACTATTCGATTGCGTATATCATTTGAATACTAGCTTTGCTGTAAACGCAAATTCAGGGCACATCAATTATTGCCGGTAGTTAACGAGAGTACATATTTTTATAAAAAATTTTAAAAGGTTCGAAACCCGAAATATATTAGTAACTTTTTTTTACTGCAGCTCAACGCTTCGGATGCTTAGCAGCAGCGGTGGTCATGAGAGGAGCTAAGGCTTTGTTACTCTTATTTTTTTCAACAAAATCGAGAAATGAAAGGGATTAGCAGACAGAAAATATACCGTAAAATATATGTCGGCTTAAACCGAGCCAATTAATCGGTTATAAAATCCCTGCTAAGTTGTTTTTTCCAAAGCCTACGATGGCGACGCCCATCGAGATGTAAAATTAAGGTATCTCGCGCTTGGAGCATAAATATATAGATATATATATAATTATTAATTATAATATTATGAATATTATTTCCCATATGTATAGTTAACGTACATACATTATTGGGCTATGATGGTATATCACGCAACATGAACGGAATTTTAATATAAAGTTTATTGCAAACGTGAATTCCTATTGGAAATATAATAGACGTAGGTAGACCGTAGAACGTTGAAGCTACACAACAATAGGTCATCATGTATTGCGGAACTGTATTACCGAGTATTACCACAGAAATTGGAATATTGCTGGTTATGTAAATATGTACTAGAGCGTTCGTTATATGTATATCCTTCCAGCTAGTGCATTACAACTAAAACATATGCTGGTCAATCTTAGACGAAATACTGTCTATATTAGGCGAGTAGTACACGTTGAAATAAAAATCTTTAACGGTTTAAAACGCCATATATTAGTTAACCGACGGCCCGACGTTTCGGACCGAATCTTAAACAATCTTGAAGATCAATATCTGTTCTGTACTTTTTGAACTTATATGGAAGAATAAAATATTTATCCCCCATAACGTTTATTTGGTATTCCTACAACTACATAGTATACATTGGTTAAAATTTTTAACACATTTAAAAACAGAAAAAAAAAAAAAAAAAAAAAAAAAAAAAAAAAAAAAAAGGGAATTTTAATAGTGTAACTTATTTTTAATCATTTTACCTATGACCCGATTAACGTCTCTGCGTGACCGCGGTTGCTGCGTCCGTAAACGTCGGGCCTGTAGTCAACATAAATTAAAAAAAGTAACAGTTGACTTAGTATATTTTGCGTTTTAAACTTTAAACATTAATGAAATACAACACAATAGGAAGTCTACCTGTTTTTTCAACACAGACTTTATTGTTTGTCAAACATTTAAGTTACCATGTTTATAAACAACAGATTTAACTATTTAAAAGTAAAAACTTTAATATTATATCTTTAAGTCTTCTACCTATACATTAATTTGGTGTTTTGAATCCAACAAAAAAAAAGAAAACATCTTCGTATAGTTTGAGTTTAAATTAAACATTAATTAAATTTTTTATACAGTAATTTTTCCCCCCTCCCCGGGGGGCCGGGGGGAGAGGGCCCCCCTGAGGGAAAGGGCCCCCTTTATTAAAGTTAGCAGTAATTTGTCACCAATATACGTATTTTCTGTGGTGTGTTTTATAAATAATAAAGCAATAATAAATAAATAAATAAAATAAATAAATAAATACAACACAATACGAAGTCTTCCTGTTTTTTCAACACAGACTATTGTTTGTCACATTTAAAATGTATAAACTTACACATGAACAAAAACAGACAGATGTGATAAAATAAAAACAAATAATATTTTTAAGTTGCAAGAAAACATTGTGCAGCAACCGTGCAGCGCCAATTTTCAGTAATTTTTATTTGTTATAATTTGGTCGTCTTTCGTCAGCTGCCCGTCTATGTTATTCTTGGCAAAGACAATTCGCAATTATAAGGTTAAAATGTCAACGTTAAGTCCGAGTCATGTGCATATTATATAATTCTAACTGACAAACAAACGTAATTTATGGCTGCAATTACTCACTCCATTATGGGCTCGTTTCCACTTGTTGTTTTTTGCTAATCGTCTCATCGCTTTCGTGTGAAATGCATAAATTCAAACTACTTATGTCATCTTATTTCAAGTGGGTATGGCTTTTAAGGAGATTTGAGTAACTTTTAAAAGACTTCCATACATAACGTTGATTTTTATACGACTAATATACATAGAATTTAAATAACCGAAGTTCTCTGCGCGACCGAGAGATCCAATGAAAAAATATCAATTCAGATTGCCTGGAAGAGATCGCTTGTTAGCGATAAGGCCGTTTATTTATAAGTTAGTACGTAGTATTTTTCCCCATTAATATGTATTTACTATGGTGTGTATTGTAAATAATAAGGTTATAGTAAAAAAATACTCGCGATTATAAGCGATAGCTACGATTAGATAGTTAGGAGAATAATGTATTTATAACAAGAAGCAAAAGAAAACTAAAATAAGAACTATGATGTTAATCATAGTCTTCTTTGACGTACGTATGAAACGCAAGAAAAGAGAATATAACTCTTCGTGTGCGATCAGACTATCACTTCGATGTTATTTTATACCATGATATAAAAAAAATAAACTCACTTCTAAAGAGAGCTTGGACATATCAACCGGCGTGATCCTCTTGAGAGCCGAGAGCCTCTGCAGCCTCTGTCGGGCCTGCTCCTCCACCGCGATGAGGAAGGCATCCTGAATTATGTTGTGCCCGATGTCCGATACTGGAACAAAATAATAATCATTTATTACTATATATTGGCTGTCTCGGTGTCCCTTCTTAAGTATTGTGTTAAGCGAGAGAGGTCCACGGTTTCAGACCCGAACTCTGGGAAAGAGCAATCGCTGTAGTCGTGATCGCGGGAAACTAAAAATAAGTGCTTAGCAAATCATTTCGCTTTTCAAACCGTTAAAAGTGTTGTACACTGTAGTTTATAATGTACTCTCGAAAACAAGTTAGGGGCGGCAATACTTAGATGAGTCACTTCCAGCTGCGAATTGTTACATAATTCAAAGCCATTACACATTCGGATCGAGTACTGAAATACCTCGAGTCGAAATTAAAACCTATTGTAGATTAAACCCTATTTATTTAACAATACACGCAGTAATTGAATGATAGGATTGAGTGCCAGGCGGAAGAATTGCGTCGCATCAAAGGAAATACATCAGACGGTTATAGTCTTTATTGGGAAGGAAATTGTGTTCGGAATTGCAAGTTCGCTAGTGCATAGTGCGACAATGGGATTCACGCCTTCATGTGAATACGTAATTCAATGTTAGATGCGATCGGAGTTTACTGCGCAGTAATGTCCTTGATGGAAAATTTTATTAGGGACTGCATTAAAGGATTGAATTATAGGAATAAAGGACGAGCGCTGACGCCTAATTCTATGGAGCTGAAGAGTTTGTTTAAACGCGCTAATCTCTGGAACCACTTGTTCGAATTGAAAAAATATTTTTATGTATGTTGGATAAAAAATGTGGAGAAAATGGGAGAAATTATTCATTTTTGGGTGTTTCCGGTGCGTGCGAAAACAGTGCAAGAAATCGAAAATATGCATGATAGAATGATTCCTGTTTAAGTGATCTAAAAAAAGTCCGCAACACTATATGTCTATCTTTAATAGTAACTGCAAGAACGACGGGATGGGACGCGGCCGACTTGGTGGGTAACAGCCTAAGTTTATAAAGATCAAGGGGTTTGCCAAAACGAATTTGTATGCCCAAAATAACGATTCTCGCGGACTAAGTCGTCGCAGTAATTTATAAAGAGGGCAAACAACAAATTAGGTGCCAAAAAAAAATATTCTTCGGGGACGGAGTCGCAGGCACAGCTAGTATTACTCGTATATAAACATCGCTATTAACAAAACTCGCTATAGTCTTGATAAAATAAAACAAGAACTCGTTTTAAGAAGAAGACAAGCGTAGTTCACTTGTTGAAAGGTAAAATACCTCGCCATATAACATTGAAATAAGATGCACTCTCGACCTATTTTAGCAATGGAAATCCAGAAATCCCCAGACTGAAGCAAATAGGCGATTATACTTCACAGCTTTACTACCTGTGTACAGTGGTTAGTGTCGAACGGAATTTCTTGTTCTAAACCGTTAAAAGTCTTCTATTTAAATGTGTACTACGCGACTGGTACAGACGAAGTCTAACATGATTCAGAAAAATGTAAAATTATATTGTATGCATAAATGATGAGGAATTATTTTACACTTCATATTAATTTGGACAAAAATGAGTCGTTACGCGGTACGCACTATTGTTAGCTATAGATAAAAATGTAACTTTATATGCCCGCCACTCAGCGGTTTATTATGCTTAGGTTCTTTATTTACTTTTATTACCGCATGATTTAACCACGATCATTATATTGTATTAATTATACGCTATTGTCTTGTATCATTAAGTTATTTAACATTTTGAATTACTTCTCTATATCTAAGTCAAAAGGGAAACATATTTTAGGTATCTTAAACCGTTTATGCAGCGCACGCATCAGAAACCCACAAAGATAAATAATTATGCCTGTTTTTTCTACTTTTCCACTGCTTCGGGCAACTATCAGTCGCAGCGTGATAACATCTAAACTCTTCCCCATTAAATGATCTAAGCAACGCAAAAAATATTATAATTTTTCAATTCGAACCAGTAGTTCCTCGGATTAGCGCGTTCAAACAAACAAACTCTTCAGCTTTACGATATTAGTATAGAATATATTTTTAAACGAACTGCCCGGGATTATATTGATGCAGTAACATTCCAAAGAATGGCTTTAAGAAGATCGTAAGTTTCAATTGTTCTTCATCGCTTTCGAGAACTCTTTTGTTTTTAATCCCATTGTCTTGGCTCATCCAGGTACGTTAATCTATCGGTTTTCGGAATGTTTTGTCTCGTTTTGCATGAACTGGAACGAAAAAACGTACTAGGAAGACCCTCTAAAAACTTCAGTTACTTCTCTGTTGAGTACGAATTTACTGGCTTCCAAAGGCTAATATACAGTGTATATTATACGCAATATAAGTTTTTTAAAGCTCAAAATATATTTTAAGCGATTCGTTTCTTATAAATTTAGATTAAGATCAAACAGACATTTGAAATAAGATCCGAGAGATATTATAAGCTAGAAAGTATTATTATTTCAGAGGATTATTTTCGTTTAAGTTGTTTTGTTACGATTCTGAAAGATTTGATATTGGGGGAATGGATTTCAAGAAACAATAATATTGTAATTCTCTAGTGAGTTTTCGGTTAGTACCTCGATATTTTAATTATGTCGTAATTATGATGGTAGGTAAACTATCCCAGTGATATAATAACTGAACTGTCAACCTATTTTTTGCTTTGTATATTCAGAAGTCCACAGACTGATACCGAAACGGGATTACTTAACGCCTTTTTCATCTGTGGACAGAATTCCGATATTCCCTACCACCCATTTAATATCCCGATCTCCAGATGACGTCCAGCATATTAAAAAAAAAACATAACTAGAAATATGTTGGACACGGTGGGGATTGAAGCGATAATCCGTTGATTATTAGCCATACGTCGCTTCCATTACACCAACAAGCCCGTAATTATTTGTATCTATACTAATATATAAAGCTGAAGAGTTTGGTTTGTATGTTTGAACGCGCTGATCTCAAGAACTACGGGTTCGAATTGAAATTGTTCGTGTTGGTTAGAGCATTTATCGAAGAATGCTATAGGCTATAAAGCATCGCCCTGCGACTAATACAAGCGAAGATACAGTGATGAATTAGGAAAAAATTGGGAAATTTGTTTATCATTATGGGTTTCCGAGGTTTACGGTGTATATGTATGAAATTTTCGTTCAATGACCTTCACGACTTCAAGCGGCATGTTAACTGGACCTCCTTGAAGATTGAACAATTAATGGTTATATGTTATTTATAATTAATTGTGTAAGAATTATATTTATTATATACTACTTTACTAAAAATCACTTTTTACTGTATGGGGAGTTGAAAACAGCGTGTGAGTGTGAAAGATTCAGAAATGAGCTGTGATTGCTTTATATATTTATTACTATATTATTATTTTTTTATTAAATTTGTTTGTTATTGTATATATATATTTTATGGAATAAATTTTGTGATTTGAAAATGATTCCTCTTTTAATGATCTAAAAAAACGTCCGCGACACTATATGTCTATCTTTTAAGAATAACTTGTAAAAACGACGGGAAGGGACGCGACCGACGTCGTGGATAACAGCTTAAGTTTATAAAGATGAAGGGGTTTGGGGCAAAAACAAACTTGGATGCCCAAAATAATGATACTCGCGGACGAAGTCTCACTCACTCATTAACATTTCGCGATGTACAGGTTAAGCACTGGTGCGTACGTTGTCAACCGGTAAGCTGCAAGCACAGTAATAATTGTACGTATTATGGCGAAAGCGTTGTCATTGTACCATTGTCACTTAAATCCACTATCCACTCAGCTAACGATGCTATCTTGCGATTTATATAATAACCGTGTTATCCTAACGCTAAACGACAGTGGAATGTCAAAATAAACTGTAGCGTTCTTGAAATAAAACCTGGATTCCTATACAGGTATTGTCATCGCAGCCTGGCATTGTAAATTAGCAGTAAATGTATGTGTGGTAAGGTTTACATTTCTTTGTTTTTATATGATCGTTTTAGCGTCCACGTATGGAACCAGTTTTTTACAGTTCATAGAACTTACAGTGGAAGTGTCTTCAACGGTGTGCGTTATGGATCCAACATTTTTCAAATAGAATTAAAATCTCAATATATTCGGAAAACGTTACTAATATACTGAAATTATGCACCAGGTTTATTATGAACTTTAAGTAATAGCATAGAATACTGATTCGTCTAATTATGTATTTTCGCAACTGATAGTTAGCTTACTGTGCACAAACATTCCTCGGAACGGTACACAATTACAAAAAAGTAGAAGGCTGTATGTCTCGCATCTTTGCTCGTACTAGACTATCCTTATCAAAGGAGTGTGCATTTTGAAATCGTTATAACGCTGGACCAAAGTTAGGGCTTTGAAAGCAAAAATTGTTTTCCGTCGTTAAGGATGACAGAACCTTAAAGATGATGTAATAAGTTAAATAGTCGTTTAATTTACTTACTTGCCTTTACCGTGCAAAAAGGGATCCAAATGTATTTAGTAGATTATTAGAACTAAAGGATATGTTGTTGTTGTTGTTTATTGTTGATATCTTAAGGTGTTTTACGGTTTCGTTTGACAAAAACTGTGAAATCGCAAAATGAAGTTAAATCAACTTACGAGCTTTTTTCTTTAAGTCAAAAGAATAAACGCAGTGGAAAATGTCAGCAGCCGAATTTTTCAAGAATTGGTAAACATTAATAGCAAATATCAATTTATTTCTGCATTTCAATAACCGAATACCATAGACAATAACAAATAAATAAACCAATATTAATACCACAGATAATACTGAACGATAAGTACCACAGATACTAGCAGAAACACAGACATGCTATCACTTCACTAATCAAACAATAAATTCCGTAGCACCAAACAATACTTGTTGAACCAACACGGTTACGTGGTAAATCGCAAACAATGGCTGCTACATTTAACCATGAATGTACAACTATGTGCGTCGAGACATCATACATAACAAGTTAATTAAATTGACTCATCCCTGCTTAGATAAGCACGGTTTTAAATGACAAGTGATAAACTGATCGATTATTTACCATCTGTGTTTTACAAAAATAGCTTTACAAAATTACACATTTGTTTTTCGATATAAAAGTGAATTTAAAATTCAAAAAATTTCAGACGCGAATACGCGATCACGTTACAATTAAAATAACATAACTACGAACTTTCGAATTCGTTAGGCATCAAAAGAGTGCGTTTCCTATCAATATCATCTACCATCGTATGCTAATCTTCTATTTTATATTTCGTGTCGCTTTGACGTATAAATATCCTGCTGGCGAGCACAGGTTTCCTGTCTCAGAGGAATGTTTAAGAACTTAGACCTACCACCACATATTTTAACCTATGATTGCGTCATTGGTCTTTATTTGTATCATCATTATCAGTTCGGTTATTTTTTATCACTTTACATAAGCCTTCAAGAAACGTTCTTTAAAAACATATTAATGCTCTAGGTCAGTAAGTACAAACGAGTCTTTTGGAGTCGAGAATGTCCGCTAATTGGAAGAGTGTGAACAAGATTTTTAAAGAAAAGCAAGATCTTCCGGAGTTCCGGGGTACATCAGTATTTTAATTATAGTAATGAGACCCACAAAGACTAATAATACTAGGCTGTCTAGCGCGTTGATTACAAGCAAATTAATTTATATTTAAGATAACTATAAACAGTATTGAATATTCAAAGAAAGCCATCAACACTCAAAAAGGATGTACGTTCTTGTCTTACTAGCCAACATAACTAGATATTCAGGGATAAACCTTGCTAAACAAGTTTAAATATAAAGGCTCGTGTGAGCATACTGATCACAACATTTTCCTCAAATTAACAACGTGCCCGTGTTTAGTAATAACGAATGGGTGACGTTGCCGATACACATAATTAAATTAAGCGAAAGTCTCAGCGTATCTGCATCTTATGGTTGTCTAGTATCAAAAAATACAGTTAAAGAAAGGCTTCAAAGAAACTGCACGAAGGCTGCCCGGTCAGCCGTAAGGTCACTCACCCCGTGAATCTCGTAATTGTCACTGAAAACTGTAAACGTATAGCGCACTCACATCCAAATGGTTTACTGAACAACACTAATTGTTTTTTGATAATAGACCACTCTTGGAACACCGGTAAATACTAAATAATGTGATCGCGGTGACTCGTCAACCAGTCACCCGTCTCTGTCGCACTCGCGCTGTGTTGCTAGCTTCGAGCGCTCGATCTCCTACGCTTAATTGACAGGCTCATTATTTAATGTTGTGTGGTTTTTTAAACCTCTCGTTTACTGAAAAGCTATTAAACTTAAGAGAAACGAGATCGTTTTTACGTTCAGGAAAACATTCTTATAGAAGCAATATATAAAATTAATTGAACTTTGTACAAGATTACTAATTGATAAGATTGATAATTCAATGAGATATTATTAATCTTATTGGAATCTGATTAATTTTAATGTCGTTTATAGCGTATTAATGTGGTCAGAATGGATTAATTAAGCTAATTTAATGCATAACAGCAAAGTTATTTAAAAGCATTCAATTAAACTCTAGATATAGCATAGAATGAATGCACACATGTGGCAACACAGCTTGAAACCTCAAAGGCTGTGTCCAGCGAAAATGGAGAACATGTTCACTTAATTTGAAATGGTTTCAACAACGGTATTACTCACTGACTAGAGAACCTTGTCTAATTAAATTCCTGTCGTAGTGTTAAATGTATGGACCATACTGCCTGTATATTTTGTTTTTATATAGACAGTACGCACTTGTAAAAGCTTAGTTCATGATACATGTTAAATCGATTGGTTTTTCTATTCACTGTATTGTGTGGAATTAAGAGAATTAATTACATTATTGCAAAGAGTCCTACAATGATTGTATTAACAACAGTCTGAAAACGGCCAGGGATCATCTGCTTTTATTTTATTATGTCTATATAATATGTTCGGAAACTTTTAATTGTTTAAACCTTACTCTGTTTTGCTGCAATAATTATCATCAACAATCGCGTATTTTTGTTTATAGTACGATGTGCTACTTCATAGTTAGAGAAAAAATTCAAGGCTAATTATCCAATCTTAGTTCATGTAGTTATTTAGACATTCCCATTAAAATCCATACATAGAGTAGTCAAATTTTAGCGCCTGATAAAATATTTACAATATTTACGTCTGTAATTAGAAATGCCAAAATAGAATTTGTTCCCAGACGTTAATATATCTACAATCTTAGGTAATAATATTATCATTTGATTTGATCAATGTGATTATGAGCGTAGAAAGAGCATTTAAATACTTACAAAGTTTTGTTTCACTGCGTCTCTTGACTCGTAGCTTTATGACACACGACGAAATACACTGGAACAAATAAATATGTTAATGGAAAAATTAAGATTATTTTATCTTACATTTCTTTTCAGATAGTAAAGTTATATTAAAAACATTCAATATAATTTTGTATAACAAAATACTTAGTATTCTACATCACGAAAATATTCTAGAAAACATACGAAAATAAACATTAGTTTATAGAACAGATTCTTTACAGTCAATGATCTATATTAAATTATGCTTCTAGTAAGTTATTGTAATTATTTAACTCAATTTTTTTCCTCCAAATAGATAGTATTACATATTACCAATCTTAAGAACTTGGTTTCACAGATTATGTTATGATATTTCACTGAAGATCATAGGCCTAAGTGTTTGCTGGTATCACCACTAAACAGCCTTTAAGTATTGGCGCATGTCCAAACAATATACAAAGCTACAAGTTTGACTTGATTATCTCCATTGGAATGAGATATATAGTGCGATTTAAATGCGTAAGCATGAGATCATATTAGGCAAAGTTTTCTCTCATATGAAGAGAAGGCTATATATTAAGTAAAATCTATATTTGTCTATCCTTAGAATTATCGATTATGTACCCATAGATTAAGTAGCCAGTTTATTTAATTACCTTTCAAAAAAAAATTTCTACAAACTACGAGCTGTTTACAAATTAATATTAGGAAATGAAAAGATTATACCTATGTTTCTTATATTTATCTCCTGAAATCTTCGGTGAACACTTCGGAAACTACACAAGTCATTAAAACTTTGTGAATTGGTCGCTTACCTCATGAATATGACTGAGCACCTCCGTCCGAGACATATCTTCCAATCTGGTTTCGTTAACGTCCATAATTTCGTCAGCCAGCTCCAAGTTGTCAAAGTTACCCGCTGATGGTGAACCTGAAGAGGCAATACAGACTGCAGAAAGACACGACAAGGGAGTAACATAGACCTATGGTAGAATGGACCTATATTATAACAACCATTTTGAGCTTTGGCGTAAGTGGGGATTTAATTTAAAATGAAAGAAAACTAATTGTTATTTTGGTAAATACGATCCCGAATTAAGGTGACTACATCTAAACGACAAGATGCTCTAATCTAGTAATTTCTATTGAGACGTTTTCTATTTCTGTTCAGGTAAAAAGTGGTATGTATATTACATATCTACGATTTACTCGATGGCATGAAACAGTGATGATTTATAGCTGACCCAGGTCAGAAGCTATTCATTTTGTTGGTAAGATATTTATAGTTCGTGAGATATTGTACTATAGTTGCCCATAAAATCAATATAGGTAAAGTTGCTTACCATATAACTTAATTTTATTATCCTTAGTCTGCACTACAATGATGACGTAGCCTTCCAAATCCACGGATTTACATTTCACAGTAGTCACTTTATCAATCGCATTAATTTGCGTGGTGGGCGCATTGAATGTGTTCATCTTGCTAATTTTGTTGATAACGCGAAAAGAAAAGCCGGTTATTTCATTCGCTATTTCTTTTTAACCCGTACCAGCATTTCTCCCAACACCATTTCAAGTATTTCGATCCGATCGGTGTTGACACGAACATTTTGTTGCATTTTTACTAACCCGGCGGTGTTTCGGCCATTATTTTAATATATTCTACTAGTTCACTCGGTCACTATGATCTATTTTTTAATATCATGACAATATGATACGACCGCGGCACTTATTTGGTGTGTTGTTAAAATTAAGAAGTAATTATCGGTTATTTTTATTGTAGGGGCGATGTATTGTCGAATTTTCCTCCGTTTCGCACACGGATTGTGATTTAAGGCTGATTTCACTGGTTCTTCGGTATTTCTTAACGTTTCGCGGCGTATTTAAGCGAGTTTTCGGACGGGGACTTAAAAGCGCATTATTGGTTTGTTAAAGTTTAGATTTTTATATATTTAAGCGTGTTTTTGAGGTTCGGAAGCGGTCCCACGTCTCGCTGGCAGGGTGGTCGCCGCGAATGGATACGTCCATCCCATTTTCGCGCGATCAATAATGCTCCCTACCCAGCATCCCTACAGACATTCACGATATTCACTGACGTCTCAAATAAAGAAATATCACATAAAAATTAGTTTTAGTTACATTTGAGAATTACTATAAGTAAAATGTAATAAAATTGGTTTATTATTTCATAACAAAATCAAAAGAGTAATTCGGTAAGGTCCCACCGAGATTTGAACTCGGATCGCTGGATTCAAAGTCCAGAGTGCTCACCATTACACCATGGGACCTGATGACCTCATTGCTTAAATAAGCGTTACGTATCAATAAAATGTATAATTTGAAGCAAAATAATGGCATTATACATAAGCAGAACAATATTATGTTAAACATAGTTCGATATGGACAGTATTTATAAATTGGTGCAGATAGTACCTACACACGGCAACTGGGAAAATTCTATATGGTTTCTTAAAACGCCCTCTCGTAATCGTGTTTGTAAACAATAGGCATATAGGACTATGATACAGACTTTAATACGAAAAAAAAAAAAATACAAGGGAAGTAATATATTAATTCGTAAAAGTATTTAGATAATAATATGAAGTGAAACCATGTAGCTTTCGTAATTATATTATACCTTTAGCTTTCATTGCCAGCATACAAAAAGTTTGTATAATATTTGTTATAATTTTACTTAAAGGGCAATCATTCGTATGACAGTTTGTCACTGACTTCGCTGTAGTAAGGTTGTCATTTCGTCCATCTATAGAAGAACGTGATAGATGAATGGGAATTGAGAAATAATTAACATTATTGCAGCGAAGCTAACACATATTCTCCTTACGAAAACGACTAACCGGTGCATATTAAAAATAAAGAGTCCGCGGTGAACGTCCGTAGACACCGCCATGATCGATGTGGAAAACAAAGATGGCGGAATAATACGGTGATCATAACCAAACGTTGTGGATCGTCGTAGTTATGTGCGTCAGTGGGCGGAGGTCGCAGCCGTGTCGCGACGCTTGAGCGGCGGAGAGCCTGATGGTTCGGCCGGGGTGATGCCGCCGCGGCCAGCGGCTATGGCGGCTGAGGAAAACCGTCCGCTCGCTCTGTTTACCGCCGTCTACGACTACGTAGCGCAGGGGGAAGACGAGCTCTCCCTGCGCCGGGGCGAGATCGTCGAAGTGCTCTCTAAGGATGCAAACATATCCGGTGACGAGGGCTGGTGGACGGGGAAGATCGGCGAGCGTGTGGGCATCTTCCCCGCCGTTTACGTGACAGAGGAGGACCCCCTGGCCGTCACCTCTGTCATCGGAGATGTGGATCCCCCTCGGGTGTCCTTCTCCGAGCTAAAGTT
Source organism: Leptosia nina (assembly GCA_963661955.1). Lineage (NCBI taxonomy): Eukaryota > Metazoa > Arthropoda > Insecta > Lepidoptera > Pieridae > Leptosia > Leptosia nina. Next base: position 539,535 of record CAVLEF010000004.1, on the reverse strand, counting down.
AGAAGAGGTGATAGGCGTCGGTGGATTCGGGAAAGTGTACCGCGGATACTGGAACGACGAAGTGGTCGCCGTGAAGGCGGCGCGCCAAGACGCAAATGAGGACATCGAGGTTATCAAGGAGAGTGTGTTGCAAGAAGCAAAACTGTTTTGGATGTTGCAACATGAGAATATAGTGTCATTAAAAGGTGTTTGTTTGGAGGAGCCGAATTTGTGTTTGGTGATGGAGTACGCTCGAGGTGGCCCGTTGAACAGGGTCCTGTCGGGGCGGAAGATTAGGCCGGGTATTTTGGTGGACTGGGCGATACAGGTGGCCCGCGGGATGGCGTATCTCCACGTTGATGCGCCTATATCACTCATTCACAGGGATTTGAAGAGTTCAAATGGTTAGTGGAAGCTTTGTTTATTTATTTCGCTGCTGCATTGTTATCCATTATTGTTAGCTGTAATAGGTACTATCCACGTCCTCCAAGGAAGGGCTTTGCCATAAAACATGCTAAACTAGTAATAAAATGTGATAGTTATGGAAAAGTACAGAAGTATTTTTCCACATAGTCTTTAATGCCCTAGATCTAATGTTCTACGGTTTTCCTATTACTGTCTTATATTAGTCTTAAATTTAAAATATTAGTCCTAGCAGTAGATAGTTTCTTTTCCTGGAAGCGCTATGCCTTCATGACAGGATATTAGTGTTAAACAGACTCTTAAGCCTACTTAATAAGTGCCATAAAATAAAACACATTGCGAAATCATTTGCAACCTTATTCCAATTAGCATTAAATGAGATAGCGAAGGGTCAAAGTCCGTAAGAAATGTCTATCAAACTGCTTAGGTATTTAGAACTATTTTATATTTATTATCTTATCATAAATCTTTATTATAGCTTCAATTATGAGTAAGACATTAGATAGTATAAAATACAAAATGTATCAGTTAATTTTTTTTACAAATTATATTAACTATGGTCTGACAATTCATGATGTTTAGACAGTAGTTAAGACAGTAGAAGTATTTAAATCTCATACTACATCTGATACTAAATGTATATTAATTTTTTTTTATTGTTTGTAACCTTATATGCTATAATTTTTAAAATTTGTTTCAATGTTGATTTTCTATGTGGCTTTGTATCTTCTTTCTTTTTAATTTGGTAAAAATGCCAATACCTCACTATTGGAAAAAAAAGATACAAAATAAACTGCTGAACAATTCTCTTTTTAGAGAATTTCAGTCGTCCATTCACCTCGACTTCCTTAGTATAACAATAGATTACTTACTGTAAGGTTGACAACCTGATAACAAATCCTTGGCGGTATCTCTGAAGGTTACATCCTACTTATTGCTATCAGACAGGAAATGAGTGCATACTTGTGATTGCTCGTCATGTATTGACAAGGCTTCATACAAATTAGCGTGTCTGTGCCCATCTCTGATATAACTATTTATAATTATTTTATGTTGTACTTATATGTGTGTGTGTTTGAGTGATGAATTTGCATAAACAAGATGAGATTTATAATTTTCACATTGACTTGTTATTGCTTAATTTTTAGACTATGAGCAAGTTTATTTTTATACTTCATGAAATAAAATTGTTAAACAAAAAAAGTTAAAAAGACAATGATACCTTTCATAATGTTTCATGCCTTAGAGTTTAGTTAATTGTGTCATACTTTTTAAATTATAACCCACAATTTATTTTATCTAAGCTTTGGCTGTCTATCACATCTTAGAATTAGCTCTGTCCTACATGAAACTGGCAAAAGGCAGCAGGCATAAACAAACATTTCTTTCACAAAGGCCATTCATAAGTCAGCTAACAAGACCCTGTCACATTTGCAATGTCGCAGGCTCTTATGCAATGCGCCATATTGTTCAGCCCACTCAAATCCAAAATAATGTGCACTCCTACATTGAATATCAATCAAAGTTGAATTTTAATAATGTTTTATGTGAACCTGTAAATGAAAATTTTACAAATTGTTGGGAACAACATATTTCAATTTAGGACAATGTGATACTTTAGGATTGAAATAATGTAGACAAACACTTTTAAATCAATGTTAAAGTAAACCTTTTGCTAGGTAAAACCTAGCCTGCTAAATAATAATTAGGTAGATGGAACAGATGTTTCATTCAAAATCTCTTAAAACTTAAGTTCTCACTTTCTGTCTCTTGTTGAAGAGTTCATGTATTTTTGTAAATATTTATGTGTAACATTGATTTAAAGATGGTTCGTGATCTTCCACAAACTGAACGAAGACCTGTCACATCTAATGTAGTTCTAAAGTACACAAGAGGTATTGCAAAGTCATAGCAATATTTCAAAGACAAGGCGAAGACGCGAGTCGCGCCCCGTTTGCTAATAACCTACCCCTCCCCACCCGTTGCGAACTCCGACCCAATCAGCTGAAAGCTTCCGGTTTCCCCTTTCTTGCGGATTGCACCATTAGTTTGATGTTTTCACAGCATGACGCGTTTCTATCTAACTTCTATCTATCTATATTAGGCGTGTTAACGGGCTCGTTGGTCTAGTAATAACCATGTATGGCGGATTGTGGGTTCATTATCCAACAGCTCCAACATGTTGGTTGTGATGGAGGAATATCACAATTCCGTCCGCGTCACGAACCGACGTCCACATACAGAAAAGCCAGGAAGCTTTCATTTCAACGCGTTTCGGTTGTGGATTTTCGAATATCCAAAGCTACAATAGGCCGACAGCGCATCTTGTTAATATGCTATATATCGCAGGGGTATTTAACCTATCACCCTCGCATCATAAATTAAAAAAATCATAAACGACTCGTTAATACATGTTTTTTTACTACTAGAAGATTTTTTCTGTATGTAAAACTTATAATTTAAATAAATTAACTTTTCACTATCAGTGTTACAAAATAAACGCTTTTTTCTTGTGAGTAAGTTACTTCCCGATGTTTATTGCTATAGTAAAGTAAAAGCTGTAGGGGTGGGTAGGTAAGTTTCGCGAATAGCACGCACAGTGGTCGCGTAATGAATGCACGGAATGCGTAACGTGACATAACAGCCCTACCGACCAGCTGGCGTTAATGACACGCTGCGAATTTCAGGCACCTATGTGGTCAGGGGTGCGTAACGTTTTTTAACCTCATATATTTTGCATTTTTCTCATTTGTCGCGCAGGACCTTATCAATACTGACCATCAGTTACTGGCACCTTTTGTTGTCTACCTTTTGGTAAATGAGGATTATACATAAAATCTAATAAGATAGAAATACATCCTTGAAATTACATTACTGTCCGTAAAGTATATTAAGGCACTTTATTTGAGACAATTACATAATAATAAATTGAACTTTAAGTGTGAGTTGCTGGTTTTTTCCTAAGCCTAGAATATATTATTATAAAAAGTAACAAACATCTCGTATAATACTGGAAAACGCATAGATTTACCCTTTCCCCCGTCCCGGTTTGTCGACCCTGCGCAGGAGCAACACGAGATGTTTCACTAAATTAAAGTCAATTTGCATCGCCATTTTTGGTCCGGCCGGCGATTTTAGTGATGGCCGATGATCGTGCGCGCGGGACGAGAGTAATTTATTATGATTTATTTGGATTTTTTTGCTTGTAATAACGTCTTTAAACTTTACGATATAATCGCGCGTGTTGCGTTGAATTGAAATTATGTGTTATTAAGTTTGCGCGCTTAAATTACCAACATTTTGGGTATCGTGTGTTGTAAGCATCAAGAGTTCTTCGATTCGACTAACTACGCCCTGCGGATTTTCTTCGGTTTAATATTATTTTATGGGTCGTGATAAAAAAGCCTGCAGATAAACAATCGATTGAGACAAAAATAATCAGCTAAAAGTAGCTATATAAGACATTTTATCAGACATTAATAACTTTAATTAACGTGAATATTTTAATTAAACTATTATGTAAGCAGCTTTCAGTATTCGAGTCAAAAATGCGTTCTTGAACGGCTTTAAGGTGGCACAAGCTAAAAAACAGTGAAACGTAAGTGGCTTAACACGTAATGTCGATCGTTAAGTTTTTCACCACATTGCGTTATCGAAGCTCGAGATATTTTCGTGGTAATTTTCCTAATGAGCCGAACGTGCCGACGGCCAGTGGTCGCCACCACGACACATTAACACATTTATCGGGGACCTTGCACTTTACGATTTGGAAATTGTAAGGCACACCCAACGGGCTGGGCTGATCATGGCTATACAGCAGCTTGCCCGTTAACAGTAGACATCCATCAATTGTAATCACCAATTTTAAGAAGGGTTACCATAAATATATACCATAAGTATTTTAACAATGGTAACGTAATAGACATTATTTGTTTTCTAATAACAATAATAATATTTAAAAAAATACCCTATAAGGAAATCTTTATCTGTTCAAATTATTGTTTGTATATTTTCTATTTGAATTTAAATAGAAAATATACATTGTTCCAAATTAAAGCCAACTTCTTTAGGTAGCTAATTGCGCAATTTTTGTTTACAGTGGCTCTTGCAACTGTTATCGCAGCTACACATGCCTGTAATTGGTCGACAATTATTCCAATTCACGCAATGGGGTGGTTTAGTTGGGGTTGACGCGATCGCCAAATCTAGATAGCGCTTACTAAAAATACGTGTGACGTGCAATTTTACCCTTACAATTAAAGTAAAAACCATTAAACAAAACCCTTTAAAGTTTAAGGAAGCCACCAAAGCTATTACTGTACTTTCAATAAGCTGAGCCTCTTGGCGGATGCGCTGTTTGAACATGGCACTGTTTGAATCTATAAAATCAAATATTTCGTTTTGAGCCATTTTCACAACAACGAAAAAAAAACACAATATACAATGACAATCAACGAACAACGATATCAAAGCGTAGAATTAAAATAAAAACATGTGCTTTGATTTCCTTCTCTTTAATATTCTTGATCGCGGATGCCAACACAAAACTATGTATGTACTTTCACTTTTTTAACATCTCGCCGTGGGTACTTCAGAGTAGACTTAACGTTGAAGATTAGTTGTAATGTCGATGTTACGACAAAAATGGCAATTCACCAGTTCTCTCCTTTTTAAAACCGGCGAATGTCATTATAGAATGTTTCAAAACACTTTGATCATTCGGCACACGCGCCTTTATGTCAATATTATGGTAATACCAGATCGAGTAGTTGTTTGACAGGCCTCGGCGTGTCGTGTGGCTCTACCTACTGTACATATTACTCGTGTTTAGATGGGTGGGATGGGGCCTACGTTAGGGTTTTCTAGATACACGGTATACCTTTCCAAATGTTACCTTTATCATATACAATTTTACAGAGGAAGATAGACAAGCAAGATGTGAAAATACTCTAGCCATATAAGATGGTAACATTAGGCGCTGTCGACCAATTTTGGCTTTGGATATTCGGAAAGTCATACTGAAAGCGAATCATTAATTATCCAGATCTTCCGGTCAAAGTCTGATGTGTTAAAAAAATATGAATGGACCATTAGATCAATCACCACGTGAAAAACGAACAAACCCGTTATATATTAATAAGACTAGGTACTGTGTTTTTTTTTCATAATAGAGTTTTGTGATTTTCTTGACACATTCAGCGATATTTTTACCTCTCAACCTTGGCGTATGAAAAAGTAAATACCTCGATTGATTTTTCAAAAAACGTCGGCCTTTTGCGAAAACGTTATTCTCGGTTCATTAGCCCCGTTATCTCCATCCGAGAGGAGATCGGTACGTAAACGTGTCTAATTAGCCGCGGTGCCGTGACGCCGTAACACCGCCAGTGCCCATACACTTCAAAGGTAACCCAAATACTTGGCTTTTAATTACAGGCACAAGGAAGGAGTATTTATTTATATGGTCTATCAAAGCCTCCTGCTAAAGAAAAAACGTCTCCTTATAGACCTGACTGTCTAGTTTACTAAAAACCATTAACAATTTTTAATGGCGCCTTTTTGACAACTAAATGACGTGACCGCCAACGAAATGACGCTATCTTGCTGTGATGTTGTAGTTTCGTTAATTGATTTGCGACGAAATTGGATTTAACCGTAAACTATTCAATACAAAATAGTATTGTGCATGAATAATAGGCCGCTAGATATCGTTTGTTCATTATATGTCCTACTTTACTATGATAGCGTATAGTCAATGCGCAAAGAATTAATCGCATATATCGCTGCTTATAAACAAAAGGGCCATAGTCATTTTCCAAATCTATTTTATATAAAATGTATCTAGAATAGCCAATTTCAATATTTCCAAGACACCAGTCAAAATTGCGCTCTTTGTTCAATTTTATGCTAACGCCATTTTGGCATATCCCCGAATCGGCGGATAGTTCAGTGCAAAACGCCATATTTTTAGTTGCGGACTAACGCTCGGCGAGAGCGCACATCACTTTGGTGACAAAGGGCCACATCTCAAAAAGTTACCTGTGGTGTTCATGAGAATTTCCAAAACTAAGAAGCCTAACACACAAGTATTTGATAAAAGGGCATACCCAAAACAAGGGTGACTCAATACACTCCATGATTGGGAGAAATATTACAAATCGTTAAAATCTTCGCCAATCTTCAACATTCATTAAAACAGCTAAGAAAAAAGGCGCACCTTATACTGTCAGAGAATTGGCACAGATAGTTTCTTCGACTTAAAACCGTTGGCTGCTGGTAACTACACCGTTACAAAATAGAAAATTGAGATGGGCAGATATAAAAGTTGATCAAGAAAACCGAAACAAGCTCTTTTTTAAGACTTCTGACGACGACCAGGAGTTTAAGTCGGGTCCCACTTTGACCAAAGGCAATCCAACTCTAACAACGTAGTTACCACGACACACAAAAAATTGTATTCTTAAAAGCTAAATGTTCCAGATACAAAAAAACAGGGTATTCTTATATCAAAGTATTATGAAGCTTTTTATTCTAATCTTTAAACATAGTTAAATTTGTTACAGACAGACTGATTAAGCGTAAAATAGTAAGTAGCATTGTTAATTAATAATAACATGAAACCGCCTTTTTTAAAATTGTGCTGTTGAGGTTTTAGAAGTTTTAATGTTTTGTTATTTATCTATTTTTTATGTGGTAAAACAACTTCTTTGTAATAAAAGTTGAGTTTTTGATTTGTTTTAAAAATTACATAGTTCAAAAGCAAGGATTTTTATGTTATTCTTTTTAATGTAAGATTATTTTCTCCTCAACATATGTGTGATGAACATTTTTAATAATACACTTTTATTTTTTCTTACTTCTGGCCTTTTATTGAAAATAAAATTTGAATCGTAACAAATATTTTATATGCAAAAGGGACTTATGTGCTTCTACTCATCTTCGGCTTACAGTTACCACAAAGCAAAATTAAACACGACTTAAAGCATTAAAATACGCATCTAATGACATATAAAACACAAGCATTAAAAGTACGAGTGCTGAAATATTAACAAAAAATAAATAAATAAATTATAATGTACTCTCCTCAAAAACTCTTAATTTTGAGTTGTGGCCTTTTGTTTATAAGCAGCGATATGTAGATACTAATGATCGCATAAATAAATCACTTTAGCAACAGCCGTGGGAATTATAATTCTATTCGCGGAAAAAACGCATTTTTTCCAAGAATAACGCGTCATACGGTGTCTATTGTATTTATTAGCGATGAAGTAATAATAGCCATCAGCTGTGATTATTATAATGGGTACAAAGTCTCTTGATTCGATGCTAACAAAAGCTTCCTTTTCTTATATTAAAACAACGCTTGCTTACACAGATACGTACCTACGTTAATAATCAAATGAACACATAAACAAACAAAGATTGTGTGTGTGACGATGTAATTTTTATTACAGCTGTCAACTACCGGTTTGTATTCCCTTTGTTTTCGTTAATACACATTTGAAAACTCCCTTTAGTCATATTTTGAAATGAAAATTGCATTTATTCGTTTTTTTTTCTTGAAACATCAAAAATACGCAAACACGTTTTTCGCGCCGTTACGTGGGCAGGAGGAAAATATTTAAGTGAAAACCCAAATTTACACTTTGCCTAAATTATATTTAAGCGTTATTATTGTTAAGATGTAGTAATATTTATCGTATAACTCGACGCACAACATGGGAAAACCCACGTTATCTATACCGCTCGTCCACTGAGTTCATTAAAGTAATAATAATGTGTTAGTAATTAAATTCTCATTTTAATTTACTAAGTATTAAATATAATTAATTATAAAGGCATAGCCTACTTCTATTACTAGCAATTGTTTCTAGAGCCTATAACCGACTTCGATGCCACCCTCAGGATAAATCTCCACAACAATTAGAGCTTGTAATTTTCACAAATGAATATATAAGGCAGGTACACAACAAATGCTGTCTTGCCATATGCCATTTACATACATGAAATTTATTTTTCAAGGTGCATTACCATTACGTTTAGGTAATTCTGCCAAAACATAAAATAATATTTCAATAGTTTGAAACTGGCAACCTTAAAATGATTAGCCAGTTATTTACAAATCCGAATTATTATTATTTATCGAAATTTATGATTGTACATTAGTGGACCGGAAGCCAAAAGACATTAGGGATTTGAATTGGCCGGACTGTTTGTGACTCAATCGTCTGAAGCGATAGATATCGTCGTGATTCAGTTGCCGTGGTCCAGAGTGGTTTGAATCATTGGAGATGATTCCATCTCTGGCCCAGAGCAGTAATGGCAATTAAACATGAATAAAGCGTTGACATTTTTTTTTGTGTGCAAAAAAATGTAGATGGCGGTCCATTTTTGGCCTAAAATAGTAGATACTTAAATGGCCAACACCCAGTTGGTTAGTGCGTTAATCAATCTCGACATAAATAGGACAGACAAGAGCGATTTCACTTGATGGTAGGTGAAATATCCCAGTCGTAGAATGGTGGTTCGTTGCCCGGATAGAATTTCGATATACCTACCGCCCATTAAATATCCAAATGTCCAGACGAAGTCCAACATGTTTAAGAAATAAAATAGAAACTGCTATGCTATGCTATGCGTCGTAACTAAATAGGAGCCTCTCCGTAGTACATTGACAGATTTTTTTTAATTTGGCCAGTATTTTGTTAAATTATTGAATTCCAAATAGGCTATCTCTTGAGCTGCATATCTATTTAGTAAGAGTTTAGCCTTATAGGGATTTCGTAACAACGCGAATAAATACGCGATGCGAAAATACGGTGTCATCGTGACATCTAGGCGCGACTCCGTTGACGGTCGTTGACCTTGTCGCCGAAAACTGTACTTTTTGCAAACATTTGTTTTACTATAGTACCATGCGTAACACTACTGCAGTCGCCACTTACAGTTTTTTTTAGGACCTATATTTGACAATTATTTGGTACTAGTCGTTGTTTGCATGGAAGACGTATGAAATTAGTTTGTCAAATACAAAAATTATATCAAACTAACCTATGTAGGTACTTTAAAATCTACTTTATCTATACTAAAATATAAAGCTGAAGAGTTTGTTTTTGTTTGAATGGGCTAATCTGAGGAACTATTGGTTCGAATTGAAGAATTCATTTTGTTAGTTTATCGCGCTACGACTAATAGGAGCGAAAAACCGGGGAAATGTGAAAAAAACGGGAAAAATCATTCATCGTTGTGAGTTTCTGATGCGTACGCGTTCGAAATCGAATCAAGATACCAAAAAAATGTTTATGACAGAATTATTCCTCTTTAAATAATCTAATAAATGTCCGTGCATGTGTATCTCTTAAGATGACCTCTTCGGCTCTTCGACTTCTTGCGATAACAAATTCGGATGCTCAAAATATCTGTTCTACGCGGATGTAGTCGCTGACACAGCTAGTTTAGAATAAGGGCACGGTAGCTCAACTTCTAGAGCAAAACAACATAGCACGCTAGATTCGAGGTTTTGAACTGATAGCTTCATATACATTACAATTTAAATAAATCTATCATGAGCAGTGATGACGAAGTAAATGTCTACTATTTTTTTACCTTTTCAAATATATTATACAAATCACTGGTTAGCGATTAATTATTATAATTAATAATGTTTGCCGTTCTTAATTTAGCATGTAGAGACTTTAATGATATACTCTATTATAAAATTTAATGCTTCTTGTTATTCTGACTAGAACCTTGAGCCCATAATAGGTATATCTACTGTTTTCTTGAAGTTTCTTGAGTCGTTCCTCAGCATTGCCGCATTAATACAATTATTGCATGCAATACTAGGTATAGAAGCTACTGCATAGTTGTGTAACTTGGCTAGGTGAGGACGTGTGTCCATGACCTCCGAAGCCTAGCCCACGTAGTCATGGTAACGGCGTGAAAACCTAATATCCATTATTGAATCATTCTGCTCTAAACTAAAATCATCAAAACGCGATAAGTGTTCAAATTTGTGTTATTAAATTTAATTGCGTCTCATAAATTTTAGTGGAGAATTTTCAGTTATTAGTAGTGTCCGACCGAAGGTAACTTTAAGCGGAAGAGGTAGCCGAAATTATAAGACAGTTCAATTAATATAAATAAAGTACTTTTAACGGTATAAAACGCGATATATATTTATTTTTTCTACGACCGAAGTTATAAGTGTTCTGTTCAAACGTGTACTACTTGCGTAAAGTAGAGAAGATTACGTATGCAATTTTGCACAATTTCAAATACCTGAAAGATACGCAGTCGGTACATTTTCACGCAAATTGCACAATAAGCAAAAGCTAATCTAGTTTAAACAGCGTTGTTGAAAGTGTGTTTGCCTCACCTAGTTAATTAGAAAACAACTCTGCCACCCACAGGATGGCGCAGAGAGCTTTTAGTAGGTTCCTATATTTCCTACATATACGTTGTACTATTGACTTAACTGCCCCCGGTAGCTAAATGGGTTAAGTCCCAGGGAATCGGAATTCCATTGACAAAATAATTGCGTTTTATTCGTTTTCCTTGCAATGCGGCATTGAGCTCTGCCCTCGTCCATATTGTTAGCGATTCGGCATCGCTTGCCAAATTTTACACGAGACGGTGTCGTTGCCCTTAGGACTGGGGGTACGGAAATATTAATATGTCTATCGAGATAGCGCTTTATGCTAATAAAAGTATATGTCGTTGTAAAACGGATAAACACATGTATCTTAATGTACTTACAATAGATTTTAAATATTCAAAGTAGAATGTTATTTTGTTTTTATCATTAATGCAAAATCATGACAGACAGTCAAACTGTTGTTGTAATGACAACACGATAGTTTGAATGTCTGTGTCTTGAAGTTTTAAAATTTCAGTGTATTGATGGAATGAATAAACTTTAAATGTAAAAAGTTCTTTATAAAGTTAGGATGAAAGAGCCAATAATCTTCGTCAATTATATTTAAATGTACAGTTTATGCACACTTAAATAAAATTACATTTTAAGTATCAATTTGTTTTAATTTATTTTACCAATAGTATTTTTCTTTAGTTGTCGCATAAATTTTATTAACCTATTTCCAAACGCATTTGACTTTAAAATACTGTCTGCCCAGATCAGCGATTCTCACGTATATATCTCAATGCGCAGATCACATAATTTATAAGCTTATACCAAATACGACCTCCTCAATAATATATCAGTGAGTGTAGAAGTTGGACGACGTGGGAAAAGATTGCGGCGTGGCTAACATGTGGATTGAGTAGGCCTGTCAGACGACATCGGGTTGACTAATTTCAATTATTTAAATAAAACCCTCTGAACGGTTTAAAAGGAAAAATATTTCAGTAAACTATTTATTGTTTCGGACGGGACCACGCCTGTTCAAAAGCACCTGAAGCGGTTTGTGGTTGTTAATAACTTAACTTATATATTTTGCGTTTTACATCGTAATAAAATTAAGTATTGTAGTTATTTATTGAAAGGCCAAGTAACTTAAAAAAATATCTGATGATCTTTGTCCATTTCCTTACATTAATAATATGTTAGCTTTAAGAGCATGTTTTGTTAATGTTTTTAAGTTATAATAAGGCATATATAAATATTTTTTTTACAAACTAATGTAAATTTTGACAAATTCTTTTAATGTCATAAGAGATTAAGTTACATAGTTCAACCAGCGGAAGCTGTCAAAACAAATAACAGTCTTAATTTTATTTTTGGCTTGCTGAGGAAGTCAGATGTACATGTAAAGCAACTATATATTTAAAGGTTTCAATATTATCAATAAAAGATAAGCTTTATAAAGGTGGTACGCCCAAATTATTTAAATATTAACGATTCTATCATATTTCTTCTTCCTATTTTATTAATACGGGTATTCATAGATCTGTGATTTAGTGCCCCATTGCCACGTTTAAAAAATATGTTAAAAAAATAAAATACACATTTGTGTGCGTGAAAATAATAAAAAAAACATTATTGCAATAACTTTGATGACGTAAAAGTCAAAAATTTTAATTTTGTGCGATGAATTTGATAAATGCATTTCAAACTTGAACGACTTTTAAGAATTGGACCAAGTTTAATTAGAATCTGATATTATATACATTATGCATGTGCTAAGGGAATGAAAAATTCAATTTTAGATCTTTTCTTTGAAAAACTATTATCTTACGAAAGGAAAACAATTTTAATAACATACTTATTAGTCTTAAATTCTTGTGGGTCTTCGATTTCATCAAATATAATCAATCAGGTTTAAAACGAATCGAGACACAAAGCAGCGTTTTAACCAAGTTCAAGTAACTAGCGAGAAGCGGCTAGTAGGTATCCAAACCATTGGGGCCCACTTTCACTCCCTCGTCACTCGAAAACTATTTTGCAGAAGTCGTTATATTATACTAAGCTATAGTGCTGACCATGCGACTTGGTACCTATTGAGATGCCACTTTTTTGTCGAACACAAAGTACATCATAATGCATATTAAATTTGGCTTTTATTTAACGTCTTTTTCTTGATAAGATAAATTGATACATTTACATTACTGTATTAAAAGATAATCTGTTCATTAAAGTCGAATAACATATATCATACTTATCGCTAAATCTCGAACCGTCAAGGATCAACTGCAGTGGATGCGATCGAGATCCATATTGAGACGTGAATTTAATTAGAATCGACGATGTAGGAAAGAAACGGTGGCGCCAGAACGTCACCCGTTAAGATCCCTAAACGGATCAGACGTTGTCTAGGCAAGGGATCAGGCGGAGCGGGTCGTTGAACCCAAGCTATCCCGTATTGTTAAAAGCCATGCGATGGCATAATAATCTGTGTATCAAATAAACATCAAAAGATTTGTCGCTGGTCACCAGGACTTTTATCTACTTTAGTAATTTTTATTTTTTTACGTCAAATAACTTTTAAGTTTTAACGATCTCGTTCATAACGAACAAGTTTTCTTATATGAATTTCTAATTTTTGGGGGGTAGAAATATCGAAATTGCGTCCGGAACTACCGTCCTCAAATGGAACAGCTGTGAAGCTTTAGACACATACGCTTTGGTTTCGGTCTGAGGATTTCTGAATGTCGTTCAATAAAAATGTTGTTTTTTTTTACGCACGTTTATATGTAATGTAATATTGCAGGAGTACATCAATTAACTTATCACAAACATATAATATCCATTTACTTGTTTGATGTTGATTTGAGTGGAGTTAATTGTAATTTTTTTATTTTTGTTGGTCACCGCTTTTGTACAATTTATTGTCAACAATTTGTTTTCAATTGCTTTTATATTTATTGTGCACTGTCCACTTATAAAACACTATCTTTGCGGCAAGGCGCCCTTTCGATTACAAAATATTATAATCCTATTTATGGCATACCATATTTTGTTACTAAACCTAGCTGCCGTTGAAACGTTCTATTAACGATAACCATAATCGTTCGCCTTTAAACATTTAATATTTATAACGGTTTATTTATATCGCGTTGTATTTTATGTCTTGCGGTAATGGGTTTGTCTATCTGTATACAAAGAGCGCGCTGATGTTTATCTAACATTCCAACCACGCTAACATGGGGGTGGCTGTAAAAAGCATCGTTATAGATCCGAAAGCTATATATATATATAATTAATATGTTATAATTAATAATAATAATTCAATATCCAGGATGTTGAACAGAACAATTATTTTAATAAAACACTGTTAAAACGAAAAATATATTAGTTGAAATAATCTTAATTTAATCATCTCAAAATTAAGTATATGCCGAAAATTTTATTTTTGTTTCGCTCTACATAAACATCAGAAAGTTCTTAAAATTTATAAATTTCTTAATGAAAAGGATATTTATAGCTCTGCGCACAAAAGAGTTTAATGCAGGTAATGACACTCTCTCTAAAAAAAAACTATCCCTTAAACAGACAGATATTTGCCTTACCTAGGCTTAAATGTAATATTTGAATCTACGGAAGCAGATCTTACAGGAATCGAATTTATTAATAAAAACTGAATCTATTAATAATATTAAAATAATAACAGGCATTGAACATAAGTAAAGAATGTTCATTATTTATATTTATTCTCTACGATGCGTTGCCTTAGAAGGAATGAACGTCGAATTAAGGCTTCGTTCACACGAACAGTGATCAAAGCTCGCATTTTTCTACCGTTATTACCAGTTTTCTCCAAATATTATACTTATACTATCTTATTGTATATATTTACCATTAATTTATAAAAAAAAACATTTTAGACGAAAAGTTGTAATTCTTAGAACAATGAAAAACGTACCTATCTATTCATCAACAATGTTATTATTTGATTAAAGCAGTTATATCGATAATAAATATCGAGATAAATGTTAGCGTCAAAATTGTTTTCATAATAACTTCTATTAAAAAAGCAAATAGCATTAGTTTAAATAAAAATCTATGTATGACGACTAAAGACAGGTCTCTAAACGGTATTTCTACCACCGATACTAAAATACTACTATAAAATAGTACTCACATAAACCATAGATAGGGACCTAGCGGTATAGTTCTTAAGCCCACGTGAATAGCACGGAAATTAGCAAAGCCGTGGTTAGCCGCCGTGAAAACACGCGTGGGAGCAAAAACGGTATCGAGCCAGGCGCCAGCGCAGCCGCAAAATGTATGTTTATTCTGTTGAGCGGCCATTAATCATCTATCAGTTTGTTATTCATACGGCTTTCGCGTTTTGTGAAGCGAATGTTGTATTGATAAGCTCTTGTTTGTAGGTTCGCTACTTTATTGTGCGCGACACTGCGCAGGCGCATATCTTAGTAGACACATTGTTTTATAAATGTATATATTTTGGATTTGTTTTCGGGCCTGAGCACGGTTCGAATTTAAATTGGAGACGTTGTCTCACTGGGGAAGACGATGGCATTTATTATCCGTATCGCCCACTCGGACTAGCTTCCGTCCAGCTCTTCAAGGAGGAATTTGTAGAGCTGGGTGGATAAGACCCACATTGTTGTGGTCCAAGGCGGGGCCGAGAGGGGCATCTCAGGGCCCCCTTGGGTCTCGGTTAGATACGATATTACACATTTAAAAAAGGAAGAAAAGAAAGATCTAAGTATAAAATATACAGTTTTAAAAAGTCTACATGCAACTCGGCTGTTTAAATATGTTTTAGAGATACACACATGTTATGTTTTATCGTATATGACCAAGACAGATAGATTAGATTAATTTGACAATTATCCTTACTTCACTCTAAATAATCATTTCAGCTGTCTCACATATAAATGGCGTACACAGAGCGTACAACTTTCTAATCAAAACTCGCGTCTTTTACGGTGTACAATTAGTGCTGTTTACAAACAAGTAGCGATCATAATAGGGTTCGCTCGAAGCCGTCGCGGCGTGGTGCCTTCCACTTGCCATTTCTGGCGTTGCCGCTTTCCAACCTAACCGCATTAATGCGATGTTTACTGCTTTTTGTCTGTTCTATGCACAATTAATTATACATATATTACTCGTAGCTGTTGTCAGTCCGGCCACCAAAGACAGTAAACACGGCCTTTACCCAGGATTTCAATTACTACAATATTCCACTGGACAAATGCCCACGACCTCCTACATACATTTAACCAACATCAACACCAGCGATAGATAGATAGTAGTACTGACTTTCATGTATTATGACCTTAATCAACTTTACAACTGATTATATGTATATAGCATTACTTCACTTCTAAAATTAAATTCTGTACCTTAATTATTACTTTTGTCATTACAATTAGGTACAAACAAATGGTATGTCTACGTCTATACTATATACTTTTAAAACAAAAGAATAAGTACCAACTTCTCAATTAAGTTTATTTATTTATCCTTTAGTTAACAATTTTTTTGTATCAAAAAGGTAGCTAGAAAATGGATGTTAAAAGTACGAACCACTGAACTTTGGCTACTCCTATAGTATTCTAATCAGACCATCTAATCATAAATAATAATTATATCCCAAATGAAAGACAGAAATTGTAACATGAAGCCGACACTTACCCAAATTAAATGAAGAAAACTTTTTCATTTTTGTACTCCAAGCTTCATTCGTATCGCTGCGTCGCTCCATGAATGGAGCCGCTTTCGCTAGAGAGTAACAAAACAGCCCCCGGTGGAAGGGGGCACTTTTCGCCCCATCTTGAGGTTTAATTAATTGACGTCTGAGTATTTACGCGGGTTGCCTTTGCACAATGCGGTTTCTGTTTCGTTTTTTTTTTAAGAGAGCAGAGGGTTAGATCGAGAGGAGTAATGAAGCTTTAAATTTTAGAAGTGCGCGGAGAATGAATAGTTAACTCATGATACACCGGGTTCATGATAAGAGTGGGGGTAAACCCCCCCTCATCTTGTTATATTGACCATGCGACTAATTCAACCTACGCAAAGTAGCCGCCTCCGCGATGGTTTCGTAGTTATTCAAAAGCTCTCTTACCAGCGAAATTCCTGGCACAAGTAAAGCCGCGGTCACCGCTTGTCTCACACATTCCTTTCTTTATTATTACCGAATTTAATATCCACACATTACATATTAAGTGCAGCACGAAATGTAGCGAAACATAAATTCACATCGCGAATGCCGATCGTAAAACGTTCTTGAACGTGTTTTCGGCAATAAAAGTAACAAATTCGAGTCCCGTCGGGGACATGTTTTATGTTTTTATGTCGCTCATACGCGAGCTCAGTAGAGTTGAGTGTGCTGCCTTTTTAGTACCTGACAAGTCTAGTAGAAGGAAATTGACATTTAAAGTATTCAATGAAGATGAAATGTCGAAGCAAAGCTAGAATACTAGACACCTTATAAAAAATATATTTCATTTTGTGTGTTGGGCAGACACATTTTTGTGGACGTTTCTTATTTTATCTACATCTCTCTAAAATATACAGCAACAGAACGTCGGATCAGCTACCGACTGGCAAAGCTTAAGCAAAAATTATATCTTATACATAATATTATAGATATAGTAGGAACTTTTTAGTTAAAAGATACCCAAGTGAATTACATACTTTGAAGAACTTACTACAGTATAGTTTTCTCCCGACTTTAAAATATAATGAATATATGCCGTTAATAATCTTGGCGGTGCTCTAGAACACTTAGATAAGCGAGACTGCCAAATGCGTTTAAGATAAGACGAGCTTTTGAGACTGCGTGTCGCCACTGATACGACGCAAGACGAACACGTCACGCCTCGGAGATTGTGATTGATTTTCCGCATACTTGTTATTGGCTTAACGAGTTGTTTATAATGTCTGTAAAATATAGTACTGTAGGTTTTGCCCTTAATTACGTAAAAACAAACACATAGATTACATAACTCAAGAAACCGTACATTGTATTTAATTTATTGAAATAGACTGCATTAGGAAAAGTTGAAGCTGAAGAAAGTTGATTATGTTGTTATTACAGAAGATGTTGTTAGATGTAAAATCGTAACGATGACAGCATTTCTTGGTACGATCGCTTTCTCTTAGGTTGCACCCTATTTTACATATTATCGACCCCTCACCTTCAACCCATAAAGGAACCGACGGCCCCCACGAGGACTATAACTTTTCCTCGTCTCTTTGTTTCACGCACTTACGTAAAAACACTGTACCTTTTGACACCTACATTATTAAGTAGCCCGTATGAAATGCTTTTATACGCACAATATACAATTTATGCGTATAGTAGCCGATAGTAGTAGTGGTATTACAATCCATTTTAGGTATATACGTCTTTGCGATATCCCTGAAATGGTAGCAATGTATAGCTAATAATCAAAGAGTCGAAGGTTCGACTTCCCCATCGGGTCTTTTTTTCTGAAACATGTTGGGTTTTGTCTGGAGACCTGGATTTTAAATGGGTCGAGTCACCTTGTTGAAATGTTATATGGCTAGGTTATTTCTCCTACTATCAAGTGGACCCCAACTTTGTTTCTCCTCCTCCTCTATATATAATATATATAATATGATGGGTATAAATGAGATCACTGATGACTCGAGATTACTTTTTTTTTAATTGTACTTCGTAACGCACACTTAACATTCAGTCCCGCTCTCAAGCGTCTACTATAAATTCCTAGTGTGCAGTAAATCCACCGGAAAACAATCTTTTCCGTTTCGAAGTTTCCAGGCTCGCGGCGGAAACCCGCAAACAAAGACTCCCAGTCTATCGCGGAGTTTACGGGAACAAACATTTTACTGGTATATTTTGTATACCCACGCTTCCTGATGCAGAAACAATATTGTTTTAGCGTTATTTGTAAACAAAACTTTAAAATCTGCAACTATGATTCGAATAAATAAATAAATGAATGGACTTAACTGTTTGAAAAGTCTCATCTTGTTACCGAAAATGGTTGGTTTGAAATGCGAAATAAGTCGATAAAAATATATTTAAACTACCACCCGACGTTTTAGATACTTTGCTACAGCCGTAGTCATGGGGGATCTAATAAAAATACGATTTAAGTGTCTTGCTTCTCTCGATGCTTAAATAAGTGTATATCTATTTTGTACGAGCCGTTTGGCAAAAGAAATAAAACATGCCGCATATTTCAAGTCAATTAAGTAATAGTTACTTTTAATAATTTATCGATTAACATTTGCTTGAAAATATGTGGATCGACACTTGACATTATGGTATATCCTGTTGCCTTCAAATTGAGCCAGAAAACGACTCGTAAGAGCGAACTACATCCTCCGTCGAATTGTGTACTGCGACACGGCTTATTAATACGCATTAAATATTACTTAAAAACAAAATAAATGCAGTCTGCATAAATAAAAATAAGTAAATACTGTCTATAGTTTACGCGAGTAGTACACATTTAAATAAGACACTTTAACGGTTTAAAACGCGATGTATTAGTTAAACTGATTTGAAAATGATATTTAACTTCGGCCCGACGTTTCGGATGCTTTGCAGCAGCCGTGGTCATGGGGAGACATCATTTTCAAATCAGTTTAACTAATATATCGCGTTTTAAACCGTTAAAGTGTTTTATTTAAAAAATAAGTAAATTGGCAATTACTAAACGCGAATGAAATCTTCTTATGCCGTGAGGAAAAACGTAAAACTTGGAGGCGAACATATACTGAAAAATACAAATTAGTTCTTCGATAATACACAGACATTTTAAGGGAACGAAATTCATTACTTTTTAGGGGTTTGGGGCATTACACGGCTACTTACTTAATATTATAAAATGCAAGTTAAAAGTACTTTGTGTAAAATGTATTTAATAGAATCATTTCCGTTAAAACTATTAGTTAACTATTTTTTATTTCTTTCTTGGTTTTTTGACAAACACCTTCTAGAGACACTGTTTCATATTATTTGCGAAACAAGCTTGTTCCTTACCGGCTGAGTACTTAAATAAAGAAGTTATTTTACGAAATTAAGCTTAAAGTAAATAATTGACTAATCATCTATTAATATAATTATAAATAAATATTTGCGTTTCAAACCTTCAAACGTCTACTCTCGCGTAAGCGACACTTATACAAAAGTTATAGACAAAGCACCATAAAAGGTAAATATTTCCCTTGCAAAAGCCTAACATTTTTTTTTGGTTTGACTAAAAGCCTAATTTAATTTGATAAAATAATATGCTTTGTCGAATCGACCTGTTCACGTGTTCGTCGCGGTCAGCTGATATATAGCACGCTATCGTGAAGTGACGTCAGGATTTCCCTCACTTGGGTTAGTTATTGTCACAATAGGTGACCATGTGATACTATAGAAGCCATCATCAGTATTTAACTGTAGTTAGCCCCGAAACAAGTAAATAAGAACAGTAAAATACTATTGACTGGGGATCCAATTTCATATATTTTCAGTTATTGATATTGAGTAAAAAACAACGCTTTTGTATTGGACAGCGCCTCTTAATTATTAATTTTCATTTTGTTGTTAGTATTTGTTATGGCAACAAAATAATGCAATGTGTGCTACGTGTTCTAATTTCAACAGGAAATCGAAGTTGGTTTTGATTTCTAATATTACAAGAGATCGAAATTGCCTCTTTGATTTTTCTTGCTCTATTAAGTGACTAGTATAAGAAATGTATTTATCTCATGTACAAATGTTCTATTATATTGCTTTTAAAACTGTTTATGCGATAATTTCGGTTAATACATAATAAAGTAATTACCCCCCCCCCCCCCCCCCCCCCTCCCCCCCCCCCCCCCCCCCCCCCCCCCCCCCCCCCCTTTTTTTTTGGGGGGGGGGGGGGGGGGGGGGGGGGGGGGGGGGGGGGGGGGGGGGGGGGGGGGGGGGGGGGGGGGGGGGGGGGGGGGGGAAATTTTTTTTTTTTTTTTTTGGGGGGGGGGGGGGGGGGGGAAAAAAAAAAAAGGAAGGGGGGGGGAGGGGGGGGGGGGGGGGGGGGGGGGGGGGGGGGGGGGGGAAAAGGGGGGGGGGGGGGGGGGGGGGGGGGGGGCCGGGGGGGGGGGGGGGGAGAAGGGGGGGGGGGGGGGGGCGGGGGCCGGCCCCCCCCCGGGGGGATTTTTTTTTTTGTTTTAAATTTTATAGGGCCTTCTTTGGAAAAAATTAAAAATTATGTTTTAAAAAGAATTGTTCTTGAATTGTCCTGTAGAAACGTTTAATCAGGAAGTACTCTAAATTATTATAAAAGTAAACGTTTGTCTTTTGTTGAAACATATTTACAAAAAAATGTGCGCATATCTCGATCTCGAACCAAATAATTAATTGCCATTAAGAGAACAAACGGCTTGCGATACACGTTAGCAGTTTTGAAAAGGTTCGCCCAAAACGACGATATCGACGGAACGGCGGCCTGTCGGTATGTTTGAATGGTCAATTTGAACTCCCACGCAGCGCATTGATTTGCTGTTAAGTACAAAACGGGGTTCGTACACCTCTTTCGGATGTAACGTCGGCTTAATTTCCGAGAAGACCGTGTGAGTGTTAATTTTCATTTTTTTATACACTGCTCTCGTTTTTTTTTTGTTTTATTAATGCATTATATGTTATACGCGATTTAATGTTGCATGTTTAGCATACTGTTATAACTATATACGTTGTTACATATTTTTTTAACAATTCAATAAAAAAACCATGGCATTTATATTTGTTAGTATAATCATTGATTATTATTATGGCTCTTTAGTAGTTTATTTATACCGCTTGAAAAATACATCAAATTTTAGCTTTAGAGTATTGAGACAATGTTATCACAGCACTACTATTGAATCTTAAGCCGCAGACTGGAGACCGGATCTGTTTCCTGTAAGTTGCATTTCCCGCGTGACGCGGAATGAATAATTCATTCGCCGCTCGGATATCGTTCGCCTCTTCGTTCATTCGAAAAGTGTTTGAGTTAATTTCATTCACGCTTTACATATTGAACTGAACTGGTCAAAATGGATGTTAGCTGGATGTGTTGGACGGACTTTAAGAGACATACATCTGTAATATACTATATTATTAACTAGCTGTGACAATGACTTCGTCCGTGTAGCAAAGTTATTTTGGGCATCAATATTTGTTTTTGCAAAACTCCTCTTCATCTTTATAGATTTAAGCTATTGTTCACCACGTCGGTCGCGTTCCGTCGTTTTTTCAAGTTAATCATAAAAGAGACTATAGTGTCGCGGACATATCTTTTAGATCATTTTAGGAGTTGTTTTCTCCACAGTTCCCGCTGCTTCGTCGCTCCTATTAGTCGCAGCGCGATATTTTATTCGCCTTCCGCAATAAACGCTTTAACCAACACAAAAAACAAACAGTTCCCACCAGTAGTTTCTAGGATTAGCGCGTTCAAATAAAAAAAAAACTCTTCACCTTTATATATTAGTATCAATTAACAATAACATAATTTTACGAAGAGGACGTTTTAATAACAAGACTATATGAGTAATTTGTAAAAACGTTATATATAGTGATGTGTGCCTAGTTCACCTCAGGGTTCGGTAGACCTTCAGCCCACCCAGGCCGTTTGGCTGTTACGCATTACGTAACGATACAAAAACAAAAGCCGTGACCCTCGTATGTAACGCGTGCCTTGAGTTAGGCGATAACGTATTGTCTATTAATTCTGCTTTAACTGCGTTGAAAGTCCGATCAAAACCGGTTTGAAATGTCTCGGTTAGAAATCTAAGCAAACAGACAAATAAAAGATGTATCATGACTTTGTCAGTTAGTTATATAATAAACATATCCCGAAAACAAAGGTTCAAAGGATAATTAGCTTGACGTTAGAAGATTTAAATGCAAACATTTACATTTAAGAAACTTGGTGGGAATCCATCTCATACTACTTAGTTGTGATGTCAAACTGAACCTAAGTTTGGCGAACCAAACATACAACTAAAAAGACGTTTATTAATAAAAGTAAAATCCCGTTTCCCATCGTGGGGCATGGGGCCAACTAATTTCTGCGTCGGTTTCACTGATCGTTTTTATTTACAGTTAAATAGTTGATCAGACTTCTGGGCCCTTCCCGACCGAAGCAATTTATGCTAATATAGAGATACCTTAAGAAGGTGAATATAATTTTGGCCCAGTTAAATGTACGCATGTCACAACAGCTGCGTTATCATGTATTATTCGCACGTGGTCGTGGCTTCGATTCAAACGTCCATCAACGTCGTACAGAGGACGGCGCCTCCGGACGGATAACGCGCGATTGTTCACTTCGCCATCTTGTCGCTTGACAATTAAAACCTTGACGTATCATTGTGTATGGGTTTTAACCTACTTTAAAAGTGGAGTGTGCATAACATACGTGTATATAATTATGTTATAATATCGATGGCACACGAGTGTGTTTACGTGCTTGAAAACGATGTCGGGCTCGAGCCCATTTGAATCCAGGTTCCGTTACTGGTATAAAACGCGGACCGCTTGTATCGTTCGTTTTAAGAATTTAATACCCATTGTTCGCACCATCTTGGTTTTGCTTAAAAAATGTTGATTAACTTAAACTCCAGTCCAGCCAATCAATTCTTTGAAAAGGGCGATTTGACTAATGTCCCAATTATTATCTCTTCGCGATGCAATCTCGACAATGATTCGATAATTTTCATTTGGTCGCATGATCATAAATTCGTCGGCAATTTCATCGGGACGGCTTATGTCTTGTTTCGACCGTTTAAGGCATCTGTAATAACCCGCCGAAGCTTTACAGCCTCAATGAAATGAAATATTCGTATAAAATCATTTGTAACGCAGGCCGTTTATACCGGAGCGATTAGGATTTATTTTATTTTAATTTAACAGTTTCTACCTCTTGATAACCATAATCTACCACTCGTTTGATAGCTGATGATTCTTTTTATTAGTAGTAGAAAGAAGAATACAGAATATTTAATATTTTTCTTGGTAATTTGGATTTAAGTTTTTTAACTAATTAAAGGTAGGTGAACTAAAGGAAAAGTACCAGTTATCCAACGACATTCAGTACGTGTAAAACAACGCTGGCCGTTTAAAAAATGGATCTGGTGTATGTTGACCCTAAAATATGATTAACAAATTGTACGAAATGGCTCTCTGATTTTAATGATAAGGTCGAAATGATATGTCATTCGCAATTTCGAGAAAGATCGACCTTAATTCGCGGTGAGATTGTTAACAAATATATTACGCTACTAAAAGAGTCTCTCTCTTTTCAGCAACTATTGTTTTAAATTTTTTGATATAAGAAAACAGAGATAATTTTGTCTATTTTAAAACATTACGCATACACGACTAGTAAAACAATTGTTATTTACAATCAAAGGCATTTAATTAACACAATTGATGATAATTTTTATTAAACCCACACGCGATCAATCATATAATTTGTGTGTCAACATTAAAACGCAATTTAGGCATTACTGGGACGTAGTTACTATTTTATTACCGTTCGTATAGTAATAGGGATAATGGGGGCAGTTCCAATTAAAAATTTTTGTTTGTTATTTTGGAAAGTTACACAAACCCTTTTTTTCTGTGTTTTGGTTACGTGGATGTGCTCCTGTTTCCGCCTGAGGGGGGGGGCAACCACTTGTTTGTGCTCCTCTGCCCTGCCCGATCGAAACAATTAAATGATTTATATAAGTCGTTATGTGTATTGATTAAAACTGTTAATTTTTCAATCGATTTAATTTCCATAACTGAACATTGCAATCCAGCGTGTTCGAGTAGAAAAACAAGAAGTTGTAAAGCTTTTAGACTTTAAGAGCTTAAGCGCCGGCCAAGCGCTCGTTAGGCACACAGAAAGTATGCTATCTTTCGGTGGGCCCTAGACGGCGAATTGACCTAGATGTCGGAAATCGATTCTAGACTACAATTTACTTGTTTATTTACTGCTTCTAGACCGGAAAATTCTATTTCTACACGAACGTTGGACATGCAAATTTAAATAGTTCACTCGCTGTGGACGTGTACTGTACATTTAATATTGCCTTAAACCGAATTTTCTGGAGCAAATATCGTTTGATAGGAATGTAAAGAATATATAGATGAATACATTTTTTCCTTTCCATTGACAACGGTTTAAAATATTGTATTAAGTACTATGAATTGAATTGAATTTAACATTTCACTTAGTTGTATGCGATCAATGCTAGGCTAGGCGTAAGTATAATACATAAAACTGAGTACAGTTGCCAACTTATTTTTCTCTAGCGTTGAAAGGTCAAAAGCTAAGCCAATAGCGCCTAAGTGACCCAAACACCCCCGTATCATATATCCCATTGGGGTCACGTAAAACTTGAGCCTCCCACGTGCACGAAACGTGACTGACTCGCGTTTCAAATATAATAACAGTACAATTCAATATCTATAACTCGAGAGCTTCGCGTGGATCTCCCTAAATAGTCCCACAGTTAATGAAAGCTGCTTGGTACGTTCTTTTTTGTACTACTTATAAAACATCATTTTATTTCATTTACGTTACGAATTAGCTACAGTTTTTTTTATAAAAAAGAGAGCTAAATCATAATCACAGGTTCCAAAAGGGGCTTGTATCACAGTCATGCTGCACAATCTTGCTGTTCTACTGTCGGCCTGTTAAACACTTTACATATTAACATTTTATAGAAGTGTTATCTACTATTTTGTAATTACTGATATAAATAGAAGAGTGAGATTTTTGGTGCAACCGAATGCAAACAGTAGGTACAACAAAATAATTTTTAAATGCAGTAGCTGCCACTCTTTATAACTTTCCCTTATCGGTCTCGGCATAAAGTCTTATCTATAAATAGACCTAGTATAATGGTTATCCCCATATCGAGTATATATTTCCCTTTAAGTTACTTGGGATGTATATACCTAATACGCGTTTTGCTTTCTTCCAGTTCTACTAAGTGAGACGATCCTCGCAGATGACACGTTGGAGAATAAGACCCTTAAGATCACCGATTTCGGTCTCGCCCGGGAAGTGTATAAGACCACCAGGATGTCGGCTGCCGGGACTTATGCCTGGATGCCGCCTGAGGTACTGTTCTTCTAATTAAAACAATACTGTCTGCAAAAGACTGTGAACCTTTTCCGATAGAGTCTGTGCGTTCGATATGCACATGTGAATCAATTTATCTCTGTAGTTTACGCGGGTAGAAGAGGATAACTTATTTTTAACATGCATGCTTTGCAGTCGCAAAAGCCGTAGTTCGGGGGGGACTAAAGATGAAGGACACCTAATGGATTTTTATAATAGTTAAAAGTTAACTTTTAATAGTTAAAACTGTTATATTTAGATACTAAAATTTATTAACATCAAGTAATTTTTAAAAAGTTACCTTTTTCCAAAAGTTTTTGAAAATTATTGACAACGAATGTCCGTTAGATGTCATTTTAGTCTCCTTAATTAGTTTAGAGATAATAATATAAGGTTTTGGTTTTGGTTAATATTCCCTCACACTTACATTTTATTTATACTTCTTTTACACACGGGTCTTCATGGTAACCGTTGATCGTTCTCTATGATGAGCAATTAAACCATACTGTGTTATCATCATTGTAATAAATCGTTTTTCTTTTCCATATCATGTCTCAAAGTAGCAAAGAGTTACAATAAAAAAATTCGTAATAATACATTTCAGGTTATAAAGAACTCGACGTTTTCGCACGCGTCGGACGTATGGTCGTACGGCGTGCTGCTGTGGGAGTTGCTCACGGGCGAAACGCCCTACAAGGGCATCGACGCCCTCGCGGTGGCCTACGGAGTCGCCGTCAACAAGCTAACGCTGCCCATACCCAGCACGTGCCCGGAGCCTTGGCGGGTGCTTATGGAAGGTGGGTTCCGACGTTAGGGTGTGAGGTATATTTAGGTGATAGGGTAGCATTGGACGAAACCGCCCTTTATGCTCTCTACCCGACCTGCCCACGCTCCTATTGTAAACTGCCTCGTCATAACTTTTCAGCATGCTGGCACTCGAACCCTCGCGAGCGACCGCTGTTTCCAGAAATCTTAGAACAGCTGGACCGAATCCGTCAGTCGGAGTTCACTCGGGCGCCTCACGAAAGTTTCCACACAATGCAAGACGGCTGGAGAATAGAGATTGAGGAGGTGCTTCGGGATCTCAGAAGAAAGGAGAAGGTAACTCACTCATCCATTTGGAAAGTAATATTTTTAGGTAGTCCAAATTGTACGACAACCGAGTCCAGTTCCTATTTAATCAAAAATTCCATCCTCTTTATTTTTTTATTTCGTTGTCAAGGGTTTTTGAGTAATCAAGCAACAAACCTAATTTAACACTCTTTTCGCTTATCATTTATTAATTACAATTAAAAAGTCAGTGTCTAATTTTCGAAAATTTAATTTGATTTCCATAGAGCTACGTTACTATAAGACACCGCATATAATCATGTATTGAACTGTATGCACTTGGAAGCATTAAAAGACACATCCTAAAGTATTACTCGTAATACAAAGTCACAAGTATTCATGTTTGCTAATAGAGTTATATAGATGTGTTATTACAAATGAACTAATGCAAAAACGTCTCCTGTCTGCTTACATAGGAATGCAAAACTATAGAAGAGGTTAGTTTTGTAGCTAACTCTAGTTGTATGTCGTACGTTGCTTTTTATGTGTTTTTATTAATGCTTTGTCTGTTTAAGTGGTTTCATTGATATTGTATATTTTACGGCTATGTATATATATGTAGGTAGTATAATACTTATTATTGAGGTTTTATTTTAAGTATATTTAACAAATGAACTTTAAAATTACAGCATGTACCGCTCTTTTTTTTCACAATTTGTGTATGCTATAGAAATTACCATACATTAATGTCTTTATTTGGCCGTTTTGATAGTACACAGAGCTGATTTTTTCTGTTAATCAATATCATTTAATAATATACGAATAATTATGTGCTTTTGAATTGAATTTTATTTAACGGAAAACGACTAAAACTACTTTAACTATTGTAACTAGATAAATGCATGAAATACCGAGTATATAATAGTTGGTCTATTTCTGCTCTAATGAATAGAGGGAGCAAGAATTTTGACTCATGTAGGAATAAATCTTTTTCAGGAGCTTCGATGTCGCGAAGAAGAATTGACTAGGGCTCAACTGCAGCAGCGGTTAGTAGAACAGAACTTAGCTCAGAAGGAGCGAGAGCTGGAGATGAGGGAGATAGACCTGGCGGCTCGGGAGCTTCACATCCTCATCTTCGCCAGTAACATGTCGCAGCAGCCGCCACAACCTAACAAGAGAAAAGGTTAAAATATAAATAAAATCTTTTAATAAACGTCATGCATGTGTTTTCCAAGGTGCTTAATTATTACAACGTAGCATAATAGCAAATGATTTTGTAACCTTTGATATTTTTATGTAGGTAAATTCAGCAAGATCCGCCTCCTGAAAAAAGACACTATCTCCTCACCTCTCGACTTCCGGCACACGCTGACAGTGAGACCAAACGACGAGTCTAGCGTGAAACAGCTCGTCGCCGTCGCTAAGGACACACCCCCCGGATCGCCGGCCATCATGCGCGCGATAGCACGTGAGTAGCATTTTTTACTTCCCATCGTGTCCTCCTTCAGCGAAAACTACTTTGGAACTACACAAAGGAAACAAAGTTTTATTAAAATTATTTGTACGCAGTTTTTTAATAAGCTTTAGGGTTAAAGAGAATATTCTCAAAAAATCGAATTCAATAATATTTGTATAGAGCTATCGTAATGTAATAATTTCGATTAAACGTTAAATTGAAAATATTTTCAGTGCCAGCAGACGGCGTGAAGGGCAAGACTTGGGGTCCGTCAACGGGCCACACGCGTACGCGCACGCACTTGCCGCTGCCCGCGCTACGTCCGCGCCCACACCGCCCCGCCGCCTCCGCACCGCACCTCTCCCCCGCGCGCGCTTCGCCACATCGGCATCCCGGTAAGTACTAATTTAACAAACAAATGCGACATCTATAAAATTTATCAAAAAACATTTTAACCGATTAATTATAAGCCAGTACAATACTTAATGTAAATTTATAATACATATATAACTTAATTGAACTTTAGAAATGTTATAAGTCTTAAATTAGGCATATTAATCACTAAATTTCTATAATACTATTTCTCTGACGGATTCGTTGAATTCATTGCATTATGCCATTCAATTTCGACAAAATTAAATAGACTGAATAGAGCCATCGATAGTCGTCGCGCTTAAAGCGTCACCTCCGAACCCGCCTCCGCTTTAAGCGTAACGGCGGTGGTCTCCCGGCCTAGCCGAATCCCACATCCCTTATTCATACGCTGTTTTGTCCACGCAAAGAGACGGACGCGAGCGCGGGGCTCATAATAAGCGCGGTGGAGCCCAAGCGCAAGGCGCGCAAGTCGAAATCGCAGGTCCGCGCGCCCAAAAGCGAGCTCGCCGCCAAGCGCTCCGGCAGCCACGACGACTTGCTATACGAGAACGACGAACCGCGCCGCAACCGATTCCTCCTCTGTCCCATGTTCACGTCCGCCGCGGACCTCCCGCACCACTACGACACCGTCTTCGACATTCCCGACAAGCGGAAGGGCTCCCACGGGGAGATTAAGAAAAACTTCCTCAAGTCGATCCGATCGAACAGCCTCGCCGGCCTGCTCGCCGTCGCGGGCAGCCTCTCCTCCGACACGACCGAGCTGCTCAGGGACGAGTGACGACCGCGTCGCCCCACGTACATATCATTCGTTGTAACATTCCCCCCACCCGCGCACCTCCCTCGTTGTTCAAATGTCGACTCGTCCCTTAACAGGTCGACGTACGATTCCCAGGAATTGATGTAGTTGCTAAGTTTATCATAAAATTATAAAAAAGACTTATTTTTCGCTAGGTTTAGTCTTAGCTTAGGACCAGTGTTAGTTGAATTTATACGAATTTCCAAAAATCAATGTATTCAATTTCGATCAGACAATAGTGGTTTAATTTAAAGCATTTATTCAGATCTTAGTTTAGGCTATGATAAGACAAGTCGCTGGCAGAACTCCTCTTCTTTTACTGTAGTCGGTCGAAAGTTGCCAGTAATGTAGTAAGTAGCGTTAGTTAGAGGTAAAGATCTGTAATGTAAGGTGAACGTCCAAAAGACTTGTTAGTTCCAATTGACTGAAATTCGTTTAGGGTTCTTGCCAATTCGTTCGCCGGCAACGCACGCTGGAATCATTCGGGGTCGTCAAAAAAAGTCAAAACATAAAAATGTACTCTTCGATTCCGACGTTGTGTCCGGCCTGAAAACTAATTTATCTCGATTTCTCTCCTCGCCGCTAAAGGATCGTCCGACAATCTGCCATATCCTTGTGAGTATTTTTCAAATAGATAGTTTTTTTTTGACTCGTTTACAATCAAAAATGTCACAAAAGTAGATTTTTTAATTACGTGGCAGACGCAAGTAGTGTTAAGCGAATATAAAGTACTGATCGTATGCAATGTAGAGTATGATTTAGATTGTGTGCGTGTTGTAGATTAAATATAGATTTTGTAATTTTTTATCAGTTTTTTCCTTTGTGAATTGTAAGCATTTGTTTGCTTCCGGCCTGTTTTTAGTTAAGCGCTGTGCATGCTTATCAGTTCATAGTTCGCTATATACGGTAAAGTTTATGATCTTATATATGTATCTGTTGTACTTACTCGAGAGACATACATACATCGCTTCGTTTCTTACACTATGTCATAATGTGGCACGCTTTCAAATGTTTACAATGGTGTAATCTATTGTTTTTGGAAGCCTGTTTGAATCTACATTCCATTTAGAGAGCGCAGTTAAACCGGTACTTCCACTCGCAGGGTTAACTTACCTTCTCTCTGTTGGCTCCGTCAGACAGACTTTCAAAACGAAAGAGTAGAAGTAGGTACATAATGTAAGATAGTACAAAATATGACTTTCCGCTGTAACATTGGATAATAACAAAATGTTCCTTGGTGGTGGACCTAGACTCGAACGAAATTATGTCGAAATATCACCAAAGCTATAGGGAATTAGGGCTCCGTTTGTAAATTGATCGAATCGAAACTCTTTGGTGATCCGGTTCTATAGTTTATACTTAATTCTATATATATCAATAAACCTTTTCCATAAAATCGAATCTGGTGTATTCTTTTAACATGGGTCTACTAATAAAGCTAACACTCCCCTAACTACGATCTATGGCAACGCCCTAGATGAACATAGACAATAGAGGTGAAGGAAACCGAAAACGGCTTGAGCTTATCTAATCTGGAATCTAAGGAGGATAAATTAATAAATATAACCATTATTGATCGAAGTTACAAGTCAGAAAGCCATGTAAGTATTTTTTTCGTTTGCTCCTCACTGTTCACACGTTCATCTCAACAATTTGGGTGATATGATAATCGAAATGTGGACTAAACAACGTATTTGATCGTAGCAGTCTCAGTGTGTCTAACGGGTAGATTACTTTAACTATTTAACATCTAAGTGCTATTTTAAAAGATAATAGCGATATTTAAGATAGTGTCCCGTTCCTAACATTTCAGCCCTTTTATTACGTATTTGTCTTATAAGAAGTATTAGAAAAGCTATGTAATATTAATATAGCGGACGCATCTTTTGTCCCACTCTAAGACTTATTCGATCAGATCCGTAATAGACAGACAACCTTCATGTTTTACATTTCCATTCCACAGACAGCCGTGCTTAGAGTTAATAAATAAATGAAAGTTTTTTTGGGAAACCAGCTCTTAGAAGTCCCTTGAGCAACCTTCAAATGAGATCCTACGTTTTTTAGAATGTGCGAGAATATCTGAATACATTCTGCGCGTACGCAGCAGACAAATGTACGACCACCGTTATTGCCCCTCAGTGCGGCTGTCTGTATGTGTGTGCCAGTAGTGCTTTATGTTGCTTTGTAATGAACTGTTTAGCATGTGTAGTTACTTTAAAACACGCGCGTTATTCGCACTATTATCTCGAAACGCACCTTTCTAGATATAAAACAGTACAAAATAATTCTTGAAAATATGTAAACTTGATTAGAATGTAATTATCTTTACTGGAAGCCATTAATGAAAACTTCACCATTCATCAAAAAAATAAGTCACTTACCATCGGTTTGACTGCACTGGTGTAAATCTAAGAAAGACATTTGAAATTGTTGTTCGTAGCATCGATGTATTATGATTGTTAGATGTTTACCGCTCTTTACAACAAACGCAAAAACGCAATAATTTATCCACAATTAACAAAATTATAGATGGCGTTGTGCTTAATAATATCAAAAGATTAATTAACTTCTTTTACGAGTTTCTTGGAGCCAAACGTAGTAACTGGTTAGAAAAGTAGTATTTATTTATAGGAATTCGCTTTAAAAAAGATATAGATTTTGTAAAGTACTACATCGATGCTGAACGTAACTGTCGTATAGATGTCGTGCGCACACCCCTAGTCTAATGCCTATGTTTCTATTCACATAGGTTGTTTTCTTCCTTACACAGACTTCAGTCCGGACGATTGGGGTCCAGAGTACCCTCTGAGCACCTCTTCCAGATACACTATACCTATGCCGACGCTATACAGCACGGAAGGTCGGTATTGTGACATTTTGTTTAAAAGAGTGCGCAAGATTTATCAATATTGATTTTGTAGTTTTGGTATGAAAGAGTAACCAACAATTAAAAAGTAGTATTTGACTATTTAAAGTACTAGGCTGTATTTATCTAACACTTGTCACCCAGTGAAACTGATATTCCATCTTATAAGAATGAATTATAAAGGTAGAGTCGATAAAAAAGCGACTAAACGTTTTTTCAGGCTACAAATACAAGAAGCCTAGCATAATCGAACTAGTGCTTTACAACATGGCGGCGCTGCTAGGGGGCGTGGCCGCCGGATATGACGTCAGAGTGTCCAACGTTAGCCCACTGCATCCCACCTTGCAACCGCACAGGTAAGTAAGACTGTACAGTGTATATGCTTAAAGATAACGACAAACAACCTCATGGTCTTGTAACATGGTTTTGTTTAACCAATTATTCATTTGTATTTTCAGGCCTGAGCCAGAAACGGACGTGCTGAGTCCCTCCGTTTACGAGGGTTTCGGCTTCGCCCACAATACTTACCACGGCCCCACTAGACATGTGCGGGCGCCGCTCAACGCTCTCACTGACCCGGTGAGAATA
This sequence comes from Leptosia nina, assembly GCA_963661955.1. Classification (NCBI taxonomy): domain Eukaryota; kingdom Metazoa; phylum Arthropoda; class Insecta; order Lepidoptera; family Pieridae; genus Leptosia; species Leptosia nina. The sequence goes on along the minus strand of CAVLEF010000004.1, from coordinate 506,517 downwards.
TTTCTCGTATTTTTGTGTAAACGTCATAACTTCGATTTAAAACATTAAATATGCATAAAAGAAAATCACATGATTATTGGTATAGATGTATTGTAACTGTCATTGAACACAAAAAATAATGCAATTTCAGATATCCAGCCTTCAAGCGGAAGAACAAAAACCGCTGCGTTTCACAGACTCGCCAACGCACTATGCACATCCATCCTCCTCATCGGGTTATGGCCATTCCGCGCAACCTCTATCAGGCACTTCAGGTCTGGGCACAAACTACACTTCCACTCAACCCACCCCCTCGCCCAGAAGGACTTCTTCCACTTCGGACCACCTGGCGGATCTTTATCATAACTATAGGGAAAACTTCCAGCCTTCACCTTCCCAAGAGCGCCAAGATTTCTTCTACAGACCAGACTACTATGACAGAACGGCCGATTACGTAGTTAAGCATCCCCCCTATTATGGTTACGACGAGTGTTCCTTCGAGTTTCGCGAACCGACGCCTGATTACCGACCTCCATTTACCCACAGACGCACGCCGTCTAATTCTTCGACGTCAAATTCTCACCCGGAGGAGTTCTCACCCAAATTTCAGAAGTACCCCAAAGAACGCCCGGAATACCGCCCCAAGGGGGAGTATCCGAGGAAAAACGACTACTCTCTCCCTCGTGACTTCTATAGGGAGCAGGAAATCGAGAGGCCGGCTAACCTCGGCTTGGAATTGGCGCCCACCAAGTTACGGTCTAGCCTCAAAAAGTATAAGAAGTCGTCCGCGTCTGGAGGAAGTTCGGGGGGTGGTACCCCCACTAATCCCACTCCGCCGGACAGCTTGACGAGCGAAACGGATAGTTCTTACGTGTCTGCGAGAGATGTATCCAGCGGATCGCAGTCTAGAGTTAGGTTAGTTTCGAAATAATTTGTATTAACAAATTATAAATTCGGTCAATTTAATGTTATATAATAGGAAACAGGAATATTTTATATATTTATTTAAGTGAATACCCGATTATTATGCCCCACTTATATTAGATCCTATCAACAGATTGATGATTTCCAAAATTCTTGTTTGAAAGTAGCTAAAATAGCAATGTCGACAATTCCAGGTTCAGCCCTGAGACAATGGAGGGCGGGGTGGAGAGACGAGGCTCCCGGCACTCGTAGCGAAGGCTCACGAAGTTCGACGACTATCTGGTGTGACACGCCCGGTGCGTCGGACGACGTTTTAGCGCTCGCCTCTTGGACATAACTGTGCTTACTCTGTGACTAGGCGTGTTTCACTATGGCGGCCTATCGCCCTATCGCCGAACGCAAAAACTTTTGTGGCATATAAATAATTTGACTTCTCATACACGGTACATATTTCTGGGTTTTATACTTTGCTATGATGAAAATAGAATAACGTCGTGTAAAGCAGACGTACATCTGTCTCGGTGCATACACCGAATAGCCTTTTCAAAGCCTCTGTACTGTACATTTGCAGCATTATAATGTTTGAAAATTTGACTTATGATATGAAATCTCAATATTTGACATATGATATTTATTAACTGTGATTATTGTGAACTTTTTGAAATTGGGACTATTACTGTAGTTTTGTTAAGCGACGAGTTTGACATACCAATTGTAAAGTAAACGAGGTAGAGAATCGTTTAGTAATTATTGTCGATTTTTGAGGACGACATTGGAGTGTGCGATAACGCTTCCTTTTGTAACACTTTTTAACAATAAGTAAAGAGGTATTTCTGACGTTTAGATATTACCAAAATTGAAATATCTTTGATATGTAAAGTGAAAAGAGTTTCTTTGTGTTCGTAAGTATTCTGTACCGAAACTCAGGTTGGACTAGGTCATGTGTTCAATGTGTATGTACGCGTTATTAAAACTAATCAAATGGCTATTGTAGAACCGCGTTTTTAATTAATTATAAATCTGACGCATTGCAATATAGCGGATTAACCGAGATTAATGAGATTTTGACTAACGGCAGCTATTTAAAGTGTTAAATGTAGCGCCTTATGTATATATCTAAAGTGATTTGTATTAACGACCATATAAATTATATTCGTAAGAGATCGAGTAATGTCGGCGTAGATGTATACAGAACCCGTATGACAATATAGGCACAAACGTGTACAGTGTAAATAGCCGGTTCACTATTTAACAGGCGTTTGCGGATTTTCGTTAATAGTACAAATATGTTAAGATAACGTTAGAGACAGTAGCCGAGTGTACATTTCGAATATCGTACGCGTTTTGTACAAAGTGTCTTTTTTACTCAATGACGTGGCGATCAGGTCAGGTCGGCTCCAGAGGCCGGGGCGGGCGGGTCATATCATTATGTAGGGTAACAGAGAGATTTAAAAGTAATTGACGTTCAATTTCCTTAACATCCTTTAAGGTATATTGCTTATCTTAAAACGCTGGGAGAGGTTGCAGTAGTTTGTGCCTTGTAACAGGGATCCGCTCTGGCGTCTGCGAGTCGATCGCCGATGTAGTCGTAATGGCTTTTGTATTCCAATTGTACTAAATCGAAGTTACTAGTCGGGATTTTGCGAAATACGCGTTTCGAGCGTGTTATTTCATTATCTGAAGGCGTAATTTAAACTTCTAGCAAACGCAATTTTGACAAATGTACAATTTTAGGTTAATCAAAGTAGATATTTTTACCATTTTCGCTAAAAAGCATTAAATCTAAAATATATATGCATATATTACTTTCGAAGAACAGATAATGAACCCTAATTTATGAATGATTATGTGAATTAACTGATTGCAACAACAAAATCATTTTTATTTTTTAGTTAAGTATTTGATTTATATTGGTAAGATACTATATCCGATTGAATCTCCAAAGAGATAATGAAGTAACAGGTTTAAAATTGTTTTACTATGACAATACGTTGATGTTATAAAGATAAGCCACGCATTTGAATACATGGATTTGATAGAGTTCGTCATAGAATCAAATGTTCTGTATCTTGCTAGACTTCGAAGTATGATGTTACTATTGTATGTAAATTGTTTAATACACCATTCTAGCAAGAGACGAGACGAAAGATTGTAACATGTAATGTTTTCTTTTGAATATCTGAAGAATATTGAAGTCTTCTGAAGCTTTTTTAATATTGTAAATAAGAATACTGTTACATGTTACAATGTTCGTTATACGATTATTGGAAGTCGACAGATGTCCCAAAATAGCTTAGTTTGATCAGCGCGTTAATAATTAAGGTGTAATATTAGCTTTGATATTAGCAAAACCAGTGCCTAATGTCTGCTGGAAAGGTGTGCCACGAATTGTGATGATGCGGGTGTTCTATGAAACCATCAGATCATGTTTCATACGCAGGAATTCTGTCAACTGAGCAATTTCTAAACGAGATGCATATACTATCAATTTGCAATGTAACAGTTTTAACTTATAACATTTGAGTCATTAAATAATAATTATTAACTAAAAGTTAAACATCTCAGCTCGGTTGGCTGTCGTTTTTAATTGTATTATACAACTTTTTTTTTATTTATTTGTATATGGTGTATTTTTATTTATGTGCAATATGCGGTAATTGTTTGCGTCCATTATTTTATTTTTCGTTTTGTAAATCGTCGTGAAACAGTATTGGATCAGTATTCGAGTTGAAATTATATTTGTAGCGTGTTCCCTGTATGATATTGTTAGTGCTTGCCGACGTCCAGCTTCATTTATTTATTTAGTACAAACCAAAACCTAACCAAATTATGTTAAGAATCTCGTGTAAGTGTGAGATAGTCACAAATTGTTTCTCGAGTCAACGCAACACTGTAAATATTCACGGCGCGATTACTTAAAATGTCTAGTCTTTTATTTCGAGTTTAGTTGGGTCAGGCCACTATTAACCGGACATTCCACGAAGTGATATTGTGCTCATCGTAAGCGTTAGAATGTATTCCTGAAGGTTCTGTGTGCCAATGTATTGGGAGAATGCCTTACGTCTGTACGTTAAACCGACAAATAAAATAGATTAAGCTTTTCACTCGGCGTTTTCATTTGCCACCGACCCCTTCGTGGTTTTGCAGTTTCTCCGTAAGAGAGGAAGCGAGGCGTAGAAAATAAAAGATACTCTCTCAAATATAAAAAGAACAATTTATTCTCTGAATAGTCGTATTAAGTAGTGCACGTATAAAATATAATATGTCCTTATAAGAAATCGTGTCTTACACTAAGTATTTACAAAGCTGACCGATGAAGGGTGATCGATCGATCTTTATCACATAGTCGTGCAGAAATATGCTTAGTCTTATTGTAATTTGTTATGGTTGAAACCCAATATTTGGTTTAGAACTCGTCAATTTTGGTTTTTAACCGAATCTTAGTCTAGCGTCTAAAGAATCGAATATATCACAAAAACGTTAAACTCTAGGTTTAATAAATTCTACGAATACTATGACTAGCGGAATGTCTTCAGTAGACAGTCCGGGGAGCATACTTTACCACATAATTCACAAGAGCACTTGTTTCGGAGATTACAAAAACCCATCTCGACGAATAAAGGACACCAACCGCCCCTTCGTCTTTTGGTAGATATTATTTAGCTATTTGAACAATATTACAGTAATATTATTCGCAACGGAAAAAGACAGCGGAGTGAATGATGTCCTTCCTTCTCGTTTAGTTCGCCCGAACTTTATATTTAGGTATTGGACGGCTCATTGTTGCAGCCTTCGAATACAATATTACAAATATTCTTTTCCACACGGAAAGGAAACAAAAGTTTAATTTTCCACGCTTCGCAACGGTCGCGGACGCTCGTTTAGCGCCTCGTGGCGCGGTGCCAACAATACTAGTTGAATGAAGATTTATCTTCGGCTAATTTCGTATTTACTCCATCCTTTTTGCCATATACGAAATGTCCCTAAAGAAACGAAAATCAGATACTGCCACGGAGCGCTCATTGATACCGATTGCATTCAAGGGCGAGTCTTTGAACTTGTACAAACCATTCGGTCATGCAGGCCTATCGAATGCCAAGATAACGGCAATGTACCTATGAAACGAACAAAGCTAGTTATCTAAATGAAACAACTAAACAACGCCACGCCAACGATGCATGAATCACACAGACATAAAAGTTAGAAAAATCATTTGCATATCGTACGTTGCGCGACGCGAAGCGAAAGGGAGCAGGTAGGTGCCGGTGGATTTTTTGCAAACTTCGTGCATTCAAACTTTCGCCTTTTATTAAACTGCCCTAAATAACCGTGTTTCCTAGAATATCTTTTATAGCTCGGTTTATCTCTTCCTTCCTAACTTGAATATTAACGCGTTGGCAAATTCACAAGTCTGTCGGATATTCTCGACCGAGGCGTCTCCGACTTTGGTATTTAGCGTTTTCTCGTTAATCGAGCGGCGTGAAAAATATTTTATAACGCGTGTTCGTCGAAACTCCTAAGTCGAGCCCGTCCAAACGCAATATTGTTCCAACTGTACAAATATCTAAACGAAGAAAACTCGTTTTGTTCCTGCCGTAAATAGTTCACGTAACGTTTCATCGAAGAATTCCTTCTGCCTAGATTACGACTGAGCTTATCAATTTGAATTAATTTCACGAAACACCGGTCGCTTCGGAAACCCGTTTTGAAAGCTAAACCTACTCAATGTCGACGCGGAACTCGATCGATTTTCGACAAAAAACTATGTTTGCGTCTTTATTTTCGGTGAAAATGTTTTTTACGCAACTAATTAATTTTAATTAGCAGCGAGTCAAGACAAAAATATTGTACTGCTCAACAGACAACGCGACTTTGCAAGATACTGTTACCGGCCTAACGGGTGCAATTAAAAAATTAAAACCTTTCTCCCCGCGACCCGTGCGACCGTAATTGACCGTCTTCAAGTGAATAAATCGAAGCACCGTTTGGCTGTCGCGAGGCGCCTCCCGCCGGCGGACTTCGGAAGAGTCTCGTGGAGCGAAGGAAGATTAAGATCAAGGTCAAAAGAATTTGCGTCCTTGAGAACTATGTACAGAGTAATCAGTCTTATATTTGAGATCGAGACGAGCCGAGCTGCGACGAGAGGTCGACGACTTAGGTCCAGACGAATATTTATAGCCATCGACCTTGAAAAGGACACGAGGCGTCTGCTCCGGCGGACTATGAAAAACAAAATCAATATTAACTTCGCTCACGTCTCCACCTCGCGAGATTCGCACTAGCCATATCTGTATTTAGGTTTCGACATTTTAATATTTTGTTTTTATCGCAAGTATTGGCATGAAATTAAAAGATTTATCGGCGGTTGTAAAAACGCAGCGATACGAGGATTATAATATTTTACGGTATACCTACGACGCTTTAAAACAATTTGCAAAATAGCACTCCTTATCGGTTTTCACTTTCGGTCGAAGTGGCTTTTTAGTTTTTCAACCGTTTCGCTATCTAATCGTTTCCCGAGCGCAAACACGCTACGATAACCATTACAGCGATGACGAGGCTTATGTAGGCACGTTTGCCGTTTCACTGCTAATTATTACAACCGAATGTAGATTAGCGAAGCCCTATCGTGAACTGTGGGCGAAAGGCACCTCTCTCGAATAAATTTTAGCGATCACATAGAGATTTAAACATTTACGCGACTCTATACCGAAAATATTTGAAATGATGCATACAATAACGGGGCCGTAAAACCTGAGGTAACATAAACAAATAAAAACTTATTTTCGTTCTCAACTACACAACATGCAATATAGAAGCGTTTATACAGCCGACCTGTCGCTGGACAATACACATAATATACTACATGTTATCTCTACTGCCACAAATAATACTTATATGGAATTATTACGGATATTATGTAAAGGAGGACAGGATGAGGGCCTTGTGTATATAGAAAAAATAGAGAAATATACAATACACTATATTTAAACATGAAATTTATTAAAAAAACATACAGTGTTCATTTACACAAAATAAAATACCTGGAGGGGACGGGGTGGAGAGGCATCGGGTCCGTCTCCGACCCCTAATACATAAGCGACAAGTGCATACATAGTCAAATAATAGAAATACCATATCATATGATAAAGTACACATATATGAAAATGTTAAGCCAACTCTACTCACAGGTAGTCATGTTGCGCTCTCGCCGGTATAAAACTATATCAAACCTTACAAAAATACTTATGTGGCTAATTTCAAATGCACATAGAGGATCTCGAGTCTCGACTACAAAAATATTCTGAGATTGGAATGAAAATCTTAAGCTTTGGGCCTCCCAACGATCACACAGGGGCGTTCAGAACGTCCCCTTAACTAGTTATTTTTCTTTTGAGTCTTAAAGTTAACAGAAAGAACCTGTCCATTGAGCGTTTGGCCGTTGAGGGATTGGATGGCCATCGCAGCCTCGTCATACTCACGCATATTAACAAACGCAAAGCCTTTGTTTTTCTTCGTCTCTGGATCTTTGATCACTTTGATTGAATCTATCGCACCGTACGGGCCAAAGAGCTGCCACAGAGCTAGCTCTTCCGTGTCCTCACCGATATTGTACACATAGACTGTGGTTTGGTGCGGTGCCGCCACTGAGCCCAACAACGGCACCGGACTCGCCGGAGCCCCTAATAACGGGATGGGCGTGTGGTTTGTGGCTGCCATCGGATTGAAACGCTGTTGTCCTTTGTTGATGAAAGGCAGAGCTTTCCCCGGCGACGGTAATAACGGAGGCGGAGAAGCCTGAGGAAATCCCGGAGCGAAAGCGGCCGGTCTCGCTCCGAACGCAGCGCTCAGATTTGTTCCGTTAAACGCTGGAGTAGTACCATTGAAGACGGCCGTCGCGCCGTTGTACGCTATGGGGGCGGCCGACATGCCTATTCTCTGAATCGGCCTCGGCGTATTCCTGTTGGCCTGTGGTTTGTTCGCGAATTTCACTAATATGGGCCCCGCGCCGGGAATGGGCGTCTGGCCGTTCATATGGCTGATCGCGTCTTCGGCCTGCTGTCGGCTTTCGAAGCACACGAACCCGATGCCCTGCGAGACGCGACTGTTCGTGATGTTCCCAAACTGACTGAACAGATTATTAAGTCGTTCCAACGTCATGTCTGGGGGCAGGTTGCTTATGTAGAGATTCGATTCTGTATCTGGCTTATGGCTAACCTTATTCTCCGGATTGAGCAGGGCGAATGAAACTTTGAGCGTCTTGCCCTGCATCAGTAGGCCGTTGAAGGCGGCTCGCGCCTTCTCGGCGTCCTCGTGTTTCTCGTACTCCACGAAGCCGTACCCTCTGTTGGCTATCAGCTTGCAACTCTCGATCTTTCCCATCGCAGAGAACAGCGCGTACATCATGTCACGCGTCATGAGCTCCGGAATATAGTTGACCATGAGTTTGGTCGGTGACACATTGGCGTCGACGCCGCCATTCTCGTTCATTTCGTTTATCATTGTTCTTATTTGTTCACCGACTACACTACTAGAAACAAAATACTAAAAATTAACACCGACTGTGATCGTTTAATTCATTTGCAGCCTTTATAATTAATCTAGAACAAACAAAAGAACCCAAATTGTACGAAAAAGCCAACTACACGACGCCGGTTCACAAGTTCATCATAGCACCGCTCACTAACAACTCGAACAAGTTTGTTTTGCAAATGTTACCAGAATGCTTTTAAGGCCGCGAGCGATTTTTAGCCACTTTCTACTTATTTTAAGATATTCATTACTTATAGTAAAACGTAAATACACGTGCTCAATTTTTCAATAAATGTCAATTTGATTTCAATTAACAACTTTTTATAAAAATACGTGGCAAGCAGCAAGAATGTCTCAATATGAATGAGAATACCGATTATTTTTTATCTCTGGTTAGTTAACTGCTGTAGTATAAAAGTGTTCTATATAATTATTTGTATGTACAGAGTCAAGAAAAATTAAATTATTCGTATAATAATCACAATTTTTTTATTTTAATTGTAGCAATAGTGTGTTTGTATTAACATCTTCTTGTAAAAATTAGAAACTGTGAATTGCATTGCCCATCCTTACGGTTCTACCAACCGTAATCGTAGAAATATAACCTGTACGATACTGTGATCAATATCTGTGATACGTATGGTCAATTTATGTCAATGTCAAAGATTTATATTTCTTTTGCAATTTAGTTTTATTATCAGCTGTGTTTTACTTTATCAAATTTGAAAACAAATATAAGTCTTGTTCTAATCTATGTTAAAAATTCTTGACACAAATATACTGAAATCAAATTTTTAACATTTTAAAAGATGTTTATAACCAATACACTGCTAAAAAAAGCGAAAAGCAAGTGAGTACTTAAAATAGTTTCTTTTCGATTCAATAATTAGCACTTTTAAAAGTAACTAAATTTTTATTTAACAGACACATTATGGTTTTGATGGAGAGTGTAGTATCGGGACACAAATTTAATTACATTCGGGAGCGGCTTGCAGATAAGTTGGAGCTTATTCGATTTGACCCATATAGTATGTATAAATTATGTTACTATATATAAATATATTTTATAGCAAGGACTGAAAAGTGGGTTTATTAATATTAAAAGTATCATTGTATAAGCACCAAACCACTGCATTGTATGTATAACCTATTTGTGTATGTTATGCTATGTTAAGTCAGCACAATAACTTTGCCTTTACAGTAAAATTTGCTTGATACATATATGTCGTCTAATTGGGATTGAAGCTTTTTGTTCTGAGTCCTTGATATCTTGAATACCTATTTTTGGATAAAAAGAAAACATTGTTTCAAAAACTGTAAACAAATTGTGGCCCAATATTACTACACAAATCTTCAATATACCTATTATCACAATTTTAACATTACAAAGAAGATAATTATCTATTTTCCCTATAGTGAAGGTTCTTTCTCATATAGTTAGCCATTATTACTGGAATCTCCCATCTCCCTCTTTTACTTTGTACTTAAAATATATGCTTTATCTCTGTTTCAGTACAACAAGAAAGTCTTTACAAAGAAAGGAAGAAAATAAGAAGTATCAAGAAATAAATGTAGACATAAGTTTTATAATAGTTTAATATAGTTGTATTTGAAAACCATAAATAAATGTTTGAATCATTTTACTTTTATTTATGTCATGGAAAGTGGATTTTACATTGCATAAAATATCTAGGGAAGCCTAAATGTATCTGGGGAGGGCATTGAGCTGCTCGGGAACTATAAATATGTCAATACAGGGTGAAATGCTTTATTGAATTGTATTTTAGAATATATGCTTTACATGTTTACCTTATGCCCTACTTGTATTAAAACAATTGTGTGGAATTTTTAAATGAGGTGCAATTCAAACATCAATACTGATCATAAATGCTTAACAATAACAATAATTGATACATCCAAATAGGCCCAAATATTATATAAATAATTTTTCAATTCAATGCATAATTTAAAAGACAAAGAAAACTCTTACACTATTCTCACTATATTTCTATTGCTAAAAGATATAAATGATAACAATATATTAATATTTATCATGCATGTACTCCTTGGCTCAATGAAATTGACTAGATTACAATAACATACTTAGGCAAAACATTTTCAAGAATATACTTAAGTACATTTTGTATTAAATATATACCAATATATTAAATTTAAGAAGAACTAAAGGTTTCATAGTAACGTTGGTCCACTAATGATGAAGACTAATAAAATTAATTAAATTTCTGTCCATAGAATAAAACGATTTAAAATAGATTTTATACCCGTACATAGAACAATCATTTATTAATTATTTACGAGATGTTGTAGAACAACAAGTTACTAAAGAAACATACATTCTCTGTAATGCCTAGAAATATTCCTTTATTTATTTAATATTGTACTTATTACATATTACAGGTTCTAGAGACCTTGGCGATTTAATCTACATGTACTAATTTCTATTACTCTTTATACTTAGTATTTTTTGGTTTTATACTTTAGAATTTGACGCTGAACAAAAAATTAAGAACATAATATACAATTGACTATAAATACTTACTTATACATAATAAGTACCAAATAAAATCTACTGAAAAGTATACTTTTGACAGAAATACCTAGAGTAATTTCGTATATAACTGAATACTTACAGTTAATATTGACAGTTATAGAAGGAACATCTTTATTAAGTGTTATTCACTAGTTTTAAAACTTAACAACTTCGAAGTTATTTAAATTGTAATGATATAAACTAAGTTGAAGTCAGTTAAGAAATTAGTCAGTTTGTTAGCTATTGGATAGCACAGACAATGAATAATATAATTGAGTAACAAGGTGTTTCTATATATTTTTTAAAAGGTAGGTACGTATTATGGCTACTGGCACCAAATTATTCAGTTTAAAGGTATATACTTGTATCCAAGTAATATAACTCTATTAATCAAATAAGGTAAAACTTAACAAATAATGGAAATAGCCTGGGCTGGGATTCAGCCTCATAAACGACTAACCTTTGAAATTATATTTTGATTTCAGAATATATTTCACAATAAATTATTTATTGAACTCCTGAAAATTTAGACCAGGAGCCTCCAGAGCTTTAAATCCGGTACTCGATTACCGTATCCTTTATTTACATAAATAGTAAATGAATAGGTGATAAACCACAGATTAAATTTCAGCTGAAAAAACACGTCACAGATAAAACTAGAGATCACTTGTCACTTGTCAAGTCATTTGCTCAATCAAGGGAGCAATGTCGGGATACTTTCATGCGAAGAATTCCGCTTTGCTCGCCATATCAAATTCGGATTCCTCCATTTTATACATCTCGATCAGCTGAAACAACATGATAATTTCTCTCTCTTTTTTTTCACTAGGTCAGTTTGAAAAGAGATATTGAAATGTCTGCTCTACTTTATTTCGTATATGAGTTTATAAAATGCACAGATTGCAATAAGTTATATATTTTAAATGGACTCACGTTATCAATATCCTTTGATAGGTCTTCCACTTGCTTGTCATGTGACACCTTTAGCTTTTCCTTTTCACGGTTTTGTTTAATTGTCTGAGTCTAAAAAAATAATCGTAATATCATTATGGTAATATGGCGTGGTCTTTCTTTACAAAAACCAGTAATAAAAAAACAAACTTTAAAACAATGTCAGTTATTGAAGGAACAAACATTTCTTAATTTAAATCAGGTCTAACATTTTTCTACAAGAAAATAAAGATCGCAAAATTCCGTCCTGGTCACGGATTCCCAACGACAAATGGGACAAATATGACGATGGCACATCTTGTTTATGATCCTAATAATATAGTACAAGAGTTTGATAAACTAAATACATCATAGCGCTTGATAATATATATTTTACAACTATACCTTTTTTTCGTCCATGAACTTCTTGATGTTATTCTGTTTCTTCTCTCTTAGTCGCCTGTCTTTCTCCTGTTTGGTTTTCAGAGTCTTGTCGTTCGCAACTTCCTTACTAGTCTCCACACTAATCTTCGCTTGACGTGTGTTCATTTCTTTTAATTCCCTATGAAGTCATCATTTTACAATTAGATTTGTGGTTTTTCTATGGTCTAATAAGCCAGCCAATACAGGCAATAATAGGAAAGTTATTACATGATTTAAATTTTTTTCTTAGTCTTATACATTAACATTTTTGGCACCGTGAGATTTAGAAAATAGAAAAAATAATCCTGCTCGAAGGACCAACCTCTCGTGCTTAGCCTCTAGTTGCTTCATCTGTGACAGTTGTGTCTGCTCCATCATCTTCTTAAGCAGTTCCCTCTGGTCATCTAGTCGAGTTCTAGCTGCGGCGCACTCCTCCCTCCTGTGTCGCGATACCAGCTCGCTCCAAGCAGCCGATTGCTCGGTGACGAGGTTCCGGAACGCCGTGTCGTTGCTAAGTTGTTCCTTGCTGCAGGATTGATACATATAGACAAATTGAATATTACTTTTATAATGAATTGGTACCAGCTTGACATGCTTTAATTACCTTTAAACATAATCGAATCAAATGTAACTTATCGCCGTACTATTGGTAAAACGGAAGAACGCAGCAGTAAAGGAAAAATCTTAATTTTTTCTGTGACTTACTTTTAGCATGGCTCAACAAACTGAATTTTGGTTTTAGCATAATGTGATACGACCAAAAGGATATTTGTATTCGACTTCCAAAGGTCTTCTGGTCAAACTGTTTATAGATATTTTTTGGATGAGGGCTTATAATGCATCTTATAACTAAATAGAAGCCAAATACGAACGAATTGACACGCAATATATAAACTTAACTAAGAGCCGACGTTTAGTGCATATCGCGTTTTAAACAGCTAAAAGTATTGTTTTTAGGTGTCAGCCTCTCGACCATCTTTTTTTATAATATATATAAACTCACTTTTTCCCTTTAATCATCTTCTCCAAAGCCGCGCACTGTTGCTTTTGTAAGAGCATCTTCTCTTTTGCGTGTCTTTTTCTCATTGCTTCTAGATCCTTCATTTGCTTCTTACCAGTTTTCAGGAAACCCTTGTCTTGACGTAAAGATTCCACCGTTATCGGTTCGAAGACTAAGGGTTCTGGAAAAATTAAATTTTTCTTAGTGACAGGAGCGACAAAAACACTTAGCAGTAGGTACAAAAAAGTGAAATCCCAGATTCTTCGTGGGGACATGGGGCGAACGGTCTACAGTTTCCCCGCGATTCGAACCCAGGATGGCTGGCGCTTAATGCGATGCTAGGCAAGACGTTTAACCTTTTAGCTTGAGTATATGGGCAAGACAAATTTTTAAATAAAGTTTATATTATTCAATAAAAAAACTGTAACTTCATCACTCATCGCAAATTAGTGAAAAGAGTCAGATTTATTTAATAACTTATGTAAGAATATTCTTAAAAGACAAGAATTCGCTGCGTTATACGATAAATTTGTATGTAGTCAATAATAGTGATGAAATAAATTTAATAATGTGCAGATAACGTCCGTTACCGAAATAACTATCAAAACTAGATCAATGACAACATCTGATATAAAAACGTTCCGCTTTGAATTTCATTTGATAGGTTTGTTGATAGCAGTAAAAAGCGTAGGGTATGGAGTCATTAAACAGTGTTTACAACAAAAAAGTCAAGTGACGTTTCTGTTTTTTTACATGCCGAGTTGCTACAAACTTCATACTATCGGTATCAATAAAGAAATTAATGAAAAATAAGAAATACATTACAAACCAAATCTAGTTTTATAAAAATGTCTAAATTGGTAGGTACTGATTTAGACATTTTTATAAAACTGTTAAAGTAACTTTTTAATAATAATAGTTTAAGTTACGCTTAAAACCCATTACTGAGTAGTTGTCGTTGTTTTACTTGGTGCCGATTTAAAAATTATAAAATATATATATGAAATTATTCCATGTAACTAAAAAAAAAAACCTATTACTTTATGCGAAGTTATTTTTATTTACTATTTGAAGCCGGTTATTTTTTGTGATAAATTATGTTCACTGAGCTCTACTTAATAATACTTGTATCATTTAAAAATCACTTTGGAACCTACCTTTGTTATTTTTTATCCAATTCATATTTTTACCACCCTCAATTCACTAATTATTTAATTAACACATAGTCACAAGCGTCGCGGCCAGAGAGGACGACATCTCTTCACTAACGTAAGAAGTGAATGTTGCTAATGTATTAAAAATATTCCACAAGTGACGAGAAGAAGCGTTTTTATATGAATTTTAAATACTCATAAAAAAAGTCAATTGGGCGCGACATCGTAACGCAAAAAAGGTAAAAAGTACTAATTTATTACTCTACTCGTCTACATGTCTGTTAGATCATGATTATTTTTATCTGTCGTTAAATTAGTCCATATAGTTTTGTCTATATTTTAATAGATATTAAATTCAGACTTGAAATTATTGACAGCGTACATGTGTATGATACTGTATGGTAAATTGCTTGACCAAGTTTTCTTTTTACAAAATTAAATTAGTTAAATATATATTACTAGTGTCTGTAAATCACTTCGCTCAAAGCTTCTTATTATTTCCTAAACGATTTAAGTAACAGCATTTTCGTGTTATCTACATGAATGTATCTCAACTTTAAGACGCCAGCATTATAACTTAATACTATTAATAATATCCATCCGAATGTACGGCATTGTTTTGCGAAGTATTCATAATTTGTTGAGCCGGCGTATTTAACAGTTTCTAAAAAAATACCAAAAATCGCTCAATCGCTTAATCCTCATCACTTGCACCATCCAGGCTACAAATATAAGACAGATATACAACAGATCATCTCGAGTCCAGGCGTTCGTAAATGAGAGCTATTTGCGGTGTTGGCGTGTTGTATACATTTTATAAATACTTTAACCTGCTCGCGGGCAGACTTCAACTTTGAGCTTTACCTTGGCGCGAGTTCATCTGTTTAGTTTCGTTTGAAATTCGCTATATACAAACGAAAAGACCGATGATTATGAAATGGATTTTTTAGCTTTCGTAAATCATTGGTAAACCTCCTCGTTCAAATAACAAACGCAACGGTGGTTATATAGCCACAAAAAAGTTAAATTCAATCTTAACTGCATGTTATTTATGTAGAAAAGATGTTGTAACTACCCATAAGGCCATCGTCGTATAGATATTTGAAAACTTTAATTTTTTTCACATGAAGGTACTGTATAACTTAAAAATCGAAAATACATTAAACATATTTTCGACTCGGGCAGGACTTGGACCGGCATCGTCAGAGTTCCGTGCTGTTGCTCTACCAACTCAATTGGTAGAGCAACAGCACGGATGTATAGATATATATTGTGCATTAAGTTTGTGGTTTTTAAATACTAACCTTCTTTCTTCTGTTCTGGTTCCGCTTTCTTCTCAGGACCACTCTCTTCTATGCCCATGGCCTTCATGTTGTCTGTCCTCTCCTTCGCAGCGCCCATGAACGCTCGAGGGTCAGACAGGGCCGCCATGAAATCTTTGAACAAAGATGGTATTTAATAAAACAAAGTCTTTCTTCTTATGTTTAAATAAAACACTTCAATAGTTTAAAACGCGTTATTCTCGTACATTAGTTTAATTTATTTGGCAATTATTTTAACTGCGATCCGACGTTTCGAATACTTTGCAGCAGCCGTGATCGCGAAAGACACTATCTAATATATTTCGTGTTTCAAATCCTTAAAGTATTTTATTCAAAAGTACACTACTCGCGTAAACTACAGACAGTATCTAAAACGTGTATGTGTTTGCTACCCGGGCTACGTGTATGGTTATCATTTTGACGTATTAAAATATTAAACTTATAACTATACATATATAAATTGTGAACCTACCCTCAAATCCATCAGGTACGTAAATCTTCAGCTCAATATTACAGAAGAGCATAGGCAAAGACATGGGGAAGTTGGCTTCCGTCCTGAGCGAGATGTGGCGATACCCAGCCTGCAGACCGTCCAGCGGCAGAATACGTTGGCCGAGGAGTTTTCCATTCTCATCGTAAACTCCGAAACGAAGCACAGCCAGATCCGGGAGCACGACCTATATTACGTGGATATGAATATGGGAAGTATATAAGAGAGAAAACCTCTACAGAAGAATTTATATGTAGGTAGTTGCACCGAAGGTTCAGCTTCGGTCCTTTTTCGAAGTTGGTTCATTGACCGAATGGTCGGCTACCGAAGCCAAAGAAACTAAAGTGATTAGTGAAAACTGATGTGTCTCTAAATTTAAGGTTTATTTTTTCTATGTATAGATATACCAGTGATTGGAGAGAACCAACAAACATTTGAGTGGAAAACTAACTTTTCTGAACAAGAACGGTTCCTCGTTGTAGACCGGGTTGAGTCCGTTGGCGGGCACCATTCGGGTACGGAACTCCTTACGGATCGTGTCCGTGGGCAACCCGTACATGTCCACTTCCACGTACGTCCCCACTTTCTTGTCCGACAAGAACTGCCCGGCTATCACCTGTACGAGAAAATATACAATGAACAACTAATCAAGAGTGTTGGTGTATAAAATCTAAGTAAGGAGGTTGTGGACATTTGAATTAAACACTTTTAACGGTTTAAAACGCGAAATATGTTCATTAACTTCTCTAACTCTCTTCGTGATCATAGTCGCTGCATAGCGTCCGAAAAGTCGGGCCGTTAAATAAGTTAACTAATAGATTTTCTGTTTTAAGCCGTTAAGTGATTTACTTAAATGTATAAACG
Source organism: Leptosia nina (assembly GCA_963661955.1). Lineage (NCBI taxonomy): Eukaryota > Metazoa > Arthropoda > Insecta > Lepidoptera > Pieridae > Leptosia > Leptosia nina. Next base: position 489,347 of record CAVLEF010000004.1, on the reverse strand, counting down.
ACAGGCAATAATTAAAAACGATTTACCTGCACAGCACATTGTGCAGCAATCACTCCATCCACTGGCGCGTCTGCGAAGGGATCAAAGCTCCTGTCAGCTCGTCTCATGAAGTCCGGCTTTAACAGATACCCACAGTTTCCGTTGTACTCGAATTTACCCTGGTTCAGCTGCATTGGCAGGTCGGAGGTCTGGAAGTTCAGGGATACCATCTGGCAGCCCGCGTTCCAGAAGACCTGTAATTTACAATGTAAATTAAATGCTGTAGAAATGTCAAAGTTGAAACTGCAACGCTGGCGCCATCTGGTGCAGCAATATTGATGTTTTGTGGAAACTGCTAAGTCTTGACCATTGGTGTGGCGTTAAATTTCATGTTTTAAACTGATAAAATGTGACCAAATTGTTTTATAATTTTGAAAATATATACTTCGAAGTATTGGAAACGTAAGATTTGATCTCCAAACCATTTCATTTCAATGTACAGACCTGGGGCATATAGTTAGACGAGTCAGCCCTGGTTCCCTTAGGATAGATTCGGGACATTTGCCGCTTGTTGTAGTTAACGAAGTCGATAGCCTGACTCTTGAGGTAGTTCATGCCTGTTGTTTCAGCGAACGACGACATGTTGTGGTGGATGTTACGCTCTGTAAGTATTAAGGTGTTTTAAAAGGACAGCTGACAAAAGTTGGCTTCCGAGGAGATTTATACTCAAACCGGGGTTCCTGTTAAGTTGTGAGTTACAAAAAACTTTACGACACGGCAAGCCTTGAACCGGCATTCACAGCGGCCCGAGCTGATGTAATCAATGGAAAAAATTCGACGATGACGTGACGGTAGCCCAATTGGTTAGTGCAACAGATTTTGACGCTGCGGATGTCGGTTCAAGTGCTGGACGTGTCGTATATTAAAAAAAATCTAAAATCAATTTTAATTATATAATGTCATCATGTGCAATGCCATGTGAAGAATATTAAATCTTTCAAAGCTATAAGTATCATAAACATAATACATTACATTGTATTATGATTAAAATTTGTAACATAATCGAAGCTTCATAATCAACCTCGTGTTTAGAGTAATCCACAACTACTTTAAAACACGATTACAAATGCTTATTATTACAAAAGTACAGGCACGTCCTATTAACGGGGCGTAAGACAAACACATTATTGTGTCCGTTTTACTAATCCATTTTTAGAAGCATAAAATATTTAGTCAGTTGATGTTTATTAGTCAATTAAGTTTAACTAACAGTTGTTGTTTTGATAAATGAATTGACGTCCTGCTTTCGTTTCTACTCTCACCTAAAAAGTAACTATGTATTTGATAATTGTCATTTTTACTTACTCTCCGCCTCCTCAAAGCTTATAAACTTAATGGGCTGCGCGTAGTTGACCATAGAAGACAGCCAAGGGTGCACATTAGTTGTGGAACCAGTGTATTGGACCGGTGGTGGGGCGTCGTCACCAGCGGCCGCTGCTTCCACCACTATCTCTTCAGGCTGAAAGTTAGATAAGGAATTAGCTCAAGAAACCTTTAGATACTAGCATAAATAATAATAGACGACAAGCTCCGTTGATGGAAGGTAAAACACCCAAATTAAAAGCACATAGATAGCAAACACATTTGCTTTGAATATGTAATCTATAGACTGAAGCCGAAACGCGATTAAGCTTTACGGATTTTTCATCTGTAGACGGTGATTCGTGATTTCGACAGAATTTTTATAGTTTTACTACACGTTTAAAATTCAGATTTCCAGACTTTGTCTCAAAAAAAAATATTTTTTTTTAAATTTTAAATTTGTTTTACATTCCATATCGTTACATCAAGTAAAACGCAAAACTCATAACTTCTAACCCCGAAGAAATAAATAATTTCTATTAATACTTGTTTACTTTATGCCCTAAGATATAAGCAAACTTACTTTCTTATCCTCTGGCAGCGCGACAGCGGATGCGTCTTCCTTAACTTCGTCCTCAATAACGAACTGGCCCTGCCGGAACAGCTCCAACTCCTGTTTCTCTACTTCGGGTTTTAGCCTCTTGTTCTTGATCATGATCTTACGCTTCAAAAGACAGGGTGGGGGGAGTGCTGCGCCTGGTTCTAGCTGAAAAGTTTTAGTTTTTATGAGATATTTTTCTCAACATCGTATGGTAAAGGTAAGCTCAATCAGTAGAACTCTGTAGATACAGGTTGTTCGAGTCCTGTATGTGTCGTCGCTATTTTCAATCCTAACTTTTTTTTTCTTCCTTATATTTGTATAATGTATTTTTTCGTACTTGGCATTTTTGTTAAACAAATACACAATTTACATGCAATCGTGATGTTTCACAGGGTTTACATTAATTTACACTAAATCCACTTTGAGACACTGGATTTAATGACTACCTCAAATTCACTTAGTGTAAATCACAATTTCCTGATAAAATTATTAAAAATTCACAGATTTAAATTTCTTTAGTTTGTCATTTACATAAGGATACGATGTAAGCAAAGTCAACGGCTATAATATAAGGTAGAAGTCCCAGACGTGCGCGATCGATGAAAAGCGTTACAAACGTCGCATTCATTTGTTGCGGTCTTTGGCCAAGTAAGAAAAATACACTATATTGTTTTTAATACATTCACAAAGTTACAGCATTCTTACTGGATAATCCGGTAGGGGTTCCTTCATGAGTAAATCGCCGAGGATCTCGTCACAGTACTTCGCCAGCTTATACTGCTGCGCCTTGCAGCAGTGATTCTCAAAGGAGAGGATCACTGGGTAGTCTGAAGTCACAAAGGCCGTGTCTCGAAGCGCATAGATCACGTCCTTGAACAAAATGTCCGTACACATCGCCATGCCGTGAGTAATTATTGGTTCTTCATCTTCGCCTTTACCGTCCCAGCAGTCCAGTTCCACGCAGCTGAAATGTATGTGCGGCTTTATCAGATACTTTCTTTTAACTACAATCTTACTAATGATGTTTGTGAGCAAGCCGATACATCATGGACTACTTATTCTAGGACAAATGATCATTATTTCTTACCGGCAACCAGCCAAAAGGACTTGTCTGTACATCTCCACGGAGCTCTTCCCTCCAAACTGTCTCCCGGAAAGGTAGGTGTTGTGTGACGAGTTGATGTAGTAATGGGAGAGGGGTTGATCCATCTCCATGTAGAAGTCCAATCTGTCCAGAAATACAGGCGCGTTCTCGTCCGACATTAGGTATCGAATCAGACCGTCCTTTGTCAAACATTCTGGAATTCAAGGATACTGTATTATGAGAATTCTGGTAACAGAGGCGACTGTCGTGGGTGCGAGGTCCTGGAGTATATTTATTGTTAATTTTCTAGACATTAATTATTTGTCAATGTGTCATACTTATCTCGAAAAATATATGCTGACGATGTTTGATATAAAGATGAATATTTCATTTATATGGGAAGTTGATAAAACTTAGCGAAGCTATTATAATTCTGGAGCATACTCACTGGCAGCTTTAGCCTCTTCGTTCTGTTCGTAAGTATCGATAATCTCGACGGCTCGCTTGTCTTCGTACAGTGGGTAAAGGATTTCATTAAGGCGTGGATCACGCTGCTTTTCATTGAGGAAGATCACGAATTGCTCCAAATTGATTCGATCCGATTTGCCCTGCGTTCTGGAAATGTAACGACTCGTAAATCAAATACTGTATTATACGAGTAATCAGTTATCAATGTTTTAGTGTTCCTCTCTTTCGTTGAAGACGTTTACATTTATACCGATGGAAAATTCAATAATCACCAAGATATATCTAAAATGTGAGGTATAAAAAGTGTTGTACTCTTTAGAGAAAGTGTGGTCTTGTGCTTGTTGAATAAATAGTAATAGTAAATCTCTTTATTTGGCATTCATTAGTACTAGTACAGTAAAATAATACAAAAAAAAATATGTATTTTAAAGAAAAGTGTAGCTGAAAGGGTCTTGCGTCAGCATAAGTTGCAGCACGGTTATGCTACGACACTGATTTTCGGCAAAACCCTAATAAATAACGCGTAGTATTGTTATTTTTTGGATGATTTACATGGAGCGTATTACCTCAACTCACGTACAACAACGTACGCTCACAAGGATAGATTAACTATCTGCTGTATACGCAAAATTGTAATCCAAAAATTATTTTATTTTACTTACATAGTCCTAAACAATTCTTCGATATCATTCCTGGGGCAGATCTTGTGGTAGAGCGCGTAAAATTTGTCAAACGTGAACGCCTCTTTTTCCATAGCTTCGTTCTTGCCCGCGGGCAAGCCGAGATCAGAGAGACATTGGTACACCAGTTTCTCCGTCTTGCCGGAGGCGAAAGTTCTCGCGACCACCTTCACTGGAACCTTGCCTTTTGGGTCTGTTAGGAAACTTAGACGCATCCAACTAGAGAAAGCAAATATACGCTTATTAGACATTTTCAAATAGTCAGGAGGGACTGCCCCCTACCCACCATTGACTACGGCTTCAGCAACAAGTTAATAAAGTAGTAATTAAAAGTAGTTCCCTCTATCGGCATGATATGTATTTCTTAATATCCTTCGATCGATGTTTCATTGATAAATGACTGGGGTTCGATTCCCCATGACACATTTTCACTGTTGAACAATGTAGAATACTTACATGAAAGATTATAATATGTTTTAATACAACAACAGGCTTTCAACATCAAAGAGGCTTTTAAGGCAAACGTTGCCTCAAGATAAAAGGCTTTAAGAGTCGGTATAAAAGCTATAACATTAAATATGCATTACAAATACGGATTATAAGAATACTTCACGAACATCTGACCTGAACGAAATGTATTTACAGTGTAGGTATACTCGAAAACCTTTATGGAAGATGACCATTTTTTTATGAAAATCGATTTATAATCTGTGAAAATTCCGATAAAACAAATATGTGTAAGAATGAAATTGTAGTTTGACAGGCCCGATAGTTCAAAATCTATTTTAGATTGAATTCGATTTCCACCTGGTACAACATTTTTCAGAAAATTTATTTATAATTTTTCTTCTCACATCGATTGGGAAAAGCTGGACATGAAATTGGCAGATATATCGAAAATTCAGCCCGTGTCCACAGATAAAAAAATCTGAGAAGTGTCTGTAAGTATCTGAATTTTCAAAGCCAAAAAGCGATAGTGCATCGTTTTTAGATGTTATCATAAAAAATAAACAAAACATGTTATCATTTTCTCCTATGCTGCTTTTGTTACGGGTTCATTAGCTAGAAAACGAGCATTTTCAAATAAACGCGATTAACAAAAGATAATAATGTTTTAATCTGATAAAGAAAACATTTCACGACATTGTTAGCCACGGACATTATTTACTTTATTAGCGATGCCCCGAGGCGAGGGGTCATTGTCGTTACGTCGTGTTTACTGTACGTGGATTATTTTCTATATTTATTTGAAGCGCAAAATCGAATGAAGTCTTGGTAGAACTTCTTTCAAATCGATTCCTTTTTGAGAATTCTCTTCTTCTTAACATTGTTTCTTTCTACCTTCCACCAGGGACGTACTTATTGAATTCAAAATTGGGAAACTTCATAATCAAATATTTGTACTTACTTTACAATTTCTCTAGTAATTGTTCTTCGAAATAATGTTATCTTTGAGAAACATTTAATTTAAGTCCTCACCGCAGAAACATATTTATAACTCGCGAATTTAATCAAGGTAAAACAAAGCGCCTGCTTACAAAGTGAAATCTTCAATTTGCAAAACAATTGTTTTAGCTTCTATTTGTTCTTTTGTTATTCTGACTTCTTGGTGCTATTAACCAAATGAATTTGTTTTTTTTCTTTAACACCAGCTTTCCACTAAGGTTAGATTTAAAATGCGATCTATATTAAATTTATTAACATATTTTCTGAAAAATCGTTTGACCCAGCGGATTCGAGTCTTGTCTGTCACATTTTCGTTCAGATCAGATAAAATGAATACGTACTGTTTCATGAGGTTGGTCCTTGGACAGCAGTTGTTAATTTTGTTATTGTGTGTTATGTGCCGGAGGCCCTCCTTCCATACCTTCACAGAAAAGCATCATGCATGCATGCGCTGATCTTTGCATATAGTCTGTCACTACTTATACATGCATGTTGGGTTGGTATCAAAACTAAGAAGCTAATGTCGATCGATATAATCAACATTTTGAAAACTAAATTTTATATCAATAGGAGATTCAGTGGACTTTTAAGTTAATATTAGCAATTCTCACAAAACATACCACAAATATATCATATCTAAAAATCGAAATATTCTTAAACAAATAGAAGCGGACTCAATTATGTATTTATTCTTATAAGAAGCGGCCACTTGTATTGTAATCCATCGTTTTAACTTTCAAATCCATAGTTCGATGCAACTAAACTATTCCAATGTATGGTAAGCCGACCAACTGTATAATTCAGGTTTTGTGTTTACAGAATGTATGCAAAGGTCACAGAAGCAAAATAAAAATAATACAGATAAAAAAGTAAAGAGTGCTCCCGCTATTCAATTAATAAAAATAAAACAACAGAATTGTATCGCTTATATAATAAAATATTTTTTCATCGCGCAACATAGAGGCATACTCGAGTTTAATTCAATTCGAGGGTCAACTTCTATATGGCCTATTGACTCCTAATATTACATTGCGCTTTTCATCGATGAAAAAGATCTTATTTGTAAAATAGATAAGTATATATATATTTCATAACAATATAATGCATAACGTTAATACCCAAAATCCAGAAAAAGCTGAAATAATAAGTTATTAAGTAGAACTCCATAACTGCTTGCACTATGAAACACTAAAGGAGATCACATTGTAGACGACCATTACATGCAATAAAAAACAAAATGTTTATAATGTAGGTTAACTTTGTTGTGCCGTAAACTAATTTGCCACGTTATAAAAGCGTGAAGTTATTTCAAAGACATGCAAAAGTAAGGAAAATAACGATCAAAGTTAAACATTCCACGCGTAAGCATCCGACCGGGGTAAAGGAAAAGTGAAGCTTAGTACTTTTCTTATATTTTCAATATTACGAAAATTGATGTTCTCTTTAGTGACGATAGCAATAAAATTCATTATAATTTTGGATGATGTCATCCATGCAAATACCTAAGCTAATAATTGCGTCTTTATAGAATAAAACTGAGTAACGTAGCGTTATAAAGGAAAGTGTTTCTTTGGATTGAAATTAAAATAACCCGAAGGTGGCTTTGTACTGAGCTTCACCCTCCTACTTCATCCTGGTTAGTCGCGAAGGCGTCAAAGAGCCCGACTTACTGTTTCTTGAGACACGTCATCGGGCACACGTTGTTCGCTTTCACGTTGTGAGTGATCTTTCTGAGACCCTCCAACCAGACCTTGCGACAATTCCACAATTATTCCACCAGAAAGATCACGGTCGCACCCGCGCCGAAAGCGGATTATACCACATTAAATCGATAGACCTTCTCATTAGCGTTTAACATTTTTTATCAATAAAATTACAATAAATGTTTGTCAATGCGTTCTGCTTAAACATTAAATTTTCGACGAGCACAATTTTATTAACAATAAAAGAACAGTTTGCTTGAAAAATGAAGTGTTACGATCAAACGAGAGGACTCTAGCAAAAAAGGTATAAAAATCAATGAATTGTTTGCTATCCGTAAAAAATAATAATGCAGCATAGTACTCGTTAATTAGAAGAATCTCAAATTCTTAGAGTAATTAACATTTTACGCAATATCTCACTACTGAGCACAAGTTCTCTCATAGGAGAGGGTTTAAAAGCTGGCGGGCTTTAACGACTATCGCCACCAAATTAGTTGTCTTAACATCCCTTAATTCGAAACTCAAGCCGGTAAACCGATAGTTTTCTTGAAAAAATCTAAACAAGAAAACAACATTTTCACCAAGTCGGAATTGGAACCCTGTCATCTCTATGAGGATTCCGCATATTTAAATAATTAAATTTATTAAGTTAATATTTCTTAAGCTGAACTCACCTTTGCAGTGTTGGCATCTGGGCAGACCACGTGCTGGTAGTTGATATTAATGTAGTCTGTACCGCTGCATATTGTCAGGGATTTGTCTTCCAGGTCTTTGCCATGCTTGGTCGTTAGTTTATCGTTTAATTTGGTATCCTGTTTAAAGGTAAAGATTACTAAATGGGACCAATCTTAGAAGCTTAAAATTTTAAAATTTTGGTCTTAACAGTATTCTAAATGAAACTAAGAATTTCTCAGTGACAGCAAAAGTTAAGTTTGTCTTTTAGTTTTTTTTTTCAGTATGTGTATCCGACATCAGATCCTCGTCGGAGACGCTTTGTCACAGGACATAGGTAAAAGTCTTACCTTTGGCACCCCTCCAGACCTAATATCGCTGACTTGGCACAATTCTATCACGTCACCGTCCTGAAAATAAATCACGCATTTAGAAGGCTTTTGGCGTAATCCATCGAACGTCTGACACGTTCCCAAAAAGCGAATCCCTGTTAATGGAGTAGTCGGGAATTGACGGAGGATATTGCGGGTCCCATTCGAATACGACGGATGGCTTCGATTATTTTTAGCCTTATCCAACGCATTATTGAGTTGTAGTGTGCGCGCACCTTTATGCGGTGTCATGTTGCGAACGTTGCCTTTTTTGTATACTTGGAACGTAAAAAGTATATTTTATATTACAATGAGCTTTGAATGAGGAAGGTATAGTATGATAGAGAAGGACAGACAAAAATGGACCCCTTACATTACTCCAACATCAAAGTAAGATATGCCGTCGACCTTTTCAGAATTCGAGAATGAAACCGAACCGTGGATTCACAATTCACGGGTTTTGACGCGGTGGAATGTTTTAATATTCTTACTACCATTTGATTGTAAGTTTTTTTTTAATTTCCGATGAAAATCGAAATATTTATTTTCTTATCATTGGAACAACAAGCCTGTTTTATAATAATGTTGTCACGCTGCTTCTGTCGTTATATAAATTTAAACATGAAAAGACAAAATATCTAAGTGATTCAAATTTCACTAAAATACTCATTGCAGAGGTAATCCATCAATCAGTATTTTTATAGTACTATTGTTTCAACGAATATAATTCTGACCTTTGCGTATTTAATACAGAGCAAGAGCTTGAGTCATTTTCATTAAAAGGGAGAACAGTTTCCTTCCATAACGACAATAATATCCGTCTGTATCGAGTTCCTCAGGATATGAAGGTTCTTGTGCGATGCTAGTATAAAGTAGTGGGGGATGGGGCAGGCAGCTAGTTAGCTAGCTAAATAGCTTTAGTGCTCCCAGATCGATATAAGTTACCGGGTTTTGTTCGAAATTTGAACCTTGGACATTCCGAAGTTTTTAGAAGAAAAATTTAAAGAACTTTGATTTTTTAAAGCAAATAAGCATATCATATATTATATTTACATTTATATAAATATTTCTATATTTATAATAAGGACATAAGATTGTATAAATAAAAAATGTTAATAGAAATATTGATAAACCGTTGATGATGTAACCCTATTACGCATTTTTTAATCATTGTAGAATATTTTAAATGTTATAAATCGAAAGTAGTTACAACTGTGTATTGTCGTTTGATATTTAAATTTCTTGTAATATCAGCCTGTCGGATGGATCGTCAATAGTGATTTATTTTTAGATTTGATACAGCCAACTAACTATACCTACATAGTAGTAATATTGCAAAGAGGGAAGGAAAATATGATTGAAGTATGTTCGTATGTTACCAGGGCGTTGAAAAACTAAGCATTAAAAAATCTTACGGAAATAAACGGTATCAACCTAAATTCCCAATTAAAGCTAAGTGCGCCAAGTTCATTTCGCACTTCCCGACTTCTGGCTAATCAAATAAAACTTGTTTTGTCCTTCATTCGGAAATAAGGGGCTACGTCTTGCGATGAACGGTGATGAGATTTTCTCCTTATTACAATTTTTTATTTCATTAATATTCTGTTGAATTCCAACAGAAACAGAGTGTTAAATGCAAGAGCTTCTCTCATGTACTTAATGGTATAACGGTTATATTTTGTTTTTCTGTTAAAGACTAAAGCTGTACGACTGAACCAAGGTAAATTAAGAAAAACAAAACAGTCTCGAGATAAGGCAGTGAAAAACACAAACTAATACAAAGTACGAGTAATGTGGGTTAGTTGAAAGAACGAATCAAACTAGCATAATGAGAAGAACATGTAGTACTCTTCATCTCAACAGCTCTTGCCACGTACAATTCTCCTATATCGGAATATCTCATTGAATAATAGTACAAAGCAGAACAACGCGCATCACAGCTGAGGGCTGACCTAGATACGATATCTGGAGCTGTCAAACTGTCGTCTGCACAGCTTTGTTCCTATAAATGTTGCTACAATTCCCTGTCTTTGTTCTATTATTTTCGCCATGCAAACAAATTTCGTACTGGCACATAACATTTTAAATTTTAACATCTCTTGTCTATGAGAGGCATTCAAAAACTAATAACTCCTTAGGAGACACCAGTATACCACCACCATTGAGGCGTCACAAAAAGGCCGGAAGCTTAATCTTCGACAAGGGAAAGAAAAAACTTATTGTGTACGACTTTGTGAAAAAAAGTAAAGTATTTATTAATGAAGTTCGTGGATTTTACAAGTTTCTCGTATAAAAGTGAACATTATTAAAAAATGTATTCAGAATAAGTCGCAAGACGGGTAGAATAATGGACGGTAGTTCGCAACTGGAGGGTTAGCTCGTAACAGCTTGTTAGAAACAACAGGGTCGAGGGTACTTATGACCCTCGGAGACATAATAACATCTACAGGTGGAGTTTTCGCCGGAAAGGCTATAGAAGGTATTTAAGGAGCTTTTACTTCTTAGTTGGAGGAACGAAAGGAGAAAATAAAAGTGAATTACTAACTGGGGTTAATTAGGTCAAGATGTATTGTAACGGGTAACGTTTGTAACGATTTTGTGCGTGAGCCTGTAGTTATCTCTTAAACCACAGTCATAATACTGACAAAAAAGTGTTGCTTTATAATGTTTATGTTATTCTGAATAATTGTAATAATTTAATTTATAAGGGCATCAAAAATGTATTTACTCATGCCTTTGACATGTTTATAAATATTAATTCAATTCGTTCGCAGACTCTACGATGATATTTGTAGTTCTTTTTCGTAGGATTCAATTTATATTTGAATTTATACTGTAAATAATAATTATTGTAATTATTGTAGTATACTACTATTTTACAAATTCAAAACCAACACCGTGTCTTGCACATTCGTCGATAGAGGAATAAAATTAGACATTATAGGCCATTTCAGTTCACGATTCTATTTAATCGATTAGTTCATTGTAACTATTTTAGAATTCAATTATGTTACAATTGATTTATGTTTAAGCTTTTGCTTGCGTTATAGTTAGTAAGTTACTAACGCAGAAGACTAAATTACGAAATTGATTGAATAACCAAAATAAATTGTTGAACGACTCTACTTTTCGAAATACATGTTAACCAAAAAGCTTAACACAATTCGAGCCAAGGCACGCTCATGATTCAACTCAATTTCCCCATTAGGGGACGGAACGTAGGTGAAACATAATCTGTGCGAACGTGTCTGCGCCTAATCTAATTTCGCTGACTGCGATATCTTACGAGGACTGACACTGCACACGTGATGCCGCGTCGTACAATTTATTGACTGCTACATTAAACCTCTCCCCCCCAGGGTCTCAGCTACACTTTCTGGTGGATGAAAGAGGTTATATACACATAATTGTGACTCAAATGCCAAAAGTGTTCGGCAAGGAAGCTGTGAAAAAAACATTTCAAAGCCGTATATCACAAACGCTTGTATTTAAGAAAAGGAGTTGAAATAACATCATCACTTACCTTCCCTTCACTCTTCCAATAGATGAAGAAGCCATACTCATCAACCTTGAAGAGGCATTCCTTCTCCAACTCGGTGTTATCCTTTTCTTCTGTCCATCTATCAAACACAGCTCCCTAAAATTGATTATATATCTTATTTAAAACTGTACCGTACACATTTTAATATATTATTTTTGCTATTCTTATATCGGTTAACTCTTCGAAAAGTACAACACTTATTCTAATGTAGATATATAAACATACTCGTTATACTATATAATAATCTCGTAACAATTCACTTGAAAATAATAAATACAATAAAAACAAAGGATTACTTGAAGCAAGGGTTCAGGAACGGGAATCTGCCAGTTGAACTCGAACCGCTTGGTCATGATGGAGCACCTTCACCACCCGACCTTGCGACCTTCACCACGATGACATTCTGGAATAGATTTTTTAAAATTAAAATAATTTATTTATATCTTTCCTTAAATGAATAATTAATTAATTACGTGTGACACGTGTGATCAGAACAGCAAGGGTTCTAAGATCACATCAACGATAAACAGTATGTGCAAAATCTTGTTTATTAGATCTGATAAGGAGCGAAACCCGAACACACTCGTGTGTACATTTCATTGCCAATACTTTGTATTACTTAAAAATAAAAGCAGATTGTGAGTAGGAACTTCTTATTGCTCATAAACAATGATTTAATGTACAATAGAACGTAGCTATATTTTCGAAAATAGAATCCAACTAACGACATCTATCAAGCTACAGACTCTCTTTGTCGTTCAGAACTAGAAGTTCCTGTAATTACCTTCCGTTCACGTCTCTTGTAACTCGGAAATGCCTTGAGAACTTTCAAGAGCTTATTAAACTAAAAAAGTTACAAAGCTTCGGAATGTGCCGCGTAGGTGGCTTATCGACTTGCTTGAAATTAACGAGTTCTTCGTTTCTATATTTATTTTTATCCATTTGTATACAAGTATGTAATTTTCTAGGCTAGGTTTCTCTTTACACGAGTGCCTGATTTTGTATAAGTAGTTTCGTGGAGTGTCAAATTTTAAAATATCAAGCTAAGATTTTATACATTTCAAAGAAATAAATTACTTTAAGAATTAAAAGTATTCTACAGCGAGTATCAATTATTAAGCGTTGATAAACTTTTACAAAAGCGTTTTACCTCATTTTCGCGAGTCTAAGCGGATTTGGAGACGTCTGCAAATTGGAGCTTAGTAACTTCGCCCGTTCCGCTACAGTAATTCTGATGTGGCAACACTAGAGTATTTTTCGTATGAAATAACACAGCGGTGTTATTTCAAAAAGTAGGGCGGGATAACAACGGAGACGGGCGTAATTAGATAGATTTCAACGACTAAATTATTTATGAGTGTGAGTGAGTGAGTATTTTTAATTTTAGTCGATAGAAAATAGTTGCATGACCGCCAGAAGATAAGCATAAAAGTACTTGTTTACTCAAGTTAAATCTCTGGCCCAAAATGATCCCTTGCCTGATCAGCGTGAGGGCGATAATACCAGAATTTTGATTTCCATTTTGCAATTATATTTGATTGTATACGTCCTCTAAGAAGAATGATCTTCATTGGTATGATGGATATAAAAAAATATTTTAACAATACAATACTAAACTTTTACCTCATAAAGCAATGCATCGTTCGATTAGTTACACGCAGAAAAATAACGCATAAACATGTCGTCGTTGTATAATGCTACCTACTATCCTATAATTTTTTTTGCTCGTTAACCAGCTATTAGAAATAATAAGACCATGCAATTACTAGATAAGAGCAAAACGAGGTCGCAAGGTTAAAACGTCATGGCGTCATGGCATTCAGATTCAAAATTACAATGCCTTTAATCCGAAGCGTACTGAGAGTTTTATTAGAATTTTCCGTAAATTATTTTAGCTCGCTTCACGTGCATATTAAAATTAGGTACCTCATTAGAGATCTCGGGTGATATTTAAATTTTAACCGTAATTCTCGTATCATTTTGAACTTGCCCTATTTTCATTAGTTTTGTTAAGACTCCCGCAGTTTTAATTTAATTAGTTGAATTTAATTTTAAATAGTAGTACTACAGATCTTTAAAATCTAATTTGCAAAGTTTCACTTAGCATAGTCGTATATTTTCTGTCAGCAATCCGTTTAACCGAACTGTATACAATAATAATAATAAAAAATCAATAAATTAAAAAACAAACATTTAAGTTAATTCGGAACTGTGTGAAATAAGAATATTGATTTAATTCTGTAATCAGTAAAGTAAACATAAGTATACTTAAAAAAATTAGTACGTAAAGTCAGAGGTTCTAAACGTTTTAGTTCTTTTAACCTATTTCGAGTTATTTACTGTTAGTAAAGGTAATTTTTGAGTTTACATTCTCTAGTGTATAGAAAGCCTAGAGGCCAAGTGATGCGATCGATAGGTATATGACCCGGGCTGGGCTCGGGAGCGCCCGCACTAATTGCCATCCAAGTGATTAAGAGCCATTGTATTAACCAGATACGCCCGCTACTTACGAATGCTACGGAACAAGCACATTTACAATTTCCAGAAGGAGCCCGCTTCATTAAAGGTTCTCTAAATTATAATGTTTTTATAAGCTTTTATTCACCAACGGACGGGAAACGGGAAGGAACACTCGACCAAAACTAAACTTTAATTTTTTGAAGATGACAGGAACCATAGCGAGACGTCCAAACAGCTCGATAACTTGAAATGTGTAATCGTACAATCAAATACATGAAATAAAGAAAAGAATGTACAAAATATGCCATTTTGCCCGTAAAATGATAGTACAAAATTGTTAAAATGCTGTTTTCTTTATATATCACTATAAAACGTCTTCAAACCAAAGAGTCACTGCAACAAATGAATTATTTAGCTCCTAAATACAGCCAATGACTTCGTCGGTTACTTACTATATATAAATCAGAACTCAAAGTTAAATCATAAGTACGGCTCAAAGCATTTGCTAATGAGGCGTAAAGACGGCGTTGGAAGACGAGATCGAGTCAAAGTCAGGACGATATTTATTACTTAAGTGGTTATAAAAGTGTATATACTTATGTCAGAGAACGAGGGGCAAGCACGGGGTCACTTGATGGAAGGTGAAATGTCCCTGCCATATAACATCTCAACAAGTTGCTCTGTGGATCTATTTTGGCTTTGGATAATAAAAAATCAGCGAGCATCTAAATTAGTTTTTACAAGCCCCAAAATAAAGATGACTTATAAGCTTAAGCTGTTACTCACGACGTCGGTCGCGTCCCTTCCCGTCGTTCTTGCAAATTAATCTTAAAAGATAGACATATAACGTCGTGGACTTTTGTTTAGATCATTTAAAGAGGAATGACTCTTTCGTACATATTTTTAGGTATCTTGAATTAGATATATACTACACCCGGAGGTAATGGAACCTTTTGATTATTTGTGATGATATTCTAAATGTAGGATATACATTACTACCATTAGACCAAAGAGACCGTCAAAACAAAATGTACGTTTATATTCCATTACTAAGTGTAGAAGTCCCTAGGAGAACTTGACTGACGTCGACTTAGGCAGCTAAAGTGGCATTAAGCTTAAGGTCGTAGAACCTGTGGCTGTTGGTAAATGGAGATGAGTTCGTAATTTGGGCATCGAAAAACTGAACATTCTTCTATAAATAAGACAGACGACATGGTCAATGTCATTATTGAAATGCAGAGTTGCAAAGTGTAATATTTTTCACATATTGATGCACATGATGACATTATATAAATTTAAAAAAAAATACGACCCTGCTGCTCGTGAGCCAGAGGTGACTTCGTGAAAGATGTGTGAAAATATTTCTTATCTTTCAAAAACTACCCGCAAAGTTGCAAAACCGCAACGTACTAAGCGTTAACTAAGCTAACTAACTTAAGAAAATTCCTTACGATATTCTCCGAAGTCGGTGTTTGCTTAACGCTGTAGCATAACAGAATACTTAATTATATGTGCCAAGATATTGCGTATGCTTTTGTTCGCTTCCAAGTCATTTAGAATAATTTATAGGTTCTTAGGCTTCCCCGCAGAACATCGCGGGACGAAGGCATTTGTTCAGTACTTTGAGCCGTTTTTACTGCATTTTAAGCGTATAACTCGGATATTTATGACAATGGAGCCCGAAATCGTTCACGGGGGTGTCGTAAAGTAGATATAAAATTATTGGAAATATGTGATATAGGAAAATTGATTTTCGGCATAATGTTGTTTGTTTGAGATTTTGCGAACATAATGGATTTTCTATGATATGTGTACATTTTAATCAGTATTGGTTAATTCGTTCCCAAGTCCTAGCTTCTAAATATTGAATTGTAAAAAACGTGTTGTTTAAAAATCTAAAATCTGTTGAAAAAATTCTCGACTCGGGCAGGACTTGAACCGGCATCGTCAGCGTTACTTGCTGTTGCTCTCCAATCGAGCTACCGAGTCAATAGCGTGGAACGCTGACGACGCCGGTTTAAGACATGCCAGAGTCGAAATTTTTTTTAGATCTTTAAATTATATAGTGCCTTCATAATATGTAAAAAAAATAAAGTTTTCAAACTGTGTTGTTGTTTTTATTAAATAACGCCAAGCAACAAAAATAAATTTTTAAGCTATATTATTGCTCTATTAGAATTATACTTAAGATAGATAGAAGATAAGAAGAAACCACTCTTTCACTTCTACTGTAACGTTGTAAGATTACTCGGTATTTTGATGTGATTAAAGGCTTTATTTATTAATTGTCTTTAATTTTACTCACCGGATAAATAATAAAAATAAATGCACTTATCAAACTACAACTATTATTTAAATAGGCAAACAATTGTCAAACGAGTTTATCCCAGTAAGCGCAGTTTGAAACTGAGCGATGTAACTCGAACAGAAATATTTTAATCTCATTTAGTGAAGCCCTGTTAATGGAATTAAAAGTTAACGGGCTTTGATATTTTATCCGTTTTGCACGTGAGACCGGTGACGACACGTAAGAGACTCTTTGAGAGAGAACCTCATGAAGCTTTAGGAGGATAGTTTGCCGAAAAAGTTGGGAGTCAACGAATTATTCATAGGCTTTGTTTTAAATGCGTTCAGAACGGGGGACTTGGTTTTGCGAAAGGTAGTAGGAATAAAGTCTGTTAGTTACAATAATTTGTAAATCAGTTTAAATAATAAATTTCGCGTTTTAAACCGGTAAAAGTGTTTTATTTAAATGTGTACTACTCTCTTAAACTATAGACTGTACGTGATAAGTTATTAAATTATGAAATAACTGCGGTTCATGTAATAGCGATAAAAATCCTTTAAGTAACTTGAAACGAAATGTCTCCGTAAAAACATCAGAGCCCGTTTTACACATTTCACAAAATAATTTTCGATGATTGCGCAAAGAATGTCAACTACACGGAAAATTTAATTCTCTGTAGTACTCTCCCGGGTCATGTTAAAAGACCTTTGCGACATTCCTTTATTTTTGGTTACAGAACACAGAAGGTAATTACATATTATGTTTAAGAGTATGAAACAAAGTAAAACTTGCTAACAATTTTAATATATATATATATATATATATATATATATATATATGCACGTACAGAATATATTGCATAATTGCAACTACCACTGTACTATACCTACACATCCTTAACATATAATTCCATCTTAATTATTTACTAGTTAAAATATATTAGGTATATTTAAAAATTTACGATAAACTTTTTTCACACATAATGGCATTGTATAAACGACACGGTAGCTCAATTAGTTAGAGCTGCAGAACGGATCGCTGTAGATGCCGGTTCAAGCCCCGCCCATGTCCTCAAATTTTTATTTAATATAAAATAATTAAGATTACAGAAAGTCCCTGTAACAAGATATAACCCGAGTCGAATTTTTTTTTCAATTTATTTTCGATTTTTAAAATAACATATAACTAGTTAGTACTTCTAATATTTTACGAGTTCATCCCATCCACGACACGAGAGTAGGCGGCGACAAGTTTTAAAAGAAAATAAGTAGTTTCGCTCGCAGATTCCCACTTGCAATCTTTCTCTGGAATACTAGTTTATTTTACGGAAGTCATCATTCCATTTATTTTGTCTTGATGGTAGATTATTTTTGCATTTATGTGAGTACTTCTCCTTTCGTAATTTAATGGTTAAACGTGTGGCATTGAGCTTAGGTCAAGTCCTAGATTCTAGGTACTACTAACTACTTGTTTTTTTATAAATGACCTCCAATATGTTTCAATTCATAAACAAAATCAATCAGTAAAACGGAAAGAGGAATTTGTTCACCCCATGCCCCACAAAGTGAAACGGGGTTTAACTAACCTTGCGAACAAACATTGGAGTTCCTCCTAATGCAGACAAACCATCCGTATCTGGAATTCATAGTTTACCTTTGGTCCGGTTTAGCACAAATTTATCTAGTCCATCTATAAATCTCTAATTGAAAACAACTGCGGAGTAACTTTGATCTCGCAAATGTTTTATTAGATTGAACTAAAGATTCTTAGAAGATTCTATCTAGACTTCAACAATTGTGCGCTAAGCATAACAGAGAACAAGAAATGAAAAGGAAATACAAGAAATGTACCTTTGCTAAGAGGTATTTTCAAAATATTGTTTAGTATTAATACTAAATTTTATTAATAAAAGAACACATTTTTAAAAGTCTTGCAATAAATATTACTGATATTTAGGCAGGAGTGACTAGCTTAACGCACCTTTAATTTAATATTTTATAAAAATAGCTCATTTAAATAAACCACTTTAAACGGTTTAAAACGCGAAACTAAAGTGAAACAATTTTACTGTGCAGTTCTTGCGTAAAACCTCAAATAATAATAGTTCAAATAATGTAAATTCATTTAAATAAAGTAAATTGATTAAAAATTTGATTGAACTGTGCCCCTACCCTGACGGAATACAAATGACCTCCTAACGCCGGGCTTCAGTTTGCAGCGGTTAATTTGCGGATGAAACGAGAGACCCAGATTTGTGGGGTTTAGTGGTCTCTTTTGTCGTATTTAATGGATTTCGCCTCAAGCGGGGAAGCTTAATGGTCTAACTTTTATAGTTTCACGCAGTTTATTGTCTATGGAATTCGGCCTACTTCTACCTAATGAGATTCCGTTGTTTTCACTGTATGCAGATTAGAAATAGAATGTTATTGTTCCACAGAATAACTGAAGCTGAAATAAAGCCGGGCGTTAAATTGCCTCGCTGTTTAGTCCTATAAACTATGGGTTATGATGAGGTTTTAAGTACGCACGTTAACAACTGCTCTTTTAATGAAAATCGATTATAAATTAAAAACATTTAAGACTCGGGCAGGACTTGGCATCCGGCATCGGCAGCGTTCCGTGCTGTTGCTCTAATCAAATGAGGTAACGAGTCCTGCACATCATCGTCGATTTTTTTAACCAATTAATACATGCACCTCTCGCGCAATGTAATTTCAACCTTAACACTTGTATCAATTAACAATTGTTCAATGTAATATTCATGAAATCATTGAAGATAAAGCCTTAGTCGAGTGATGACAGCCTACTCTAGTATTCTAATCTATTCATATTATGATGGCCTGGAAAAACTGAAGAAAACAGTTTTCAGAAGTAACAATGAAACTATTTATTCTATTTACATATGCAATACCAGAGAGTAGAAACTATAGACTTATACAGTGTTGTGCATCTGTCTCATTAATGGAAGATACATTTTATACGCAATACAGAATAACATAACATAAATGTTACGTCTACAAACTATTATCGGAGATAGCATAATAGTATAGAGCAAGAACTAACATGATAATAATGTTTGGAAACGGATTAACCACGATTTCTGGCGTTGGCCGTGACACGCGCTGATTCACGGAAACAACGTAAACATTATAGTCTAAGAGCTAGCGTTATCCTGAAAAGAGCATTCTTACGGTCGAATTGAGAACCTCCTTTTTTGAAGCCGGTTATAAAATGGTTACATTTCCTCTATTGTATCCTATTTTTGGGACTGAAGCGGATGTTTCATGACGTCGAATTAGGATAGATGATTGATGAACAGGCATTGTTGTTATTTTTCTATTGAGTAGTAAGTAAAGTGACACTTTTGTATGAACACGACGGAATGGACATTTTTGCGTGTCGCTCTTAAACTAAATGGTGTACACAAAGATCGAGACAGCCCTAACGATAACCCTGTGTTTCGTAAACTGATTTGACTGTGAAAAGCGCCGAGGAAATCGGATTTAGCTTTATTACATTGGAGCCGAAGATCTGTGTACTAAATGTATGGACTTGAATCGCACTCGCGCGACGTCAGTAGCCGATAAAGATATTCTTGAAACAAATACTGTGATGTTGGATGGTTTGGTGTCGTTTTTAATGTAGTTACAGGCTAAAATAAAAGAAAAGGCCAGCTATAATACAAATACGAGAATTATTAAAGAAAATAAGTAGATTTAACAATCATTTCCTTTCTATAAAAAAGTTTTTAAAGAACTTTTCCTATAAATAACTTACATCGCCGGCATAGTATACCGATTGTAATAGTTCTTGTGCCACATATATAAGCATTAATAGATAAAGCAACGCTTTTTCTGAAACTTGAAATTGTTAACCGATCTTAATCCTTCTATCTTGATAGATATTTTAAATATGATAAGAAAGTTTTTAAAGTTTTAAATGCCCTTGTCACTATTAAATTTTCGATGTTGTAGAACAATCCCTCTGATTATCTATGAAAAAGTTGAACAATGGAAATACTGTTTAGTAGTTGAAAAGCAATACTTAATGACTAGACTGTTATATTTTACGGTAATTGCATAACAGAAACGTGTCTATCCACGAGCACAGTATAACAAACAGTAGCGACAACCGTAGCAAATCTCCTAATCCACCCGATTATCAACGAATACATTATACAACGGAATTCTATACAATCACGTTTTGCTGAACGTGACGAAATCAATTTGTTTCCGCTCTTGGAGCTTTTTGTTGTCAATAGTTCCTTTCGTTGAGAGTACTCCTTTATATTTACAATTATATTTTAAACACATCATCGGCATCAATGTAGGACCAATAATTATCGAGTTGGCGGTTTGATACCTGGTCCGAAATGTTAGATATCTTCTGGAAATTTTGGATATTAAACCTGCGTTTTATCCATCCATCCATCCATCCATGCGTCTGTGCATTAACCAAATATTTAATGGACCTTGACCATGAAATATCGTAAAATACACAACATCGAATAAATATCTAACCTGTGTAGTAATTCTCTTATACCTACTTTTTTCGTTATTCTTATGGCAAGGCAATAAGATGCTTTTAAGAATAAATATATTTATTTCTTAACACTGGTTCTTTTTAATAGTACTCATTATATATTTATTTTATATAATATTATCTTTAGTCGGTATGGACTTAGAAAATCTGTGTGTTAATATTAATAGGATTGTCTCAAACCATATAAAGAATTACAGCAGTCCTTGCAAGATCCGACCGATAAGATCCATTGTCATCTCGTTGAGACCCTTCTCTGACCCTTGACCCAATTTCATGTCAATTATTGTCCGTCCTCAACAGACTTGTAATATCTTAAGTGTTGCTGTCACGGTTTAAGAAGTGGAGGCGATAGGTGACAAATCAGTCAGGTATATTTCTGTGATTTAAAATTTACTTTTTTTTCATGACAGAGGAGGACATTAGAGTTCACTCGATGAAGGTAACCTCTACCAAATAACATCAACACCACCTATTTTGGCTTTGAACATATGTAAAGGCACAGGCTGAAATCGCAGACGCATTTAAAATACAGATTTTGCCTAAGTCTAACATAGCCTAAATAGGTATAAATTGCTTTAGAAACAGGTTGGGCCCCATCTGTCCAATCGAACCCACGACCAGATAATTATTACGATGCGTTGCTAGTATTGGAAAAACGAGACCTTATACTATCCCTTAAAGTTAATAAGAGACAAAAGTATATTATAATAGGTATAAAATGTATTTTCAGTCTAGTCAAGTGGGCGATTCTTACTCAAGGCTCAAATTTTCTCCCGCATAAGACAGGGTTGGCGGGCTTCAACGACTGACGCCATTAAATCAGTGACGACAACTGGAGTCTGCGGCTTAACGCGTTTTCCGAGGTACGTGGCCGATGACACCCCCTACTTCCAACCTTCCGACTAGTATTAGATAAAGTTACAAAAACCAAAGTAACATTTCCTCCGACTCAAGATGGGGCTTCGTTGTTTATGATTTATTAATTAGAAACGGTTTACAAGTATGTATATAAAACTTGTATATACCTTAAGTTTCGGCCTAGTCAAGTAATAACAAAAAGCTAGTTACTATTTACAAAGTAATCTAATAATGAAATTTCAATAAGGTCGATAAATTACGGTTATTTTCCATTACCCATATTAAAATGGCAACGACTATTGTCACGCGACGGCGAGAGGAAATTTTCCAAAGCACTCGTGCTTGCTTGTCTTACCTAGACATGCCTACACTATAAAGTTGATTGAAATATTAAATAAGATACTCTCAATTGTAAATTTCATTAATAATATATATTTTGTCTCAGTTATTCCAATAGCAAAATAAATGACTCGTGTATTTAGAGACGCGAATTGAAACAATAGTTGAACGTAAAACACACAAACAACGTAAATATAACGTGAGGGCAAACAGAATAATGTAGCCAGGTTTGTTTTGTTTGAACAAATAAAAGGGGAAACGTCGGGGCCCCGGGGCCCAGTCGAGGGTCTACTTTGTTTATATAGGGATTAGACAAAAAATGTTTTTTTTTTTATGATAGAGAAAAACAAGCATGGAGCTAAAATACCCTAGCCATAACATCTCAACAGAATGTGCTGACGAACTATTTTGCTTTTCGATATTCAGAATATCCAATGCCAACCGAAAGATAGTGAGTTTATTATCGCTGTTTTAATAAGTAATCAAAACATCGCTTTTTGATAAAACGATATTTATATCAGATCCGCTATTAGATATTTTGACGGAATCGTTAATCCAATTAGGTATAGAATTGTCTGGCTAATAAACGGGTTGTCGACCATGTTTGTACAAATGTACAAGTTTTCGATTCAGCCGCTCGGTGTCCACTGCTGGACATAGGCCTCCCCCATAGACTTCCAGTACGGCCGGTCGTTCGCTAGTTGAATCCAGCGTTTCCCTGCTATCTTGACCAGGTCGTCGGTCCACCTGGTAGGAGATCGTCCAGGTTTTCGACGTCCGTACACATATTTTATTTCTATAGAGTATCCATGTATTGTAGTGACGGGGTGGTTGAAATATCAAAATACTGAGGTAAGAACCACTGGTCACAGTGAAAAAGTGGTAAGACCATCCGTTTTTGGATTCCTGACTGCCGAAAGCAAAAATACGTCACGATGTTATAAAACAATCCATTAAGAGCTTTAATGTCCTATATCGTAAAAATCTAGCTTGGTCATGATTGGGTACATTTCATAATGTGTAAACCTTGTCTTGTGTAATTGTTGTAGTGTTTATTTGCGAATATTTAGTAGGTTTATCTGAAACAAAGCTCTATCACCTGAATATATGGAAGACCTTTTAAATGCGCTATAATCTTGTCTAAGGGCCTAAAAGCTAATGGATCGGGTTTTCCGATATCTACCCTTGGGGCATCAAAATGTACATTAAATAATAATCGTATTCGACCAAAATGGTATTATTATTACTTTCATGACATGATACGATATCTCTAAAACATCTAAAACGTGCTGTTGGACTTTTGGCTTTGGACATTCGGAAATCCACAGACTGGTCCCGATACGCGGATTAACAAGACAATATTTTTAGTGTAGTAAAATACTATTAAGCAAATTCTATTAATGAATTTAATACTTATCATTTTTCGTTAAAAATTATTTAATTTTACTCTAAAAATTATAAAAATTACGACGTTTTTTAAGACCTAATGTTGTAATGTGTTGACCTGTTTCTTCAGATAAGCAAATAAATGAGGTTAGAGGTCATATGAATACAATATAGTAGGTATGTATTTATATATATGACCTATTAAATAGTGACATTAACGTTCTTAGTTTCTACCAGGCATTCATTTCCTTAAAAACGCTCTTTTCTCAGTACAAAGGGTCTTGAATATTCATGCAGCCAGCAGCCGTCGGTCTTAACTGGTATGAGTTAGTCGTGTAGACATTATCGTCGCCGACTCTAGTGGTGGAGTGGAGCCCCGCCCTGCGCCCCGTGCGAACGAGGTCAGATTTATACCGCTCGGACCCTTGGGCGAAGTTAGTTTTGCATATTTTGCGACCGACTCGATAACTTTTGCATTATGAATGCTATATGTATGTGCATTTTAAAAGACCTTTCAAATAATAATGCATTCTCATGTGACTTGGGAATATTACTTCGATCTATACATACCTACAATTCAGAGCCATTCATATAATGAAACGCAAAGAAAGCAACGGGTAACTATACTAATACTATAAATCTAGAGTTTTGCTTTGTTCGAAATTATTTTGGCGTTAGATATTTATCAAGGAAGACTAAAGCCTTGTGTGGTCGTAGCGTGATGTTACATAGCCTTTAGAACACAAACAACGAAGAAACAGTAAGTAATTAAAAAAAAAAACAGGGAAAATGTGCGCCTAAAAATTATTCAAGAAACCAAAGATGATGTATGAAGGAATGATTCTCCTTTAAATGATCTAGAAAAAGTCAGTGACGGTATATTATATCTATCTTTTAAGATTACCTTGTTAAAATAACGGGACGCAGACGCCGTTGTAAGTGGGTAGGGTATAATGTATAAAGATCCACTCGTTCGAAGTCGCAGACATCTACCGGCATTTTTTCCTTTTTAATGAAAATTATAATTCGCGCGGTTAGTTTTAGAGTGACCTAACTCAAAATTTAAGTAAAATTAGATAAATGCACTGACATTACTATAATAACGCCATCATCATAGTTTTATACGATTTGCCAAAAAAGTGTTTTTTTTTTTTAATTCGGTCACTGTAATACTAAGCGTGCGAATTGTACTCTAGATAAATAATTTATCGCAATTTAGGTAAGAACCTATTTTCTCAAGAATGTACCTCAGATTCAATGTGCTTCGAGTTTCTCCCGAGATTATCCTAATTCCCTTATTCTGTATTAAACCAGAACTGATTAGTTATTAAGTGTGCGTCGGACGGGCCTAATCAGAGGATAATTGAGTATGTTACGGACTACGGCCATGATTTGGCGAAATAGCCTTGGCAATTTAATTACAAATCATTCAAATGATTCGCTTTAGCGACAGATTGTACTTAGAAGAGGACAGTTGTCATTCTAAATAAAAAATGTCATAAATAATTATTACAGGAATACCTTGTATAGTTTTGTAAGGAACCAGCTTATTTCCATTACCGTGAATTGAGACGATACAGATGGCGCTAGTGTAGAGGTTTTTACATTAGGGACGCGCACGATCTTTATTAAATACTGTCTGTAATTTACACGAGATTTCAATAAAACACTTTAGCCCGACGTTGGCACGAAACGAAAAGTCAGGCCGTAGTTGTATAGTTGTTGGCCGTATTTCCAAACAAATTTTACTAATATATAACGCGTTTAAAACCGAAAAAGTATTTTATTTAAATAATAATTAATTAACTAATATATTTTACATTTTTAAATCGTTGAAACGTTTAATAACTAACGTACTTTGTAACTACAGAAAATCTTAAAAATGTTAAAATAAATTGTTTTATTTCTTTTTAGACTTTATTTCGTTCTATGTAGTAATATATGAAGCAATCAAAGAATTTTATTTATTCATAATATTGGTGGCAATAGCGCACGAACGAATCAGTACATAGGGGTGCTGGGTAACTAAGGCGTCGGACGGATTTATAATTCTAAATAGGTCTTTCCAACACCTGACCCGTGTTGCGAAAGGGTTAATGTGTATTAGTTCAAGAACTAAATGTACCATGATTGATTACGTATTTATAGGCGAGGGTTGAGTTTTATTTATACTGTTCTGCGTTTACGCAGTTCGTTTATTTGTTCGATAGTGACGCTGTGATCCCCATTATCAGATTATTGGAGGAAATTTTGCTAATTTAATACCATTGTTCTGTACGTGGACTGATTGACAAAAATATATGAATTAGAAAAATTAGTTTAAAGTCTAATTGTGGTAGCACAAATAAATATGTATTTCAATTAAATTAAAAATCTATTAATATTGATGAAAATTTAAGTCCGGCCAGACTTTAAAAACACATTATAATGATATTATAGTCCCTAGTTCAAGTTCTGTCAGTAACATTGATTTATTATGCTGTCATGTGAAAAATATGAAACGTGTATCAAACTTAGGTATTATAATTTTGAATTCTTGAAAGTTGATATTAATTTACATGTGGTAACGGGTATGGTAGATTTTTAAAAGTAAAAACAATTTTATGTGTGTGTGTTATTCCAGTTAATATTAAACATTAATTAACTAGATAGTAAAATTCTTAGTGGATAGCCTACACTATCACTAATTAGTTTTGTATAATGTAAAATCGAAAATCTTCTGAACATGAAAAATTATTTTAAATATGGCGTAGGAGTCATAAGTAATTGATACGGTGTGAACATTTGAATAAATGTAGCTTGGCAGGGCGCGATGTTTAATCAATTCGACACGTTCGTATTTATTCGACTTATTAATCGAGTTGAAATCGTGGAGTGATGATTACATACTTAACTTTAGCATCTATGCGGGGTGTAAAGCACTACCCCGGAATTGCTAACAAATACAATTTTTAACAATTGATAATGAATTTATGTTATTGCTTTACTGAAATCGTAAAAGTAATTACAAATATATTTAGAGGGCATTGTTTTAATCAAGAATGCCAAGAGCATTTAAAATATTGGCAAATTACTCAGTTGTTTTCGATGCAGCCGCTCGGTGTCCACTGCTGGACATAGCCTCCCCCATAGACTTCCAGTACGACCGGTCGTTTGCTAGTTGAATACAGCGTTTCCCTCCTACCTTGACCAGGTCGTCGGTCCACCTGGTGGGAGGTCGTCCAGGTTTTCGACTCGGTTGTTTTACTTAAATACTAAATATGTACAAGTGAAATGATTATTTTTGGATGGAATCTCTGCTAACAACGTCACTTTAAACCGCGTAGAAGCCACTTAACCGACTTTTCGTTTTTTTAAGCGATATCATGACACGAAGCAGATGTTTCTCGTGAATTACTTTTTCACTTTATTTACGACTCGTTTCTTTTTCCGTTCAACACTAAAGCTGATAAGGTACAGACTGCAATGAGTATACTCACCGAAAAAAGAGGAGTTTAAACTTACCTAAAGGCTAAATATGTGTAAAATATCGACATGAAAGTTAGGTTCTGACATGTTTATTATAAAACTTTGAAATATTTTTTACTTTGAAGTTGAACTCTGGAGCGTCACACAATAATTTTCTAAACGATAAATGTCATTAAAGTTTGAGCGAAGGAAACAAAACATAGACTACTAGCCTTTTTTAGAAGGCAGGGCAATTAGTAACTACGAAAATGAGGTACAATGACTATCATCTTGTTTCCGTAATATAGTAGTCTAATTTTCGAAATTAACATTTTAATGGAAAATACATTCTTTATATATATTGTATATTCGGTATATAAATCCGAAATAGTAAAAAAAGTTTATAGGTATTAGGAATGAAGAAAAAGAACGAAAGCAAAAATGCAATTTTGGAAATAAAGAACGATTTGCACATGAACAGTCGTTAAGTGCGAAAATCAAACTTTTTAGTAGTACTGGGTAGTCATAGTTTACATCCACATTTTTGATGAGTATATGAACAGTAAAGCCATAACTCCTACATGCAAAGAAGAACCTAATCGTCTGTCTTTTCACTCACGAGAACGGGCATAAATTATTCTTATACAAGCCAGCGTTAACAACAAATAAACACCAAAATGTATGGTCGAGCTATTATCGTACGTATTGTCGAAACGTGTAACGTGTAATCGTTCACTAACCTTATCGGACGAGGAGCAGCGCAAAACACTTATCACTCAAACAATAGTACACAAACGACACACTACTTGGTTAAATTATGTCATGAAAGGTAACGTAGACTCGAGATTAATGTGCGTAACACGAAATACGCGTACCTTTGACAGCGCGGGATCGCGAACTGTGAAAAGTGGATAGAGTGTGTTGTCTATGGTGACCCGCGCATGCGTAAGCGGCCAAGGTCACGCCGCGATTCCACCATTTTACTTATGGCCCGCGCCAATGATTTAAAAATTATTATGCTCCTATGAATATATAAGTAATAATTTGAATATGTTCCAATGTTATAATTTATTATAAGATTTTGTAACAAAACAATACAGGATCATCATTAATTTTTTACCCCTGGGCATGGAACCTTTACTAGGATATAAGGACAGACAATAAAGCAGTTCCGTCAAGATCTCTGTAATGATATGGTATAATAAGTCATAGTAAAGCTTTTCGTTATTTATACACTTATTGTACAGAAAACTGTGTAGGTTTGTGATCTCCGTGCCTTTCTAGTTTTCTTTCTTCCTTTTAAAATATTTATATTGTAAGTATAGCTAACATTAGATCTATAAAAAAAACTTAGGGTTAAAAAGGTAAGCACGTAAATTATTAAAGTGTGTGAGTTCCCGTTTCCCCCTCGTGGGGCATGGGGGCGAACACATTTCTGTGTCCGTTTCACTGATCCGTTCTTTAACAGGCAAGTAGTTGATCCAACTTTTGTGCGTTGCCCGACCGAAACAATTTTTTTTTGTTTCCCTGGGATTCGAACCCAGAACCTCCCACGCGTAACGCAATGCTAGGCAACACGTTTAACCATTTGGCTACAGAGGCGGTCAATTATTAAAGACACATTTGTAAATAAAAATATGTATACCTTTAAATATAAAGATTTATTTTTGATCCCAAAAAATAATAAAAAACAAAGAAAACATTTCTTCTACTGTAAAAATTGTGTAAAACAGACTTTATAGACAATTTATATTTAAAAAAAGTTTGACTTACTTTGTTATTAGTCTATAACGAGAGTAAAGTTAGAAAATTAATTTAAAACGCCAATTAAACATGAACAAAGATTGCTTTACTTTGGGACAATAATAAGTAACGAAACGTATATTTTATAAAAGAAAGGAAACCAGCTCACTTAACAACCCAACTAACTTAGCAACTTTTAGAGAAAACTGATTTAAAATCTAGCTGACGAAAGCAGCAATTGATGTTCTGTTACTTCAATAACTATACAAAATATAGTGAAGGAAGTGGCAAATACATTAAAGTCCTATCGATGGATGTTTTATCAAGACTTCTGAAGTAAAAAGTCATTTAAAACTTGACCTTCAGTTTTCTAAATCTGTAAATAAATCAACTATGAGTTGAACTTCATTTCGTATAAACGGAACTTAAATATAAAATAAGTCTATAGATAAATCCATAGAGGGCGCTTTTAAAAGAAACTAAAATTTTAGTATACTTAAACAGGCGGTACTAAATAATGTAGGAAAAGCTGAAAAGATTCAAAGAAAAAAAAACTTAACTGTTCATTATGATCTGCCACTTTACGGCTTTGTCTTTTTAGACTTTGGATATTTCATAGCTGTGCTTGACGAGGCAATGGCGTTTCAATTCGGAATACTTGCGGAACTTCTCTTTGCAAAGCGCGCAATCGGCGATCGTCTTTCTCACGTTGTGCACTTTCCACTCGTGGTCCCACTTATCTTTCAAGGACCTCAATTTCTCCGGGCAGAATTTGCACGACACGCCGAAAGCTTCCTTGTAGTGCGTGTTCTTGATGTGCTTCTTGAGCATGGACATAAAGTGGAACAGCTTCCCGCAGTAGTTGCAGGGGACCGGCGGATTGGCGTCGTGGCGCGCGATGTGCACGACGAGGGCTTTCTTGGTCTTGAAACGGCGACTACACAGGTCGCACTGGAAGTACATCTCGCCGTGGAGCTTTTTGTGCTTCGAGAAGTTGCTCGAGTCGCTAAACGATTTGTCGCAGTGAGTGCACTTGTAGATCGTGAGTTTGGCGTGCTCGCGGAGATGAGCCTTGTACTTGTCGGTCCTGCAGAAGCTCTCCAGCTTGCAGATGTCGCACAGCATGCAGAGGGAGCCGCTGCTGTCCACCGGACCCTTAGCTAGAGTACTCCTGATGACGTGTTCGATCAAGTGGCGCTTCAAGTCACTGAGGCGGTCGAACCTCTTCTTGCACACGACGCACGTCTGAAAGCAAAAGCGATAGCAATTAAAATTAGATTTTTCGGTACAGCCTGATAATCGAAATTAAGGTTGTTTGTTCTCTAAGTCGGTCAGGAAAATTGTATATACATTCAGTAATCCATTGCGACGTACGAAGGACTTGACGTTCGGTCCTCGACATCAGGTGATATTCAGGCTTCCTCGGCTAAGCGAAAAGTTGATGAGATCTCCAAATGATGCCATCCACTCGTCATGGGAAAAGGTCGACAACCATTTCTCACTGACGACGGCTGAACAGCTCGAAAAACCAATTACGTTAACGTAACGGCGAACGCTATTTTACATTTCAATATTTTTCTTTCACCATTTTTTTAAATTAAAAATTTGTTTACTTTAAATTTACCCGAAAAATAAAAGGAGCGATATACCTTCCGTATAGGTGTCTTTTTGTTTCTTTTACTGCTCAAGAGGAAATCCTCGTTAGATAACACCTTGGCTATAACCGCGTCGGCTTCGAGTGCTCGCATGTCCCTTATCCTCGGTGACCGCCGAAGACGATTATCGACCTCGCCCATCGGCTCAATGTTCACGTCGACCTTGACGGGAAATTGCAGAAGGTCGGCGTCGCGAGCCGCCTTCTCCAGCACCCTCGTCGGGGATTGGTACGTCTCGATCTCCATTTCCATCTGCGGTGAGGCGATCTCCTCTATCTCGAACTGAGTACTGATCAACATGCCACTGCTGGCGCTGTCGTATTCCGCCATGACGTCAGACTCGTTCAGCGCCTGATGGGTTTTCATGTGCGCTAGATAGTCCTCGCAATTGTCGTAGGAGAAGCAGCATCGGCTGCAAAAGTAAGTGAAATGCTCTTTTTTAATATGGCGCAACATCTCCTCCTGGTTATAGATCTCTTTCCGACAGTAGTCGCACTCGTACGGCTTGGAATGCATTCGGACTTGGTGCTTCTTCAGGGCGTCGACTGTGTCGTAGGTCATGGAGCAGAAGTCACACGCTTGCGGTCTTTGGTGTATTTTCTTGTGATTGCGCAGCGAGTATTTCGACGAGAGCACCTTGAAGCACTTGTCGCATTCAACGTTTGGGTCACCGTGACCTGGAATCACGTTTTTGCAGTTTATTAAGCTGTGGCCACATTTGTTTTATTAAATTTATAAAATAAATAAATAAACAGCCTAAAACAATTCTACCCAAAGTCACTATTCTACGCGGACAAAGTCTTGGGCACAACTAGTAAAATATATATAGTCATGTAAGAAATTTCGCAAAGTTCGTAAACTTACGAAATCGGGTTGATTCCCGCCTACTCCCTTCATGTAGATACCTAGAACCAACGAAATGTTGCTGCAGCAGTCTGACCAGTAAAGAAGAAGCCCAAGGCAGCAAATGTAACCAGAATAACCACTCAACTGTCTGCGCCTTTTAATTTTTTATCTCTGGTTCAGTCTTATAGCTTTGTATGTTTGTATCCTAATTGCAAAAAATATGAATATTTCGAAGCTGTAGTAAGCTAGAATTGAATAAAATTGAATCGAATTTGATAAAATAAAAAGGGAGAAAAAAAACATATCCGTCGAACTCTGATAGTGCCGGCAGAAGTAACAACTTACATAATATTAACGCTGTGCGGATATTATATTTTGGTTGAGTAGTATTCATTGTCATTATAGAAAAACTATAATTTTTGTGGTTAAATACAATATTATTAGTTATTATGACAATTGTTAACAGTTAACATAACGATTTATAATGTCTTGTCTTCCCCCGTCTTACGATTTCCATTTATAATAGTAAAAGCACAGTAATTCTAATAAGTAATAGAGCAATTCATACTTTGCTTTGTTTATATGAAGTTTACACCATCTGTAATGCGTGTATACGTATTGTTTATACGTATATACAAAAACAATAATCGTTATTTATCAAATTATACATATGTTTTGAAAAAGATGCACAGTGATTTAAGAATTTCACTGCAAAAGCGTAGCCGAGCTACCTATTACTATAGAGTAACTTATTTATCTGAATTACGCTGTCATCCCTCGAAAAATGTTTTCGTGATTTTTGCTAAACTACCTAATTTTAATAGATTTTTTCAACAACAACCATTAACTCTCAACTCCACGTACTTGTGTCGGGGAGGAGATGACTTCTGAGGTAAATGGGCTGAACAATTTTTCGAATCGTATTAGATACTTCCAAGATAACCGCGTTCTAACATACAGAAAATAGCTTACCTAAGCTGTGTTGCTTGAATTTTTTTCGGTCCCTGAACGATTTAGTGCAGATCTTGCAGGTTTTCTCATACGGGTTCAAGTCCAATTTGACTTTCGATTCCACCGAATCTTCTCTCTTTCGCTTTCTTTGTCTTTTAGGAGGCTCTTCAAATACTGTAAAGTACATATCTTATGAAAGCAAAGTTGTGAAGTTTATTTTCACAAAAAATGGAAGGTTTTATTTTTTTAGTTTCCGTGTAGCTAAAGGCAATGAAGATTTTTACAGCGATGCTATTGAGGTGGTCAGGTACTGCTTATTTAATTCCTTTAAGTTTAATTTCAAACTAACTTAACTTTGTTATATAAAATGAACTTTAATTTAATGATTGTTGACTGTAGTGCATAATTTAAGCGGGTATAAGTTGGCTAACTACATAACTGATTTTTCCATCAGAATTTTGTTTATGTCGGAAAAACAATAATTACCATTGGAAATATCACCATCGCCGTGTGTGGACTTGAACGGCTGATTAGCCTCCGCCTTAGCCTTAGCCCTGCGTACGACTTGAGAATCTCCACCTGAATATAAAATGGTCTTCGGGTGTTTTTCAGTTTGTATTTCAGGAGACATCAACTGCCTCAAGGCGCATTGTTCGGTGAGAGCGATACTGTCTTTCAGGATCTTCCTTCGTTTGATAGAGTAATAGTCGTTTGTGAACGCAGCCGTAGACGTGGTCTGAACCGTGTACTCCTCGCTCTCAGAAGACTCCAAGAAGTAGTCGCCCTGTTTTATCTCGTTGTAACTCTGGCGCAGCAATGACGTCTGATGGTCGTTGCTACTGCGCGAGCAGTCTGAGTGGATACGATCGTTCTCGCTCAGCGACTTCCTGAACTTCTTGTGTCTGAATGATTCTGGAGAATACCTGGTGTGTATGTTGTCGCTCCGACCGATGGGCGCAGATGTCGACTTGTGTGTCGTCTGCGTATGAGTGATGATCGTGGTGGTCACTTGCGTTATGTTACCGTCTACCACGATCTTCGTCGAACCTTTTTTCCACAAATCCTGGCACTCTAGAAGGTTATTATAATCGCAAATATTGTCTAATTCCATGTCCAGCCACCCGAACGGTTCCGGGGAAGCGCCCTCCTGTTCATCGTGCCGGTATCGTAGGTTCCTTAACACATCTTTCACGAAGTCGTCTTGTACTATTTTAACGGTGCAATACCCTGAGTAGACGCTCTTCATTTTCTTTTCGCATTCCATGAGCAGAATAAGTAAATCGAGGAGGACATCTTTTTCCTTCACGTTTCCGAGATCCAACCGTGTTAGTCGTTTCGGGATCAACAAGACGGGAAAACATTCCTCCATAAGATCATCCCCAGTTTCTTCCTCCATTGTTGCACTGCGAAAATAAACGTTTATACAGGTGAGGAGAAACGAGGTTATTGAAATTAAAAACTAAAGAATATGTTTGTATGAAAAAAAACTACTGTTCTAAAACTTACCGGGTGGTCTGATCGAACGCACTTAAGAGAAAGAACGATCGATTTTGCAACTCAGCCACTCTTCAAACTAAACAGTACCTACAACGCACCGTAACGCAGCTAATGCGCCGGCGCATATAACGAACCTCTTAATGTTTATTTTTCTATTGTTAAATAAGATATAATATTAATTTTCCAAATTACATATGAAAAATAAGATTCCATAATAAATGTAAACCGAATTATTATTTTTTCACAATGAAGTGGAAATGCGACTTCTAAAACAGAATATCGGAACGCAATTCCGAGCTTATCGGCTTAGTATCGACTTTGGTTTGACTGCTGTCATTTATTTACTATCGAATTGTAAATGTTTTGTACCCTCACAATATTCGGTAGCGAAAAATATTGTTGAAAATTGTTTCATATGAGCGAAGGCTAGTTAAATCTATAAAAAAGGCCGATTAAAACAAAATATTTAATAATATATATATCTATTATTTTTAAGTTAAAAAAAAGAATACCTCCTGGATCAACGCAATGATGCACGGAAGTTCAATATTCCTACCCACTTTCATCCAGATTTTCTAGACAAAGTCTAAACGTTGGACCCGCTGAAAATCAAACACACGACCCGTTGATTAAAAACATTTAGCTACTATTGGTCTAAAGACTGGCTTGTGTCATGAAATGGACTACTTCAAACAACAAATGGCCTTCAAGATCTACTATTAGTTTATTTTGCGCAAGTACTACAAGTTTAAATTAAACACTTTTAACGGTTTAGAACACCATACCTATTAGTTCTATAGATATTTAGTTATTCGTTATATAGATATTTGTAATGTATATTAACTACGACCCGCGGTTTCAAATGCTTCTATTTAATTATGATAAATTACCTAATATAATTCGAGTTTTAAACTGTTAAAAGTGTTTTATTTACATATGTAGGTAAAGATCGATGCATTATTTATCGAGGGCCTAGTTTATTATAGCTTGTAACCGATGACTCAAATGCGTAATAGAATTCTTTGAATCTTATCTAATTGAGACAACAATAAATTAAAATCAAAGTCAAGGTAAACAAAGTTTCATTAACACATCCCTATCGGCTAATAGATTGTTATCTGTTTGGTATTTTTTTATATATAATACGGGAGCACCTCTGTATTTTCATAACAAAACTTACCACTGAACTACTATGTCTTTATCAAGTCAAATAGCTGTTCTATGCCTGTGTTCCCTTTTGGGGGTTAAAGGTTGGTAGGGGTTACTAACGTTCAGTATAAATCAGTTAAAAATTAACTGTTGTTAAAAATGTTATTAAAAGATTTTAATACTTAAATAATTGGTACTTGTGAAGTACATATATTATACTACCTACCTGCTTGTACCAAAAAGTATTAAAATAATGAATATTAACTATTTTAACTTTTGTTGATAAGTAGTTATTGGAGTTGATGTTGTACATGTACTCACAAGCACATCTCCAATTCTACATTTGCCATATTTACAGGTGTATAAGAAAGCTAGTTCTCAGAACCCAATGGAATTATTTCCTATTTTATCAGTTACAGGAAGCCCAATTGCTGAGCCGCAGTACAATGTCCAAGATTTCTTCTCATCACGTATCGTTGGTGGCATAGAAGCACCCCCCGGCTACGCTAACTACATGGTGGCGTTGGTCTTTGGAGACCTCTTTCGATACGTGGCGTGCGGCGCTTCTATTATATCGTCGACGCATGTTTTGACCGCTGCCCATTGCATTGACCCATTCGTCGACTTTTCGGGAAATCTACTTCCGTATGTATATTTTCTTTTGTAAAATCGAAATATTTTTTACATTTTTAATTGAGGGTAGTCATCATTTCTTTATTGCATTTACTATACTCATCGTGTATAAATAGTAAATACCCTCATTTATGTATTAAAAAACGTTTTAGTTTCTATATAATATTTTTTTCTACCTATGTAAAAATAAATAGATTTTTTTTGTAATGTCAAATTTTCAGATCATTCCGAGGTTCTTTGGGTTCAAACTACTGGGAATCAACGCAGTACATAATAAACTTCAGGGGTCATATCAACCACCCAGCCTGGAACAGACAAACCATTAAAAATGATATTGGTATCCTCTTTACGAGAGACGAGATAAAGTTCAATGACGTCATAGGTCCCATTCCCCTCAAATTCGATCACGTTGAAGGTAGTATCAAAAGTTTCGTCACCGGCTGGGGTGACCCTTGGGTAAGTCCACAACTACTTCTTTTTTCGAGTTAACATTAAAAGATATGAACATTAATATAAGGCAAAAAAAAATCAACTATTTATTCTAAAGAAAATATCGTAAGCGAAACTAACTATCTTTACAGAATATGTTTTATTTTCTTCAACTTAGACTTGAATAACAAGACATTACAATTGCTTTTTTTCAGCTTCATGGGCCAACGCCCGATGCTCTCAGATTGTTGTATACGAGTACGATAACATCCAAGCAGTGCGTAGCGGATGTTAGAAACGCCTCGATCCACCTGGGGTCGGCTCCCCCCCATGACCCCGCTGTGGAAATTTGCGCGTTACATTCGTACGGCCGCGGCATGTGTCATGTAAGCCCTGATTTTTATGAGTTACAAACAAGGGAATCACTTTAAGGAGGGGAAACACCCCAGCCATGTAAGACCTCAAAACGATGTGCTGTAGATCTATTTTCGCGTTGGATAAGAATCAGTCTCTTCTATTATACATATGGCATACGAGCATGAACTTAATATATTCATTAGCTTTAAGCTTACCTATTTTGCCAAAACCTTTTTCATGGGTGTTATCATTCGTTTTTTCAGGGAGACTCCGGAAGTGCCCTGGTGACGTTTGACAGCAAAGAGCAGATCGGGATCGTGTCCTGGGGTTTCCCATGCGCACGTGGCGCCCCAGACATGTTCGCTAGGGTTAGCGCCTACATAGAATGGATCAGTGACGTCATGAGAAATAACTGAAAACATCACTGTTAATTTTTGGCCTGAACACTGTTTTTAGTTTGTCTTACAAAATATTATAAATAATTCGAATTATTGGTGTCTTTCTATTTGGTGAATCCACTTGCAGTACGAGAGACGAGGAATTTGACAGGTTCCTTGGTCTAATGGCAGCAAAGTATTGCTAATAGTCGACGGGCTGTGGGTTCGATCACCGGGTCTAATGCTTCTAATCAATTTTTATATTTTTTTGAGACTTAATCAAAAATATTGTATGAGAGGTAGGAATATTAATATTTCCTTTAATATTAGGCATGGCCTATGTAGCTGAATATCTCTTTTTAGCTCTTGTTTTAGAATCATGTTACTCGGAATTTAAACCCGCTTTTCGGAAAATTTTGTAAAAATGTCTTTGGATTAGTACAAAAATTGTGCAATGACAATAATACAAATAAGTATTATATTGATAACTTACGCTTAATTACAATTTTATCAATGTAGGTATGCCCCAGACAGATTAGACGCTGATGTCACGTGCTATATGTGGGATGCTCTGAAACTGAAATGTAGAATTATTTTTCCACATTACCAGGTACCGTGTGTATATTTTTCTGTTTGTCGACTTTCATCGTATTATAGCTCCTCATCCAGTAAACGATCCTCATCGTCATTCTTTTCTCTTCCTAATAAGAAATGGTATTCGCTACAGCCTTCCGTCTTCCTAGTGAGATCTGAGTATGCTTCAACAATAAATAGGTCAGGGTTCTTCATTTTAGATATCCAGTCACAAATATACATACTAATAAAAAAGTTATATAACAAATACACACACATGTTGAAAATATTTGAATTAATTACAATTTCCTGGTATAAGACATGTTAGGTTTCTTAATCAACCTTCATATATGAGGCTTTAGATCACCCTATACGTAACCAAATAACTAAGAAAGAGTTTCAGTAATATGATAATTTAATAATCACCGCTCGTAATCATGAATAATTAAGATTATATTAATCGTACTATAAAAATCATTGTCGCGTGCATTCGGCACGAAGTCATAATGTTTTACAAAGTGGGAATATTTGCCCTAACGCTTCTAGTAGGCAGCTTGGGTAAGTTCGAAAAACATTTTTTTGGTAAAATCCTTATGTGTATGTAAATCATGTATCTAGAATTCAGTATGTCTTTATCACTAAATATCGTTAAAACAATAGGTTCTTACGTAATTAAATTATAATAAAATTTCAGCGGTTCCCGCTCAAGATGACTTGTCCATCTTCTTCGACCACACCGACTCCGGTTCTCGCATCGTCGGTGGCACAGTAGCGGGTAGCGTCCCCTGGATGGCAGCTCTCACTAATGGACTGCTCGTAAGAAGTCTATGGTGTGGCGCCTCAATCATCTCGGACAGACATCTGCTAACCGCTGCGCATTGTATAGATGGAGCTTTTAGCTGGGGTAGTTTGAGCAGGTTGGTAAAAGAAAATCTAAGTAAACAAGAAAGTCGATTAAAAAGTTTGTTAAAATGTCTTACATTTCCAAATTGGACAACTCGATAAAAACATAGCTTAAGCAAAATAAGAAAGAGGAAATTTCCTTTGTCTAGTTCTCTCCGAGCCACCGTCGGCACCAACCGTTGGAACAGCGGCGGCGTCCACTACGACTTCGCCGGAAACATCACCCACCCCAACTACGTGAAGGGAATTATTAAGAACGACATCGGAATTCTCGTGACTAGAAATGCTATCAGGTTTACAGCTTCCATCGCTCCAGTTACATTGAACTTCGACAACATTGGTGCAGGCGTCCCGACTACTGTTAATGGATGGG
This sequence comes from Leptosia nina, assembly GCA_963661955.1. Lineage (NCBI taxonomy): Eukaryota > Metazoa > Arthropoda > Insecta > Lepidoptera > Pieridae > Leptosia > Leptosia nina. The sequence goes on along the minus strand of CAVLEF010000004.1, from coordinate 450,635 downwards.
GAAGGACGAGGGTAATCTCTTTAATGGCATTAAAACATAGTTTGTGGCCTATTTCAGGCATGTATAGTCATTATTTTACCAATTATTACAAACCTCAAGAGCTGGATTTACGATTGATGCTGTCACTTTGCAAAAATTAGCACGTAGGTAATCAGCTGATTATGAAATGCATGAGAATTTTTTTTAACAAAACAGGCCGGTGGCGCCATCTCAGCTCAGCTTTTGGAACTACAAGCGGCCACCATTGACGGGCTACTCTGTATGATCGAAGTCCCACGCGTCGCCAACGACCTGAACCTACCACAAAGGCCACCACCAGTCGAACCCCATATTGAGATTTGTACATTCCACTCGGTGAACCACGGCACATGCAACGTAAGTAAATTATTTTGATGCATTCTTTTCCCATAGTCTTCTTACCTCTAACATTGTAGTACCACTGTCTCCATTAAAACGAAAGACGATATCATTATTCTACTTCTCTTTCAGGGCGACTCCGGCAGTGCCCTGATAAGGAGAGACAATCGTCAGCAGATCGGTATTGTCTCCTGGGGCTTGCCGTGCGCACGCGGCGCTCCCGACATGTTCGCAAGAGTCAGCGCATACAAGAGCTGGATCGAGAGATCTGTCTTGTAAATATATTTATAAACTGTGATATACTTTGTTTTGGTTTCATTTATTTTTTTCCCTGCCATTATTCTAAAATACCTCCATAATGACCAAATTTCATGATTTATCCGGTTATTCAGTGTTACCTTCCAAATGAAGCTTGAAAAAGTATGGCATTATGACCAACTTCGGCTTCAACCTTTAGATGTAAAGAACATAATCGTATACTTGTCTCGACGCCGATAATTTCATTCTTATAAATAAACTATCTTGAAGTATATACGTCGGACTGATTAAACTGATTTCGTCACGTGTCACACTTTTTCTGTAAATTACGATGATTTCTGACTTTTTGGCTAGTTTTCGGCTACGCTTTCTCTTGCCGAAGTCCAAAGTTCGTTCGAACTTCTAGCGTTAGCGACGAGAATTTGAATACGTCTTAAGTAGATTTCGATGAACATTTTCATAAATACGTTTTAATCGAAAAAAAAACGCATTTACTAATCGATTAAGATCAAACACACTAATTCATTATATAACTAATTAATTATTATCATAATATTTTCATCTGTTTGACTTCGACTAGCAAAACTTACAGATTTAACGTACACATTTTTTTAAAAAATAAATTTAAAAAATATTTTAAACTTATTCTGCTAGTGACTGCGTCCGTTGGTACACTATACCACTCTTTAGGCTTGGTTAAGGTTTATGAAAATATAATTTGATACATTTTTATGTTCTCTCAATTAAGCTATATATTAATTTACGAACAATTTCTACCAACGATGCCACGTTTATAAGCTATAGAAATATGAAATATATTTAATTCTGTATTTTACTCGTAATTCTCTAATAAATACTTCATTTATTAATTTTAAACTTTGGAACACAAATCATACGCATACAAAGTAACATTTTAGTAGTAAAGACTGCATCGGCCTTATCGCTATATGCAATCTCTTCCCAACAACCTGACGAAAAATAATTATTTAGGAATAAGATTTTTGCTTAGCAATTGCGAGTACATACATAAGGCGTTTCCAGCTACTGCAAAACTGGGTTTACGAAACACGAAAATAAGAAGCAGTTTATTATTAGTTTTATACTTTTGATATATTTTTACAGGCGTCAGATTTTATTGAAAGCGCCAATTTGAACTAAATGGTTTATAACCGAGCTTCATAATATAATTTCGTGCAAATTATGCGAGTAATTATTTTGTTTATTTAGAATTACATAGTTCACACGTCACCTTGAAGAACGATAGATGATCTGTGTTTACCGAATAATAATAATTGCAGATAGGTTATAATCGAAATTAATTGATCGAAAGATAATCTGACTATAAAAAGTGAAGAATGTGATTTGAGCAATTAATTAACAAAATGTCGTTCAGAGTGGGATTCGTTGCCTTAACGCTTCTTGCCGGAAGCTTGGGTGAGTTAGTTTTGTATTAAACTACTTTACTAGCAGAGTTTGTAATAATACAAAGGAGATATTTTACTCATTCGGTTGGTGAAGTATCCCATGCCATATAACATGTAAGCGAGATGCGTTTACATGATGCATGTAAAGACCGCTGAAGAACATGCTTAGCTACTTCAAAAGGCATAATATCTTCTATTTTGAAACATTCTGTTACTTTAAGATTTCTTTATGATTCTAACTAAGCCAGTGTTTTAGTAAAAGGTAAACAGCGGCAACGTCTATTGCGGGCTCGAGTGGCCTTTAAATCGTAATACTTTTTGTCAATTTGTTTTATACAAAAATAACAAAATGAAATACCCCTCCAAGCGTATCCCACGGCTGAAGATGACATGTCCATCTACTTCGACCACACGAACCAGAACGCAAGGATCATCGGAGGTCAAGAAGCCGGTACCGTGCCCTGGATGGCGGCTCTGAGCAACGGCTTCCTGGTGAGGAACTTCGTGTGTGGATCTTCAATCCTCACGAATAGACATCTCCTTTCGGCCGCCCATTGCATCCAGAGTCTTTATGATAGAAGCGGTTTAAGCAGGTGAAATATCAAAAAATATATATTAATCTATACTAATATATAAAGTTGAAGAAATTGATTGTTTGTTTGGATGCGCTAATTTTTCACTACTGGTGCGACTTTTTTGATGCCCAAAACAACTATACGCGGATGGAGTCGCTGACACAGCTAGTTAGAAATATGGAATACACATACTTATAGTTGCTAAAATAATTGAATCTATCTTCAGAAACCTCCGCGCCACAGTGGGAACAAATCGGTGGATGTACGGCGGCGTCCATCATGACATAGCCAGGAACATCACCCACCCGAACTATGTGCACATGGCCATCAAGAACGACCTCACCATACTGATAACTTCTAGCAACATTCGTTTCACCAGCTCCGTAGCACCGGCCACCCTGAACTTTAATGAAGTTGGTGGTGACGTCCAGGTCACTGTCCACGGATGGGGTCACACGAGAGTAAGTTTAAATCTGAAGTAATCTTTGTAGCATCCGATGAGAATCGTCCAATATACTATACCTCCAACATACGGGTAAAGAAAATGATTTGCAATATTTGAAGCAACTAATTAAATTCTAAAGATATGGAGTACCTGACTATGTAAAATAAATGTGTGTTAACAAATTTCATATTGTAACAACTTATTATCGAATTTTTAAGTGCCTACCAGTTACTATATATAGGTATATAGTTTAGTAGTTATCGATATAGCGGAAACAGGCAAATAAATAAGTTATAGTAATAAAGTTCAATTGTTTGGCTACTCATCACTTAAAAGTTCCAGGTCCTGGACTAATATAACTTTATTGTTCAGGTCAACGGTGCCATATCCGGCCGTCTGATGGAGCTGCAGACGAGGACCATCGATGGGCCGACGTGTGTGCGAGAGGTGCCGCGCATCGCACAGCAATTCAACATGTGGGTTCCAAAAGTTGAGCCACACTTGGAGATCTGCGCTTTGCATTCAGTGAACCATGGGACTTGCAATGTAAGACAGCATGTTGTTTTACACCACATAGAAAACTGGACGACAAATTTTTAGTAATTGAAATGTTAACTATAATTATAATTATTTGGTTGTCGGTTCCCCACACATGTATCCACATTGAATGTTGATAAAAATGCCTAGTACAGAGAGTTATTAATAAATATTAAAACTTCCAGGGCGACTCCGGCAGCGCCCTCATAAGAAGCGACAACCGACAGCAGATCGGTGTTGTATCGTGGGGAGTGCCCTGCGCACGCGGCGCCCCTGACATGTTCGTGAGAATCAGCGCTTACAGGAACTGGATTCAGAACTCTATTCGTTAAACTGTGATATTTTGTATTTTATATTCGAAAAGTATTCACTTATCATAAAACTTTTAATACATAAAATGTGTGAATGTAATGTGTTTTATTTACAACCATTATATTTAGTAATTTTGTATTACTATGATAGTATATTATGATTCTATATATTTAATAACAAGTAAATAAAGTTACGGTAAAGTGTATTTAATTGACTATCATTAAGTCCATTAGCACAGGCGATAATCACAAATATAATCAACAAAAAGTATTTAAATATGTATGATTAATTTATATTATCAAAATAATCAAAGATAGTACAAGATAAAATACTTAAAATCTTAGTTCCTTTTTGATTTTTATTCAAATTTGAAAGCGGCTAATAATGCGCTGTTCAAGCGTTTACATATTGACTACTGCGATATTGGGAAGTGTGGGTAAGTCTAAGTTAAAATTGAAATATATAACAACATTTTTACACGACGAGTTTTACGGCGATGTTTAACAAAATATTGTGTTGCTACCATTATGCTGTTTGTTTTTGCTCTTACGATATCGGCACGACGCATGACGAAACTTCAACTTGAAATAAGATACAGTAGAAAAGTTTCATCTATCTTAAAAGGAGTGGCTTAATTTGGGAACTGGTAGTAAATGTAAATTTAGAGTTTTTAATTCTTAACTGTTTGGACGTTCATAAGTATACCTGATTTTAAATAAATGCACTAAACTTTCCCCCGTTGCAAGATGAATCCAACCTCTCACAGTATTTCTCAAACAGCCGAGTAGTAGGGGGCGAGGACGCAGCGGAAGGGAGCGTGCCGTACATGGCGGCGCTAGTCCACGGTTTAATGGTGGCTGCCTTCCAATGTGGTGGCTCCTTGATCACAACTAGACACGTCCTCTCTGCTGCTCATTGTTTCGATAGGCTCTACTCGAACGGCGAACTAACACCGTGAGTATACTATAAAATGAGAATATTATAAATATACAGAAATTATACAAGTATGTATATAAAGAATATATTAATGGTTAACTACTACATACGCTAACTTTGCTGCGGAAGGACATCACACAGCTGGTGCTGCAACAAATCTGTTGCCGATTTTCAGTGATGCCCCATGAATGACACTTAAAGTGACAGCCAGAAATAATAAGGAAGCTAGTAAGGAAACACAAGTAGAAATTCAAAAGAAAATGCTATATAAAAAAAAATACCTCTGTTTCGTAGAACAGTGGTCACTATATTTTTTCAGGTCTTCCAGTAGTGATTTCTTTCTTTTCATACATTATCCTTATCTTCTTACAGAACTCTTCGTGTGGTGGTTGGTACGAACCGTTGGAATTTCGGAGGCCAGGCGTACTCCATAGCTCGGAATATAACACACCCAAAGCACATTTACATTCGCGATCCACTCATAGTGGAATACGATATTGGTCTCCTGGTTACCAGGAACGAGGTTATTCTATCTGACCGGGTTCAGCTTGTGCCAGTCAGTCTTGACCGTGTCGGTGCTGGTGTGACGGGGAGGGTAGCTGGTTGGGGACGAATATACGTATGTTGACGTACTAAAAATGGGGGGGGGGGTTAATTTTTATTTTATAAGTTTAGCTAATACATTCCACTTTTTAAACCTGAAATAGGCACTACTTGAGTTAACTACTGACAATTCTTTATATTAATGAATAGAAGAAACAATGTGGCATGTGATATACTGAACAATTTTATTTCTTTGTTTTGTAGGGAGAAATAAGAGGAAATAATGATCTTCTTTAGTATTTTAAATATATGACGCTTTGGCAGAACGCTGTGGATTCTGCAAAAACTTTTCTCTATAATAATGAAAAAGCAAACCACTAATTTTCAGCATCAAGGACCGTTATCACCAAACCTTCAAGAGCTCTTTGTGACTACGCTAGAAGACGATCGATGCGACAGAGAGCTTCGTCAGGCATCCGTTGACTCCGGCATGGTATTGCCAGAATACGACCCAGAGACAGAGTTCTGTGTCTTCCACTCGAAGTACCATGGCGTTTGCAATGTAAGTTCTGGACTTAGAATACTAGTATTATTTCTTAATATCTTTGAAGACTTTACATTATATGGGTGTCAAGACGGTTTAAAATGAGTACAGGTCGCGGCACGGATGTTTAGCGCCGAACGCAATGTAGATCGGATAGTCGCGCATCGGTGATTGGAAAACGTGACTGTACTCCGGAGCGTCGTATTGGTCCGGGAAAGACAACACGACCGGGGAACAAATCAACGCTAGCGCACATGACGTTCGCTCGCCCCGCGCCAGGTTCCGTCGATACCTTATTTTTGACTTCTGCGCAGGGCTCGTTGAGCGCTAAAGATCCGTGCCGCTACTTATATCCAGATTCATTTTGTTCGTTGAATGTTAGTGCTTAAGTTTATAGACACAGACACATTTATGCGAATTGGTAAGACCAAGAGGAAACATACATAAATATGCATATATCGATGTAATAGGGAGACTCGGGCAGTGCCCTCGTAAGACCGGACACAGGGGAACAGTTCGGTATCGTATCGTGGGGTCTTCCATGCGCACGCGGCGCCCCCGACGTCTTTGTGAGAATCAGTGGCTTCAAGGACTGGCTGAAGGAGAACTTAGTTTTGTAATGTCGCTGTAGACTTAAGACCATTATAAATGTTAGTAAAAAAAATGTCATTTTATTTGTTTGAATGGAAAATTTCACTTTCACTGTAATTGCAATTTAAACAAATATATCAGTGTTACGTAAGAAAGCCTGCCCCGTCCAATAAAACTGTATCAGAAAGTAAAAAATAAAGATAAAGTTACATCATTTAATGACAAACAATTATTTAAAACACAGTATGTACAAAGCGTTGCTATAAACAGTTTATTATACAAAACGCTCAATAATTGTATGACTCAATACGAGATTCGATTGTAACATTTATTTTTTACAAGTGTGCACGGGAGCTTACTCAATGGCATAGATTAAAGTCCCACCTGCATCATCCATTACAAAATCTATAACTACCGTGATTACAATTTTTATTTAGATATTTTACTAGAAGTAAGATGGGAGTTAAATTCCCGGGTTCATATCAAAACTATTCGTCTTCGTATTTCCTACGAAGGTGGGAAAATCCAACCATCAAAAGCATAACAGTCACTGGCCAAGTAGAACTAGGCCAGCGGCCAACAGATCGGTGTCTCTTGTCCAGCCTCTTGCGCAGTCTAGCACCAATCGTGGACACAATCCACGCGACACCTCGACCGAGTGACGTAGCCCCCGGTCAATGACCGCAATCACCGCATCAAATCTAGTACCTAAAAAAAGAAACACACGAACCAGAACTTTATTGCCTATTTTTAACCCCGCTGCTTTTCGAAGATGTGGTGGTCTGCCGTTTCTTTGACGTTTTGCTGATGTCACAACGCTTGTTATTTATCGTCATGTTTGATCTTCGAAAGGAAAGTTCTAAAAGATAGATGGTCCAGTTTTTGACGAAGTTCAACATGTAATCCAATTATAAGTTGATTACAAGTCTTGGGTTATTAGCCAATCGTTACTGCTACAATTCGACCAACGAGCCAATCGAATTTTCATATGTCAAAATAGGTTGACATCGCATCTAGCTTATATGCTAAATGCTGCAGTATTAAATAAATAATCCGTTTGTTATCACAAAGTACATAATTTACAACTAAAATAAGTAATAAAAAAGAAACCTTACAATTAAAAAAAATACAAAAAAGTACAATTTTAACTTTGTGCAAAGGCCAAAACTCGGCATGTGCTCAGCAAGGATCGCTAAGCGCTGATTTCAGTCTGTCCCTATCAGACAACAAGTAGTACCAGAACATGTAAATATTGTGGAAAAATTGTAACGAACTTAAAAAATTACAATTATGACATATATTAGTGGCAGCGCGAATGCAAAACTATTGCGTAAGTAAAAGAAAACTAAGGAGAATAAAATATTCTCAATGTTAAGGTCAGTACTTTCGAGCTATTTGGAACATTAATTGTCGCGGTACTTTTTTTAGTACTTCCAACTTTCTGCACACTATTGCATACTATACCCAAAAGACAGCGTAACGAGAACACGGTCCTTACTATGCTTTATTCTTAAAGTCTTGAATGTATAATGTTCTGACTAAGCTAAATGAAACGCCATTAAAACAAGATAAATTATTAGAGATATATTCTTTGAAATAACCAGCCCATTGTTGTATTTTTATTACGTGCGAGGTTTCTCCACTATGTATGTCAACGTAATATGTATTTGTCTCACCTTACTCGCTGCGTCTCCGCTGAGTGCAGCCTTTTCGCACATAACCAGCCCCAATTCGGAAGTGTCGAACCCACTGTCCCTCAGGAGATTGCGGCGCAACTCGTGGTACATGAGGAACGATGCCAGGATACGCTTGACATCTTCTTGGCAACTATTTATAGTCCGGCTACTCGGCATACCTGGAAATAAGTGTCGAACTCATTTAGTTACAATTGTATTCCCTCTTTACCCAAGTACAGAGGTAATACAATATTGTCTTTGTAAGCCACCAAGGCTTACAAAGACTTACGAATATATTAAAAATTCATTATGAGGTTAGCACAAACTGACAGTTAAGCTCTGCAATAATAAAATAAACTACGGCAAAGTCTAAAACCATTTATTCGGTTTTGCTGTAGGATTTTTGACTGAGGATCTGACTCACTGCTGGAAATTTTAAAGACAATGCAGCGCAACGCGCGCAAAGTGCAACGAGTGTTAGAAATCAAGCATCCGGAACAATATATAAGATAAAACAACTAACGATGGAACAAATAAGATTTTGTAAAGAAATTGGATTTTTGAAGTAATGTATGGAGTTTATGCGAGTAGTGCACATTAAAAAAAAATTGCCGGCTCCCGTGACTATCCATGGCTGTTTCAAATCATCAATAGTTAAAGTAATTTAAATAAGTATAACTATATAACAAAAGGACAAAAAAATATATATTTTGCGTACCTTTAAATTATGTTACCTGAAAACGGAAGGTTTGAAGTGAACTCAGTGACAGTTGGATAACCCAATATCCTCCATAGGGAACACGAACGAACCAGGAAATGGGTGAAGTGGTTAGAAAATAATAGCCAATGTATACCTAGATACTTCCGAAGGAAGGGCAATATCTTGAGCTCCCACTTGTCGAAGAGCAGCGCGATCCGCTGCTTGACGGCGAGCGTGAACTCGTGCGAGACGAGCGGCTCGCTGTCGACGTCGTCCACCTTCATCTCGCTGCACCCGCGGCGGCTCAGCGCCTCCGTCTGCGACAGCAGCAGCTTCATCTGCCACATGTGGTACGACGACGGAGATGTGCGCATGGCCTTTATTATCTGTTGGGAGTGTGAGAAGATCATAAGCACTTGTTATATATGATATTCAATTAGCGTTATCTTAGTTATGATGTGAATATATATTGAAAGAAAGCCAACTAGATCTATGTGACAATTTATGTGCATTGAACTAAGTGCTTACAAATATTTAAAAAATAACACTTAAAGCTTAAGAAACATTTTGATCGTTAAAGAAAGCCTTTTTTTCAGACAGAGGAAGACACAAGAACGGGGATCAGTTGATGGTCGATGAAATACCCCAGAGATATATATATATATATTGTTGGAAATTATCAGAAAAGCTCAACTACCCGCCACACTGAAGGCTATATAAACAAGCCTCAAGCAACGGCTCGGACACTTCTTTCGTCGCTCGTTTTACGGAACGGACGTGCTGCCCGGTCGATAGGATTTTGTTGAATTTAAATTTATTTAGTTGTTGTGTTATTTTGTTTTTATTTTAGTAAATCTGCTTCTGATTCCTAAAAATATATTCATGAAAATAAAACGCCATTTAACGACGCCATTTCGATATTCCTGTCAACAATTTAATGTCCAGCTTTCAAGATTTAGTCCAACATGTTTGTGAAAAAAATATAAAATTATCAGAGTTCTGGCTTCATAAACTACTATTCTCTATGCCTTTTCCTCTCACTCTATGGTTTATCTATCCCTCCTCCGCGTTTACGGTTGTACAAGCCTAAGCGGCGACGCGGATGGACGCACGAGTTCTAATAAGAGCAGCAGCCATCGATGTGGCTGTAAAACGATTCGGTGTACGGAAGGGTCGACCCTGTAGTGTTTCTTAAAGGACACCATCAAATCAAAAGAAGGATCCCCGGCCGTGCGACAGGCATCGTAAACGTAACTCCATTTCATTCTATACCTATTCTCAGTTTATGTGGGCCAGAATACTCCCACCGCCTTTTAAGGGATCATAGGAATATAAAATAATACAGTCCTCCCTGGAAGTCTTGGCATATTACAAGTCCTTCCAATGAGAAACATTTGGGGATCAACCCCAGGACCCGTTGATTATTACTAAAATAGCCATTAACTGCTACCATTATACCAACGAGCATGACATAAAGCGAGAAATACCGTTAAGAACGTTGTCCAAATCGGCAGAGCCCGCAACACATCATTGACGACGCACTCGTAAGTCACCACGCTGAGATTCTGTAGCAACTCTTGCTCCTCCTTCGTGTATTTCCTACAGACGCAGCCTTTGTTTATCAACCCAGAGGTCTTCACACTCGATCTTTTCTTCTTGAACACGAGACAATCCGCGCAAATGTTGGCGCCGATTGGCTCATCTCGGTTATCCTTAGCCAGGTAGTGCTTGATGAAGTTCTGTACTCGCGCGTCGTTCGTGAAAAGTTCTATGTTATCCGGCTTCGCCGACCAAATGTTGGATTTGTCGAGCGTTAAGGTTTGACCCAGCATGGTCAAGAAGCCTTGAGGGTCGTTCGCGTAAGAGAGGCACCCGGCTCGCTGTTTAATGTCAATGCACCATGTGTATTCCAGAAACGTCCTGAAATTAGAAATAATCATGATTTATTTATTTACTCAGCCTCAACCACGTACTCCAATAGCCTTATTTAACAATTAATTAAATAAAATGTCTTTAATAAACGGGACTTATGCATTGCTTACATAGAAATATGACGGCTAAATTATTCCAAATAAGAAACATTAAGATGAGAAAATGTACTAACATGCTATTTGCTTAATATTTTTTTTTTAATTTATATAGATATAATATTTAAAGTCCTTCATTTCTTGAGAAATTAGTGCCAGAATAACCAGCCAGCCTCTATATTGATTTAAAATTTACTTACTTGAGTTGGTCCCAATTGCGGTCCCGGTGAAAGGACATGGGCCAATATCTCGGGTCGTTGATTTTGACCTCCTTCAGTGCATCCAGTTCTGGTATAAGACATGGTGCTTTTAGTTCTTTCGCCAAACCATTTAAGTCAACCACCTGCAAGTGTAATTATGCGCGATGATTTTTTATTTGTATTAGGGTTTGACAGTTTTCTTTGCGTGTCAGTAGTTTACGCGAGTAGTACACATTTAAATTAACATTAGTTAACTCATTTTAATTCTATATTTACGACGACCTGTGTCGGGTGTTGTTTATTTAAAACTTACTGGAATCAGTGAAAATATATTTTTTTTATATTAATTCTATGTCACTGCTTAACTTAAAAATATATCTTTCTCGATACCTGTATATGCGCATAACACAGCTTTCCCGTGTCAATATCGCGAGGCAGAACCAGTCTATATTCGACGGCGAGAACGTACAAGTGTCTGAACGCTTGCAAATGGTACCTGGAACGCAATTTTGATTGGAAATTTAAAAACGAGCAGGGCTGAATGAAGTGTTTTGTTATGGCCCGACATTTATTAATGCGGTGAACTTCGGAATATCTTGAAAGTCAATTAACGTGGCCATCAACGGAACTAAATTTTTCACAAAGATGAAACTTCGTTTCTTTATTTGTTTGGTAATCTTTTTAAATTGAGTTACTACGATAATCAACCATACTTCAGTAGGAGAATGTGTATTCGAACGGACCCAATTTTGCTCATATATTTTAGAATTTGTGAAATTACCTATTGTCTTCAGTGTGCGTGGGGAATTTGGGGAAAAATGCTGTAAGTAGGGCGGCTACAGCATCTGGAGTGCTTCCGAGGGTAGCACGACCTCCTCCAAGGAAAAGGAGGCCCAGGGCACAATGTACTGCCATCTGATAAACATTTTACAAACAAAAATTAATGTATGACTAAAAGTTATATTATCTTATGCGTAACTTAAATTTATTGGAGTACTCTTACTTAGTGTTGACTTGACGTTGTTATGGAATAAACTATTAAACAGTATTGAATTTTAGACATATTAGGTCATATTAAATATTTTTATGGGCTGTTTTTCACATTCTCTATAAGAATTAAATTTAAGTGTATTTTTAGGAATAGTATTTTATTCGCGTTTATAATAAATTTCATTCAATATTGTACGTTATTACCGTATTTCGTAAAATTCACTAGCAATTAACCTAAATGGTACCTGAGCGCCGTGAGTAAGCGGCGGATGCGCTGCGTGCGTCGGCGTCGAATTAGAACGTGAGGCGGCGGTGCGCGCGCGCAGTCGTCGACAAAGGCGCATCACTGCTATGTCGCCACGCCCCGCCATAATCTATAAAAGGGCAAAAGAGCATAATTTCCAATAACAAGCGTATTAAACAAGCGATTTAAACAATCAGAAATTTCAGAAAGGATTATTCGAGATTATATTTTCCTAATCGGCATAATTTCTCCATATTTCACGTACGATCTATTTTATAACGTTTAGAATTTTTAGCGATATAAAGTCCACATAACATGCGCTATCAACCAAAGCGATTAAACCAAAACGTGCTTAGACTTTTCCATATGTACTACCCTACTAATCGCGACCAGAAGTAAAAAAACTGTATTTGATATTTGTAAAAACAAATGAATTACTTCTTACTGGCTAATACCATGTGAGGTTAAAAATAATTACTAACACAACCAGCAGCCAAAAGACAAACGCAGCAACAAGTCTCGAGCGTGGAGGCCCCGGTGTGTTCTGGGGCCCGGCTCCAAGCTGATGCAAGCCTAGACGCGAAGTAGAGGGTCGTATCCCGGGCTTCTTCATCTCCCGAGCCGGCGAAACGGAGGCCGAGCGCAAAACATGCACCCGCTATTATGTTGCAATACGCCTGGCTGAAATCATAAAAGCAGTAAGTAGAATGGTTTTAAAAAAGAATGTCTGAATTTGTAAAGTGAGCAAAAATATATTTATTTTGTTTACAGAATGGCGGCGGTCAAAACGATAAAAAATATACTAACTTCATGGCTTCATAATCTATATTCTCCTCAGTGGGTTTGACAAAGCAGTAGGGCTTAATAGTGGCAGGCACCTGGTTTTCTACCCATTCCTCCGTTGGTTCTATACTATCCCAAAGCACTAGTCCTGTAAAAGCAAATTATACGTTTTTAGAGTTTCATGAGAAAGACTGGCATTTATCCTTATTCCCGCCAGATGGGTCTCCTTAGAACAAGCACATTAATTCAATTCATAAAAATCCCCACATTGAAATTCTCACGATAAGTGGAGGGAGACAGAGAGTAAAAACCGCAAACTTCCCAACTTTAAGTCGCAAGTTATTCTGACCTCTAGCTATAATCCTAAGCATAAGCAAATCTGGTCTGACGAAGTCCAGCATGTAGGCGGTGGTGGGTGGTTGCAGCCATTCGGCAACAGCTGGGTTGTTGGTCTTCATGTATATGAGGCCCAGAGCAAGAGTCGCTCCCGGTGCCGTTACGTCTAAGTTAACTGTGCTACCTTCACGAACCGCAAATGACCCTTGCTTGTACTTGTCTTTTTGTGAACCTGTAATTGTCATTTTACTCATCTTTACATGTAAGTATCTTAATAAGATGCAAAGAATAATAATAGTAAGAGAAATATTGCCTGATATCAACTTTAATCAACGCAAAGATACTATCAATTAGTTTCAAGTATGCAAACCATTGAAACCTCTCCTGTCCCCACCGAGCATATAGGTGCGCAAAGCGGGAGCCATATTAGCCACATGAGGCTGGTCGCCAGCTCGGAGGCATACACAGCCCAAGGCTAAGCCGGCAGCCAACGCGTAGCCTTCGCGCTCCACGCAATTCTCCATCTCCGGACCTGGAGGTTTCCCTGAAAATTTTGGAATTAAACAATTAAAATAAATCTACTGAACTCTTCAGTATTTAATAATTTAGTTTTTTTATGCAACCACAATGCTATAATCGTAATAAAAAGTTAATGTTGTAACACACTATATTTTAACCCTTACCAATTTCCCTAAGCAAAACTTGAGCGTAATGCGCGTGCGCAGATCTCTGGTAGAGCAGTCCAACTCCAAGAAGCGCCGCTACCAGAACGCCATGGTGGATATCCATCTCTACGCTACTTGGCGGCAGAAGTGCTTCCAAATGAATACTTACCATTTTCGTGGCAAGAACATCCATTGTACCTAAAATATGCCGTTACGTTACACCATGTACATAGGTTATTTAACAACCTGTATTAGAGAAAGTCGAATACCAAACATTTTATAACTTAATGCAGGGATGTTACGAAGCTTCGCCTCCGGTTCCGTTAAATCGGAACTGAACGGAGTCGATTATTATTACACCTTCGGTTCCGACTCTTTTAAATCGAAGGTTATAATCGAATTCGGTCGAAGCGTAACATCGCGGCGGCGTGACCTGTCCGCCCTGTGTCGACTGTTATGAACAGGTGAATTCTCGCGCGGAGAATTCTCCCGACTTCCACTACGAGCACTTTTTACGTAAAAAAATGACATATTAATGTTTTATTTGTTCTTAATTAAAAATGATCTCTCATGCCCTGCCTCCAACTCCGAATCCGGTTCCGACGCCGGTTTAGCAAATTGAAAAACTCCGACTCTTGCTTTCCTTTACATCCCTGCTTAATAGTTCTTAGTGAAAATAATACATGAATTACAATCTTGACTATTGAAGTTAAGCGTGGGTACAATGATAAGGTTAGTGCCATTTCATAATAATAATATTTTGAACCTCTAAAAGTAGCGGTAAGCCCCAGCAGCAGACCAATGCTGATCATCTGATGACTCTTGATGAAGTAATCGAATAGGATCATATACGGCATATCCTTGAGGTGGCCGTTCAAACCCAACGCCAGTAGGAAACCCGCGTGTTCGGTCGACATATCCTGGGTTCCCTGAAAGATTTACTGCTTTTATTAAAGTACTACTCTACTACAACAATGTTAAAATAATAATTTTAAATTGTCAATTTAGAGTGTTTTATTTAAATGTGTACTACTCGCGTATACTATAGACAGTATTGCATTGACATTGACAAGTGTACGTAGTTACCAATTTGAATCCATGCGATATTTAAGTTTGATACTGTAACCAATATTTGAAGGCATTATTTTTATATTCGAATGCCAATGCACAATATAAGTTATACCGTGTTAAATGTCCGCGTGTTGGACAGACTACCAGTAAGTGTTATAATAGTTTCTGCGAGTTCACTGCATTAGTAAAAAGAAGGTACTTGCTTTTCTAAGATATATCATGTCACTATCGGTGACATAAGTCTATATCCGACTCCTTACCTTTTTTGGGTTGGTTTTTGTTATAAATGTATTAGTTTTTTATGGACGCTCATTATTCGCAATTACAATATAGACTGACACTTGAATAACACGCGAAGTATATTAGTTATACTTATTTACAAATTATTTTAAACACGACCCGACTTTTCAGATGCTTTGCAGCAGTCACGGGAAGAAATATTTGTAAATAACCTTAATATATTTCGCTTTTTAGCCCGTTTAAGTGTCTTATTTTCGTGTACTACTCGCGTTAACTACAGACAGTCTTTAGTGTATCTGAGGCAGGAGATAACCACTAGACTTTATTGGATTTAGAGTATTGAAGTGTGTATTGACTTTTGCCATTTTCTTTGTGATACAATATGAAATAGTAAAAAGAATATTGTTTAACACTAAAACCGTACCCGTGGCCTATTGTACACGATCCAGTTGGAGTCTATACTGGACCCCGTCATAGGCACGACGGCCAAGCCAGCCGCTACGCCGTTGTGGAAGGTCGGCCACAGCAGGCACTGCGGAGATGTGTCGCTGGCGTTTAAGTTGATCGTGTTGCAGCGGGGCGGGGGCCCACGACCGGATACACACAGTTTTGGAAGAGTCAAGGAGTCTGTTGGCGGACAAGCCAAGGTCCGGAGCGTCACCATACCTCTGAAATAAAAATGGATTAGGTAGAAAAACTAAATTAATCATAAAATCTTTTGTACCTCTGTGTATACTTAGTTTTGTGTTGCTGATTATTGATTCTGCCAATTTTATGACATCGAGTGTTTATAATTTACTTGTTTGATAAAACACTTTCTTCTTTATATAGTAAGCAAATATTTATCACTTCCAACCTTCCAACCGGCAACGCCATAGTCCTAGTGCCAAGGGCGTAGAGGTACTTTTCCTGCTCTTCAATGAAGTCGTGGTCTGACACCTCCGGACGCTGCGTCAAGTTAACAGTGACAGGTCGAGAGGACTGGAGAAGGCTGTACACCTCCGACATTCTGGAAAAGACGGTTTGCAAAAAGGTATTACTAGAAAAGTATGCAGTCATATAAATATTATAAATGTGATAAATAATTATTATCTCATAGTTAACCTGATGTTAATAAAGCTTTGTCAAATCAATTATTGCTTTCTCTTTTGAAATTATTACGTTTGTTGTTTAGTTACATTTGGGTCAGCCCTGTTAGTATTATCATTTATTGCATTCGTGTTTGCAATTCTTAAGATTGTCCCCTTATTATATATTATTTAAGCCATATCTGTAACAATTATAGCCTAATTCTGTAGATCTTTTGAATAAAAGAAAAAAGATGACCTGCAAATCCACTTCTATTTGCTAAACGTTTAAAAATTTCCATAGACAGGTATTTGTCTATAAAGATATGGTTTGAAGCATTGTGGTTCTAAATAACCTTTTTAGAATTTAAACACTATGGTTAAAATCCTTGCTTTTTGTATTACCTCTGGTCTTTAGGGTATAACAAAGTGAGCAACTTTGTGCCCATATGCTCCAAGCCAGTTATTTCTTCATCAGCCTTATGGCTCACTTCCTCCAAATTGTTGTCATTTTGGGTGAAGGCAGTTTCTTTTTCCAAAACCTCGAGTGCCAGGGCTGGAAAAAAAAACAAAATAATAGTTTCAATAGTATACAAACTTTTATCAATAAAGGTGTATTTCACAAAATATATCGTGTTTTAATCAGTTGCAATGTTTAATCTGATTGGATTTCTGAAACTCACTTTCGAGATACTCATCTGTGGATTTGATCTTGTGCTGTATGCCGGCCTGCAAAGCCAGGTCTTCCCTCATGACTAGACTGTAGGCTGCCAGTGGCCAGTCCACCGGTGGGTCCAGCTTGCACCGGCTGAATATCGTGATTATCATTAGTGCAATGGCCGGTGGAAAGTTGTCGATGTCTCTTAGGGTTAGACCTGGGGGATAAAAAATGGAATTATTACGTTGGGATATTATAATTTTACATTATAAAGTATCAAACAAAACATTAATTTACTGGTAGATGTTTTATATTTAAATAAAAAAATTAACGGTTTAAATCGCGAAATGTATTATTTTTAATTCGACTCGACGTTTCGGATGCTTTGCGGCAACCGTAATAACTGGTTACAAACCTAACGTCAAGTCAAGAGGACACTGTGGATCAGTTCTATAATAACTCAAACAGTTTTTCCAAAAAAGTATTACAACGATAGTGATGTTAATTTGATCATCGATATTTGTTTTTTATATAAAAACAAATATCGATGATCACAAGTATTTCGCCTCTTTTCCGCATTGTACGACTGTTTAGTAGATGAGACGTAGAGTACGACTGTTTAGAGAAATGCAACAAAAAATATTTTATGAAATATATGGCGTACGTACCTCTTTCGCAGGCTAGTAGAACTGCGGCCGCATGAGGTACAGATGGCGCGGTGGACGTGGCAACTCGCGGAGTACTGCTCGCCATCGCACCACCTTCTCCACCGGCCACGTTGAGTATTCGCACACCGGACCCTCTTCCACAGCCAGCCGCTGACATGATCTGGAAAAGTTTGCTTCTTATTATCTTGCTTCTCGCCGATATCGGTAAGTAATCGTGAAATTTGATTTTTTGAAGTTCAAAACGAGTACGGCTTGCATTTAAAAGTGGGACATCAATTTTGTAACCTAATGAGGTAAACTTAGCATAAAAACTTATTATGAACTAACCTCTATAATATTCTTACTCATGTCATTGACTTGAGAGATGTATGGGTAGCAGCCTTCGTCCACATCCTTCAGCACCGAGTTTAAGTAGGCATAGATGTTAGGGGGCTCCGCGCTGAAGTAGCTCGGCTGGACCAATCTCTTCAGCACCTCCTCCCCTATCTGTGATTCGCACTCCGCCACAAAACTGTAATCCGTAGGGAAGTCCAGCCAATAGTGATCCACGTACTTATCCAAGCATATATCCTTCGATATCTGGTAGAGCAATTTCGCAAGACGCTTCAGGTCGTTCTCTAGAAGCGTATTGAGCTTCATGTCCTCGTACAGAAGATGGAACGTGTAGAACAGGTGCACCATGTAGGGGAAAAGTAGGGCGTTCGAGTTAAATTGGATTGGCTTCTCTTCTTCCGCGCGTTTGTGCTTAGAGTCTACCTCCAGAGATGGAAGGTTAAGCAGATTTGTGAGGCTATGATTGATGCCCTCATGGAACTTTGAATGGATCATGTGCTCCCAGTCATCTTGGGAGCCATCGTTGGAGGTCCTCTGCTTCTTTGGTAGGACTTCGGTCTCTTCATCGGAGTGCTTCTGGCCTAGTTTGTCCACATCATATCCTATGAGGGAAAGCATTAATTCGGAAAACATCTCCCATTCCTGGTCCGGTGTTAGATCTTGGGTACCGGGAGCGTTGCGGACTCCGTACCACTTTATGAGGACCTGGAAATATGGAATATAGATTAAAATGAAGCGAAATATTTAATTTAATAACACTTAGAATAATTATAAAATATTCTTCACGGTTTAAAATACGCACTAAAGATTTTAAGAATGATAAATCATAACTTAAAATGGAATAGAATTTTTAAATTGCTTTTTCAACAACATTTAGGTTCAGAATGGTATGTCGTATATTATAATAACAATTATATACATTTTCAGACAGTAAATAAAATTTACTATCTTTCCGTGAGCAATATCCAGAGTCCATATTGAGTCAAGAATCAGTCAATCAATGACGAGTAGCTTTTACAAACGTCGCAAAGTAACAGCGAAAGAGCGCAAATAGAAATACTCGACACAATAAGTACAACAATTTTTATCGTAATCCAAACCTTTAACTAGTTCTGTCTAATTTTATTCGCTTGTATTAATGGTAACGAACGTGTTGTGTCAGCTTAAACCCTCATACTTATTAAAATCGAAATATGATTATTTAACGTTAATTACATAATCGTAAGGAGCGACCATCGAATAACACATTGAAGTCGATTAAAAAGGTTTTAATTTACATGGAGAAATTTCCAAAACTACCCTCGATATGACCCAACTTTAAAGTAAATGTTAGAAGCCTTAAATGCTCGATCTTTGTACGGAATAATGATTAGGTGGTGAAAGTAAATTTAGGCCAAGCTTTTATGCACTTATCAATTTCGGCTCAATATACGTATACATATGTATACGTATGTTGAGAAACGTGGCAAACCGATAATACTTAGTGCAGAATACCTGCATCGTGAGATCCTTGGGTAAGGCAGCAGCTAGAGCATCACAACTTCGGCTCAGAAGTGGCGAACAAACCACCGGTGGCAAAGCGATTCGATACAATTGTCCTGACTCGAAACTGACACTGAGACGATCCCCTGCAGCATCACAGAGACCGCGAATACCTGGAATGTTACAAATGATAAGAAATGCTACATCTAATGTTGCAATTATTTTAAACACAAAGCAAATAACATAGATAATTTACCCAAACTCTCCTTCCGTTCCAACCGAGAAACAGAAGAGTGAGGTACCGGAGATAGGAGATGTAAAGCGGAGTCGTCAAAGGTGGTGTTGTCGCAGCGAGTCGGCAAAAGGCTGCTGCGCCGAGGAAATGGCGATTGAAAGGTCGAACGCTTCGTGTAAGGGGAGTCGATTAGGCGAGCCAGAACACCACCTACGTGAATCTGAAAAAAAAAAACAAGATAAACAAATGATTAATAAGCCGAATGAGTATCAAAGAAAGCACAAGTTACCTACCTTGCCAACAAAATTGTTCCCCGACTGTAAAATTATATTCCCTGTTTCGTCTATAAGCGCCATCATCTTCAAATGATCTAGAACAACTGCGTCCTTGGCCAAGACAGATGACACCCAGCCAACTATTATGTTCATTTTATTTTGTCCATGAGTATGTGATTTCTTCAGCCGCATGATTTGCAACTTGCTCACCCCTTCAACTTTCACCATATAGCATAAGTACTCGTGACCAACTAGATCAGTATGTAAGAAGGCTTTAGTATCACTGGGTCGTTCGATTTTATCCCGTCTTAAAACTTGGCTATCTGTAAATATGTGGTCTATACATATATCCGGGTATAGCGGTAATGAAGGAGGAGCAGGGATTGAATTTGCCATCGTCGATACACTGGAATGACCAAAAGAAGAATGAGGTGTCAAGCCCTGCTGTTGGAATATACTTGCGATTGTACTATTCTGTCTAGACATTTTTGGAGTTTTCGGTTGCTTCTTTGAATGTAAAGGACTTCCCAACCAACTACTCTTCCCGATGCTATGAGATGGACTGCGACCAAAGTCACACGACTGGTTGTATGTGACATTCATATTTGAGCACACAGATAAGCATTCATCGCGAAATGCCTTCCTTATCTTCCATAGAGAATGAGTACCTAACTTCCAATCGTAAAGCAGGATTATACTAGGATCAGATGAAACAAAGATTATTTGTAAGTCTCCATCATTGTAATATTGAAGGCCCTGAGATGGTGACTTCATTAAGATCGGATTGACATCATCTAATGGGTGGCTAATAGAAAAGCAAGTTGGTAGTGGACAGTCTTGATCATATCCCGATATCGACTCTGCTCTTAATTTTGCACTCAAGTGGTGGGAGGATGCCTTCGATCTTGAAAACGTGCTATTTTGGGTTTCATTGTGCTTCAAGAACGACACTGGTAATAGGGAACTGTGCAGAATCGGTGTTGGGTCCTTTTCAAAGAGCACTCCAAACTTCATTGGCCAGACTTTTTTAACTTGAAATGGGAGACTAGTGATGTACTCCCTTCCATCTGCAGCATACACTCGCATACATTTACTGTCTATTAAAAGTATTGAAGGCATTATCTCTGATTTAACATGTTCTGTGTTATCCTCGATTTTGATGTTCTTCTTAGTATCTTCAATTTGCGAGTTTAAAGCATCAATGAGCATAGTGTTCTTCAGGTCTACATGAAAGTCAACAAAGGCAGCATTCTTTATTGGATTGTCTATAGTGTAACAGGCAATTGTTTCGCGTTGCTCTGGAGCCGATACTTTTGAGCCAGGCGATGATACTAGACCTGAAATGATTTTTTATAAAGAACATTAATAATCTGATTGTCAGAATACTGTTTGGCAATTTACAACACAATAACTGTAAAAGGACAATATGCAGCATGTTACAATTCGAGACTGGAGCAATTTAGCACCACATGGTATGGACAGAATTTACATGAAGTTATTATTAGTTAGATATTTACTTATATATCACTGGTTTATAAGTATATCAATGACGATAATATAAAAAGAAAGATAGACAAACTTATTTCGTTGGTCAATTAGTGTAGATTTTATAAAATTTATTATGTTACCTTTAGACCAAACTGCAGTACACCCTTTAACATACAACTCCTCTTCATAATGGCAGTCTGTTTTTGGATTCAACCCTTTTTTATGTTTGTTTTGTGTGCAATTCAGGTTAAACTTCTTACACATATTGCTAGAACTGTTTGCACTACCACTTTTAGAAGTTGAAAAATCATCTTTTTTTCAATCCACTCATAAATTCGGACTTTATAGAGATGTTAAAATCGTTTTTGAGACGACTGGGAGGTCGGAATGATTCATTTTGGGACTTAGTCTCTTTAGGACTCTCGGTTTCTGAATCATCAATTTCTGAAAAAGAAGTTTTTATTTTATCTTATATATTTTATTGAAAATAATCAGGCTACCATTTATTACACTATATAATTCTTAATCATTAGTTGTATATAGTCTCCTTAAAGATCCTATGAATCTAATGGGACTTACATTTCGTTTTATTTGTGGATGTTCTGCCATAAGAGCCACTAGCTAAATATCCTCTGTTTTGTCATTCAATTTGAATGGGTAATAATGAATTAAAAACAACAAAATTTCCTAGTTCTTGCGAGTGAAGTGTGGACATTTTTTTTTAGAATTGTTTAAAGAAGAATTATTTTTTCATAGAAAATTTTATTATCTTGAACCGTTTGGAAGTGCATGCAAGAGAAGCCCAAATAGTAAATAATTTTGCTTGTATTTACATTTTCCCCTTTTTTATTTTGTACTCACAAAAAACCAATATTCAATATTAAAAACATTCATAAGTCTTTTTTAGACAGTTACTTAAATTGTATACGCATGTCTAGAATATACTTTTAAATAAAACACTTTAACGGTTTAAAACGCGATATATATTAAACTTACCATAAAAAAGCTGTGACAGTGTTCTCCCCATGAACACAGCTGCTGCAAAGCTTCAGAAACGGCAGAAGTTAAATATAATTTAATATAATTTTCAACTAAGTTTAACTGATATATATCATGTTTTAAACTGTTAAAGTGTTTTATTTATATTATAGATTTAGAATATACTGTTTATGTTTAGAGAAGCCTTATTGCAATTTTATTATTTATATTTTATAGTCTAAAAATGTTAATCTACAAGAGCACAGTGAACAAAAATTGTTAACGTAATTTTTACTTTAACAATTTTCTACTTAATGTACTTCCTCCTCATTGAAAATAATGTTTTTTGTTATTAGGCCACTCTGCCCCTAGCAAGCTCATATTAAGCCTTAAGCGTTTCACAATAAATGGTTGATCAAACACAAAAATATTTTTTCTGTATGAGATTAGTGTGTTTAAATAAATAAAAAAAACTAATTCAAGTATATAATATTAGTGTAGATCTAAATGTAGTACCTCTTGACTTATAATAGACTTCTCTAGTAGTCCACCACTCCTTTTCTTCTTCTTTTGTTTCTATTACACTGTCATCCTTTATACCAAAGTTGGTTAGCTTATAAAGAAGGGAGTTTTCTGAAGCCGATTTGTTGCGGCCATTGTTGTAAATTTTGCCAGGGTGGTTGGCTAGTACTGTACGTCCGTGCGGCACAAACTCCTAAAACAATCCCAATCAACATTATATTTTTATAGCACTATTATATAAGTGTACAATTATCACAAAACACCACAAATAACATGAACTTTTCAGAGTAAAAGAGTTGTTACTTAATATACGTAGTTATCTTTAATATGTCTGCATGAAGTTGTTCGCAATTGATTATTAATAATTTACTGAAACTCTAAAATTCTTTGAAATCTCTTTAAAGACTTATATTAAGAGAACGGAGTGGTATAGATAAAAATGCTACATCAGTTCTGCATTTAACATAAAATATATATTAAAATTGAGGTAATTATTAAATAAAAAAAAACTATATATTCACCAAAGGTTCAGATGCCGCAATCATGTTATCTTCATCCAGATTTGTAAGTAAGTAATTAAAACACTTGATGAATCATAAAATGTAAGTGAATTTCTAAGAAATACACTTACTTTACATTTCAAATATTAAAAAGTCGCATTAACTGCTTATTTGTGATTACCGGCGCGTTTAATATTTTTCGTAGATTATCAACATTCAAAAACGTTACAATCAACAAATAAAATAGGGGACAATTGTCAGTGTCAGACACAGAGTATATCTTGCCATTACTCAAAACCACAGAATGATCTTACTCCTTACTATATTGAGAAAATAATGCCATTAGATACTTAATAAAAAGTAAAATAAGAAAACAAAAGTTTTGTTTAAATTTTCAAATGAGTGCCGGTACTGGTAAATGCCTTTGCGCGTATGTGTGTATTTGTGATTATGATATTATTTCAGTTACTTCCATGAAGTCTATAGGATCCTTTTGTGGATGCTAGGCGGCCAAACCATATTATTTTGTTTGCAGAGACTATCTATTTCTGGTCTTTTACCACGAGTCGTTAGAAAAAAGTTTTAATCGTAAAATAAATGTAATGTTAGCAAGTTCATATATTTACGGAAATATTTCGTGTTAGAAAATAATGTAGGTAGATGCTTTTAGAACAAACGACAGTGTTGATCAATACAATATACATAATAAAGATAAAATGACTGTATCAGGAAGCTTTAAAATAATTCGATTCAATTCGTTTTGAAATCTGGATACCTATTCAATTGGAGGTAGGAATACCGAAGTTTCGTCTGGGTCATGAACCACTGCATATCCGAATATCCAAAGGCAAAATAGATCGACAGTGCAGCTTATTTTGATTTTATTATAAACATATCTGGGGTATTTCACCTTCCCTCAAGCTTGTCTGACCTTCTAAGATAAAAAGGCAAACAATATTTTAACGAAATCCTTCTGTAAAGTGCAAGTATATGTATACAATAGATAAGTTAAATCGTATGTAAAACAAAACCTCTTCGAAAAGAGTTACGAGATATTTTAACGTATATAAATATGTACACGATAAAATAATAAAAATTCTTGGGGTATGAACCCGCTTTAACAAAAAAAAAAATAAGACACTTAAAGTAAATGTAAATTAGGCCTTTAATTTTTAAACTGATATGAACTCTCATAAGTACCTAACTATGTACTTAGTTCCCTATGTGAATAAATAAATCTTTGACTCAAAAGCGATTATTTTTGCCATATACATAATCAACAATTTTAGAGTTAAAGAAACAACATTTATAATCATCAATAAACTTTATTACTATAGTAAAAGTATTTAATTAACCGCACTTACATGTAACAAAACATTCAACAAAATACTTTGGGAGCCAACATAACACTTTGGGTGCTGACTTATTATGCCCTAAACAAAGACCAGTGTTTCTCAAACTACCTTACCCGAACCTTAATAATTCCGTTACATATACATGAGTAACACGCAAATTTGTGCTGAACTAAGGATAACTGTAACAAAAACTAATAACAGGGTCACAGCACGAAACAATTTGCGGTCTTAAAATTAAGATAAAAAATATATGACGTGACTAATAGTATCGATCACCAATTCCTACATATTTAGGAATCCTCTTACAGAGGAAATATAGTAATGGGTCGTGATGATGTATCGTTGTCGAGTTGTCAACTTGGCACATAATTTATCCGCATTACTGACATAATATATGATACAATGACAATTTCGATTGGACAATAAATGCGCTATTGAATATCGTGAAAAGTAATAGATAATAACAGAAACACAAAAAGCACGACACATCAACGACTCGGATTGCTATAAATCCCCTTTATATAGTTGAATCTCTTATCAACATAACGCAGATCTGACAGCACCATATTTTAATAACTCTTTAAAAATATACATATTTAAGCTCACCATGTTACAGTAAATGTATAAAATGTAAAGGATATAAATGATAAATATTCTACGCCTTAACCTTCCTCGACATGGCCCCATCGTTATCTTAGCAACTAGCATTCATTCGAAATAAGGCTTCTCTCCTTAAGGCGAAATAAATAATAAAATTGAAAAATATGAACTCGCAGGTACACTAAAACACTATTATGATTTCAATATTATGTAAGCCCGAGTAATTTTCATAAAAAAACCTCTTCAAGGAACCGTAAAAGCTCGCTCATTTACAAGAGTAACAACATCAATAAATATCAATCAAGAAAAACATGATTATAGAAGTATCAGTTAAAACGATTTTAAATAACAAAGATAAATTTTGACATCTTGGAATGCCGAAACGCTTTAGCGACTAAAATATAAAATATTAGCGTACACTATACATACATATAATATCCGACTTATATAATAATATATACCATAGTAAAACTATGTCCTAGCTTCTATACTATACTAATTATACTTTTGGTCTTTGGATGAGCATGTCACATTATGGCTTGTGTCATCGTTTGTAACTTTAAATAATATAAGTGCACTTTAGAATTTAGTACTCGATAATTACTCTTTTAAACACTAAGCTAGACTAGATCTGCAACGAAAGCTACGCACCATTGGATCAGATAAAAATGGTATAGAGCGAGGACAATTCATAAGCAAACATTTGAGAAACACTGTTCATCAATGAAACTATATCATGATAATATTATCTCAGCTCAATCGACGAAACAGAGTAAAACTGAAATGATGCGATGCTTAAATAAGGCGAGAATTTTTTCGTAAATCAGGTACCTAAATGGGACATTAGAAAGAAGTATGCATTAGGTGTATGCTTAGTTGATACTATAACGAGTGTCGAAAACAGATAAACAAAAACTTTTATGACTAAAACTAAATAAAAAATTATCACAAGTTATATACGTTACGAGTTTTACTCGCGATCATTGTTTCAACTCCGGTATTAGCAAACGTCTTTTGCATTTAGACGTAGACCACATTTCGGTTTGCCTCGACCATAGACTAATTAGAAGAATGATTGGTAGGTGTAACAACAAACGTACAGACTTTGAAAGGCATTAAAGTCATTTACAAAAAATTTCTGTATTTATTCCTATACAGCGATTTTTATAAAAAAAAATATTGCACTCAGAATATTCTCCGAGTAATACTCTCGCTTTGAACTACTGTTCAGTAGTATACGATCCGGATTGGGATCACGATTTCACTCTTCTCTTGCTCAATTTCATACGATCAGGACTAACCAAATATTTTATCATTATGCAACGACGCCTCATTCATTTACCGACGTCATGCTTATTTAACATAAAGTGTACGTTGAATTGCACTTTATAAATTCACTGTAAAAATGCAATGCAGTCTATACACGTGTTCCATCTAAGACATTAAGGCGATGCGTTAATCTGATTTTGCTCTCCGCGCACAAAATTTCAACACCGATGTAGAAGCGATCGTGTGGAACTCGTCCCAGAACTACCCTACAATTATGCTTTTGTTTTTTGTAATAGTGATATGTTGAAAATGTTATAAGAAAATAATTGCTATTCAGACATTGAGATTTCGCGCTCGGTCGCCGCTTACGCATATTTGAGGTACGATCGTTAACGATGACTCGTTTTGGCATTTTATTGTGATGTATGGCCGGAATACAGTTTGCTCATTAATTAATTGGCGAACGCATTCTGTAGACCGCGTTTTATGCCCCGTCTCTGCGACATCTGACCGCCTTAAGACCTACGAAGCGTCTAATCTAAGTATACATATAGTTCTTCTATGATAGTATAAATAGTCTATCTCTATTTTATAAAAACGACGTTAAAAGTGTACATTTATCCTTTATGCGTAATGTAAAAGTAGAACTATATATAAATATTTTCTGATTATAAGTAAATAATTTTTGGAATATCTCTTTAAGGCTAGTCCGGTATTTTATACCTCGGAAGGGTCTTCGCTCACTTCGGCGAGTCCGTTCGACTCGATCTTCGATGTGTTGGCTGCGACTTCGGCCAGAGTCGCCAGCGCGAATAGGTCGACGTCGCCGTGGGGCACGCCGCAGACGGTGCTCGGCGCCTCTGTGGCTATCTTGATCTCGGGGCTTATCTTGTGCCCGCCGTTCCTGTCGCCGGACACAAGGCTGTTGATCTCGAGTCGCGTGATGCTGATCTTCCTCGGCTTCCGCTTCTGGCTCCCGATCACCTGTTCGCGCCAGTGCTCCGCCATCTCGCGCCTCTCGTCCGCCAACGGCCGCGGCACAGAGTTAATTATCTGGGACGATTCCAACGCTTTGGGCTTCAAGTTGATGGTTTTCTTCTTGCGCTTGTTTTCGCGTTTCTTCTGCTGGAACTTTTCGAGGCTGAGCGACGGCAACGCTTTGATCTTCGCATCCAGGTCGAAGTCTGCAGCTTTGAATGTTTTGTTTATGTTATTGTCTGATTCGGACGTTTCGACTTCGGCTTTCTCGCCTTCCGTAGAAGTATCGATCGTGGACGTCGATTTCGTCGTCTCGTTGACTAGGTCGTCCGGATAGCTCCCCGGATCCCAGCTACACGTCGCGATGTAGCCTTCGTCCATTTTGTCGCAATCTCTCCTCTGCCGTTTGACGAGTAGTCCCCCGACCGCCATGAACTCCTGGTAACGCTTCCCCTTGCACGACCTCCCCGATTTCTTGTCGTCGTCGGACCAATTCCTGATGTAGCCATCTTCGTCTTTCGAGTAACGCTTGTCGACGATTTGGTCTATCAGGTATTGGTCCTCAGGTGCACCGGCGCTCTTCTCTTCAAACTCTTCGGTGAATATTTTAGTGGTCTCAGTCAGGGCGTTCTGGAGTTCGCGTATGTTGTCTTCTTTTTCCGTTTGCTCTATGGCATTATGAGATCTGTATTCCGTGGGGGTTGAGATCGAGTTGAACTTAAAGGGGGAGTAGTACGGGTTCGGAGTAATGTTTTCAGTCTTCGCCGTGAGAAGGCTGCTGAGGCTTCCCATTTGAGCTTCGTCGGCGAGTTTGCCGGGAGTGAAGATCGACACTTCCTTCGGCTGGCTCTCTTCGTGTTGAGTGGTTTTTTTATTAAAGTCTATTTTAGTGGAGTTGTTGTTTGTCCTTTCGTATTCTGAATCATGGTATTCGACGCCGACGGCCTCGTGCTTGTCGCAATCGCGCGGTCGCGAGGAGAGAGTGCGGAGCGGTGGAGCCGGTAACTTGTACCACTTGAAGTCTGGGTTCGCGCTGAAGAAGGCGTCTTTGTACTGGAACAAAAAAGGCGTTTTATTGAAGAAACGCGTAATCGATCTGAGCTACGTCGAACAATGTTAATGTGTACCTGTTTAGCAAGACCTGTGTAGCAAGCTTTCTCTTCCTTGTCCAAGTTAGCCCACCACTCGCCGAGAATTTTGGTGATCGATCTGTAAAACGTTGTGATTGAGAATTTTATAGTGGTCATAATGAATTGTATAATACTCAGAATCGAAATGTGAATATCACCTGTTCTCCAGGTTGGGGTACTTGTCGCGCACGACGCTCCGGTGCCGTTTACAGAATATGAGGAAGGCGTTCATGGGACGACGCGCATGGTGCGCCGGCTCCGTCTCGCCGTCCATCTCCTGCATCTTCACTGTCTGTAAAAGACCGTACGCTAAACACATTGATAACATAGAGAACTCTTGAAATGAAAAATACAAAAGAACTCGAATGTGACCTCTTCAAGGAACAATCAGTTCCTTTAAGCGTAAATAATATTTTTATATAAAATGAACGAAAAAGATATTTAAATTAAATTTAAGCACGACGTTAATTAATGCCGACAGCTGGTTAAACCCAAAATAAGGAACTCTTGTGATGCAATGAGACAACGGTATTACTATATTAAATTAGGCACATAAAATAAGGTAACAGATAGATAACAACCCACCACCCTAAGACACTAACTTCCCCGGAATCTACTTAGAAGCGCCATGATCTTAATGAGTAAGAAATAGCATAGTAAAACATAATTTATATTTAATATATTATCTTTTATCGCTGTATTTTTTACAATTATTACGCAATATTTGCACAAGGGTACTTGCATTTACTTCATTCTGTCAAATAAATTGGTGTTATTAATAAGTATTAACTTTAATTTTTTTTTAATTTAAACAGTTTTAAATACTGTCTATAGTTTAGCGAGTAGTAAATTTAAATAAACACTTTAACGGTTTAAAACCGATATATTAGTTACTTATTTGAAAATGATTTTTAACTTCGGCCCGACGTTTCGTCTTTCAGGGGGGGGGGGGGGGGGGGGGGCCCCCCCGGGACACGGGCGGCGGAAAAGAATCCGAAACGTCGGGCCGAAGTTAAAAATCATTTTCAAATAAGTTTAACTAATATATCGCGTTTTAAACCGTTAAAGTGTTTTATTTAAATTAAACAGTTTTTTTTTTGTGCAATGAAAAATACGAAAATATTCAAATTTTGACATAATCATCGTGTTTTACTAGTGTAAACCTTTCATTTGATACCCATATTGAGGGGGTTAAGGAAAAATATGTCATCCGCCATTTTGTATCGGTGGCCATCTTAGATTTATAATGTTATTTATTATATTGTATTGTCATCTAAATTAAATGTGTATACCGAATTTCAGATCTATCTGACAACGGGAAGGTGCTTAAATTTTAATTTCTATTTAGGTCAAAATCAAAATTTTGAAAATAAATAAATTTCCTACGGGTCGATCTAAATACAACTGTTAAAAAAAAGCTTTCTATGAGCTTTGCATTTGCCTCATCGACCATAAAACAAAAGGGATAATATTATCGCGTATCGCAAATAGTCATCGACCTCGTTTATCAGTTATCACATGATAAAGACTTGCACTTGGCAAAGACACTGATAATGAAAACAATGAATGATCTCGCGACGTTCTTTATGCACCAAACGGTACCCACATTGAGCAAATCGTCACATATTTTTGCTCATACAATTTAAGTATACGTCATAAATATTAATATGTAGGTCAACATGTCTCAGAAAAATTATAGATTAATTAGGACAATGATGGACCAGGTGGAGATCGAACAACTGTATGTTACACAAATGTATGACGTAAGAAATAATCTACTCTCAGACATACCTAAGAATGTCACTGTATTTACGAATTGTAACCTTTTTATCACATTGACACACTTCGAACGACCTTTTTCGGCCCGTTATGTCTTCTGAAGAAAGTCAGAAATAACCAAAATTATATGTTTACTTATTGTAGCCTCGTAAGTATTTAGGGGCAACTATTATAAATAAATCGTCCTTAAATATTTAGCTTTATAGTTGGCCTTAGTTAGTTTGATCTGTCGGCGAAAACTGCACCAAAATATGTAGGCAGGTTTGAGAGATAAACATTATTCAAACAATAAAATTTGCAAAAACGTGGTAAAAACACGGCTAATAAGGAAGATGTTCTTTCGCCACTGTCACGTACAGCATGTGTTATTAAAAAGTCGTTATGGGTACTGAAAACATTCGCTTCTATTTAAAATAAAAAAAAGGAGTAAATGCTTTCAACATTATAAGGCCTGAAATAATGTTCCATCCTTACATCTTAGCTCGTTCGCATACCGATGGCTTTTGGATGGACAATTGAGGCTGCTAGAGCCAAAGTGGCCTAATAACAAAAGCCACGATTTTCAATAAGAAGAAAAATAAAAATGCCAAGTAATTAGGCAAAATAATTTGTACTATTATTTGTGTACGAATTATGTTAACAATTGTCGGTCTGTGCTTGTGATTCCTTTTTAGACTATGAAAATATGAATAACTGAATCATAAAAATTGATTAGGTATTGCTTAGCGGCCTCATTGCAGGAGACGTTTTAAGTTTTCGATGACAATTATGATAGCCTTGACCGTAAATCGAAGTGTGCCGAGGCTGCGCAGCGGGCACTGCCCGCCGAAAGTGAAAACTCGTGCGCAAGTCGCAACGGGACAACACATTTCAATCCTATGTTAGTCGTTAGATAGCGAAGTACTTTGATTTCTCGTGTTATATTATATTAACGGATAATCAGATTTTTTAATTATATTTTGTGATAGCTTAAAAGCTTAACTCTCAAGCTTCATCTCTGTGATTTCGGCTTCATCTCTGTGTTACTTATTTTGCGTTAATACTTGTATCATATACCTCCTTCATGAATAGTGCATAGACTCAAATTTGTCACTTCTTTAACCGAGTTTCTGCACCGCAATTAGTATATTCATCAGACCCTAATTCCGTCGCGTCTCGTGAAAGCCAACTTGATTACGTATTTAAATCATTTTTTGCATAGCAGGCTTTAAATATTGCAGCGGTAAAGGGGAAATATATTTTACTGTCTTTTCGGTACGGTAGCAAAAATCTAGCTTTAAAAATAATACAATAATTTTGACATTTAGTAGGTAAACGTAAATTAGTTAAAACGTCGTTAGCGGAATATATTACATAACTTCTTTTCAATTTATTTCAAATACGGCCTCACTTTTCCGATGCTGTGCAGCAGCAGTAATCACGGGGGGCTATAGATGAAAGGGATGTCTTAATGTCAAAGTCAAATCTTCTACGCTAACGCCATCTCTAGCTGTTCGCATTCTAAACCGTTCAAAGTGTAGCGTACTCGCGTTGACTATAGACAACTTTTATGTTTACGTCTTTGACTTTACAGTGTTGTAAATAACAAGGTAACCCTTCCTTAATATTTTTCCATAGTACTACGAGGATACCAGGCTAGCATAAACTCGAAGCGTCCGATGAGAAGGTTACAGATCATAACACGGCCCAAGGCCACATCTACGTGCGGTAATGCGAATAAGGCCTCGCTAATTCTTTTGTTCTCAATCCTCATTCGGCTATTATGTTTTATTTCGGCTGCGAAAACTTGAAATATTAAAAGGTTTTCTGTGTTCAGTGCTTCTTCAAAGGAAATATATCGACGAGACTTTTGCAAGGCACTCGCTTAAAAAGACTATGCTGGGCCGCTGTCAATCAATTTGTCGTTTTGAAAAGACGATTGGTTTATGTAATAAATTATTCTATTATATAGAAAATTTATTCTCTTTACATCGCATACGGTAAAAGTCCGTGAAAATTCCTGCGGAAACCTATGTGACAGTATTATGATGATAATAAAGACCAAAACATTATAATACTCATGACATATCTACTCCATGATAACCGGTAACTATTATATATGCGGTTGATAGGTATGATTTAACTAAGTACGATCAATTTATATCAGAATCGCTATAGCCGAGTAAAAATTAATTTATCTTAAGTACCGTCATCTAATTCAAACGCTGTAATTGCACGATTCATTATCGAACAGTGTAAAACAGGAAATATAGCCCACTCTATCAGTTTTATGTAAAAATATAAAGTTAAACGCATCGTGTGCTTTGTAATTAATACATTTTATTTTATCTGGCATGAGATTAATTGATGGAAAGTGAAATACCCCGTCACGGACAAGATGCGTTGTCGACCTATTATATCTTTGGACGTTTTGAAATACACAAGCTGACACCGAAACGCGTTTCGGGTTAACTCCTAAACCGGAATTTAATAGGTTAAGTAAAATTGGATTAAAAACCACAAAAAATATATATATGCGAGTACTTAACATGTAGACGATATTTAACTTTCATGTTTAGAGAAGAAAAAAAGCGTCAAAGAAAACGATATCGCTAATAAAGATCTCGTTTGAGTGTTTCCAATGAGAATATCGAGACTCGGCTGACATTTAGGACAATCTTGTAAACAACTTGAATTTTAGGCCACGTCCCGCGATCGCATGCTCTAAAATTAGACACTTTGACGAGCGAGCGTCGGATGTCAGAGGGGGTAAACAACCCTATCCAATTTTAGCAGTTTTATAACACTCAAGAAATGTATGCACTTTCAGTGCGCCGTGTACCAAAGAAAACAAAATCCTACCTTGTGCAACGCTCAGATAAATAATGGAAGGAATCTAATTACTTGCCCGTTTCCTCATTTGCCTACGTGCATGTGACGTCACAAATTGCTCACAATTATTGCCGTGTCGTTGATTCAATTCATCGTTCCACTTAATCGTAGTACGTTGTATGGGGCATCCTAGTTGCATGCGGCTTTTCACTCTTGCCATATAAATCTGACTGCCTTTGTAGCACAGGGCGTCTTAAAGTGCTGCTGCCTGCACTGCGTTAAGTCCGAGGGGTCTCGGATTCGATATTTTGGGGTAACAACGGATATAAGAGCAAATTGAAGATAATAATGCCACGTAGTGCCACGATAATAATAAGCAAATACTTAAATGGTTGTATTCATCTGTTTTTAAACTTTACCCCACCCCTCTTTTACCAGGGATATGCCAGCCCCATGCCCCACATAAAGTGAAAAGGGAGAACAAAGTTAGTTTTTTTTACAATCGATATAAACATCGGTCGTCTTTCATATAAAACTTCTAATTTTCGTACCGCACAAATGTCACTATCTCTACACCGAGGTGGATCGATAGATAGTAGAAAGCTGTGTTGGCTAACTAATATGAGCATGACTTAACCGTTTTTGGGGTTAGGAGTTCGATTCGCGGTTTCAATATACCTCCTGTAACCACCGCTGCTGATAAGCATTATCTTGTCTGTTTGCGTTTGTACCCAGAAACTCTTTGTGTATAAATTAAATGTCTTATATATTTCCGTTTTTAGATTTTAATGTGTATAACAGACTATTATATATGTATATTGTTTTTGTTTGCATTTAAAGCACTAATTATTCTTTCTTGGACCGAAGCCTACGTTTGTTCATTAATGCTTTAACGAGTACGAAAATAACAGCTTTGTTTATATTTATTCCAATATTGTTTTTCAATGCCCACTCAACATTCTTAAGTAAATGTACGCTGCTCTGGTAATTTTATTCTTCTTTGTTTGTGACAAGACTTGAGTGACGTACTTCTTAACCGATACAAATCCAATAAGCAGATTTTCCTTCCTCAGTAAGAAACTAATTTCGATTCGTAAGCGATTTAAGAAAATACTTTTAACTGGTTAAAACGCCAAATACATTAGTTAACTTAGTCTGCCCATGATTCTTGCTAAAACGTCGGGCTGCAGTTACCCAAAATAAAGTTGTACTTAGTGATTCTCTGCATAGTCCATGGTTTAGATTTTAGAAAATAGTCCAACTCCCACAAGATGCCGTCCATGTTGCGCAGATGACATAATTATAATACATGAGACAATCTTCTATTATCACACTTTATTGAAAATGGCGGAATATCGATTTGAAATTCCGTGTTTTTACGTCAAGGCTTCTTAGTTACCGTTTCAGGAATACCAATTGTAAATTATACTTTGCGGAGTGTACATTATAGTGAGTACATCTATTTTTATGAGAAACTTTTAAAAGTGCCCAAGAATAAAGAACCAATTAAACTTTTATCATTAAAAGTATAAGCATTGTATAGTAACGAAACTTGATTACCTATTCTAGTACGGAGGAAAAAGTGTTAGTGGATTATTTAGCATTAAAAAGCTTTGCTCTGACAAGTCTATTATGCAACATTGACCGATTCCGCAATGCAAAACAATAGACAAAATCTGATGTAATTTTAAGGAATTGGTTTTTTAATTAAAATAGCTTTTAACGCTATTAAAGATCGATAAAGAATCGAAATTGTTTTGCAGTTTTTAAAACTTAACAAAATCTTCATGTAAAACCAAAACAGAGAATCACAAGAGATACTAGGTACTAATAAAATTGAAAATATTTAACGTTTCTCGTTTTGTAATATTTAAAACAAGTTTTAGTTCATATCGTACTAAAATGACTATCAGTACGCAGAACAATAGTCGAACACGTTTACAGTAATAAATAAATACATTACACATTCACATATGCATTGCAATGTAAACATGATAAGTAAAAATGTGTCCGTATTCGCCCGTACGTACGGATTACATATTAAAAATAGCCAATATTAAATAGCGACTAATGGACTGCAAATTAGTTTCTTGTTTGTCAATAACACGATGGGTGTATGCATGATTATGTACAGAAATGGCGATTTTAGTCATCATTTTTAATAGGACTCCGTTTATAGATTTATAACGCGTTATCGGACGCGCAACGTATGTATTGAGGTAGGTATGTAATGTGTATTAATAAGCAACAAATGTGGCAGCCATTTTTATTTTACTTTTAACAAATGTTTGTCGAAGGTAGGTACTTATGTACTTTCTATAAGTCGAGTGACGAGTCTATTCTAGCGACACAAAAAGAGCAAAGTTCGCGATGTTTTTTGCTGCAAAAGGAAGAAAACGAATGCCTTCAAGGATATCGAGGTTTATCGAGTGATGTTAATAGAAAACGCTGCATATAATCGCCCAATTGGCTAACTACTGTGTAATTTTTTGCTGCATAATTTTCAAGGGCACTTATCTGCCAACTCGTGAACAAGTATGGACAAACAACACTCGCTCACGCGATTTCCCCATGATTCATGAATGAAACTCACTTTGGGCAAACTGAAAACTAAACGAAATAAATGTCTATTTAATGTAATTAATACAGTAATAAAAGAAAATACTTACGAACTCTGTCGCGATACGTGTATCACACACATGACGTCATTTGACGCAGCACAAACCCGAATTATAAAGAAAAATATATTGTAACCGACTCGAAAATAGCACAGGAATGAACTATGCACTAGACTTTATTAGATGCAATAGGAAACTTAAGTCATTACGAGTGATTTAGGACATTTTATTACATTTATTTATTGTCGCTAACTCCAGTTTTGACAAGATGGTCGCGCACCGACTGTTTTGCTTTGCTTGTCAGGTCAGCTGATACGAAACGCCGCGTTCGAGCGACGCTCTCAGAATCGTACTATCTCTTTCTAACTAAGGATTGCCCGATACTAGCAGACAAAGACAGATAGTTCATTACTCGCAAATTGAAAACACTGGAACGCAATAAACGTCATTTTTTTGTTGTTCACAATAATACAAACGGAAAACATTCAAGTGAAAAATGTATCCTGATGTGATGAATTGGAAATAGTAAGGAAATTGTAGAAATATGTTTTTTATTTCACAATATAGCGCAATCGGTGATGGTTTAGTAAAATTTACGTCGAACAAAGAATGCTGCGCAGCTAACGCCACCTAGTTATTGTCACTGTAACTATAACGTCTACATCATAAATAGAGCGGTCTTTGTGGGAAGTTAACGAATCAATTTGAGTATTGTTCCTTACTAGTAGTAAGTCTCTAAGTTAAAAATATAATAGTTGACATAATAAATGAAGCCGCCTAGCAATACTGCAACCAGAATTTGAAAGTATAAGATACTTTTTGAGAAAACAAAACTTAGCGGTGCCTATATTTTGAACTAGATGGCTCCAAAAGTTTCATTTAACCAAAATGTATTTATTGAAAATAGATATTAATGAAATGTTTGTTGTATTTTAATTTTCTAATGTAGTCTAATTTTGTTAGTTTCATAATTAGGAAATCAATCTTTTACAATATATTTTATGTCTTCATGTTACTACATTCTAATTATTTATACAATTAAATCCTTAAATATTAGCTATAATACTATATTATTGTGGTGGACGATATAAAGGCACTGACTTAATCTGATATAAAAAAACTGCCAGAATCTCACAATAACTTTAGTTACTTTTCTGCCAAATAAATAATGTTTATGGCTAAACAACGTTTGTCGAGTGTTATTTGTTTTGAGTTGCTACAAAATTATAAAATAAAATGATTTATTTATATTTTTTTAAATATTTATTATAGATTCCCTCTGTGGCAATGTTTTAAATACAAACAATTCAAATAAAACAACACAAAGTTCACATCAATTTATTTTAACATTCACGGACAATACATTGACAATATTTACAATAAGTAAAAACCCATCCCTCCTACATGGGGTATGGGACAACCATGTCTGTTTCCTAATCGGGCACGTATTGATACAGGCAAGTCAACTAATTCTTAAGTTTCTCCCGGGATTTGAACCCAGAATGAATCTCGGCCCTTAATTCAATTTGTTTATACAGTCAATATTTACAATATGTCGGGTTATTTACATTTTTACATAAAATAGGTACCTACCTACAGCTTATAACTTCAGACTTCGCCTACATACTAAATGACACATTTTGAAGTAGAAATTAGTTTTATTATTTTCCTGCTCTGGCAAAAACAAATAATGGATTTTTACTAACTAAATAAAAATCTTATACTTATTAAAACCCACAAAAATAGTAAAGTATTTGAATTAAAAAACGTTACGGAATCCAACGTTATAATACATGAATGTGATAAAAGGTACAAAACATGTGGGAGTCGACCGTATCGATTAACCAAATAAGTAACGAATGAACGAAATTTAGAAAAGAAATCAGTCGAAATGATTACTGACTATCTCACTTATATTTTCAGGATTGTACAAGGTGTACTCAGGCATTTAGTAAATAGGAGCAAGTAAATAAACGCCTGGCTTCGTACATCTGAAACGCACCGACCGACGCGAGGGCTGATTATGTAGAAGTTTTACCTGTACTTATATGTTGTTCGTAATAGTCAACGGGAGGTGGACCAACATATTGACTAAATAGAATTATTATATGTCTAAAACATATTCGACTACGTCTGAAAGATCAAGGATCCCGAACGTAATCCAGAAATGGAAAAGCCGTAAAGTATAAATCTACGCTTCTGTAAATTTTGAAATTTTGGAATGTCTAAAGGGGAAAATTAGTGGATAGCGCATGGCTATAGATAGAGTATTTTGACCTTCATAAACTAAACAAGCATCTCTTTTTTTTATCTTTTGTCACCTAAAAGCCAGAGTTAAGAACAAAATTTTACCTTTTTGCTATATGATTTTTGCCATGATTACACCATTGACACATTAAAAGACTCAATTTGTAAGACATAAATGTATGTCCAATTCTTGTCTGAGGCGAAAGTTCGCGTGCACACCATGTTTTTTCTATGATTTAACTTGTTTGAAGGAGTTATGTCGGTAGATTAGTTACTCTTATTTAGTGTAAATTTGTAGGTAGCTGTAACTTTTATGCAATAAATATTCGTTCTATGGATCTCGCGTTTGATTGACGTTTCAGAAGGGACGTTCATATTCTCACGAGGGACATGGGCCAGACGCCTATCATGAACATGATGTATTTTATGAATTTAAGCCTTAACTTGTAATCGTATACTTTTATGTTGCAATAGGACTTAATAAACGGGCTAACTAAAACGATGTAAGTTTTTTTACATTTGCCGAAGTGATTTTGGGAACAAAATCAGTGATTGAACGTACAAAATCTGTCTACAATGTAAAATATAAAAATATATTTTGGGGTTTCTTAAATCGTACTTAGCCAAAATATAAATAATTAAAAGCGCCACTCTTTCACAACTATCATATAAAACTTTAATATCATTTCTGGTTTACTAACATCAATATAATATAATCTTTATACATATTTACAAATTTATATTAATAATATGATTATATGTGTCATCTGTTACACGCTACCGAAATAGATATTTAATTGCGATTTAAAACATGGAAAATATAACATTGTAATTACTAATTACTAAAATGGCAAATATGTAAAAACCACTTTCTAGAAACTAGGCTTGTAAGGCAGTATAAGTTTAAGTACTGGGATATTACTCGCAGGACAGTAAATTGACCTTAAAAGTTAAGACCTTAAGGTCGCGAGTTCAGTGTTCACTAGTTTCGAAAACAAAATTTACTTTATGCCAAATAGTAGCTTAAATAAAACTTTCACAAAAATAGGAACAAAAATAAAAGATCTTAACTACGTAGATCTTCAATACTAAGTAACTTTGGTATTCGACTTGAAGTAAGTTGAGATTCGCTTCCTATAGCCAAAGGAAACCGAGAACTAAAAAGTTCAGGTGTGGGAACTATTAAAGTACTCAATCGAAAATTATGAGCAGTGCAAAATTTTTCGGAACGCTTTCCTAAACTCAGGGTTGAAGATTGTGTAGATGACGGGATTGAGGAATGAGTTGATGTATCCAAGCCAGGTGGTGAGGATGAAAGCCGTAACCCCGGGGGAGCAGCTGAGCCCGAACTTGGTGCACAGAGCATCAAGCACCGAGCAGGTGAAGAACGGTGCCCAGCAGAAGAGAAATACACCTGCATAACCAGAAAAAAGTGAAAATTCATCCTCCATAATTGTATAATCCTCCAAAAACAGAAGGAATGGGTACCGAGGAACTTATAAAGGCCTTTATACACATAAGGTTTCACATAATCTCACCTAATACAATTGCTAACGTCTGTGTCGCTTTTTTCTCCTTCTTCGCAAAGGACTTGGCTCTCATCTTGCCCGCCCTGTTCGCTTTAAAGATTGTGAACCTCGCGGCTGAAGCTGCACTCCGAAACCTTCGGCGAGGAGTTGTCATCAGCGAGCTATTGCTAAGTCGACTCAGCTTTTTTCTGAAAGAGGAAGAGCCTTTACGCGTGAAAATGTTTAGAAAATAGGACACTTATTTAATGTTTTAAATATATCCATTAAGTAAGGCCAAATGAAATAAATGACTGAAAAGATGTATTTCCTGAAAATGTTTCGTAAGAAGTGACGGACGCTAATAACTTATCAGATCTGTGAACTGAAATAATTGTGAACACATTTTAGTAATCTATTAAAATAGTAGATATTTCAAACGAATCACTTTTAAAGGTTTAAAATGCAAAATATGTTAGTTATCGTCGGGTAGATGTTAAATATAAGTTACACTTTAATACAATACTTTTATTCAAATGCGTACATTCTATTCGCGTTGACTACACACTTAACAATCTATTCAGTGTGACTTTCACGACCTCTTAAAATTAAAAAAAAATCTTTTGACGAAAACGTGAATAGTTTCTTGTGTTTATATTTTCAATTGTAACATAACGGAACACCAAACTTTTATTGAATAAAGCTAAAAAGTCGATGTTATTTAGGTAAAACCTCCCGCAGCACGAAAAACGCTGTGGATCGTATTGTTTTAAAAACGTAGGGTTTTGATTAAAATCGATGTAGGGTGCTTTAATCTAAAACGTACAAAGATCATGGAATGTAGCAGAGACCAATTTCAATATTTTATTTCGTCCTAAAAAATAAAATTTCTACATCAGTTGTAGTATTTTAATACAATAAAAAATCTATGTTCAAAGTATTGTTTGTAGTTTACGCGAATAGTAAAACGGTTTAAATAACTAATAATACTATTTGCGTAAAGTACAGATATACTTAATATAATAGAAGTTAAAATATTGATTATCGCGACCTTCATATCAAAGTAAAAACACTTTACAGAACTGAATATTCATAAATAAGTAATCGATGTCTGAACGACACCTCGTTATAATGCTAATGTTATTTAAATCCGAAATATACATCATAATGAAACATTTGTTCCCTGAACCGTAATGCATTTAAAGGGTTGAAACGAAATTTAAAATCTATAGTACAGTGACCGTTGGTTTTGATTTTTAAAAATTGATAAATAGCGAGTGTACGCCTTTAGTTCTTTAAGAAACATGACGTCTATCTATCAAGACATATTTAATAACTTTTAAACTTAGATAACGGACTAAAAAAGTTTAAAAGTTTATCCCACGATAGTCTTAGCAAAATATACGGAAATGAACAGCAAAATGGTTAATTACTCAAACTACTCAAAGTGCAAAGAACTACTTAACAACTCGCAGCGTGGCCCAGAATATTATTAAAACACTGATTACCATTTCAAAGGCCGCGGTAAGGTATTTTCCCGATCTTGTAAAGCACTTATCCGCCTGATTGTACATCCAATTAGGAGATATTATGTCTGAAGTGGCCGCCAGATGTCGCATCATTTTTCATGTCGATGGAAATGGTTTTTATGCGGGCTCTCGTCGTTTGGAGATATTCGTGTCTCGTATTGGGCTTTTAATATAAATCTGGTGATTACTTTGACCGACTGTGTTAATTTAGGGTAAAAACTAAACAAGGTACCTGTAATATACTGCACTTTAAACCGTGTATGTACTATGCACTTCATTACGAAGGTTGCTAATTTAGTTTGAAGTTTATTTAAAAATTTTTGATGATTGCTGTGACGATATATGCCAGTCATAAATATCTCCTAAACTCCAAATGTAATTAAGGTCGTTTTTAACTGTATGCATATTTTAATTTATTTGTTACTCATTTGATTGGGGAATAGTTGTTACGGCAACGTTAATATAATTTAATTTCAAATTAAACCTTGACATGGATATGAATATAAATCTCTAATACCATGTAAACTTGTGTCTTCAATGTTTCTAAGAATGTGCCCTAGAAACATCAATTGTAGAAAAATGAAACACTTAACGGTTTTAAATTCGAAATATATATTGTTAGAATATATATTTTTAACAACAACCCGTTTTTTTGATGGCATTAAATCTAAAGATATACATCACATTTATAACTTACTTTAGTTCTGGTTTCTTAGGGGCCTCTATGACCGTCTCTTCTTTTCTCTCCTCCTTTATTGGAGACGGCGGAGGCGAATGCTCTTTATCCACGTCCATGTTTGACGGCGCGTACCCGGAGTCGTTATTCGTGTTAGGATCCATCATCGGTATTGGCGACGCGAGGTTCGCCATTATTCTAGATACGAAAAGTAAACGAGTGTCATCAAAAGCCTAAGATGTGCATGTTGTCATTAATTGATAGAAACTATAGTTTAATTATTAAACGTGCTGCCTAGTATTGCGTCACGGACAAGAAGGTTCCCCTGGGTTTGACTTTAACATGGTACAGGAGTCTGTAGTACTGGCTGTAAATAAATCGTTCAGTGAAACCGACACCAGAAATATGTCTGCCCTAACTTTTATTAAGAACTACATACATTAAAATCGATTATAAATTAAAAAAAAATTACGACTTGGGCAGGATTCATTTATATATTTATATAGTCATTGAATTTGACACCTCACATATGAAAAATATTACAATTTTAAAAGATATGACTATATACTTCGTGTCATTAAAAAAACTTTAATAACCTGTAGCACCCGATTCAGTTAAGATGTCCAAGCTAATCGCTGGTTGTCGAACAGCGGTTAGCCACATGTCACTATACAATACTTGATGGTAAACTCACAAGCCTGTCTCCTCGACGACAGCGGCCAACATGAATCTCGCTGACCTGGTTTGGGCTAACTCCTCAGCATACGCGCCCATCTCCGTCTTGTCATAACTAAGTACGACACATATTTTTTTCTTACATCACTATGTTATAAAGAGAAAGATTTTTGCTTAGTAGGCAGGTTTGTGACTTGCCCTTTTACGAAAATCTAATAAGTGGTATGTATTTGAATATGTTTATTCAGCAAATGAAAATCCGCGGGCGGAATTTAAAAATACTATTAATTTATAAATAATCACATACTTAAATTAAAAATCAATGTTTAATTTATGTAATGCCATCAAGAGCAATAACATGTGAAAAATGTTAGTTTTTAAATCACTAACTTATCATCATCGTCGTCGTTGCTCCCTGAAGCAGTGTTGGTGGGCTTATCATCAGGGATGTCGAAGCGATGCGCGTGCGCAACATTTTCGATGATGACGGCGGTCGCGCCTGTCGACACGGCGGAACTGACGGTGGACGTTGTTTTAGCTACCCGCTGTTTCTTCGCGCGTTGCCGTATTGCCTGTAAAATAATTTTTTTCATCTAGAGTTGGTACATTAGAGTACAGTAAAATATGGTTTATCGTAACGTAGTAGCGTCGTATGAGTCTCAGTTTAGAGCAGTAACAAACACGGTTATTGTGAGTTAATCGTAAAAGAACATAAACTATCGCGGACTGAAATGACTATGTGACTATGGATGGATGGAAAGGAAATAATTCTTGCGTAAATGTTTTTTTGGTATATTGAACACAGCGCACTCAACGGATTCCCTCAAAGATGGATAATTCTCCCCATTTTTTCCACATTGCCCACTGTGTCTTCTGTCGCAGCCTGATGCTTTATTGCTTAAAGCCTTTTTTGTTATTTGGTTTAACCAGCACAAAAATAATTATTCAATTCAAGTAGTTGTTCCTGAGGTTGGCGCGTTAAAACAAACAGACAAATACATCAGCTTCAGGTTTTATATAATTATGTAATCGTATGACCCTTTCTTGAAATAAATTAAAATTAAATTCATGGGTTTTCAGATTAATGCTTATAATGAGTTACATTTAAGATTCAGGTAAAGTTTTGCATTTAAACTAGCAAAGTCTCGAGACGGCACTTTAGTGTTCCGAGAACTTTTCCCACATTTCCTCAATATTTTGAAAGCTATTAGCAAGCCAAAACCGTGTCTGGTTTCGACAGATATAGTTATTATGTTTTCGAACGTAGCATTTCAGTGATTAAGGCTTGACGCACACTAGCAGTTTACTAAAATAAATATACACAGGGACGTGGATTAGGTAATCACTATTTTTTTTTATCCATTTCATTTTGAGCAAAGAAGTAGACCAAGCCATAAGTATGTATTCATTC
Source organism: Leptosia nina (assembly GCA_963661955.1). NCBI lineage: Eukaryota > Metazoa > Arthropoda > Insecta > Lepidoptera > Pieridae > Leptosia > Leptosia nina. The sequence continues at coordinate 406,392 of CAVLEF010000004.1, read as the reverse complement.
ATTTATTACAAAAACCTAATTTTTATAGTAAATATTCATATATTGTGAAATACTATTATTAGTAAGCAGAGAAAAATCTGTTCCAAAAAATTTAATATGCGACAATGAAAAAATGAATTTTTATTATGACTAGACTTATTTTCTTTTATAAGGTGTTTGATTAATTTTATATTTTGTATAGTGACGTAATATATATTTTATAATACTACCGAAATAGTAGAATCCATCATTCAAATTGGACAAAGTGAGACGAAAAGTTTTAATCGTACAATAAAATCTTACTTTTGTGAAGATATATTTCCATTACAATGGTAGTTTTCTATGATATATCCCATCTTTTTTGTTTTCAACGCTTTTTACTCCGAAATTTTCACCAAATCCATATAATTAACCTAATTTTTTCTGTTTGATACGTAGGAATGAAATAACACTTCTTCATAACTCTCATATAATTGTATACAAATAGTTTCATTTCATAAGGCCTATTTGGGCCGAGCGTATGAAACGAGATTTTTTGGCCAATTTATGACATCTTTTATATTCGTCTTCACGATTTGCCTATTTGCGTCTTGGCCAGAGATGGAGCCAGGCTGTCGTATTGAAAAGGGTCGCGGGGTTAACTTAAATGGATCATAAGTGTATATAGGCCTGCCTTGTGTCTGCTATATCTATAATTAGATTTTGTGCTCTTAATAAATCATAAATTTAAATTAAATGATAACTTGTAGGCTATTAGGCTTTCGCCACGTTTTTGCAAAGTCCGTAATTGAAAAATTATTTTCGACGTTTCTAACTCACGTCGCTTTAAATCGAAATATTTTGTGATTTCTTCGTCAATCTATAGAAATCTTAATTAACGTTACGATAATTAACGGAGAAATTGTTTCGAAGTACCTATACTTATAAACGAAGCCATATATTTTGCTTTTATTTAAACTTTTACACAAACCATTACGAGCGGACCTTTTCAAATCTACCCTTATGACAAAAGCAAACGCTTTTAAAACTTTCTAACACTTGAATATGGATCATGAACGAAAAAACATACGTAGTAGAATTTAAGCTGAACTTTAACGAGTACTTAGATGTACAAAAAAATCATTCGCACTGTTGGGACCGCTGTTATAAAAAATCTTTGATTATGACTATATTGCTCGATGATACGCAACTTCTATTCGTTGATTCAACCTTAACCGACTTAACTTTTACGATTATTTACTTAAATACACAACGGTTTGAAGAAACTTGTCTCGCAAATGACGCTTTTTACTTTTTCCCGAGAATCACCGCTTATAACAAGCGAACCTAAATCTTGCTAAGTTATATAAACTATTTATTTATGCGCCTTTGAAACGTATTGAAGTAAACGGTCGGCAAAGGCTGTCAATATGTTAGATGTTAGATCCTTTGATGTATCGATTGAAGTACACTTCCAATAAAACATGCTGACAAAAAGCGTACACGTTTTGAGAATACAAATCGGTGGATTATACAGCGTGGTCTAAGCACACGAATTGACTAAGTTTGCGTTATAATAAAATGCCCACCTTAAAAGCCACCTTTGTTACTTTGTATATATAAATTACAATAACAACATATACCAATTGTAAAATATTTGTTTTTCTTGCCTATATTTGGCTGGGTAAGGTTTTGACATCTGATCATTATAATAATATCGAGATGAAATAACTTGATATAAGTAAAGTATACTATATTGGAAAAAGTTCTATGAGGAGTAATTTCTCACTGAACAGAAACGCAAAAGTTTATCAACGGTGTCGAATAACTCGCTGGTTAAAAGATAATTATGACATATATTTTAATACTTTGTATCATAATTATCAGGAGTTGAATACGAAAACCTTCAATTCAACGCGTTTTACAAGCAGTCGTATAGATGTTGTCGAGTTCAATACAATATACTGTGCATAGAAATTCCTGTATTATGTAATTTAAAAGTATTTTTAATAACACAAAAGAGGCTTAAGAAGAAAAAGCGTTTAGTAACGGTAAAGAAAACGGTTGGAGAAAATTTCTGCCATCCTGTATGTTAGGAATGTGGGTCGTGTTTGTAAGAAAAGTGCATACGACGGGTACAAATCAACGCAACAGCTTACAAAATATTTTAGTTTTATTTGATTTAGTTGTTTTATTTTGCGATTTTATTTGATAGATACGATTTTTATTAATACTGTGAGCATGAGCCATTACAAACAGTAAAATTCATATAAGTTTAAGCTTTGCTTCAAATGTTTATGAAAACTTAGTAAAATATGACTCAGAATATGTCGGATTTAAGTTGTGTTTTGTTTAAGAGTAACTCGTAAGTTCGACATTAATACTGCTGTTATTGTTCGATGTATTGTATGTTTTCACTAGTTTATTTTTGAGAATGTATTGGGGAAAGACAACTGTGGATTTATTATTTCTGAGTGTAGAAGAGCAACTTTTTATTTATGGTTATCTCCTGGTTTATTTGCTAGTTTAAAAGTACCAGTAAACACACAACACCAATTGTTTTGCATTGGCAGTAACATCGGTAGAAGTAATTGTCTAGTCGAGGCCATTATATACATTTGACTCACTATGGTAGAGTTTATACTAAACGATAGAAATGCAATTTGGCTCAGTCCCTGGCGAAATAGATAACCACAAACGGTTGTTTGTTTCTAACGCTTCATATTCCGTGGCGCATATCTGTCACGAACACTACGTATTAGCTAACATTAAACATTTCATTTACCTAATGGATGCGGAAATTTCGTCACAGCTAAACACAATGACGTTTAATTTAAATTCGGGAGTCGTATTTGAGTGGAGATGAGGACAGTACCATTTTTATTAATATCGTAATTTAGATCACCTTGAAAATCCTGTAGTACAGGAACATCATGATGATACAAGGAATGTAGAAGGAGCCGAGCGATGAGAATATGACATAGTCCGTGCTGTTGAAGAGGCACTGCTGTTCGCTGCGATCCGGCGTGTTGTTCAAACCCAAGACCACGGGGGAACCTATCGCGGCTGACACGATCCACGCCACGCCGATCATAAGCCAGACGCGGAGATTGCTTTTGTGTTTGGCGTATTTTATTGGCTGCGTTACTGCTATGTATCTGGAAATAAGGCAAAATGACGGCACTACAACATATTAATAATACAACTTGCAAGACAAAAACCAGAGCCCTAACTCAGTTCTTCTTAACAAGCAAGATAACAAGTTGCCGACTAAACTATTTGTGATTCAATTGTTAGTAGTATTCGCGATGTTACATATGACAACAAAATATCTCTAAATCTAAATCAAGATAAAACAAGCAATTGATTATCTAAACAACATACAAAACTCTTCTTTCACTAAGGATCCTTTCAAATCACTGAGTAACTTTCCAAAAGTAAGAACTAAAGGTATCTCATCTCGCTAAGTATTTTAAAACATGACAACTATTGTTCACTATTTGGCTGAAAGTATATTGTTGGAACTTTTCTTTGGAAAAAGACCTATACTATAGTGTGGCTAAACTTAGAGGGTTTTCATTTACACGCAAGCTGAATACTATATCTATTCGGAGAGACAATTTACTATTAGTATTAGTATTCAACTAGTAACCAACCTTATTATGAAAGATTATAAATGCAAAAGTATCAAAGCTACTTGTAGATTCTCAAATCTAATCATTTGTCAGTTCTGATTGTTTGTAAGGCGATTTTTCTTGTGTAAGGAAAATTAAATTCTTTGCTATTATCATTTATCAAATTACGCTTCCATCGATTAATCAGTATACCCGTTTTGAATAAACCATAACCGTAATCTTACGACTATAATATAACGATGAGATGTAAATCATAAAATCACTAAAGTAACCTGTCAACTGAGATGGCCACGAGATTGAAGATGCTGGATGTCGAGCAAGTCACGTCTATCGCGATGTAGCAGTCGCAGACGACAGCTGGAAGACCCCATATACCGTTCACCTGCAATAAAAAACTCTACGAATCAAAAGGAAAACATCTTCACACTTTGTTCCATTAATTCTATAAATTATGTTAAGACCATCTATTCAAAAATGTATACTCCTCGAAGGACAGTTTAAGAACTTCCAAATTAGATTTTGTCGAGAAGAAAACAGTTTGTATGTTATTGGCGACGAAGGAATAAAAGCGTCGTCTACCTTCTGTATTATTCACAATGTTGCTTACGAAGTGACAATAATAATTATTATAAGATGAGCTTTAGCTTTCAGACTTTGTAAAAAACTTTTTACTTTTCAGAGAAATATCCTTTGCATTTTTAATAACTTAAACTTTGAACTAAACTAATGTCATGTATTAAATTTGACGTCGGTTACATAAATATATGCATCGAATGCAACATGTTAATGACTAGGAATCAAATCCACTATCTTATGAAACAATATTAAACAATCCTTAAATCACGTTTTCTCAAAATAAAAGGTTGGTAGTAAAAACTATTTTGTATGGTCCACACTCGATAGCGCCTTTATAGCTATTTAGAGGAATTTAATATCTTTCAATTAAACCGACGTGCACAATACTTCAACGCCTTTAATACCAAGCTTTACGAGTCCATTATAGTGTATTATTTTATAGCACAAACATTATAAGGTTATAATGTTTATATATGTAACTTCAATGTAACACCGAACAGAACTTTAAACACAATTCAAAAATAGTTCAGCGAGTTGTAAGCGCTGTCGTAGTGGGAACGAAATTTGCTCGTCTCGTATTAACTTAGTTAAAAACTCGAATAGATTAGAGTCACGTATCGGAATCGAGATTGAAAGCGAATTGGTGAATTTTTCTGAGCTCACTTCATTAAGCTAAAAGCCCGTACGAACGCAGCCCGGCTTTGTTCGGGCTTTTACTGAATTAATTTCGTGCTTTTAGTCTATATTGAGATAGTGTAAAATTTTAATGTCGTATATAGCACGCCATCATCTAAGGGCGTGTAACCCTCTGTCAGCTAAGCTAGGGCTTTATCGTAAGCAATCTCGAGCTTCCCGTTTCTAGTTCTCGACGCTTAACATTCCGGGTCCTTAGCAACTCCATGGGCTCTCCGATCTGTGGACATGTCCCGGTTGTAAGAAATAGATAAATAATTAAATCATATCAGTTAAAAATAAGAGAGCTGTGCCAAATTATATCAGACATTTTTTGTCATTCACATGGGCGCATTTCTAAGTAATGCAATTTTTTTACTAAGTGTTTTCAGTGACTTTATTAATCGTATACTGTTTTTAACTAAGTAATTGCTCCGCAGAAAAAAAAAACATACAATAAAACAAAGCAGCTTAGCTCCTAACAAGGTAGAACATAATTGATATGGACACATTTTCCGCAAAATATCTTTGATACCGAAACTCAATTCTAGTGAATTTATCTCGGTGATATAGAATAGACATAAATGGATGAAATCGCGGGCCTTTATTCCGAGGTAATAATATTTCATCCTAGACAAAATCTAACAAACAAATAAATATCTGGCCCTACGATTTTCTTACTATTACATTACAAAGCCTTACTAATTAATGTCCGTTTGTCCTCTAAGTTACAAGTTACGTAAACTTATGAGGTTACTAAGACTTCATACTTCAAAAATACACATTATTTAATAATATAAATAGTTTTTTTTTTTAATGTTTGTAATAATAGTTAAAAAATGAATAAAAATATTTTTCGTTCCTTGCACGACGTTAACGATTCAATCGACTGTGTATATTTTTTTTTGTATTGGCGCGGTCTTATTGTTCTCTTCTAGATATTTAATATGTGGAACCAAACCAAGAGCTGGAAATGGAAGTCTAGGGAAAACAATAGGAAAAAAATTCTAGGCAATGTTAAGCGGTGTCGCAGACGTTAACTAGTTAAGAAATAGCAGCCAAGTAATAAATAACAGATCTCGCCAGCACTTGACACAGAACTTCTATAAAAAATCCCAAGTAGGCTTTCGCGGAGTTTTATGTAGAAGGAAAAATCTCGTAATTGAACTTTCATGTTTTGTCCGTGTAACTGAGGGCAGCGTGGCCTTGGGGAGGTCAAAATTCTTTCGGACTCAAAGGGTGATTGTATTAAACACCCAGATTTAGAGAAAATGTATTGATGTAAATTAACTCCTTACATAAATATATCGATTTTCAACCGCAGGATCTGTGATAGTGCATCTCAAATATTAACGCGTCAGCTATGAGTCCTGACGTACTCGACCAAAATCGCTAGGACCAAGTGGGAATTGCGAGTCAATGAGAGCTATAAATAATTTCTGCAAAGAGGGATTCGGTACCAGTTCTATCATTCTTGTTTTGACATAAATCTCGTTTTATTTATTAAACATTTTTCCCTAAAAGCTCAAAATATAGTGAATTCGAACAACCTACAGAGGCGATCCCATGTCAAAAGAAAGCCAGATAATTAGATTGTAATGATAAGAGGTATCCTCAAAAAACTCTTTGTATTGAAATTAAGACATTCTTCAGCACTTGTTAAAAATTATCTCCACTAAGGGCAAATGCTTGAAACAACTTTTTATTAATTTAAGTAGTGTAAAAGATTACAAGATTAACTTGGAGTAATATATCCATGTTTTCAAATCATAACGAAGATAAGTAAAGTTCGATTTAGGTATTTTTTTAAATAAAGTATGAAATAAAATCAAAGGTTTTACTAAATACCGTTAACAATTCGGAAAACCGTTTGGTCTGGGCGAAAAGGTTTAATCATTTTAAAAGCAGAAGTTATGCATTATTTCCGTTTACATCGTCACAGTCCAATCAACCGTTCAAATGAGACTGACCAAGAGAATCGGAGAGAATTTCTAGTCTGTGGGGTTAGAAGATTTTAAACTTTCAATTTATGCGCGCATATTTTTAGAGCATGTATGAAAATTTCGAGGCTACGCTTTAGATAAGGTGGAATTATAGGAAAATTGTAAAATGTTTTAGTATTCATGTATTCAAATTGCACCTCTTTGGAGGTTAGATGCTTGAAGATAGCGAGAGGCGCTAACAGGCGGAGCTTGCTCAGATTTTAAATAAAAAATTGCTTCTTAATTATACGTGCAATTAGATATAATGCACTGGTTCTGCCTGTTCCGAAAAATGAGTTCACAATATTACGTGTATATGAAATTTTATAATTACGTCTATTTAACCGGGCTCCTATGACTACTTACATGAGGTCCACATGTTATTTTCCATGATGTATAACATGCTAAAAAATGGTTCTCGACGTTCCAAGACCCAGTTCTCACATACGACACACGACGCACAACGAACGAATACATCGAGAACCTAATCACCTTTACGATAATATTTATTTATGATTAATAATATTCAACAGACTATTAATGTTTTTTTGGATGGAAATAGTTACGTTTTCTTGTACTCAAAAGCAGGGTGATCCGTGATCTGTTATTTCCACATCAGCTAGATGAAAGTATCAACTGACGCTCTTCTTGCGATACCCATATAATATGTAGAAGGCCTTGTGTAGACTTGAAAGTACAAAGACGGGTTTCGACAAACACGTTTCACGGTTAACTAGGCTTAAAACTACGGTTAATGAATAATTTTGTGGGCAAGAAAGGGTCTTGATAGGAGTAAATAGCTATGAGGCACGCTGTGAATAAATTGTAGACAATTATCCCCATATTTTGTTCGTAAGATATAATAAGATCATAAATTAATATTAACAGCCAAGATATTATTTATGTTTAAAAATTTTACAAAACTTTTGAATACTACTTAAAAATCGAAAATAAATTTAAAAAAAATATACTCAAGCAGGACTTGAACCGGCATCGTGGGCGTTCCGTGCTGTTGCTCTGACAGGAACGCTCACGATGCCGGCTGAAATGCCTTCATGTGCAATAACATGTAAAAATATTAAAGTTTTCAAATGCTACTTACTACGTACTGTAGCGTTGTGCACAATTTTGTCGTTACAAACTTTTTGATCCCGCCCCACAGTACTGTATCTGATTGAATTGAATTTCGAATGAAATATAATTTATCGTGTTTGTGTACGTTAGCGCCATATTTCATTTAACCACAAAAATTATGATACTTTTATTCTGATAATTAATGCATTTCGTGCAAAATAGTCCGAAATACAAAAGTGCATAAATTAATTTTCATTTATGCTGCCCGTGGTCACGGGGAGACTTTCGCGTTTTAAACCGTTTAAGGGTTTTATTTAAATGTGTACTACTCGCGTAAACTACAGACAGTATTCAAGTAGCCTTTATTTTTTTATGTATTGCTAGATGCCATAAAAAAATGTACCAAGATTTAATATTCAAGGGGAAACAGTAAGTACGATAAAAATATCACTCGCCAACGAATAACTACGCCTAAAGGATAGATAGGATTTTTCTGGAATTCCATTTGAAAAGATGGCCGTATTTTATTGTGTTAGGAATGCTTTTGATAGTAGTGACAATGAAATAAAAACCGGGTCAAGTGTGACGGTCTCGCGTGGAGTAAGTGCACAGTATTTATATTCTTAAATATTTTATGTTAGAAGTCGAAAGACCAGCTCACTTGACAGTAATAAGCTACAGTAGTTTAAGATTCTAACAATTATTGAACCTTTTTTTTATTTATTTATTTATATATATATTTTTTTAACTGATGGTGTGAATGCCTAATGCACGCCCACGTCGGGCAAGTGTGACGTGGGGGGTGTGGTAAATCGTATAGCCGACCAGAACCATTAAACACACCACCAGCCCTCTACGGTGCTTAGAGGGAGCCCTGGGAACACGTTTGTACGACTCCAAAGCTCCCAGCACCAATCCCCATTTCCGACAAGGCCAAAGCGATATTAGGGATGATCTTGGAGGTGCGCATAGCGTCGCCTCCTTGATCCCCGTCTCGCCGCTCGCAGTGGGTCATTAGACGCCATCTCTCTTGCTGTTTTAGCCGCCTCCTTCTGCAGCACCACAATTATTGAACCTAAAGCTTTTTAATTATTTACTGTAATTACCTTAGATGTTTTAATCTAGATATTATATATGTTCCCTACTCTATGTTACTCTGTAATAGCTATTTAAAAAAAATACTTACTAATAATTTCAGTCGCAGAGACGTGTCAAATTTAGAAATATACCTACATCATTTGCATACATATATATATATATACTTATAAAAATCTGTGTACATACGCGACTTAAAAGCCGATTTTGAATGCATTGCATAGCCATTCCACTAATATATTGAAACCACCATACCATTTAAGAGGGTTAAATCGACTTAACAGCCAAGTTAACGGCTGCATGGAGACATGAAATCCCACAATCTTAGAAGCTACGTGAGAAGACGTTAAGCTGGTTTCTGGGCAGGATTATGCGAGCGACTTACTATCGTAACTGTGGCTTTTCACTGCCCAAACGGCTTGATGAATTCTGATAACATTGTGAAAAAGAATATTAACTAAAATTATACCTAAAGGGAAAGTAAAAATTATATACAGTTATAATAGATCGAACTACGGGGTGCTGTTTGTATTATCGTTAGTATAATAAAATTCTATTCAAAAGATTTGGAAAATTAGCAAAAAAGACACTAAGATAATTGCAATAAAATTTACGGATAAAGCTGGTCGCAGAACATCGTATGATATATGTGAAAATTAGTCTAACTATTAGCGAAACTAAATAGACACGTGCTTCAATGCGTGTGGGTATTTGATATTCACGGCCGAACAGCTCGAAAACCCAAGCCACTTTACTATGTTGAATTTGGGCTCCGTCGATTCGCCAAAACATTTTATTCCGTAAAAACGAATGTCAATCGCAGTGTGACGGGAACGCGTCTTAGCAATTATTCTCGTGTCAAATGGCCTGAGAGGATTGCTCTCGCAGAATCGTTGGCAAGATTACGTCTCATTTACAGCACTAGCCCTCGCGCCCGGGTTTCACTGGCAGTTACATTAAAAAAATACGCGGTCTCTAGAGCTGTAAAGGGTGAATTATTGGTTTTTGTTGGGGGGGGGGGGGGGGGGGGGGGGGGGGGGGGAAAAAAAAAAAAAAAAAAAAAAAAAAAAAAAAAAAAAAAAAAAAAAAAAAAAAAAGAGGAAAAAAAAAGGGGGGAAGGGGGGGGGGGGGGGGAAAGAAGAAAAAAAAAAAAAAAAAAAAAAGGGGGGGGGGGGGGGGGGGAAGAAGAAAAAAAAAAAAAAGAGGGGGGGGGGGGGGGGGGGGGGGGGGGGGGGGGGGGGGGGGGGGGGGGGGGGGAAACCCCCCAAAAAAAAAAAAAAAAAAAAAAAAAAAAAAAAAAAAAAAAAAAAAAAATTCCTTTTTTTTTAAAAAAAAAAATTTAAATTTTTTTTTTTTGGGGGCGCCGGGCCCCCCCCCCCAATTACTTTTTTTTAACAAAAAAAAAAAAAAAAAAAATTTTCCTTTTTTGGGGTTGAAAAAAAAAAAACCAGGGGAAGGGGAAGGTTTTTCCTTCCTAAATAAAAAAAAAGGAGGGAAACCTGCCCCGCCCGGCCCCTCTCCCCCCCAAAAAAAACGGGGGGGGGTTGGGGGAAATTTTTGGGAAAAAAATTTTGTTTTTTTTCCCCCGGGGAAGGAAAATGGGCTATTTTTTTGGGAAAAAAGGGTTTAAGGGGGGGGGGGGTGAAAGTATGTATGGAAATTCGTGGTTTTTGAACATTAAAACTTTCTTCTTTGGCTTTTTGAGAAAAGGAGTGGGAGTGGGAGTGAGAGTAGGAGTTAGAGTAGGTGTAATATGAGGTGAGAGTGTTGCGGAAAAGTAGCACTTACAACATAGATTGGCTGCGATAAATACGCAATTACATAAATTAATAAGATAATTCTTTAAGCTATAAATAAAAATTCTACCCCAAGTCACTATTCCACGCGAACGAAGTCGCGGGCACAGCTAGTACGGTATAAATATTCATCATATGAATTTATTTTTATAGCTATCCTTTGTGGATATAAATGAAGCAGTGTTTCATCGAATAAAACAAAACTTAATACGTCATAGGTAACAAATAATGCCGACATCGGCAGATTTATAAAATGTATGAAATTATTCATTTATTCAACAAATAGTTCTTTTCATGTGAAATATATTTTGAATAAACGATGTGAACTCGTATAAATTGAATTGGATCCAGCATAGCTTTGATTATGGAAAACGCGTATGGATATACGTGCACAACTCCAATTCAAATTCCACTTTACAAAAATTATATTCAATGCTTAAGTGAAATAGTGCTTGTTGTGTTGAACTGGTGCGTTTGAAAATCTAGACAGGTCCTCCTCTCGTTTTTACAGATTTTATCTAACAGTTAAGATGACGCTTGTACTAAATTAGACGTAGTAAAAAATTGCAATCGTAAGCAAAGAATCATTTTCTTGGAAGAAGAAAATCTGAAAATGTGAATTTATCCTACAGAAAAAATACCAAGTATTCTCTGCCCATTTATAACCAGTAACCAATAATACACTCAGACTTAAAAGGGTAAAAATAGAGTCTTAAAGTCTTATATATCATAGCAAAATATGTGCACGACTTCCGTAATAATAAAGGAGTTAAGCGTTTGAATAAACTTTAACTTGTTATAATTTTTCTAGTTCATTGATCTTCGTCTTTGTAACTAAATCATTTGTCCTGCAAGGTTATTTTTTAGTTTGTAATAGAGCATGTATAAGTTAAATGCAAATACCATAGAATGTGTGGTAAGTTCTTCACAAAGCGCAGATAACGGTAGTTTATTCAAATGTTTCTAAAGGGGTATATTTAAGACGGATACATCGTAATATTTCCCACATGGTTTACTCTTCTTCCTTAGACATATTTCTATTTGTGATTTACATGGCATTTTCATTCATTTTTATTAAATTTCACTCTATTTTTTGGGCTTTAAAGCAATACCATCTGTTTGTGCGTATTTCTCTCTTGTGAACAATTAAATCGATCTCTCATCACTCCAAAGCCTCTTCAACGCCGGCTCGTTTCCTAATTAACCACTTTTATTTATAGATGAAGCGAAAATAAAGTTATTATGGATAATTGGATTAGAGGAAATAATGTATAAGGAAATTCAAGATATGTTTATCGCCTAACATCACATATACATACATATAGTCATTTACATTTTAAAGAGTATGTAGAAATAACGAGAAAAAGCTCATAATATACATACATTTCTTGTAAACAAAAGCTGCGTTAACAGTTAAGTATGTACTGCAGACATACAAATTTACCATATTTAAACATATATAGCTAACGTAAGTGGTACAGATTAAACAAAATAATTTGGACGGTTCAAAATGCTAACCGTGCTATTATTACTGTATAATTTATTTCCAATTAAATGTGTCTCTACTAAACGGTACTAGATCGTTAGCCGTTACGTGTGAACCGTTACAAAGCCTGAATTAATTTGACACACCGTACACACATAGGCGTAGTCGATTATACATGATAATGTTATCATTCAATACGACTACACACGTACTACTTATGCATTATTGTATCAAATATTAAGTTAATTTAGGAAAAAAAGATAATTATAGAACTTCAAGCCAGATTGTTGAACGAGTATAGTTATATTTTTGAGTAAAACAACTTCACCGTAAACATCGGTCTTTGTGAGTTACAAGGAATGGACCCAGATAAGTTTCTTACGTGTTCTAACCGACCCAAAATGATTTAGCAAACCGAGCTTTAAGATCCGCACGACTAACCTTTAACAGGTTTCTTTGATGTGAATTATAAATCTGAAGTTTGTTGTGATGGTCGGATATCTGATACTATGTAATGTAACAGGTTTATCGAATGTGATGTGTTGTGTCTGTCTGTATACTACGTCTTCTCTCTTATTTGGCTATTACACCATGGGTTTAATAGCGAATTCTAATAATGTTACAAGAGAGCTCGCAGACGTAATAAGTGTTAAAATCGCGTTCCATCAAAATGGTGCGATTCTTTTTTATGGATCCAAATGCTATGATACTATAAGAACGTGACTCGATTTTTTGCTTTCCGGTCATTCTCGAATAACCTATAAAATATTTAATTTTATTGCCTTTTCTTTTTTTGTAATCATTACGTCTGGGGGCTCATTTCAAGTAAATTGTGTATATCGATAAATACTTTTTGAAAATTGATCCAATAGTATCTAAAAGTTAGTATGCAAAGTTAAAAGAGTTTTCAAATATTTATCTATCTTTGGTATTTTATAACAATGTTATATATGTATATTATATATGACTTACGTAATAAAAGCAAAACGAGGCATTAATTTTACATTTGTAATAATGAGACTTTTATTAATAACCTTCAGCAATAATTATCGTTCAAGACTAATTAATAACTTACCAAATAATAAACTCCAAAGGGCATTACGACGACCGCAACCAACAGATCGGCCACAGCCAAACTAACGATGAAGTAATTCGTGGCGGTCTGTAAGCTCTTCTCCCGGGCTACACTCAAAATCACCAACACATTACCGAACAGAGTCAACAACGGGAACACGATTAAAGACAACGCCCACAGATTATAGACACCTGTCAAATTAGAACTGGCACTATAATTCCCGCCGATTTCGAAGTCATAGAGCGACAGATTAAAATTGGTCTCGTTCGAAAACGTTCGATTGTTTTCCGTAAAAGTTGAATTCGTTGTGCATATTTGCGTCTCCATTTTACGGAGTTGTACATTTTGATTTATGTGTTGTCAGTTTTCACTGGACGCTCAAAGTTCGCAGGAATTCGCGTGTAAGCTCCGGAGGCCTCCATTCTGGGTCCACGGACCTGGAACAAAATTGTAATTAACATCGGCGTTGTGTTTGCTCAATCTGCGTTCAGACATTTATGACCGATCAATCACTGGTTTACTCGTGAACATAGTTTAGAACTGTGTAGAATATTTTGCATAACAATTACCGGAACAAATCGTAAAATGGACAGGGGCTTAACAATCAAACTATTGGATAATACTATTATAGACTATAATAATAATCATTTTGAACCTATATAGCGTTAGATGTAATAGTACGTTAATAAAGACAGAAACATATGAAAATTGACGATGAAGGTGGAATAGCATTTATTTATTAGTCAATACCACTTTTTATCCTAAATATCAATAATTATACCAATAGAAACTACGAACAACAATTTTCAAAATGCAATCTCTTATAATTCTGAATCTGATGTCACCCGGCCCAACGATATGTTTTAAAAAAAAGAAAATTAACAAGGTTAGTTTAGTGAGCGTCCTATTTTCTACTTCTAAATTAATCTAGCGATTATTATTAAAAATGAAACCCGCCCCCCCCCCCCCCCGGCCCCCCCCCCCCCCCCCCCGGCCGGGGCGGCGAATTATTTAAGTGCACGACGGCGCCATCAAGATCAGCCCTACTTAATATTCCAATGAATAATCTATCACATAGATTTCTTTCCGAGAATGTAAACAGACAATACAAAATATAAATTCCAGGTCACTGAATATTGATGACTGTTTGATTTAAATTGTTGATATACTCAAGTGTGAAAAAATCTGTTTTATTGGAACAAAGTCATTCTGTACATTCAGTAGGAAGTATAGATAATTATTATAAGAAGTGATTTCCATACCAAGTTTTTACTTGGATTTCCGCGATGTTAGAAATTGTGTATATGTTTGAAATAATAAATTGCGCTGTTGTCGACCTATTTGGAATAGTCCAGATGGAGAGTTTGGAATTTTAAGAGTTTTCTTAAAAACCTAATATTTGAGAAAGTTGGAAAAGTTAACATTATCCCCCAACATTACAATGAAATACTCGAAATCGACGACATCGATCGACAATCTGAATCGGACGACTTGTGAACACTCACACAAAAACACAACACGACGCTTTTGATTGAATTTGTCTAAAATTATATTAGATCGCGAGACGTGAACATAGTGAGTTCTACCATTGAAGCATGATCTGTTATTCGTTTTTATCAGTCTGAGGATTTAGGACTTTGTAGACGAGGGCACTGAAAAACTAATTTCCTATAATCTTCCCTCAGATGTCTTAAAATGATTCCAAACAAAAGACTTAGAATTTTCAAATGAAGACTAAAAGAAGGTCTTATAATCTTGCGCCGAAATCGATTCTGTGGCTTTCCCGAATAATTCGGTATAATGCCAAGCTTTCTGTATTGCAGTCCATTTAAAAGGAACATCAGTTCATCGCTTTAACTATTCGCTTGCAAAGTCTAAAGCAACGGCAATTAAGACAGCATGGCTGCAGTTGCACTATCGCTGCTTTTACACCATGCGTAGAATGTATTCACACGAGGGGGGGAGCCCCCCGGGTCCACCCAGGCCCCTAACATATAAAAGCTCAGGTGAAGAGTATGCATTTTAAACATAAATACACTGTAGTACTGAACAAAGTGACATCATTCAAAGCGACTTTAACTTTAAGTGCAAAGAGGATATCAAGGTAGATTAATTTGGGTATCGTGTTAACATCCACGTAAGTTTACTTTCGTGTCAACTTTATTATACTTATCTAGTTTACACTACTTTGCTTTAAGATAAACTTATTAAATTACGTAGTTCACTTAGTTTTTTCACTTATTACTTTTATGACTACAGAAAATACATTTAAATGTGTGTTTTTGTTAAATGTAAGTATACAAATAAATTATCTCTATTTCGTTTTTTTTAACCAATTATTCTTATTCACGCGAAAAAAATTAAACGATGATTGTGATATACTTAACATAAAAAAGCCTCTTTTAGGTATTAAAATGAAACTTACCTAGTGGTGACGCAAAATATATGTTATGGTGCGATAGACTCTTGAAATGTGTGAAAATGTGTCGAAATATTAGTAAGTGGAGAACCATACTCTTGTCAACGGACGTCTTTTATGGAATTGAATTAGGGGACCTAACGCGAGGTCTAATGGACGACACGAATTGGTACAGTCGCCTTCAAAATGTATTTCACACAGTACAAATTTAAGCCGAAACGTTTCTTTGATTTTGTATAACATACATATATATAGATGTTTGTATTTATTAAATGTAATATAGAAGGTTATTCTTTAATGATACTAAAGCTGAAACACGTCAAACATCTCTTTATTCGCAGAATCAGAAAAAGAAATCAAAATTTAAAAAAAAATAACCTCGCGAAGTTATTAAATTTTTTCATGTTATTGTTTATCCCACATTATCATGGTCACTGAGCAGGCGTCGATGCAGCGTGCTATTTCGCAACCCCTCTCTCTCCTCTGCTCCGTGTCCCGCACCTTACACTACACGATTCACCATTTTTATGTACCTATCGTCTGCTCACAGACTGTATTGAGAACTTTTGGCAATAACATTTCCCATCACACGTACAGGATTTGGACTGTCAGAATGGTTAAACGGCATGTAAGTCTAGCGTTAATTATTGAGACAAAACCTGTACAAGCGCCTACTTACCCATATTAAACTATTCCGGCGTGTTTAATAATGTTAATCACCATTATTTACAACTTATTTATCGCATCACCTTATTATTCACAATAATGTACACTAAACCTAAGCGCTGCGTAGTGCCCAGCAATATGTTCCATGATACTAAGATGCCAAATTGTTCCTGATAACGTCTCACAGCTTCGGCAACATTATCACCACACAAAGCAAGTGTTCGCACCATTTCCACATATTGTACATTGGTATAATTGTAAGACATGTTTGTAATTAACACACTTAAAAAAACATTGCAAATCGACGAGACGCCCGTGGGATGCCGCGGATTCCACGAATTTTTAGACCTATATAGTTATACTTATGTAGGTATTTATTTATCGAACGGTGTCCAAGATTTCAAAAATTTCATATAATTTTGACAAAAAATATAAAGTGGTATAAAAACTATTGAATGGATTCTGTACTGATTCTGAACAAACTACATTCAAGTATCGCATGAAGTAGGAATAACTTTGTATAAAATAAAAAAATATTTTACTTAAGTTTGATTTATATTGAAAGAAAAACTATAAAAAGTTGTTGATTATCGTTGGAGTACAAAATACACTTATCGAAAATATTAAACTAAAGAATATAATAGATAAGTGCTTTTTCGCCTGACTGTACTGGAATCAATGGCAGCTCTACTGTTTCAAACGTTTAAGTACTCGTAGTGTCCTCGCATTTGAATTTTTATTAGACTAAATTGTTATTAGGGCTCTATTATCATAATATAGAATGGATAACGTTGGTGGCTTTAGTGCTGAGCTGTGATTATGTAATTTTGTGGGATCCAGCGCTATGGAGTAAAGGCTGGTTAGAAATGAGTATTTCATAATTTGTGTAACGTATTGTATTTCAACGAAATGCTGCTTCCCTGAAGCCCCGTCTCCATAAATTTATTTTACTTCAATTTATGTACTTTCTACATACGACTTATTCGTAGTATTAAGGCTGATTTCGAAGATAAGGAACAATTTATAAAATATAAAAAAAACTTGTAACGCTGTATTGTATAATAATGTTATATTCAGTGAAACTTTCCTTGGATTTTATTACACGTTTAGTACAAAAATATATTGAATCTATATACTAATATATAAAGCTGAAGAGTTTGTTTATTTGTTTGAACGCGCTAATCTCAGGAAGTACGGGTTCGAATTGAAAAAATATTTTTGTGTTAGTTAGAACATTTATCGAGGAAGGTTATAGGCAGATTGCGATGTGACTAATAGGAGCGAAGATACAGCGAGAAATGTGAACAAAACGGGGAAAATTTTTCATCTCTGTAGGTTTCAGGTGCGTACGCTGTGAAAACAGTTCAAGATATATACAAATTATGTATCAAAGAATAATTCCCCTCTGAATGATCTAAACAAAAGTCCGCGACGCTATATGTCTATCTCTTAAGACTAACTTGCAAGAACGAAGCGAACGACGGGCCGCGTACGACGGGATACGAATATCGTGGTTAGCAGCTATCTATTTAATATATCACTAATGTGTAGATAACTGCCAAGTACTAGACCGATATTAATTATAATTTAGTAGGAAAGATTCGTTATTTTTGTATGTAACGGATAAAATCAAAAATGTACTAGCCCGATTGAAATCATTAGAATGTCTTTTCACGCTGCGAAGAGTATTTATTAGGAAGCATTACAAAACATTACAAACCGAGTAAAACTATTGTAGTTACGTCACTAGACCCACTTTTTTAGAATTAACAAATTGATAGAAATTCCGATCAAAATTAGACCGTGTTATCAATACCAATTATAAATTGTTATTTAAATAAATATCTCAATATTAAGACTGTCTCAATACCTGATGATTACTTTTTTAATTATTGAAATCGGACATGCCATTCAACAGATATCATGAATATTTCGATTTTTTTTTACATTTTTATGCTTCACTTAAAAAGTTCTTTTCAGATGAATCACGCTTTGAATAATATTTGTCAAAGTTCTTTTCAGAACTTATCCTTTTGAACTTGAATATTTTCTTTTGTATTATTATTAGTTTATCGATAAATTCTCTGATTAAAAAAAAAATCCTTCATAGCATAATGCCTACAAGAAAAAGGCAGCTATCTAAGAATAGTTCCCAAGGGAGATTAGCAAAAGTTCGTCGTATTGGAGAGTCTGAAAATGATTGTCCTGGAAAGTATGAGAGTGAACGCATCTCAATCGCGAGCCAGAGAATCTAGCGTCGTCTTGTAGAACAAAATGCAAGATCGTCGCAGCTATACGAACGACAGTCAAACGCCGGGCACTCGCAGCGACTTGAAGAAAATAAGGAAATGATAGAATTTGGGGCAAGGGAGACAGCAAGAGAGACAGACAACGGTCGTTAACAGTTAGAACGCGCGATACATTTATTTTCTAATTTATAATTTAAGTATCATATCTTTATTTAAAAAATAATATCAAATATGAAATGGGACTTAGTCAGTAGTGACGTCAAAATACATTGACGACTGTTCTTGTTAAAGATTATCAGAACTTTTTCAGAGAAGATATCTTTGTTCCACGTTCAAGAAATTAATAAAGACGTCCGAGAAATAGATAACTACAGAAAAAACCTTCCGCTCTCAAAAGGAGTGACGAATAAAAATAAGAGATGATAAAACGAAAAGTAAAAGCCAGGATTTAATTAGAATTATGAGAGAGTAGAGAGTACAATAGAAGCTCAACGGGAAACCTTTTACAAATCCAGTTAATCGCTGTGGATTTGTACATTTTTCTTTTTCGAACGATTTTTTGTATGTTATAGATACGTTTCGGTATTCGTTCTCAAAGCTTACGTATTTTAATAATATATATAAGGTAAATCGTTAATGCTTTTGCGGTTATTTTACAATTCTTATTAGACTTTCAAGCTGTTCAAGTAATTCAGAATTTGGTTCTCGATGTTCCGCCACGACTTGACTTGTCTTTCGTTTCCCAATTATATCGGTCGAACAGCTCGCAAACTCAAGTAGATAGTTTGCTTATTTGTCTCAATCTTAATTCATCACTTTAGTTTTAAATAGTATTTAGTTTTAAATAGTAGTTTAACACACTAAAAATACATTTTTAAGCCTACTTTACAATTAATAAGATTAAGTAAACAAGCTACGCGTATAATTAACCAGAGGTTTAATTATTCGAGAACATTAAAATCTTTGAGACAATTTATTTTATCCTGGCAATACTATGTTTCAGACCCGGCAATTTATTCTCAGACCGTTTAAGGATTAGGATTGTTACACACTTGCACCAAAACTCGAGCGTTACCGCGTTTAAAATAAATATTGTACACGCATGAATCCCGAAGTAATTACTAGAATATTTGTTGTTACTTTGTTTTTATTGTTAACGTTAAAGTAATAAATTAAGAAAGTTTATTGCGTTTTTATTTTACTTTTGACCTGGCTTTTGTCCAAATATATATATATATATATTTTTTTTTTCACTATATCAGGTTAACACTTCGTAAAATATATTTTAATTGTATTTTGTCTTTTAACTTTGACCTTCTTCAAATGCTATAAACACTCGTGTGTAAAAACCTAACATGGAAAATTGACAAAGATGTAGCCGGCAATCGTACGGAATGAACTGTCAGGCGGTAAAATAATTTCATCCATTGTATGAAGCTGGAGCTAGAAATCCTCGTTCGTTTTACAATTTAGTTTACATGTGGAAATTTAGACTGTGCGAACGGGTTTTTGTTCCTATTGGTTGACACGGTTGACAGAACTCTTGTAGCGACGGTTGCTTTTGGTTTAATAAATAAGTTTAACTCCAACTGATTCTAACATGAGATTAGGCTATCATTCCAGGCCCCCCTTTAATATCGTGGGTATCAATGTAAATAAATTATAATGTAATCTTTTTTTCTAATTCGAATTCGTGGGTTAAATTCTGATCGATTGTTTTTACAAAATATATTTTAGTGAAACATTTGTCTGGACTTTTTCTGGAAATGTGGATATTTAATGGGTAGTAGTAGTGGAGGTATTTCGAAATTCCATTCGGGTTACGAGCCACCAAAGTCAGACAAAAAAGGCGTGATCAGTCAGTCTGTGAATTTCCAAGTTTCCAAAAGCAAAATAGGTTAGTGGTGCATCTTGTTCAGATGTTACAAGGTTGGCATATATCATACAGTGATCCACATGCTTGTCTGTCTTTCTCTAACATCAAAAAGGAAAAATACCGGTAAAGTTGTTTAATTTAATATAAGTAAACATGTTAGTAACAGTACGTCTTCGGCAGTCAAAACCACGCGAGCCATTTAGATTAATGTGGGTTCCACTTATTTCCGGGTAAAGGGCTATCAATCTGGTTAATGTGGGAATTATCCAGATAGCCAACGGATTACGGTTATTATGTTTAGAAGCGGCTATTTTTGGTCAAAACATGTTCATATACATAGGCTTTGCTCAGATGTCGGCTTGCATCTCGAAAGATGTGTCTTAAGTTTTTAGCCAATATACATAATGGGGCCAATTTGACTACAGTCATGTTCTTACACTGTTTAACTGTGTGTTTTTTTAACTCTTAATTGTGTTGTTAAGAGTTAAGTAAATTTACTTTTATCATGTTAAAATCGAAAATAAATTGAAAAAATTTTCGACTCGGGCAGGACTTGAACCGGCATCGTCAGCGTTCCGTGCTGTTGCTCTACCAATTGAGCTACCGAGTCCTACACCTCATCGTCAATTTTTTTCTTACTTATTGATACATGCACCTCTCGCGCCATTTAATTTCAACCTTAACACTTGCGTATTAAGGTTCAACGTCTTATGCTTTGCAGCTTAAGAAATCATTGAAGATGAAATTACAAAGTTATAACGTTGGAAAACTTTAATACTTTTTACAAGTTCTTGCACATGAAGGCACCATACAAGGTTCAAGTCCTGCTCGAGTCGAAAATGTTTTCAATTTATTTTCGTTTTTACAGTATATAGTGCCTTCGTGTGAATAACATTTAAAAAAGATTAAAGTTTTTAAATTTACTTTTAATAAATCTTGTTTGTAAATTTTTTTATTAATTTATTTATTTATATATTATATTATATTTTACTTTGTTAAATATATTCTTTGGTTTTCCTTAAGTATATTAGTCATGAGTTCTTGATCATTATCTCTATTCACCTACTCTTCGATAACGAAATATCAAAAGACCCAATTCCAAAAATTTTCAGACTCCCGAAGAGCAAATATAAAAGTCAGTTCTATACATTGTTTGATCTATTCGCGGTTTTCTGTTCGGAGTCTTATTTAGAAACAGTTATAGCGTTGCGTTGCTGTAGAGAAATAAGATATACGAAGCATATTTTTGAGAATATTTTTTTATTCTATACAATATCATCAGCGCTATCACTCCATGTGAGTCCTTTTTGTCCTATAAAGACCTATTACAATAAACAATAATTACAAACCAGATAGCATTTTCGTAGAACATCTACAGTATTGCTACGGATGGTGCTACGGGTATACAAAATATACGTTCATTTACGAGTAACGGCTACGGAACCGCTACGCCGTCATACGATTAGACTTTGTAGATTTTCAATTTTCATTTGAACAAGTTCAGTGCATGTCATGCGTGTCCTATCGCGAAGTTTGAATGCTGTCAACTGCAGCTGAATTAAGTGCATTAGCCGAGTATTAGTTTGATTCAACTCATAATCAGTGTGAAGACGAACTTTGTACTCGAATGTAGTTTACCGAGAAGACAATACGACAGAAATTACACCATATTGGTTACTTTGAAGTATACTGCATTTCATATATTGATTTAATTATTATTTTCCACTTCTCATTAAAATGTAAATAAACATTTTGCTCTTCAAATATCGAGTACTTAATGTGTTTAAATATTATAGATATTGAACTGTGGTTAAAACTAATCTATCATAGCTATTTTTGCCATTATTTTTTTTTATCAAATTATTTAATTCGATAAAATTCGATGATTTTTATTTTATTTATTTGAACATACAATGAAGCGGCCTTACATATTTGCACATAATTAACAATAAAACTTAAAAAATAAACGAAGCTAGGTCTTACAGATTGCTTACATCGCATGACGGGTTACCGAAGTGAGATGGAAAAGAAAGGAAATAAAAAAAAAAATCTGACTGTGAAATTAAAGGGTTTTTAAAAAAATACACCCTTTTATTCCCTATCTAACCGAACAATAACAATTTTGTAGTCGTATTATACAATGACTTAAGGAAACATGTACCGCAGAACAAACAAAATATATTATCATTACATCGTCCAGCTTTTCTAGAAAGACTTTAAAATATGAAAAGTCGCAAAGTTGTAACGAGAATACGAAAATCAAACATCTTAAGTGAAGGCCGGGATTTTTTAGGAAAAGAAAGGTCAAGGGAGTGGAAAGGACTTTCGGTCAAATATTTCATATTCTCTCGACATTTTTACATTTGAGCTTTATTTATATCTGTCTTCGGTTAATCTTGAAGAGCGTCGTTTAGAAGAGATTGATGATGTTTTAAAGTATAGACTTGTTTAAAGAGAGACGTCCTGGCGTAGTGTGACATGTCCTAATGTTAATCACCTACTATCTATGCGAGTTCGTATATTGGTTTGAAAGTAAATGTAAGCGGAACCCGGGTACTATTACTGCTGGACATGAGAATGACAGTTTCAGGAAGACAGTAATTAGGTCTAGATTAGATACCTTTAAGCGACAATTGAAGATATTTCAAAGATCGATTAGCCATCATTAAGCGAATTTACAAATTAGTCATATTTCTTTAGTAACTGTATAAGCCATATTGTTAACATTTTACCGGCATTGAAAAAAAAACCTGTAATTTTTCCTTTTAGAAATAATAAAGCACAAATTTTCTTGCTTTTAAAATTTTTGCAAGTCCGTGTATTTTTAGATCAATGGGATAAGTTATAACACCTTTTATGCTTAGGTTATTAACTGAGATCACTAAGAGACCTATAAATATACCATCGCCCCCCATAAAAGCTGCCATTAAGAACAACTGACATAAATAATAGAGATTTCCAACAAATCTTGGCAATGTAATAAAAAGTTCAAGCTCGGGATTATATACATCTCGCGCACGAGTTTATCGCAAAACTTCCACCGTTTAAATCATTTGTTTTGTCGCTCTAATTATTATTTTACAAACAGTGAACTACTAATCTCTTTGTAGTAGAGGAGTAGTACACATTCAAATAAAACACTTTAACAGTTTAAAATGCGATGTATATTAGTTAAACTTATTTGTTTTTTGAAGACTAAAGATGAAGGATGTCTCTGATGTCAAAGTAATAATTGCTACGTGTGCAAATGTCCGTCGAAGTTGGTATTTGGCGAAACTGACCGGGCCCTTTTAGTCTCCCCGTGGCCACGGCTGCTGCAAAGCATCTAAAACGTCGGACCCAAGTTAAATAATTTTCAAATAAGTTTAACTGATATATACCGCGTTTCGAACCGTTAAAGTGTTTTGTTTAAATCTCTTCTTTCTTGTCTCTTATCTCTTCTTTTTAACAACAGTTTTTTAAAGATTAAAGTCATAAGAGTTCGATTGAAAAAAATTGTACTGATACTTGATAGTATTATTTTTACTCAAAACTAGGCCCATGAACTGAAAATGTAATGCCCGACACATCGTATCAATGAAATGTTGATTGAGTCACGTTGGTTCAATCAAGACGTTATACCTAGTTTTGACATATAAAAAAATATAAAAAAATATAAATAATAAAGTGTACATATTATGAAGTTTATATTCAATCTTGCAGCAATTATTAAGCGTAAATATAATGAATTTTATAAGTAAAAAGTAAATTTTACATTTATGTTTTTATTATTTTTTAAATTATTAATTCAAACTTGTATCCCGAAGCGCTTGTTAAAAGAAACATGGCCGCAACCTTACAATAAATAATGCGTACTATAGTAATCATAAGTCTCGTTGTTATAAAAAATGAGTACTATTTACTTGTTCTTCACCGACCGTTTTCGTGAAAACTAAACTGGTTGTTATTAATATTTTCTACTAGTTATAGACAATATACAGGTAGTCGATTTATTAATGACTATACCCACGTTTGTGTGTGGTCTGTGATATTCAACGTGTGTTGACTCTGAGACCAGACCCGATTAGGTTGTTTGTACGCTGACATTAACTCTTAGCGATGGTCGAATTGACTGTGAATAATAGCGAACATTGTATTACAGTTTGGTACGAGTGTAAGCGATTTTATGCCAAGAAAGCTTCCCACAATTGAATTAAACAAATTCTTAGGTGTTTAAAAAATAAATTGAATTTGACTACTTTTGCAGTATTTAAATCTTTTGTAATGCATGAAAAGTTAGATTAGGTTAAAGTCTTACTGTCTAGAAAGATACATTGTCCCGTAACATAAACGACTTCACAACTGATTCCCTCTTAAAGTCCTCAACAACAATTCTGTGGTCACAAATTGGTTCTACGATATCTATACTACTACTTAACTAACTACTACTACTACTAATCTATAATAATACTAATACTAACGCAATTTCAATAAAAATCCGCACTTTATCCAAAGCGTTAATTAAATAATCCACGCCCGAATAAATTAATAATAAAATTCCTTTTTTAGCTAATTTCTTTCGCTCTACAGATTAAATATTTTCTCAAAGGGATTTCGCTTTTGATCAAAAGTTAAACCTGTAATGCGTTGTTCTCGTAGCTATTTTACTTTCACTTCAAAAGTTAAAAGTGTTTTTACTACGATAAACAGTTGAATTGGAAATTCTTAAGTTCGTTATATATCAGTAAAAAGCGCAAATGAACGGAAACAAATCTATAGTAAATTATGTAGATATAATTTTATATTCACTGAAGAAGAATCATTGCAGTACAATATGAAGAATGTCTTTTATCTCTACTTTGGTAGAACATCTATCAAAGTAGAGATAAACGATGCCTCGTGATCTATAATACCGTGTTTCTATATAGAGATGAACGTTTCTTTTTAATTTGAATCTGGGCCAGCCATTAATTCCATAAAGATTGACTTACATAACATGTAAGATGTAAAGGTACTCTCATCTTTGTAGCAAAATAAAAGTTCTTTATTATTTGAAAAAGTTAAATGAGGCCCTTAGAGCAAAGTACTTAGGAATATTTAAGAACCGTCCCTTATAAGTGCTCTCAAAACTTGTACCTCATTACAGGGTCAACAGTAGACGTTTAAACAAAATTACCGATTAAAAATTTCCTAAATCAAGCGTCTTAGAAACGGACTAATTCACCTGCGAAAAAATTCCTGCTAATGTTTTAATCTTCAAATTTTATCGACCCACGATAGACTTTTTAACAAACTATTTCTGGGATCGCCATAATTTCGTACTTTCGAGCCGGTACAATTGTATTATTTGATTTAATAAGTGTCCTCGAACATTTATTTAAGTTGTTTTATCTTTCTTCTTTCTACATAAATTACAACACGGGTATTAATACTGTGAAAATGTATTTAAATAGTTGTTATATAAAAGTATGTAACATTTTATTCAATTTCCTTTGACAATACACAGCAATGTTTACATAAACTTCAAAGATTCCGTGAACGAAGTGGTTTAGAATATATAGGTGTAAAAATAAAATGTAAATTGAAAACTTTAACGTTAAACTAGTTCACAGGCGATCAAAGCTAGCTAAATATTACAAAGCAAAGATTGGATTTCAGTTTAAATTGTATTAGCATGTTATTAACTGTGGGACTGTTATCAAGGCAAAAACGAAGTGATATACATGTATGTGCAATATAGAGTTTTAGTTTTATTCTCTTGTTTTTAATTTTTAATTAGAGAAAAGATTTAACCGCGCACATAAAATTGAATTGGCCGCACACTCCATATTATTAAACAAGCGTTTAATTGGAATCGACAAGGTTTGTAATGTTGTTTGTATTGGAAGTTGCTGATGAGGAGAAGAAAGTGAGAAAAACGTGTAAGGTAAAGCGTATTATGATCTCTGCCCTAGCTAAGTGATAAAAGATTTTAGCCAAGGATTCTATTTAGAGAAAATGTGTTGTCGGAACCGAAAATGTAAAATGTGGCTACCGGCTAATGGACACTTAATCCCTTATAAAAGCCACACGCAAATGCTGCTCAGGGTTGACTGTTTTCCAAGATGACATCTCATAAATCACGGTTACAGCGTAAAACATTTGTCAATCTGAGATTTATTACATACGTAATATTGCGTCTTCGTTTGTATTTATGTTATTTTTGTATTTGAAGTC
The DNA here is from genome assembly GCA_963661955.1 of Leptosia nina. Lineage (NCBI taxonomy): Eukaryota > Metazoa > Arthropoda > Insecta > Lepidoptera > Pieridae > Leptosia > Leptosia nina. The sequence continues at coordinate 379,638 of CAVLEF010000004.1, read as the reverse complement.
GTATCCACGGGAAATATTACCTCTCCGATTCTGTTAAGCTATTTTCCTTGTTACGTAATAATTCATTGGAGAACTGAGATGCTGGTTGGAGTGTTGTTTTTCTATTTTTATTGTTTGAAAGCTACTTTGGTCTAGTCCTGTGTTCAATGGGTACTTCGAGATCGGACTTCTAAGCGGTAGGAAGTTCGAATTAGCAGGGGATCTGCCAAGAAATATATATAACATAACTATACTAAAAATAGTCCCTACCCCTAAACCTTTTCTCCGTTAACACTTTTCCTCGCACCAAAACGAGTGGATATAATTACAGATTCATGAAATTACTTTTTAAATTTAATACTTACCAGCACCTCTTCACTTATTCAACGCAACCCTGGCTTTTCTTTGCTATCTTTGTCTTTGAATAAAGCAAACATTGCAGTCTGCAGGTATTCCACAATGCTTTATTAGATTTAGCACGAACTGAAACAGTATTTGCTTCCGAAAATGAGCTAAAATGTGCTTTTACCCTCAGTGAAAAAGAGGATTCTTCGTCTAGTATTATTTTGAAACCCGAATAGCATCTCTAGCAAAGTATAATTTAATATTTCAATTCAAATCTGAATACAGAGCAATGTCCATTTTGTATAGGAACTTTGGGCTTCTATGCAAAATTCTTGTGACATAAAGCTTGTTACAAAATTACGTAACTAAAGATGTTTTTGGGTATGAAACATACTGCATTTTACGCGAGTAGTTCATTTCAGTAAACGAAATTTATTTGCTAACAGCAGTTGTTGTCACGGGTGTCTAGTCCCCCCTTGACCACGGCTGTTGCGAAGCATTCGAAACGGACCGTTAAAAATATATTGTAAATAAGTTAACTGTTTTACTTAAATAAGTGGCTCGTAATAAGTTTCATATTGTATTTTTATCCATTGAACGAGAGAACAAATATTAGACATAATGATAAGAAAATATATATTTAAAATTTATCTGTATATTTCGATAGGACTCATTTTCATTTAATTGCGAATAATTTCAAATATTCAATTGCGTATTTCGGAAAATGTCTGTTATTAATTTCATTAATTATTGCTCGAGTAAATTTTAGCAAACTTTACGCCTCCACTGTATTATGCAATAGCGCTTATAAAGGTCGATAAAAGCCAATAAATTATGCTCGAGTTGTTAAATGACCAAACATTCTATAAAGTTTGCATTAATTATGTGCCTTAATTAAATTGAAGCGACTTCAGGTTCTAAAGCAAGTAAAGAAAGAGTAGGCGATTAAATTTATGGGGATGACGGTAAAGTGGGGTCCAGCATATTATGCCTGTTTTTCCGAGAATCTTGAATCCACCATCTGGCAGCATGTGCACCAGATGGAGAAGATATGTCATTTTTAAATAAAGTTACAAAAAAAAAAGACATTTTATTTTTAACTTTCATGTCTTTTTTATTCTAAAGTAAGTATTGATTTAGGTATTTGAAAAATATTTTAAGGACTTGCTTATACCTATCAATCAAACGACTGCAAGTAACCTCGTCTCTTATATGGAAGCTGTACGGACAAACGCCCGAACCATTTAATTTTATTGTTTATTTTTGTTTTCTGGTATAGCTTTAATATTTATAGCATTAAGCATAATCTGTGTCAAGGCATATTATCGTGTCTTAAGGTTAAAAATAAATACTTCTAGGTTAGGCTTTCTTAAAATCCGTGTAAAATTATCTCAAGACACTTTTTTCAGTGAAAAAAATCAGTTGCAATACTGCACCCATAGGGTTGGTTACGTCCCCTTCCTCTTAAACTTTCAAACTGTAAAAAAAGTATATAAGCCCTATTTTATTTATTTATTTTATATTATTTTAAGAAAATTGCCTAAGCTATGTCCGTATTTGCGGTAAATTTGGCGATGGCCTGTAATGGGATCTGGATTTTACCCTTTAGACAGGGAACTCTGAAACGGTAATAACAGATAATAAACACTACCACGACTATAAACGTCCAAAGCGTCCAACAGTTTAAGGAAATTGTATACTCTATTAATATTAAATATTTAATTATTCTCAACGGCAAAATGTGTTGTTACGGGTCACTATTATTGAATGAGGCAACAGTAAACGATAGTGTTGCATTGTGTTATTCGGGGAGCGCGGAACACATCGCAATAAGCGACCGTTAATGGAATGCGGTGTTCTTTGAGCGAGCTGAGGTTTCAGCTGAAACACTATTAAGTACATTGTTAGTTAATGGCCAGGCTCTATTTGTACATATGCAGGATGATTCTTCTAAGCGGTCTTTCTTGCCATTCACTCTACATAGATCAGAGCTAACTCTGCAATATTTCCAAGCCATCGTGAATAATTTTGTTTTTGCATTAAGTTTTATAATAAAATGAACAATGTTATTATAATAAAACACTTTAACGGTTTAAAATGCGATATAGCTTGTTGAAAATTTGAGGCCGACCTCCCAATTAAAATTATAAAACCTGAGATCCCATAATAAAACCTCTGGATTTTAATGAACAGCATACCAGCAAACGCGAAGACATCGTTAGTCAATTCTGCAACGACCCGGACAGATCGCCAAATACCAACTTCGACGGAACAAATGGCGCTAGCGTAGCACTTCCTAATTTGACGTCAGAGACAACCTCCATCTTTAGTCTATCCATGACCACGACAGGTGCAAAGTATCCGAAACGTGGGGACAAGGTTAAAATATTTTTTTCAAAAGTTTAACTAATGTATATAGCGTTTCATATTTAAATGTGTACTACTCGCGTAAACAACAGCGCTGTGATAGTTTGATTCTTAAAGTTTTTTTTGTGGCATTAAATAATTTACTTTCTTTTTAAACCCATTCATTTTATCACCATTTGATATAAATATGTATGAAGTAAGTAACCTTAATACGCAAATGTTAAGGTTGAAATTACATTGCGCGAGATGTGCATGTATCAATAAGTTAAAAAAAATCGACGATGAGGCGTGGGACTCGGTAGCTCAATTAGTAGAGCAACAGCACGGAACGCTGACGATGCCGGTCCTGCCCGAAGTCTGAGTCGAAATTTTTTCAATTTATTTTTTATTTTTAAAAATTTGAATAACATTTTTTAACGGTTTAAAACGCGAAATAATTTAGTTAAACTTATTTACAAATTATTCTAACGACAGCCTGCAGCAATCGTGGTCACGGTTTACAAAGCTGTTGTGCGTTGAGTTTCTACCTAACTTGCAGAAGTAGGACAAACCAACATACAGCATGTAACCAGTCTCACGGTTTTCTGTAAAAAGAATAATTTGCTAGAAATACAATCCGTGAAAATACGAAGAATCAAATTACTTCGCGAGCAGTACCATGAAATAACGTCGGTGTTTTATTTAAGAGTATTGCATCAGCGATTTCATATTTAATTTCTTCTTTTGCTTCTGTTTCCTCCACAAATTGAGATTTCGTTGCTCCCTATCATTCATTATTAATTATATTACAGTCTTAGCGCGGATTAAGACTGTATGTAAATAAATTATAAATTGTATATTTAGCGATCTGCAATTTCTATACTATTTAATTTATATATAAATACAACAACACAGCATATTCTATTATCTTATTTTTAAACAAGACCATCAGTTTCGGATGCTTTAAGGATGCGTGGTCACAGGGGCTAAATAAAGGTAGAGAGATCCCAACCCAATCTCCGCTAGCATCATCTATTTTGTCTTTGAATTCCTAATACAAAGAAGGAGCCAATATATTCATATAAATAAGTCTCGTTATTTAGTTAAGTGTCTTTTCAAAAGTGTAAAACTCGCGTAACCTGCACACTATGCTTAAAACATGTCCATGACTATTATGAACAACAAATATAGTATTAAACAAGAGTTTGTGTGTTTATTTGTTGAAACTCTACTATTAACTATAATAGTAATAAACGCTTATGAATGATGAAACTTTCTTAGTTATTATGGTCAATAAGACTTTATGCGTTATCTATTGACTTCAAATGTATGTACAAATAATCTTTTAAATTGAGCATACTGCAAATAGCAAACCAAATTTTGGTAGAATTTTCATTGAAGTATAATATAAAAATAAGCAATATTATAAAAATAAATTTGGTTTAGTGCAACAAAACTTCGGGGCGTAGCTAGTAATTGCTTCATACCATTTGTTTTACGACTGTAGCTCGCTTCATGTTAACCAAGCGTTTACAAAGCCACAGTACATCTGACAGACGTCAAACGCAGCCATTTTACAGTGTTATCGTAAACTCGAGATTAGCCTTTGTGTGTTTTCCATGGCCGACGTTAAAAAGAAACGCTTGCTTTTTTCAGAAACTAAAGCGTTAACCTCTGACCTTTCTTGCTGCTAATTATTGCGATGTAAAAGGTCTATTTAGACTTTGATATAAAAAGTAAGCTAAAAGTATACATCGAATTCCTGAAAAGAATAAAGGCGCCACGCTTCACGGTTTTCCTGCGACATTTCGATTCCTTTCCTGCGACAATTCCACCGATTGAATATAAATTTATTTAAAAATCATTTTGGACCTGGTGAGAATCGAACCAAAGATCCGTTGACTTTTAGGCACACATTACTGTCGTTGGAGCAACAAACAGATGATAGACTTAACACTTCAGTAAATTGCGTTAAAACTTCACACGACTTCAATGAAAAACATATGTACCTCTACACACGTCGTTACCAGGTTTATTTTTGAGCGATTGCCTAAATGGGGTCGAAATATTACCCTGCTCTCGGTAACATGCTACCCGAAACGAAAACAGGCTTTCATCTTACTTATACACGACTAAATGGGATTTCAATAGTTGTCCAAAATAAGCAGTATATAGTGATACATATATTTTGTTTTGCTTTTTCGATTAGTTCATTTTTCTAAAATAATATTGTGTTAATAATTTTAAAAGGAATATGACATGGCTTATCGATTAAGTCATATCGATTGTTCAAATGATTCATTCAAAGATTCTCTCATGAACATCAACATCGCTAACAAAATATGTAGTCGCATAGAGCATTCGCCGAATACTTTGCAGGAGTCTACTCACTGCAAGAAAGTACTAATTGCACATTAAAAGAGTAATAAAAGCGAAGAAAACAACCTCTGAATGCAGTTTGTTCGCGTCCAGTTTAAGTCGACCTCCCTTCTTAGAATCAATTCCTTTTGATGGGTTTCAAAGAAGTACCGCTTACAGATTGTGAGTACTTGTATGATCTCTTGTGTTTAGAGTTTAAAAGAGTATATATAATATTTAGGAAGGCGGTTTTTTATTGTCAACAAGTATAATATTCCAAAAATTGACTCACGACCTGCGTAACCTAAACTGGCAAAGTAAAAAAAAAACGGTATTTATCATTGTTTTGAGAAATCTCGAATCTGCTTAAATTACTCTTTCTCAAGTCGATCATTATTTATTTATAACCGAGATAGATATACAATTATATTACAAGTTCGAATGGCGGGACTTAAAAATAACTAAATGTTAAATATATAGGATCAGACAAAAAATTATACCGCTTGCGTCTATATAAGAAGTCACTATACAAATAAGATGAGCTCCTGTAAGTCTCTATACACCATGCATTGGAAAATGGATTTGATAAGATATCTCAAAGAAAATCCTTTTTATATCCCGTTTCCGAGGGCCGATAAAAATCTTATTTTCCATTGATATAAGGACAGACAGACAGACCATTGAGCCGATAACAATGACGGCTTACCGAAAAATAATTTGTACGCAAAAATATTTCCCGGCTATTTCCTTATGGCGTTCGTGTTTTGAATAAAAGAACAGTTTTCGCCGTGCACTTTCCCGCGTTATGGGAGGCGGAAGAAAAGTTTTTATCATTTCATTCGCGTTATCAAAGGGACCCCATAATTCATAACCACCATTTCGTTTGTAGTCTATATTAGTGTTATGAGGCTGGAGTTTGTTTGTTTGTTGGCACTACTCATACCCAATGTACGAGGGAGAATATTTATCATGAATAGCTTGAAGTATTACCCATATTGCTCTACAAGACTAAGAGCAGGGAATAAACAAAATATGTTGCAAAAATGTTTTTTATTTTGCATCTTTAAAATTATTTCTGTAAACAGCGATATGTGATTGAAGGATAGCTCAATTTAACTGTCTCAAAGAAACGATTTTGTTAGAATTTAATTGTCTCGACGAACGAAACGAATAACGTAAGTAACTTCCACTAAGTGCAAATGACATTCCGCGAGATGTGCACGTATAAAATGACAGTTATTCAATTGGAAGCAAATCAACGTTGGAATCGGAACGTTGAAGTCGTCGGTCCCAGTCATTTTTTTAAACCTAAATTAACTTTTACCTGTACATTATAAGGATTCTTTTACTATCGAATAAAATACGATTGACACCGCGGGGCACAGCAGGTCTCTATATAACCAGAAAAAGCAATCAGTCGCTAATTGAGGATGAAAATAAGTTTATCCAGCAGCGAATTATTTTCACGTTTACATCGGGACGGAAGCAAAAAGGGATATTTTCCTTAAGCTTAATTAATTTAATGCAAGATAAACGGTGGTTGTTTGTTTATAAGGAACCGACACTAAGTGATAAAAAAGTTTTGTCGCGGACTTTCGTCCTTGTATTTTAAAATAATTTTAAACAATACAGACAGATAAATGTCATAATTACACGCATACGGGAAAAAATGGAGAATAATGTAGGTAAGGGAAAACCCTGATATATCAATCTTATTTTTTTATATTCTGTTGTTGTTGCGGTTACAGAAATATATAGGTTTTATAATTATTATTATTTTTAATAAGCAGTGAAGTGTTAGTTAGGGTACCGTTAGCCGTTTATCCTTTGCATACGGAAGTCTAAAAAATCTAAAATAAGTTGCAAAAATAAATAAATCGCAAAATTCATATGAAAACTTAAAATTCCGATGCGACCTATTTCCTTGTTGTGAGATATTCGCAGTACAATAATTGAGCTTGGATGGCGATACGTTGGCAACACTTCGTTTTTAATGTCCCCGAGTAATCCTCTAAGCCCGGTTTGTATGGAGACGTATCTCCAAGTATCTCTCAATTTGCTCTCCCAATTTCGTTATTGGAAAGTGAGATCTAATTTTTATTTGATCTACGTGTGTTTGTTGATTTTGCTCTGCGACGAGAAGGTCTGTACAAATTCAATTAAAAGGATAAGTGAGCATTGTTGCAAAAAAAATTCAGCAATGGGTCCATAATGATTCTAATCAGTGTCAGTAGTGGAACTATAAAAAATATAATTTATTTATGTATTTATCGCTAGTATATTATAATAATTAAAAATCTTATTAATTAAAACAATACGAATCGGCCGGGATGTGAATCGGCATACATAGCGTTACGTGCTGCAGGTCTATATTGCCATTTTGTGCAATATTGGGGAAAATTATTAAAATAGTATGTTGTTAATGAATAGAATATTCTTTCTTTCCTAAAATATGACATACAGAATATCTGATAGTAATAGTAGATTATAACTCCTGGCAAAGGAGAGCATATGATACCGAAATAATTAAAGAATCCCTCAGGCACAGGCCAGGGAAAGGGACACGACCTATTTCCGTGACCCCATAAATCCCTTTTGACAAATTTTATCATTTTTACTAGAGCTCCGTTCCCCCTGATTTCAGTGCTTGCTTAAGGGTTAGCCATCTGCTGAGAAGTTAATGGTCTTACACTTGGGCAATATACATTGGAGCGATAAGACTATAGTGATAAATTAAATACATACTTTTCATGGTTTAAAACCCAAACTATATAAGAAATATTTTTTTTATATATTTCGTGTTTCAAACTGTTAAGTGTTTTATTTAAAATTCGGCTTTTAATTTGACCCCCTCTCTACAGTTGTTTAGTCATTCAGAGATTATGTAAAACAGTAGGAATTCAATTGTTTCTCTCTAACGCGAACGCTTAGTAGAATTATAAAACTTTTAAACTCGAATCAAGCCATTATACAATACCCAATTATGACTTGCGAACTTTTCGAATATCCCTGAAATACATAACAACGAGAAAAATGTAATAATAACCATCCAATATGCGACTTTGCTCCCTCTACGCTTGGCTTCAAGGGCTACTTTAGAATGAATGAGAATCGCGTTTTTATTAAATATTATGGTTCAAGAGCCGATTCATGTTTATGTTGATTTTACGCAGCTACTTTATAATTAGAAATGTTATAATTTTGAACTAATACTTTATTACTCTTTACTCTTTGCTGTAGATTAATTGCTACGAACCACAGAACAAAGTATATTATAAAGATTACGTTATGTAATGAGAAAGATAGATGCGAGGTAAGACAAGAGAATATGACAACTTTATTAGTGATTTTAGAAGTTTCGGTGATTAATGATCGAAACGCGATTCACGCAATATGACGCGTCTTATCTATCTAACAATGGCGTATGACGTATCTATAGGTAAACTTATTTGTATGATGAACTATAATTAAAATATTACAAACAATGCTTATTTCATTTAACCTAAATAGACAAAATTATATAAAAAAAAAACAAATCATCTCTTGTGCTAAAAAGGTCAAATATAGGAAAATTGTTTGTAAACAATTTGACAGCAAATTATTGTTTTGTTTCGAGTTCATGTTTGTATATGTGAATAAATTTGAGTTATTTTTGCGTGTATAGAGTTTAATAACTAGTAATTAAATAACGTATTAATTCCATTCCGCATTGGAGACCTCTGCACTTCTTTCCCTTACGAGTAGATTATATGAAATCTTTTAAACTGCAACCTAAAAAAGGTTTCAGCAGACGATAGCCGTGTAAGTTGGTAATGGTTGATTTACAAATCAGTCATTTAGGTTAGTTAGTGTATGAAGATTTGTGATAATGAGCAAAAAACGTGCCTTATAATATCATATATTTTGTATGTTTAGTGATGGTAAAGATTTAATTATATTTAATAGTTTTTATCTTTATTGTAAGCAAGTTACACGATATATTACACTACAACAACATATACTACACTATTACAACATATACTACGATGTCTTTCGCTTTAATTACAAAAAGACAATTCGAAGCTACTAATTGCACATAGTGTAGATGTCTTCGTGCCCCAGTTCAGAAGCATAAAACTGAAGTGCACCTCCAATAAGACTGGAAGCGATTCCTCCGATTCCGTATTGCGACCGAATTGGTCATTAACTTGATCGATTGCCGAGATGCGATAGCATTCAAACTTTAAAATTGTTTCCTTGTCACTTTTATACTTTTATTACAGACGAGGACAAAGAAGCTTGGGGTTAACCCCAGCGTAGAACATCTAAATGTGCTGTCGACCGTCTAAAATATATTTTTGCGGTGGTTCGTCTTAAATGTGATATTCCGAGCAGATATTTAATATCTCGATTTTAAGTCAAAGTATTATATCGAGAAAAAGAAAAAGAAATTTGATCGGTCATCAAACCCACGGCCTGTTGATTACTAGCCGAACATTGCTACCTTAGACTAATACTTATTAGAAATGAATTCCGGGAATGAAATCCAAAAAATGTCAAACAGCGCAACACAAGAGAAATAAGCAAAATCCAATAATCATAAAAATTCAACTAAAAATATTCTTATTCCCTGTTTATAAACATTTGGCATCATTTTGGCATCTTCTATTAATATGAGTACAATTAAAATGTGCCTAACTTAACATCGACAAAATATATATATAAAAACATGTATTATACTTTATAATTTTTTTATGGGTTATAATTAAAGTTCATTGTCTATGTATATTTTAGCAGTAGTTTTAATGCACATTGTTAATTTTATTTTATCCAAACTGAAATCCAAATAATTTCCGTGGTCATCGGAAAATGTTAGTCGTATCTCCCGAGAGATCAGACCAAGTTTTAATTAGAGTTACAGACACAATTTATATCAATTTTAGCTATATTACTTAGCTGTTGACCCAGAAACAGGATATACCTAAGTATAGTATGAATCGGCTTTATTGTTTTCAAATCGATTTAAGAAAGGTAAATAAATATAGCCTTCATGTTGGCATTCATAACAAGTATTAATTTAAATAAACTTATATTGTTTTAAAAGGCGAATTATTATAAAAACAGTATTTATTTTTATTAAAGATTCGGTTGAAATTTGAATATTGATATGTTTGATATTTATTTATCTTCTTAATGAATTGACAATTTATAAACGACGCCAGTATTTTAAAAATATATATTTTAAGGCGCACGTCTATGTCGACGTAAGTAAATAAGAAAGATGTAAATATTCGTAGCTTTCAAGGCAAAAACTTGGCGAGGACGTGAAAACGTCGCCAAATGAAAAATGTTAAGTTAAACATCAGCTCCTTTAGCTGCTACACTATTTATCAAAACGCGCATTTGAAGTGCTACTTTTACTAAGCTTAAATTTAATATTACGGTTCTACCACATAACTAAAAGTGGCATGGAGAATATTGCATTACCTTTAAATAAAAATAATATGACCCGTCGGTCATATTATTTCGTCGTGGCTTCGAACCCCATCGGATCCAACATATTTCTAAATAATTTCACATTTTTTCAAAACATGTTGAACATTGTTATATCTTTACTTAATATTATAAATGTGAAAGTAACTCTGTCTGTCTGTCTGTTACTCTTTTACGCCACTAAGTAGTGAACGTATATGAATGAAATTTATGTATACAAATGGTCTAGACCCTGAGAAAGAACATAGGCTACTTTTTATTGCGAAAAGGGGGTTGTAAGGGGTTAAAAGGGGGATGAAAGTTTGTATGGAAATTCGTGGTTTTTGAAGCTAGAACAATGAAACTTTCTTGTTTGGCTTTTTGGTAATAGAACAGGAGTGGGAGTGCGAGTGCGAGTGGGAGTGGGAGTGAGAGTGAGTGTAGGAATGAGAGTGGGACTTAGAGTAGGAGTGATGTGAGGTGAGAGTGTTGCGGCAAAGTAGCACATACAACATAGATTGGCTGCCTTAAATGCGCCCTTACATAAATTAATAAACAGCCTCTATAATTAAAAATTCTACCCCAATTCATTATTTTACGCGGACGAAGTCGCGGGCACAGCTAGTTGTTCATAATTAAGCTTTCGGTTTCAGTCTATTCATTTCAGATTGTCCATATAATGTCTTAAACCATTCATCTTCTATTAGGTCAAACACATTGTTTTTGCCCTCCTCTCTCATAAAACATATTATATATGTATTAATGCAAATGTCATTGCTTTTTAAACAAATATATTAATTCTTGGACTTTAACGTAAAAAAAATTAGACACCTTTAGAACTAAAATTAACATTGGAGCAAAGTTACTTTAAATATTATTTGTGTAATGCTTGAACTGTTGGTCACTAATTAAATTTAGTTGGTCGCTTTGGGTATGATTTTAAGATGAGTTAGAACAATAATTTGTATCAATATTTATTTGTGGCACTAGCGACTTAGGGGAACTCACAAAATTACTATTTTTTTCGTGGAGAGGTTAATTAAATTCTTGATGACATTGATAACATTACTGATGATTAAATAACAATTATTTATTTATTAGGTACTGATTTTAGTTTTAGTAGTATAATATGATTTTTGGAAAGAAAATGGTACCGTTTTATTCAGCGTTTAAATATGATAGGTTTTAGACAGGATGTCACCTGCATTAATTTTTTTTTACAAAGTTGAATCTCATAAGTTTGTTAGGTTTCAATTTTCGTTTTACTGTAACTCAAAATTTGTCACGGTTTGAAAGAATATTATGTGTAAAAAGTCATAAATTCTTGTAAATTTAAAAAAAAATATGAAACTGTCAGGCTCCGAATAAGCCGTTTGCGTTGCCTTACCAACTTACAAGGTAGCACACATACTTTTAAATTAATTTGTTGAAACTCTTGAGAGAAAATATAATTGTTCAAGAAGTACATATAATTCTGTATATTATTTATCTTTTGTTTATTGTAGAAACAAAACAAAACAATAAATAGCAAACCTTGAATAGGCAGCTAAAACAATTTTATCGAATTTGAGTGAATTTATTAGTCGTAATCAGGTTAGTTGAGTCGCACCGCGCCTTTGAGGTGGTAATTCGTAATTAGTGTGCAAATAACAGGAATATTTCAAATGTGCTGAATCTTAATTGGACCCACAGATTAATTAGGAGATTAGGTATTTGTATTTTGTACTACTTATTTAACAGGGTGCAAGGCACTTGTTTTATCAATACTTTATGATTAGGTATTACGATTAATAGAATCGTTGTTAAAAACCCCAATCTGTAAGAGAAAATATGTATCAATTTCTGCAGCTTGTTCGCAATGGAGACAATAAACGGACTACGCAAAGAGCATAACGTGCTATTGCTAGTTAAAAATAAAACTAACTAATATATTGGCCTATGTAAACTGTGAGGGTCAGTTATTCAAACGTCTGACCACGGCGCGTAAAATTAATATAGAAAAAAAGAGTAATTAAGTACTATTTCTGTTATTATGGGGATATGCATTAGATTACGTTTCTATGTAGTTCGACGTTACAGTTACGTTAAGATATCTAGTATTCATTTGAAGAGCCTCTAATACTAGGTTCCGGCTAGGTCATCTAGATAAGGACACTTGCTTTACAGCTAGTTGTACGTGGGAACGAAGCACATTTCGGAAGGGCCCCGCAATTGTGATCTTTAAAATGAAAAAGCTGTAACCGACACTTGTCATAATCTGTCCATAACTTGGCCGATAAACACAATACGTTTTACATTATACGTTAGCCATACTGCAAGAAGAAAAAATAAACTTTAATAGTTAATAATTATTAGTCAATGTGTATGCTTAGTATTAACTTGTTAATTATTTTTATTAGAGAGGAGGACGGACAACGCGGTGATCACTTGATGGAAGGCGAAATACCCAGCAAAATAACAACTCATCTGCGTAAAAAAATGCACTGTCAACCTAGTTTTTGGCTATATTCGGAATCTACGGACCGAAATCGAATCAACTTCACACCTTTTACATGTGTGGACAGTGGTTCGTGACACAGATACAATTTTCATATTCCTACCACCCTTATGATATCAAAAAATATATAAATTGATAAGACACGTGATGGTCCTGATGGGGACCGATCCTGGACCCGTTCATGAGACTCATTGCTATCATGGGCCCACGAGCCCGTCTAATATTATAATATTAATAACAGAACAATTTATATTTTAAATTGGAAACTGTTTTGTGGTATTATAACCAAGGAGCTCTAGGAAATACAAAATAAGACGTTATCATGATAAGTCCGACTCTGGCTTTCAAAACTCTAAGCTTCTAAGCCAGCCCATCGCTAGGAAGCACTTCATACAAATTGCACGCATTTATATAACTAGCTGCTACACAAAGATTTATTCGTCCAATTGTTACGTTTCTTCATATTAATAACAGTCACATTCTGTATTCCTTTGCATGTGCTAAAGAAGGGCCTGAGTATATTATTAATGTATTTATTAATCTTACGAAAGTACACGTAAATATGTACACGTCAACTAGATGCTATACTGGGGTATATCACGTACTATCAATTGAGCCGCAAGGCAGCCTCAATATCGCAATATCAACAGAACAAAAATAATTGCACATAATATATATAACAATAAAAAAAAATAGTCTTTTATCTCTCTAGTCTATAATTTACTTTAAGGTATGTCATAAAGTTACTACTAACTTAAAATCTCAGTCTACATCTAAAACTAAAATAGCTTAAGTACGATCGAGGCGAAACCAAGGAAGCTTTTGACTTTACTCCCACTAACAGTAGGTATACCATTCGTGTAACTAATATATCGCGTTTTAAACCGTTAAAGTGTTTTATTTAAATGTGTACTACTCGCGTAAACTACACGTAACTACAGTATTTATACCATTCGTGTTTAAAAATTGGTGACCACTAAAGTCCACCAGCATTGCTGGCGAAGACTTCGAGTTCCCTGCTTTAGATTGTAAATAACAAAAAACACTCTTCTAGTCAAAGAGTCGCTCGCTACTTCACGTCACTAAAGTTTTAATAAAACTTGTGCGAAATTGCATGCGGCTAAGGAAACTTTAAAAGTTTTATTTTGAGTAAGAAACATGATCATTTTGGAATATCCAAGCGTGCTCAGAAAAGGGAATCAACTTGTTTTTAACTTTCTGCAAGTACGCCGAGACAAGAGGACGTCGGTCTCACGTGAACTTCGTCTTTTTGATATAATTTTAATTTTTGAAACAGAGGTTAAGTGCATTAAAAGAAAAATAGTTTATTAGTAGAATTAGAACTAAGATAGTTTTTTTATGAAATCGTTATTTAATTTTTGTGTGTAACAGGCATACGCCTAAATCGGCCAAAAGTGATTTGTTAATGGAAATTATCTATACTAGTCTTGGTTACATTAAAAAAGTACTACTCGTACAAAAGGAAACGTATGTAATTATAATTAGGTAATATTTAATTTAAAAAATATTGATCTCTTAGACTACAATGTCTATCTGGTTTCGCCGCAAATCGGCCAAACAACTAGATCCATTAATTAGCACGACACGGCCAGATGGACCTTTTAATTTGTAAATGGGAGATGCCGTTTAAAATGTCCGTCCGCGATGTTTATCTCGTGTAAAAGCTATCATGTAAATTGCAGAAGGACAACTCTAAGCTTTTTAACGAATTGATGGTAAACCGAAAAATTATAGGTTCGATAACTATTGACACGTAATTATGAAGAAAAAAATTGCCTTATTTTCAATAAGAATTAATGTTCTACTCAACGTCGTATATTCTTTTCGGTGGAAAACAATATCGGAGTAAATGTATATGATACATAATAACGCTCGCACGTCCTTCTTTATCGGATATACTCAATAACTTAAGTTCCTCTGCCATGATCTCTCGCTAGTAAGAAGTCTATTTTGAGAAGAAGACGTGTAGTTTAGTGAAGGCAAAACAAATCTGTCAGGACAGCAGAGGCTTCTAATAGGTTGGCATCAAGTACGTATTTTATCGTTAACAAACAGATATAACGTATGTTTTTAGAAATAGTTTAATATTTACACCAGATTTAATTCGATGTGTGTTTGAAAATTTTCTTCCAAGTTGTAACCTGTTACAAACACCCAACAGCTACACGAGCTAGAGTAATGTGCAGCACGCGCGGCCGAGATGCAAACATGGGCCCTCGCAAGCGAGAAATTGTGCGATTTTATTGAAATGCAGTGACCTGGTATCGCTCTCCCGGCTGTGTTCAACATCTACAAATATGCGCTTCGATACTGCTACACGATCAACTTCTGCCAGATAACCAACCGATAGTTCGATATTAGTTTCGACTCGCTATGAAAAGGGAAGTCAACGATTCTTCACAGTCCTTCCAGTTCCAGTTTATCAACGAGCTCCTTAGCTTTCAAGAATTTCATATTTTATATCTAAATGGTGTTCATATCTTAATCTTTTAACCGGAGAATATAAAAAAAGTAAAACCGGCTCAGTGCTAGTTTGTACAGTTTTAAATTAAAAGGTTTATCTCGTCACTTTAATAAGTAAATATTACACGCAAACAAACAATCGGTACGTATGTTCCTAATATTTCCCAAACATTTACTTAAGTATTTCCCGTATTTAACATGAGTAGTACACATTTAAGTAAAACAGTTAATAGTTCCAAACGCAAAATATATGTTATTTTTTATTTCATAGATTTTATTAAGTAAGATACCTTATTTATGTATTTTCTTAACTACGGCCCGACGTTTCGGATTCCTTGCAGCACCAAACTAACTTTTAAGTAATATATTCCTATGTTTAGCCTATATAAAATATATTTTCAAAGATGAATTTTATATTATAAAGAATTTTATTCTATGTATGGTAAAGAATTACTTGATACTCGTAACAACACGCTTTTACGATTTCATTTCAGTTCACCGCAACACTATTCAAATACCTTGCAGTCGGTAAAGTCGGAAATCAAATCGGAGATATTCAATGATCGAGTAGGCAAGTTAATAGAGGAAATTCAAAGACCATTCTTCTCGCAACCTAATCTAGCCGAAGCTTCAATTAATTCAGTTGAATCTATTAACTAGAAATTACGATTCATCCACTTTCTATTTCTGAGGCCTCTGTCGTTGTTACATTGTGTTCTAATTAAAGCTTGTCTTAAATTGATCTCTGTTTCTGAATATATCGATTTAAAGTGACTTGTCTGAATGAACCTTAACAGTTTAACCCGAAAAGAAAAAACTATATGTTTGTTGATCGGTACAAGAGCCGAAACATTTAAGTATGCTTGTTTAGTTATTTAGAACGATATACGAACCGTATTTAAATAAGAAAGCTTTGGCATTATTTTCTTTATAAGACACATTTTGATCACCCAGAGAACTGGATAATCAAAAACATTTCCAGTTGCGTATAAGATGTTAATTGTTATTATAGGTAAGTGAAAAAGTTAACAAAATATTGTCCGAAAATCTTTTGCTAGGGCCTCGGTCAACGAGTTTTAAATTTCAAACGTCTGAGTGAAGGATTTATGTGGTGCTTTTATTAAATGCTTGAAATTTATTGGCCGGTTAGTTAGTGCGCAAATTTGAAGTTTCTTCGGGTTTAACCCGAATATATTGTTAGTAAATTACTGGCATATAACGGGTTCCTTTTAGTACTTCTTTGACGCTCACGTTGTATAAGTCACTCTTTAGATGGCCGTAATGTTTGTTTATTCTTACTATATTATGTTATATAATAACTTTTTCCAGGAATAGACAATGACAAAAAAAAAACGAACGCAGGTGGCGCTCCGTGAACCACCTGGCTCAGCGGTCTTCGATGGACACGTTAGAGTGATACGTAACGCGTTATGGCAGTAGTCTGTATAATATTTCGACCTATAAGACTTTATATCTTTTATAACAGTCCTTTTTGTTAATGAAGTTGTCTCTAGTACAACGGAATGCAACGTTTGTGTTTTCCTTTCTGCCATCCTATAGGTTGTCGTAATATTATAATTACTCATGTTGCCTCTAGGCAACAACGCAATCGGGATATAAATTTTAATAAAACGCTTTTAACGGTTGAATACGAGAAATATATTAGTTGATATATTAAAAATGTATTTTAACTACGGCCTGACGCGGACGTCTCGGATGCTTTGCAGCAGCCGTGATCACTACACTTGAACATTGTTTTCTAACATTATTGAATGTTTGTATTTAAAAGCACTCACCAAACATGTATTTTAATGATACTGAATGTATCGGTTCACTTTTACTGTTAATTGCTCACTCGCTTTGTTGTTCTCGCGGGAACAACAAACCATTTTTGCAATTTAAATTTGTAGTCCAGTAAAATTATATATTTGTTCTGAGATTGTAAAATGTTTTTAGTATTATCCAGAGAATTGATTACTGATTCGACATAAAATTGTTTTATAAAATTCTCTAAATTCAAGAGTGAAAGTTGCTAAGAATTAGTATTAGTACAGCACTACCCAACTTCGAAAAATAGTAACTAGATATAAGTCTCTTGCAAGGTCAGCAGTAACAACAAAAAAAAACCTTAAACATTTAAGTTCTTGCTCCAATAATACGCTACCTTCTTAATTCAGATACACCTTACAGTTACATCCATTTTTATTATTTGCCTACCGCGATACTCGCTACCAGAGTTGAGCCCACACCGCAGTCGATGTTCGCAGATCAAATTAATTCTTGTAGAACAACGTCTTCCCTTAACCGCAAAGCCAATACCGCCAGAGTCCCCCGGACTGAGCAGTTTAGTCTTTATTAATCGTAAACATTTGTGGACCTTGCGATCTCTGAATGTCTGAATATTTTTGCTCGATTTTCCTTTGGGGTAGTGATTAAGCTTACTTATCTGTATATATTTAGTAAACGTAGTTACACTTTAAATTCTACAAAGTTAAATTTTAGGCAAAGTAATTTACTATGTTTAAAGTTTAACTTAATTTATACATAAATTTAAGATGAATAATAGAAAAACATTTATTATGTTAATATTTAGCAAATTGTAGTTGTAAAAAATAGTAGGTTTATACTCTGTCTTCTTTTTCTTCGACGAATGATAAAAGCATATTTTTGTATTTGCGTTTTTAAATTCCCCACAATTTGACATAAGCAGGTTTCTTTAAACTTAAACTTTATAACATCTGAGGATATTATATTTATTTTATCAAATTGAAATAGACAGTTGCAGTCTTCTTTAAGTTACGAGAACTGACGTCGGTTCGAAAAGGACTCGGATAAACAGCCGCAGAGCACGAATATTTAATTTCCTCATTTCGAAACGGTATTCCGTGCAGGCTTCCGAGCGTTCAGCGAACTCGAAATCTACAGGGGATTGATTAGATTATGCATTTTATACGTTCACTGAAAAATAATTCGCCGAATGAAATCAAAAATGGCGGAACTCTTGCCATTGTTTGACTAATTTATTCCATATCCCTGATGACGAAGCGTCGCGTTTTAATCTAATACCTGTGCGAGAAACGGAAATTAGGCCGGCTACAGAATAGGATAATTATTTGATGTAGTTTCCTAGATCAGGAAGCTAATACTCAATTCACACAAAATAAGAGCCATGGTTAGTCGCAATCCAACAATTTTTATGACAGAGGGAACAACGGGATTAACCTGTTAGAAGTTTTGAGTTTTCCAAGAATTTCATGTCCCATATGCTCGAAGGTTTCTAATGGTTACTTATTTGTGACGTAACTAGAGTTGGGGCATTCAAAATAGTTTATCTGTTGTTTAAAAATATAAAAGAATGGTTTTTTATTTGCATAATCTTCGCGGAAATACATTTAGGTTAATAAAACGGTTCGTAGGGGTGAACTAAACTTCTCGGGAAAAGAAACTACAATTACATATGAGGCCGCTAGAAGCAGAATAGCCTAACTGTATTTTTATGACTTGAATTATTTACATTTTCATAGTATAAAAATGTTAATCTACCAGATCACAGTGACCGAAAATTGTTAACATAATTCCTTTTCGCCTCAGTTAATTGTGCATTTTTTTCCTTTCTTAAAAAACAAGTTTTTTTGGCCACTGTCTCCGCCTCTAGCAGCCTCATATAACTTGTACTAAAATAGCACAACTCAAATAATGCTCGCTTTGGTTGCTGGCAAGTAGGTAGCCTAACGAAGTTAATTTAATGAAGTGCAAACTTAATTTAATCTTAAATTAGGTGATCGACATATTTCGGGCCCTCGAGTGAATTCTATTTCGAGTAAGTGGCAGCCCTAAGTCTGGCCCATTCATCAAACAAGTTAATTAAGGAAAGAATGTTTGCTCGGCCCGATATCAGTAATGGAGTTCGCGTAGAAACTGCTGTTACAAATTCGTGTCCTTATTCTTAGCAAACACAAAATAAATAATGTTACTTCCTTCGTTTAGCAGTTCGTCGTCCACAGCTGGAGATAGACGGAGCCCGAAGACGTCCAGTACGATTGGTCGTTCGCTATGTTACTTAGGTATTTGTAGAGTACAATATTTGACTGTACCTAATATATAATTATCATAACGTCTCAGAGGAATAAAATTATAAATTATTTGTAATTATGAATATTCTATTTACAATTTGTATTTATAAGATGAACGTTGTCAAAAACCCTAATCTGCTATCTCACTTAGCTCACTTTCATTTCAGAGTAAAGGTTGACTATTAGTAGCCAATAGCCTGACTATAAGGTGTATGATGATTTTATCATTCCAATAAGGACGTGACTGGATTCTAATCAAAACCGCTTGCGTAATAAGCGAAATCAAACATCGCATTAATCAATATTGCTTAAATATTATTTTAGCCAAGTTATAATGTTATGCTAATCGTATTTGCCCTCATTGCGTTTGGCAACATGAATCCTATGAATATTCTATAAATATTATTTCGCGATCGAGCACTGCTTAGAACTGGTTTAGGAATCATTTGTGCACTAGTATTAGAAGGTTTGTTTGTTGAGTTAAGCTAAAGTAACAATAAAATTAAAATATTGAAGAGTTTAGAGAAAATACCTCTTTTCGGAAGCTTCCGTCGCAGTTTAACACTTTTAATTGTTTTTAACCCGCCGCGCGTTAGTAGTGAAATAATTTTACTTGGACACGCAGAATTACCTTTAATTGCCGTACATTAGAGATGTAGTAAGTTACTTCATTCTCAGTACCGACGAGTCCTACTTTAAATTCCGCACGTGTTGGCTACCAAGAGACAGTCCCTTACATCTGTTTGACTGATTAGTTGAGAACTTTCTCGTCAGTCCCGCGCCAACGCAATTCCATTAAGACGTACATACATGCAATGTCTAATAACTGATTCTATTTGTGTTGTTTGCTTATATAGTTTGGTCTTACATCGGTTAAAGCTTCAGAACTTAGCGATTGTAACTGTGAACTAAACTTAGCAGTGCAATTTACTTTGTTTATTATGTTTTTGTCGTATATCTGTTTTAGTTGTTATTTTTTAAAAGATATATGGTTGTTTTAACATTTTATTGTTATTTCTTACTGTAAATTGTATTGTTCAGGTGTTTGTGTTATGTTTCCTAAATAAAGAAATGAGACCAATATAAAGAATGATTAACGGAAGTGGAATCAGCACTTTTGCACCCTGCCTGAACATAACTAAATATAATGATTACCTGAAGTTCAAACCTAAGACATAACATTTCATATTGTGAGCTTCCCTCGTTAGCCAAGAAGCGACTTCTGTAATAAAAAATCTTTCCAGACACGTAATTGTGCACGTGAGGGCTTCGTTAAGTAACAAAGTTATCTCTTCACACGGTGTCTGATTACTCTTAGATGCCGTTAATTCCTATAATTAGATCCAGTGGCCCGACGCGAACAGATATAATTGTATTTCTTTTCTATAACTCTTCTTTGAAAACACAAATATTTTTTATATATTTTTTAAGCCAGGTATGAATAAAAAGTTGAAAATATAGGTGGGATTCGAGCCTGTGACGATATCAACAATTAACATAACTCGTGGTAAACAAAAAATGAGACCATTCATTGCTATGAAATGATTATTTAAAATACCTGAAAAGACTGACTTCGAACTATTATCCTTTTTATTTAAGTACAGATTTTGCATGAATTGTTAACAATAATAAAAAATCAAATCCACTGAATCGAAGCTTTAGCACGATGTATCTTAAAAATACAATCACAATAATATGTAGAAAAGCCAAAGTTGTTATTCGGTTTACAATCAATACAGTTCTGAATAGCTCTCAACATCCTAATTGAATGAAATTGGAGGGAATCGTAAGGGCAAAGGTTATTCCGATACTAGCGACGTTCCTAATAAGCTTTTATTATTTCACTTAGTAATGTTGGTCTTGATTTTCTCAATACCTTTGTTGCTGAGGTGAAATTTCGTAAATACTATTTAAGTAATAGCTACTTACATTAAGTGAGAGAGAAATATTTCTTTCTGAAAAAGTATTTTCTGTATCCCTTTCAAGCCACTTAAATGAAGCCTTTTTTGATTTTGAAAATATTTGAATTTCCCTCAAAGTAATTAGAAGTTTCATATATTTAAATGTCCGAGTTATTGCATAAAAAGATGGCCACCAAGTTCAATTGATTGTACAATATAGCAAAATATAAACGTCCGTAAGTATTGTCTGTACTTTACACTAGAAGTAGGTTTAAAGAATTTATTTTCTCTATATTCTTAGAGACATATTCACTTAATGAGAAAACATTAATACCTAAACTTAAATGTGTTTACATGCATCGGCACTTTCATTAAACGAAACAGTGATGTATAATTTAAAAAAAACCGCTAATTAACTTATTCTTATTCTAAAATATGGAACTTTAATGATTTCTTGAAGATGTTTATAGACTGGGCGTTTTTTATACTTTCAGGTAACTTATTGTACAGATCAGCACCCTTAAGTCTTATACTATTTTTACAGTAATTAGTTCGGGGTTGGGGTAGTGACAAGTCGTTTTTATTTCTAGTTTGGTATCTGTGATTTTTCTTAGTAAAAGTAGTTTGCCTGTGTGTGCTATGTGTAATAATTTTATGAATGTAAATGCATGTATGATAGGTAAATAGTTGTGAAATTGAAATAATTTTGTGTTGTCATAAAGTTTTTTAGTAGAAGTTAGTGTTTTATAGTTAAACAAAGGTTTTATGATTTTTGATTGACATGTTACTATAGGTTTTAAGTTGGTCTTTCCTGCACATCCCCACACTGGAATAAGATACACTTATATAGGGCATTATATAAGTGTACGTTGAATAGCACTTGTATCCACTTTAGATCTTTTTGTTCTAATATTACGAAGTATTAAAATAACAACAGATTGTATCGGTAATACTGTATCGGCAGATTTCGTCATACTTTGTGGTCCTGTATACCTGTATAAAACGTGTGATTAATTTCGTTCCAGCTAAAAGGGGAAACAATGATGGATGATGTTGACTCGATGCAGAGCTTTTCTCTGGCTTCTATAAATACTACGCACATTAAAATGTATGTTAAGGTTAAAAAATATCAATATTTTTCTTGTGCTGATTTGAAATTATAAAATAGAAAAATATTTTCCTACACACTTAACTTTATTGTCAAGTAGCATTTTGAACGATAGTGCTGAACTCAATTTGCGCTTTCATGTGCTGTTTGTAAAAAATAAATAATTTTCGGAACAAAATAAACTATATTATTTTTAAATTAATTTTTACCATACATACTTAGCAATGCTTTTTCTAAAATAGGACATTAAAAATCCTTGTGCCGTTTTTTGCTTAATCTAATCCTAATCCTAATACATTTGTAAGCAACTTTGGTAAGACTATAATTGCAGATATTAATACACTAAGTAATATATCACCTAGAGTTATTCTTCTAAATGTTTAGTTATACTTTACAATCTGTCATGAATCGCTTTCGTGCAGCCTGTATATCTCCTAACATTATATTTTATATTTGTAAAGTTCCTCTTCAGCCGCAGTAATTTCATGAGTTAATGGAACGACTTGTCAACTGTCATAGTCGTGGATAATATGAGGATTTTAGCTTCGTTTAATGGAGGGTGTAAAGCGAAAATATATTATGTCGTGGTCCATACTATACCATGAAGACATAATAAAAAGACTTAGTATGATAGAGAACGATCATCTCTGTGTTTCGATTACAACCGTTCAACGTGTGAGTCCTAAAACCTGAGTAAACATGATATTCCACACATCGTCATGTGTACTCAGGTATTAATTTCAATATGGAGGACGGCCTCAACATATCAAACATCTGGCATCCTACACTAAAAACACTAGATCCCAAAACGGCATACTACGAAATAGGACACCGAGAGGCAGTTCCATAAGGACCCGGCTAGATCTGTGAGGTTAGGTTCTCCAAATACCGCTTACAGCATATAAAACGGATGTTTTATTTCAATTGTCCACATAAGTAATAGGTGAAATAGTTATAGAAATATGCTTGGCCTATGCCTCGTACGGGATTTCACTAAAAACAAAGGAGGCCGTCAGACTTTTCAACGACATAAACGCACGACTCGGCTCGTAATGAAATCTATTAAGCTGAATATGTGGCTCGAGAAGACGTGTCAGAAGTTGTACACGTGTTTCAAGTTAACGTCAAAGTGTACGCAAGTCGTGACGTTGACTCGGTTGGATTTGTAACTTCTGCATTACAGCAATGGCTAAGACACAATTTTTTTTTAAAGCTTGGCTAGTAGTAGAAACGTTTAAACCCAAACGTATCAGAATAACAGAAATGGATTAAAAGTTAATCTATTGTCAAAGATTAACGAACTGGGGACCACTTAAAACTGAAAAAGTTTGTGACCTCTGACCCATCCGTCGCCCTCGACTAGATAAGTTTGTCAATCATTTTCCATAATCCGAGTTAACTCCGACTTTAATCCTTTGTAACTAGAAAGTTGTGACATTGTTGGAATTTGACTACGTTCTGTTTCATAGTTCTGAATAGTAAAAGTATGTTTTCCACCCGAGTTTCTCAAGTTCACGGAAGTCAAGCCATATTTATGGTGAAGTGAAGAACTATCGTCAGCTTTGAGCAAAGTGCAGAAGCGAAACAAAGAAACAATGGAGACAAAATTCAAACTAATAAGCTTACTGTTTCAAGCTAGTCAGTATAGCTGTGCTTAAGACATATATTTCAATTTTAATTTGTGATTTAGCAAGTTTTGCGTTGTATCTTTTCACACTTTCGTAAAATCTATTTTTGAATATACATAAACTCCTTTAAGACAAACTACTTTAAGCCTAAACGATAAATAAATCTTGTAATAAAGAAAATCAACTAATAGTCGTACTCAATAAAAAACTTATTATAATTCAACAACTACAGGTAAAGTACAGGTTTTATTTAAACAAAAAAGCTTTGCTCTTAGGAAATTTAATTACCAATCGTACACAATTATAATGTATTAATGACACCATCAAAACAATTCTTAGGAATATAATATAGAAGAAGGAAATATTAGCGAGTCTCTCATAAAACGATGAAATTATGAAAACGACAATGAACTGTCGTAAAAGTCTATTAATATAATAACATAAGAGGATTAATCAAGACGCGGGTTTATCGCGAAATGGGTTATACGAAGGTAGACTTCTCATCGACCATATTGAATTTCAAAGTAGGTTATTTTCATTATGATCGCTAAGCGGTACTAATTTGTATACGGGGGAATTTTTCAGCTGGAAATGCTTTTAACGCAAAAATTATATGAGATATATATTATTTTATCAGTATTGGAATGCTATTGTATTCATACATTGCAAGTGATCGCTTTGGATTGTTTCTATAGAAAGAGTTGTTTTAAATAATTGAAAAATTACGCGATATATAAAGTACCTTTATAACATTTATTTGCCTCGATACAAATCTTTGAAAAATTCAGTGAAAACTATATTTAAATTTAATAAAATATTCACACGTGCTAAAATTTCGAAAGCAATAAAATTCCAATATTCCTTTGAAATCGAGACCTCAATTCAGTATGTACTTATTTTAAGACTTCCATACACGAATGGATTAAATGAAACGTGCATATATTATTCAATCAATAGATTGTAATCTGACAAAGATCAATGTTATCTACATATTAAAAATATCGTTAGATGCAACCGAATGAACCATTATTAGCACTAGTACCGCACTATTGTGTAGTTTTCCATTATCATACAATCATAATATAATTAGCTGCATATCGCTCGGCTAAAGCACACATTTAAGCAAGGACTCGGTAGCTCAATTGGTAGAGCAACAGCACGGAACGCTGACGATGCCGGTTCAAGTCCTGCCCGAGTCGAAATTTTTTTCAATTTATTTTCAATTTTTAAATTGTAAAGCACATATGTAAACTGGCCTGCCAATTTTCCACTAAAATTATCCTTGTGTACATAATACTTTTATTTAATAAAATGGCTGATGGCGAGGGCTGCTCGTGTGTTCACAGCCTTATCTATAGGAAATCACTCAACACCGAACGTTATTTCACGACATGCGAGTTGTGACATTGATGTTGAATCGATTTCCACAGCCGAGCCTAAATCTGGATACATTTACATATTTCCGCTGCCTTAAGCATCCACTGGATATTAATGGCGACAGACCGGAAAGATAAACGTTTAGTTATTTAGGAACGTTGGTATTTAAAACTGTATTTCTTTCAATTGAACTTTGATAGTGAATCAAGTCACTGCAGCTATACTAGTTTTGATGTCAAGTGATCGCTCTGTAACGAAATTATGTACTGCTGTGCTGTGTCAGCGACTTTGTCCGTGTAGAATAGTTATTTTGCAAACATCTTCATCTTTATAAATTTAAGCTGTTACCCGCGACATCCCTTCCTGTCGTTCTTGCAAGTTAATCTTACAAAATAGACATATAGCGTCACGGACATTTTTCTAGATCTTAAAAAAAAAGGTAAGCTTAAGCAATGCCCACGATGTCGGTCGCATCCCGTCGTTCTTAGAAGTCCACCGTAAAATATTGGTATATAGTGTCGCGGAATTTTTTTTAGATCACGTAAAGAGAAATCATTCTTTCATACATATTTTTTCGGATTCTTGAACCGTTTTCGCAGAGTATGCAACGGAAACACACAAAGTAGGAACTTTTTCGCCGTTTTCTCCACATTTCCCGTTATTTCTTCCCTACAACGCGATGTTCAAAGCAACACAAAAATAATTTTTCAATTTCCACCTGTAGTTCATGAGATTAGTGCGTTCAAACAAACTCTTCAGCTTTGTATATCTGTATAAAATGTGCTGTTTACATAAAAAACAATGTATATTAGTTATACGATCGTAATTGATAATTTTTAATGCATGTTTCGAATCAATTTTGTAGGCATTTCACTAACATTGAAATATTTATTGCAACATTTTTACTTACAAAGTAAGCGATAGTATTATACTGAGGGTTGTACAGTAACCTTAAACTTGCACCATGTTCTTCCGTTTTTGTTGCAACTTGCAAAATTATGCTAAACACCTCGTTTAGGCTCTGCGACTCACATTCTAGAGTTGACCTTGCTAGCTTTTCCGCAAGAGAATCTTACATGCATTGTAGTGTTTAAAATATGATTTTAGTATGTTTTTTAAATAAATGTTTTAATAATATGAAGGTGGTCGTGTCCGTTGTACTGGTAGGTTACTTAGAGCAGACCTTAAATGGTTATATATGTGATTTAAAAGATCAGCTACTCAAAAATAATTGTTTATAACACTGAACCATCGTGGCATAAAAATATATCTAATCTGCGCGACAGGGGTTGTGAATTAAAGCCTTAAACTACTAATAAAATATGATCTTCATAAGTTTGATAGATTTGAAATGTCGACCTTTCCCATAAAATTATAATTACGCGGCCCGAAGTTGTTGAATTTTTAATAACACTTTAAACCTTTTTGATTAATTAATTTGCTATCGAGTTGAAAATAATCTTACTTACTTACTCCTATTTCTTAAAAAAACATTTTAAAGATTTAGCAATTAGAACTTAGCATATTTCAAATTTTTGTATCGTTTATAGATGAATAACATGTGAAAAATAGGTACATTTATAGGTAATTCAGTTTTCACCTTCAATATTCAAATTAAGGTATAAATTTCCTAGAACGAGCTAACTATGAAATTATTAAAAGGAATTTTCAAGGTGGTATTGTCATTCCTGTCGTGGAATAATGAGATTGGAAAACAAGAGAAAAAGATACGGTGTACGGTTTTAATTGGTCCTTAGCATAATTGATAAAGTGTTATAAGAGTTTTATTGTAATTGTAACATTGATAGATAGCTAAAGTTCTACGTTCACGAACTGTTAAGCAGTTTTCCCATAAATGTAAAAATATACATATGTTGAAATGTCCTATTGCCTATTGCAGTTTTTAAAACATGAAATATAGTAGATTAACTTATTTTTTAAATTCAGTTTTATTACAGCCTCACGTTTCGGATGCTTTGAAGCAGCCATGGTCTGGGGAAGACGCGTTTTAAACCATTAAAAGTATTTAATTTACCAATTACTAATAAAGTACGGACTATACGTAAGTAGGTAACTAGGGAAAATTAAAATCTTTGTACAATTTAATTTAATTAAACAAGTAGCTTTAAGTTTCTATTCTACCAGGTGGAGAGATGACCTAGTCAAGCTGGAAAATGCTGAAATCGGGTACTGTTAGTCTTTGGGGTAGGCCTATGTCCAGCACTGGACGCCCAAAGGCTAAGAATGAAGTAACTATAATCAATGAATTTGTAATTCTACTGAACAACCACTCGCAAAAGACAAATAAAGAAATCGCAGTTCGGTGAGGACCATAAAACCGGGTCCTCGTAAAATGTTGCACCTAAATCACAAAGAGTTAGGACTTGGGACGTTCGTTCTGGCGGACCTAGACGGGACAATTGCACCTAATATTTTCATTACACTAAATTCCTTGTCATAAAACTTTTATTGCTGCTATAATACTAATGTAACTTATAAACATCTGAGCGTAGACTGTCGTTTACGTGAGTACTACACATTGAAATTTCAATGGTTAAAAACACAAAATATTAGTTACCTCCGTTTTCAACTGTTAAAAGTGTTTTATTTAAATTATATACTCAACATACAATGCTACTCAACTATACAAAAAAATATGTTTATACATAACTTATTATCAGTAATTTTTAATATAGGGGTGGAATATCTTTACGTAGTATATTCCGTGTCTCCAACTGTGAACTCCCTTTGGTTAATGAATATTAAATTGCGCTTTACTTCGAGAAACTATCAAATTATTAACGCTAACTGATTTCTATTCGCAAATATTCCTTAGTTAAGGTTATTTTCACCGAAACCGCGAACTAAGCTGATCTGATTGAATTAATTAATGATTAATTCAATATAGACATTCCTAACTAATTCACATCTGATCGCAACGCAGATAATATGCTTCCTGGATAGAATAATAAAATTATTGTTACACGCGTACAGCCTGTAGTTTACACGAGTAGTGCACATTTAAAATACTTTTAACCGTTTAAAACGCAAATTATTTATTTTAACTACGGTCCAACGATTCGGATGCTTTGTAGAAACGATGGTCAGCGAGGGACTGAAGATCGAGGGTGACTAAAAGTCTAAGTAAAAAAAATTGTCGGACCTGGCTAGGTCCTTACAGAACTGACTAACTTTGTCCCCTTGTTTATCGGTACACTTTTTTGGGATCTGGTGTTTTCAAAGACTAGATGAAGTGCCTTCTGTACGTATATAGTCTGTTATACACATTAAAATCTAAAAACGTAAATTTACTTTATATTAAAAAAAATTGCATGGGCGTCGTCGTCGAATTCTATTTTAGTAATTAGATTCAATGTTCTATGCTTTGTATGATAACGTTTTGATAGGCCGGCCAGCCATATGTTGGATGTGATACCGAGATTTCACAACAAATTCTGCTCTATGCTAAGGTATAGTCGAAGACTTGAAAAAATGTTGGTTTGATGGCGAATGTTTATATTTTTATTTTGTTTTTGTTAATGGAGAGATGGCCTCAGTGTATATCTACTAAATTTCAATTTGCCTAATAGTGTTAAAAGGGTTAAAAATGTTGTTATTAATCGTTGTAATAAATACTCGCGAAACTGCACATAATTTACATATTAGTTTCCTAGACGAAAAATGGACTGAAAACAGTACAGCGTTTGGAATCTTTTTAATTAAACAAAACGTAAAATAATGAAAATTCCTATTTTTCCTGCGTTTCAAAAGGGTAAGAACCAATAAAGTATGAGGCAACATACCGACCCTCCACATACTTCAATGGGCATCGTTAAAGGATAATTCATGATTGATGGTGAAGCATTGTTTGGCCCACCACACGGCACGACGAACAACCAGCAAAGCTTATTGATTTGTTCTGTCAATAGAGTATTAATCATACGAAATAAACAAGTGGATTAATTCCATTTACTGGCGATACATCCGCTTGTTTCTTTTTATTATATATGCTAATGTGTCTGCATACAAAAAATCTTTCAATATACCTAATATATGGTATCTCTATAATATATAGTCTCTATAGTATAAGTGTGTATAATTATTTCAAATGAACACTTCCTGGTATACAGGTAAAATTATAAAAATGGTCCAACTCGCTATTACTATAACATCTCTCAGTAATAATTATGAACATTGATAAGTGAGAATATTTTGATATTATGAATTCTCTAAGTCCTATTTATGTGCCCACTTAATTTTCATTAACGTACCCCAGAAGCTAATTTATAAAATAACGAGATAAATCAGTGCTGTGGCGTCAGTCCGTTGCCGAAAATTATCACAAAGAGCTAACAATTATTACCAGAAAACTGCTTTTGAATTCATAGATAACTTTTATCAAATTTAATAGTGTTTTTTTCGGTTTAATTACTGACTAATGGTGATACATGCCTGAACCGAAGAAAAAATTATCAAGAGATGGTATAAATATAAAGGATATTTAAAAACAAAAAATGAGCCGAATAGGCCCGGCTGCTCAGAAAAAATAATTATCCAGTGAAATAAGCAGTGCAATACAGTATTTGAAATATATATATATATATATAAATATAAAATCGCAAAATATATACAAGAAGTGGATACCTAACTAATATATATTGCAAATGTGCTATAATATTTATTTGCAAAATAAAGGTCAACTAAAAAAAAACAAATAAAGGATAATAATAGAACGAGGGAAAAACATTCGTCATCTCTTGTAGTCACAAATCGTCTCTCTATTGTTTTAAAACATAAGAATAGTTTTAAATGTTTCTGTAGATGCTACGAAACAATGGGTTTATAAAGACGAGTGAAATACAGTAGGTATGATTGTAGAGAGCCAGAAACGTGTAAAGCCAGCAATGTCTTGATAAATAGCTTTCACGGATAACGAATGCGTGTTTGTTTGCTTTGTTTTCGACGCAATTCGTTGGAATTGTTCCGGGACAACTGTATTGATAGCCATTTCTCTGCAGACAGATATACAGGCTGTTAATATATACTGAATGTGACAATATACTGATAAAGGATCCATGTGTGAATAATAAGGCTAGATTTAAAAATGTACCACAAATAGAACAAGATAAGTTAAACAAACGTCAACAAATATTATATAAAATGAGTTAAAGTCTATGTTTCATTTCAAATTTTAAATTAAAAATGTATCATTTTAGTATGAATTTAGCATTTGAAATGCCTTGAATCAATATTGGCCATAGCGTATAATTATTAATGAGAAATAATAACAATGCAAAACACACTACACTGAAGAAAGTATGTAGGTATCACAATAATGATTTTTTTTTTACATAAAGTACAAGGTGAAATATAATTAGTCAATAATTAATTATTAAAGATTATATAGTAAGGAATTTCTGAAGACCGTTTTTTTATTCTATGCAACAAAAGCTTCCTATATCGCAAAGCGTCACCGCATAAATTACGGCGGTGCTTTTGTAAAGTGATCGCATTTTATTTCAGCTTTCTCAAGTAGTCAATTTCGTGTTCATCGGTTGTAAGGGATAAAATAACCCGATATGTATTACGAGAAGTGTTCTCCTCTTACCCCTAAAAATGTTTCGTTGGTATTATATAGTTAAACAGAATTCCTCAAACTGTTTTAGGTGCCCCCTTTCTTCAATTATTCTACATTTTTATTTATTCTTCTACTGCTCTTTACAATATATTTTAATTCAAGGCATAAGTGATCTTTTTCAGCCAAGATTGAACCCAGGACCTATAGCATATATCTGCAAGGCCCTAAATCTCGCAAAGAACTACAAATATCAACTGTATTGTAACATTTCTCAGTCATGATGTTTATGTATCACGTATGTATAATGTCAATTTTAACAAGCGCTGATATTTTTTTGTTTTTAATGAAAAAAAACCTTTACTGCGTTGTAATGATTTACCAAAAATATACTTTTAAGTCAATGTTTTAGTAATTTTCATTTAGATACGTTTCTTGATTTACTGTACATTTTGTTAAATAATATAAATATATTCTATTAAAAAGAAAGTAAACAAAATGCCTTACCGTTTAAATTTAACAAGTAAACACTACACGTTTAACACTTAAACATGAATATTTTAGTGTATTTGTTAAGTTAGCGGCGTTCACAAATGTTCCGCAAAATGTTCCGAGTTTTTCCGCACTCCATATGACTCTGGTGCTTTGTGCTAGAGTCAACTCGAACTGAGATGAAATTTCTAAAATTGAAACGTTTTCCCGCGGACATGCGCACGAAACGTTCCCAACTTTGAATTTTTGGGCTTTTTTTACTAGGAATTTATATTCTCATTGCTTAAAGCCAGTATAATAAATATAATGATAAAAAGTATTTATGTCTTGCCTTTTACATTATTTTTTGATACATTAAATAGACTTTATTAGTAGCTAAGCTTAGAATATGTTAGTAATTTAAATATATGTATGTAATGTTATAAACTTATAAATCAGCAAGAACCCTGGTTTGGGTATACACGCCTCCTCCAAGTTTGAAAATGTTTCTATCGATTAACTTTCATATTCACCCTAGTCTTTGTGCCTCACAATTTAAAAGTGCCTGCGTCGTGCACACTATAATTAGAAACAAAGAAAAAAGAAAATTACTTAGTATTTTCGAGATTTTAAGTAAGTCAAACTCACGAATAGTAGGTTCTAATATCATTTATTGGCATAGTCTATGAGATATTAAAACAATATTATTACACGTATTCTGTCCTAAAATAAATTGATGTCTCTCCACAGTCGTCCAATAAATCTATATAAAATTGAGGGCACCGATAACGCGATTTTAATTAATAAAATTTTATTAATTAATCGCTTTGTTTCGCGATCAATTTCATACGCAAATTAAATTTATCCTTGCATCTACATTAATCCTTATATTTTCATCATATCTCTCTTTAAATTTTTTGACGCTTTTGTTACAGCATTGGGTGTTCCTTTGAAATAAGTGATCCTGCTTTATATACGTATTTAGACCAATCAATGAGCCTGTCATTTTTTTTCAATCTTCATAGATACACAACATATAAAAGTATTAAAGGTTTAAACACCTTTGAGTTACTACAAGTTATAAAAATTATGGAAACTCATGTATAATTAATACTGAGTTTCCATATTTTTTTTATTTTTTGTTCAATTTGGTTAAAAAGGAAAACAAATACTCTGCACCTTACCTGTTTCTTGCTTTCTCAATATAATATGTTTTGAACATTGAGCTAATTGCTAAAGAAAACTTTGTCATAAGAGTTTTCCATTGTTAGTGTAGTAAAAATCTATCGGTGCGCAAGAAAATGGTACACATATTCTGTTATGAAAAATTGCTATTTTTTGTCTACAGTTATTACTGAGCGTTGCTTTAGACACATCGCTCTTTTTAAGCCCTATTGTTGCTATATAAGTATAATATGTTAGTCTCTGAAAGCTTTGGCAGGTTCAATGAACTATCCAGAAGCTTAATTCAAAAGAGATAGCGATGTTTCTAACATTAAGTGATAACTAAGCATAATTACATTTGCAATATATAATTTCTTTATATTTTTACAATTATAACATTAAACAAGATTAAATTAAAAAAGAGTGTGTTCATGGGACTTTAATTTTAAGCTGACTCTACGGCGTAGCAATATCTACGAATCGTCGTAGCGGGTGGAAATAACAGTTCTGAGTATTTAATAAAAAAACTGCGATTCATTTTTAATTTTATTCAGGTATTATATTAGTTAGTTAAAAAATTGGTCTTTATTAAAGCTGATAATAAAGTAAAAGTATTAAATAATTCTTTGATATTTCCCTGTTTACATATTTAAATACTTAATAATTATCAAATATACTACTAACAACGAAACTACTAAAGTATGGAATAACTGACTTTTAATATTCAGGTTGATGCAATAGATTTATTTTAATTACTTATTTAATAAACACCAATCACACATATATGGATATCAGGAAGAAAATAAAACGACACAGGATGTGAGTTCATATTGTAGAAACAAAAACTATAAATAAGAGGAAATAAACTGGTTGATAATGAACATACTACTTAAAAATATAAGTACGTTAAATAAGAAATTACATTTAAAATTTTCCCGAATGGTGTCTAACATAAAATAAACGTTCCCTTCTTACCCCACAGACTATTCGTTAAAACTTACGTTTCACAGAGAATGATTTACTTTGAGACGTAGTTTTTGTGTGTTCTTTACAAAACGTTCTCTTTAATCTTCCATATTGTAACTTACTAATGCACATATTGTCGCATTTCGTTTAATAATTTCTATACCATCTATAAAACAGATCATTTTTTAATTATTAAAACGGGCCGTAGTTTAAATAAGTTAACTTCCGTTTAAAACCGTTAAAAGTGTCTTATTTAAACTATTATAATGTTTGATAGCAAGAATACGTGTATTTTTTTTCTTTTTTACGGGTAAAGTAAGATACGGTGTGATTATATACTATACTAGCTGTGCCCGCGACTTCGTCCGCGTGGAATAGTGACTTGTGGTAGAATTTTTAATTATTAGGCTGTTTATTAATTTATGTAAGGGGGCATTTAGGGCAGACATTCTATGTTGTAAGTGCTACTTTGCCGCAACCCTCTCACCTCACATCACTCCAACTCTAACTTCCACTCTCATTCCTACACTCACTCTCACTCCCCCTCCCAGCTTCAAAATCCCTGAATTTCCATACAAGCTTTCATCCCCTTTTTCAACCCTTATTAACCCTTATTTGGCATTAAAAGCCTATGTCCTTTCTCAGGCCCTAAAATATCTATTTACCAAATTTCATTTAAATCAGTTCAGTAGTTTCGGAGTTAAAGCCGGACAGATAGACAGATAGAGAGAGTTACTTTCGCATTTATAATATTATTAAAATCTATAATTTATGTATTTAAATAAGAATTTATAAATGGTATGGATAACACGGTTTGATTGTGTTCGATATTTCTATCAATTTGTTAAATGTAAAAAAGTAATTATAGTGACGTGACTACAATAGTTAGACATATGGTCTCGCGATGGTTTTTGTAGATATATTATATTGATATATTCTATAATATTGTCGAACATTTTTTTGTCCTAACATAAATACTTTTCGCATCGGATGCGATGAAAGTTATTTTTTGGCAAATGTTTTTCACCTCCCGTTGCTTTTAATAGAAATTTCTAAAGATTTCTATTGTAATATAGTACTAAATATAGCCTATTTTACTCAGTGATAATGTAGCTTTCTAATGAAAAAAAAATTAATGAAATCGGTGCTAGTACTTTTTGAGTTTACTCAGTTAAATACAAAAATACATATCTTTCTTCTTTATAATATTATTAGTGTAGATAGCTGTCACCCACGATATTCGTATCCCGTCGTACGTGTCCCGTCGTTCGGGCCGTTCTTGCGAGTTAATCTTGAAAGATAGACATAAAGCGTCTCGGACTTTTGTTCAGATCATTCAAAGGGGAAGCATTCTTTGATACACAATTTGTATATATCTTGAACTGTCTTCGCAGCGTACCTGAAACCTACAGAGATGAAACATTTTCCCCGTTTTGTTCACATTTCTCGCTGTATCTTCGCTCCTATTAGTCACATCGCAACCTTCCCCGTTAAATGCTCTAACCAACACAAAAATAATTTTTCAATTCGCACCTGTACTTCATGAGATTAGTGGTTTCAAACAAACAAACAAACAAACTCTTCACCTTTATATATTATATACTATACTATATGAGAATTAAATATTTATACCGATAGATGAGCTTCGTGAATAACAAACACTTCAAGAATTTAAAATTCAAAAATTTGTTAATTCCGATTTCAATGTAAAATAGTGACACACACTCTACACGTCTATCTAAATTGAGTTAACTGAGAATGAGCTGAAAGTACAAATTTTCAGTTAACAATAGAGCCTAGACGATAGCCTGCAAATCGTTCCTAGAAAGCTGAACTTCAATTTAATTTCATTCGTTCTCAGTGAGAGGATCTGACATTTACTAGATTATGAACTAATAAAAAATCACTCTTTGTGTAGCTGCGTCACGATGAAATGAATATCAGGAGTTTTTAATTTTTTCCTTCTAATACAGTCCCATTCTAATTTAAACTTGGAAAAAGGACAGAGACTCGCATAGACACTTATATTAAATATATTATTTTACATTTCGAGTTAAGAAACTAAGATTCGTTTCAAAACTGAAAACCATACACTCCTTTTACCAAAACAGATATGTGAATTGACAATCTGCATCTAACATAATTTTGCCAAACACGACTTATGTATGGTATAGACATACTTTCTTATTTATTTTATTATTTATTAAATCTTTAAGCTTTTTTGAAGTTTACTTAAATGTACCTCTACAAGTTGTGTATACATTTACAATACTAGCCAGTGAAATGGTATTTGTTGAGATTGTTAAAAATCTCGATATTAATTTACGAGTAGCTATCCAGAAAATATGTCAAACAGATATTATATTCATATATTTTTATGGTGTAAAAGGGCAATTCAAGTATGTGCATTTAGAGTACAATAGACAGTAGAATAGACTTCAATAAATAAAAGGGCACAGTGATATTTAAGTCAGAGATAATAAAGTTTTATGCAGATGTGGATAAAAATGGAACAATCCACGCGCTAACTTACTTATTTAGAATCCGAACATTAGAATGGGTTATAAAGAAAATGCTAGAGCTTTTTCTATAATTGCTACTCTGCCATAATAAAGCAAATTGAAATACTTCATTTTCTTCAGACTAGTTAATTATTAAAAAGAGAACTATGATTAATAAGAAAAAATATCTTAATGATATATTTTTGTAGTTACGTATTATTAGCGAGTGAAATGATGAGTCTTTGTTTATACATATTGAACAAAGTGCACGCGTACAACGCATGTATTTCATTGATGAACAATAATAATGTCTTGGCACTTTTGAGTTAGGGTTTTATTTAGAATTAGGATTTATATTTATACACTTAAAGTACTCTGTACAACTCCTGGAAATTTCAAAAACTTGAACATGCCTCAAACAATATCACCTGAAATCGTTGGGAGTTAATCAAATGTGCAACCGTAATGATGACAGATTGTACAGTAAAAGCTTTTACGACGAAACTTATCGCTTGTACTGATTTACGACTTTCCACTTTTAACTGCAACACAATATGTGTTGTTTTAAAGATTTCATGTTTTAAATGTGTCATTTACGTGATTCTTATAAACATCGTTTTATTCGCTAAACAGAGAAAATAATGTCTTCATTCATTTGTTCAAAGCACTCTTCGTAGTTTAAGATTACCTAAACTCTTAAGCTACGTGATTCAACTGAAAAGGAAAAGTATAGTCCGGTACATAAAAGTATACGGAAACCCCCATACATAATACTGTTCCATTTCGTTTGGCTTATAACACAAATTAAAACAATTTATATTATCACGCTGCGTCATTACTCCCATAGTCACAGGACATCGACGAGAAGAAGAAGTGATTTAATAAGAAATCAATCGTCAACCCACAATGACGAAGGTTGACAGAAGACTGCAACAGATACAATATGAAATAAATATTTCATTCGTAAACAGTCTGACCCGAAGTAAATATAAAATAAATATCCAAGTAATTTCCGTTCGCAATATGCTTTTGTTTGCACGATCGTGCGGGAATGTTTGTTTAAGCGAGAGAAACTTTCGAATCGCAAGGATTTTCCTGCATTTTGCAGTCGTTGTATTCGATCGATTCAATTTTGTAACTTAGAGATAAATATAAGAATATACCTCTTGGTATATAATAATGGTAAAAGAGTTTTATCAATTTCTTTCAGCATTTTGAAAGAACTTGTCACTTATACTTGTCAAACGTTAAGCCATGTTTCAAGTAGTGAAGTGAAAATGAAAAATAGAAATCAATCGAAGTGAAAAAGCGATGTTTTCATAAAATGGCCCGTTTTTATAAAGTTAATTTTATGCCTTCGCTGTTGACTGCAAAAAATGTCGGTCAGGGTTAAATGAAAAAAATGAAAACGTGTTATTTAATTAGATGTAGGAATTCAGTTTTCCACACGTCGCATTGACATTTAAAATTTTAATAACGTGCTAACTATCCTATAATTGTGATTTAGAGATTTTTTAGTGGAACAATTTTATTTTTTTTAGGAAGGGGGAAAAAAAAGAAGGGGGGATATTGCCCGTTTAAATTAGTTTTACAGATAAAATAAAATTAATCCTTTACCTAAAGACATTTTTATTTGGTAATACATGTAATTTTAAATATAATTATTCATTTGTGAATATAAAAAATAATCGTTCTCATAAAAGTATTGTACTTTAGAATAAAACTATTAACGTAATAATTTCGCTTGAAGAATAACCAGTTAGATAATTCTGCAAATTTACAACCTTTCTTATTAAACATACACTTTTTAGGTCCCTTTCTCCGTAAACATTATCGTGTCAATGCACTTCACGTCACCTAGAAGACAGTTTACGATACCGTTGCACCTTGCAGACTACAAACGTTTAAATTACATATAATTTATTAATACAGCTTGGGGTGGCTTAATTAATTGGACAAATAGAGAGAGAAGCATTGCCGGGTGAATGTATGTTTCTATGCTGCTTAATATAAAACATTATAAAAGTTGTTTTCAATTCAATTGAATTGAAAAACACATACATACAATTGTATGTAATATGCACGTTCGTGTATCTCCCAGTATTGGCAATATTACTGTGCGTTTGATGAAAATTAAAATTTTCTTATAATTTCTAATTCAATTATTATAAGTTAAAGATTCAAAAAATGTATTAAACCTTTAAGTATGTTTGTCTTTTCTTTGAACAACACAATACAATAGAACTACTAATTTTTGACTACAGATAGTTGAAAAAGTTAAAAGTTCTTGCAGTTGGCCCAATGAATTATATATTAAATTACTTAGCTCAAAACTTAAGCCACAAATATCGTGAGTTTTAGTGTAGACAGTGCCTTTCGTCGTCGAAGTTTTGTTACTCTAGAAATTACAACAAATGTTTGTTTTTACTTTCAACACGATTAAAACTTTTAATATAACCTTATTTATATGGGATGTATATCTTAGAGATATTAAATGGGAATTAGAATTAAGAATCCACTTTTTCTTAAGACGTATGGAATGGTATTGTTCGATCAGACTAGAAAATAAATTAGTTTGAAGCCACTCAGACTCGAATCAAATACGTTGTACTAGTAGTACGGTATACGGTAAATAAACTATTTTTTATTATGATAGCTTATTATAAAATATATGCATTTTGATAGGTTTAAGAGGCAAAGCCTTTTACGTTTAAGGGGTCTAGAGATTACATTTCTCGAAAGTAGCCTGTGCTCATAGGAGTCATGAACTGGAGCAATTAAACAAATGACTTGGCTGATAAATAATTCAGTACGGTCCGGCCCTTGAGGCTTACAATAAGAACAATAAAATCGCCAGATAAGGATCCAGAATCGATTATAAACATTCCCAAATTGAATGGAAGCGAGTCGTTTCACAGGACGTGGAGTGCTTACTTATAATTTAAGAAGATTAATTATTAGAACATAACAATTACGTATCTTAATATATGAAGCGCAACTTTGTTTGTATATAAACATAATTGTAGAAGAAAATAAGGCTGAAATGCTTCATATTTGTCCCCCAAATTATACAAATGAAACAAAGGGCCAGCATTGGTTTTATGTAACATTAAGTTCTTAATGTGAAAAACGTTAGTCATCAGTTAGTTATTTACAGTTTATTACTTACATATGATGTAGTCGATATAGTGTCTTTTATAGCTTTGATGTAGCTGTTCTCATGGCTAAGGTATAAGTTTGCACTGTACGTTTATCAGAACAATACAGTAGAAAAATAAAAGAGAAGCTCGTAATACGAGAGTGCGCCATACACCATACACATGGAAAATGCATAAAGTGCTGAATCAGAGAGAGACGCACGCCACACAGCGGTTGTGATAATACCCCTACTATTTGCACACTCTTTTATAATAATACGGAAAAAGCAAATTACAAAGCAAAGTTTAACTATAACGTTTCGTATAAACGGATTCGTATATCGCCAAGACCGTGGATTACCGAAACAATAAAAGCAATGATGAGACTTAGAAATGATGCTTTAGATAGGGCTCGACGATCTAAAAACGAAGTTCACATGCGATATTATAAGGACCTAAAAAATGTAGTTAATACTGCTTTACAAAATGAAAAAAGGGCTTTATTTACGCAGTATGTCAATGGAAATAGCAATGCAAAGAGAATGTGGAGATATCTTAAACAAGTTGCTTTAAATACCGAGTCAATCAGCATTGATTTGATTCAGATCATCTCTGTACTCCAATGGGATCAGGAGCAATATAATAAAGGCGTCGAGGCGTGTAGACTGATAGTAAGGGAAGCATTTTTAGTGCTCATAAAATGAAACTAATAAAATTACTTAAACATGATTGTTTCGTTAGGCGTCATGAAAACACAGAATTTTAAGTCTCCGTTTATATTGAGGTAAGCGGAGGTCAGCTTTTTGGGACATAAATGCTTTTATGGCTACCACCTGTATGCATTTCAAAGAAGCGATTTCAAGTTACCTTTCTATGCATGGATTTGACATTTTTAGAATACTAGATTTACTGCTTGAACTGTAAAAGAAAAGTTTAAAACGGATACGGATCGGAATAATTTGATAACAGTAAGTCGTTGCCTTGTAATTAATTTCAACCAAACTATTAATTTATGTCCTCAGTACAGCTCAAATAATTTTACTTCTGATGTCGATTTTCGCTCGTGGCTGTGAAGTTTGCACGTGCCGCTTTTGCGTACTAATAATAAAATTAATCAACTTTCTGATATTAAAGTAAATGCAATATGTAACAGGCGTTTTCATCAACGGAGAGACTTCACGTTCGCTATATCAATGACTCCTCGGAGCCTTCGAGAAACGAATGTAACTCGAGTTTCCGGTACAAACACGACACCTGTCTTTGACGTCAAAGCGGCTCCGCCTTTGTGCATTCGGTTACGTTTCTATTAAACTTTCTGTACAAGGAAGTATTAATGGCTTTATAAAAGACTACAAAGTTATATACTTAACATTTCATATTTCCACTTCTAATGAAACGTGTGTGTACCTACAAATTACCTACATTTTCAGGCTTCGGGGCTCATTCTAAAAATTAACAGTCACGAATTAAATTTATCTCTAATCTATAAAAACTAGACTATTAAAAAATATTTGTATTTGTCTATTTTAATAAAGGTTTTTTTACTATTTAAGATAGCCACGGCATAAGGTCTTAAGGAAACGCAAAATTGAGGTGAAAGCACAATATTATTTACTTTTTTTAAGTTTTAATAAGTTCGTTAGCATAGAAAAGATTAGTAAATAAAGAATTATAAAAACATTAAATAAGATTACTTAAGTTCTATATTATAATGCGTAAACTTATTTCTTAATATTAACAATTTTAGCTTAAGAAACAGTTAAATTTAAAAAGCTTCAACTAATACTCATCATCATTAACAGAGATAACTGTTACTAACGAACTCTATACTTTTCATGAATCTCCAGAAAACGGCTACAAAGGAGTGATTTGGTCGATACTTTTCAAAGTATTAGAAATTTTTCAAACTGTTGAAATTTGAAATTGGTATGAAAATTGGAAATCTCTTATACAAACGATAAATCCAATAAGGAAATTATGTTTAAATATCAAAGCCAAATCAAATCGCTTTTGCTCTTTGGCCATTTTAGTCGTGACAAAAAATATACGCGTCTAATATATACTAAATAATATTGGTAAATGATAATGAAGTGTTAGATTTAGTCGGAATAGTCGATTTAGTAACGTACAAAAGTTTTAAGACATCTTTAGACACGGACAAAAAGCATCCAAAATCTCGTTTAGTAGTCGACATTTACACGCAACAATTTAGTAATATTGTCTACATTTTAAACCGTAATAACGTGTTATGCAATATGTACCACTCGAGCTTACAGTTCACAATGTAACTGGTAAACTAGTAAACGCAAGCTCTAGTTTTCAAATGTAAACGTGTAATTCGCGTTCGCTATCTATTGACTGGGCAGATTGAAATTTTATTTGTTCGCTTTGCTTGTTCGTAGAATGGTTATTAATAAAATACCTACAAATAAAGAGCTTTTACCAAAAAACGAATTAAAAAGCCAATAATTGTTTTTAAGAAAAATTCTACGCAATTTGGCCTGAATAGGTATTTACGTTTAGTAACAAACAAAATAACGTATAAGGTAATGCTGTTTTTTCTAAACAGGCATCCCTCATGTTTCCTAAATCATAGTTTTTCATTACTATTTCCATGACCCATTAACCTATCGCATCCTAGAAAAATGCATTTTTTTTAAGTTAATCATAGCGAGCACATAGCAATGAATACTATTACGAGTCTTTAATCAAATCTGTCGCTTGTTCACCAAAATCCACTAATGTAACAATACAGGGAACACTTAGCATCGTCCTAGTAGTAATTCCGAGCCCCTTTATATAAATAATCTCACGCTGTGCTCTAATAAAAGTGACCTTTACTTTAACGTGATGTTAGCACGCAAATCGGCACTATTCGTATGTTTTGCTACTAATTTTAGCTTACATAATAAAGACACGATGATGACATTGGGCGATTATAGACAAGTTATTTTGCAAGGTTTCATTCATTTAGGAAACTCCTGCTTCTATGTGTTGTTAAAAAAATCTTTAAACGTGTGTGCGTGGACATATAAAGTGTAACGTTGTTTTAGCTACTGAAATATAAATTCTCTAACATAGCGAATGGGCAAACGACGGCAATAACTTTTCTTACATTTGCCTTACGCAGCCCTTGATTTCTCCTGGGATTAGAACCCTGGACATGTTGG
This sequence comes from Leptosia nina, assembly GCA_963661955.1. Lineage (NCBI taxonomy): Eukaryota > Metazoa > Arthropoda > Insecta > Lepidoptera > Pieridae > Leptosia > Leptosia nina. The sequence goes on along the minus strand of CAVLEF010000004.1, from coordinate 337,107 downwards.
CACGCAACGTACATCTCAAAGATACTTATTTCTTTTGAACTTACAAGTACGTTTGTTCCCGATAATATTGAGACACGAAATTGAGAGAACCAACAAGGGAAAATAAAGTTTTAAAATGGATAGTGTTATGTTCCGTCTAACGAAGGTTAAATTATCGATCAATTTGCAAAGGTCCACTAGACCAGCCAACACCGGAGATCACAATTGTCTTGAACTCACAGTATGTGTCCAGTGCATCTCCGCTTAAGCTGAAATGGTTTCCTTAATATTTCCAGTGCCTTTTTGGCTAATAGTTTTAGATTGTAAGCACTTAGTTTGAAGGGACTAGATAAAAATAGGCGTAAATGGTATAACACCAAGACATATTTGTTTTTACGATATATTGCATGCTTATTCCCTACTTCTTTGCAGTCGCTTTAATATGTATAATGACTAAGCATAATATTTTCCCACATTGACGCCTAAAACCTAAAACTCAAACAAATTAATTAGATCAAGCGAAATTCGAACCCACGTTCATTATCTTGGCAAAACGGACCGACAAACGATAAAAATATTTATCGTTCAACACTTGTAAAGAAATAAATATCTCTAGAATAACCCTTTTTCTGTCAACAGCCGCGAAGTTTTAACTCGCGAAGAAATCTTCGGAATTAAACTCCACGAGGTTTGTGTATTATCTGAGTTAGTACTTTTTAAACTGCTAGACGAGTGTTCGCGATTTCCAACAATGAACAAAGTTTCTATGACTTTTTCTTCGATAATACTGTTTTATGGCTTATTTATTGTTCATTAATGTGCTTTATTGCGCACAATGATATTCAAGTGGTGAGATAAATAATGCTTTAGCGGTTCCTATACATGGTATTTAAGATTTATATAACACAGCGTGTGTTTATTTTGGTAAAAACTTGAAATAATGTATAATATAAGAACGAAAGGTATTTTCGGTGCTTGCGAACGATTGATCCTACGATAGTTGGAAATTTATGAAAAGTAAACGCAAGCATATCGCGGTCCGTTCTCTATTTAAATAGATATATTTTTCTAGTGTTTCTTGGTAATGATGGAAATCTAAACTTTTAATACAGCGCCATCTATGATCTTTATGTACAAACTACTTGTGTCTAGTCCTACTTTTATTGGGACCACCAATTACAAAAAAAACTACAAAATCAAAAAGGATCACCTTTATCTAATCTAGATGGCTTGAGTATAAATTTAAAACAAATCGTGTGCCTGTCATAATTATGAATTAAAAAAACTACTGGAAAACAATTGCTTATTTACTAGACCAATGTTCTGCCTACTCACTATAATAGAAACTATATGATATACCTTCCTTGGCTTAAAGCTCCATCTTGGTAATTGGTATGAAAACGGAAATCACTCAGTAAGTGTTTTAAACGTTTATATCTGACTGTAGATAGCACCACCGGTGTTAACAAGTTCCTTAATACTTTTTAGCAACAATATTTTAATGGTAAATGTTTTTAATAGCTCTTTTCAAAATAGACTGTAAACCGTAAAAAGAGGGAATTGTATTATTAGTATAGTTTCTTTTGTACTTTAAAATTTAATACAAAGCTAGGTATAGTAGGTCCTGGGTTCGAATTCTACTCACACAAAATCAGGCAACAAACTTTATTTAAAACAAATTATTAACTTAACACAAATAAACATAATATTACAACTTAGTAAGTGACATGAATATTTACTAATTATTTCTTGTTATGAATTTAGGTAAAAAGGGAAAAGCTAAAATTGTATATAAATGTCTGTACCAAAACGATACCTACAACCGCCCATGAATGCGCAACCTTAAATCTTTTATTAACTAAAGTAAACTATAGCACTTCTAATTAACTAAACAGATGACTTAACGAACTGCTACGAAAAAATACTGCTCACATAAATTAACTGAAGCGACCACTGGAACTGCGAATATGAGAATATTTTTATTTCATTCTTGTTCACGCAGCTAAGGAAGTGCTCCTCGTAAACAGTAGTATAATGTAGTCAATTATATTAATTTATATTTTACATTGTAGTAATTTGTTTAAATTACATTCAGAGAAGAAGTAATGACGATATTTTAAAATTAGAGTGGGTATTCCCTAAAACGGTATTTTATTTTTAAAAGATTTAGGGTCACAAGTTCTTAGTTATCAGAGCCACAGCCACTATTTATGTAAGGGGTAACAAAGGGGACGGACTTAAATCCACGCTAATTTGGGGAAAACGGACTTTTCAACAGGCTTCGCTGTAATTCTTTAAAGTCGTAGAGCTTTTGATTGCCTTTAAAGAATAATGGCCTTGTAGAACAAACTAGCGCAATTTTATTACGGTTTTTAATACTTAAATAGGAAAAAAATATTAGAATTTTTGGTTTCCATGGTAACATAACATCTGAATCAAGTTTATTTATATCCTTTATGCGTGTGATGTGATTGTGATTTCTGTCCGTCAGAATTTATTATTCCATATTATACAAGAATTACTTCTCGCATTGATGTCTGGCAATCCCCGATTGCTCGAAATGTTGCATCTGTTTAGGCGTCCGCGAGGCGCAATATCCTCTCAGCCTCTCAAACGATTGACTCGTGCACTTTAAATGAGTGATCAATTCGGACCACTACGTGACCCAGCAACGATATGGATCTCCGTTTTATTTTGAAAAGAAACGTCGAAAACCTGCTCCTGAATTCTGATCGCCCGTCACGGCGCGTGGTACGAATGAAATATTAAAACATTTTTCTATTTTTTAACCGGCTGCGTGGCGCTCGGTTCGCTATAAAGAAATACGGAATATTTTCATCGCTTTTAGAATTTAAATGGCATATTGAAAGTGTCACAAAAGACATTGACTTTGTATTGGTACGTTTTCTAGAGCAAAGGTTGAAATTGCGTTTTAATAAAATATATTGTTTGTAGTTACGCGAGTAGTATACATTAAAATAAAACACTTTTAACGGTTTATAACGCGAAATATACGGGGACTGAGTATGGAAGGTGTCCCTGATGTCAAAGTCAAATCCCAAGCCATTGTTTCTTCGTAGTTGGTATTTGAATAAACAACGTCACGGTGTCGTTCGTTTCCACTAATCGATTCTAAGTCAGAATCACGGTTCAGCGGTCTGTGAGCCAATTGGAACAATTATTACATTTCCTTTAAACTAAACCTAACCCTTTCGCGTTTATCGATTAACAATATATTTAATTTACGGCGTTCCCTTATCTTGTTTAACAATCGGAATACGAGATGTTATAAGGGTACGCACATATATTATATCCATTCCGCTAGATTGATTTTGTTGAATTGTGTGTCGTTCTACTCTTTTATTTTAAATTGCCTTGACATCGTTAGTTACTTATATAAATAAACAATTATTATTTAAATACGACAAAGGTATATATGTACTTTATTAAGAAAGTACCTACTAGAAAGTTTCCCGAGAAAAACGAGGATTCCTAGAAGGTGCGAATGCTGTTTTTTTTAACAATCTAGCATGGGGTTCACTTAAAGAAAACCTAAAATGCCCAGCCAACCCTTTGCAACTGTGGATAGTCACACTTATGAAATTTCGATAATTCTACCCCTTATTCAAAGTTTATATTTTCTAGATGAATCCTAGATGTTTTCGAAAAATTATTAATCGATTTTAATAAATATATTGAACGTTTTGTTGAATAAAAATAATAATAATATAATATATTTGATGTACAAGGTTACATAAAACAAAGTCGGTGAGGAGTGAATAATAGGACATACAATATACCGTGGAAAAGTTAAGAAAGGCTAATTTTGCCGACGGTACACCAGTGAGTGCATGTAAAATGTTAAGATGCTTTCACAAAGAACATAACTCCGTAGTGCTCATTAGAGGAACTCTGCTAATTACGTGTTGGATTGTTTCCACGCTGTTATGGCCGCGGCTTCATTAATACATTTGTGTCGTATGCGTATATATATTTTGTGTTGTCTTACAAACTTCGCGTGTGTAATTTGAGAGAGAAAGGATTTTCAATTATTTCGTTATAATCTGTGTTGTATGAAGGGTAACAGATAAAGTAATTTAAAAAATATATATTTAGAGCAGTTACCATTTTTAACATTTAGTACTAGATACCTGACTTGGGATAGACTATAGAACTTTTAACAGTCTTACTAAAAGATTATTTTTATCGCTTAAAACTTAAATCTGTGCTATTAAGAAACAATGTAAGATAAATATATCGAACCAATGCTTGCTGCCAAATGGTTATTTTGTTAAAAATTTAATACATTAATAGGCGAACAGTACTAAATACTATATACCTATAATATCTGGAGTAGGGATGGACACCCTTACTCCAGGCAGAAATAAAAAGAGCCATATATTCCCAGAAAATGAAAAAAAACTCCACAAGATACCAAACGAACTTATAAGAGTATTTTAAATATAGGTATAGGTGGCAGACCAATGGGGAAAGTTTAATATCAGGCTATTACACAAGAAATGACTAAAGAAGACATAAGTAACTACAGGCCAATAAGTTTAATATCAAACATGTATAAAGTTTTCGCAAAAATACTTGAAAGAATAACTCGGCAATTAGACGAGAACCAGTCCATTGAGCATGTCGGACTTAGAGAACAAATATCTAGAACACTATACTCTCTTGGCTATTTTTTTTTAACTTAATGTTAAATATAAACTATTAAAAATAACGCACACAATAAACTGCGCAAAGTTTTAAAGTAGTGGTTTAACTGTAGTTTAATTTGAACAATAACAGTATTTTAAGGCCACGGATCTTAAGAGGTTTATGTTGCTCTCATTCTTCAAGTTTTATTATTCACGAAATAATACTTGAAACTAAAGGTACGGTCGGCAAAAGTTCTTAAGACATTCTGAATTTGCGTAGGCGATCGATTCTCTCTTTGGAGATCTTTTATGTTTTCTTACAAAGAATAAGTAGATGGCAAATTGTATAAGGATTTCGCGGTCATTTTGCAAAGCTTTTTTAACTATTTGGTCATCGTAATTGAGAATCAGGTCAACGTTTTAACATCATGAATAGACGATATCATTAGATGTGGCGCATTTCCCTACTGAGTGAAATCAGTATTTGCGCAGCGGAGAACTTGGGGTAAGTCAAGAATATAGCAAGTTCAACGAAGCTTATTTTAAGCGGAAAGATCGCGCAGCAGTATTAAATACTAAATTAAAAGATACCACCTATTTTGGCTCACAAGAAAACCCCTTTTAACGTTATATTGAATTCTAAGCAAAGACTTAAATGAAACATCGCTCAATGAATTTTTGTAATTCAATTCAGCACAAAAGATCGCAATAAATAATCGGAATAAGTGAATCGCTACGCAAATTCGGCATCTCGTTTGAGAACAGCAGATCAACTTTGAGGAATCTGCCAAATTAAAAATACAATTAAACTTTGTTAATCAGGGCTCTGTGAAACGATTTCTTTGCTCGTTCACCGCGGACGAAATGTACGGGGGCGTTTCACTCCTCAACCGACTCACCGACTGCGTAGCAGTTTAAGGCCTTTAAATAAGAACGAGACGGTTATTAATTTTCATGGTTTTAAGCAGACTAGGACAAACCTTGGTCACAAGAAAATAGTAGTAGTATAAATGTATTTTATTAAAAATATTGTTATGGCAATTGATTTTCTTTTCATGATTATTGCAAAAAATCTCAACCGATAAACGATCAAACTAGACATGGTCAATCACGGATTAGACTCTTGCCTATATATTGTTTTAAAATATAATTAAATTCTGTAGCTGGTCGCTTTTATAATGTTAAGAAATATACACCCGTATGTTTCAATTATAATTCTGTTCAGTTCTCTCAAAACGATTTTATTTACTTTCCAAATTTCCCTTCACCGCTCCGTCGAGGAATTATCCAATAAATTACTGAGAAACCTAGGCTCACGACCTCTGGGGCCTTTTTGGGTAAACCAGTATGTATTTCATCAAATTATTTTCAGCAGCTTTTTTAGTTTCATGAAGCACTTATTATTGTTAAAGACCATTTTATATGTATGATGTGCCGGTCGATTGATAATAATATGTTGTATTTTTTAAATGTTTAAAAAAAATAACATTTTACACTTAGTTACCTTTAGGTACACTAAGACATAGATAATAAATTCTGTCAAAGAAAAATGATAAATAATTTAGCGTCAGCAACAGGTGTGATGAGTGAAGGAATCGCTCTCCTAAAAACTCAAGAATAATACTACATTTACAATGTTTTATATAAAATGCAAAGCCTTTCCAGATAAATAAAACATCTTACTTCGTTTGAAATTAGAAAATTAACTTTTATTAATAAAAATTAAGTTGCATAGTTGTATATATATATATATATATATATATATATATATATATATATATATATATGGCATAGTTAACGTAGCAACGAGAAAATACCCTTTAATTAAAAAATATTTAATTTGATTTCCTTCACGAACCAAAAATACACGAGTCTTAGTCGAAGAATATTTCAGGAGGGCGAGACTAGGTTTAGTCACAGACGAGTGTGTATTGAGCGCTTTGCGGTTTTTATCTGTATCCATTTTGTATGAATGACCTCAATAATAAATATAATTAGAGATACCTTGGACTTATTTTAGATAATAGACTTACGTGGAAAGCTCACATTGACCATATACGATCAAAGATATACCCGCTGATTGGTCTAGTGAAAAAAATATCCAAATGTATTCCCCATAAGGCTAAATATATTATATATAATGCTCTAGTCAAACCGCATTTAGACTATCTTATCCCAGTGTGGGGATGTGCAGCAAAGACCAACTTAATACCTATAGTAACATGTCAATCAAAAATCATAAAATCTTTGTTTAATTATAAAACACTAACTTCTACTAAAAAGGTTTATGAAAATACAAAATTATTTAACATTTCTCAACTATTTACCTATCATACATGCATTTACATTCATAAAATTATCACACATAGCACACACAGTCAAACAACTTTTACGAAGAAAAATCACAGATACCAAACCAGAAATAAACACAACTTGTCACTACCCCAACCCCGAACTAATTACGGTAAAAATAGTTTAAGATTTACGGGTGCTGATCTGTACAATAAGTTACCTGAAAGTTTAAAAAACGCCCAGTCTATAAACATCTTCAAGAAATCATTAAAGTTCCATATTTTAGAATAAGTATAAGTTAATAATAAGCATGTTTTTATTATATATCACTGTTTCGTTTAATTAAAGTCCGATGCATGTAAACACATTTAAGTTTAAGTATTAATGTTTTCTCGTTAAGTGAATATGTATATTCTTTGAGAAAATAAATTCTTTAAACAAATTATATGCCATCTACACGTAAAACGCGCTGTTTATCAAGCGGAAATTATTATTTTTTGTGTTATAATTTAAAATTTAATTAAAGGTCATAAAAAACGTTTTATTATTTATATTTTAAAGCCACTTTAAACGCTAGTGTGTAACCGACCTTGTAGTCCAATATTGAGAAGAGTTGCGATTAAGGACCCTTGACTTGTTCTGGGAAAGTTTCCAACTTGCCGAAACTGTTGCCTAATCACTTCCCGACTTTGATCGACGGATCCTATAAAAATATATCAGTTTGGAAGTCACGCGCATAATGTTTCGCCGACTCTTCATTATTTGTTTTAATTTATTGTGTAATATGTACCAGGTTGTACTGTGCTGTATATTTAAAAGGAAACAAATGTATGTACCCAATGGGTAGTACGTATTTAATAACAAATACTTTACGTTAAAACTTAATGATAAATGAATTTAAAAAAGCAAATAGCTAAATAGAAACATTTAAACAAAATACTCATAATGGTGTAAAACGCGTAATATATTAATTAACCTATTTACAATTTATTTTAGCTTAGGTCCAACGTTTCGGATACTTTGCAGCAGCTGTGGTCACGGGGGGGTGAAACGTCGGGCCGTAGTTAAATAAAATTGTAAATAAGTTAACTAATTTCTTACGCCTTTTAGAACATTAAAGTGACATGTTCGGCTCTAGGTAAACGTGTATGTGCATACCAGCAAAGGTTATAGGGTAGTATTTGAAGTTAAATTTATCACATTGCATTGAATAAGTGTAGTTAGTACACACATAAATATGCGTAAACACACTGTTAGACAAATGGCGCTGATATAAATATTTATCGTGCCCCAGTATAAAACGAAACGTAATTTGGCGAAATAATTGCAAAATGATACACCGAGATTACACTGCTTCGGTAGCGAACGGCGGAGGCGGGGAATTGTGAACCCTTTGTCTTTGTCGTTTGTTATCACAATATTATATTTTTTCCTTTGTCGCTTTGTGCTTTATAATGGCCTGAGCGGCTTGAACCGAGTGCGCTCTCGCATCTCATAGTTTCTGTTAGATATTTACTCTGTTTTAGTCGAGGCACGCAGCTTTGTGGACGGTGCTAGTTGATATTGAGTATACCCATAACGGTTTATTTTAAGACCCCAATTTGATGATATTTTATTTGTTTAATGCCATATTAGAAATAACAATGAAAGTGATCTACATACAAACAGTAAATTATAGTAAAGTAAAAAGTAAGCGCGTCCAACGTATACAAGCTTATTTGTATAAAGGATTAATCTCCTCTTAACAAACCAAAATTCATGGTTAACCGAAAGTTACCTGTGTTATTTAAGTACACAATTTTAACGGTCTAATACATGAAACAAAAGTAACGTATCTTGACTAAGACCCAACGTTAAATTTCTTATTTTAAACAGTTTAGGGTGTTTCACCTTAAATGGGTACTACGCAAATAAAGAACAATATTTAAGTAATATATAACTAGTATAATAGCATTAGTGACGAGTAGTAGCATGTCGGTCTATGAAATATCCAGAAACTTCGTATTTATAATTCCAGTAAGACGCGGAACCTAATGTTTAAAACGACGCAAGACTTTAGTTGGTTAAGCACGAATGTTACTCGTTAGTTCATCATTATAGCCGGGTCAAGGTGCGGAACTTTAGCTCGTCGGGAAAAAGATATTCAGACATATTGTACACTGCTGCATTTTCAGAGTAAGTGAAATCCTGTTTCCCTCTATTATTATTCCGCACACAATTTTGTGTCCGTTTCATTGATCGGTGTTGTTTACATGCAATTTGCTAACCACATTTCTGTGCCCTGCCGGACATTCTATCTACTGTTTCCCCGAGATTCGAACCTAGCTCTCCTCTTGCTTATGGCAATGCTCAGCAACACGTTTAACATTTTGACTACTGAAGTGGTCTCATTTGTAGTGATAAAACTTTAATTCACTATTTAATTGAAATCTATTGACACGTAAACGCGATTCGATTTTGTAATCTTTATGTTTGAAAACTTTATATTTTATAGGATATGGCACTAAATTCGGCGATTATCATACATAATGTAAAATTTAATACAGTAAGAAAAAGTCAACATCACTTTGTGAAATTAAGATATATAAACAAAAACTTACATAATTTGTGAACATATTATAATGTACGCAATTTTACTGAATATAAGATTAGTAATATCAGTAGAATTTATTTAAATGAGTGCGCGATTAATACACAGTTTTGACTGTATAAACACGAAATATATAAATTAACTACTAATTGCTACTTCCCGTGGTCTCGAAGCGATACGACTGCTGAAAATAATCCAAAACGTCAGACCGTACTTAAAATAAATTGTCAATAATATATTTTGCGTTAGCCCTTACAAGTGCGAAATTTGAATTGAAGATTGCCTAAACTAAGACCAACATTTAACTCTATTTTTACAATTCCTTGTGTTTCCTGTTTAGCCATTAAAAATATAGATAGAACACTCTTCATTAAATCCCTAATTAAGAGTGCATATATTTGCATCAAAATTAAACTATGCTGCAACTATTTTAATGAACGTTTGAGAGGCACGCGCAGCGGTTGCAGCGGTTGTTAAAAGCTAATTCTCCTGAGATTCAGTTCAAAAATACTCGCTTATACAGATAATGGCGGCTTCATAACCACGCAGTTTAATTAAAACCAACACAGCTAAATAAATTTCGACCGACTGCAATTCGCTGCTAGGAATTACTTCCACTCTGTACTCCTAAGTATTGTTTTTTTCATTAGCTTCAATTAATATGCTGTAATAAGTTCTGTAACAAATTAGGAATGAAGGATTATTAATATATGAAATGTGAAATACTATCCAGAATTTCGCAACTTAAATGAAAATAAACACTCTTTCCTTTATGTACTCTCGTCTCTCGTTTGATTTTTAAGCCAAAAGTGTTTTATTTAAACGCAATCTAATAAGATTATATAATATTCTCGTGTCTCACTGTAGAAATCGATTACTACCTATTTGTTCATATCCCTCAGTGATAAGGTTATCCACTCCTTACTTTATTTTTCGATTTTTAACGGTTTTTTTTTTTGTAAAATCAAATAATAGATACTTACTAACCCTAAATTTTCACCCTTTTATTACCAACCCCTATTTCTTAATAGTTGTTTTAGAAATTCAATCTATTTTCATCTCGCTCGATAACTGAGTAATTATCACCTATTTTATTATAGTAAGATATCCCCATTCGTCTGTCACTAGTCGCCCAGTAAATAACGCGAACTAAGGGTGAGACCCGCCGGTCTTACCAGAAATAATGTATATGACATACATCATAAATAATATCTGTACTGATATAAAAAACTGAAGAGTTTGTTTGTTTGAACGCGCTAATCTTAGGAACTACTAGTTTTATTGAAAAAATATGTTTGTGTTGGTTAAAGCATTTATTGAAAAAGGTATATAACGACGAGACGCGTCCGATGTCGTCGGTAATAGTTTAAATTTATAAAAATGAAAATGAAAGTTGCAAAAACAGATTTAGATGCCCAAAAATACTATTCTATGCGGACGAAGTCGCTGGCACAGCTAGTGTAATATAAATTGAAACCTTTAAAACATAACACTTCTTGTGCAGTCGGGTAATTACAAGATGCCGGTGTCTCGAGACAGCTTTGCATAATTAAAAGAAGATCCTGGCAAAATTCTATAAAAATAATTAATTGCGCAGTTGAACGTATTTCTGAGTGCTTAATGAAGTGTTCTCCTTTTTATTGTTGCCGGTATACAGGCGATGTCGTTAGGATTTCATTTTTCTAGTAGTTTTAGTTTTATAAAAATGAGATGCCGGGCATGCATTCAAAACTAAAATATTTGTGGCAATTTTTACTTAATAAAACAGATCACCGGCAACGGTCCCCCTCGTGACCACGGCTACAGCAAAGCATCCGAAACTACGGATCGTAGTTAAATTAAATAAGCTATTATCTTTTGCATTATTAAACGATTAAAAGTGTTTAATTACATATCTTAAAAAGTCAAAACTGACTTCGAATACATGACAGAAGAAAAATACATTTACTTCGCACAATATAGCCTCAGACGTCTCAACAACTTCTTACAATTTAATACTAAAACCATGCTAGCGCAATCCTTGCTCCTGCCCTTACTCGTCATATAGTTTGCACATCTGATTTAAATGAAGAATTACTAGACAGGAAATTACCGCTTCTATAACTTTTGAATCCGTTTTCATATTTGGCCTGCGGAAGCTTGACCACGTTAGTTCTTTTCATCAACGGCTTAGCTGGCTACCGATAATAAACCGTTCATACTCCATTCACCTTTTAGTACACCATTCTTAGATTTATATCCACAAAACCGTGGCGTCCTTTCTGTGTATAAAAACTGAATTTGAAATTCTTAATATTCTTCTAGCTATAGTCTACTGCTCTTCAGATAGGCACTATATCATTTAAAATCGCACAGCACTTCATTCCTTGGAAAATCTTTTAAGGTCACAGGCAGTACGTTTATGGAACCGGCTTCGTCAATTTCCGTTCGTTTATCCCCTCACTCTCATTTCAACACTTCTTCTCCTTTAAACACCTTCTTTACAAACTTTTTACACTTGTACAACTCTCAAACTTAACGTTTATAAATTATTATTATTATACTCAAGTAAAATTGATTTTGCATTTTAAGTTTCGCACATCCTGTTGCATTCCCCTAATTGAAAATTGTTTTACATTTATTTTCCTTTTTAGAAGGGTCCTGAAAGAGAGCGCTTAATGTGCGATAACCATTGACAATCCATACTTTATAGATATTAATTATTATTTTTAGGTCATTGTAATTGATTGCGTGTGTTATGTAAAAAGTATAAATACATAGAGCCTATAATATAGTTGATTTAGTTAAAAATTACAAATTACGATAGGAAATGATTTTATACTTTTGAATTTGATAACATAATAGGTGTACCGGACAGCTCGAGTTAGATCTAATGATGATAAATTAAGGGTAAGGATAATAAATGTTCTATTGACCTTAAGTCGAAAATTTGTTCGATTTATAAGCAAATTGGCGTCCTTTTTGAATTATAAAAACGTTGACAAAACTTTGGGTCATAAATTGTAATACTAGAAAGGCCATTTGTATTGTATCCACTTTGTAAAGGGATAGTTTATTGGTTACAGATATATTGTCTTAAGCATTAACAAATGTAAGAGATCGCCATGCCATTAGTTTAAGTAGGTTCTCTAAAATAATAGAGTGTTTGCTTTCCACGAACCCGATGCCACGCCACGGCCCATTCTGCACTCAATACCTGCATCCCATTTCTCTCTCTTGTGACTGAAATGATGTTACCATAAAAGAGAGCTCTGGGAGCAGGTCAAACTAGTTCGCTTCTAACATCGACACGGCACGCATCGCGAGTACTTTGCCCATAGACGGCGCTCCTCCCACGGTTCGCGTCGCAAGTACTTCGCATTGTATTGATAGATATTTAACGCGGCCGTTTTAGACTTTCCGTAGCATATTTTGTGCGCACGATAAAGGCGCGTAGCAAGTAGTTTTATTTCCAAACAATCAAGACAACCGGTTATAATATAGTTTAATGTACGCTTTACAGTACAATAATATATAAACGATATATATATATATCACGGTCGTTTACAGTAACTTTAAATCGGATCAAGCCTATATTTGGTTTCAAAAGTAAAGCTACTAGTACCAAATTATCCAGATTAATGGACCAACATGAAGCGAACTGTGGGATATCGAAATTCTGTCCAGATCACAAATTGTCGCTCGTAGGTTGAAAGTCGTGATGTGTTAGCTTCAGGCTACGCATTTTGTGAACGAGTTAAATCGACAAGGCGTCCTATGGCGTATATGGACATTACATTTCAAGGCTTCTGTTTATTTGCTGAATGTTACATGTACAATGTACAATTACGCCTAATGATTTCTTCTTACTTCTCGTCCGTACTACTTCAGAATTCGTAAATGGAAATTCAAAAGAAAAATAAGAGAGGAAAACAAACCGCGCGTAGGAAGACGGCCTTCCAAAAGGCTCGCGAAAAGTATGTCGGGATGCCAGAACCGTTCAAAGGGAGGCCTATGTCTAAGGACAGACACCTTCGTGTGGTACAATCATATACATACAGACTTTAATTGTAAATAAGCCTTTATATTTATTTTAATTTACTAATAATTATTTTTGTATTAAACGTTAAAGTAGTGCTTTTGTTTTTATTTGTATTAATGTTCATTATCATTTTGTTTGGTTTGGATATATCTAAGTACGTAAGTAAGAATTACTCTTTCTTGCCGAAAAAGTTACGAGATACGCCGAGATACGCAAAATTATGGTTAAAAACAATCCAGTGAAAAGAGCATTTAATTCTGATATAAAAAAGTTTTATATTCCACGTTTGTTTTTTTTACCTTTATACCCTTTATATTTTTTTAATTTTATAATTATTAGAGACACCAAAAAAATAAATGCATTATTTCTCCGTTGAATTGAATCGTAATTCAATTCAGAATATTTTTTTGGAGACGGGCGTTATCAGAGAGAAAGAAACACACACACTTGTGATTAAATTGATAATTTTTCTCTTTCTGATAGCTTTGTGAGAAATTAGTGAGACCGCAGTTGAGCGAAGTCTAGATTAGAACTGCTTGAAATACGGTTGATAATATTGAGGTAAAGGGGATACTCTTGCGAATATTCTGAATAATACTAGAATTCTTTGTGATATTCGAGCGACCTCATTTCAGGCATAACTAAAAAGGGCTATTTTATCATAATATTTTAAGCCTTTCTTCGTTATTTTATTGCCCCGAGTGCGAGTGATTTACTGGGAAAAAAATATTTTTTTTTATTATATTGGGTACAATTTTCAGTGTTTATATATGTATATCAATGACGTATTTTTATTATACGTGATCATAATTATACCCATACGGTCTGATAAATGCAAACTTAATACAAAATAAAATCCGCGTAATATTAAATAAAGAACATTCACTTGTTTACGAATCCCATCTAGAACCTAATTGTATTTAATAACAAGCAACTTTAAAATAACATTTTTGTAGAGGTGCTAGAAAGCAACAAGAGTATGTATTAAATTTTAATATGTTCGTCCAACCCGTATACCGCTGCATAAAAATTACGTTTTACATGAACGTGTAGTAATTTTTTATGAGCAAAAATGCGCAAGATTGCATGTTAACTTGAAAATTAAATTTTGATGTCCCCTAAGATTAGTTGAGTTCAAAGTTCTTGTGCGGAGAAGAATTGAAACCCTCCTGAGGTTTAGTTTCTGAACTTAATATCTGCGATGAAGACAACAGCTGCGACTTAATATCGCACCCGGATTAACTCCATATTAGGATTCTAGTTGCACTGTTGCATTTCCTACTCGTTTACTTTAGCTGGAAATGGTTTAATGAACCTTCCTTAAATAGGAAAATGTGTTTGTTCCATAATAAGCTTTGTAGCAGAGGCCACGGTTCTGCTTCACCTTTAACATCAATAAATATAGGGTATATTCAGTTTCTGTGCGTTTGATTCGTCTAAATTAATAATAATTACTCTCTACAAAATTTACTTTAAATTAATCGAAAATAAAATACACTTTTCGAAGAGTTTACCTAAGATTTATTTCCTTTATACATTTGTACTGTAAACGTTAAGTAAGAAAGCACTTATATTAAATCAATAGTATTATTAATTAATATGGTAAAAGTGTTCTTACAAATTGAACTATATTTGTTTATAGGTATAAAAATAATTGTGTATGTTGAGCACTGTTTTGTATTCGGTCAGCCTCATTACGTGGTCGTTCTTAGCAGGGAAGACGTATGTTGCGAATGGCACCGGCGCCCCTATATCCGAAAACCTTGTCGAACCTTATAAAAGAGTCTTCAAGACCTCGGAACTCCGCTAAGAATTTCCGGAGAGCCGTCCGCAAACATTCCCTGCTTTGTCTTAGACTTTAAATTCTGAAACTAATAACCGAAATTCGTCAGCATCCAATATCTCCATGCAAATATTTTGAATTCTCCGTTCGGCAATAACGCGTATCTTTCAAGGACCCGTTTGGGGCGCATGCGCCGAAACTTGTGGGACCCGAAGTCACCGAGATATTTCAGTTGACGGGTCTGCCCCGGAGGGAAATGGGCGCGGGTTATTCCCCGGCTTTTCAAAATTCGAACGCGATCTCGTGAGTGAAGTGGAGTGACGTTTAAGTGGTTTGTGTCAGTTGATGGGAGGTGAGTGGCGCTTTAGCTCTAGCCTCATTTAGATTACTTCCTCTGTGATTTAAAAGTGTATTTGTCTCATGCACCTATGGAATAATTTATATATTTTATAAAGTAAACTTTACACTCCGGTTACCTATGCGTACATTTCTTCTTCTTCTTGTGTTATTAATTCATTATGTTGTTGTCTTAGGACTCTACGAAGAAAGGAAGCGACCAAAATAATAAACATAATAAATGAGTTTTAGTATTGGACAAGTTTCTTTAGGCGGTAATTATGTTTACGAAAAATAGAGTTTTTAAAATCCGTACAATTAGAAATAAACAAATATTTTATTAAATTTACGCTCAATGATTAGTAATATTTTGTACAAAAATTGTATTGCTATCGTTTATTGGTAAAAAACGTACTTTATTGGGTATAAAATTAACTGAATAAAGCCTTGATTATAAGGAAAAAAGAGCTAACAATTTAATTTACTTCAAAACCACGTAAAGTGTATCGACAAAAAACTATTTTAATAGAAGTAATAAAAAAAGAACTTAGAGTCTTTACCGATAATTTAACTGGTTGGTATTTAATTTTTTATTTTAAAGATTTACAAAACTAAGATTATTTTTTACAAACATGACTTCAATAGCATAATACAATATAAAAAGCAGTTAAAACGTTCAAAATATACAAATTAAGTTTAAAGTTATAATAACAGTATGAAGAAATTATAAATTAAGTTTTATTACGTTGTTTGCTTTAAATACCATCTTATTGGCATCCGTATACATGTAGTTCTATTTGTGTTATTACCAAATACTTAAAAATACAAAAAATAATATCAATTGAAAGTACAGTCTATTATTTTTACGTTTAATAGAAACAAACATAGATGTAATTTGATCGCCCCGAAAGTTCAATATATTTTGTGTTTAGTATTTTTGTTACATTTATCTCAAGTCACGTTATATACATGTTTAATAAATCATTCGTCTGCTAGCACCCTAAAAGAGGAGAGAGCGGTTTAAAATAGTTCAAGCCGGTTATAAAATAGTTGAGCGTCAAAGAAGTATAACAAAGTGCGGCGTGAGGCCGTCACAGCTCGCTGGCTCATTTTCACCCCATTGAAGCGAACATTTCTAACGTTCATTTTATATATTTTTTTATAATTAACTCTTTTTACGGCGCTTTCACGCTTACTCTTGCTAGCTTCCTCCTACTTTTATTTGTTTTACGGGAGTTGTACCACGAGTATTCTTATATTCTATGAGAATTTTAAAACGCCGTTTCCAATTATCCTCTTTCTTTTATACTTATAATATTAAATCCCAAAATTCGAGATTAAAATCGTCTAATACAAACATTTTTAAGTGCTGGCTTCGCAATGGCTATTTTTAAAATAAGAATCTAATTTCTTTTGGCAAGTGTTTTTCTACAGTATAGCTTTTCGTATTTTTTTTTGTAGTTAAAAGGTCTACAAAACTAAGCTTTAATATATAGATATGGTATAATGGCTTTATACAAATAAAAAATATTAAAAATTAAGCTTATAAATATGTAGACACGACATGCAAATAAAGTTTAATCGTACAAAGTAAATAATAATGAAATCTAATATAAATGTAACCAAATTTTTTCCGCCCCCCCCCCCCCCCCCCCCCCCCCCCCCCCCCCCCCCCCCCCCCCCCCGGCCCCTTTATTTAAGTACCAACAATAAAACGGATACTAAAAAATAAATATTATATTAGTGCTCTAAAAGAAGACTTAGTAATTGTCGGAGGCCGGAAGTACTGTGATAAAAAATATCCAGGTCTGAAGAGTGATTGTTAAATAGTTTGTAGTAGTAATAATAGCTGTTAAAAATAATAAATTATATCTCAGAAAAACTCGTTGAAATAAAACATTTTTTTAAATTTTTTGCTAAAGTCTCCTTTAGGCGAGAAAGCTTATAATTCAATGACCGAGCGTGGTGTACATTTTCGATAATTCATTAATTACAAAATGAAATAAGTGCTAGTAATTGGTAACATGTTAATGAATCAATCATTTTAATGAACATGAAGAAATAAACAAAGAGAAATTCTCAGAAACTCACGACAAACGATCACCATATTATATCGTACCATTAAAACAACACACTGAAGAAATATATTGTTATTCCATTACAACAAAATCATAATGATATTTTCGATATTAAAAGCTCGCACGATTCCGTAAAACGAAACTTCAAACCTCGTTCCGCTGCTGTACGATGAGCTCAATACTGTACGCGTAATACATTACGCGTTATGGTTATAGCGACACAAATTGAGCAAGTTAATGCGATGAAATGGAAAGGAAATGCGCCTATTCGCTCGTACCTTCTCGCGATAGATGTGTTAGACATGACGGGAATCATAATGGGCTACGCTTATTGGAATTTATATTGATACAAAAACTTGGAATACTTATTTCTTACTGAACGTATGTTATGAAAGTAATAATTTACCAGGTCTACGAAATAAAATGATAATGTCCTATTCTACTAACATTACGAAGCTTGACAAGATGTGTTGTTGACCTAATTTGTCTTCAAACATTCGGAAAGGATAAACTAAAACCGAAACGCGATTACATCTCCCGGCTGTTGATCTTTAGTGGTTCGTGATCCGGACGGAATTTTCGATATATCTACCACACATTTCATATGGAGATTTTCAGACGAAGAGAGAATTTTTTCCAGTGATTATGGAATCCACGACCATTAGCCCTACAATGCTGCCATTAGACCGACGAACCCGTCGACCCTTAACGTGTAAGTAAAATTACGGGGCCCAAAAATTATAATCTAATATTTCAGGAATTACTCGTATATTCAAAAAGAGGGAGAGATACGAATTACATGGAAATGTTACAAAATTACAAAGTGGCGTTCGCAGAATAAACGAAGCGGTCAGATTAAATCTAAGCGCGGGTTACTCTGGTAATGACAATTACCGTGGTTTAGGACAGGTCGCGTGGCCTTCGTTCATTTGTTATCGTTAATAACGCAATTAGCGGGCTCGAGCTGAGTCCGCGTATCACAACCCCGTTGATATTATGAATGTGAAATTTTATCATGATACATGTGAGCTACCTCGATAGACTCGTCGGTTTGGTGGTTAGTACACTTGATTGCAAGTCACAGAAATGTTTTGAAAATTTACTCGTGTGTCTCAGAGAGCAAGTGGACCAATCGGCGATGGATATCGATTACTAAAAAGTTGGTTAAAGCCCGCAACACGCACTGGAGCAGCGGAGTGAGTCAAGAATCTTACATCCTCTTTCTATGAAAATAACATATTTAACCAAACTAACATTTACTTCTCTTTATCATCATCATCATCTGCGTATGAAGTTTCCACTGTTCAGACGAGAGCTTATATCATTGGCTTTCTTTCTAATATTAATAGGTATACTTAGTGTTTGTTAAATTAAGTAACAGCGAAAACATATATGCAAAGGCCTTCGTTTTCGGCTCTAAATTATTAATGAAAGCCCTAAAACGACAAATAAAACTAATAATATTTAATTTAAAAATGGAAAATAAATTGAAAAAAAAAAAACTAGTTTCTGGCAGGACTTGAACCGGCATCGTTAGCGTTCCGTGCTGTTGCTCAGACGTGAGAGCATGTAAAAAATATTAAAGTTTTCAAACCTAATAATATTCGTTCTGTATTTTTCCTCGAAGGCCGTGACGTTTTTAAGTAGAAACAAATTTTCCAGATGAATGAAATTTAAAATATTTGCCAATAATTTGTAAGTGTTAATATAACCTGGCTGTTTGGTAAGTGACACATTATTTTAATAAAGCAAACTAAGTATTTTAATAAGAAAACCTCGGTTCAAAATTACTTTCTAATCACTACTTCACTACTAATATTATAAATGTGAGAGTAACTCTCTCCGTCTGTCTGTCCGGCTTTCACGCCGAAAGTACTAAACCGATTAAAATGAAATTTGGTACACAGATATTCTAGAGCCTAAAAAAAGGATGCTAAGGGTTGAAAATTCTAGATTTTTGAAGCTAGAACAATTATAAATGCGAAAGTAACTATAAAACTCAAATAAGTATATTAAAAATACAATATACCATGGATATACTTATTATAAATACCTTAATAAGCTATTTGCAGTGAAACACTGTATTTATACATGTGTCTTATTAAACTTATAAAATAAATAAACAAACAGTCTAAATAATTGAAAAATTCTACCTAAAGTTACTATTCCACGTGGACGAAGTCGCGGCCACATCTAGTGAATAAAAGTTGAAATGTGGTTTAGAAAGACAATTACTAACAACACTGAATTAAACATTTGAGAAGTTTCTTATTAGCTGTGTTATATTCAACTGGGGCTTTAACATATTCAGGCTACATTAGTTACTGAATCGTGATAAGTAGTTAATAATTCTAATAGCAAACTTTAACCAGTGATATAAAATATATATATATAATATGCTTATATAGTTAAACGTATATATATATTTATATATATATAAATTTAGTTATATATATATATATAACTAAATTTATATATATATAAATATATATAACGTTTAACTACACCAAGCATAGTCGTAATGATTACTCACAACAGATACTAACAGTTCAAATGATAATTACGCTCTTATTAGGATACTCAGCAAAAACTCCTTCTGTTTCAACCTTTCTATGCGAACGTACGTCGTAAGGTTTCCACGGTGTCTGCTTTACGCTTAAAAACACGAAGCGGCTCCGACGGGCGGCATACTTACGGAATAATGAACATTTTAACAATGCTGTCGCGCACTTTAATATTTAACTTGAAATGTGACAACTCGGCTGTTCTCTTGTGCAATTCCATTCGCATAGTTAACTAGCGAGTTATTTATTGCGAAATTTATTTAATTTCATCCAACGGGCTTAATAGGCGTCGACGCTTTACTTTTACGACTTCTATAAAGCAACAAAGGGAACTCGGTGCGAACTTTTAAAAAAATCTGTGTATTTTGCTTGTTCGTGACACGATACTATTACACAGTACAATGAAAATTAATAAGCTAAACGTGATGAAACCAGAGATGAACAAGTTTTTTTGTAGTACTACATTAACAAAAATCTTAAATTGTGGTCACAAGATAAGATTCAAATAAATTCCTGCCTAAGGTTAAATTCTTAAGAAAATGTTTCGTTATCTAACGAGTGGTCATTATTTATAGTTAAAAAATACTTAAATAAGTTAATAAACAGTTTTAATTCAATAAACTTTTGCAATTAAAAAAAAATACTTTATAACCTCTAATTAAAATGTATGTAATTATCGTTCTGTTGGTTTTTATTAATCTTATGTTAATTCAAATTGATAGTGCAAAGACGTTAAGCTTCACTCTGCTAGAATGTCAATGTTATCGGGATTTCTAGGAATTGCAGCTTGCCGTAAATCCTCAAAGCCTCTCTGGATACTTAACCATAGAGGACGCAGCACAAATTAAGATGCCCTCAATCCACTCACCACAATTCTCAGCGTGACTGAGACTACATTCGTGTTACTAACATATATAAGTATTTCAAATTATTGATCTATAATAATATGTCCAGGCTCTGCTCGATCGAAAATTTGGTATTTACTTTAAATGGAAAAGGACGTTTATATAACCGTAATTCTAATTACAAAGGCTATAAATAATCGAATCACTTTTAAATAAATCAATTTTTGTTTAAAATGCGAAATGTATAGTCATTACTATTTTCATAATGATAGCAGCGATAGATCCGTGGAGCTTACGAAACGTTGGGCCTTTGTTAAAATAATTTGTAAATAAGTTAATATAGTTCACCTTGTAAGCCGTTTTAAGTGTTTAATTAAATGTGCACTACTCGCGTGACCATAGACACTGCCCATCGGTACAATGTGAAAACATATTTTTTTTTGTATTTAACTCTGATGAGTTAAAGCCAAAGTTACAAAATGTATAAAATCCAAACAATAAAAACATTGATTAGATAACTAGAGGTACACAGGAATGTGTCTGACCCATATCTCTCACAGAAACTAATACAAAATGAAAAACAATAGCTTTAAATTATGTAGAGATAAATTAAAAAGTCCCAGCGACAAACATTACAGGTCCATATAATGAATCCCTTGCGGGTACAATCATGTTATTTATATGACTTCGGACCCTTCTCAAAGCTATGAAATAGAACACATATTATGTAGCCTATAATTAAAATTCATGTGCGGTTTTACTCATTACTCCAGACCCAAGAAGTGTCTTCTGGCACTCGTTAAATAAATCCACGGAAATACATAATAACTTACAATAGAAAAGCAAAACTGTAGAAAAAAAAGACACGCGTCGACCTTAAACTGGCTTCCACTACGGCCCAAAACGACATCGTCGATTTTTTAAACCTATTGCTACATGCACCTTTCGAGGAATGTGTCGTCTTATTTTTCAATCTAAAATTGTTTTTTATGAAAGTTTTCAAACGCATCCTATCGTTCTTAGCCTCATGCTTCGTCCACTTTGTAAGGTGTCCACGGTCCACTTGTGGGAACGAGGCCAAAGGATACTAAGAGCAGTTGTGATATTGTGTCATAAAATGTTTAAAATAATAAAGGGGCGTTGAACATTGTTAGAAATGTAATTACGTTTCGAATTTCGCAAACAGCGACCAGTCGCGGCGGAGGCCTATTATTCTATTGGGAGATACGAACGTTATGGGAATGAACGTAACAGCGAACGTGCTTAATTCTGACAATTGCCGCTTTCATAAGCTTACATGTACGGTCTTCGACGGAGGTAAGTGATTATAAGTTCTTGTATTGGTTCGTCGTTTCGACCTATAAATGTCCCACTGCTGGGCACACCCGCTATAACACTTCGCGGCTTCAGTGCTGATTACCACCACTAATTTAGGCTAAAGGAGATGGCACGTCCTACTACTACTAAACTACTACTCAGAGTTCGAAGCCAGGACAATGGAAGGAAAGAGACAGTTATATGTGTGAATATATCGGAAAGCAATGTATCGGTTCTCTAATAATTTAAACTTAACTATTATTAATTCAATATTACAGATTAAAGTATCGACAACTTTTAGATATATAAGAGCTCGTGTGAAGTGAAATCTTTCAACTATGTGACGTTTATAGATTTTTGGAATATTAAAAAACCGAAATTGTGTTGTATTGTATCCACATAACCAATACTTAAAGGTTAGTAGTAATATTTTGACGATATATGATTGAAATTCCTTTAAGAAAATTCGTCGGCATGCTATGAAGAAGAAAGGTTCGAAAAGTAGTTTAAACTTAGCCACAATGTCCGGGTCTCTAAGAAGAAAGAATTATACATCCACACAACTAGTAACATAGGATCATATTAAATTATTTCTTACATTAAAATAATGTTTAAATGAGAGCGTAATTATTAATCCGTGTCGAGTGACATTCAATGTTCATTGCGAACGCGTGGAGGCATCAAAATACGGCAGCTTGCATTTCACAAAGCCATTTATTATCTTTTACGACTCAAAATTATTTAATATTTAATTTAATAATGTTTTTACTATAGGTATTATTATACTAATTATTTGTTTATTTTATGGTCAGGTACAATTATGTTAACATTTTTTTCTACTCGTGGATAACCTACGTTTAATGAGTGAGCTTAGTGTGCATGTATTTGATGTTATTCGATTATTATTCCCCTTTTGTCATATTTTTTTCCGTATGATCGTTTGATTCTTATCATTACTATGGGATAACAGACACAATTTGCAGTTTTGATGACATTTAGTTCATTTGAATATCATTACCATGTGTCGGATAAACCTGATGATTGAAATATCAATTGTGACCTAATTACCTTTTGTATGGCTATTTCTGTAATCCCAGGATTAATTAGAAATGTTAATTGCAAATCGACAATTAGTCTTTTGTGCTTATTAAAATTATCCTTTTAGTTTGCAGAAAGGCTCTTAATATACCATCTAATATTAACAAAAGAAAAACACCTTTGAAATAAAGGTAAATAATTAAAACTGGCGACGGATCTACACAGTTGTATGTTAAGTGCCACTTGTATGACCTGAAGTGTATATCTCTAACATATACTCATTATTTATCTCGTCTTTATACAATATTTCAATTATTTGTGAGAATAACAAATTGAATAGATGTGTCACTAAAATCTGCACTCCTACAATTGTAAAAAAAACCTCTTTTATTCTACATTACTTACCGCGGTTTAATCCCCCAGAATGAATAACAAACAACTCGGAAGTTCCGAAATCGTTTCGAAATCGCAAATGTAATTGGCTGTAAGGCTCCGAATTGGAATCTAATTAATTTTTCATTAACATCGATATAGCGGTTCCAACTTTTCACCTTAATTTTGCAACGGTCGCCGTTGTTGCGAGAATTTACGACAAGTTGTACAAATTCATTTCACAAATGTGAAAAAGGTTATTACATACTTTATTAACAAATAGTATTGTTAGGATAAATAGATATAACCTGTTAGAAAACTTTTTATTTATTTTATGATATTGTACGACATATGTATATGTAGGTTTGGATAATATTTCATGACAGGTGACATAATTATAATATTTTCAATATATTTATGTTTTAAAATTACCCGATCACTTAGCCAGGTAAAAATTAGTTAAACATTTTCGTATTGTTTTGTTCAAATATATTTAAAATGTTGCATATATCGAATACAATGAATGATATGTATATAGCGTGTCTGAGTGAACGACCCCCGTGGGTGCTGAAGTTTGGTTCCAATGCAACGGAGCGCCAATACCATCGAATTGCAGACAACTATGATAATGTCTTCGGTGTGCAAGGACATTGCAATCGGGTCGTATAGGGCGAGGTATTTCATGTTCTATGGCAAGCAAATTCTACACGAATACATTAAAAGAACACTTTTATTGAAAAAGACTTTAAGAATGTAATTGACAGCAAGGACTGCATTTTATCAGTAAACTTCTCAAAATTAACAATAACGCATTTTAATGATTATATTCACCCAAGCAATCGTGTAGAAACACATATATACATACTCACATTGATATTGAATCAAACACACATACACTATCTGTGTGCACTCCATGTCCAATATTCCGAGTGTTCATAAAGTATAGCGGTTTACAAATAAAATTAAACAAATAATACTTCAATCCGTTGGTTTCCAACTTTGTTGATTGAAATCTGTGTTTATATAGGATATCGAAAATATACGGATTGATTTGTTAATTTAGGCCAATATTCCTAAGCTTTAACAAAACCCTAAATGAAATAAAAGGATTTTTAAACGTGTGTAAAAGTTGAGCAGCAACAACAACAAAGCGTTACGATTGGGAAGTTAATTGTTTTAGTTTTATTAAAAATAACATTAGATATTGCACTATTTAAAGTATTCTGTTTTAAGCTTATCCACAAGTTTAATTACACTTTTTATTTTAAATATACCAGTAGTTTTCGGTAAGATTCTTAGTATAAGTAGTCTTTTTAAATGTAACACTTTTAACGGTTTAAACCGCGAAATAGACTTCTAGAAATAGTATTCACAACAGTTTTGGTATCCCAATAGAAATCTGACCACATAATATAAATGTTTCTGGCCTCTACATTAAACCATCATAATAATTTCTTTTAGTTAACGAATTCCGTCGAGTGCGGTCGGTTCCGTCAACATTATTTTAATTAATTGAACGCGTTAAGATTATGTAAGGCCCTTGGCCGCAGGCGTTATTGGAACGTCGTAAATATATAACGGACCGACATTAATGTTCTGATGAGCTGATACATAATGCACATCTCATCATAAATCTTACCTTTTAATAAGCTCGATAAGACGCCGAGATTAAATTGATCCTTTTACTGCGTCACTTCCACGGTATGGTCGGCATCAGTTCTCGATGACGGATAACAAGATATATGATCATGTCGAAACGGAAAAATTATTGCTTAGCACAATTCAGTCATAATTTAGATAAAATTCTGAGTTTTTCATTTTATAGAATAGTATATTATTATTATATTTGTATAATTTACTTTATATTTAGGGAAAATTAACGTCTGTATTTGTTCTGCGCATTAGTAGATAAAACATTTAAACATACATAAGCTTATAGCTCAACTTTAATTATTTTGAATAAATATAATTCACACGCTGCTGACGGTATTCCATATTTATATCAGCATGTTAATCCACAAAATCTTTCGGTAATGAACTTGTAGCGTTCGCAAAATTAATATCGGAATCTTTGGTTATGTCGTGGCCGGAATTACAGCGATAGTCGAGTTAAGCCTTAATCACGATGTATAATTATCTTTCTTTTGCTATTTAATAAGGAATTATGTCTACACATTTTATTTAACTACGTTTTAAGTCCTTACTAAATACCTCTGGTCCACTGTCGTCTCCTGAATTACGTACGACTTTAACTTGGTATGTAAGTCTGTATAATAACTGGCATTGGCTTATAGGCACCCACAACAGAGACAATATAGCTATGTTAGACAAGAGAAGATTATTTTTATTACGGGTTAGTCATATGTGGTGCACTGATTTTTGAATACTTGATTATTCTTCAACGCGCACTAGCCTCGCGGAAACTATTACAACACACTAATTATTGTAGCTTCTTTAATACTCTAAACAAGAACTGTGCGCAACCGACTCTCGCGAGTTGCACCAAACAGCGTTTGACAGTGCGCGCTGTCCTACTTCAGCCGTATTACAGCAAAATGATCAACTACCCACGAAAAACGTACAGTTTCCGTATGGTGTGACGTATTTGTTACAAGTCAAGAATAGATTCACGAAACACTACCATAGAGTAGTAAGTCGTCCTCGCTGAAAAGAGTCTAGGCAAAACCTTGAAGAGAAACACAGATATGCATTTCTTTCAGCGATATAAAGTGATGTTGAATATTTGCATTTAAATATTTGCACGAGTGTAGACTTGGTGAGTCTTTTCCTAGAATCAATTTTCGGGTAAATATTTAAATTCAGCGAAATGCAAATTTACCTTTTCCTTTGGACACATTGCGTGTTTTAGTTGCAGAGCTGATGTTTACTTTAAACGTTTTGATATTGATTCAGACTACTGTCATGAATATGTATAATACACTTTATAATTTAAACACTATTTATTGGTATAAATATTTGTTTTAAACTCTCAAATAGTCGTTATCATCGATTATTTAATGAATTAAATATTGAATATGTTCAAATCATCACTTTTAAACTTTAGGCTAGTAAATAATAAAGTATCGCTTCACCCCACTTGATTCGAACCCTGTACCTAATATCTGGACGTTACGGACGAAAAAGACGTTTTTTTAAATAAAGACTTTCAAAATGTGGTGTAGAAGCAACCGCCATCTCTTGCGCTACGAGGCATTGTTGTGTCACACAGTAGGCGGGGTATATTTGTTTAGGTTGAATGCCAATAAAGCTGGGTTCAATGTAAATGATACGGCAAAAACGGGAATCAGACGGCGGCGGCCTGTCATTGTCCCCAGTACCTCGCAGCGCTAATGTACCCGGCTACCTCTGAGGGAGAATGTTATTAACATTTATTTGGATAAATCTCGTTTCTGTTTCGTATACTTATTCAGTTCATTATTAATATTTCGGGTGAAATTGTTGCCTTAAATGAAAGACGAGTTATTACATTGAATATACGCGACTTGTATATGCAACGTACGATCCTAATACTTATATGTTGCGGTAAGATGTTAAACATTCTAGGCATTCATACAAAAAAAAATACAACTTGTAGACTTATAATAATGCAACGCATTTCTTCATATGTAAGGAGTGTAATCTGGCTTTGGCCATTAAAACCCGTAGAATGAAACCGAAGTGCGATTACACTTTACGGCTTTTCCATCTGAGGATTGTAGTTTATCATCCAGAGGGAATTTCGGTGTTCCTACCACCCACCTATGTAGATATATTTTATTTCTACAGCGAAGTGTAGCACTTAACCCGTTGGGTTTTAACCCGGCGTTGATTATTATTAGCCATTCATCGCCAACTTTACTCTAAAGAGCTATCCGATTAAAAGGCGTTATATTTAGGTACTTTAAAATTCATTGAATCGAAATGTGATATTCTCAAATGGTATGGAACGGAACGTATGCCGCGCATTAGTTCTTAATTAAGATAGTTTTAAGAATAAGATAGTTTTCTGGCAAGTCTGCGGGTGAAATGAATATTTTTCTTCTTGTTTTCAAGTAAAGTAGCCATTTCTTGAAAGCAGTCGAAAGACGTCCGCGGCTGATATCTGCAAGTTTAGCGATTCATTTCAGCTCGCTTACCTGCGGTGAAAGTTTCAAGGTTTCTCCCGTTAAGCGAACTTATTTTGAGGCAAACTTTCACCACAAATCTGTCCTAACACCGTTCTGCTTCTAAAGTGGAATGGATTTTAATTCCGCTAAGCGTTTGCCAAACTCTCCGGAAAATGTGTATAAGCTATTGTTGTCGTTATTAGCAGGCATTCTAGTGTTTTTTTGTAGTTTTAGTTCAATAATAAATTAATCGTTTTTCAGCCTACATTAAACATATAAAAGTTATTAATTTGGAATTCTAAAAAGCGAAACAATGTGCAATTTTTATTAGTACTGTTGTTCCTCCATTACAAAGCTTTATTGCTTAATTTTGATAAAATGTCTAATGTGACCGATTAAATTCATGTAGTACAAAAAATATTAAAAATAAATCTTTTTAATTTTTAAAGTTTTGATTAATCTATACTAATAAATAAAACTGAAGAGTTGGTTTCTTTGAACGCGCTAATCTCAGGAACTACGGGTTTCAATTGAAAAATTTGTGTTGGTTAAAGCATTTATCGAGAAAGGCTGAAATATCGCGTTGTGACTAAGAGAAGCGAAGATACCGCGGGAAATGTGAACAAAACGGGCAAAATTTTTCATCGCTGTGGGTTTCGCTTGACGAATATGTATGAAAGAATGATACCTTTTTAAATGACCTAAAAAAATGTACGCGACACATCATTTTTTAAAAAATCGAAAATAAATTGAAAAAATTTTCGACTCGGGCAGGACTTGAACGGATGTCAACTTTCCGTGCTGTTACTCTATGCGACACATATCTTTTAAGATTAACTTACAAGAACGGCAGGTCCCGATGGGTCGCAAGCACAGGTATGCGACCGATGTCATGGGCAGCTTAAATTTATAAAGATGTAGAGGATTGCAAACATTAATTTGGATGCCCAAAACTAACTATTCTACGCGGACGAAGTCGCTGATACAGCTAGTATAAAATATAATTTCAATAAGGAATCAGGTACATGAAACACAACAGGCCTATTAGTGAATTTGTATACTTGTAATGGTAGTGGTGGTGGAATTTATCACTTCCTGAATAAATAGATAGTTTTTTTTTTATGTTAAGTTATTGCCAGTACTTTTAAGTATTTGGAGGCCAGTTTAAATTGAGCATTTAATAAAATAAAATTGAAAAGGAGTAAATAACGAAATAAATTATTTTATGCCATGACGATGATGATAAATGATAGGTTCTATGTGCCGAAATACCTTATTGAAATAGCGGCGGTATATAAAATATAACGTTCTATAAAAAAGCCTAGCCGCAGATTAGGAAGGAATTCCTGGTGGTTTGGTTAAATTATTTATCGCGTTTCGAGTTGTTTACTTCGCATAAATCTTAACTTGTTTAAATTTCATTGAAAAGACAGTTTGAAACTTTATTCGTTTATAAATAAAAATATATATTTGAAATAATTGCGACTAACTAAAATATACTCAAAGCGACAGGTATTTTAGTAGAGTAATATAGAAAATAGGTATTTTATAAAAGTCTCGTTCGACATAAATGTGAGTCTTTTATCAGAATTGCGTGTTGCTCATCTCAATAGTAGGAAAATATAGTTTTGAAATAGGGCTAAGGTAGCACAGGTGGGTAAGACGGGGCACTGCGTGGAAAATCAAAGGAGCCAGTGGGCCATGGTGAGCACCTGCTGAACGTGTCTCTACAATGCTCCATTGATCTTGTAAGACGGGAATGCGAAACGACTGCGTCTGACATAGGCGTAGACTTCTCGTTTGGCTTTTGGTTATATTAATTGCAACGGGAGAGCAAACATTTCGTCACTTTTTTTTTACATATAATATGATTTTAAAGAAGTAAATATTATTTCTATGTTCATAAGAATCTTGCAATTTTTCATTTTTATTAGAGAACCATATAAGTATTTAAATAACGTACACTTAGCTGTGGGAACTATGAAACAGAGAAAGTATTGCATTTCTAAATATTATTTATACACGAAGTAATATCGGATCCATACACTTGTATAAGATAAATACTGTCTGTAGCTTAGGCGAGTAGTAGACATTTAAATAAAACACTTTAACGGTTTAAAACGAACATTATTTTTAAAATAAGTTTAACTATGTATAACTAACTATAAAATATGTATAGCATTTAAACCATTGAAGTGTGTTATTTAAAATTATATAAAATAACCTGTCAAATAGCAAATATGAGTTATTACAAAAACATAAAAAAGACGCCAGGCTATAAATACTTAGTTATATAAAAATCTGTAAGTTAATATAATATAAGGTAACAAAAAGTAATAATGTCATTATGTACAAAGACATTACCGTGCGAACCCTTAAGAGGTAAGCTTGTAAGCTATGACCCTCGTCTCGTGAAGTCTATGAAGTGACTACACAGGACAGACATTTATCTGCGTCATTCTCAGCGATGAGGTAACTTTTTTTTGCACGTTTTTACTGCTTAAAAGTGAGGGAGTACGTAGATATATATGTACATATTTATGTATGTATTTTTGAATCAAAGTAGGTAAGTAATTTTTAAAAGAAAGAAACTAACTTTTATAATCTGGATGTGCCCTATGGCGCAAATTAAACACCTTGAAATGACTTTTTTATTATCTTATTAAATCAATTATTAAAAAAATACATTGGCGTAATTCAGATTCATCATACATTAATTTTACCTTATTACTTAAAATGAGATTTGTTTTTACAAATGTCAGCATTGTATGTTAGTAGTACTTAATAACTACAAATTGATTTTTTAAATATCATTTGTCACGACATAATATAAATAATATTTTTATAAATGAGTATTTTTAATACAAAAAATAACATGTGAAACATCTTTGCCAAACCTTTTTCATGTCCACCTATAGTTCTACAGATCATATTTGAAATTAGTTGTTATTTTACAGTGTTGGATTGGACTGCTATAATAAAATATTATGTAAACCGATAAAACTGTGAAGAGTATTTGTTCGGACTTCAGTTTCTGAAACAGCAGGACGATTAATAAATTGTGTAAGGCTTTCACGGCCATCGTTCAGCATATCATTGTTTTTCTGTCAACGTGAACGAGAAGAGGTTCTCGAAGTTTTCGCTATCACGTCGGTTGCGCGAAAAATTATGATTCATCATCTGCTACACCGTAGCACGTGTGCTACAGTGTAACGAGAGAGTTACGCCGTAGCGAATGTGCTACAGCGTAGAGTTAGCACCCTACACGAACGGCCTACGTATTGAATGACTTACAGTATTTTAAGAGTTGGCCTGAATATTTTTCGTCTTTTTTACAAATCACTTGTTATATGTAAATCAATATTCTAGCATAAGATTTACGTAGTGGTAGGTATAAGCAACATATACGCCTCCATCTATACTAATATATAAAGCTGAAGAGTTTGTTTGTTTATTTGAACGCGCTAATCTACAGGAACTACTGGTTCGAATTGTAAATTTTATTTTTGGGTTGATTGTTTTTAAATTGAATATGCGCTGTATGTGAGGGTTGTGCTAGTTAGTAGTACAAAGTTGACTAAAGTGTTAGAATTAATGGCAACCCTATGAAAAGGCGTGCTAAAGTTTTAGAGTCGACGAAGCACGCTCGTTGCGTAAAGATAAGGCACTTTTATAGAAGTGAGAATTTTAGCAGTTTGTCCTATATTTGTTAATGTTTCGCAGTAAAAACTTTTTTATTTGACTGAAGTTTTAATTTATGTAATCACCTCGTCCTTGTTTTGGGTTTGTTTTCACTCTTTTACTTGAAGAGTGAATTTCTTTTAAATAAAAATGTTTTTCGGGAATTCAAGACGATATAACAGAAAACAGTTGTTCAATTCTAGTTCATCACAACAACGAAATTTTAAGTTTAGTGCAAAACGATATCTTGGGCATCCAACTTTGTTTTTGCAACCTCCTTCTTATCTTTAATAATCTATCTAGTCTAAATTTTAGCAATTACCACGATGTCGGTCGCGTCTCGTCAATATTGCAAGTTAATCTTAAAACAGAGACATATATTCTCGCGAAATTTTTTTCAAGATCATTTAAAGGGGATTAATTAATTACTTTTTGGTTATCCCGAACCGTCTTCGCAGCGTACGCATCGGAAACCCACAAAGTTGACTAATTTTTCCGGTTTTTTCCACATTTCCTACCGTTTTTTCGCTCCTATTAGTCACAGTGCAATCTTCTATTCAAAAAGAATCAACACAAAAATAATTTTTCAATTCGAACCAGTAGTTCCTGAGATTAGCGCGTTCAAATAAACAAACAAACTCTTCAGCTTTACATAGTTACGCTGTAGCACATTCGCTACGGCGTAACTCTCTCGTTACACTGTAGCACACGTGCTACGGCGTAGCATATTCATTATGCGTCCCCGAAATATTCTGAATACACTTGGAAGCAGCTGTGGCTTGAGTAAGGTCATTTGTTTCAATTTTCGTCCATTAAAAGTTAATACGAGCGGAGTTTGTGGCAGTTTGGGTATAAACTCGGCCGTAACAAGATGAGAACTTAGATTTATTTACATATTCTATTATAACGTGGCTTTATTATTGAGATTGTTAAAGCAATTTTGTCGTGGTCTCACGCTTAGAAAAATATACCTAATCTGCATTATAATAATTCGCAGCTGGATTTCCATAATTTAATTTAATATTACAGGCAAATCTTGCAATTTTTAGTACGCCGTAAACAATAATTAAATTTTATAAAATTAATTTGGAGTCTTTTTTTAATGCATTGTTCATTAGGTGTACCTACAGTCAGCTGCCTAAGAGAATGAACGTTTTTTTAAGTTTAATATAGTACATATTTTGATATCTTTAAAATGCTTGATATTAATGTGACGTACTACTAATTACGGAGTCTTGCTAGATTAAAATGTTTTCCTAATATTAGTATTTTTAACCAGCTCTCGATTTTATGCATTGAAATGTTAGTCGATACACACTGCCTAATTGCGGATTGTTTCAACATTTCTGTTATTATAAATTATGTAAATTAAATACTAACATGGTGTTACCATAAATAAGCGTTTAAAACATCTGTTAAGTTGTCCTTAAGTATTTTAAAACACATTATGATTCCTTAAAATTTATCATTAACGAACGACGCCATTTTAACGATTACGTGTGTGTTAAGTTAAACGTAAGCCCTTTATTACTTAAAACAGGACAAAAGACACGCTTGATAAAGGATAACTAATTGGACCTTGCCTATACCTGTTACTCAAGTACATATAATCAATCTTAACGTGAAGCTAAATACAAGAGCTTTAATTAATGAAAGCGGCTGGGACTAAGTTATCGTGGCTGAAATCTTGGATACGAGCGAATCGAAATCTTACAACTTACAACAACTTCGCCACTTATAATTGCTAACTACTCGATAACCTCGTTATTAGATCTCTTGCAAACTAACAACGATATGATTCAACATATATCTATAGGTTGAACTCTCAACCTATACGAGTAACTGACTAAGAAATAAATTAACAATCGGTATAATACGATTAAGTACAGTTAGAGGTAGCGAATATTTGCTTTCACACCAAGTAATTATTTAATACTAACCCTGTGATATGGAATTATTTAATTTTGTATTAACTATATTTAATAATGCATTGTTATTAAATATTAATAAATATGCATATACATAACAAAGACACTGAAAGATATTTGAAAAAACAGACTCCACCAATTTAAGAAATTGTTTTTTTATATGTTATTGCTATATACGTGTTTTTTTAACTAAGTAAATTTTAAAGTATACGTATATAATAAAGTATTATCAAAGATAGATATATACTCTTAAGTTGAAATCCTTTAGCTTCCCTTAGTCGTAATTTTTCTTTTACCTCGTTCGGTATTATGTATGAGCGAAGCTTAAACCCTAGTTCAAATAAGTTAGTGTACGAAAAGTTTTTGCGAGCGATTGAGGCAAGATTGAGACCACTAATTGACGAACTTACCTGAACTTAGAACTACTCACAACTCTGAGGAAATGACTTGAGTATAATGACGCTATTCATTTTGGTTAATTAGTTTTAGCTGAGAGAATTAAAGAGTATTATTGAAGCTGACAAATCGCTTACACATATTCTACAGTCCTTAATGCTTACCTAATGGCTTTATAGAGGAAAATCACGTTATAAGAGGACTGGTAGAATGAAAATAAAGAAATTTTAACGACGTCTTTTTATTTCGGTACGCCTAGAAAAGAGTATCGTAGTATATTAATTTATCACTGCACTCTAAACGTTTACCTAAATATAATAAAACTTATTAAGAAAATGTCATGTAGCTGTTTATCATCGTAAAACATTCTCTCTTAATTCAGTCTTAACTT
Organism: Leptosia nina; assembly: GCA_963661955.1. Lineage (NCBI taxonomy): Eukaryota > Metazoa > Arthropoda > Insecta > Lepidoptera > Pieridae > Leptosia > Leptosia nina. Next base: position 302,741 of record CAVLEF010000004.1, on the reverse strand, counting down.
TGTTGTTGTAAAAGAGCACATTCAATTGTTCTCGTACCCATATAAAGAGGCGGGGAGATCATCTTAGAGCTTTATCGTATTCAAATTCCATTGTGTGTAAATAAATCATACCGAGTAAGCCACTTAACCTGATCTATTTCGCCAGTCAAGCGGCAAGGTAGCGATTTTCCTTATTTTTATAGGAAAAAAACTAGGTTAATGCATGCGTCCTGGCGGAAAGGGACGATGTTTTTATGTTTCCACGTCCTCTTGAAGGGAACGTACCTCTGCAACGGAAGTCAAGGTATTTTTGTCGGAGGGCGAATTTACTGGGATATCTAAAGGCGCACGAAGCCAATACCAATCGATTGATTTTACAAATGTATTGGAGCTCTGTGATATTCGTTAAATATCATATAACGATACAAAGATAAAATAGAATAAGATAGGCCGTGTTACCGTAACTTACATACCCCAGATCTTTCGAGGAGCGTGTTGGTGTATTGGGAGCAATGTGTGGCTAATAATCATGGTCGTGGGTTCGATCCCCACGTTGAACATTGTCTGGAAACCTAGATATTAAATGGGTTGCAGAAATATCGACATTCCGTCCGGGTCACGAACCATCGTCCATTCAGTGGATTTCCGAATATCCAAAGCCAAATCAGGTAAACAGCGCATCTTGCTTAGTTTCTTTAGGCAGGGGTATTTCACCTTCCATCAAGTAAATTATTTGTTTAAAAAAAAACGGAGCAAAATCATATCGATAATATTTTATAGTACATTTTATTCTGGCAAGATTTCAAATAAATAGGGTGGTCGAAGTGATTGATCTATCATTTATAGCAACGATTGGATTTACTACTATACTCGTTATTATGAAAAGTTAAATTTTTGTTTCCCTAAAATAGTATGGTCTGCCTCTATTTTGCCGATCAGACTTCCGTGACCTATCCGCTTAACGCATCGCAATACAACGGCATCTAAGTATTAATAGACATTACAGACACGATAAACTTATAACTATTTCATAACTAAGTTAAAAAAAAAGGCAATTACAAAATTAAACTACTAAGTTGCAGTTACTAAAACTAGTCTATGTGGTGACTTTAAATAGATAAAAAAGTAGGCACAGCCACTTCTACATAAATACGATGATATATACATGGTTTTGCAAATTGAGAAAGTTAAAAATGTTTAATGGCTTTAGTCGCTAGTTTGAGACCCACTCGTATTTTTCAACTTTCCAAATTTCTCATCTTTTCAAGTTAAAGCCTGCACCAAAAATGTAGACGATTTTAACATGAAACAAGAAATTCTACGCCCTACTGTACCATGCCGCACTTCAAGTAAATCTTGTGGGAATTAAAGTTCTATCTTAGCATTTTTTGTAATAAAGTATAATTACATTGAAATAACCAAATATAAATAAAAATATGTTAATATCGTCACTTTAGATACGAATTACGCGATGACAACGTGTTATATATTTCGTACGTATAGATAAAGTTGTTTAATAGTTAGCGCTACACAGACCATATACCAACTAATGTCATACCCCTATCACACGTCCCGAACAACTATTTCGGCTTCAGTGAGCAGGTTCTATCTTACGCCAAAACAATAGCAAACGTACCGTACGTACATACAGTAACTATCTAATGTATGTATCGAAGGAATTATATTTCAAGTAACCAACCTTCGATAGTTATATTATAATTACACAATTATACATAAGCTCTATGTTTATAGCAATGATAAACGGCGTGCCTTATACCTAATTTGGTAGCTGACATTAAAAAATTTAAATCCCAAAGGAGTATTTTTCATCCATTCAATTTCTATACGAAAAGTAAGCAGTTGTATAAAATCGTTACCTCTCAAATAGACATGGTATAGTACTTAATCTCTCACCGAATAGAATTTACTAGGATAGCACGAATTCACACAGAGTAGACGGAAAAACGATTACCAAAAATGGACTCGCATTTCTAGAAACATGTCCTAAAGTATTTCCACTCGAATTTGGACTCGTTAATTTAATTTCGCGGCCACGAATCCTGGATGTCAACTACGTTAACAGAATTGGCGGTTTGATAAAAAGAAATGGAAGGAAGGAATTGGAGAAATACGTGATCTTTATGATAAAGGCCACTAACGTTGAATATTAATCTGATCCACTCGCATTACAGGTTTACGATTTTAAACTGCTGAAAATGTCTTCTTATTAGGAGTGGTGGTGTGTTAAAGGTTTTTTTAAAACAGGGTTGTAAAAACTTCGATCTCTTTGATGTTTGTTAGTGAATAAAATCACATGACAAATATTGTTGTAAGCGTAACGAATGGATAAGTTATATTTTAACGCCTTTGATGGTGAAAACTAGTAAATCAAATTATTTTCGGGGTCTTATGGCTTCTGATGTGTTATGCAAAATATCTGAAACTTTTTACTAAAGCTGCATGAATTGAATACGCAAATCTCAAAATCTTAATCCGTTTTTTAGACGTAGGTACCATTTCGTAGCCATACCACGGAAAAGTCTATAAAATCGATGTAGCTAAATACTAAAGCTGTTTAAAATGAATTGAGTCAAACCTCAAAACTCATTGATTTCGCATTGTCAATTTTTTTCCAAATTAACTTTCAATGTACTTTTTATTGCTGACCCTTCGTAATGAATTTAGGGGTGGTTTTAGTGAATATATATTTATTTTAATGTGACGACACTTTTTTTACAATTTATAAAAAAAAACCAGTAGCATTGTATGTTTTCACTAGCGAGAGATTTTTGAATACCTGTCGCAATACATTTAGCGTTCGAATGTTTTGTTGTGTGTAAACTCATATCAAAAAAGCTTCTTTTGTATATTTACAATAATGATCCATATGTGTAGTATTTTTTTTCTATTTTGTAGAAATAGCGTAAGGCAAATTACAACGAAATAGTGTGACAAATCTGAGAAAATGTCATGCACATCGTCATCACCTCATTCCGTTGTCTACGCTGTTGTTAAAGCTAGATATACAAGTTGTATATATATGGAGTACTCGAGGCATACTTAGCGTAGCAACAGTGGTTCATCGTGTTAGCGTTAGTGCCGGTTCGTCGAGCGCGCCTTTCATCTGCCGCGTATTTACACCGATTCATCGGCTCACTGTTGTACATATACGACTACATTTATCTAATCACCTACTGCGGAGAGCGTGCCTCGCCCTCGCCGATGTATTTTATTGTAACAATTTAGACTATAGCTATCCCTACCAAAAAATATTGTTTTAAAGTAAAACACTTTAAACGGATTCATACGCAAAATACATAATTAAACTTATGTTTGTACACGAGTCCTCCCCCTAAAAACGACTGCTATAAAGCGTCCGATACGACAGTCGTAGTTATAATAAACAGACTAGAAAAAGAAATCAGTATATTTTATTCTAACTACATATAATAATGTTTTCAACTGTGATCCTAACATACATAGTAATAAACAGAGCTAAGAAGCGCTCACAAAAAATAAGTGCTTCAGGAAATATTGTTATAGGCTCGGTTTGCCGACTCTCTCGAGTATGGGAATCGCTTTCAATAATCGTAGACGCGGCGGAGCGGATATTGAAAAGTTCGCGGACGCACAAGGTCGGTCATATTGTAACAAGGTCAGCTCATAAGCCGAAAATGACATTTCATTGCCCTCCGAACGCCTCAAAAGTAATAAGTTTAGAGCTCCAAAGAATCCGCTACGGGAATGGAATCAGTTTCCCGAACCCGTTCTAGAAGTTTGGACCTACCGACCGCCTAGAACCGCCCCCGAGTAGTGCCTCGAAATCTAGGAATATGATAAATTACGGTCAGGCGCGGCACAAAAGTCAACTACTTGCATTGATGAAAATTTATCAATGAAATTGATACTAATAATTGACCGCCCAGTATCAATTCATCAATCAGATCTTCATAGAACAATCAAAAATGCTTGAGTACTACTACTATGAATTATGAAATAGTAACGAATAGCCGAATCATTAGGTAATTATATTTAATAGTGGATAATGTTAATATTATTTTAAATAATAGAATATTTTTAGTCTAAAGGTGCCTAAAAAATAAAATTTAAGTTAGATATGGCTGATACAACAGTGTTCTGTCAAGTGTATGCTAAACAGTATCGAAAAAAATTATGCGATGTGTAATAAAAGTAAAAAACAAACATAAATACAGTCCCCTACTATTTATGTTTTTTTTCAGTGTATAACGTAGAGAATACTACTTTACTGAACACCCGCTTATCCCAAAAGCTACTCTCCGAAGTTAAGAATTCAATGAACAAAAGATGAAAGGCTGGTACCGAAAGACAATGCTTTTGATCGACTCCCACTCCTTTCACTCTAAATTAATTCCTTTCAAATTGTTTTTGCCATCTGATAAACAAGAAATAGAGCCGGGCTTGTTTCGTTTATCTAATTGATTTTTTCTGTTTCTTGGCTAGCTGCAACTATATGCTGAAGGGAAATATCTGGCCATAAACGAAGAAAGGTTTATTTTATTAGATCTAGATATATTTTTAATTACTCAATTGCTGTTAATTAGGCCTCAACTTAATCAAGTTAAATAGATAATTAAGGTTAAAGTTCTTGAAAATTAAGTTAAGTGGCGCCTCAGTTTAAATATAAAATAACAAAAAATCCATCATAGAAAATTATAACTTATTTATGTAAAAATGGGTATTTTATTTCGTGAAAGACTATAAAACATTAAAAATACAATTGTAACCTCCTTGTTGCAAATGTCTTTAAAAGTCATGTGTACAAATATGAGTAAACTAAATATTTAAATATACTTATAAAATTTAAGCCTAAGGCAAGATAAGCTAGTTTATTACTTACACAGTACACAACTGAATATGAAAATCGAGAATAATATCTGTGATAACTCTTGAAGGTTGTTATCTAATAGACTTCAGAAGATATAGCAATGGAGTGGATCGTACGCTGAACGTTGAATAGAAACGGTTTTCATAATGACCTACTCTTGGAAAATATATAATTTTTCAATAATATTAGATGTAATAATAAGTGTTATAAAGCAGTTTCTTAGTGGATCCCTCATTAAACAATGGACCCTTAAAAGTAAAATTACTTTTAAAATGCTCAAACATGTTTTAATCCTATTTTATCATATTCAGTAAGTACACGTGCAAAAGGCGAATTCAACTCGATCGACGATAATATTTACTTGAACAGAAGAATTCTAAAATAACTGTCAAATGGAAAATAATAGAAAGTACATTTGAAAACAGTTTTCTTAGCTGTCCAATAAGAAACCATCCGAGACCTAATGAAATGTATTGGAAATGAGTATTACATCTCCGAATCTAATATTTGTCGAATCTAAGATTGAATTTCTTTTCCCAAGATGTTCACTTGACATACGTTTTATTCGATATAAACTAACAGATTTCTTTCGACCTGCGTTGAGCAATAAGTTTCGCTTGAATAAACCCTATTCTACGCAGAACAAGTAGATTTATGTCCAACTCTTACAAAGGGAACTAGGGTTTTATTCGCTTCTGTTTTTGGTAGATAAAAACTTCACATACAACTAGTAAAAAGCGTGGGAAGTCTAACTTAACTTTAGAAAAAAATATATGATTTCAAAAATATGATAAAATAAGTTTGGAACTTGGAATTTTTACTATTTAAGAGTCGAACTACAGACTCATTAGTGATTGCGACGAACGTTATGAAATGCTCAAACTATTTTTGCAATTTGCAATAAACCCGATCACGCAGCTACGTGACATGCTCACGGCGTACGCCCTTGTTCCGCGGTTCGATATTATTTTTGATTGTTTTTTAATATTTATCACACCTCCATGAATATGCACGAGGGGCAGTTGAAATATGGATAACATTCGTCGCCAGTTTATTGCGTGTTTTCGAAAATAGAACAAAAATTCTTTCTTTGCTTAACACTAGAATAATTTTGATATACCTAGGTGGGTTTCAAACTATTCAAGTCTCATTAATAAGCACAGATCACTTTTTGTAGAAGAGGGGGTTACAAGAGCTTAGACCCACCATACTAATCTAAAACGGGTTTGCAGACTTTTACGAAAGCATTTACTAAATTGGCGATGATGAGAGAGGCTTACGTTTCTTAGACCTGCGGGGAAACACAATAATTCTGATGAGCCTCCTGTCACTTACTCCATTTAAGTGGAATGGAACAATGACACCTAGACTGCCTAATTTACCCTAAACTTTATTAACTACTACTCGTATAACGGTACCTGTTGCCAACAATCGCTAAACCTTCTTATCCTCAATATGCGATACAATCTATACAGAGTGTTCCATCACAAATACATCACAGGCTGTTTTATTTATTATCTGCCGTACACTTTTATACGGATCCCGGCTTAATAGCGCGTTTATGGCCCTAGGGACGCACACTCAACCATGTTGTCTCTTACTGGAGGTTTTTGGAGGCAAAGCGTATTATCTTATGATACAGCGCTTTTAAGAACATTATAATATTCTTTTGATGTATCGGAAATTATTTCCCCTTAGTATGATTGTACATGTATGTTATGCTACCTATGAAAAGACATAATATTTCATCTTTATATGTATTTGATTACATTAAAAAAACTTGTGACAATAGTAAATAGCTTTTAATAAAACCAAGAAAATTGTCGAAATTCCTATTGACTTAATTAAGAGGCAGCTCGGTTCAAATAATAAGTTATTTTGGTTACATAATCATAATTATTTTGTTCCGGTCAAGTAAAATCGTTGGGTTATATTTAAACTTGTATTTTAGGGATTTATTTTGATTAATTAAATAAAGCAAATGAACATTATTTTCAATAGAACCGATTGTAGAGCTTAAATTCAGGTTTCGGCTTAAAGCACATATGGCCAATATCTGTTATATACAACCTAATGTGTAACTCTACAGGGTGTTTAGCGGCATCTTTAATAATTTGTATAAAAAAAGTTAAAGTGTCGCAATGTACTCGTATAATTTAAATTTATACAAGCGAACGAGCTAATATAGTATTCAAACGGCGCACTTGTTTACTTCCGTCCCGCGAAAGCGTGGAAAGGATTTGCCGAATAAAACCGAAATTGCTCTATTTTTCTAAACGAATTCCTTTTTGTGGCGCTATTTTGTTTACGGAAATAGACACTCGAACATTTTTACAATTCATATCGTAGCAGCGTCGACGTGCCAAGAAATTTACCTTCTTACTTGATACTGCTTCGAAGTACTCTTCTCATTCCTCTTATTCTTTCGTACAGTTCTACTTAATTGCTTTAATTTCCCAGAATGTTCATAGCTTACATTTAAATTATAACTTTAAAGTTGTATGTACTGAAAAATATTCAAAACAAACTTTATCGCGAAAATCGAGTTTATGTATGGACTCGTTTGAACTGTAATTAAATTTCCAAAGACGGCCTCAGGATATCGAACACTATAGATTCTATTATAAAATAACTACATCCCAAAAAAACAACTCTATACCCAAAAACCATATACACATGGGGGGGGGGGGGGGGGGGGGGGGGGGGGGGGGGGGGGGGGGGGGGGGGGGGGGGGGGGGGGGGGGGGGGGGGGGGGGGGGGGGGGGGGGGGGGGGGGGGGGGGGGGGGGGGGGGGGGGGGGGGGGGGGGGGGGGGGGGGGGGGGGGGGGGGGGGGGGGGGGGGGGGGGGGGGGGGGGGGGGGGGGGGGGGGGGGGGGGGGGGGGGGGGGGGGGGGG